>CM036336.1:5096116-9896116 GCA_020615435.1 Telenomus remus
TTAAAAATCATATACACATATTGATTATTCGGTGCCATAAATGTCTAAATGAACGTATGTATTGAAATAGGAAAATTTTATTGCCGATAACTTATAGCCGAATTGCTCTTCGAATCCAATCTTTGAAATTGATTACATCCAAATAGACCCCTGGCGATCCTGAAAGAGCACAAGAATTACCCCACGAAGTTATTCCGATGATCATCTTATCTGGATTAACTAAAGGCCCGCCGGAATCTCCCTAAAATGTCCACAAAACGTTTTGCAAAACTTATTTAAATACTTTTTGTTTGAAGTTTCTTATGACAGGATTGTTAATAATTATATTCAGACATGAGATAGATTGGATGGGATTTATTTACCTTACACGCATCTCTGCCACCACGACGTAGGCCGTAACAAACTTCATTGTCTTTAACCTTGTACATACCCAAGAAATCTATTTCACATTCGGTCTGATCTACTTTGGGTAGAATAACAAACAACAAATTTGCAGATAGTACTGGTCGTCTCTCTAAAAAGGTTTAAGATTTTGTCAAAATTGCTCTGGGTCACTAAGCAGAGAAATTTCATGTTTTCAAAACTTAAATTTTTCGTTTTTTTTTGTTCAAGTATTTATGCAGATCTTCCAAGACAATGTGGAGTGAAGCGTGCATGAACAAATTTTGTGTGTAGAGCTACCAGGAATATTGACAAGGATTTATAACGAATCGGGAAATTCGGACAGATAATAAGATGGAACAAACTTGTTGCCTTGGTGATTCTACAGGATATCTGGTAAGTTTGGGTAAGTTTAGTTTTGTAAAGCAGTACCAGGCAGACCAGGCTCTTTGATTTAATTCTCACAATGAAATAACCCCAGCCAGCGACGAGACCCCATGTAACATCAGTGTCATTGTGTCCATTTGGCAGCAGAATTGGCCGGGCAATTTGATTGATCGTAAACGGTGGATCCACTCGGAAAACACCAATGTCAAAATCGTCATTAATAGATTGATAATTTTCATGAATTTTAATTTCAATCACATTATGAATTGTTCCACCTTCTTCAACATTCGAGCTCCCGCTTCTGATTTTGAGTGTTGAAGCATTATCTTGTGCACTGAAACATTTTCATTTCAATCATATAACAGTTCATTTTCAAATGCAGCTATTGCTTTGACCAGACAGTGGCGCCTTCTAGTTAACGGAAACTATTTGTTGTTTACAAAATCAAAACTGTACTTTTTTAGAGTTATTGATTATTAGATTATAAATAATGATTATTTCAATATTTCTATTTAAAATAATCTTTGAATATAAAATAGTAACTATTTTCTTTATTTGATTTTAACTCACACTGAAAGGCAATGAGCTGCTGTTATACCCCAATTTTCACTTATAATACCGGCTCCACAGATATGACTTTTTTTCAAAATAATTGACAACTAAAACAAAACCATAATTAAAAATGAAAAAATGACATTATTTGATCAATTATTCATAGACTTCAAGACATGTT
The DNA here is from genome assembly GCA_020615435.1 of Telenomus remus. NCBI lineage: Eukaryota > Metazoa > Arthropoda > Insecta > Hymenoptera > Scelionidae > Telenomus > Telenomus remus. The sequence goes on from CM036336.1 coordinate 5,097,618, forward strand.
ATATTACAGAAAAACTCTTCATAAATTTTTCATAGTATAATGAAATGTCATACTCTAACGCGGTTCAACTCAAAACCACAAAAATAAAGTGGTTATTAAAATTGCACTCATGATTGAAACCGCTAATAATAGGACGTTATCGTAGATCAAGAACTAGTTTTACTATTTCTCTATTATAGATTTTTCCTTTTTTTTTTCAAATTCAGTAATTCAGAAAAAAGATTGTTCCAATTTTTCCAATTTGATTTCTTTTATTACATTTTTTCAGTCACAATGAATTTCTGGCGTCATTTGCAAAATGAAATTTTTATTTGTTCTTCCTAAATTATCAAATCCAAGCTATCCGCATTACAATTTTGATTTTTTTTGTTTTGTTTTTTTTTTTTTTTTGCTAAAGAAAGTCGCAATAAGCAGGGCCGATTTTTGTTTCAACTCCTTGAAACTTGGCCAACAACATTAATTTAATCTCTTACAAATCAATGTCCTTACCATGTAAGGAACATCCTTGATATCGATTTCTTCCCCCCAACAATTCTATCCTGTGACCACACACACAGCAGCAGCAGTGTACTATTGAAATATTTGTTTCTTAAACTTTCGTGTGTTAATGAACAAATAACAACACAATCGTAGTACAATTGACATTCGAGAAAATTTTGTGCAAGAAATGAGTGCTCAAGTGTGACCTTAAAAGTGTTTAATTATAAATCGATACTCACATGTGGAAAACATAATCTGCAAAAGTACACGTGACATTTTCATTCTTTTCCACTTGTTAATGTTTCTCGCACGAAAGCACATTTCTGTAGATATGATATCATATATGAACTGATATAAGCCAAGTGGTATTTGCGCGTGACCTATGTTTCGTGTTTCGCGCTTACACATACAAACTACTTTTCAAACGATAATTCCCGATAAAAAATTATGAAAATTGCCAACTTATGTTTCTTGTATATTTGTCGATCAACTTATAATTTCACAAATTGCTACTAATATTATAATGTTCGTTTTAAACCATTGAAAAAAGAACGATTTAGTTTGAAACAGTATCAATTTTGGCGGTAAAGTAACGAAAATGTAAATTTGATAACATGTCTGCGTTCAATAAGGGCGTGTATGATGAATTGTGTTGGCTCAAGAAAAGTAGTTTTGTACTTTGCAGAGACCTGTCAAGAGAGTAACAAATTGATTCGTCGAAAAAGTCATAGGGCGTAATTATAACACTTTGCGCGTACCAGCAAATGCACAAGTTTGCTTCCATTATTTTCCTTCAGCATGACTTTGCAGTGTTCAACAACTTTATATAAAATAACCTATCCATCAATCAATTATATTCAAACAATTTGTTCAAAAGAACAACGAAAATTTGTGCGTGAAATAAATCTTCATTTCGGTCATGGAATAATCGCGTCATCCTTCCTCTTTACATGCAAGCTCGTTAACAAATTTCTCTTTTATCTGATCTTGGGACGCTCATTATTCATGGAGAAACGCTTGCAGAATAATTCGCGGTACTTTTTTCATGCTCCGAGTCAAACTTCACTGATAATAATCAATCACAATAAACATCATGAGACGTAAAGCGAAATATGTTTCATTTCTTATACAGATGAAATAAAAACAGTGCATTTTCTGAATTGAAATATTGGGTTTTTCACTTCTGAAGAAATTTATAATTTTTCGTTTCGAAATATCTTTTCACTTTTGATTGAATGATCGCTTTTTGTTGAGTAAAATCTACCTTTTTGCGAGAGTACAGTAAATCTAAAAGAAATCAAATAAGATTTTTCTAAAAAATACAAGAGTCTTGATTTTTTGCACCTCTTGAAAAACTCTACAAAAGTCTTAATAATTTTTTTTCATGCATCCTTTCGTTTTTGAGTTACACGTGCACAGAAAACAGTTCGGAGTTCTGTAAACGCCAATCCTTAGCGATTTTTTGACGCTAAGTTGGAACTCTCTCTATCTAAAGTTGGGGTTTGCCAAGGGTTTGCTGAATTCCAAGTTGGGGTTCTGAGGGCCCCAACGATGAAAATACATATAACACAACCTCAAATGCCATAGCAAATAACTGAAGTAAACAAAATAATAACTGAACTAAATGTCCTCTACATTTTTTGTCAAATAAACTTTTCTCTGAAACCGATAGTTTAAGAGAAAAACTCAATCCAACAACTTTTTGAGTTTCTGGGCCGGTCCAAGGGAGGGGGCGGTCGAAGTTCTCAAGTTAGGCTTTCTGAGGTACATTCTAACGATGTGCAAAAAATCAAGACTCTTGTATTTTTTTATACAAAAATATTCTAGATTATTACTGCACTAAGAGACAATCTTCGTTGATTCAAACAAAACATTTTAAAAGAGTTCAAATGCATAAATAATTTAACCTTCCGTGACGCGCGTCAAAAAAGTTACACGAGGACGCGCGTCGTGTACTGAGTACACCGATTGGTTTTTCATCGTTAACAACTCAAATTGTTGATATTTTTGCAAGATTTGTTGGGAAATAAATATGTACATCAGTATTTCAATAATGAATAATGAATAATAAATATTTATTATTAATAATAATGTTAATTAACTAATCGGACAATCGATTGTCTGAGTGAGTGTGCGCGTCACATTTCGCACAGCTGACAACAGTTTTTTCCATATAAACAATAAAAATCTTGCTGAAAAATTGTTTATAATAATTATTGTATAATTTATTAACTTAAATATTGCCTTTTCTGCAGAGATATCTGTCTCATTGAAAGAAAAACAATAAAATGACCCGGCGCGGGCACAAAAACAAGTCGGTGCGCGCATGCTGTAATATGAGATTTGTTTTGATATTTGAGTAAAACAGTCGGAATTTTTCTACAATATCGATTGAAAACAGTTCAACTGAGGAATACATAAAAGTTTCTAAGTAAAAATACTTGTTTTATAGTAGTTATAGATCAAAAACGGCCGCCCGTGTACTCAGTACACGACGCGCGTCACGGAAGGTTAATCTTCATTTTAAAATTTCAGATGTGTTTGTTATTTATAAAGTAAATTTATAGATTTATTTTCTAAGTCGGTTAGAAGTATATGACTCAAAATTGATTTTTGGAGCAAAAATAATAAAATGTCTCAGATTTAAGTTTGGATGAAATTCACCTGGTTTCGAATGAGTTCAATAACATTCCTCTCTTTTATTTTTCATTATTCAATTCTTGTTTACTTATATAATAATTTTGAGAGGCCATAATGATAGGGGATTTCACTTATCTGAATATACTGAGAAGAGAGATGAAAAAATTGTGTTTAAATTTGATTAGATATTTATATGACTTAAGCAGCGTCAAAAAAGTTTCGGTCAAAGTAAAAGGAATAAGGCTTGTTTAGAAGCGTGAACGATAATCCTAGGCGGATCTTTTCTCGGAGATAAATCTGTTGTGTGTGTGGACAGAACAGGCGAGAGTAAGGCGAGATGAGCAAGAACGATGTTTACGCAAGCGAGACGGCAGCGGCATGAAAAGAGCACAAACAAGACCAATCAGTTTGAGAAACAATAGCGGATCGAGCTGTTTTTGTCTCTGTCGCGCCGACGGGCCATAGTTTTAGTGAGTTTATTCGTCGAGGGGTGGCAGTGGTGGCGTACTGCACGCCGACAGAAACCACCCTCAGTATGGCACTTGCCGCGAGCCCTTCCATACATCGCGTTACACATGACGCAGCGCGCGATTGGAACCTCGCAAATTCAAACTCAGTGAACGTTCGTTTGACCTTTCTCGAAAAGGCCAACAAAAGTTGTGATTTTGCAAAGTGTGCGAAAAACTTGTCGAGAGCTGGGAGAACGTCATTTTGCTGCGGTGAGTGAGTTTTGATTGTTTGCCAGGCGATTAACATTTCCGGCGCGATGCGAAACTAATTGTGTGACGTCAACCGATGGGGGTCTGACCGAACCCGCACTTGTACTACTTGAATTTGTGTCGGGGCACGGTGATTCGGTGCGCATCAGCTTTCTACTTTCTCGTTTAGGCTTTCATCCCGTTTTGCTACATTTCAAACAACAAGTTGACGTGATTAGTAGCAGACTAAACGAGTGTTTGTTTAAATGTGAAGGCTAGTTTTTAGGAGTGTCACAAAGTTGAAGGACTCAAAGCGAGAGTCAAATTTATTGCCATAGATTTATTCGCAAAATTGCCCGACTTATTTTTCTGCCCTTCTTATTTGACCGTTTGGAATTCTTCGAGCGAGAGCAGTTTCGCTCCAACTTTTAACGCATTCATTCCTTTTTTCCTAAGAGTTGCTCAAAACAGTGACGCAAGTTACGAACGCGATTTACATTGCATATGAGGATTAAATTGACTTGAAAATTTGTTTGTTAACCTATTTTAGAAACTCGACTATTAAAATTCATCGCTCGCTAGTTGTACTTGCGAATGACTTGAATTTTCGTTTCGTTCTTGTGCATCGATCATTTTATCTTGCAATTTAATCAGGGGTTGACATTCAATTTTTACTGTTTACTTTTCTAACTGACAAATTTAGAAAACAGAAATAGTAGTGCAAGGTTTCGGAACTTTTCTTCCAAGTATTTTTATAACTTCATACGAGCACAATTGCGTTCAAGATTTCATTTCCAAACGGAAAGATAATTTAACAAATAGAAGTGCTTAAAGAAACAAAAGTTAAATATTTAATGCAAAAATTATGACATTTTAGAAGCTGACTTTTCAGTTTGATGACGTCTCTTCTGACAAAACGATAAAAAAAAACTAACAAGTCGAGCGAACGATAATAACACACCCGCCACAATAATATCCTTGTTTAATGTTCCGTTATAATCTTCACTTTCTTTCTTTTGAAACCTTTGTATCGAATCGCGCGTCTTGTCAACGCGAGATAGTAGCAAATAAAGTAATTGATCGCATACACCCGCTGTTTTCTCGCTTTGTCGTTCTGTTTTTGGATTTCCATTATACTTTTGACAAGCCAATTTTCTCCAATTCAGTAACAATTCAGAGAGCATCAATTTTTGCATAATACTTGCAAATTAGAAAAATGCTCCTTTTTGTATGGTCATTTTTTTCCATTGCAATCTTACAACATTAGGCATTTTTGTGAATTTACAGTATCAAATTTTTAGAGACCATAAACAGCTCAACGGTACACAATTTATGAGATAAAAATGTGAAAAAAAAACTGGAATGATTTTTATAACTTGCAAGGTGTTGAGCGACTTAGAATGCTTTCATTCTGTTTGACTGCATTATAGTTTTTTGCGAACAAATCTTGCATCAAAATCAAGCCGAAGGAAAACTTTGCAACGTATGTTGTTTCATTGCAAAGGCCTGTTTATTATTAGCTTTCTAATGATATGCGACGTCTTTTGCGTTACGCGACGGGAGTCAGGATGTGAACTGTATCGTTCATGACAACAAAATATACAAGTTCGCATTATTTATTTTTTATAACTTATTGGCTGTATCCAAACACTTTATTTTTTATTATGCTTGATTCTAATTGGGTATTGTTTACTTTGTTTTAACTCGTTCTTAAACATTCAGTTTTTGATAAAAGCAACTTATCGGAGTTATTATTATAAGACGCTGAACAAGTTCGGTGCTTCGACAATTTGAGAATGTTTGAATTGTTTACAAGTACCGTTACAGTAAAATCAGTTGAAAAGTAGGTTGGCATTATCTTATTGTTATTTTTGTTTCACAAACTTACGAAACATTTGGTTGAAGAGGTTAAATTTATTCAATGCACACTAGTACAATGAAAAAAACGTTAATTATTCGTAGATTCGTTCGAATCCATCAGGCTGAATATTATTTTTAGTTATTGTTCTGAAAATACCGCAGGTACCAATGACCTGCAATGATAAAATCGTTACTTCATCGGTCGATTAACAATTATTTCGCCGGGCAAAAAAAAAACTCGAGCTAGAATAACAAATGCGCGTGGTAATGTAAATCCTTGAAAGAGAAACGTAATTTTTTGTCCGACTAATTTGCAAATGAAAATAAATGGTTGCATTTTCGATTTTACAGGTTTTGAATAGCTCCAATGGAGGGGAACAAATTGTTTATTCGATTAGTTTATATTGATTGATGTATAAAAAGGGTGTATTGAAAACTACACTCAGCGGGCAATAGTAATTCGGCCAATATAGAGCTTTATGCTTAATTGAGTTTCGTTCCATTATTCACTTCTTGTTTCGCGAATCATAAAAACTGTACCAAACAAAATATTGGCACTCATACGAAAAATTTGATGCCAAAAAGCAGGCCGAATAACTCAAGTGATAAAGAATGTGGACGTTGCGGTAAAACGTGGATACTCAAAGGACGACAAAAAAGCCAACATGAATAATCGAGTTCAGTTAAATATGAATACATACATTTGTAAAAAATTGTAAATCATCATAATGGAGGTTCTAATTGCTCGGGCGATGATAAATCGTTTAGATGGCGCGTGAAACAAGCTCAGTTTTTGCTGTTTTACGTAACTGCGTATTATAAAGATGCAATTACGGATTTTTTTTGTGTCAGCGACATAATAACAAAATTTTTTCGCTAAGAATTAGAACACATACTTCGGAACCAATTAGCTGCATTGCCACTCGAGCTCAAATTATTTCGGTCTACAGATGTTACATATTTAGATATCAGTAACATAATCGAGGTCAAAATATTACGACCCATTAAATCCGATTCAGCGCTTACAATTTGGTACGGATGTTCAAAAAACTCGACTCGACGCTCAGCAGAAAAACATCGACTTCCGAGATCTGATTGACGTCCCTCAATGGAAATCCGCCGAAAGTCGCGTTCGCAAGTCGAATTCTGACGGTGATCAATACGTGACCAAATTACACTAAATAAACTATCGATGTTGGTACATTATTTAAAGCAGAAAAACGCCTTTGTGAAATGCATCGAGAGATAAAGCGACTTTGGCAGAATTATTTTAAATTCTAAAGCGTCCCCGGGAAATAGAGCATATTATTTCATGACCTGGGTAAACATTCGGAATGGCCGGGTCATCTCACTTGTTGTTTAGCTTTTATCGACGCTCTGTAATTTGGCTATTAACTTCATTTGTTTTCGTTTCATTATTTTCAAATATCATTTCAAATTTATTTGATTGAATATTGCTTTTATATTTTGAAAATCAATTCATCGTCGCCAATTCGGGAAATTGACAATCTCATTGAAGTTATCCAGGAAAAATAACACAGCATAAAAGTATTGAGAGGAAATTCTAGAGCAAATATTTACGGTATATCTAATCCCGAATCCAAACACTTTTGCCTCGTAGAGAAACATTGTCCTCTACTTTGTCATTCCAAGGCGATAATCTATTTTCAACATAACAATTCGAGTTTGTTGAAATGCACGTTTTCTCTAAAAATGCTTCTTAGTTTACCTTTAAACAGTTGCTGTTTAGCACAAGGTTGTGCATTCGTTCAGACCACAAAATTAAAATGAAGCCGAATGAAATAAAATTAAGCATTCATGGAAAAATAAATGAAAAATCTGAAGCAGCAAAGTAGAAAGAAAAATTAAATTGAGTGGGAAGTATTGCATCCGCGGTTAATTGGTAAACAAAAAGCGGACTGAAAACAACAATTTTGTTGATTGCTTTCTTCTCGAGGTTGTTGTGTCGTTTCGATTGTATTTAGACTGCAAGGTTACGGGTAGCCAAGAATACAGCTAAGGCAGCTATTGTTAGCCCTAGTTAATCTAAGCAAGACGCATCATTTTGCTGTGCGGATCTTGATGCAGTCAGCTGATGAAAACACGAAATTGCACATTAATGAGAGCATTCCGCTTCAGATTTTACACTGCTTAGATGTTCATAGTCTATATGCTCGCACAGTTTTTGTCGCTGAAAGAATTTATTATGTGCTTCGCAAATTACGAAATGTATGAAAATCTTGACCCATTCGGTTTTTTTCCATTCACCTCTGAGCCGTTTTGCTTAAAAAAGTTGGAACTTGTTTAATAGTTCGTTTTCATTTATTCATCTCGTGGAGTTTGAATGTGATTTTTGTGTAATGACGAGTGTCGCGAAGGAACAACCGTCAGTGAATATGCGATAACAAGAAATCCTAAATGGTGTATGCCAAAAGACACGACAGGTACTCTTGAGTCGGACAAAGGGTGCAAAAGCTCTGCTAAAGTTAGCCCACATTTTCTTCCCTTATCGAGTTTAAAAATAACTCCTTTGAATTTTTTAACGAAATTGTGTTCATAACCGTATATGTGGGTTTTGCCTCAAGATTTACGCCATCCAAGTTTCTTCGAGAGGAGTCAAGAAAATATACTTCCTTTTCATACATTTTATTCAGGTTATGAAAAAATTTACATTCATTTTACGATTTCTAAAAAGCACATTAAATACCATGCATATATAGTTTGTGAAATTATAGTTTGATCACGTTGTACTTTTTCAACGAGATTTCTTGCAGGATTTCATTCGATAAGATTTCCGATCTCTGGGAACACTTACACCCTTCTGATTGGATGTTTCTGATAACTTCCATCCGGATGACATTTCCTTTATGATTAGGTTGCATCTAGTAGCCCATTCCGTCTCTGTTTCACTTAACTCTTATTTCCTGAATCGTGCTAATTTAGATCAACTGTTTAGTAAAAAGTTTGATTTGTAAACAATTAATTTCTAATTCATTTTATAATATTTAATTTGACGCTTTCATGATACAGTTGCCATTTTTACGTTTTTTTAATGAGGAGATTATAATGAAAGATATAGTCAGGATATCAGTTATATAAGTCATATAAGTCAGAGTTGAAAATTATCAATTTCTCGAATATATATCTTTTTGGATAAAAGAGCCTGTAATAATCGAATCAGTAATAGCAAACGGGGTCAGTTTTGTGCTACCCACCTTGCACAGTAACGAACTCTCTCCAGCCTCTCTGACGTCACGGAAAGAGCGACCTCATCCCAGCTTTCGCGCAGGAATGAAATTTGGCCGTAGAAAAAATATCAATATGTGCACGTATTAAATATTGTTCCTGCATCGGTTTCCTTTTTTTTTTATTCACAGATAGTCACTGAACTCGAATGAACTATTTTTTTCAACATGAATATTCAGTCACTGCAAAAATATTAAAGAAAATTTTTGTGAACAAAATTGAACAAAACCAATCAGAACCATTCGATTCTATTGATTCAGGTGATTGTATTGATTAATCTTTTGTTTGATAATGCTGTAAATTAAAACACAATCTGGATGTGAATTGTTTTTTGGCTTTTTCTTTTACTGTTGGTTTATGAGCGTGCAGTTTCCAAATACGAAGACGATTTCCTATCGCTCTAGTTTTGTTATAATCAACTTATGCGTAGAAGTTTGCTACTTTTTGGCCATGATTCAGAAAAGACAAAAAGCGGCATGAATAAATACACAAATTATCGCTTACGAAGTATTCGCCGTTTTTATTTATTCCACAAAATGAAAAATGAGAGGAAATTAATTTATGTTTCTAATAAAGTTCATACTTTCCAGTTAAAAAGTTTTGTATTGGTGAAATATTTAATCATATATTTCACTCGGGACATTCTTCAAACAAGGTTCAAGATGAAGGCTGAATTCAATTCATTTTTCTTACGGGATGGAGAAAGAGTGTGAACCATAAGTTTTTATTAAAAGCTGATGTAAATAAGCTTTTTTGCTTTCTTCCGAGAAACGCTCCAGCCTAGAGCCCCTCCTATGTGTGGGGGTTATAGCCCATTTTGACCCTCACTTTACCTTTTACCTTTTTTACCTTTTTTCGATTGTTTTCGCCGGGAATCGAACCCACAACCTATAGTGTAGACTTATGTAGCTAAACCAACTAAGGGAATGAATTAGTAACGCAATAATTTTTTGATACAAAGGGTTCATAGTTACCACAGAAAAAAAACAAAAAAGATTTTTCTTTAATTAAAGGCAAAGCATTGAAACTTAATTTAATTTCGGATCTGTAGATGTTCACTCAAGAGTGTTTGGTAAATAATCTGAAAACGTTATGTAGTTGCTACGAACAAACATACAATGAACCCGTAGAATAAACAGACAGCTATATATATTTGACTTAAAATGATTCAATTACAAATCGTTACTTCTTACAAAGAATGACTTATTTCAAAACATCAGCGAAAAACGTCTTGCTGCCATAAGAAAGAATACAGACATTGTTGTGAGGCCAACAAAATGATGTAAAATTGCATTCAAAACTAGTGATATACTAAAATACCTGCAAAAAATTTCAATCCAATATGATTCGCAAATGCAAACCTCGAACCAACTTGCAATAGGAACTCATAAATATGCAAATAATTTTTAAACAAAATTTAAAATTACAATACATATTGTTAACAAGTTTAAAACTTCATTGACTACATTATCATTTAAACGAGTGGACAAAAATTTTAACGCAAACAGCCGGAAGTTGATAATAACATAAATCTTGATGTGGGCAATCTATAAAATAAGTTCATTTTTATTCGTTATGGTATGATGTGACACACGGTTTTCATCTTTGTTAAACGGCAAAAACTTTATCTTGCACGAGCACATTCTCAGGTTACAAACTTTCACTTCAAAGTAAATGTACTGGTGCCTCCAAGAGAAATTGTCACGAGTCACGCACACCTCTTCTTTGCTTGTCACTTTTCAGTTTATATTTGAAAATAATGCAAAATTGAATGACAAGTTTTTTCTCCTGCCAATTTCACACTTTGAAGAAACAACAGGAAACGGGGATTTTCAATAAAACATTTATTCACAAGCGAGTGTTTTGTTGAACATGTTTTCTCTGATCATTAATTCAAAAGTAATCTAATATATAACGTATCACAGTTCATTGAAATTCCCTTGTGAGACGGCTTAGTAAAGGAGTCTATATGATCATTTGGCGCTCAATTAATTGGTTCGTTATCATATAACTCTATGAGGCGTTGTAGTGGTGTCAAGGGGCTTGCAAGGATAAGGTATTGGTACACAATTGACAGTGTAACGTGTAGCGCCGTTCCATCGTTTAATTATTGTCATTAGCTTAACTTCGAAATCAACTTATTAGTTGGCAACTGCGTTTCTCAATCACATAAGTCAAAGCATTCAACCATTCCATGAATGACTAAGTTACTTCCACATAAATTGAAAAAGTTATATGTTATTATACAACAATTTATAGAAAAAAATCTACTAAATTAGTTCGTTTCAAGAAAACACGACTGTTTTCATATTGATGTGTGTTCAAAAGCAAATACCAAACAAAAATCGAAGAAAACGCATGTTACAGATTTTTTAGCATCTGAAAACCTCAAAAGTTTTAAAATAATTTTTTAAGTGTACTTCACCATTCCTTGCGCCTGAAATTCAGGAGCCAAAACATCCTGGCGCCCAAATTTGTGACTCGCTTGAAGTGCAACTCGATCCCGCAGGTGTTGCACTACGTTACAACGTCAAAGAAAATTATTGTCCAATTTTTCTTCACAAAACAACTACAAAATTACCTAAAATTTGAAAATAATTTTTTCGAAACTACATAAAAATTTTGATAAACGCATCGTACTCCAATGGTTATTGTGTTTTTATTGATCTCATTAATCATTTATTTTGGTCTCGGTTTCCTGTATCTAAGATACTTTAAAGCAACATCGACTTGGGATACTTGAAGTTTTTTTGGTGCCTCGTAAACTGAATCAAGGTCTTTGAATATCCAAAAATTCTACAAAACCATCAATTTAAATAATTAATTTTAATTTTAATAAAATTTTAAATATAAGATTTTAATAAAATGTGTACAGAAAAATTGTCCGGTCAGGTAGCTACGTCCGATCGTTTTTGATGATACGTTCGGAAAATGTTTCAGTGTGATGGAAAGAAAACAAGAAAAAAAAAATACGAACAACTGTCCATCTTATTTATACTCCAATCAATATTAGAAAAGTATTGATGCTATAACAATAATTATGACTTTCTACAGTATTTGATGAATATTTGTGTACGCTATGAGTGATCTCGAGCTTGTATGAAATATTCTGCATAAGAAAAGATTAAAACCTCAGGACATAGTAAACGTAAACATGAAAAAATGACCATTCACTGGACCAGAAAATCACACAGAGAAAATAGTTCCATTGTTTCATTTCTGTAAGAAAATTAAATCGATCTCAAATATTTACTACATTACCGCACCAGTTTTCTTTTCTACTGCATTACAAATATAAAAAAAGGAGCGATAATTTTATTATATGAAATAAGTACTAATGTGCAATAATCATTTAATTATTTTATTATATAATGTTTTTTAAACATGAAAAAGTCAAACATTAAATTATTGAGGTAGAGAAATTGTTCCGGTGAACATTTGTTCACTATTTAAAGACGCAAAGTTTTAGTGAGTCAAAATCACTTTTTACCGGTAGCCATTTTTGTCACATTTTACCGTTACAGTTATGAAAATGTAACGTTACTTGGGGTTTAAGTTATACTTTGAACTTTTTTGCAAGAAAAGAACTTGATGTGAGGACAAAATTGAGTTATGCAAGTTTTATTTTTTGTTTTTTTTCTCATTATTTGTGATTGCAAGATATGTGTAATGTTGTTCGAAAAATAATTGACAAGGCAAGTAGCGACAACTAACGGCGTTAATAGTACAGTGTGTTGTCACAATTGTGTCAAGTTAAATCAACACGCGGTAGGTTTATGCTGCTTGCTCAAACTCCAATTAAATGCGCTTCTGCTTCGATTTGTCGATATGATCCACATTGTTGTGAATAACGCAGAAAGTTTCAATTATAAATTGACGTTATCTATTCAGCTCGGTAAATGACTGGATTCCGATTTTCAATTGTGTATCATTACTCTCATTGTCATAATATGCTATGCATAACGTTAAAGATGAGAAGAAATAATTCAGTCGTGAACAATTTTATTGATCTCGTGTACGTTTCTTGGCAGCGTTATAATCAAGTATCATTCGACGATCAATTTTCGAACCCTCCACGTTTCGAAATGGCATCGTTGTTCGGTTGTTGCCAAAATGTTTCGCCATTTTCATATATATCTATGAAAAGACAAATAAAAGTGCCTAATCTTGAGATATTCGAAGTATTGCATTTTTGATAAAAATTTCAAGCCAAGTCGAACAAGTTAATTCATTTACTTTTTATTTTTTGCAAAACTAGAGAACGAAAAAAATTGAAATTTATCGTTTTACCGTATGGCCAAGGAATGTGTGTTATTATGTTACAGTTGAGCCCAATTTTATTATATTCCGTTCACAACATGATTTAGTGGTTTTGACTAAAAAAAAATTTATGCCTCGTTTAACTATAATTATAACCTTTTATCACGCTAAAAGTCTCAACCCACATACATCCACTTGACATTGCACGACAGTGATGAAATTTGCAAATTCAAAAACAACAGTCATTGTCTTTGAATTATGCGCATCTATATGTACATGCCTCGCAACAATTTACTTCCATTTAATTTGACCTTTAAGGCAGCGCCGGCATGAAGCCGGCTGCTCCGACTGTGAAACACACTTGAGCCTAGTATGCGTGTTTTCAATCCGCAAAGAGAATCGATGGGGCGTAAAAACGGCTTCACTGACACTTTCCAAGTGGCTTATTTTGCGCGCTCCGTCGGGCGTGCAAGTCTTTTCCCGCTTATTTAGATTGTTATTCAATTTGAGGTACAAAACCTTGAGGGTTCATATAAATTGCTAGGCCAACAACGGCTCGATTCTCTCAAATGAAGTATAAGCTCTCATAGAATCTGCTCCGGAATTCGATAACGACTTTAGTCCCCTTTTGTCGCTTTCTATTGTTCTCGCACATCTTTGCTCGTCTCTTCCTTATATTTTTTTTCCTTATTTTGCATCCGCATTTTTTTACATTCCAACATTCAAATTCTTATCTTCATCTTTCATGTCAATTATGTGATATTTATGTTTCTATTTATTTTTTTTCTTGTAGTTAAGTCATAAACAGTTGGAAAGCAACGGACAGAGTAAGATTCATTCAAGGGAGCAGTTTTGAAGGCTAAGGGAGTGTTCAGTCGCAAATCAAATGTTTTCTGATTCCGCTCGTGTACGAACGTTTTGGAATTGCTAACAAGCGACCTAAAATTGGATAGTCATCCCTGCTGAATGATTCGAAAAATTTAGATAAATTACAAATGAATGAGTTTCGAAAAAAGGGATAAAAAAAGTCGGACGCAAGATTGAAAAATAGGATTGAGAGATATAGCGAATGGATCGATGGATTCAAACATGGACCGGCTGATGAAAGAATGAAATAGCCGAGTGTGATGTATAAATTCGTACGACTTGTCAGGGGAAGAAGTTCAGATGGGATTAAAAATTTTTTCTCACACCCAGTATTAATTTGAAGGATTTCAAGTGAAAAAATAGTCAAAATATAGTTTTGAAAAAAATATTGTTTTATCTCACAATGATGTATTGCTAAATTTTTTATCTGTTGATTAATTACCGCACACGAAGCAATTCTAGTTGGTTAGACAATACAATCAAAAGTTATTATGTGTATATACGGTGATGGGAAAGTTATTTCGATGAGGATCAATCAGACCAATGTATCGAAATTATGTCATAATATTGGAAAGCTCATAACAATGTTACTGTTTCTAATTTCTATTTCATGGTCTACTATAGAATATCAAACCTTGAATAAAATGGAATTTTTCCTTTGAAGAGATTACCCATTACAGACAATTTTCGAGTGCTCATTTTCATTAAAGATCCAAATCTGTTTCTCGTCATTTGCGTCATTTGAAAATAAATCAAAGTTATAGTAGTATCAGGCTCGTATGTAGTGATTGGACTTTAACACTTGAAAGAGAAGAATGAATAAAATATAGCTCAATTTCTTTTTAATGTTTACATTGTAAGACGTTGGACGTACCATAATTATGTAACATAGTAGACAAAATGCTAAGGCACGTCTTGATCCAAAGCTGTCATAAACTTATAGAACTTATAGAACATTGGATGAATACTACCTCGAAGGTCAGAACGTCTATAAAGAATCAGTTTTTGTAGACAAAGAAAAATCAATAGCCAAGTTAAAATGTAGGTACTTATTTGATTAGAGCAACTAGTAAGGTGCATTGTTAACAAAAATAGCCTCACAATTATTCGTGTCGTGTCAATGTTTTATGATTGTCGGATGTTTCAAATGTAATTCGAAAATCTCCAAGGAATTGCTTCTGAGCAATTATCAAATTTTGCCAAGTCAAAGATTTAACTTTTGAGGTTACCGAAGATAATTGAATAGAAAAATGTCTGTTCAAGAATGAGTTTTGCGTTTAGAGGTCGTATCGATTTCAAAAACGGATCCAATGTCACGACAATTTTCACCCCTTTTTTCATACTCCACCTTCTTATGCTTGCGGATAGGTGTTCTGAAATAAGTTAAACGATTATACACACCGCATGTAGAAAGCTGTAGTACAATTACTCTTATGTAAATTGGCTCATGTAAAAATAGAACATCGATCGAATGATTCTTTATTACCGACCAAAACGAAATATAGTTCTATATGGACGTTTGGTGACATTTTGTATTTCTTGTCGTGTTGGGTTTTCTTTTTTTGTCAAAACGAAACCTCTTGAGATATTTGACACACCTGCTGGTCGTTGCATAATGAACCCTTCATTCGAGTTTAACTTAGATCCTTATCGGTCGCATTTTCCAAATATAAATTATTCTCATTAGCTCAAACTCAAACAATCTATTAAGGAGTAATCATTTCCCTATACATATATAGATTGTTCCAAACTTTACAACTTCCTCTTGAAATTTACATACACTAAAACACTCTTCTACGTAAGATATTTTAATACCTTTCTGCAACTTTCTGTTTGATTGCGCCTCTGGAATTATTATGTACTGCAGTTAAAAAGAATTTACAATTCATAAATCAATGTTAACTGAATTCATACTTATTAAATTCACTGACATGATAATTAATTTATTTCAAACTCATTTCAGTTATGACAAATAAAAAATAATTATATTTAATCTTATATCTTTGTAACTGATAAAGTCGATACGAGAGCATGTCCCACATGCCAACGCTAAGATGATTTCAAGGGCATACATAGCACAATTTTATTTTTACCACAGTTGCGGAAATTTGCGCTTGACATTGTATGCGAATCACGCATCAGTTTCTTCTGATGACAAAGTTTATGAACTTGCTTGTAGATGACTCTACATAGTTATTAATAATTAGTCATCGCGTTCTAGGAACGCACGTGATCACCCCTTTGAACTCAATTTATAATTGCGATTTTCTAATTTCGTCAGCATTTGTGTCAGGCAGTTAGTGACACCGGTAGAGTTTTCGACCAAACCAACTTTTCAAGTTTTAGTCTACGATACAAGTTTTGAGATACGTCTAAAAAGTCAAACAAACGCTGACCAAGTTTGGAACGCTTGGAACGGCTTGGAAAGATGACACCAAAATGAAGTTTAATCATTTTTTTTTTTTCATTAATTTGTGAATCTAAAAAATCTGCATACAGCAAAATTTATAGAATGATGAGTTTTGTTCGAAAAGAAAAAGTTTTTATCGCATTTTTATAGCAGAACTTTTCCATTTGACGATTCATTCATTGTTGTTTTAATTGTGTCACGTTTGAATAGCATTTAGCATGTAAAGTAATTCACATTTATTCGCCGAAAAGTTTAATCGCGCATAGAGACTGGTGATAACTTGCGTACAGTATTTGCGGATAACCTAAATAAACTATTGTGTAACTCATTTTCATATATTACAATAAAAATGTTATTCGAACCTTATCATTTTTTCACATGTAATGACTGAATTATGAAACTTTGAAACAAACACGAAATAGTAAGTTTTTGAAATTAGAGCCAACAGACCCGCAGAGTCATTAAAATCTTCCAGTTTGTACGTGTGCGCATGTACACAAGAGATTTCAACAGCTTCATCAGAGACAAGAATCAGTATTAGTTTTTCCTACTGCTGTGATGTCTATTGAGGTACCTCTCGTTGACAATTAGATTTAAGTTATTTATTTAGAATTCGTATTCAGTATTTGAAAACAATAATCAAATGTAAAATTAGTCATGTATAACAGACTTAATGATTTTAGTACTTATCTAAAATACGTATTGAATGCATATTTAAATCAAAAAATTAAAAACGCATCGAGTTTCATGTAGAATTACTTTGAAAATAAAAGCACAGTCTTGCATAAAAAAGGGTTTCTTAACAGAAATGTTAAAAGCTGAAAGATGTGAAAGATGTGAATGTTGAAGGATTAAGATGATGATGATCGTGCAATTAATGCATTTTTAAATGGTCAAGACGTCGTTGTGCGACGCATTGTCTGTCAACAAAAACACCAGAAGAACTGCAAAAGAGGCTCTTTGAATAATAAGTCACAAACCCTCTCGAGGACAGCGACCCTCTCGTTGTGAAGACTCTAGTAAGCTCCCAATTATAAGCAAGTTTCAACATTAGAGCTTCTATGAATAGGGCAAAAGGAGCCGCTCTACTTTAGTTTCTACAACTTATGAAATGAGCGTGAAGCATCGGAAGTTAACGTGTAAATTAGGCAAACGTGTCTTTCTTATTTTGACCCCTATATGGATGACCAAACTTCAACTTTCATTGTTATCTACATCTAGAAACAATGAAATAATTTTTAACTAAGCGAATAGATGGAATGAAACAAGTCTTTTAATATTTCATCTTTCTTTCTATTTTTTATTTTTATCTTTCTTTTTATTTTTAAAATGAAAAAGACAAATTGCACCGGTGATTTGAGTTATGGAAACATTTGCGAAATCGAATTGTGCAATTGGGGGTAGGATCTGTGGAGGAATTCGTTTTAGGATGAGCCGACACTTGGATACAGGATATAGCATATGTCGTAATATGCTCAGACATGCACGAAATGGGCTAGGAGGCCAAGGTTGCAAGCTATGTGACTCAGATGAACATATCCTCGTCAACAATCAACACAGGCTATGAGGGATGGTCACCCATCAATTTCGATCATCAATAAATAATTGATTAGTTTTATTAAGCTTCGATACTATTTCAACATTACGTTGTTATGTTTCAATGATTCAAAAATTATCTCTGAAGATACAGTATACAATACAATGAAAAAGTCGCTGGAAGAAAAAACAAACAACGTTTCTTGTTATATTGCCTTAAGTCATACACGCATGCTTCATTAGAGGAGTTCCACAACAGTGGGGAGTGAAATTTTGTACCCATGACTTCACACTGATATGGTTTCTTTAAACTCACTAACCTTTTAAGCTGCGTGTTAGAAAACCCTCAATTCGAGATTTAGTTGTGAAAAATATGTCTCAAAGCTGGCTCAAAATTGTACCACATTATATTGACGATCGATCTAATCCTGCCATTCTTAATAATCGCTCTCATTTGGTAACTAGTCTGATCTCGTTAGGTTCTTATCATTATTTAAACAAATCTTTTACAAGAGACTTGCTATAATTATGACACTTTTTAACGTATTTATCTAGACATGAGACAATTCTTGTTTTTGAAACATTCTATATATACCATTAAGCGTTGACTCCTTTTAATGCACACTAAATTGTGGGGCACGACGAATATATGTCTCGTTTATGAAACTGATTTCGTGCTCGATCATTTCATCAAAAGCAATAATAATTGTGATAGAAGTAATCTTGAAATAAGCTCAAATCTGGTCTTTGATCTTGATTGCAGGAGGAGTGCTATAAAGTGATTGGCGGTGAAGTGACCATGATAGAATAACTGAATGCCGGATACGTCGCGAGTAGACTGGGCGGAAACACCGAAGAGAATGGACACGAAAGAGGACGAAAGTTAAAAGTACTTGTTACGTAACAAATAGCAACAACCTGCCTCGTTTTTCGCTGCAAGCCACACTTCTTACGTTAAGGTGATTGTTTTATGATTCTCCTCCCAGCGATCATTTTTATTATTTCTATTTTATTCATCTCTACAAAAAAAAATTAAAAGCAATGTGATTTGAAAATAACTTTCACAAACTATAAGTCTTTTATTTGTTTACGAGAAAAAATGTAAACATTATTTATAGCTGCGTGGTCCTAAAGATGCATGGAATTGCGAAACGAGTGCTCTTTTTATATCCTGATGCAACATTTTTACGGTATTTTCGCATTTCAAGTGTCATGGCACATAAGTCGCGAGCTTAGAAAGTCAAAGGTTGTAAACACGAGCTCAATTCTTAGTGCATGTGTTGCTCTGGAAAAAATTGTGTGCTGTGCTTCGTATTGACGATCTTTCCTATATAAAAAGTTGCAGAAGTTGGATAAGATTAACCTTGTTTCAGTTGAACAAAGAATATTCTCTTTACTTCCCATTTAATTTTTTTTATCTCAATTACGCTGCAGCCTAGTTGGCCTGGCAGCGGAGCTGCCTCTACCACCTATGTGTGGGGGTTTATAACCCATTTCTTTCCCTCATTAGCGTCCCTGAAGAGAGGCCCCTGGCGTGGATTGCAAGTCCACGGGGGTACCTGTCTTCATACCAGTAAGGCCGGCATTCCCTGTGCCCCCAGTTGCACATGCATCGGATCAGCTGGATCTAGCTGGATCTAGCTGGATCTAGCTGGTTTCCAGAAGAGGTTACCCTTAACCCTGGTTTGCTAGGCCATGAGGTAAACCCTTCTCTAACCAGTAGGGCTAGCATTCCCTACACCACGAAAGTGTATCGGGTTGGCTATTCTTTCCTATAATTTCCTGTCCTGCCTCCTCCCAGCCCTAACCTGCTCCGCATTTGCCCAAGGTCCCTAGCGGATCCTTTTGGAGTAGGGAAAAAACCAGGAAAGTCCGCTGAAGGTAACTTTCCGGGAAAAAACCTACCCCAGAGCGATCGGTGCTAGCGATAAATTCTTCTCCCGTCGAAAAAACCCAGAATAGAATCTGAATGTTTCGCCGGGAATCGAACTCACGGCCCCTGAGCAGTGTTGTTTCCGAGGCTAGCGCGCTAACCACTGAACCAACACGGCTTTCATTTAATTATTATTCCATTTTCAAATAAAGTAGACGAGTCAAAACAAATGTTATTTTAAAAAATAAAAATCGATCAATCTGTCAAAATGCAAACAAAAAGATGTTAAGGCTAGTAGTGAAAAAATACGCATTTTCATTTGTGTACACTGTACAAACTTGTATTAATCATTTTATTATTTAACCATATTCAAGTTTGAGAGAAACATGTGACATGGAATCGATATTCCTATAGCCTGACTGAGCTGACCTACTAACACAGAGTGCATTTTCCCAACCATATAATCGTTGCACCCTTTTATAACCTTGTCCCTAACCTAGTCCCTTTACGCGTCCTTGCCTTTGCGTGTTCCTTTCAACGTGGCGAGTGGTGGCGGGTTTCATGAGATCAGCCGACACGAGACTCGTGCCTCGACGTAATTAGTAGCTTGCGACTAACTTAGTCGATTGCCGGTCAAGTTCTCTCAATCTGTTACCATTCAAACTTATACATTTATTCCTACTCTCAACTTGAACTCACATACTTTTCTTCATAATCTTGCCTACATTTGCATCATAAATATCGATCTGATCGTTCGCGTAACCTTCGCCAACAACTTTCAATAGCATACATTTTGTCGATTCCACACAATCTTTAACCCTTTTCAACCCGAAATACTTTTATTCATAGAAACGATTTCTTTCACTTGTAACAGTTTTTAGCATGCTCGTTTGTGATGATGTTATTTGCAAGAATTTTCTCCAAAAAGAAAAAAAGGTCAAGAATAGTTAACATAACCTGTTTTTGACATTTGAAAACATTATTTTTACAGTCAAAAATGTATGAATTCGCCGTCTAAATCTGAAGAAATACATTTTGCAATGAAAATGTTTCTTTTTTCATTAAAAATTTAAATTATTTCTGTGGCAATTCGGAAGAATCAGTTAAGTGCTACTTTTCACTTCAAAGTTCTCAGAAAAGCTCTTCTACAGTTCAAAAATTTAATGGCTGAATAATTTTCTAGTTCGTAACAGATTTCAATGTTATAACTTATTATTAACGGGAGGATTCCAAACAAGCACTGTAAAAATAAACAATATCAAAAACGACAAATTCAAACGAGAAATTTAAATTTAAACATTGTGAATTTCAATCATAGCGTGAAAAACGGACAGCAGCTCTGACGATCACGATAAAAACAAACAACAACAAAATGATCAGGTTAAAAAGTAGCGCTGTATAATGAAAGAGAATAAAAAAAAATGAATCATGACTAGCAGTGTAAAATCAAAATTTTGTAAATTTAAACATAGTGTGAATAATAGACATGAAATATGATGATCAATGAAAAGATAAACAATAATAAAAAATAAAAGTAATTTTATTTACACACTGTAATAATAAACAATGATGGCGGCTATTGCCAACTCAAAATGATAAAAATCGCTGTACTGATATTGGGAAAAAGTTTTTATTTTTGATTATATAAGTTGTCATCAGCCGCCATCTTCGTTCATTATCACAGTGTGTATTATTACAAAAGTAGTGATTTATATTTATTTTATTTTCATAGGGAAATGAAATTACTTCTATTTTCTCATTATTGTTCATCTTTTCATTGATCATCATATTTCATGTTTGTTATTTACGCTATGTTAAAATTTACAAAATTTTGATTTTCACTGCTTGTCCGGATTTGTTGTTTTTGATTCTATTATTTTACAGCTATTCTATTTATTTTACAGCGCTACTTTTTAACTTGATCATTTTTTTTGTATGTTTTTACCGTGATCGTCATAGCTGCTGTCCGTTTTTCCGTTTTGCAGGCTATGATTGAAATTCACAATGTTTAAATTAAAATTGCTCGTTTGAATTTGTTGTTTTTGATTTTGTTTATTTTTACAGTGCTTGTATGGGATCTTTCCTTAATAATCAGAAACATATCCTATCCTATCCTATCCTATCCTATCCAATCCTATCCTACTCAAATATAAAAGTGTAACTATAATTGTTTATTTGTGTTGAAATGGCGCTTCACCGGAATGATAGAAACAATTTTCAACGCACTAGGGTAACTTTACGAACTCTCATAATTACTATAGGCTATATAACAAATTAATTTTTTAACTTACTTTCATAAAAAATTGTAAAAATTTAATTTTGGTTTTTTCACGTTCGACATTTTTTTGTGTAATTTATTATTCAAGTGTTACTACAAACATTATATTCATCATCAAATACCTTACAATCCATTAGATTATGAAAATTAAAACAAAATTTAAATAACAGAGTAAATAAATACGAAAAATGACGATAAACAAAGCTCAAGGACAAACTCTGCATGTCGCTGGTGTGCATCTCGAGAAGTCATGTTTTTCACATGGACAGTTCTATGTGGCCTGTTCGTATGTGTCTGATCCTCGTAATTTACATTAAAGATCGCGGTAGCGATAAAAACGAGACAAAGATCCCCATTAATGTATATATATATATACGGTCCTAATCGGAAAACTCCTTAAACGTCGTATATCAGAACGCCTTAGTTTGATGATTTTATTTTGTTGTCTTTGTACTTTTATGTATAGCTATGTCAATAAATTGATGAGGTTTTACCACGTTTACGTGAGTTTTCTCTCGCGCTATGCGCAAATTTACTGAAATTATCATTTCATGTAACCTAACTTCTAACCAAAATTTCTTTATGCAGCAGTAAACAGTGCGGCGAAGGTGATGGCCGTGCGAAGCATGGCCGATCAGCTAGTATCATATAAACATTGATTCCAAGATAAAACTCAAATTTTATAAGAAAAATTAATGCTTTTCAAAATGTCACTCAACCAACACTCAACTGATTTTTCCAAATGTCTCCAGATTTAAAATTATTAAAAAGAAATATTAATCACACAATTTCCGTACAGTTTTTCGCGAGGTTATGACTTGTATACAAATTATTCAATTTATAGTCAATTTGATTTTTTTCACATAAACATTTACGACAAAGAAAGGCTTAACATTAGAAAACCTGGAGTTTCCGTATACCTAGAAGCCCGTGGAACGCAGGAATTTTATGCGTTACTGTTTTTTGAGAGCTTAACTTGTTTTGATCGTAACTTAACCGCTGATAATCAACTTATAATAACTATGTAGAATGTGTAAATTGTAATGATTTTCTTGGGAGAATCCCAAACAAGCACTGTAAAAATAAACATTATCAAAAAAGACAAATTCGAACTAGCAGTTTAAATTTAAACATTGTTAATTTCAAACATAGCGTGAAAAACGGACAGCAGCTATGACGATCACGGTAAAAACAAACAATAAAAAGATGATCAGGTCAAAAAGTAGCGCTGTACAATTAAAAACAATCAAAAACAACAAATCATGACAAGCAGTGTAAAATCAAAATTTTGTGAATTCAAACATAGCGTGAAAAACAGACATCAAATATGATAATCACTGAAAAGATAAACAATGATATAAAAATAGAAGTAATTTTATTTGATTATAAAAATAAAAAAAATATTAATCCTTACGTGTAATAATACGCACTGTAAGAATAAACGAAGATGGCGGCTGAGGACAACTTAAATGAGCAAAAATAAAAACGTTTTCTCAATATCAGTACAGCGATTTTTATCATTTTAAGTTGGCAATAGCCGCCATCATTGTTTATTATTACAGTGCGTATTATTACACGTAAGGATTTATATTTTTTTATTTTTATAATTAAATAAAATTACTTTTATTTTTATATTATTGTTTATCTTTTCAGTGATTATCATATTTTATGTCTGTTTTTCACGCTATGATTGAAATTAACAATGTTCAAATTTAAATTGCTCGTTTGAATTTGTCGTTTTTGATAATGTTTATTTTTACAGTGCGTGTTTGGGATTCTCCCATTTTCTTAATCACTTTTCTTTACAGAAAATTTGGACTTAACAACACGTTATGATTTATAGAAACTGTTTGCGTTTTGAAAAACAACAAACAAAAAATTCGTCAGCTCTCTTTTTCTCGTACAGGTCAGACGAATTTTTTTTTTATTTATTTTTTTTTTTTTTGCAAAACGCATACAGTTTTTATATATTATAACCTGTTGTTAAATCAAAATTTTCTATAAAGAAAAGTGATTAAAAAAATCATACGACGGAATTTACAATGTCATTGTATTTTTTTGAGTTTCGTGTTTTTCAATGTTTATTAGTGTTTTGTATTTACTTTTGAATTGCTTACATTTCCTATTAACATTTTCTGCAATTTTCTGTTTACATATTAAGAAACATTTATTACTTCTTGTGACGGGATTCATTTTCTCGCCCCTTCGCAAATCTCGATAAGCTAGATTTTACGAATAAAAAGTTTAAATTCCAATTTACAATTGAACAACAATTGTCTCGGTCGAGACGGCTCCAACAAATTCAAATAAGGATTGCCACCTAAGTTTTGTGGCTAAACTTAGGAAATCTTTCCGCGACAAATTGACCCAACAAAGCAGAAATTTCGCAACAAAATGGATCTTGTGACTTATCGAAACTCAAGCGGAATTGTCCAGGCGTAACGGAGGTCAGATCGAGATTCCAGATAAATTCACAATTAAAATTTTACAATACAAGGGTCTCAATTACAAATATCAAATCAAACAAAAGCAAATTCAATAACAATTCTCGTTTATTCAATGACTCAGTGAATTACTAAAGTTGATGACTATCAAGGTCAAAATCAAAGGTTTCAATTATGTGATTTTATTTTTTTTTTCAATTTCTCGTCACAATGAATCAATTTTCTCCAGAGTTTTCAAGTACAAAATTTCAAGTGCTCTGCGTGGTCTTTATTTCAAATGTTACGTTAGCTTTGTCTCGAGAGTTTCAAAATTCAAGTTTCAAGTTTTCAAAATGCAAAAATATTCAAAACGACGGAACGTTATCGCTTGTGACAGCCAGAATTCGAAATTCCTGTTTTTACTCGCGATTTTTAGTTCAATTCAAATTAAGTTACAAGTTACAACAAATTTTCAAAGACTTGCCAACGTGGATCCGGGATTGAGCTCCGTTGTCGTCCTTGTCGCTTCGTCTCGATTTTCCAAGCTCTCCTCTCGATTACTCTGCAGTCGTCCACACTTGCCACCCAAGAGATCGCAATTTTAAAATTCAAATTCGACGAAACATATGTCTCCCCTCTTCTCCTCCTTTTCCTTCTCTCTCGCAGCTCTTCCTCGCTCTCTCGTACTCTTGCATTTCCTTTCCAAATCTCGGCCATCAGGTTGCGTGACAGTTTTCTCTCTCATTTGGCGCGAAACTCAACATCTGGTCTGCAGGAACTCGGGCCTGTTTCTGCGCATTTTTCCTCCTCACTGCATTCGCAGGTCTTGGTCGGGACATCAGGTCACCTGGCTGTCCACACGTCACGGTTCAGGGTCTATCTCACTGCGGGATGACTTTCCTCGGCGCCCAGCACACGTTTCTGCCAATTTCTCGTCTTCTATCTGTCACATTTCTCGCATCGCTGGGCCGGTTCGATTCTCGTGCGGGTAGATGGTTGCCGCTGCAGCCACTCAGGTTGGTCGTGAAGGCTGCTTCGAGATGAGCGCGGCGAGAGAGTCGTACTAGGGAAAAGCGTCCGGTCGACATCACTGTTAGGTCCACGAGATGGTCTGTAGGCTGACAACGGCTGCTGGTCTGCCTCAAACCTGCTACGTCTTGCTGATCCCGACGTGAGCTCAATTCCCAGGATTCACATTGATTTCTCTAATCTACAAATTACAAACAAATTAGCAATTCTGGCTTTCATTAAATTTTATGACCATTAAAAAAGAATCGTGATTAACAAAAGCTTCATTTTCCGTCGAGGGGACCATTAATTAGATAGGTAAAATAAAATAAAACATCAATAGCAAATAAATCTCAATTTAAGTTATTATAACGTCACTCTCGTTTTTCGAATCTCTCGCACTCTGGTCAAATCGTACTCACAGACAAGGACGTGAAGTTGTGCTCGGTTCCTGAAAAGAAAACTTCAATCTCGCGAAATTCTCGTTCCTTCCTGAAACGGATCCTGGCTTTCTCAAAGCTTCTAGACTTTAACTTTAATCTATTCTTGTCTAAAGTGTCATTTTACGGTATTTCAAAATGAAACCCCGTTGCATTCTTTATTATCTGATATTCATAAATATTCGTTTGATTATTAGAAATTATTATAAACATTCATTTGTTTATGAACATTTGTTTGTTTTTCAGCAATCGTTTATGAACATCAATCTCTTTGGTAACATTCATTCTTCGTAGTTATACTTATTCTAAACAACATGTCTCATGAGAAAACAAACACAGTCGTCGGCCCAATCTCTTAGATTTGACTATTCTATACTGGCCCTAGTAAACCATCAAAATAGGGCTGAGATAAGGTGCTAATTAGGTTGTTCGATGTCAATTACACTGATCTTGAATCTATTCAAAAAATTTTCCTTGCATCAATTACACGCCACAGGATCACTCCTGTAAATTCTTGAATGGAGTTGCGTGATGGATAAGTGAATTTTTATATTTTTGTTCATTAAATAAACTTACTTTCTTCCTATTCGTTTTATAGTGCATTTCGTACCAAGGACCGAAAGTGCAGGTTTCGGAGTCGGGGTACAATATGACGTGCCGAGCGTAGCAAGGCTTGTCAGTACCCCGAGACTTGGACCTGCACGTTCGGCCCATGGTACGAACTATACTTTTTACACCGACGAACCCGAAAGTGCAGATTTTTGCAACTTTGCAATTTTAAATCTAATACCCAAAACCGACTGTATAACAGACAGAGAAAAAAGCAGAATTCAAACTGATTTATGCAAAGCTGTCCTACTAGAACATAAGAATATATCTTTTATTTAAGTCATTACATTATTTAATCATAAATGCTTAAATATATAAAGATTGATGAAACTTACGAAAATATATATTGACTGAGGAAACTTAAAGAAGGAAATTGGGCCGACGATTGTTTTTGTTTTGTCATTAGACATGTTGTTTAGAAAATAAAACAATTAATAACAAAATATTCGTATTCATTCAGTCTACACCGTAAAAAAAGAGTTTAATTTTAAACCTCGTTTTAGAGCAAATTTGCTCAAATTTTGTAGTCGCAATTTAAAAGTCAAACAAAGTTGCTGTAATTTTCAACTTAGAGTTTCAAATCGGACCTTTTTACTTTTTTAATCAGATTTTCAACTCTTTACTGGAATTTTATTCGAACATATTGAAAGTTAAGCCGAAAATTCGGCTTAAGAAAGAACCTAACCTCGAACGTCACACTAAAAACACTTTTCCTTTGTGATTAATTATTTTTTTATGATTTTTTTAGATTTATCGTTGTCGAAGACACTTTCGAGTAAAGCTGGAAAGAACTGCAAATAATGTTGAACCTTTTTGGTTTCAAAACCTAAATTTCTGTATAACCTAAATTGGATTAAGTTGGATTTTGAACTTCGACTCTAAAATTCGACCAAATTCAGTCGCGACTGAGTTAGAGCAATTTTGCTTGAAATTTCTTCTTCTTTTTTTACGGTGTAGGCTGGGCTATTGAAAAAATATTCTGTGTAAAATATATTTTTTCTCTCAAATCGCTATTTTTTTTATATCAGCAGTTTTTTTGGTTTCAGGAAACAATCGCCGAACCCTTCACAATTATTGTTTTTGGGTTTTATATCACCCGCGTTTTTTAGTTTTCTCGTAATTCAAAATAGCCTTCCAAAACCAGTACAACTATTTCATAAGTTTGTTCATGAATGTTTATATATTAAATGAATGAATAAAAAATTAACTAAATAAATAAATAAAGAATTTGAGTAACATTTGTTTATGAAATTGCATTTGTTAACTAACGTTTGATTATGAAAATTATATGATAAGTAATATATTTGTTTATGAAAAATGCAATTGTTAACGAACTTTGTTATTTGATGTTGTAAAAATTTGATTGTTAACTAACATTTCTTTATGAACATTCGATTGTTATCTAACATTTGTTCGTAAACATCTGATTGTTAACTAACATTTGTTCATAAAACAACATCACATTTTATAAACATTTGATTGTTAACTAACATTTGTTTATAAACATTTAATAGTTAACAAACATTTGTTTATAAACATTCAAATGTTAACTAACATTTGTTAATAGAAAGTGAAAGTGTTAAATAATATTTATTCATAAAAAATACAATTTTTAACTAACATTTGTTTTTGAGTAACAAGTGATTTGTTGTTGTTCATGATTGAATGAATACAAATAATCTTATGATTATTTAATTGAGCCCTTTTTAAACAATTTACAAAGGGGGTAGCGGGTTAAGGGGGTCTGTCTGCGCGGCCCCCACGGGGTTAATTAAAATCGTTCCGATAACTTTAAAGAGGGTCGAAAAAATTTTTTTGAGATTTTTTGCGATACCCCGGACCGACACGTAATCCCTATATAAGCGAAAAATGCGTTTTTTTTTTTATTTTATTTTTTTTAAGGCGTTTAAATTGATTCCCAGGTGGCTTCAATGCACCTAAAAATTGTTTTAGATGTGAAGATATCCCGTGAATTTTTTCAGATTTTTCTGTAAAGTTAATTCGAGTGAAATATTGCTTTATAACCTAAAAAATCGTGAAAAATCGGGTTTTTTTTTGAAAAAAAGGCCATGGTATTTTGGTGCAGACTCTATGGAGAATAACGGCTAAGTACTGTTGAAAGGTACATTACTCCCCTACAAAATGCCGCTAACTGGACTTAGTTTGGTCGCTTGTAGTCCGCGACAACTCAATTTGAGTAAAACGCGAATTTCAAATCTATGCATTTTTGGCCTATAAAAATAGGCCCAATTTTATAAAACTGAAAAACATACAAAAAAAATGTTTTTTATAGGGTTTTCGAGGTCGCTGATTCTGAATTTGAGGTCAAAAACATGTTTTGACAGTTTACAGCTGTCAAAAATGTTGTCAACTAGGAAGAAAATGTTAAATTTTCGATTTTTTAATAAATAAACTAAGCTTGTATCAAATATAAGGTTTTTTGAGGTCACTAATCACGAATTTTATGTCAAAATTATGTTTTGGCAATTGACAGTTGTCATAAATGCTGTCAACAAAGGTAAAGATGATGGATTTTCGAGTCTTTTTATAAATAAATAACACGTATATCAAATATACGGGTTTTCGAGGTCGCTAATTGCGAATTTTATGTCAAAATTATGTTTTGACAATTGACAGCTGTCAAAAACGCTGTCAACAAAAACATGATTCTCACGAATCTGTTGCACGTGCAAAGTTCAAAGAGTCGAACATAATTGTTTTTTTAAACAAAATAAATCGTAACAAATGAGGAAACAGGTATTTAAAAGTCAACTGATTTGTTTTACACGCTGCAAACCTATTTTTATTCATAATAATATACGAACAGTACAGATAGACCTAACTTCGCAGAATACTTATTTATACATCGTAGGAACATAAACTTTAATCTTCGTCGCTGTCTTCGTTTATAACTGGTTCGACTCTTTGAACCATCTTAAAGTACTTAAAAATATCAAAAGTCACGAAGGAATTAACTTCATCTCAAATGTAACAAAAGTATAGTGGTGGAATGAAAATCGAAACGCACAGATTTTGCCTTGTCCGAGCTTCTAGTATTGAAACGAACACGTTGTTTGATTTTCAAATAATACAAATTCAAAGTACATTCTATAATAAGCACTATAAAATTTGTTGCTTCAAATTTTTCGGAAGGGTTAAATCAAAGTTTCTGTCTGATTCCGTCGTATAATCTACGAAAAATGTTCCTGCAAACGTTTCTGAAAAGTTGAGTGTTTTCAATTAAGAGCACACACGACATAACGAATGTAGGATTAATCAATTTAATGGAACAGAGTACCTTTCAATTACAGTTCCTAAAATACACGCGGAGTTACAAATTCAAACAGGCGAAAAATCGTTTCAACAATCCCAACAATGATTCCGTCCGAAAACCAATCCGACGCTATACTTGTATTGGGTTATTTGAATTGACACGAACAGGTAAATGTACAAAATTTCTTCGTTTATGTTCTCCCAGACTGCCAACAGATAAAAAATGTTAATTTAAAAATATTATTAAATCTTCATTTCATGATCGTAATTTTCATGATTAAAATTTTCATAGATCAGCACAATTTTCTAAATTTTAGCGGATAAATTTGATGTTTTTTTCATCAATATGCGACTTTATTGCTTGAGATATATCTGCAAAAAATCTGTTTTGATTTGAATGAGCTTGCGGTCTGTGTTCGGAGAGGATTTTCACAAAGCACCCGCATCTCAAAAGCTATTTATGTGTAAATAAGCGTCAGCGTGAATGTTGAATGAAACCTACAACTCGCATTTTATTCGGATTCGCGCTGTGCGAACGCGCATGCATCTTCCAGGAATTTCAAGTGCCTGCACTTAGCGCGATTGAATCCCTCTTACGCTGTATCCAACAACTGACTGTCTACCTTGTTTTTTTTTATTCGTCCTTTTTTATTTATTCCTAATAAATAACTCACTCCTTGAAGGATTATTTTCCAGACCTTCATTCTTGATGTGAAAGCACAGTGCAACCACTGACATTAACAATTTATTGAGTGTGCATTTTTCTTTCATTTTTATCAGAGCTTTCAATTAGGAATTGAATAATGCAAAAACTCTTGAAAAATAATTTGGTTTGCAAAAGAAACATCCGCAATCCAAAAATTGAAATAAAAAATAAGTTTTAAAATAATACATGGATCGGAAAGAATCTCAAAATTTAACATTTTTAATGTCAGAGTAGGCACAGACTCGAATCAGCTTACATTTTCATATTAAAATGTTAAATTTCAGCATGTTTTGTGCAAAAGAATAATGTTCGAATATTTTAATGTTTCATATAAAAAAATAAGATTTTTGATGATACATTTTAAAATGTAAAAATGTTAATTTTCCGTAAACACCATTTGTCAAATTTTAAACATTTAAAATGTTAAAATTTGATCTATTATGTTTCATTTATTGGAACCAAATGTTTTGAAATTTGATCAGAGCAGTTGTTAATTTTTCGTAAACACCATTCGTCAAATTTAAACATTTAAAGAATGTTAAAATTAAAATAAAATGTTGAATTTTTGCGTATCAAAATACACAGGAAAAAAATTATCATTTTAAATGTTAAAATTTGTGAAACATATTACTTGATAAAATTTGGTAGCTTCGATTCCAATAAATGAAATCGTAATAGATCAAATTTTAACATTTTAAATGCTAAAATTTGATAAAAGGTGTTTACAAAAAATTAACATCTTCACATTTTAAAATTTGAGGCATTACTTGATACAATGTGGTAGAGTGTTTATATTATAGTGTGAGATTTCGACGTGTTGAATTCCAAAATTTCTAATTCTAAATTTTCTGATTTGAACAAGAAAAAAAACAGTGAACCGTATAATTTTTAGGCTTTGTTTTAGCAACATTTATCAGAGTTGAGTATCATTCGGTGGTATTTTTTGAGTATATGTCACTGGTAACATTAAAAAATGTTAAAAATTTTCTCATTCTATACGAACATTTATTATTCTTTTTGCTCCGTGTATGATAGGCATAGGAGGGAATCTTTTTATGGCGCAAGGGAGTTAACAACTTGAGCAGAAGAAGGCGAAGGTTGTTACCCAGCCTCCACGAAAATTCTCTTTTATGCCTAGTACTGGAAGTTATCCTATCCTACTAATATAATAAAAATGAGAATATATTTGTTTGTTTGTTTGTTTGTCCGAGTATCACGCCTGAACGTAGAGTTCGAAATAGTTTATTTCGTAACAAGGACCGCGAAGGACCGCCTCGTCAAGGTGGTCCTTCGAGGTCCGTGTCACGGACAATATTTTTCGTCCCACGCGCGCGCGAAGACGCCTTCGCGGCAACATTTTCGCGTCCGCGTAGAAAGTCTCCGCGTTCCTAGGCCGCGAAGAGTTGCCACGGAGACTCTTCGCGCGCGAAATGAGACAAAAAATATTATAAGCAACCTGTACGACAAAGAACAGCCATTCGCGGGGCAGACCGGGACTCAGCGCCTCGGTCGGGCCGAGGGCAAGCCGAGGCGTTTCGCTCGAAGCTGTTCTTTACGTACATGTTGCTTAATAGTATATTAAGCTACATGTACTACATGTTGCTTAATAGTATATTAAGCTACATGTACTAGTAACACGAAGAAGTTCTTCGTGCACACGAAGAGAGTAACGCGAAGGTTCTCTTCGCGCGCGCATGGAACGAAAAAATATTTTTACAATGCAATTCCTTTTTTCTTTTGAAAAAAAGTAATAATGAAAAAAACAGCTGTATGTAAAAGCTTTGTAAAATTGAAATTTCTTTGAATTATAAATAGCATCTATATGCTGTAATACACATCGACAATTCATTGAATGAGTGGACAGAACAAATGTTTCGTAAAAAAGAGAAGCTGATCAGAATAACATCTGTAAAATATTGGAAGGCCATGTTAGTTTGTCAATTATTCTTTTGAAAACGCACTCTTTAGAGCGGAGAAAATTTTACACTTGTTTAGCATTATAGAAAGAAGCAAAGGGAGAAACTGCAAATGAACGTTTCCGTTATCACAAATCAGGAACAAAACCTGTTCGTGCACGCGAAGATTTATTTAAATATATGACAAAGAAAATGTTACGTGGATTATGGTTAAGCAGATCATTTCATTAAGACAAGGAGGACCGAGATTTGCGCATACCTTAAAGGACCGGAGTACGTAAATTTTACGTCTTGATGATTTTTCGATGTTGTAACTATTTATATAAATATTTTAGCTTTAGTTATATTCAATTAGTTGCTTCAATTAACTTTTTATTATCATTACTATTAATTTTTTTCGTTCTGGATGTTTGTTTTGACGAAAAATTCAATCGCAATTTGCTATTAACATAATGAAAACAATTTATTATAACAAATATTATTGTTAAACGGGTCCATAAACATGTCTGCAGCTGATTGTTTATTTATTAACTAAAAAACAACAATGTAATATGTATTGTCGTTCAATGACGTTAAAATTACCTACTCCGGTCCTTTTAGGTAGAATCGATTTTTTCTCAAATTCTATTTAACATATTGAAAAAATTTTTACTTCGTTTTAAAGGGAATCAAAAATGATGAAAAGTTACTAAAGGAAAAATTGTTTCATCAAACCTAACCAGAATGGTGAAGAAGTGAATATTGAAAGACATAAAATTTAGGTACGCGGTCCTCCTGGTGTTAAGTAACGATAAACTATACGGTATTGTTCCCGGGATGAATTTCATTTCAAAAGAGCTTTTGTAACTTTTTCTTAGAGGTTAATTAAGTTATGATTAAAAATTGAAGTAATATTGTGGAACCTTTTGTATTCTATCTGAACTACCTTGCTTGATTTGATTAGGTGCAAATTAAAATATAATAAAACGATGAAACAAAAAGAAATATACAAATCAACAAGTTGTTGCAAATTTCTTAACATGTCGAATGGCGAATCCGTAAATGTTCACTTTCCTAAAGTGTCATTTATTTGAAAAATTTTTTGCTATCTAAATTATAAGATTGTTTTCTCTAGTACGTTGAAGATAAATGCAAGTTCAAAGATATTTTTTTAACAAGATGTTTAGTTAATGGAAGATGATTGAAGAAAAGTAAATTTCAAAATCGTTAAGAAACGTTAGACAAAGTTGCCAACTTGTAAGTATGAAAAATATTATAACACTGCTAATGTATTAGGAATCACGAGCTGAAGAGCTTTTTTTCGATATCTTTGTGCGAAAGAGCGACGATTTTTTGAATATCTTCAAGATCATTAGCATAACACATTTTTATTTCATTCATATACAAAATTTATGGGTTCATTTCCTTTAATCATACTAAAGTATACACTTAATCATTTAAATGTATCCTCTACGGGTCAAAAATAACAAAAATAATAGTATTTCGCAGATTCTGAATTAATATTCAGAAGTTCGCTGTCATTCACTCAAGGCAAAAGATCTCGAACTAAAACATGTGCTGGGGTACATGAAGATCTGTCAAAATGTCGGTAGGAGCAGTCCTGTCAGCAATTTCAATCAAAGAGTTAGGCGAGAAATTAAAGTAAAATTGATGTTGGAAAGTAAAAAAAGGACTGAATAACATAAAATGTTCTAGTGTATCTTGACATTTGTAGTTGCAAAGTAGACAGATGTCCGAAGGATCAAGTTCATAAAGAACATTATTGAGAGAAAATCTAATACAGTGTTTGCTTGAAAGTCTGAATTAAGCGGAAGTTCGAATCATATATAGGGTTGGAATTGCGAAGATACAAGTACTGGCAAGGTTTGTCTTGTAGTTGTCTAATTTTTTTTTGTGTTTTTTGAAAATATAACTGAGAAACCCAGTTATATTTTTAAGTTCATAATTACCGCGCAAGTACAGGTTATTCATAACTTTTCATTATGAATTAGTAACTTTTGATAATGAAATAGGTAATTTTGCAGTTATTTTACTATACATAGTGAGTAAAATTTACTACCTTATTTTTCGCCGTGTACTTGACTGGATCGTTTTTTTCAGCCTGCGACTTTAAGTCAGTTTCCTACCTTTAACACCTGAAAACCTGGAGTTTCCGTATACCTAGAAGCCCGGACCGCACGAATTTCGCGGGTTACTGTTTTTTGAGAGCTGAATTTGTTTTTATCGTTATTTAACTGCTTATAATCATTATTGGGGATGTGTAAATTGTTTTAATAAACAACAGATCGTAAATATATTGTTAGTTACATATATTTATTCGAATTTTCGTAAAAGAACATGCCTAAACAAAAAATCAGAATTTGTTTATAGAATGAAATATAATGCAATGTAACATTCATAATTTATAATTTTATAGTAAAAAAATCAAAAAGAGTATTTTCGCTCGTTCGTTGAAACTTGTCGGTGCAGCATGTTTACAAAACAACTTCTCAGAATAAAGCACTAACGGAAAAATCGTTTTACAAATGCCATTTCGATTATAAGCGCCATTTTTGCAATTTTTTAAATATTCAATTACAAATTATTATTAATTCTTAGTAATTATTGATTACTCAATGATTATTAATAATTGATTAATTTCATTCGAAAAACAGAAGTCGACTATCAAAACATCTTTGACACTTCTGTTTTTTGGTCCTTATTTGTTGGAAAAAATGGTAACAAGTTGACTTTAAACAATAATAAATATGTTAATTGAATGTTAATCATTATTCTTTATTAGAATATTATTCATATACGACATAAATAAATCTTATTGTTTATTCAAATGTGTAGATAATCAATTTTATCGTCACAGCGCACGAAATTGATGCATCGGCTTCTAAGTAGATAGTGTTTTTTTTTCATAAACAACGCAATTAATCAAAAAATTGATTAAAGCATCTTTAATCAATTAGTAGTACTTAAGTAAATAAAGTACTTTTAAGTACTCAAGTACTTAAAAAAATATTGAAAGTCACGAGAGGAATTTACTTCATCTTAAATGTAGCAAAAGTACACTCAAGGAAATCTTGACCTTTTAAGCCTTAAAATTTTGACGTTTTATTCTTCAAAAATTCATTATGGAATTCAACTACAAAATTTAACGTTTTTTCCGTCAAAATTTGAACTATAATTCAATAAAAGGGTGTTAAGGAATTAAGTCATGTACTTCAAGACATTAAAGCTCAACAGCCTAACATATAATTCCCCAACATTGTCGGATGATGAAACGTCAAACTGCATTGGCGTTTCAATCGTCAAGCGTTATAGGATAAAACGTTAACGCTAGAAATAACAATTTCTAAATTGTAATGGACCCTCATTACTTATACTTCATTTCTATCGTTAATCAATATTTCTTTCTCGATAAAATCTCCTTTTAGAGATACCGAAATTAGACATCACCTTTCGACTTTCCCACGCTAATGACATTTCATTAAGAAAGCTGATAGAAATTTTCCTAAATTAAATATGTAATTAATGCACCTTTTTGGTCACGTAGACACCATTGTATCTTAATAGCATTTTGATAAAACTGTAATATAAATACTCTCACGGAAAATCTGCAGTCAGTCGTCAAAACACCATTCTACCCGTCGTATTCTATCGAACTAAGTTAATCGGACGCGACTCAAACCTCTGTCAAAACCTAAGTTGATAGTGAAATAAATAGTTAAACAAAGTGATCTTGTGCCTCTTCAATCCATCTCATTACAAAATTTGGTGTCAGAAGTGGGATAGGTTACGTCAACTTGACAACTTGGCGTACGATTTGGCCTATTCAAACGAACTACGGGATCGACTACGAGGTATCACTAACTATTTTCATCAACAAGGAAAAATACTCATCACCAGAACCTCGTATCCAGATCATCGATTTTTCCTTGTTGAACTATCAATCTACTCCACTTCGTGGATCTCAAAACCTCAAAGGACAACCTTCACAGAACCTCAGAGTATCCAATCTCAGAACCTCAAAGGGCAACTCTCACAGAACCTCAGAGTGTCCAACCTCAGAACCTCCAAGGATAACTCTCTCAGAACCTCAGGGCGTCCAGAACCTTCACATAAGTGTGTCCAGTGAAAATTATTCAAAACCTAGTGCTAAACTGTAATACAGACGTCGCGTCATAGTGAAACAAAAAAAAAAAAAAAAACAATTTGATCGACGAATGATAATCCAGAATCCAGAACATCCAGAAGTATCCAGAACATCAGAGTCTTCAATCTTCAGCAAGCTCCAGTACTCATTCAGCATCTTCAATCTTCAGCGAAAATTATTATGCGAATTCTGATTCTTCAACTATTGTGAGTAAATTTATCATTGTAAAATGACGACTAAGATAAAAATAGAATTAGCTGAAAGACTTCTAACGAAATTTGACGGAACAAAGTCTCAATTATATGAATTCATAGATAACGCACAACAAGCATTCGATTGTGTCGAAGAAAGCTCTAAAACTGTTCTTTTTGCTATTGTCCAAACGAAAATTACGGGAAATGCGCGTGCCTTGCTTCGAACACGTAATTTTAGTGATTGGCCAGCATTAAAAAGCCATTTATTAGATATTTACACGGAAAAACGTTCGCAAGGACAGTGGCAACTTGAACTATCTTCCTGTAAACAAAAACCAAAAGAAGATGTCGTATCATACTCTTCTCGCGTCGAAAATTGCTTGCTTAAACTAACGAATAGTCTCGACGAAAACATGTCTAAAATCGAACGTGGCGCTTGTATTAAACTTCTCCAAACTCAAGCTTTGAATGTTTTTATCGCGGGTTTAAATCGTGATATTGCGATCATTGTAAAAGCTCACAAACCAACTTCGTTAGAAGACGCTGTACAATATGCCATCGCGGAAGAAACCGAACTTCTATCAAAACAAGAAATGTCAAAATATTACGATTCTAATTATAAAAATTCGAAATACTGTAATCGCTGTAAGCATAAAGGTCACTCATATTCTGAATGTCGTTATCGTGATGATTTTGGTAGTGTTCAAAAAAATAATAATGTTCAAGTCAAAACTGAGCCTAATGTTCGCGCAGTAAATCAGCAAAACAAATTCTGTAATTATTGCAAGAAACAAGGTCATATTATTCTCGAATGTAGGAAACGTGCATACGTCAATCGTAATCGAAATCAAAATTCTAATCAAAATCAAGATCAACACCAATATCAATCGTCATCAAACTTCTCAGAACCTCCTCGAAACATGAACAACATCTCAAGTCCGAATGTAAATTGTTCCACTAAAGATCATGTAGAGTTACAAGGTAGATCCTTGCCAAATAAAGGTATCACAACTTATCTTCCTTTGCATTTCTTTGAAACTACTCCTAATAACCTTCCTTTTCTTCTCGACTGTGGAGCCGAGGTTTCGTTGATTAAATTAGCATTCGTAAATGATGAAGTTCCTATTCATGAAAATTTCAAGATTCCATTAAAAGGTTTAGGCGGTGACATTGGTTCAACCTTGGGATATTGTTATCTTAATTTGATCATTAATGGGCACAAAATTCCAACTATCTTTCACGTTGTCAATAATGATTTTCCAATTATGTTCGCCGGAGTCTTATCAAACGATATCTTACATGACAAGAAAACAGATATAAAATTTTCTAAAGACTTATTACAATTCTCATGCGGTTCGATTCCCCTACTTAATCTTCAAAGACCATATGTTCCCTCTTCGGAGATAGAACATCGATTGTTTAATCACGAATTTTGTCCAAATGTAACTACCCCTCAATGCATTAAAGAAATCAAATCTTCGATTGATTCAGAAGCTAACATCCGTGTTCTTAATATTCCAAGTCGTAGTGAAGTAATTATCCCTGTTCGCGTAACAAATAAAAACGTTAATGAAGGTATAATTCATCGCAAAGAAATTCAAGACGGAGTATATTTATCTGAAAGTTTAATCAAAGTAAACTCAAATTCTGAAGCCATAACGACTATATTAAATACAACCGAAGAAGAACTTCAAATTGAAATTCCGGAAGTAGAAGTAGAAGCAGTAGATATTGAAGCAAACATTCGTCCATTAAATCTTGCTACTGAAAATTATGATTCTAAACGTCTAACAACTTTGAAAAGCAACTTAAGACTTGATCATTTGAATAAAGAAGAACGAGATTCGATTATAGATCTTTGCACAGAGTTCAATCACATTTTTCATCTCGAAGGCGATAAATTAACCTGTACAGACACAATCACTCACGAGATCAAAACAACCACCGAAGTACCTATTGCATCTAAAACATATCGATACCCGGAAGTGCATAAAGAAGAAGTAAATAAGCAAATTTCTAAAATGTTAAAACAAGAGATTATTAAGCCTTCTACCTCCCCTTGGTGCTCTAGCCTTTGGATCGTCCCAAAGAAGCAAGACGCATCAAATACGAAAAAATGGCGCGTGGTCATCGATTATCGGAAATTAAATGAAGTAACAATTGGAGACGCTCATCCTCTTCCGAACATTTCTGACATCTTAGATCAACTTGGTCATGCCAAATATTTTACCACACTAGACTTAGCTTCCGGATTTCATCAGATCAAAGTGAAACCGGAGGATGCAGCAAAAACTGCATTCTCAACCCCTTTAGGTCATTTTGAGTTCCTTCGCATGCCATTTGGATTGCGAAATGCACCAGCTACTTTCCAAAGACTTATGAATACAGTCTTAGCTGGAATCCAAGGGTTACGTTGCTTTGTGTACTTAGATGACATAGTAATATATGCAGATAACATTCAAAATCATACGAAGAAAATGCGTGAAATCTTTGAGAGACTTTCAAAAAACAATCTAAAATTACAACCCGACAAATGTGAATTCATGAGAAAGGAAGTAGTATATTTAGGTCATCTCATTACTGAAAACGGTGTAAAACCCGATCCGAAGAAAGTCGAAGCCGTAACTAAATATCCTATTCCCAAAAATCAAAAAAGACATAAAATCATTTCTCGGTTTCGTCGGCTATTACCGTCGTTTCATTAATGACTTTAGCGGCTTAACTAAACCTTTAACAAGACTTCTCAAAAACGATACCCCTTTCGTATGGTCAAGTGACCAACAACTCTCTTTTGAAAACCTTAAAGATCATCTGATTAAAGAACCTATTTTACAATTTCCAAATTTCGAAAAAGAATTTATTCTTACAACAGATGCTAGTCAATATAGTATTGGTAGCGTCTTATCCCAAATTACTGATGGTCATGATCTTCCAATAGCGTATGCTAGTCGCACCCTAAATAAGGCTGAAACAGACTATCCTACCATCCAACGAGAGTGTCTTGCTATTGTATGGTCAGTGAAGCATTTCAGACCATACTTGTACGGTCGCAAATTCAAAATCGTAACTGATCATCGACCCCTTACTTGGCTATTCAATGTCAAGGACCCCTCATCTCGTTTAGTTCGTTGGCGCTTAGAATTGGAGGAATATGACTACGAAATTGTTTATAAACCTGGAAAGATAAATTGCAATGCCGATGCACTAAGTAGAATAAAAATCGAATCTTCCCCTGAAATCCGACAAGTCGAAACAAGTGAAAATACCTATAGAGATTTTCTGAAGAAAATGGAAAATTGTTTGATTTTGAATGATAAATTACAAGAATTCGATGAATCTGTTTTATCCCAAGACGATAACTATGTTGTTTGCATTCCGCGTAATCTTGACGATTATCAAGACACTAAATCCGAAATCCTAAATCGGTTCGATGATATTGAATTTTTGAAAAATCAAAATCCAGACATTTCAAACGTTGTCGAAGTCAAACACGCGAATAAATCCATCTTCTATCTCGTAACAAAAGAAAATTATTGGGACAAAAGTTCATATCAAGAAATTTTTGACTCCTTCGTAAACTTAAGAAATCTCCTCGAAAAGAAGAACATCAAATCCTTTAGTATGCAACGTCTTTGCTATGGGTTTGATCAGCAACTACGTTGGGAGAAAATCCGTTCAATGATTCGCTATATCTTTCGCGGATCCGACATTTCAATTAATATATTTTCAAATATAATTCGTGAACCCGACAGAGAAACCATTTCCCAAATCCTGAAAGAGTACCATGACAACCCTATGGGCGGTCATTCGGGATTCCATCGTACCTACAAACGCATCCGAAGTGCGTACAAATGGGGTAATATGAAATTAGACATCGCTAATTATATCAAAACTTGTGAAAGCTGCCAGAGAAATAAGCTCGTAAGAAAGAAAAACAAAAACCCAATGC
Source organism: Telenomus remus (assembly GCA_020615435.1). Taxonomy (NCBI): domain Eukaryota; kingdom Metazoa; phylum Arthropoda; class Insecta; order Hymenoptera; family Scelionidae; genus Telenomus; species Telenomus remus. Next base: position 5,138,428 of record CM036336.1, read on the forward strand.
AAATCACCACTACGTCAACAAAACCTTTTGAGCGAATTGCATTAGATATCGTAGGTCCTTTGCCCTTAACTGAAAACGGAAATACTTGCATTCTAACTCTACAAGACGATCTAACTAAATTTTCTCAGGCTTACGCTTTGCCCAACCACGAAGCTAAGACAATCGCTGAAAAATTAACTCACGAATTCATCTGCAAATTCGGTATTCCAGACTCCATATTGACAGATCAAGGAGCAGACTTCACTTCCAACCTCTTCAAGGAAGTTGCTCGCCTCTTTAAAGTTAAGAAAATACAAACGAGCCCTTACAGACCTCAATCTAATGGTGCCCTTGAAAGGTCACACAGAACCCTCGCAGATTATTTAAAACACTTCGTCAAACCAGATCAGAGTGACTGGGACGAATGGCTAGATTTTGCCATGTTCTCCTATAATACCACAGTTCATTCTTCTTCAAAATTTACCCCTTATGAATTGCTTTTCGGTTACAAACCCTCTTTGCCTAGTTCCATCACAAAAGAACCAGAATTTAAATATACCTACGATGATTATCTAGATCACCTAACCTTAAAACTTCAAAAATCACGGGAAATCGCTCGCGAAAATCTCATAGATTCGAAAGAGAAAAACAAAGTATATTACGATAAGAAATCCAATACAAACACTTATAAGGTCGGTGATAAGGTTTACATTTTAAATAAACAAACAACCGGTAAAAAGAAATTGAGAGCCGATTGGGAAGGCCCTTACACTATTATCGCGGTTAATTCTCCAACAAACGTTACTGTAAAAGTTCGACGTAAAGATTTTACCGTTCATATTGACAGAATAAAACTTGCTCACACTCGCGAATAAATATTTGTTTCAGGTTATCCCTAAGTCTGAGTTATGCAGACGAATATAAATTCGCTGAATTTGAACATTCTCCAGGAATTTATTACGACAATGTCAATGAAGTGAAATTTACAAGCAGAAAATGGAAACTAGTGACTTATTTAGACATCCAGGTATTAGACGAGAAATTAAGATTTATTAGAAATATATACTTATAGACAACAGAATCATGTAAACATAATGATTACCTTAAACTCACTACAATATGCGAATCGTCTTTGCCATTGATAACTCTAACCTTAGAGACATTAAAATCTCGCGAAATTGAATTAAAAAATCTTTTAGGTCATAGAATTGAAAAACGAGGTCTCTTTAATGCAATCGGAACTATTTTCAAAACCTTAATCGGAACTTTAGACGATAATGATGCTAAATATTATGATGAATCAATTAACAAAATTAATGCTAATGAACTTGAATTGACACACCTTTTAAAGTCTCAAATACAAATAGTTCAAAGTACGATTCAAAACTTTAATAAATCTATCTCTAGCGTTGATGAAAACCGTAAAATCCTAACAAAAAACCTTGAACTTCTAAAATCTTATTCTGAATCAAATACTGTCCACATAGAAAACTTAGAATTGATCAATCGTATGGAACAACATGTTCAATTATTGCAAATTATGATTAATGAAGCAGGAACCGAAATGAGTACTTTGATGAATGCTATTTTGTTCATAAAACAAGGCTCCCTACATCCTTCAATTATATCCTCTTCCCAACTTATACAAGAACTGAAGAAAACCTCACACTTCCTACCACCAAATGTTCATTATACTTGTGATCTTGACGAGTCACATATTCACGAAATATTAAATGTCGTTAAACTCCAAGCTTATTTCATTAAAAGTAAATTAGTCTGTGTTATAAATATTCCTTTGGTTGATGACAATGAGTTTATCCTATACCGTTTGATTCCTCTTCCAGTCCCTTACAAAGATCAAGATTATTTATTTATTCAACCATCTTTACCGTATCTAGCACTTTCTAAAAACAAATTACAATATACTCTCTTAGAAAATACTAATAATTGTAAGTTATTGTCCGAAACCTTATATATTTGCGAAAACTTGAAACCGCTATTTTCAACCCATACTAAACCAATTTGCGAAACTGAGAGTTATTATTTTATCAAGAACACATACCTAAATCATGCGACAAACGAATCGTTCATTTATCTTCAGAAGTATGGCATAAGTTAGACCACAAAAACGAATGGATTTATGTACTACCAAAACCAAATGTTATTACCTTAAGTTGTCAAAATAAAAATTTCAAAGATATCTCTCTTACTGGCTCAGGAATATTAGAATTAAGTCCAAAATGTATAGCGTACACAACATCAACAATTTTAGTAAGCAATACTGTTTATTCCAGCAATTATACTTCGATCTTACCAAAATTTAATATTGTAAACAATTGCGACGAAATTCACAGCGAAACATTGTCAAAATTAAAATTGCAAACAATCCCCTAATTCCAAAATTAATTTAGACTCTTTAGAAATCGCCAGTCATAAATTAGAAACTATATCTAAATTAACAGACGAAATGCTCAAACATCGCAAACTAGAAGAAAATGTAAGCTATCTATCCTATGTATTATATGCTATCTGCGCCTTAGTTCTATTGTATATCGTATATAAAATTATGAGAAAATATAAGAACATTAGACATAAGCATTGCGATCATGATAGACACGAGCAAGAGACGACTTGCACTCGATTTATAAATTGTTTAACTTTCAATGTCAGTAATCGTTATACTAAACAAGCAACAGCTCCTGTAGAAGAATTCAGTATAAATGAACCCTTAGTTTATTCTAATCTTAAAAATCAAGCAGAAGAAATTTCAAATCAAAAATATCAAATCGAAACAAGATCGTCTACTCGTAACAAACTTAAAGATAAAATTTGAAAAATTTATATCTTTAATCTTAAGGGGGGAAGTGTAATGGACCCTCATTACTTCATATTATTTTTCTATCGTTATCAATATTCTTCTCGAAAATTCTTTAATTAGATAAAACCGAAATTAGACATCACCTTTCGACTTTCCCACGCTAATGACATTTCATTAAGAAAGCTGATAGAATTTTATATTTTATTTGTTTTTTTTGACACCATATTTTTTTTAATAGCATTTTTATAAAACTGTAATATAATACTCTAAGGAAAATCAGCAGTCAGTCGTCAAAACATATTCTACCCGTCGTATTCTTTCTAACTAAGTTAATCGGACGCGATCAAACCTTGTCAAACCTAAGTTGATAAGTGAAAAAATAAAATAGTTAAACAAAGTGATTTGTTGCCTCTTCAATCCATTACATTACAATAATTTATTGGTGAATTTCTTGTATCGCATTTCAGAGGGGTAGAATTGAAGAAAATACATCTTATAAAATTGGATTGATGTTTTTATTATTGTAATATGGAAACGACGAGTGTACATGAATTGCTTAATTTTAATCTTTGAAATTGTGATCCATATGGATCACTGACGATATAATTTTTTTTTCATTTACACAAATTTGTTTGATGATGAATTTTAAACTTTGTAAATTTTGCTGTATTTTTTTGTCAAATTGTATAATCAACATTTGAAACCGCGTTTCACGCTTCCAGGCTGATGCAGGATCCTTAGTGGACGTGAGCTGAAATGAAAAGCGGTTTTGAAAACATGTTACTAAGCTTATTTGTGGAAGTACTTATGAAAGTATTTACAAATGTCCTTAGACAAACAACATTCCTTAATGAATTTATTGTGCTGTATGAAATTTCGATCAAAATTGAAAGAGTTTTGTTTTTATTCCTCGACAATCTATTTTATCGCCTGATGGTAATTTTTCAAAGCTTTCCAAAAAATGCAAATTTGAACTAAAAATTGAATTGTAATTTTGCTGTTCTAAGCTCAAAATTATTCTAGAATTATTTTTAACTTAAAAAAAATAATTACTTTGTAAACTAGAATTACTACCTGTAAATAAAATAGATTTCTTTGAGGTAAATTTGTACTCGAAAATTGAAATAAAACTCTTCAACTTTTGACTTGAAGAAACATGATGGAAGATTGAATTATAAATTGGTGACATGAATTTTTATAAAAAAAACATGCATAACTTATGCAAGTTCAGGATGAACATTTGCATCTCACATTTCTGATGCGCAGGCCTTAATTAGTGAAACGATGAGAATCGGTGGGCTTGATAACAATAGAATTAGCGAATAGAGGTGGTGATATACGCTCAAGCAAACAAGTTTTAGGGCATGAGATATGACGTCGGGTCTTGATCTTGCTTGTCCCTTTTTTATAGAAACTTGAATGAACCTATTTTGCGAATGACTACCCTCTCACGGAGAAGTCGCGTGGTATATCGCGTGTTAGTTGTTACCACACTCAGTTGGGCTTCCTGGCTGATACACATTTTGCAAATAAATGTCAGGCAGGTTGTTTTGATTATGTTTCAGAATTGTCCATGGTCATAAGTTTGCCTGCCACACGCCACGGCTTTTCGTGTCGGAGGCTTTTGCTTCTAACGTTTTCCTATTTACACATTTTATAAATACCGCGTAATGCACTGCGACAATCATGCGCCAACCCAGATAACAATTTGTTCTTCAAAATTACAATCAAGCATATTACATCCAAATCATTTTTCAATACAAAATATCTTTCTTTCCGTTCTTTTTCATTTATTTATTTTTTTTTTAAATTAATTTGAATTTTCTTATTTATTTGTCTCTAAGTTCTAAAACTGTGTAAATTTGTTTCTACTTTGATACAAAATGTTATCTGGAAAATTCTAGTTAATAAAAAACGTATTCAACATGGAATCACAGATACACAAATTGTATTTGAATTAATCAAAAAACTTGGGAGACATTTGAACAAAACACGAATATTTGTATGCGACGCTCACTTCTTGTTTTAATAACGATTGTACCACGGGCTGGTAAAGTGAACTCGCGGAACGGGCTGCGAATAATAGAAGTAACCTGAAGAAATCGCTCCTGGAACTAATAGATAGCAAAGATGAGTTAAAAGTAGTGGTTAATTCAGCCTAGAACAAAAGCATATTATCACCTAATAATAACAAAAATTGAAAAAAAAGTCATAAAACATTTCGTGTGTGCTTCTACATTAATTTTGCGCTTACATTTCCACGCTATAAATGTGGAAATTGCAAGAGAAGAAAAAAAATTACGGTGCTTTGCAAAAAATGAGTGTTTAATCACATTTCGATAAATCAAAATTGTCCAGTTTTGATGTATCGACAAAATACAAAAAAATGTTGATAACCAAAAAACGTCTAAGATGCAGCAGAAGGCGCGTGAGGAAAAATTGTGCGAAAAAATTTTCATGCTTCAGCGAGAGAAGCCGTGACAGAAACAGAGAGGTGTAGAGTGTAGAATAATAAGCGGCACGAATTTTTGTGATAGATAATAAATATTACATCAGTCCTCACATTTTTTTTACGGTTTCAAAAGTAAAACGGGCATCATCGCTTTATCCATTTCTGGAAAAAGTGTAACAGCGAAGGTTAGCCGCATCAAAAATCAACAGAATGTCGATAATGCGCCGCAAAAAAATATTTTCGACGCTCTCATTTTTTCGTTTTTCTTTTAAATTCAAAAAGTAGTGTTGGTGTGTAAATAAGGAGAAAACAATCGGAAGAATTCGTTTTATTGCGCGAGGTCACACAGCACATCCTCGCTCGTTTCGATGATCAGGGTATCGGCTGTAATTCTCTTCTCAATTTCAAAATTTGAACGATAACAAAATATACTTGTTTTACATCCTCGAATAATGACAAAAATAATAATTTGATATACACTCAAACACATAGTCGGACGCAGTAGTACAATAAATAAACATTTTGAAGAACATGAAATTTAAAAGAGATAATGAAATATATATTTGCGCCTGTAGGTCCAGAAGGAACGCCTATTTCTAATAATGTCGTAATACATACCGAAAGGCCTGAGCGGATGTCGGCTCCACAGATAGTTGCGTTTTACCGGGCTGAGGTAGCTATCTCTCAAGAAGAAGGGGATGCTGTGACGCGCATAGTCAGGGATGTAGGGGGCGTAGCTCGGGTACCACCATGGGTCCCTGCTGAAAGCGCTTATAGGAGCGTAGGGAGATGGCTCCAAAAGGTCCATTAAAGGTTTCTTCCTCAAAAGCGTCGAAACTGATGGTAATATGTCTTCAAGTACTTTACCTATAAACAAAAAAAGTGCAACGTTATGAAGAAAAATTCTTTCTTGCTGTTCAACTATTTTTATCTTGCGAGATAGGTACAAGCACAAGCATTGTAAAACTTAAAATGTGATTGAGTTTCAAATTGCGTAATACTGCCAAACCAAGAATTTTTTTCCGAGTTTCTGCAATTTTTGATTAAAATAACAAGTGATTTATTAATTATTTAGCATTTAAAAAGATTTGTGAAAAAACAAGAGTTTGAACGTTGGGTAAAACGACTAGCTCGTATGGTCACTTCACTCTCCGAATAAACACTTGTTTCCCTCCCTTGTAACATAATGTACAATTATTTTTTATTTACCATGAATGTCGAAGACAGGTTTTGTAAGTGGTCTGCTTCCATGACGAGCCGAAACTGGAGAATGGCTGGGATATAGTCTGTCAATGTCAGCCAAACGGTTCAGATGATCTTTCCAAGCTTTATCTGCATCGAAGGGACTTGCTAAGGAACAAATATGAATTTCATTACAACTCAATTTACAATTGTATTATGATTTTAAAAAAATAGCCTATTAAATCTAACATAGTCCCACAAGTGAAAATTAATTATTCATAGTTAACGCATTTTTTGCTCAACAAACAATTGAATTGAGAATTTTTATGTAAACAAGAAAAGTGAACAAATTCAACACACGTATCGCTCATCGCAATTAGAGGAAAAAGTTCTATTTACATTTGTAACCATTTACGTCGATAGATGTTTTATTGTTCGTAAAATAAATAAAAAAACAGAGATTTGTTGATTATCGAAAGTTAAAAACATTTAATGTTTCGACTAATTTCTCATGATTTCATCAACATTCATCTCATTATCAGTGTCTCTCGAGCAGTTTGACAACCTGTTAAAAAATATCAATATTATTAGAAGTGCCAAGCTTAAAGCAATTCATAAAAAATATTCTTTTTTTTGTAAAAAATCACAGAGTTTGAAGCAAAAAAGCATAATTTGCAAGTTTACAATTGTTAAAAACGTGCAGCTGGATTTGAAGCTCAAAATGTTGATGATATTGACGAATAAAATGAATGAAAAATGAATCAAATGTTTTTTTTAATATTTTCTATGATTAACAAAATGCATCATCTGAATAAACTGAGTTCTGATTGAACGTTTTATTCGTCACAAAAATTTCTCTTAAACCAAAAATTTGTCATTCAATTTCTGGACTCAATTAATATTGTCTCATGAAATTGTTGTTTGCAACTCTCATCGCTATATCACTCATTTGTGAAAAATTGTATACTAACCTTGCAAAAATGTTTCCATCAAAATTGCTCTTGTTCCGTGCCGAGCATGACTGTTGTCATTAAATTAAATGTTCAAATTGTTATACGATTGTTCTGACGTTTGTCTTATAATAACAGTTCAGGGTCGAAGAAGGCACGAAATTTTCTACTCATAATCAACATTTTACGAGTAACAGTCACTCACTTTTCACATCGGTGAATAAACATTAAGATCAACTGGTTAATTTGTTTATAGCTTTAATTTACATGAGGTATGGAAGTATGACGAAAAAAATGTATAGAAGTTTGATTTAGGCCTAGGATAGGGTGTATTAAACCAAAAAACAACAATTCCAACTGGCCCATGAAAAAGTCAGAAATTTCGCGATCGAGTTATAATTTTATAATGAGGCCTGGTTACGCGACCGCTGGTTAGTAATGCTGCTGTCAAATAAGCTTTCGCAGCATGCTCCTGGAATAAGCTTTCGATTTTTCTCCGTTGACGTCCTGTGAAAGTCCTTCAAAATTGCTCGAGAGACCAAAAAAACATTCTCCTTTGGTCAAAATATAACAACGTTGTTTCAAGTTATTACAATGACAGTCAAGTCAATTTTCGCTATCGCATTTCACAATTATTTCGTTACAATAAATGCGCTCGCTGATCTCAACGTCTTGGTGGAAAACCGAAAGCCAACCGTGAAACAAGTCTTATAAGTCGAGACGAAATTTCCGCTCTTTCAATTTCATTGTTTTGAGTCGTTGAAAAAAAGTGTCCAAGTGTCGAAAAAAGTGCGTGGTGAAAAAATATGTTGTAAAAGTGGTAAGTAAATAAAAAATCAAAAAAGTCAGAATATCAAATCATTTATTTACAGTTTGCAAAAAAGTCATTGGTAAAAATAGGTTCCACTGGTGGGGTTGGTTTAGGTTGGTCGTTGCTCCAGGTAGGGTGCAAAAAATCGGGAACAAAAAGCCCAGGGTCACACTAAACAAATCCCCGAAAGACCTTCAAAAACAAAAAGCAAAAGGCGTGAAAAATAATTGCTTATCGACGACTGATTTTGCATCTGGTACAAGTGTCCATGACTTGGTTCTCGTGGACGTGGGTAATACGTTTGGACGCAACGCGTCTGTCAGTGTTCATATCGATATTGTAAACAGGTATGACATCAACGACCGGGTGATTTTTGACAAGCCGACAGCGACGAATGTCGCCCTGCGAAAATCGTTCGTTTCGTTCCCACTTTCGCATGATCTGCTGTCGCTTCAGATCACTTAAATCAGCGAGTCGCAGCATTATAGTCCAAGCGGAAGGTAAACCTCCTGAAAAAAATCAGATTCAGGAGTGTTGTACGAGAGTACCGGATATGAACTTGATGACGATGCTAATGTCAATTGGGGTCGAACAAAAGTGACCTTGGACCTTGATGACAACTTTTGATCAAGGCCACCAAAGAAGAGGTTGCGAGACAGACGGATTCAGACAACCGTCACATTACGATCCAGACGATGATCCAGAATTTTAATAGTGCCAACGAGATCTACTGCAGAATTATCACTCAACCAGAAAACAAAAACATTGTTTATGAAAAACCTGTCAGAAGTGAAATTTATTTCTAGTGCGAAAACCAAACCAACATTATTATTAATCTTCAAGTTCGTCAATATTTAGTTTGCACTCAAAGCTGTTTTCAAATTTGTCCAACAGATTTTCCAAACAAGTTCGATCAACAACATTAATGGATACTACAAATGTTGATAACAATTGAAAACGATTAAAAACAATAGGGATATTTGAGTACAGAACAAACTTTTTAATTCAAAGACTTGATATAGTTACATGAAAAATGTTTCAAATGTTTGATTTTCAGCTCTAACAAAATTATACCACGTCTATGAATTACAAAGTGTGTTTCGAAAATGAAAGGTTCGGTTTCAATGATCAGTCGTATATTTCCAAATTATATACTTATTTAAATAAATAACATGATACATTAATATGTATAAGTACATAGCTATAATATATACATGAATCAATGGGCATGTGTATGTATGGTCGAATGAGGCTACGACGGGTTTTGTTCTCCATACAGATACAAAGAGTACAAGATAAATTAGTTAAGTTACACAAAAGTACAAGTGACGGAGTGGCTTGGGTGCGAAAATGTATTAATTTTATTATTTCATTATTTATTTAAATGAGCCAACAGTTGAATAAATTTTTTGTCCGCCAAGGAACGACTTTGCTGGTCTACCATGGCTGATTCAACCAGTCTGTCATGCTTTGACCTGACTCTTAAAATATTAAAGACTTTTTGATATAGACAACCAAAGTTAAGTTCCTTGACCATTAATGAGGGGTAACAAAAGGGTTGGGACTGGTTGGAACATAAAGAATTCGGAGAAACACAATTTGATTCCTTAATGGAATGACGTTTCTAGCATCTCACGGTGCACAATTCGAAAGCGTTATCGACACCGAGTTACCATTTTTTATCTCAACAAACGTCTGACTCGAGACTCGACGCAGTCGACAAAAGAAAAAAAAACAATATCGCAAAATATTACAGTGCACGTCAGTGTCGTTGCGAAGATAGTATGTTACGTTCAACAGTCATCTTCACGTGTCGTGTCAACAATTCGAGAAACACTATGCAGATCATAGTGACAGTTTATTCGACTACGAGTTTCACAGTTTCCTCGCAGTTTTTTTCTTCTTTTTTTTTCTTACACGACGAACGTCTTTCCTATCAATAATTATCTAAGTTCGGCAAGTTCAGTTCTGTAGTCCATCGTTTTTTGTAACACTGTCAAATGCTTGCTACAATAAGTTCCGTCTAGAAACGAGAAACACCAAAAAACAAGAAAAATTCTCAAGGAAACTGAACGTAAGCAACCATCAGAAAACGCGTGCTTTTTCGCGAGGACCAAGCCAGTTTTCGTGATTACATCATCATCGATCCTCGAGTTACAATTCAATCTTAGTTGTCTATAGTGAGTTTGTTGTGATACAGGCGCATCCGTTTGACGAACCGCCAATGATATCATTTTGTTTACTTTCGTTTATTGTACGATATTAACGATTCTATTTATTAATTCCGTTGTTTTTATATTTTCGACGTTGTATTGATATGAGCTTTTTGACTTTTGGTTTTCTGTTCTCTCATTTCTTAGATAGTTTTTTTAGTACGTACCGGAGACAAAGCGCTCCACAGGTTTGTACTGATGGGGATAAATCTGTCTTGGCGAGTGACCGTAAATGTCCCGGTGCATGGGTAAGTACCTGAAACCAAAATAGGTTAATCAGAAAGTGTCGAACAAAATGATTTTAGAAGCTGTGAAAAATGAAATATTCAAAGTACTTTTCCAAAAATTGGAAAGATCTGGTCTTTCTGTTTCTGTAGAAATAGTGTGGGGTGGAATGTCGAAGATAGTCAAATTCAAAAGTCTTCAAAAAAATGACAATCTTGTCAAATGAGACATCCCACCTTGAAAATTGGTATTATTTCGATATTCAACACTAAAAATGCCTTAAATAATTGATACGTACAAAATACATTTGTTCAAGTTATCACTAAGCAATTAAACTCAAACATTTTTCTATTAGAAAATTAGTTTTGAAATACGACCTCAAAGGCATTGAAAATCGAGATGGCGATTCACCTGGATTTAATAGAATTAATGTAAGCTTAAACGAAACATTGATTGAATTTTTACCTGTATCCAGGAACATTGATACGATCAGCGGCGTGAATCGGATCGTCAAAGATGGATTTGCCGTAGGGCCACGAACTGGAATGCAGCTCAGGGTAATCAGAGTGAAAGATGCCACGGGGTCTGTGCGTGTGCTCTGGAGCCCTCAAGTCGTCGGTGCCTAATCAACCATTCAAATTGTTGATGCCAACAGTGCGAACACACAAAAAAACAGCCATCGCAAAAATAACATCATTTGACTTTGAATATGGGACATTGTCCTTTAAACGGGCGCGTTTCGTCAGCGCGATGATTCGCGTCTAATAGTAAACGTCCGAATTAAAACTCACGCCTGCTTTATTTATAAACATCCGTGCGCGCGACATCATCTGCGAGATGACACAAACACACATCATGCGGAAGTTGAAATTTGTCACCGACTGATGTTACGACTCATTAGACAATTGTATGAATGATGCGATGCAAATTATGTCATTTTTGCTTTTGCTTATACTTTAAACTTAATCATTTACTTGAAGGTCATTTAAATTACTGCTCCTAGATGATTTTTAATATCAAATCTTTTTAGTGTCTGTTATGAAAAAATGAAAAACAAATCATACCTTTTAAGGCGCGCACATAGCTCTGCCAGAATTTAGCTTTCTCTTTGTGATTGGCTCGTTACGCCCAATTATATCGAGACTACTTCTGAATCGTGCGTCCATCTTGTCGCTCTACTGAGTGCTTTCCACGTTCGTTCGCTAAAATCACAACGTAAAATTGTTTCTTGTTAATACCAGGTCATGCGAAGCCCCAGGTCTCGGTCTCGAGTGGACAATACAACTTTCACAAACTCTCAGATGTGTATTTTCGTACACAATCTAGATATTCGGAACGGTAATAAATTTGTCCTCCACCCACTTTGCCACCAATTAGCTTGATCCGAAACTCCGAGCGTTTGTTGCAGTTTCGCGCTGTGACTCGTCGCCTACGCTTTACTCGCACGCACCATTGATGGCCGATCTTTATCCAAACAATAAGCTATTTTCACGGCTGCTAAATTCATGAACCTAACTTTGTCAGAAATAATATCCACGATTGAACACAATGTATTTCTGACGTGTGTGCATTCCGCGACGATTGGGGGAAAGGGCAATCTTTGCGCCGACGCCATCGCTAAATATATAACGTCTCTCATCCAAGAACTTTTTAGTTTTCTTTTATAATAACTCATTCAAATCGCATATTTTTTACAACTTTGAAATAACCAATTTAGTTTTTAGGGGTAAGTGGGGTGATTGTGACACTTCAAAAAAAGGTTATTTTCACGTCATTAGTTTTTAATAATAACAAATAATGATGTCATAATCGTAATGTTTGAAGACTCAAGTTTAGTGATTATTGAAAAGTCGAAATTATTAAGATGTTCATTTCAAAATCTATTAAACATATTACCCATACGAATGTCACATATTACCCTACGTGTGAGGGTAATATGTGAAAGCACACGGGGTCATTCGGTTTTCATGGTAAATATGTGTTTTGAAAATTGAAAAGAGTTATTCAACATTATTTAACACTTTTTGATTTTGATCACATTTTCTTTACAATTAATACTAAAATCTGTAACTACATTTCAGGGCCAAGTAGGGACTGACAATCAAACATATTACTAATCAAACTGCATTACTTATTTATTTTAACCAAAATTAACTTTAAACAAATAAATTATTAAAAGTCGCGACGATGATGTTCGAATATTTATAATACATAAATATTATGAATTTATTATTTATGATTATGATAAGACTTTGAGTTTTCAAGCTACTTTTTGCATTCTAGATTTATTATTTAACCTGTCACAATTACCCCACTTGCCCCTAGTTTTTTTAGTCGGTGAAATTAACATGCGAATTGTGTCTTTTTCATTTTTTGGCAGAAAAAATGAAAATTTTCAAATTAAGATATCATTATGTAAAATGTTGAAAACAATTTTATCTGAAAGTCTCGATTATGCAGTGCAAAGCACTTTGGGAATGTTTGATAGTTTAAATGCTGCGATGCCACTTGACGGTTTGGTATTCGGTATGATCTGTAAATTTAAGTCGCGCCTGCCGACAGATTTATAAAGTCTGAGCTTAAATTCGGTGGAATATTAATGTGACTTCGTTTGATGGAGCAAAAATGCTTATAAATAAAAATCTGAAGCATGAAAAATATAACTCGATTGTTAATTTCAACTCTTAATTACATACATTTAAATCAAAATTTAATTTAAATGTTAAATTTTGTATTAATGACAGATTTGCAAAAGTTTAGAAAAAGATATCCGGATTTTAATTAAGAATACAAAAAATCAGAGTTGATCATTTTGTTGGTTGCGTTGAGTACACTGAGAATAGCGTGGAATTTTGTCTGTTAGAAAAACGAGAATGGTTTCTCTCAAAAATATGAATCGAAATAAAAACAACATTCAATCATTGGTCAAAAGACGAAGCGTGACGTAATTGTGGTTTTGTCTCGTGGATGAAATTCGCGGGAGCTATATTTAGGTTGCCCGGGCCGGGCTGTTTATAGTTTGGAAACAGGTGAACGTAGAGATCGTTCGGGAGAGACGCGTCTTCATCACGATTTACAAAAGAATTTCTAGTTGACTTTGACCGATTTTCATAAATCACTGACCGAATATTTTTCGCCAACAGAATTTTCACAGCGCGATCAGTTCATCTTGCTCATTATCATTAGAAATCATCTGCTCTCGCCTGATTGAAAACATTTTGACTAATTAAATTTGTAAAAATGTTTCTGTTAATTACTATTTTTCTACAATCAACAATAATTTCTGAAAACATCAGATTTTACTGCGAAAAGATGTGAAAATTGGTTTTTGCAATCGTTTTTCACTCTTGTTTTGACGTTTTGACAAATTTATAAGGACGTCGTTAATTGTAATTGGACCGCAAAATAAGTGAACCAAGTTGACAATTTGACACAAACATTTGGGTGCAAAATGTACGGCATGCGTCCCCTTTAAATTTGGGTCACTGTCGCAGCTGACTAATGGGCGTTGGTTTAATTTTACAGTGTCATATTTTTTTTAACATACGTAGAAGCCCACGGGAGCCAAAGCGAAGGTGGTCGGAGCGTACCGTTCGCACACGTGTAATCTAGATGGCTTCTAAAAATACTGTTTGGCATAGTCGAACCAATCATCTAGAAGTAGGACCATAAACTACAGCTCAATGCGCTCTTTTTTATTGCTTACATTTATTTTCAGTTTAAACAAACAGCCCGACTCAGTTGACCGGTATTTTTAACGCGATTGGCCGCCTTTTTGCAATTTCCACAATCAGAGCTGCAAAAAGTATTGCACCACGTCCACGTTTTACGTCTTCATAAAAAGCAGTTCGAACAGAATCTGATAATAGAAATTCGCGAGACACAAATTCCAAGAAACTTCCAGTAGTGGTTGTGTAGCTTAGGTCAGACAAGCCACAGCTGGTTGCTCTTGCTAGATTATTTTTGTTGAATGTATTAATAAGCGTTATGTAATGCCACAACAAACGTCGTGATGAATTACTATAAACAAACAAATGTCGACTCAGTTTCGCAAGTGAAGCTCGTTACAGAGAACGTTGATATTTTTGTAACCGTGGATGTTGCATAGGATTTAGGTGACAGAAATATGATTAATGAAAAGCATCGTTAGGTTTTTTGCAATTATTTCATTCAGACATGGTATTATTGTTACAGTTTGTTATTCATGTTTTGAATGACAGAAAACCTGCTTGAAAGGTGTTTAATGACGTTTCCTTTTGGAACCAACTGCAAAATTTTGTGTAACGGTTGGATTTCAGGGTTTCACGCTGATGAGGCAGGTTGGAACACTTGATTCCTTAGGTTAGAACCAGTATCCCAACTTACCCCAACAAAGTCAGCCTCGTTTGGTTCCAAGGAAACTTGTCCAACACCTTTCGGTTCCCTCGAAAAAAGTCCTTTTAAAGTGTTTGCGAGTTCCTTTGAGGATGGCCTTCCGGTAGGGAATGAGATTCACTGATTTCAATATCGCCACACTCAAGAAATGCAACCACTCGCGATTAAAGCCTATCTATGCTCGATTAATTGTCCACTCGAGAGAATCCTCTTGTTGGTATAAGTTGATGTTTATTGCTTTACCTAGTTTCGGATGACCGTTCGGTTCGAGTGATGGAGCTTGGACTGGGTCGTTGCTGCCAAAATGTCAACTAGTATAGTCCGCTATGTACAGTGGCGCCGCGTTTACGAAAAAGCCGCGCGAGACATTTATGGCAACCCCCCGCCTTCAGGGATGAGGAAAACGGTGGGAAAAAGCGACGCGTACTATGAATTCACTCACATGCGTCTTCGTCGACGCAAGGTCATGACTTCTTGCACGGATATACCGAGTCCGTGAATAACGATCACACATGTCTAATCTGCAAGCTTGGCTTACGATACTCTGTTTATATTTCGTTTATTTTTTCTTTTTCATTTTTTATAGTCTCATATATTGAAAAAAACGGTTTCTCTATGGCACGACACTTGATCTATCATAATAAAAATTTTATCATCAATATTGGAATCCATATTTTTTGACGACCATACCTTGTCCGTGTGGACGTATGAAATTAAATTGAATCTATTAATTATTATATTTTTTATTAACAAATGTTCTCATTTCTACATTGTGATTCACCAGCGATTGTAAAATATTTTTATATTTATTTTTATTTTTCAGATGACATTCGGGTATTCAAGCCTCGAGGTATACACGTGGCCAATGACCTTCCACATTAGTAAACACGTGAGCTGACAAGTTGTCATTTTTAATATTGAAATGCTATAGTTACTACCTACACACTTATGTAACTTGGAACTAATGTATATTAGATGTTTAGGCTGCTCATCGTATACTTTTTATTTTTCTTCTTCTCTCTTGAAGAATTAGCCAAATTTTATTTTAAAAAAGTGTTATTTTTTTGAGTGACAAATGTAATTTCGTTTTTTCGCTGAACTTTAAGGATGAGCCTAAAAAAACATTAATGCGTCATCCAAACGACGCTCAAATGAACGCGATAATTTTCCACGACGTCAATAACGTCACGAATTCTCTCGGTATTCGCTTGAGGCAGAAGAAAACAAAAATACCATCAGTCATCAAAGCAGTTTGCGAGAATCAAACGTTAATAAATAACAAGTTAATGATCAAAACTAAGAAAAAACCGAAGCAGAGGTTAATAACTTTGCGCAGAAATTCTGCAATGCGCCTTGAACTGAAGCCCAGGTCATTTGAATTAATCCTCAAGATATATTATTAGGAGATCTAATAATAATATTCACTTTTTATTCTTACTTGAAAGGTCATTCTGATTGTAAAATGATCCGAGAGGTTGTAGGGTCAAAACTATACGGAAGGTCGCCTTATAGGAATGAGGATGTCTGAAACTCTATTTTCAGTTTGAAGCGACGATATATTTTTGATTTCCTTGAGACTTTTTAGTATGATAATTTTCGAGTTTATTGAACAACCATTAAAATATTTGTTAAAAAAAATGAATTAATCAGAACACAATTTGTTTTAAGGTAAAGGATATGATATAATGAAAACCGGAAATGCTTTTGCAATCAAAAAATTTGGCAGGAGTCACTCAAGGCAAAATTTTTTGAAGTTTCATGCATATGTTCCACTCATTATGCATCAATGCCGCTCAGTTTTGAAACCTATTCGCGTGTCTATTAAGAAGTTCTTCGTTTCCGCAAGCGCTAACGCGCAGCATTTTCTGTTATTTTCACTCGCTGTTTACCTAAGTTACAGCAAAATTAGCATCATTCGTCACAATTTTAATATATGATATGGTTAGCAATTTCCGGTCGTCATTTCTATCTTTTTTTATTAAATTTTGATCTCGAATTTTAAAAATAAATCTTATATAGCCAACGGTTTTATAATGTCCGATGCTATGTCGATGACTAACGAATGAATATTTATAGAAATTCAATCAGCCATCACTTGAACGTTATAACCGCTTATAGTTTGTGAATTTTCTTAATGTCAATAAATTTTCTTTCTTACTCGAACCTATAAATACTTATTTATTTTTGCAGCTTGCAGATAATAATTGATTTTCTTTAAAGAACGATCTTTTCAAACTTCTCACAAAGTGATTGATATTTGCAATTATGTTTTTATTTTTGAGGTCAATAATAGATGTCAGTAAAGAGATAAACAAAAACAAATTCTGGACATTCAAAAAATCTAACAAAAAATTAATAAACTCTTAACTGCTTAGGTAGTTGAAGAACACTGATCCTGATCAAAATGAAACTTATATGAGTTTTCTCATATACATTCTTAAAACCATCAGACAAGACAATAATGTGGACTACTATTTTTACTTTTGCACGAAAGTATAATCTCATTCATAAAATCTCTCTCTGTATTATTTTTTTCAGATGATTATTTCATTATTATTAACTCAAAAATCTTTTTCTGGATGCGAAAATTGTTTCTTATTAAATGTCTTTTTTTCACTATAAAACCTATATTTTGTAATAATTCTTCACCGTGTTTCCCACGATGCTTTGATTTGAATAAAATCAAATTTTAGGATACATTTCCTTTCCCTGATTTAATGTCATACCAGTTCCGAAATCATTAATATAACAGTTTGATGTGTGTACCTTACTACCGGTTTGGACAACACAAAGAAATTATGACAGTTTTTCCATACGTCTCAGTTTTTCTTTACGTCTGATGATAACAAAAGAGATCGATTAATCATTCCACAATCGACGGAGGTGAATGGAAGCGCCTAAAAGTTTATGTAAACAGAAAATATTTTTTGTGCATAATTTTATTATAATTTAGGTATTTCGAAAACGGTGTGTAAATGTAATTCTTGCCGGAAAGGTGTTCATGGATGTTCTTTTTTACCAAGCAAACTTTAAGTTAAAAAGTTTTTGTTACAAAAAAAATACTTCGTCTTTCTCTTGATCTTTTAGTTCGACTTAAAAAAACATTAGACGAAATTCTATCCTAAATCGTTGAAAGTTGAACAAAAAAGTGGTTGCAATTTTAAAAATGGGTACTATTTCATGTGTAAGCGTAGTTTGCAACGTATACAAAGACTCGATTAATCATCGGCAACGAGAGAGGATAATACATTGCAAACCACAGGAAGTAGTATCAGAATCCAGTAGCATTTCAAACTGTCACACGTTGAAAAGAGCTGAATCGATTTGGGTGGGCGAACCTCCAGCTTCTTCTGCGACTCTTTTCATTCATCGTTTCTGGCTTCCTGACCGTCGGTCAATTTTGACCTCCGCAACAAAACACAAATATTTTGTAATGGCTTTTATAGTGGCTCGCGTGATTTCACGCGGAGTCCTAAAAGTACATGTCATAGGGGGAACCTACAAAGAGCAGCTGCACAAATTAGCGGTTTTCAATTGATCAAGTACGTGCCTCGCACTTTTTTTTCAAAACCTTGATTCTATAGTCAAGGTGCTCTAGTATTATGCTGATTTATTGTTGGTGCTTCGTGAGTTGCTTATATTGGAAGTAAATGGTCGACATCCCTGGGGTGTTATTTTTCTTGATACTATTTAGCACACATGTTGGAGATTTTGATATGACACATTTTGAGCATGCTTGTAAGTGATATTGAGTTGTTTTGACTCAAAAGTCAGAATCTGCTGCAAATTTTATAAATTTAATTTTAACAAGTACCTTCAACACGCAAGAATATAAATATAAAATAAAAATAATCTTTGCTTACATGAATTCGAAAATAATGAATTCATAAAAAATTGCATAAATGAATGTTTGTTGATGCAATCCTTTTGTGCAATTCTTTCTTAAAATATTTTGTGCAGTGATAATAAGAATCTATTTGATTTGTTTTGCTAAAAGTTAAAGAACTTAAACTTTCGATTGACGCATTCGCATTTATATTTATAGCATCCACAAATTTGTGAATGCTCATATTTCGGGATCTATTTTATGTAGCCGATCTAAGTGTCATCGGGCGTAAAAGATCACTCCCAGTGACTTAAATATAGATTTCAACTCTCAAAACACACTATTAGTGAGGCATTTTTGAAAATTGAATATAATCTTAAGATAATTATTATCATCATTATTTCTTCTAATCGACCGAAATTAATGCCAAAAAGTTGCTTCGTGCATTTATCTTTGTTTCTTATTATTATTCGAGCACAACTTTTTTTTATTCGTTCGTAAACATGTTTACGTGGTGAACGCATAAAAATTTGTTTTTGTACTAAATAAAAGAAATCACAAGATACAAACCCTCCGTTATGACGTGAAATAGAGCGAATCATTCGATTGCACTCGTCGAGGCCCGAAATTTGATAATAATTAAACGAGGGTGGCGACTTACGATGACAAATCGACGAGTCGAGGTTTGAAAAGGAGGATAGAGATTGCCCAAAACGCGGAGGCACACACCTGGTCTAAGCCATCTATAATATCAAACGGAATTTGTCGAGACTTTTCCGAAATTTCACGCCCATTACCATTGTGAATGGGCAGATGCCCCGGTTGTAACGTTAGCCGCCACAAAAAAGGCCCGAGTCAGAAATTAGAGGCGTCTTCGTTTTCTCGCATTATATGGTCAGCGCATTAATATATCGGGCTGAACAATAACTCGGTCGGATGTGTGCGCAACATCCACGTGCGGTATCGCTTTTAAAAATTACCGAAAGGATGGCTCGGGAGTTGCAGGGCCAGGTGTTGGCTGCTCGTGGGTGCGGTTCATCACTCTACAAATTACGGAAAATTGGTGCGATTGCTTTTTCAACTCAAACATTATGACATTGCAAAAATTCGAATCTGATAAGTCAATCAGTCTCCAGTGCAACGATGAAAGTCCAATGACAACACTTTTTCTACCCTCAGACAAGTTATTTCGCACCTATCAAATTATTAGCCGAGAAAAAACTTAGTTGACTTAATTATGTAAATATGTCACATAAATGCATCAATAAATGAGTGTAAATGAATTATTTATCACCACTGCTGAACAACAATAAACTTGAAAAGTACTAATAAAACCAATGTGAGACAAAGCTTGTCTCGCTTTTATGGTACTAAACTAGAAAAATAAATGTCTTCATTTTATCACAAGTATCCCAGGCTGCATGTTTTCACGATGCATTTAATTAAAAGTCATCGATCTTTATTAGGCTTCAATGTTTCATATTGATAGTCGTGATTCCATGGCACAATTTGAACCCCTGCTATCCGATGGGCCATGAATATGTTTATGGGTAGAGGGTGAAGACTCACTCTGTTTCGTAATAACCACTGTCTTCCAAAATCTGCTGATCCATCGTTGATCTCCCGACTCTCAAATTGCCGCATTTCACTGTATCAAACGAAGCTTTGAACATGTCATTGTAGCTATTCATTATCGAATGATTATCTTTTTTTCTCAAAAATACAAAAAAAATGTGGAACAATTTTTTATCAAAAAATTCTCACATCATAATTTTAGTCAATTCTGGCGATTATTTATTCCTGCAAGGACTGCCTTCTCAGACAATTTCAAGTTTTCATAATTATTGTTAATTTTTTACAGTGAAGGTTTCAACAAAGTGAAATTCGCAAAATTTGGAGAAATGAAAGTGATTTTTGTTTTTATATTTCATTTTAGGGTGGTTTAATAACGGATAATTTATTTATTTCGGCTATACATTAATCAAAATAACAAAATTAAAAAAAATTAGAATGAGATGAACAAAAACAACTTAACAAAAAATAACGAAAATTGATGAGGAAGTATTCTTTTCATTAATGTTTCATTATGATACTGAATAAATATTTTTTGACAGAACCAGACGCCCTAAAATTTCATAAACTCTCGTTTGTATTCTTTCTCCTGCAGCCATTTGTAATCAAATAATCCTAAGCTCACTTGTGGAAAACAAATAAGAAAAGTTTCAATTAGCCCCATTTCGGCATTAATTTTCGAAACAGACGCGTGTAACTTGATATCGGACATGTAATAGGTGGCGCGCGTGCGCACCCTTTTTTTGACCGAACCGTCCGCCCTCAACACGTCAGCGCTAATTGATATAAACGCACGCCGTAATATACTTGTCATAGAGCGTGTACCCCAGTCACGAGGCTTAAGCTTTCGGCTTATGCCTTCGACGATATTAGAAGTTGCGCGCGGTCTAATATCTACACCGCCATTACCATATGAAAAGGTTCTCTGCCTCATCGAGCCTGTCTCCCTCTCTTTCGCAGTTTCACGTTCACAACCACCCGGTGTAAAAAGCAGAAATTTTAACATTACGCTGCTTACAAGCTTGTAAACCTTGCTTAATGCGATTCCATAAGCTTCCCGTGTTTGCTCAACATTTGCACTCATCGCCATCACGCAGATTTACGACTTTCATCAATGATACTCTGTCGCTTTATTTATTTCTTTCACTAATTCATTCTTTATAAACATCTTCGATTTTTTAATGTGTTTTTCAATTATGCAACAATTTATCGCTTTTTCAAGATGGAATCTTTTCAATGGAAAGATCGTTTCTATGAAAAATGTTGTTTGTTGAAGAAAACGATTCTGAAATCGTATCTTGAGGGTTTGACAATAAAAACTGAGTGTGAGGATTAGGATTAAAAAATGATTGAAGACGAATCACGGTTGATGAAAAATACTAAATAAACACGGCTTGAGCAGGACAAAGGGCAAGCTATTTAAGAACCTCGGCGCACACTATACTAGATACAAAACAACGAGAAAAAGGCGACAACTGTTTAGTGTCGTATCAGCTGTTATATATTGTAAGACGCACGATCGTTGGATACTTATAGGCATACCTTTCTTGATTTATCCCTGGCCGATGTCAGACGTTTTGGCAGCTTCTAAGTCGCCGCGCAGTCTCCTTAATTTGTATAGTGTTCCATGAACTCCGACATGATCGTGACTCTTGGTCAAACTATGCCAATCATCCATGCTGACTTATTTTTTGATCTTATGAACTATGCAAATTCTCCTTTTTCTACCCACTTCACAAGAATTAAAAAGAAAAACAACTTTTATATTCACTCTTCATACGTACGGATCGTTTCAAATAAAAACATCCTTAACATAAAGTAAAACTTGTATAAACATAGGACTATAGGTGTCAATCAGAAATAAGTAGTAGAAACATAAAAAAATAAAATGAATCTGTGCAGCTTTCAACAAACAATATTTTTCAAACCAATTTTTCAAATTGTGAAATGGAATAACTTTGAACTTATTTATAATTCAGATTCAAATCAAAAATAAATTCAGCACATCGAAATGAAAAGCGGATCGTGATTGCACAAGTTCTGCAGAACAAAAATATTTTTAGAAAATTAAATTTACCTTTTTTTCTCTCTTTATGTATTTAAATGTGAGCTCAAGCAGAGACCCTGTGGAGTTCTATAGCGCTCTCTGGATAAATGGTTCTAAATGATTGTTCAAAGATTTATTGGCAGACGTATATAGATTGACGCAAAGTCGTTTTCCATTGACGCCAACTGAGTTCGATTGTCAAATCTCTCTGGATTTCCTTCACGTGTTCTCTTCTTGGTTGAAATCACACTTATAAATATAATTACATGGTTTCCAACTAATTTCACAATTTGGTTTCACAAATCTTTCTTATGCCTTTAATTTGTATTTCCAAAGAAATTGAATATTTAAGGTAAAAAAACGTATGCAAATGCACTCTAGATAATGAAAACAATAACTTTAATTTCAGATGTCCGATGTGGCTTGGCAATTTCGATGTGGTTTGGCGGAAGTACGCTCGTAACTCAAGAATCCATAAGCAGAAGGCAGAAGCATCGAAGGTTTCAAGCATTCTCCCCTATTTTCAATTCATCTTCCAAGCCACAGTCAAAAAAGCAGCTTCCTCTTTTATTTCAGATAATATATGATGCAAAACCTTATTGTCACAGGAGTGTACTCATTTCACACGATTTACAGCATGGACCGAGCAAGTCTGCATAATATGTTTGTTCTGACGTTTGTTTAGTTTTATTAATGATTTTGTGAAAAAAAAAGTGGGCGGTTAAAATGAGGAGGAGAAACTTTTTTTGATTTATTTCACTGTGTGAAAAATTATAAGGATTTTTTCTGAAAATAATTCCAATGAAATTCATAAGAAATTAATGCACATCATTTTCTAAATATTTTCCTGTCAAAATCATATGTCCCCTCTGAAAACAAATCATCGCAGTTTCATTTAGGGATCAAAGATTGATATTCTAATTGTTTGACATTTTGTAAATTTCAAGAAAAAAGTTATTAACAATTTCTTATTGATAAAACAGCAAAAAAAGAAAATGTGCTAAGCTTTCTTTATGTGATACTGGTATTTATAATAATACATTTGTTACAATGTCATTCATTAGTTTAATCAAGAAACTCATAGAACACATTTTATAACAGAACTGCCTTCACAAATTTATGGTATGCAGAGAGAATTCACCCTAACAAAAAATTTCGCTCGTACAATTTCTAGACACATTTTATAATTAAACACTTTTTCTAAGTGGTTGGCCGAAAGGGATCCAAACCTCCGATCTTCCGAATATGAACCTGAAGTTTTACCCCCTGACTATTTGCCTCGGTTCATTAGTAATTAAAAAACTCGGTACTAATGACAATTCAACCTTGAAACCCACCAATTAAATTATTCAGTTAAAATTTAAAAGTTGTTCTCAATTTACTCATTATTATGGGTTACCGTCATTGACAAAATACCTGACATTTGATAGTCATTCACTGATTCTTCTGGCCTTTGATATTGATGTGGACAGTATTTAGTACCTACTAAATTAACAATTGTATCATTCGTGTAAGAACATGTGTTAGGTGGAAATCCAAGATCAAAATATGAAACTAAACACCATGGCGAGAAAAAATGAATAAAGCAAAAGTGACGCAAATGTATTGATGATCGATCAAGTTTGTTGCATTGTACCGAGTACACTAGACGAATTAGGATAACGTTTTTATGTCCAGTGGTCCTAACAAGCGGACGCGCAGCAAATTTTCCGGTTAGTTTCGGGTTCCGCCCCTGCAGAATCGTGGCTTTTCAGGGCGACAGCCACCCTAAATGCCACCATAATGCTAAAACGACAGGCTGCAACAGCGGCACAATGCCAAACATCCGGCCGATTGTCGCGCCTTCTCAGGACTACTGGTACGCGCGAACCAAAAGGTAATTATTATCCTGTAGGTTACGAGGTCGATTTCTGCGTGTCCCAAACAACTCCTCTGCCTCGACTTATTCTTCAGATTCCTTGGGGGGTTTTCACGTATTGGGGCAATCGCTACTTTAAATGGAGTCACTTTAAATTGCAGCCCAACTGTACAATACCCGGAATCTCACCACTTACACACAATAGTCTGAAGGGAAGGTGATAAAATAGGCGAATTAAAATTATTGCATTCCATTTATTCACGATTTATGACAGTCTCAAACACTAATGCTAATCTGAACATTTAAAAATATAAACACGATGCAAATTAAACATTAATTATTGAAATAAATTAAAATAAGTTCTGTCGTTGAAAGTATCAAAAGAAACTGCTGATCTTTTTTTAAATTTTGTTTGTTACATCCAAAAACTTAATTAAACGAGTGACTTTCAATCAATATTTCAATAAGTTAACAAAGTAGAATGATAATAATTGCAATATCATTTTCATAAAATGAAAATGTTCAGATTGAAAGTGTACAAAAGTGAATTAATCAAATCATCAAAACAGAATTGTTAAAAGCTGTTCAAATACATGACAGTGAGCTGAAAATAGTATTAAGACAACTGAATAGCAGCTGTCAATCATAATTAGGATTTTGAGTAATCCAAAAACTGGATGATGCATGAATATCAAAACTCACGCTAACGGTTTATCGGTCGGGGAACCCTTCGTCATAAAATTGGCTCGTTCATCAACGCTAAAAAAGGCTAAGTGCTGCTTTATGTTGCCGGAAGTGCCAAAATAACTAGCATGCCTCACTCAATATCATCGGATAGATTTATGGTATTGTTTTTGATACCTACCCCATTTTGCACATCGATTGACTTTCATAAAAGTCTTCGGCAATTAGCAATGTCTCAGTTCAGTTTTGAACATCATAACGAATCGAAATTATTTTTACTTGTTTACAAATTAATACGATTAGGCAACAAATTGTCAACTTGAAACTTTATCGTCAATCAAAAACATCGTAAATAGTTTTTTGAACATACTTATATCGGTCATCTGGCAACGAAATAAGCAACTGGAGCTGCTTTATTTTGGTCCTATCAACCTCGATTCAGGTCATTTTCAAGGTTAATCTTGAAATCTCAAATTCAACATAGTAAAATCGTCTAGAAAATGTTTGTTGCAGCACCTAAATATTAATTTCCAATATTAAAATTTTCTATCAATTTCAAATATTAATTCCCTAATAGAACGAAATATTTTCGAATTTGATCATGATTCGAATTACTGAAAAAAGGTTGAATTTGAATATTTACATTTTCTAGAATTGTCTTTCCAATTCAATAAAAAGACAATTGATTAATTATGAAAAAATCCAAAAATTTCACGACGTACGAAATTTCAATAGTGTGAATGCTTTTTCATCGTTCCGAATACAAATATAGCAGCGCCCTATAAGAGACCTTCGCGAAAACTAGGACGAATAAAATAAGAGCATTGTAACCGAAATCGAGTGGTGGCGGCGCGGCGCGGCTTGCGATATACGTTTTGGACAAATGCCAGTCTCTAGGCATCGATGAAAAAGTCATTAAGCTTTTGCTTTCACGTTTCGATGATTGCGACGAACATTTTTTATCAATTTTCAACGCAAATACAACCTGCAAAGCTAATTGAAATGTTCAAGAATCTGCTTAAAGTCCTAATAAATATTTTTATAAGAGTCCTAGAATGTGCAAAAATTGATATTAAATCATAAAATTTCAATGATGAAATAAAATTGTAGCTACGGATATTTAAGGCTAAGAAACTGATATTTCTCAAATCGAACAAATTTGTGTGAAGTACAACAAAAAAGTGCGCAACGAACTGTTTGTGCAATGTACTTTCTTCCTTATTAAAACTTATACTATCAGTTTCGTGGAAATAATGATTGTGAAGACCAACTGTGTGTTACTTCACTGTTAAGAGTTGGCTTCCTTCCGTTCACTTTACCTTTTTCTTAGCTTCAACTAGGGGGTTGAAACGTTACAGTGCAGGGGTTGCTTTTCAGACGAGCTCCAATATCGACCTCTCTCGCGAGTTAGACCACGCCTTTTCCCAGGTGAAAGCTGAATTTTACGGGGTTGCCGCCCTTTCTGTGCACCATTTCGCATGTACGCACACTTGTTTAAAACTTTGCACACATCTACAAATGACATTTGCACGAACTAAATGATTTCATGTATCTTTTTCAAATTTTTATTTCTTCAATTTCAACATTATTACTGACCTTAAAGTACTGCTTTACAACAAAAGATAATGAGTATTCTCATTTTTAATAAATATATTTTGTTCAAAATAAATTAACTTTGGTCAACTAATTTTATGGCAAGTTAAAGAATTATTATTCTTTACAATTATTGTAAAAAGTGAACATTTCGTAAAAAAATGTTGGTTTAGAGTACACTTGAAAAGCCTCCGAAAAAATCTGAAACATTTTGAAAAACTCGAATGAACCCCTTGCGATCAAGTGTGTCCTACTCTCAGTTATGTCAATCCTTCTGAAGACCGTCACAAATGGCAAGGCAAAAGTTGAAACGTTTCACGGAAGCCTGGCAGAAACAAAAATCGCGAGCCCTTTTGAAATCAGTCGTCATTCTCAAGACTCATAATAATGGGCACTCATCCAGGTAAAAATCGGCCTGTCGAATACAAGCTGGAACTTGGCAAAAGAGGAAGTAACAAAAATTGATCCCCTTTTTCGTGACTATAGAGAAGTGTATGCAAACAGTTGCAAACCGTTCTGCGCGGCGTATTAAATGCACTAAACGACAGGAGATTATCCCGAAGGTTTATTGCCGAATGACCGAATGCCATATTCAGCTATCATCTCTTGATTTCTATAACTTCCATACTTGGGGGGCTTAGTTGTACCATTCAAGGATGTTGCTTTTACCCATACATGAACATCCACACACGTGTTACAACCAAAACTAAATACTCGTATTCTACTTTTATTAACTCAATCTCTTTCACACCCCTGCGCATTTTAGTTTTTTCCGCGTCCAGTGAAAAAAACGTAACTTTTGGTAATTTGTTTAGTTCAGCGTAACATTCTTATCACAAACAAAAAATTCAACACAACTCGATCAAATCAAAATGTTTAGTCTTTTTTATGTCACTTGCCTGGTTATGTTGAGAATTGCCATGATCATTCATTTTTGTTATTGTGTTTTTATCAAAAAAGTTTATGTTATTTTTGACAATCGGGCCCGATTAATTGAAACTTCAACATTTCAAATCAAATACTTTTTTGCGATTCATCGTATCTCATTCTTGCCGATTATTCTCCTTCAATAGATTTTTTACTTAGAGTGCGTGATTAGGCCATTTATAGAGGGCGTTAGGGCGTGCATTGATTTCTCGCTCAATTTCGTGCACAATATTTACGAAGGTAAATCCGTCGCAAAAGCTAAGCCAGGATATTTGCTCTCTCTTTTCATCTCTCAAAGTGGGACAACTTTTATCTATTTCCCCGTCCTTTCTTGTTGCATCTTTTCGTGTGGTGTACGTCTGTACGTTAAGAATGAAACTCTGATGATTGTAAACGTTTACTGAATTGATGCCCAATGCCGAAGGCATGTCGGAAAGGATAAGCCCGTTAAACATGGACTTGGTCGCACGGTTTAGGTACACCAGCGAAAGTCCGATAAACACTATTGACAGCTCGGAGAGATTTAAGGGAGATTCGGGGGTGTACATTAGAAGAACAATTATTGTTTTATCTCAATTTCTTTATTGCTTGTGTAATTTAGAGAAACGAATTAAAATGTATTTCTTCATGAAAACAATATAAATTGTCAATAATAGATTTATAAATAAAATGGTATTTTAAAAGAAAAAGTTTTCCTCCTCATTTGAATGAATTAATATATTGTCATTGAGAAAAATTAAATAGGTCTCGAATTAAAGTATTAACGAGTGACTTTTTTGAAACGTGTAAATTTGACAGCTTGAAACAGCTCAAGGTGTTCAAGCTCTTTTTGTTCAACCGTTTAATCTTGACTACTTTGCGCTCACCCTACGCGCTAACCTGCCCCTTAAATGTTTTCTGGTTTCGTTGTCTCTTCAGAGTTAGTAAATCTTCTTAAACGCGAGCTACCGCCAAAAAGAGATGGGCTAGGAAAAATAACAAAACCGAAATAAAGAAACAGGAGAGAAAACGTATTTTGTTTCACCTGAAGAGTCCTTTTGTGCGATGCCAAGTTGACAAAAATACAAGATTTTTTTACCGATACCTGTACCTTAGATTTAAAAATCTCATCCATGTTGTCCACCGATTTTTGTTTATTTTAAGCGGTTCAAAATTGAAAGAAAATTATTAGTTTCTGAGGATTAAACGTAACGGAGAAGAAATAATAGGACAGGTTCATTCGGTTTTCGGCGCATCAGGTAAGTTTGTACTTTCTTTTATTCCGCTCATTAACTTTTTACGACACTGACTAGATTTGACGTTAGATCTCACGACAGCGACTCATTTTTAAAAAAAATATATTTAACATTTTAGCTAACACTTTTCATTTTTCTAATTGTTATTAAAAAACCTTTTTCAATCGTTCTGATAAATAACAGAAAATATCGCCAAACAATATTGAAGTAAATTTTATCAGAAGTTTATGATTTAATTAGAAGTTTATCGAATAATTATAATTACTATAAAAACAAGTACGTTTTAAATGAAATTCTCACAGACATTAAACGTGATATAGGAATCATCGATCTTTGATATCGCGGTCAGGAAATCTCTACATTCGCCTCTAATTCATCGCGGGTGTCACTAATATGAGGCACATGCACGAGCATTTATTGAGACACGCGCGTGGGAGTCCCAAGCCGACACGCGTCAGGCTCATTAAACAATATTTATTCGTATAGATATTGCACCTTTCGTGTATATACTGTGTGAAAACCTTGTGCTGTTCTGTGATTTCATGTTGTCATGTTGATTAATTCATCCAAATATGACTGTTTTGCTGTTATTCCTAAAACTAACTTATAAGTTAATTTCCTTGTTTACAAAATTTGATTTTGACAAACACGTAATTTGAAAAAGTTGAACAAAATCAGTTAGATAAATATACAAAAGAAATGTATAATTTACTGTCAGATAATGATCTCTTCCGACGGATAAAGTTGAATAAATAAAATACAGAGTAGAAACGTTTATGCCTCGCAGCGTTGGAAAGCAAACTTTTTTGCCCCGCAGAAATCGCAACGAGTTAAAGGGTAATGAAAAACGTCGTCGGTTCGTTCTCCACAAACCCCGGCTGGTCCGCTGCTGAAATGAAAAACGAATTAACTTTCCGTTCGGTACTTTATCGATTAAGTAATCTTAATACATCGCTGGGCCGCAATGTACCATAAAGAGAACGGAACCGGAAACGATTCATTCTTACGGGGAATATGCTTTGTCGGCGGTCGCCACTGAAATTTGCTTTGATTAATTTTCGTTGCTTTTTCTGCCCGCAGAGCTCGTCGCTGTTTGTACGTGTGTGTACCGCGCAACCGCATTTGGACCAATTCCAAATCCTTCACATGTGCAAGAACTTACGGCCACCTATAGCCGTTTAATCATCTCGCGTCCTGATAACAAGTTACACGGCATTTTTTTCTTCGCTCAACTTCTTTCGCTAATTCGATTAATTCAATGGAAAAATTCTAATATCTTTATACATTTCTGTATAACGATAATAAAAAAAATTAAAAAATGATTGTTTTTTCAAAAGCTTCTAAATTATTTTTTCAACCGTGAAACATTGTTTACATTGTAGTGTACTCGTATAATTCGTGCTACAACGGTTTTTCCGATGTGCATCCGCCAAATTCTATTCAGACAACTAAAAGCACAATAAACTGTCGGGCCGTATAACTTTTAGATTGAAAAACTTTCACCGAATAGCTTTTCTTCAGCTCTTCCCTTTTCTTCGTCAGCACCTAAATTTCCGCCCGAAACTGCCCACGCCGAATTCCTCAAATGACCATCATGCAGTGTTCGACAGATACCAAGTTTGTTCGACTGAAGCACGTTATTTCTGCTCCAGACGTGCAGCTAGATTTCACTTGTCAATACGAAATTGGAGCAGAGACTCCTGTCAGTTGTTCAGTGTGGAACATAACAAAGTTTACAAGTTGCAAATAACACTTTCACAACGGAGCAAAATATTGAAAAGAAAAACTTAATTTAATTTTAGTTATCTTTATTCTAAAGAATCTGTGAAATCTATTTGTTCTCGGACATCACCGGCGGAGTCATTAATTAGTAAGATCGGTTAAAAAAAATCTTTTCGAAAACGATAATAAATCTAAGAAGTAAAAAGGGGTTTGTAAAAAATAAACTGTCAAACTTTCGTTTTTATAACCTTTTTTTGAAGTTGTAAAACTGAAAGTGTATTTTTCTAAACTAAAGACCAAGCAAAAAACGAAGCCGTGTTATAAAATTTAATTAAATGTAATTTTCAATATTTTTTGTCAAGATGAAAAAATTGTTTTCCCTTTTTCACCCAAAAAGAGCTAATAGGAAACTCGGCCGGGTCTCGATATTTTTTAAGTCAACGATGATCTAATTGATGTGTGTTTATTCGTATCGATTGCTTGTTGTCAGTTGACTGTTCATATAGATATGAATGAATCGATATCAATTAGGATGCTTCTTCCGGTCACGTGCTCGCGCGGCACCCCCGTAAAATGTCGGCACGTGTACCTCTCAGCTTGGAAGCTATGCTTCCGGCGGGCGTTCGGATGTGTGTATGCACTTTTTTACGTTTCAATCCAAAGGGCTCGTTCACATGACCTGCAGACTTACTTATTTTTAACTGTGGTGAATTTTTATCAAGATCTAATATTATTCCCCCTTTTTTCACATTTTCAAAACACGTCAGATTTTTTTTCTGTTTACGAATTATCAAGTGTACATAAAAAATAACACTAAATCGTAAAATAACAATAAAGTACTATCAAAGTTTGTTTTTACAGGAATCAAAGAAAATTTAAAATAAAAAAGTTGGTGCTATTATGAACCCAATTGCAATCATTAATTTCCTTGTTAAGACGCACGTCCACGACAAAAAAGCGGAACAATTTATCTAATGCTTGGATTTTCACCCCATGACAAGGATTCAATAAAGCAGTAGCTCTTTCAACGACTTGGCTGGTCGCGCTTCTTTTTTTTAGTTTTTCAGCTCTCTTGCTGTCCTCTCTACGAGACAGCACACCCCTCGATTACTTTCGGAAATATTAGGGGACGTCCTGTTGTTCGCAAACTATCAATTTATTTTCGTCTATTGATCTGAGAACATCGATATATATGTAGTGAAATCTTTCTCTTAAATATACTATCAATGTAAAGAGTTCTGCTGACGTTTGCAGATTCACTAAATCATTGATTGGGAGTAAATATTCTAGAGTCAAAAAATCTCAATTTCTTTGTAAGTCACATGATAAAAACGATAGATTTCAAATAATTTTCAACCCTTCTTGTTATTTTAGTGATTAAATAATTTGATTATGTATTGAAGAAGTGAAAATTTATAAGATGTAAAAGTTAATCGGATTTAATGTCAAAGTTAGATTTTTGTATAATTCGCTAATCACTAATGCGTCTAAAATGGAAGCAAAAAATACACCAAAGAGATTAGAGGCATATCAAATGAAATCGCTTTTAGGGTCATTCGTCGTGAAAGACGTCTGATGGACTGTGTCCAGATCAAGATTGCGCCTGGTCATATAAATCATAGTTTGCGTGAATCTTATCTATCGCTTCCGGTTCGTCGAACAGGACCTCGCTTCGCGATTCTCACGAGCATATGCTGGCCGCTGTCCACGCCATTGACTTTGCTACATCATCGTCCGATCCCAAACATAATCTACACACTGATCACAAAGTAGCAGAATTTACATCACAGGCCATTTAACCAATCTCGATATATCCCGTCGTTGATGATTTCATTCGAGCATTTTTTACAATGCAAATATCTTACTTTATTAGTTTTGCATTATTTTTAATAAATGAAAATAAATAAAAATGCAAGACTTTTTGATTGATTAAAAATAAGTTAACTCATTGACTTAGGTTAAAAAAGATAAGTAAATAATTTTTCTGTTCGAGTTGGTCCAAGTGCCGGAAATTCAATCTGATAATAAAATGGCCGCTAGGAAACGGAAGTCGAGCGCGCGTCACTCAACTACGCGCTCTTCCGGCGTATCATGAAAGAGGGAACTGAACAATGCCCAACGTTCTATCTCGGATAAGAATATACTTGAAATTAAAAAGAAAGGTCCGAAGTTGTTTGCTCTTTTTGCCAAGAGTTTGTGACAAGGATAGGCATAAGTATAAGCACTCGTAAATAATTCTTTGAATTCGATTTATTAAATATGTTTCTGATATATTAGTTCACTATTGATATAATACACAATTTACATATGTACAAATTTATTCAAACGGCTTGTGAAAATTGCCAAGTGATATACGATTTTGAACATGAATTTCAACAATCTTAAATAGAATCGCAATCAAAAATCAGTTTTGCCACATCAACTTGTTTTTTTAGCTAGAATGTTTAAATCAAAATCAAGTGAAAAGTAAGCGTCAAGTTGATGTGGAATTGATTTTTGCACTTTTTTTGAGACCGTTATAGTAATCACTAAAAAATTCGCACTGTCGACGCTCACACTTTCATCCACTAACGACGCAAACTTTACAACACTTATAATTACAATTATAATTTCGAAGTTGCACTAAATGTTTAATCATTGTCTTTGTTCTATCCAGATAACCGGTTTTCTATAAGTGGAATATAAAGTGAATGCGTTTACAGTTAATTGTCTTTTCTTCCTCATCATCAAAATTAAAAGGTCCACGCATATTTACACTGCTGGGTCCCGATCCAGGAGCTAATCAAATTTAAACAAGTTTGATCCGAGTATATTTGTAGTAGGACAGAGTTTGAGCCACCAAGATCCGTCAGAAGTTTGGATATCCATCGACTAGACATGATCAGATAAATTCAAATCTGATCCAAAGTTTCACCATTTCATATTTTATTTCAATTGTCTTTGTGATTATTTAAATCATTCTTTGCATGTCAAACTTTGGATTCAAAATTTGAATCTACCACACATTTGCAATTATGGACTTTTCAAATTTGACTAGACCCTCCCTCTCCCAGTTAATAAAATTTATCTAAAATGTACAATCTTTGGAAACCGCCTTATCAGCTGAATGTTTAAATCTGTCCGAGATCTACCACCAGTAAGGATGTTTAAAATGCGGCATGGGCATCTGGGAGCCCGGTGGAGGGTATGCAGGAGTACCAGGCGGACATGCTTCCAGCAACTTGGATTGACAGGGCTTGCCATCCCTGACCAGGACCGGGACCGCAACCCTCCTGGGAGAACAGTCCAATCTATTTCCACCTTCTCTCTCTGTAGCTGCTCTCTTGGTCTTGTACCTATGGTTTTGGAACCAAATTTTGACCTGGGTTGGTGTAAGTCTGATGATGGATGCCAGGTGTTCGCGTTCAGGAGCACTCAAATATCGCTGCTGTCTGAAACGCCGTTCCAACTCGTACGTCTGAGCCTTGGAGAAGAGCACACGTCGTTTCCTTTTCTTATGTTCGGATTCTTCTTCATGCGACTCGGATGGCCGACGTTTCAACTTGTTTGCTGGGTTTACTGGACTGTTGTTGTTAGTCGTAGAGCTATCATTGTTGTTTCTGTTCTCCAGGTCTTTGTTCTTCTTTCGTTCTTCGTCATCGTCATCATCCTCGTCATCATCTAGCTCTTGGTCGTCCTCCAACAGGTCATCGTCTTCTTTGGAACCTTGCAAACTGTTGTCCCGTTGAGAAGGGTAGGAGAGGTCAGAAATCGTCGGGCTGGTCGAGTCTGGTTGTTGCAAAGCTAAAACAATTAAAGACAAAATTTGTTAGACCCTCGTTTTTGAATGACCTTATGCCCCTCAAGAGGCTTTTAAGTGAAAATGCAGCTGTAAAGTACGAGCCCGACTGTAAAACCTAAAATCTACACCGCGCCGTAACTTGTAATTACGAGACAAACGACGCTTTCTCGGTAGTCTCATTAATCAATTCATATATGTTAACAGGTAAAGCAGCCCTCGGGGCGGGCCAGCTGAGTCAAATTTTCGCAAGGCGTGCGTCGTGAATCTCGATGTTACATCGTGGCTTTCGTGCTCGAGCGTACAATATGGTTTTAGGGGTGAAAACGGGTCCCGACCCCTGGAAGGGTGTTAACCAATATAAAGCACATTTGATATCTGCCTCGTCCCGCGGGACCCCACAGAATCAACCGTATCGTTTTCATACAAGATTATGCCCTGCCGGATCCGACGGCTTCACCCTGTGATTTCAATTAGAACGAACGAGGATCATTCTCACACTTTACAAATTCAAGAGCGGCATTTTTGATGAGCTCAAAGATTAGCACTACACTGCGTGCAATTTTGTTGTTTTAATTTGAAATGCCAACTGATTGAGATTTCTTTCAATCAATTTATTTCATTCAATATTGGACAATTATCACAATCTAAGGGTTGTCAAAAAAAAAAAATAAATAAAGGAAAAATGAAAGCACGAAATTTGTCAAAAATTCGGTTAATTTTGAATGCCTGTAAGAAAGCGTACATTTTGTGCTTCATCAAACGGTGTTTAACGTTTTTAGACAAACGAAAAAAGCGTTCAAATCTTGTTCGATTATTCAATGACAGTTGAGCTATGGCAGAGACAGAATGCAACAATGCAATTCGGGGCGTAACAAAGTTTGAATTCATTGCTAACCGCGCGACAAGGTAGAGAGCAAGCACCCATCTGTCCCCCACTATGTACCGAAAAGAGGACATCTGTTCCTTTCGACGACCAATCGCGATCAGGACACAAGGATCTTTTATAGGCCTATTAGATCCTGCTTAGCCGACACGAACCAATTGGAGGGTGCTAAATAAATAAGGGTTGCTTGAAATATATATCCCGTGCGATCACAAGTGAGAAAAGAAAGGAGCGCACCGAGAGAGTTTAGCGGATGCTGAGGATAAATCCTTCAAAAAAATATACGACCTGAGGTTACACCATTGTTGGTTTTATTTTCAATGGCTCTCATTCGTGAGACTTGTTGATAATTCGATGATTTATTGATTGATCGGTAAAAAGTTTACGATTCAAGAAGTGTCATAATTCTTAAGATTTTTTTCCCTAGTTTTTGAAAGCGTTGAGAGAATTAGAAAATTACCATTAACTTCATCCAAGCTCTGAGATATAGGGGTGGTGATATTAGCTGCAGTTTGGTGCCAACTGAGAGCATTAGCTGCGGGTGGAAGTGAGAACGGTGGGATTGGAACTCTGTTGAAATTTGCACCAGGACCCTGAGCGCCGGGATGCAACATGGTTTGTTCCATTAGTTGTTGATAGGCGTTGTTTATATCGGTTTGCGACGGCAACATTGTATGTCCAACTGAAACACAATTCAATATTCACTATTAACATCAGATTGCAAGCAATCAATAGCCAAAAATTGAAAGAGAAATTAAACGATAATTGAAATACAAAACATTATTGTACTTACCAGGTATTTCACTTTCTGTTTCAGCATTTTGTTTCCGGTCGTCTAGATTTAAGATGTCGCTGATGTGGAAGCTGTTCAAGGAGCGAGTGGGCATCTTCATGCTTTCCAAAATTCTGCAACAGAAATCGGAATTCTAAGTAAATTTAAATGCTGGTACCATGGATAGCTGAAGAGGCAGGGATTTTCTCGCATCGCCGGCGGCAAAAGTGGGCTATTATAGTCGCAAACGCCTCTGCCGGAAACGGTCAAAAAGCCAGCATCGTCGCTGGTTAACGCGATTTAACGCGCGTTATTGAAAAGCTCCACGGGGCCACCTGTCTCGAATGAAAGGCCCAAACAACCTGCCTCTCGAATCATAATTTTTGAACCTAAGCCAACCAAGCCATTATTTCGGCACGTTCAGCACGCTCCTGCATTACTCTTTTCCAATGTTTTCGCACCACGCGACCTTCCAAATCATAATTAAAACCCAACGCTCATCATCATCGATGTCCTTCCCGCAAGTGTGAAAGCTGGTTTGTTTGAAATTTTTGTGTGAAACTGTTTTGTTTGACCAAACCCCATTTATCAAGTGCATCACACCTTCTAGTTTTGCTCTTGCTAAATTTAAAATGTAAAATAATAACACTTTACCATTTTTTGCACCAGCTCAAACCTTTTCGAATGTCTTGAAATTCAATAAAAAAGTCTTTTTCTCATTGAGCAACTTAATTTATTGAGAAAACAATGAAAATGTAAAACCTTGGAGAGAAAAAAGTTCCCTATTTATGTCCAAAAGAGTTTTATGGCTGCGTTAGTTTCATTTCGTAACCCCGCGTCGGAATCACTATTTCAAAGAGCACATCAGAGGTGAGCTTTCAATAAGTTTCACTTGCACACAAAGAAATCATTTCTGAGTATTAAAAAAAAACAGTTACATAATTTCAACGATATTTGATAAAAAGAAAAACGCGTATCATTTTTGATCGCAAAAAGTAACTGATTGAAAAAAATATAATTATGTATCAATGAGAATAAAAATGAACAGAGAAAAGAAACAATGCATCTATCTTGCGTGATAACAGGCGACAAACCGAGGTGATAACGAAGTAACTGATAATCGATTTTATGTAACTTTTGTTCTAATCAATCTGACTTGTTTGGCCTCTTGAAAATGCATGCTTTGTGATTGATACGACGTTCATATTATTGATCAATTATTACTTTTTATACTAGAACATCACAAGAATTGCATCGTACAATTGCAGCGACTTACAATCAACCACTATGAAAATGGTCTTGATAATTTAAATCTTCATTGAGATTGAGCTGAAGATTTGATTTTGATTAACAAGTTTTATTGATAATGTTTCTCAAACGATTGAGTACATTTTGAACGATTTTAACTAATTACAAATGTTGTTCGATGAAAAATGTGTACCTTGAAGAATTGAATGCCAATTGGCTGTACCACATATGGTTGATAATAGCTGGATAAGGCACCAGGGGCCAGTTCAAAAATTTGCTCTTGTCCACCATTTTCAAATTGTTCTTTGAATCGTTGAAAATGTTGCGAATTGTTATAATAAATCCACACTTGATTATAAGTAATCCAAGAGCACTTGTCACTTTATAGTCTTAATCTTGATTTTATTATTTGCACACAACACAACACAGAATATCGCAGTGAGAGTTGACGCGCACCCTTTTCGAGGACTGAGATTCTTCGGTGTGTTTTCGATGAGTGTCCTCGACGAGCACTTAACGACTAGTGTTGCATACCTCCGATCGTTCTGAAGCCCGTCAAGCACCCTTAACATCGAGGGCGGTTCTTCAGGGGCGGGATCTCAGTTTCATCAAGCCTCCTCGCGCCCCGCTTGAAATTTACCGTAACTTTCAATCCACTGCCAGCGTCCCTAGTGCTGGAGGGGATTTTCGAGTCGATCAGTGAAATTGATATTTTTCTCGAGATTTGATATTGCTGATAGACGAATTCATGATATGAATTATTCAAAACTAGTATTGTCACGTTTGTTACATCGAGTCGTAAGGCGATTATTGATCAATTAATAACGTTTTGTACGATATCAGCTGTGATTTTGTGTGTAGTTGTAATTTTCATATGGAATCTAAATTTTACTTGGCCTTTATTTGAACAACCGATAGTTTTTTATCTTGTCTTTTTTTTTGCTTAGACAATAGAGTTTGGATAGCTTGTAATTTTTGCAATTTTGCAAATTTCATGACAACAATGTCGTGTTAAAAAAGTTAATTGTAAGCCAAACATTTGTTCTTTGAAGTTTTCTACAAAAACTGCAATAAATATATAAATAAATAATTCTATTAATCTCACTCTGATCAGTGTCCTACTAACTTTTGATTGTACTGATTAAAAAACAATGAGAATATCCAAAAAACAGAATGTTAGTCAAAGAAATGGGAAAATATTTTTAAACTTTCAGTAGATGTATAAATATTAAAAGACTAATAGCTTTTATAACTATACATTATTTCAACAATGCACAAAATTTGTATCGATAAGCAATCAATTATTGGCTAAATTGACAATGCACAATTTAAAGGATACATATCAAAGTTTTGAAGTCTGTGCAATTGAACGACAATCGACTACTGCAAACCATATCTCTAATTTTATTTATTTATATAAAGAAAACATTGTGGAAAGTGTGTGCATCTAGACGAAGTTGTAAAAATACGAGCAGTTGTTAAAACGAAGATTGTCGTTGAGAATGAATTTGGGTCGGGAGAAATTTCTCTCGAATCACCGGAGGAGGAGTCTAGATTCGAGGGGTGGCGAACCTGTTCCTGACTAGCCAGTCGAGGTCAAAGAGCCCGAGTCTCGCGGACCAATCAGCGAGCTTCATCGATCAGGGCTTTTTACACCCAGAACCCTCTTTATTAGAAGACAAGCGTTAATGCGCGAAAACATTAGAGGTGCTTTTATACCATGTCACTTTGTCTTTTCCCTCATTTGTATTGTCTGAGTTTTATTTATCTCCGTCATTCATCGATGAAATCATTGTAACTAGGCCATCAAATAACAGATTCAATCGCGGTCGATTAAATTCGTATAAAATTACATTATTCAACAATTTTTGTCGATCCCCCCTCAAAATCCATTTTTCATCCAGTTCGCTAGTTTTCATTTCGTATTGTATAGCATTTAATATTTCTCATTTTTTCAGGGAAACGCTCAAAAATGTCCGACTGGAAAATGCTGAAATTGTGCGAAAAATTGAAACCAAACTTAGTTTAATTTTGTTTGCATATGATGACGAGTAAGTAGTTGCAGTCGTGATCAAAATGAATATTAGGTAGAAATATGAAGGCCCTCAAGGGCAAGTTTAGTAAATAAGGTGCGAAAGAAGAAGAACAGGTATGTGCTCGAGTGTAGCGAAGAAGCAGTCTCGGATAGAGTCGGTTTCCGGTCGATTCAAGCAAGCTATTGTATGCGAGCGGCTCCCACCTATGACGCAGAAGTCAAAAAGTGTACGGAAAGGGCGGTTGCTCGACGACATTCTCATGAAACTCATCTATGGGTTGATTTATTGCCGGAATCGATATTGTCCTCGTCCGGAAACGACGTTTTTCAACTGCCATCATCATCATCCCATTGTCATTGAGAAATCCGATTTTACACATTTTTTTTACTCCAGTTGTTGGAACTCGGCCTTTTGGAGACAAAGTGTCTGGAAACGTTCGGTCTCTGAACGAGCAAACAAACTTGAGAAATAGTTTCTGATGAAAAAGGAAATCAATTTTTAGTGTTCAATTTTTCGAAACGATACTTCGCTGGAATATTTGGGTGTCGCTTCAAAAACTTGTTTCGAATAAACATGATTGTAGTTTTTGGAATATTATTTTGTGGAAAGGCCGTTTCCGGAAAGCAGATATTTTGGGTTGTTTGTGATATTTGGAAAGTGCTTGTCGAGCCTCTGGTGTTTTTGTTTAATTTGGTTAGAATCAAGTTCAGCGATAAGCGTACCGTGTCGTCGTTTATATTATGAAAAGAGAAAAAAAGAGCTCCACTTAGAACATTTGCAGCGATCCCACGACTGTTTGGTGATCGTTGTGCCAACTTGTTTCGAACACGCAATCCAATTTGTCTGTGTCTCGTTGTTTTTGCCACTATGCTTTAACACAATCTTAACTTTGTTTCAGTTCAATACTTGTATTTTTCAATTTTATTTATCTTTGAGGTGCAATTAAAATATTTAATGTTTGTTTAGCCAAAATACAACAAACTTCTGTCGTATTCTGTCACATTTGATGCAGAAAAAAAACAAAAGATTTAAAATATGGTTTGTGGTTTCTGTTTATGAAATGGATCATTAAAGTTGGTTGCCTATGGATTGAATTTCACATAAGTTGAAACATGTGTGGTGAATGATCATTTTCGCGACCATATAAACACCAATAAGGTCATGGTGTACGATTCCACAGCGGGCACCTGCTTGTTTGGGCACAACATTTGCCTCTAACTTTTGTAAGGACCTGAAAATTTAGTTGCCATTCAATTCGGCTTTTGTCACGAGGCGAGAAAACTTGTGTCGCATGACGTTTCCTTTTGTTCAAGCCGCTTCCACTGCGAGACACGTTTTCATGAATCGTGTGAAATTAATTTGTAATGTTTTTCACGAAATTAAAAGTCATTTACATATCTCTATTGTCTTCAAAAAAATATTAAAATTAAATAATTTAAAAGAAAATTAAATATGCTTAATTTGTTTAACACTAGTAGGATGGAGTAGACTAACCACTTTTGAAATTCATTTCGTCAAAACTTTTTCGTTTTTAAAGGGATCGTTCTGAAATTTGCTGTAAAAGTTGCATGCGAAAATTATTTCATTTCACAAAGTTATATTATTGTCTTCCCAAAAAGACGGAGTAGACAAATTTGTCCATTTCTCTTTTCTTAAATGGAATTTACAATAATGATGTTTTGATCATTTCTTTGGTGATTAGGAAGAACCAGTTAAGTGTCATTTTCAACAGCGTTAATTTTTTCGCAAAAATCGCGTGTGTTGCTGAAAAATTAACTTTTGAACATGATTTGTTGTATGAAAAGTAATTACATATTTTCTTGTCGCACGGGTATTACATATTTCCCACTCCAGTCTAACACTAGCCCACAATTAGTGTTTAGAAATAAAATAATTAAGAAACAATAATTGTTTAGAAACAAGTTGAGATAGATTCTTCCGAAACTCGATCTGAAAGAATTATTTCCAAACTACGTCCATGCGTTCGTGCATACAAGCGCACGGACTGGGCAGACTATTCAGTCAGTCATCATCCACTTGTCGGAATCTATATAGATGAGAATCTTAAAAATGTCAAACTTTTTACTTTGAAAAGCCGTTATCAAAACATTGTCAGGTGCTTTTACCGAAACAATATTCTCATTGTAAACCACAAGATCAATTGTTGTTAATTAAAATTGTCTTTAATCTTTCATTTTAAGTAGAAATTTAAAAAAAGTTACATATATATTTTGTATAGTAAGAATTTAGACTAGAGGAAGTTGAATTCGAAGGAGGAAATCTTGTCGGGAGAATTGTCCATTGAAGGCGTGATTTAATCGGCTTTGAATGACCACTTGTCATTTCGGGTTGAATTGCTGGAAAAATGTCAAATATCTTGCAAGGCTCGTTAAGAAAGCCGCTATCAAAATAAAGTCAAATGCTCCTTTAGACGGACTCCCTCGCGAGTACTCGTTCCGAGGAAAACGTGCCGACTTGAATGCCGCTGTGACCATTCGTGAGTTCGTCTTACTCTGTTGCTCTCTCTATTGCAAGCGAATCGGCATTAACATCACAATAATCGGTACCTGTGCTATGCGGCTCTCAGCCACCTGAGCACACCCAATGTTTTCTCTAAAAGCCTCCCAGCTACTGCACCGCTTGCCATCATCTTATTTATTACCAGAACGTGCCGACGCAAGGTTTCCCAACATTTCCCGATAAATAGCTTCTTTCAAGTGCCGCGCACCAGTTTTGCCGAAATTTTACAAAATGCAATATTTTAACTTTTTTCATTTTCTAACAGTAAATGAACCGTCCTTAATTTGTTATTTTCAAAAGTAACGAATTGAAGATCACTTTACAGAAGTGATCGTTTTGAAAGCACAAAGTGAAACAAAATAATTGCAAAAATTTGCAAATCACAAGAAACAAATTAAAAACCTGAGATAAATTTGGCAAAAATTATGCTCTATCCATGGAGACTTCATGGTTTTATCCAAAGGAAATCACATTTCCGTTCTACAATAATTTTTTCTTGTTCTAAGAAACTTCTCAAAAAAAACTTTTAGTGCTGATAAAATACTGGAACCCTAAAATTCCTGAGAAAATATTCGTTGGCCATTTAAACTTGTCGAATCGAATTGTTTAGGAAAAGAGAGAGGGGCCAGTCTCTAAAATTGCGGCAGGTACTGGGTTTATGATGGTTATTATCACTGTCCGGTCGCGTCAATGGGCTCTGAAGTGGAAAAGCTGGCGAGGATCTTACTATGCCATTGTTTTCTTCGAGTTCCTTCCTTTTGAGAAAAGTATTTATAACTTGTTGGATTCATGCGAAGTGCTCGACGGGGATCGCTGGTCCAGGTGGTCTCTAAACATCCTCTGCAGAAGAAATATTTATGAACAATTTTTGGTGGTCTTTGTCGACGGTTTTCTTTTTCTTTTCTTCTTCAACTTTTTTTATTACTTTTTTTTCATCTTTTGACTTAAAAAAGTCTATCTATAAATTTTAAAAAGATTTGCTATTTATTGTTCTCTTCATTACTCCATTCGATTTGATTTCTATTTTTTGAATGATTTCATTTTTTATATTCTTTCCGAACATAATTTTAATTTTTTTTTGTTCATAAAGTAAAGTAAACTTTGTGTTCGTAAATGTGTCACTGTCATACTTATACCAATCTTTCATATATTTTATTATGCAAATTTCATAAATAGCTCTAATTTAAAAAAAAATACACATTAAAAAAGAGTGACACTAAACACGCAATCGTTGAGCATAATAAAATCACATATTCTAAAGGACACTTTTAACAGATTTTTCTTATTCATGATTTTTCATGGTCACGTTTAGTCTCGATAAAAAACTGAATTGAAGAGTATATTCATGCTGAAGATTAGTTTCCACTTCACATCAAAAAGGAAATGATAAATTTTCAGAATCGGTCTCATACATTTTGCCACGACAACACATTCAAATTTCCAAGTTTCGTTCCCATTATTTCATTGTTCCGTCGAATCAAAATACGTTTTTTTAGACAAGTTTTTTGTTTAAATCACAGCTTAGATTTAAAGAGACCGACGGTCGTTGAATTCTCTCCCGCAGACGATTTTGTTTCTTTCACGTCTCTTTGAAAAACAAAGTTTTTCATACGGAGTGGTTGAGATGTAAATTGTATTCGTTTTTTTTTTCAACATATCAAGTCTATTGAAGAAAAAGTTTTCAACTGTATTTGAAGGTGATTTGAACTGTTTATTTTAAACTGAGTTTAAAAATGACAAACAAATATTGAGGTGGAAAAAACAAGTTTGCAAAGACGAAATTTCTTTTTGATTTAATCTTATCGAAGAGCAAACAAAAAACGAGCGGATTTTTTGTGATCTGATGATGTTTAAAATTCTGTAATCTTAATCTATTGGTTAAAACAGGTTGAAGTTAAGCCGCGAGGAAAGTATACCTACGCAGTTTGTAGTAGGTGCATGATGATGTGCAGGTGTCTGAATAGCTGGAACCATGTGCGCACCACGTTTTAGCTTTTAGCGTGCGGTGAAGTTTAGTGACACTTGCTAAACTTTGTGCCTGTTTAAAAATACACAATATTTGAAGACGATCTTTTCAGGCATCGATATATTTGAACTGGAACCACCTGTATGTAAGGTTTTGCGTCTCAATGTTAGTTAACAGGTTTGGTTTACAGTGGATACGATACCTCTGGTGCTGTTTTAGGCCAAGTGAAATTCTTTTGTTCAAATAGGATTTGGCTTATTTCTTGTAAGGTAACGCTGTTTTCTCACGTACAGATCTTCGGTTTCTCAGGTCTCGCATTTTCATAAAGTCAAAACGCTTTTCTAATGTGAAACACATGTTGTTTGTACGTTCGGTTTACAATGGCGCCTTGCAACTTGACTTTTACTTTATACTGTCCATGTGACTTTTTACTTATTTGTCATTTTCACATTCAAATTTAAAACCCACAAAATGCACAAGTCAATGGTATTTAATTTATAAATTTAACAATCTTAAATTACAAATTTTTTTCGATAAAATAGACTTGGAAAAAAATTGTATTTGCGATGCATTGACAAAAAAATGGACAACCTATTTGAAAAAAAGTCAACTTAATTCTGCACAAAGGGAAATTTTTCTTATTCCTGACGTTTGTAAGACTTGAATGAAAATTGTAACGCGGCGGCAGAAAAACGGGTCCAATAAAATTTAGTGCGGTCAAATAATTCGAAAAGTGAATACACAAAGTATGTCGGACGTTTTTCGGAATCGCTTTTTGAGCGACGGAATGGCCGAACAAGAGGAGGAGATGGAGGAAAGAATTCAACCGATCTGTGAATGGATTGGTAGTATACTACGTTAATCTCAAGTTGGGCCCATAGGGCCTCGATCCTTCAATGGATTGCGTAGTACTATGTAGCCTTATGAATCGGTCCGGGTGACTCACATGGTTAATCCAATACAAGATACTTCAG
The DNA here is from genome assembly GCA_020615435.1 of Telenomus remus. NCBI lineage: Eukaryota > Metazoa > Arthropoda > Insecta > Hymenoptera > Scelionidae > Telenomus > Telenomus remus. The sequence continues at coordinate 5,183,076 of CM036336.1, forward strand.
TTCACTTCCGTTTCGGCTTGTTTTATCTTATAACTCATTTGTATAACATTCGATGTCAACTTCAAATTCCAATTTTAACATATTTGAGTGCTTGACTGCAAATTACACGCAAAGCCAATAGCTTTGATTTCATTTATTTACATTTTGTTAGTCCAAAAATTAAAAATCAACAAAATGAAAAGTTAAATTAGTCTGCACCTTTCAGGATGTCCGATTAATACACTTGCAAATAGCAATGCACTCTCCTTTCGTCATCCACAGTACCAACATCTGTTTTGAATTTGTCAACAAAAGGCGCGTTAGAATTGACATTTTCCAAATTCAAACAAGCATACAATGAGAGTTACGAGAACACCAGATGTTGACTTTTAAAGAAATATTGCCATACATCTCAAAGGTGAAAAAGTCTCATTGACTTTCTTCATTCATTAGAAAGACATTTATATATTCACGGTCATGTCCACAAACATTTCTTCACTGCATTTGTCATGCGTTTTGAAACATTATTGTTCGCATTCATCAGCCGCTGAATTGCAACTTTTCAGGTGCATGTGAAATTCTCACCATTTGATTCTCATTTTATCATTCGGAAAATTGGTATTTTTAAATTTCTTCAACGATTGGGTTGTTTTTTGAACCAACATAATGAAGAAAAATTTACTTAGAAACAAAAAATATGTAATGTAAAATGTGCAATTTTCTGCGATAATTGCGTAGAACATTTAAAAAGGTGTCAGTCAATTGCTTATTTATCTTGAACGGAGATAAGAAACAATTTGATAAAGAATAGATATTAATTTGACGATTTGAGAGTTGTCATGCTAAGCGAGATTTTTATTGAATTCGGAATTGGAGCGGCGCTGGTTATATTAAAGGCGGAGGATTAAAAAATAAAGTGTCAGGGTGACGTTGAACGCAAATCGGGCGGAATGATTATTTTGAGGAATTTATCGTGGAAACCAACAGGTGCTTCAGGATCAGCCCTTTCGACTGTATCACGGCGTACCACTCGGCGTCCTGATATTGCCCCCGATATGCGTGACGCTCTTTAAACGCTCATTTCCGTTTCCGGGAGCATCTCCCAGCTTAATAACCAGTTATACTTATGATTATCAAATAGTACATAATTATTCACTAATACAAATACGGCGCAACAGTAAACAAACAAACGGATTTTCAACGATGGTTTAAAAGGCAGAAAAGACTGAGTGTTGTTACTTTTTCAAGGAAACTCTTTACCAATGATATGAACTTTTGCAAGTTACCTTTTACTTTCATAAACAAACTAAATTCTCAGAAAAGCAATCATATTTTTTCGCAGCTACTTTCAAAATTTACCTGTATTCTTCGTCAGCATTAACAATATTAACATAATCCGGTGGTATCAGGTGCCAAGAAGAGTCGTAACACTCGTCGTATTCAGACGTCATGATTACACCCACTTAACTTTGTATCAGCAATTAATTGCGAAATTTCGTAAATCAAGTAATGTATGAACTCAAATGTTGTGAGACATCGGCTTGGTAATCTACTTTGTCCATTGAACTGTTCTGTATTTTTAAAATTTTTTCAGAGCAAGATTATTCAAAGGATTATAATTTATGTACGATGAACAGAAACGTTATTTCGTGTATTCAAATGGTCACTGAGAAATTAACGTGATAGATACCGAGAGTAGTACAACAAATCAATTGGCGAAACTGATTTAAAAGCGTCCACGTAACTACTGGACGCACATACACTCTCGATATATCGATCACCCATACATAATATCAAAAATGTGCCTACCTGATATAGATAGCTACTCTGGCAACGTTATCTCCTTGTGATAACTACCTACTGACCGTAGAAGATATTAATTTCTTATCCCAAATCAAAATTTAATTTTACTTTGCTTTGGCATGTTACTTTGTTAACACTGAATAACAACGACCAAGTTTTTGGTGCAATATTTTTTGTAAAGCAAAAGAAAAAAACTAAAAAAGGACAAGCTGCCCAGGCGCAGGGTCATGCAAGGAAAGAGTACTGAGATGCATCTTTGGAATATCGTTTTTTTATTAACGTTTTTCTCCGTTACAATTTTGATTACATACATATAATGGTGGACTTTTAAACACATGTTGCTATAATACAAATGACAAGGATAAAAATTTGTTTCCAGGAGTGCATAAAAATGTTATCAGATGACAATAATTTGTTGTTGTTTCTTCTTAATTACGCGTTGTCTCGGTTTGCCACACGTTGCTTCCTCGCATTTATTATTCAATACCGTGGAATTGACGGTATCGTTAAACGGTGAGCCAATTTTGTTGCGTATATTAATATAATATACTGAACTGGCTCACGTTCACCGCGAAAATTTCATCGCAATAATTTGTCCTCACCCCTTATGTTGTTTTTACTTTGAATATCCTTGCACACAGTAATCGCCCTTAATTCGCTATTATTATACACTTGATTGGTGCACAGTCCTGCAACGAATTTGTCGGTCTCCTTCTCTCATGCGTCTATCGCATACTCCAACTTGTACGTGCCAAACGTAAAATTGTCCCAATTTCGCTCATAACTCTCGAACCCCCACGGTTTGTACAATATTTTCATCGTCGGAACTTATCACTTATCATAAAATTCGTCTTATTTGTCAACATAATTTACAAACTTGGTAGACACGTACAAGAGACGTACTGAACGATAAAAAGTGCAATCGAGAGTGTAGAGAAAAAAATGCATGACCGCGCGCGTTCGTTCACCTATACAAATTTTGTCGGTTCGGTTTGTTCTCCTTGTTGTTTTAAAATTTCTCATTCGCGTTTCATAAAACATATTTATTTTTGCATTCAGCTTTCGCTCTCGTCATCCTTAAGTTAATTTAGTCCGTAAAGGTTAAAATTGCGGTTCGACGGTGTCGGAGGTAAAATAAATGATTCAAAACCTTTTATCCCTGAGTTGAGAGATAGTGCACATGCTACAGACAAATCAACATTCGGAAATAAAAATCAATATTTATTCTGTCAAAGCGAACAAAACGAAAATAATTTTATTTTGTTGAACAAAATAATTTTAAGTTTTAGGCATACAGAACTATAATTATTTTTACAAATTGTTCACAAATCCATAAAAACGAGTAAAGTTTACAAAATTAAGTCTCATTGCAATATCCTTCAATCACCTCAAATTCTCCGACTATTTCATAAACACTGTCACAATGATGGTATAAAAAATATAATATGAGAAATATCATTAATGGATGAAATGCAATAAAATCAAGGAGGACGAGTGTGGTGTGCCGTGCACCGATATCAATGACATATAACATAAATTATTACACAGCTTTGTGTGTAAGGTGTCTGTATATATAACATTAGAATGTAATTTGTACATATCTGCAAGATAAAAATCGACAATAGACACCATCGCAGCTCACTTTTTCTCCATTCAACAAGTTATTGTAATAAAAAAAAATAGATGTCAAACATTCCAAAGAGAAAAAATTTAGAAAGAGCCAGGAAAAGATCAGTGCTATAGAATTGACACTTTGAATCAAATAAAATGACATCAAGATTAATGGAAAAATAGCTAGTCTTTTATATTTTTGAAGAACACAATTTGTTGCATTATTATAAGGAGATATGATTTTGCCTCAGATTAGCATGAGCATGAATTAGAAATACTTAAAAATAAATTAAGAAATAAAAAAAATAAAAATGTACAATCGTTACATTTCATTTTCTAAAAACAATTTATTATACAAAGATGTGTACAAAGTCTAACTAAAAATCTACACTTATGATCGGTGTAAAGTGAAGTACATCTACAATTATGTAATATGTAAACCTGAATTGATCAAAAATCAAGTATTAAAACATACATAAAAAATCATAATATTGGGAGGCATGATGTCTCAAGCCAAGTATAGAATAAAAAATTGTGGACATTTGTAACGCGATTTAAGCTTACTTCCTGACTCTTAAAAACAATTTATATTTTTTCTTCACTATAATAAAATAATTCATAATCATGATTCATTTTCTGAAAATCATTGTTTGTTTTTATCACTGAAATGTTTGACAAAACTGGTTTGATGTTTTTCTTATATTCACCAAAGTGCATTTTCAACAACTTCAGTTCTAGTCTTTTTCTTTCTAAAAACATAGTTACACAACTGACCTCTTTTTAAAAAAAAACAAATTGTGCAAAAACCTTGCCTTAAAAATGGTATCAAAGTTTACAAAATATTTTAAAAATATTATTGCACTCATGATTCATTCTAACCAGTAGAAAATGTGTACTTGTGCAAAATGATATGTTTGTTTTGTAATGTATATGTAAAAATGAAACAAGTTCAATGATTTTTGCTGTTTATATAAAATTGGTATACAATCGTTTCTCTTCAATCGTTTCTTTTCTCAAATGTATAAAAGTCGAAAAATGGTAAAAGCATTGAAAAATGCTGATTGCGAAGGTTGATATATCGACTATTGCACTTTTTGTTAAAATGTATAATTTACGGATATATTATTAAAATTATAATATTTAAAATGTCTATATGTCTATATACATATGTGTTGTATATATTTAAATAATGTTACACTTGTTAAAGAAAAGTATCATTCTAACAACTCAACTATTACAATGAAACTGATTAAAAGTATGTGTATAAATAGTTTTGAATTGAAATTTTGCAGTAATTATTTGACAAACTGAAGTTGATTGGTAATGCACTTCTCAACACAAGAAAAAAATAGTGATTATAGGTTACTTTAGAACGTCCACGAATTGTCGAAAATTATTTTGTGTAACTCGTTTGCTATGCAAATCGGCCGCATTGACTTTCATACACCAATAACTATGAGCTTTTAGCACAATTCATTCGCGATTTCCGTCACAGTTTGCTCCAATGATCTCATTTTTTTAATTATTTTAAAAATCGTCACGTGCTTTGCTAACAATTAAAAATTGCCTATTTCTTATCCTCATTCTTAAAACGTCACTCTCGTCACATTTCAAAATTCAATTCACATTATCGGGGTATAATATTGATTTAATTGTAATAGTGTCATTATAATTCATAATAATATACAACATTTGTTTTTTCTTATTATTCTTTCAATAGACCATTTACTCTAAAAACCCACCGCACTGAATCGTAACAGTTTTTCTGTTGTTTGCTTTATAAAAAATACATATACACATATATATGTATTTTTGGATACATATGTATATATGTACATCATACGAATGTGTGTACATTTGCATGCCATTCAGTCGAGAAATGCGAAACGCTGAACGCAAAAAGAAAAAAGATACAAGGAAGTCAATGCAAATAAAAAAGGGAAAAATTATTTTACTCATAAAACCGACAAGTATTTTGCAAATAATTTTTTGTGTTAGTTTTGGAAAGTATTTTTGAACCATAAAAAATCTTGTAAATATTTCTATTATTCATTTTCCGAAGATTTACTATTTTCCCTTCTTTCATTCGTTTTTGTGAGCTCCGAGTGGCAAGAATACGAGGCAAAATTTAGAAGAAAAAAGTCCACCAGTGAATAATCAATAAGTCCGATAGAAAATTCTTAGCAGCTTTACCAAAAATTACAATAAATTGTCTATTAAAATTAAGATTAAACACTAGACAATTGAAATTTACATTTTGTACACTATCAAAATTAGAAATAAAAAATACTGCAAGAAATTAAAAATTTATAAATTATCTTGTATTTTACTTATCAATGATGCTTAGATTCAAATAATCTAAAATTTATTAACATTGCGTTTGTACACATACACAAATGAAAACATGCAAAATGCGTTAATGAATTTTATATCGTAGTCACGGAGATATGTTCGCAAGTGAACTCTTTTCGAAGAGTAACAAAAATGAAGAAAATGGGCTGAATTGATCGATTGTAACTTCAACCTGCACGAACTTTTTCATATAAAAGTGATATTCAAAAAACTCATAGTAAAAGTACCAAATCATGTCTATAAAATCAGAAATAGCGAAACCATACGAAGAGTAAAATTTGTGCGTTGACGTTCTAATCGGATCCGCGAGTTGTGCACCAACTCAATAGCAAGAGCAAGATTATTAATACTAAGAGCGCCATTTGGACTCTGTATGTACAAATTTTTAGCCCATTGTATAAAACGAAAATCGTTGTCAAAAACACATACACGAATGAGGGAGACGTCAAAAGTGAGAATGGGGAAAGGTGTACACTTATCCTCGTCCTGTTTGTCTCTGAAACTGACACCGGAAAAGCTCGCTAATGCCCAGCGATACGCAAATAGGAACGAAGACACGATGAGGAACATAATATACAATGTAACACGCAAGGAACTTTGTACGATCGAACAAAAAAAACCAAAATTCAACAAACAGGACGGCGACAATCGTTCAAATTGTGTGATTCATGGAAGGGAGGTAGGGGGGGGGCACAGTTTGTCCAAAGGAAGCAAGGAAATGTGGACGCATATTGCACGCAGTATCCGAGACTTGTAAAAGTGCATCCAATGAAGTCCCGGATTGTTTCGCACGTCTCCTGCCACTCTCTCTGCCAGAGGGCGCGAATAAATTCGTGTCCCCGTGCGCGAGCTGAAAAAGCGCGTCCCTCGTTCAACACCTCTCTGCGTCTCCGGATCGCACGGCACGCGTACTTACACTAGAGACCTCTTACAATATCATATTCATTTACTCTATTTAATTATATCAATACTGTTGACGGATAGAGATTCATTCGCAGCGCTCCGCAAGTCAGAGCCCTTTACCCTTTGTCATCGATAATGGTATTTGACGCACCATCTGTTTATAACTTCTGATCGCATGTTTTTTCTTTTTTTTCGTTTTTTAGTTTTTTAATGAATAGAAATAAATTTTAAAATTTCGCACAAACAGTTTCATGATAATGTAGTTGCATCTTTTGCGAAAACGTAATTAAGTGACCGCTCGACTACATCCTCAACAGTGATCGCCATAAATTATACAATTCATTAATACAGTATGTAATTCGCTATGACTTGCTAGTGAGGATGTGCATCCAAAAAAATGGTTGATGGCGCGACGATCAGCGAAGAGGAATAGCCAATGAACGTGCACGCTGATAACAGATGGCGCGAGAATCGCTGTCAATGAATGTCGAAGCTTGGCAACAGATAGCGCGCTCGGTGGAGATGACGTTAGAACTGGTTGCGTTGTGTGATAATGCGCTGAAGGATATAAAGCTGTTGCACGATGGACTGCAGTGGGTCTTGGCTCGCGGACTGCGGCGGCTGGCGCTGCTGTTGCGGTACTTCGGTTAGAGAGCGCTGCAGAGGGGAATAGCATGCCATTGTGAGGGGCAGGGCCGGAATCTGCTGGCTGCCGGACGAAGTTGTGGCCAGGTAAGAGGTGGGGAGACCGGGATTCTCGCCCCGCTAGGGAGCCACGTTCTTGGGCCTGCGCCCCCGTCGCCCTCGGGTAGGAGGGCGCGGGGACTCCTGGCCTCACTGGCTCACAGCGGGGCTCTTTTTGTCCTGCTGTTGTTGCTGACTCGCATCTTGAGAGCCCTGTACACCGCCGCCTGCGCCGCCCTGGTTACCTTGCACGCCCTGCCAAATTCAATCCTGAGTTAATTTTGCTCAACCACTCTGACAGCTCTCTTTTTGCTCAGATACTGTTTCTACTGCTGCGATATCTACCTGACTGCCTGGTCCACCTTGCGGGGGTCCGGGTCCACGATCCGGTGGCCACGAATTCCCCGGTGTGGGTTCCGAGTGAAATTGGTGAGGATGCGGAGGTGGCCCGCCCGAATTATCATGCCCGTGCGGGTCCAAACTATTTGCAGCATCGTATTGCGTGTTTTCAAGCCTCGTTATTAACCGTTCATCCTCGTCGCCAAATTCACCGCCCATCAGAGACGGCTCGCCTACTACCATCACGTCCTGAAAATTCAAAAACCAGTATAATACATGTGTCTTGCAGTCTCAAAACTATTTCAACTATTAAAACTCACCTGTGACGCAAGCGAGATGTTTGGACCAGGAGATCTCTTTTTGTTCATCGCCGGTGGCGCACTACTCCCGGGTGTTGTAGCTGTATTTTTCCGCTTTCTTCTTTTACTAGTTGGCCTCTGCGATTCTACAATCATCGATAAGTCTTGTTAGCTAATGGAGACAGTCATCCAATTTCATTTGTGCACCCAGTATTGCCGGAACTGATTTGGATTCAAACCACATTATGAAAATTATTTACAAGCGAGAAACGGAAAACATTACAAGAACAAGAGTGTAGTAGAACATAAAGGTGCAAAAAAATAACTTCCATTTACAAATGACTTAAGACAAACAAAACTAGATCTTACAAGTTCGGCAACGCTGGTTTCGTGTTATTGGCGAGTGAACTAGTGCGCTGCAGGCACTGAGATGGCGCTTTTCATAGTGACTTGATGTGTCTTTGAGAAAGCCAATTACCAAAATAGCGCTGTGCATGCATTAAGTAGCAAAACAAAGTGTAAAATATGAAAATGGTGTGATACTTTGACAATGACAAACACGAATATGTAAAACATTTTTGCAACAATTTCATCCAATTACACATTTTTTCATTTTGATTTGAGTCGAATCAGATTGGTACAAAGCAGACGAAACTTGAGAACCAGGATAAAATCAAAGAAAGAAAAACAAACTCTAATTGCAAATTTTATGAAAAAATCTTAACTTTGTCTTTATTAAACTTATAACAATCTTGATTTCGTCCTTAAGCTAATTTAACAGTCATCAAATTACAAACCGTAGGATTAAAATATCGGCAAATTGGTAAAAAACAAATCAGCTCAAGTGAAAAATTACCCTGATTTCATCCTCCTTTCGAATTCGTTTGATTAAAAAATAAAACTTAAAACTAAGTAATGAATAAAAGACGGCGTTAAAAAGATAAAAAGATATTAAGAGAGTGAGGTAGAAAAATGTTTGGAAGTGTGAAGTCGAAAGTGTAAGCTTGAAAGATGTAGACAGTTGCCATTGATTGTCGCAGTACGGATTACTTCACTTGCCAATGTATCTAGATCTAAACAACTACTACCCAGCTGTGGACCTTTCTCAGTGTCAAAGGTCTCTGACGTATGCGCGCATGCAACCACTCAATTAGACGTTCCTACAGGTACTTTACATATCATTGAAACGCGAGTTTGTATTGTCGCGACAATTTGACCGGCGCGTTATTGGGCGCGAGTTATCTCGCGTAAAAAATGCGCGATGTCGCGCACGCTTGGCTCTAAAGATTGTGTCGACCTTGTAAAGGATATACGGTCGTAAGCACCAGCTCAAGTGCGAAAGAGGAACGAAAACGGAAACGCGGTGTGCGCGCATGGCCAAGATCGGCGCGCGCGATAGCCGCGCTTTGGAACCAAAGTGCGCAGTCGAGGATGACCGTCGAGGGTGAGATTGTGGGATTGATTGTTCAAAGGCTTTCTTCTTTCTGCAACCTATGGGAAAAAGCTGCCAATTCGATTCATTATTTCCGCACTAATTGAGAAAGATCAATTTAGATAAGACACCGTTTACTTGAGGCCTCCGATGGGTTACAATGTTGATCCAGATATGATGTGTAATAGCGATAAGAATAATAAGTTATTAAGTTCCTGGTGTGGGACTTTTTGTTTCGCGCGTTTCGACATTTGAACCAACCGATTTATGGTGGTCCGACGATTCGCTTAATACACCGGATGCAAACGTTTGTTCCTCTTTGTTACTCGAGTGTTAATTTTGGTTTGACATCAAAAGTCTACGGAATAATTTTCATCTTCGATATCAACTTTAGTTCTCTTTTGCTTTTTCGTTTTCGATTTGCGCATTGAAACCAGCTCGCTGACGGGCTCCACTGGCTGGTGATTCTCATGTAAAGCAACTGTCCGTCTACCTCTCTTACCCGGCGGGGCTATCATCTTCTGCCACTTCTGGAATAGCGTTGTCTTGAGACAGTCCCGCGGTGATAATGCGTATGCTTTATGCCTCGACATCAGCTCTTGCATTGGTTCCAAAATTACGCATAACTGTAAACGATAAATCTTCATTAATATTTCGTCTTCACCCTATTAAACGCTATCCCTTAAAATATTTCAATTTAGTTTCAATTTGAGCTAGTTCGTCAGACTTAATGACGATGGAAAAATTTTTGATCAAGTAGCTCAATCTTGGATACTGTTTGATATTTCATAAGATAGCATCCGTAGGTTCAAATGAGCTCACCCTAAGATAGTTCAATGTCGAGTTGGTGATTCCCTGCCTGGTGATGTTTTTGCTGAGCTGCTCGAGACCCGACGGATCCTGCTGCGTCTGCATAACGACGACCGTTCTAGGTATGAGCTCCCGGTACGTCCTCACGGACATGTGCCACGACTTTATCCTCATGAGGTCGTCGTAGATGAACTCCAATACTAGCCTACCCTCCGTACATACCTGCGAAAAAACAACAAGATTAACATCAAACCTTCACAAATTAAGGGCCTCAACCTACATGAGAAACGAGACTGCTAATTTGATTTCATTTGTTGGATGAGTAACTTCGTTCCGCTCTTAATTATTTAACAATTACTCTACTTTGAATATTTGATTTTCAATCGGATAAAATCTTAATATAATACAAATTTCGTTTAGTGCTTTATCAAAACTGGAAAAGAAAATGTACGTGTAGATAAAGAAACTGATCGTAAAGTTTACTGACGAACGCTTACTAAATTGAAATTTACCTTTGCAAACAATGGTTTGCCATGATGCGTGACCATAACAGTGTGATCACAGTCTAAAGTTATACTGGTGTGTTGAAACGATTCCTTCGGATGTTTCATGTTATAGTAAAGCTCTGTCACTCCGCCCTCGAATATCGAACGGAAGTACCTAGGTATTAACGTCCTTCCTATCGCTGTAAAAATGAAAAAATAATCAATTTAGTATTTGCAAATAAGTTTATTTCTGACTAAAATCTAAACTGGTCTAATTTGGAACTTACTGTATCTCTTAGGTCCATCCTCCAAACAAAACGTAAGGGTGAGCGTTGCATCGTCTTCGAAAAATTCAGTAGCAAACGAGTCCCACCATTGATTATCACTATCCTGAAAACATTGAACAGCAATCAGTACATGAAATCATGTAGTAAAATACATAAATTCATAATTATAAACCTTTGATTAGATCCAATTTTCAAGTCTAATTTTTATCTGGCATTTCTTAGTTACTTGAACTAGAATTATAGATTGTGATTGTAACAATTCCAATCATTAGTTCAATTATAGCCATGCGTAAAGTATTTTAAACTACTATTCTGATAATTTTATTTTACTTTTCAGAACTGCTCAACAGTTTGTACAATGAAATAAACTGTCGTGAAACGATCATAATAATAATAGTAACATAAAACGAAGACGCGCTGATGCGACTCCAAGAAGACCGTAGGTCTGAGTTTAACTTAAGTCTGCGTTGCAATATTCCTTAGTTCTGTTCATATATATACGTTTCCATTCAATTATCCATCATTCGCTTTCTTTTTTTCTCCCCAGCTTACAATATATTTTTCCGTCAACTGCTTTAAAAAGTTCTCAAATATTAACTCCGACCCAACCGCGGCTGCTGATTTATAAATCGTCACCCTGCTCCTCCCTTGGTTTTTAAATTGTAAGACATTTTAAATGAGAGTAAAAATTGTATGAACAAATTAATATTATCGTTCTGACGGATTATTACATTGTGATGTTATTAATAATTATTTATCCTTAAGAAACGCGACTGTTGGAATTAGTTCACTAATTAATTTTTGTTATTGGAAATATTAACGGTAGTAATAATCTGAAATCGACATTTAGCTATAATTTCAAGAGATTGTGGGAAAAGACGGAGATACGCACGTGGATGCGATTCGCACTCGTGACTGTAGAGATCGCGCGAAACCAGTTATCTTGCAGTATAGTCTGTGGGAACCGGCACTACGATGATGGCTCAGGGATGCATTTAACCAGTCTTGACTTTTTTCTCGTCAACATTTTTCATTGGAAATGTTATTCAAATTTGAAATTAATAATTTCTGATTTACTCCAAATTTAACAATCCTTTATTTATAATCAAAGATTGCATTTTTCTTGTTTACATTTATACTGGCAATTTTTTTTAAACAATCGAAACAATTATAGTAAACTAATAAGGTCAACTGTTTTTATTTTTAGACAACACATTTTTCTATTTGTGGTCTAAAATGCACACCTCAAACCATCTAATATCATGTAAATTTAGCTTGAGGTAGGACTTTGATGTGATTGCATGAAAAAATTCTCTTTAATTTGTTTGAGTGCACTGAGCCGTATGAAACGTTTTTTAAATAATTAAATGATTAAAAATTGTTATTAAAGATGCAACGGTAAGTTTCATTCTCACCGTTCTTTAATATTACGTTTGAAAATAGTTATTGATATTTTGTAAAGAATATCTCGGAATAGCAGCTAACATTTTGCGATCGATAATAGTAGCAAACTGAAAATTAAAGCACGCGTTCTGTCGAGTAAAAATAGTCCCTTGCTTGGCGAATGATAGGAAATATAATGTTTAAAGAAAATTTATTGTTTTCATTGTGATTAGTGACGTATTCAATATGTATCAAATTATATAATCATTTTCAAAATGAGCCTAAACTTGCAGTGCACTTATGATGTCAATATTACTCTGTACATGTTCATAGAGCAAGCATTGCATCAGTGTGTGTGTGTGTGTGTGTGTGTGTATGTGTGTGCAGATGTATGCAATAGAAATGTTGCTTACGAAATGCATTCTAACCCTGCAAGTACAATTTAATAAAAGATGCAAATTTACTAAAAAAATTAACCAGAATTGTTATAACAAATTCTAAAAATAATAATTCATAGATTTTCTGCGAAAGTTTTGTTTGTGTAAGTGTGCAAAATTAGACGTTACGTGCACGTTGTAAACGTAGTCTCAATATTGACGTCTCACATGAAAAAGTAAAAAAAGTTATAGTACAATGTATTCAATCTCACGATTTGAAGAAGTTGTCCTATTGCATACAAATAGTTATATTTACATCCAGTTTTGATGATTCTGACGAAAAAATCGTCACTCAATTTAGTGAGTGGTCTAGCGCAAAGTGGTGGAATTATTTTCATAACTTTGAATATTTAATCGGCATCCTTGTTAAAGGGCAAGTTAAATTAAAATCTAAAAATTCGATCAAAATGGGATAATTAACAGAGAAAAAAACTGATAATATTTTAATAAAGGAAATAGAAATAAAAGCAATAATAATGTGAACATGGTTTTTTAAAGAAAATCGTCTGGAGCTCTCACTGAATTCACAATATAGACAAATTTAGATATAAAAAATTAGCACAAAATTAAATGACATAGGTTAAGATATTTATTATTAGATTATTAGATTAGATTATATAGAATTAAGATATTACTACAAATGTTCAAATTATTAGAATATATTGAAAACGCCGAGTGTTTTGCTAATTGGATTTTTTATGTGCTTCGATACTTAAAAGAACAACGATTCTGAAAATTCTCAACTTTGCTAAACAGAGATTGAGCACAATTTATGAAATTAATTTAACAAAATATTGCATTTGAAGTACATAGCGATGAATTATCCTCATGTTCGTGTAAAAGATTTGTCCTACGAAATAATTCTTTCCGGAATATTGAAATGAACAATTTCGCGACAACCGATGCAGGGACGGTACAAAAATACAAGTACCTTAAATTAATACGTAATAAATGATTAAGAGCGACAGAAAACTTTTGTCGCGTTGTGTATCATCGCTCGCAGGTGATCTTCAGCTCGTACTGTACCACCCTGCTGTTGTTAGGAGAAGGGGGAGGGAGTCTAGGGGTGGTATATGATCGTGTATATACGGCACTGGGGAAGTATTGTCAGCGCGCTCCACCTCAGGCTTTTCCTGCAAAAATCGCAAATCTATGGAAAAAATAATCCGATCGAGTTGAAACCAGAACTGAAAATTGTTAAAAAATGTTCCCTCCAGGCCCATCATTTTTGACAAATTTCGGACCCCGTTTTGAGTGCGAACGTGAATCGCGCGCGTTTCCCTCTGGCGTGGCGACGCCGGACAAAACTCAGCCGTTCACGTCGAGTATATACGGCCCAGGAGCGGCGGCGGCAGCAGCAGCAGCAGCAGCAGCGGCGGCGGGAGGGGCGCCCGGGGGAGCTTGGGGGTACAATATGGGTTATCAAGGGGGGCGCCCTCACCCCCCGCACACCCAACCACCAGGGGCCCTCATTTTATTGCTCGACATGCCGTGCAGGTTCTCAACTTGAGTGCCGCTTCCCAAGCTAAAAGCGCGTCATCGCTCTACGCAAAAACACCGCCACTACTGACCGCGGTCAATCGCGTCTAAATCTACACCCTCTAATTTCAATCTTATCCCGCATTCATTTCTGTTCATTTGAACCCTCTTTTTTTACATTTTTAAATGACGTTTCATTTATTTTACATGCCAATTTTCGATAAAAACAGAAAACGATTCGATCAAGTTTTGGAGCGCGAATTTTTAAGCGTAGGAAATACGCAATTTCTAATCATAGAGATTGATTTTTGAAAAGTGTTTCAGACCTTTGGGAGGATCAATAATTGATTTTAGCGAAACGAGCAGTCATCACATATGAAATCACTGGTTTAGTACATTACCATCAGGTATTCGTGAAAATTGATAGAATTAAACTTGCATTTGAATTGCAAATGCATGATTCGCATTCAGTACAATGTAAGTCTTTATTGTTGATTATTATTTCAGGGAGTAGTACCTCATCGCTAATCTCAATTTCAGGTAAAGGAAAAGGTTCAAAACGAATTCTAAAGTAGTAATCAAGTTTGAATACATTTGGAAGATTCGTTGGTTAGCAAATTTTCGTCAAAGTGTTGGGCAATTCAAGACTGATATTCTCAATTTTATATAATAACAACAAATAGATTTTAATGTAACAACAAGTTTCAATTTTACAAATAATTTTGTCTGACTGTCAATATATATTTCTACATTGTGTCTGCTTTTCCTTCCCTGATGTGACGATTATTGATCGGCGATGTTTTCGATAATCAAGGGACGCTTTTCCATGAGAAAGTAAATTTCATTCTGGGATGAATGCACATGCCAAGAAAATCTAGCGCCCAAATGTTTCATTATTTTTGTTAATGTCAGAAATAAAACAAATTACATCGTTCTGTTGAAATGATTGAGTAAGCTGTTCTGAAAGTACATTTAAAGTAAAAGTTTATCAATTTGGAATAGTTGAAAATTTGAGTTGATAATTTTTATAACTTTTTGATAAGGAATATTACGCGTGTTAAGTTGTTCTCACTTTTCTTTTTGGAAAATATCCTCCAAAGATATCGCAAAGTTTTTCAAACTCAGTCGTAGCTTTTGAGTTGCTTTGATTCTTTTGCCTGGCATTTTAGACATCTGCGAAAGTTGTCAGAATTAAAACTTTGCGGTTCTGTAAAAGTTGTACCTTTGCAAACTTCCGCGAGTATTAATTACAGCCTCCAAAGATGATTATCAATTACTTAAAGTATAACGAATATATAGATGAAACTCAAAACCAAGCAAAAATCGTGCTTCATAGTTTACAAAAAGTTTAACGCATTTTTATTTGTTCTATCACGGAATAAACGTAATTATTCATTTATTCATTTATAATTCAGTCTCATTTATTGATAACGATTCTATGCAATTATAAGAGCTAATTATAATTATGTTAAGTGAAACATTGTGGTGATGATATTGTTGGGATTGCAAACTGCGTTCAGACAAATAAAACTCCAAATTCCACATGAAACAAAAGTTTTCTCAATTTATTACAAAAATAAACAACGTAATATTTTGAAATCATGAACTAATATTTGGATTTATTGACAAAATGTAATTTCCAACCTGACATTTAATGTAACAACATAAAAATATCGCTGTTTCGACAGAAAATCGCAAAATTGACCAGACTTTCATTTTAGGCAAATTATTTACTTATAAAAGTTGACGTTTTCAAGCGGAAATAAAATCTGTTGACTTTCTATGAAAAAATGTGCTCAAAGGACTATGATTTGAAAGTATTCCGAAATACCATCAACATTATGGGAAACAAGTTAGCGTTGTTCGACATTGACTGCTCATGAGAAAGTCTAGAGAAAGCATGTGATCGTTTCGTTTGGGAGAGAGCAAATGAAAGAGTTCAGACATTAGATCCAGAAACTCTTTTTATTCTTTTTATTTTCTCGTCTGCTCTCGCTCTTTTTAATCATTTTAATTTGCGTCTTTTAGATAGCTGCGGCCCTGCTGCTTCTCTCTCGCCTCCTCGCCATTCTGTTCTTCTACCTTCTGCAGCTATCGTTTCCTTGTATTTTCCCCCTTCTTCTTCGTTATGTTGCTTTGCTTGCAACCGCGACTTTTGTCGTTTCACTTTGGTTCTTTCTGTTATGATACCATATTATGGGCAACGCGTTTGAATATTGTGATTACAAAATTAGAATTTATAAAAAACTTGGCAGGTACAAGCAATTATTCGCAGATGATTAACGCGCCTTTTCGTCTCATTTAACTACAGGTAAAGATTGAATATTGCCGCTCTTAACGGTTTCAATTATTCTCGTACTAAGGCAGTTGCACAGGTTACCAATAATTTAGTCCAGTTTTCGATGCACATGTGTAAAAAAGAAAATATTTATTATCTAATGAATGAATATCACAGTAATCTTTTTTCAAAATTAAAAAAATTTCTACTCATTATTTCTTGAGAAATAAATTGTCAAATTGGCAGTAAATTTCGTTGAAAATTTAGTATGGTGCAATTTTGGTTTTGGTGCAAAATTTCTGGAAAATTTACTCGTTCGAATTGCTAAAAAATAAATGTTGATAATTTTTTGAATAATCAACGCCATTTATTTCCGATTTCAATATTCGTGAAATCCATCAAATTAATGTATTTTTATTTGCTCAATTTTGATTTATTCACTTTCTGTCTCTGTCCCAAAAAAACTTAGTAATTAAACCTCCCTAAAAATAAAAGATGTAAAATCAATTTTTCTCATACAAGTTAAATCCATTGAAATAAAAAAAACTATATGAAAGTATTTTTATGAAACAGTCATGACTTTGTTGATACTCTTATATGACAAAGCATAATTCTGTCTTCGCAATTTAATTGTGCAATAATTGACAGCAAAAAAATGTTATTTTTATACTAGAATTCTTGAATCATTTTCTGTGTAACGCAAATAGGCATACAATTTTTTTAATATTGGCAATTTAACTTTAAATGCAATTCATTATAATGTGGGACTAATGAAAATAACGGGTAACATTCAGCACTTTCAGGACCATGCTATATAATAATCGTCTTGTGCAGAATAATTTTTAATTACTGCTAAACGGCTCATCATTCAAAATTAATCAAATTGGAGAGATTCCATTTTTTGCGATATCAATTGTCATATAAAAAACATTCTGTCTTGGTCAGTTTAAAAACATTTTTCAACTATGATACACATGGGTTCGAACCTTCCTGACCTTCTCTGTCTCTCTTGAGGATCGATCTTTTCGCGTGAGCAAAGTATACGAACAACGAAAGCGCGAATACAACTTGTTTTAACGTCCGCGTAACTTTTTATATGAAGCTTAAAAAGCTGAAGCC
Source organism: Telenomus remus (assembly GCA_020615435.1). Lineage (NCBI taxonomy): Eukaryota > Metazoa > Arthropoda > Insecta > Hymenoptera > Scelionidae > Telenomus > Telenomus remus. Next base: position 5,200,756 of record CM036336.1, read on the forward strand.
ACAGCGAATCCATTTTCATCTATGAGAAAACCTTTGTGATGTAAATTTGTAACACCTGGTCTTGTCTTTCATCATGGCGATTACTAATTTTTCATTTTTTTCCATTCTGTGACAAATTTCATAAAAATTGTTGCTCAAGTGCAAAAAAATTACGTACAATGCAAAAGAAAGTGAACGAGCCGAACAAACGAAATAAGAACAACTACAACGCACGTGACGATGTGTAACGTAACATATTATGCAGTGATTTTATCCACTTTATCTCCGACGCGAGTTACAATCTTATCTACTAATCTCAAATGGAAAATGGACCACTTGCAATTGTTTGAGTACATCGAGTACTTGTAACAATGCTGCTGTTTTATTAAATTCACTGTTCGTTATTTATATATCGGCAAATCGAAAACTTGAAATTCATGCAACATGAAGAACGTTTCAAGGAGATACAATACATATTATGCAATGCGAATCTTCAAGGTTGCGCATGTTTAACTATCCAGAATGAATTGACAATAGTTTCTTCTGTCACGAAAAAAGTGCAAAATAATTTTTTATTTTAATTAATAATCTTCCTTTTCTGTTCTGCTAGGTTCTTCGGTTCGGAACTGGATCCGAACTAATAACTGAACCGAACAGAATTGCAGATGGAATTCCGAATTTGGTTCTGAAAATTGTAAATTGACTTTGTTTAATTTATAGTACATTTCTACGTTAGTTCTGTTTTGGTTTCATCTGCAGCTCTGCACGGTTCGGTTTCTAGTCCGATCCAGTTTCGAACCAGGGAATCTAACAGAACCGACCAAGGAATAATGCCATTAGCAGTTGAAACAAGTGACTGTTTTGTAAATTGGATCTAATTTGTCATTTAAAAATGATGGATATAAAGATAGACTGTGAAAAATAAACTATCAGGACAGTCTAGACTTCTGCAAATTATTTATAGTTCAAAAAAGTTGAAAGTTGTTCGATAAAAAAGTTTGATTCAAAAAAAAAAAAACCAAGATGAAAACAAAAAATTGCATAAAAGCAATCTATCATCCGAAGCTAAAAAGTTGTAGACTGATAGCAGTTGACTTTTCAGATGAATGAAAATACAAGATAAATGTTAATAAATTGAATAAAAATTGTTGTAACTTACTTCTGTGCGCTGCTGTAACCTCTTGTTCAACTCGTAGAATCGGTAATCCGGTTGATGAAAGTACGGAGTGTGCCTCCTGGGGACAGGCAACGATCTGTCAGACCAGACCGATCGGTCAAGTTAGGGTGCCGTGTAAAGTGTATTACATGTGTTGCGTGTAACATGCACATTACTCCGTCGAGTAATTACGCGACGGATTTGCTTGTCAATAAAGTACTCTCAAAGCGAATTGATAAGACGCCGTGCGCGCTGCCAACAACAGTAGCTCCCGTTCCACCCAAGCAAATTTGTCGCGCATTGCAGCATCGCAGCTTTGCGATCCTGCACTAGTGTATGTTTCTACAAAACACATCGGTTAATGTCAAAGGTTATTGCTCTCAACATCACCGCGAAACAATCAACATGAATAACCTTTTACATTAGTGAAAACTGTTCGGCCGATTTGTCCAGGTAATTTTATTGTAAAACATTAATCTGGTCTGACAAATCGCTCGAAACAAGATCTAAAACTACAATCAAATCATTGATTGATTGATTTATAGACACACATGTGACCGTAACACGAACGCAAATTTATGTGTGTGGTCACAGTGGTGTAATGACACCGTGTCGCGTAACACGCTGACATGACAATTTTTTTGACAGTAAAAAAACGAAACAAAATGAAAAGAAAGCAGTAAAGCGTTGTGGCGAACCATTTGGAAGTTGTTTTTGATGCGACAGGCGGTACACCTGATCTGCTAAACGAAAAAGACAATTTGTGACAAACTAAATTGGCTAGTCAATTAGTACACGAAACAGTGTGTCCTCTAATGACATTTATAAGCGACTGAAACTGAGTAACAATTGACCCAGTGACTTGAGAGTTCGTCCGGCCCATTAACATACTGCATGCTACGTATTCCGCGTAATCTCATCATTAATCACCGACGCATTTGCTTCTTAAGCGCGCTTCTCGACTTGTGCCTAAGGCTGTGTACACAACGGGCAGGCGCACATGCTCAAACGATGATCCCACTAAATAAAGCACTAGTTTGACGTTAATTGCCGTGTTGAGATGACTCGCAATTACTCCGCGCGATCACCTGTTTTTCGCACCATGTGTGCCTCGTTATGGACATTGATTTTTTCGTTACCCTTCGATACTAGTAGTCCTAACCATTATGATATTATGTTGCCCCGCATAGAACGCCTCTGAACAGATTAGTTCAATGGACCGATGTCTTCAGGCTTACACTGCTACTATATTTTAAATGACAAAATAATTGTTCATTTTTACTTTCAACAAATTGCTCTTGTTTTTAAAGTTGGTCGTAAACATCAAAGTAAGAAAAATCATCAAATAATAAGACAGTTAAGGAACAGAAAAGCGAACAGCGGCATTTTTCAATTGTAAAATTCAAATACAGTTGTAACAATGTGCCCGAAGCACTGGCATTTTTCCATCTGACAAAATCACTAAAGCATAATTTCAATTGAACCTTTCACGAGTTTGTTTGTATTTTTTCGACTCTGTTTGGAAATATGTAATATTCAACATCACGGTAGCAAAATGTAGAATGCTAGTAGGAAACGGTTGGAGGGCGCTTTTTCGAAGGGGTTGTGCAACGAATATGTATAATTGAATGGCAGACCCGTATACTTTGGAGTGAAGGGTTAAATGTATTGCTTAACTATATTTTTGTACACGCGACAAGCAATGAACAGCAGCTATTTGAATAGACGTCACTTCACAAATTAACTGTCAATAAGCTTGTTTATTTAATTTTTTGTTAGAAGCCCGTCAAGAAATGAGTCAAAATTGTTGGATTCAAAAATCGTTTGATTTCGAAGGATTGGAAAGAGCGAATTTGAGAAGAAGAAGGGTTGGGTGGGGGGTTGAGCAAGTTGTTGCTGTTGGGTGGCAGCATGGATGAAGTGGACACTAGAAGATATCAGTGAAGCGAGGTCGTGATGAACGAGGCTTTGCGGTCAAGCACGAGACCGACGAAATGCAGGATTGAATCAGGCCGAGCGAATCCAGTCGCAGTTATTAAGCTCGGGTTAATAGGTTTAGTTTGCGGGGCTAATGGACAGTGATGGGCCCGGCTTTGGCCATGACGCGTGCGATCAGCTGAGCGCACAGCTGGCCGATGAGAACCGCTGTATTCGTGCGTCTCATTTCATCTCTTTCTTTCTCTCTCGAGCTCACAGATTGGGTTAGCAAAGGGGGTGGCTTCGAGCGGCAAAAGAGGGTGTTATTAGGGGTGGCACTGCGATCAATGCCAGGGAGTCATGCTCCAGTCTCCCCGCGTCTCTTCCTTGCGTGTGTATATGTACACGCTATGTATGTACTCGGTACATGACTAGCTCTCCGTGTGTAAATACACGAATTCGCCTACATTATGTACGCGAGTGTTTTTGTGTATTCGACGGCAGAAGCGCTTCAATTCTGCGACCATATCAAACTAGACGAACAAAATTGATATTACCACACGCCGTTTCGATTATAACGTTTTTTCGTTTAATTGCCGACCGGGTTGAGAACACAAACAAAAATAAAGTTGTTAACCGAATGTTGATGGAAAATATAGGCGAGTGGACGCTGCTCATTAGTTTTGTTGCCTTGAATAGTCGGAACGAGTTTATAACGTATGAAAAGTTATTGAGGTTTAACGTTTCATGTTGATGACAACAAGAGCTTTAAAGACACGAGCCAGCGCTGGATAGACAAATTGACTGACATAGCAATCGTGGGAATGTCGCATATCTCAAAGCTGCACAACTGGATGATATGTATATGCCAGTGTGGGCTCACTAACAACAAATGATTTGTTGCGCCAACAAAAAGAAACTAGTCAGGTCCAATGATTGTGTACCAAGTCAACTAACCTGTAGTGACATCGCTATTGTGAAGTTGTCAAACACTTTCCTGGCTAACTATATGAATATGTGTTATATTTAACGTAAATACATAACTCATTATTTCATACGTTGCGTTGCTTAATTTTAAAACCAGAATTATTGTTTATCTTCATATTCTTCAAAATTTTGCATGCGTACAATAAAAATTTAGTGCGAAATTGATAATTAATAAAATTAATAAACTTAATACATACTACGCTAAATAAAGCTGTAGTTTTTCAATTTTTCATCTTAAAATTCCAAAGTAAAAATTTATAAATGATGACTCCATAAATGGGTCCATGTATGGTCCATATGTAACTCATAAATGGAGCCCACAAAAAAAGATATGTATGTCCCATTTATGTTCCGTAAATGTTGTTAAAAAGTTCGTAGTTCATTTTCCATTTTGGATCATTTTTTCAAGACGAATTTTCGTTATAGAGAATACAATGCGACTTAAAAAACTTCGGCAATGCAAAATAAAAATTAAAAGTACTTTTCAATAAACATTAGATTGTGTCCATTTTATTGTATACAAATAAAGGTAATATTAATTTGACGGTACATTTTCACTAAACGCAAGCGAAACTATAATAAATTTGACGAGAAATAATAAATTCTGGCATTGAAATGAAGCAACTCAACATATGCCGACTTCGCTTCATGAGTAAACGTCGCGCAACGTAGGAAAAAAGCTTTATGCTTTTCAGTATTTGCCTATACCGTACTGCATTAATATTTGAAAATGAAAATATTCAAGTCACTTTTTTAATAATAGAAGAAACACTTCTAACAATTCTTAATGATTTAATTCTCTCAACGTAGAACTTTTATTACTTAGAAGAACTGATTCAAAAATTTGGCCATTCAAGAACAAACTTTTGGCAATATGGATAACTTGAAAAATTTCGTTCCCGAAGTTCACTGCAGTGTTTCACATGATGGAAAAGTGAGCGGTCGATAGTTTCGAATGGCAAAGGTATTTTCCCCGAGGCTCTTTTTCTTACGTTTGCAAAAATTTTTCTTGCACAAGATTTCGTTCTTTTCGAAACCTCAAAAGAACGCAACAGCGATTTATTTTCAGTTATTCCAACGCACATACCGCAATTATTGTCGGCTATCATTCCAATGTTGACCGTTGCGAAAAGCCTCTTTTATACTTTATGTAATTAATGTAACTTGTAATCGGTTAGTCTCCATCACCCACAAATTAGAACAAGTTTTCCTTATAATATTATTCATTACATTAAAATCAAAAGTGAATGAAAATAAAAAAGAAAAAAAACTGATTATAAAAATTCAAGTCGAGTGAAATTTTGAGACTCAACAAGTGTTGGCATTGACCTTGAAAATAAAAATAAATCTCTGCAACAAGTAGATCGTAATTTGATAGACAGCCAATAAAATTGAAATGATTGAAAGGAAAAAAAACGAGTCGGTCGTGATAATGAGGAAGATAAATATTGCACGGGGCCGTTTGGCATTTGTCCGAGCTTTTATATCTGGGATGACCTCTGCAACCTCGGCGATTAGGGCTATCAATTAGTGGCGGAACGGCGTGTGCCCTCTTGCACTGACGCAACTCCGAAAGGCACGCCGCGAGGATCGATAAAATAATTAGCTCTCAACGATATTATCGGCCGGGCAATTAATATCTTTCTGCAAACAACTCGCTGACTTACGCCGTTTGACATTAGCGGATTTATCCGCTAATGAATGAACATCTCGCTAATTCATGCTCGTCGTCGGGATGTTCAACCCTTCATTGTCAGTACTTTAAAAAGACCAAGCGCGACTTGTTAATTACGCAGAGCAAACTTCTCGGAGATACCCTTTTATTCTGACTTGCTTAATCTGCCGACTAATTTCCAATCGGTTACTTTGCGAGAAATCTTTAATTCAATTTAATTTTTGTAGGCTTAATTTTGATGTAAACTTTTTTTGGGATTACTTTTTGAAAAAGAAATAAAATAAAATATAACATTCGTCAATAAACAATGTAAAATAACTCGAGATATTAATCCATTGAGGTTTCAGTCACATGGATTATGGATTCACATTATTCACAAGCGGACTTGTATTGATTCATATACTTCATATGTTTAAACCGAGGCAGAAATTGTGGCGCGCACCCTAGTCGTAGCGACCCCTGCAATTTTGATAAAAGAGATCGCAATCATCAGCCGAGGATTGATTTTTTTGGACCGCACTTGTAACGTGGATACACATGTCTAACAGTTTCTGCAGCTCCGATTACGACGCATCATCGGATCATCTGATAAGTCAAAACATTTTGTAACACCTCTCTCTTTTATTTCTTTTAGTTTTGTGACTCACAATTCGCAAGAGTCCAACATGTAGACGATATTTTAATGAAGTCGAAACACGCACGTTATGTAAGTGTCACATAAATGTCGCGATCTTGACGCATGCGTGATCTTGACTTCTTGCGATTTAATGATCTATTACCATGATGCAATAAAAATATGATGATATCAAAAATGTCATTTTGCTTTATTTTTCACGTTAAAATACAATACAATATTTGCTTTTTTTCAATTTTTAACTCAAAAATTTTACTTTAAAACAACCTTCATCTACCAAACACAACATTTTGAAAATTACGACAAAATTCTGTTAATCATTATTGAACTAAAATGTGCAAAAGAGAAGTTTAATTTTAAAACATGATTTCAAGCAAATTTGCTAGAACTTCAAAGTCTGCTTGTAAAATACATGTAAAGTTGCTGTTATCATGAAGTTTGAGTTTGAACAGAAATATTTTTCTTTTTCGACCACTTTTCAAAGTTTTGAAGCATCATAAATTCAAAGTACTTTAATTTGAACATTTGAAAACCAAGCTGAAAATTCACGCAATTGATTCAGAAATATGTTTGATGTTTAATATGGATTTCAAGAAGATCTCTTAGGGAGATGGTATGGAATCTAGATGATGCACAGATTTTTAAAAATTGCGAAAAATAATTTTCTGGTAATTTATTGTTAATGGTATTCGCTTTGATTTTAAATTACAACTTTAAAATACTGAGTTAGATATCAAATTCTCTCTAATGTTAGACTTGCTTTTCGTCAGTTTAGATGACAATATGATGGGCGAATAAAAATTCTTGATGATCTAAAAATTAAACAAAAAAGTAGGAAGGAAAATTGCAATAATTGAATGTTAAATTTACGTGAGAGAAGACGAACTGTGTTGACAAATCATTGACACGAATAAATTCGTATTAGCAATTTAAATCGATTAATCGAATGATCGTCAATCGAGCAAGCTCCCGGACTAGACATGCCGCACGAGGACGCATCGAGGAACGGCGCGTAGGAGTCCCACTAATTTATTGCGCATTAACGTCACTTGTCTCTGGACACGCAGCGCGTACAACTCCACTAGATTCGCCAACTATAGTTTACCGTCTGTCGCATCGCAATCTGCATTATGCATTTGTCACGCAAAACTTTAGCTTTCGACAATAAGATATACGTTGACAACTTGCCATACTTGTACCGCTCCTGACAAATTGTTTCTCCACTTCCGCTTCACTGCTTTCTCGTTTCCTCACTTTATCATTTTCTATTAACTTTCAAACAAAATTTTATATTTCTTACTTCCTTTTTTTGTTTTGTCATGAATTACCTTTTTTGAATACCGACGTGTTACGTACCAAAACAATCATTGATTTTCCATAAATTTTAAAATCTGGAAAAGCTCACCTGAAACATAAAAAGAAACATTTTCGTTTAGTACTCGTTCAATAATAATTTAGGATAAAAATTCTCGTGTAATTTTATTGTAATGGCACAATCGCGAGATGCTTGCATTCTTTGCATTGTGCACGGGAGTCGAGTGAAGCATCATTCGAGCCCTTATAAAGACTCAATCGGGTCTATCCTGATTGAGTCATTAATTGCCTTAAGCAGGACAAGGCCTTGTCGGCTGGCTTCGTGAATGCAAAGCAGCCAGATTAAAATGTCGCTCAATGCGGAAACGCGTCAAACATCTTTTACTCGCGCCTCATAGCCTCCGGCAGAAATCATCCCTACTGACGTTTTTTGCACACACACCTTTTAACACCTCAAAGCATTTTTACATTTACAAATCATATCATAATTTCATAATGAAATTGAATGTCTGGCTCTTTTTTAAAAACATTTTACTTCACGTTTGACAATCTACAAAAAACAACAACTAGATGAAATTGGTTGATACGATGAAATTGAATGATAAAGATTGTAGGGTTCGCCGAGGAGAATCAACAGAATCGTAACCACCTACATCGCCTATGTTGATCACGAAATAGTAACTGCGTTGACCCGGTGGTTGTAAAAATTGTTCCACGTCCCTCGCTTGTATAAACTTCCCCTCGGCCTCCTACACAAAACTTTTGAACCACGAGTTACCTACTCGAAAAGCTAGATCCATACTTTGGCTCTTGTCGCTCGTCACCCCTCGGCATCGATGACGTAGTCGTTTACTGCGTACCCTACTTTATGGAGGGGCCGCAACACAACAGCCGACCAAACTTTCTAGTCTATCGACGCATCATCGACCTTCGCCCTATTTGTAGATTCTTTCTCCACCTCCTCGCACTCGATCCCTCGTCTGTGATCTTTTCTCTCTCTCTTCTCAGTTCGCCTTTTTAGGGCCCTGATAAATGATTGTCGTTTCAAGTACTATCCATCTTGATTAATGACTCGGATACAATTGATTTCATATTTCCCGCGACTCTTCTCGTTTCTTCGTATCTTTGATATCAATAATTCAATTTCGTTCACCAGTTTCAGATAGATTAAAAAATTGAATTTCTGAACACTAGTTGACGAAATACTTGCAACAAAGTATGCTGAATGTTGAAGTTGTGTTTTTGTCCGATCGTCGGAGAAAAATTGTTTGTCGAGGCTTCGACAGTGAAGAATGATAGCATCATTTTGTCATTCACTCGGAGGATTGATTGAAATTCGAACGCGCTGCGGGTTTTGATTCATCGCATTGGAAATGCGCGCGTGTTCGTACGAGTGACATTTGCGCACGCGCCAACTGTGCATGCGGTGTGACGTTGCGTAAGCATGAAAAAGACGCCAGCACGCACGTGCGACGCCGAAATTAGCAGAATCTCTCCTCTCGTCTTCTCCCACGATTCACGTACACCAGAAAATCTGTGTTTCTTCGTAACTTGCCGGCGAATCATTTTTGTCCTATTTTTGTCGCGCAAACCACAAATTTATGTTCTATTTTGTTCATTAAAACAATCGCTATAATTTTGTACTAATCTTGATACAAAATATTGAAATGTCAAATTTCACAATCTGAACAAAAGATATTAGATCAAATCTTGATTTTGCGACTCCCTTACCACATTTAACGGTCAATTAGATATATGAGGGGTGTTAAAATTTTAACGCCTCTATTTTGTCATCAATTTTTTTAGCCCAATTTAATTTACCTTTAATTCGGTATATCGTAGTACACAAGAGAGATTGGATTATTTTGACAGTGAAGGTTGTCAAGTATTTAGGAGAGTAATAAATCTTGATCTTTTTCTTTTCTTTTCATCTATAGTACGTTGTGTAGTGTACGAGCAAAACAGAAGCACGCAGCATCAGCCCTATATCGACGCCGGAAATTCAATGGGGGTTGGATGGGAAGGGCGCGCAGGCACAGACGGGAGTTGCGGGGTGAAACAGCGAGGGAGCCTTTTTTTGGACTTCGAGGGTGACGCCAGCAGTCCCGAGAGGACCGTCCGACCTCTGACAAACAGAGAAGAACGGCGCGACGCACTGGCGGCGAAAGCAAAACTAAAAGCCCCGCGATGAAACCCGTGACCACTCGCTCGTGCGGGACTTATTTATTGATACAGTTTGTTTTCTCAAGGATCACTTGAAAAAAGTCAATCCGTCAATTCCAGCTTAAATTAGTTTGTTTCCTGTCATTAGTAAAAACGAAGTTCAAACCTCATCATTTATATTATCGAAAAAAGTATTAAATAATGAAATGATAACTTAATAAATTGAATTGTTGAGTAAAAAACTTGATACAAAAGTTTGCAACGTTTGCGAAACTGGTAGCAATTTAGAGAATTGGTAAATGAAATGGAGATTAATATCATATGAGGGATAAACTAATAATTTAAATAATAAAGTAATGGAGCGTTTAATCATGTGACGAGTATATGAGTGAAAAATAAGGTATGAATGAAAAAAAGTGGTTGAGAATGATAAAAAAGCACGTAGAGGCATGAGCACGTGCGTGTGCTCGCGCAAATGACTCCGGATTACTGGCACGAGCGAAAGCAGAAAGTAAGAAGCGCGCTCACGCCACCTGGCATGCGGCTGTTTTTGCACCGCGTAACGCTTCAATCGACGCGTAAAATCGAGCAAACGCCGTCCGTCCGCGCTTTATTGATTCCCCGTACCAACGATTCCGTTCAATTAATCAGCTCTGCGACTCTCTATAGAGACAACTCCTTAATGAGTCTTGTCATTAGCTTTTTATCACGCTCAATGTGTCATAATGCATCATTATCGTTCGATTTCCGTCATCGCGCAATTTATAAAAATCCAACAGTGTGAAATATTTTTTATCCCTCTTTCTTTTCTGTCTATACTTTACTTGCATCTTGTTCAAAAACAAAATAACATTTTTGCACATATTGAAATTATTTCATCCAATAAACAGGTAAAATTTGTTCAGTTGAAATTAAAAAAACTTAATAGTAATATCACTAGTGAGCTCACATGACTGAACTCGAAAAAAATCACATTTTCTAAGACTAGGAGGACAAAATTAAATTCCATAATGTTGAAAGCGCTATAAATTAATTTAATAAATAAATGAAAACAATTTATTGAAGCGATTTATTGAAGCTAATACTTTGCGAGTCTTTTACTGTTATGTTTGATTTCGTTTATTACTTTTTGTAATTAATTTTGACCAATTGGTACCAAAAAGTGTCAGTTCATATTTCTAGTGCTAAAATATGACTAATTTTTTTACAACTGATAAGCAACAAAAGGAAACTTAAATATCGTCAACTCTACATCGTACAAATTTTTTCATTACATAATCAACTCGTGGCGACATTGTTGATAACGATGATAAAAATTATTATTTCAACTCGGCGACAAATGAAAAAAAAGAGCGAAATTGATTTCTCACGCGAATAAAAATTCATATTTTGTAGAAGAGATTTCGCTGAAACGAGAACAATTGCAGGATTATCTTATAGCTATTCTCGTATCTCTGAACAGTCAGATCTAAAATTGATGCAAAAATTTGCGAGTGGTCAGTGCCGACGTGTATGCGCTCAGTTCGAGTTTTTACACATTCCAAAATAGAATTTGGAAAAACTTTGTCTCTGGAATGTGTACCTCGAGGCAACTTCAGATTTATAGAATAGAATAATAATAAAAATTGTTGATTCAGTGCAACGCACAATCTAAAAATAATCTGCGTTTGCTTTGTATTTGAACGATAGTCGTGTGCATTGACGAGGTAACGAAGTTTGCATAACTCCAACTCACACACTAAAATCATTCTCTTCAGCTTCCTATTTTGGTCAATAATTTTCATCACTTTTTTAGTTTTTTTAATTTTATTTAAGTCCAAATTTTGTAAAATTTTTCGTTCACTTTGACATAACAAGTACAAAATGAATAATTTAAACAATTATGCAAAACACTCAATCAATTTTGTTTGGAAAGTGTGGCCATTGCACCTGCCCTGATGAACATCATTACAATGTTTGATAGTCAATAGAGTATCAATCGTTGGATATAATCAGAACGGTGGATTGCATAAGCAAGACATAATTGCAAACTCTTGATCGTATCAATACGAAAATAATATATTACAAATGTAACGTAAACGGAATGTTGAAAACAATAAAGCATAATATTTTGAGTGGAGTGGAGTGGTAAAGATGCGGAACCGAGTAAAAATTGATTGGCATGCACTTTCACGGCGAGTTAGCAGCGCGACGTTCTGACAAGAGAATTGCGGATTATCCGGTACGAGGCGTCGCTTAGCCAATCATTGACGTAATCATGTCGCGTGCGCGCGTACGTGCATATGCTGCTGGGTATCTGGTCGCACGGCAAAAAGCACATGTATCCTCTGCCGTCACCACGGCGACACACAGGTATGCATCCATCTCACTCCTTATTTTAAACTCGTGGCCCGTATCATCCGACGTTACGCAACCTCAGATGATAAAGCCACTTGTGAAAACCGGATTTCATTCAATCCATATTATGTGTTACATTTGGACAAAAACCACTTTGTTCCAATCTAAATATCAATCTTCAAAATAAACACACAAACACACGAAATGTTACGTTTTTTTGAACAGCTTTTTTTATTTTCATTTTAGATTGAATTTATTTAAAATTTGGACCATTTTTTGAGATGATGGTTATAGTAACTATATGAACTGAACTAGATGGCCAAACAAGAAGGTGATAGAAGGAAAAGAATAAGAAAGTTATAAAGATATTATTTATTTGTGCTGCGGAAGGAATAAGAGAGCTTTTGGGCGCAGAGCAGTTACGGAGCACGCTCGTGCTACTGCGATAGTTGATATGGCGTTTTTGGAGGTTTGCCTATATTTAGACCGATAAAAATATACTGTTTGCGCCTCCCGCATCACGGCCTCCCAGCCCGCCAATCCCGATTTAAACCGCGACTTGCGCTGATCCGAGTCTCACTTGCTTTTCGGTTCACGCGCGAATACAAAACTAGAAAACGTGGTAGAAACAAATGACACACTTCCATGAGACCAATTTTAGATTCAAATATCAAATTGAATTCGATTTCAAAAGTGCAGAGGCAAATTGAACGAGCGTTATTTGTTTGAACATAAATAAGTATTGTCGTGATAATACATTTTGCTTGTTTGCAAATCGTTTAGAGTTGAAAATTAATTGACTGTGATTGATGGATCTAAATCAGTTTCAGTTAGTTCAAAAAGTTTAGCGCAAAAAAGCAGAGGACACAAGAATAACTGACAACTTAAAACGCTGGTACAATTATAGAAGCCTCGCGCGCGAACAAAGTGTCATCGACTTTTGTCCGCTAATTAACTTCTTTTGTTCGACGGTTAGGAGCGCGCCTTTCATAATTCGATTGCGCCATTAATTGACCCCGCTGGTTTAATTTCTGATTAATGAACGTTAAAATGTCAAAAGATTGGCGCACAATATTTTTTTTTTCTATCGCGTAGCACATTTATATTTACTTGCACCGCACGAGCCATCTTAATTCGATTATGATAATTGACGTGGATCTTGATTGATGTTTGTTTAATGATTTTGATCGTGAGTTATGATTTTTCTGATTAACCGATTGTTGGCGCGTTCTCGTTGTTTACTGTCGGATTAGATTTCTTTGTCTCACTTTGAGTGACCAATATGACAAAATCTCAGTTATTAATCATTCTTTGAAGAATGAAAATATAAATCAAATAATTTTTTTAGTAAATTTTAACATTTGGCTAATAGCGTATTAATTGAATGTGAATTTTTTGTGTAAAAGTTGTTGGCCGGGGTATCAAGTTGAATGAAAGTAGAAAGAGGATTAAGGGCGCAGATGTGACACACGAGCAACTTTGACTGAAAGTTTACTTAGACATTCGCAAACACATGTTCGTGTGTAGGTGGTGCAAGCGTGAATCGCGCGCATCATCCCGTAGACCACTTTTGCTAGTGGAAAATCGCCCTGACTCGCGGCACGACGCCAGTTTGTGTAGCACGACTTTTAGCCTCAATGCGGAATTATTCATGATCCAAGTCGCAGAGTGATCGGCGTGTATAACATCAGAACAAACGCGTGCATGTCGCTTCTGATGACGTCGTTTTCTCACCTTCGTAAATGAACTCTCACTCTTACTAGTTTTATAGTAAAAAGTTGAGCAAAAACAATTTAGATGTTCATTCAACTGAATACGAGTATTCAACTGTGCACTTGTAATTGAAAACATTAGGAATTGATTAGCAAAGTTGACGCACTTGACCTGCGAACTTGAACGAATGACGAGAACGATTGAACGGTCATTTTAATTGACGGTGTTCATTAATCAAATGAAAAACTATGTACGCTCCATCTATTAATCATTATGCTGGGTGTTGTAATGGTATTTTTTTCATTCAGTTTCAAGATCATTCTGAAACCAAATGATTATAAAAACAAAACGAGATCTACAACAAAATATCTTGATGACAACTTCAGTTTATCTACAAAAAAATATCTCGTTATTTCGATGAAATTCGCTATTGCGTTTTCATTTAAAAAATATGATTAAAAAAACCATTAACAAAAAATTGTATTTCTGTTACAAAAATGCTAAATTTTGTAACATGTATCTGCGAAACTTTGTCAATTCATGTCAGATATCAGATTTAATTTGTCGCGTTATTCCGATATCTATAAATATAAAATTCACAAATAGAACCATATCCTTCCCCTGGTTTTTTTTCTTTTCCGGCATGTGCTGTTGGGTATCCTTAAAAAACCAATAAAAAGCCAAGCTAAATAAATGTGCCATAAGAGAAAGACTTTTTTTACATATATAAACTTAGAATTTTTGCTCATAGGTAAACTAAAAAAAACTGGTACAACTGATAAACGTTAGCGCGCGTGTATTGCGGCTGCGTAAGTAAGGTTTCGTTTCTCCCGCGGTGGCGAACACGTGGGAAACTTTACACACGGGGGATCGGCATCGCGCGTCCCGTGGGAATTCATATAAAGCTGACGCGGGAGCGACACAAAGCCGATCTTCCCTTGGCTTCGACACGATGTCAACCTCGCCCGCCTCAATCGAGATGAAACACGCTTACAAGTTGCGAGAGAAAATTCTTGAAAATTGTCTTACCATCTCCAGTAAGTTATTGTGGCGGATTATTTGCAAACAATGTTTTTATAGAAACTTGATCGTTCATTGATACCAAAAAGTTGAGTTTATAAACAGCCAATTATCTTGTTGCCAGGTAAATAATCAATAACTAAATTTGTCGAAGTAGTAAGCAAAATTTGATAAAAACATATTTTCTTTGTCCTCTTGATTCGCCAACTCAAGATCGATTCCGAAACCTTCCCGATTCCACACGGAATGTCTAAAAATATACTCATTATTCTAGGCGTTGGTGTGTTTGTGTGTGTGTGTGCAGATACACAAATGCTGTTGGCTCGGCTTGTTCCTTTTATTTTGCTATTCCGGTCGGACCTGAATCGACCCAAAGTCTCGATCGTAGGCGGGAGATGAGCTCAAAGAAGGCATATTCGACTATTCTGTCGAACAGTTTTTTGTTCATCCTCCCGCGCAACACAAAAGATTCAACATTTCATGTAAGAGGTTTAAAGTCGAACCTCATGTGATTCTTCCTTGCGTTACGCTCTGGGCAAAAACTGCGACCATCAAGTAATGAATGATCGAGAGAGGTTCAAGAGAAAAATCATTCGAAAAGTGGAAAAATGCTTGAAAAGTGCAAAAGTGTCTTGCAGATAAACACTCAACTAAAATGAAATCATGCCCAACTGATATAAAAGTCATTTCAGTTGGAAGGTCAATTTTCACTTCAACCAAAGAAATCGGTTTGTAAAGCAGATTGAAAAATCTCATATTCAATCGCATAATCACTCTTGTTTACTCTGATTCACTCTGCAGTGCCATCTGCGACTTTCTTATGTTAATCGGATTTTTATACAATGAAGTGAACGTTGAAACAACGTAAGAGAGTTCTGGATCAGGATGACGTCAGTTTAATAAGAGTCAAAATGAAACGTAAGATGAGTTTTGAACCCCTTGGCGTCGCAACATAGTCGAAGAAAAGGAGTGATGTGGAGATATTTCCGTCTGCCACCGATGATCGCGTCCCTTCAGCGCTCAAAACGTCATTCCCACATGAAAGGCATCCTGAGACATTCCGAGTGTAAAATAGATAAGCCCAGCTCGAAATAGACTTTTTCAGCATAACCCAGGCTGCTTCTTTCTTTTTATTTCACACGTCTGATAACAACGACAGTTGTAAACATTTTACTATCCAATTTCCAGTTTCGGCCAATTTTTTGCGACGCAATTTAGTCCGACCCATACAAATATGTGATCGCAAAGCTGCTCAAACAAAAACAACAAGTTATGAACTAAATAAAGTGAAAGAAATGAATATTTTGTTATCTTCTGTAACAAATTTTTTATAATAAAAAACGATGGGGTGCTTTGTAGGTCAAAAAGGGGCCTCTTGGAGAGATCGGATGATAATTGATAAAACGAACGTGTGCGCAAATTCCGGGCTTGTGAACGAACGCGGAGATAAGTGTTTAAAAGCGACGACGAAAAAGCGTAATGTGAAAATTGCATAATTGGTACACGCGTACTGACGATACGATCTGAGCGGCGTTTAACGATGCCAAAGACCGACACAGATAAGCCCTGCGCGCGTTTGATACCCGATATATACACACGCATGCGACAGGATCGATTTTCATCGCGATATCTTACTAATTGACTTGCCTCACGTAAAGGTTCCTATAGACATACTTCGGTAGCCTCCTAATTAGAGGAATCGCCTTCTGCGATGCTTTTTACTTAGGAGCACCACAAAATTTGTATGACCACATACGCTTCCAAACTACGAAATTAGTCTCGGCTCTTTGATTTTAAACGAGTGAAATTAAATCAATTATTCTTCAATCATTCATTCATAAATTGTATTTTTTTTTTCATTATTTTTTCGCTACTCACATAGCAGAATGTACAACTCGGAGATCCAAATATTGATTTACTGAATCTTACCTGAAACAAAATAAGACATTTTCATTAAATTTTTGTTATTTTTTTTGCAATGTTTTGGTTTGCTAAAACTAAAATTGTAAAATAAAATCAATTTTATATTACAATGTAGGATTTAAAAATTACAAATTTATGATTAAATAAATATGTTGAAGAGCACATGTGTGTTGGCGTGGTCACGAAACCTAATTGAGAATTCAGAAATATCTCCAAACGTATATAAATATTGTAACGCACACGTAAATTATCGGTGCATGGAAATATACACGCGTCCTTCTTAAAAGCGAAGAAATGCGTCAGCAGGGACAAATTTGTACTCTGCAGCTAAGCGCGTTCTCTAATGCCAGCTTGGTTGTTCGTATGTAAGTTTGCATGGTACCGTGGAAGTAGTTGCCAAAAACAGCATCAACTAATACTTCAGATTTCTACTTCGGTTTGTTTTATTTAATTTTTTGATTCGCAATTTTTCATGACAGCAGAAACTAAAATAATAAAAACTAATTGTTAAATTCTTTTATTAGTTCATTTTATAAAAAAATATTTCCAATGCAAAGTTTGTATAGAAATTTTTGTTATAGAACTGTTTGTCCAATTTTCAATCATTTCTTTTGCTTATTTGCGTATGAAATATAATAACGCAATAACTATGAAATGTAATTGAAGGTATAAAGTACCTAAGGATAACTCTTCCAATGGGGGTAAGAATTTTTTATTAAAAGAGGTCAAATAAATCCGGCTTGTGACATGATGACGTGTCCAAAAGGAACCGGCTTTTTGCATTGAGAGAAACATAGTGAAACGGCGTCTTATGAAGACAAAGGTTGACATCACGAACTCGATCATTTTTATACCATGTCTTCACTGCCTTCGTAATCC
Source organism: Telenomus remus (assembly GCA_020615435.1). Taxonomy (NCBI): domain Eukaryota; kingdom Metazoa; phylum Arthropoda; class Insecta; order Hymenoptera; family Scelionidae; genus Telenomus; species Telenomus remus. The sequence goes on from CM036336.1 coordinate 5,218,453, forward strand.
AAATTATAAACTAATTCCTATCGCTAAAATTTTTTTCTCGTCGTTAAAATTGTTTTTATTGTTTCGATAAATTGCGTATATTTTTTGGTCAAATTTTTAATTTCACAAAAAAACATTTTTTGAATTATGTTAAGAAAATAATTTATGCAAAATTTTGTATATACAAAATTGTTGGAACTGGAAGTGGTGAGGAAAGTAGATAGCACATAGTTATCACGTGTGTTATCACGAGCACATGAATTGTGTTGAGGTGCATGGATTCTCGAGCAAAAGTCGTGAGGCGGTTGAGGTAAGCCGAGGTGAGATGGTAGAGGTAGAAGCGGAGTGAGAAGAGAGAAGGTGAACTCGAAGAGGCGGCCTTGAGAACGCGCGCGTACCACAGAGACCCGCGAGGCGACCTACCAACCGAGCCAACTCCAACGCTAATCAACCGCTCCACTGGCAAATCACCAGTGCTTCTCATTCCAATCAGCTATTCTTCATTCGTTTTTATGTTCTCCAAACACAATCGAATACTTCTCTCTCTCTCTCATATTTGTTTTTTCACATTTATTAAACAGTTCATTTTATCTTGAAATTTTCTGTATTAGCATCAAGATACGGTAACACTGATGATTTTATTAAAGCAATAAAGTTGGCTGCCTTATTTTGTGAATTTTAAATTGCTATTTCGAAAATTTAGTTAAGAACTTAGCTCTCTTTCCCTTTTTGTAGAAAACTTTGCCGTGCAGCAGGTATCATTGAATTTTATAACTTTACTTTGCCTCGGTAGGTCAACTCTCTGAGGAATAGATAGACCGATTTTGTTACTGTCGACCCTACAACTTGAAGCTCGCTTGTCCAGTAATTTTCCATGGATCACCACGGCACGAAAAACTGCTTCAAATCCAATGAGTTAATTTCAAACCAAGTTTTTTATAAGAATTTTTCGTAACTTTGGATTCGCTTACATCAATGTAAAGTCATTACAAGAATAGTTTATTGAAATTCTTTCAAGCAATTAGACGTGAGCTGTGAATAATGAAATTAACTTTGGAAATTGGTCGTGAATTCGAGTAGGTACTTAAACTGAAAGCATTTTGTCTTACACAGTTGAAAATGTTCTTTTTATGAAATCATTTCATTCGCATAAAAGTCAGCAATCATTTAATTTTTATTATGCTAACTGATCGTTTAATAATATGGATTTCGGGTATTTGTGCCTATAACATTGAGACGCGTGCCAACGAGGTGTTTCGATTTCAGACAAGCATCCAGTTGGCGATCCGGAGCAACTGGATTTCGTTAAATTACACCTGTCTGGGTAGACACCTGCATCGGCGATCTTAGGTAGATCATGATTCAGGTACTTTTAACGGGACCCATTTTGCATTTTATTATTCTGCATTTAATCCTCTATTTTCTTATCAACATAACGATTCTTAATTGTTTACAAATTTTGAAAAAAAATAGCGTGAAAATTGATGGAATATTCTTTTAGCTGAATGATTCGATTACGTTAATTCATCTTATGTAACATTTGGACCAAATCGATGACTTTGTAGCCAAAACAGAAAACAAAAGTGAATAGCGATAACGATCCCGCGACATTCCTGCAGGCGCCGTAATAAAGCGTAATAATGTTCTTTTAAATATACGATAGTGAGACGGGAATTCACAATTGTCCTTTTTATAATGACAGTTATTCGTCAGCAGACACCAACCTGGTTGGAAAACGACAACGCCCTCTCAATTTGCGGTTTTTTAATCAAAGCACTTTTACCCGACAGTGGCTTTGAAGATCCCTTAGCTTTGAAAGACTTATGACACTTTTTACCATTTTTTCATACTAGGAGTTTATTTTGGACATTTTAACTTATGTCCCAAAGAAACGTCTTAATGGCACCAATTTTCGAGATTCGCAAAAATTTATTGTTTAAATTATTTCTATAACAATAATTATGACAATGATTAACATTTTTAATGAACTCAATTAAATTCAAAATACTTCTAGTCTGTTAGTTTTGATTTTTATAAATTTCTCTTTCATTTGTGTATTTTGTGTTGATGTAATATTTTGAAAGTAAAATTATAATGAAGTATATCCGAAACTGGTGCCATTGCCTTAGTTCAAACAGCTGTTTCAAATGATTGAATGCAAGAATAAAATTTTGTCAAAGACATGTAATTTCGTGTGTGCAATGTAAAGTTATCGAATTGACCACACTTATTAGTTTGAAGTGATTGAAATAAATGATGAATCATTCAACAACATTTTGGGATTATCAACCGGATTAGGAATTATCTAAGTTCAGTAAATATTTCAATAACAAGTTCAAATGTAGTCTAAATAACGTCAAATAAATTATATTATCTGATACTCTAGAAATGTTTTGACCAAAAGCTAAAGTTTCGCGGTGGTTATTATCCTCCAAGGTTTTGGATTGGCCGTTGCAAGCCGATCAAGGCTCTCCTTATCCTTTCGAGTGGCTACCGATAAGATAAGCCCACGGTCGTACTTCCGATATCGGACCAGCTCGATTTTTTGACGGACTGCTTCGACATTACGTTTTTTCTTCGCCATTTATTGCAATGCTCAAATTTAAAATAATTCCTTTTATCCACCTAAAATTTTTTTGCATATTCGAACTTCCAGTTCTGTGTTTTGTTGAAACTTTCAACTTTGTCCCTTCCAAGACGTGAAACTGTGCATAAAATGTACATTAACTTGTTTCTACGAACACTCGTCGATGTCGGTAACTGCTCATTACGTATTAAAACGCGAAAAAAAGCGGACGTGTCTTGTGGAATACACAAAACGAGGAAGTCGGTTGAGTACGAGCACCTGCGTTAAAAGATAGTAGAGGAACCCTCCCACCTGCATGTAAAAAGCACCTGAACGAAAAAGAGGAAGCTTTCGTGGACTTGCAGCTGACGAGTGTGCGAGCAAGGCCTTGTAAAAACGCTCATTTAGCAAGTGAAACCGCGATTGTCTTAAAATTGACGAAATCCAAAAGAATGCTGAAAGTGGGAAGGATGCGACACATGTCTCAAGGACAGACGCTCGCATGCCTGGGCCTTGACTCGATTGCTCCTCATTATCTCTCCGGCTGAATTCAAAGCGTAACACACGGATTAGGATGTGCGATATAAAATCCTAACTTTATATCTTTCTTGCCTTCTTATTTTCTACCTTGAGAGTTCATCCAAAACAAACTCAAATTCAATTGTCAAAGTTGTTTGCAGAGACCAAATTTGCAAAATCAATTTTATTAGACAGAGCAAAGCATCAATTAATTGAGAATATTTGGAATGAATAAATTCGAATACTGAAATAAAAACAAAATAGAATCATTGCAGGATGGTATTGGAAGTGGATATGAGAATGGATGGTTGTTGGAGTAAGAAAGAAAGTATTACCTATAATAGGGGGTGCCGAAAGGCGAGCAGTAGAAGGGGTCGTTGTGTATGTGCGGTTGTCCAGGTCCAGCTGGTCCCTGCGAGTGAGGGTGAGGCCCAGGAGCGCACATGCCTGGACCGCCTTGAGGCTGCATGCCAGCGGGTGGCATCATGGGACCAGGGCCCATATGTGGGCCGGGATGATGTGGCGAGCCGACCATGTGAGGAGGGCCCGGATGGTGAGGGTGAGGTGATGGGCCGCCAGGTCCCATGTGCGGATGAGCGGCGTGCGGCGAGCCGCTCATCATTGCATGCGGTGGCATGGGGTGCGGACTCGGGGATGCCCCGTTGAGGTGAGGCGGACCGACCGTCTGGTGGGGGGTCGGGGGTCCGCCGTGCGTGGGTGTCGTCGCGGGTTGGGGCGGGCCCGCGCTTAGCGGCGGCAGGGGCCCGTTGGCCATGTTGTTGAGCTGGGTGAGCGAGGATGCCATGGCCTGCAGGGGGTTTGGGGCGCTCGAGGGCGGCGCGGCGCCGAGGCCGACGAGCGCGGGGGGCAGCGGGGGGGAGCCGCTCGCGGGGGCACCGCCGAGGCAGCGGCCCGCGGCACCGGGCCCCGCCGTCGGCGCAACCGGCACTCCGCCGCTGTGGAGCAGTCCACCTGGAGGGCGCTGCGCCACCCTCACCGGCATTACTCCCCCCTCCACGACGCCTCCACCCGTCTCTCCGAACAGCCGGCTCACGCACACACCAACACCCGGCAATTCAAATTGCTCCTCGAATTCGCGCACTCCGATCCCAAAGGATCCACCGGCTCGAGCCTCGATCGCCAGCCAGTCCTGTCGCGCGACTTTGTCTCAGCTGTTTTGCCCCTCACACACCAACCAGCACCACATTAAGTTTCACTCCACAAATGAATATTTCTCGCCTTCCTTCCTCTCTATTATTTCTACGACTACTTTTGCCTATCCACTTTTCATCAATTCATCTCTTCAGATTGCCACCGTAATCATCGGCCGTGACTGAGAGGTAGCGCGCTGTCCCCGCTCTTCCAGCGCACGGCGTGTCGTACGAACCACATCTTTTTATTCGAAACACTTCATCCAAATGGCACACCAGTCACCGAACCAACTTGCAACCACCAATCACTCCATTTCATTCATACTTATCCAACTATTATCTTTATTTTGGGTATGATTGTTTGGTTACGCGCTCGGGTTTTGTTATTCGCTATCTACGAGCGTGACAGCACCTCGACAGGCAACGTTAGCGCGCGAACCACTGCTTCGTACGCAGGCGGTCGCATCACTGCGGAGCACTGGCGCTCAAGTCGCTCTCTTCGCACATAGTAGAGGGGATCTCTTCTTAGAGAGAGAGTGGGAGAAGGACGCCGAGAACCGCTCGACGGGGTAGGAGACGGCCACCGCAACCAAGCCGGCCGCGCACGTGAACCCAGTGCGTAAACGCGTCACCCCAACCCTTCCTTCCGTCCAACTACGACCCCGAGGCTCTCCACAACTAACCCATTTTTTTTCCTCCTTTTTTGCGTCACGCGTCCTCTTAATATCAGACGCGACCTAACATCTTATATTAGCCATTCGCACTAACGTCACCAAACGAATTTCCAAAGGTCAACATTTTTGGAAAATGAAAAAAGGATCATGGCCCGCGAGCCAATTTCGTATACATTTTTGATACTGTCTTGTCTCTGTTCGTGGAATTCGTTGACCTGGAATTGATTTATTCGGTTCTAAAATAACTCGTCAACCTTTTTTTTCTGGGCAGGTACGCAGATGACATCACTTATTTCGTGCCCATGCGAAACGTCTGAATCTTTTAGAGAGTGAATTAGGAATATTATTTTGCGTATCATTGATACTTTTTACTGTTACGTCATGTTTTTTACTGTTGTATTTTTTGTTTATTTTATTTTCCCTTTTTTAATAATTTGTTGCAACAGACTGAACGGCAATTCCAGCCGATTCCAAACTGTATTTATTTACGAGAACAGTTTGTTGAGAGAAGAAATCTGACCTGTCAAGTCCTAATCCGTCAGGTATCCTGCGACCAAGTGCCCAACAACCATTTTACGGTGGCTATTCGGTTTTGTCTATACGTGATCCGTTAGGAAATATTTGACAAGTCATTGAAAAATTTATTCGTGCATCTTATTCTTAATTTGGATAGCTATGAAAAACAGTACTAAAAAGTTCTTTATTTTTTCATCACTTTCTTCAAATTGTCATTTTCACTAAAAGTGAAGGAATAAGAAAAGTTACATTTGAATGTGTTCCCATTTTCGAACTCTCATTAAATTGGCGTTTGCAACCAAATACTTGTCGCATACTTACACCCTGAATAGTAAGTCGATGTAAGTGTGCGCACTGCACACACACACACACAAGTACTCGGGATCATCGATCCTCCGAGAGATCACTACAGACGTTTCCGTCGCTACTTGTAATAATCATTTCAAATTGCAATTAGTACAGTAATCTCTTATTCAAGATTCACTAAGAATCGTGCTTTAATAAATTAGTAACGAAATCAAAATTAATTATTCTGCTAATTCTTCCGTTCCGTCAAATAAAACCTATGAGTAATTTTCAACTTTCCGTTTGTCAAAGTTTGGAAACAAATCAGATACATTTTGGACAAATATCGAAACCTGTTTTACCGACGATTGATGACGTGCGAATATGAAGTGACTTATTTTAGTGACAGAATGTAATTTTATTGACTTTTTTGGTTCATATATTAGAAAAATAATAGGTTGTTAAATTCATTGGAATCGTTTGTATTTTTTTACTTAAAATTATAAAAATTAGCAAAAAAATGTTTTGATGGGGATTATAAGCGTTGGTACTTTTGCTACTTTTATTTGATAAAATTCATCAACATTTTTATGCGCAGTAACTTTTATGATATCACAAACTGAAATACTGTGTGACGTCATAGCGTCATAAATCGATATCTTATCAATAATCTGCCTTGGCTTTCAGAATATAGCAAAATAGGTTACGTTAACGGAGCTGGATATTGCATCCATTGTATTAAACAATTTTCAACAACAAAATTACAAATTCTTTCCTTTCCTCATCTGGGAACCTTCGTTTACCTACATGAGATGGAATTTCGTAGGGTCATTGAGGTGAAAACACAAGTCATGTTAATGATCGATTAGAGAATTTCGTCCACAAAAAATCTTTAAGAGAAAAAAATCAAAAGTTACCAAAGACATACGACAAACTTGAAAACAAAAGGTATTAACTTCTAAATCTTGTCCATATGCAAAATTTCTTCAGTTCAGTTTGAGTAGACAGAGTGGAAATAGCAAAGATAGCAAGATGTGATTGTAATTTGTGCGAATTTAAATTGTGGAAGTGTGAAAGGTTAAATAAAATAAGATAGAGGGACAGTTCAGTCGGGATCTCGCACGACCTTGCCAAGCGTCGAAGCGATGAATTTGCCGCGGCGGTCAGTTGCGAGTACCAAGAATTGCCTAGGACCATTAATCTGGCCAGCGCGACACCCGAGGTCCCCGCTCCCTTGGGCCCCACCCGTCTCGCTCGCACTTTCAGCTATCCTTTCTCCTCCTCGTCCCTTTAGCCCGTTCACTCATGCAGGTAGATGTACTCCGACCCTACCTGATCCCAAGAAGCCAAAGGCATTGTCCAGAGATGGCAACAGACCCAACTTCAAGTGGAATCACATTGCTTAATGGTGATAAAAGTGCATCTCCACCGCAGGTCAAAGTTAACGACACACTTATTTTGATAACAGTTCATCTTTCAATCATAACTTTTTCGACTGCCAATGAAATAAAAAAATCTTAAATCATGGAAGCTATACCATGCGAGGGTTGGAATTACAAAAATCAATAGCGTGATTTGGTCCAAGCCTAAGGGTAGAACAAGTGGCAGTTGATTATTTATTCTTATAATCTACTATTGAAAACGAAATTTGTTATTTGGCCAAATTAATAAAACATGAAGTGAGAAGTTACTTTTAAAACATAAATAACAATAAAATCATTTTCAATCGTTTTTAAATCAATAATATGCGTATAATTATACTCTTAAGTTGACCTCTACAGTAATTGCAATCCTTGATCACAGTCGAACATTACAAGTTAATTGTAATGTTATGTCTATAGACACGAGATGCATAGTGATTAATTCAGGTACAAAAATGTAGTCGAATAATTTAGTTGGCAATCAATTGAAATTAATTAGATTGTTATAAAAAAGCGGCGCGGGTTTTTGTTAATCGATTCGTGCTTGGGATAGGGTTGTAAGTCAGTTGGAAAACTTCTTCTTTAATGGGCAAGTGTCGGTGCTTACATTTAAATGGTAACAACGTTATAACCCAGTTGATCAGTCTAATAAACTAACATACATGTTACAGCTCACTGATCCGTAGATCATTTTTCATAAATCAATTTGTAAACGTTGCATAATGCGCAATTAAACTTCACATATCGGAGTTGATCTAACAACTTTAAGATAAACATCGTCACGACGCATGTAGCTTCAAGAATTCCCATTCCGCCGAGTAACATCTGACTTATTCTTATTCTGATGATAAATAATAATCTCGGACGATAAAATTTATCTTCCTACCGAATTGAATTGCTCATTCATTATTGCATCCCAACGAAATTGCAAATTATGATTACACTTCCGAAAATTGGATTCTCCTTTTGCAGTGTGTGTTCTTTTTTTCGTTCGTTGATCGGGTTTGTTCGATTCCCACGAGGCAAGGCCCATCGCGAAACAAATTTCGGACGCGAGGTGGCGTAGCACTTGAAACAATTATTCGGCCAAATAAAGACTGTGAGGAGTCACAGTCGAGCAGGCTGCAACGAGCGTGTGTGTGATTTCGGTCACACCGCGCGCCTGTACATTGACCCCCATGAGAGCCGAGGGACGCGCGGCCGGTCCGGCGCAAGGGGCAAAGAGGGGGGCGGAGAAAAAGAACAAGACAGCGAAGGAGCATTTACTCACTGTTCATTCCTTCGCTCTCATTCCCTTCGTCTATATACATATACATATGTATACACACTGTGAGAAATACTCCAGTTAAAATACTTAAATATTTATTCAAATGCGCCCAACCACGCTGCTCTGCAACACTTTTTTTGTTTATAAATCATTCCGCTTTTTTGTTGCGATCTAATTTTTTTGCAGATTTTTCATACCAAAGAAGCCTGGAGCAAAGTTTATCGTCATTAGAGAATTTGCTTTGGAGGAGAGTGTGAATTAAAAAAATGCAAACCATCATCTTTGCACCGACATCATGAACCCTCAACCTCTTTTACACGGGTATCCATGACTGCCGGTCAAATATTTGCCAAGTTCTAAAACATCTCTCTCATTTGTTCAAGTTTGTTTTGATTTGCAAAGTGAAAAAAAAAGCGTTCCGAAAGAAAGTGAATTGAAATGAGATACGTTTAAACAATGTTGTTATGCTGTTTCTAATAAATTTCTCAGGTTACGGAATTAGTCGTTGCATTAATGTGGGTACAAAAAAAGTCTATAAATACAGTGAACAATCGAAAATCAAAGATATACGTATACAATTTCATATAAATAATGTATAACGCGGAGGAAGCAGAGTTGGCTCTTTTTCTTCTTTTTGCGCGGCTTCTCAGCTTAGGCTAAGGAATATAAAAGTAAATGAGAAAAAGACCCAAGGTAGAGAGAGACGGTGAGGAAAAAAAGAAGAGGATGAAAGATGCGCGCACACACACAAGCGCGCTCGTCGAAAGAAAAGCAATGGCGGGCAGTCGGATAAAAGAGAAGAAATGAGCTTGAAAGAGAGAGACAAAGAGAGTGAGACGCAACGAAGTGAAAGAGAGAGGGAGAAAGAGAACAACATTTCTGCTTGTTTGAGAGAGCTGGAAGACAGGATGGGAGAGAAGGAGAGGGTGAAGATAGGTAAGACCGAGAGAGGCTGAGAACTCACTCTGCAGATATGAATTGAGTATGTACTGAACCTATGTGCTATGCCTAAGTGCGTACGTAGTCTTTGGCGATTGTCCTTGAAACCGGGCCGTCGTAAAGTCGGACGCCCATCTAGAACGCTAGCGCTATGGAGTATCGCTTCTTTCATACAATATACGTTTCTTAAGATTTATCCATTTACTTACGAGTAATTGACAAACTTTGAAATTGACTATCTTTTCCATAAATATTTTGTTAAATGTCATCAAGCATTTTTTTCCACGCAAAATTGTCTCTATAAAACTATTGCGAAAAAATTGTAGTACCAATGAATAAGGGAAAACTTTTTTTTGTTAAATTTTTAAACAACTCCCTGACACAACTTTAATTGCACATTTAAATGTATGTTAAATTTTAAAATCTAATATAGGATGTGATGAAGATTAATTGAAAAGTGACCTAGATCTCCTTAATTGATATCTTTGCAGACTTGATATAATAAGTATTTTTTGTAATGTTAGCAAAAAGATTTCTCAGATCAGGAAGCATTTAGCGGGGTGGGAAAAACAATATAACGAACAAAAAATACATCAGACCGACTGATCGTTCGACAGCCGTGCACAAGAGGCACGGGGGAAAAGCACGTTAATTAATTGGCGCGTAATTAAAAACACAGTCGCCGTGAACAAAGATCCCTCCAGCGACGTTTGTCGAGTGTATCTGTCTTCAAGTAGACTAATGGTGAACGAGTTAACGCGAATTGCCTCGTTACTCCTGGAGAACATTTTTTCATCCCAAAATTCTTACTTTTTTGATAATTTTTCAACAAATTAATAGCCATTACTATTTTCGATGTTTCTTACTTCAAAGAAACTCAAATTAAAAAAAAAAGTTTTGACCGGGAAATTTGAATTAAAATATTTTTGCGCGCGAAGTTCAAAAATTGCGAATGTGAATTGGCAAATATAAGAATCGGTAAGTTAAAAGTCACCAAATTTTGTAAGTGGCAAACAACTGATTCGATGGTCAAAGTTTGAGATGCTCACGCTGTGAGGGATGTGCCGGCACTTGCCAGTCAGATTTGCTCGGACATTTATCATCGAGACACTGCAGTCACATGACCAGAAAGATTTGGCTCTATCATTTTGCGCTTTTTTCGTCGTGGATTTGCAGATAGCTCAAAATGCCTCGGATTATCGGCATCCACCATCTCTTTATTCATGTTCAATCTTAATGATACGGATTTGATATTAAAATGTTAGCTGAAATGAACTCTGTATATTAATGTCTATTGAGGAATTTATTTTTGGCGCCAATCTTTGAACTGTCGGACAAAGGAATAAACGTGTAAACAATAAAAAGAAAACGAATGAAGAGATGACGTCGAGACCACCATGTAGTATGTGTTGCGGTTATAAATAGAGTGACGACAGTTCATTTTCCGGAGACAATATAATAATATCCAAATACTCAGTGTAATAAGATAAATAACCCAATTACAATAGACTATTTTCAATGTTGGCTCCAATTTTATAGTTAATTTGACATGATTATGCAAAAAAAAAAAAAAAAAACATTTCAAGTCTTTTGTGACACAAGTCAATGGTTGTTATGAAATAGAAAGGTAGTACAAAAGTTGTAGAAAGAAGGTTTGTTCTTTTTTCGTCCTTTTTTCTCGCTTGATTCGATTAAAGAGCTATGAAAACGCTGAATTGCGAATCAGCAAGGAGCGCACATAATGAAATTTTTAGCTAATGGATACCCCTTTCAGTTCTCGTAATAAACCTGGATTAAAATCAGCGTTGTGACGGCAACGGTAACATTCTGTTTTCGTCTGAACTCTCTCGCTGGGTGCGCACGAGAGAGGTTCGAGATATTACGGGATGCGCGCATATTTCAGGAAAATAACCGAAGCGAGAGAGGCACGGACGAATAATGCATCGGTTTCTGTCGGTCGAGTGAAATTCAAACAAAGATATTTCTCAAATGGCCTTCGCGCTATTTTCCTATTTCGACAATTTGAGAGAAGAAAAAAATGAAACAGTCTTAGTACCGGTGCTCTTTGCAACTGTCGCGATCGTCTGTTTTACCGGCGCGAAATTGAGAGGGGCCGAAAAATTTGCGCGTCGTGGCTGAAAGAAGAACTAATTCCCGACTAATTCGAAACGCAAAAACAATAAATCCAGCGTGGCAGCAAAAAGCCTGCGCACGAGTTAGCGTTTTGGGTAGGGAGGGGGGGGGAAGTCGAAGACACAGAAACAAGTGGAAGTGCAGAGCAAGAGCGAGAGAGATGAAAGGAGAGGGTGGGAAGACAAAAGGGAACCTCGTGGCCCGTCGATCGAACCTCGAAACCCGTTCGCAGGTTCGAGCAGCGTTATCTTGGTCCGACCGGTTGTGTCGTACGTCCATAGGCAATAACTTACAGACTCGCCTAACGACCTTCGTCATTTTTGCGCGCAAAATATGCGCACAGATTCGAATAAAAGATTCGGCCGCGTGAGAACCACTGTTCGCGCTCGGCCGGGTTCGAGGGTGGGGTGCGACGAAGAACGGGCTGAAACAGGGGGAGGGCGCGCGGTGCCAGGGTAGCTTTTGATCAATATCTCGCCCCACCCCACACCACCTAGCGGTACACCATGCTCCCACTCGGAACACCATCACCCGACCACCATGAATAACCAAGACCATACATATAGTGGTGTGCAGATTAAATATACCAGCAGAGAGAAAGAAATGAGAGAGCGAGAGAGAGAGAGAGCTCCTGCTCTTATATATGTACGCACGCCTTTCCACGCTATAAGTATGACTTGATAAATATGAATTTGGCTCTGGCGCCCAACGTGCTCTACGAGTACCCTTCTCTGCACTCTTCTGCAGAAACAGCCCTCAACTCTGCTGTTTTGGCAATTTGTTCAGATTTCTTGTCATCACCATTGTCAACGGATAGTATTTTACCTTTTGGAACAAAAACTAAAGGAAATTCCATTCGGTTGAATTTCCCTTTTTAATCCAGATGCAAAACGTGAAGTATAAAATATTTGGCAAATTTTGATTCACTTACAATGCTGTTGAGTCGACGAGATTAATTGAAGCATTTTCAACGAATCATAGTGGAATGATTGATATACCCTATTGGGATTCAAGAAAGTGTAAAAATGGATGCAAATCTCTGCTTTGTCACAATGAACTTGACCAAATTTTTCATTCGCGAAAAAAGGTTAATACCCGATATTGAGTTGATGTATCGCATAATTTGTTTTATTCGCGAAAAAAACATTGAACCCGGAAATTTTTTCACAACATTTTTAGTGCTAATTTAAAAGTCAATCAAATTTTTGATTTATGTTCATAAAAATTGTTTGTCAGTTTCAAAACGCAATTTTGAAAATAAACCTCATCAAAATTATCAGTAACATAACAAACGTGAGAACACTCCGATCCCTTAGATGTATGCACTATTTTTTTGTACCAAACCACCCTACTTTATCTCATATCTGACGGACATTGACAGAAGCCCATCATCGGTATTGCAGAATTCTTACATCGATCGTTGTTGAATGTTTGATTCAATTGATCAAAAAGTTGATTCGTGCCAAAATTGCCAATGTCTTGGGAAAACCTTGTTTGTTTCAAGTTTCAACTGTCAACCATCGCTACACACGTCGGCTAGCATCTCAATAACGTGTCATGACGTACCGACGTTACGAATATGTCAGAGGAAATCAATGTATGCCTCACCTGGAACAAAAAAATGAATTTTCAAATTAGGCATATCTCATAGAATCATAACTTTTCGCAAGATAAAAATGTTAATTTGTTTTTGCAACAGCGGGACAATTTTTTAAACTCATTTCTTTTTTCAAGTAACAAAATATCAAGTTTTCTTATTTTTGAACAAATATGAAGAAAGTCGCAGACTGATCATGTTGTCGCGTAGCTTTCAGCGCATAATCCTTTATGTACACACTTTCGCAAGAGAGTAAAGAACTCACCCCGATGAGTTTTCGGAAGTTGTTCGTGGCTTCCGGGACAACACGCACGCGCATGATTGCCAACTCTGTTAACCCATCTATCGAGAATTAGCTATCTCGTATAATTATGAATTTCTAATTAAAAACGTTTGCTTTCTCTATATGTAACTGACGTGATTGATATCTTTTCACACTCTAGTTTTTACATTTTGTTACACCTTAACCCTTTGAGCCCTGGTCTCTGAGCGATCCACCTAACTTTAAATTTCAAATAACCGAAAAATGTAATGATACTTCTATAAAACATATAGTGTATAATGGTTTTTTGGGTCACTAAACTAAATTCGAATTTCTACATAATATAAATGAATAGAAAAATGCAGAGATCAAAGGGTTAACATCTGCCAGAAATGAAATAAATTAATATCAAAAATATCATTGAAAATTCAATTTGTATAAATTTTCCGACTTTCAAGGTTATGAATGTTTTGGTTTACAAGGTTTGGTTAAACCTCTTTGGAAACAGACTGAGAAACCAATTAGGCTCTTCCTGTTGGAGACACCTTTGGTGAATTGAAATGTCTGATTGGAAAGCGATCGCGCCGATCGTGACGGACACCAGCCGAATTGTTTATTTATAGTTTTGCAGATATGGCCGATTGATATCGACCTGGAATCGCCAATTAAAGCGAATAGTTCGGTGATTTATTGTCAAGATAACAGTGTTCAGGCCGAAACACTCAAATCCGGACCAAAAATCACGTGCTTAGCGATACAATCACAGTTTGGTAAACGATTTCACGCGGTTACGTTACTTTTGCAACAAAAGACGCTGTTATCAGATGATAGCCGCCAGGTGTCTACGACTTAATATGAAGTTAGCTTGCAACATGTTTCTTTCATTATTTTATCGGTAGGACAAATTAGATATGGTTTCAGATGTAACTTATTCTGACACGAGATATTTCGTTATTGTGTTAGGTTCGGCAAATTTGTCGACATGTCTTTGTTAGCAGCATAACGACATTAGGTCTTTTCGTGCTTGTCTTCCTGATTAGTCAGCTACTTAGTAATAACTAGACGCACTATAGGGATAACAGTTAGGATACACTTAACGGCTGGATTCAGATTAAATCCGTCTAATGTTTAGCCAGGTTATTAAATTCAAAACATTGCTGATGAAGAGCGCTCTTTTCATTTATAGTTTGGGTTCCAGTTCTAAAGATGCACCATGTACAAATGTATGTTTCTCAAAATGACTCGTCACGCAAATTTACAAGTTTTAGTCTAATGAAACTCTCTCATAACGATGACAAATATGACAAATTTAGTTGTAAACAAAATAAAAATGTTCAAGTTCTCTTGGACTACCAAATTTAGAACCATCAGGTTTAAATAGCCCAAAAATTTGTTGGCACAATTTTTTTCGCCTGAACTTGACCCAAGATATGTTTTCTAAACAATACTGTTCTAAATCCTAAATCATTACGTAGACCAAAAACAATTTTAACAAGTAATCAGAAAATATCTAGTGAATGGCACTTAAAGGAAATGATTCAAAAGGATGAAAAAAAATGATAAGTTGAAAAAATAGTATCGCTTGAGTAGTGAAGAGTGGGAGATGCGCGGTAATCCGCTGACTGGACGTATTCGCGAGAGAGTGATCTATCGCTTTAAGGTTGAACCTAGGCTCGTCGGTTGCTACTCGGGATTCCAGTTGTGGCGTCCGTCCCCGCGGATCGACGCGCTGCCCCTTACCTCTGAGGCGGGCGGGCGCGCGCACTCAACGCCGGGGTCCCCTCGGCGGCCCACCCACCAGTCACGGGAACCTGTTCCAGCCTGCCGCCGCCCCTCTGCCCTTGCAGCGCGCCGTCTCCCTTCCAACGCTGTCCGTGTGCACGCGCGCTGCCATTGTTTGCTGCGCGTGTGTCTTCTCGCTCATTTATTCTTTCTTTTACCATTCTTCTGGCCGTTGCCCACGGCGGATACTTTTTTCTCTCCTCTCTTTCCTTGCCTTTCTTTTCTTCGATACATTTTTGCCTACGGGCCCCCGGATGCGCTCGGGGCCTGCGCACCATCCAAAGATCAAATCACGCGGCAGCCAGGCGCGGGAGGCAAGGTTCCTCGAGGAAGGACGTAACTGGGCCGATGATCCTCCGAGAGTATCCAACACAGCCTTCTCACCTGGCTATCAATTTTACCAACAAACACCTAACTAGATTCTCCTAATCACAAATTATTACCATCTTCTTTTAATTACAAATAAATCAACTTTAATAGCATCACTCACTCAATTTGTCATAGATTTAATATTCAGATTTTTTTGTTCAGTTTTTGCTTTTGCTTTGACTTTGCACACTTTCCGACTGGAAACCTTTTCAAAAGTTTTAATTCCTCGTTTTTTTTTCAGTGTGCAAAATTTTTAATATCGACTTTTGATAACAAGCTATTTTTATCCACGTTGAATGGCTTTTTGACTTCTGATAACGCGACGTGTTTTTCCACTTGGTTGTATAAAGCTCGAGTCAGTTTTCCGTTGGCAAAACGTTTAAGAAAATCAGCAGAAGAAGAAGTCAGTCGGGCATCTTTAAACGGACGCTTGTTTGGCGCCAATGAACGCAGAAATGCGGAAAGCGCCCTAACAACACAGTATACTAAGGCTTAACTTAGTTGGATTAAACGAAATGAAACTTCAAGATGGACCGATGCGAAAAATTTCGAAAATGAAAAATAAATTTTCAATTGAAACCAGAACGAAACGTAAATAATGGTTCACAACGAGACAAGTAAAAAATTAAGTCACTTTTTTAGATTTCGGTACAAAAAAGAAAAAGAATTTCCTAATAATTGGTATGAAAAACACTTGATCGAAAAACTGAAAGAAAAGGAAAGGAATTAATGTTTATACAATTATTGTGACTGTTGAATGAAGCTAAATTTAATCCTCGAATAACACTCGTTGTCACAGTTTAACATCACTGATTAAATTATTGGGTAATAAACCACCGAGTGAATACTAATGCTCGACTTGAAACGCGATCTTACAATTTTTTATTTATCATTATGAATAAAGATTCGAGTCTCCCCAAGCTCGTATGCAAAGCGCAACGCCGCGAAGTCGTGCTTTGCATACATTCTGCAATTTCATTTCTTCTTTTCCCGTCTCATGAATTTCACGAAAATTGCGCGCTTAACTCTCCGGTCTACTGAAAAAAGTTTCCTCGTCAATGGCGTAATCTAAAAAACCTTAAAAAACTTTTTTCTTTTGAATTCATTCTAATTTCGTACTGCTTTATTAACTGTTTTTCTACAGCATTTTTAAGGGTTGAAAAAAACTTTTTTTTATTATTATTATTTCAAAGCAGGAAAAATAAATATCGCGAATAAAACGTTAAGGGAACTCTTTTGAAATGAAATGACAAATTCTCGAGAAGTGTAACAAGAGTGTTGTACGATGTGAAGCAAAGTTCGAAGGTAAACATCCCTTGGAGAGAAACGGTACTTCTCACTTTGCACGTGCAAAAAATATAAAAATAAGACTGGAGTAACATTGCCGAGTGAAAAACGCAGGTACATCAGGTTTTGTTCAAAAATATAGTATAAGCTCATTCGAATAAATTTTTAAGTCTCTGTTTAAAAAAAAGATTTCAGACACTTCACATTGCGTTTCTTATTTATGCATTTATTTTTTGTGAAATGTGCGAAGAGTGAGAAAAAGTAATGCGAAATCTAATGAGAGAAGAAATTGGTTGGGTCTTGAGTATGTGCGTCATGTATCAAGTTTTTTGTCGAGTTTAATTTTGTCCTCAACACTAAAATGAATCTAAATTTCTAGTCAAAGTTTAGTCGAGTTAGTGGCCGCCATAGTCTCGGAAATGCCACCGCTAATCCAGCAAGAATACGATATCTGGATACGGGCCAACTATTTTCGTTGCACGACTAGCAAGCTGTTATTGCTGATGTAGCAGCGCCGCCTAGATCAGCGACGTATATAACGCCCTTCTACGAACGTTAATAATAATTGGCGCTGCGGCCTCATTAAATCAACTTCAGCCTTTTTACTCCCGGAAAATTATTTTCGGTCGTCTTGAAACCGAATCGAAATAACGTCGCCTTTTAATCAATTGACTTTGAAACATTATTAACAATAGAATTCCGAATAGCGATAAACCTCGAACTAAAAAATTACTGCAAAGTCAAAAAAATTTGGTCGTAAAAAAAGGCAATAAACTTGTAAGCATATACATATTTATCGGTGATAAGATACGGTACAAGTGGTTTCGTCATTTATATGCGGCACGAGTCCGAAGAATTTTGAGCAGCGCTGATTGAGGGACCTTATGCATGCGATGCCCTCTACGAACTCCATACAATCGGTTCCTGATCGTAAAATTCATATTAATCACTGCAACGCTCTCTTCTCGCATTAAACAATTACAATAAAGCTGCCTAATCATGTTCATCTCGTGCAAGCGCTTTCGTCAAAGTTCACTTTTTGTTACATGAAATTTTGTAAAACTATTACTTTGTATTAGTTTTGATTATTGTCATGATTAGGTCGGTAAAACAGATTGTCGGTAAACGTTTGAAAGTTAGAATTCACCAAGTGTTTTTTTCTCAATATAACATCATTTTTCAAATATTAACTTTTTTATTTACTTTACAAGTTTGTCATTTTTTGATAATCATCATTCTTGGCTGAGTATTTAGTTTTAAATTTGTTTCAAAAAAATTGCCTAAAAGTGAAAAGTTATTGACGAACTACAAAATAAAATTAAGACTTTTCAATCTTTTGAATGCCATAGGTTTTTTACTATTTTAATTTTTACAGGAAAAACTAGACAGCACTAGTTGTCTGAAAATATTTTTTCAAGCACAGCAATACCGTGAGCACAGTACAGATGTACATTGTTTTTTAGTAAAATTGTCACATACTCTCAGATGTAGACATCGGATAGAAAAAGAAATAAAGCTAAAATTAATGAATGTGCAAAAGTGAAGATTGATAACAGGGAGTGGGGGGAGGGGGAGAGTAAAAATAGGGAATCGCGACGACATATTTCGTGGTTCATTCAGTTTTTGGTATAGAAACGCCGAAATAAGGTTGAAAGAAGTAAACGAAGCGAGAGATAGAGAGGAGGTTGAGGAGACAAAAAGTTGGGGGCTGGTAATTTTACACCCGGTCTGGCGCGTCGTGCGTCTCCGTCGCGACGCGTCTGTCTCGTTTGGTGAAGCGGCGTCGTCGCCACCTTCGCGCGCAAGTGGAGCACGTCATCCCCTTTAACTGGGGATTGAATTTTTGCCCGCCGCTCCCCGGCGCCGCTGGATGCGCAACACCCGCCCCCGACCCTGCGCGTCCCGCCGCCGTCGCCGATTCCCTACTGGCTTTTCCGGGACAATAATTTTGCCTGCGAGAATGGGGTTGTCCGTGGCAACTGTTCAGCCCCGGCTTGGCCGCTGCATTTGCTCGCGGCGATGAAATTGTCGGTCACCACGAGGGTGGCTGCAAAAAGTGGAATAAAAAAAAGGAAGAAAAGAAAAGGGAAAGAAAAAAACCGAGGGAACGGATCGGCTTGAAAAAAAAGGAGTAGAGAGTGCGCGAAAAAGAAACGAAAAAAGAAAGTCGGCAGGGACGCACCAAGAATCGCAAAAAGAGATAAAAACTCAACTAACGAGGGGTGACGAACAGTCAGGAATTTCGCGTATCTTTCGCGAGCCAAACACTGCTTTACCTATTGCTCAATCTTGGATCAAAATCTGCATTTTTAGCAAATTATAACAGCCAATTGTCCTCAAATAAAACTCGTTTAAAAAATATTTTCAAGAATCATTTTTTACGTATAGCTAAAATGTTTAAATAAAATTTATTTCAAAGTTTTACTGCTAATTCGCAATATTTTTTTTTAATTGCTAACAAAATATACACCGAGAAGTTGAAATCGTAAATACTATGAAAATGTTTTTAAATCAGCAGTTTCAGTACACAATGTTTTTAAATCCACAAAACTCCTTTACATTACTCAAAAAATTAATTTCTAGTTTTTTTGGCATAAAAAATATACTACAACAATTGAAAAATGCTGACGTATTTCAAAATAAGCGGAAAAAGCCAGCGGGTTTAGATGTTAAGCATAGGTATAGACTTGCGGGCTTGTTTTCATTTCAGCAAGTTCTCCTACTCTGACAAATTCACGTGTGATCCGGACCAGCGGAAGGATTAGCGGGTCACCACTGTGGTCACTCACACACTCTTGAAAAAACAATTAAATATAAGCAGAATCTATTTGTAACAATCGGTAAGTCAGGTTGTTTCGAACCAAAATTATCAGAAGCAAAAATAAGTTGGTCACTAAATGGAAATCGCACAACATTTTTGTAACAAAATTATTTTTAGATTTTATTCTGATATAATATAAGAAATTTCATTTTTTTTACGAATTATTCTGTTCGTTAACAAGATGTATTATTAAAATTGCGCCAAATTAACATGTTGCGTAAATATGTGTAAACCTGATGTGCGATTTCTGATGTGCTCTACCCAGGGTACCCATCAGTATGGAGCACGGGTTCATTGCGCAGTCATATCATCAGTTTTTTTTTAATTTTTCTGACAAATAAAACGTCTTGTTTGGATGCAGAGAGGGTTTAAAACATTTTTTGTAACTATGTAATGATAATTCTTTACACAGAATATCTTTGGACAAAAACCCTCTTGACATGATATCCTGCACAAAATAACTTCCAGACAAAATCTCCGGACCAAATAACTTGGTTTGAAGTAATCAAATACAATATCACCAAAACGAAAATAAAAAAAAATAAGAAAAAACATCTAACAGAAAGGCAAAATTACTTCATATTTTTAATATTTGAGTTTTCTTATGAAAAACATTACATGTCTGCTTTTCTGTTAATCTGATAGTTTCCGCAAAAATAGAATTATATACATAGAATATGTATACCTCAACTAAAATGGCTAGAAATTGACTAGACAAAACTAGATACTAGCTGAAATTTGAATAGTTTTACTAGCTTAAGAGTGGTCTCATGCTGGCCAGAATTTTACTAGTCTAACTAAGCTTAAGACAATCTGGCTTAAGACTGTCCTAAGTCTGGCCAGAATTATTTGAATGGTTTAACTTGCCTATAGAAAAATCTGGCTTTGTATTTTTTTTTCACTGGATGTAAATTTTGGATTTACTCAAATATATAAATAAAAATATCTTTTATGGAAAGAATTTTCTTGGCACCAAAATGATTCACCTTTTCATAATCTTTTGGGTTGCAAGAGGATAAAATTCTTGTAGTGGGGTGATCATTTCTAAGAGTTTGCAGACGCTCACTCACACCCATTGCTATCATTGGTAGCAAAATCTTCGACCCAATCAATCTTTGGTTCTTATACCAACTCTCATTCATTTCGAATGATATCACCAAAGTTGAACATAATGGTCGAAAAAAACCACTCCTGATGCAAAAATATTTTGTTTTTAAGAAAATTTCTAATTATTTTTAGACCCTAAGATGTTATAGCACTTATTTATGAACTTGTGATTGCGGAAATCATTAACGTTTTGGCGAGTTCGTTTACTCGAGGAAGAAGATGAAAAAATGCAAAAGAATTTTGATCTTTGCTATAAGCTCGTGACACCTGTATAGTTTTGCACTTGCTTAATTAGTGGAAGATCCAATACCGAACATCAGCGGCAGAGATAATACGTACAGAGTCTTGGTACTTGTGTTTAAAGAAGAGTGCATGTGTACATAGGAAAAAAAGGGGGGAGAGTCAGGGACACGTGATACGTAATGTGACCACGAAGATCGAGAGGTATCTTACGGTTTGATGTTCCGTCTCAGGAATGCCTACGTACTCGTGCACTTTTATTTGTGCGTCTGTGTACTCAAATTAAAAATCTCCTACATCCTAACACCGCTCTGCGATTTTAACAATTCAGATTTCTCTGCCATTTTCAGCAATTATTCATCATTCCATGATATTCGTGCGTGTTTTTGAGCGTCTATTAAAAACCAGATAATTACACGTCTGGTACAATTTGGGATCCAGTAAGTTTCTTTCATAATTGTGTGAAATACTGAGGATGCAACATTGTAGGGAGAATCAAGGGAGCGTAAAAAAATTGCGTTTAAACAAGTTTATCTGACAGGAACTATGTTAGCATGAGCCATCACGCATCTTATAGTTTACAGACGACACTGCTCCAATGGATCTTCATGATCGAAGTCGAACAAGCTGCCTGACTGTACTGACGACTTGTTTTGCCTAAGGGTTGCCAAGTCGTGCAACGTACTCTCACATAATAAATAAATTTGAATCTGCAAATATTATAATTATGATACATTTTGAACGGCGTGTATCGTTTTGTTTAATTTTGCAAAAAATTAAACACCTTACCAACTTGCATCGCTTAATTAAACGTACGGAATTAGAAACGAGATTCGAGGTCAAGTTAGGTTTTAATGACCGCAGAGTTTTAGTGACCCACAATTACCCACCGGGTGTCATAACGCTACTTGGAATTACAAAGGCAAAGTACTTAGCAGGCTGACAAACTTTGCCGCACATCAATTGTCACAGTGGGGTCAAACTTTCGAGTTGACCGTTATGAGCCGATTTAAATCAGAACATCACGTTCATAAAGGCCAAATTAAAAAGAAAGGCTTAATTGAAAATAAAATGTTTGATGACAATTATCATAAAATAGAAGTTTTACTTCGGATAAGTTGGAGTGTACAGGGGCAATGATACAGAAACAAAAAAGTCTGTTGCACTATACAGTAGCAAACTTTTGGAAAACACTCGAGACTTGGCACTGGAAGGACAAATTATTTATCATTTCTGCAGGCCCCACGCCAGTGCTGACACAACAAGCACCGTCAGAGCTTACTAGTTAAGCTCACTTTTATCAAATAGAACAAACAAAATTACGTTGCAAAAATGATTATCAAAAACAAATGTTATTAAAACACAGGCCAGAGAGAAATCGATAGTGATACGAAGATTGACATTATCTGTAGCTGTTTGAAATAAATTATACATCATTGTTCGAGGCAGATTTGTGACATCGATTTGATGACACTTAGGATCGGGGATGCAACATCCAACCTGTAGATCATTGGCAAATGAATTTGGAGAGCGCAAACAAACAAAGCCGGGTCAAAGGGCAGGATCCTAAAGGTAAATGCATTGACGCGTTTTGAGAACCACTGTAAAATCGCATACATACCACGAACAAGTGCACCGGTGCATGTGTAGGCGTGTGTTTGCATCTTTGATTGTAGTGTTGCGTGCACGAATATGTACAATCGTACAAGTGTGTGTGCATTCGACAACATAGAACGTCCCAGATATATTGCAAGCATATACCTATATAGAGGGTATGTGCGCGTGGCTGCCGACAACCTTCTCATCCTCATCTTCCTCCTCCAACCATTTTCCCTTTTCTCTCTCTTTCTCTTTCTCCGCCAAAGGATATTCGAAACAAAAATTTCATATCACCCAAGTCCTGACAAATTTTCATCGCTAGAACTAGTTTTTCAAAAAGCACATTTCCTTAGATGCTCGTTAAATTACAGGATTGAAAAGCTCGGATATAGAATTAAAACAAACAAAATAAAGGAAGAACGAAAATTAACGTTATGTTATAGAAAAGTCTTAGCCAAAGGCATTTTAACATGTACAAATGTACAAACAGGACAAACCGGAGT
Source organism: Telenomus remus (assembly GCA_020615435.1). Classification (NCBI taxonomy): domain Eukaryota; kingdom Metazoa; phylum Arthropoda; class Insecta; order Hymenoptera; family Scelionidae; genus Telenomus; species Telenomus remus. Next base: position 5,241,470 of record CM036336.1, read on the forward strand.
GAACAACGAGGATAAAAAAGGAAGACAAAGAAAAGACTATGAAAAGAAAGGGAGAAAAAAAAGTTGAACGAGAAGGAGAAGTAGCGTGGAGAGAAGGACGTAACAACTACGGCCAGGTAGGACAATAATATTGCTGACAGTGTGTGTGTGTGTGTGTGTGTAATGCCACGGACCAAGTTTCGACCCCGTTTGCATCAGAAACCCTCCCAGTTTCCAAGAACAGACGAGGACACACTGCGAGAAGGACAGATCAGATCACGTTTTTGTACCAATTATCGGCCGGCAAGAGTTAAATTTATTGCTCGATTCGTCGAAAAAATCGGACAACTATGTAAAAATCCCTAGTGTTGGTTATTTTGAATTTTACTTTTTCCTTTCTTTGTCATTTAACGAAAATCTGTTTTTTAATAAAAATTTTTTTCTAAAATCAAAATAATTCTATTTTAAAAGCTGATAAATGATAGAATAATAAATAATGAGACACGAAGACAAGCTGGTGTTTCTCTCAGCACGAGCAATATGCATCCAAATGTTCACCCAACAGTGCACTCGTCATTGCTGACACGAAAGCGTCAGAGAACTCTTGAGAGAGTCCCATTTCTGTCTATTATAACGTCTGTGGAAACTCGAACATCAAATTGCTTCGACTACGAGGCGTTGCACCAAAAATAAAACCTTCGTATCGCACCATATTTTGGATCTTGTTTTAACTCTGCTGGATCTCTGTTATATTAGAACTTACTTCTCAGAGACTCAATTTCTCTAATGGAATTTTTGCTTGTCAGCTAAATAGAACCCATTCTAAGTCTTTCGAACAAACTGAGAGATTTTTAATTTCTCGTCAAATTAGCGCGGCGAAAAAGTGCAGCCTAATGAATCTGCGTTAAAAATCATCAAGCTTTTGTGCCGTTCGAGTGGAATTCCGGGTGGCAGCCGTAAAAGGAACAGTTTGAAGGACGGCGATCTCGTCTTCTGTCGGAAAAAACATGCAAATTTATTCTTTTGCGACGCGCGGCTATCCAACTCTGGAAGGTCGATCTTCGAAACGACAGGTGAGCGCGAGCAAGCGACTTTGCTCAGATTCAAGGCAGAGGTGATTTACCCGGCTGATATTTCGTGATCTTAAAGCTTAATGTCGCATGATCAGCCGTGTGACTTACTCCACAAGTTACGTCTTAGTTTCTCCAATCATGTATCAAGTTCTGCCGGTATACAAATATTTTTGTAACATTTTCCGATACACTAAGACGTAACAATTTTGATATTCGACTTGACAAAACTAATCACAACAGTTGTTTTCTTGTAATTACGAAAAATGATCTTAGATTTTTGGCTTCATCAGACAAGTCGCGCGATTATTACTCGACTTATGAAAAGCTCGTGGGCGTTGAACGTTAGAGAGGGCACGATGCAACCATAAGCAAACGTTGACCTGCCACTAGACTGCAGTGTAACTTGAACAAAATACCACGAACTGTAAAATTGATTGATTCTGAATTTAAATCCATTAATAAGTTTTGTTTTACATTTTGTAGTTAAAGTCAATGAAGTAATTAGACATTGAATTTTTTATTTCAATGAAGCCATCGTGTGCATATATAGCGAGACCCGTGCGCGTGCCAGTTAACTCAATTACGGTCAATTAAAGAGCAATCAAGTACGCGCCATCGGCCGACTGTCGGATTAACGCCAACGTCTCGTTGTCGCATCAAGTAAACATGCTCTTCTCAAAGACCAAGAGCCTAATCGACTGCGGGATTAGGGATCACGAAGCGGTCATAGCTGGTATGACATTACACGTCACGCTGTATCCGCGAAAATACATGTTGTTTTGTCAAAACAAACCTTTTTCTCATTTTTTTACAACTTCAAGTCAAGTACACATGAATACAATGCTAATTATTTTTTGGTTAAATTAATATCCTAAATTGTTTTGTTCTTGTATTTATTTTTAGTTGCACAAATTAACTATTTTCATACATACATTTAAAACTTCAAAATACTTCTTTTAATTTTTCATAATTTTACTTAATCAGAAAGTTATCCTTTAATCGTATCGCAGTTTAATTGAAAAAGACAATTGAAATGAGCAAAAAGAAATGTTAAGCGACAAAGTATAAAAATTACAGAGACATGGAAATGTATCTTTGGAGATGTAATCGGTTAAAAAGGGTTGATTTGATTGGTCATCAGTAAAACGAATGATTAAAGAAGTAAAACAAAAAAAAGTTCCACCCTTTGGTTGTCTTTCTACGAGTATATTAGCCCTGACTTGTTCTCCCCCACAGAGCAATGCAATATAGCAGAGACTCTTTCGGAAATAAAGGTGTCCTCACACGTCAAAGCGTACCGCTCTCTTCTGCTGGCTTGATCTAATTATCTCGCACTTACACTTCATTAGTGACAGAGCAAACATATTAATTCAATCTGTTTTGTATAAAGGGTTCGACCGTTTTTAAGCTCCAAGATACTCATGTCAAAAGGTCAACAATTAAAAATGATCAACACAAAAAGTGTCACTACAATTTGATTTCGAAAATAAGTGTAAGAAAAGAAATAGATGATGATGTTAGGATAGAATTTGTAGGGCGCGTGTCGCATGAGCGAGTGCAGTGAAAAAGATAAAGCGCCGGCCGGCGGGCAAAACATGGCGCTACGATGACGACAGGTCGGTAAAGGCGCGGAACGCGCAGTATGAATAATAATCCGTGATTAATATAGAGCGCTGAGCCTCTGCCGTTGATACACTTAGAGAACATGAATGGCTGTAGTATACTATTATAGGCTTCCCCGCGCAACCAGATATGCGATATAGTCGCTTATAAGATAAAGTACATTCCATGACAGAGAATGCTGCGAATGCATTAACATATTTTGAACGTTTTTCATGCCTTAATAATGTGTGAGCCGTTATATTGATTACGGATTATGCGAATGAATGTTCGTATAATTCGCGTTTTCAAATGTTTTTCATTAACTGTCAACACATTTCGACGATATTTTCTGCAATTTAAAGGAAAAAGATTTTTTGGTTTTATTTGTTGACACGATTGTAGGGGCACGAAGAGTTACATATTGTGAAATAAAAAGCGAAGTATCGGTACAAGATGAGGATGTGGCCAATATGACAATGCGACGAGAATGCGAGTAACAAAGTTTTCTGTAGACAATATCTCGAGTGCACGAAGATGAATGCACAGTTGACATGATGCATGTCAGAGAGGAAGCACTTGAGAAGGAGGGTCGTTTTTCTTTTTGGACAAGTCGGGCGAACAAATGTCGGTCGGGTTCGCGTGGATACGTAATAGTAACACGATGTAGACGCAAACAAGAAGTAGTTGCACTTCCACAGGTGGTCGGGTCACGAACTGACCTTTCTCGGGTGCTTTTTCTTGACCCGCGGTCCAAGATCCTCGACAAATATTTATCTATAATGAAAACAATAAAATAAGCGGGACGAATATATTTAGTATCATACGTTGGTTTAGAAATATTAAAATTATTCAGACAAGATTGAGGAAGAAAAGAGCAAAGTGCTTGAGATGCGAAGCAAGTGTGTTTGAAGAGACTGCAAACCCTTCCGGACTGGTTCGATGATGTTGGAGGACCGCGGAAACTCGGTTGCATATCGCTCGTAGGGAGGCCGAAGGTACCACGGTTGTCATGCCAACCAGCCACCACCACCATCGCAGCCCGATGTAATTATTTGAAAAACACCCGTCCTCGCTCTCCCTCTTTCTCTCTCTCTCTCTCTCTGACTTCCACCCCTTAGGCTCTGCTAGTTGCTGTATAGAATCGCTCAAAATCAGTCACTTAACCATACGTCATACTGGAGCAAATTCAAATACTGATGATCAAGTTGTCAATACGTACAGTAGCACAACATATTGTTGATTATTCATGCTCTCTAGACTAATATTTCATTTCTATTTCACTATTTCTATTCAAAAAATTGTTTTACATTTCAGATGAAATTTTCTTCAATACAGTAAGTCGAACAGTTGTTTAATGTTGAAATGTTCAGAATTTCTTTCTTAATCAAAGAGAAAAAACTTAAAGAGAACAATTAAATTATTTAACAAATTGGCTTTTGATTTTAATGTAAAATTACGACATTAGTTGCTTTGTGATGAACAATTTTGTTTATTAAAATAATAATGAGTATTATTTGAATCAAATGATTAGGTTGAACAAATATGAATGATTTTATCAGAACGTACGGACGAAACGTCGAAACGGTTTAACACTTGGGAGCCCTAGGTGTATTGATTTTTCAAAGAGAATAAGAATCATTGCGCATAATAAACGAACGGAGCTTGTTTTGTATGCATCCGCAAATTCAACGCCAAAGAAAATGGTGATTGATAACAATATTTTTATCAATTAATACACGCTCATTAAGTGAAATTATAGATCCAACGTGAAATAACACTTGATACATACATTGTTGCCAACGTTTGATTCAGTAAATTGTTGTGCAGCTTGATTGATTGCGCATAAATTATCGTCCATATGAATGAATATGTACATATCGTCAAGTAATTATTTCTGATGTTACAATTAATTTTTTTCTGACCCCTAATTGTTTCTCACAATTACGTTTTCTCTCGCCATAGAAATGATTACACAAAAGTATGAAATTGTTTCAAGTTTCATTTATTGGATAAATTATTGAACAAGTTGATACGTTTGGCATTACTTTGACGAAAATTGCTTTAAAAGTGTTTCGGGTGTGTGCATGGGTGTAATAAAACTGTATCGTGAATGTTCGGACGGGTGGACAAGATAGTTGGTGGGGGAGGGACTGTGTCGAGAAGACGCGAAGGATGTGAAAAGGTGGCGCGTCGGGATAAGGGGTTGTGGCGATGCTCACTTGTTGCTTGCCCGACTAATTGCTAAGTAATTGGCCCCGTACCCCTGGCCGTATAAAGTTTGCTTCATTGTCTTTAATAACGCCACGACCTGCGTTAATGGTCTTGCGTCTCATTTGTTTTCACCGCGACCGTCAGCTGGCCGATCCAGAATCAAGCCCTTTCCAACTCCAAACACATTAATTTTGTACTTGAAAATAATTTGTAGGAAAAAAATCATAAAAAAATTGGATTTTTTCTTGAAGTAACAACGATTTGTAAACGGCTCATTAGCAAATTCCATAAAAAGTAAACTTGCAAGGTTGGTAATCAAGAAGGATTTGTAAGAAAAAAAGACGTTGCAACTAGACTTCGTGCTTGTCATATAATGTATTCATAAATATTTTATTGTCATGATTCTACACTGGTTATAGATATGTTGCAGTGCAAGCGTTTGATGGTTGGGAAAGATTTTGAACTGTGCAAGTTAAGAGTGTTTTTTGATTTACGTGTCGTTAATAAGGAGCGTGTATGCTCTTACTCGACGGGTGCCGAAGTCAACTCAGCGGACAGGTATAGTTAAGGGCGCGCGTAGCATGCAACGTCGACCAACTTGGCGCGAAATTTGCTCGTAAATAACGTGCGAATGCCGAGACCAGTTTTCTACCGATTTATGCAGCGAGGATAGTTGAAATTGATAGAAGAAAAACTATAAAAAGTTGTGTCGCGGAAATGACATCTGACCTTGAACGAATGAGGAGTGTGAGACGAGGAGAAACGGATTTACGAACGTTGAGATTGTTCTTGTTTCGAATGTGCGATGTTGTTGTCGAATTGAAATTGTCACAAGTATCGCTAAGGCAACAGGGTACGTCCGGGACAAACACAAGACGCGTTCAATATTGTCACGAGCAAAATGCATGTAAACACGCGCGCGGAAGTAGGTGGGCTCTACATATCTGGCAGTTTGTGCAGTCCGAGAGCTCGGCCAGATGGGCGGCAGAATGCGCGCTGTGACTCACACCTAGTAGACTCGATAAAATTAATCAAAACGATTTGAATAAGCCAGGGAACACTCGCAGTAAGACGCTCTACGCCATCTGTCCCTCTTTCAACAACTTTCAGATGTTATCAGTGAAAAAGTGCGTTTCAACATGAATACAAATAAGATTTTGCAAATAATTGGATAGGTAAAAAACATTATTGCTAGGGCATGTTGATGTTTGAATATCATTATGTGAGAGCTCGCGAAGTGCCATTCTTGTGCCATTTGTTTTATTTCAAAAATCAATTTAACCTGGCCATACCACAACATTTTTTCGACAAAACAAAAAACTAATGTCTTTTTCAGAAGTTCAAAAAATTTTTTTTTCCTAAATTACATTAAAAGTTTAAAAAAAGTAGTTTAAAAACTTTAACTCAAAGTGTGATAAAAATTTTTTTTAAACATTAATTTGAAAAAAATCGCAAAAGTTTTACATTTTTGTTTGTCTGTAAGTTTCCAGATATTTCAACAATTCATTCACAAATTTAATTCTTTGTTACAACTCTTTTTATTATTAGATAACAGATTTTCAATTTAAAAATACTATTATAAATGTAATTTATGCAAAAGAAACGTTGTTCTAATGCAAAATAATGTTCGTTGTTGAAAAGAAACTGGAAAAATTATCAAATTATTCAACACAACCAAGCGACAGCTTAAAAATAACTTATTTCGTCGTACAACATTTTTCAAAAATTTCTATTGAATGATAGCCTGCAGATTTGTAAATCTTTTAAAATGATCTATTAAAAGCAAACCAAGCATTGATTTGCATCAATCATAAAACAGCATCTTCTCTTCTTGAGCCAGGACTTATTGCAGTATTAAGAATACCCAGATTGAAAAAAAAAATTCATCTCGTGAACAGATTTAAATCTTTTTACCGAATGAGATAAGTACAGCTGGGTCAAGTAATTAAAAGTGAATTAGGCTGATCTATTTGGCGACTTGGTTTGCGTAGGGCCGTTTAGAGTTATTGCACCAAAGTTGATTTGAAGGAATGCAAAGTCCCACGATGACCGACATGATAATTAGATCCGCCAATGTTCTCACTGTATAGTTGGCCGAGCGCGTCTCTGTCTCATACCGTTACGTTCGGTCGAGCGTCAATCGTTTCCCATCCGGCAGAAAACTGTTCGCGACTTTCGCCGAACTCCTAACCTACTTGCTGGCAAATTAACCCTCGGCGAGAGGTTACACGCCGTTCACCGAAAAAAAAAATCTCTTGTACAGTTAATCTCAATCTGAATTCCGCACACGACGGCAATCCGATTTTGAGACGTTGGCGTGGTTCGCGTCGGACTCTTAATTTGGATTATCATTTTGACAAAACGCACAAAGCAGGGACACGAAAAACAATAAGGAACAAAGAAAGGGAGCGCGCCGCGTCGGCTAGACGACCTCATAAACTTTTGCGAGCAACTTTTGAATTTTAGTAAGGGGCGCACGGTTAGCTCCGTCTCGGTGCTATAAATTAGAGACTCCCATCGCCAAGTCTTGGCGACGGGATATATTCTCTGTTCTGCTTGTGTGTCTGCCAGCCGCCAGCTTCCTCGCCCGATTAGCGATCCACGATAATATCGGAGCTCGGAAATATAACACTGATAAACAAATTTAATTCAAGATGGAAAAAACAGAAAAAGACGATTCACTTTGAGAGTGTGAATCAGCGCGATGATATGATCTGTTGATAAATTCTCTCGTTTTGGTATAAAAAGTACGAGAAGAAAAAAAAGGAACGACCGATTTATTAACTCGATCTGATCAGTTTCAATCGATTAGCTCCATTTAGTATCTCATGTAATTCGATCGCCAATCACCGGAAGCGAGTTGATCGCGCGCCTGTCGAACACGCCAATCGGAATCATTCAATTACCACAGAGCCAAAATTAATGAAGCTTGCGTGACTTTTTATGAACGATAGCCGGCTTTAATAGCCAATCGCCGATTAAGTGCTGTGCGCGTTAATCGTCGTGTGTGCATGGGAACCAGCGACTGACCACACGCTATTCCTAATAGCCGACGATCCGATCTCAAAGCGTTTGATCAAAAAAAGTCCCGAACGAACAAATTAATTGTTATGTCCATTTGGGTATTTTCGAAGGTGTTAACAGATATAATTCCAGATCGTGCTCGACTTTAGTTACGATTGTTTATTTCCAAGAACACGAATAGATTTTCCTGCAGACTTATTTAGTGAGCAGACTTAACTGTTTTGCTAAAAGAAAGAGAGAGAGAAGGTACTAACGCCTCATAAAGTGAAAATGATTTGGCGCGGAAACGCTGCGATTCCAATTGGATGATCGCAAGTCTGCAGGATGGTGCGTCAGGTTGACTGGAGCCGCGTCGAAGGGTCGACGAAGAATCAAAACAGGGGAGGACTCCAACGTGCTGAGGGTAGGAAGGAAACGCCAAGAGGGGATAATTCTACGGCTAAATATCAGTAAAAATCAATACCATCGTATCTGTTTCCTTGATATATCATACTTCTTGGTTAATCATACTCTGATGAGTGTGAACAACTACATTCGCAACCAAGTCATTCGCTAGTACATTTTTTAAATCACTCTCAAGACTACCTAGACTTCATTAAAAGCATCTAGTATTTCTGGTATTTTTCAATTTTTGAATTTTCTTTAAATTCGATTTTTGCCATTGCTCTTCATCAGGAAAAATCAATGTGAATTAACTGTCTGGTACTGACCCCACATATCAAGACATCCCATTTCTGGTTGAATCTAATTTGAATCTGTCACAACAGATGACACATTTTTTTAACTTTTCGTGCACACCACTATCGATTGGAATTCTAAATTCGAGAGTGCAAATCTGAACGTACAAATTAAAATTCAACAAAAGTATTCCTTTTGACTTGGAAACCATGAAATAAATCTGGTAACTATCGTGTACTGAAATTTCAGAAATTTGCACAGTGTCACTAGATGTTAATAAAATGTAATAGTTATAATTATGAAGCAAAAAAAACTGAAAGAGTTAATGAACGCGGATTTTATTATTAGATTAGAGATGCGCGGCGTCAATCTCTGTTCTAGCTCGGTGCAGAGAAAAAAGTCTGTGCATGGCTAATTGATGAATTGCGCGACAAAGCAGAAGGTTTTAGCTCGTATAAAATGTGACCGCTTGATTGGTCACCGGTAACCCAACCCGAATCTACTTGGCGATGCGTGACCGAGGTGAACGCTGGGTCACAGACAGGGGGACGACCTTTTCGACGCCGAGTGATCGCGCGCACGCGCCCACCAGCCTTAATTAGTCAGATTTGTATGCAATGCAAAGGTCCTCGCGCAATGCGACAACAAAATCTTCCACTTTCTTCTGCACCTAAAAACAACTATTAGCATCCATTTTTCATATCACACTCAAATCCAATTTTTTCCTCTTCTAATTCTTCTGTCTAAACATGTTTTTTGCCATTTCTTAAACATTTACGTTGACAAAGAAATTGTTACGTCTTTGAATAATTAGTTTCTTTTTGAGTTAAATATTGTCATAAATTGTTTATAATTTGTTGTTGATAATTTTGAGTGCTAAAACGGTCGTTACCGTTATGCATCTGTCGGTGACGAAATGACAAATTCATGGCGATGACAAGGTAGTTTTGGATGGCGTGCGCGTGCAACGAACTCGTCGCTGATTTATCCTAGAGGAGCGCGCGTATCGGTGACAAAAACCACGACCTGAGACAAAACGGAAACGATCGTGTGCCAAAAGGTCCTGCTGCTGCACATCGCGTTGTAAAAGTGTAAACGATTGTGGTGGACACACGAACGTACTCGACCGGCCGATCAGCGCCGGGCATTCTCCACGTTCCCTCCCTTCCCGCCCCCCTCCCTTCTCTCCTACTACTCATCTCCCAACTCGACAGAGATGCAAAGAATGAACGAAGCAAAAAGATCTCACGTGGTTCTCAAACCATGCGAAAACACAATTTTTCCACAGTTACAATTTCAATTGAAAAAAAGTTTTTGTTTTTGCCAATATTTGTATAACATTTCGATTAGCGGGGATCTTGCTGTCGTTAAATTTTTTCGACTGATTAAATCCATTTATTTGTTGTTGCTAATTTAAAAAACTCGTTCAGTTTTTGCAATCAAAATAAGTTTGAGTTAATTTTATCAGTTTGAAAAATTGTATTATTATTATTAGGTCAATTTCTGTAAAATACTTGCAAGAGTTGAAAGTAATTTGCAAGTAATTTGTTTAAAAATAAGTGTTTTTAAGTTTTTTAGTTTTCAAAAATTTTTCATGCTTTACATATCTTTATTGCTTTGTAAGATTAGAATGGTAAAATACTCAATATGAAATGATTTTGAAAAGAATTTTGAATTAAAAGAGATTGAAGAAGAGAAAATATGAGAACCACCATCCCTGCTCTTTTCCCCGCTGCCGCAACCTCATCCTCTCTTTCTCTTTCTCCCCATAACACGGGGTGGCTCGGAGGGTTTAGGGAGAGAGAGGGGGGAGGTGGGTCGCGTACAATCACGCACAAGATTCTGAGTCACCCCCCAACGTATACTCCACGCTAAAATTTTATTTTATAACATTTCATTTAAGTAAAAACTAACAAACTATTTTTTTATAATTAAATCATCTATTTCATAAAATTGCCTATAGTTCATTTATGAAGAGGTTCATTTTTTTTATTATAAACATAAAAAAAAATAAAATATCTAAAATATTGTTCATACTTTCATATTGAAAATAATTATGAAAATTTGAACGAATACAATTATAAAAATATTTATTTTTTTATAATTTTTCGATACCATAGTAAGGTTTTCTAATTCTTATGTCATGATCAATAATATGTTACGAACTCTTTTGCAATTATACCTTTTGGTGCAAAAACAAAATTAATTGAAATGTTTTTCCTGATCAATATTTTCACTCTCTCTCTGAAATAGTTAAGAGTAAATCAGTGCACTCAGTGGTGCGTTATCAGACAGCAAAGTAAATTTGTTCAAAGTGTTATTAATTTTTTTAGACGTTTCAATACCAACAAAGATTGCAAAAAGAAAGTGTTAAAAATCATTTCATTCAGGTGTAAACTTTGTTTACATCCACGCTCCTGCTAATTAAATTGAAGAATTAACAAAAGAGCTGTTTGATACATCAATTTTAAATGAAGGAAATTTTAATGTGAATCAGTGAAAACAGAGCTATAGACATTGTAATTTTTCATTATCATATACAGATTTGGCATTCATTCAGTACTGCGACAACCCCTCTTGTCTATTAAACAATCAGAATTGAACTAAACGCAAAACCCATTAAAAGGGCCAATCGAATTCAATTATTTTGGCGAAATTAAACGGATTACAATGGCCAGTAGCTGAGGCAACTCATAATTCTATGCGTTGTAATTAATATTCACTTGTTTTATGAAATTCGCGCACGATGTTAAATTATGTATACGACAGTGGCAGTACGCATGAATGAATCAAAAGAAACAAATAGATTCTCTTATTTCACTGCGATATCAAAAATATACCAAAAATAAAAATAAAAATTGAAAAAAGCAAACGATCGAATTTCACACATTTCACACAATGAAATTGTGCACATAACTGATCAGTGAATATGGAAGCTGTGTATTTCGAGAATGAACAGCGACGCATAATTTCGTTTATCAATTTCAAAATAAATGAATTCAAATTAGATGCCAATTTCGCGAATGATGTGTTGAATCAAAAATATCTCAATGAAGTTATTGATACAAGTTCAATAGAACTGTCATTCAAGTGAAGCGTTTTCTGTAGGAACCCCCTAAGTCAATTCAGTCTTTAAAACTAAATTTCAATTTGAAAAATTGATTTGGTGCTTTGATTAAATTGTGAGATGATATAACATATTTTAATGGTTTTTGAACTGCATAGAGACCTCCTCTATAATAAAGTAAAGAAAAAATTAACGAAAATATTATATAATTAAAATAAATTAATTTCAGCACAAGAAAATATCATTTGTTATTTAGAGTGTTTTTCAGAGAATGACTTTCTTCCAAAACTGAATTCGAGGCATTTTCTGTAAAAACCTACTAACTCTCACGGAAAAGCCATTTGTTTTTTCAATGAATGAAAAAACAATAGTCCGGTGTTTTGATAAGATAAAAATATTACTCATATAAACTTGATTTGAATATTTTACTAATCGTATTCAATTTTTACCGGTAAATGACTAGTCAATTCAATATATGTTTGTTTTACTGGATTGTATGTTATTACAACTCTAAAAACGAGTGATAGGATTGAAATTAAACTACATAAGATGATACTTTGTAATCCCAAAAATGCCGTAATATCAACTTTTTGTGTTTGTATATAAGTGTTTTTTTTTAATTAAGTGATGAAGTTGGATTTTAGTTGCATTGGAGCATCATTGGAGATTTTTTTGTGAATCCACTCTTTGATTATTTCATGTTGTTTCGGAAATAAAACAACTGAACAAAAATAATTATCTGTCCTTAAATTCATCACCATGAAAATATTGCGGGAACGGTTTTGACCCGCGCGAAAAATTACGATATCCTTTTACAAACACGAATATCTGTTTGATCCCATTGCTCTAAATTAGCTTCACGGATTTCTCAAAAAAATTTATAATGCTGTCCAGAACCGTTTTTTTTTCGGTATAAGCCCTCTAAATCAACTTAGGGGATTCTTACGAAAGACAATGCAAAAATGTTTGATTTTTTCATTCACAGAAGAAATTGACAAATTTGATAGAACAAACACAACGTTATTTAGAAACAAAAATCATTAGTTCTAAAAAAAACAAAAATATATTTTGATTAAGAAACGTGTAACTTATTATCGCTGCAAAAATGTTCGTATTGGATAGAACGTCGATTTATTGCATTTTAGAGTACAATACAAATTTTGTTTAGACCTTCTTAAAAATCTGTTCACAAACAAGGTATTTTGTTACGTCGAACAAATCATGTTTTTATCATAAAGAACTAGAATATTTAAGTAATTTGAAATAGAACATACCCTTGATCAATCCTATCGACTGGTCCACCAGGCGCCATCATTGCAGGATGGCCAGGGCCCATAGGTCCTCCCATCGGATGTCCACCTGGTCCGAACGGACTGCCAGGTGGGATGCCATACTGCGCGGGTCCAAAAGGTTGCGCGGGTGAAGGAAAGTGCGGATTTCCAGCACCATGAGGAACGAAAGGTGGACCTGAAGAACCGGGTCGTCCAACGAATTGCGTAGGGCCTCCGGAGGGCGAGCCAAAAGGGCTTGGTCCGGGTCCATTGTACGGCGGACCTGAATTATTCGGTGGCGGAGGAAACCCGCCAGAATTGGGCGGAGGCCCTGGACCTGGCGTGGAAGAGCCACTTGGAGCCGGCGAAGCTGTGTACTGCGGCGTCCCAGACCCGGGTGGTGGTCCCTGATAAGGCGGAGCACTTGCAGGACTCGCTGCGCCACCTGGGAACGGGCTCGGGCCCTGGAAACCACCGCCGGCATTACTCGGCGGACCGCCAGAGTTATTATAAGGCCCGCTGGGGGGACCTCCCCCTTGGTTCACCGAATTCGGGGTGAATGGCGAGGCCTCCGAACCCGGCGGCGGGCCCTTCCACGAGGCTGGTGTCCCTGGGTCCTCCAGTGTGCTTGAGACTGTCAGCGGCGTGCTTAGGCGGCTACAGCCTGAAACCATCAATCAAGTATTAATTTTACGTTTCAACAAACCAATTCATGCTTTTTATAGTTTCCTCGCAAATACTAGTATCTTTTATTTTGTCACATCGATAGCTTGTTGTTTTGAGCATTTTCATATACTTCGAAGCCAATGTTTGCAGTCTTTTTTAAACCGTGTTTCAGAAATGTAAACATTTATTTTAATTGTTTTGTTCATAAATTTGTAAATACAAATAAAGGACTTTTAAATAGCCATTGTCAACTTGCAACCAGCATTCGTTTTGATTTGGAATGAATGTCATTTTTCAATATTTATTTTCCATGTTGACTTTTGTGTTTACACTGAATTATTTGATCATACACTGCGTAATAAATCTCATTTTTGTGAAAATAAAAATTAAAAATTAAACATTAGAATTTTTGAAATATAATACTGGTTTGTATTCTAGAAACCCCAACTGATAATAACATTCCATTCTCTTTCTTTGTCTAAAAGTTGGAAACTCCTGAACGTAACAATTGGGACCGTTATTTTTTCTGACGTTAATAAGAAAACCTGTAGGTTCAGGTAGCAAAGTTACTGTAGTACAAAACAAATCCTATTCTGAAACGATAGCTTACGTACTTCTGAATATTTAGTTCTAAATTATATTATCTTCTTTCAAACTTTCTTTGATTAACTAGTTTTAAGACTAATTTGATTCATGTAAACATTAATTGAAGTCTTGAATTCCTGATTGTTTACAAATTTAAAATAACCTTATCTTGAAAGTAACGTTTTGACAGAATTTTAGAAAATGAATTCTAAAACATCAAAGTAGAAAAAAAATTTAAATTGTTATAAAGTAATAGAGGGAAGTAGTAAACAATGAAGTTTGAATAAAGAGCGACGTTGTAAGAGGTTGAAGACTACAACTGATGCTGTACTATGCATGATTACACATTTGTTTGGCAGCTAAAATCTCGTCTTGAGTGATAACCCAGATGATTTTGTGCTCTAAAGAATGCGATAAGAGCACTAAACCAATGTAATGCAATTGTATTTGCAGCACAAACGGCACATGGATGTGCGCGATCTCCCACCCCGCAACCACTCAAAACAACAAGCTCGGTATCGACGCGACGGCTAGGCCGCAAACAACTCGTCGGTGGGCGCGTCACTATCAACAATAATCACCATTGTTCGTGCCATTCGCCTTCATTGTCTCACCGGGGAAGGGCTCATTCCATCTCGCGTCGCGATCCGCGCCGAGGTCCAGACGGGCGAACGATTTCACGCGGAACGCCACGACACGTTGAGGTTATGTGCCCGGCGACTTAACCTACAAAACGCTCACTCACCGCCGGCCTGGGAGGGGGCCAAGGTGGCGCTCGCCTAGCGGGGAGAAGGGCAACGCTACGCGAAACCGAGCAATACGTATGCTGTCTTTTTGCTGCGAGCCAAAACTCGTCGTCGTCGTCTGCGTGGCCGCGCGTCTCGCGGCATTATTTGCGTCCGCGCGCAAACATAACTGGCGCCATCACCGGCACGCAAACCCCGCCATCCTCACCATTTGTCACTTAACGCCCGCCGAAGCGCTAAACGCCGATGCTGCGACGGGATCCGCGCGAACAAAACACCACTTGAGTCAACGCAGCGCCCCGTCTTTCCCAGGGCCGTACACCGCACTTTACGTCCCCCACTTACTCTCAACTTTTATCTCGCCCACTCCTTTTTCACTCTAACAATTTCATTTCTTTCCCTTTCAGTCAACATTTTCTTCTTCTTTTTCAGTATTACTTTTCTCTCAATTTTCATCACCCTCTTCTCTTATACCAATACTGCTCAGTGCAATACAAACGAAAACAAACAAAAACTCAAAATATGACGAATCCGACATTCTTTTGTATAAGTCGATTTTGTTAATTTTTAATGTTTTGCTTCATTGTCCTTGAGAGTGTCTTCGTTTCTCCCGCTCTGGCAATATTAACATTTGCATAGTCTGATAAAAATTGTTATTTTTATCCTACTAAATGTTTAAGATATTCTGTCGACAGTGTTTTGACGTATTTTCGTTTGATTATGATTTATTGTTCAGCGTACGATGGAATAACTTAAGCGAAAATTGTAAAACGGTTGTTTCATATTTTCCCGCCAATTGTTGCGCTTGAAGAGCTTATCGGATTTTTGCTTGACGTTGCCGGCAAACAAACTTTTGTTTTATTTTTTATCGTCTTCAAAAAACTGCTTCCACCAATCACTATCCTATGTTATTTATTTTGACAACATTTTTTGTTTGTTTTTTTTTCAGCAGTTTGTTTACGATTGCAAAAGAGAAAAAGTTCGTCTCAGCCAAGATTTTAAAGGTCAAATTGTAGAGGGGATGAATCGGTTGATTTGAATATGATTGGCGCATCAGTTTAGAACACTTTGCGAGAAAAGAATTAGCCTTGGGCAGAGGTCGTGACAACAAAGATCGCGGTGGTCCGTTTTTGCGGCAACACTTGGGAACTGGACGACGCTTGGTCAACGTCGGACTCACGACGGGACACGTGCGCTCGCTCGGTTGACGAAAATATCACGTGCTCGCGGTCTCGAAATCGAGGTCCACGTGAACAAACGGACGAGGAGCGCGACTGCCATTTTTATCACGCGCGGTTTTATGTACGGGCGCGCACGCAGCACCTCGCGCACCCCTTTTTTTACGCGCGCGCGGACCGAGGCAGCGCGGCGCCCCGCTGCTTTGCCTTTTTCTTCTTTTTGCCGCCGTCGCGCCCTAATAACGACGCGAACTCGCCGGCTTCTTCTTGCTTTAACGATCGCGCGCGCGAGACCGCTATTGTGCACTTCTCGCAATCGCACGACAAACCCATCAACTTTTGTTTATATCAACTCGTCGGCATCCCACGACGACCTTCACGCGTACAATAGCCAACGTTCAAAGTTCATTTCCGAACCTCTTCAGACACCAGTTCCTTTCTTTTCAACGCGCACTTTCTTCCTGTGGGATCAATTCGCGTGAATGTTCTCAAGATTGTTTTATTTCTATTTGCAAGTGCGTAACTCTGTGACGATTTACAAGAACCATCAGCGAACCGCTTTTTTGAGATATTTCATTTCAAAGTTTGAACAAAGTCCTTCCATATCAAAAGAATATGACTGTATCAATTTTTACTCATTTCATTTTTATAGAAAAATTGGTGCTTCTGAAAATGTTAGTTAAGTTGTTATTATTAGTTACCACTGAATTTTAGAACCAGTTAACTGCAATTTTGCAAATTTCGAGGAAACTTGTATATGTCGATATGAATTATATTAATATGTTAAGGATAAGGATTGTAAAATTGGCAAAAATCGGATATGATGAGTTGGTCATATAACATCAGTTTAGAAACACTTTTATTTTAAATACATTTATTATTTGTCTGATTTTAAAATGATTTTATTTATGATTTAAAAAATTGATTGATTTTTGAAAGGTTTTTTTTTGTTCGTTCATTGAAGGTAAATGTTCCCTTTTGATTATGGTTTTTGCTAACAAATTCGTACAATTTTGCTTTGTTTCAAAGTTGTTAAGCTTTCCATTTATAAACATAGGTTTTGTTTGTATTAACTATTGAAGTGACTTGTAATAAAATTAAGTTATCAATTTTAGTTTAATTATCTTACTTTTACTTGCGAAAGTTTATTATTAGACATTTTACGTCTATCTCTTGAACTTTATTTGGCTCTTGAAGTTTCAAAAGTTTTACAATACTTTATCAAAGTTATTCTCAAACTTCATCAGCAGTTGATATGAGCGCATTATTCATACATTTCAACAATATTCAATAAGTTATACCAGTTATGCCTCAGATGAGATACGAATAAATCCAATTAATATTATAAGAAACAAATTGTAACAAAAAATATTGAATAAATTAATTTTTACTAAAAAAAACTGTAACATTTAATCAGCAATCATCAGATTGTAACATGTGCAGTCGGATCAACCTTCTTGATAGTCGTCTTGAACATGACTAACGATCGATTAATCAAAAGGAAACTTTGGCAACGCGGTGTCGCCTGTTGCATGCCTTTGATATAGTATCTTCAAAGCTGTAACACGACTTTCTTGACTTGAAACAGATTTTTCATTCGTGGAGTGTATCCACGCATGTACAAAACGGCCGACCCGCGAACCTTTTCATTCCAATGCCTCAAAAACTATTCAAATAAACAAATTCAAGTTCACGAGGTGAAACAAGTTTTAAGATACGAGTCCTCGCAAAGTAACTTGCAATTGATAATCGAGCAAAAGTTAATACTCTCGCGAACAAGCTCAACTTTCTAATAAATCGACTAATTTATCATTTTCATTACTTTGGACAGAGTTCCAATTTAGCACCAACTTCAAATAAATAATTCATTTTTTTAAACATTTCAGTTCAGCAAACAAAATTAAATGAATTAAATTGTTAAAAATTTGAACGAAATGTTATAACTTTTTTCAGTTGGAACTATAGATTAGCGCTTTTGAAGAGGTCGGCAGCTCCGCGATAGGCGCCAGTGCACTTTGACTGCGGTGGTGAAAAAGGCACGCGTCCTTGATAAGTGCCGGTGAAGCTAGTCCGGCATTCTCCAGCACGCGAATTTTTTCTCGCTTTGTTTCAAAGCCTCGGCGTAGTCGTGAGACTCAACACTCGCCGGTTAACAGTGTCACCCTAAAAATCAATAAGGTACAACCCTCTCCCCCCGGTAGCATCCAGTGCGCGACCCCCGCCGCCTCCTTGCGGCAGCAAGCAAAATATATAGAGGGCGCCCTCTGCAAGGGGTCGCGGCTCCGCGTTCCAAGCTAGGGGTCATACCGACAGGCTAGATCGTCGTTCTATCAGGCGACGATGCTTCAGCAAGAGCAACACTCTCAACATTTCAATTCCAATTCTCATCTTCATCTTTTTCATTCCCACTCATCCACCAACTAATTAATTTTTTTAATTAATCTGTCGTTTTTGTTCGCGTCATGGTTTGTTGTTGTAAGTGAATTTTTATCAGAAACTTGCACGATATCTTGCAAAAATTTTAAACTAATTATGAGATGTTGTTTTGATAAATTAATAATGTGAGGGTATTCTGGCAGTAAAACAAGTCAAATGAAGTTGAATTGATAAATAGGTCCGTTCTTAATATTGATATTGGCGCGTGGCGTAAGTGAGACAATGTGTCAGAAAGTAATGATCTCGTTGACTATTCCTCAACTTTTTGCCTACGACACTTTCTACACTTTCATACATCTTTAATAAAAGCATGCTATCGCATGTACATATATGTGCACAAGAAAACAGTTTCCGATTCATGCTTTCTTGATACAGTACTATTCATTCAAACGGAAACTTTGTGTGTCATCGCAAAAGAATTCACATCTTCAGTCAACAATCTTTGACGGAATTATTAATTTTATACATTCAAAATATTTTTTGCAAAAGTAAAAAAGCTATCAGTTATCTTGAATAATTTTTCCATTTGATTCAATATTTTTTTTAACTTGAATTAATTTGGTAATCAAAGTTTGGTGTGTGATATTCAGAAGAATGAGAAAATTGGAAGGAAATAAAAATCTGTTGCTCGAGGCAGAAGGTGAATGACAGCGCGAATAGATCGTTCCACTGACCCTGGCTGAACAAACTGGACAAGCCGGAAGTAACGGGCGTACGTGCTCATATAGCGTGTAGTGTATACCTATATACACTTCCATACACTTCTAGCTGGCACCACCCCAGACCAAGCAAAAGAAAGACGCTATGAGATATTAGGATTAGTTTCATTCATACAAACTTCCAAACAAATTTCGACCTTCAAAAACATCACCCCCTACTGCAATTCATAATCATTGATCAAACTCAAACAACTCAGAAAATTTAAATCTCTACATGTTGCTCTTCATTTGTTTTAAAAATTGCTAACAAAATTATTGTTGTTCCTGCATCAAGGGTATTTTCTAACTCAGTTTTAAGTTTTCCACAGGGCAGGCTGCGCAAGTCTGTCATTGAGTTAAGTTGTACGAGTTTTTGCAATTTTGATGAATTTTTGAAAAATGCAGTTGCCTAAGTTTTGAACAATTTGGAAACCTTTTGGAGTTAGACGTTTGAAAGTAGTAGTGTGTTAGCTGTGTATGAAAAAGGATGCGGAGCGAGAGCAAGCGAGAAATAGAGAGAAGGAGAAACGTTGAGAGAGGGCGCTAACGGCTGAGGGGTAGCGTGCGGGTGGGGCAGAGCGCACAGGTCGATACGACAAACTATTGTCTGGCGAGTCAAGTTCTCGTGAGAACTGGGCGGAAGAGAGTGCGCCGCAGCGATCACGTGACCATACATCCTCGCTCGCATCGCCGCAACGCTATCTCTTTTCATAAATTCGTCTTCGCGACATCTTTGCTGAAAAATATTCAAATGAATGCAAATATGTTATGCATGCATATATAAAAAAACATATTTCTGCACGTCGATGCATCTACCCAATTGTTATCATAAGCAAGCATCTTTAGCTGCCGTCAGGAATTTTCATAAGGGCATACAAGCTATTTTATCAAAAAGTACATTTTTTAGACTGAGAAAGAGGAAAAGTCTGAGATCATTTTTCAACCCTAAAGTTGTATTCAGACATGAGTAATTCATATCAGAAAGTTTCAATTGTTACACGATTTAATTTTTTTTGTTTGTTTCCAAACAAAAGTTCTAACTGGATGATAAACATGGTATCCCACGGGCATTAATTGTCTAACTTTGTAATTACAACAGTTCAACAGATCACTTAGCGTGTGGAACTTGAACTTAGGAAAAACTTTTGCTTCAAAAGGCTTACCAAGTTGGATCGCGTTGGTTGTGAATAATAATGTTTGTTTAAATAGGATCCAAGTGCACATTCATATAATAATGCACCCGTTTCAATCAATATTGATCTTAGCTGAATACTTACATTACAATCAACTACTTACAGTCTCTGCAAAAAACGAAGGTTCTGAATAAAAAATATCAAATCATACTTCGAAAAGTTTAAACATTTGTCAATTTAGTTTCTTCATTTTGAACAAACTTGAACAATTTGTTTTTATCAAATTTTTTTGCGAAAATTGGGTTACATTTTTTCGGTAAATTTTAGGTAAAAAATTATCAAAGTTAAAGATGAAAATTATTTTTTTCTCTTGAAAATGTGAAGAATGTAGAAGAAAGTAGCAAAAAGTAGATAGATATTGTGAATTGATGGATAATTGGATGATTAGCGCGGGTGCATTTATGTTGAGAATTTTGTCTCCGCATGCAGAATTACGCGATGTACGGGTGAGGTGGTATGATATGTGGCGGTACATACAACAATACAGTATACACTAGGGCATGTTTGTCGGTTGTCACAGAGTATGAAGTGGTAAACAGAGTTTGGTCGCCCCCTCGATACCGCAGTCGTCACCCTCTCATTCGCAACGTTGCCGCGATGAGTACATGGAAACTGCCAAGGAATGTCGGGTGCTTTTATATTTCGATTTGTCTCGCGATGGACAGGAGGATTCCTGAAACGTTTCGGAAGTCCACGCGCAACACGGAAATGAAAATCCATTTGAGATTGAGCTCGCTGCCATACCGCTATACAAACTCAATTATGCAACGCTATACATTTAATCATCCCAACTATTTTTGGTTCATTGAGCTGCGCATATAAGACTTTTGAAATGTACTTCAACATTTGAATATGACAAGTTTAACATTTCATAGCACTAAGAAAATTATTTTTCTTTATAGATTATAATTAAAAGTAAAAAAATTAGAAAAAGAA
Source organism: Telenomus remus (assembly GCA_020615435.1). NCBI lineage: Eukaryota > Metazoa > Arthropoda > Insecta > Hymenoptera > Scelionidae > Telenomus > Telenomus remus. The sequence continues at coordinate 5,262,813 of CM036336.1, forward strand.
GCAAGGATGCATGAGTTGCAAGTTATTGTGCATATAGACGGCGAAGAAAAACCGAGAGGCAAATAAAAGCCGCGAGTCAATATTCGAGCGCGGGCTTTTGATTTTGCGATGATTCTTGCTGCTTGAATCTTGACATAAATTGTAAGCGGAACAGGTTTTCAGCAAGACCCATGCTCATTGAAACATTCTATAAGTTGGGCCCGGTGAGGACAAGGGACGCTGCGGAGAGGGACAGCGGACGCGCGCATAACAACGCAAAAAAGACAGAGACGAAGAAAAAGGAGCGCGACGAAACAAAAAAAGTGCGCGCAAGCCGGCAAAAGCGTTGAAAAAGCGACAAACAAGAGCGCTTCTGCTGAACTGGTTAAACAGGTTATCAGTTTATAGCTGCTGTAAAGAGATTTTAAATTTCGCGCTACCTCTCTTTTGGCCTTCTTGCTCGCCCTCTGAGAATGCATATGACTTTTGGAACACGTTGCACTTTGTACAGTAACGCCTCTTGTGATTGTTTTCATCACCAAAAAATCAATTTCAAAAATTGTACATGCAAAATTTTCACTTATTTGGGTTCAATTTTGTTTTTTGATTTTTTACAGTCACGTTTTCAGAAAAAATATTTCGTTTCTGTAAAGTTTAAGCTGTACACATTGCGATTAGTCGACAAACTTTAGATGTAAAATTAATAGTTTAAAATGAATCAAAAAACACATAAGATTTTGAAATAATTTAAATGAAAAACACAGTATAAATGGTCTTCGTTTTTTTAATTTGCACTCTTGCACTTTGTTTCATTACACAGCACGTCGCGTGCGCTTCTTCCGCATATATTATTATTAAAAAGGAACGGATCGGTGATACGGCATATGACTTATGGCACTCAATGGATTAATCAAGAATTGAGAAAATTGGTCGACCGACTTGGCTATTCGAGAAACTCAATACAGGTCTTATCTTGCACGGTGTACACACACTCATTCGTTTTTTGTGGGGTTTTGTTTCAGTGTATGTTCATTAATAATGTGTATAAAAATGTTTTTTAATATAAAAATTGTCCGTCGAAGCCCGAATAAAACCAAGAGTCCACGGCAGCACAGTCGTACAAGTTTTGCCAATAACATCATGTGGACGGATCAATTCAAGTTTTAACTCGAAAGGCGACAAAATCAAACAATTTGCAAAAGAACCGCCACGCGTTCTTTGTAACACTCACTTGCCAAGGGTTTTTGGATACTTTGTCCACAAAGAAAATAATTTGTTTCATGATGTTATTTGTTAAGTAATGGATGAAAGTCTGAAACCATTGAGCGTTACAAATGTTTAAAAAACAATTTCAGTATATTTTTTCCATTAAGTAGTTCTGAGTAAATTATTTTCTTTGGGACTGTACGACGAAATTTGCATGAATTAATTCTTGAAAGACATCGATTACATTTGTCGAAACTCTTTCTGAATTCTATATTATTGAACTCTTTGTAATTTTATTTAATTAATTTTATAATTTTTTTATAACTCGTAAATTTTTTTTTGTTTCCATCCCATTCGACCTTTGCTTCTAATTCAATTTTCATAGATTCAAATTCAATTTCTTCGTACCATAAATGTATTTGTTTGTTTTCAAGAGTACCCTAAAACGAACATATTCTACCAATGTTTTCTACGATTTAACATGAATATATCGAGAGTATTTGCACCGAGCGCGCAGACCTCAGACTCGAAATCGCAACGGTCCATCAAGAATTAGATTGAACTTTCAATTAAAAATATAACGAAGAAATTTAAACTAACAGCATTGACCAAATGAAAATTAAACAACACGGGAACTGTCGAACGAAAAAGGCGAAACGTGCAAAATCTGTATCAATTTTTTATTTATTATACCATATCAGGTGTTCATATATTATTTAAAAAAAAAGTAATAACAAACGAATCGCAAGAGTAAACGTTGGCTTTATTTTAAATTTATAAAAAGAAAACATTGTTTTCAAAGTTCAAACTGAAATGATCTAAACACATGTGGTACATGTGCTGATGCAAAGTGGCAAAATTGGCTATTAAAAGACTTTGTTCAAAACAATAGAAAATTTGTAAACGCTTATTTGTATAATTTGTAAACAAAATTATATAACCGAAAATATTCGTGTCAAATGTTACGAAACAAATGTATACTTTTTAAATTGTTGAAATGAAATTTATCAAACAGTATGTAAAAAAACAAATGTAAGATGAAAAAACGAGTCACGCAGGTGGCGCTGTCGGCGACAAACGATAACAAGCGCCTTTTCGTTGCGATATCGTAAACATTAGGGCCGCGTCACCCGGTCTGCCTGTACATACGCTAAAATGAGCCCTTACGACCTAAACGCTTTTCAAGACAATGCTGCTTTTTTTGTAATTTTTTTGTGTTTTTTTTTTCATCTTTTTTTTTGTTGTGTATTTGCTTTTAATCCGTAGCCTTATCGTACGACGCTTACAATTGCATACACTTATATACACTATTTACAAACCGCGCAAAAGACAAACAAAAACAAATTTGTTTCATCAAATTATTTATCGTGAATTATTAGCAATATCTCGATGAAATTAACATAATGAAAGATGTATGTATTTTTGTTAAGTAACGCGTATATCAAAAGTGGAAAACAAAGAACAACGAAGCCCTCTGTGGCGAAAAATGCAACCGACCTCCAGCCCCCGAAGTTTTATCACAGGATCCACGGAAACGAACGAACGAACCGAATTTGGGGGGTAGGGGGCGTCGTGATCGGATCAATATTTAACAATTTTTTTCATTAAGTTATTACTTCCGCGAGTCTGCCTGGATTGACATTTCAAGCAACTATTTATACAATCCACAAAACTTAAACATATTAAAAGGTGACCGTGAAATCATTTGTATTTGTCTTTCCTTTCGTTGATTTCATCAATCGTAACGAATCAACAAGAAACATCTAATCCAAGCAAAATCATTACAGAGTATATCGTTTGAATTGTTTGTTACAAAATCGTAGAAATGACGGAATTAATGAAAACGATGATGATAATTTCATTTAGACGTGGGAACAGTTGGCGACTGTCCGATTGCCAGTCTTGACTGAGAGGGCGCCAGCAGTTCCTTGTAATAGGCGCTAAACTCGGGTGGCAGGAAAGGATTAGCGGCCGCAGCAGCCGCAACCATCGGCGACGGTAACAGTCCGTTGTAGAAGGCGCTGTAATACATCGGGTCGATCATAGGCAGGAACTTGTTTGGACTGTTTGTTGGCAGCGGACCTGGAGGCGGTGGCGCCAAAAACGCCCCTGGACCGTTCGCCATCACTCCCGGCGGTACGAACGCACTTGGCATGCTGTGTCGACGCAAATTATCATGTGGCGATACCATTTTTTCCCCCTCGCTTGTCCTGCAATTTCATTCATTTTGGTTATTCAAATCGAACAAATGTTTCATTTCTCAAATGAGTCGCAAAGGTCGCAAACTTTTAAGTTTTTTTGTAATACTTAATACAATACATACTTAATACAAGTGCAGTATGTTAATGTAATTTGCATTTCTCGAATTACTTTTATTTCAATAACTTTTATGGGATTTCAATTATTGAATCAACTTTTAAAAGACTTGAAACATGTTTTAGTATTTTGTAAACTCATACTTTCAATATATCACATTAAAAAGGGTATGACACCTTGAATTCACGAGTTTTCACATCAAATCTAAAGACTGATATCTTTAACGAATTTTTTATAGAAATGAAATTTTTTCTTCATTCAGTGATTGATGATTGAAGATTTTGTATTAAAATTTGCGAGACTTCAAGGTATCATAAATTCAAGAATTACTTTACAAGTACTTCATAATTAATTGGTCGAAATACTTGACCAGTGAACAACCCTTTGCGAGCCACATTCAAAAATTACCTGCGATGATGGTCACGACTGCTCTCTCCTTTTCTCTTATCAAGATTCATAGACGATGCTGTGTTTCTCGCATAAGCACCAGCGTTATTCAGCTGGCTGAGGTTAGGTACGTTAGGTATGACAACAGGATGGCTGTTTTTTCGCGGCGTGTACGGAGAAACCGGCTCACTCCTGGAGATACCCGCATATTTATCGTTGATGAGAGGCTGCGGAGTTTTCCGATGAGGAGACATGGTACCTGCCGGTCCAACGCTGTTCGGTCGGATCGGAGCAGGACTACCCTTCTTTGGACTCACTAATGTGATCTCCAAATTATTCGAAGCCATTGTGCGACTATCCAGCACGTTCGTGTACGTTGCTGCTGGTGGATAGTGGTTCTTGCGAGGTGGCGCCTCCATAGGAGGCGGAGGAAAATGTGACGCCGGTTTGTCTCTGTAAAATAAATGGTATTACAGATTTTCATTTTCACAAAAAGAAACAAACAAAAACAAAACAAAAAAATATAAAGGATACATAAAAGAATAATGCTTGAATGATGTACCTTGAATTTTGAGAACTTTTCGTGTCCAAATTCAGAGGGCTCGGTCGAGATAAAACAGGTACCCTGACAATTTCAAGATTCGGCCTCGAGAAAGCTTGCTTTTGCGTAAGATCCAACACACCGCCCGGGAGATGTGGCGGGTTTTCAGTGCGCACTAGGTTGACGCCACTGCTCGCACTAGGATACTTATTAGGCACAGCAAGGATCTCTTTAGGATTGCCGTAGACAGTCTTTTCGTTATGTGAGAAAATGGATCTGCCCTGGGTGACCCTTGGTGGCACCTGCCGGTCGCTCATCGGCACGGGCGGTGTTGACGCGGGAAACCTTCGTGTTACACCCGCCGTCGCGTACAACTGGAGCAACGCGTTGCCCGAGTTGCCTACATTTATCACCCGACTATTCGTTGCTGTGCTATTGTGACTAACGTTGCTGTTGCTCACGGCCACGTTGTTATTCGCCCTAGACGGCAACATGTGTCCGATGTCCGGCGTTACCGTCACTGATATCAGTTTCGGTGTGCTCGCTGGTGGCGTCGTCGTTGCCACCTTTTCCTCGACTTTGGCGTTCGATTGTGGCGCTGTCGCGTGCGGTTGAATCACACTCGGTCGACTATCCAACTCTACCGCCGTGACTTCCAACCTGAAAATCAGACAATATCTTAATCACTTGCTCATTAATCTACAAGAAAGTATTCTTTGAACAAATACTTACCCTCCTTCTCGAAGTATCTCTAATTTTCTTTTTTTGAAACTTGGAATAATAAGTTTTTCTTCGCTTTCCAGATCTATGACCTCGGGCGACCTTGGCGCAACCACTTTTTCAATATATAGTGGTTTTTCGTCATAAAGAGGAATATTCTCTTTGCCCTGAGCAATGAGGTTCGTCTGTTTGGCATCAAGTTTGATGTCCTTCATGTCCTTCTCCGGGGGCGGCGTTAACGTTACTACCGTAGGGGGTGTGCTCGGCGAAGAAGAAGGCGCCACTTGGTGGCTCATCAGAGGACTCGCGTTTAGCTGGCGCTCAAGTGCCGTTTGACTCGAGCCATTCGTAGGAGTCGTTGAAGGTGTACTCGAAGGAGTTGACGTTGATGTGTTGGATGAAAGGGGCGGACTCGGCGGCTGCGATAAAGGCGCGGTGCTACCTGCGATCATTGTGTTCAATGATTTCAATCGGTCAGGCTTCACGCGAACACTCCGCAGCGACGAAGTTTTACCAGGATCACTCCTCGGCTTATCACCCGGTAGAAACGGCTGAAAACCAATAAGATGAATCAGTTGCTGTCTTTATTGCATTATTCAATAAGTGCTTTTACTTGGCAATAAAATTTTGCAATTGACAGTGCAAACATACCGTTGTGGCTAAAATTGACTGTACAGGTGGCATTATGCTTGTGAAATGATTTGAATGGATACTGGAATTCAGATTGCAATTGGACATAGGCTCGCTGGCTATTGAGGGCGAAAATTCTCTTGGATAGTTGTTTTCGGGTTCCTGTTTGATCATCGTTTCGGCCATCGAGTCCTCGGACGTACTACTCGTTTTGGTGCGACGCCCTTGGATGGGTTTCACTTTTGCATCCTCTCCTCGTTGATACCTTTCGTATGGCAATAATAATCTGTAAACATTGAAAGGCATTAGTATACACAGTTTTTCATTGAAAGAAATTTTAAATTTTTATTCGTAACCCTTTTCATCCTGTAACTAGAAATAAGCATGTAATTTGATTGAATCGCAAATTGAACAATTTCATTAATTGTAATTCAGTTTGTTATGAATGGACGGTTAAAATGAGCGTAATAACGTCAAAATATTTTCATAAAAATATAACGTTGAAATCTTAAAAAGTAGAAAAAATGAAATTGATCAATTAATTTTGAATACCTTTCATAGTGCCGTCTTGTAATCGTAGCTGCACTAGTCGATGCTGTATTTCCACCAATGTCATCATAGACCGTTTTCCATAAGCGCCCAGCACTCACGGATTCGTAACCTCCTAGTGTTTGCACTTTTGAGTAAAATAAGTATAAGTCAACTGAAAAAGTCACGAAAAAGTATTAAGTAAATAGAGAAACGTTCAACACAATTTACAAATGAAAAATTTGTTATTTATAACTTTGTTTGATTTTGGTATTATTAATTATTTGCCTAAATATCTTACTTTGCCTATAACCGAGCAATGGAGTTTTTCCAACAGGTGTACCACGCGAGTTCATAAAGTTTTGCACATCGGCGAGGAATTTCTTTTCTTCGGCAGTGGTTTTGCGGTCGCTACGGCGTACATTTGCAAATCGTCCAATGCTGACAGATTGATTCGAACTTGTCACAACACTCTTAGACGTAGATGCAACTGAAGCCTCACTTTCATTGCTAGATTCACCTGGGGAGACGCTGCGCTTTTTCCGCTTCCTTCGAGGCCGGCCTTTTAACTTAGGAGCTGCAAAATTAACGTTCAATTAATATTCGAGTCGGATTTAAGTATTTTGTACTACACTTCTTGTTCAATAATTTGAATATTTGTTGGTCTAATTGACAGTTTCTATTTTTGCATTTTAATTTTAATTGCATTGATCGTTTCAAATATATTTTTATATTTGAATCCCAGCAGATTATAGATATAGTTAACGCAGATCTGGGATGTTTGCAAAAATCTCAACATCTTAGAAAAATGCCATCAGAAAAATGTTATTGGTGAACTGTGTTATAATAAAATAACTTTATAAAGCAAAGTACGATTTTATAAACCATTTTATACATCAAAAATTCAGTGTTATTATAAAATCATGATCCTTATTAATATTTAAAAAATATTGTTTACTTGTTTCTTTTTTCATACTGTATAGAATTTCAGACTAAAAAATGTATAAGAAAACTAAAGCAACAAATCGTAAAACATAAAAAAAACATTTATTATAAAAACATTTATTTGATATATTGAAACTCTAACATATTAAATTAATTCAAAAATCTTCGGACTATTTGTTTTCATTCTACGCAAGATTTTTATATTAAATCATGCTGTTGGCAAGGTTTATTATTCAAAAAACACAAACCTAAATGATTGCACAAAAGTTCGTGTGTCTCGAGATCAGGATAATCAAAGGTGTCCCGACAGAATAGGACGCGCGTGCCAGGCAAAGCCGTGAAACCCCCAAGGGCAGCGGCGACAGAAGAAGCGAGCCATGAGGGCTCGGAGCCTTCAAGTCTCCTGAGAAGAGCGCGGTAGCGGCAATACCGGGGGTATGAGAGCACGACCACGCGACTCTGGTTGTCCTGCTTCTTCACGCAATTCATGTTGCTCTCGAACTCCTTCTGTTGCTTCTCCACGTCGGAAAAGTCGATACCTGGGTCTGTGAGCACCTGTGGCTGTGCAATCTCCGGTCCCCGTGGGCTGCTTTCTGGCGATGAAGAGGGTGTCCACGGGATTTCCACCTCTCGCCCCCAGGACCACTCTAGCGAAGGTGACAGCCATGTTACCAGGTCGTGTACGCGAACAACCACTTTTTCTGAGATCGTCAGAACTTCGTCCTGCAATAAAACAAGTCAATTAGAATACGCTTCAAACGATTTCAACATTTTACCAAATTAAAAATTAATTATTTAAATTTCTTTCTATTTTTTCATTGTTATATACAGTCACTTTTTTATTTGCTTTTGAAGTTTTCGGTGTTCTTGTTCAAGTAGGAAACTTTATTTCGTATTTTAGAATCACATTTTTTTTCGTTTGATGCAATTTGAAAATGGAATATTAAAATAAGAGGCTGTCAGAAATATCGGTTAAGGTTATGAGTTGGCGAGTTTCAGTTTTTTTCACGCCGTTTTTGTTCAAATAAGTTTTTTTCTACATCTACAGAGTTACAACTGTTTGTGGATCTTCTAAGCTGGTTTTTGTTTACGTACTACTGAAATGTAAGACGGAATATTATTTTCTACATAGAAAACTTTGTACTTTGGTAAGTTGGTTAAAAGTTTCTTTACAAAACAATTTTGGTTATTTTCAGTAAATAATGTCAGTGGAAGAGTGTGTAATATGTCTGGAAGAAATGGCAAATGCCGCTTACACTGTAGATTGCATGCACGAATTCTGTTTCAATTGCATCAAGAAATGGATCAACATCCGAAACAGTTGTCCTATGTGCAATAAAAAAATTGATTCCATTTACTACGACATTTCCAAAGAGGACACTTATAAAATCTGGAATGTTGAGAGTCGTAAACGAAAATCACCCGATGACGAGTGCGAAGATGCTGCAACTGAAGTTGCTAGTCAACAAGACAGAAATCAAGCACGCTTTTCATCAAACAGTAGAAGTCAAACGCGGAGCAGATCCTTTAGGAACAGACATTATTCGAGAAATGATGAACGGAGAACATCAACAAAACATCGCCATTCTTCAAGAAAGAACTCAAAACGAAGATTGAATTAAAGATGCAACGAAATTTTACTGTAATGTGATGTAATGAATAGATAAATTACATTTTCATAGTGTAAGGACTGCGAAATTAAGAAGCCTGAATATGAAACGGTGCATTTTTTTAAATTATTACATACACATTTAAAAACGATGTATTGAATTCAAACGAGATTATACTCAAATATTAACTATCTGGAAGAAACCAATATTGATCTTTTTCTTTCCATAGACACAAAACGTGCATGAAAGCTAACGACGTCTGGTAGAAATTTCAGGCACTGCATATTGCGACTGCTCGAGGTAACTTTGATTCGTAATTTCAGTTCAATTTTGACCAATAAGAATGTTACTCTTAGTTGGTAAACAAGTTGAATTATTTGAGAGTCGAAATTCGGTTCAAGTGATATCGAACAAAAATGTATTGCAATTCAATTTGGACTATAAAAGCTAACTTCTAGAATTTCATAAATAGAAAAGTAAACTTTGTAAAATAACATTTTAATTGAATAATTTTTATCATTACAAAGGATAAGAGTCAATTGGGAAATATTATTTCAGCGAATTTCAGTTTCTATTATACCAATAAAAAGGTGCTTTAACCTAGTTTTGTTTTATAAATTACACTTTGACAATTGAAATTGTAAACAAAAAATTTTCCTTTGTTTTTTATTCATTAAAAACACAAAATAAATCCAATCAATTTATTGATTGATCGACTGATACTAAAATAAATCCTATGAATTAAACCATTGTTTTTATTGTTATTTTGACATTCAGTGAACCTATAGAATTTGAGATTTCATCACTAGCATTCGGGTCAAACCAATTGATTTCTCATTAACATGCGCGCAGCGCATGAAGTAAAGATTAAATTTGACAACTACAGTAATTTGCTTTTACGTTTAAACGACAAAATTTTCAGATAAAGTTACTAAATTAGAGTCTAGATTGAAAGTTTGTTTACCTACACTTAACATTGACGTCGAATTTAGAATTTTGCAATTATTAAGGAAAATCAATATTATACTCTGAGCCAAACTCTCTGATTACATAAGGTGAACTAATCGCATTTTATCTCACACATGAAAAATGGTGCAATCAAAAGATGGCTTTTAGTGAATGCATTTTTGCAAAAAAAAACATAAATGACTTCGTATGGAAAATTATTAAACGCCTCTAGACAGTTCATTTATCTTTTTGTTGTTCAACCTTTGCTTTTTACCACTTGATCGAAATTCTCAACTAACACGTCAGTTGTAGAAACATTTATCTTCCCCTTTTTTTTATCGTTTTAAACTGCCTTAGAACTTTTATTCTTTTGTTATTTCAAATTAATTTAACAGTTTCAATTTTCTCCCATAATAAAAGTGAAAAAAGTTGAGCGAAAAGTTTTGCCAGCACATTCTGGACAGAATACATTTGTCTTCATAAAAGCTCAAAAAATCAATTTCATAAAACTCCCAATAGGGAGCAGATTATAATTTTCCATTTGTGCGTGAGAAAAATTTCATAAATGCTATTTACAAGGCTTGGTGAAAAGTAGTTGTTTTCATTGTCACTTGCTTTATTGTGCACAATGGTATAAATCAAATCGTCCCAGGCGCCATTTATTTTGCATTCACAAGTGCATTCAATTAATGCTCATCGAACTTCAAATTACACATGATCAGGATAATCGTTTAATTTATCAATCTAATTCCAAAACATGTTTTGTTTCTGCCTAACGATTATTTTAACTGATGCATTTTTGTAAATGACATTTTGAAGAAGAAAAAGAGAAACTTTTTATTAATAAAAAGTTTTACTGTGCAGAATGACGTTAAAAGAATCTTAAACGACAAAATTTCTCGAGAAAATTCGCATTATTAATAATGTTAAATAGGAAGAAAAATAGAAGAGAAAAAATTAGATGCTGTGTAAACGTAATATGGCAGTTGACATATTCGCCAGGCGTACATAATGCATTCATACGAAGTGTATAGTGATAGAGAACGGAACATGTAGCGTGTTACTACGAAGGTTCTCAACTTTGTGTGTACACATGTCTTTTATTAGAGTATGTATTAGGGTATGTAATGCCACCAAGATTATAACGCACCAATTTTCCGTTAACTCGTAACGCATATGAATAAGAAACTACACAAATTTACTGAACAATAAATTAAATAACACACACATTTTATGTTCTTCATTTGATTGCAAAAAAAAAGAAAACGGTTTTTTTATTCGTCATGAGTGTTTTCTGGGGAAGTTGTCGTATAAAATTGGAATTTAATGTTTGGCATGGAGGTAACTTTGAGAATCACTGAACAGTATAAATCATTGTTAGATTAAACCCTGGAGCACGCGGTGGATGGGGCGATGGCGCGCTTTCACGGAATATAGGGTGAGCCAAAAGCATCGACCCATTTATTTCTCTGATAACATTTGAACCAATAATATTAATCGTTGAGTTGTAAATTTATTGTTTAAATTAAACAAAACGTGAAACCGGTTTTTCCATGAATTCAACTCTTATGTGAATAACTAAAAATAATGAAGATGATAAAATGAAATTTGTTGAGGAAAGAATGAGGAATTCCGGCAAGCTTAAAATTATGTGCATTTCAAGTTTAAATTGCTCTGCAAGATATTCTACGGACGAGTTGAATATTTAGTTACATACGAACGTACTCAGGCGACTTAAAGTTGATTTAATTTAGCTTGTGCGCTGTGTGTAATGGCGGAAGGACATATAATTTTGAGGATTTGTTTGAACGTCTATCGCGTTCTTTTTGCGTCAAATTTTTACTTCATATATCAGCGCGGAGAAAAAAATTGTGTAATTATAGAGAGCCTCTGCTTATGTCAATGGTAGCTGTAATTTTCATCAGATCAGTTTCAATCATCAAACTTTTGTAACTTGTTTGTTTCAGCAAAATGTGCAGACTTCCAAAAGTTTCCTTATAGCTATATACGTATTGCACTTTTAAAAGTTGAATGAGCTCATCCTTGTGCTTTTTTTGGTTTTCTTCTTTCATATGAGATTCATATTTTTTTATATCATTGCATGAGTTGCTATTTTGAAATTCAAATTGACATTCTAACAATAAAGTTCGAAGGCTAAAAACAACTTTGAGTTTCAATTAAGCAAATTGTATACGATCTGATCATTATAATTTGTTTATTTTTTCCAAACAAGTTTCTTGTGATAGGGGGAAATTAATTTGAACAATTTCGTGAAACTTGTTCGCAGAGGTTAAATGATATTCCTTGAGAGAAGATGTCTACGTTTTTCGAATGTAACTAAAATTCAAGATTTTCTTATGTACGAACTTTGAAGCAAGTCAATAGACTTTCCATAAATCCAAATTGATTTCTCGGATCGCGACGAATGAAAAGCAACTGATCTCGCGTCGGGTTATACTTTTCGCTCGATTTGTTGACAATGTCGAATTCTTTTAACTGTGTCATTTTTCCAATATTTGAAAATTTATTTTAAAAACCCGTCAAAAATAAAACAGACATGTCCAAAACAAATACACATAATAATTTGATTAATCTCAAATAAAAATGATCAATAATCAATAAATAATACGAAGTGAATATGAAATTATTGCAAATTATTTAGAGATTGTAAAAAGTCGAGAAAGAATTCGATTCGCAATTCAGTGCAGTCGAAATTTCACGACAATGATTTTCTAAAATTATCTACGGTCACTTGGCAGTGAGCCCCGATATTATATAAAGACATAATAAACCAGCATTAAAACGAAACTTGACGTTCAATATTATTCCAACGTTGAAGTTTACTTAATTGGAAAAGTTATTTTTCCATTAAAATATTTCAAAGGAGTTTAAGTTCAAAGAAACTGGTAAAAGAATGCAGCTGTAAATTAAACGTAAAAATTGAACACGCAAAATGATTTTTACACAAAATATTGCTTCATGTTCATACGATTTATTTTTGTTTTATTCAAAAGTTTCCGATCAAGTCAAAAGTTATAATTAGGATTGATTCATGAGGTTGTAATCAAATTGTTAGACGGCTTTAGAGTCGCGTTTTTTGAACCGTAATTTTACGGAAATTAAGTTGTTGCTCGTATTATCTAGATTATGTTGTCGTAACTACAATAACATGATCTTGCTCGACAAAAGACAAACCAGCACAAACATAACGCATAGTAAAAACAATTTTTGGATTTTATAATTTTAAAATTATATATTTGAAATTTTTTTTTAATTTGTTAAACATAAAAACAGGAAAAGATAAAAAAGTTTTGTAAAATGTAATGAACGAAAATTTTAATTAGTGTGTGAACTCATCGATACAGTTACGCAAGTCGCTGAAATATTGAGTAGAGAAAATTTGGACGATATACCTGGGAAAGATAAGCGAATCGCAATAACGGAGCTTAACGCTGTACGACGTGTACGGAATGCGTGTATCTCAGTGCAAAAGGTTAATGCAATTGTACCAGATAAAAGTTTTCAAACTTTTCTTATCACACACGCTTTCATGCAAATTAATGAACAATTTTTACCAACCAACTCCGTTTCGCTATTTGCATAATTTTGATCAGCTTTTATAGTAAATAATAATGTACAATTAAAAAGTTATCTGATATACAAGCTACAAATAGAAGCTATAATTTCACGTTCATTTAAACTTTTACTAAAATGATTATCTTTTATGCAAATCCCTTTCGAAATATTAAACCTATATAGGTTTTCTATTTCAAAAAATGTTCGAACTAATAAAACTTGTAGTAATATTACGTATTTAATAAGACGGTTTTCAACAATAATTAAGATTTTACCGAGTATCTTAATTTAAATGACTTCACTTATTGTAGTTGCAAATTTGAAAAATACTTTACGTTTTATGACAAGTATGAGTTAAAGTAGTCGGTTGATTAGATAGTCATCTTTTGTTTGCATACCTGGAACAGAAAAAACAACTCGTTATTATTTTGAATTATTTCTTTGTAACAAAATTATAAAATGCGGTTCAATTGTTAATTGTTCTTCATTTTTTTGAAATGTTTATTTTTGATTTTGTAAAATATTCAATTACATTATGACATTTTCAAATGAATACTAATTGAAATTTGTAATAAAAAAAGTTTCAAATACAAGTGACAGTTAATTGGAATGAAAATTAACAGCGAAAAACGTGTCATTTATTTATAAAGAGCGTAGTCATTGACTTTAAACTTCACACATATTCATCCTTCGTAAATTATTGGCAAGGTGTGTGCATCTGCCAGAAGTTGGTGGCAGCGATCCAGATAACGACATATCAAGAGTAGTTGTAAAATCGGTGGAATGGTTAAACATTCATGAAATGTTAACAATCCGCCCGAAACCCAACTACAAATATGCTAAATATTTGAGCGACGATTTGTCTCAATCAATTATTTTTATTGCTCTTTGCTATACATCCAGCGTTTATTGATTTTCTCATACTCCAATACGTACGATTCCCTTTCAGTTCCGATCAAAATTACAACTCCGAACTCATAATCATTTTATATTCGATCAATTCCGTTGTATAAATACAACATAGAAGTTAAATAGGTACGTTCAGAGTACATTGATGCCGCAATTGAAAAATTTCTATATACATGAAATCTTTACTCCTCGGATTGTAAAGTCGGTGGTGGTGTGAGGGCGACGAACGGAGGTCAAAGCGAGTAAAAGAGCAAAACAAGTTAAAGATGCTGAACGTAGTTGAATCTTTATTGGAAACTCTTGCTTCCGGTGTGAACTTATTTGGCAAAACTATAATGCGACCAAATTTAACCGCAACATGTATAATTTGTCATAATCATTGGTTTTGTTTCAAAATGAGACAATAAAGATTCATTTGAGCGCGAACCAGGAAACTTTGTAATTTTGAAAAGATGAAATGTTTGAACGTAAGTTGTGCGAATTGCTTATCAACACATTCGCCTCTGCATGTGTATGTGCGTGAGTAAGAAGGTGTTGGTGTTTGAAACGCGCAACGTCGAGTTGGGAGCGCCTTCGATACCTCACTCCACCGTACACCTAAGTCTACCGTACGATATTCAACCAGCAGCCCCGAACATTTTCGCATTTTTGATGTAAACTCATTTTACAACTTATTTGTTATTTTTATTCATTCGCTTCGTTTGTTTAATTTACTTAGTTTGTTTTGTACAAGGATGGAATGCTGAATGGACATATAGAATAAAAAGTAAAATATAAATTAGAAACTACATATACGACAGTTTAAGTAAAGAAAAGCCTTGCGGATTTGGAGTCATTAAAGAGAGTAAATGCGCGCGTAAGTATATTACAACAAATGTACTAGTTTCTACCGACAAGTGTATTGCTTGAAACAGAACAATGTCGATAAAGATTGAACTTTATTTAAGCTGCCAACGTCGAAACAAGCTGGCAAACTTTCGCGAAAATTACTTTTTCTTCTACAATTTTATAAAAACGTCCTAAAACGTTTCTTTTACAAGTTTTCGTAAATTCGGAAATATCGATTTTGTAATAAACGAACTTTTTGACTTTGCACCGGCACGAGTTTGAAAATGTTTGCACAGAGATAAGTGCGGCTTTTTAATCAAATAAAAGCTGCTTGATTCATTATTTATTTACACAGCGAATCCGTCTAATTACAAAATTATTTATGCAAACTAACTTTGCGCAATCAGTTAGCAAGTATGGCACAAAATTTATTATGACAGCCACTCATTGTTGAATGAACATTGTGAAATGCATTATCACGACAAATGTAAGCGACGTTTATTCGTCCGATGGGAACAATATACAGTAAATGGAAGAACTACAACTAGAATTATTGAAACAAAAAAATTGCTCAGAAAATCAATGAATCGGTAGCAATTAAGAAAATATTTCTATTTCGATCTCGACAGTTTACATTGTATATGAAAATGATAATATTCCTTATACAGTGTAGGTGTGTTACATAATACTGTTCTGTTTTCTGGAATATAAACGAAGACAAAAGAGGAATAGATAACGGCGTGAGATCGCGATAACTTTGCAAAATACGAGTATCGCCCTCCCCTGAATGAATCAGCGAACAAGTATATGCACAGCTGGTTGCATTACATTTTTGAGTAATTTTTTTTTTATTTTTTTTAATTCAATAAATGTTATCATCATCTTATAAGCTTGTTTGAAACATTTTCATAATTTGCAACTCTCTCTATATTTTCAGTTAACTTTCACCTTTTTCTAACGTTTTTTAAATCAATTCTTCGCAACGATCGTATTTCTTTAGGCATGATATAAAAGTCTAGTGCGAATCGAGAGAAAAAAAGTTTTGCGAGTATGCATAATAACGTGAACTATAGTGAGCATATTTGTTAATGAATTCAATTGCGTCTGCGCGACTAGATTAGACATTCGTCTCAAACTGACTTGAGTAAATACGTTAGAGTATGGAAGTTTGAGATCGTTAATTAGAGTCTTCAAAGAGCTCAAAGAGAAAGCTATGCCGTTCGCAATTAAGTTTCCGATTTCCGTTGTGAGATCGAGCTCAATAGATCTGATCATCCCTGCGTTTAGTAATTAATAACTCATTACCCACAAAATTCTAACTTTTGTAAAATTTGTCAAAACAAATTTTTTAGTATTTGATAAAACATTGCAAAATCCACAACTAGAATCATGCAAAGGCAGCCTATTCAAAGGAAGAATAATTTGAAATCAAGCATAAAATCGAGAATTGATATGAAATCGTCAAAGCACGGATTTTCGGATGTAGATTGGATTTTATTTGATGACAAGAGATACGCTGATGAAATAAAAATTGGACCAGTGCGGTAAATGAGAGGATTGTCAATGGATTAATGGGCATTGAATAATAACAGCTTAATGCGACTGTATGAAATGTATCGAATGCTCTGATTAATCAAGCGAATATCGATTGGTAGCGAGATAGCTGCGCGCATCGTGTGACATGGAGCTGAGAGTGGGGTCGGCCTGCTATGCTGCGAGACGGGGCAGTCAACCTGCTGCCAACAGA
Organism: Telenomus remus; assembly: GCA_020615435.1. Classification (NCBI taxonomy): domain Eukaryota; kingdom Metazoa; phylum Arthropoda; class Insecta; order Hymenoptera; family Scelionidae; genus Telenomus; species Telenomus remus. The sequence goes on from CM036336.1 coordinate 5,279,683, forward strand.
GGTTCTCAATCAGTAGCACGTATTTTTTTATGCATATTACGTTACATAAGCCTTCATGTCCTCGTTATTTACATTTGTCCATATTTATCACTTATCAAGCAAGTATTCTTACATTATAATATATTTTTAATTTTTTTATTTATTAATTTTATTTTCATAAATAAAAAGAACCTTGTTTTCTCGTTTGTGTTCTTTCTCTTTCCCTATTCTGATTTGCTTCGCTGCAAACAACTTTCTCAATTCATACTTTTTTCATTTCCCAATCAAAATAAAAATTAAAAAATATTTTCCTTCGTAACTTGTCTATTGATACGTCATATTATTTATTATTGATATAGTGAATGTAACTATCTGAGACGGGAGATGAAGAAAAACAAAAAAATCTGTAAATTAACACAGATATTTCAAATATCTTCAATCTGCTTTTATTGAACGATGACATCAGCTCGACAAACCAGTCCGTCGAATCATATTCCTCAAATAGCACTGAAGTATTACAATAACGATTTATACATTACTTTAAAACTCTTCACGAATGGAATTACGAAAGATGTAGTTGCTACGACATTATTCAATTGAACTGTCTTTATTCATCGTCAAGTATCTTTTGTTTATGATCAACAAAAGCTTTTATATTCAAAAACGATTAATCAATTGATTGACAATTAAATTGAAAATTTTCCAGGAAAAAATGAATTGTCCTTCAAAATAAATGATTGAAATGTGTTTTCGCAAAAATTAGATTGATTGAAATTAATGAGAAATGAAAAAATTTTGAAAAAAAATTAAAAAATAACAAGTTAATGAGTGAAGTTGATGGCATTAGTAGAACCAGTAAGTTTGAGCCAAAGAGAGCTTTTCTAGACAGCTGCCCCCGCATTATTTATCACAGTAATTGTCAATAAACTACTCGCTTCCCTTGTGTTCTTGCTGCCTGGCATATCATGAGATAAATTCACTTTATGGGGACTTTTGCTTCAAAGTCACAAAAGGTATATCATTTTTTGAAATATTTTGTCATAGTATCTGGGATATCTAACGATATTACGAATTACATAAGTGGTGATATTGTACAAACAATGTAAAAACTACTAAGATACTTTTGTTGATTTAAAAAATTCTGAAAATTTTTATCTCTAAAATTAGTTATCTCATTTTCTTTTGTTTTATATTCGTATGCAAAATAGAACAAATAAAAATGAAAAAAAATTGAAAAATAATCTAGGTGATTACAAATTAAATCACACAGTTGTGCCTCGTGTGTATACCGTTATCACAATTTCCTTTTATTATAAGAAAAGAAGTACAAAACAAGCCAAATGTTAGTTTAAAAGTGTTTTTAAAAAAGTTTCATTTCTAGAAACAAGGTCATCGAAATCTTTGTCTGGGCTATCCAAATTTAAAGTCACTCGACTTGATTTAACGATATGTGTAGGCTAAATATCATTTAAATTTTACAATTTAAAAATTATATACATCATTTTGCACACGACTGGTAATGTTTTATTTTTCAAAATGAAGCAATAAAAATATTATGATTATTTGGCCTTTTGTTCAAATTCAATAATTGGTCATTTGATTAAAATACTGCGCGGCTTGGATTCTTTTTGAATTGTTATTTTGAAGTTTCTTTTTGTTCGCTTCTTTGTAATTCTTTCCTTTTGATCGTGACTCATTTTGCATTAATTATCTGCAGGTATACGAAAAAAAAACAGAGCGAGAGAGACCGAACGCGGGTTAGTAAAAAAGACATGCACTCGCGGCATGTAATCTGTTTATATCCCTCGCGACTGGTCGTTTTCTCGGCGATCGGTTCATGTTACACGATTCGAAAATTACATGTAATCATCTCCAGCAACTCGGATGTAATTTATTTGCAATTGTCCACGGCATTGCTGTGTCAAATCAGATAAATTATACTATTTTTTCGCCCTGGATTTCTTTACAATTCAACAATAGAAAATTTAAGTTTACTTTAATCAATCAATTTTTGGACGATCAAATATTACTATAAACAACATTGAATGTATAGATGTTTCATTGTCTTTCCTTCCAAACTGACTTATTCAATTCATTATTATACAAAACTACAAAAACAATTGAGCGGATTTTTGAATTCATAGAATTTCCCAACAATGCACTCAGCGTACAAAATATTGTCGAGTACACGCGTTTTGTAAAGAATATCGTATATGAATTTTTATTTTAATTTTCATATTTTCCGAGGTTTTGCCTGCCTGTTTTTTTATGTACAGTCGAAAGTATAAAAATGTGTTTGTACTTTGTGCACAGACAAGAAAAGAAAAAATAAATATAAAAAGTCAGCGTTACGAAAACATCAGAGAAATGCTCTCTCCAGCACATAAATAACAACTCCATAGCGTTTCATCTTGAAATTTATAGATTTTGTATGATTTTCAATTTAATCAAGGAAAAAAAGCAAACAACGTTTAAATTAACTCTTAATCATTTCAGTTATTACGTGCTTAACTAATACTTTGTCTACGTCATTACACTTGCTCGTAACAGTCGATATGAAAAATGCGATTTAATTAAAAAGTTGTTTGTGTTTTAAAGCATGTTTGCATCATAATTATATAAATTTCAAAACATCTGCAATTATTTTACGTTCAAATCAAATGCGGAGTTTATTCTTTAATTATTGTATTATCATTCTATTCCAAATGAGGTTTTCCCTACAATTTGGCGAGGACGTTTACTAAGATTTCATATTTAAACAAAGGAAAAGTAATTTTTATAATTTATTTTACATATTTGCAATGTTATTTTTTACTTTTTCTCGTCTGTTTTCTGAATTCGTTTTAGTGAACCGGACTTACTTGTTAAAAATTATTTGATTAATTTAATTCATGAAAGAGTTTAATTCTATAAAATTAAAAAAAAATGATGAATAATAAAAAATGTAAAAGTTCCGGAAAAATAATTATAAGAAAGTGCACAAATTCAAAGCAAATGTCAAAGTCTTTGAAGTATTACACTGAACAATTATTATTATACAACATGATAGCATGTTTCTACTCGAGGTTGCGTTTGATATTCTAATTGACCCGTTTTGCATATAAAAGGAAAATGTTTGGTAGATGAGAAAAGATTTTAATTACGTTGCATCTTTTCTTTAAACCCACTCGAGATTTATTGGATTAACGATCTTGCAATTTTCATCATGACTCTTCCTCTCTAACTTTGTGTACTTATTATTTTTTTAATTGATTGCTTCGATGTTCATGGGATATAATCGAGATTCAAAACACCGCGATGAAGCGTTTGAATAGAATACAAATTCGATTTTCCTCATTTTTTTCACATTGATCAATTATTATCAATTATTATTAATTAATTGAAAGTAAATACCAAACTTTGTAAATTCTTTAATTTTTTTCTATATAAAATAAAGTTAAGAAGACAAAAAATACTTGCATGATGAAATAAAATCAAAAAATATGATTAAATAAAAATGATAGAAAAGTTCAGTGTGTGGTGTGTGGTAGGAATTAATAAACAACGACATGCCTTACGCCGACGCGTGTGTAATTTAACTGTTTATAAAATTGCACGAGAGCGGATTCGAAGTGACTTTCCCATATAAATGTGCATTTCAAAAAAATAAAAAAATTGCGTTATAATAGATAAAGTAATAAGAACTGTAGAAAAGCAAATCTACATATAGGTATAAATGAGTATAGCCTAACGCAATATTATTTATTGAGTATAAAAATTTCGCTCGCGAAGTAAAAATAAAACACGTATGGTTGTCATGATTACACTCTATAACCACCGAAGAATTAGTGTTTAATAAACACATCGGTTGAATAATGAAAAATTGGTGAACAAAATTGACTCAACGTGTAAATGCCATTTTCTAATTAAAATTTTATCTTAACGTCATCAGAATAAAGTGGATTTCAAGGTGGATTTAGTAGAGTAAGATTCGTTGAAAAAACATGGCAATTTCATACTGAGAAAATGAAAGGTATTAAGTCGATGGTACTTTTGTGATTAAACTAATTATTACGTTTTTTCATCGTCAGAACAATTTATGAATAGCAAAAGATTTGTTATAACTTATCGTGCATACTTTAAAGCCTTTGCTTATCCATTCTCACGCGCGGAATTATGACCGCGGAAGAAAGGTCGTACTCTCTTTTGCGAGACTAGTGAAATTGAAATTTCACTCAAACAATTTAACTTGTTGCAATAATTTTTGAATAAATTCGCCACTGCGCTTTGCGTATGAGTATAAAAGGGATCAAAAATGTTGAATGAGTATTTTTTTAAAAAAAAGTAAATAAAAAAGAATGAAGATTTATTGTTGGTTATTTGTAATAAATTTGAAGACAAATATAATTCATTTAAGAATTTATCTGCAAATATTGGGAGTGGGTTTTGTCAGTTTTGTTTAAAATAGGTCGGTTAGGAAAGATTAGCATCCTCTTGATCGTTCGCCCTCGGTTTGGCTCGTCATAGTTGATGCTCGACTATATGGTATATAAATGTGTACGCTCGCGCATATTTGAGAGATGCGAAGCCGAGTGAGGGAAAGAAAAGATAGAAAAAACGAAAACAGAATCGACAGAGATGGAAAGTGAACGAAAAGTGGGGGTATCCGGTCGTTGCCACGTCCAGAGAGCTCGTTCACTTGTTTTGTACCCCCACCATTGCACACATACGCCGCACAACATAAACGCTTGCCATTTAATCAGCCTCATGAACTTATCGATTTTTGATTGTATTATTACTAACAGCTAATGTACACATTTGATGACATTTTTACTAATTATTGTAATCTTTTTTTTTTCGTTTTTTTTATAACGTGCAAAAAAAACTCGTCTTATACCAATTTCATTCCTTTCCAATTATCAGATATTCAAAATTTTCATTCCAATTATTAGATATTTGAAATTTTCAGTATAAAGTCAATCAGCGATCTAGAAATATAGTGAAAAATTCGAACACACATTTTATTCAAATGAATTCATGGTTGCTCGTCGATGGGACAATAACTCGAATCTCAACACGAAGTTATTTTCTCATCCCACTCATTCCTTCTTTCAACTTTTTTCTCTTTTTCGTTATCTGCTTTTTTGATCATTCCCCTATTATTATGCTTTCTATGAAAGGGGGAAAAAATTCAAATGTATATCGGAGCCAAAGTCAGATGTCATGTTTTAACAAAAAATGGCCGCTTATTTCTTCTTTCTACTTTTTCCATCAAAATATTGTTCTATATATATTCCACAATTTGGCATGCAAAAAATAATGCTTACATTATGCACTGTATCAAAAAATCAAGTTTGCGAACTTTATATGCCACAGATTAATTTTATCTGTGAATCCATAATGCAAATTGGATAATCAATTTATTATCATTTTAATTAGACGTTGAAAAATGCAACAGCAAAATGTAAACTCGCAAGGCTTTTGGAGTTATAATTCTGCAAAAACTATTTTCCCAATATAAACACAGCAGTTTTATTTCAAAAATGTTGGCTTGTTGCGAGCTCGAGAAAGATCCACCGACCTATGGTCGGTGGATAAGAATGGTCGAAATAAATTTCGCGATGACTGTAAAGCTTGCGCTAAATGGAAATAAGTAGTCGCACAGCAAACGAGAAAACGAAAGAGGGATGAAAATTAGAAGGAACAAAAAAGAAGAGACAAGAAGTAAAAAACGAGAATGGCAGAGACGGAATACCACATTGCGTCGTTGAAGTTAAACAGAGAAAAAGAAATTGAAAAAAAGTGAGCTCAGAATTATTGAAATGGCTGACAAAATTGTGTGCAAAGAGTACAATTTAATGTAATTGATGATAAATGAATTGTCAACAAATAGTCTGCTAAAATTTGATCAAAAAGCATGTGCCCGCTCTGTAAGTAAAACAGAGCTTCAAAACACAATTAAGTTGGTTTAATACCAGGCGGTCTTGTTCAAAGTTGGTTCATTAATGGGCGCATTAACGCAAACTTCGACCAAGAGATTTGTATAAATTGGTTATAAAGTTGCCTGCCAGCTAACGTAACGCTAGCGCACGCTATAATACATACAAAAGGGACATGTGTTTGAATTCGAACTACCAACACATACACTTCTTGTGATTTCAACGTGCAATCTTCCGTCTCATTTACTCTCTCTCGCTTCATTCCTCCATTTTTTGCCCCTGTACAGTTGTTTTCCTGTTCCAGCATGAAATATAATTCCAAATCTCGAACACTGATCAACTCTAATAAATAATTAAGTGCCGAGATAAGTTTTAACTTTTGAACAGAGCGAGAAAACAGAAAGAAAAAAGCTGCATTAAATTTGTTCAACGCGAGTCTTAATGCAGCAAACTTTTAATTGAAAAGAACTCTGAAAACATTTTGGTAGCTATGACGAACTTGGTTGCCTCTTCTTAATAAGTATTTTAATTGAATGCAAAATGATCGTTTATTTTTAGCAAATAAAAATGTATGTCAATTTGAATGTTTTTCGACAAAATGTTGTATAGTTAATGACCATTAGCGTGATCTCTTTTTGCTAATGCAGAGGAACTGGGGTGCAGATTAGTTTAGAATAATAATATAAAAGCGGCACATTTGCAAGAGGGTGATTCATGCGCCGGTTAGCGCGCACACAACGAAACACCTCTCGATGCTCTGACACGTGCATCCACGCCGCGCGCGCTATTAATTACCAAGTTTAGCGTGCGCATGCGCATTACATCCAACGTGCTCTCGCGCGGGATAAGACTCGCAAAAGAGAGCCTGTGTGGTACGCACTGTAGAACCAATTTGTCACTTTCTGCGCTATAAATCGATTGGAAAATATGACAGATTACACTTAATATATTCGACAAAAATTTACTGTCATTCAATGCTGTTCCTTTACGTATCATAATTTTAAAATTATTTTTTTTTCACTTTAATTAATTTTGAATTATTTGATTGAAGAATGAAAGTTGATTGGAACGGAATGAAAAGAGAAAAGTATTCTTTGATTAATTATTTTCCATTTAGTGTCGAAATTGAGATATTGCATTGGATTGATAATAAAATCAACGTAAAACGTGGATTCAACGCGACAATAGAATTCCGTCGGAAAATCAATACATAGTATTTGTAGATGAAAATGTTTATCGCGAGTTATTCGTTCTCTCGGCGTTGATTTTTCAATGTAAATAAACGGCATGCGCGAGGATTGTTAACAATAAAAGTGAATGTTTGTTTAGAATCAGTTACGTTAAATTACGTTAACATCATCATTTCCAATGTTTTGACAAAAGATTTTTCAAAAAACAGAAATTACTACTCTTTTTTATCATCGCATTACGTTTTTAACGCTTGGGATAATAAAGATTTTAACAATTTAGTATTTGAGTAGAAAACGGTTTGAACGTTTCCGAGCACAAAGTTTTGCTTTATTTATTTTCTTCTCTCCACCTTTCGCTTTATAACCTTGTTCAATGAAAAATTCAATTACGGTTTATACCCGACTTAAAATAAAGCAAAATTCAAATCCTCTTTGTCTGAATTTCGTTTGGAAATTTCAATTTCGTTTCGACAAATATTCGTAGTTGGATTAACAAAAAGATAATTTTTGCTTAAAAATTTAATCATAGTACATTCGTAATCGAAATTTATCTTTACACAAATACATTAACTTAAATTTGAGTAAATTTCATTATTTATAAACATCTGTTTGTTTGACGTACAAATTTAGCAGGATAAATAAAATATTCATCTGATCGTGATTCAAATTCATTTGAATCAACTTTATTGAAAAAATATTCGAGGTATGCATGTGAAACATAAACGTGCGATAGGCAGACAATAGATGGGGTGGGGGATAAAACGCTGTGAATGGGGTGTCTCGGCCTTTTTAAACCCTTCAGCAACAACCTGCCTGCATAAACGCGCTATAAATAAGTCAGTACAATTTTGCATAGTAATTAAGTGTTACCGAATTTGAAATTTCATTTTGTTCCAACGGTATTACATTATTCTGATTTTTCACTCTCAACATTTCATGCATCAATTTATTTTAATAAAAAATTGAGATTGTGATACCAGATTTTAAGCAATCAATTTTCGATTCAAGTTTTTAACGTGAATGAAATTAACAAGATCTATTTTTTCGACCTGTAACATTTGTTTATGCAACTCGATATGCAAGTCATCTTGAATGAAAAAATTTACATTTCCACACAACAAAAAATACATACCTCCATCAACATATCGACATTTTTTATTCATTAAAATTTCCTGATCTACCTTTATACTGGGTCATTTTATTTCGTAAAAAATCAAATCAAATTTTCAATTTAATGAAATAAAAAGCTTCAGATAAAGTTCGTTACGTTTTCAATATTTAAAGGCAAATATTGCTGTTCACAAAGATTGTGTGAGCAGTTTCGTAAAATTAGCTTCAGGTCATCGCACTTTTTTAGGCTTTGGTCTGCATTGTTCTTTGAACAATCGTGTACAAGTTAGTATTGTTCCAAGTTTTTTCAATAATAAAATCTGTTAGACTTTTTTCCAAGATTATTTTCAATGTAATAAAAAAGATAAAAAAGGGATAGAAGGTAGAATCATAGGAACAAAAGTATATAGCAAGTTGACGTCACATAAAAACGACAGTATATTATCATAACTTTTGAAAACTCGTTCGCGACGTTATCCGTTTGCTTCGACATAATTTATAATGCCCGTGCGATAGAGTGAAGCTCAATTCGGATTCTCCAAACAGCGCGCTAAAGCAATTCCTTTTTTTTGTGACAGCAATAACAAATTTGTTCAAGCGCTATTCATTTGAGAGATTTGAATAAATAAAGTTCGAAGAATTCTCGTCCGTTTCTGCGAGTCATTTTGCATGCGTTTTCAACGTCAGAGAAGTTTTTCGAGAAAGTAGGATAATTGATTGAAATTAGTGAGATTAGCTGAAATCAGCAAATTAGTTTAACGTCGCAGTTGAGAATTGGAAAATAACGTGGACTGGAATTTTTTTTCAATGATTTTATCGCTTTTCTTTGCTAGCTGAAAATTGCACGAACTCAAACAAACAATTTAAATCATAAATCACAACCAAGAATTGATTTTTAATTTTACCATAAAAAGCGTTATAGTCGTAAAATTATAGTCGTTCAATTTTAATGAATTTAAAAAATAACTCTTTAACAATGTTCACAGAATATGAAATTCGTGGCTTTTGAATGGAATGAAAAGAGGTTAAAGAAAATAACAAATTGAAATGAGTGATTGCATGAGATTGTTGTGAATTTGGCGTAGAAAAATAATTCGCATAGTAGAGCATTGTAATAAGTTGGGCGAAATCGCAATGTCACATGGTGTAACACGCGCATAATACACAGATCTGAATGTGAGCTTATGATACGCATTGCGCACCTGCGTGCAACATATCACAGCTATTGCAATACATTATCGGCCAGATGGCGCGTAACAACGTCTCGCCGGCATTATATTTTCAAAGACAATTGGGCCAAGTTGCTAAGCGCAGTATCCCCCTCATTACATTCGCAACCACCGTTTGACAAAGTTGAATCAATCTGCGCTATCTATATATCTTGTCAATAAAATCTAATTGATTCAGTCACGGTTTCATTCGCAGTTCAATCGAAATTGTCGCATTGAAATAAATTAAACTGAACAATAATTCAAAAAAGTGGATCGCATTTGTGATGCAATTATGCGCAGACAATAATTAATAAATCATCATAAATTGTAAATACTTGCTAGCGGTAACAAATGCGGATAACGAATTATGATGGAATCTGAATATCCGAACAAACTGCAAAAGATCGGTAAAACTCTCTGTTATATAAGTGACAAGAAATGATTGCAAATATTATTTTGCGGAATTTAAATCATTGAAACCACCGGGCCGGAAGTGTTGATTCGAGAAGTTAATCTGGAGTGAAATAAAAAGCATTTGTTTTGCAATGGAGAAAGATTTGTAAAATTTAGTTGTTTAAACACAAATAAACGTTTTGTATACATTGTAGTTTTACAATAAACAAGTTTTTCTCAATTGACGTGCTCAACTTTTTGTCCTAAATTAAAATGGCATTTTCGTAATCCGCTTTTGTGAGCTAAATTAGGAAAATAAAAAGTAAGTTAGTTTGAATGAATTAATGAATATCGTTATATATGCAGGGAAGAGAAATTGTATAAAATGTTTGCATGAATTTGTAGACGACTGGTTGCGCGATAAAATAATGTGAAATTGAATACATTCAAAGTTTATTCTCGCGGCTGTAAATATTCAATGATCAAATACGGGACCACAAAGATGATCTCGCGATCGATAGGATCTAGCTGAATGCGATCCGAATGCGACGTATCTTGGCATACATGTGGAATACAAATCAGAGTTTGCAACAGCCGAAAGAGTGCTGATGTGTTCCGATTTATATATGTATATATACATACAGACTTTGTATAGACTTATACATACACGCGATGCGTTGGTATTTAAGCCGGTTCTGCATCACGACACATTAAAAGACAACCGCCTCTAATATTGACCACTCCGAATGGACAACCATTCAAGCCTTGATATGCTAACCTTGTCGTCGATTCAATTATTTCGTCTCAACTTGTTATCGTTTAGAATTTTCATCATTCGCATTATTTTTTGTGTTGCAATATTTTTTTCACAATATTTTTGTGTCACAGTATTCTTGACTAAACAGATACAACTGAGTTAAATGTATAATTATATAATAAAAAAATATTCAATTATTGAATTTAGAGTTTGTTTGGTTTCAGTCGGTTTAAAAAAAACGTATAATAAAAGACGATTCAATCGTGCCGAAGGAATCTTATATATTTATGTCATTCTCGCAGAAAAATTTTTCTTTGTTCTGCGCTGGAAATACCTCACAAGTATGAATTTCAAACCGGACGCTCCTTCTGGCACTCTTTTACTGGTCATAAAAATAGTATCAAATTTATTTTTGTATTCAAACAAAATCTCAGCGTTTTTATTCGACAGAAAAATAAATCTGACAAAATTGATCTTCAATGAAATTAATAATAAGTAATACATAATAAATAATCAAAAATGAAAATATTTTATAAATAAAATTGTTTGAAATTTAATGCAATTATTGTAACAATTACATGACTATTTTAAAATTTGTTCAAAAAATAATGTTATTATAAAATTTCTTTGGTGACTGTACACAAGCAGTTACTCTATTGCACGCAATTTCGGAGTATAGAATTCGTGTTCAACACACAAGCGAAACATTATAAATAACTTTTGGTGGCACTGCATAAATCCGTTTAGAAACGCAATATTCAGGCACATTCAACGAAATTGTTTATATGATTTATACCGCACGAAATATTCCACTTTAATTAATCGTTGATATAATATTATTAATTTTGAAAATTAGTTCAGTAATTGGATAACCGAATAATACGCGACCGTTGCAATAAGGTTGACAATAATAACTTATTCCGAAATACGTAACGATGTGAGGAAAATATTGTCTATTTAATTTTGTTTAATTAATTAATTAACTCTGCTCATCGAATAAAAACTGTTTTACATTCGAGCATTTTTGATTGTTAAAAAGTTCTATCAACAAGTTTTTAACTTCAATGATTAAATTTCTGTTACACTCAAAACATCATAACTAAAATAATCATCATTATTAAAACGAGAAAAGTTAGATCGGATGAAAGTGACATTTTTATTTTCAAAGGATTATACGTGAATCAAAAAATGTTTGGAAAGAGATTTTTCAGAGGCAAAAAGAATTAGTGGTTGAAAAAATAAAAATTGCGAATATCATAACATAAATTGGTAGGGGGAAATAAATACTTTACGCGTATGTCAGAGGTCGGGCTTTTTTCATCGACTGTTGTGCGAAACCCTCTGTGTGGAACTCTAGAAAATCTATTGACCCTCGTCATGCGTCGACGCGCCTGCATAATCGTACTACAATTTTACCACCATTCAACGCAGTCGGCTCCGTTCGTGTACACGTAAATATGGAATGCGCGATACACATGTCTATCCATTTATGTTACCTCCGTCCACTTTAATTAAATAACTTCAATGAAATATCCATATCTCTTTCTCTTCTATTTACAATTATCTTGTAAGTACGCGACTTTCCGTTACCTTTCATTTCAAATTCAAATCATTCTCATTTGATACATTATCTATTAATTTTTTTGTTTTACCCAAAATACTATTGCATTTTGTAATGAATCTTTATATTGAAAAATTGTTGCAAAAATTGCAGACAAAAACTGTTTATCAATTAGATTATAAGTTTTTGTTTTTTATTGTTATTGACCTTAAATTGATGTTGCAACGAGGCACGTTTTATGATCATCTATAATAAAAACCAACACTTTCGTGTGAACGCCCCCGCCGGGACCCTTGCCAAGAGCAATTTGTAAAATGTAAATCTCAAGACATGGCTTAGTTGACCACAGCGCGTCACTCACAATGAGCCTCAATTGTTATACACACTCATGACCTGCTCACATAAATTTTCAGCTATTTCAATTTGTTATACAAAACACTATAGTTCTCAGTTTCCAATCTTATCGACTTGAAAAAACGATAAAAGTCGATAAGGTTGAAACCTACGTTCAGAATACTATTTTTTAGTGCTTTCTGATATCAATCAAATGTTATTGGAAAAAAACTGTAGTTAAAAAATTCAAAGCGTCTGAATTAGTTATTAAGTTGGTGCATTTTATGTATATCATATAATTTGTTGAATCCAAAATAATTGAGGTGAAGTGTCGAGGCTTCTTTGTACAAGAAAGCGAGTCAATGCAAACCCGTAATTTACAAGAGATATCATCAATTGACCCGACTTTCTTTTTCCCTCTTCAATAATCCAATTTCATGCTTAACTATCTATTATCTTGACGCATTCGTAACTAAACTAAATCTTCCTTCCTTTTCATCTCCTCATTCTAGACTACAGAAATTAGCATAAAAAGATGTTTCTCAGTAAAAAATGAGGTGTTCAAGAAAGAAAATTGCAACTTGATCGATACAATTTTAGCAACCGCTAATGTTAGATCTGATTTCAACTAACAACGAATATCTTCATTTAATTTTGATTAGAAAAAACACACACAAATATGAAACAAAAAAATGAAGAAATAAATGAAATGGAATTGGCAAATTGGATAAAAAATAAAGAGATGGTTGAACGAAGAAGTTGGAAACAAAAACAATAATAGCAGCGAACAAAGGGAGACAATAAAATAAATGTATGGATATAGAGAAAGGCAAACGTGTGCAGACGACGGGTGGGGGACGGTTGCCGCGGTAACGCGTCCTCTCGCTATCCTCTTCTCTATCGGTGTTGCCGTCTCGCTCGAATATTGTGTACGAATTGCGCTTGTTAGTTCACTCACAATCACACACACGCACACGCTAATCACGCTACTCAGCGCGGCTATGCGTCTCTCTCGCTCTGACAAAGTGAACGGCGTTGACATTGTTAGATTACGGAACATCCTGATCTTGAACTCGCGTTTCGCACGCATTAATGCGTCAATCTAAAGACTCTTTGCTGTCGTTTACATCAATCCTAAATCGGTTATCCAAGTATTGTAACTGACATAATGCCGAATGTAACATTACTAACTTAACTTTGCAACATTTGAACATTTTCTCGTTTTAGTTCATCCAATCATTCAATTCAGCAATCAGCAAGCAGATTAAAAACCAGTAAAATTATTGGTAACATTTTTTTATCGATTTTTCTATTCTCAAAATGTACCCCCTTCCCCCTCCCGATGTACTTTAAAATAAAGGCTTTCTTTGACAGAAAATAACATTTAACAGATAGATAACATTTAAATAGAGAAATATGAGAGAAATAGATATATCAGAATTTTGATGAAATTTTTTTACTGCACAAACTAAAATCGTAAAATTGACTGCAAAATTAAAGTCGTAATCAAATCGTATTTACTGTTTGAAGTGAGTTTCAATTTCATGAATTCAAGTCATTATTATTTTTGCAACCTCAACTACGTAGTTTGTAAAAAATCCGTTCTCCATTAATTTATTCAGCTTACTTGCTGTTCAGTGATAATTCATTGAGTTTTGTAAACCTAACAATGGCAACATTCGCATAGTAATTCAGGTTATGAAAGATAAATCAATACGTTGGAATACGCATATTTTGTTCAGTAGAAATAAAAAAATATATTTGTAAACACACCACTCACGAGCGTTTATGCAAATAAAATTTACGTAAATTCACGAGTTTGATCAATATTTTGCGTTTCATTAAAAATCTAAGCAATAGAAACTTGTAAATGAGAACTAGATTTTTTTGAAATTTTTAAAAGAAATGCGAAGTTATGGTGCATTGGAAACATTATTGAATCGAAGAAGGTGCCAAGCACTTGTAAAACTGCGAATTCTAGGTTTAAAATATGACGATTTTTTTCTACCTTCATACCATGGACCTGTAAATGTAAGTAGGATGATCAAAAAATACAAAAATGTAAAAACGACGAATCCTATTTGTTATTTGCCTTGAGTGCACTTGGTGAAGAAAATTATTCGACGATTATGTAAAACGCTCTATTATAATTTGCATAGAGAGCAATTCAGATTAAATTAGATTTAATTCGTCTAAGATGCTGCGATGCTCTTGTGGGAGCTTTTTTATATTTTAAAAGCGCACATAATATTATCTAGTTATGAAATTCTTAAATTGACACTAAATGGATTGAATGAAATTCCAAGTATGAAAAATCGGTAAAAATGTAATGGGAATATATATGCTGTAATAATAAAATTATTGAATCAAATTAATGTAAGAGTCTGTTGAAGACTAAATTTTTAATCTGCACAAGAATAGCTCGTATAAAATGCACATCCAAACTCAAGAAGATTGACGACCCAGTCGTAGCCATTAATATTATTGTGTGCTTCTATAACATTGTAAATATTTCAGTTCATGAATGAAAGAGATAGCTATTTTTAATTAATCGTTCGTTGACGAGATAAAATGCAGAAAGAACCTGAGCATAGAACGAAAATTGAATCTCATCAACTATGATAACGAGATTTATTTGTTATCAGAATGCAGCTTGCGTCGAGACGCGAATCAATATATTTTATAGCAGAGAAAAATGTACTGAATAAAATCGACATTTTCAAACGTCAGTGGTATTGCTTTTTAAATGAAGAGAACATTTTGTCTGTTATTTTTACGCCCCAACGAAAAACAGTAAAATGTCGAAATAACACGAAATTCTGCTTCAAAAATTGATTGACCTATTCGAAATAAACCATTTTCTTTATACCAGACGATGTATAGCGACCAATAATTGGATTGTAATTATTCACATCCTATTTTGAGCTTTTATAAAGTAACGAATAAAACAATTCATCAGACATGCGATATTGGTTTTTAAAATCACTTAAAATATTATGATGGAACGATTGAGCAGAAACACTGTATATTTTCTAGAATTCAAACAAAACCAATGAGACAAAAAATAACCAAACAATAAAACGTTTGGGTTGTTGTTCGTGAAAGCAATTACAAAGTTAACGTTTTATCGAATTTACGATGCGATGCCGAGTATTGTATTAGACGTGGGCATACATTCATATAGGTATATTGACTGTTTGTTAGATTACATGTTCGAAAGTTCTCAGGAGGCGGCAGCGAACTCCGTCTGATGAAAATTCTCTTGCGTAATTCATGTGAAGCGAACAAATATAGCCAATTAATATCAACAAACTCGTACAATGTGCCCGAAAAATTATTGAAGACAGTGTTTTTGAAAGTTATTTTCATATAATGTACATTTTTATAACTATTAAATTGTTTCAGTGCATTTTGACAATGAGTAACTGATGATAAATAAAATATATCGATATAGATTCCAAGTTTCATTGCATTTTGATAAAACGATCGACCAAGTGGAATTTGCCTAAACCACGTTACAGGAATTCGAAACAGGATATCTCCGAAACTTTTGCCGAGTAATACAACCCTTGCAAACTTTCATTCAAGCGTCATGATATTTAATACTTAAAACAACAATAATATACAAAACTTAATAAAAAGTGACGCAAAAAATTGCGTAAGAATAGAAAATAGCACCGAATATTTGAGCATCTCTTTCGCAGATTTTTAGAAGAAAAAAAATCTATTTCCATTTCAATAAAACATCATTCTATTCGAATGAGTATAAAAATGTTTGTTATAAAAATATTTTTGGTTATAAAACATCGTTGTAATAGCCCACGACCTCGAGCCGTTTTTGTAAAGGAACAGCCGTTTTCATATCGCCTTAAGATTATCTAAAAAGATAAGTCTAATTTTTTCGTACTCGTTGTTCACTATTGTCTTAGAAAAATATCATTTGAAACACATATTGAACTGTTATAACAAAAACGAATCGAAAATTCGGATCAAACTCAAGCTATTGATTCGAAAATGTGCTACTAACAAACGACTTGAAGATACACAAAAACAACTCGATTAAACTTGAATGATGATAAAATTTGTTAGATTGGGGCCATGTATTATATCAGTTAGCTTTCTTTTTCTACTACTTCTGTACATCTATATTTGCATCTACCATTATAAGTCATGTACTGAAATAAAATCAAAATAATGCTTTTATCTGAAGATATAAAAAACGTTATCACTGTCCAATCTATGAAAATCAATTAGCACTTTCTCTTTGGTGACCAAAAGCAGCAAAAATGAAAAAATAATTTGATTCTGTAAATAACGATGCATGTTAGCGAGATGAACAAAAATTACATTCAATCATTTGCTCTGCTTGCACTAATGACATCAAATTTAAATATAATTTTATTTAAAAAACAGTATAGCGTTAAGATTCAATTTATTTATTAAAATATTAAAAGATGAACATTTCCAAAGTAAGAAACAATAATTATATTTATGTAATTTTTATTTTATATAATGTCTTAAAGTAATTACAATAAAAATAGTTATTATAACTCTTGCAGAATCGTGAACTTTATTCCCCTTGTAATGGCTTAACAGCGGCCGAACCACCCTCGTTTAGTGGAAGGAAGAGGGGTTGTAGTCCAAACAACAAACACACACAAACATTCGCTCTCGTCTACACCAAAGTTGCACCAAATGCATTCTCATAAATCCCGGATTACCCGGCGAATTGCAAATATATGAATACGCGTCGAGTTATCCAAGTAATTATAATTAATTGGCCTATAATTGCGTCCAACTTCTTTTTACTTGCTAAAGAAGTTATTTACTTTCATTTTGTAATTTGAACGACAATTTATCCGGCTTTGATTGACATTTAATGTTGAGTTTTAAAACTCGAATGAAAATGTTCGCTCATGAAGTTATATATACCAGCAATATTTGAGCTGAGAATTATAATTTAACTCTAATTTTCCGTATAGTCGTTAAATATAATTTAATTCTGTAAATTCTTCATCATTGAATCTTTCGCACAAAGAAATAATCAGTTAACTCCATTTTTTGACAAAATTGAGATAATCCTACAAAAGTACTTTGTGTTTGTAAAATTTTTTACGTATTAAACTGATGGTAGAACCTAACATTTTAATCACTAATAAAATAATCTACTATTATCTAATGAATTTCGATTAGATGAATTTCGCAGTCGCGCCTCAAACTTTAGTCTATAAATTTATGTATTATTATAAAGTTATAAATGAATTAAACGTCGGAAGATATCATATAGAGTTTCTAGATTTCAGGAAGAAAAGAAAAAAAGGACATTTTCGTTTTAATAAAATTTTAAACGAGGGACTTGTGCATTTGATTTTATTCTGAGAACGTTGTAGAGGTAAATTATTTAAATGAAATAACGACGCCAAGTTGGAACGATAGAAACACACTGTTTCCTGTTCTTCGTTACCGAATCCCAGAAGATTGAATTTCAGTTTGGAATATATTTGCAACATTATTGATCGGGCAGACGCGCGTTTGTGTGCGACGTCTAATTATCCATTTATTATCGTTGATTATCATTATTCCGATCTAAAATTATGTACGCACTTGAACTATCGACTAATTAATACCAAAATTTAAACTTTGAATAAAATAAATTTCAATCTCAAAATTGCATACAATTTGAGAAACAGTTGTTTTTATTCTATACTTGTAAAGAATGACTTAGTTTTGATGTGTCATAATTTATATTATTATTTCCGATACTATTTTGCGGAACCAAATGGTAATTATGGCCCTGAAATATACGCTCGGGCTACAATTACACGCGTCTTTAATGCAAACCTGCTATCGTCATTAAGTACACCCAGTGTCTCTCAGCGAATCATAAAATACTTTGCACTTATCATTTAAAGAGACTATCAAGTAAAAATTAGTCTAAAACCAATATTCAACTATATTAACTATAGAATTGTTTGATTCGAATTTTTTAATAACTTTTTTATCTGACTTAAATTTTTTGCACCAAAAGTAATAATGTATACTTATACGATTGGATAATAACAAGTAATGAAATAAAGATTTTAAATCAGATAAACTCTAATAATTATCAATTTCGTTTAGTAACTTGCAACGTTCAATCTAAAATTAATAGTCAATAAAATAAATAATGCAGCCACATGCGATCAATACTTGATTTTCCATACAACATCATGATGATGATATTCGTCGGGCAGCAAAAGTTTGTTTGTTAATATACAACATTTGGTTGCTTTCACATTATCATGTCGATAACATCCATGCAAATTTCGAATCAATTTCCACGCCCAACAATGTCGTAACTGAGAGACGAAAGGTGAACTTTTTCGTTACAGAATTATATACCAACAATAAACCAATAATGTTCTACTCATTCAGTGCAACAACAATATTAAGAAGCTATATTAAAACAAATATTGCCAATCAAATAATTTAATAACGCTCTGCAAAATTGAGTGTTTTCCCTTCTCAAAGAAAACATTCCTAAAATTGAAACAATTGAACAGACATAATTCATCATTCTGGTGTTTTAAAACAAGGCATAGTTTTCGCAGTTATCGTGTATAAAATTAATGCAAAATGCAATTGTATTATCTTCAATCAAGTTTCATGATTGTAAAATCTGATCAATGCAAATTAATACGTGCAAAAGTGATCACTGTCTAATGCTCTCGTTGGATCAATACTGCTGTTTGGCGATTCGCCTGCTACACTACAGCACCGCCAGTTTATTAATTTTTATCGTGATATTTGCAGAGATACGAGATAGCAAAAAAATGCATTAATTTTACACAATTGTTTCATTTCAAAATAAAATGACTTTTTCCATTCGGATAAATGGAAAGAAAAAATGCTTGATTCTATTCTTGACAGAAAAATATAAAAAATTTCAATTAAGAAAATAATGATGATTTTTTCCTCGTACCAGGTTAAAAAAATAGAAATAGTGTGTGTAAAAATGTGTGTGAAAAAGGATTGTCTAAATCAAGTCTATAAAAGACAATTGGAATCATGGAAAGACCGCCTACTTTGCTATGACTTATTATCCCTCCGATTGCAAATCTGCAGACATTTGATTGTATCCATTTATTATTATGACGTTTGTAACTGACTCGTATACGGATTTTCAATTTTCATTTAGAAAAGTATTTTCAATTAACACTCGATCAGGATATTGCTAATAACTACAAATCCGATAACCACTTACACTGCGGAATCAAGTTTATCGATATAATGATGACCATTTATTATCAAAGGTAAAGGACAACTGATGACTCTACCGTTTATTCATTTTGACTAGTAACAACAAATCTATAATATAACAACAACAAATTCAGGAATACCTTTTTTGAGGATTATACAAAAATTGTCAATATTGTAGAACATTCTTGACCTTACTTTGTTGACGTTTTTTAGCGTTATCTTTCAGCGCATGCGATTGCTGATAACTTTGCAATGGCCGAAATTCGAGTGCATTTTCTGTTAAAAATAAACGTTGATAAAATGAAAATATAACCTTTCGAGTGCAAAGATCAAAAGGTTGAACACCTTTTTTTGGCAAATGTCAAAGAAAGCCATTTTTAACCGAAAATCCTCCAATTAATCTAATCGCATTTTTTAATCCATTAACCGAATTTTTTCGTAGATTTTAGAAGATTTTAGCGATAATTGTGTTTTTAAAAAATAATGTTTGTTTTGTATAAAATATTATTCGATAAAACGAAATTGATGTGACGCAAACATTACAGTTTCTGCTCGACATTTTCTCCCTAAAAAAGACACGGTTGGAAACAAGGCCGAGTTATTAATAAATTACTGATTGAAAGAGAGAAAAACATGCATCGTTTAATTGCAACCGCGAGCAAAATATATCTTGAATTGGGCCAGATTGAGTTCTCAATTTCACTTTAGTAAACTGAAGCAAAATACAAATGAATATAAAGAGCACACAGTTTTTTAAATAAATAAATGACATTTTTAAATTTTTTTTGTGATTGTATTTTTTGGAGTTTGACAAATAAAGTGAATTATTTCGACAGTGACATCAATGTTTAATGAAACAACTTTGTTATTTCATGATAAGGAATATAGTAATTGAATCGCATCATCGAAGCGTTCAGAATTCTGAGCGGAAATTCATTGACGTAACATACAAGTTGTAAATTTCGAAGCAATCAATAGCAAATAATAAATGTGTTCAGAAAATGTGTTAGTTGGGAAATAATTCAAACGCTTTGCAAAGTGATTTTTTTAATCTTCTAATGTAATGATTATCCAATGCAATCAATTTAAGAAATGATTTTGAATTAAAAACGATAAATACTTATTTATCGAACTGTAACAACTCGAGATCTATTGATTGTTTTTAAATCAAAATGTTTATATTTAAATGAGCATAAAACATTGAACATTTTGAATAAACGTGTTCATGTGGATAGACAATGTTTAACAAGCATGTATATTCCGTTATGCGATGACAATTAACGTCGTATCTCGTGTAACTCGCATCACCAATATATATTTGATGCATTAGAGACTTCACAGTAATAATGGTTTGTTTGTTTGTCTTATAGTTTGGGCATTAATAGACTTCTCCGAATTAAACAAATTGCTAATTAACAAAACTCTTGTGTATGTGAGTGTGCGTGTTTTAGCAACAAAGTCGTTGACATTTTTATTGCGATGCTTATCGCAATTTTACGATGATAAACATGTGTACTTACAAGCCTGTTAATTTTCCCTCCTACATTTTTTATTAAATTCTTTTTAACCTTCAATAACCCTACGTATTTCTATAATCGGTTGCTTTATCCATCAAAATGATTCTTTGTCATTACATTTCTTTTTTATTTAACATAAACTTTTAAGGCCATTATTTCGCAATATCAAAAATGAACTTTTTGAACAGTGGTAAGTTTGACATTTCTTCAAAAAATAATTTATAATGCTTGATTTCTCTATTGTGTTCGAAATTATCAGAAAAATCAGTAAATGCAATTATTTTGTATACATAAAATTTTTTTTTAATTTTGAAATAATCAAAATTATTTCAAAATTGAAGTGACACAGAATGAAATGAGCTGAATCATCACAGTAAACAATCGCGTAACTTTGTGAAAATAAAACGATTATATAGCTTTTCCTTTTTCGGATTTCAAATTTAAATTTGATGAATTGCCGTAGCTTTGTCGCAATAAACAAAGGCCATTGAGTCAAGCAGCTGTATCGCAATGACAGGTGTCAGCAGGTGGCGCTGTTTTCGTAACTCCCTCTGTAGTTACAAGATTATGCGATCACGAGCTCTTGTTTATGGCTATTTCATTAATAAATTTCTCTTTTATCGATTGTCAGTTGAATTTTAATGCTAACAAAATATGCCACAGAAGTTTGCTTCGAATGCAAGTTTCAAAAATAATATTAATCAACGAACAAAATTGAAGATGAGATGAGCAAGACGAGGACAATAAAAATGATCGACTGTTAAAAAAGTTGCTAACTTGAAATTCAATTTGGGGAGAGTTTGTGAAATGTGGCTGCGAATTTGTCGAGATTCGCTTATGCCATTCCTTTCACGATTGCGCCGGATCTTCCGGCGAACGAACCCGGAATATACATAGAGCACCTTGCGTGTTTGCCCGATACGTGCACTTACACTACCAACCCGCGCCACTCACTCACACACTCATAGATAAAGCACGCTTTATACACGAGACTATATCCCAAATTTGTGTCAATTTTTTTCACGTCAAAGTAAATATAGAAACAGCTATTTCTAAAACGCGATAAAATACGAATTATCACTTTGATATGAACAAAAGTACTCCACGATTTGTTTCCAATTTCTGGAACATCATCGTTTGTACATAGTACATTTTATAAACCATTTAGTTTGCTTTCTCGTCGTTTTTTATTTACTTCGCAGAGTTGAAAGACTTATTGATTCTATGACTAAGTTTGTATCTTTTAAAGCTTATAAGTTTTTATAAGGTACCCAACATTTTGCGGTAATCGAGTATAATATTTCTGTAAGGGCAAAACTTCAATTCAGTCTTTAAAACCGTTTTAAAAGCGGGAATGAAGAGAACAATAAATATTAATTAATAAGGTGAATATCCTTCAAGTTACTATTTTAATAAAATAAGTCTTCCAATCTTCTAAATACAGATCGTTAAAAAGAAATAAAGATCATAAATCAATCAATTTTTTTTTGAATAACTTGATATTTCTTTTACGTTATTCTGGTTCTGACAATTAAATTAATCAAGTCTTTGATGCGCATTTCCTCTATCGATTTTACTGACTTTTTTTTGGTTGAAGGATGAAATAAAGTATGTGTGCACTTTGTAATTGAGACGTCAAATTTTTATTGATTGTAAGAACGATATACGATAAACTGATCGTTAAACAAATATTTATCGTGCTTGCTGACGTTGATTTTCAAATAATTCGCGGTCTTTTGCAGGAGCGAGAGCAAAAAAGATGTAATATTGATAAATCTATTCATAAAGATAGCGATGTCAAGCACGTCGACCTTCCTTTCAGAGCAAGTCTACGCTTTAAGCTCGGTCGATACAGTTTAATTTATAAGCAAAAGTCGACCCTCCTTCGCAACACGTCTTCACAAGGGCCGCGTAAACGTATTTTTCCTGAATAGTCCGAATCTTTGACTGTCTTCTTAGCGAATGTTTGAACCGATTTTCTGCTCGTTTGTTTGGCTTGTATTTTAGCTCACTTTTTTTTCGTACAATCAACTATTCCATGAGATTACAAAAATAAATGTTAATCTTTTTCAAAATATTTGATTTGTTTCCACAATAATAAATTGATCATTTTGTTGAATTTATTTGGAAAATTGTAGAGAACGATTGCGTAAACAAGTTGTTAGAGATCAAAATGATTTGTCTACTGTCGATAGCTCGAACTATGAAGTGGAAGCTGAAGTTGTTAGAGAAGCCTTAATTGACGAAATGCCCCTCTGCGTATCAACTACGTCACGCCCTCGAATTCTTTTTACTTCGCTATATTGTGGCACTGATATTTAAAGGACTGCCAACTGTTTCGCTACAAAAAAACACGACCCTTTGATTTCGAAGCGAATATGTATGTTGGTTTTGAATTTGCACACAGCTTGCTCAAAGGTTTCCTCTTTTCAACTTGTAACCGATGGTTTGTTCTCAAAATTGTTTGCACTTTTTTCTACTCTTCAAACAAGGCACTGGAGAAACAAACACATTTCTTCATTTTTTCTAATTTAAATGTTTTCATTTTTCATCTATACACTTTCATCGACTTTATTGGAGAAACTTGAATTAAAATTTCCTATTGATCAAAGTTCAACGTTAACTCGTAACGATAATACTATTAAGAATAAAGCTAATAGATTGAAAGCACCGAAATTCCTCGTCTGATAATAATAAGGATTATGCGCTGTGATGCGAATTTCAACTTGATTCGTTTGATCTTGCATATTTAGAAAGGCGTTCTATCCTTTTCCTATTTTCTTGTGCAACAGTTTAGCATCTCACTCGCACCACCCAGCTCTTTCTTATTCATCCAGCGGGCTCGAAAAACGTCAATACAAGCACAAACTTTTGTGAGCTCATATTGCTTTCAATCACATCAACGAGAGCAGACTAAAAGAGATGGACGAAAAGAGAAAGAGACAGCGAAATATGAAAGTCCGGAGCTAGACCAACGGCGGATCTAGACGAAGACAGAGAAAACGTTCGAGAAAATTATTCCCATGATAAATTTTAAAGAGTTTTTGAACAACAAAATCAATGTTACAATCATAAAAAAAGTTCTAGTGTTAATCAAGTCCAAGTTAGCAATCCATTTTGTTACTGAAAAGAATTGTGGCGAATCAGAAAACGGTATTGAATAAATAAAAAATTTGATGCGATTAAAATCATATGGTAGAAAGAAAGAGATATAAGGAAAAAAGGCATAAAGTGTACCTAGAAAATGAGGGCCAGAATTATTTTGCATAGGGTCGTCGGACGAAGGGTTGGCAGAATAAGCTGATCCGAATTTACCAACGCACACACAATTTGAGCTTGTGTGCTTGTTCGAACCAACACATCTGCGCTAGCAAACTCAGCGTGCACACACGGACAGTGAGATAGTACGCCACTACCAACTGTTGTAAATTTAATGTCACATTTCCAGTTTTATGTAATTTAATTTTATCCCTCGGTGCAATTTCAAAATGAAATAACTGATGTTTTATCGAATCGACTGGGGCGTTTGCTACGAACAAAATGTGCTTATATTCGATTCACCCTTATTATTTATAAATATATTTTCTCTTGTCTAGTATCAAATTGATCCCATTTTCGTGTAAATACAATTTTAATAAATAAAACACAAAAACGTGAAATTAATGGGTAAAGACCTGATTAATTTGTACGTTTTCAATGACACTCACCTCTCCGTGTGTATCTCTGCGGCCATCTGGAGTATTTTCCGGTAGAAAGTAAAGTCGCAACGAAGCTAGTGGAGTGTTTGGTCCGCGGCTGTCGATCCATAATAGCTGAAGCTCACCGATGCTCACGAGATCAGCGTCACTCCATAGCTTTGTTAAAAAGAAACTTCCTAAACGAAGAATGCGACCATTGCTGATTCGCACCGCTTTGTAGAATGTGTATGGGCCGTGACTGAAGCAAGCACTGCCCAATAACTGTAAAAACAAACAACATTTAATTTTCACTCTATCAACAAAAACCGGCAGAAACATTTTTTTTTTTCAACGACAAAATTAGATTCCTTTTTTATGTTTTATTCATATTTTTGCATAGAATAAATAATTATAAAAGTATTGAAAAACATTAATTTTATACAAAACTTCTGGAATGGAAATATGTTGGAAATATGATTTAAAGAATGACTGTTTTGATAATTCATCAAAAAAGATTTATAATCCACACACCACAAATTTCAGCAGAAATATTTTTACATTAGCATTCCGGCGAAGGAGTTTCTAACAATTTTCGTAATTACACCCGCCGAAAGAACTGAAACGCAAATTTAATTAAGAGAGGGAGGGAAAAAGAATGTGTCTCGTTTTTCGGAATAACTATGAATCCAATTATTTCTTCATTTAGCGAGATTTCGTTCAATCGAATATCAAGATTTAAATCAAGCTTGAAATATCCAAAAATGAACACAGTGCAACACTTTGTGCATTTTTGAGTAGATATCTTTGATTTATGGTAACAAGTGATCGTTTCATTGAACTGTCACGATTCAGCGATTATGAATGTATACACTCAGTTGTGTTACAATTAACTAATTATCATATTGCTTCTAATAGACGCATGGTTTACATATTCGAATTTCTACATCCCATACTGAAATTAAAAATTAAATAAAGGAACGTAAAACTTTTTCAAAAAAGATTTTTTGAAAAATAAAAACATTCGTATAGGCAAAATAAGTTTTTCAAAATTTGATTATTTCCTCATAGAAAGAATTTCTTTAATGAACCAATAATGAACAAAAAAAATTTAACGACGCAAATTCATTCGCGTTACTCTGTATTGGAGAAGTGAATTAATTAAAAGTGGCATATAGTATGGAACTAATAATTGATATATTTTGTGCAAAATCATTTTGACAATGCCTCAAATAAAATTGCTGTAACATTTAAACAAAACAAAAAAGCTAAAAGTTTGTTACAACTCGTTTTTCACAATTTCACGACGACATGCGCGCGACACGACGTGATTAACGAAGCAAGCGAGACCAATGCACGCTATCAATAACGAATACGAAAATAAAGAGACAAAAAAGATAAAAACTACATGAAGATTGAATTCAAACGAAACAAACGAATTTTGGCAAAGTTTGGATTTTTCGTTTCAGGAAATAGTATTTCGTATCTTATTGAGTTAAACTTTCAACTATTTTTAATAAAAATTAAGTTTTATCAACGTAACGAACAGCTGATAAGTTTTCGAAAACCTTTGTTTGTTTTCATCCATTAGTTTATTCGTCATTTTACAATGTAGAAATTAGCATAAACAAATTCATTTGTCTAAATTACAAGTTTGCTCGTGACACAAGTTCTTCATGAAAAAGAACATTTTTATACAAATCAGAATGTCTTGTGATTATGCAATTCTGTAGTTTGAGAATACAAGTTTCAACTTTGTTATTATATTGGCAGTGACTGAATATGACACACTTTCTCACCTTTCGCAATGTTATCGATACAAAATAAATCGACTGTGGTCGTACAATTAATTTACATAAAGCTATTATTACACGAATGAAATTATCTTGATCAGTCTTCATTGTTTTCAGCAGGCAACATTTGAATCATCATTTTTATCAATAAAGTTAAAAGTTTTTCTAAAAATGTTTAACTTCAATGATTCTTGCTAAGATATTTATGTTGAGTTAAGTCAAGGTAAGTTAATTATTTGAGTTAGGATTATTTTTCATTCAATTACAAAAGCCAGCAAATTTCAAAAAACAGTGCAACTTTTTGATGGCGCTTCGATTCTGTATCGTTCTTGGTGTGCCGATATGTATTTATAGTGCATAATCTCGTTTTGCCGCACAGCTGCATTCTCTGCGAAACCGTCCAATAGTATCCACCGCGTCGTTTTTCCCGCTTTTTCTCTGTATCAGTCTCACTTATTTGCTCTTGACACGGACTCAAACGATCGATTTTAACATTTCATTTTCTACTCTTGCGATTAAAGAGTCAAATCTTGGTAAATCAAAGGTTATTTCATTTTCTCGTTTGTTCTACTCAGAAAAATGATATTAGAAAATATTTTTTGACATTTCATTTATTCATTTATGTGCGTTTCAATTTAATTTCATACATTTTAAAGCCATTCGTCGGTAACTGACTTTGGACTAGTGGAATTATTCGCTAGATGGCATGGCGAATAAAAAATTGCATTTAATCATTTTATATTTTTTTATCTTTAATTCCAGATTTTCTTGTGCAGAACGAAATCTCGTTTTGTACAACAATTTTTATTATTCAATTTTGACGAATGGAACGATAAGGCAAAATGCTGTATGACAAATAATCTTCGGCCAGTTTTATTTTTGACAATGTGACATGTCTATTCGACTTATATGTGAGTTGTCTCTTATCTTGGGAGCACATCGTTTTCTCTGTTGCTTCAATCGGTTGCATGTGTACTCATCTCTTTCTACTTCGACTCATCTACTTGCCCAAAGGCTCTTGCACACCGATATGATTCATTCTCAACTATTTAACAGACATTGATAAAGGTATATCGTCACAGATCTCTCCCAGAAACGAAGCCCCGTAGCTAAATTGAAGCTTCCTAAATTAACGTGCAATCTATTTTAATTATTCTCAAGTCATTGTGAGACCTTTTTTCATTTGAATAACAATTTTTTTGAAGCATTTTGTATGCAAATCCTTAAATTGACAAAAAAAATATCATTATTATTATGAAATCTCTTTCAGGTTCTCAGTGCAATGCTTTGGAATTTCATTGTTGTTGTTAAATTCTTTTTTGTATACTGTATAAATCGGATGTCAAGCGTCGTAGCAAAACAAAAACCGGCGATCGACATTTCGCAAACTTTTAATCCGATTTCATATTTTATGCCTCCTATTCCGCAAACAAGACGCCATCGAAAGTTTCCAAACGAACAAAAAATAAAAGAGAACGAAGAAAGATGTGAATGCAAGAATATCAATCTAGAGCTTTATTTTCACTTCCAAAAAATAAAGAAGTACAACTTATTTGATGGAGAAACTTGATCAACCTTATAATATGTATTCTATCAAGTGGAACAAATTGATCCATCAAAAATATGAAAAAAATACTATATCGTCTAAAAGATGTATTTTCGCCAATAACTTTTACTAACATAGAGTAATTTTTCGATAGAGAATATATATATATATATATATTTTTCAAAGTATGCGATGGTAACATTTGATCAAAACCGTATGTACCTGAAATGGAACAAATCGATTCATCAAAAATGAGAAAAAATGTATTTTCTCAAGGCGAATTTATTTGATGCCATGGAGTAATTTGTTGATGAAGAATAATATTACTTCATCGATATACACAAGTCAAAGTGTACGGTCGGCAAAAACATATAAAACCTTATATAAAATTAAATTGATCCATAAAATATTAAGCACGGATAAAATAAATCGCATTCGAGCGGCAGAAGCTCTGTTGGAATATATTAAAGAGACGAGGATGAGAAGAATAAGAATGAAATCCTAAGAATTGAAAGTCCTACTTTTTCGCGCATAAAAAGTGCACTTTTAAATCGCTAAATTTTTCGCATATCCATTATCGCTGACCGAAACTTTATTGGCAATAAACTTCTGTTGTCTTGTAACGAAAACCTTCCGCAGGAATAATAACGATAATGACCTCAGGCTGGATAATAATAACCTGGCAGCAACGATGCCAGACTTTTACGGAGATACAACATAAAAAGAAAGAGAAAGAGAGAGAGAGAAGGAACCCGGCGTACATATACCGCATAATACAAGTTTAATCGCATCGAGTTTTAATCATTGATTCTTTCATTCTATTTTCTTATACATTTCAAAAGACCGATTTGATAACGAAATTTCAAAAATATGTATTCTTGATATATTCTAATTAACGAACGAATGCGATTGAATTGAAACAATGAATTATTTATTTGACTAAAAAAAGGTTCATCATATTTGATTGGGACCGAAAACCGCATTTTATAGAATAGCTTTTTTTCTCGTCAAATGTGAAACCGATATTTTTGACGCTTTGAATATGAGAGCCTCGAGGCCAATGTGCGTGCGATTATTTGCATGAATAACACTCAGTGTTTTGCATCGTTGTATCCGACCTCCGCAACGCGCTCCGTCAGACGATGCGTACACTATATCGATATAGTAAAAGCACTGCGCGCGTTGCATCGATCGACTTTCTGTCAAGATTTATGCCCTCTACGCTTTTTATCATTTTTCTTCAATATTCAATGTTGTTTATTCAAGATCAACGTATATTCCTCGGTATACACGAATTCGAGCAAAAAAAAAACAGTAAAAATGTTTGTTTAGACACATATAAAATGTTCAATTGATGTAAATCAAAAGTGCACGCACACACATAGTTCTTTTAGTTTCCTGCTATTTTTATACGACTAACAATGAAAATAATAATACGTAAATGAAATGAAAAATTTTTGCTGATTAAAATCTGCACAACTCGAATAATTCGTGTGTTTGAAAATAAGAAATTGATTGATATTGTCGTGCACGAACGATGACTGAATTTTTATTGGCACATTTTGATTCGAGTGATTCACTCGGTTGCGGTGTGTGTGCAACACGTGAACTAAAATAATCCTCGTTTCAAGATGAAAAGGCCGCAAAGCGAGGCATAAGGGTCTCATTAAGAGAGGCTCAAAGCCAAGATGTTTCAAGGCAGACAGAGACAGAGAAGTGGAGGGTTTTCAAAATTTTATACCTGCGACTTTTTCAATTCACCATACAGCTATTCCATTCAAAGCAAATAAACCTAATAATACTTTTTATAACGTCCAAGTTATTCACTATTTTATTTAAGTTCACATGCCACCTTCATATCAGCTTCCTTTAATCAGTTAATGTTCATAGCTGAACGTTTTATAATCGCATTTATCCCTGAAATATTTATCCACCGACGTATTCATAGATTAACCGTTGTCTCAAATAAAAATGTGTTGTCCAAGCGGGACTTTCTTTTTTCCCCCTATTCACAATATTTCTGAAACAAATCTCAAGACTTTGAGTAAATGTTTTATGTAGGTCAAGAAAAGGATCACTTAGGGTGGACCTGAAAGGCACAACGAAATTGAACCCAAAATGGGATACATAAGGGGTCAGAAATAGATGATGGAACACATATTAAATGCATAATATTAAAAATTGCAACAAAAGTCATGTGTTTTCACAACAACAAAAATTGAAAGAAATGTCATCATCCGAGGGAAAGAATAAATGAATAATTCATTGTTTGGCGAAGGAAAATTGCTTAAAGGTCTTTCCTATTACGAATTTTGCGCAGGGATGAGGCATAATGTACAACACACACATCCAGACACCCGAATATAAGTTTCGCAGTGTAAGAAGTTTTCGACGAGAGTTGCTCGACATTATAGTCATTTTTTTTCTCTCCCTGCTAATGTACTATACCTTGGAAATCGCATTTATGTTCCACTAATTAGTGCAAACTTTATCGCACACTAAAAAGTCAGCAAGAAGAATAAAATGCAAGTGGAAGTTTGCAAATTCATTGGACAAAAAAAGCAATTTGCAATCCGAAATTGTGTTCACTTTTACTTCACATTTTCACATTTTACTTGTCTCTCGAAATCTCTGTTTTTTTAAAACTATTAAAGTACAAGGAGGTTTTTTTGCAAATGGTTCTTCTGAAACCTCAATAAAGAAAATGAAACAAATAAAAGTTGGTCACAGTTGCTAAATTGCAATTTTGTATTTTCTGTACATTTTTATGGGATTACAAAAGAAATATCCTTTCTCTATTTAATTTGGAGAGGAATTAGTTAAAAACTTGTTTTCGTGTCGCTCGTTATTGTTAGTTTGCTTTGTTCCCATTTTCGCTTTATAACAGTGAGCTTGGCGTCATTTTCATTGCAATTGTATGTGTATTTTGTTTTCACTAATTAAAAAACGGATAAAACTAGAAAACCCTCGAGCTTGGATATTAATATCAATTTGATTTTTATTTCGATGAATAACTCACATCATTCTTTTTCATTTTGCACTTGAAACATAAGCTAAAACTGCTTTTGTTTTATATACAAAAATTATCTATTTTGTAAGTGATTGAAAACAGAACGCAACCGGCGCTTACATACATTTTAAGTCCTTTATTACCACATAAAAATCCAAGCGACATAAGATGAATGAATATTGAAAATAAGCTTACATTTCATTTTCCAATAGTTACATTCCGGTTTTGAAACTTTATAAAAGAGAATTTGAAATCATATTCATTTTTTGTTGTGTTTAAAAATGAAAAAAAATCATACAAGTTTCAGTTTCGTCCTCTTTTGCGAATCAATCGCAAAATTGCTTTTTTTAAATGGAAAAAAATTGTTATCTAGAATCACACTTTTTTGAAAAAAAAAATGACAGGGGACAAAAGGCGAACATAAAAAAAAGAAGAGAGAGCAAGGAAGGAAATAAGATAAAAGAAGACGAACAAAGGTATACATGAAAATAAATAAAATATCAAGCGTAATATAGCGACGAAGAGGCAATGAGAACGAAGGAGAAGCCAAACAAAAACTCGTTCTCGTGTACGCGCCACCATCAGGAACGGACTCGGCCTTTTAAAATACAATGCCATTCAATAACCAACAATCGGATTTCTCGTGTTTCGATTATTTTTTTATTCATTTATATTTTTCTCATTTTTCATTTACTTTTTGCAAGTCAGTTACGTCATCTTCGAAAGTTGAAATCAGTTTTTGAAATTCGTCCAAAAAATAGTAATGAAAAATGAAAGTTGTCATTTTCAAACACTTGAAACTGTTCCATTCTTGTTAACTGCGTAAAATTGAAGTTAAAATGACACCTGTTTTGACAGATTAAATCAACAATGATTCGTTCAAAGTGAAAACAAACAAAGAAACAAAAACTAGTAGAAAATAAAACGAATGAGTGCAAATTGGCAGTACTAATTTATTAATCCGTTAGTTTGTCAACTGTGTTCGAAGTGACGATTAAAAAGTTGGAAAATCATAATCAGTGAAGTGGAAATGCACTTAAGTGTTGACAATAATTCCATATATAAGTATATTGTTAAAGCTTGGGTAAAGCTTGGGCTTCGGAAAATACTTAGACTCGGGCTATCGATTAGCCGGCCCTGAAAGCGAAAAAAGAGAAAAAGAGGGGAAAATATATAACCGAAGAGGCATTTCTCATACCAACAAACGTGTTTCGTATACCGCGATGCACGAAATAGGACAAGTGTAGTTGTAATATTTAGGAAAACGTTAGAAATCAAATCAACAAAAAAAAATTGTTCTGTTATTCCTTCGAAACATAAAGTAAGTTTTATTCCGAAAATAAGGCAAAAGCGAACTAACTTGTTGAAAATGTGCAACAACTTTTATTGAAATATAATTTGCACGGTGTCTAATTAGCGCGAATCATTGCTAAATGTCGGAGCGAGTGTATTTTGATAAAACACAACACTCATAATTAAATTATGAAGTAATTGCAAGCTCCGAAATGGGGTATAAATACACACACCTGCAAATGAAACTTGCTCTCATCGTGTTTGTGTTGGCTCAAAGATATATACTATTTTGAATATAACGTCTGCATCGAATCGCAACTAAAATTTCTTTTCTGCGCGAGTTTTCGAACTAGCTGAATCGCTAAAATATCAAACACCGTTATTCGAGGTCTTTAGGAAAAAGAAAAATTCGCGGCAATCGAATTTATATGGCGAATGGCGCAGGAGAAAGTCTGAGATTCTGGAGGCGCGAGCGCCAGAGCTGAAAGAGAGAGAGTATGCCACACAGAGCAAGATCGAAACTTGCTGTGCAAATCAGCGCATTTATATATATACTACCTGTATAGTATAATCAAAAACAAGATTATGACACTGCGCACAATTGCACAGCGCCCGCCATCTATGCATTTAAAATTATAATAAATGTCGTCGCTTGTTGCACTTCGACAGAATTTGCGCATTTCAAATTATATCTGCTTTTATAATCGAATTTTCGCAGAACGTTTACATTCGAATTGCGTTTCCCAATCTGATAATCGAATTAAACAATGAATTATTACAAACAAAGCTCATTATAAATTTTAGTTTTCATAGTTACTGATCTGACTTAAAACAAAGTCGTAAATTTTAAAATTGTATTTGAACTTAGTGAGAGTAACGCCGCATCATGCTAACTTGCATCTGTAAATTTGTTTCTTTCACAAATCTTACATTCAATTGCTGACTTAATCACACAGTTTCATTTTGAGTTGAAACCGATAACTAATTGCAAGCTGATTCATATTTGAGTGTAATGCTATTCAGAATCTAGAACACTCCGGTGTGCAAGTGTAAATTGTAAACACTCAGTGCTGTCAAATTGCCAGTCGATTCAGTTGGAAAAACTCAAGCACAATGTTCAATTTCCATCTCGATTCCTTGAAATTATTCCTTTTTTTTTTACTTTGTCAATCACATTTATTGTTTATTCAATGAATTTTAAATGAATGCCATTAATCAAAACAAACATATTAACTGAAAAAGAATTATAGCTTCGTTTTATCATTTATTATTTCAATTTTATATTCTCAAGTGAAGAAAATGATATTTTTTATCAGTGTATTATTATTTAAAGGCCTTAAAATACAAGGTGCGAATGATAAAATTAGTTAAGCGCTTATTTTGAACTAAAAACGCACGCAAAATGTCAAACAATTTGAAGAAGTTTCTTTCTCAATGTTAGCCAAAAATTTCTGCAGTTGATCAAAGCATAAATGATAACGCGAGAGCTCAGAGTCGCACATTTTCTGGGTGACCCGGTTTAAGGCTGCACTCAAATTGCACTTTACTTATTCAATACTATAGCTTTGGACGTTTACATCTAGAATGTGCAACTAATCTTAATACAACATTGTTATACACGGAAGATGAACAAAGTGAAATTATATTATGGGTGCGTGGAGGGGGACGATGAGAGAGAAATGGAACGTGTAAAAGTCGTGAAGGTGGCACACTCACAATCAAGAGCGAAAACGATTGCATCATATTTCAATTAAATCAAAACGATTCATGTTATTGAGTATTTTGTTTAATTCCGCAACAAGAAGAATTAGCATTTTGACTTTATAGGTATTTTTGTGGAAGATTATTCAAGTGAAATTTTTGAAATTGTATCAAAAGAAAGTCAAAGTAAATTTTCTATTATAGGATTTATTAGTTTTAAAATTGCTGTCCTAAAATAAGTAACGAAAATGGAGAAATAATAATTTGAAAAATCGGAGCAGTTTGAAAATATGTTGGGAATCATGTCAAAGCATCTAGTACCATGCTCGGCGTTAACTAATGCCTCATAAGTTGTCACACGGGAAGAACAAAGCGAGTTGCGTCGTAAAGCGAGACACACAAATTTCGTGTGAATTCTTTTTCGCTTCACGAGCTACGGGAATGAATGCCCAGTGGTTCGCAAATTTTATACAAAAACGCTCGTTCTATTGAGTATGATAAATACACAAGATTTATTTAAGATTAATTTTTTATTTTTTTTTTTTATAAAATTTGAATGTTATGTCTACATTATTTGAATACTTTCAATTCAATTTAATGAGGTTTTTGTTAAACATTTTTGAGAAAAATTACATAAGATTGAGGTAAAATCAGTGAAAAATAAACGGCGATAGTAATTAAACGAAGCACCAGCGAAGCGAAAACTTCATTTAAAGATAATTATTAATTACTCGCAGAACTCCTTAAATTAGATTTGATAAAAAATGATGAATTAATGATTATCTCATACGAAATGAAAGTCTTTAAACCTCGACAAATAAACAATCATTTGAAAACAATAAATTTTTATCTGAATATTTGTGTTTGATGATAGTTCTAATCAAAAACTACGTTTCAGAATTTTTGACATGTTTCGATTATCATCACAAAATCTAAGTAAAAAGTGATTTACAGCTTAAAAATTTAAATATTAAGTTGAATGAAGTCACTTTTTGTTTTTATCAATGATGATAAATTGACGAATAAATAAATAAGGAATCCTTGAATAGTAATTAAAATAATCGAATACATGTTGAATTAATGAACTTTGATAAATTTTTAATCATTAACCAAGTTACTTGATTATAGCTAAAAATGTTTAATTTTCTTCCGTTCAAAAATTTAATTTTACTTATTTCAAAAGTGAAAATGATATTTTCACGATACTGAAATTTTCCATTTTACTTTGTTATACTAGGAAATGAAAATAATTACATAATCATTAGAACATTTATTTATATATTATTTTACTGAGATATTTCTCTGATTTGACGTACATTCATAATAATGATGAAGTCGTTCAATACAAATATATACACGCTGTTTGTTCACTCTGCAGCACGAATATTTTATTCGATTTTCGAGTGAAACGCAGTAATGATCGTTCAAAATGTGCTCACCAAATAATGAAAATAGACTACATAAAACTGTTAAAAAATAAAATGAGACGAAACAAACTATGACTATACTAGTTGACAAAATAAATTTCCATTTCTTCAAGTTTTGTCATAAACGAACAATTTTACTTCGTTCTTTTTTCTGTTTCATTTCTTTTATTCTTTTCTATTCACGTGACAACAAACATTGCGAGATTAATTAGAATGAATCGTTGAAATCAACACGATAGACTGAAATTTGATGTTTAATTGTATTGGTAAATGTTACTGAATATTGCATATTTCCAAAACTGAATACGACGTTATATTGCAGGAACGATGAATAATAGTATCTTTTTTGATGCTTATAATCTATAGATTGAAAAAATAGCAATTACATACGAATTGTATAAACACTTATTATATCTCTATTACGGTCTCTGCTAAAAGGTAGTTCATTCAAGTATAAGCCTCTAATCGATAATAATTGAATAAAACATGTCCAATTTGTGTGAACTGGAATAAATATTGTAGCGTCGAAAAAATCATTTGTTTACACAAAATAAATTTGATTAAAACATTTTCAATCAAAAACGTATTGTAAGTGAATATTTAATCAAAACATCATCTATAATTTACATTTGATTGTCATTAAAGTGCACACTGTTATCTATAACGATCATTCTTATCAGAATAAAAAGCTTTACTGGTTATTTGGCATTACGAATATTTTTCATTAATTTTGTTAGAAACGTTTTCAAACTAAGAATTTAGTATTTTAATTTCCAACCTTTAACTTTCAAAAAAGAAAGAATTTCAAAAATTGGAGAAAGTTTGATTGGCATTGATATTAAATTTGTTCGAAGCCATGCTTCAGCTGCGTTTGATTTTCGTTCAAAAGAAAAAATCATTACAACTACGTTTTATTGATCGAATTTTTTATTGCCAAACTTTTATAAATGTTATTCAAGTTATTCCATACAAAGTCGACCGTAAATAATGAGAATCAACTTCTACAATATTCCAAATTCATGAGTGAGTGGGTAGAAAAATATGACGATGTTCAATCAATTTTGTTTGTGCAAATAAATTATTAAACATGAATTGCTATAGTAAATGATAAAAATTATTGTGAAACGTTATTACCTCTGCTTCAAAATTGTCTCTTATTTGAAACATTTTTTAGGACTTCAGTTTGAACGGGAAGCTATATGGAGCTCTGAAATTGGGTTGGGAAAGTTATGCGAACGAGAGAATAAATTATTATAAAATGGATTTATCAACTTGGAAAAATGGAAATTAATGATTTAATACAATCATTTAGGTTTATAAGTCGACTTCTAATCGTAAGGTAAATGCACCAATAAAATTGTTACAGTTAATTTCAAGTTAGATCTGTCAGAAATTCTAAGTAATTTTACGAATGAGATATTTAATTCATTTAAAATAGTTCACTATCTGAAATGCGAACATTTTTCTTTTTATTGTGGAAAATTTTTCTACAATAAATGACCATTGATCTCAACAATTAAAGTTAGAAATGGAAAAAACTTGTTGCAAAACATTTTTAGCACCTATTAGTGCCAGTGCAAAAATCAGGTGTCACTCCCACCCCTTCTTACTAGTGTTAGTCTGAAAATAATTATTTTATTGAATTTCCAACAGAGATGTCAGTCTGCCACTGCTATATTAGTCTTTTTTCTAATTAACTAGTACAGGGATAAATAAATGAAGCTAAAAGTTGCTCTTAATTATTATTGTGGACAAAAATGATAATATTTATAAGTATAAAATTGGATGATCCAATTATTGTAAATTGTAATTATAGTTAAAATCAAATAATTTGTTGTGAACTCGAACAGAAGCTCTGAATTCACGTTAGTATCTTCTTATTAGGCTAATGGTTTTGTTTTACGAGAATAATCTGAATTTGTAATCAACGTTTGGAGTTGCACATCATGTAAGCTCTGCTTCTCCTATAACCTAATATAAGCTTCATTTTCAGTCGCGTTGTTAATTTTACATCAGGAGCCAATTTCTAAATTTAAATAAATTATAACATATGATATATTTCGAATGAAATAAATTCCTTAGAGTTGTTACATTTTTCATACGTATATTTTCTGATTTTGAAAATATTTTTTCTGTTACCTTTCTTGTACAATTATTATGTTAATCGCTTCATATTATTCAAAAGTAACACAAGTAGGTGAATACACCTTATATTTATATTTATTGTTTTCAAAATGAAAAAAGAAATCTATAACTTCCTAACGAAGTTAGATTCGTTCAATTTGAGTGATTAGATAAACGGACATGAATGATCAATGCAGTGGTACGCTAAACTTCGAATGCTGCAAGAAAAATAAATAAAGTTTCGATAAGCAAAACGCGGTTATCACGCAGCCATTGTTTCCATGAAGATTAAATTTCAAACATGCGTGGTTTGAGCGTGCAGGTATACATGTGTTCGTGTTATTCAATACAAGCTGCACTCAATGTGTCTATAAAACACGGGAATGGAGATTTACAAGAATACTGCCAGAATGAAAAGCAAAATTCACATTTTATTTCGTTACTTTTTTACCGTCATTCCTTTCTCTTATCAACTTTTTCATTTCATCGCATCTCTTTTACACTCTGTTACAAATGTAATTCCCTCTTCTTAACGTATCAAATTAATGAACAGCTTTCAATTTCAAATAAAAACTAATTCAAATTATCACTAGTAATAAAATCAAAAAAAAAGATATTGCAATTTAAATCATTTGCATGCACAAAAGATTTTTTTATTTTTATTTTCTATAGCATCGTAAGAAATTAACGTATAAATAAGTGCTTTTTTAAAATGTTTGTTCACGACTCTGCGCTACCGGAAGTTTATGAATTTTATTTATTTATTGGAGTTGGCAAACGCTGATTTATAAAAATAACTTCCGATAAAATAGTTTTGAAAGCAGGATATGGTCTAATCGTTCGCAATTATGTGATGTTATAATTCATCTTTTGTTTCGTTTCTTTTATACGTCGTTGAAATTACGATAAACGCACTGTTTGATGCAGCGCGCGTGTGTTATGTGGTGCGTAGAACGTTTACGATTCTGTCTGTTTGTGTGTTTGCATTTCACGATTACATTCACATATCTCAATAATGCGCTTGCGAATTTAACCGTACCTTCGTAATGGATCAAACGACCGCAGCATTAAAGATATAATTCATATTGAACCAGCGAGAAGTTTTATTAATATTTTTTTTCGAGTATCTGCTGCTCAACGTCATATGACATTTACTTTACATTAGTTTATGTTTCTTTTGTCAAATAATTTTTCTTAAATCTGAATGAAAACTCTGTTGCACGTTGAATTTGCTATTTTCAATCTGATGATTAATAAAGTGTGCAAATTATTTGTACAAAGCAACAAAAAAACGTAAATATATATATTTGTAATTTGAAGTTGGCAAATGATGAAACTTTTATCGCACAAAACGACGAAACGATTGCGTTGACCTCGGCGTGTCCTCGACGCACGATAGGTCGTTAATTATTTTCACATCGTTCTGCAGCGATTTTGAAGTTGGTGGGGGAGATCGGAAAGAAATAAGAGGAGAAAGAGCTCGGGATGGGACGCAAAAAAAAGGCCTGCAGCATTCTTTGAAGCGCGCAATGATTTCATAACTTTCATCCGCGGGATCGCGGTCAGTCTTGCGACTTATCATTTGAACTAATTTCTATCGATGGTGGCGCCCCCGTCCAACATCACTTTCCGCATTTTTCCAATTCGACAGTTCACATGTGTGAGATATTTTTATAATAAAAAAATTTAACAGTTACAAACTATAAGCCATTTAGAGTTAATCACTCGTCGAAGCCTGACCTTTCACCGTGACCTTTGACCTCGAGAATTTGTACAACAAAAGTTGTATAAACACTAAATTGATAAATACGTGTTAATTGGATCGTTCCGAGACATTTTCCTAATATCCAACGGATTTCTTTGAAATATTGTGTCGTTTTGAATTGTTCAAATCCATTTTTAATTGATTTTAATTGATAAATCATAATTATGCATTAACATAATCGTTCATTTGCAGATGCGAATTTTTGTGCAAGGGCGAACAATATAATTTACATCCACAATACTAACATAAAGTGTACGTCAATTTTGATGGAGCTCGATAATTCATAAACTTTGGCCGGAATCACGATGAAATTGTTGTTTATGCAACACACATATTTTCGTTCTGATGGTTTGGATTATTCTATCGAATTTCGCAGCTAATCGAAATTAATTTACATAAACAGCAATATACGATAACTAAAAATAATATCAAATACCTGACGATTAATTAATTCAAACTTGATGAGTTAGTTCAAATATTGCATTGAACATTAATTCGATTATTAAAAAGTAGAAAACATTTCAGACTTTAACCTTTCATTTAAAAGCCGAAAAAACGAAGAGTTTATTTCTCCTCTTTTTAACATACGGCTTTTTTTATTTTTGTGAAAAGGTCTCTTAATGGAACTGAAACATTCATCACATTCTTTTGAAGTACATCCAACTTGTTTTTCCAATTTTTCTTTAAGCTCAAACACCGCAGAAATAAATATTCGTACTTAATAATACCTCTGTATTGAGAGATAAAAAATAATAGTAACTCGAAAACTTGTAAATTGCGTCAAATTCATTTTTCTAATACCAACATTTTGTACTAACATTTTTATGCGTCTTCGTTATCAACTAACATTCATCTCTTTTTCTACATTTTTAAATTTTTCTTTTCTCTTTATTATATCGAGTTTAAAACAGGCGATAGGAGGAAGGTTGCGTCACGCTTTTATAAATATACCTAGCGACTAAAATGTATGTTTTAAATTTTGATTTTCAATTTTGTACAATTGGCATTAAAAATAATATTGAATATTGTAACATTTTAAGATTCAAATAAGAACTACACAAATTATTTGTTTTATTGTTATTTTTTCATCAAATTGTAATTGATTTTTCTATAAATAGGGAATGCAGCGTATTCTGAATAAGATCAAATTAAGAAAAACAAGATGATAATCTTTATTTGTTTAGAAACTTATTAAAAGAAAATAATATCGAAAATCAGTTTGAATACAAACGGACGAACTTGAAAAATAGCGTATCGTTTCAAACATCGACATGTAACGGTATATTATTTTTCCGTTCCTTTTTGTGCTGCATTTTATTATACAATTTATTGACTTTTCATTTATGGAAAAAACTAGAAGGAAATTTTTTATGGACATTGTTTTAAACGAAGGTATGTAAATTTATTAAAAAATAGTTAGTTTTTATACAAACTTTAAGAATTAATTAGGTGAAATCACGTTAATTACAATTAAATTGTTTGACAACTTTTAAAACTCGAGAAATCATAACAAAATTCATTGTTTATTATTCAGCAAGGATAATATTTAAACGCAATCTGTACCTGAAGTAACGACATTCATTTTAAAAAATCATAATGAATACAGTAAAGACCGTGAGTAATTTCCTGATTTCATTTACTTCTTTTTTTCAACGTCACCTAACTTGTCGTTAGAAAAAGATGACAAACGCGGAAACTCTCCGATTACATTTATACCAACTAACATGATAATAATAATAATAAATTGAATTCTGAATCAAATCATTTTTACTGTAGAATAAAATTTCGCCACGATTTTTGATGCATGTAATTTTCACGTAATTCTTTGTTATTTTTAATTCAAAATGCTTGATCCTATTTTCCTATTTTCCATCTATTTATATAAGGAATTTCACATTTTCATGAATTTATCACATTAAATTTATTTACTAAAATAATTTTTACGATAAAAAAGTTCAGCATTATTTAATTGCTGATTTTGTTTCTCTTTCTTGTGTAGCTTTGTTTTACGAATACAAACTGTATATAATTATCACGCATGACGTAATCCAGTCGTCGAATAAATTATTTTCAATCATAAAACATCATTTTGCTTGTGATTGAAACGAACAAATTTGTGTCATTGTTAATTTGTATATACGTAGATACAAACAAAATATCAACACAAGCCAATTGCAAGAATCGATTAACAAAATTAATTAGAAAATGTGATCAAATTATTAAAGAATTTAAAAAAAAAACCAAAACAAAAAAAATTTTAAATGCAAAAAAATTGTTCCCAGTATGGACAAACAAATTGAAGTCAATTAAAATAAATCAACAGAAAACGATAAAAAATCAGAAATTCGTCAGATGAATAACAAGGAGTGCACGATGTGTATGTGCGCGACAACGAGAGGTTACGCGCGTCTGTGTAGGTGCGCGCGCATTCTGCGCGATCGTGTTCTCTCGCATGTACTTTCTTGCCTCTCGACCGGGTCGTTCCGCGTGCGCAACCAACTTCGAGTCCTAAATAAATTAAAATCCCAAATAGTCGTGCAAAATCGACTCTCCTTGCATTAATAAATTTAACATTCGCATCAGTGTTCACTACAACCATTTTATCATCGTTTTGT
The DNA here is from genome assembly GCA_020615435.1 of Telenomus remus. NCBI lineage: Eukaryota > Metazoa > Arthropoda > Insecta > Hymenoptera > Scelionidae > Telenomus > Telenomus remus. The sequence continues at coordinate 5,321,839 of CM036336.1, forward strand.
AAAAAAAAAGAAAAAATATTTAACGAACAATGAAAATATTTAACGGCCCATTCCTCCTTGTTTTTAGTTTCAAAATAAATTTCATGCTTTTATTGATTTGTAACTTTCCACTTCGTTTTGCTGAAAATTAGCATGAACAACTCTCTTTTCATTGACATCCAAACGCGTTTATTGTTTTTATTTTTCTGAAATAATAACATTTAGTGTTTACGGTTTTTCGTTATTACAAAAAAATATTTCAATCGTGAATGATTGTTTTCAAAATATTTGTTTTTTCTCTCCTTTGTTAGAAGACATTTGAGGTGGGATTTCAGTAGAAATAAACAAAAACTGAAATAAAATTTTAGCAGCAGTATGCAGAGCCATTTAAAATTATCTTTCCTATTTGTATCGTCAAATATTGAACGTTTATCAGCTACAATAAATCGACTTTTTCGTTCAAGTTTCATTTTTATTTCTGTATTATCATCATTCTTTGATTACCAAGCTTGAGTCACGTACTGCAGGCAAATTAAAATAACGATAATCGAAATTAAAATCAAAGCAAAATGCTATTCGATTTCGTATGACGTTATTAGATTTCGCCTGAAAAATTAAAATCCAACTTGCGTATGTGCTTTTTTTATAACAAAATTTTTTATTTGTTATTCGTTTATGATTTCAAATAAGCTGGAAATTTAATGGTTTAATTTTCATTCGAAATTGATATGACCATGATCTGTGAATTGAATTGAAATTGCAGCAGAATTTATCGTTAATGATTAGATGTTGACACGAGAGTGAGTATGAGTTTATACAAAAGTAAATTTTTAGCACTGTGAAATTTTGACAGAGAAAGAAATGTATTCAAAAAATCTCTCGAAAAATCTTCTTTTATTCACTCTTGTTCACTCTCATTTATTTTGCAGTGCCCTTAGCCTCATTTGTAAATGTTAAATTAACTAATAACAAGCGCTTGGCATATTTTTATTATAATTTTCAAAGAACAGAATGACTGCAATTAATTCTTATAAATAGAAAACAGTTTTGAATGATAACTCGGTCAGCTAAATTGAAGTACCATATGCTGAAATAACTGAATCAATTATTATGTTTCAAAAAAACCTACAAAAAGTCGTTCTCTTTTATTTTTCAACGTTTTCCATTCGGAAAAAACTAGATTTTTGATTGAAAAAAAAACTTGACGCTTTTAAAGTCGAGGAACTCCCTCTCTCCTCGCTCCCCAAAAAAAGGTCAACGAATTAATACGCTTTTTGTTCGCTCACAGGCTTGCTGCGTTTTTTGTTGCATTTATTTCACAAATAAGTTCAAACGAAATTCGGTTTTAAATGTAACATCATCGTTTTGAAGATAAACTGTGAATTAAATTATTGATTTCTTGCCAGACATTGTACGGTCGGCTGTTTCATGAATAACGTTCATTTGAATAAACTGCAACAAATCAAGAATAGAAAATCGTTATTATTTATCATTTTTGTTATTTTTCTTTAAACTTTTTATTGCTCACTCATATGTTCAACTTTATTTTCAATTTTATTGAATTCGAGTCACGTTTCTCAAATTCATTTCGGAATATTCAATTTATTTTTAAATTTGATGAAATTTTCATTTTGTCAATACACAAAGTAAATTATCGATAAAATACTAGTAAAACAACATTGGCAGAAGATAAACAAAAATTATACAATAAATATTTTTCCATCAATAAAGAATGTTACAGAATTAATAAGTTAAAAAAAAGGTTTTTTGAAATAAAAATTCTTTCTCAACGTAATATCACTATTGCATTTATTCTTTAACCGCACTGTATTTCGAGTTAATTGGCCTTTTATTCCGGCCTTGCGAATTGCGATAACAATGAATGTGTCTCATTGTTTTGAAACGATTAAATATGTACTATTATGCATCGCGTCAATTTTTTTTAACAAAAAAACAATCATTTTTTACAGCAATATCAGAAAGCGAAAAAAAAAACAATAATAAAAACAAAAAAGACTCAATTTTATTCCAGAAAATATTCAGTCAAAACAGTGTACATTTTCATCTCGTATTTTGTATTTGAGACCGAATTTATTACTGTCGGCAAATCGATTCAATTAACATTTCAAAATTCAGGGTAAAATGGTTGGAGCGATAAAATGAAAGGAACAAAGTTAAATTGAATAAACGAAAAAAATCAAATAAAAACATACAAAAATGTAATACCAAATTGAAAAATCATAATTTGTTATTAAATATTAGTTAGAACAATGGTTGGATATTATGTTGGTGTTAAATCGGGTTAAGGCACATCTATAAATATCACACTAACTGAGAGAGCGAGAGAGAAGAATGGCGATACACGGCCCACTGTGAGAGAACGAGAGAAGGCGCCCAGAGTCGTTAAGTGAGAGAAAAGGATGGAGTGAGCCAGTGAGCGGCATTCGGCGGTGGCGCGAGGATAGCGAGGGGAAAACGAAAACCGCGACAGCGAGATAGTATGGACGCAGAGTGTGACAGAGCGCGACAATGAAACAGAGACAGCCATCGTGAGTAACCAGTCGCTCTTTAATAGTATTTGTCCAACATATACAATAGTTATTATAATTCGCTTGAAAATAATTCGAATAATTTCGCGAATTCATTATTTGTTCCTGTTCGATTGTTATCAAAACATTCATTGTTGACAAATTAAAAAAAAGAAAATTTTAGTTTTTTTGTTTGACACAAAAAAACATTTGTTTTTAATTTCATTTTTTTACAGGTTAAATTTATGATTATGTCTTTGTCGTTGAAAAATATTGTTAAGACTGAATAAAAGTGTTTGGTTACCTCGATTTTTTCCATTTTTTTTTCGTACGCGTGTCACTCACTGTCCCCGCGTTCATCTAGAATTTTGATAACACATTCACTGAAAACACTGCCGGGTTAAACACAATTGCGACATTGACGAAGCGCGCGCGCACATGTGTTGTGTGAGTGTGTGTCGAGGTTTGGCTGTACGAATGTGTGTGTTAAAAGTAACGTCAAGATTTGACAGCGTGGACCAGCGACTTACGGTGCGGCGCACGCCGCTGTCCCATCAAGACTACTTTGTATTTACTCTAATTATGTGACGTCACGGTTACACTGGCTGCCCCTACTCAGGGGCGCCAGCCGAGACTCAACGAACTCGCGCGGACCCTACCGAGAAGAGCGCGCATGCGCACAAAAACACTTATGCCAAAAGCACCCAATTGCGTTGCCATTCTTACGTCGGCTATCAACTCGTTCATGTCTGCGTTGTTTATACAATCTAAACTACGACATTTCAGTTGGAAAAAACCGCGTAATAAATTTGTCTCTGAGAGCAACGTCAAAAGTTGCGGAAAGCAATCGCGAACGGGCTTTGTGTGTTTTGCGAACGTGCTTTGAACGGTGTTGTGATCGGTGTTTTTGCGACGAGTGTGTAATCTGAGATGTCAAAAATATGTTCTAATAGATCTCTGCGTTTTATTTACTGAATTAAAAACTGAAGGTGCAATAGCAAGATTTGCGATTGGAAGACGATTTGTTTTTTTAAATTAAATGGATATTTTAAACTTGGGTGTTCTGTGTGTGACGTTTGTTATGTTCTTAAGACAACTTTGCAACTTGAGGTGGGACACATGCGGTCATGCGTTCGTCGGGCGGATTGTTACAGTTCCAAAATTGCCGACAAGTTGATTCAACATTTATTTGATTGTTCTTCATTCCTTTTTAAATAAAGATTTTGCTTTTTATATTCTTCATCTTATGAAAAACTAAATTTCTTATAAAAACATTCATATTCGACATTTATTTGTCTTTTACGTCACTGCGCTGTCGCAGGCAGAAGAATAACATTGCTTTCATATGTTTTGTAATGATCAAACAGATCATTTTATAAACAGAAATTTTATAAAAAAGTTTTTTGCAAAATTTAATACTTTTGAATAACGAAGGGCGCAATATTTTTTTAAAACAGACATCGTCGATTAGAATGGTTCAATGAATTTCTTTAAGTTTTACAATCTATCAATGGTGTAAAATCTTGTTATCAGCACAACTTCAGTCATTAGGTTTTGTCGTTCCGTCGCACGCATAAAGAGTATTGTAAAAGCTGTGCTTTTATTATATAATAAAACACTACAAACTTGGCAGGTTTATCTTTTTCATTTAAAAACTTACTAATGAAACTTCTAACAATCATGTTGAGCACATATCACATATTAAAGTTTCTTACACACCGGGCAATTGAATAGTTTATTATTACCTTATGTACATAGGACTTTTGAATATCTCTGTGGAGGGGTCATTGAAACTTTTGCTGAACTATCCAAAAACAGCTATGTCAATATTTTCTTATAGCAATTTACAATATGCAACTTCTGAACGACAGTGATAAGAAATGATTCTTACCTGCATTTATTAATCGTCAAGAATGTTGCTGAAAAAAATGTCGACTGCAATCGAACTAAGCTGCTAAGTGAGCTCAATTTGCAAGAAAGCGCAAGAAAGAAACTTGTGAAAGTAAGTGATTGTCAATTTACAATTTAAATCACAAGAATCAGAGTTTATTTAACATTGTGATGTCTTTAGTATGCATTCGTTTACTAGACTTTAATTAAGTGGTGATTACGTGCTGAAAAAGTGCAAACCCTTAATTGAAAATCATGAGCGGGATTATGTAAACTGATGAACGTTTTATAGACCCAAAAGCTTAACTAAAGAGTAAAAATGCATTTTCCAAAGAACCAGAAATAAATTGCATACCACATTCGTACTCTTTTCTTTTTGGTTTATATGCTAATATGAATTTACCAATGAATAATAAACTGAATAAATGTCTTGTCTTGAAAAAGACGGTAATTTATATTAATGAAAAATAACGCTCATAAACGTTTTTCATTTGAATTTATTTTCCATCGTCACGGTATTCATCCTCTGGGAGATTTATTTCTGAGCTTGTATACAATTCGAAAGTATGAGCGTTAATACTGCATAAGATTGTTAAATCTATACGCTTCGGGGGGTCTGCGCTCTCAGATACCTCGCATCAATTTGTTCGATTAATTCATTTCTGCTCATACTCGTCATTTATCCCTTTATTTATATTTTTCCATTTTATCATCAGTCAACTTTGATAAACAAATACTCCTCAAACTTAAAAATGACTCACTGGAATAATTGTAAAACACCTTTTTTCAGACCCCGTCAGATTTTTATTATTTATTTTTATTCGTCTTTCATTCATTTTTTCAACAGTGCCACTGCACAATATGTTATAACTTATCTGTCTTTTTCGCGTCTTATTTGTTTTGACAACTCAGTATAAATATTAAATTGTTGGACAGCAAATTATTATTATTGTTGCGATGAACATTTATTGTACACTGCTGCTGAAATTCTCAGGACGCACGAATTTTTGTACCTCGCAAGTTTTAGGCCTAGCGACAATATTTCTAGGACTAGCGGACCTAGTTGGAAGGTTTTATTAAGTGGTCATAGATATTCGTTGTTAATAATTTGCAAAATCGAATGTATGTCTCAGGTTCACAATTTAGTACATAGTAACTGAAGAAGTAAAAAGCGTTTCTTATATAATTAAAATGTTCAATTATATAAATAAACACGAAGATTGCTTTTTTGTTTAGTTTCAAGAGTGGAATCATCATAAGCTCGTAAAATTAAGTACATAACTTGTAAAAATAAATGGAACTAAAAAAAAACAAACATTATCATGCCCCCCTGATTCACTTTTGTCTTCTATAAGACTTTGTTTCTAGATTTGTGCACAAACAGGTATAGTCAAAAGTTGATCTAATGTTTTATTATTTTGATATAACATTTTTGAAAAAATACAAGAGTGTTTTTTTTGTTTTATTAGAATAAAATTTTCTACCGTGCATAAACGTTTTTTTATTTATGATATATCATAGGATCAAAACGTTCTCACTAAATCATACTTCAGCCTCTTAGAAATGGTTGACAAAAAACCTCGCATATCGTGCTTAATAAACGCAAAGCACTTGGAATCGCCAAAAGGATTATCAGGCTTAGATTACCCGCGCCAACGCACAATTTTCATCATAACTTCAGCATGGAAAAATTCAGCTTAAAATTCAAGATTTCTATTAAGATATGAAAAACATTCAGACTAATTTAGTTGGCTCGTACTTTTTTTGCAGATTTATCATATAAAGTGGAAATCTGGTTTTTTTGATATATTATCAGTAAACGAATCGCAGTGCAATAATCAATTTTCAATTTAAATTAAAATAAGTGATGATATGTCAGTTGTTCTACTCATATTACTATTAGAGGTTTCGTTTTTCCTTTTTAATGTTTCATTTAAAGACTGACAAATCATCTTGATATATTTAAATAGCTGTAAAGATTAAAACTTATAAAATCTAAGTGTGATGGCGCGTGATTGGAAGTTTCTAATAAATGTTAAAAGTATCACAGCTGGCCTCCGAAATGTCAACAATTTTTCTGAGATTAATTTCTGCTAAAGAAATGTTGGATCGGAAACTTTCTTAAGTTAAAAAAATTGATCACACTTCGATTCAATTGAATTTGTCCATAGTTTTACAAAGGAGTGTCATGCGAGACATTGTGAGAAAGGGCGCAATCAATAACACGGAAGATGTAGACTTTTAAACAACTGCAATCCCTGCTGCGAATCGCATTTGTTATATTATATTGTTTCTTTTTTGTCGGAATGACGAAATTAAATTAGAACTGATATTTTGCAGGATCTGATTTTAAAATTACTTTTTACTTTAATCGGACGAGCGACTGGCATAACTCAACCAGAAGAAAATTCCGTTGAAAAATTGTTCGAACTTAATGTTTATCTTCTTCTTCATGTAAAATAAAGTGATTCTGTGGTGATTTGCAATAACTTTTTGAGTTATCATTTTAATCTTAATGTTTTTAAAAATAAATTTCTCTATTGGAAGAATGTAATGACTGCATTAGCTTTCACTTAATTATAGTACAAAGTGTTAATGTATACTATTGATTTTTGCATACAAAAAATAAAATATTCAAAAAATACACATTTTACGAAAAGAATTACTGCAAATTGCCACAAAATTTCTTATCATATCATTTTAATTCCAACGCTTTCAGTTTTATTATGTGCCTACAAAAAGTTTGCTAACAAAATTTCATTTCTTGTTTTAGCATTTAAAACAGTCAACTTGTATGTGAAATTGCAAGAAGAGTTTGAATCGGCATTGATATTGAAAAGGAGTACGTGATATGACAATATCGGAGGTGTTGATGGATCATTGAGGACTTGCAGCCCCGGGGCAAACGCAGAACTTGTTCAAAATTATCGAAAATATGTCTCATTTCTGCACGTTACGTATTCTCGACATTTTTGAATCCTCTAAAATTAAACTCTTCATGGAAGAAATTGTATACCGTGCCCTCATGTCATGCGATGTCTCTCAACATCGAATCACAACAAAGTATTTTTGGTGACTATCAAAATATGGAGTTACAAATTTGGACTGCTAACAATTGTCTCTAACGATAATCAAATGATAAAACAATGAGAACAATCATTATGTTTTCTTTGGCGTTTTCAATCTCTATAAATAGGTATACTTTTGTTTCTATTTTCGTCGCTGTACAATATTCATAGTCGTGATGATCTTCTCGCTAATTCTCGTTCAGCATGATGAGCAGGCACAGTTGAATTAAATTGAACGAAACAATATGCTTTGATAAATCTTACTTTTCAATGCAGCATCATATATTGATTGATCAGTTAATTTTGTTTTCACCAGCTCATCATACCTTCTTCTTCGCTATAAACTCTTTGTAAATCAATCGTTTGTACAAAATTGTCATTAAAAATACTCGATCGGAGAAAGGAAAAGCTAGAATCGCAAAATTCTGCCGACAAAGCAAAACCGTTCTAGTTTGTAGATTGTAGTATAAAAAATAACAATAAATAATATTATAGAGGTAAAAATATAAAAGCTGTGATTAGATCCGATTTTGTATGTTTTACTGTATCCGTTGATCTAAGCTTAGTTTGTGCTGACAGGCGTCTTCTGGCTCGTCGACGATGCCCTCTAGTTCGTCGGGCGAATCTGTTTGGTCCCGAATGGTTGTGTCCTCGGCGTCGTCAACACACTCGACGATAGTCAGAGTCAAGTCATCCTCGACTTGGAGCGTTTGATGCTGCCTCACACAATTCTCCAGGTTGTCTCGCAAAATCGAACTCTCTTCACTCGTCCACGAGTTTGGGATAAATGTCATTCGGATCATTTGGTAAAGTCTTTTGAAGCCCAGCTTCGTGTACAAACTTTGACTTGCGTCATTCTCCGGACGAATTACAACGAAGGGATTGTAACCCCTTTCTAAAACGCGTTTTATCAAATACCTACAATTAATTCAAACTTTTGATCATTTTTTCCTACTCAAACAAACTGCTCGTCTGACAATGTTCAAGAATTTAAGCATTCAAACATTTTTATATATTATGTCATTATTGTAACTTCAAGCTGTTTATTTACCTTGCTAATTTTGTACCATAACCCTTTCGGCGATACTCAGGTTTGGTCTGCATGGAAAACATCGCGCCATAATACGATTGGACCATCCACGCAGCTAAGGAGCCGTCCACAAAAACCCCAGCCGCTTCTAAAGAATCGATCAGTCGGAGGAACAGCTCGTGGGACTCCATCGTGTTCGCGGGATACAAATCATGGATGCCCTCGGCATGTTCCGCTTTCAAAGGCAACACCTAAAAAAAGTATTTTTTCATTTCCCAGATCCATTCATTAATCAGCACGCATTTTTCATAAATAAAAATCGTCTCTTATGGTCACACAGAACAATCTCTGAAAAGTAATAAACTGCTATGCTTTCATTCTCAGATGAATGAAAATCTGAAACTATTGCTCTGCCAGGTTAATTGATTTTTTCATTTTCTTTTAATTTCATCTCAAGAGGTCTCTCTATAGTGAAGCGACCTAAAAATCAACAGATCCCTTCGAGATAAAAGGAAGCAAATAAGTTATTATAATAAAATCTAAGAAACGGAAATACAAAAGAAAGTGTTCACATTATATGAAAATCATTCTTTTTTTTCATTTTGCACTTTTTCGCGAAAACCTCGCGAGAAACTAGGTTGTTTATATGATGCGATCAAAGCAGAATTATTGAATCATAAAAAAATAAGGATCCTAACAAAAGAGCTTACCTCGCGTGAAGAAAAAATGTTGATCTTGAGAAAAAAAGTCCACTGGGAAAAAGTTTTCAAACGAAAATTGTTTATGCTAAGGCAAACAAGCTTTTTCCATTTTGTGAGATATTAATTCAACGTATAAAGTCATTTGATTGCAAACCAGATGAATTAAACTTTCCAGTATAAATCTCAACGCTGACTGATGAAATAATTGATGGAGTAACAGTTGGAATATCGCAGTTCTATAATTAATATATTCTCAAGGTCAACTCGAGTAGAAAACACACGACATTATAACACTCTGGAGACAGAATGGGGTTTGATAATGAAAATGAAACGACGATCGATTTGAATAACTCCTCATAATTCAGACCGGAGCACCTAGCATGAGATTACCTGACATACGTCAATGCCAATATACAAGCCACGGTCATCGCTCGGTGCAAATATATGCTCTAAGCAAATGTACTACAAGATATAAGAGACGAAACTCCGCTTCAACTCAAACTACTCCAACTTTTTTATTCTATTGACAAGCCAATCTCAATTCTTCGAGCAAACAGAAAAAGTATCTATAATCTTTCGTTGTACTTTTATCATAAGAAATAGAAAACAAACAGTTTTAAAAAGTTCAAAAAACATTATTCGAGATGAAATTAATTTTTTTTTGAATCATTCTTTGTTTTCGAAGTCGAGATGTCGGTATTGATTGTAACTAATAATAACGCTTTGTTAAAAAAATTCGTTATCGCGTATTGGAGAATGTTTGTAATATTCATTGTATCAAAGCAGATTTGTCAGTTTAAAAATGTTACGATAAGGCAAAAAAATTGCAAAAACAAATATTAGATTTACCTGAACATTAGGATCCTCGTCAGGATCATCGTCAATGAGCGCAGCTCGTGGGTCATCGCAAGCCCAAACATCGCCAAGAACCTGCTCGACGGTGCCGGTGCCTTCGTAAAGACAGAGTAATGTGTCCGCAATATCACAATGCACAAAGTTGATATACAATGGTTTCGCCCAATCAATCAAAATATCCTCTTCCTTCAAAAATCTTAAAAATTGCAACTGGTCACCTGGACAGAACACTCCGACGCTTTCGTACATCAGGCCATGTGTCTGTAAATAATCACACGATTCAACATCAAACCAGGGCCGACGTTTCAAATTAGTATATCAAAAATATTAGCAATTCACCTTACAGTTTCCTCTGAATTTTCACAGTAGTATTTACTTAATCGATTAACAAAGCTCTCCACGTGTCAGTCTCCAATTCATTTATCAAACTGTATTGTTCCCGGGGAAAGTATTTAAAAATAGCACTTTATGTATATAAAAAAAGAAAACTTTTCAATTTATTTACATTTATGATATTGCATATGCTAATTAGTCTTATTGAATATTCATTTTGTCCACGAGTGTTTAACGAAAAAAAAGTTAATGCTTGTTCTTTTTTTTGTTAAACCAAGTTAAAATTCGGCACGTAGTAAAAAGATGCAAAAAAAATGAAAAGTGCAAAAAAGTTTATATATAATAAAACGTTTAAAAAAACGACTTACTGACAAAGTCATGCCGGGGAAATGCACGCAGACCGGAATACTCGGCCAATCGTTTGTGACGTAGAAATAAAAATCCCACACCTTGTCCTTAATGTAGGTCAAAAGTGTTTGCTGAAACTGCAAAATTTGGCAAGTTATCAAAAAATGTCGTGACTTATTGATGCGCGACAAGAGGCAGGCAAGGTTTTTTTCTCTGTCAACCGCGGTTCATATTTGAAAGAGATCATTGACGTAGTGGTACTCATTTGACACGGACAAAAAACTTGCGTGAAACCGCGAGCACCGAAGGTCAAGGTCGACGCTCGGTTCTTGCAGGCAAACAATTCGCTGCTCCTGAGGACAAAATCGATGAACTTTGCATGTTGCTTATCGCGCGCCCAAACCACCGACTGCAATGCGCGACAATTATTATGCTCACGATTGCAATTGCACTATTAGATACCGTTCATATATTCTGTTATGACACTTTATCAATCCTCCAGACTGTTATTCAATTACACGATCACTGTGATAATTGATCTTTTTGTCTTCCAAGATAGTATCAACTAATCATTGCACGCCTTTTTATAGCTCAAAATCGTTTTCAACAGGAAACATTTTGAAATGAATGTTTGAAAATTGTTATCGAAAGTTTAAAAAAAAGACCAAGAGATTTACAGAAATTTGTTAAAAAAACGTCGCAAAATTGTTTTTGCCAAGTAATTTACTTTTAATTTAATGATTGAGAATAAATACTTGAAAGCCGCAATTTGTCACACAGCTCTGGTGTCAATTTTTTTTCTTTCTAAAAACTCGACCCAGTTTCGAAAGCTTTTATTAACAAAATTGCAAAATCTATTTGTGTGCGTGTTGATGAGCTTGATTGTTGAGTTACATTGGGTAATTAATATATAATGTAAGTGAACCACTTTGGTGAGTAAATGACGTTACGGTAATGAATTTTCCTTAATGTGCATCAAGTCTACAATTCATTTACATGTGAATTTTGAACTGATTTAATATTTGCAATAAAGTCAACTACTAATCGTTAAATGTATTACAAATAATCATAAAATAAACTTTAGAATAAGACATTTTAATTCTATGATAAAAAAATGACCATGACACAGACTCTTGGGCATGCGAGATGTAAGTTCAAGGTCAGAAAAGTTACCAAACTTTTTTTTCTTTTTCAGGTGTATCCGCATGAAGACTAAAACACCTATACTGTTCAACGCGGAATAATTCGAATGATAGTGTATGCAAATTATTTGTATGTATGTATAACGGTACTTTTGAACCTGTCATTAAAAAATCTCTCATTTAATAAATAATTCATACAGCCAAGTTATTAAACATGAATTGTACCCAGTGACATTGGTTTTAAAAGCACTCGCTTTTTCACCTTCCACATATCCTAACCCCTTTCCTCTCAACGACAAACGTTCATTCTAAAGCTTGTATGAAAGAAAAAAATGCGTCAGAAAAAATCATACTTTTCTGTAATTTAACGCTTTTCAATTGAAAGTTGTTAATTATACAAAAAACTTACTTTCAGTGATTCAGGAAGATATTCACTAACAAAGTCCAGAAGTTTTGGCAACTCGTCGGCGTCGAGCAGACGAAAATTTCGTCCCCGTTTCACCACCAACTCATCCATACTGAAACGAATTCAGAAAATTCATTATTAATAAGGGAATGTCGGGTAAACCGGAAAATTGTTTTTTAAAGGGTTTATATTGCTTAAAGTTGATGTAATGGAATTTTTTATATTTCTATCTGAAGGCACAACAGTACCTCTGGCCAACTACAGTCAGAGAACTTTGACATGCAATTCGCATTAATTCAACAACAATTTAATTTGACTTCATTCATTATTTACGAAGTCAGAAATGTTAACAATTAAACTGGCTACTTTTCAGAATTGCGTTTGCTCAGGTTTGAAAGTCTTCAAATCAATAGTTTTTTGGCCAAAATGAACAGAATATTGATGAAAAGTGTACGAAAAGATGTTTTTTATAAACGTTTAAATGAATTTCATGATTAATTCAGAATTTTAATTAAACCAACAGTTAATTTAAAAAATAAGAAAATTCCAGGTATTCTAAGAAATGTTACTTTTTTATGTATTACATACAAGATGAAAACAATTCTAATAAAAATAATTGTAGACACAGTTGATTTTACATTTTTTGATTGCTGTAAACTGATACTTGTATCAAAATGATTTACAAATGAATTGATGGTTTGTATACTGAACTAAAAGATAGCCAAACAAAATCTGAAAAATTGTTTGTTCATGATTTTCCCCCACTAAATAATTTTTAAATGCGATTTTATTGAAGAATACTTCTATCGTTCATTCATTTTGAAGAAAATAGACTAAATTTTATCGATCGACTACACGTGTCCAGCGATTTGTGAAAAACGGTCTAATGTCTGGAGTGGGGTTGAAAGAGAATTCGAAGGGTGTAAAATTTCATCCGTGTGCGCTAGCAGTTCTCGCACGTTTTTCGAATCCATAAGTGCCAATTTCAAGCTGACCTTAAAGTACAATCAGTCGCAGGTGAACATGACCAACGATGCAACTATATTTTATACTTGGACAAAGGAAGATAAATTAATACCAACAAAGTTTGAAATTGATAATGTTTCTTACTAATAATTAATAAACTATTTGAACGTCAAAGTCAAATTATCAAGTTCAATTTGGAATATTGCAGACAAATTGTTTGAATTCCCTATAATTCTAAATAGAGTTGTAAATGTGTATTAAATTGCATAGTGAATTGCAATAATTGAAATACCGTTTTATTTTCATTGAGTAAAAATGTGGGTCAAACCCCGTAGCCTAATTCGCTTAATTATTTTGCTGTCTAAGGTTTCTAGTGGGTTGTATTTGACGATACAAGCTATTCAACAACCAAACAATTCATCTACTAGTTTTCAAGTACAAGCTTTACAATAGTACAGTTTTGATGCGTCGTTATACTTTTATATTGGTAAAATTTTTTAATGTTTTTTTCATGTTTAAGTTCAAATAATTAGCTGTGCTTCGCACAGCGTACCCGGTGCGGAGCACGCCGGGCCGGGTTGCACACTCGTATCATTGACTCGTCAGTTTTTGAATCTTTCATGAATCATCATCTAGTACTTCGTCATTCCTTACAAGTATCTCCTGATATAAAACCTCTTGACATAATATCCTGGACAGAATAACTCCAAAACAAAAAATCTCCATACCAATATCTTGTGTTTTTTATAAAATTATTAATGAGTCTATAAAACTATTTTATGTGGAAATATTTCGTACTGCTTACGATATTTTATTCAGTTTGCAAATTTTTCACAAATAAAAACTAAACAATCTATTAAGAATGCAAAATTGATTTATAACATTATTAGTACATATTTTAAATTACTTATTGGTATATTTATTGTAAACTATTTATTGGAATTTATTGTATTACAAATATTATTTATTAATTTTTAAGTTTTTTTCAATACCTTACTAAAAAGGCTGTCTGTTTGCTGACTTGTTTCACTAAAACTGAAAAACGAAGTATCGAATCCAAGTTTCTTCATGTTCTGCAGATACTTTTTGCCTTAATCCTGATAGAAACAATTAAATTTTTTTTTTCATATTGGTTTTACTATTGGCTTACTTACTATGTTACTCTCACACCCTAAAAAATACACAGGATATGAAAAAAAAATTAAATCTTATGATTAGTTTTTGAGTGACAAACGGATAAATACAAAAACAGATATCAGATTCTTTTTTATATTACGAGGTGCAATGAAGAATTAAAACCATAAATATTAAATTTATTTTAATAAAATATATTCAAACTGCAACTTTAAGCCAATATGTAAATTACAAACTACAACTTCAGGTCATGATGCACTTTTTTAGAATGGAGTATGGAGATAGTATTAAGCGAGGTATTAGGGGAAAGTCTTTCGAACCGGGAACAGTTTTGTTGAATTTGTATAAATCATAAGCAAAAATTTTATTTTAATTTCATTGGTTACTTTTTTTGAAAAGAATGTTTCGGAAAGTTGTCGGGTAAACAGAGAAACAGAAAAAAATTTAGCTAAAATCAAACATTATATGATGACATCATTTAGAAACCCTGTTTGCAATTATTAATTGTTTATTTGTTGTTTTGAGTATAATCACGGCCATATGAAAGAAATGTTGAAAATGTAATTTAAATAACATTTCAAAACAAAGTAAAAGTAATTTCATAATAAATGTAATTAGTTTTTTGTTTCAGAAACGTTTTCAACTTAATTACAGTTGAAACACACAATAACTGCCATTTCAAGGTTCACCCGAAATGCAATATTTTAAATTAACTGCTGGTTTAATAACAATTGTGAATTAATCGTCAAACTCATTCAACACTTGGTAAAAAGAATCCTGACGAATACTTTTTATTAATTTTCTTTGGTCAAAAAACCATCAATTTGGAGATTCTCAAACTTATGCATAAAAAATTCTAAAGTGTAGCCATTTTTTGAACATTCCTTACTGAATAAACAATTTACGATGTTACATTTTATATAATTTTTTCAAATAATGTGCATTGCCAACAAAAACATGAAAAATCGCTTACAATAAATAATAAAAATGTTGGAAGGAGCTAACTCAAGATGTAATGTATAAGGCCAATAATATTATTGTCACTATTTTACAAAAGTTTTGAAATATACGTTAAATTTATGCCTCAAGCAGTTTCGATAATCGGCAAGTGATACATTCAAGTTTATATAACAACATAATTGATAATTTATTAAGTAATGCAATAAAATTTTGAATTTCATTAATCAGGTAAATTTCAAAATTTGTAATTTTCAATTACTTAATTTTGAAAAGTCAATAATTTGAAAGTAAATAAATAAAGAACAAGTAATATAACAAATATAATTATTTCTTATCAGGCGCAGCATTCTACAACTACAAATATTTTAATTTAACATTCGACATGTTTTAATGGAATTTTCTGGTTTATTGCAAAAACGAAGATCAAAGACAAATCATATGCAAAAAGCTCGTAAATTTTATTCAAACAATCCAAATTATATCATCAGGTTCAATTTAAAAGTTGATATGTGTTCCAGAAGATGTAATTTTAGAATAATCTAGAATTTGAATTGGCATTACTCATAATAACCATAAATCTCCATTAATCAATGAAAATACATTACCGTGACAATAATCAGTTTGAATGGATTGGAAATCAATAGTCGAATAAGTTTTTAAAATTACTAAACAAAATTTGCTTCATTCATTTTCGTGACTAAAAGAAATGTTCAGATTTTGATTGATAAATAGTTCAATGATCATCGACTAGCTATTAATGAACCGATGAATAGTAAGTAAAACAACTGTCGATTTAATTAACAATTTTAATCTGAACTATTTAATCAAGTCAGATCTCGACTTATGCTATTGCTTTGGACGTTTAAAAATGATAGCAAGATGATTTCAAGAGGAAAATAGATACAACGAAAATGAATAAATAAAAATGAGGAAAAAATGATTAAATTTGCAATCGTGGGGTGAGAAGATGAATACACATCTCGATGAAAAGAAGGTTAGAGCATGAAAGAAGAGAGTTTTTGAGTGCCGGCACGTTCACGGGTGTGCTATTGATTTACCTGGATGAATCGGGAACGGTCTGCTACGCAGCGCGACGAGACACCTGGGCTCAGAAGGTAGCCCAAAATTGAACTCAAATCACGAGCAACTGCGAGTGCTTGCAAATATGATGTGGTCAATTATGGTGAGCCGGTTGTCCCCAAGGGCTCTTTGCAACGGAGCCAGCCGCCCTCGTCGCCCCCAGAACCCGCACTGCCACTCTGAGCCCGCGATCAGGTGGACTATATCAACTTGGAAAACGAGCTGCCAACCCCGCAAATTTCAACTTACCGACACGCTACATTTTGCAGCATCACAAATACTTTCATAGTCAATAATATTTTATTTTTTTCGTTCTCCTCAGTTTTTCCTTTATTCAAATTCTCATAAGCGAAACATCAAGCTGCTCAGTTTAAGATAAATTAGAGTACACTAAGTCAACCCTTCTTTGAAAACTTGATGATTTTAAATTCATCAATATTTATCTATTTACATTTTCTTAACTTTAAAGATGAATCAGTTTAAATCCTACGTTCGATGAATAAATTGTTGCATTATACTTTTGTTATAAAACATTTAAGTACAATTTATAGATGATTTAAAAAAGTTGAAATGTTGTGCAGAAACAGATGCCATAAAAAATAATCCTATTTAAAATAAAATTCATCTATTAAAAAATATAGTACGTTGGAAGTAATTTCATGATTTAATAATTTGTTATACATTTTGAACATAAAATATGTGCTTCGTGATCTTTTCATTAAATTCTTTTAAGTTGAATATTGGCTTCATCTAACTGTATTTGTATATGTATTTTGCATCGAAGCAAAATTGTCATTTTTATTATAATCAAGTTAAAGTCACTATAAAAAATCAATCAGTGCGTTTTAAAAATGAATAAATAAACAAAATTTGTACGTTTGCATGAATGATATTAGCGTTTAATCCTTATTGTTCTCACACTTGCACAAAATCTGCATCTGCAATACCACCAGTATTGTTGTCGGTAAGTAATTCTACATTTTAATATTTCAATCTTACAATGTTGGCATCCCGTTTTCCAACTTGATATAGTTCACCCCTAATCACCCCTGGGTATTTCTGTTGAGTCGATGCGCCGACGCAACCCTTGCTCAGACCTGTATTCTCGTAACGAACTTTTACGAATTGCAAACACTTTTAAGCTTTAATTTCAACTAGTATAGTCATTGTGGAATTTCTTATTCATAAACTATAGATTTTGAACAAATCATTCCATTGATTAAGTGTTTCTTAATTTGAATAGTTTAAATAGTTAAAGATTTGATTAATGTTTTCTAATTTAAGTTTAATGTAAGTTTTTCATAAAAAAAATTAGTAGGAGAGGTAATATTTTCAATAAAAAATCTTCAAATAACGATGATTATAGCGACATTTCGAGTTAGCTGTCCCAATGCCAATTTTTTAAAATACTATTTCATTTGATCAATTAAAGTTAATCACATTTTGGTCATCATTAGTCTTGAACTGTTTTATAAAATTGGATTGAATTATAACGTCACGATTAATGCAACCAAGTTTTTCTAGAAATGATCTTGGGAATCATCCCTGATATCATCTAACTCATAAAACGTCGTGATAACATTATCCTCTACAATTTTTCAACTCGAATTACTCGCTTTTATTACATACTTTTATCTTCGATTTGTACTCGACAAAGTTCTTGAAGTGAAAATAAAAGTGTCATCTCAGAGAAGATGTATAATTATTCTTGCACTATGCAGATCTAGGAAATAAATAAAGACACTTTTTCAATAACAAAATGTCGTACAAGTTTACGATAAGGATACTATATAAACGTAAGTTTTAACTGACTATTTAACTGACTAAAATTTGAAATAATTTGTCAACTTCGATAACTTTTCCCCAAAAAGCTAGAAGATTTAAATAATTGTTCCAAATAAATTGGAAAATGTACTTTAAATACTAGCTGAGCGCCTGTGATCAATTTTTGCAAGTTGGCTTCAAAGTCAAGACACTGCTGATAAATCTTTCTTAGTTTTTTTGGAAGTTTGGTAGTGTCATTTAATGTCAACGCTAAATTATAATTACAAAAAGAACAAGAAAAAATGGTGAAATTCTATACTGAAGCTTTAATGCGCCAATAAACATAGATACTTCCTCATATAGTATAGGATGGGATAGGATAGGGTTTGTAGAATATAGAATATTATTTTTTCCTGAAAGTGTCTCAACCACTTCGTTGCCTAATCGCGATCTCGACATATAGATGAAAAATTGCGATGGATCGGTTTAATTGTGTCAAACTTGACTATTAATAGATCTGACACTTTCTGATTTGTTCATATACACGCGCGAGAAAGCTCTATTTTCGAAAGAACGCGTTTCAGTGCGCGTGCTTCAGCAGTTCTTTAATGTGTACTATTGAAAAATAGAATATTCAAAGCAGAGCTTTTGGGCAACTCAAGTCAGTGTTAATATCAGTTTTGATCGGCTTAGATCACAATCGACTGTTTATTCAAGGTATTTAACCTATTTATTATTTGACAATTTTCTCAATTTTGATTTAAATTTTTTTAAAGTCAATGTGCACTCAATTGTATATGCGTACATACAATTTAATTTAAATTGGCAATTTAGTATTGAATTTAAAAAATCTTCAATTATTAATAAAGAGTGCGATAAAAAATCAATCTTTACACGCAGCGATATATACATATTAAACTGTAATATTTTCCAATTTTAGAATAGCGACAGACTCGATAAATTTAATATTTTAAATTAAAAGCGCAACATTTAAATTTTATCATCGCGTACATAAAAAATTGATGTTTTTATTTATTTATTTGTTCAAAAAGAAACAAAAGAAAATACTTTTTAAATTATTGTTTATACCCCACTGCTGACGTTAAAAAATAGTAAAATTCTACTTATTTGTTATAATAAATAAATCAAAAATTGTTATTGCTTCGTGCACAATTTCAGATGGAAAACCTTCTTGTTAAACGACTCTGAATGTAGTGGATAGGACGGAGTTGGATAGGTTGCCTATTCACAGGTACGAACAGTTATAAATCTTCTTCAAACTGTTACGGGATTTTTCTTCATATCGATATTTTCTGTTGCACCATACCTTTCTCAACGATCCCCACCAAATGGGAAAAAAGGAAAAGACATTACCCCAATAGAAAAGAAAAGTCTTGTATCGTTTCGGCAGTGAAAGTGACCAAAGATGTTGAACATTAAAATACAAACTGTAATTGATATATGAAATAAGTAACAAAAACAAAGTAAATAATGGTGGCATCACTGAAGGTGCAAGCTGCAAAGAGCGTGGGACATGCCATCGCTGTTTCTGGTATCGAAATAATTTGTCAGTTCGGTCAGAAACAGGAAGCGGGAATGAGGAAGCTCGAGACCATGATGGAAAAATTGGAGACCGACTTGAGCGTTGTGCCGACGTGTCTTCATGAGGAACTGTGTTTCGAGATCCTCAACATCCTCGAACACCAATTTTTTCTCTACAAAAGTTGCAAGTTCGCTTGCAAGGTGTTAGAACGACTGTTGCAGATCATCACTCGTTTAAAACTGTACCGTCTATCGTCGTCCGAGGTGCCTTACACTCTGAGACAGCAACTGTACCTTCACCTGGAAAACCTTACCGAACTGCGACTGCTCGAGGTGAAATCCGTTATTATGATCTCTATCGAAAGCATTCACGACGTCGAGGATCTTCTAATCAAAGCCATTAAGAAACTCAGATGCCTGCGCAAACTCACACTCTATTCTTATTTCACCGACGGAATTGTACAGACTGTTGTACAAAGCTGCCCTGACATCTGGTACCTGAACGCCAAATTTTCAAAACTCGTTACAAATAAAAGTGTGCCATTTTTGATTGAATGCCAAAGTTTAAAACAAGTGGTTCTTACCCACACCTCAGTCACGATTCCAGGATATGCAGATCTGCTACTAGGAAAACCTGATCTTACCAGACTAGTCACCGACGAACGGATGAACGACATCCTTGATCTCATGATGGTTTTCAGTCCTGCTAATCTTTTTCTCCATATCACTAGTCTGCATATAAACAGCGTTCAAATTGAGCATCTCAGATTTATAGCTAAACACTGTCATCTTCTCAGTTCGTTGAGTGTCAGCTGTGAGAGTGCCGATTTTGCTCTTTTATCCGACCTCGCTCGTCTTCAGGAACTGGCCATTTCAAAAGCGGACTTCGTAGCCGATGGGATTCAAGAGCTTTTGGAAAAAGTGGGCAAAAATATTTTGACCTTAAAATTCTATCGAGTGGACCATATTGATTTTGTTAAACTGAACAGTTTGTGTCCTAAACTAGAAAGACTGTTAGTGGATGGGTGTAGTTTTCAGAAATGTTGTGTACCTGAGATGAGAACACTTGCGTTCTCCAATTTAGAGCACATCACGTGTGGTGAAAATGTTCCTAAATGTTACTTGGAGTTGCTCATCTCTAAGAGTAGCGCGGTCAAGTGTTTGTACCTGGCGGATGTCGGTGATTACTTTACGGACGAAAATATGGAAATTTTATTGCAACAAAATTCAATGTCGTCGCTCGAGGAGCTTTGTATATATAGGTGTAAACATTTAACATTAAGTACGATAAATCTAATCGTTAATAATTGTATGAAGTTAAAAAAATGTTACGGACTCGAAAGGTTCTCAGCAATCTCTACGACGGAACTGAAAAATTTCATTCACAGTCACGCGGGGATCAAATTTTTCACCCTCGAAGGACCGATGTTCCTGCAAGAGAGATTCAAATTACCTTGGTGAATTGACAAGACTAAACAGTTCAGATTCTTCATTTATTTAAAAAAATTCAGAGGCAAAAAATATCTGACATTAAACAAATTGTATACTTATTTATATGTACATCGCCAGCACACACGTTTTGTAAAATGTTAACAATAAGTCAGTAACAAAAATTATATAGAAGTATTTGTCAATAATATATTTGTTAAATAATTAAATAATTATATTGCTGTAAAAATGTGATGCTTATATGATAAAAAAACTGAATACAAAAAAGTATTTGATTTTCTGCATTTCCTATACACTGCGCCGCGAATATGTTTTTTCGCCTGTATGAACCGATTGGTGACACTTCAATCCGGACAGTTGTTTAAACCTCTTTTGACAGTATGTGCACTCGTAGGGTGTCTCACCAGTGTGTCGTCTGCAATGTTGCTTGAGATGTGACTGTTGAGCAAACTTTTTCTGGCAGTACAAACAGGTGTAAGGCTTTTCCTTGGTGTGGACACGCTCGTGTTGCTGCAACTGGGACTTCTGGATGAACCGTTTCTGGCAGACTGTACATTCGAAAGACTTGTCACTCGAATGGGTCCGCATGTGCGCCGTTAAATTTGCATTGCTGATCAACTTTTGACAGTGCTCACACCGAAGGACCGATGGTTCTACAGGAGAGGTTTAAATCACCTTGGTAAAACTGACCAGACAAAACATCTCAGATTCTAAAATATAATTTTATTTAAAAAATTCATTGAAAAAAGTTTTCTCGCTTCAAACAAATTGTGCCTTATTTTTCGTGCGCATTTCATACTCTTATTCACACATCGTACAAAAGTTGTAACATTCTTTCCAAAAATCAATTTAACTGTTTCTTTAAAGGGAAACCTCAACGACACTTGTTTGATTATAACTAAAATTGATCAGTGTTACATCTGATGCGATTAATTTATGCTAAATTTGAAAGGAGAAGCAATCAAACTAAATGAATGTAAGACAAAATTTGTGTTTTGACTGCTAAGCACTACGACGTTGATAGGCTTTCTTGCCTGTGTGGACTGATTGATGACACCTGAGTCCGGACAGCTGTTTGAACTTTTTTTGACAGTACGTGCACTCGTAAGGTGTCTCACCAGTGTGTCTGCGATAATGCTGCTTGAGGTGCGACTGCTGGGTGAAATTTTTTTGGCAGTACAAACAGGTATAAGGTTTTTCCTTGGTGTGGATACGCTCGTGCTGCTGCAGTTGCGACTTTTGGGTGAACCGTTTCTGGCACACAGAACACTCGAATGGTTTGTCGTTTGAGTGTATCCTCATGTGCGCTGCTATATTTGTATCGCTGATCATTTTTTGACAATGTTCACATCGATGGACTCTTTTGTTCTCGTTCGTTTTGTCCGACCATTGGGAGTCATCGCTTGTCGATGGTGAGCAATGTTTTCTCATGTGACGGTTGAACAGAATTCTGGATTTGAACGATTCCGGACACACAGAACAGTTGTAAGCCATTTTTCTGTAATTGAACGAATTTATATGATATAATATAATTTGAACATCAGATGAAAATTTTATAATACTTTCTAAGAGTTAAGATTTTAATACGCCTCAACTTCAAAATAGTTAAAAATATTTCAATTTTATTATGTATTTCATTAGTTTCTACACGTTATTTACCTATAATGACAAAAAGTTGTTTTAGTTTTTTTCAAAACAGTTTTATTTTGTTTATGTTGCAGATGATGCAGATAGTAGAAAGTAATTTTTTTGACTCACCGCCATGTAGAAAACCGAACACAAACTATTTATCTCAAAATTGTTGGTCCTTGATCTTAGCAAGGCTTCAAGCAAAACACAAAGTCAGTCACTCAGTGACAAAAAATTCTTTGAATGTTTTTTTTTTCTTTATTTATATGGCGGCTGTTCTGTGTCAGCTCTACGCCATTGGCTTTGATTGTAACTACCAGTAACTACTTTGCTGTACGTCATGTATACCGACCGGTCGCTATATTCTCATCATTCACAGATGTTCCTGGCGCAGGCGCGCACCAGATCTCTGTACTCTGCTGTAGCGACGTCAAAGGAAACTGCACAAAACTGATGGTTCTACGTCTACTGGTAAAATAGGGATCTATCTCTCATATACCTATATAGAGAGACGAACGGGTCATTTTGACCCAAAATAACAAAATTTCATTTTTTTCAACTTTTATTTTTAAATATAAATAACTTTCATTCTAAGTTACACAAGTGTTACCATTTAGAAAATGTGCATATTATTTGCTATATTCCTTTTACGGTCAATTTTTGTTTTTAATTATGTTATAAGGGAAAATTTAAAAGTTTTGAGCAATTTCACCTTAAGAATAGTCACAATATTGTTTTCTGTAGAATTGAGAAAATTGACTCACTTTATTATTTCACTCTATTATTTTTATTATTATTCAAGATCTCTCAATAAATTACTCAATAAGACTTTGGGAAGAGTTGAGTTCTTATCTTTAGACAGCTTCAACCGAGAGATTCAAGTTGAGCACTTTGAATTTTATTGAATTTTAAATTTTTCACAGAAGTATGAAAAAAAATGATGAGTATGAAAAAAATGATGAGCATAATCATTTATGGTGTATCAGTAGCTTAGCAACTTCATATTTACAATCATTCATAAACGAATTATTGTTTATAGTGTCATTTTCATTAGTTTCATAATCAAATAAAACAATCTGACCTCAAAATCTAATACTTAAATTATTTCGTTCAAATTTAAACAAGAATTCAAAAGATATACCTACTTTACTCACTATTAAAGACGACTGCGATTGGCAAAATACCTGACTTTTGCCTCAACATTGCAATTATATGGCTTACAATTTATTGAGTCAAATTTTTGAGATAATTGCATTAGTTTATGGACCATTGTTTCAATTAGTTTTTTGGACACATTTGTAATCAGTTATTTATTATTTTACTGTTTACTTATGATGGTTCATTCTCTGGTACATCTAGCCTAAAATGTATCGATAGAATTCAGATGAATTTTAATTTTTTACATTAAAATTTGTTATCTGGAAGTGTAAAACGAGGATGATCATAGTCCCGTGTGGGTAATTTATGAGTATTTGACTTGTAGCCGATTCAAGTGTCTTTTCTCGATTGTAGAGACAGTTGGAGGTAGAAAGTGGTCAGCCAATCGGCTCCTGCAGCTCGTAGCCTGTCGAGTGACTTTGCGAAGCTCGGGGGACTTCTACCAGGTAGCCGTGCATTTGAGTCTCACCACCAGTCTCATGCGAGTGGAAGCCACCTCCTGCGACTTGTTTACGTTTACCAACTGCAATTGTTTTTATCGCGCCAAGCTTCTCTGGAGATGAAGTTCCATATCGCGGTGCTCATATGCACTGCTTTTCTCATCGCTTTTGGTAAGTTTCCTATTTCGCACTTATTATTTTTTTTTTACTTTATGATGATCTAATCCAAAAATTTCGTTTCTCTAAATTATGTCTGAAAATTGTTTATCATTATACGGATACATAACGTTGTTCTAGTACCAAAACCAAGTTATCAGAAGAAGCTTGAAACAGACTTCCAAGTTCATAAGTAACTGAATTTGATTCGATGTTGTCTTCATGTATTGTTTAATTTTGATGCAATGTTATTTGTTTGTTGCTTTCGGCGTATTATAACGGGTGTTGGTGTATGTGGTGTTCCAAGACACCTTGCTACGTCATTACTTCTATATAGATGCCGCACCTTCACTTTCCAATTTACTGTTAGTGTTCAACAGTTGTTCATTTATTTGCCAGACGTTTGCATTTTTTAACTTTTTGAACCAAAATGTTCACATTTTTTGCACAATTGCGGTATTTTTTGCCCATCATCAATATAATATTTGCAAAATATTTGCCTTTAATTGAACATTCGAATGTTGAGTTTCCTAACCGATTACCTTAAAAACAAAACTGGATGCATTTTCGAAAAACACATATTCAACACATATTTAATCAAAATATTCTCATTGAGTACTGAAATTTCTTTTGATCTCAGATAAATTATAAATAATCATTAGAAAGGTAATCAAAAATTTTAATTTGTACATATTATATGAATAGATTTCAATTAAGTTATATTTATATGTAATTAATAGTTAGGTATTTACAAATTGTTTCATACAAACAATATCGTCAATTCAAATGTTCCCACTGCTGGTGTAGAATTCGCCTTGTTAGGATGTTTGTATGAATGATGGATTACCTTTGTCTAAAATTTTCAGCTTCGGGACAAAAAGGAAAGAAAGATCAGGAAGAAAAAAAAGATGAAGAATTCAAATGCCCCGAAGGCCAAGGCAATGGCAACTTTGCAGATCCTGCAACGTGTCGAAGATTTTATCAGGTAATTTTATTTCTAATAGTATTAACTTTCTAAATTTAATTCCAAGTATTTACTTCTGGATTAACACCTGGCCTGGGACACAAACTTTAGTTCTATATTTAAGTGCAAATTTATGTTAATCTCAAACGTGTTACCATAAATTCCCCACACATGACGCAAACTTTCTACCAAAAATGCCTTAGAAAGAATTTGATCAACCTTGAAATAATTTAATTTTTTCTTATTTGTCCCTTTACACGCTTGCTTCGATTTAAAACCTGTTTTTGTGCTAAAAACTTGGGTACCAATACGCACGCTTTGTTTTTCAATTTTGGCATGGTTTCACCGATAAGATGTTAGCTATTATCAATCAAGATGGAAATAGTAATACACGGTTTTATACAAAAAGCCATATAAATTTAGTTAAATCTTATAAAATTCGTTGTTTAAATATTTATTTTTATGAATAACTACTCAATTCCGAAATAACTTTGGAACGAAAAACTCGAAGTCACGTATGGAAGATTTCTCTTAGTAAGTACTTAACTTATAGTTTGCTTTTGGGTATTAAACAGTTATTGAATAAATCAGAATTACATAAAATATTCAATGTAACTTAAAAAGCATAAAATACTCGGTATTTTTAGGTAAGATTTTTTCCAAAAGTTTTGTCGAAGCGGTTATTTCGGGAACTTTCACTTTATACTACACGGTTGTACAGTCGTCACTAAAAAAAAAGTTCGGCAGTAAAAGTAATTATTCATTTACTTTATTATTTTTTGTTATTTTTGAATACACAATAGGATGTGAAGAAACAAATATTCCAAAACGTCCTAACGTTTGCAAAGAAACAGTAGAATACTTTTTTGCGGACGATTTTCCGCTCACCAACAAGTTTTGATTTTGCTCGATATAGCATCTTGTTCGCGGCACATTCCAATAGGCGCGTGATGATAATGATCGAGAATTTTTAGTGTACAGAAAGTGGGCTATGTAAAAAAGTTACAGGGGTGATCTGCAATTTGCCAAAAGATTAAATTTTGTACGTAGTTGCGCCGGAAAACGTCAGCAACTACGCAGGGATTAATAAGAATTTGAGTTGAATTCAAAATTTTAACGGAAAAATCCAAAAACGAAAAAATATAACAAAAAAAGCAGAAATTGTCAGAACGGTCTGATTTAGCAACACATTTTTGTTATTTCTTTTCCAAATTAAAGTTTGGACATAGCTATTTTAAAAAAGGTTTTTTTTCGAAAATTAAGTTTTTTATTTTTCGAGAAATATTTTTTCTTGTCTTTTCATGTTTACAAGTACTTATATTATCAATTAATTGTGAAAATATAATTTTTCACACTATTTCCAATTTCTTAAACGTCTTCAAAATTTGCTGAAATTGTCCAATTATATTTCAATCTATATTTTTCTAGCACATTGAAACAACTCTTTGAAATAGTCCAAATTACTAATCAATTGCTAATCACTTTTTTGTAAACAATCGTGTCTTCAATCTTCAACATTAAAGAGTTAGTAAACAGACAAATTTCGAAAGACGCAAAAAAATGGAAGTGAAGAAACGTTTTCTTTGTCTAATTAACATTTCAATATTTGTTTTAAATCATTTTTCAAAAACAAGAACGGCTACTAGGTCGTAATTAAGACTTATTATCATACTTCTTTTACTCATGGCCCTCGAATGGACATGAGTTAAATTTTTGTTTTTCATTATTTACATCACGTTAAAGGGAGGAGGGCAGAGAGTGAAAATACACATTAACTGTACCTTAACTAAAATACAATATCTTTTTCAGTGTGTGGATGGATACCCATACCTGAATCGTTGTCCTTCAGGATTACACTTTGACGATATCAGCAAATTCTGTACATTCAAAAATGAAGCAAGATGTGGTCCGATTGAAGCAAGTGAGTTTGTAACATACAATGAATTCGGAAGTCGCTCTTTTCTTATCTTATTTTATCTCAATAATATTAAAAAATCGTTCCATTTACTCTGATGGCCAGTGTAAATGTGTTATAAATTCTTTTTAGCTCATTTTCCCTGGGGTAAGTTGGCCGCGCATTAGGCAGTGGTTTTTAAAATTTCAAATTGAACCAATTTCCGATTTGAATGAACTGCTAAGCCCTTTATTTTCATTCAAAGTTCTACTATTGAGTGTTTACATTATTTTTTGTGACATTAAAATTTATTGTCAGTGTTTGAAATGTAAGCAAATTTCGTGTTAAAGATTATTCGGCACATTCAATATTTTAATGCAAATAATAATTTTAACGCTAGAAATTTTTTGCATTATTAAGTTTAACATCAGAGTCCTTAAAATTATATCTACTATGACTTTACCATGTCTTTCTTCATAAATCTATTTTTTGTTGCTCAGCTCCAGCTCCTATAACTGAACCACCTACAGATTTAGCTGAAAGATGTGACACCTCAAAATGCAGATTGCCGTACTGTTTTTGCTCGAGAGATGGAACTATTATCCCTGGTGGTTTAAAACCCGAAGAGGTAAATTTATCAGTCGATTTTTTGTCATTTTTCGAGTTAATTTTTATCATATGTCATTTTTTTGTCTATGTTATTTTTTGCAGACTCCACAAATGATTCTATTGACTTTTGACGGTGCTATCAACCACAACAACTTTGATCATTACCAAAAAATTTTCTCTCCAGACAGACTGAATCCTAATAATTGTCCTTTGAGAGGAACTTTCTTCATCTCTCACGAATATTGCAACTACAATATGGTACAAAGCTTGGCCCATGACGGACACGAAATAGCAACTGAAACGATATCGTGAGTTAATTAAACTAGCCTGAATTGCATAATTAGATCAAATACCTATATTAAAGTTATCAAGAAAAATTTCCATTAAGCAACTTTTATAATTGATATTTTACTTTCAGTCTACAGAAGGGCTTAGAAGACAAGGGCTATGAAGAATGGATCGGTGAAATGATCGGCATGCGTGAAATATTGCAACGTTTTAGTGACATTGATCCAAGTGAGGTTGTGGGAATGCGTGCTCCATATTTAAAACCAGGAAGAAACACACAGTACAAAGTGATTGAAGACTTCGGTTACATCTATGATAGTAGTATAGGAATTTCGCCGTTAAAAACTCCTATTTGGCCCTACACCCTTGACTACAAAATCCCACATGAGTGCAAGGCTGGAACCTGCCCTACTAAATCTTTCCCTGGTAAGAAATTTTTATAATGTTCAATAATGTCTTAAATAAAAGACGTCTTATTTTATCTTAAATAAAAGATGTCTTAAAAAAAACTCTAAAATAAAAGCCAGTTAAAAAAGTATTCAAACAGTTTTCAATAATAAGATATTGAATAAATTTCATTGCAGGTGTTTGGGAAATCCCACTTAATGCTCATTATGTGGAGAGTTATGAAGGAGGACATTGTCCTTATTTAGATCAATGTGTTCTTCACAATCATGATCCCAACGAGGTGTTTGAATGGTTGCAAGAAGATTTCAGTCGTTATTACGATCAGAACAGAGCTCCTTACATGATGCCTTTCCATACGAATTGGTTCCAGATTAAGGAACTTGAACAAGGATTAGCCAAATTCTTAAACTGGGCTAGTTCTCTGTAAGTATTGCCAATAAGAAGAAAAATGTTTTTTGACAATTCCACGTTGATGTAAATAGTTTTGATGTATACAGTTTTTTTCGTGTTTATTTGCGAAGAAAAAATTTATTCACTTTAAAGCATACCTAAAAAATCTGTAAACGTTTTTTTTTTTTTTTTCAAAATAACTCAGAGAAACGGTTTCTAAAATGTTAATTTTTTCATAATAATTATGAATCGCCAAACAGTAAACTTGACATTTGAAACAGAACATTTTTCATTCCAAATTCACACAAATTTGAGTTACTTTGCTATGTTTTCGGTAATTGGATATTTCGGATAAAAGTACACCAAAGGACAATTCACTTTTATTACTGCATACTTCAGTTATCGTTTAACAAAAATAATTATAAATTTTATTAGTAAAGTTTCAAGTGTCAAGTTTTGCAGTGCTATTAGATGGTTTCTCAATTTTAACAATATTTTTCAGACCTGATGTGTATTTCGTAACTGCTACGCAAGCCTTAACTTGGATGACTGACCCGAAACCACTCAGTGCTCTACGTGAATATGAAGGATGGTCTTGTAAGAGAAAAGACAATCTTCCCGGACCACCTTGCAATAATCCTCAAAAATGTGCTCTCGATTTCAAACCTGATGGTACTAACTTCACCGCAGTCAGGTAAATTAAATACAAAGTATTTAATAAATAAGATTTTTAAGAGAGGAAGTTGAAAATCGCTATAAATTAGCTTATACGAAATTCTGAAATATTTTGAAGTAATAAAAATTAAATAATAAAACAAATAATAAAAATTTAACCGCAAATAAAAATTTGCAATATGGAGTTGTATGTGCGGTCAAAATTAATTGTTTCTGTTAGCAGCAATCTTTTTCTCCATTTTTTTATGTAAGCGGTTATTGCTTTTACAATTTTTAACTTACTTTATCTAGTATGTGCGATTCAATTATTATTTAATATTGCTTAAGGTCTGCCTAAAAAATTCGACCGATAATTAGTTACCTCGGTTACCTGTTGTAATTTATATGAACGCAGACGATAAGCAAAACTACAATTATTGTTTACTTTATTGTTAACTTAGATACATGGAAACCTGCCGAGAATGTCCGAACAAATATCCTTGGCTAGGAGATGCTCGAGGAACTGGATTGGCAAATGACAATTACACACCAGAAAGAGAAGATGATAGAGAAGAAGTCTTAGAATAAAACGAAGAATGAATTAATTTAGTTAATTCTCAAAGCACCAAAACTTTCAGCTTCCTTTACAGACTAAAATCAAAGTTCCAATCGAAATGTCAAATTAACGTCGATAACTTGACAACATTCTTTAATCGATCAATTTCAATGACTAGTCTTCACCATTCGAGATCAGATTAATTGCAAAACTGATTTATACGCAGAAGTGTTTGACCTGAGAGTTTAGGTCTCAAACACTTCTCAAAGATAAAATCAGACAAATTTTATGATACTTTTGTTTAACATACTTCAGTACTTTTTTTTAAAAAAACTATAGCCGAAACAAATTTTCATATTTGTGACATTGTTCGATAAAAATTTATTGAAAATGTGTTCATTTTTTCTTTACCTCTTAAATAAACCTCATGACCATAAGAATTTAAGTTTCAAGTTTAGTTGTTATGTGTGTACTATGAAAAGCAAAATGAACAAAACAACATTGTTTTAAATGGTTGACAAACTTGCTCAAATTTTTTAAGCAACTGATAAAGTTTAGATTTTAATGAATCAATGTAAATAAATTTACTTGTTGGACAATATACATTTTAATACTATTCATTTGTTTTTATTTATGAGCCTGTTTTTTCCTTTATTATGTGATCATTCAAATAATTATTAACAAATAACATCTACATATTTATAAGTGCTATTATTAACGAATTGGTAACCAGGGATCAAAAACTTCTGCATATGTCTTTTTCGCTGAAAAAAAAAAAATAAGTAAGATTCATTTACCAATAGAACATGCAATTTTATATTAAATAAGTGATAACTTACGAGCTTCAAGAAAATCATTGGGGTGCTTGATAATGTAATCTCTTGCCACTGCAGTTTTTTCTCTGATTCTGGCGTCACAGTATTTCACGTACGCTAAACCCAAGGTAGCACTAAATGCAAAAGCGAAAAAAAAGTGCTCTTGGATACCTGGAAATTTTTAGGATAGATTAACATTTAATTTCTACAATAATTGTACTAACAACATCAAAACAAAAGTTTGCCAAACATGAATTGTCAGTAAAGTACATCTACATGAATAATTAATTTTTGTTTGGTCCTTGCGTAATTACAACATAACGGCATTTTTTCTTATAAACAAGATGGAAGAAATTGTTTGCTTACCACTCATGAGTGGCCTTTTTCGGAAAAAATTACGAAATGCTCCATATGAAAACCCAAGAATCGAAGTAACAATATAAGTTCCATTTTTATAAATAGGGTTCGATTCTTGATAAGGTTCTAGTAATTTCAAGGCCCATTGAATGTCAGGATTATCTGCCATTGTTTATCCTAATCGCAATTTATACTAAGCTCAAAATTTCACTGTACTCGCACGGACACGCGAAATTGACAGTGTGGTCTCAAATTAACTTTGCAATATGAAAACAATTTGGGCCAAAAAATAGCTACGTACGGAATCCATGAATTATAAAACACTACTAGTCAGGCCGGTCAGGCGGCCAAAAATAAGATTGTAAAGGAAGTATACCGACCGAGTGACGAGTTATACTTCAATGGTACTATTAAGACATTTAAAAAATATTACTATATAATTATTCAGATCATTTTTAACGTGCAAGCTCATTTTTTTAATTTTCGAGTAATGAAAAGATTCGTTCATTCGTTTCATAATAGTATCCCCTGCAATTTAGGCAAATTTAGGCTAACATGTTAAGTGCCAAAGCATGTTGTAGATGGCGATAATTTTATAACGCTCGGTCGGTACTGGTAGTTTCTAACATTCGTAACGTAACTTGTAACCTGTCTCTGCTCGACATAAGATAGATATGACTATATAATATATATGTTGCGTAAATAGACAGACTGAGACAGACACAAACTGCAGGTTATGTTTTGAAGGGGAAAAATTGTGACGTCTTCGTGAAAAGCTGATTGTGTTTAAAGGCAAACACATGCAGCAAGCAAATAATTTGGAATGGCGAAGCGAGCGAAATGCGAATTCGTGACAGAGCCATGTCCTATCAAACCGCGTCGATTCGATCCGCAGAATATCGTGATGCGGTTGCGACGCCGCGAGACCATCGGCTGCCTTTATCCAGGAACACATGTCCTTGTCGCCCGGCAATTCTATCAAAACGTATTTCCAGACTTGACAATTGTCAATGTGGAAAAACCGCCTTGTTTTCTAAGGAAGTTTAGTCCGGATGGAAAGTACCTAGTAGCCTTTAGCGCTGACCAGGCGTCAATTGAAGTTTACGAATACCGGGGGGCTTCTGCAGCTGCAGATTTACTTGCTAGTCATCTTGACACGAATTCCGACTACATTGGTCAGCACAATGACAACCAGTCTTTTTACATTAGGAGTCATATCTTCAAACGTTTTTTTAAGGTTTTATTTTCTGCTTTATCGTATTTTTATTACTTTTCCAGTTTGAAAATATTCATCTCCAATATCAACTTTTTGCAGTTAAAATGGATTGTAAACGTTGTACAAAGCAACGAGCAACTCAACAGAGAATGCAGTCTGTTTACAGATGATGCTAGGTATGTGATTGTTGGATCAGCAGCTCATATTCCAGACGAGTTATGGCCTGCATATTTTCACGTAAGTTTCACGAATAATATTTGAAAGTATTTTTTTAAATAAATTTAATCTCATAAATCGACAATTATTGAGATCTTGAGAAGAACAATATTGTCATTTCAATAACACACCATTATCTTGAAATAATATTCTGTTATGGTGCTAAATCATTTTTACTTTAATAGATCAATCTTTTTAGGCAAACAATGAGATCTAGTTGAAAACTGTTCAGTGAAACTGACCACAATTTTACTGTTATAAAATCAACAAAAAGACAAAGTAAATTGAGATTACATTACAAAAAAATTGTGTTTTCTGTTTGTAACTTTGATGCATTTTAAAGGAGTTTGACTCATGCTAATGCAGAAAACTCTTGTCAAAAATTTTTTTTGACAGCGACTGTCTATATGCTGGGGGTCATTCTGTGAAAGTGTTCCCCCTAAGAGCGACATGAAAAAGCGTTACGCTGAGACGTTACTCTAGGAACGAAAATCAAGCTATGCGCGAGAAGGTAATATAAGGAGCGTTTGTTGGCTTCTCGCGCCAAATTTTATAGTCAAAACGATAGTATATTACTTTACACGTGAGCGCAGCAGAGAAGAAAACTATTGCCGCTCTGTGCCGCTCTCATAAGTCAAGTACAATATTTTACCTCATCCGTATACAAATCACCATTTTTACAGTACGGATGAGGTAACAATTTTCATTTGTATATCTCATTTTTATGTCGTATTTTTCATTTTTTATACAAATTTGTCTTTTCTTTTTAACTTAATAATAAAAAATGTCTATCAAAGGGTGTGTACGCACTGACGATAAAATCATTTTATATTTTACAGATTTACACAAACAATGAAGCTCTAACTCCTAACCCAAGATCGTCTTTAGAGGATTATAGTTTACATCTAGTTGATCTAAAATGTGGGAAACTTTGCGATACAAGGCAGTTCAAGGTGGACAAAATTTATCTGTCTCACAATCAAGGTAAAGTATGGAAAAGAGCAGGATTATTTAAGAATTTTATTCAAAAATGATAACATGTCATTAACATGTCAATTTATTCTAGGTCTTTATTTGTACAAAGATATCTTAGCCGTATTGTCTGTGCAGCATCAGACAATTCATATATTTCAGTTGGTGGACGGATTATTTATTAATGTTCGAACAATTGGAAGGTAAAAGCCCAATTTTTGCAAGTGATTGTTGTAAAACAATTGTTCATTTTTTAATGATGTTCAACTTCCGCAGGTTCTGTCTCGAAGATGAAGCGTTTTTGGTCACAAGTGGTTGGCCTGGTGACATTATCAGGCCCTACCGCCACAAAATGATCAACAGTCTGAAACACAAGCTCTTGGTGTACATGTATAAACGAGCAGAATATATCAGTTACACAACGAAAAATCCTTACGAGTTAAGACGTTTTTATCAGTACTTCGATCAGGTAAAGATACTGTTGAAAAACTTTATATTAAAAATATAATAAATATAAATAAACATTTAAACAATCAATCGTAGATAAATGCCCTGCGAATGTGGAAGATGCAGCTACTAGATACGAATCATATTTTGGTACGATATGCGAGCGAAGAAGTTGCTACGTTGCAAGCAAGCGAGCCAAATGCTCAGCCTGCCTTGTTGGTTGTCTACGACATGGTTTCAGCTAAAGTACTAGCAGCCTATGATAACGCTTCGACGCAGCTGCTCACACAATTCGAGAATTTTTGTGATTTCTTTAGAAACGCTAGAATGAGCACCGACTGCCAGTACATGTGTTCTCCTTCGAACAACATTTATGCTAGGTGAATTTTCCACATTTCAAAGCTATGCCTTTGTTGTACGATTTGTGCTATAATACGCAATTGAAAAATGTAAACTATTATTTCAGACTACTACAACAACGATTCAAGCAGACTATAGTTAGCGCTCGATACGGTGGTCTTACAGAAGCAACGAAAAGACTACTTGCTCAATTACCAATATGTGCGCAGTCCTACTCGAGTTCTCCGTACCTTGATTTATCGTTGTTCAGTTACGATGACAAATGGATCTCTATGATGGAAAGACCAAAGGGATGTGGCGAATATCCTATCAGGTATATCACATTGACAATTAAATAATTCGCTTGAAATTTCAAAATTTTTTCAAAACATGCAAACATAATTTGTATTATAAAAATTACAGATTTTATGCTCGCGACTCGGGTTTATTGAAATTCAAAATGTATGCAGGAGTGATAACTCGGTCCACACCTCTCCATCCAAGAAGATTAGTTGCGTTCACTTTTCATCCGACCGACCCGTTTGCAATATCAGTTCAACGAACAAACTCTGAGTATATCGTGAGTTTTCATGTTCGAAACATAATGTAAAATAATTTTGTACATTTTAACAAATTAAAAAATAAAAATATTTATACGTTTAAAAAGTTAAGATATGATTCTATGACTGTTGATCCAAATAATTACAATGAAGTAGACAATTAAAAAAAGTCATCTATTTATTTCAATTTCACATCATGGAAGACATTATATTTACAAACAGAAAGAAAACATCTCAATTGAATAACTCAATTTCATCATTGACTTTTTTAAAATATCACTTTTCTTATAATTTTTACTTCTAAATGTCAATTATTTATAAATCATGTATTACATACAATAAATAACAACCATCAAGACGTCAAAAATATTATGCGTATATCTAAAAATATAAAAATGTGTCGTGCATATGAAACTAAAATGTTCTCTTACATGGAATTCCTAAAATTATTTAACTACTAATTTGTCACAAACTTGCGAGTGTTTTATGATCAACGTTGTTGAGATAGCCAGCGATTTTGTCCACGACCAAGCTGGGAATCGTGCCGTCGAATAGTTGACCCAGTATCTGTTTGCATTTTGCCAGCTCTACATGTTTGATCTTTGCGAGTCCAATTTTCATTTTGATCTCGTCTGTGAAAATTGGATACACCTGACTGTATCGTTGGCTATCAAGTTCCCGTTTGATCTCCGGGTTGCTCAAAAACGGCACTATCTTCATAATCGGCTTCGTGACTAGGTTGATATACTGCAGTTTCGAGTTGCCCACGTACGATCTGGACAGGTCATCGATCTCAGCTTTGCAGTCATTGATGATGGTTTCAAAGGTCGAGTCCAACCCTTCAGGCCAGTTGCGATCTTCAATGAACTTCTTTTTCACCAATTCAAATTGTACCA
This sequence comes from Telenomus remus, assembly GCA_020615435.1. Lineage (NCBI taxonomy): Eukaryota > Metazoa > Arthropoda > Insecta > Hymenoptera > Scelionidae > Telenomus > Telenomus remus. Next base: position 5,357,978 of record CM036336.1, read on the forward strand.
GAATTCTTGGTATAGAATCATGATCGCCGTACTTCAGAGCATGCGATTTGAGGATAGAACTGGTAGCTCCATATCGTAGAAGAATTGTGACGGCCGTCTGATCCTTGTTTCTAATAGCAAGGGTGAGAGGAGTGGCTCCAATGCAATCTTCCATATCCACTCTAGCACCTTTCTCAAGAAGGATGCTCATGTACGCATATCGCTGGCACTTGGTCGCTAGGTGGAGAGGCGTGTAGCCCAGCTTGTCAGGGCAGTTGATATCAGCACCGTTATCGAGCAAAGTCGATAGCATGCCCTTCATTGAATCCGTATTTGTCGCGACACTAACTGCGAACGAGACCGACGGGATCTGGGTCTGCGACGAGTTTTTGATGTAGAGCATGCAACAGTTGAAAATGTCAATAGCTCGCTTATGGATGGCCATGTGAATGGCATTGAAATCATGTACTCCCAGACCTTGGATTTCTTTTCCAACTAATGCAGCATAGACCAGTTCATCGCAGATATTGCCATTGTCGTAGATGAAGATGGAGTTTCGCTTGCCATGACTTTTATCTGAATACGATGTCAGATACGCCAGAACCTAAAAAGTAAAAAATAAATGAATACATTATTTGTCATGAGAAAATCCATTCATTTTCAAGTGTTAGAAATATATTGAGATTGTTTTTCAGCCCTATGTAGAATGCTAATTCTGTGGTGATTTGTAATAACCATTGCAACTGCTTTTGAGATGTTTCATTTTGAGGTTTCAAGACAAACTTTTTTAGCTTGGAAGAATATAATGGCTAAATTGGTTTTAATTATATCAAGATTAACTAGCAATTCACGTAAAAAAGAAAACTTCAACAGGAGTGCTTGTTTTTTTATAAACTAAAAGGATGTTTTTGAAAATGTCAATTGCAAATCGTCACAAAATTGTTTTTCATTGCTTGACAGTTTACTAAAATGTACTTTGAAGAGTAGCGTACCTCAGGAACGGACACCTGAATAAGACGGTGCAACGCTGTCTCGCCTGCGGTTGATCGATGGTTGACATCAACCCCACGATTGATGAGGTAAAGGAGACTTCTCTCATCAGTGATGTAGGGAAAGTAGCCTTTGTTGCTTTTCGGTACACATTTCGTAGAGAACTCGGCCCCGCGATGCATAAGCAGGTTACAGATGCTTTCATTTTTTGATCGCACGGCAAAGTACAGTGGCGTCTCTTCCTTCTTGTTGTAAACGTTGATCTTCGCTCCAAACTGAATGAGAAGAACGACCGTCTTGAACTGGTTGGCTTTTGCTGCCAAGTGCAAAGGAGTACTGTTGCTCTTGTCGCAGATGTTAGGATTGCTTCCATACTTGAGCAGCTTATTTGCAATCCTCCAGGACCCGTGGGCAGCAGCAATGTGCAACGGCGTCTGACCTTTGCTGTTTTTCATGTTGACCTTGGCCTTCTTCTGCAGGAGAAGATTCACCATAAGCTCGTCCCCAATACGAACTGCATCATGCAGAGGAGTGTACTTACACCAACTCCTCTCTACATTCACCTTGGCATTGTGCTTGATGAGTAGTTTAGCTACGGTGTAACAGGCGGAGACCACAGCACAGTGCAATGGTGTGAATCCATCCATCCGCTTAATATTCACGTTCGCACCGTTGTTCAGAAGCCATTTGACCATAGCATAGTTTTTATTGCCTACGGCAGCGAACAAGGCATGTTCTCCGGAATAGGTGCAGACGTTAATGTTGGCGTTTCGCTTGACTAACAGTCTGGCTGTCTCCTGGTGGCCGAGGTATACAGCATGGTAGAGCGGGGTGCGACCGATGTTGTCGACCGCGTTCACGTCCGCCCTATATTTAATGAGCTGTTGAATTATTTGCGGTTTGTTGAGTTCGACCGCCGCAAAAAGAGGACTGCAGTTTCTGTAAGGGCCCGCGGAAGGTTTGGCATTGCAGTTCGCGTTCAATTCGCAGAGACACTCGATAATACTGGTGTAACTGTTGAGTACTGCCAGCCAGAGGGCCGTGTACCCCTGGTGACACTTGAGTTCTGTGTCCACATTATGACTTAACAAAAGTTTGACCATTTCCGGGTGGTTGTTCATTACGGCGATGTGAAGAGCGGAGTACTGCTGAAATGCTCCCGAGGAGATGAGCAGGTTCGGATTCGCCTTCTGTTTGAGCAAGCTAGTAGCTATTGTCATTGAGTCGTTGAACACTGCCATGTGTAGGGGTGTTTTGCCGTGGTCCATCGTTCGAGAATTCACATCCGCGTTGTGAGCCAGAAGGATGTTCACTGCCGCTAGATTGTCCTCGTGCACGGCCTTGTGCAAAGCCGTCCAGCTGCGACTTGAGCGCGCCTCAATGTCTGGACGCAGACGCATAATATATCGGATCATTTTATCGCACCCTGTTCCGATAGCCTTGTGGAGTGCCGTCTCGCCGTTTGAGTGCAACATGTTGATGTCGATCAGGTTCTTGTTTTGCTTGTAATAATTCTTTATTTCGTTTACGTCATGGTTGTCAATCAGAGAATAAAAGATGTCGTTTTCGGTCATCGTCATTGTTGAAATCTAAAATTTTCATTGTCTTTAATGCAAATGATCATTTTTAAATGCTATTCTAATATAATTGATATAATAGTCAACAGTGAAAGTTTATCTCAAAATAAATTACTCACTTTTGGTTTTTGGTTGGTTCCTTAGAAAGAAAAATTATGATGACACGTTTCAACGGCTATTATATATAGTTGGCAAAAGTTAAAACAACTTCAACTGAAAAAAAAAGTAGAAAACCATAATGGCATTTTGATTATGACAAAAAATCATTATTGAAAATGTTCAAATGTGTACCTTTTTATAATGTTACTATAAAAACTAATAAAATTTCAAGGTGATTTGTTCTAACAAGTTCGAATTTGCCAACATAGTCTTTATGTTTTATCAGGCTATGTACACATAACTAATACTTTTTTTACAATTAAATAATTTAATTACGCGTCACTCAACAAAATGTGTATGTACATATAATTAATTAACTATTTTATCGCACGCGGGACGACACGTCCACGAGCTCTGCCAAACTGAGTTCACGTAAATACCAAGTAATGTTGTGAAAACATCTTTGAATCGCTATCTAAATTTCGGATCTGTTATCTTTTAAGTTTTGAAATTGCCTTCTAAGTTTTCGGTTATAACATCATTTTTATTTCTTTTAATTATTATTTGAATGTGCAACTTTGATAGCTAAATTCAAATTATTTATTGGCAATTATTATTTATTACTTTAGTTAGACATTATGAACAATTTAGGAAAATTAGTTTATTGGTGAAATTTGTAATTAGCAGATTGTCTAAATCTTTCTGCATTGTATTTGAAAAAACTTTTCGAATGAACAAAATTCCTAGACAATAATTTTTTTTCCACAAATTGGATTTATAACAATTTTTTCACATCGTCTAAACTCAAATTCTGATCAATAAACTATCAATAAATGCAGTTTTATGCAATTTTAATGCACTTCTGTGCAGCCTTTTTAATGTTTCGTGTGACATATTTTAATGCAGAAAGCATGCAGATTAACGTACTCGAACGCAGACAGTTTTATCCTAATTGACCGACCGTTTTTAATGCACTTTTGATGCATATTAAGAGGACAGTACATCACGCCATGTAGTTTTAGAGTTTGATTATTTTGTTTTCTATATTGCATATATCCTTTCAAATAACAAAATGTTTAGGGATCCTGGGGAGCTTCAATAAGGGGTTGTGGTGCAAATTACCGGAATCGTATTATTCTTTTGCAATTTTCTCACCTTTATTTATTTATCTATTTATTTTTCTCACCTTAGTAAAAAACACAAGAGTGTTTTTTACCATAAAATCACAAAACGATGAGCTAAAAATCAAAAGTAGCGAATTTTAAAAAAATTAAAATTCACGATATTTCAGGAAAATATTCTGTTGGCAATTATTCATCAATTAGTAAAAAAAAAATCTGAACAAAAATTTGTGCCGTATAAAATTCATGACTTTTATGATAAAGGAATTTCAAAACTTGAAGCTAAGAGCAATAATTTTCTTATGTTTTTTGTCAAAATCCATTTATAGTAAGTAGCCAAACTGTACGAAAGACAAAAATTTTTCTGAAAGTTACATAAAATATCAATTTTATTCTATTCAACTTTTTAATTATTTTGACTCACTAGTTCAAGATTGAGTTTCAACGTAAAACTATCACTTTTTTTATAACATGAAATGTTGTATTTTTTATTATACTACTGAAAAATTTCAAAGTTGACATTTTGTTCACTGAAGTTGTAAATTGAAAAAAAAAATCAAAAAACAATCACTTTTAACATTTCAAAGGAAGATCTTCAAATTTTATGTAATACTACAGTCGTTTCGTGTTTTATTTTTTGAAACAACCATTTTATTATAGGAAAATAAGAAAAGCATCCTTATCAAATGGCTGAATAGAGTCATTTATTAACGAATATTTAGACACAATTTTCCAGATTAAATGGGCCATCCATGTGTGGTGACTGAATAGGAAACTCATAAAAAAAGTATCGCAAGAAAATCAAATAAACAAAAAAGTTAATCTGATGAAATTAGAATTCTTTTTATGTACATTTTCCTCGATTTGTTGGAATGACGAATTGTGAAGAAAATAGATTTTATAGCACTGATGGCGGTTCGTAATTGATTCACTCAGCTTCCTCCTCATTTTCTTTTCCAGTCAACATATTGATAAGACTCTCTGTGTCGATCATGCCTTTGTCATCAATGTAGAAGTGATCAGAAGCTTCGTTCCATTCTTGCATGGTGAATTTTTCCCCGAATGTCATCAGCAATTTTCTCATTCTGAAAAAGTGAATAAGTCTTTTAATTTAACACAAAAAAAAAAATTAAAATAACAAATGCAACAAAAGCATGTTTTTAATTGATAAAATTTACAACAGCAATAACAAAATAATATTCACCTTTCACCGTCGATTTTTCCGTTGTTGTCAAAGGTCATGAACGCAGCAATAACTGTTTCGTCATCATCGGCACCTGAAGTAGAAAAAAACAATTGTGTTTAGAAATCAATAAAATTGTTATAAATAAAAATTGGGATTCCATTTGTTTTACAATACGCACTTCCTTGGAGTCGATTGCCGAACATGTTAACCATTTGGGTGAAATTCATTGGCCCTGAAGCTTCTGCAAGCATCTCATCTAATTCTTTTTCAGTCGCGAGTCTTCCTACTGTATCAAAACTGTATCTAAGATCTGCTTTTCCAATGATACCGTCTTTATCATGGTCCATAATTTGGAAACCCTGCAATTTTCACATGCTTCTTGAAAATATTCATTCACATTTACAGTATGTTAATTTTATAAACGCAGACCTCTTTAAATTCTGCAACTTGTTTCTGAGTAAAACAAGAGAAAACATTTGATCCGGAGCGTTTAAGTTTACGACTTCCTCTGCTAGCTCTAGTCGAACCAGAAGGAGATTTTGCAGTCTCAGCTGGGGCTGCAGCTGCAGGTGCGGGTGCAGGTTCTGCTGCTGGTGCCGGTTCGGCGGCAGCTTCTGCTGGTGCCTCCTCCTTCTTTTTTGTCTTCTTCTTCTTTTCCTTATCAGCCTGAAATGAGTTTAACAAAAATGTTCTTAAACTCATATTTTTCGGCCAAGGTGTAACCAATAAGCAAAACTATCACTTTTTGAATATTCTTAACGTTTCTAAGCCTTGATTGCCTGTTTTTTCAATAAAATTTTATTTTCAAAGATTAAAATTAAATAAAAATTGAAAAAATAAAATTGAAATTGACGAAATTAGTTGCTTGTTGAGTTTCCCTGACAGAGATTCAGAACTCGGGCGTTCATATCAACCTGCTGCCTTAGCCACCGTGCCTTCAAGATATTTGAGAGTATTATTCTTATCGAAAAACTTTCTCGAAGATGCACACAAATATTGAATCGATATAATTCGTGTGGTTGCATATTGCATATGTACATGCAACATATTTGTATGGACTAATCTCTTATTTGCATGGACTGATGTCCGAGTGCAAAAATAAATACTACTATACATACAACATAGTATCCGAACGGCTAAAACAGTAGACTGGTGCGACGTTTTATCGAGTTTGAATTTTCTGCAAAAAACTGAAATTTTAACTAACTTCAACTTCTGCTATTTTATTGTTTTATTCAATTGACTAATAAACTCCCAAGTCAGTTAATTGCTTTAATAACAGAAAAATAACTTGAAATAAACTGTTATTTAAATATTTATTTGTCTTTTTATAAAAAAAACATTGATGATTAATCAATAAGTTAGAATAAACCGTCAGAAACAACATCAGCAACATGAAGTTCTTCTTCAGCTTTCCTAACAATGTAATATTTTCTCGAAAAATGATACATATTTGTAATTAATTTGTAAGAATGAAGCGTTTTGATCGAATCAAAATATGGCTGATTGAAAAACAGTTGTTTATGAGTTTTATCTGTTGTTTCGCTAATTTTAAATGTTAAATCATAAAAATGTTTTCGTTCCATGCTTGCGGGCGACCTTCGCGCCATATCTTCTTTTCGTCTTACGTCTCATCTCTTGTTTTCTTGGACGCGAAGACGTCTTGAAGCAGCCTTAGCGCGCGACTTGGAACGAACAATATAGTCCATGACATGGATGCGAAGGACTACTCTGTCGGAGGGGTGCCCTCAGCCTTTGCCTTGGCCCCCTCGAGCGTTGTTTACTATGCCAAAGCTCCCCTTACGAAGTGGCCCTTCGCTTTCCTTGTTATGAAATATACTTTTTATTTATTTCCAAAACTATATTCCTAGTCACACTTGAGGAATCGATATTAATTCTTGTTAATAATTGTAATAATAATAAATAGTCATTCATGTCATACAAAAAACCAAAAAAATTTTAACGAATCGAAAAAACTTTATTCCGAATCTAGCAAAAGTAATGATAGAATGGAAATACAAACGCACTTATATCTAGCGCGTTCAACCTGCCTAGTGTCAAAATATTTGACGCAAGCAAAATTAATGGCGTTGTCCTCTAAATCGATATATATACAAAAAAATTGCATTTCTTGTAGGTAGTCAGTGATTTGAAAATTTTTAAACTTCGTAGTATTAATGAATTTTTCACTCTTCAACATTAAATAAATCATCATGTTGACGTTGAAGAAAAACATTCATAAAGTTATAATACGTTTAGCACGTAACAGTTATTTTGACATAGACCTAAATTTATTTTCGTCTTATTCCAGCTGTTCATTTTCTGCTTCTTCAAGTACACGCGGAACTTACATCATTCTTGACTATAATCCCAGACCGTCTATTTCTACTGTCTAGAAACGTTTAAGTTTGATAAATGCAATAAGTTGCGACCACGTTGTGACATTTTTACCTCAGGAAAAAAACCAGGAATAAAATTGTAGTCGTTTTACCTACTTGATTGTTTGTTAATCATCTATCTCACTCTCTTAAAAATCTGTCTCAATTTTTGTTCTAAACTAAAAATATAAAAAACGTAATTTTGTAAAACAGAATCAACTGACCCTGGGTATGCAGTCAGATGCATTAACCGTTTCCATTTCGTATCATCAATTTAGTTATAGTATTGTTTGTTCAGTGGTTCAATTCTGTACGTAAAGATGAAACTTTTGCCTTTTCCCGAAAAATCGACTGGTGCAATTTCTTATAAAGAATAAATCTATCATAAGAAACTCGTGTTTTGCACGTGTCATTAGCATTGCTGGAATATTTTTAGACTTAACGACTTATTAAAATTTTAAAGTTAATCGTGAAAACAGTTGTTCGGTGTGAATAATTTGTTTGATTTGTTTGTTCGTATGACATACTAGTTTGTCCTAAAATATTGTACATTTAATCACCATTGTTTTATTTTAGGGAAATTTCAAGATCTGTATTACAACTGCAGAGAAAAATTTTTATTCTCGATATCAATGGTTATTTGACATTAATAATTTTTACTATGATAAAGTAGAAAATGACATAGTCATTATATTGTTCCAGTAAAGAAGTGATTTTTTTAATCTTTCAAATGTAACATCTCAAAAATAGTTTACCCATTATAGCAAATCGCCACACATTATTGTAGATTAAAAAAAGTTCAACTAATATTTTCTTTCTTCTAGATGTTATTTCTATCGCTTTGTATTACAGTTACAAATGCACAAAGATACAACGGCCGATAGTGAACTCTGCCAAAAATAAGAAACCTTGCTAACGAGAGATTAATGCGATTGGTAAACTCTGCTGAAAAATAAAAGGTCAATAATAACCCTTTTGGTAAAATGAAATTTGAGGTAAAAAGGGGAAAAATGTTTTAATGTTTTTAAAAACATCAAAAAAACTACAGAACTTGGTCTGTGGGGAACTTGTTTTTGCATAGCACTTGCTTAGTATGTATTAATGTTTTTATATTACATAAAGATATAGATGAAAATGAGGAGATGCTGCAGTTAACAGAAACGAATGTTATCATAGTTTTTTGGAATTAAAAAAATGAGTATGCAAAGACGTCTGCATTTCTCATAAATTATTTCTATGTGAGATAATGAAGCCAGTTTGAAATAACTTTAAGGATTTTTAATAACAATATATTTAAAATTTTGAAATTTTCTATTTCATAATATGTAGCAGTAGTAATTTCATAATTATTTCATGATAAGTTATTAATATCTTTAGTATAACCAGTTTTTGCATCAATTTTTTTGGTTTTTTTCCAAATTAGTGTTAACGAGTTTTTGTGCTACAGATATATAAACAAATATTTACGAAAAAACTAGAAGCTCCAGTCTATGTGAGGATTATTCTTTCTCATAAGTTTATAAACTTATGATTTATTTATATATAGATAAGAGAATTTAAATGGTTGCCGTTAATGGCAAATCTTTGCTCATCTCGGAAACTAGTCCTATTATCTTAAAATGAAAAAATTGTTTTGTTGTAATTGATTTCCAAGTTGTATTTTGGGTTTAGATACGATTCCCAAGTTGTATTTTGGGTTTAGATACTCTTAGTTTAGATACTCTTTGGGTTTAGATAGAGCATTTGAATCGTCAGATCAAATCTGTGACACAAAGGAATAACCAGTTGACTTCTTTTTTGAGAATATGATGAGTTATTTCAACATTTAATATAAATTTATCATTTGTATGTCCAAGTTTCTAAAAAACGGAGGTTTGGAGAGAAAGACCGAGGTTTTTTAAAAAATGAGTTCACTGGTTCTTCCTCTAAGCCAGAGAAATACTGCAAAGCATTCAAAATCAATTCACTTCGGAGGTCCACCTCCGTTGGGAAGTGCGTTTTTTTTAAATTGAAAACTGTAGATTATTCGTTGGTTTTGTAGACGTGGTACTGTAAGACTTACCATATTTCAAAGAGTTGGTTGCAGTTTGAAACGATTCACGAGTTGATCACATAAACCAACTGTCCGAAACGTAGATGTGAACTTCTCTATGTATCCTCGGATCAGGGATCTCCCCACTGCGCGATTTTGAGCATGCATTCCCAGCCAGAGCAATACCAATATTACGCCAACCTATATCTGACCAAATTTAGTACGAGCCCTCTCAAAATAGCATTCCTTCGAATGTTTCAACTAAAACAGTTTCCCAGGTCTGCAGATTTTTTGTTATTTGATTAAATTTGTTTATAAATTTTTTCAGTAAAACTGTCAAGAGTAAAATAAAAGATCTAATTGGCAGTGATAGTTCAATTCTTAAGATTTATTTATTCTAAATTTACATATAATTACAATAATTATACTATTGATACAATTGATAATATAATAATTATAAAAATGAAAATCATAATAAATATTATAACTCATGGACTGAATCTTAGATTGAGAATTGGTGAGAAATCATAATCTGAACTTATGATCTAACATTTCAAACATATCAAAACGAGGAGTTACACTTTATTATAGGAGGTCTCAGTATATGACCGACGTATCTCAGAGACTCTGAAGAAAACGCATTTCGTTGGGTCGATCAAAGAAAAGGTATCTATTCTAATTCTTGCGAAAGAAAAACGCATTTCAACATTTAACCTGAAAATCACATCCGGCATTTTGTCTTGACGGCTATGATGCTATATCATTTTGATTATTACTTATTTTCGCATTTAGCATACGGGGAAATAATTTCAGATGTTAGACATAATTATTCGGATGCACGATTTATACAAGGAATAACGTCATTGTCTAAGATTGTGAGTCATGGGCTCGGCTTTTAATAGCACACCCCGGCGTTTGCCTTTACGATCAGGAAAACCATGAAAATATGATTGAAGTTGCCGGCTGAGAGAACTGAACCTCCGATCTCCCGAATGTACAAGTATGACAGGCTTAGTCACTTGATTCTTCCCGCTCCGCATCATTGTGATTACATATGCAATATGACAAATAACAAGTATATTTCATAGCAAGGAACGCAAAGAACGCGAGGACACCCGAATACTTTTGGGTGTCCTCGGAGGGCCTTGTGCCCCTTCTAGCGTTGTTTCCTATGCCAGTGCCTCCCCTTGCGAAGTGGTCCTTCGCGTCGATGCCATGGACTATAATTTTTCTTACAAGCCGTGCGCTAAGGAGACTTCAAGACGTTTTCGCATCCAAGAACCCTCTTCGCGTACTATTAACGCGAGAAAGTCCTTCGCGCGATGCGAAGACATGGCGTAAAGATCGCTTTTGCACGCGCATGGAACGGAAAAATACTTAATTTTGACATGAAACATTGATTTACTATCAAGTTAACATATATTTATTTTTTCATATGAGCAAATCCAAAATTAACATCCACTTAGCGGTTCAAAAAAATAAAAATTTTTGGACATTAGGCACACTCTTAGGATTTTTTTCTCAGGTTCTAGGTGTCAAAACAAGATGGAAAAATGGTGCGGCACACCTTGAAACAGGCGGCGACTTACTTTTTTAATTAAAAAAGAAGAAAATAAAAAATGAAAAACGTTCAAGTTTGTGAAACCCCTATTTTTTATTGCAGATTCGGATTCTTCATAAAAAAATGAAAAGATTTTATTCTTATATTTTTTTGTTTTACACGATAGATGGCGCTGTAATCACAAGAGAACGATTTTTATTAATTATTTATTTCCTACGATTACAACGACATCTATCCTAAAAAACAGAAAAATGATAAGAATAAAATCGTTTTATTTTTTCATAAGGAATCCGAATTTGTAATAAAAAAGAGGGGTTCGAAAAACTCTCATTTATTCAATTTTCTATGGAACCACCCTTAATCCGGACAGGGAATGAGGGGTGAAGGTCGAGTTTGATATGGTTGTATCAAGTTTGAAGAAGTATTAGACAAGTAGTTTTTGCAAGTTGTGTGTCTTTTTGTACTAACTGTTCGTTTTTTATTGGAAGAAAAAGAGCGATTAACTTAATTCACTCAAATTTCTTAGTCATAGTACTAAAATTGAGACACAGAAATATTTTGATACTTAGTTTTCGGTATTTGAATGACTTCGGTAGAACGTACAACACCCCATAATCGATAAAAAACGTAAAATTTGAAAGAAACGAGTTTTGGAGTTACTTTTTACATGCTTTTTTGTTGCTTCTCTGGCAAAAATCACTATAACTTGATTTAATCGCCAAAGTATGTCGCCACTGGTTTCAAGGTGGGTCGCACCATTTTTCCATCTTGGTTTGACACCTAGATCGTGAAAAAAAATCCCAAGAGTGTGCCTAATGTCCAAAAATTTTTATTTTTTTGAACCGCTAAGTGGATGTTAATTTTGGATTTGCTCATATGATTTTTGTTCCTTGTTTCTTATCAAAGCATACATGATAGGCAACGAAATTCATTCCTCTTCATCAACAATTTGAGACAGGCCCGCCAGAATAAAAAAAAGTTGGAAAAAATTTTGTTAGAAGTTAGCTTACATGAAATGATAATTTCAATAAATTTGCGCAAAGTGCGAGGAAAAACCCACGTAAACGTGGTAAAACCTCATCAATTTATTGACGTAGCTATACATAAAAGTACAACGACAACAAAATAATCATCACACTAAGGTGTTCTGATACACGACGTTAGAGGCTTTCCGATTTGACACACGCGAACAGGTCGCATAGAATTGTCCATGTGAAAAACATGACTTCTCATGATGCACACCAGCGATATCCAGAGTTTGTCCTTGAGCTTTGTTTGTCGTCATTTTTCTTTTTAATTTACTCTGTTATTTAATTTTTGTTCGAATTTTCATAATTTAATGGATTACAAGGTGTTTGATGATGGGTATAATGTTTGTGGTGACACCTGAATAATAAATTGCACAAAAAAATGTCAAACGTGAAAAAGCCAAAATTAAAGTTTGGCAATTTTTCATGAAAGAAAGTTAAAAAATTAATTTGTTATATGGGTGATTCTACAAGAAATGTCCATTTAGACGGACCCAAAAATATAGATTTTGAGATTTGAGGGCACACTCTTCAAAATATGATTTTTTTACAGTTTGGGACCTCCTGAATACGGAAATAATGTCGTACAAGAGAAAAATCCCTGGTGACACCCGTTTATTGGCGAAAGCATCGAATTATGCATTTACTAAGCTATTGCTAGGGGAAGCATAATTTCAAATCGTAATAACTTTCTTATTTTTCAAACAAAGAACTTTAAATCAAGCTCATTTTGAAGCTCTGAGTTTGTACTTCTTAATTATATTATCATATTTCAAAAATAGCCTAACAAAGATGGCGCTGCGAGCAGTTAAAGCAAATAAGACATTGCTAAAAAGCGCTATTTTCAAATCGTCGTAACTTTGACAATTTTCATCAAAAAAGTTTAAATCAAGTTTGTTTTTGAGGTCTAAGTTTTTACTTTTTGCGTAAATGATCATATTCATAAAATTTTCAAACATAGGTGGCGCTACGAGCGGTTAAAGCGAATAAGAAAGGGGGTATGGGGTCAGTTTTCCTAATCCTATTTTCTTAATGGATTTTTTCCCTAACTCATTATTTTTCCTAATAAAACATTTTTCATAATATTTATTTTCCTAATAATATATTTTCCTAATATTTCCATTTTCCTAATATTCGAACTTGTTCGACATCAAAGTTCGACAGTCTGTCAAAGTTAACCAAACGGTCATTGCAAACAAAATTCTAGTGTCTCGTGTCTCGTTCGAAATTCTAGTGTCAAAATTCTGGCGAAAAATGGAAGAAGAACGAGTAAACCCACCTATTGTTGAATTAATTAGAACTAATATTAGCCATGTGCTACATATGAGCGGTTTTTTGTACTCGAAACGGCGTGTACTCAACGGTCGCGTTTTTTGGTACTGCAAAGTGTGCAAGATCACGGCAGTGAACCGTGAACAATTAACCCACGGGGGAGCCGTTGAGGTTCTGAAAGGCGGAGAAAATTTGCTCGAGCGACACAACCACGCACCGGATTACGATGTCGTTGACGCCGAGAAAAAAAATATAGCATAAAGCGCAAAGGGGTTGAACATCCCGAGGCACCACCAATCCAAATTATGCGAGAGAAACTGGCGGATGTTCGACCAGCGGTACTGGCGCATCTCCCGGACAGGCCGAACATGGCGATAGCCATCTCGAGAGGCAGGAGAAAAAACATGCCGACAAACCCAACCTCTATCGATGACTTGGGGGTTGTGCCGGAAGTATACACGAAGACGAGCAAAGGAGACAATTTTTTACTGTACGACTCATACGTCGAGGAGGACGAGGAAGACGAAGAGGAAGAGGAAGATAATAGAATTGGACGTGTTTTAGTTTTTGGCATAACCGAAAACTTGCGACTTCTAATGAGAAGTCCTAATTGGTTTCTTGACGGCACTTTCAAGGTCAGGTTCTTGTGTTTTAATATTTTTTCAATTTATTTCACTCGACTTTGTTATTTATTAGGTTGTACCTCACATCTTTTTCGAACTCTTCACTGTCCTCGCGTCAATGACACAAGTGAAGAACAGGAAACAGCAAATCGTAGCTATCCCTTTGATTTACGCCCTTCTCGAAAATAAGAGACAAGTTTCGTATGCGAAGGTTTTGGAAGTCATCAAAATTGCTCGTGAAAACGCTGGCATACCACGAAGAATTCCCGTAATTGTAATGACCGATTTCGAAGTGGCTATATTGAATGCCATCAGAAGCGTCATGACCGAAAGTACGAAAGTGAAGGCTTGCTTTTTCCATTTACGGCAGTCTGTATATCGACATATCCAACAAGAGGGGCTGCAAGTAGCATATAGCAACCCAGAAGATCGGAGCATCAAAGAGGCTGCACAAATGATGTGCGCTGTTGCGTTTGTTCCTCTGGATGACGTCTTCGAGGTTTTCGACCAGTTCGCTAAGCAGGCCCCTCCTGCATTCAAACCGTTGGTGGACTATTTTCGGGTATATTTTCTCTCCTTATTTCTCTTTTCCTCATTCCTATATCCTGTATCTTATATCCTATATCTCTCTCGTATAGACTACGTACGTGAAAGGGCAAGTAGCTCGTGGCAGACGTCGCGCCCTTGCTGCTCGATTCCCACCAGAAGTGTGGAACGTCTATGATACCACCCTGCAAAATTTATCTAGGACCAACAACTTGTCCGAAGGTACCTTACATTACCTACCTATCTTCCTACCTTCTTTCCTACTCATACCTTTCATACCTTTCATACCTACTTACCTACGTACTTACTTACCTAGGGTGGCATAACCGTTTTGCAGAAAAGAAAAACCACCCTGGCTTGTACGCCTTTCTGAACGAACTAAAGAAGGAGCAAGCCGACACGGAAACAATGGTCTCTGACTTGAGCATGGGTAAAAGGATAAGGTGAGATGTACAGAAGACCAGAGAACAAAATGAGGAGCGAATCACGAACGTCGTTCTTCAATACGAAGATCGACGAATTTGGCGAATTTGGCGCCATCTCTAATGCGGTGTAAGGTCCGATGAAATGTAAAAAAAGGTCTTAGAGTTCAGACTTTTTTGTTGTTCGAGTTTTTTCATTGGAAAGCTGCCGAAGCTAACACGATTTTAAAGTTAGCTCATATGTCTTTGAAATGCTTATATTTAAATTAGCACGAACTTTCGTTTTCAAATTCAGAATTCTCAATGTTGCAGTTATAATATACTCACTGCCTCCTTTTGTATTTATTCAAAATTATGATAAAAAAAGTGTTGAAAGAAAAATATTGAAAATGTATACAACCGATTAAATAATATCCTTCTCTTGCACAAACAAACACATTAAATTCGTCAGACTTTGGTTGTGTTTTCTCTAAAAAACACACTCAAGATCACCAGCACAACGCTAGTAATCGTGATTTGCATTTTTTTCATCGATCATCCATTCACACACATGTGTCACTTTATGACACTTTTTGAGGTTATGAATCATAATAATAAACACTAGCACTACTGACAATGTAGGAAACGATATGTAATTGCAAATATGAAATTTTGCATTTTTAATGAAAAGTAGAGTTATGAAAAACTTTTTTATTTAATTATTTTGCAAAATAAGCACAAAAAAATTGAACAGTAAGACCCTCTATTTTCAAGCAGGAACTGAAATCTACTCATCAATTTACCAACATTTTCACAACTATCAACAGTCATTGTTTTGTTCTTATTTTTCTAACGTTTTCTCGTTATTCATAATAAAAACTGAGTATCATATTATACCTTATTATTTTTTACATAGCGGACTTCTATCATTCATATGTATAAGTGAGTAAAAACCGTAAAAACATAAGATTTAATTTGCCCTGCCAAACAGGCTAATTTCAGTTCCTTTATATTAATTGTTCATTGCATTGTTGAGCTGCAACTGAGAACACTGTCTTCATTTAAATGTTACCTATTGTTTTGGCATTCAAACAATACATAAAACAGTCTGTAACACGAGATCCGACCCTGGACTCGGTTCCACGGTCCAGGGTGTGAAGTCGGTACGATGGCCACGTCGAGCAAAAGAAAATTCGAACTAGAACTGCGGTTTGTTGAGCGCCAGGTTGTCTTTGACGGAAACAACCAAACCCCAGAGTAACAACTATTGTGATGATAACGGGTCCTGGGACAGTCAAGCTGGCCTACCGGTGTGAGTCCGGTAAACAAAAAAAGTGATAAGAACAGTTGAAGAACCGAGTAACTAAAATCAAAGAACGAAAAAAAACCAGAAGCAACATCGCGTCTTGGACTGCCCGCGGGCCGAAGTGCAGTTTTGGAGCAAAAACCTGAAAGAGGGGAAAAGGGCAAAACAAGACACAATTGTAACATCACCGCCTATACCTAAAATAAAAAACATAATTAATAATAATGAAAAAAACAAGGTTACAACAATTAGATGGCTCAAATGTGAAATTTTTGTTTTTTTCTTTGATAAATTTTCATTTTTGTCAGATGTAAGCAAACCGGCATTCTGACACAAAACTAACCTAACCTAAACCAATCTTCAACATGCAAAACAATACAAAGTGAACATCTCAACAAAGAGTTTTTTAGTTTAAAAACAAAAAAATCAATAAACAAATGAGCCATCTAATAAAAATCTGAAAACAATACCTGAAAACATAGATATCACACACACACACCAAACGGCACGGCACGACAAGACAAAACACAGCAAAGCAGCTGACTACAAACTTGTGGCGCGCATGCGCGCTAACCCGAAAACTACTCGGCCAAGAATTTTGTTTTGTTTTTTACACTTTTATTGTTTATTTATCAGGAAAAGTGAAAAGATAAAATCGGGAAAACAATCGCCGTCGTCATTCTACCGAACGACTTGATTATTGATCCGTGTTAATTTTTCTTTATTTTCATCAGTTTACTTTATTTTTTAGTCTTATTTTTTGAATTCAAATTAAATTTCAAATGTTGGGAAAAGCAAAACAACAATGCAAATGTTTTGATTGTTGGTGTCGTTTCGTGTCGTGTATTTTTTTAATTAATTGCGGTGGAAAAAGTTGTTTTGGAGGCAAACGGTGGCAATTGAACGAGAGAGGAGGGATTGCTGAACAAATCGGTTAGTTTATTTTTGTGATTATTTTTGCAATTGAAGTCAAGTGACAGGCTGGCTTGCCGCGGTTTGACAGAACTTGGATTTCCTTTATTTTTATAAAAACTCAAATTTTGGAAAAAATCGTATGTTAAAACAAGAATTTAAATTTTGTAATTTAATTTTCAAAGTTTTAATTTTTAGTGTAAAAGTTGGGTGTAGAAATACAATAATTATAAAACAAACAGACAATGTAAACAAACTTAACTGTTTTCCATTAATTTTATTTCATTTGTTTATTTATTCTTACTCTTTTTGTCGTACATTTTCATTGAAATGCATTTTTTTCAATTCTGGTCCTGCGTTTTATTTATTGCGACATTTTTTTAGAAATTTCAAACCATGTTTGGATTTCCCACCTGATTTGAAAAAAACATGATTTTAAAATTGTTCGTCAGTGCATCCAACTCCTAAAAAAAGCGTTCCGAAACTGACAGCGTTAAATAATTTGGATTGTTTGAACAATTATATTCAATAATTAAACAATTCATTATTCAATTCCCATAATAATTGTGAGCGCCGCTGTCGACATATTGGTTTACAGCTGTTTGACAGTTTGAGGTTATGTTTGGTTGTTGTCAGTCGCGTGTAAAGTCGTGTTCGCTTGTTGCTGGTGTTTGATTACATGTTTTTGATAGGCCAGTCAATTAGCCTCTGAACCTGAAGTAAGTAGTGGCATTTTCATTTTTTGATATGTTGTTTGGGCCGATAATCTGAGAACTTGTGCAAATTTTCTACCCTCAGGGATGTACGGAAAGGGGTGAAAGAGGGTGAAAACTGTTTTTTGTTATAACTTTGTATAAAAAAGTCCGGCAGGGTGGAAAACTTATCTAGGCGAAAAGAACATATATGTCACATATATGGCTAACATGTTCTTAATTTATAAGAAATACAACCCAAAAACTCTGAACGAAGTGGGACTTGAACTCAGGAGCTCGAGTGTGTGAGTCATAGACAAATCCTCTGAGCCAATTCGCGTGTATTCGCGTGATGTTGGGCAGGATCACGTTTTGAAGTTTTTGCCATATATGTCAACATATATGGGACATATTTGCAGTTTTACACATATATGTTAACATATATGATACGAAATGCATATATGTCATCTATATGCTTACATATATGCCACATATATGTTCTTTTTCCCTGGGTAGGAGATGGTATAATAAATAATTCCTAACATTGTATTAAGTTTCCCACCCTTTTTGTTTATTGCAAAATAGTTCATTTCAAAATACGAGCGTTTGTGTGGATACAGTGGTCGAAAAAATTCAGAATAGGTGGAAAACTTAATAAAATGTTATTTATAACATGACTTACGCCTTATTCAATTTTCCACCCTTTTTGTTATATCTTTGTTTAAACAAATAAAAGTTTTAAGATGTTGAACGTAGAAATCAAGTGAATTAGGGTGGAAGTTGTTAGACAACTTGAAAAAATAAAATATTCATGTTAACAAGTTATTATATCATTTTATTCGTTATTAGTTAATTAACAATTAATAAAAAATCGGTGTTTTGAGTTCATATACTTGTTTCAAAGGATAAGTCTATGTAAAATTTTCAACGCTCGATTAAACATCGATGCACATAATTGTTTGAAAAGTGCAACTCAAAAAAGTAAATAAACAATTGCAAAAATTGATAACAATTTAAAAAATCAATATTTTATTCGTTGCAAAGGGCATGCGATTTCACATTTTATACCTGTTTCATAATATTTTCACAGGTAAATTAAAGAAAGAACAATAAACAATTTACAATATTTATAACTATGTACTATATATACAATTTATTTGTAATAATAATGATTGAGACAATTTAAAACCAATGAATTTGCGTGCCCTTACCAACCAACGTGCACCTTAAAAGTCAAGTTTGAAGTTCTGTAAAACCATACAATCAATCTTTAAAAAACAATTTTCGCAAATTAAAATATTTTGATAAATTTAGTTGGTACTGCTATGACGTAATACAGCTTTGGTCGTTATCTTCTTCGTAAAGGCATCATGATACTTCCTCGTCAAATTCATCCGAAATTCATAAAAAATTTTTAGTTAGATTATTTATTTGAAATAATTTTTTAAAAAGGAAAGAAACCATTTTATTCATTTCATTTCAGTTCTGACAAAATTTTTACCATCAATATGTTCGTCGTTGTCAATTCGCCTTCTTTTGCTAGTAGAAAGACCGGGTGAACTAGGATTGCTATGCGGATCGCTATTCATGTTACATTCTTCTTCATCTGGTTCTGTTAACGTGTCGTCATCGTGAAGAAACACATCTTGCGGTTCTCCAAATTGGTCGGTGTCGGCATCGAACAGGCTGTGTTGAACTGAATCTAACTCGAGATCATCTTCTTCATCTACTTCATGAACTTCAAGTGTCCTGATGTTTGTACACGTTTGTCCATGACAAGAGTAACAAATCTCAGAGCATTTCAATCCAGCTTTTCTACAGCCGCAAAGCTTTCCGCATCCTTTTTCGCATTTGCAGGATACTAGCTTCAGGAGATCGGCTGGTGCAGGTTTCTGGGTTGTTGAAGTAGGAGTTAACCTATTAAGGCTGCGTTTATAGCCCCAGGACGTAGCCGTCAAGTTTCGCCCTATAGATAACCAATTGAAACGAATATTATTAATAAACAGCTGATTTCAAAATCTTTACTCAAATTTTTCAATTGAATTGTAACTCACCTTGCCGTTGCTGGACTTGAGAAACTCCAATTTGCAAACAAGATGCGAATGACCGGGGCCTAGTTGCAGCTATAATATAATGTGCAATCGCAATAGACTGCTTCTGATAGACGTCAGTAGAATTATTTTTGTTCGCCAAGATGATTTTGTTCAATAAACGTTTCAAAGTGTTCGGCACGTCTTCTTCTGCAGGTTCTAAGAACTTGTCAGGGCTGGGGTATAAGCTTGTATCATACACTTTGGTCTGAATGTCTTCAAGAAGTATGCCTGCTGCTAAGTCGACTATTCGGGCACGCTCGCGTTCATCATCAGGTAGTTTATTATGATACCACGAATCGAGAATCTCTTGGTGATTTCGAATTGAGATGACTGTTTGGTGGCCACTTTTGCTGTTTATAACAACGTTTTTTTCTCCAAAGTATTCCTGCAACTTCTTCTTGATTGTTGGATCACTTGGCGGCTCATCGACAACTTTCTTCAGTTCTGCTAACGTGAATTGGCATTGATCTTTATTTTCTTCTATGTATTCTATGATGAGACTCATCGTAGAAGTAACAGCATCCGAGGATGGTCGACCGATTCTGCTAGTGCTACTTCCTCTTGAAGCTGTAGTGAAGCGTTTATAGCAGGGTCGGTGATATTGAGCCTTGCAAGCGACAAGATCGACACCTTTAATCCGTTTCAGCACCTACGAAACATGCATTTTCATTTGTAGGCTTTCAACAGAGAAGAACGTATGCATGCAAAAGACCCTCTTGTAAACATGCAATATTTGAATTGATTACAATTTTTTCAAAACAATTAGTTCGTTGAAAACATGAATTTCTAATATTCAACTTTTATACCTGGGACCTCGTTGTATGCAAGAGATGGGGAGGGGAGCGTAGAACCAAGTTAATGAATGCGCGTCCCGAAACCAGCTGAGAGGTATATTAAAGCAGGACCGTACAGCTACACTTTGACTGTTGCCAAATGTAGTTAACGGAACAATTAATAATTTTTTGAACCACGATGTATTTGCTGTAAAGCTGAGTTAAACATTTATCGTTGCATTTCACCAAAAAAGTAATTTATTGTGCAACAACTTAAAGCAAACAACTCGCGTCAGATTAATAAATTGCAAGTTAAAAGGCATTGATGCTGGAAATTGTAACACCACACATTGGGGCCGTCGCTGTAACTATGGTCCTGGGACAGGTCAGGAATGGTCTCAAAAGCTATAAAAATGCTGACTTAGAGCTATGAAATCTTCTTAAATAGAAAATGCATAAAGCGAGGTCTCAATCATTTTTCATAATTTTTGTTTCAAACGAAGTGTGCGAGATAGATTGTTAACTGTCAGTGAATTAAAACGCTTCTTTTCAATTTAACTATATTTTTAGAGTTTTTTTACAACAATTTCTAAAAAAAATTCAATGAGAAATTGTTCAATTTAATATTACGTAATAATTTCAAATCAAGTACGATCTTACGCTTTTTATCTAAATTTGTTTGGCACTATAAACTAACGCTTTAATTAATGTATAAAAAATTAAGATAAATTTTCAAATACTCATGTAATCATTTTATTGAAACTAATTGTTCCGTTTGAACTTCCGTTCAAAAAATTGTTTCATTCGGAAACAAAATTGTAATCCGTTGTAAACATAAAACATATCAATGTAACGAGACGCTTTGTACTTGAACACGTGTTAATAAGGGGCCACTCGTGGTGGCTTTGTCGAACTTTCTAAACATGCACCATCTGAGCCCTAAGAACTGTTCCGTTTTGACATGTACCTTTGTGCTCCAATCGCTGGGATATTTTTCACTGGCCGCAACGATGCTTTGTTTTGAATGCTCACTAATTATTGTCGATATCACAATCCGCTTGTCTGCCGGTTTTTTCTTCTCATTCATCTTAAAAGCCCTCGTAATTTCCTCGCCACAAAAAAGACAGTGATTTTCGAAAATGAAAGCATCCTCTGGCACCTGCGGAACTGCATCTGCAGGAACGTTCACTGGTGCTGGATTCACCCTTGCTCTAGAAGTCCCTCTTTCTGCGGCGCTGACATTCTTCTCGTTGGTATAACTTTTCCAACATTTGGTATGAATTTCCAGACTCTCAAGACTCTCAAATATTGCCAGCTTGCCATCGTTCCTCCTTTTGCTAGACGCTTTGACTTTTTCCAATCCTTTCGATCCTACTGTGCTATCTGGCTGCGCAGACTACAAATCGTCACAAACAACACACACTCGTACGCCTGCCATTTTCCTTGAACTGACAGTCACCGCTGCATTTCCCTTTGATGACGCCGAAAATCCTATAGGATTCGGCTAGAATCGGATGCTGTGAGTAGGGGACTGGTCTATGATGCCCTTTGAAAGCCCACGTGAATCGGCTGAAATCGGTCGGCTGTCGAATGGGGGGCCACGTTTTCGTAGGGCGTTCAAGGCCGCGCGGTACTCAAGTACCGTTAGAAAAGAACAAGGTGAAAATGCATTCCCAACATTCCATTCCGAATCGTATTCGATAATTGAATCGAAACAATCTTGGATGTGGAAATGCATTTCTTGAAAAAAACAATGTCATTTACAATTGTTATGAATAATATAAATTGTTTATTTTTCTTTCTTTAATTTACCTGTGAAAATATTATGAAATAGTATAAAATGTGAAATCGCATGCCCTTTGCAACGAATAAAATATTGATTTTTCAAATTGTTATTAATTTTTGCAATTGTTTATTTACTTTTTTGAGTTGCACTTTTCAAACAATTATGTGCATCGATGTTGAATCAAGCGTTAAAAATTTTACATAGACTTATCCTTTGAATCAAGTATATGAACTCAAAACACCGATTTTTTATTATTTGTTAATTAAGTAATAACGAATGAAATGATAAAATAACTTATTAACATGAATAATATTTTGTTTTTTAAAATTGTCTAACAATTTCCACCATAATTCACTTGATTTCTACGTTCAACATCTTAAAACTTTTATTTGTTTAAACAAAGATATAACAAAAAGGGTAGAAAATTGAATATGGCGTTAGTCATGTTATAAACAACATTTTATTAAGTCTTCCACCTATTCTGAATTTTTTCGACCACTGTATCCACACAAAAGCTCGTATTTTTAAATAAACTATTTAGCAATAAACATAAGGGGTGGAAAACTTGATACAATGTTAGGAATTATTTATTATACCATCTCCTAAGTTTTTTACCCTGACGGACTTTTTTATACAAAGTTATAAACGAAAAACAGTTTTCACCCTCTTTCACCCCTTTCCGTACATCCCTGAAGTTGGAAAATTTGCATAAATTCTTAGTTTATCGGCCCAAACGTCATATAAAAATGAAAATGCCACCACTTACTTTAGGTTCAGAGGCTAATTTGACTGGCCTATTAGGAAAACCATGGAATCCTGATCAAAGTGGCCGGCAGCGGAGATCGAACCCGCTACCTCCCGAATATAGATGAGAAAGCATATGGCAACCTCAGCCACTTGAGCCATTCCGCTCGGTCAACGTGTAAATAAAACAAACTAGTTAAATATATCCAATTTTTTACGAATATGTTGTCGCGAATTGGTATCGATACGTCATCTATAGGACATATGTTTTATAAAAAAGAAGGTGAATAAATATTCACAACAAATATATCTAAAGTTATACACAAAAAGTTCTTATACTACATTGTACAAGAATGTATAATATAAAAGTAGATAAATGATTCTAAAATAAAAACATTTTATGTAAGGCTCATGGAAAGGCACTAAATATTAACTAATTTGATCCTGAAGATTTTTCCTTGTTGAAGCCTCAGTTGGCGGCGACCGGCAGGTTAAGCGTTCCTAGAACGGTGACGCTGCTGAGCCAATCGAATGGTGTCTTTCATCTTTTGGTCGAACATTTTTGCTGTGTTTTCCGTAGTAATCAGAAAATTTTCACTGACTGCATCTGGAAAGTAGAACGAACTAATGATTTACATTTCACGTGTCCAAATGAAAATTCCAAGTCTAGTTAAAATGACGATTTATGTTGAAATTTTATGGATTCATGTTTTAAATCTCAGACAATAAAAGATTATGAAATGATTTTGTTTCATTCTCATGCAGTCACAATCGCAATTTTATTAAATTAATTTTTAATTATTGGTCATGAACATTATAGTGGTCCTTATTTTTTGACACAGTTATACAAATCTTAGAAATAGTAACGCCAAATAAATTTAATTCTAAGAATTTCGTTTTTTATTGTTAACTGATTAGTTTGTTGACTATTTTTTATTTATTATTTTATTTATTTTTTTCTTGTTAAATTTTCGGATATGAGACAATAAATATAAATAAACTCTAGTAATTTAAAACGTACGTAATTTATAAACGTACTACAAATTATTCGTCCTTGATAAATTTTGCAGGGTTGTGTCGTATACGTTCCACAATGGTGGTGGGAACCGGGCATCAACCGCACGACGTCTACCGCGAGCCGTCTGCCCTTTAACGTATGTGATCCGAAAATAGTTCACCATCGGTTCAAACGCAGGAGGGGCTTGCCTCGCGAAGAGTTGGAAGACCGAAAATACGTCATCCAGAGGAACGAAGGCGACAGCGCACATCATTTGCGCTGCCTCTTTGATGCTCCGATCCTGTGGATCGCTGTATGCGACTTGCAGCCCCTCCTGTTGGATATGCCGGTAAACCGCGTGCCGAAGATGGAAAAAGCAAGCTTTTACTCTCGTACTTCCCGTCATCACGGCCCTAATCGCATTTAATATGGCCAACTCAACGTCGGTCATGACCATGACTGGTATTCGTCGAGGGATTCCGGCTTTCTCGCAGGCTATTTTGATAACTTCCATCACTTTTTCGTAGGATACTCGTCTTTTATTTTCTAGTAGAGCGTAAACCAAAGGGATTGCTACTATTTGCGTTTTTCTGTTTTTTATTTGTGTTAGCGAAGCAAGGATTGTGAATAGTTGGAAAAAAATTTGAGGTACAACCTGAAAAAATTGATATTGTTATTACGATTATTGTGATTATTATTAATATTATTATTACTTATGAACCTTGAAGGTGCGGTCCAAAAACCAATTTGGACTTCCATTAAGAGCCTTAGGTTCTCAGTTGTTGCAAATATTAGAACACGTCCTATCCTGTCGTTGCCATTTTCCTCTTCTTCATCGTCCTCTTCTTCGTACGAGTCGTACAAAAGAAAATTTTCTCCTTTGTCCGTTGTCCTGTAAATTTCTGGCACTTCTTCTAAGTCGTCGATGGAGACAGGGTTCGTTGGCATTTGTTTTCGCCTCCCACGCGAAATTGATTTTGCCATGTTTGGCCTGTCCGGAAGAAGTGCCAGTACAGCAGGTCGAACTCCGGCCAATTCTTCACGCATAATTTGCACGGGTGGGGCTTCAGGATGGTCGACTGCTTTTCGTTTTACGCGCAAATTTTTCTTGGCGGCGTCGACTAAGTCGTAGTCTGGAGCATGATTGTGGGCATCAAGCAAATTTTCTTTGCCTTTAATTACTTCGACTGCCCCTCTCCCCGTGTGTCAACTGCTTTCTTGTCACCGCCGTCACTTTTCAAATTTTGCAGTACCAAAATACCCGCCCATTTTGTGTTAGTCGTTTTGTATACAAAAATCCTTTCATATGCAGAAGATGACTTTTGTTAGTTTTGATGAGCTCCACTGTTTCTGTTTCTTCATCCATGTTTTTTTTACACGAGAATTTTGAATGACACAAGAATTTGACAACTGAAAACAGACAACGAACTGTGACCTGAAGTTTGACATACAACTCGAATTTAAAATTGTTCGAATCGTTCGTTGTTTATTATTAGCAATTAATTTGATATTTTATTAAAAAATTAATATATTAAAAAAGTAGGTATATTAAAAAAAAATAATAGATTAGAAAAAAAATTCATTAGAAAAAAAGATTAGAAAAACTGTACCCCAATCACTAACTTTTCATTTCGTAAATTCATGTTTACAATTTTATAACTTTTTTGGTTAGCCGATAGCAAAACTTTCATTGACTCAATTTCGATTCTTATTTTTTCCTGTCAGGCTTCCAACGGTGTGAAAAATTTGAGAATTTCAGGGTTAAAAAACCCTAGAAATAAGGATTGAAATGTTGGGTTAAAGAAGGGTTGAAAAATTGATAGTGTAAATTTCCACCTCCGATAAGACGATGCTTTGTTGAAACCCAAGCTTGTTGACTGGCTGCTGGTGGCGGGCTCCTTGGTGGTGACAGGAAAGGCGACTTTGGTGCTAGTGGCGGGCTCCTTGGTGAGGGCGTGTAGGTGACTTTGGTACTGGGGGCGAGCTTCTTGGCGATGAGCTTGAAAGCGACCTTGGTGCTGTTACGTCCGGAGAACACACAGTTGTATATATTGAGATAGTCAGGTTTGAATTTGAATTAACAAATAGGTTGACACTCGAATTGTTTCTGAGAATTTGACGAAAGAAGGGTTAGATAAAATTAATCAAATATAATAAAGAAAAATCGAAATAGCTGTATAATTCAGCTAGATCAATTCTTCTAATAGTTGTTCATGTGTAGGTGTTATGTGAGAAGAAAAAGATAAGCGAGTAAGTTTCTTTGTGCATATGTTAGGATAAGGTTTTTGACTTACATTCAAATTAATTATTAGTAGTAATATTTAATTTAAGGAAATAGGGATGAATTTTCACGTTCGCGAGAATTAAAAAGAGGTCATAGTTGTGAGTTAAATTTTTTTTAATAATCGTTCTTTTGATTTGCCTGACCAGTCCAGTGAATCTACACAGTTACGCATTTAAGTGCAGATACAGTGCAATCGACCAATAGTCCACTCAGAAAATCAGTAGACTCGTAATTATGTTTAACTATTTTTCATATAATTGTTTTGACTAATCCAGTGAGTCCACACAGTTACGCATGCAGGCGTACGCTCTGTGTGATCGACTAATAAAATATTCAGAAAAATCAGTAACTTTATGCTTTCTTTAGTGAAGATGTTCGAATTGCAATGTCACGTACGCGCGTATTTGGATAGTACGAATCGGATTCAAAGAGTGTGTAGAGGGTATAGGCTGGACAGCGTACGAGAGTATCTGTGGGTTGCTGAAGTTGCATTCGCAAAAAACTTCAGAGGATAAGTGAACACAAAATACAACTTTACGTTTACTTTTAACGATTAACAATGTATTTCAGAATATGTTGATTGTTTAGTTTTTTATAAATTGAACTTGCATGTTGAACAAATAATTAGATTGAATGTTACAGCCAAACAATTTTAACAATACAATAAAAATTAAGAATTCATTAACAGTTAAGTTGGATTCTTTCGAAAACGTGAAATGGTTCATAGGATAAATTACACGTAGAAAATTTCATAATACTAAATTGACATTCACAAATAGTAAGAACAATTATAAAATAGCTAATTATAATAAACTGACTTACACGTAGATTGGATATATCGATGAATCAACTGGATCAACTCTTGAACTTGGTGAACCGATTTGAACTCGCGTAAAGGTTACTGGGTAGGATACAAGTAAGCAAGTAAATGGCTCAAGGAGAAGGATTTTACGTCTAGGAGTAGCTAAACGGAGCCTTGAAGAGCAAGGCTTGGCTCCGGATGAGAACTGATTTCCGATCGCGGTGATCGATTATTTAACGAAATTTTCCAGGAAAAAATCCGCACATTGGAATAGATTCGGAATCGACTCGATTTTGGATCGTTTTTGAGTCGAAAATGGATTGAAACCAAGTCTGAATTTGGTGCGATATTTTAAAACAGTGAAAAATTTTAAAAAATATTTGGTCTTCGGATTCTAACTTAGGACTTTCAGATTATAAAGCCCGCACTCTACCCCTAAGCTATTCGAGACGTAGTATTTATGTAAATAGTATGCTTAAATAAGTAGTACGCTTGTTGTTGTAGTTCAACAAGGTCTTTTATCAGTTAGTTTCTAAGTATCTTGACAGCTTAGGGGTAGAGTGCGGGCTTTATGATCTGAGAGTCCCGAGTTCAAATCCTAAGACCAACAAATTTTTCAAAAATTTTCACTGTTTTAAAATATCGACTTCTTTTCGATCCATTTTCGAGTTGTTTTCGGCTCTTTTTCAATGCACCAAATTCAGACTTGGTTTCAATCCATTTTCGACTCGAAAACGATCTAAAATCGAGTCGATTCCGAATCTATTCCAATGTGCGGATTTTTTCCTGGAAAATTTCTTTAAATAAGCGATCACCGCGATCGGAAATCAGTTCAAAGTATCAATGTAAACCGTCTTGTTTCAGAATATCAGTGGAAAAATTTCACTAACCTCTCCAATTTGTCAGAAAGGAAACACTGTATTATTTCCATCAAGGCGCGGTTTTTTTTCACTTATTATAGTTGTTACCATGGCGACAGGGAAAAACCGCGTCTTGGAAATAAGACAGTGCTTCTCTTTCGACAAATCAGGGGGAAGTTGGCTGTTTTTTGATGCATGTGTTATGAAAAACAGTTTACCAATTTTTCTATAATACATTTACGTATCCGTTACAAAGGAACACACTCTCTAAACATAATACTTATTAAATTGCACTATTACATGACACGATCGATGATAAGATTAAAGCGATCGTGCACTTATCTCCTTCATAAATGTTTAATATAACAGTAATCTTCAGACAATAGAAAACAGTTTTAAGAGAATAAACAAAAACTTTTGACACGAACGATTTCTCTTTTGTTACAAAAGTGACTAAAATGACAAGAATTTTCAGTGATTCACAAGTCAAAATTTTGATTGTCATTACGATTTGCTTAAGCCTGTGAGTGTGAATATGTGCTTGTATAACATAAAATCAATATGAATGCATTATGTGAGTAAGAACTTGTCATCAAAGTTTACATCTTTTATCTTGGTATTTTGCCAATGCGTGCCAACGAAGAGGTCATCCTCCTTATACCGAAATGGAAGGGAGAAAAAAAATGGGAGCTGCAATATTATCATAGAGGTAAACATGAATGAAAGCATTTGCGTGAAATATCGAAACTGATTATTTATCAAAGATATTAAAAAAGGAAGGTAATAATGTAAGACTTTATACTGATAAAAACGTAAAACGTTGGAGATTATCGAACACACGTGAACTGTCGATAAAAAAATATTGGAAAATTTTCCATCGTAAAATTCGTTTCATCAATGCAATTTTGGAAAATTATCACTTCAAGAGATGTTAGAAAAGAAGTCAACTGGTTGTTGCAAACAGATTTCTGTTGAAGAACCAGTTGACTTTTCTTCATAGTTTTAACTTTTATTTTCTTAGGTAAAAATTCCCGTATTGCTAAATGATTCGGTGAGTCATATTCCTTCGGTTATTGTAAAGTCATGTTAAATTTAAGAATAACAAAAATAAAATCATGTTTTGAAACGTAAAAACTAATAATAATTACCACAGATTTATGACCTGATAAAAATTTTTTCTCTAAAATAAGGTAATAGAGCTCATGCATGCAGCTTCGCTGTAAAGAAGTTGAGTACATGAAGGCTACAGCTTTTTAAGCGCTGATGCGGTGTAAAACGTCCTATCTTCGATCAGGTTTGCTCATGAGTGATGTATCCATGTTTTATTACATAGATATGACTATACGTTAAGGGTCGTTCTGTGAGCATGGCACTCTCGACGTGTGACTTTCTGCATATGACATATTATACGTGACGTGTGACGTTTTCTCGCAATTGTGGGTGATCAGCTGTAGGAATGTTAC
Source organism: Telenomus remus (assembly GCA_020615435.1). Taxonomy (NCBI): domain Eukaryota; kingdom Metazoa; phylum Arthropoda; class Insecta; order Hymenoptera; family Scelionidae; genus Telenomus; species Telenomus remus. Next base: position 5,387,483 of record CM036336.1, read on the forward strand.
ATGTAACTGCAATGTGAGGTGCTGACCCCACCTCCCAGTACACAATCAGTTAGTTTGGGAACGCAGTAACATTCAACTTTTCTCCCCTCAGATCGCAAAGATATTCTCTGTACGATGTCCGCAGGTTTTTAATTTAGAATATTTGTACAAATTGTACCCTCTTAGAAAAGAGAATACTGGCGAATCAAGAGCAATTGTACTTCGTTTACACTGCAATTTTTCTCAACGATTAGGCAAAAATATCGTCGCTTGATTCAAAACCTAAAAGACAGTTAAGTTCTCAACTTTTTAATGGTTTTTAATTGTTATAACATTTCTTCTGTTTTCGTTGTTGATAATGATAATTTAATGAAAAAACATCTAAGAAAATGAAAACCAAAGAAATAACCGAACACACCAACATGGAACCTTAAAAAATACTACAAGAGAAATAAAAAGAAAACAAACGAAGTTTCTGCCATATTGTGATCGGGGCGGGGGGGGGGTTATAGGAAGTAGGGTTGAAAAATATCGTAACGTCATTAGGGTTGTTTTGTTGGTAAGTGGTTACTTTTTTTCTAAAATTTTTCCTCTGGTCAATTATTTCCTCCTTATTATTTTTCCTATTGGTCCTTATAAAATTTGTAACATAGAACACATTCAAATATCATGGTAATTGTTCATTATTGATTCTGTATTACTTGGCGAATTCAAAGTAATTTAAAATTAAAAACATTCGAAATAATTAATTATGAATTAAGTTATGAAATTGAACTTATGAAGAGCCGAACACGTCATTTCCTTTGAATAGGAGGTAGAAGATGAAAATAATCGCACTCTAAAGATTGTTCTTCAAATAATGACAGCTTAGGCATTTGTTCCTGACAAAGCAGACGTAGAAGATTGCTTTGAAAAATGTGCTAAACAATTCCCTTCTGACTTCGATGTCATTTCTGGCTTTTCTGAAGTTTTTCAACTACTTAAAAGGTAAACCTGCTAGAGAGGGTCGTAAAGAAGTTCGGCCACGTTACCTAATTCAACCCCGACTGAAATATTCAGGAATCTCCTTCTTTTACGAGCGATGACAATACGTTTCGTACCACTTCTCTATTTTATTTTATTTTATCATATTTTTTGATACTATTCATGCTTTTATTAATTTTTTTTACTAATTTCTAATGAAATACATCTAAATATTTCTGTTTCGTCATAGAATGCAGTGGTCCAGAATGCGACCAAAGAAATTTTCAAACTGCACGTGCCAGGTGGGTTGTTCAATAAAAACGAGCACAATTTTCCAAAAGAAAAGTACCACTCCATTGACACTTATAAAAAAATAAACTGTTTGATTTGGGTGAGCGGTTGATCTATTTTATTAAACAAAAGCGGTTTTGCGGCTTAGCGGTAACTTAGAAATAACGAAAAAAAGGATCAAAATTTTGAGCGGTGCGGCCGCTATCCTATCCTTTCCTATCCTATCCTACTAATATAATAATACTGAGAATATGTTTGTTTGTTTGTCTGAGTACCACGCCTGAACGGAGAATTCGAAAATGATTTCAACGCATCAGTGTGATTCTTTGGACACTCAGAATTGACGTAGGCTACATTAGAAATCAATTTTCGAATTTTTTCCGGAGAAAATTGCAAAAACATTTTTTAAGTTTTTTGTAAATTTTCAAATTTTTCGTGAACACAATACATAAGGCATTATAGATAGAGTTCGAAAACCTAAGGTCGTGTTCTGTTAAATTACCATCCTTCCTTCTTTATTAATAAACGGACTGAAGTAAAAGAATACTTTTGAAATATTTTCTCGGATTCGCAAGTCAATCGTTATTTTGTTTTCGATTCATTATGACTTTTCATTCAGTCGTGTTTATATCGTGTCCGCCAGTGAGTTTATAAAAGACATCGAATTGCCGACGAAACGTAAAACACATTTGAAAAAATAAGTATTGATACAGCTAATCATAGAGGTGCGCGAGATACAGAGTCTCAGGATGTTCGCCAAGTAAATTTAATCAAGATAGACAGTTTGCAGACGTTCAAACAGCTTTGTTTCATCTGAATGAAGACCAGAGATCCTTCTAAGATGCGGTACTACAAAAAATCGACAACAACGATCCTGAAATTTTTTCTGAACTGCTGTGGAGGAACAGGAAAAACATATTTATTGAATCTTCTGCTGTCAACTATCAAAGATCGTAGTCACGTGGCTTTAGCTTTGGCTTCAACTGGTAACGCTTCCACGTTGTTACAAGGAGGACGAACTGCTCACGATGTGTTGAAGTTGCCACTGAATTTGCACCATTAGGAAACCCTATTTAGTACCATCAGCAAAAAAGTCAAAGGGCCGAGGTGCTGCGGTTGTGCGAACTATTGGTGTGGGATGAATGTTCTTCTTCGCATAAGCATGCAGTCGAGGCACTCGAGAGAACCTTGAGAGATGTACGGAGTGACAATCGGATAATGGGAAGATTAGTCGTTATATTAGCTGGTGATTTTCGACAAACCCTTCCGGTCATCACTCGTGGAACTCCAGCTGATCAGCTTCATGCCAGTATCAAAAGTTTAATCTTATGGCAAAGTGTAATAGTCCAGTCGCTGACTATTAACATGAGGGTATATCTTTACAATGATGAGAACGCTGCCAATTTTACTGCATTACTTTTGACGGTCGGCAATGGTACGCTACCAACAGATGCTAATGGAAATGTTACTCTTTTTCCTGAACTATGCACTATTGCCAATTCTAATGATGAACTGATTGCTGCAGTTTTTCCCAACATCCAGCGAAATCACTTGCACATGGATTGGTTATGTGAGAGAGCTATTTTAGCGTCCACAAACGATGTTGTCACTGATTTAAATGACAAAATATTGGCTACAATTACCGGGGAACAGAAAATTTACACCTCTTTCGATTCCGTAGTAAATCAAGATGAAGTGATGAACTATCAGGTTGAGTTCTTGAACTCGCTGGAATTGTCCTGTTATGCTGCTGCGAAATATAAATCCTCCTGTCTTATGCAATGGAACTCGAATCCGTATCACTCAACTTCGGCATAGGATTATATAAAGTAGTAAGCTATAGACTACCACACAACTTTTCCATTTCATACCAAATGTATCGACATAGTAATCAATTTGTATGACTTGTAGGCACTATAATGACTGGATCGAATTAAGGTGCGAACGCCATGATCCCTCAAATACCAGTTACCCCCTCAGATCTTCCATCTGAATTCAAAAGACGACAAGTTTCCGTGAGATTGGCATTTGCAATGACCATCGATACAGCTCAAGGTCAAACGCTCAATATTGCTGGTGTACACCATGAAATTTTACATTTACGCTCCAGAGAGCAAAACATCAAATATTCTTTACCAGAATGCGTTAGTTCAATAAGGTGTTGCAGTTTTACGATAAAATAATAAATCCATGATTTACACGGTTACGTGGGGTTTTTTTCTCGCGCACAGCAGCAACACTTACTGCATTATTATTTTGCATAATCTTTTTTATCCTTACAATTTGTTCAAACGATTCAAAAAAACCTTAAAAAAACTTAAGTAATTAATAATAGTGCAGCGAAGCTGACGCACGAGCGAAGCGAGGAAGTTCAGCTAGTCGCTCATAATTACTCATTAAAGACTATAGCGCAACAGGGGGAGGGGACGAAATCAGGCAAGGTTGCCGAATTTCAACATAGTTGCCAAATTTCAAACTGACCAACCCCAACCTGACATTTCAAACGGAAAATCGAACATTCTCCCCGTCTTGTGGAACGGCACGTGCGCAAAGTAAAAAAATCAAAAAAATAGCAAGAAACGATTTCATAAAAGAAAAACAAAATAGCATATTATCAAATACAAATTTTAATCACTTCAGTAACAAAATTTAACGGAAAACATAACATTTTCAGAAATAAACTTAAGTCAACTAATACACATCACAGTTTCACTTTGGTTCTTAATTCTATATGATTTAATCAGTCTTGTTAATAAGTATATAATATAGCAAAAAATAAAAATTAAAATGGATACGATTCAAAACACTTTGCAATTAAGTATACATTACAAGCAAAATAAACAAGATTACAGTCTATTTCATAATAATCACAAGAGGGTTTTCTTTTAACATGAATGCAGAGTGATGAATTCGTTATCAAGCAAAACTACGATCTGAGCGATTGGGAGCTCGTACACCGAGGTGTCGGTACTAACTTGTACGGCGCGACCCAGGTTATTGCTCCCAGGAAAACATCGAATGACCCTGGCCTAACGCCATTTAGTAGGAGGCAAATAAGGTTGTCTATTGAGAACAATTTGGTCAACTTTAACGTTTTCCTCGGGGCGAAGCCATTTCGACCGATGCTGCAGCGATAACAAATAATCGGCAAACCAATGCTTCCAAAAGGATTCAAGCATCTGACGGTATAACTGCCAGCGCGAAAGCGAACGTTCAGCAAAGTTGAGCAAAGAAGGGAAAGGAATCGCAGTTGCGGCCGAACCGATCAAAAAATGACTCGGGGTTTGAACCATTGACGGCTTCAGTGTGAGGGGCCAACGGCCTAGAATTCAAGCAAGCTTAAATTTCACAGAGCAACGTATTGATTTCTTGGTAAAAAGGAGTGCTATCATTGAGAACTCTGCGAAGATAGTGCTTGAAACTCCTTACCCCAGCCTCCCACAGCCCCCCCCCCAAATGAGGAGTGGCAGGGGGAATAAAGTGCCAAGTGCCCTGGTCGCTGGCGAGAATCTGGGCGAACTCTGGATTGGACACGGCGGCTCGATATACGCGCTGGAGTTCGGCGCAATTTATTGTACCTATTTTTGTAAAAATCAAATTTGTAATCCCAAATTTAATAGGATATAGACACGTTAATTCTTGTAACATTCAAGAGCAATTCTTGTTCGAAAAATTGGTAGTCCTGAAAAGGGCCGTTTGTTTCTCTTTTTCTTCCTTTCTCTGTTTTAGGTGACCACCTAAAACAGATCTTCAATCTTGGTGGACGTGGTGGGGACCCAAGCTGGCACGTGGATTCTCCGAACTGGTGTCTTGATCCTCCTTAGCAATGGAGATGTTAAGGACCCCGCCCTCTCCTTATGGGGAACGAGTTTCGGTTAAATTGGACGAAACTATGATGGTTGGAAAAAAAAGTCTTCCTGAGCAAAAGTCCTCATGGGCATGAAGCTCGAAGACCAAGCCTTTTGGTACTTTTGGCCATCCAAAGTTTTTGATTTTTCGATCCCCGTAAAACATGTGGATCCCATGTTGGAAGGTTTCTGATCATAATTGGCCGATAAAAAAAATACGTGTCAAATATTTTTCGGAAAAAATTGTAAATCAATAACAATAGGAAGATCTTACGAGTAACAAAACACTTGAGCATTGCCGCACATTCCCCCCCCCTCTCCCACTCATCCCCCCTTCCAACGTTATAAGTGGTTTCCAAAAATATGACAAAAAACAATTTTTTCGCCAAAATCATAAACCTGTTGTAAATTTGCGTTGTGAATTTTGTTGTGAATGGACAAACTATCTTATAGGAAAAATATCAAATATCACATTTTTATGTTCAATCAATGTGTGATTGCATATATGCAAATGCATGTTAGGTTTTTGATAGGTAAATTCTGCTTACACATTTCGTGCAATTATGTTCGATCTAAATTGTCGCTATTTTTTCTTTATGATATATTTTATGATATTTTGTCTCTCGATATTATGTCCAGTTACTTATTATTTCATAGTCAGAACTCGAATTTCACATATAATTTTAGATTCGTTATACATTTTAACTACCGAAATCTTCACTAGTGAACATTTTTAAGGGAAATAAATGACTTTTTTTTTCTAGTGGCATCGGGCCTCTGAAGTGTTTTCGCGTCGTTTCTCCACTTCTCTTGTATGAGTCTGCGTAGGCGCGAAGCGCCATTGCTGATGTTGGTTCTTACATATGTCTCCTCCAGGAAATCTTTTAGCTTTTTTATAAAAGCGTAAATATGCAGTTGGTTGCTCTTGCTGTCATAATTGAATTTTAAATGAAATCTTTCGGCAGCATTATCGGTTCTATTTTCACTGGCTACGGAAGCCCACGTTCTCGAATCCATCAAGTTGCAAATATGGGTGTCCAAACACCCAGTGCGGCCATTGACCCGCGGCCGATGATCTGTTTGCCTAAATGGCTGCTATTCCAACCTGCAAAGTTCTAAATTTGTACTTTTGCAAAAATCAATAAATGAAAAAAGGCCGAAAAATATTCCAAATTTGCCAATTATGCGATACCACGGATGTGTGACATGCTAGCAATTTTTGCAAGAGGCCAGGTACTAATAGTAGAATGAATCATAGATCTGAACATGAATCGCTCGCTTGAAGTTAACGGCATCACGAGGATAAAATAACGTTCCTAATTTTTCAGAATGCAGTAACCATTCGCTGTTTTTCCAGTCAATATAAAAAACGCTAGTGGGATGTAATAACTAAAATGTTCTAATATAGGATCATGTTTTTGTCATATCCTGTAGTGAGTGTGTCTGAGAATGTTATTGCTGCCTTTTTTCTAGTCCTGCACAGTGATGGCGCAACGCAAATTCGGGGGAAAGTGCGGTAGCTCGACTCGGGCTATCTTCGACAAGCGAGTGCTAATATCCGTTGCCGCTTTTCATTTTGCTGCATCGCTGACAAAACGGATCCCTGGAAGTTTTGCGATCTGACATGGTTGTGCTTTACGGAATCCAAATCGTCTACGATTATTGGTTTCTTGTCAACAATCGTCAACACAAACATTTTGCAATTTTTATTTGTGCACCTTCACTGCTTAAATTTGTTTTCACTAGCAACGCTACTTTGCAAAATTTTGATAATTTAGGATTTAGATAAGAACTTAAATAATACAGAATAAGGGGTTTCAAGGGCAGGTACGGTATAAGTGGAGACGGTATCGTTCGTGACTACAGCACAAACTAAATTGTATCAAAAAAACTTTCTCCAACACTAGGCTTCTTCTGGTAGAGCTTCCACGTGGTGGAATCATGAGCTTCAGAAATCGAGTAGGGACATGTGGTGACTCTAGAATAGGCCCAGGAAGACTGACCTCCACTAAATACTGGCACTGAATAAAGCACGCCGAAAGGGCTTGAGAAATTACTGTACTAAGACAGAGTCATTCTTACAAACCTTTATACTGCTAAAGGATAGCTGAAGGATGACGTTAACGTCTACAAATGAAAAACGACGTTCTTCGACTCCTGTTGTCCATGAATGTCCTTTCCGGTCATTAGGTTCCGGAACAACAACACTGAGGAGGTCTCGGACAGACCCATGCACAGAAAGGGCTGGGAGTCAGCCTCCGAAGTCGTAACAAAGTTGTTAGCAATAGAGCTGCTAAATTTGTAGGTTAGAATTATTTCGTTCCAACATTTTGCCAACGATTTGCAATGAAAGTTGATTATATTTAAACCAAATTGTTCTCCCAAAGTATACGGAGTGATCAACAGAGCGTTTTTTTTTTAAGGGAAATAAATGACTTTTTTTTCTAGTTAGACTTCTCTTGTATGAGTTAAGGATCGAACATATGTCTCCTCCAGGAAATCTTTTAGCTTTTTTATAAAAGCGTAAATATGCAGTTGGTTGCTCTTGCTGTCAGTAAAAACAAATCGGTTCTATTTTCACTGATACTTTGAACCAAACACCCAGTGCGGCCATTGACCCGCGCCGATGATCTGTTTGCCTAAATGGCTATTCCTACCTGCAAAGTTCTAAATTTGTACTTTTGCAAAAATCAATAAATGAAAAAAGGCCGAAAACTCGTGGAAAGGCCAACAAAAACGACCGGCATCACGAGGATAAAATAACGTTCCTAATTTTTCAGAATGCAGTAACCATTCGCTGTTTTTCCAGTCAATATAAAAAACGCTAGTGGGATGTAATAACTAAAATGTTCTAATATAGGATCATGTTTTTGTCATATCCTGTAGTGAGTGTGTCTGAGAATGTTATTGCTGCCTTTTTTCTAGTCCTGCACAGTGATGGCGCAACGCAAATTCGGGGGAAAGTGCGGTAGCTCGACTCGGGCTATCTTCGACAAGCGAGTGCTAATATCCGTTGCCGCTTTTCATTTTGCTGCATCGCTGACAAAACGGATCCCTGGAAGTTTTGCGATCTGACATGGTTGTGCTTTACGGAATCCAAATCGTCTACGATTATTGGTTTCTTGTCAACAATCGTCAACACAAACATTTTGCAATTTTTATTTGTGCACCTTCACTGCTTAAATTTGTTTTCACTAGCAACGCTACTTTGCAAGCGCAAGGGCAGGTACGGTATAAGTGGAGACGGTATCGTTCGTGACTACAGCACAAACTAAATTGTATCAAAAAAACTTTCTCCAACACTAGGCTTCTTCTGGTAGAGCTTCCACGTGGTGGAATCATGAGCTTCAGAAATCGAGTAGGGACATGTGGTGACTCTAGAATAGGCCCAGGAAGACTGACCTCCACTAAATACTGGCACTGAATAAAGCACGCCGATAGACTATTTGTGGTCCTTCGACTCCTGTTGTCCATGAATGTCCTTTCCGGTCAGGCCGGAACAACAACACTGAGGAGGTCTCGGACAGACCCATGCACAGAAAGGGCTGGGAGTCAGCCTCCCATGGCATCGAGCAATGAAAGTTGATTATATTTAAACCAAATTGTTCTCCCAAAGTATACGGAGTGATCTTTTGTTAGAGTTAAGGATCGGTAAAAACAACTTTGAACTGTAACATGAAAATACAAAACTCGTGAAAAACAAAAACGACCGTATACGAAGAAGACTCGAATCAGAATGAAAGAGTCTTGTGAAGCGAGGCGTATACGAAGAAGACGCGAAGACAAAATCGAATCAGAATGAAAGAGTCGCGAGGGCGTGATACAAATAGACCGCGAAGACAAAATGAAAAGAAGGAAATAGGGGACGCGCAAAGCGCTTACAAATAGGCGGGAAATTGTCAAAATCCTCAACACCCTCCCTCAACCGATAGACTATTTGTGGTCCTGAGTCAGGCGAAGTCCCATGGCATCGGAGCAAAACTGGAACTTGGGTCCTGGAAGGGCCTTGGTCAAGGCATCGGCTGGCATCTCTTCAGTGGAGAGATATTGCAGGTCGATGGGTTTGTCCTTGAGCGCCTGGCGAGTGAAATGGTAGCGAATGTCGATATGTTTGGATCGACTATGGAAGATTGGGTTTCGAGCGAGCTTGGCTGCTCCCTGGTTGTCGTTGCGAAGGCTAACTTTAGCCAGGTTTTCGAATCCCAATTCAGATAGGAATTTGATCAAGTAGATCGATTCCTTCACGGCATCGGAGAGTCCCATGTACTCGGCCTCGGTGGAGGAAAGTGCCACTGTTCTCTGCTTTCGGCTTTCCCATGAGATGACGCATCCGCCCAAAATGAAAAGATAGCCGGTGTATGAGCGACGGTCAATCGGGCATCCGCCCCAATCGGAATCGACGAAACCTTGGAGAGAATCTCCGGTTTTTCGGAACGTGAGGGCGAGGTTGGACGTACCTTTGAGGTACCGGAGTACTCGTTTCGCCGAACTCCAGTGGGCCTGAGTGTACCTGGTGTTGAATTGGCTCAGATAGCTCACGGCATGAGCAATGTCGGGACGTGTCCCCACAGACAGGTACATCAGGGCACCCACAAGGTCGCGATAGGGATAGGTGGCACCGTCGTCGAGTTCTTGGTCCAGGTCGCTGTTCTGATGTCCCATGGCCAACGGAGTGCTGACAGGTTTGCAATCCTGCATGTTGAACCGCTGCAGAATGTCCCTGACATATCCAGCTTGGGACAAGGTGATGACCTTGCCGTTCTCGTCCTCAGACTGTACCACCTCGATTCCAAGGCAAAATCTCGCATCTCCCAAGTCTCGGATGGCAAATTCTTGACAGAGATTTTCCTTGAATGACTCCAGCTTGGCAGGGCAACTGTATGCCACCAGCAAGTCGTCCACGTAGACTAGCACGAACAATTCCTTGGCCTCGTCAAAATAAACGCATGGATCCGCATTTGAAGGTGCGAATCCATACTTGCGGAGGGAGCTGTCCAACTTGATGTGCCATAGTCGGCCCGACTGTTTAAGTCCATAAATGGATTTGATCAGTCTGCAGACATGGTTACCCTGGCCAAATTGTGACAGCATGCGTCTGGCTTTGCGGGCAACGTCAGACGATCCTTCCTGGTCGACAATCCTCTGCAACATTTCCTTGAAGAGCTTGGGTGGTTCCATGTGCACCTCTGTGTCCATGGTCCCGTTGAGGTATGCTGTGGTGACGTCAAGTTGAGCCAGCTTCATCGACGATTCGGCGCTTAGTGCTACGAGGGTCCGCAAGGAATTGAGTCTCGCCACTGGGGCGAAAGTCTCCATGTAGTCGACCCCTGGGCGTTGTGAGAAGCCTTGGGCGACGACTCTCGCCTTTCGTCTCTCCAGTGAACCGTCCGCGTTGTACTTGTTCCGCAGTACTGTACGACAGTTGACAACTTTACTGTGGGGCCGAGATACCAGCTCCCACGTGTCGTTCGAGACAAGGCTCTTGATCTCTGAGTAGATCGCATCCTTCCACTGCGCCGCGTCCGGGCCATTTACGGCGTGTTCGAAGTTGATTTCGGACACGGCGAACGCGGCGTTCACCTCGTCGACATCCATGGCCTCATGAAAAATGTCCTCGTTCATGACTTGGTCGGCGGGATGGTCGTGAGGCGCGCCGGTGGCTGCGGGATGGTATGCCTTCCTGGGTCGCCCGCGACGTCCGGTTCTCACGATTTTGGGGCGTCCTGGTCTTCTTCTCAAAATGATACCTGGTGCGTTTCCTGCTCGTGGCTCCACTGGTGGAAAACCACGAAATTCCTCCTCGTCGGACATTGGTAAAGGTACGTCTTGAGGGAGGACTCGTTGATCTGGCGCAGGTGGTTCCGCGTTGATCGGGCCAGCTGGAGGATGCACCGGCGCTGGTCCCTCAATTTTATCAATCGGCTCGTAGATTTGCCAATCGGAGATGTCGTTGGAAATACCTGGTGGAGGGTCGAAGTTCTCGTGGAATTTCACGTCCCTGGAGACGACAATCTTCCGCTCGCTTGTCGACCAGATTCGGTAGGCCTTTGACTCGCTGGAGTATCCAACCATCACGCCAACCTTAGCCTTGGGGTCCAGTTTGCCTTTTCCTGGAGTTTTGTCCAGGAAGTACGCCTTGCTGCCGAAAACTCGAAGATGAGTGATGGTCGGCTTGTTGCCGGTCCAGATCTCGAAAGGAGTTTTGGTCCCTAGGGGATTCGAGATGCATCGGTTCCTGGTGTAATTGGCGGTGCTCACGGCTTCCGCCCAGAATCCTGGTGTCAGTCCAGCTTGGATTAACATGCATCTGGCAGCTTCGACTAACGTTCGGTTGCGGCGTTCGGAGACTCCATTTTGTTGGGGCGTGTGGGGCACGCTCAGGCGCCGTTGAATTCCGGCGTCGGCAAGATACTTGTCGAACGCCTTGTTGCAATATTCACGGCCGTTGTCGGATTGCAAAGAGCGAATTTTACGGCCAGTCTGGTTTTCCACCATCGCCTTGAAGATCTTGAATTTCTCCAGGACCTCCCCTTTGTGGTGCATGAAGTAAACTTCGCCCCAGCCGCTGTGGTCGTCGGTAAACGTGACGAAGTAGCGTGCACCTTTCAGAGACTCGGTGCGCATGGGGCCGCAGACATCGGAGTGCACCAGGTCCAGGATTTTGGCAGATCTTTGTTTGCGGTTCTGAAAACGAGAAGACGACAATTTAGCAACAGTACAAACTTCGCAAGGGGTGAGTTTTGTTGTTTCGAATTGTAGGCCAGCGGCCAGAGCGTGCTTGCACATGGCAACGAGGTCTCGTTCGTTCAGATGGCCGAGCCGTTTGTGCCAGATGTCGATGTTTGAGCCTTCGATAATTGAGAAGGCGTGAGCAGGTGTCGCGTTCAGGTAGTATAGGTCGCCGTGGCGTTTCGCTGCCATCTTGGCTGTTCCACGTGCGTCCTCATAAACGGCCTGGTTCTCGTCGAATACGACCCTGTGTCCATTTTTGGCGAGTTTGGCGACCGAGAGAAGGTTGGTCTTCAGCTGGGGCACGTACAAGGCGTTCTTCAACTTGATCACCTTGTTCTTGTTGCCGACCTGGACGGCGACCTCGACATCGCCCTTGGCTGTGATCTGGGTGAGGCTTCCGTCGGCGAGGCTTAGATCGGTGGCGGTTTTCGACTGGTTGACGAAGGCGCTCTTGTCGTTGCACATATGCGATGTGCAACCAGAGTCGACACACCAATCCGAGGAGACTTGCGCCAGGTTGGCGCAGTCGCACGGCTGGTTTTTGACCTCTCTCACGAGCCAAGCTTCCTCCGCGTTGTTCACTTTCTCCTTACTATCCTTTTCCAAACAATTAGCTTCTTTGTGACCGGGTTTCTTGCAGTAGCCGCAGTTGTACCTGGGGCGTGGTTTGCCTCCACCTGGTTTCTTCCCTCTGTCGCCGTCTGAAGTTTTCGATTTCCCGTTCCAAGGTTTCTGCTTCTTCTGGTTCGCGTAGAGGGCGCCGTGTTGTTCCGGATCGCTCTTGAGTGCCTCGCTAGTTTCGATAATTTTGCTCTTGAGCATGGCGATGGAGGGGAGCGTGTCTCGACCCTCGATAACTCGCTTGAAGACGTCGAAGCTGCTGGGGAGACTTTGCATGAGCATTAGGGTGAGCAACCTTGTGTTGATCTCAACCTCCATGGCGGCAAGTTTGTCGACAATTTCGAAAAATTGTGCCAAGTGGATGCGTGCGTCGTCTCCTTCTGCCATCTTCTTCTGGAACAATTGTTTGTACAGGGTGTTCATTTGGGCTGGACCCTGCGGCGCGTATGTGTCTTCGATCTTGTCCCAGACTTCCTTGGACGTTTTGCATGTACGGACGTGCTGCAGTTCAGGTAAGCTGATTGCCAGGAGCAGGTCAGATCTGGCCTTGAGGTCATGTTTGACCCAATTTTTGTATGCGGCTGTTTCCGCGGCGGTGGGTTCTGCTGGGAGAGCTGGCGCTGGCGTGTCTCCAGAAACGTATTCCCACATATCGTTCCGGATCAGCATGGCTTGGGCATGGATTTTCCACATGTCGAAATTTTCTTTGGTTAACATCGTTAACCTCACTGATCCAACTGTGCTTTGCTCCGCCATTTTTGGTGATTTACGCGACGGTACCGTGTTTCTGGCGTTCGAAAATGTCTATCGCGTTTCCGAAACACTGCGTCGCTGTTCAGAAAAACACTAAACGAAAGCAAAAAAAAGCAAGTTGGCGTCGGTCTAAACGTGTTCGATCGCGTTTGGTCAAGATGGCTGCCCTTTGGTTGTGGCGCGCCCGTCGACCGACGCGTGCTTTGTCTTTTCGTTTTTCGGCGAATAACGCTCGCGGTATCGCTTATTTTTTTTTTTTTTTTTTGTTTAAACGGTCTGGGCCCATAACCTGTTAGAGTTAAGGATCGAAACAGTAAAAACAAACGATACTTTGAACTGTAACATTTATTGAAAATACAAAACTCGTGGAAAAACAAAAACGACCGTATACGAAGAAGACTCGAATCAGAATGAAAGAGTCTTGTGAAGCGAGGGCGTGATGACCGCGAAGACAAAATGAAAAGAAGGAAATAGGGGACGCGCAAAGCGCTTACAAATAGGCGGGAAATTGTCAAAATCCTCAACACGTTTTTTTACAAATAAATTTTCAACAAATTATAAATTAAAAAGTAACTAAAACTGCAGAATGCCGGTATGACATTTCACCTTAACGATTTTCAAAAGTTAAAATAAGTTTGAGTAAGGTAAATGTATCTTTTATCGTGATTGAAGCCCCCTTATCGTGAGTGTCTATTGTTAATAAATACTAGAGTTGAAGCCCGCGCTCCGCGCGGGTCAGGTGTGATTTTGGAATTTTACAAATCAAATTTTCATCATTTCATGAAATTTCTTAATTAACTTTTTTTCTATGACGTGTGTACGTGTTTGATTAACGCAATTTAGAATTATTTATTTTATTTTGCGTTGGTTAAATTGTATTAGAAGAGGGGCTGACGCCCCCCTCCCGTCCACGTTATCCATGGCTCTTTAATATGAACATAAATCATCATAAAAGCTCTTCATTATTTTTGAATATGATTCGCGAGGGACGTTCGAATATAATCTTACTTTTATAACCATTGTGTTTTACGTTGTAAACATTTCTTTCAATCATTTATTACTATTTACTTTTAATATTTTTAAATTGTTTTGAAATCATGAAACCGTCATTCAATTTTTTTTCAAATGAACCGCGTCAAAAAATAGAAGTATTATGTGAGAATTTAGTCATAGAGCCAACTTCTGGGTGCCGTCTGTCTTTTATAGATGGAAATTTAAAATAACAAATTACATGTAATCAAATTGTGGCTCTGATAATTGATCTGTAATACAAGTTAATGATGTTATGAACTATTACTTTCTATCGTTTTATGAAACCTTTTTTTAAGTAAAAATCACGATAAAAGAGACAGTCACGATAAGGGGTACATTTACCTTAATAAAAAAAGTAAAAATAAGTTTGAATTACTAATTATTTTAAAATTTTTTTGTTGTTAAAAACCATTGGTAAACGATCGTCTGCCAACGTTGGGCCAAGACTGTCAGGCGACGTTGGGCCAAAGGAAAACATTGTCACATTCTGATATTGGCCCCAACGGAAAATACGAACGGTCTGCTAACAGTCGGTGACCTTGTGCCAACGCCGGGCCGATGGTTTTTTCCTACAAGGGAATTTGACCATCAATCAGGTATTTCTTTAAGGAATAGAACATTCCTTCTGTGTAAAAACTAGTCGCGGGTCAATTAGGAAATTAATAAACTAAACTATCTACTAATTGAATTTGTAAAGTAATCATGAATCTGTATTTAAAATGAACCTTTTCAGAAAATAATAATGATTGAATATTTAATTCGATGGTTTTATTCGGAAAATTCAGTCAATTTATTATATATGTATAACTAATGTGACATATATGTAGGCATGTATGTCCCGCATATGTTACAGATATGTGTGAGCATACATGCGCCATAAGTGCATCATATATGACACGCATATATGCTGGACGCATGATTCATATATTTCGACATATATGAATCACGCGTGTATCATGTATGTAAATCATAAACTGCCGGAGAAACCCACCGGCAGTTCTACCGAACTGCTTGATATGATGCACGCATACTACAAGTATGCAACATACATGCCTGCATACGTATTGCATATATGATGCATGTTCTTTTTTTCACGGGTAGTAGTGCAAAAGTATTCATGGTTAAATTTTCAAAGTAATCCACTGACTGTGAGCTGAGATATTTAACGTAAAAATTCGGCAAAATGATAGAAGGTACAGATGGCATGAGTTTTTCTGAATGTTTGAAATTGAATATCTTGAATTCGGTTCAGTGAAACTCTTTCAAATTTGGTCAGATTATTTATAACAGCAAGAAGAAGACATGATCAAATTATAAACTTATTCTGACTTTTCTAGAAAAAAAATATTTTTAACCTTCAAACGAGCCTACAAAGTCAAAAACAATTTCAAAATTAGTATCGGGTGATTGACAACACCATTAATATTAACTTGTTGCAAATTCAACCATAAAATGTTAAAATTAATATTATAGTTGAACTTTTAAAAAGAGGGTTTAACTTTTGTTTTGACTGTGCCCGACGTCCCACTTTAAAGATAAGTAAATAACATACATAATAATTATACAAAATTTTTTGTTGTTAAAAACCATTGGCAAACGGTCGCCTGCAAACGTAGGGCTAAGATTGTGAGACGACGTTGGGCAAGAGGAAAACATTGTCACATTCTGATGATGGCCCAACGTAAAATACCAACGGTCTGCCAATTGTATTGCTAAAATGTTCTGATCTGCGTACTTGCTTAATTTTTCATAATTTCAAAAATATTATATTGCAAGCGATTTCCTTTTCAATACAGACAGAAAAAGGAGGGAAGCTATAAAAAAAAACAAAAAAAATGTTACATAATTTGATCATTTTTGTTCTGGAATTAATCTTTCGAAGTTAAATTTTTATGTGTAACGTTCCGATCTTGTTTTCCGGATTACAAATTGCATCTATCATAAATAGTAATCACCTGTTAAATTTGCGTCAAATGATCATAATATTGTCTTACGTCCTTTTTTACGCAACAGTGCACATCGTTTCACGATCACATTGAGGAAAACAATAGACTCTGCTGAAAATTTTAATCGCAACTATTTTTGAATTCAAGAAATCCAGTTTGACGTTGTAAGCCCGTAAACTTGTGTCCGTTTTCATATACTTTTAGAAATGTGTAAGTAAACTGTGTCGTCAACAAGTTAAATTCAAGAAAACAATTATCCGGTTCAATCAAATTCTCCAGGTAATCGTTGGTTGTGTTGTGCTGACGGCAAACGGTAGCAATAACTAACCACTACTAATACTTTTTTTCGGTGAATAAAGAAAAATAATTCCAAACGATTTTTTTAATAGTCCTAAATAACTGTTATCTTTTTTTATTTTTTTAGAAGACAATTGTTTCAACTTAACATAGTTTCTTTTGAATAAAATGTTGCCGGGAAAGTGAGTTATTAGAGTGGAAATATCGTTTTATTCGTCCATGATTTTTTATTTTCTTCATGGTCATACTTTTTTTTGTTTAGAATATCATGTCTGGATAAAATAATCCTTTAAGGCGCATTTAAGGCGAATTTAGAGTTTTTTTAAGACGCGCGTTTTACGCAGCGCGTTGGTTGGAGCGTCCGCGCAAAGTCAACGCGTGAGATTTTGGCAAGTCACTGCCAACTTCATAGCGCTGTCAAAACTGGATTGAAGCAAATTTATGATCAGTATGAAAACATTCAACATAATTCGAAAGTACTTATGTTTGGAACTTTAACATACTGATCATAAATTTGCTTCATTCCAGTTTTGACAGCGCCATGAAATTGGCAGAAACCTGCCAAAATCTCACGCGTTGACTTTACGCGGACGCTCCAACGAACGCGTTAACTTTACACGTACGCTCCAACCAACGCGTTGCGGAAAACGCGCGTCTATAAAAAACACCAAATGCGCCTTTGAACGGCTCTGACGTAGATTCATTTATTGTTTAAGGAATATTAAATTTCACTGTTATGTTTTCCCTCTAGTTTTTTCTATGAAGTTGATACCTCTCCTCCCTTTTATCATATATATTACATATTACGTGCTTTTTGTATAGGTCTAAGAATATATTTCTATTCATTCCTTCTTGGTTGTCGTTTTTAACGAACTGGACAAAAAATAGAGTCTATTTAGTAATATAACAAATTATTATATATTATATAATACCTAATAATGCATTGTTACAATTTTGAAATAAAATTACAATAACAGAGACATTGTTATAGATCGAGGAATGCAATTTACATTTTAGAAATTTGTAATATTCATATATTCATTCAACTTTCAATGATTGAACGTTAAAAGAATTCATTGATAATCGATTATATAAAAGTACCGTGATTACACTTCATCTGATATTCTGATTACAATGATGTAATATCAATAGCCTCAAATTAGCAAACAAAACTGTTAGAAAAATTGCGCATGTATTATTAATGTGTTTATAAACTTATAATGTTGCCATTCTGGATTTTCATACTATAATGTAATCTATACCCTACAATACGATTTAAACATGATGTTCTTTATTATGATTTAAACATTATGTTCTACGATATATGATTCAATTATGATATTCATCATTAAATTATTTTTTTCTACAATTTTACAAATTCTTGGTTTTTAATTCTTTTAAAGCTTTTTTACATTAAAGGCATTTAAAATCAAATGAGAATAATGTGTAAATGACAGATCGATTCAATCTTCAACCATGTAAATCTTAAAAGATAAGTCCGTAATAGTTAAACTTATAATGAAGCCCAACTTGAAACCCTCGAGCACTTTTTTTTTCATTTCTACAAATTATAAACTCTTTCGTTCCCATCAGATATTTTATTTTTTTATTACATTAGAAATTGTCTATAACTGCGCTCTTTTTGTTTAAATAAATGATTTGGCAACTTTGATTGTATGCTGACATTTGTATCGCTAACGAAGGTTTCGTGTCATTCTTGTATTCGATTTACCTATAAGGTTTGTTTATTTTATATGCTTCATTACTGAATTCAATAAAGAGTCTGACTGTTTATTTGTTTTATTTCTATACAAATGTTGAAATCTACCTGGTAACTTTCGAATAAAGAATTCTATACCTGGAATAAATTATTAATTAATCGAATTTGTATAGTGGCCAAATTTAACACGTACAATATAATGTCTTTATGTTATCTACTACTGAATGTATGTTAACAATTTCCATCAGTGCTATTTTATGAGCAACTTGAATTTTGGAAAAAAACAACTAGAATCTTTTGAAACTTGTTTATCAAGCTACTTATAATTTAGAACGCCTTTTCTTTAGTATAATGTAATTTACTTGCAGTTGTATTGCAAATGATTTGAACGAAAAAAATCAAAGTTTATTGACACAATATTGAAATTAGTACATTCATCATAATTATTGTAAAAACACAAGAACAAGCTCATTTATCTTGACTTTTAAATAGTTCGTGTACTTATTTTATTCCGAACAATCATTTTATCATACTAATTACCATTAAATGCTGATCATGTTTTATAGATTCCGTTTTGCAAATGGAAATTTCAAATAACACCAGGCAATATTATAAAAATTATTATTTTTGAAGAAGCTGTCGCATTTACACACGGTGTCAAAATAACCTACTTCACTCTATATAAAAATCGGATGATATACACTAACAAATACTTCAAACAAAGACATTTTAATGGAAAATAGATAAATGGGATAAAATGAATATGAAATTATGAAAATGACAAAAATATATCGATAAATATTTATTCAAACATAAAAAAAAATATTTTTAACTGATACATTTCATAATGTTTGTTCTGAAAGTTGATCAAAAGCTATACTTTTAAAATGTTTTGAGAATAATATGAGCATACAAAATGTTAGACGCAAGAATCAAATTTGAAATTT
Organism: Telenomus remus; assembly: GCA_020615435.1. Lineage (NCBI taxonomy): Eukaryota > Metazoa > Arthropoda > Insecta > Hymenoptera > Scelionidae > Telenomus > Telenomus remus. The sequence continues at coordinate 5,406,612 of CM036336.1, forward strand.
TTATTTTTCAATTTTTTTTTAATTTAAAAATTTGAAAATCGAGATACCTGATCTTATCTTTTAACGATTCAATAGAATCGACATATCAATGCTATCTTTGTTTGAAATTGTCTTAAGATTATTATTTTCTTCGCAATTTTTGTGTAATGTCCAGTATTGAATCTGTGGTGATTAGAACGAACCAGTTGAGTAACATTTACAAAAGCGTTAATTTTCTCGCAAAAATCGCGTATATTTCCGAAAATTTAACTTTTGAACATGAGTTGTTGGATTCAATTTATATTTTGTACTATAATTCATCAAAAATTGTGTCACTCATCATATTTCCTCGATATAAAAATGTTATACTCAAAACTTCAACAAGACAAGTCCCAAAACCACTTAAAAAATATGAGGTACAATTTGACAGTGTTGTTCTTGAACGTTTTTGAAAATTGTAATATTATTCAAAATTTTAAAATTTCAAAAGTCCATGAAAAATTTGCAAATTTAATCTTAAATGTCCCCTTTTCGAAGTTGTGTCAATAGATCTAAAATTTTGAACAGTAGGTGTAGAAAGATAAAATTGAATGTTGTACAAAATTGGAGAAAAATCTAAAACTTTTGTCGAATGAAATTTTTGCGCGCTAAAATTGGTACAAACCATGAAATAATTTGATATTTAACAAAAACGTTTTATTGAAAGAAGTATTGTAAACATGTATATCACGTTGTCAGACCTTAAAATGAAAATCAAACACGTTTTTGAGCCCAATGATGCAACTAGTATATTTATTAACACATCAACATCGCTAGTTTGAACTAATTTATTGCTATCTTGGACATCATGAACAGCGATATTGATGTAAAGATTTTTTTTTCCAAAATATCACTGACTTGTTTCAAAAATTTACTGAATAGGGTTTTCTTTTAGAATAGCAGTTATGAGCAACTTGTTTCGAAATGTCATTGAAGATGGTTGTATTTTGACAAAATGGGTCATGCCCAAACCCCAGTCTAAATATCCTTTAGAAGAAAACTCGGACACTCTTCTTCGTTCCGAAACGAAGAACGCTGGTATTTTAGATTCCCTCAATGAACACGTATTTATGACTACATAATAAACACGTTATTATTAAGGTAATTATACCGGTTTCCGTAAAATGTACAAAAATTTTGAAAATGTTGAAATTTTTTGCTAGAACACGTTTAGGAATTATGCGAAAAATTGTATTAAACTTTGTTACTCCAAATTTTGTTGATTTATATCTTAATTTTATTGTCATATGAATTTTCCCGATTCCGCCGTGACTAAAAGGAAACTTCAAAAAACTCCGAATTTTTGTTGAAGACAGTATAAGTTTCCTAAAAATCGAGGACATAAATTATTATTACACATTCTCGAAGAACAAAGCTTCTGTATCATAAATAAAAGTTAGTTGCATACGAACTATTTTATTACGTTACGAAACCGCAAGAATACTGTTTGTTGTAGAACAGAAGTCTTTTCATGATTAAAACAGCAGATTTTGTTTTTAACATATTTTTCTCAGCTTTACTTAATATCTGAAATAGAATTTTGCGCACATTGATTTTAAACTAATGTTAAAATTGTAATTTTAATTTAATTCCTTTTTATCGACTATATCGGCAATACAAACTACCAAAGTTTTTTTTAGAAAAACATTCAATTCAAACTTACACTCGTACCTGTTACCTGTTAATTGATTCGATATATTAGTAAACAGCAAAATAAAAGTGTTATTTAATAAAGTTATCTAATGCGTCACAATTACTTCGGTAGCCCCTAACCAAAAGAGTTCGTTGAGATTTTTTTCATTTTGATTTGTTTCGTTGTATTTTGTTTTGTTTTTTTCATTCTTAAAATTTTTTTAATCTTCTTCTACAAATATTTGAGAGTTGTAGGCTGAAATCTTTTTACACGTGAAACTGATTTTCTATGTAGATGTAATCAAACATCGTTGCAACGAGATTTTTTTTACTTTCCTTGATAAACACAATTTTTCTGTCATTCTACAGCAACTTTTAGAACAACCTAACTTAATTGAAACTGTTAACTAAAAACATCTAATATTATTCTGTTAACATTGTGTCATAACAATGCTATTTTCCGTCAAAATTCATTTTTCAAATAAAAAATTATTCTATTGAAAAATAATTAGTGCATATTGCCTTTCAAGATTTTAATTTTTTGAAAGAAATAAACGAAATTTGTGTAAGCCTATTTTATAATAGAGCTAATTGACAACCTACTTGCAATTGAAGAACGAGAAGCATCAACTCCGAAATTATTCCGAATATTTAATTTGAAATTTGATGTCTTATTAGATATTTATCATTATTCATTTTTCTGACGAGTGCTGCGTACATTCGCCTTATCATAATCATAATGTCTCGAGAATTTTTGTTAATAAAAAAAAAATTATATTTTTTTTACCTAATGAACATTGAATGTAATGAATCTGATACATTGCCTATTAAATATGTAAATTTATTTTTTGTTTTTAATTTAGTATAGTAAAATTTAAGATTTTTATAACAAGTCATGTTTCTATAATATTAGTTATTTTTATCAGTTAATAAACCTAGATCGATGATAAAATACTACGATTTACAAACAGATTCATTGATGACGCTTCAGGTCTTGAACAGAACTGTTTCCGTTTCACCCCACTCTTTTCAATAATTAATCTAAGAGATCATGGAATTATTACTTAGAATCATTACTTTTTATTTTCCATGTCAGAGAATCGAGTTCATTTTGTTTAAATTTATCATATTTTCGATTATCTTATCCATCAGTATAGCGATTATGAATTGTTTTGTCTTCTTCAATAATTTTAGCACAATTACGATTTGGAAAAAAAATTTGCCCGAGGCTTCGATGTTAAACATGCAAGTGCATTTTTTATTATTTTTATGAAACCACGGGAAGGGAGTATTCTGGCATCCATTCTTTGATAACGCGAAACGGTGTGTCTGCGTAACTGTCGTTGCAGGATAGACTTGTGGTACTGACTGTAGATTAATAACTAATTATTCCTCGTGCTCATAATATAAGACGTACTAAGTGACGCGAAGCGTTTAGTCGTTGTCGACAAACTTGTCGGAAACGTGCTCAAGAACATCTCGGTGTATCAACAATTCGCAGTGTTAAATGTTCAGTGATTTTCGAAAAATTAATTGTGTGGAAGAGTGCACCATCTAACGTACACATTATTGCGTTTAAAATGAAGTCAACAATCAAGAAATGCTGTAAGACTTTTACCCTTAATGTAGAATCAATTTTTCGATACTTTTGATTTCAATGGTGTTATGTGACACTCAACAATGGTGATTTTGTGACTAAAGTTGAAGTTCCTGGACTGATTTTTGAAAAACAAAAGATTAGTGAACGTCGTTTGTGACTGAAACAAGATGAGAAAAATTACATAAAAATAATGTTGCTGCTTTATAGATTGTGAATGTATGTTGGATTCATCATAATGTTTATTGAGAACAACAGTTTAAGCATAATTTAAGCTTAATATAAATAACATTACCTTCAGATTCAAATATCAAATTTAAAACTAAAAATTGGAATGTTGAAAATTCAAAAATTGATCACAAACATTAAAACAAACATACATTGAAACAAACATAAGAATTTTTCGGATTCAAGTTTGCGTGTATACATTATATTTAAAGTGCTCTTGTACTTTGTTGACAAATTTTTGTTTCTTATCGACAAAAAATCTTAGGCAATTTTGGCATAAAAAAATAAATTATAGTCTAATGGGGTTAGTTTATGCAGCAGGGAGTACTTTATGCAACATCAAATTAGAAGTTGACAATAACGATTAAACGTATTATTGGTTCGTACCAAACGTACGTACCTAATGGTTCCTATCAAAATGAATATAGAAGAACGCCGAATGAAGTATGTCCATAGAGTTGAGAGATAGTCTTACTTCGATCTTGATTGTTTAAGCCCAAAATCTATACCTCTGACGCAGGACCGTAGTATGCCCCAAACGAATTGGGCAAAGAATCACGAGTCATTTTCTCATTTAATTTTTTTCAATTTTTATTTTTTCTTTTTCATTTCAGATGTAATGCCATTTTAAATAAAAATCAAAATGTTTATTTATAAAAATAACAAAGAAAATTGCTTTTTATATACTACTAAATAGTGCAGCATCTTTTGGGCCTCCTACGGACCTGGCATGAATCAAAAAAGAAAGTAAAAGGGGTAAAGTTTCAAAATTTGAGGCAATAAAACGGACATAATTCGATCTGACATACTTATCTGTAAAAATCGGAAATACCAGTTAACTGCTATTTACAAATTTCATTCTTAAGTTTCGTGAGAAGCATTTAAGTCATCGAAAGTATCAATGTAAATGGACAAAATACATATTCTACGATTAAGAATTCAAAAAACATTCTTACATTTTATAGGAAAAATTGATGGTTTTCAACATTTCATAATGAAGTTTAATGTCGAAAAGTATAGGCTAAAAACTTCGCTCACAAAATGTAGAAGGTGTAATGAACAGTTTGGCACATTTAAACGATAGATTGATTTAGATATCAATAAAGAAAGAATTTGCGTAAACTCTAAAAAAAACGCAAATTATTACTAAAAAAATGTAATCAAATAATTTTCTTGCGCAGAGCTGCTCTGTACAGTGATTAATTAATAGTTAATCGTTAAAGAATGATCGGATGATTTTCACCGAAAAATAATTCCATGCATTATCTCAATAGAATGAATAAACATTAATAACAGTTGAGAAGCTTAATTTAATGTATTGAATATTATAACAGACATTTTCAGTAAAAGATGCTCAAAACAACAGAAAAATCGTTCATAAATCGATTTTAATCAAATTTATAAAATTTTCTAAAAAATGTAATAACTCATCTTAGCTAATTTGATTATTTCATCTAAAAAAATTATTGCATGACATTTTCATGGATAAATCAATTCATATACTCACTGTGAATTGATCAAAAAAGTATCACTGTCAAATTTTTAAAATATAGGGTGACTGATAACAATCGGTCATTGATCCAATGATATAGAAACCTTGATGTATCAAAGATCTAATAATCCTGTATTATTGATCAATGATCTAATGATCCGATGATCTAATGATCCAGTAATTCAGTCATCCGGTGATCAATGATATTAGCATTTTTCAAAGTAACTTTCTTTCAAATTTTATAAATTTGACACGTAGAATGAATTTAAATAAATATATGATAATCTTAATAAATCAAAAATATCGAATTTCGACACGAAAGTTTTTTTATATCGAAAGGAAAAAATATGGTAAGCACACTTACTTATTGCAAACATTTTCTTTTTGCTGACTATCTGTAGTGTTTCTTTCTCTTGAACGCCTAGAGATGTGTTCAAGAATGAATATTGGCAGTTATAAATCAGTAATAAGGCATACGATAACTACGTTTTAGCCATTACCATTTCTTAATTGTTGCTACGCGAGTGAAAATTTCAGTTGTTTAACATATGTCATTAAAAAATGTCATCTTGACGTAACAGAATGACAGGGTTATATGGAATGACAATTTATTTGCTTATGTAAAAAATAGCTTAAAACTTTACGAAGCACCGGAATGCACAAAACTCATATTGTTTAAATTGATGTTACAAACGCGTGCTTAACTGATTTTGATAATCATTATTGGTATTTTTCTGCACTGCCAGATTATAATCTGGGATGAAAATACGATTGTTTACTACCGGAATGAGTGGTTCTTTTAATTACGGTAACTGATGCATACAAACAGATTATTTGATGATACTATAACCTCGAATATAACCAAGGTTAGTTAAATACTATAACCAAGATTTATTTATTATCTGACTATAAAAAATAATTGTGAAAAACAAGAACAAGACGATTCAGTTTCTCAAGCCACGAAGCCCTTTCAAAGTTTTTTTAAGATAACACCTCCAGTTTTTTCAATGAATTTTTCTTTAACATTTTTAAGGATTTGATAATGAATGATTTCTTCAATGTGATGAGCCTTTGAATTGGAGAAATTTTATCATGAAATTGAAAGTTAATTCTTGATTAACGATGGTAAATAACGATAGCGTGTGATCTTCTATTATATACCGTATTGCGTTATTATGTTTATTGTATGTATATCGTTACTGTTCTGTTACTCATTCTGTAAATCTCAATGAATTTATGAGGTTTTATCAAGCTCGCGTAGGATTTTCTTCTCTTTTATTGTTTCAAAACCGGACGTGAGATGACTTGATTTTGAAGAAATTATCAACAAATACTTCTCACTTCTACTGCAGCGTCGCCGATGTATCATAGCTATTATATGATTTTCCATTGATTTGGGCACCTATCACTAATAATGTTTGTTGTAATCAATCCAAGCTTTTTAAAGTTATCAATGTTTATTTTTTACGTGTGGTTATTAGGTTATTAATGCTATGAAATTATTGCTATAATTGTTAGTTTGAAAGTTTCAATTATTTATTGTATAAATATTTATTAACACTAAAAGAGGACGGACGACACGGAATCTGTGTTGTCAGAATTTCTCGTGATCTCAAAGAACATAAAAAATTAAAAAGTCAAAGGAATACGTTTTATACCTATCGAATCAAGTCCTTCTAATGTTAATCAAACACTGCACTAAGTAGTACCAGGCAGGTAAATTACTCGATTACATTTTTTTGCGATTATTTAAATTTGTTTTTAGTGTTTGCAAGAATTCTTTGCTTATTTGGAAATTTTCAATTAATCCACGAGCTGTTCGACGTCCATTCCTTTTCCGCGTTGATTACTTTCGAACTTTTTTTGCATACTTTAGTACAATTCCACGTTTAAAGAGATTAACAAATTCTGATGAACATTCGGAGACGATTTATACTTATCATACTCTTTGTTTAAAAACCTAATCAGTAGTCGCTAGTGATCGCTTCTCTATCTTTAATTTAATATTATATTTTTGTTAATCTTTTTATTTATTTTACTTACTCATTACATCAATTATTATACTTTACGCATGGCTATACTTTAGGCAAAATTACGCATGTTGCAACAAAAGATAGAGCTACAATAATAAAAACACCATGACTTTAATGAAAGTTAGAACATGAAGACAGTCCCTGTATTCGTGTACTTCATGATGTGATAAATACTATAATGTGAAGGTTATAGTACTGATGTGGTATTGTGATAATTGTATTATTCGGTACCATTCATAGGTCTTTTATTTTATATGTTATTCAGATGGGATGTTACGCGTCAAATCGAAAAAAATTTTTGAATTTCCTCTCCGATTTGACTCTAATCATTTTTGGCCCTGGGTAATTATTTGAGACATTTTTTTACAATAAAGTTTGTTTTCTGAACATTGAAAATTGTTTTCAAAAAAGCTTGAATCAAATCAAAGAGGCATTGAAAATTTTTGTCTTATTTAACGTGAAAGGTCCCATATGTTGTGGGCGATATATTTTTTTAGGAGCAGTCTGATTAATTTTGCTTATATTATTATGTCGGCAGGTTTGAACATTCCACAGAGATGGGTATTTGCGATAATGGGTTTTTTCGCTCTTCTAAACGCATATTCTATGAGAGTATGTCTGTCTATTGCTATCACAGAAATGGTCGCAGAAGTTGCAAAAGAAAACGGCACACACGTGAATAGCAACGCAATTTGTGAAGCAGAAGATAATCAAAATCCAATACAAAATTCAAGCTATGATACTACCAAAGAAAAGTATATGTGGTCTACCGAATTGCAGGTATGTGGAATACAGACTTATTATTTTATAATTTTTTTATTTTTCATTATTTTCATGTCCAAAAACTTATCAGCTTTCCACGTTTGCAACGATCTTTACTGTCAGCTTCGACTGACTAGCAGTTAAAGTGTGCGGCTGGTCCATTTTTCAAATGGTACCAATTTTGACATATATTAAGAGTATTCTAACCAAATTCTAGACATATTTGCATTGTGATATAACAATGATCTGGTTATCTATTGTATTGAAATCGTTGCATCATCAGACCTTTTTTTAGTATAAATAAACGATTAAATTAAGTCAATCTGCGTATTTGGCTGAAGCAATCCTGACACATATCATAACCTGAAGCGTGCCACTATATCTAAATGTATTTCAGGGGCTGATTTTGTCGTCTTTCTACTGGGGATACATTATAACGCACCTGCCTGGTGGCATGTTAGCAGAAAAATTTGGTGGAAAATATTCCCTAGGGTTAGGAATATTATCAACAGCTGTATTTACAATGCTAACACCACTGGTAGTAAAATGGGGAGAATCAACAGGCCTAATCATTTTGAGGATACTGATGGGTTTAGGAGAAGGTACAACGTTTCCAGCTTTAAATGCAATGTTGGCTCAATGGACCCCACCGGAAGAAAGGTAAAGCCTTATTTTCAGTATATATTAGCTTTATATATACGCAGTTCTCTCGAAACCTTCAACCTCTTTGTCATTTTACGCTCTTCGGCTTAAAATGACTGAATGGATAAATTTCAAGATTGGGTATTTTCCTCTATGTTAATCGTCTTGCGCTTGACGTTCTCATTATTATCCTTATTTTTACCCTTTACTTACATATAGAAATAGAATTATGTTTGAATGTTTGTTTTTACGTTTGTGTGTTTACCTGTCTGATTATCACGCCTTAATGAAGCTTTAGGAAACAAAATTTAATGTACTAGGATGATTTACTGAAATCTCAGAATTATTAAAGGCACTATTGGTAAACTGTTTAGCGCTATTTCAAATTACAAAAGTTTATAAACTCAAATGAAGGATGCAACGGAATGTTGAATGTATTGTAATGAATGAAATAGAAGGCTTCAGAGAATCGCCGTATGATATACTTATGTCTGTAAATCTAGCATAATATTAGTAATATACCAACAACCGGTTGTTCTACAAGCGGCTATCATTGGAGGTCTGATTCGTAATTTTTGTCACTTTATACTAGAGCTTGCTGTATTTGAAGTCGTTTCTTAAAACGCATAAATTTTGAAATTTCTATTTAGAAGTTCTATAATTTATTGAGCGTTACTCAAAATATAGTCGGTTTCTGTTTAGTGAAGAAAAAATTTTCAATTTAGGATCTTATAAGTACCAAACCTAGCCTAAGATGCCTCCTTATGATTGCCGTTAGTAAAGCTTCGTACAGTTCTCGATATATGTGCAAAATTTATACGTCTAGCACACTGTAAGCTTTTGAAAATTTCAGGGCGAAGATCGGAACACTAGTATTTGCCGGTGCCCAAATAGGCACTGTTTTTGCTAATTCATTGTCTGGCGTGGTACTGCATTATTTTGATTGGCCAGCTGTGTTCTATGTTTTTGGTGCTGTAGGCATAACATGGTTCGTTATTTGGGTAATGATTTGTTACAACAATCCTAAGGAACATCCTTTCATCTCTGAAGAAGAATTTAAATATTTGCAAGTAAGTGACTCATAGTCAGTGTACTTGTACAACTTGAGTTGTTTTGGTGGCTAAAAGCATTATCTTAGTTGGAAACACGGCACTCCATTTTTTATGATATTTGATGTCTCAGAATGTCGTATAATTTTTTTCGAAAGTATACCGAGATAAACATTTTTTATTTCCTTGAATCGTTAAGCGGCCGTTTTTTAACTAGCTTGACGATTTTTGACAGGTGTGTTTTCTCTCTTGTATGGACACTGTCCAAACAGGTGTATATAAAAGAATTAAATAATCATTTAAGGTTTTTCAGGACCGTTTGAGTGCACATACCCATCAAAAGCCGCCGCCAGTACCTTGGCGTCATGTGATGAGATCTGTTCCTGTTTGGGCACTAATAGCAGCTCAAATAGGCCACGATTGGGGTTTCTTCACAATGGTTACAGACCTGCCACTGTATATGAGCAACGTTCTCAAATTCAGGATAAAAGACAACGGTTACCTTTCTTCACTTCCTTATCTGGCCATGTGGTTCTGCAGTTTATTCACTTCATGGTTGGCTGACTTGATGATTTCCAAAAATTTCATGTCGACCACAAATGTCAGAAAACTTGGTACTACGATTGCATCCTTAGGGCCTGGAATCTTCATAATTGCAGCTTCTTATGCCGAATGCGACAAGACTTTGGTTGTTATTCTGTTTACTCTGGGCATGACCTTAATGGGTACTTTCTATCCTGGAATGAAAGTTAATGTCCTAGATCTGAGTCCTAATTATTCCGGGTCACTTATGGCTGTTGTAAATGGAATCGGGGCATGTTCTGGAATTGTCACTCCTTATATCGTAGGAATTTTAGCACCTCACAATACTCTGCAGGAGTGGAGAACAGTCTTCTGGGTCGTTCTAGCAGTTTTTATAATTACGAATTTGATATTTGTTATGTATGCGAGTGGAGAAGTACAGTACTGGAACGAACCTGGATTTGAAAAAAACCTTCAAAGTAAACAAAAAAATATTGATCAGAGCGATGGATCTGCATTGTCCCCTCAAAATGTAAGCTTAAAAGCATGAAAAACGAACAAGAGACCTTTGAAACGGTCTTTGCTCAAAACTGATAAAGTGAAGAATTGAACTTACCCAATGGTCAACCTGCGCACTAATATTTTTGATAGTTTAATCTATTATAGTAATACTTGGACCGTTACCTAAACTATCGACCGTATTTCTTACTTCTTTATTGACGGAGGTAAGAATTGTATAAGAATCAAGTATTACCAAAAATAATCGTACTCTCGATTAACTAACTTAACTTTAATGCAATTTTGATGAATACATAATACACATTATGTAAATTCACGAAAGAGTATTTCTTGTATAGAATTTCTACCAAAGAAGACTTTCAGTGAATTCTACACGGAAAGTTATTTTTATCACAGGTTTATGTCTTTACATCCCTGATTGACAAGAAACAAAAGTTTTTTTAATTAGCATACAAAATATGTGCACATTATGCATCACTGAGTGATGCAAAGGAATCTTACTTCTGATTTTAGTAAGTTTAATTGTAAATAATGAATAAACTCATTAAGGGAAGGTTCTCGTGCCTCGATTAAAAAAAAATTGACTTTCGAAATTTTGACATTTCGTGAATGATATTTATTTAAAACTAGCTTAATCTCGTGCTCCGCCCAGAGTAACCAGAGTGGAGCACGGGTCACCTAAATTTTGTCATCCCAACTGTAGACAACTCATCTTGAATTATAATAAAACATAAAACTTATCAACCAATGTCTGTCTGTTTTTTGTTTGTTTATTTTTTCACAAAAACTCAAATACTTAGCATTGGATTTGATTTTTTTCACATCAAGCGTGTTTTCAAAGCCCCTCAAAGTGAAATGGACATTGATAAAAGTTATTTAAACATTTTTAGAAAATTTTCGATTTTTCTTTTTTAAACTTTTATACAGCCTATGTCACTTGCCCGGACCCAAGAATCATGCACGATGTAGAAAAAATTGGATCCATTGCTTAGTATTTGAGTTATAATCAAGCAAACAAACAAACATAACAGACAAACGGATAAACAGACATATTTTAATTTGTATTATTTTAAGAATGGATCAGTAAAAATTAATTTAATGCGATATTATTTTGCAACTTCTTAGACTTTTTATTATAATTAAATACAAAAAATAAATCTGTAAAATATAAAAAGTAGAATTAGACAGAATATAATAACAATACCAAATGGAAAAATAAATAAAAAATTACTAGCCTATCGTTATGTTTTGTTGTTTGTCTACATGTTTTTTTGTTGTCTTCGATTTTTGTTGGTTCTTGTTATCTTTTTTGTTTGTAATGTTTTAAATTAGTTATCATTATTGCATGCATTTCTTTGCCTTCATTTAGCAACGCTACTTTATCTGTATTCTTTTTTTTAACTTTTTCATTATTAAACTGTACTTTTTCTTGTACAAATGAATGATATCACCTGTATACTTCGCCAAATATAGCTTATCAGTGTAATACTGCCATTATTGATAATAAATAAAGAAATAAGTAAATATGTATTTATGATAAAAAATACTAACATGATTTTTATTATTTATTTGTTATCAGAATGAAAAGAACGATTTTAATTTCAACAATTTTCTATAATTCTTAATTTTCTATGTTTCACTTCGAATTTTTGCGAATTGAGGCTCGTTTGACAAAACAAACATATCAAACAACGATATCATTCAACATGATGTATATGAAAAAATGTGAGAAACTATATGAACTAAGAAAGATTTGATTTCTCTTATCTTTTTTCAGTTACGGATCATCCATTACATTACGCGAATAATTTTACATCTAATGAGTAACGAAAATGTTTATAAAAAACTATTTTTGTTACTTTTAGCTTTGAAATAGATTTACCTGTCAAATATCGTCTGAATGCGTTCCTATTTTACTCATTCTCCAAGTTTACCTTGGAAAATAATTTAGCACCTTTATATTTGATGCGTTACATGAGAACCTCCCCTCAACCTCCAAAAATTAATTTATTTTTCTTTTAATTGAATTTGCACATATGTGAACAGTACTTATAATGGTGTAAATCATTATTGTAATATTTACAAAACGTAAGCAGATGCAGGAAAACTTTATACCTCAAAATTTTGTAGAAACGAATAAGACGATTGCGCACAAAAATAACAAAAGACTCCAATTTTGTGTCAAAATTTTATTTGTACAAATGTAAACATTATATTACTCATACAGATTGTAGACGAACATACTGATTGCTTTTGTGGCAATTCGTAAAAACCAGTTAACTGCTTTTTAGGTAGTATATGTGGAAGTATCATAAAGCACTAATATCAAAAGAAAACAGTAACTAAATTAGTTTCTACTTCATTTTAATAAAAACTATAACAGTTGATGAGAATGCACATCACAAGAACTTGATTAAATTTATGCTTTAAAAAATGTCGCTTAATTGGTTATTGCAAATTACCACAGAATTGTCAATGTTGATTTACTTATCAATGTCCCAATTCGATTCACGCACATGAAAACATTACATTTTGTTGACAATTTTTGTCAACAAAAAATTCAGATTATAGGTCGGCATTCGATCCTAAACAATCCACACAAGAAATACAAAAAATATCTAACAAACATGATCTCTAAATCACAATTCTGTGGCAATTTGCAGTAACAAGTTAATTAACTTGTTATTGCAACTTGCCTCAGAATTATCACTTCACTTTCTCCATCAATTTCGTAAATCGAAATCAATTGCATGAATGCGAGTTATATCATCCAAAATCGAATCAAAAAACCAACCCGGCCTGTCAAACGAATCATCCGTGCCAACTAAGCGCCGTTTTCGTACCGCGACAAGAGTATAACAAGCTGAGTTGGCCTGGACCAATTTAGTCGCCAGTAGCAGAAGAAAAGAACGACGGGCTGACATTTTTTCGCCGTTACGTCAATTTTTTAAAGGGCGACAATGACGACAGTAATATTAATTGATTGATTATAAATCGTTTTATAGTTAACTTTTAAAATATCGTGATTGTTCGTATTTTGACCCGTTCTGAATGTATTGTAAGTTGACATTGTAATATTGCAGTACATGAATATATATATTTTTTAAATATAATATTAAAAAAGATAGTTAGACATTTAGCTGCTTTTGTATAAAATGAAAAAGTAGAGAGATCCTTTCAATCCGTATATTCATTTTTTATTCGTTTTATTTTCTTACTAATTTTTAGATAACTCATTTTTTGCTAAATATTAAAAGTTTTTTTTGGATTAAAAATATCATGAATTTTTTTACTCTATGTACCAAAATAAAAATTTTTGTAATTCAATTTTTCTTAATAAAACGAAATTGTTTCAAAGAATTTCTTTTGTTTTTTGTTCATTTTTTTCTGATACAGGTATCAAGCCTGTCGAACATGTTCATCTAACTAATATCAAAATATTTTTGATTTCACACACTTCTGCGACCGTCAGGACTACTTTGCGTAGAGTAGTTTACGTCGCGCACAGCCTCAAAAAATTCTAGAAATACTCAACTTTGTCAAGCTGAATATGAGAACCTCCCCTTAAAGGATAATGTATTAACTTCAAGAAACGAGGTGCTAGACAAAAAAATTATGATTTTTCATTTTGTTGATAACCATTTTTGTAAGATTCGTGATCTATAATACTGTAATAAAATAATTTACTATATAGTATACCTCTATAATCTATAATTTAATAAAATGTACAAAATTTTGTTATAAAAATATTTTTGCTATTTAAATCAGCAGAGAACACCTATGTTGCACCGATTTTGATTTGAAGAAAATCATCCACGTGAACAATGTAAATAGTATTTTGACAACCATTTTGCAATTAAAATGTATATGAATGTGTCTACTATTTTAGCAATTAAATAACGCTGTTGCATCACCGTTCATGCAAAAGCCATCGACCAAAAAAAACTTTCTATTAACGATTCTTATATGGAAGATTTCCTCAAAATCATCGTTAAAGCAATTTAGTTGTTTTGCGCAGAAAAAAACGAATGCGTATGAAAGCTCAGTGTAAAAATTAATGAAGATCATTTTCTTGTTTTTGACATAAAAATTTTTAAGGAGAGAAACAGCAGTAGTAAAATGATCGAGCAAAATGTGTACATGTCAATAGCTGTCAAAGCTAGATCTTTACATTTAATAAAGATACTGAAGGCAAACAGATAACATTATATGGAACTGTGCAATTTATTATTCACATCGTAAACCGAATTAAAACCACTTCTTTAAAATTTCAGAAAACAAATATTGATTCTGGTTTTTGACTGTGATTGCCAAAGTATAGTTCTTGAAAACAAGTTCTTAAATATTTTATTTGCAGAACAAAATAGCAAAACATTATTTGAGTGTAATCGAAAATTTGTGAAAAAAATTTATCGTCAGTAAAACAGTAGTTTTAATAATTTTATGAGCTACTGAGGCTGAAAAATATATTTGAATTTCTCAAATCATGATGACATCATACTTTTGCCATTTTGACTCAACAAAGTAGTAATTAAAACATTCCTATAACTTAAGATGCTAATTTGTTATAGTCTTGAGGTAGTTCGGCTTTCATTGTACAATCCTATACATCTTGGTATTCTGTTTAATTATCTATTGATCGGTCTATTCTTTCGAATTAGTCAAGATTAAATTATAGTTAAGTAATTTCAACAGTAATTCTTCATCTTCACATTAAGTCTTTCAATTTTTATAAACAACTACATTAAAAACACAGAACTTTCGTCTAAGTAATATGTTTCACTGAATTGGTTGAAAATGAATAATATTTCCAATTGTCAAACAACGATAAAGTTCAGGATTATGTCATTAACATTAGTCTCGATTCACATTAGTTCATTGTGTAATCTTACGTGGGTTATGAGTCAAGTCCACGTTGCTTCCTCTTGATGCGAGCATACGGTCCAACAGCTGGATCCATAATAAAATCATACAGAACAGAAACCCAAGAATTGTGTTGTGGCAAATCTTCATAAAATTCAGGAGCAATACGCTTTACCTGACGAGAAATATAAATGTTTGCAGTTTTTACGATTAATTGTATGATTATATGTTTACTGAATGATTATTTTAATACCTCTGGTAATCTTGCTCCAGGAACAGCTGGAAAATCATGGTGTTCATTGTGATAACCAACATTGAAAGTAATGAAGTTAAGCGGTCCATAATAGCTATAAGTTTCAAATCCTTTTGCGTACATGTAGTGTTCGGAGATGAAATGTCCAGCCACAGGATGCAGTCCCATTGCCATAATACCTCCAACGATGAAGTATACTAAAACCTTACCGCCTAAAAATAATGAATATATTAATGGTTCGAATTTATATTTCTTTAATTTCATGATGTAAAAAGTAAAAATTAATTTTGGAATCTTACCGAAATAATACCACACGATAACGTCAAATATCAATTGTATAACTAAATTAATGAACTCTAATTTTGATGGTGGTTTCGGATAAGTTATCAAAGGACGAAACGAATAGAAAAAGGGTTGCAACAAGACCCAACAAAATTTGCCAAAAGACGTGCAAAATAATTTAGCTTCCAGCAATGTTGGTAAATCCGTATCTAATTTTTCATCTCCTTGGTACTATAACAGATAAATACGATTTTTAATGTACAAACAAAAAGTTTTATTATAGTTATTAATTTTTAGAAACATACCCTATGATGTTCAAGATGATATTTTCGAAAACTTATTGAAATAGGAACTCCAATAGGCAAGTTAGCAAAAAATCCAAATAATCGATTCGCCATTGGCCTTGAGTGCCCAAACGCAAGATTATGCGATATTTCATGGATAGCTGTGAAATTCAAATTACAAATGAACCTTTTTTTAAACATTGATTTAATGATGCTGGTGTAGAAAGTAAGTCAAATTCAAATAATCTTGACAATAACATTTGAAATTCGTACTTAATAGAAGTATCGAATGTCTTTGGAATTACCTAGCATGAGCGAATGATTAATTACTCCTCCAAAACAATAGGCAAGAATCAGCAGAACAGGATAACTCAGATCTTTGACAATGAACATCGATGCTAATTGTATGAAAACCATTCCCGTGACGACCCATTTAAAATTTGAATCATATCCAAAAAGCTTTTTGATCTGAGGGTATTTTGCTAAAAAATGTTCAATACATTAAAATAAATTCTTAAACATTCTTGATTCCTTAAGAATTGTTAAAAACTAAATGCAATGTGTAGTATTCAAATTAAAAACGATTGCAAATATATTAAATTATGCGATAAAAACAAGTTCTGTTAATGGAAAAATTACTTGTTAGATAAGGTGGAAAAGATTTACTGCCTCAGAATGAAAGATTGTGAAACAAAACTACAGCTAATTTTTTGTTATTGAGATTAAAAATTAAACAATTCACCTAAAATCAATTTTCTGCGACTGGCATGTGGTTCTTCTGTACACGACCACTCAAAATCTGTCCGAGATACATGCTGGCCCATTGTAAATATTTACTTAAAGTTGTTGCAAATTCGATGCCGGTTACGAAAATACGGTATGGTAAGTTGATACGGTTTCGACAATGTTGTTCAATTTAAAATCACTGAATGATTCTTGAACCGACTGGTCATAGAGTGAGTCACAGTCCCGAGAAGCATAACTACTTATTGTTTCAATAACACAATAAAGACATCAAAATAATATTTTTGAAAAGAATTTAAGATTTTCTTGATTCATTTTAATTAATAGGCTAAATACTAAGGCAATGTACATGAAATTCATGAAATTATAAAAACAGCAAGGATAGCAAGTCACATATAATACACGAGTGCTATCCCCACAGTAAAAATGTACCGACCGCGATTCGTTATGAACATGTAGGTAATGAAGAATGACAGATACCACCTACTATATCAACTGAGTCAATATTTGATTTATCTCAACCCTTTGACCCATACATGATTCTATTGATAATAATTAATTTCTTCCAAGGGTTTACAGCCAGAGGGTACGTTTTTTTTGGCCTCAGAGAAAATTCTGACTGTCAGATTCTGACAGTGGTGCTCAATGGTCGTGGCGCGAATTTTGAATGAACAGTTAAAACTGTTGTAAAATTGTGTTAAAAAATTTGTTCTGATTAACAAACAAATACAAAAACAATAACAAAGAACGCAAAATTAATCAATTTTGTTGGAAACTTTTTCCGACTAACAGACAAACGCAAAAAACAATAACAAAGAGCACAACATTAATCGATTTTATCAAAAACTTCTTCCGACTAACAAACAAATGCAAAAAAAACAATAACAAAGAGCACAAAATTAAAATCAATTTTGTTGGAAACTTTTTTTCCGTTGACAAACAAATGCAAAAAACAATTAAAAAAACACAAAATTAATCAATTTCATTAAAATTTTTTTCCGACTAAAAAACAAATGCAAAGAACAATAACAAAGAGCACGAAATTGATCGATTTTATTGAAAATTTTTTCCGACTAACGAACAAATGCAAAAAACCACAAAGTGACAAACTCGATTACAATTTTGTGTTATTCTTTGTTATTGTTTTTGTATTTGTTTGTTAATCAGAACAAATTTTTTAACACAATTTTACAACAGTTTTAACTGTTCATTCAAAATTCGCGCCACGACCATTGAGCACCACTGTCAGAATCTGACAGTCAGAATTTTCTCTGAGGCCAACAAAAACGTACCCATTTACAAAAGAATCAACGACTAGTAAACGTAAACGGGGAAAATTTTACGCTTGCGCCATCTCAACCATCCACCTTCCTATCTTAAGGTGAAATGTCATACCGGCATTCTGCAGTTTTAGTTACTTTTTAATTTATAATTTGTTGACAATTTATTTGTAAAAAAACGCTCAGTTGATCACTCCGTGTACTTTGGGAGAACAATTTGGTTTAAATATAATCAACTTTCATTGCAAATCGTTGGCAAAATATTTGAACGAAATAGAGCTGCTAAATTTGTAGGTTAGAATTATTTCGTTCAAACATTTTGCCAACGATTTGCAATGAAAGTTGATTACATTTAAACCAAATTGTTGTCCCAAAGTATACGGAGTGATCAACTGAGCGTTTTTTTACAAATAAATTGTCAACAAATTATAAATTAAAAAGTAACTAAAACTGCAGAATGCCGGTATGACATTTCACCTTAATAGCTATATAGTCACCGGAGCCGTTTCCTTTCGCTTTTTCTGGTGGCGCCCCATTGGTTGTCAAAAAACTTGGACCAGTAAAAAAATTTTCAGCTGAATGAAAACGAAATTCAACACGAAATCAGTTGCAGCGAATGTTTTCTTAGTGAGTAATTTAATTTGCAAGCCAAATTACCAATGATCCAATGCTTAAGGCGGTATGAAGTGCTCACTTCAATTTTTTGAGCTTAGAATAAACGGTTCGGGGTCGTAGGCTAATATAATAACATTTTTCAAAACAAAAAATATATTAGGACAAAGATAATTTTCCAAAGAATGTCCGGATATAATTTTAGTTATTAAAAAAATTGTTGTATTAGCCCACGACCTCGAGCCGTTTTTGTAAACAAACCCGCCACTTCCATATCGCCTTAAGTTTGCATTGATGTTTTAAACCTCAACATTCCCCTCAATGTAGTCCGACTGCATATTCGAGCGGCTCCGTAGTGTGATTGTAATTATGTCGGAAGATGACAACGAACCTGTCGACGGTTTTGCTGGCCCCAAAGAACCTGCCAAAAAAAAGCGCAAACTTGAGACTTTCCAGGATGAATTTAATAAATCCAAACGACAATGCTTGGATGTAAAGGGGACCATTTCAAATAGTAATTATAATTGTTATCTCGAGAGCAAGCATCATGTTCATAAGGAGGTAAGATTTAGTTTTTATCAGATTCAAAAGATTCCGAAACTCACAACTCAAAACTTTTATAAATAAAAATCAAGTATGTAGTAGTATAACAAGTTTACCAAAGTTGAGTTGTGGTACGATCCTAGTATACCATCTGTGCTAAAAAACAGAGTCTTGGGAGAGAAACACTGGGTCTTGGGATTGAAACAGTTGCTTTGGTAATAAAACAGTTTCATAACTAAAAAATCGATAACAGCTACACTGTTGCCGGTGCACTTGTTACTATAAACCTATTAGCAAAGATTTATGTAAACAAATTTATACAATGTGTATAAAAATCAAACTTTACAATTTAGTGTACGATTTGTATACGTTAATTTTTTCTATATAATAAGGGTCATTCCAGTCTAAATCGGCCATAAATTGCAAGACAGCCCGGAAAAACAATGAAAACATTTTTTTCATGTTTCCCGCGATAAAAAAACACGAAAAACGTTGTTGTACATTCTTAGTTTTTTGAGAACTCAAAGACATTTTCAAATATTTTATTTTTAAATTTCATTTATGTAGGTACATAACAGTGTTTTATTATATACAATTATGTACAATTCACCCGTCAATCAAAGGGTGAATGCACTCGACTCTGAGAATAACCAGTTGATTTTGTCTCTTATAGTTGAACATACCATTTTTTACTTGCAGAAAAAGTCCAAAAGAGTGACACGAAAGACCATTAAGAATAAAAACATCTCTCACTACTTTCCGGTGAAGCGTAACGTCCGCATAGGCAATCAGAAGTTGCAGAGTAAAAACGAGGCAGACCTGAAAAAAAAATAATCAGCAATTCAGAAGATGGTCTGAAGGTGCGTTGCAAATATGAAAATAACAACTGAAGGCCATATGAAAATAGCTGGTTTGTTTACAAAAACGGCTCGAGGTCGTGAGCTAAAATAACAATATTTCCCTAACTAGTGAGAGAACTGGCGTTCTCCCTCTCGTTAAGAGAAAATCTCGTACCTCACACGAGGGAGAATCATCCGAGAACTCACCCGAACTGAAAAATCAGCCGTTCTCCCACTAGTAAGGTAATATATATTTTTATGGGAGTGGCTAATGGCACCGCAGAGTAAACAAGAGTGAATGAGCGAGTGATCGAGAGTGAATAAGCGTAAAAACTCATGGATTATCATCATAAACAAATTGTTTTGAAACCGAGTTCTTTGTTATTTGGTTATTTTTTGAAAATATTAATAGAGTTCTATGGTAAACCGAGTTTCACACGGACCGAGTTCTGTGATTATTTTTGTTAGTTTTGAAAATATCAATAGCGTTCCATGGTGAACCGAGTTCCACACAGACCGTGTTCTGTTATTATTTTTGTTATTTTTGTGCTGCAAGATTTCGTACCTCTTTGATTTCTCTCTTGATTTCTCTCTCTCTCTCTTTTGTTTATCTACGCTTTTTTACATCAATTTACGCTTCTTCACTCTCGTTCACTCTATTTCACTCTCATTCACTCTGGTTAACTCTCTTTCACTCTCCTTCACTCTCCTTCACTCTGCGGTGCCTTTAGCCTCGTTAATTTTTTATAACAAAAACTATATCAGGACAATCTATGGGAAATTCCCTTTGTCTTGATATGTTTTTTGTTATAAAAAAACTATATCAGGACAATCTGTGGGAAATTCTCTTTGTCCTGATATGTTTTTTGTTATAAAAAATATTGTTGTTTTAGAACTTTTCATTTGGCCTGAAGTCTATAAAAATAATTGTGTGGCTTAGAGGTAAAGTACCTTCATTTTTGATAAATTTTTTTTTTTTTTCAAATATCAAAAAATGTACTTGTTACTAATAAATTTTATGATAGTTTTTATGAAAATTAATTTTATTCGCATTCACTTGGTCAGTCAGCGTTCCATAATACTTGAAATGGTCCCTTTCTAAAAAAGCCATATATCTAAAAGAGTTAGAAGAAGAAACGAAGATGCGATAATATTACAGATGCAAAAAACAAATTTGAAATTTTGGTTACAATCGAATTTTGAAAATGGAGATGCCTGATTTTACCTCTAAGCCACAAAATTATAATGAAATTATATCGGTGGTCATCTTCATGTTCAGGAAAACACTACCGCGTTTCTTGATCTTTTTTACTAAGGATAATTTAATTTGGTATTTACAGGTTACATATTTTGCATCCAAAGGACGTGGTGTGATTACCACTAAAGAGTTCGAAAAAGGAGAATTTGTCGTGGAATATGATGGGGAACTAATCAACTGTGCAATAGCTAAAAGAAGAGAACACATGTACTCATTCGATACAAATTTGGGGTCTTATATGTATTATTTTAGATACCGCGATAAGAAATATTGGTAATCACAAGGTTTTTAACAAACATTTCAGTTTCAAGCAATTTTTTAATTATTATCTTATTATTCGATTATTATCCTATGAATGTTTGGATTTAAATTTTGTAATTACGCGAAATAATTAACTAATTTTATGATACTCAATTTGTATTCATTCTAGAAAAAACTTTTTATATTTGAAAAATTATGTAACTATTTTGAATTTCACTTAATTTAAGCTAAAATTGTATATAGAAATTATTACCTTGTGTAAAAACGACAATTGCGACAAGGACAAACATTTTTAGAAAAAAATTGTTACTGGTTAACTTTGACAGTTAACTGGTTATGGCGCGTCGCCACAGAAATATATAACACTAAACGGACCGATTGGACAATTCTGTTCAATGTGATATACAAAAACGAAAAAAAATGTATAATTTTTTATCAATGCAATTGTGTTTTTTGTCAGTTTTATGGTATTTGAATCTGAATTTAGGTCAAAATTGGGTTTGAAAGCAAACCGTAAATTAGATTTAAGGCGATGAAGAAGTGTCGATTTTTATGAAAAAACGGTTTCCGCCCCTGAGTCAACAATAAACATCGTATCAAAACACAAAATATATCAATCGAATTATTAAATTGCAAAGAATCGATTGATATATTTTGTGTATTGATACAATGTTTATTGTTGACTCAGGGGCGGAAACCGTTTTTTTCATAAACATCGGCACTTCTTCATCGCCTTAATGTGATTTTGTAATTTTGCAAATTACGTTTTATTTATGAAATTTTTGAACTAATTTTGTTGCTATAACATTCGATAATTTAATTAATTCATTTATTTACTTATTGATGTTTGTTTCTTTGGAAGAGATTGAGGAAGGGGCGAAAACTTGTTTTTCAGTCCTTCTAGTTTTAATTAATAACCATAGTAAAAAAAGCATATATTTTCTATGTAGAAATAATATTTATTTATTTATTTATTCAAGATTTATAGGCAGCAGATACATCTGTTTTTCCTAATTCTGCTGTACATATGTACATTCGCATTATACAATTTTTTCACATGTGTTTTGGGGTAAACAAAGTATCAAAAGAAACAGTAAAAATTTGAAGAGAAATGAAATAATAAGCATAAGAATCTAAAAAGAAGCCTCTATACTAGAAATGATATTGAAAGTGAAGTCTCTATAGAAGAATATAACGTCAATATATTAAAAATTTTTAAGTTATTATTCTAAAGTTGTAAGATGACAGACAGACAGACAGATAGAGAGACAGACAGACAGACAGTCATAGATGTCTATTTATTATATTAGTATAGATTGGTACGGATATATCGTCAATATATAATCCTTAACTCTAGAATACTTGAAGGTTTTTATGGTGTTGTTTTTCATATGTTTCTGTTATGAACAAGATTTTTTGTTATATTAATGTGTTTAAGCAGTATATTCTTAAATAATAGGGCATGATTTTATCATTCTATATGTTAATACAAAATTTATAAATTACTGAATCCAAAATTAATCTACCTTACAGCATTGATGCAACACCTGAATCTGATAAACTTGGCCGCCTTGTGAATCATTCTATTAATGGAAACCTAGTTCCCCGTGTAATCGAAATCGATGGTAAGCCACACCTAGTGCTGATAGCGAAACAAAAAATACCCGCTGGTGCTGAATTAACTTATGACTACGGTGAACGGAATCCAAAGGCACTAATTGACTTCCCTTGGCTTAGGAAATAAGTGCCAGCATCCCTTGTAGTACAGCTTTGTGCAAATGGTTTACATAAAGTTTGCATAAATCTAACTCCGCATTGTATTCGAGGATTTGCATAAATCCATTTTTAAAGTTTTTGGAAGAGAATTTTTCGTTGAATGTAAAAATAAATTAAAAATAGAATTTTTAATTTTTTTGGACTTTTTTCACATTTTTTTTCTTGTTTGCAAGTATTTGTGCAAATCACCGACTACAATGCGGAGTTAGATTTATGCAAATTTTGTGTAATTTTTTTTTTTATAAATTTTGTGAAAACTTTACACAAAGCTGGCTACCAGGGATGACATAGATTATGACATCGAATATAAGAAATCTTCGAAACAATATTTGTAAGAGAATTCCGTGGCTTCGCAATAACCAGTTAAATGACATTTCAAAAAGCACTACACTTTTTTATGAGAAATTCGTATTTTTCTCAAACTTAACATTTTTGACATGGGTCGTTACTTTTTATTGATACTTTGTATTATAATTGTAAAAACTGTCTCGGCCATTCTATTTATAATATTTATAAACATGTTTCTTTTCAAACATTCAAATAAAATGTTGCACTTAACACTAAAAGTACTGGATTATATGTTGTGATGTTGTTTATGTGTAAAAAAACTCAATTGCAGATGGCGCTGCAATCTGAAAAAAACCGAAAAGCAAAAAAGCACAAACAAAATCAAAACAAAACTACAACCGAAAGACTTTCAACAAATTTCATTTAAATTGTAAAAAACAATTGCAGATGGCACTGCAGTCGCAAAAACAAAACGAAAACATGCATGTAGTTGTTAATAAGTCGGACGTTTTAAGCTTACTAAATTTTTATGAAATATTTTTGGACTACATTTATATGAAATAATCCAATTGTCATTCAAATTTAAACTGATTAAGGGGGTACGACATTTTGCATAACAAAAATTTGACGTCAAATTGAAAGTTCAATATTATGAACAATACTTTTCCAAAACAAATGAAACTTTTTTTATTCATAAATACAATCATTAAACTTCAATTTAACACATGAACGAAGTAAAAACAATTATAACAAAGTATATTTATTCAACAAATGGGTTAAGCTCCTCGCGCAGGCTGGCCGCTCACTTTCCGGGGACATGAAACAACGAAAATGGATTTAAATTCAAGGAGGTTGATCTTAAATACATTGTCTACGATGTAGCGTAGCCATTTTTCATTTTGTTTATTCGTTTTGAAAATACAGCCACTCAAAGAACGAAAATCGATTTTTTGGAGAAATTTTTAACAATAAATAGCCGCCATTTTGAGAAAAATGAACCAATCAAAAAACGGCTGAACAATAAATATAATTACTAAAAAAACCCCGTGTTCGTATCTTATTACGAAATAGACCGAAAAAAATTATTGAAAACACTCAATTTTTTGAGCTCTAGACCAGAACCTTTCCTTAACACATTACCTGCTGTTGCTGCGTTTTCGCAAAATTTAAAAAAATTGTTTTTATTTTATTACTGCAGCCCAATGCATTATTTAACAATTTCCTATGTATTAACTGATAGGGCTCATATTCAAAATCATAATTTATCACAATATTTTCAGGACAATATTTTTTTATAAACAATGATTCTAATGAATAATAATAATTGCAATTGTTATTGTAAAAAAACGGAAAAAAATTTTGTTTGCAAAATTTTCTTGACTTGATCATGTAGATCACAAATTCATAAAAAATAAATCATAAAGACGTCTCCTTTAAGGTACCGCAGGTAATGGGTGAAAGAAAAAAATTTTTATTTGTTATTTGCAAAAATATGACTTTGAAAAATTATAGAAATATTTCATATAATATGAATGGTTAAGAGAAACAGATGAATTAAAAATTGTAACATTAATAACAATATAAAACCCTTTAAAACCCCATTTTTTCAATCACCTGCACTTCCCGCAATACCCGACTTTCCTCCATGCTATTTTCAATTATCCGGACCTATTATTTGATCATCGTTGCATTTTAAGTTAATTAGAAGTATTTTGTATTTTTTATTAATAAAAAATGAAAGACATTTTTTTCAATAATAATTACTCGTTTATTATTAAAAGCATGGTACGTCTGGCAAAAGTATGTCTGGATGTCGTCGGGTGAGTGGAAGAACCCCCTATCTCGTGAGTCCCTATCTCGTAGCATGCATTTTCTATAAGTGAGATAGGGGGTTTGCGAGATAGGGGGTTCTTCCACCTACCCGACGATGTATCGTCCGTATACGGACCGACCGAATGCGAATAGCCAATGCCCATAAAAAATCACTTAAAATTAAAAGTTGTATTTTTGTTTTCATTTGTAAAATGAAAAAGGCTAGATGTACTAGTGCCCAACCGCCGTCCAGAGAACGACCGGTCGTAAATTAAAAGTAAAATAATAAATAATCGAACTCGTAAAAATTTAATCAGAAAATTGCTTGAGATTACTCAAACTGTTGAGCAAATCGGTTTGATAAATGATGATGTACTTGAATTATATCAAGAACAAACTGGAGGAGAGGGACATCAATAATAATGACACAGATTCATGTGTAATCACAATAACTTAATTGATTCAATTATTATAATTTCTTTATTTTATTTATTTATTTATGAAACAGGAGTAATTCATTTATATCATTTCAATAGCTGAGCGATAATCATTTAATAAATTAATTGTGAATTACAATTAAAATGTTGTTTTTTAACTAATTAATGTTGGAAAATAAATTAAAGTTATAAAATTATTGAAAGATTATTAATTTATTTATTCATTTATATAAACAAATTTTTGAAGAACACTTCTCTGAAGTAAGAATTTCGCAGTTTTCTCAACTTTGCAACTTCGTCAGGATCAGCTATCTCTTGTTTGTTTCCTTTTCGAAAGAGTAACAAATTTGAAAAAAAAACTTATAAATTTCGTTCCCTGGAAATGTTCCCTGGTGTGTCCAGGTGTGGCAAAAATGGATGAGGTTCTACGAAAGGTCGAACAAAGATTTAGTCCAAGTTCAACAGCTTATGGAAAACACACTCGCTGCTGGTTTTCAGGGCTCTGAAGAGTATCGCACAATTTGGTTGCGGTACCTGGAGTATCTGAGACGCAGATTGGACAAAAGCTCTGAGCAAGAAGAGGAAAAAAATTTGGAAATATTGAGAAGCAATTTTAATCGAGCATGCGATCACCTGGCTCGTCACTTCGGCATGGAAGGCGATCCTGGTTGTGTGATTTTACAGTTTTGGGCAAGAACTGAAGCGATCCATGCAAGGGCTATGGAAAAAGCTAGGTCGCTTTGGACTGACATTTTATCACAGGGTCACTCGAGTACTGTTGCAAGTTGGATGGAATATATCACTCTAGAAAAGTAAAACTCAAAATTTAATTGAGTGGCACAAAGGAATAACCAGTTAACTCCATTTTCTGACTTTATTTATAAAATAATGTCAAACGGGTTAATATTTAAGTACATTTTTATTTTCTTTAATATAGTAGTTTTCTTCTCAAATGTAAGAATAGTAATTTCAATCTTCAATGATAATTTATGCCCATATTTTTAAGATAACACAATTTATGTTAAGGAAAATTGGGGTTTTTTTAAAATAGAATTAACTGGTTCTTCCTTTGTGCCACAGAATTATTAACTCATTCCAGCGATTAACAATCCAAATAAAAATAATGATTTTTGTACAGATGTTACGGCGACACGAAACACTTGCGAAAACTTTTTCAAAAAGCCCTTGTTTCGGTGAAGGATTGGCCAGAAAACATTGCGAATTCGTGGATGGACTTTGAGAGAGATGAAGGCAATCTGGAACAACTCGAATATTGTGAGACAAAAGTTATCAAATTATCTTCGAAAAATCGACTTTTATACTAATATATAAATTATATCTAATGTTCATTTTGTAATTAATGTTCCATCCATCACGTTTTATCAACACTTATTATTTGTTAATAAATTTTATATGAAATTAGAATATTTTAATTTATTTTTCATCAAAATCTATAAAAACATTTAAATATCATTAAATATTCCAAAGTAACAACTTTCAGTTCAAATTTTCAATAAAATCTCATTTATGACTAATTTTTTAGTTTTAAAATTGGCAAAGTCCAATGTTTTTGGGTCAAAACTGGTCAAGTCCATTTGTTTTAGTTTCAAAAGTGGTCAAGTCCCTGCATTTAGTTTCAAAACTGGCCAAGCCCCATTGATCAATGTGAGCAATGTCACTATACATAGAAAGTGGAGGGTTCAACAGGATTAAAAAAGTTGTGCTGAAGAAGCACGAAACTACTCCAGCTGGGGATTTTCTGGTCCAAATGGAGAAAATGTAAAGGGAAAGAAGTACTTCCAAAAAGGGAGAAGTTGCAAAGAAAATTCAGGTAATTTGTATATAAATTCAAGTCTCCGTCTAACTTTAACAATTAAAAATATTAACATCAACAACAAATTAAGAGTAATAACAATACTAAGTCGAATTCAAAAAACAATTACCGAAAACCAAAATTCGAAAAGCAGCAACCAAGTCAGTACAACCAAAATTATTCTCATCGCTTATTTTCAATTTCCGTTTTCAATGTTTACATTTTATATGTTTCAATTCTGTCATAAGACGTTTTCAAGGTTGCTAGCAAACGTCAGAACGTTCAAAATTTTTCCTTTTTTGAACCTAGGACACTTCAAGAAGTTGGCTTCAGGCTGCCGTGTCCGTCCCCTGGATCTAAACGAGCTCGTCAAATTTTGAAACTTATTCTAGTTCTGTTAATTGAATTAGTTTTATTCAAAATAATAGTTTTTTTAAGTCACGGTTCAACAAAACACAATGTCATATTTTCGATATTTGAAAAAACCGAAAAATTTCTCTTGACACCAAATTTCAGCCTAAACAATAACAAAAATCATAATACCAACAAAATCATAACACAAGATAAACATTTTAAATTTTATTCTTTTTTAATTTTCTATCCACTTTAAAGAACAAATTGGATGAATTTGTCCATTCGATTCTTTCAATACTTAGACAGTGTAATTACATTCTCACAAAATCCGGTCATTTGTCTACAATTTTTCCAAAAATTGTCCCCATATTGTTTGGTCTTTTTGCCAGGCTACAAGTAGTGAGAAAATAATTCTCATTCCTTTAAAATGTATAAAGAATTTAAATGATAGTGAAAAAAATGGCGTGGACAAAAATAGGGACACGAATTGAAATCAAGTTGAAAAAAATTTCTACAATATCGGAATTATATATAGACGTACAAACTATCAGAGATAGTTTATGGGTTAAACAAGGTGCAGATCAAGATGGTAAAAAAGTTTGCACAGAAGAAGAAATAACAAGTGTTCTTAAGTTGGATGAGATTTATATAAAAGACTTTTGTATTTTTCAATCAGTAGACACTTTATTTGAAGATGGTAATTGTATGATCGGACTGGTTTTCGGATTTATTATTATGGAGCAAACAAAAACATTATCATGGAATCACGCTGAAGTTCATTCCAACAAAACGAAGAGTAACGAAAAACCCGTTGGAGTTTCAGCTAGGTGGTTCCGCGTTGATCCATCAAACAAGAGTTTAAGTGTTCTCACGTCCATCAGTCACGGTCCTATTCCTATTAGCCAATACCGTTATACGATTCCTTACCCAGATTCCGAAAATGATACATTTTACATTCAACCGGATGTGTATGACAGTATTAGCCATTTATTAAGTTCTTATCAATAGTGTCTTCAAAAGTCAGGTTAGGTTAGGTTAGGTTAACCCTTTGACCCATAAATTTTTCTAATGTATCATTCTGCTCCAAAATTGTTATATAGGGGTTTTTTTCATCATTGGATACGAATTTGAGATCATATTTTCAAAATCAAAAATGTATGTCAGATTTGCGATTTGTGAGTCAAAAAACCCTGATATACCGAGTTTCATAGTAATCGGGTCATTTCTTCGAGTTTTAGTCCGCCATATTGGATTTGCCATTTTGAATTTCGCAAATCTGATGTCAGATTCGTGATATACGAGTCAAAAAACCCCAATATACTGAGTTTCATAGTAAACAGTTTATTTTTGATGTTTTTGGTCCGTCATCTTGGCGATTATTTTGGATTTTGAAAATAGTATGTTAGGTTTCTTTGAAGAAATCCAAAATACTTTGTTTTACAAGTTTCTGTTTTAGGAAAATAAAAATTGAATCAATTACAGCAAAGTTCAACTTTTGAATCGCCATATTTGATCTGCCATTTTGTTTTTTCGAAAATCTTACTTCAAATTCGTGTCGAGCGACCCGTAAAGCCTTCGTGTATCGAGTTTCATAAAAAAACTTCATTTTTCTAAGAAAAAAACCAGCTTTACGAAGGTGTGACGTTTTTTAGCACACTATGGGTCAAAGGGTTAAAATGTAAAATTAATAATTTGAAATCAAATAAAATCGTTGAGCTTTATTTTTAAGAAATAAATGGTGTAAGAAAACAGAAAGAAGTGCCAATATTGTGTAACAATTTTATTAATAAACTGCGAATAAAAATGTAAAGATATAATAATAAAAACTTCTTTATAATCGTAATAAGTTTATAAGGTAATTTTAAAACAGGAATGTTCTTTTATTAATAAGTTATGTTATTTTAAAAATTCTGTAAGACAAAACAAATCTGATATGAACTTCTTACAATAAAATAATTTAATACTATAATGCACAGGTGAAATCTTTGTAACAGTCAACACTTAAATTATGTACTGTAGTGATACAAAACTATAAATCTGCGACAGTCTCTATATTAACAATATTTTTGTACTGGTTCAACAAGATATATATAATATATATATATATATATATATATATATATATATATATATATATATATATATATATATATATATTAAATATAGATTTTGTAAAGTATAGATGTAACATTAAATTAAATAATTAAATCAAATAGTAGCAGTCTTAATCAATAGCACATATCTTTTTTCCTAAAACCTACGTAAATAATACTAATACTTTTTGTTGCTGTGACTAATAACAATAAATAAAAAGAGGTAGGTAAAACTAAAAATTATTGCTGTTGAGGTCGTGAGTGAGTCTTGAAGTGTACGGTGAAGTTATCAATCCTCCATGACCAAGTTCGTTGGAAACGCTTAGACAGAGTCAACTTCTTATGGCAGTTTGCAGCGGGGCAGGTCAGACGTGCTTTGTGCGGTGTCGTGATGATAATGTCCATGTTCTGCGGTACGACGAGGTTCTTCAATTCGGCCGGATAGTCGCTATGATTTTTAAGAGCTTCTGAAATATCGCGTATATTGTCCTCATCGTCGGCATCATCGGGAACGGAGACCACAGCGTTTCCCGGACGGCTATATTTACGCGGCGAGGTTGATTTGACCATCTGAATGAGCCGTGCGTATTAGAATTTATGCCCGGGCTTCAAGGTAAAGTTTGGGCATAAGTCAGGGTTGTTTGTATCTGGCAAAGAATAGCCGTAAAAATTCTTCCTGTCATCTCCGTTCTTGATGTACTCAGCAGCCAACGTTTGGTACTCTACCGAACGAGCACTGATTTGCAACTCTTCGACAGTCATCACTTCTTCATCATCTATCATTTGTTTTAAAGCAGTAAAATCAGCCAAGCCGTTGTATGCCATTATGTTTTTCAACACTGGACTGATTCCAGCGGTGAATTTCGTGTCTGTCCATTTCCAAAACGCCGCCAATTTCTGATCATTCAAGAAACCCATTGTTTACACTGAAATATAAATATAAAAATTGAATTAAAATCAAATCGTGAAACTTGAAAATTTGACAATCTCAATCGAAAAAACCTTAACATGAATAAAAAAATTAATTTTGCTGTAATAAATGCTTTCAATATCATATCCACGTAACACTTTGAATTCAATCTACAAAGTGGGCAGATTTGTCCACTCCGTCCTTGTAAGAAGACAGTAATATAACTTTAAAAAATTAAATAATTCTTGCGTGGAACTTCTACAGTATAAAAATAACAATATTAATAATTGTTAAAAAATTTGAAATAGATTTCTGATAAAACGAAAAAAGTTACGACGAAATGAATTTAAAAAGGGAACATTTGACCACTCCGTCCTTCTGGTGTTAATTTCCAGTTTGGCAGTTCAGTTCAGAGCAACAACAGAAAAAAAAGGCAGGATCATGTCGAATCAGATTTCGTTTTGGCAGGTACAAATTAAAAATCCAATTCTAGTAGTATTTTATTTAGCCAATTGAATTTTTGTACTTGTCCTTAATATTTAGATCTGCTTTGGCCAAAATCTGAATGTTTTTTTCTCATCATTGTGTTTGATCTGACAATCATCAGATCCAGTGTTTTGAAAACAAGGTGGTACTTTGAATTATGTTAAAAAAGATCTATCTTACAAGAAACACATTATTGATCGTGCTTTTTTGAGATATATCTTATTTAACAGAATCCACAGTGCCACATTGAATTCGAATTACTGGCACTCATGGTTGCCAGATCCAGCACAATGATTGAAAAAATTATTAAGATTTTTGTGTAATCAGATCTGCTTTTGACAGCCAGTAAAGTTAAATTGGTTAAATGGAAAAGTACTCAAATTCAATGTCAAATTTCTACATGTCAAATGTAAACCACCTGACTTTGCAAGTTTTTTCTGATCGTTGCTCTGAACTGGACAGCCATTGGACCCAGTACTTTAAAACTAATTAAGAACACAAAATGAATAACGTCCGTCATGAATTTTTCGAACAAAATAATTATTGATTTTCACTCAGCCGAATATTTTCAATCATGTTAGACATCAGTTGAAAGATTTCCTAGGTTTCTAAGTCTGATGGCAGTTCAGTTCGATGCGACGATCAGGAAAAACTTGCAAGATCAGGTAGATTTCATTCTGACAAGCAAACAGTTAAAACGAGAATTTGTACTTTTTTATTTAACCGATTAAATGTTCGCACTTGTCATGAACATTAAGATCTGGTTCGGCCAAAATCTAAAAGATTTTTCTTATCATTGTGTTGCTTCTGACAATCATCAGATCCAGTAAAATTTCAAAACAACGTGACATTTTGAATTAAGTCAAACAAGATCTGTCTTACGAGAAACACATTATTGATCGTGCTTTTTTATGATTTGGATCTAATTTGACAGAATTCACAGTGCCACAGTGGATTCAAATTACTGGCACTCATGGTTGCCAGATCCAACATTATGATTAAAAAAATCATTATGTGATTCAGATTTTCGTCTAAAAGTTTGTATCTGTGTTTTTTAAAAGAATTTTATAGAAAAAACTGTGATTGTTGTCAAAAATTGTGTATTTTAGTTAGTCAACAAAATGGACGTCGCAACTCAAAATTTCAAAGAGGTTTTGCATAAACTAGAACAAGTGATTCCAAAAGCAATCTCCCTCGCCATTCGAAAAACTCTTATTTTGATACATCTGAGGTGTATTATGACTAATTACTATCAGGTGCTTCTGACTTTTTATTCCGCCAACTTGATTTGTCCGTGTCTATAGAGTCTTAAAGTTGTATGAATTTCATGTATTTCCACAACCGTATGACCCGAATTTTCACACGACATTTTTGTGTCAAGCATCGAGCATAACATTTTTAACCGAACAAGGATTCGAGTTCAACAAACGAGAATAGTACAAGAATTGTACATCTTGATAAAAGACCATCCTCGTGTTCAGGAAATCTGTGACAAAATCAAGGACATTTTGGATGCTGCCGATGAAAAATTAGTGATCCCGAATTGTCACAAGTTAAAAAAAAGATTGGCCCAACAAGAAGCTCGAAAATTGTTTCATGACAAAGTTAAATTGGAACTGCACGATAAAAAGTTGATTGAAATTTGGTTGGACGTTCGGCTTCACTCAGCTCCAAGAACCGATGGTGGAAGAGATAAACTCACTAGATGCTCTCAAAGTGTTCATAACTCACGTTTGCGAGATACTCGGTCTGTGGAAGATCCTCTGTGAGAATCAACTGCATAATATCATCAGCTGCCTCTGGACCGGGTTGACCAGTTCAGCATCGCGACATTCCATGATCTCATTCTCATCGGCCATGAGATCTCGTCCCTGCTAATTGTCAGACTCATCGACAGTTACCTCGGCGACAACGCCTCCGTCGATTCGGTGAGGACCAAACTGCGACAGGTCTGTCCGAACCTCTACAGAAACGAGGACGCAGTCTGTTTTAAGGTGAATGAGATCATTTTGAAAGCCAAGAGTTGTACCAACGCGGAGGAAAAGGAGTCGCACCTGCAATCGGCTCTGAAACTTTGCAAGGAAGTCGCGTCGAGATTGAACCTGGCGGCTGTTTGTCAGCAGTTTATTGCTTGTCAGTCTTACGCTGGAGTGTTGGAACTTTGCTTGTGCTGCGCTGAGAGAGTCAAGATCCCAATAATGCTGAATTTGAAATGCTAAATTTAAAGTACAAAATTGATCTATATTTATATTTGAAAAATATTTTAAAATGTTATATTTTGCACAAACACAAACAAAAAATATAAACAAACAAATTTTTAACTCAGTTCTACCAGGTAGTAAGAAATTCAAATCGGTTGGATAAACGACACCACAGGCCACGACAAAGTTCCCTGACCAGCGACAAAAACTGAACAATCACGAGTTTCAACGACTTCCATCAAAACAAAAGTCCGAGGAAAGCGAGAAATCACCTGCTGGGACGACATCAAACAATGAGTAGCGAGAAGAAGACTGGCAGAAAGTAGGTAACGTATCACTACCGATTGACAATAATTAAAAAAAACTAAAAGGGACCAAAGGAAGAAAGAAAAAGGTTAAGAAAGCTGTTTCGCGAACGGCGACCTGTTAGACAATACAAGAGACGAGAAGACAACGAATGGAAAACAGGTTGAGTCGTAGACCTCCTGCTCTCAAAGGGAACGAGCCAGACTGATAAGAGACTTATAATCAGCTTCAGTTCTTTTATACTGCTCTCGTCAGCTTCATTTTACCTGTGTTTATTGCATTTGAACAAACTTTACATTCAATTTTTGGTTTGGTTTTTGAAGGAACTCTAATTGCAGCAACTTGTTGCTGTTGTGTGCAATAGGTCCAAACCTAGTGCTAAAGATAGAGCCAGATAACGAATAATTCTGCAAAACGTCTTTCAAAAAATTGGTTGTTTGTCATTTACCGATTCTCGCTTTAATAGTTTTAATGTATAATGTATAATAGCTTCAATGCATATTAATACATTTTCAATTTGTAAACTAGATGAAATTTTTCAGTTTTATATGACTACAATTAAGAATCCAGTTTTTTAAGACTACAGGATTCCTTTGGTGCATTTTTTTATCGACTTTTTTCTGTACTGTGTCCTGGAGTGCAAAAACGTGTAATTTTAGCAACTTCAAAACAAACATAATTGTCACAATTTGAAGATTACCGAATAATTTATTGATAGAGAAAGGAACAGTTGTTTGTTATTTAAGATTTTTTATTTGTAAGTGACTTCAAGCTTTACATTTTAGGAAGTAACTGTATGATTGAATTAATTAACAAAAAAATATTTGATTATGTTGGATACTTAAAAACAAAGGTAACATTTCAGAATGATTCTTATAAGACATTTTTAAGAACTGTCTCACTTGGTCTCACATGATTTTGATTAACAGAAATGATCAATTTTTACTATAATATTGGAATCACAATTTCTGTTAATCAAAAATAACATTTTTATTTTTGTGTTATTTTTTGTTTTTTGAATTTGGATTTCTCGTTTATCAATTTAGATTCAGCTTTTGGACTTGTATTTTAAAAATTTTAGTTTTGGAGGAAGGACAGAAATTTTGAACACCCTATAAGGACGGAACAATAATATAACTTTTTTATTGAAACTATAAAAAAATAATCGTCCAAAATTTTCAAAACGATTCTTTGAAAAACAAAAAAGTTGCAACGAAATGAATTTGAAAAGTGGATAGTAATTTGTTCAAATGATGTACTTACATTTTGTTGTCAGTCCGTTGTTGAAACGCCCACTTGTTATTTAAACACAGAATTGTCTTTAAATAATAACAATAATAAATATTTTCAATAAAAAACTTGTAAAAAACCAAAATGCAGCGAGTAAACAAACCGGTGAGTGTTTGGCGGCCGGACCTCAAGTGGGCGCCTTTGTAGTTACCGTTAGCCTGAGCGTGCCAGAACACGTTATTGTAAGCCATTGTGAGCCACAGCGAGCCACAGCGAGCCACAGTGAGCCACAGTGAGTCATTACCATCCGAGTGTAGCCTTACCGACTCTGGTTATGGCTGGTAACCCTTGATTTCTTCGGATTTTGGCCTGCCAACTTGGCTGCTATTTTAAAATATGCAAATCTGACAAATTTACTATAGTGTGCCCTTTTTGGAAACACTATGGGTCAAATGGGTCAAATTCATTTCATTCGTCGTATGTAAAGTCACATTGTGAATCATAGAAGTAAATTGGTCAATAAAGAAAACCCATAAAGAATTTCTATGATGTAGTATTTCCAGTTTCCATGAAAGTTCATAGAAACTCTTTATGGAGGTTTTCCTTATGGAATCCTATGATTTGAAATGGGCGAAAAACGCCCTAAAACACTATTATGGAACTCGATGATTTGTTATGAAATATTTTCCAGAAAAAAATCTTTATGGAAAATCATGATCTCCAATTATGGACAATCATGATTTTTTATGATTAACATATTTTTTGTATTTAAATGCAACAAATCGTTCAAACGATTTATGATGAATTTTCAATCGAATATCCACTCAAAAATAACCCTTCATTAATGAAGTTACATTATGTAATAATGTAAAAATGTATGTTTTATTTCACAAATTTCAAAAATCAAAAGTATATAAAATGAAAATGGGATGAGATGCTAAAATGGAAATTAAGAGGATCAAAATTAAAGTTACTCGGGTATCATTTTGATATTTAAAAAAATCAATTATAAAAGTAATTATAAATTATTATTAATTAAATTCACAACGAATAATGTTGAACAATATATATTTCGGACGATCAACAGCGATAAACTAACGTATTTGTATATAAATATAACGTAATGATATAATATCGTAATAAATTTTAATTAAATATATTACTCTAGTTAAAATAGTAAATAATTACATAACAAACGTCGGATAATATGTATTTCGGACGAAAAACGAAGATAAATTAACATATTTTTATCGAATTTTATATTCATATTCTATATCTAAAAATCTTACTTATATATCTACTTCTAATCTAGTTCCTTTTCCTCTTCTGGACCTTCATCCTCATCTTCCGTTTATATCGGAGTAGCATCGGCGATGTCAAATTCGCTATCAGACAGTGCTCCCGAGGGAAAGACTCCGGGAGATTCCGGATAAAAAATCCCGGAAATACCCGGAGTTGTGCAACGTAAGTGCCGGAAAGTCCCGGAATACTCGTGCCGGAAAGTCTCGGAAAGTTACGGAGAATGTGACGAGTTAAAAAAAGTTAATAGTAATCAAGGAAAACATAAAATATGCATAATAAATATAAAATCATGCAGATTTTGCATTGAAAAAATGTTCAAAAAAAAACTCAACCAGTCGCGGCTTCACTTCCGTTGCACGAGATGTCGAGCGAGAATCGAACCCGCGACGCTCAAAATCTCAGGGTGTCGGACTGTGCGCATACCAATGTGGCCAGCATCGGTAGACTGTAAGTGCTACACTTTTTGCAATGCTGGCTCTTCCGTACAGTTGTGCGCACGGAAAACAAAACAAGTAAATCAAAAAATCTGAAAAAAATAAATTCGTGAAAAATCAAAATAACATTAGAGAGAAATTAGAGAAACTTTTTATAAAAAAGTACTTACTTTTGAAAAAAGTTACCAACTTTTACAAAAAAGTTACTGTTTTTTGGAGAAAAATGAAAACATTTTTTACCACTGATGACATTTAGGCGTCGAGGATCGAGCTTATTTTTGCCATTTTTTCCGCAAACTGTGCTGGTCAGAAACTCTTTTCTCGTGAATAGAGATTTACCCAACGAGAGAATGCAGCGTTCAGGCGTTTGCATTTCGAGTTCTTTACGCACTCTTCGACGCTCAGCCAAAAATTTCTCCCAACGTGTTTCTGAGGGAAGAATTGTAAGATACATTGTTAATTATTTACAATTTTTTTATTCATAAATAATTATTTTTGTTTATTATTTTTACCTCGTTCGTTTCGACTTTCAGGAAACCGACGGAAACATCAGGTTTAGTTTTTGGCGAGCCCATCAAGTCCTTCTTCAACTCGGCCAAAATCTCACGTACTATTTCAGCTGTAAATTATTATATATTATTAATTACATTTAATAAACATTGAACATCGAAATTATTGACCGTTTGATCGTTGGTCATTTAGTTCGAATCATCTAAAACTTTTACCTTTCATATCTTGTAATTCCCGACGGAGAATACCTGCAAACTCATTTCTATAGAAATCGAGATTTGCGCGCGAAGTTTTTGCTAACTTGTGCACCGTGTTTTGGTTGTTTAGTCTAAGCTGGCGAACAATGTTTTCATTTGAATCTCGCAAATCCGTAATTGAGTCAAGAGCTCTCCGAAGATGCTATTGCAAATCGTCATACGGATGTTCATCAGTCTGTAAAAAAATGTTGATTAAAAGTTTTGAAATTTGAACTAAACTTGGGTGGCATATTATTAGTTCAAACCTTTTTTTTCTTTTCTGCAACAATGTGTTCGATGGAAAAACTTCTTTTTCTAGCACTCCCTTTAACCGCTCTCATCATCTCCACAGTATTGTTTTCATTTGAACCTTATGTTCCAAGCTGTAATTATTACATTATACTTGATTAGAAGTGCGAATAAGATCTAATACAAAGAGAAGTATTCAAGGTGGGACGTCGGGTACAGTCAAAACAAAAGTTAAACCCACTTTTTAAATGTTAAATTATTATATTAATTTTAACATTTCATGGCTCTTTTTGCAACAAGTTATCAATAATGGTTTCATCAATCGCGTGATACTGATTTTGAAATTGTTTTTGACTTTGTATGCAAGTTTGAAGGTTAAAAATGAATTTTTGTTTAGAAAAGTCAGAATTAGTTTATGATTTGATCATATATTCTTCCTGTTGTTATAAATTATCTGGCAAAATTTGAAAAAGTTTCACTGAACTGAACTCAAGATATTCAATTCTAAACTTTCAGAAAAACTCATGCCTTCTATAGCTATACCTATTATTTTGCCGAATTTCTACTTTAAATATCCCAGATCACAGTTAGTGGATCCAGGGGTGGATTTACAAATTTGCCGCCCGTAGGCAGGCAAAAAAAGTGCCGTTTTTTTTTAACAAAAATCTTATTTTAAAAATTAAAAAAAGGTTCGATGTAATAAATTAAATAGCTTATTTCTAATTTAGATTAAAGTTAACGAACCAAAAATTACAAACTACAATGTTTAACAAAAGTAAAGCTAGCACATATTACGAATGTACATTTTTACGGCGGACTTTCTCAACAGGAAATCTATCAATGATTTTGTTTAGATTAACTTTTTGCAAAGTTTCCTCTTTAATACACATGATAGCTAAATCATTGACTCTGCTCTCGGACATCGTTGAACGCAAATAAGACTTTATACGTTTCAAGCACGAAAATGATCGCTTCGCAGTACAATTAGCTGCCGCGGTACAATTAAACATTCTAACAGCAATATCAATTATCGGATACACCTAGAGCAATTTGCCCTCGCGTAACCATTGTCCCAGTGAAAAAGGATTGGTAGGTTTTATTTTCGGATCTAGAGTTGCAAAATGGGACTTTAGATGTAGCAGTTCGAGGACGAGCGTATCTTTAATGTCGTCAGGATAATGTGCACGCAACTTTTCTCCAGCTTCTTGCAGTTCTGAAAGGGACATTTTTTCAAAACTGATGATGGCCTCAAATCTTTCGTTGTTTGCAACGTACGCCTCCCTTCGTCTTTTCAATTCTGCGCTTAGCCTGTCGTAAATGACAAGGTAGGTAATGATCCTAAAACTCTCACGACTCGAGAATTCCACTTCGTTTGCTCCAGTTTCATTTCCATTTCCTATCATTGCCTTTTCCTCAAAATTGTCAAATTCCTCCCTGAGTGAGGCTGCAAATTAGATCAGAGAGTCGTAAATTCCTACCACGGAACTCAAATCAATGTCAACACTGTGCAACATTTTGTTGGATTTATTTAAGCGCTCTAAAATCAATCCCCACAGTTCTGTCATGAACGCACTTTCGAGTGTGTCTAGTTTATTTATTAACCCTTGCGCCTCCGATTGCGCTATTGGTTTTTGCGTAGGATCTTCCGCAAGCTTTTGGAGTGCTTCGAGAACCTGTTCCCAATCATTTTTCAGAGCTCGGCAAGCATCATCTCGCGCTGACCACCTAGTAGCAGACAGGCTCCTTAATGTTTGAGATGTGTCTTTCTTGACCAGCAAATCCATTAAGACTTTCCACCGATACGTCGACGAGCTGAAAAACGTGTACACAATTTGGAGGAGTAAGAAATAGTAGCGGGCTGCGGGACAACACTCAACGGCGCTTGTTCCAACGAGATTTAAGGAGTGAGCTGAACAAGGGATCCACTCGATCAAAGGATTCAATTCCTGCATGCGCTTTTGTAGACCGGTGTAAGGTCCAGACATATTGGCGGCATTATCATATGACTGTCCTCGGCAGTTTCTAACGTCTAAATTGTTTGATTCGAGAAATCCATTGACAGTTTCGAACAGTTCTTTTGCTCCATGACCAGTATCCGGCAGGAAAGCTAAAAATGCCTCAACTGGTTTTCCGGTTTCTGCTACGTACCTAATTAGAACAAGAACGGTCTGTGACAAAATGCTTTTTCGTAAATACAGAATCAGTATAATCAGTAGAATACAGAAACCTCTATTTTTGAGTGTCATCATCGAATTCCTATGACAAATAGAATTTTCATGTTCCATCCGATGACAATTTAGTTTTCACATCAGTCGATTTCGAAAAGACAAGACAGGCTCCGCAGAAAATCCTTCCTTTGTTTGCAGAATAGACCAACCATGAGCGCAATATTTTTTCTCCTTTCGCCAGAGTACTTTCAAACATGTTTGACGTGAGACTCCGGACCTTGCCATCATTGTATTCCCTTTTCGAGTTGGAAAAATCGGCACCTTTATTTTGATCGAAACCATGTCGTGCTATGTGATTGCGAGTAGCTTCAATGATGTCCCACATAGCTGGATCGCTATCCAAAACAAACTGTTCCAATACAACTGGAACTGATGTTGGAGTTCGCATTTCAGGGGTTTTAGTGACCATTTCCTCGGTACGTTCATTATCGGACGTACTAATCCTATCAATTTTCATATTATATTAACGGTTTTGAAACGAACAGACCAATATTTACGACAAAAACAACAATCAAAGTTTGTGCAAGCTTTAAAAAAACTATTATCAAATTTTATATAAGTCAAAAAACATCAAAAATATGAGTATTCCAAATGACGACATGTTTACACAAAGTTTGAACGTGTTTTTAAAACAGTTCAAAGAAAAACATAACATTACTACTCTGCATCAGTTTTTTGTTGAACAGTGACAGTGTTTTCATCAGAAAAGTCGACCTCTTTTATGGACGATTTAAAAAAGTCGTTAATTTTTCGGGATGAATCAACATCTTTTTTTAATTTCTCTTCTTTCTCTTTTCTTAATTTAGAGTATTGATGCCCACTCAGTCGCGGTCTCCCGTCACTCATTTTTAACGATTCGAATGATTTAGTACAGTAAAAGAAAACATGAGAGATAAGGCTAGGTTATAGTGTTTATGTTCCACACGTTCTAGAACTGCCGGGCGTACACAGTGACCTTTGGTGACTTACTATAGTAACCTAATATAG
Source organism: Telenomus remus (assembly GCA_020615435.1). Taxonomy (NCBI): domain Eukaryota; kingdom Metazoa; phylum Arthropoda; class Insecta; order Hymenoptera; family Scelionidae; genus Telenomus; species Telenomus remus. Next base: position 5,447,977 of record CM036336.1, read on the forward strand.
TTTCATTAAATTGGCGCCTTTTTCAAATGATAATTCTGCATAAAATTGAATCAAACGAAAAAATGATAATTTCCATAATTTTATGATTCAAAAATTTTTGAATTAATTGATATGTTTGCAAAAAAAAAGAGCGGAAAAATTTCGCAAAATTTGCCGCCCTATTTTTTTGCTGCCGTAGGCATGTGCCTACTGTGCCTACGCGTAAATCCGCCCCTGAGTGGATCACTTTGAAAATTTAACCATAAATACATTTGCACTACTAGATTTTGAATTCAAAATTTAAAAACAATCTGACTATTTAGCCGATACCGATGTTCCACCTTAACACTAGAAGAATGAAGTAGACAAGTCTGACCAATTTCAAAATTGCAAGAGCAATCAGTTCAGAATTTCATTAAGTTATTTTGAATGTGGGATACATGCATTAAAAACACACATAAAACCACCAGTTTTAGCGAACAATTTAATTAACTCATAAAAAACCTTCACCGAATACAAATATCCCTCGTTACATCACACACATAATCTAGTTACACTAGCGCGGGCTAACGGTGTTGTCGCGTAAGAACTTCGTTGCATCTAAGATGCGTTCCCTTACTTTTTTTTGTCCGTAATCGGTCCGTCGGGTACTTTAAAACACCCGAAAACAAAGACCACCCACTCCTGTCAATCCTGTCACCCCCGCTTACTCCGCTCAACCTAACCGTCAGTTTTCTAACCGTCTTCCCTGTCATAAATCGCATCGGCGATTTTACGACGTCTTGGAAAAAAACCACTCGAAAGAGTGTTTCCTCCGTCTTTTGTTTTTGTCACGTCCAGTCCTCAAAAAAAACCCATATGCTGTCATAAACCCAAAAGTCCTCGTCAAATTTCCCCGTCATAGAAAAAGATCTGCTCGGCGAACAAAGCGAGTGACCGGTTCGCGCCGAGACAACTCACTTTCCCGCCGAACACATGTCGGCCGGATTGCACATCTAATCGCGTTGAGACTCCGCCGATCACGAAAATCTCTCCGCGGCCGCGACACGCAATCCCACACTCGGCCATCTGAATGACATCTGCCCTCAGGTGTCACACGGTTCAGTCTCAGTCATGGTCGTCCACATTTTCATGTGATCCGCGGCAGTCGAAGTTGCCTTTGGACCTTCATGCTCCCCAACTTATTGCACCAGGTAGCGATCGTTCCTCATCACTCGTGTCACGTTATATGGGCCCAGAAACTTTGTCCGCAGCTTCAGCCCTGGCCCACCTTGTGTTCTCTGAATCGTCACCAAGTCGCCCTCCTTGTATCTGCCCGCCTCCTTCCGCTTACGATTGTATGCGCTTTTGTTTTCTTGCTGAATTTTCGCGATCGCCTCTCCCGGTCTCTCGCGCATTTTCTCTCGCCTTTCGGTATACAAGAACGCATTTTCCTGTTTTATTATTTCCGTTATCTCCAGATCGTTTTTCAGCCTCATCCTCGTACCAAACAGAAGAGTAAACGGCGCCATGCCAATTGCACGCGACGGTATGTGGTTCAAGTACTGCTGTGCTCGGTCCACATATCGATGCCACTCTCCAGGATTGTCAACCGACAACTCAGCCAAAATCGGAATTAAAGTCCGATTTACCCTCTCGACCTGCCCGTTGCCTCGCGGAATACCCGTCACAATGAGCAAATGCTCAATGCCCTCGTCCTTGCAATAATTTTCAAATTCCGCGGAGGTGAAAGCTGTGCCTCGATCGCTGATAACTCGTCTAGGATTTCCAAATACCGCTGCTTGTCTCATCAGTTTTTCCACAACCTCTGACGAGTTTGTCGTCTTCGTCGGATACAACCGAACAAATTTGGTAAATACATCCACGACAACCAAAATATGGTTGTACATCTTTTTAGTCGACGGCATCGGACCAATGTGGTCGATATGGTAAGTATCGACCGGTGATTCGCCCTTGTCAATCAACTGCAAAAACCCTTCCAACTTTCCATTCTTCCTCTCGGCCGAAATGCACTCTGTGCAGTTTCTAATGACCTTTTCAACTTTGCCTCGTACGTCGCAGAACCAGTACTCGCGTTTAAGCAGCTGCTCCGTCTTAGCCACAGCAAACTGACCCATCTCGTGCGTCCTGCGAATCAACTCCGTTTGCATTCCTTTTGGCACCTCAAGCAATGACTCATCGCCGACCGACTTGTACAGCAGATTCCGGTCCACCGTATAGCCCTCAACTGTGCCGCTCCTCACTTTCTTCTTCAGTGCCGCTATCTCCTCGTCGTCCTCTTAATTGCGCCTCCAACTCGCCGTTAAGCTCTCGTCGATCAAACAAACCTCATGCGTGTAACAACGACTCAACGCATCCGCGTGCTTTATCCTCTCACCGAGTCTGTGCTCAATAGAATAATCAAATTCCTCAAGACATAAAGCCCATCCCGCGATTTGTGAAGAAATGTCCTTTTTCTTTATCGTCATCGTAAATGCCTGGCAATCCGTTACAATCTTGAATGAAATACCAACCAAATACATCCGGAACTTCTTTAGCCCCTTCACCACTGCCAAAACCTCCAACTTATAGCTGTCATAACGTTCCTCCTCCGGTTTGGTTTTCCAGCTCGCGTAATGTATCGGGTGAAATTTGCGGTCCCCGCTGTCACGTTGCAACAAGATAGCACCCAGCCCGAGCGCTGAGGCATCCGTGTACAACTCCGTTTCTGCCGCGGGATTGTACAAGCGTAACACCGGTTCGCTGCATAATGCGTATTTCAGTTTCTCAAATGCGTCTCTCTGAGTCAACCCTATCTGAAAACGTACGTCTTTTTTCGTCAAGTTCGTCAGTGGTCTCGCGATAGCCGAATAGTTCTCAATGAACTTACGAAAAAACCCCGGTAGCCCTAGAAAGCTTTGCACTTTCTGTACCGTCGTTGGAATCGGAAACTGACGCACAGCTTCCGTCTTCTCATTCGATGGCTTGCCAGTGCCATCTTCAATCACATAACCCAGTAAACTCACTCGTCGTTGCAAAAAGTTACATTTTTTCCAGTTGAATTTCAACCCATATTCGCTTGCCACATTCAACACTCTTTTCAGTCGCTCTAAGCTCTAGTTTACATCTTTCGCCGGAATAATCAAATGATCCATGAACACTTGCAAAATTCACTCGGAAAGCAACTGACGAAAAATAATTAAAATGTACTTTTGAAAATACGCCGGAGATGCGCACTGTAATCGAAAACCGGGAATTAAATTGAGGGAAAATATATGCTCAGAATAATAATTAAATATCGACTCTCGAGAACGTTTGCGAAACCTGCTCGGTCTCGCGTAATCATTATTGTTTTCAGTCTCGAGAGCTTGGGCGAACATCGGTTGTCGGTGAGTTTCAGCCTCTATCTCATGCATGTGTGGGAGAAAGAGACTGACGTCGCTTCAAATTGTTGCCGGTAGTACGAATGCGAGGGTGACGTCACGGGACCGATATTTAGATTGAAAATCTGAACGGAGGTTCCGGGACCAGGATGATTCTGGCTCAACCTTGCCAGGATGCCAGCAGCCGAACAGCTGGCACACAGTTGGAGTGTTTCCAGCAGCCCAACCGCTGGAACCGATAAGCAATGCCCGGCAACTGTGACCGGAAGCCGGACTTGAGTACTGTGCTCGCTTGCCCCTCGCCACCCAGGGATCCGGACGACCAACTAGAGACGGGAACGAGGTCCGAGAGAGGCCCGTTGATACCAGTACGAGCAAGAGAGACGAGAGATGTAGAGAGACGAGAACGAATCGCTGTCCACCTGACTGCATTAGCACACCAACAACTCTTGGGCCTAGCGAACCTCCGGGCACCCGCTTCGGCGGGAAGGCTGATTCAATGCTGCTACAAGGCGCCAGCTTCAGCCAAATCTTGTCTGGCGTGCCGAGGAGCGTCCCCATCTCGCGTGTGCCGACGAGATGGGAGACCTAACAGATGGGAAGACGTGGACCGAGTTTGGGGTCCCAACCTTCGTACGAAGGGTAAGCCCAGGAGTCAGCCCGAGTCGTCGATGAGAGGGAAGGATGTCCGTTCACGAGACGCCGAGCGAGACGGAGAACGGCCTCCAAGCTGCAGAGAGGCGAGGCAAGCGGGGTACGGCGAGCTACGTCACCGATGAGCAGAGCGCTACACACGGCAAGCGAGAAACGGGAAAAAGCGAGGTGGAGGGGAACGGTAGCCGGCATTGCGAAAGAAGAAAAATAATTATTCAACGAGTCGATTGGAGATGGTACGAGGCTACGAACGTAGACGGACCGAGGGACGACAACCGATCCAGCACAAGCTCCCGCTCCCACCAGCGTTATCGACCGGTAACGTTGGTGCTTTTGTTAGTTAGTAAAACGAGTTCGAGAGTTTTCGTAAGTAAAGTAAAGTCGTTTCGGTACGATTTTTGCCGGGCCGAAGTATCTTGGATCGAGTTGCGAGCGATATCCGAGGACGGCAGAAATCAAGGCCGGTTTTTGCAGTAGTTTTTTTTAAGTAACGGCGAAACGGGTCTTTCCGAGGTGGCAATTGTTGGATCGTGGTACCAATTGTCCCGGAGCCCGAGGAACCGTTGTAACGCAAAAGAGTAAAGTCAATTGAGAGCCTGAATAGAAGTAAAACGTGCTCTCCGGAGCCATTTTTGATTTTGAAAAATAATTTTCCCTCGTGTCCGATACGATAACGAAAATTGTATTTTTGATTAAGTAGACTGTTAACAGAAGAAAATAAAGTTGAAATATTGCCAGAACTAAAATAAAGAGAAACCGAAATATTAAACTGATTTTGATTTTGTTTTGTAAAGTTTAGAAGAAAAGTTGGGAGTGAAATAAATTATCATGATTGGCAATTGAATTGTTATTTTGATTTTATTTTATTTTCCCCGAGTAACGTTAAAGAAAAAGAACAATATTTGGACCAAAAAGATAAAAAGGATCCTTTCTTGGAATTTTTGGAAGTCAGATTATCCGTTGCGCAAATTGTTCGAGTGCCGCTTCACGGTGCCCGTTTGACTCGATAAGTAATTGTTTGACAAGATTTTTGAGGACGATTCCGCTTTGAGAGGGGTTTCCAAGTTTTCCCTGAAAATTTGGTGGCGATCCGAGGCAACGTTGGACCAGGTTACGAGTACCGGAATTGGGTCTCAGAAGTTAATTGCCGAATTTTTATTTGTCATTTGGGTTCCGTGGCGAAGGGGCGGGTGGACCGCAAAACGTCACGTCACAGCACAATCCAAACGGTAATCTCAAAAATTCCCACGTTCCGTCAGGTACAATAAACGCCGTGAAATTGACATCCGACTCCTCAATCGCGAAATGAAAAAAAAAAACAATTTTTTAAGTACAAGGTCGAAAACACGTTCGCACCATGTAACTTATCGAGTTGATCGTCAATGATCGGCATCGGAAATCGGTTTTTAATTATCTTCTCGTTCAAATTGCGATAATCAACACAAAGGCGCGTTGAACCGTCTTTCTTTTTTACCAAAACGATCGGGCTCGCGTAGTCCGAGTTTGATGGACGCACAATTCCATCCTTCACCCACTCATCAATTTGCTTGTTGACTATCTAACGTTCCGCGAAACCTAATCTTCGCGCGCTTTGATAAACCGGTACATCGTCTTTGAATAAAATCCGAACTTTTATATCAACCTCGCGAATTTTCTTTGGCCGAAAATTTTAGATCAACTCTTCCACTTCACACCGTACATCATCCTCGCTCACGTGTGATAAACTAACCTCATTAACCTCATGCACCGCGTCGATTTGCAAAACCTCGTTCGTCGTAAAATCATTTTTCGGCTTAGAAATAAAAGGCTTGCCAGTTTGAAACTAAACATTTACCGTGTCCAAGAAATCGGTACTAAACAACATTTGATGACTCATCACACTCTGCGGAACAATATGCGGCTTTCACACGAACTCGTCACCGTCCACCTTCATTTTGATCGTCGTCCGCCCTAACGTACTCATTTCGCCCAAACCTATTCCGCAGAAGCTTATAATCTTCTTCTCGAATCGCGGCATACCGATATCCGCATAACAATCAGCGCGTATCAAAGTCAAATCACTGCCTGAATCTACTAACGCTTCAACACACACGTCGTTAATTAAAACCTCTTTTTAATACTTGCGCGAACCACTTTGAACCACGCCAACATTGTTCTCTTTTTTCACCTTCGGAGGTGCTGTGCAATTCGGCGATTTATGCCCAAACTCATTGCAATTGAAGCTTTTAATCCCTTTTCCCTTATCTGGACAATCTCCGCGATAATGCCCTCTTTTCCCGCAAGTAAAACAATGTATCTCGTCATTATTTTTCCTTACGAACTCTTCTTTAATCGCGCCAGTCGCGATCGCGTTCTTCTCTTTCGCGTTAACGTTAGTAGGTTGATTTGACTTTGAATTGCGGATAATCTTCTCGAAAACCTCCAATTTCTTTTTAAATTCGCGTACATTCGTTGCCCCGTACAAAACCGACTTACTCACGTTGTCTCCCTCCAGGCCGTCGATTACATATCTAATTACCGCACATTCCTCAACATCACCTTCCGCTGCAATCTCCAACATTTTATACACGTACTCTTGGTACGTCTCCTCGCCTTCCTTTTTTCGCGATTGCAGTTTCTGATGAACCCCGTGGCTGTTTAATTGCGCGCTGAATTCTGGAATCAGTGCCCTCTTCAACTTGTTTCAAGACGTGTCGCATCCTACGTAGCCGACGAAAGATTTCGCCGAACCACGCAGGAACCATGATAATTTCCATAATTTTATGATTCAAAAATTTTTGAATTAATTAATATGTTTGCAAAAAAACCATAAATACTTAACTATACATAATACTTAAATATTTAACCATAAATACATTTGCACTACTAGATTTTGAATTCAAAATTTAAAAACAATCTGACTATTTAGCCGATACCGATGTTCCACCTTAACACTAGAAGAATGAAGTAGACAAGTCTGACCAATTTCAAAATTGCAAGAGCAATCAGTTCAGAATTTCATTAAGTTATTTTGAATGTGGGATACATGCATTTAAAACACACATAAAACCACCAGTTTTAGCGAACAATTTAACTAACTCATAAAAAACCTTCACCGAATACAAATATCCCTCGTTACATCACACACATAATCTAGTTACACTAGCGCGGGCTAACGGTGTTGTCGCGTAAGAACCTCGTTGCATCTAAGATGCGTTCCCTTACTTTTTTTTGTCCGTCATCGGTCCGTCGGGTACTTTAAAACACCTTAAAACAAAGACCACCCACTCCTGTCAATCCTGTCACCCCCGTTTACTCCGCCCAACCCAACCGTCAGTTTTCTAACCGTCTTCCCTATCATAAATCGCATCGGCGATTTTACGACGTCTTGGGAAAAAACCACTCGAAAGAGTGTTTCCTCCGTCTTTTGTTTTTGTCACGTCCAGTCCTCAAAAAAAACCCATATGCTGTCATAAACCCAAAAGTCCTCGTCAAATTTCCCCGTCATAAAAAAAGATCTGCTCGGCGAACAAAGCGAGTGACCGGTTCGCGCCGAGACAACTCACTTTCCCGCCGAACACATGTCGGCCGGATTGCACATCTAATCGCGTTGAGACTCTGCCGATCACGAAAATCTCTCCGCGGCCGCGACACGCAATTCCACATGAATTTATAAGAATTTAAACTACACATAACTAGTAGGTTGTATAATTATTGATATTCAAAACTTTTATAGTTGTTGCTTGTAGATACATAAAAATTTTGGCCTTGGACAATGATATTGCCTAATCGTGCTGATTGGTATACCTGTTCAGAAAAGCTGGATGCAGAAAGTTGTTCAACTCTTTGTTGGTCAACTATCTTCAAGGTTGACTGCGATTTGTAGACGATGGTGTTGATTGGTGAGATGTTTTGACTAGAGATGGAGCACAAGCAGTTTTGATCGTTCGTACGCTGATAATAGACGGAGAAGTAGGGTTCGAATTTGGCGCCGAGTTGTTCCTTGCCAGCTGTTGAATGAAAAATTAAATTCGAATGATTCCATAGTTTCGATAAGAAATTAAATACGTAAAGGTAATTTGAATATTACCAATTCGGCCCGCCTCCTTTTGATCTCATCCAAATGCATGCGAACTGATTTGGCAACTTTGGGACATGCAGCTGAAACCACTGGTTCTGATCTTTTGCCTTTGCTCCGACTTTCGAAAATAATAACAGAAATCATATTTATAGTACGTAAAATGCTCAACGAATTCTAATGATGAAAAACTATTTTAAATACTATCGGATCATCTGATGACTCCGTAAAGTCTGACGCAGAATCACATTTACCAATGAGGGAAAGGAAGGCGTCTTTCCTTTTGTTTGGAATTTTCGACCCACTGTAAAAGTGATTCTCGATCATCTGCAATCAAATTAGATCATCCATTATTAACTAAATCTATTCAAAGTTTATTTATATTTACACCAAACAAATCAATAATTGCATACATACCACTTGTGGGACCAACCAATCCTTGATAGATTTTTTTATCCGGAAGTTTGATGTTCCATTTCTTTGTTGTTTTTACTTGGATATCAAAATGTTTGATATTGTTTGTATCAACAACTTTGATTTTCAGGTCGACGTTTTTGATTTTGACAATGGCAAACATTTTTGACGAACATGAAAAATTATTTTGTACCAAGTTTTGTCTCTGTAAGAATAAACAATGATCAAGAATTAATTTTCAACGATTAAATTCATTTAATTGATTCAAGTAAATATTGTAATGATTTTGATTGTTTTTATTTTAAAACAAATAATTCCATCATCAAAAACAACAGAAACGATTGTAAAACAGGTTACCTTCTCATAACCAAACAAAAACGATATATATGTAACACGCAATTGATATTTGTTTTTTTCTTCATTATTCATACGTTACTATCTCCAAAACTAATCAATTATTACAGTTTGACTAAATATAGCCATTTCTTGCTATTTTAACAATAGGAAAGGAGAAAAATTCATATAGTAGCCCTCAATAGTATTTCTAGAGATACGATAAGATGAAAAGGGTTAATCGATGTCTTAAACAACTTAAATAAACTGTCAAGGTCAGTGTTGAATTATTCGAGAACAGAGGTGCAATCGGCCATGTAAGTAGGGTAGGGGGACATTTTTTCCACTCCATAATTTCCACTCCTTTTTTTCCACGGGTACTTTTTTCCACTAATAACATTTTCCACCAATTTTTTTTCCACTTTTTCTTTTCCAATTAAAAATAACAATTTATTTTACAATTTTTTTACAATTTACGAGTACAAATCAAAACTGAATGTTATGACCGATGGCGCGCATGTACTTAGCAATTTCTTCATCTGTCTCTTTTTCCTCATATTCCTTAACAATGTTCCAGATTCTTTCCTCTGTTTGAATTCTAGCTTTGTTTCCTTTGCGCTTTATCTTCCGTCTAAATCTAACTCCCTAAACATGACCTCGGTGTCGGCCTGCTCTTTTTGCATCTCTACGAGAAAAGCGTACAAACTGGGATGGTCTCTGCCTACGACTACAGAAAAACGATTGTGCCACCCCTCTGATGCGTTATTAGTTCGCGATTTGTTTTGCTGCACAGCAGGAAACATGTTCCACAGCTCTGGTTCGTATCTTGGCGCTGACGCTCGTCGCCTTCCTCTCGCGGGTAGTCCTCTCACGTAATTTTTTTCAAAATACTCAGCAACTTCCATAAACGAGTCTGGCACATCTTCCATGAAAATGTCGAAGGCTCGCCCAACATCTTCGACAGGCACAAAAGCCACGGCGCACATCATCTGTGCAGCTTCTTTAATTGACCTGTCTTCAGGGTCGTTATACTGTTCTTGTAAGCCTTCTGCTTGAATGCGTCTGTAGATGGATTGCCTGAGATGGAAAAAACATGCTTTGACTGTGACCTCCATTTTTCTAGCTGCGTTTATGATCGCAATTTCAAAATCAGTCATGAAGGTACTAAGGGATAAGCGAAACGCGTGACGGTCACACTCATCCTTCACAACTTCGAAGACCTAAAACATCAAATTGGATAAGAATTGGGGACAAAAAAAGAGTATGAGATAACATACTTTTTCATATGTCCGTTGTTCTTTATTTACCATTAGGGCGTACAACACCGGTAATGCAACTCTTTTTTCCTCGCCTCCAATGATTTGGAATAAACCAGCAAGAATCGCAAACAGTTGGAAAAAATGCAGGGTTCAATTTTGAAGGTTCCATCGCCAAACCAGTCCTCACTTTTTGATAGTCTTCGCAAATTTTCTTTTGTTGCAAATATAAGCAGCCTTCCAAAAGTTTCGTCTACAGTATGGTCATTTCGAGAGTCGTAAATTAGAAATTTTTCTCCGGATAAAGTGTTTTGATAATTTTGAGGTAGTTCGCCGAGCTCTTCTATGTTTCTCGCATTGGTTGGAATATTTTTTAAACGTCGACGTTGAACAGCTTTTGTCAAATTGATTCTCTCTGGCAGTTGCGAAAGGACTCCGTCTGGAACGTCTTGCAGTTCTGTACGCAAGATCTGGGCTGGAGGAGCCTCTGGATGCGCTTCAGCGCGTCTTTTTACTTTATTTATTACTTTCTTCGCTTCAACTTCTTCCACATTAGGAGCATGATTTTGATGTGGCGACTCAGTGGGCCCTCTTACTACTTCAATGACCTGTCCATGGGTCATTTGTGCCATTGTCACGGCGCGAGCTTTACACTCTGGATAGTGTTTGCAGATTTGTACATATTTTTCATAAGGTTTTTTGTTATTTTATAATACATATGAATTTTCATAAAGTGAAATTTGACGACGTACGTGTATGGCAGGCATTAGTTCGCGCGCGCGTACGGCGTGCATCTAAAATTGGCGGGCAAGGTATGATCAAACGGCTTACCCGAAAAAAAAATCGTCCAAGATTCAAAAACTAGATTAAATTCTCAATAGAACGCTGGAAACGTAATTTTATTTTTTTCCAATAAAATGGCAAGCAGTGAATAAAAGTTTCATTTTTAGCCTTTTTTTTCATATTTGAGACACTGTAAAAAATATAAATATTTAATTTTTCAAAAATTTGTTTTAAGCGTTCTATTAAGAAAATCTTTTTTCTTCAAAAAAATCTTTTTAATCATCTTTTATGTACGAAAAATTAGAAAGTTTCATTTTGATCTGTTCTCCCGCAATCGTACCCGCCAATTTGAAAAATGGCGAACGGAGTCATTCAATGCCCACCTGTGCCAAGTTAAGGCGAAACAATCCAGGTGAAAACAAAGTACAAGAGAACACAAAATAAGGACTCCAAATTAATTGAAAAATATGTACTCTGTTATGCTCGTTGGGCGGTTAATGGGCCAAAGGAGTATAACCGAGCATATTTAGAGTATAGTACAAGTGTTCCTTTAATACTCCATTGTCCTGTGTTTATAGGAGGATATAAGGTTCTATTTGTGATTCTTTATGCTCTTTTTTGATTTATTTGAAAGTATTCATTTCGGTCATCAAAATCAAGTTTACTTTATGAACAGGTCTATACACAGGACTGATATCGTATTGGAACCGAAAAACGTACGTTAGCAAAGTACAATTCAATTTGTTTAAAAAAAAGAAACATTATTAGTGAATGTTTGGTAATTCGTCTATGTTATAGACTTAATTTATAACGCACAATATTCATATCATAGGTAAACTTTTTATCAGAAGTTTTCTCATGTACACATACATATACACTTATACGCATCTACACTTACAAACTAAAACTTATAATCTATTACTAAGTCAGCGGTAGGGGACGCTGAATGTACGCAGGATGGGGAATCAATCGCAGGATCTCGAGCACAGAAACTCGACACGCTGACAGCAAAGCTATTTGGTCAACAGATACCTGATGGCTAACTTCTGAACTTTATTGTTTCTGAAAATTTTCAAAAAACTTTTACAGATGAAGTAGTCCTACACAGTTCTTATTAGGTCTGCACAGGCCGGCCTAAGGAGGACTAGTGGAAGAAAAGATCGGTCGTTTCATGACTTCATACATATCAAGGTTTACTTAGAATAAAAAGTTTGTTGAAAAACAATAAAAATGTTTCATATATCATCGAAAGATTAATAATATTAATCTTCGTTCTTTTAAATCAAGTACACGTACTAGCATTATGTTTTTAGAAAAAATGCATCCACAATTATTCTATGAAGGATGTATTTGAAAGTTATAGTTAGTCAGTTAATTTTTATTTTTAAATAAGTATTTGAAAATCTTACAAATTAAAAAATTTTTGACCAGTATCTCAAAGTAAACTTTTCAGTCCTGCTTAGACCTGATTCAATCTCTCGTTTAGAATATTTTTCCACTTAAGACTCTATAGAAAATTTTATATGATACATCATTTTGATATTTATTATTTGCAATGAAATGAAGTGGAAAGAAAGAATGAGCGTTGAAAATAATTTTAGAAATATTGTTCTTAGAAAAAGAGCCTAAAAGCAGCCAAAATGTAGAATAATAGTTGGAGTGTTAGGAATGTTGTTTTAATTATAGGAGTAGAACAGATCATAACAGGAGCACAACACTGCCACGCACTATTAGAGGACAACGGAGCATGAAGGAGCACTAAAAGATACCTATTAGAAACTGATATTTTTAATAAAGATCACAACAGAAACCTCATAGAGCATAAGGTTTTACCTAATTTATGATTAGGACAAAAGACCGATCACACAGGAGAATAACTCGAGTAGAAAAATTTTCGCTTCGGGAAGATTAGGTTGTCTATATATATTGTGACGTGACAATTTTGCGCCAGTTACGTTACTCCTCGCCAACCGTTATAAATCTCGATCTTGGTATCGCGGTTATGCAGGCCTCAGAAAATAGAAGGATTTTACAAAACAAAAAGGTCTAGGATCGCCAGGTGGTCTTTCCACCGAAACTTAAAAACTCAAAAATAGCTGAAACTAAAACCCGAAACCACGCAGCAAGATTCACCATCCCTGAAAACGCTCTTTGACCAAATTTGGTGCAAATTTATTGTGTCTCGATTTGATCAAATACTGCACACTGCAGCTTCTGCAGATTTGCTCTACGTTTAATGGAAAAATTTGATGAAATTTTGAAATTCAAGTTTGATCTATTTTTGATCATAGTTTGATCAAATTCAGTCAAAATCGATATAAATATATCAATTATACATAAATATATCTTTTTTGTACTTTATTTATAGCTTCATGATCATTCTTTGCTTTATAAACTGTTTTATAATGTGATATATGTCGAGAAAGGATAACAATTAAACAGTTTAACAATTAAATAAACAGAAATAATTACTTCATCTGCGAGCATAACTGGCACTACCTTCGGCACTTCCCTTTCTTCGGTAAATACAAAATGACACCACAAAAGACATCGTTCGCAAATGATCGCTTGTTCATCGTCTCTTACTACACATTTGCAAATTCCACAATGAAACTTACCTGATTCCTTTTTCAGCTCAACACAATTTTTGAAGAAAACGATATCATCGTTGGTTTCGGAATACTTTTTAATCCATTCAAGGTCAACGGCAGAATCTATAAAAGCATCGGAAATGTTTTTCACAACGTAATGCTTACGCGTGATTTTTTTACCTTTCTGCAAAACTTAATCTACTCTAGGACCTGGCAAAAACCAAAACAACATAGTGTTTGTTTTTTCTTTCAATGGAAGTAGTGCGAAAGGGTGTACTTTTCTTTTCTCGAGAGTTTCGTTAACAACAACTGAAACCAAAGAGTTTTGAGAAGATGATTTTGAGTTCTTGTTTTTCGGTATCGTGCATGTCTTATTCGTGCAGACCTTTTCGTTGACATCCACCAATGCGCTAAACTTTTGAGGAAGTTCCTGCAAAAGCTTGTTCTTCTTCGGTACTGTACCAATCACGGTAGTGATTTTCGCAGGTCTACCAACTTGATGTTCTAAATAATCTTTCTGTACCGATGAATTTTGTAGAGATAATAAAAAATATCATCGACATTCGTAACGGAAATTGTTCGTGTAGCACGTTCAATCACCCTGACCTGAAAAAATAAAATATTGACATTTTTAATATATTTTTTAATCAGGTAAATGTTTTTACCTTTTCGATAGTTTGCAAATTCAGTGCTTTCGAATAGTGGTGACGAGGCGGAGTCTTCTGGAGGTTTTTCTCAGTTTTAGTTTCTAGAAAACTAAATTTAAAATTCAATTCAAATTAAAATTTGAAATTTTGCAAAAAAGAATCAATAATCATTAGCTTGATGATAATTGTAAACCTCTTACCTCATTAAGACTGTAGTCAAAATCTAAATCTAGGAAAGTAGCTTGTTCATTACTAGTTTATTGCTCAACCTGGATAAGGTCCTGTGAATTATATAACAAGAGATTTTTAGCGGAATTGATTTTAGCGAGTTAGTTTTTGAATCAAAACTGGCATAAATTTTGAAAGAACATTGGTAGTTTTCTGCCAACGTAGTTGATCTAAAATTGAATAATTTAATGAATACCTGAATAACGAAAATAAGCCGCGAAACAAAAACAAAAAAAATATACCTTTGTTTTTGTTTGTTTACATACATGAGTGGGCAAACACAGGTAAGATATTGATATACCTCCTTTCTTACAAAATCAGCAGAAACTTTATGTTATTTAGCTTACGTGAACCTTTAATCTCATAATCTTTGTTGTTGATTTTTGGTATCAAATTTACTCAACTTTTCAACTCATCAAATGATTTAAACCTTTGCTTTGCATAAATAATATCTCTTATTCCCATATACAGTCAATCAATGCTGTATTTCGATAGATAAAATTAAAAAAGTTTACTTCAAGGAAAATAACGAAATTATCTATACTCTTGTATGCTTGGGGTTCCGTATTTCGTAATTCGAAATAGATGTCGCGTCGGTCAATTGTTTACATCTGTCAAATAATTAGTAATGTTGACAACGGACGTTGTAAACAACATTCTAAGTTACGAAGTCAAAGAGAAAAGACGTGTATTTAATTTAAGTTTATGTTCTTGTTCGTTTTTTTATAAAAACTGTTGTTATTGCCCGAGTCTCGTGTGCGTAACATTTTGGGGGCTCGTTCGGGATCGGTGCAAAGTGTCAAGTTGTTGTAAAAGTGCCAAATTCAGCGGGATGCCAGCAGTTCGGTCAAGGTGTTGACAAGGTTGGCCAGGAACATGGCAGCTGGAGATGAAAAGGTCCGACAACATTAAGGATATTGAAGGGCATTTTGAAAAGTTAACAGACTGTAAGGAAACTTTGAAAATATGCTCTATTTAATGCAACTGTGACGTAGCGTTTTGCGGTCCACCGCCCCTTCGCCACGGAACCCAAATGACAAATAAAAATCACACAATTAATTTCTGAGACGCAATTCCGGTACTCGTAACTTGGTCCAACGCTGCCTCGGATCGCCACCAAACTTCAAGGAAAACTTAAAAACCCGTCTCAAGCGGAATCGTTCTCAAAAATCTCGTCCAATATTTATTTATTGAGTCAAACGGGCACCGTGAAGCGGTACTCGAACAATTGCGCAACAGATAATCTGACCACCAAACCCGAGGGAAAGACTCCGGGAGATTCAAAATAAAAAGTCCCGGAAATACCCGGAGTTGTGCAACGTAAGTGCCGGAAAGTCCCGGCATAGTTGTGCCGGAAAGTCTCGGAAAGTTAAGGAGAAGGGGACGCGTTTAAAAAAGTTAATACTAATCAAGGAAAACATAAAATATGCATAATAAATATGAAATTATGCACATTTTGCATCGAAAAAATGTTTGAATAAAAAAAATGCAACCAATCGCGGCTCCACTTCCGTTGCTCGAGATGTGGAGCGAGAATCGAACCCGCGACGCTCAAAATCTCAGGGTGTCGGATTGTGCGCTTACCAATGTGGCCAGCATCGGTAGACTGTAAGTGCTACACTTTTTACAATGCTGGCTCTTCCGTACAGTTGTGCGCACGGACTCGCGCGTCGCACACTAGACGGATTTTTTGATAATGTCGAATTTTACAAAATCAAAAATAGATCAAGCCCAATCTTTATTTTTATTCTCTTCAAAACTAATCAAAGTTACAATTTCCATTAGGTATCAGACACGAGGGAAACTACTTTCCAAATCAAAATGGCTCCGGAGAGCACGTTTACTTTTCTTCAGGCTCTCGGCACTTTAACTCCTTTTATGTTACAACAAATTTACAAAACTCGGCCTCGATTCCTGCCGTCCTCGGATATCGCTCGCCAATTAGATCCAAGATACTTCGGCGTGGCCAAAATCGTACCGAAATGACTCTACGTTCTTTCTACTGACTCTCGCAAACTTCTCCAAAACTTCAGAAAAACAAATCGCCACCACCGGCCTTGATCCCTGCCGTCCTCGGATATCGCTCGCCAATTCGATCCAAGATACTTCCGCCCGGCAAAGATCGTACCGAACTGACGTTAGTTTCTTTCTCAAAGACTCTCGAAAACTTTTACAAGACATTCCTAACTTACAAAAAGCACCAACGTTACCGGTCGATGACGCTGGTGGGAGCGGGAGCTTGGGCTGGATCGGTTGTCGTCCCTCGGTCCGTACACCTACGTCGCCTCGTACCATCTCCATTCGATTCCTTAATTAATTACAACTCCTTTTCCGCAATGCCGGCTACCGTTCCTCTCCACCTTGCTTCTTCCCGTTTCTCGCTTGCCTTGCGTAGCGCTCTGCTCATCGGTGACGTAGCTCGCCGTACCCCGCTTCCCACGCCTCTCTGCAGCTTGGAGGCCGTTCTCCGTCTCGCTCGGCATCTCGTGAACGGACATCCTTCCCTCTTATCGACGACTCGGGCTGACTCCTGGGTTACCCCTCGTATAAAGGTTGGGACGGGGTGTTGGGAAGCGGGTGCCCGGAGGTTCGCTAGGCCCAAGAGTTTGTGGTTTGCAATTGTAGATAGGTGGGCAGCTTCTCGTTCTCGTCTCTCTCGTCCTTCGTCTCTCGTCTCTCTCGCTCTCACTGGCATCAACGGGTCTACCTCGGACCTCGTTCCCGTCTCTAGTTGTTCGTCCGGATCCCTGGGTGGCGAGGGGCAAGCGAGAACAGTACTCAAGTCCGGCTTCCGGTCACAGTTGCCGGGCATTCTTCGGCGGGTCCAGCAGTTGGGCGGCTGGAACCCTCTCCTACTTTGCCAGCTGATCGTCTGCCGGCTCCCTGGCTAGGTGTAGCCAGTATCCTCAGTGGTCCAGCGGTGAAGCTCCCTCCTGCTCCACCCACACGTCATCTCCCGTATGCTAATCTACAAATTTCCAAAAACATTACTATTTTGATCCAAAACCATGAACTTGCATACAAAAATTGAAACTATTATGAAACAAAATCCAAGTGCAAAGAAAAATACAAAAACAGCCTGATATACTTAGCGAGATTATAAAGCGGATTATCGGCACTCATACTCTTGTCCCGAAACCTCCGTTCAGATTTTCAATCTAAATATCGGTCCCGTGACGTCGCTCTCGCAGTCGTACTACCAGTAACAATTTAAAGCGAAGTCAGTCTCTCTCTCCCACACATGCCTGAGATGGAGGCTGAAACTCACCGACAACCGATGCTCGCCCAAGCTCTCGAGACTGGCCGAAAATAAAACATTGTTACGCGAAACCGAGCAGGTCTCGTAACACGTCCTCGAAGGTCGATTTTTCATTATTATTGTGATTCAAAATTTTTCCTCTAATTAATCCTCGTGTTCCGATTTAATCCCCCCCCTCCAAAATCTCGGCGTTGCTTTATATACTTACGTCCAGACAGGCCGTCAAAAAGAAGCCCTGTCACACCCTGTAATTTTTTGAAAAAATTTCTTCTACATAGTTTTGAGATATTCGAATTTGCAAATATATTTAGCCCTATCTTGACACGTGAGTTGAACAAAGGCCAATAGATAAAGTAGTGTTATCGATAGAGGTCAGGTCTTTGTTTTTCTGTCGGTCCTTTTTCAACTTACGCGTCAAGATATAGGACTGCATGTATTTTAAATTTGAATATCTCAAAAACTATTTAAAAAGAAATTTGAAAAAAAAATTTTTTTTAAAAATTCTTTCATTTAACTTACAACAAACAAACTAAAAAATTAAAATAAACAAATAAATCGAACTTAAAATTACAGAATAAGGTAAGCACTGAGAGAAAAATTTATATTTACAAGAAAATTTTAACTTAAAGAATGGCGCATAATTTACAGTTTAGGACTTTTTCCTTTATTCCTTATCTTTTGAATAATAGAGTATTTTGCAGGGTTATAGAGTAAATAGAAGTTTCACGAGGTTGAATCGCATATTACTTTTGTTTAATCACGAGTGCCTCCCACCGATTTAAAGAATTAAGGAGACACATTTGCAATAAAATTCTACGGCGTATTTGCAAAATTATCCAAGTATTTCAACAAAATTCTGAACAATGTTTACTTTTTTTATTCTGTAATTTTAAGTTCGATTAGTTTGTTTATTTTCATTTTTTAGTTTGTTTTTTGTAAGTTAAATAAAAGCATTTTTTTAAAAAATAAGTTTGTTTTCTTTATAAGAAAACAAACAGACCTTAATGTAAATCTGTAGTATAGTATAAGGAATTGACAAACATCGAATTTGTGGGGATTGCCAGCGAAAAAAACATTTCACGATTATTTTCTTCAAAAGTCACGAGATTGTGGCAATGTTATTGTAATTTAGTGACGTTTATTGTTCAATTAACTATTTTTGTTACTTTTTTATAAGTGAAAACAAACTGAAATTTGACATATTGACAACGTGCAGTTAGCTATTCGTATTAAATTCATGAAAATCTAAGGCAAAAGGAGTAGATTTATCCCCAAAACATGACTAACATGTATTGTCATCGGAACTGAACATGTGTTTAAATTTTCATTAAGATTGATAAAGTTTAAGTATAAAAATTTTGCATTGCAAGATTTGACGACACGGTGTACAAGTTGAATAAAAGAATTTTAAAAAACCACATATTATTGCTGCATTGAATAGAGCATATTTTCAAAGCTTTACTGAAATCTATTAACTTTTCAAAAAGCCCTCCAATCTCCTTAAGAACAGTTACGATGAGAGCGAGACAGGGCTGCGACGTTAGAACAAAATCTAAAGGAGGCGATGGAACAAACGCGTGTCATTAGCGATGGCAGGTCGGAGGTTAGTTTGGCAGAAGAACTTCGCCAACGTGACGCTGATTTATTAGCGGAGTGAGCGCAACGAGACCTGTTGGAACGTCAATTGGCAGCAGAGCGGTCTCGATTGAACGAGGAAAGAACAGAGATCCAAGATCTCGCCTCCGAACTTCGTCAACGTGACCAAGACATGCTTGCAGAAAGAGCAGCTAAACAAGCAGCAGAGCAGCAGGTTATTCAGCTTCAGGAACGATTGCAGTAGCAAATGCGACAGATGCAACAACAAAGTGCAGAGCTAAGTAGAAACCATACCAGACATAAAATCAAACACAAACAAATTTACCCACACAAAATTTATCATCAATAAACCCTCAAACACAAGTGACACATGACAGCACAGTTGACAATCAAAGTTGTAGTTCGACAAAAAAAGGTTACAGATTAAAACCAGATACTTTCGATAGTACCACTCCGCTTAGAGATTTTTTGATTCAATTCGAATTTGTTGCTTAGGCGAATGGTTGGAATTCATTAATGATGACCGCCACTTTGGTTTCGTGTCTTTGTGGTAGGGCTCGGGCTGATGTTTTGGAATCACTTCGAAATCCGAAGTAACCCACCTTTGACAAAATCACAACTTCTCTTGAATTGAGGTTTGGTGAGAAGCTTATAAGCGAGATGCATCTGGAAGAGGTAGACAAGATGACCCAGGAAATGAAGGAGAAGGGCGTGATCCAAGAATCCTACAGCCCTTGGGTCTCTCCGGTGTTTCTTGTCGGAAAAAAGGACGAATTTCGTTTTTGCATCGATTAAAGGAAGTTAAATGATTTCACTGTCAAGGATTTCTATTCGTTACCGAAGATTGATGATCTAATAGACCAGTTGGCTGGGAACTCCTGGTTCTGTACCCTGGACTCGACGAGCGGTTACTGGCAAGTTAAGATGGACCTATCCGATAGAGAGAAGACAGCGTTTTTCATCGGCAAGGGATTGTGGCAGTTCGTTCTTATCTTTTGGTTTGTGTAAAGCCCCAGCAACCTATTAAAAGTTAATGGAGCACGAGCTTAAGGGTCTTCTGTCTAAAACCAGTCATGTCTATTTGGATGACGTCATCCCGTTTGGTGTATATGATATATCGATATATGGTACGATATATGATACATCAAGCGTACCATTTGCATGATAACTATTATAATTGTAACGAGAACTGGATTTGTTTAGAGCTAGATAGTCTATTTTTGTGTAGAGTAACGCATGCTGCCAAAGCTAAGAATGGTAAAAAATATATCCTAAAACGGTGAATATAAATCGTTCAAAAATTATTTATTTAGTAAGAAAAAATTAATAAAAAATGAGTTTCATCTTTTTAGTCAAATTTGTCAATTGTAATTTGTTTTTCAATAAAACTTAATTTTCAAAAAATATAACGTTGTATTTTATTTATATGATTTCAGATTAAATTTAAAATTGTTCGCAACATTATTATTGCATAAATATTATTAATTTTCAAAGTTACATGTTAGCGAGGTTAAGTCTTGTGGCGCTACAAGACTGACGCGTAAATAGCACACGGTGGAACCGTTTTTCCGCAAAAGCGTGCGTCTCGCGGCGACACAAGGCTGGGTCGTGTGTAACAACGGGGTACCGCGTGTGTGCACACGCCCTCACCTTGTGGCGCGGACGTGTGCCATAATCGGCTGACTCGTGTCGCGCAACAGTGCTGGCCGTGTGCGCACAAGAGTGAGTCTGCGCGCCGATTCGTTCGATGTCCGTTTTCGCCGTACAAGGCTCAGTCGTGCGCTACACACGAGCCACACGTGTATACGATTCTACGTGTATCTCTCGCTGAAGGTCCCACGAAAGACTGGCAGTCCAGTCAGTCACAAGACGATTCAATTAAAATCACCATCCAAGCGAAAGAGGCTGGGCTTAGACCATCTTGGCAGACAATTTCTTCTTTGGATTTATATGCGAAAGCATATTGGTCACAGTGGGACTCTCAAAAAGGCATTCCTTATCGACAGTGGATCGATCTAAAGTTCAATTCTTCTACTTTTCAAGTAGTTGTTCCAAAGCAAAAGATTTTGGAAGTGTTGAGTAAGGCTCATGATTCTTCTTCGTGTGGTCACTTCGGTATAAACAAGACCTTGGACCGGATTTGGAAGCGCTTCTACTGGTTTAACTGTAGAGCAAGCGTAGAAGCCTGGTGTAGGTCTTGTCAGAAGTGAAGAGTCCTTCGGACAAAGGGAAACATCCGATGCAGATCTACAATCCTGGTGTTCCCTATGAGAGATTCGAAGCAGACATGTCCGCTCCCTAGGTCTAGTAAAGGAAATCGTACAACTACAGTTGCCGAAGCTCTACTGAACGAGGTGATTTGTAGACATGAGGTTCCTTTAGAGCTCCATACGGATCAAGGTCGTAATTTTGATTGAAGGCTTCTAAAAGAATTGTCGCGGTTGTTAGGTATCCACAAAACTACTCCATCGCATCTACAATCAGATGGACAAGTCAAACGTCAACACAGGACTATACTTAATTATCTTAGCAAATTTATTTCTGAAAATCAAAAAGCTTGGGATACTTGGGTGCCTCTATCTCTTCTTGCTTACAGGTCATGCAGGCATGCGCCTACCGGTTTCACGCCAGCTGAAAATTACTTGAGTCAGGATCTTTGATTGCCGTTGGATCTTCTCCGAGGAGTACTACCAGGACAATTAGAAATGACGCCTGTGGACTACGTCTCAATAGTACAGAAGAAACTCGACAAGATCCATCATGCGGTACAAAAGAAGATGTCAATGAAGTCCAACTACGCCAAGACATGGTATGACGAGAAGGCCAAGAAGTCTCGATTTAAAGAAGGACAGAAGGTGTGGTTCTACAATCCGCGCCGTACTGTTGGCAAAGCTCCAAAGCTACAGTCGAATTGGAGAGATCCTTTTGTCGTTACGAAGAGGCTGAATGACGAGGTGTACGCTATTCGGAAGTCTTCAAGGCATCGACAGAGGATTGTCCACGCCGATCAACTGGCCAACTTTGTCGATCGGGATCTGTCCTCCTCGCGGTTTTCAAACCGTGGTTTCCCGTGAGACAGTTAGGGCAAATGCCGGGACAGAGGCGAGGTCAACTTTAGGGTTGAATTAGGGTCCACGGAAACTACCCCACCTCGTCTGAACATCAAGACAAGACACGATGTAAACTGCTACCGAAAAGATACACCAAGAAGATGGCTTGTCAAGACACGGGCCCTGCGTTAACTCCATAAGGTCGTTGGTTGGAAACAAGTGGTGGAACGAGTATGCGCAAACTCTAGCCGGGGTTTCCTGAAGCTGATGGTCCAGGAGAAGGACGAGGTAGGAGCAAAGAGAAAAGAGGTGTATCTGAATAAAGTTAATCTTCTTGTTCGTTCGTTCAAAAAAGCGTGTTGTTATTTCTCGAGTCTCGCGATAAGTGTTAAGTGCGATCGCTGATACACATCAAAATATTGCCATAATACTGAAATATGAAAAATTTTGCATATTCGTTTGGTTTGTTTTGATGTGAAAAATTACCTGCGTAGGTAATTTAACTGTTCCACAACATTCAAACAATGTTCAGTCGCAGCGCAGGCACAGCCATAACACCTTACAAGCGTCATATTCTTCTCGAGCTTGCTCGAATAAATTCCGTCCCTCTTATCTTCAACCCCTGCCTTGTGTCCATCAATCTGGTTTCGGTCATACGCAATAAGTTCTCTCCTACAGGAGAGCACTTTCTGAATGATCTTACTCAGATTCTTAAACGAGGTTTTGCCCTCGCTGCAGTACTTCTGTGACAACGATTGTATAGCCCTGTTCACATGGTTGCTGCTCCCTGACACCTGGGGACTTCCATCTTCCAATCCTCTATCCAAGCGATGCTCAGAAATCTTCCTCAAAAGCATTTCGAACGTTGGCTTGTACGCAATCAAAGATTTGTAAACATTGCCTGCTTTTTCGAGCGAAGTGTTAATGGTCGCGACTGTTTCTTTTACGATCGTCATCGCTTTCTATTCGATCGACTGTACACCAGGATCTTCCGGTAAGGGTGTAGTCGAACTTAGCGTACTTGCAGAAACCGCACATGTTACACAATATATATAATATATATAATCATAGTTGATCGCTCGACATTTGTAGCACGTTTGTCACCATTGTTTACCGAAACATAACCTTTTTCCGCGGTTGCAGAAATGACCGAGCAGAGCGCTGCGGTCGAGCGACAAATGATGTTAGTAACACTGTAATTTTTCCAACATTGCCCCGCCAATTTGACGGTCTTTTCTACTTTCGTCACGCTTTATTGTGTACATTTGCGATTGTTGCAGGTATATTTAACACAATTTTTAGAAAGATTGCAATATGATTATGATATTAAATAGATTTTAAAAAACATTTTACAGCACTTTCGCTGAACGGTTCCTTTGGCTCGAGAACACATCAAGTGTACCCATTTAATCGTTACTAAAAATGTTAGTCAACAATGATCCTTTTTATCTTTTGTTGTATCTGGAAAGATATAATCGAAATTTCAGTTTTAAAAGATTTTCACTTAATCATTTTTTCCATGTTCACTTTTTTTCGCAATTTTATTCATTAATTGTCTTTTCTCAGTATATATAGTAATGATGCAAAATTTCAAAGAAAAAATTGTTTGCTTTAGTTGGTGTCGAAAATGGCTTTTTGGCTTCAAAACTTGTACACGAGAATATCGTTGTTAACGAATATGCGTTGAGTCGCGCAAACTACTCCCGTGTACACGAAAACATCACTCGTGTATGTGTGCACGAGAGTGCATATTTTTGGTTTTATTTTGTTTATAACTTTTTGAAGTTCGGGGTTCCTCATTTCAATTGATTATGTAGAATTAAAAAAAATAAACAAGTATTTCATGTGTTTTTATATCGTTTACGATATCAAAAACTATATCGTTTACGATATCAAAAACGATATCCTAAACGATATCAAACACGATATCCTAAACGATATCAAAAACAATATCGTAAACAAAATCTATTTTGCAGCAGGATACAGCTTAGAAGAGATTTCAAATTCAGTAGTCGATACCAGCAGTGCTATTGTACGGTTTCACGAAAGCTTTGTTACGTTTCCAGTTAAATGTAACTTTACCCTTGAAGATAGAAAGCAGATTTTGTTTAAAATTACGGTCGCTGCGAATACCGATGAAGTTCAGTTGTCAACGTCCGATTTCATCTGTATGCCAAGTTTGAAAAAATAAATTGCAAAGTCTTCATTACAATTGCTTTTCCCTGTCGAATTACAAGTTCCTGAACGTGACCGCAAACATAGTGTAAAGCCGTTACATGTAGTGTCCTCCTGTGATGGAACTAAGTTGGTTTTTTCTCAGCTCGAATTTGCGAATCTGCGTATGTTAGCATAGTCGATTTTACGATTATGATGATACATGAATGAACCTCTTATGACCATCATAACCTCTGTTTCTTGTGAAACCTCAACGTCGTCTAATTCCGTTGCAGAATATTTTAGATTGGCGATGGTTTCGTCACGTTTGATTACGCTGATAAGTGATAACCATCACTGAACTGATATTGAAAGAAAGTTTTCCATTTTTGATCATTTAAGTTGTTATCAGCCGCTATTTTTGTTTATTATTACAGTGTGTACAAGTAATCATTCATTTACTATTCATTTTTACAATGAAAATATTAATTGTTTATTTTTACAGTGATTGTTCGGTATCCTTCCGTCATAGGAAATAGCTCGAGAAGAGAGTCGCGAGCTTAAATTATTTGAATTAATAAAAATAGGATTCAAAGATAGAAGTTAATTGACTAATACAACGAAATAGAGCTTGTTCGGGTCAAGTACCCACAACAATTTTTTTTGTTTTGAGTTTTGTTTTGTTTCATTCCCAAAATAGATTCCAAGTTAATTCAAGATAAAATAGTTTGGTTTTGTTTATTCTTTTTATAAAACGTTCGGTCTTTTTTGTAATCTAACGAGTCTCAGTAAAAATTTCAATATTTAAAAAACTTAAATAACATTAAAACTTTTCTTTTGAATAATTTAATAGTTTATCTTAGTTTTGTTTTGTTTCTTTTTACCTTGTAGTAAACAAATCAAAGCTCTACTTTCAAATCAGAATTAGTAAAAAGATTTAAAAAGTGAAGCATAACTGAGCCAGCTCCACACAACAAAAAATAATTTGTAACGCTTTTTAGTTCAAATCTATTTGTTAACTTTTTGTTTAAATTCGTATTACTTTTTTGTTTATATTTTTTTATAGAAAGGATCGAATGGTCTAATATATATACGGATTTTGTTTTTGTTTCGATCTCATTCTACTTCTGCAACAGCACGGCAATCGCGGGGTATGAATGTATGAAAGGTCACAGGACTCTTACGAAAATAAAAACGCAGTTTTGTCAAAATTGATTTAATCATTATAAAAAATTATGTACATTCATCAGTACCTAACATTAACATAGATTTGAGACATTCAAATTTGCTGGAAATATAGGCTGTTATACCCTAATAGCAAAGGTTTGTATCAAGATTCACATTAAATTTACTTGTTATGATTATATTATAATTTAATATTAATACAATATAATATTATATCAATTCGTTAGGAATATTAAAAATTTTCAATATTCTATCGATCAGAAAGTTTTTTTACTATTCGGACAGTAAAAATACTAAGCGACCGGTGCGCGCGGTGGTCCTGTGCGCATGTCAAAAAAGTGAAAAACAATTGAAAAAGTGAAGAAACAAGAATGAAGAAAAAGTGAAACGATTTCATTGAACACATTTTCTGTTCATAATAATTTAGCAATTATCGTTAATCCTAGAACTTAATTTAAGTTTAATTTTAAATGGTGAACAATGAGAAATTTTGTCGGACTAACATGCGATATCTTTTTAGATTATTAACAATTTATAAATATCAACCGAAACGTCCAAAAAGGCTTAGAATCACGGGTTCTTTTTCTCACGTTATAGTGTACAACTTCGCTGGTAGAACAGTTTTACCTGAAATTTACGCAAATCTTAATCTGTAATCTGCAATGTAAAGTAGTATATACGTAAATAAATCGACTTTGTCCTTTTTCTAACGTTGAAGTACAAATTCCATGTTTTTACTATTTTTCATTTTTAATACTAGAATTAAAAATTTACAATAGTAAAATATTCAAATTTTGTACTCGGAGAATCGAAGACCAAAGTGATGTCATAGACACGAATTGATTCTAACCGTACTAGTCCTTGTACAAAACGCAAATCAGTGGCGTCAATAGAACACAGAGTGTTGTCAAATTACAACAGAGACTCTGTACGGCTTTTAAATCTCTGTGTACTCTCTACATCTGTGGTGTTTAGGAAGAACTAATTAAGTGGCTTCAAGACCTGTCTTGTGAAAGTTTTGAATATAAGAAGGTAAACTTACTGAAATACACGCAATTATTGCAAATATTAACGCTTTTCAAAATGTCTCTTATTTGATTTTTCCTAATCACCACGTAAATGTCAAACAGTAGATGATTTTTGTCATTTAAATATGCTTATTGAGTCGCTGGAGGCAACAATGGCTTATGTCTCGTTAAGATTCTGATAGAAAATTGATTGTGAATGTTTAATTTAAGTCTAAAACATACATGAGTTTTAATAGGTTACTATTTTGTTGAACAGATGTAAATTTTTTACTTACATCAAATATATTTACAACGCATTTTACTTTGAAATCCTAAGGGCCCTTAAGCCGTGTTTGCATTCAGAAATTAATCATACGAATCAATGTTCCAAATTGTTAAGTTACGGTTTACTTTACGTAGAATTTACGTGATTTTTTTTACAATTTTGCGCAAATTTCAACATATATTATGGACGCAGATTCGTCTAAATAAACTAAGAATTTTGCGTCTTATACATTAATTTTAAAACAATTTGGAGGAGGCTATCGGGTAATACGGAAAAAACTTTTTTAAGTCCTTATAAATCCTAAACAAATAAATTTTTCCCTTAATTCGAAATTTTAACGTCTAGTTGAATTCATTGCATTTAAAAAAATGTAACATCGCATTGTTTAAAACGTGTCGGGTAATGTGGAAAACCGCCTGAAAAGTAGATAAAACTTAACAAAAACAATGAAAAACGAATATTGTTATTTTATAGACAAGAACAATCACTTCTTTTTTTATGATAAACAATATTTACTGAAATAAAATATTTTTTTGTCATTTCATTGAAATTTAGTTGTACATAATCATTTGAGTATACAAATAAGCTAAGTAACTTGATCATCTTCCTACAGGTTGATTCGGAAGAGATTTCCTACCTTACCCGACGTATCACTATCTCAAACAAATGTGCGGTATAATCAAATTTTTTGGAATATCAGAAAATCCTTTTTCAACCTAAAAGTGGGCATCATACATATAGAGATTTCTCTGTGTATCAAATCCTTTCCATCCACTTAACGTTCAATTGGTCTGAAAACCATTTAGTTTCGCTCATTTGAGTTGCAAGAAAATATAAAATTTTGTAGAGCAGCGATTTGCATAAACATTCCTAACGGAGTGAAGGATGATCACAATTGAGTTAAACTGTCATCGAGTATGGTTGTTGGTTAGCACCCAAATAAAAAATAGCATAGTATTAATTTTAAATTAATTCAAACCCTTTAAACAGCTCTTTCCCATATTACCCGATCTACCTACATTACCTGATACTCCACTACTGTTTAAACTTGAACGAGTCTGTTGAAATTTTTTTTTCTTCAAATAATAGGTATATCATTCCCGTAAGCATACTTGTGCTCAACTGTATAAACTGTAAAATAACTGTAAAACAACTGTAAAATAACAAAAATTATCCTTTATATCAGTTCTTCTTAGATATTCTGGAAGTTTGCAAAATTTAATAGTTTGATTTTTCAACGTGCTAAACTGAAAATTGAAAAATTCATCTTTAGCAATAATTAAGGCAACGCTGGCTGTATTGACTGGCCTACATTTGTTATTTATTATTGCATTCGTCGGAAAATGTTCTCGTCGAAAAAAAAACTCGTCCTATCTTGAGATAATAACAAACGGTTATTTTTTGCTAAGTCTAAAATATTTTTCGATTGAAAAAGTTGAATAAATACGATAGCATTTATTCGTCGTAAAATCCAAATATTAGATAATTTGTTGTTCAACGCACCGTAAATACCTTTGTCATTGATTCTGGCGTTTTTGTCGTCTTAAAAAAATTATGACTAGTTTTATGCCAATTATTTGCTGCAGTTGACTAATGCCTGTTTTCGAAGTTTGAAACATATTAACATGTATTCAAACATGAAAACGTTGTTCGACTTTTGTATATTGATACGATATACATAATAAACTTGATTTGATTTTCCACATAAAGTTATACGAGGCTGCGACCTAATGCGAAACTTCTAACCACGCGTTTCTTTAGACAGCTAACCTTAAAAGAATAGCTTTATTTTTATAACGTTCACTGCATGTTTCATATGTTGCCACCTGGCAATCTCAATGATTTTGTCGATTGTGCCATATTAGTAAGGCCCGCTACTTCCTCCAGATGGAGGGCCATATGAATCAGAAGGGGGAGGCCCGTACTCAGTGCTTCCTTGCTGCTTCTGTAATAATAAACAATAATAATTAAGTTTAGTCAAAAATCGTCTTTTGTGTCACTAAAAAAATAAATAATTGTATAAGGGTCACCTCATAGGTTACATTCGCGTACTAAAATGGGTCAGCATACGAATTTTGAAGTTGATGAGTAAAATAGTTTCTGAGATGGCTTAATGCTGAGGTTAAAAAACAAGGTCTCGAAAAAACAACGCCTAAACCTAAAAGCGTGCAATATCTAATAAACCCTTGTTTGAGTCCGAGAAAGTACGTGCAGAGCGCTCTTTTAAGATTAGTTATCTTTTTTTATTATAATTATATTATTATTATTTTATTATGAGTTGTTGAGGCGCTTGTACTGGAGACAAGCTATAATGAACTGCAGTGCTGCATGATAGACATATAGCCTTGGCTTATAATATTGTTATAAAACCTTCTTTGAGGTTAGCTTAAGGTGTTTGCATATTAGATACGTTTCAACCATTTCCGATAGAACTCCAAATGTTTTTTATATTTTGACTCACAAATCAACCCAGCAGTAGATCTACTGCCTCTCAATTGCTGGGTCAATTTTGGTTTAAAAATTATAAAAACTGTTACTGTTCTATCGGAAGAGAGTTTCCGAGACTGACATGGAGCTAAGCATTCACCTCAAGGTCATAGAACTTCCTCTAAAGTCATCTCAATGTGTATCGAAACAAAAACAAAATCCAAAACGAATTGAAAACGATCCGAAACCGAAAAAGCAAGAACAGATAAAAAATTAAAAACAAATCAAAAACCGAAAACTAAACAAAAACCACAAAATCAGAAACGGATCAAATTAAAAACTAAACGAAAACGATGAAGTCGAAGACACAACGATAACCAAAAATTCAAAAACGAAACAAAAATCCAAAACAAAACTAAAATCAAAAACTAAACAAGAAGCCGAAAATCCAAAACAAAAACAAACCCAAAACTAAAATTTTGAAAAAAATCAATAACCGAAATTCAAATAAAACCAATAACAAAAATGTCATTCATGATGGGATTCAGTGTAGTTTCATGTAATGGTTTTTTATTCTCGAAAAAAAGCCCGTAAAAAAAAGTTTAGTTTTCAGATTGTTGTTTTGTTTCGTATTTTTTGTTTTGTTTTGCTTTTGATTTTTCATTTTTTTCATTTTTAATTTCTGTTTTGTTTGGTTTTGTTTTTGATTTTAGGTTTTGTATTGAGGTACGTATGATTGTACGTAAAGGGCGATATACGAAGTTGGTAGGAGTACCTAATTTCGAAACGACGAAACATGAAATCCTATAGAAAATTAAATGTACCATAAATTGTAAGTACGTATAAAATCAAAAACCTAATTTGGTGCAGTATTCCGTTGTAGTCGCTGTTTGATTGGTTTTCGGTATTTTGGCGGATCGGGTTTCTATGTTTCGGTACAATGGGAGAATCCCAAACAAGCACTGTAAAAATAAACATTATCAAAAAAGACAAATTCGAACGAGCAGTTTAAATTTGAACATTGTTAATTTCAAACTTAGCGTGTAAAACGGACAGCAGCTATGACGATCACGGTAAAAACAAACAACAAAAAGATGATCAGGTCAAAAAGTAGCGCTGTAAAATTAAAAACAATCAAAAACAACAAATCATGACAGGCAGTGTAACATCAAAATTTTGTAAATTTAAACATAGCGTGAAAAACAGACATGAAATATGATAATCATTGAAGAGATAAACAATGATAAAAAAATGAAGTAATTTTATTTAATTAAAAAAATAAACAAAATATAAATCACTACTTTGTAATAATACACACTGTAATAATAAACGGTGATGGCGGCTATTGCCAACTTAAAATGATAAAAATCGCTGTACTGATATTGGGAAAAAGTTTTTATTTTTGCTCATTTAAGTAGTCATCAGCCACCATCTTCGTTTATTATTACAGTGTGTATTATTACAAAGTAGTGATTTATATTTTGTTTATTTTTTTAATTAAATAAAATTACTTCATTTTTTTATCATTGTTTATCTCTTCAGTGATTATCATATTTTATGTCTGTTTTTCACGCTATGTTTAAATTTACAAAATTTTGATTTTACACACTGCTTGTCGTGATTTGTTGTTTTTGATTGTTTTTAATTTTACAGCGCTACTTTTTGACCTGATCATTTTTTTGTTGTTTGTTTTTACCGTGATCGTCATAGCTGCAGTCCGTTTTACACGCTAAGTTTGAAATAAACAATGTTTAAATTTAAACTGCTCGTTCGAATTTGTCGTTTTTGATAATGTTTATTTTTACAGTGCTTGTTTGGGATTCTCCCGGCACAATGACAATTAGGAGTTTCCAACTTTCGGGGGGAAATAAGTGGATGCATTTACGAATCGTGAATTTGAATTTTATGTTTAAATGTGTTTAGGTGAAATAAAAATATGTACATACAGTATAAGGGAAAATGATTTTATCGACAGTGAAGGTTCGTTACATTAAATTATGTGGATTTTAATGTTACTTCCATTTCTTTTATTTCCTTTAAATTTTCAGTTCATCATTTTTGTGGTTCATGAATTCATTAAAATGATCTTTCTTCTTATAATTTTTCAAGTATTTCGAACATTAGGTTGTTTGATTTTACGTACTTTTAAATTTCGGTTATTGACAGTCATAAAATTAAAATGTTTAGAATGATTGTGACGGTCATAAAAAGTGAAACTGTCACATGACGTGTCATGTGACATTTTTTGGATTTTACAGTTTTAAGAGGGTTAAATAATTCAAATCATATTTTTTGTTACTAAACATTTTATTGTTTAGCTTAAACTAGTAGGAACATTTTTCGAGTAAATTACTATAATAATATGTTACAGATTGCCATATTAAGTTTCGTTTCATTATAATATGTATATTTCGCAATAGAAATATCACTTGAATACAAATCAAATATCTTTCGAAAACAAAAATCTCTCGAATCAAATGTTTTTCAAAAACAAAAATCTCTCAAAGTAAATATATTTCGAAAATAAAAATCTCTTAAAGCAAATATCTTTCGAAAACAAATATCTTTCGGAAACGAATATCTCTTGAATACGAATAAACTATTTTAATCACCGTTCTTAACAGTTAAATCTTTGGCGAACTCTTTAAGTTCACAATACTGTAAGTTGCTGAAGTCAGATTTGTCTCTACATTTGAAACATCACATTCAAACATCTCAGTCTCAAAATCAAAGATCTCGTCAGGCTCATTTTTCTTTAGCAGAAGGGTCGACTACGCGCAAATTGTGCGAAATATGAGTTAACTTACTAGCTCTCTCGTTCGAAAGACGGTTTCTTCTAGCACAGTGGATCCAGCCAAATGTGCTAAAGGAACGCTGTGTTGCAACAGATGTAGATGGAAGTTTCAAAATTTCAGCTGCAATCATGCCGAGAGCTGTCTTTTTACAAGTTTCCTTCCACCATAACAACGACGGAAGATATTTCAGTGAACTTTTAACAAAATCACTACCCCAAAAACCGGTTTAACTCTGATATTGTACAAGTTCTTTAATCACTAAAATTTTATCTAACTCAAACTTCTTTCCAATTTGAACAATGACTTCTGAGGCCGGAACTTTCTGCAAAGGAGTTAAGTGCGCACCTTTATGCAGCGGATGCACAATATTCGCAACATAATGCATTGATGTAAGAGCCATGTTTCGGCGCTTGTTTAGACTTTTTACGATCGTGACCTTTTGATTTCCATGAAAAAAATGGCAAAATCGAAAGAAACGAATCAAAATGCTACCCCAGGAAAAAATCCGCACATTGGAATAGATTCGGAATCAACTCGATTTTGGATCGTTTTCGAGTCGAAAATGGATCGAAACCAAGTCTGAATTTGTTGCATTGAAAAAGAGCCGAAAACGAGTCGAAAATGGATCGAAAAGAAGTCGATATTTTGAAACAGTGAAAAATTTTAAAAAATCTTTTGGTCTTCGGATTCGAAATTAGGACTTTCAGATTATGAAGCCCGCACTCTACCCCTAAGCTATTCGAGACGTAGTATTTATGTAAATAGTATGCTCAAATAAGTAGTACGCTTGTTGTTGTAGTTCAACAAGGTCTTTTATCAGTTAGTTTCTAAGTATCTTGACAGCTTAGGGGTAGAACGGGCTTTATAATCTGAGAGTCCTGAGTTCAAATCCTGAGACCAACAAATTTTTTTAAATTTTTCACTGGTTTCAAAAACTATATGTCAAATCGACTTCTTTTCGAGCCATTTTTGACTCGTTTTCGGCTCTTTTTCAATGCACCAAATTCGGACTTGGTTTCGAGCCATTTTCAACTAGAAAACGATCCAAAATCGAGTCGATTTCAAATCTATTCCGATGTGCGGATTTTTTTCTGGGATTCCAATTCTCAGAAATTTCGCGGTACATGAGACAACTTAGAGTTGTCACCTTGCAATATGATCACAACCGGGGCGATGAGATCTCGCAGCTTTTTAATAAGGTCCCAAAATCGCGGCTCAAAAATTAATTTAGTCGTCGCATCTTTCAAATCAGCTTTAGGATCGATAGCAAGTGCTTTTATGTTATGCTCATTGGCAATAAATCTGAGCCCTAACGCGTTTCTCCGAGAAGTTTCAAGGATAAAGTTGTTTTCGGATTTTCATCGTCAGTTTCTCGTTTTTAAATACCTTCAAAAAGTGCGCTGAGAATGTGCAAGTTCTTTTTTTCATTCAAAATCGTAACAACGCTTTTACGTAAATTTTCAAAACTTTCTTGTTTGAAAATATTTTTCACAATGAGATGTAAAAGATGCGCCACGCAACCGTAAAAAAATGTGATCGTTTTCGTATTCGAGTTTCAAAATTTCCCACGCTGCCTTCATTTTATTTTCATTGTCGGAGCAAAAACCTAAAACTTCAGTTATACCGAGCTGTGCTATTACTTTTGAAATTTCGTTTGCAATATAATCAGACGTTTAGTTGTTAGCTTTGGTTTCAAGTGACGAAAAAACTACCAGTTTTGGTGTTGTGACAATGAAGTTTATGATTCCCTCATTCCTAATATCACTCCAACAAATGGTTGTTGGCAGTGACAAGCAGACTTCATGCGCGAGGGACATGCGCTATGGTGTTCCCCAGGGCTCGGTCCTAGGCCCATTATTGTTCGCCATAATGATCAATGAGATTCCTGGTGTTCTTTCATTTTTTCAACACTTGTTGTATGCTGATGATCTGCAGATATATCTTTACTGTGAACCTCGTATCTCGCTGAATACTTTCAGATCATTACAGGCGGACATTGATCGAATCCAGCATTGGACTCGCTCAAATGGGCTGATACTGAACGAGGAGAAGACCAAGTGCATGCTACTCGGTACTGGTCGCTTCATAGATGAGATCGATTTAAATGTATTGTTTAGACTGCAAATACAAGAAAAAGACATTCACTATGTGAGTAATGCAAAAAATCTAGGCTTACATCTCGATTCGTAACTCACCTGGAAGCTGCAGGTTGAGCATATCTGCGCTGCAGTTTGGAGGACCCTGAGACATTTACAGTATAATTCTTTACCTTTAAATCGTGATTTGAGGTTACACTTAGTGTAATCCTTGATATTTCCAATGTTTGATTATTGCTATGCGATTATGACGATTATGACTTATGAACTCAAAAGTCAACTGCAGAAGGCTATGAATGCATGCGTGAGATTTGAGACTCGTTCGAGGTATGGTGAGCACATGACTGCTTACTTAAATCAACTGCAGTGGTTATCAATTGCCAATCGTCGCAAGTACTATCAGGGAACAGTCATCTATAATGCGATCTATAATCGATGCCTTTTGTATATCGGAGATCAATTCTTCTTTAGAACTTTTTCGGCACAACGTCGAATGAGAAGTCAGACCGAGCTTTTATTGACTGTTATTGAACATACCCATCGCAAGACTGGAGTTTTACAAAAAGTCCTTTGTTATCTCTAGTTGTGAATTCTGGAATAGCCTTCCTCTGAACGTTCTTCAAGCGACCTCGGCCGACATGTTTAAAGAAAGATTAAGTGTATATCTCCTTCTAGTGCAGGCTACGTAGAGCTGTGATCTTAATTTTAATTTTAATCGGAATGCTATTTATTTGTATTTATATTAATTTTTTCTTTTCTTTTGGCAATCACAATCACAAAATTGGCAACGATAGTGCGTCGTCTTTTGACCCTCTTTTTTTAGTAATTTCACATAATGTTTTTCGATGGATTCGAAATGTTTCTTTATTTTCTGTCAAAAGATAAACAAACAATTTTGAATTTTTTGTGTCAATTATTTTAGTACGAAATAAGTTTAATTTGTATTTGGATTTCCAATTTTTAACTGTATTTTTATCATTAGAACTAACCTGTTATTTTGAACCTTCGTATTTGATAACAGCACTCGAACGTAGAACAAAAACAAAGAACAAAATGCACTGCACGTTTGAAAAGAGCTTTAACGAACTTTCTTAGAAGTGTTCACAAGGTCGATGTTTTTGATAAGAAGGGTATGCTCTCTCTTTAACATCAGCAATCAAGATGGCGACAGAAATATCGATAGCAACTTGATTGATTATCGTTGAGAAAAATTTGTATAAAAATTAAAAATAAAATTCGGGGCTACCTCTACATAGATGTGCCATTACAGGTCACATTTTTTTGTCACATCACGTCATGTCACGTCAGTCACGTTATGGACTCGTTTCGTCACTGACGATCATGACGATCCTTGACCCGCGTCTTGACCGGTCACGTGACAGAGGCGCATCTCTGTTCTTCTACCAGTTCGGTATATCGCACTTTACGTACAATCATACGTACCCGTTATTACTATTAGAAGCCCGGACCCCGCAAAATCTGTGCTTTTCGGTTGTGCGGTCCGGGCATCTAGGTATACGAAAACTCCAGGTATTTGTATATACCTATAGTATAGGTAGGTTTTCGAACTTTAAAAAAATGGAATCACAAATAGCATAGTAGCATTTTTTTTCAACGATTTAAAAAAACATGAAACAAACAGATTGCAATTGCATCTGTTAGTAAAACTTTTGCATTAGAGATTTTGTCTATATTTATCGCGTACTTAATATACACCGGCTACGATAACGATGTATTGAGTTCCAGGAAGAAAGGATGTTATGATTTCTCTATTTTTCCAACTTTTTTGCGAAAAATATAATACAACTTATCCATCGAACGAGTTTACCTGGGTCTTATAGCGGATGAAATAAACTTCCGGCTTGGTAGGTTGAGTTGGAGGTTGCGTTGGTAACACTACGTCCGGGGCTTCTTCTGGTTTTTTAACCAAAACATAAATTAAAGTTTTTTCTTCATCTCGCGCAGGCAAAGGCGGTAGTGCTGGAGCAGTTGGTGCTGGAGGAGTAGGAGCTTTAATGAATACAATCTTGTAATGTTTCTGCGGAGGTGGTGCAACAGGCTGCGTTCTCGGAGCTTTGTATTCTGGTTGTTCCGGAGGTGGTACATGAACATAGACGTGTTTATGGATCACTGGTTGTTGCTGCGGAGTTCCGTAGCTTGTAGAAGGCGGTCCATAACTTCCACCTGGAGATGGATATCCTCCACTTCCAGGAGATGAGTATCCCCCACTGCCGCCACTATTACTGCTAGATGGTGGAAAGTAGGAAGATGGCGGTTCTGGCCTCGCCGATGACCATGAAAATCCAAGTACTGTTAATACCTGTCAATCATTTAATACATCGGAATTTAGAAAACACACTGCATATTCATCACAGAAAAGTCTTTTAGTAAAAGAAGGCACATTATAATTAAATTGAACTTAAGCGTAGCCTTTTATGTTTCTCATCAAAACATAAAATTTTGCACATCCACTTGTTTCTACTCATATAATTCCGCTGAGACCAAGCATACTAACTGGACACGATAAAATATTGGTATACACAATAGTGCCAACAGGGGTTACTCAAAACGGGAAATAGGTGCTATTATATTTTGTAACAAGTACGTAAAAATCAACTGCGACATACAAGCTGGAACTGCTAAGCCGGCGGCGAGCCGAGTGACCCGAGGGGCGATTCGGCCAACTGGACACTCACGTCCCAGCTAAGCTGAGCAAATAATTTTTTCTATTCCACTTGTTCTTGAACTGAAGAAAAAGTTAAACGAACTTTGAATTGACAAGTATGACTCACGCACTGTTAATCATACTTGTTTGATCTGCCATGCCAAAAATGAGTTAGTGCGTTTAATTTGAACTCGATAACTCTCATTTTTTTTAATTTTTTATGGAACCATCCTTAATCTGGACAAGGAGTGAGGGGTGATGGTCGAGCTTGATATGGTTGTATAAAGTTCAAAGAAGTATTAGACAAGTATTTTTTGCAAGTTGTGTGTCTTTTTGTACTAACTGTTCGTTTTTTATTGGAAGAAAAAGAGCGATTAACTTTATTCACTCAAATTTCTTAGTCATGATACTTAAATTGAGACACAGAAATATTTTGATACTTAGTTTTCGGTATTTGAAAGACTTCGGTAGAACGTACAACACCCCATAATCGATAAAAAACGTAAAATCACTATAACTTAATTTAATCGTCGAAGTATGTCGCCACTTGTTTTAAGGTGGGCCGCACCATTTTTCCATCTTGTTTTGACACCTTGAACGTGAGAAAAAAATCCCAAGAGTGTGACTAATGTCGAAAAATTTTTATTTTTTGAACCGCTAAGTGGAAGTTAATTTCAGATTTGCTCATATATGAGTAGGATAGGATAGGATAGAATAGGGGCCCTCAGAACCCCAACTTGGAATTCAGCAAAACTCTAACTTGAGATAGAGAGAATTCCAACTTAGCGTCAAAAAATCGCTAAGGATTGGCGTTTACAGAACTCCGAACTGTTTTCGGTGTAGTGTGGTCTAAAAATGGATAAAACTTCTGAGAGTTCCGTCCGTAACCTTACTTTGAAGTATAAAGAGAATAATAAATTTTAACGCCAAGTGGGAACGATTTTAATTGAAATTCATGCAGTGCCTATAGCGATTTCGAATTTTATACTTTAGGATTTTTCATAATTTCTCATTCAAAAATAACATACATGCCTACGTGTCACACCGAAATGAAATAAGTAATGTAGTATAAGGGTTGGCCAGGTCACTGGTCATATAAGTTTAAAGTCTGAAACACGTTTTGAAATGAATACAAAAAGAAACCCAATCAAAAAGAAAGGAGTTTTTTATTTGATTTCCTGCTTTCGATGGTTTGTTGTCTTCTGTTCATAAAAAATGTGAAAAACAAAAAAAAAAAACAAAAACAAACAACAAAACCAAAAATAAAAAAACCCACCAAAAATAATGTTCTGGTTTTGGTTTCTTTTTGCTTTCGATTTTTTGGTTTATAGTTTGTTTTTAATTTTGCAGTTCTGGTTTCATTATTGATTTGTTTTTGATATTTAAGTCCAAGTTTTGTTTCGAACTGATAGTTTTCTATGTTGTTTAAATTTTTATTCCGTGCGAAATTCGAAATTGATGAGTTTTCGAGTTCTGCGGTGTTTAGGAAATCCCAGTTAAGTGACATTTGCAAAATCTACAAGGTTTTTGCAAAAATTCTGAAATTCTGAAAGTTTAGCTTTTGATCATGAGTTGTTGAATTCAAATTATATATCGTACAATAATTGACAGTAAATCGTCGCACTCATCATATTTTTTGATATAAAAAGCTACTGACTCAACTTACCAGAAGAAGTATTTTTAACAACTCGATAAAAAATATAGATAATGGTTTAGAGGTCTCAAAAGTTACGATTTTTTTAATAATCCATAGGTTCCTACGTTGCTCATTTTTTCACTTACATAGTTGTATTCTATATTCAGATTAAGGTTTTTTCGTCATTGACTTAAAAATTAATTATTGACGTCCATGTGACAGTCTGTGGCTCTGTTTATTGTCAAAATAGATGAGCTGACACTAACAATCCAGGTTTTTATGATTTGCGATCCCAACTTTTGATTTGAACTATGTATTAGTTCAACCTCATACACAGTGTTGTTTATATCTATCGTCGTAATGATTGCAAAATCTGCAACATTTCAGCCTATTCCTGCCTAGGATTGAAACTTCATTAAATATTTAACTTTTCTTATTAATTATACTCCGCGGATTAGAACTTTTATGAATAGTTATCTACACTTTTACTTTTACGACTAAGACTTACTAAATATCACCTTGTTCTTGTTTCTCTAATCTTTTGCTTATTATTTTTGTAAAAGTTATCTGAAGGAAGAATAGCGTCTAATTTCAATTGTGTAATCGAAAAATTAATTTGATGCTCATAATTTTTTTCTGACGATGAACAGTCTACTAGTTTGGTCTTTTATCATCTTCATTATCATCATCTATATGCTATTAACTTTCTCTATTAATTGAGCGCTTCCTATTTTCAGTGCGCGTTTCATTTCAAATCAACGTAACGCTTTCGTGATTCTACCTCTCTTACGGTTAGAATGTTCGATGCAAGTCACACAAAACGTGTAACTGAGAAGTTATTATTAATTGCTTCCGGTAGAAATCTAAATTCGTTTAATAAAAAAATCATCGCACGTTGAAAATAATACTCCTATTCAAAATCTTAGATGTTTGTTGTGCACCTACACAAATTTGTCCGAAGTTAACGACAAAATGAACCGATCAAATCTATACAGTGTTATGTACACTTTTTACGCAATAAAAAAGGACGCGGTTTTTTTATTTATAAACCGTATTGTTGTAATGCTATAATGGTTTAAATTTAGTGAAAGCGAGCAAAATTTATTATTCGGTTTGTGAAATGGGATACAACCGTCCCTAGTCGACCCGATAGCTCAGTGTATTCGTTCACGTCTTATTGATGGCCTATGAAACATGGCAAAAGTTTAATGATCTTAAATCGTAAAATTCACAAACCATTTAACTTTTGACATTGATAATAGTTTGCAACAAAGTTCTTCAAATGCCGATATATTATCATTTATAATACTCAATTTTAATATTAAATAATTGAAACCCAAGAAACGTAGTTAAGACTTAAGCTTTTGTAGATATAAATCTCAGAATTTAAAAAATTTTTATTACGTTAGACAATACATAATGTTAAGAAAACTAACTGGAACGGTTAGAGAGATTCTGAAAGAAAGTGAAAATAGTTCAAATGAAATATTACATAAACATGTTGTTAGGTATTTAGAATTGTTTTTAGATGAAAAATGTATTTTTGCGAAACTATAGTTAAACAAAACAATTTCGTAAATGTGTATTATGCGGTTATACAAATAGCAAGAGCAAAACAAGCGTTTGTTGCATGATCGTCTATTTATCCTTCCGATAACTTCTAATCGAGCGTAATTCAGCATACGCTACTCATAAGACTAATTCTGGCACCCGATTGTCAAACCTGTTATAATGTTTGCATTTAAGTGCAGAGTATTTAAACAAGCTACTACACATCAGCTCATCCAAATTTCTTAAAGACTATTTCTGAAAAAAAAAGTCTGTAATTTTCTGTAAACTAGTTGATAATCTGCTAAAAAAGAAAACATTAACACAAAATGATTTTTCTATACCTTGAATGGAGTATAATTTAATTGACGGCTACTGGATTGATGTATATAACGAGTAAAAGTTTCTATGCCTTTTCTGACCATTTATTAGTCGTGATTACTTATTATTATACCTTTCAACACACGGTAGAAAATCACAACAATATTATGGTGTCAGTAGATCTCGATAATGTTTAATCTCGATATTGATACTCATATTAACCTTACAACAGTCAACTTTGCGCTATTATTTAATGTTTTTGGAAATTTGTTTGGTGTCGTGCGATCTTTTTCAAATTACGGGACAAATGATCACTAAAGATAATTGTTCTGACTGTTTGACTCATCATCATCTTCATTATCTAAAAATCAGAGAGAAAGTTCAGTAATCGTACTTTTAAAGGTGCACACAGGTGTTAATGACCATGCGTCCGCAGACGGAGAAATCTTAGAATGATTTCTGTGGTCGCGCGGCAAAACCAGGTAACTCCATTTTCCGAAAACGCCAGAAAAATGCATTCAAAGTTTTTGATTCTATTCTTGCATTTCTTATTTTTCAACTATTTACAATCAAAATTAGCAGTTAGAGAGAAATCAATTAATTTTTGCAATTCATTTCCGGAAATGCAATAACAAAGATGAAAGTGAAAACTTTAGATTTTTATCGAGAATTGGTAGAAGAGATTTTATTCAATGTTATAAAGAAACAATATTTTTCACCCTTTCGATCCCTTCTCCTGCAGACACTCCAAAGAGTTACAAATTCATTCAGTTTTACTTTCAGCGTCCTCAACAACATAAAAAAACCAGACTCATACTAATTTCCTAGTACCACAGACTAGAACGAGTGGCCTATTCGTTATAAAGCTTTATTTAGGCGTGATGTTTAGACGAACAAACAAGCTTGATTTTATCATATATACCTCTTGCTATATTGGCGGGAATAAGGATTATTAATTATTATCATTGTACTAGTGTTAAGGGATATAAAATTTTATCAGTACAGAACGTTAACTCATGAAAGATTAACATAGGCTACATCAACAATCAACTTTCTGATTTTTTTGAATGAAAACTCTCAAAAACATAGGGTTTTAAATGTATAGTTTATTAGCAAATTTAATTCGAATTAATTTTTTACTATGAACCCGACAGTGAAAATCAGAATCTTAAATACAACAAATTATAGTTTATCGCATTTTTTACTTGCAAAATTATATTCCAAATTATCAACACATTCGAATTAAAATACATTTCAGTTTTCGTGATAAATCGTCTTTTACGCATTATGAGTACATCGAAAGTCATACTACCGGGAATGCATCTTTACAGAAAACTAATAGTAGATCAATAATCGTTCTAAATATAACTATGTATATAGACACGACAGTGTTAGGAAACCGGAATATATTATCTGCGAATGTCGATCAAGTAGAAGTAATGTATTCAATGGAATTAATGCAGTACAATCAAATAACCATGCAATCGCACTTAGGTTTTATGAAAAAATTTCTCTTGAAAAGAAAAACAATGCATCAAGAGTTAACTGTAACTAAACATGCTTCTATTAAGGTGGAACTAGTGCGACAAAAAATACAAAAATTTATGCTGATACTGTAAGTCTTGGTATAGGTTAGAATATCGAAGAATCGGTCTCAACTTTTCTAACCGACTGTACTGAGCGTGAGATCTGATTGGCTCGAGCCAGCGCGACAAAGTCAGTCGTACAATTCACGTGTATAAAAGCAAAATACAAGTTCGCATTTAGCCACTTTTGATTGTTAATAACTCGAGAACAAAACTCATGAATTTTTAAGAGTATAATTAAGAATAATTAATAACAAAGAATAATTAATAACCTATATGTGCTATTTTTTTACAGGATTCGTAAAAGTGAAACAAATTTTATTGAAAAAAAGTGTGAAAATGTGCTGATACAATTGCCCCGTCCTATCTTTCCTGTAGGTACTAATGAGAGTAACTTTGAGATTAAAAATCTTCGTTATCGAACTCAAGATGTCTTTAAAATTTTAACAGCAGGTGTACGAATACCTAACGAACATTTTCTGAAAGTGTAATAAATTTCGTAAGAAAACGAATTCCGATCTAGTCCCACCTTAAGCCCAAATTAGAATGAATGATTTATAAGATTTAATAAAAAATTGTTATTGTGGAACTAAATACTAGTGGGAAAAATGGAATGCATGAAAAGTTGAACTCCTACCTATGATTAAATAATCTAAATGTATAACGAGTTGTAATCACTTGTTATCATTATCATTAGA
Organism: Telenomus remus; assembly: GCA_020615435.1. Taxonomy (NCBI): domain Eukaryota; kingdom Metazoa; phylum Arthropoda; class Insecta; order Hymenoptera; family Scelionidae; genus Telenomus; species Telenomus remus. Next base: position 5,490,590 of record CM036336.1, read on the forward strand.
TTATTTATTATAATAAATAAACTGTTTAATAAAAAGCGTTATAGTAATTCTTGACAAAATTTGGAATTTGTCGATTTTTAGGGTTGCTGATGACGAATCCGTCAAATGTGACAACACTCAAATTTGCAGTATGGAACGTGCGTCTATAAATGACGCTTCAACAAGATTTATTTCAACCCTAATTCAATAGCTTTTGAATAATTGTAGAGTCTGTTTGTTGGTGATCAAACTTAGATCCCTTCTCCTTCGAGACCGATAAGAAAATGTAGTACAAAAATAAGCAACGTAGGGGAGAAACATTAGCTATAACAGCGTCCTAAAAATGTTATTTTGCAAGAATGTCCCTTCTCTAAGAAGGATGAAGGTAGATCTTCACAGGTCTAGGGTTAAGGTAGACTGTATGTGATTAGTGTTTTTTAAATTTTTTCAAAAATTAGACGAATTCTAAGTAATGAGATTTTGTGGTAAATGTTTTTTAAAAAGACGAAATATTTTATTTTGCTTATCGACACCCTTCGTTTCGCAAATATCTTCCTAAAGCCGTGTTTCAATATCTAAAAACTTTCTGATTGAAATCGCGATACAGAAGCATAGCTGTGTCGCCGTATACGTGCGATTACGCAAAGCACCGTAATGGGGGTGCGTAAGCTACAGTTGCAAACGAGTTGTGTAAGCGTAAATGCACATACAAGTAAAAAAAGTCACAGATAACGTTTTTTCATACGTTGGGACGTTACAAAAAAGGGTTACAAAAAGCTTCTCTCTAGTAAATAAAAATTAGGTGTTACACTTAAATAACTGATATGTTTACTTTCAATATTCTCGTCAAATTTGAATAAACCCATTTGAGTAAAGATTCAAATGCTTCAATTTGACATACTCGGTTATCCAATCAGTTTTTTGATATATTGTGTTGTTTCAGTTACTGAAGATTATCTAAAGGGAGAGAAGCAATAATTTGGGTCATTCGTTATAATAATTTCACTGAGTTCCGTTTTATTCACAGTTAATTTCTATTTTCATAATACATATAAAAAAACTAATTTTCAGATAATTCACTTGTAACAATTATGAATTTAAAATTTGGATAAATATTAAATGAAATCCTAACTATAAGATTTATAAATACTTATTTTTTTTGATTGAATATTTCAAAATAGCAAGAAACGAAAGGCTGTGCTTTGTGGCAAAGAATTTCTTGTTTATTATTTTAATTGTTGCAACTTGAAATTTTAAAAATAATGTATGAATTAACGTTATTTTTCTGATAAATTTATAAAAATTTATGTTATTTTTGTGTTTTCAAATATTTTTGTGATTTAAAAGTTAAAACACAGGAAAAAATTTATAAGAAATCATCTGTTGTTGTCGGCTAAAAGGAAGCTTAAAAATTACTAACAAAATTGAAACAACGCTGGCTGTAAGTGGACGATTGCCAATGCAAGAACCAGCTATAATGGAAATTTGCACGAAATTTATTAAACAATCAACATATTTCGTAAAATGATATAATTTTAACTTTTTTATCAAAATACATGCACTGAACGAACAATGCAGGTGATTCACCCTAACATCCTATAAATTATAATGAACAGGAGTTATACGATTTATAACATAATAAATTATTAATACAATAAAAACGATAAGAACCTTTAACAAAAACACTGTCCTGGTTTACCTCCCTCAACCTTAAATACAAGCCACTCACAACACTTCCATTCGAAAAATTCGAAGCAAATTTGTACTAGCATTGAATCCATATAAATTAATTACTTACAAATAAAACTCTCATCGTATTGTATCCTCTGGAAAATTGTTCCAGAAAAACGGACAACCACTATTCGCTCGTCGCACTTTCTTTCTCGTCTGCACGATAAACGTCATCTTGTAGATGTTTATATACGCGGATTGCTAAAGAAACGGCAAGAGAGCGTGCATGTTTATTTGTGCGACCGGGGATTCTCTTCAGTTAAAAGTAGAGAGTGGCACATTGTTGAATCGAGATAATATCATAAAGGTGCACACATTATCTGATGACGTTCGAAATAGATACGCACATGCTCCGTTTCGACCAGGTTCGCTGATTTACGAAAAGTTACAGAATAACTCATAAAAACACGTCGTTGGCTTGGATTGCTATTTTGGCAATTAGCACGAATCGAAAAGCGAATCGAGGCAACTTTGCAAAGTTGAATTTGTATGAATTCTCGGATCATATACTAATTTACGGACTATGTGTACACCCTAAGATATCGGTAAAACTTTGATTAAGGACCTATTTTTTTCAAACCAAATTTTCGTTATTCAATTATAGAATGATTTGAAAATGATATGAAAATGGAGGCGTTCTCAAAAGTGACAAGTGGGATATCGTTGACTAATGTAGGAAATAATTTTAAAGGCCTTCTAATTGCTTTTAAGTTTATATTTTTATTAACTCATTTATTTATTTACTCATAGTAGGCAGCACTAAAAACTGGTAAAGTCTACATAAGGAATATGAACTAATATTATATTGTACACATCTATATAAAATTTTTCGCGATGCGGTGGTAGTGGCACAAGGTAATGACGGAGTTGAAAAATTTAAATGGGCTGTGGTGGTGACGTTTCAAAGAGGTGTCGTCTAGAGTGTCCCTTAAGAGGCAAAACAAATTTTTTTTACGTCTCACCCCTCAAATCGTCTCGAAATATATAAAAAAATTCTAAAAGTACTCCCAGATTTTTTCTCAATATTTAAGTGACCCCTCTAGGCCCATATTGATTTAGTGTTTTTTGCCCGAGGCAAAATTTTTCCCTTTTTTTTGGTACCGCTTAGTACAAATGTCGGGACCAAACAATCCCAAATAAAATTTTTATTTTTCTTCTTTACATTTGAAATTTGGTCCCGCTTGGTCTGGTTTGGTATCGCTAAGTCCAGTTTTTGTCCGTTTTCCGGACTACCCGGTACCAAAGTTGGTCTTATTTGGTACCGAAACTATCCCAGTCGGGACTAGAAATTGTTTTGTTCGAACAAAACTTTCTCTTTCGAATAAGACTAGTCGATACTAAAACCTCGAATTTTTCATAAGCTTTAGCATCATGACCGAGGTAAATGATTATTGATCAAAAAAGTTAAAATGAAGTATTAAAAACAAACTTGAGATCACATTCTCAGGTGCAATCTATGATGCATCTTAAAATCGCCACGTGGGGAAAATGGGGTTCACTATATTACAATTTTTTTATACATAACGTAATTACAACACATACACATTCATACATATAATACATACACGCAGGCACACGCATACAAAGTAGGGACGCAGGTAGGAACGCAAGGCGACGAGGTTCGAACGCAGGATTCTGAGCACGGAAACTCAGCACGCTAACAGATGAGCTATCGAGTCGACCTAAACTACGTGTCTAAGTTTCAAATACCTTCAAATCTTAAGACACAGCGCGTTTACTTCTTAGTCAGTGATACGGATGACACATGTCAGTAAAAACAAATGATCTGTTCTCTTTTATTTCCGAGAGATCTCGATACTTCTGAAATAATCAAGAACAAAGTTCATTTTCGTTTGTGAACAAATATTTAACAATTAAACAAATGAACCGTTTGGAAAAAAATTGCTTTTACTTTGGTTTTAAATATTACGGATTTTTTTTCACTTACACTTAAGAACGTGTAAGAACGTTTTTGTTTTGTTAACAAATATATGAAAAAGAAACAAATGTACTTTTCACCCAAAAATGTATTTTTATGACGAAAATACTGTTGTTTTTGTTCAAAAATTTATAGAAATTTTTTTCGTAAACTAGTTTATTGTAGTTTACTATGTTTGAATTGGATTTAAGTTTCCAGGATTAGTCATCCTTTTGTTTGAAATTTTGTACGCACGAGCATCAGTATTTATCCATTTGAAAAGGAATGACTGCCGCTAGCAGAAGGTAAACAAAAGCCTAATGATGCTGCTATAGTTAAACGTTTTCATAAGTTTACCGGACCCAAGTCGGTACCAAATAGACCCAAGTCGGTACCAAGCGGAACCAAACCGGACCAAGCGGACCCAAAAATTTTCATTACGAATCGTTAGTTTGTTTGTTTAGTCCTAGTCGGGACTAACCCGAGACTACGCGGTACCAAGCAGGCTTGGGATAATCCGAGAACAATAGAAAATTCGACCAGACGGAACCAAACCGTACCAAGCGGTACCAAAAATTTTGCCTCGGGTGATTATAAAAATCAATGAACATAAATCAACGATAACAATATTTCACATAAATGTTGCCAAAAAAATTGTTTTTAAGGGTTTTTGGGGTCGCTGAATCCAAATCTGATGTCAAAATTTCAATTTGGTACAATTTAGAGGTGGCGTCACTTACACGGAACCAAGATTTTCATAATTTTTTGTATTTTTGTATGAAATTTACATTTTTGAGGTCACTGAATCCGATTCTGAGGTCTAAATTTCAATTTTGAACAATTTATAGATGGGACTACTTACAAATACCAAGATTTTCATCGTTTTTTGTGTTTTTTATAAAAAAATTATATTTTCGAGGTCACTCAACTTAAACTCATAGTAAGAATAATTATGAACTCTCAATTTTATCTTTAAACTTTCTTTACTTTTTGGTGGTTAATTCAAATTTCATTCTTGTTCATTTCACTTCGAGTTTGTTTATTTCCAATTGTTTTTTTATTTTTTGAATTACGACGATGTTTTGGAAGTAGCTTCGTCAATGAATGTTGAGGTGAACGGTGATAAGCTTTATGATGAAATCATTTCAATCAACGAGATTTTACCCAAATAGAGAAATGAAAACTGCCAAAAAATTACGGTGTCTATTTCAAATTTTGACAGCTGTCAACAGCTGACGATAGAGGGTGCCCAAAAAAACTAATTCGAATTTGTTTGAAATACAGTGGACTTAATCATGCAAAATGGCGATTTTTTACGATTTTTTTGCATTTGAAGCTACTTTTCGTTTGCTTTTACTGTACGAAAAAATCTGAAAAAATTCAGGTAATATCTACACATCCAAAACAAATTTTTAGTGGCATTAAACCTGTTTTAATATTGATTTGAAAGCCTTAAAAAAATTAAAACATCAAAAAAACATGTTTTTATCGATCCCAGGGGTGGGGGTGGCGGGTGGGGGGTCGCGACACATCTTGAAAATTTTTTTTTTTTTGGTCCCATTCAAGAATTTTGGGTTGATTTTTTTTAACCCTTTGGGGGCCGCCAGACCCCTCTTAACCCGCTACCCCCTTTCTTTTTTTTTTGAACAATTACAATGGTTCAGCTAGCTTAACCTCAAGCTGGCTGGACCACTAAAATATAAGTGAAAGAACCGAATAAAAATAGATCTATTATTTATTGCTCATTAATTGCTAATTAATTATCGTCTTTAATAATTAATTGTCCAATTTTTTAACAATTTCACAATGGTTTTATTCTTTTTTACGTCGGACCGTTCTGAACCGAGGTACAATCTCATCCAAAAGGTTCGGCGTGCAGGTATAAAAAAAGATTGAAACAGGTATAAGAGAGCCAATTCTGAGGGCCAATGGTAAACTCCGCCGATCGAAATACAAAAATTATGTTATTATTAAAAATGCAGGTAAAAAGGAAAAAAGGGAAAATCATGGTATAAGTAGCATGGTGACGCAACGCGCATAGCGTCGGTCATGACCAATCAGCGCTTGGCCCTAAATGTACGTGCGGACCAATCAAATTCGTGGCGGCATTCAAACGAGTGTATCTCGACCGTTTTGTTTGATTTCTTCGAACAAACAAATTTTCTTACAAATAAATGCGTGTAATTGTAATTAATTAGTAAATTAATATAGTGTAAATGTATGAAAAAAGAGTAAGTATTAAACTATTAAAAACCATAAAACGAATTAGTTTCTCTGAAAATGTAAATAGTTTTGTTCATCAAAGTATACAAATGCATGCACTTTCAATCTTGCTGAGTTGGTTTATGATTAGAATAGCTTTACCTACAACCTTTACCTAAAACCTTTGTCTCACAATTTTCCAAGATGAATTAAACCTAAAATTTGCCGATTTTATATTACCCACACCCAGGGCCTATCGATGAGCAGACCCTTTTGTTTTACCAGGTACTGCACTATGCGCATTGGAAATGTTTCTGGCTTAATTTTCGAAGATCCATTACCTGGGTCAGGTCATTCATTCAAATAAATGTTAGAAAAGTCTCTTGAAATGTTATTCTTATTTTGTCTGTCTTGTCGATAGCTTCTCTCGGAAATATGAATCGGTGTTCAAAATTTTTGTTTATAATTAACAGTAAAAATTAAAGTTTATCAACTTTTTTCGTTATTACACAAAAATGCCGAATTGTTGTATGCCCGGTTGCAGGAATAGATCTGATAGTAGTGTAAAAGTGAATAATGTATCGTGGTTTCGTTTTCCTACAAGTGATGAAAATTTGAGAATAATTTGGCTTCAAAAGTGCAACAAACCAGCGAATACCGATCTCAAAGATGGTATGTAATGAAATAAAATTTTTATTTAAGAAAATGTTATAGTTTGTGTCATAAATATTATGAAAAGTCAAAAATGAGAAGAAAATTCAGGTTTCATAATAATTTCATTCTCAATTCAATTCAAATGCATCTCTTTTGTTCTTCAAGGAGTTATTTTGTTTTTAACTTAATATTTATCTTGAAAGTTGAACATCCTTAAACAATAATCGTATTAAAGTTTCCCTAAGTTCTCAATATATTAAATTTCGTTTATGGAAATCTGACTAAATAGTTCAAAATTGAACATCTCAAAATCTTATCTAATTTTTGTGAGGATTTATCATTTTTATGAAATGACCTTATCGAAATTTGTTTTCAAAACTCATCTTCAAATCCGTTTTTTTTGATAGATTTTTAATACAAATTTCTTCGTTTTTCACTTTTTCCCGCACTTAATTTTGATTAAGAAAACGTCAGTGCATTCACACCAGCCTGATTTTCAAACTGTGTGATTCAATACCTAAATTTTCGTTTAATTCTATAGACTTGTTATTACTCAACAAAAAATGATCTATCATTTCAAAAAATTCAAAATAAAAATCCTCCTCTTTGAAATTCATCGACAAAAACAAAAAAAATTGTAAATCACTTTTTTTACGAACTGTACAGTTCAAATAGAAACAAACAATGTAATTTTGCATAGAATGTTAACCCTGTGTACTTTTCTGAGCAACATTCTGCAAGCTCTGCTTGATATTCAACTCCAGTTCCGGGTTGCCAGCCAACGTAGAAGTTCTCGCGTAACGTGGCAATGAATATGGAGGAACCTAGAAAAATAAAATCACATTTTTACCAGAACCTGAGAAAAAAAGGTTTCTATTTTCGTTTACAGGAGTTGTAAATTTTAACTACTTGAAAGCCAGTCTATACCCCTATAACGAACAACAAACCTTATATAAATATAAAATCTCATTAATAATTTTCTTAAATTAAATTTATCATCTATAATTAAATCGAATAAAAAATATAAACCAAAAGAAACGATTGAAAAAGACAGTTTTTATTTTTAAACTCTCGTTTTCCGAGGAGGAATCATGCTGTCGATTAAATTTCAGCGTTTGTGTTCCCATACATAAACATGTTGTTTTTATTCTTACCCAAGTTCTTTTTAACAAAGAACATTATGAACAAACATAAAACAAAACAATTTGCTACAGAAAATTTACCTGTTTCTGTCATCGATTTATGTTTGATCGAAGGCAAAGTTTGGCTGACTGATAATAAGGTTGAGATAACAGTTTTGGGCACTTTGATTTGAGGCTGCTGAATTAACACTACCTCGAGTAGATGTATTGTTCACTTCACTGATTTTCAAAATGCTGTGTATTGTAGAATACACGACTTACAGAATACACGAATTTATTCGATAAAAAATGAACCTTGTTTATAACCTTCAGATAGCTGTGGTTAGCTGGACCCGAATAATGGTGAATGAATAACTTTTTGTTTACTTTTTTTTCACTGCAAGTAAAAAACTATGTTAACAGTGTTGCCACCCAGCAAATATCTTATGAAAAAGCATCATAATAAAATTCTTATTTTCATGCAACACTTTTCGTCAACAATTAAAAAGACAAATTTTTGTTATAACAAAATAAATAATAACAAAAATAACTAGAGATAAGAAAAGTAATTTCTAATAAAAAAAACGAAATCTTATTTTTGTTCGCAGCAAGAATTTGTTCGGATCATTTCCGGGAAGATTGTTTTGAAATCCAATGGACTAATGCAAAACGCACGAAAGACAAAACTAGTAGACCAAGGAAAAAATTGAAGAAGGGTGCAATCCCGGAAGTTCTTCCTACAGAAATAAATCATCCATTGACACTTAACAGGTATATTTTTTTTTAGAAACTGAGTTGATAATGAATTTAAAAAAAAATGTTCTAACATATATTTGAATTTTAGAAGTGATCTTCCTTCCCATGATGAGCCTGAATTTAATCATGTCGCATCTTCATCCCAACTCTCATTTGAAGTTTATTTGGACTCATCGCTCGTCACATCAGAAATGGAAATGTAAGATCAAAATATATCATGTTCATAATGATTTTATGTCGAAAATTCAAATTATTACAAATTGTTTATATTGTGTAGATCCTTTTCCGATGAATCTTCGATCGGTCAACTTGGGAACAACATGGGTGTTGATCTTCAGGCCCTAGTGGAAGCAAATAGCAAAACGGATAGGGATGAACTGGAGTTGGAACAACAATTACAGCAAGCAGAGCTACGAAACAAGGAAATGGAAGACGAAATCAAATGCCTCTCGGAAACTATTTTGACTTTACAAAATACTATTCAGGATTTGCATAAGTCAAAATATAAGGACTCAAAAAAGCTAGTGGAACAGTTGCTGAGTAGAGTTTTTACACCTGGCCAAATACGGATGCTGATGACTAATAAACGGATCGTTTGGGGCTCAGAAGATATTGCAGCAGCCATTGCCTTGCATTGTAAAGGACCCCGGGCGTACAATCACTTGCGGATAGAAAGACATGAGCCATTACCAGCGGTGTCAGCGTTGCGGACAAGGTGTTCAAAAGTTGAACTGGAACCTGGTATACTGAAAGAAGTCCTCAAAATCATGAAGGCTAAAGGCCAGGACCTCACTCTTCTTAAAAAATTGGCAGCTTTGTCATTTGATGAAATGTTTATTTCAAATAAAATAGACATTGATCACAAAACACAAAAAGTTTATGGACCACACAGAAAGAGCCAGGTTGCGATGGTTCGCGGTCTATTTGAAAATTGGCGGCAGCCAATTTTTTACGATTTTGATCAGAAAATGACTAAAGAAATTCTATTTGAAATTACTGAACTGTACCGTATTGGATACATTGTGGTGGCAGTAACATCAGATGTGGGCCCAGATAATGTCGGACTCTGGCGTCAGCTCGGCATCGGAATCCAGAAACGAGGATCCACGGATGTAAAGTGCAGCATTCCTCATCCCGCCAATCCAGACTTGTCAGTATTCTTCTTCGCGGATGTGCCCCACCTCCTCAAACTGATCAGGAATGGTTACTTGGATAAAGGACTTCGAGTTGATGGTCTTTTATTGAAGAAGGATGTGTTTGAACAGTTGCTGAGCTTCAATAGAGAAGAACTTAAGATTGCTTTCAACCTGACTCAAACTTTGCTTGATGTTCAGAATACTCAAAGACAAAAGGTGAAGCATGCTGCTCAACTGTTTTCTAACAGGAATGCCAAAGCGATTGAATGGTGTGGACAGAGAAAATATTTCAAAAACATAGATGACGCTGTTTGGAAAAAAAGTGTCGAAGTGGTCCAGCTGATCAATGATTGGTTCGATTTGTTGAACTCATCTGCAGAATATTCGAAAAACGGCACCAAAGGATATGGTGTGGATTTGGAGGAGCAGAATGCACTTCTTCAAAGGATGGACGATTTCGTGAGAGAACTTCGAGTTGGAGATAGTAAATATCGGCTCCCATTTCAAAAAGGCATTTTGTTAGTCAACGAAGCTCTGCGATGTTTGCTACTTTATCTCCGAGCACGTTACAAGCTCAATGATGAGGAAATCCTGTATATACTAACGAGATGGATTCAGCAAGATATCCTAGAAAATTTCTTCTCCTACATGCGAGCCATGGGTTATGGCAATGATCATCCAACGGCTGTAGGAATGAAAAACAGAATCAAATGGTATATTTTGGGGAAACATTCTGCTCATGTGATTTCTAAAGGAGCCAACACTGAAGGGGATGAATCCGTGTCCTAGCTCATCAACATCGCAGATCTGGAGGCTGTTTCCGCGTAGAACCTGCAACAGGAAGCCTCCGAAATCACCAAAAATGCTCGGGAACTGTGTGAAGACCTTGAAGAAGATCACGAAATGGCACAACTTCATCTTATCCCTGAAGCAGACTTTGATGATGGCACCGAAGGAGATCACGAGATTGTAGACTCGTGGGAAGATGAATTGACAGCAACTGATGAAAGCAACCAAAATGTTATAAATAATTTAATATATATAATATATATTAAATATATATTAAATATATATATATTATATATAATATATATAATATATATATATTATATATTTATAATATATATTGTGACCTACATTTTTGGCCTACTGGCCTAATTCGCGTTCACATGTCTGTTCGGGCGCGAGCGCCGTGAATCGCGTTCGATTCGGCGCGCGCCTGCGCAGTACGTATCCCTCGCGCTCGCGTTCTTGCCGGCGTCTCATGACGCCATTCCGTTTTTCTGGAAAGTCGGAGCATCACTCCATCGGATTGTCGCATCGATTCTTCGTCGAAAAGTAAGTCGCGCCGCGTTTTCTTTGTGCCCCGAGGACGACGACAGCCACCAAGCCGCCGACGCCACTACGGAGCAACCGAACAACGTGACTCGACGGTGTTTCTGCGAAGCCTAAACTTCGCAATGGCCGAGTAGACGCTACGAGGGGGATGGCCGCTGGGGTTGCATCAGGGGATCCGCGGCCACCCGGGGCTCACTGCCCCGGGTTACAAAGTAAGTTGTAATGTTTCAATGGGCACCGGCCCTGGTCTCCGCGCGGTACGCGCCGGCGTTCGATCCGCTTGTCGAACGCCGTCTCAGTTATCTCCCCTCTCTCTCTCTCTCTCTCTCGCTCCGACACCCATGACAGGCGCAACGGCGTCTCTTGTTGTCTCGCTCTGATTTGCGAGTCATGTTTTGTTTCTGCCCGGATGGCATTTTTGTTTGATATTTTCGACGCACCGAAGTGCACATGAGTTAAATTTAATTCAGTTTTCTTGTTTACAGTCAAGTTTAGTTTCAATTAAGTCGATTCGTTTAATTCCAGTGATTTAGTTTTCTTTGCTTTTTCTTTAAGTTACTTACTTTTCATTTTCATTCGACGGGCACTAGGCCCATGTATTCTTTACAGACCAGGCTCCACTAGGGAGTCCTGATGAATAAACCACACTTTTTCCCCATACGAATTGCGTGATTTTGGTCTGTCCTCACCCGTTCCTTCCCAGCTTTGTTGTGCTTCGGCCCGTGGGCAGTCCAGATCGCGCAAAAGTAAATGTTTCTTTTCGGTTCATGTTTCTTGTTAATCGCAACTTTTTATTTTCCGGACTCACACCGGTGAGCTCAGCTGGACTGACTCAGGACCCGAAGATCTTTCTGTTATTCAAGGGTTTGGTTGTTCCCGAGAAATACAACCTGGCGCTCAACTCCAACTGTCATTTACGCGTACCGATCTCCCACCTTGGTCCTGGGAACCGAGACCAAGGTCGGATTTCGTGTTACAATGGCGCCCAACGTGGGGCACGTCTCCGTCGGTTCCGGGGGAATTTTGTTGTTTGTTTTCTGTAGTAGATTTTGGCCTGAAAATTTGAAATACGCTGCGAACGCGTTCAAACGTGTGCCTTTCCGTTTTTGCACATGTCCACCTGTCTGACTGACTGATCTGCGGGTCGACGCGGGTGATCTCGCCAGGGTAACCCCACCTCCTCGGAGATGGTTTTGCGTCGATCCAAGGACCGCGGAATTAGCTACTCCGCGTGTCAAATTGCATCGGTAATAACAGGACCGCGTGCAATGTTATGATTTGGGAGTCGACACCAAACATAACAAACCCGAACAAAACATTGAAATATTTTGTTTTGCATTTTGGTCGAGTAAAACTCGACTTTAGAATAAAATTTCGAGTTGAATATTTTATTTCAAATTAAAATACGACGCGTCGTGACGCATATGAGAGAGAGAGAGAGATAGCGAGAACTGCCTTTTGCAGTATGAGAGAGCCAGGCCGGTGCCAACTTGCTTACCTAGCTGGCTTGGTGAACCGATGTACCCTTACCCGGTGACCTTACCCCTGTACTTATCCTGTTCCTGAAACCACTTTATCACGACTTCCTGATACGATCCAAGTCAGCTGTCATTTAATTTCATTTGATTGCTTGGCTTTTGTAAAATTTAATTGCACCATTTGCACATTTCATTTCAACCTGAACGCACACTCTGACTTACGCTCTGTAACCAACGCACTACGTGCTAACCAGGGTGCTTTACTGTTTATTGACATTCTGACCCGCTTTTTGAAAATTTTTGGGATTGGCTTGTGAATTTAATTTCTTTTGTTTGTTTTGGCATTGCATTGCTTGTTCTTTCTCCCTGTAGAGGATCTCTAGGTCGAGTCCAGGAACTTGTAGTTGTTTTGCTGGTTTTCGTTTGCATTTTGGGTTTTGTTTATTTCAGAGAGGTATTGGCAGTGGAAACAACTCCCGTAGACGACGCACCAGGTCGAAACCAAGGTGCGCAACCAATTCTGTTGCATTTTCGGTTGCATTCTCGCTTGTTTGTGTTCCTGCATCACACCTTTCGCTTTTATTTTCATTTCGCTTTGCCTTTTCCATTCTTGTCACTGTCTGACTGTAAATTTCGCACGAAATGGAGCCCCTGCCTCTACGTGAGTTCGCGCTCTCAAGGCCGCAGGCCATGGCGCGTTACCGATTCCCGTTGGACGCGGTAGTGGCAGAGCAGATTGAGGATTGGGTCGACGCTCAGAATGAGTTCCTCGTGGACACGATTCTTCTCGACCTTCGTCTCTCCATGAACGGGACTCGCGTGGCACGACAGAAACGGCTCACCGAGTATTTGGTCAGGGAAATTCTGGGGGAGACTCCTGCCTTGGAGGGGGTGGTACAACGGCCTTCCCTGTATACAGAGTTGGCCTGGATCGGAGTTAGTGATACTCCTCGCTCGCTGTTCTACGAGTCGCCACCCAGGTTCTTAGGAGTTTTGAGAGATGACTCGCTGCCCATACGAATAGCTACGGGGAACGACCCTTTGGCAATAGGGGGTGCAGCAGCACCTCTGGGCCCTGGGGCCGGACGAGCCATACTACCTAGGGAATTTTCAAGGCCAAATTCACCTAGACAACGGTTAGTGGGTCCGAGTATTGCCAACTGGCAAATACCCCCGTCACGTGTTCGAGTTGGTCGACCACTGGTGACGGTCCCGACTAGCCGTGACAGCACGCAACCCCCACGCCAACAAGGTGCTACAGTTTCGGCAGCAGAGCATGTCGTCGTGGAGGACCTAGGTCCGGAGGATGCCGAGCATATTAATGAGGTGAGTACACCGACCAGACCGAGTGTTCCGCCCCCGCTTATTTCAGGTGTCCCATCAGTGTCCGGAGTTGCTACGCAGACGACGACCGTCCCACCTTCTAGGGGTAGGGCAACGGCACACCCGATTGGGGGTTACAAGAAGGTGAACCATTTGATTTCTTGGATCGTCGTGATTTTGGAGTTAGGTTTCGTGAACCCATTCCCACTTCGACGATGAATGAAGGAGATGGCGCTGAGGCCCGTTTTGGTTTACGTGCTTCGCGACTCACCGAAGACTTTACTATTCGTCCTACCGATTATCGTAGAGCAAATAACCCCCATATTTCTCCTGATAGGTTTGCTACTCACACAAGGCCTCCTGGGGAATCAACGGGCGCAGTTTCTCGCACTGTTAGGCCAGAGGCACGAGAGTCTCCAGATGACCGTAACCCGAATCGAACACAAACTCGGGAGCTTCCCTCAAACTGGTGGGACTCTCGACGCGCCTCTGAAACCGGTCGCCCGCTGGCGCCGCTACGACGCGATAAAAACCCTCGCAAAACTATTCGTGATTGGAAAATCACATTTGAAGGTGGGAACGAGTTTAGCGCGGAGGATTTTCTGTGTCAGATTTCGGAGATGCGCGAAGGGACTTCGATCACGGACACAGACCTTTTGTACAGTCTACCTGATCTTCTTCAAGGTATGGCTAAGGTCTGGGCCCGAGCTGAGGCTTATGCCTGGAATTCATGGGCTGATTTCGTTTACGCTTTTCGTGCTAGGTATAGCGATCGCGATTTTCAGTTTCGAGTAAGTGAAGAGCTCAAGGAGAGGACTCAAGGCCCTCATGAGCCAATTATCGACTACATCGCCGCTTTCCGGCATATCGCTAGGTATCTCAGTCCACAGCCACCACTTGACCACCTACTTACCCAGCTATACCACAACCTTCGTCCCGAATACCGGAGGAGTTTTTATCGTGCGGACTTCACGTCCTATCGCGAGCTCGAGTTACTCGGTCGCGAATTCGAGGCCAACAAGAAGTCAGCTGCGAAATACACTCCCCCGCCACCGGTTGCCAACTCCGTGTTTAAAGAAGTGGATTACAAGCCTGAGAGGTACACACAAGCTAAACCTGCGAAGCAGACAGCCGCGGTGGTTGAACAAAACGATGCCCCTCAGAGGTCGGTGGCTGCAACAACGGCAACAACGCCCGCACAGGGCAAGAAGCGTGGAGGGCGCGGTCGAGGTAAGGCCAAAGGTAAACAGGAGCAACAGAAGAGCCAACCCACTGCTGGGGTTGACAGCAAACCTACGAATACGACACAACAAGGCCCTCAGGCACCGAAACAACCCGCACCAGCTGCAAAACCTGCACCTGTTCCACTGCCCGTGAGGAAACCGCCTGCTTGTTTCAACTGTGGAAGCGAGCAACATCTGCAAATGCAATGCACAGCGGAGCGCCGGAAGGATTACTGCACCAAGTGTGGTAAAAACGGGGTTGTGTACCTGACCTGCCCCAAATGCCGACCGAACCAGGGAAACTAAGTTCGCACCCTGTGGATGAGGGCGCCACAGGGAATGCGACTGTAGTTATCGAGACGCCCGCTGTAAAACAGGACACGACGGCGAATTCTCCGCCAAAAACTTCTGCAACATCAGGTACGACGACAGCACTCTCGACGTGTGGGACTATTAAGCAAAAGGGAATCGATCAACGACCTTTTGTGGTAGCTGAGATTAAGGGTGTGCCCCTTAGAGCTCTCGTCGACACTGGTGCCACCCGGTCATATATTGGGCCTGTGGCCTGCAAGAAGTTGAGTCCGAGGAAACCTCTGACGCCCGACCAACCGGCTCCGCCGATGGTTATGGCCAACGGAGAGGTACAGGAGATTCCCGGCGAAATTCGCCTACCGATGAAAGTCTACAACTTGGAGAAGGAGCTTATGTTTAGGATTGCCCCAACCTTGGCATATGAGGCTATTTTGGGCATGGATGCCCTGGCCGCATACGGCGAAGCATTGCAAAAGGTGATCGTCGACCATATTGAGAGGATGGGTGACCCGACGTCGCCCCAAGGAGCAGCAACAGCCGCTACGTGTTGGAATCCAGCCAGTTTGGCTACTCCCATTTACGCCGACGAACTTCCACGAAAATCTCGCGCCACCAGGTTCGAATGGCCGCTGGCCGAGGGGCAAGTTGCCGGCATCGCTGAAGTCGACGAGCAACAGCGCAAGAGAGTAGATGACCTGGTGCAGGAGATATTTGGAAAACCCGGTGAGAAGAAGAAACTTGGCCTAACGACGCGCATCAGGCACAGGATGGATGTGCAGGGCCATTTTCCGATTCGACAACGAGTTCGCCAATATTCTCCGAAGGTTCTCGAGCACATGCATGCGGAAGTTAATAAATTGCTTGCCGACGGTATCATTGAACCGTCAAACTCCGAATGGTCGAATCCGGTTGTGATGGTTCGCAAGCCAAACGGCGAGTACAGGATGTGTATCGATTTTCGGAAAGTAAATGACATTTGTGCAAAGGATGCATACCCGATGAAAGATATGGCAGGGATTTTGAGTATGCTACGCTCCGCAAAGTTCATATCAACTATCGATTTGAGTCAGGCGTACCACCAGGTTCCTCTTGAGGAGGAAAGTAAGCCGGTCACGGCGTTCGCGGTACCTTGGAAAGGTTTGTTTTAGTATGTTCGAATGCCCTACGGTCCTAGTGGTGCTCCCGCAACGTTTCAGCGTTTGCAGGATAGTTTGATTGGAGCGGATCTCGCCCCGTATGCTTATTCGTATCTCGATGACATCATTCTCGTGAGTGAGACGTTTGAGGAGCATTTGGCACTTATGCGCCTCATTCTTGAGCGGCTCGCCGCGGCTGGGTTGACGATAAACCCTGACAAGTGCCATTTTTGTGTCCTCGAGGTGAAATATCTAGGTTTTGTTGTGAATGAACATGGTCTCCAGGTCGACCCGGACAAGGTCGCGCCTGTCTTGAACTTTCCAGTTCCCAAAAACATCTCGCAACTTCGTAGGTTCCTTGGTATCACAAGTTGGTATCGTCGTTTTATCGAGAGTTATGCCGATGTGGCAGAACCTCTCACTCGAATGTTACGCACTGTACAGAGGTGGAAATGGGGCCCGGAACAACAAACTTCGTTTGACGAGCTGAAACATGCTCTGGCTACGGCCCCGGTTCTTATTTTCCCGAACTTTAACGAACGATTCAAGCTGCAAACCGACGCGTCAGGTTTTGGTATCGGTGCTGTGTTGACACAGACCGTCGACGGCGAGGAAAAGGTCATCGCTCTCGCCAGTCGTACCCTGAATGACGCGGAGAGAAACTGGACTGTCACTGAAAGGGAATGTCTGGCCGTGATTTGGGCCATTCGCAAGTTTCGTTGCTATCTCGAAGGTTATTCTTTCACCGTTGTCACCGATCACAGCAGTTTGCAGTGGTTACGAAATTTGAAAGATACGACAGGAGGTCGGTTGACCCGGTGGGCCTTAGAGGTACAAGAGTACGATTTCGATATCGTACACCGCAAGGAAGCCTTGCACAAGGTTCCAGACGCCCTTAGCAGAATGTACGAGGACGAACAAGGTCTGTTGGCCGCTGTGGAAAATTCGTCCGATGAATGGTACCATCGCCGCGTTCAAGCTGTGAAAAAAAATCCGGCTACGTTGCCGAATTGAAAGGTAGAAAACGACCATCTGTACTGTCATCGGCCAGATCCGTTGCTGGACACGATTTTAGAGGATCTCGATGCGTGGAAACTAGTTCCACCGTCGGACATGCACCAGCAAATCATTTCTGCAGCACATGATCCGCCGGTCGCGGGTCATTTAGGAGTCGACAAGACATACGCACGAGTTTCGAGGGAGTTTTACTGGCCTGGGTGTTACAAAGACGTAGGTGATTATGTTAGGAGGTGTCCGATCTGCCAGGCTGTCAAGCCGTCGCAGAAAGGGCCCGTGGGCCTTATGGGTCGTAAGATCATTGAGTCCCCTTGGCAGATCGTCTCGTCGGACATTATGGTTCCTCTCCCTTTAACATCTGATCATTTTCAATACATCATCGTATTCCAAGACTTATTGACAAAGTGGGTTGAGTTGAAGGCTCTTAGGCGGGCAAATGCGCAGAGTGTGTGTTCAGCGTTTCTGAGTA
This sequence comes from Telenomus remus, assembly GCA_020615435.1. Taxonomy (NCBI): domain Eukaryota; kingdom Metazoa; phylum Arthropoda; class Insecta; order Hymenoptera; family Scelionidae; genus Telenomus; species Telenomus remus. The sequence continues at coordinate 5,508,383 of CM036336.1, forward strand.
GAGTCGTTTATCGTTTCGGCTGTCCCCGGGTCCTGCTGACGGACAACGTGACAGATTATGTCAACAACGAAGTTGACGGCCTCTTAGACGAGTTAAATGTCCATCACCTCGCATCCCCTCCTTACCATCCTCAAAGTAATCCCACTGAACGAGTGAATCGCGTTATTAAACAAATGATTGTTAGTTATGTGGACCAGGAGCATAAGTCCTGGAAGAACCACCCGCCCGAACTTCAATACGCGATTAACTCATCCAAACATGATTCCACGAAATACAGTCCTGTCCTTTTAACCTTAGGTTACGAGTATCCTCCCCTACATGGTCTTCGACAGGACCTCGGTCCACCTCCCGATGTCGACGACGTTACGACGGGCTCCGTAAAGCGTTGGCAGCAGAGGATGCTGCGTTTGTCGGGGTTAAGGGACACTGCCGTTCGTCACCTTGAAGAGGCTGGCGAGCGACAGGCACATTACTATAATGAGGGTCGACGAGAGGTTCAGTTTTCTAAAGGAGATAAAGTTCTCATTCGAAACCGTCAATTGTCGAGTGCAGCCGAAAGCCGCACCTCTCGTCTGATTAAAAAGTACGATGGTCCTTACGTGGTGGCTAAGGTTCTGTCCCCAATCGTCTACGAGATAAAAGACGCAACGGGCCGAACCATCGGGAGACACCACGTAAGTGACATGAAACTGTTTCACGAATATGAACTAATCTCTGATTTCGACTCAACAGGAAATGGCCATATTCAAGTCGGAAAGGTGGTTCGAGGAAATGAGCCTCGACCCGAGCCCGCACAACCTGATGCCGAGGATCCGACCGACCAGATCGCTGGTCCTGCAAGGAGGTCTCCGGACCGGTCTGGAACTGCCGCGCAACCTGCGCCAACCGCCCGTAGACGCCGAGGCCGTCCCCGAAAAGTGCTGTTCCCAGGTGCTGGTGGACGCGACGGGCCGCCTGTGGGTTCCCGTAGGACTCTACCGCCAACGGCCCATGGACCAGGACGACGACAAGTTATCTTTTCACCAGGACCCACTCTGGGGAGGGTCCTACGTTCCGCAACCTGTCGAACCGCTGCGCCCTCTTAGGGCCGATCTGGTTTCGCCCCAAGGGGAGGATTCCGAGGGGTCATCGGACGTGGAGGAATCGCGAGCGTCCTCAGACGACGATGGCGATGCCATTAGTCTGGGCATCGTGAGCGACTTCACGGACGAGGACTCTGAGGCTCCTCCCAACCGTATTCGTCGGTTGCTTGCCGCTCGCGGCGCTGCTAGAGTGGTCAACGACGCCCTCGCCGAAAGCTTCGAAAGAGCTTCTGTTTCGGCTGAAGAGGCGTCGGACCACGATAGCGAGCCTGGGGCGGGCCAGATATCGGAGGGAGAAGAGCGGACCTCCGAAGAGGAGGAAGGGGCTGTCGGGGGCGAGGGTGGCGCACCCGATGTAGTTGCGGCCGTGGAAGGGCCACGGCACTCGAGCGATGAGCCACGGCATAAACCTGGACACCCGGACTTTGTCTTGAGCGAGGGAAGTATCCTTCGCTCACAGGTGAAGCCGCGGGACGTCAGACCTGGCGGGCGTTACCAGCTGTGCACTTGGTGTACACGCTGGGGGCACTGGCGGGCTGACTGCCCGTGGCTGAACTCGAGCTTTGTGCCGTGTCGGCTGCCGTGGTGCCCGGAGGCTCATCTGCATTGGATGAAACGCTGTCCCCGTTTCCCCGATGCACCAAACCAGCCGCAAGGAGGACATCGTCTAGACTTCGAGGGGTTCGACCCCCACCGTCCGGGCCACTACTTCTTCGAACGACGCATCCATCCAGACCGTCGCGACGAGAATCGTTTCCGTCGTCCACCCCCGGTAGTTCGAGTCATGGCGAACCGCTATCGTGGAGGTGCGCGCGGAGGCAACGATCGTCGGGGCGGCGGTGAGGAGCGTCGTCCTGCACGCCGCTGAAAAAGGTTCTTCGGCGAGGCCCTCGGGCCAAACTCTGCACGTGCGAGCTATGCTCGAGTCTGATTGTATTACTGATTCTAATTTCTGTTCTGATTATAATAAATAGTTCTTTTCTGTACAACCTGTTTTCTGTCCTGAACCATGTTCTGATCCTTCTGTTTGTTTTAGATTTTGCTGTGGAATTGAGGAAGAGAGAGACGGGACTTACTGGCCGTTCGGACCCTTAAGGTCCCGTGGAGGGGGTGTTGCGACCTACATTTTTGGCCTACTGGCCTAATTCGCGTTCACATGTCTGTTCGGGCGCAAGCACCGTGAATCGCGTTCGATTCGGCGCGCGCCTGCGCAGTGCGTATCCCTCGCGCTCGCGTTCTTGCCGGCGTCTCATGACGCCATTCCGTTTTTCTGGAAAGTCGGAGCATCACTCCATCGGATTGTCGCATCGATTCTTCGTCGAAAAGTAAGTCGCGCCGCGTTTTCTTTGTGCCCCGAGGACGACGACAGCCACCAAGCCGCCGACGCCACTACGGAGCAACCGAACAACGTGACTCGACGGTGTTTCTGCGAAGCCTAAACTTCGCAATGGCCGAGTAGACGCTACGAGGGGGATGGCCGCTGGGGTTGCATCAGGGGATCCGCGGCCACCCGGGGCTCACTGCCCCGGGTTACAAAGTAAGTTGTAATGTTTCAATGGGCACCGGCCCTGGTCTCCGCGCGGTACGCGCCGGCGTTCGATCCGCTTGTCGAACGCCGTCTCAGTTATCTCCCCTCTCTCTCTCTCTCTCTCTCGCTCCGACACCCATGACAGGCGCAACGGCGTCTCTTGTTGTCTCGCTCTGATTTGCGAGTCATGTTTTGTTTCTGCCCGGATGGCATTTTTGTTTGATATTTTCGACGCACCGAAGTGCACATGAGTTAAATTTAATTCAGTTTTCTTGTTTACAGTCAAGTTTAGTTTCAATTAAGTAGATTCGTTTAATTCCAGTGATTTAGTTTTCTTTGCTTTTTCTTTAAGTTACTTACTTTTCATTTTCATTCGACGGGCACTAGGCCCATGTATTCTTTACAGACCAGGCTCCACTAGGGAGTCCTGATGAATAAACCACACTTTTTCCCCATACGAATTGCGTGATTTTGTTCTGTCCTCACCCGTTCCTTCCCAGGTTTGTTGTGCTTCGGCCCGTGGGCAGTCCAGATCGCGCAAAAGTAAATGTTTCTTTTCGGTTCATGTTTCTTGTTAATCGCATCTTTTTATTTTCCGGACTCACACCGGTGAGCTCAGCTGGACTGACTCAGGACCCGAAGATCTTTCTGTTATTCAAGGGTTTGGTTGTTCCCGAGAAAGACAACCTGGCGCTCAACTCCAACTGTCATTTATGTTTTATTTTCCAGTTTTTCGACGATACGCGTACCGATCTCCCACCTTGGTCCTGGGAACCGAGACCAAGGTCGGATTTCGTGTTACAATATATAATAATAAAAAAATAATAATATAAAATAAAAAATTGTGCGATTAAAAAAAATTTGTTTTTTCAATGGAAAATTTAATAAAAAAAATTAAATACATAAAATAAAATATATTAAATATATATATAAATATATATGTAATATAATATATATAATAATATATATATAATACATATATTATATATATTATATATACATATACATATATTATATATAATAATAATATAATATAATAATATATTATATATATATTATATATATTATATTACATATATATTTATATATATATTTAATATATTTTATTTTATATATTTAATTTTTTTTTATTTAATTTTCCATTGAAAAAACAATTTTTTTTAAATCGTACAATTTTTTATTTTTCAGATTCTGCTGTAGTGAAAGACTACATTCCAAACGACGAAGAAATGCGTTTGCTTTTCCAGTTCGAATATGACTCGGACATACAAACCATTCAGGATGAAGGCTTAGCTTACATCGCAGGGTACGTGGCTCACCGATTCAAGGACAAGTACAGGAACCTTGGTGATTGTACAAAAAACCTCGAGCAAGTGGACGATTCCTGGATTTTTTTTATTTCGAAGGGAAATTACAAATATCCTTCCGAGAGCTTCATGAAAGCGGCTAAAATCATGAATGAAGAATTTCTCAAATTCCATGGCGATTCCTTCAGCAAAGAGAAGTTTATTTTTGACAAATTGACAGACATCGTTATGCGTGAGACCAGCAATGAATTTCCGAGAGAAGTAATCCACTGTTTAGTACGAACAAGAACGTACATTCGGTTGAGAGATGCGAATCGGAAAATTCAAGAAAACAATGCAGCCAAAAAAAAGGGATAGGAAACTGTCGAAAGTCACTAACAACAGGCAATACGTTCAGGTTGCCGAGTAGATTTAGTATTGTAAATACTGTAGATACATGTAAATATATTATGTGAAAAAGTTCTTTCATTACATTTTTAATACTGTCAATCCTTCAAATTCATTTGGTATTCCGTTGAATCAAATAGAATTTATTTCATTTGTTTATTTATGTTTTTTAGTTTTTTAATTTTTTATATTTTCTTCTATTTTTTTTTGTATTTGAAATACAAAAATACGAAGTAAGGAGCTAAGATGTAAAAATACAAAAAAAAATCTCAACAATGATTTTTCAATTATTTTTTTTCTTTTTTTAATTAAAAGTTCGATTTTTTTTATTTATTTAAACTTTGTAATTGTTTCATTAAATTGTTTCAATTTTACATCAATTTTTTGTTTTTGTTTTTAGTTTGGTTTTGCTATTTGCTTTCCATCATTAATATTTTGTATCGTGTCCAAAATATAAAGCCTAATTTCGAATATTAATACATATGTTTATTAACACACATGTTATATTAGGTATTTTCATAATTTTATTAACTGAAAAAATTCAATTCGATTGCATTTGTGCACATCTATAGCATTATTTTATACGTCAGACATGCAGCGCCGGCCGAGAGAAAGTATTCAAACGACGCGCGCGCGTATACATTTGGGGCCAGTCTACTGCGCATCTCCGGGATTGAGCCACCATGCTACTTACACCATGGGGAAAATCATTAGTGGTGAAATGTAAAATCTTATGTTTGCAGTTTTTAAAAATATAACAAAAAAATCACTGAACTCGGACTGTATGGAACTCGGTTAAAGTTTAAAAAAATAACAAAAAAACTACAGAACTCGGTCCGTATGTAACTCGGTAAAAGTTTTATAAAAAAAATCACAGAACTCGGTCTGCGTGGAACTCGTTTTTTGCACAGAACTCGTTTAAAGTTTCTAAAAATATAACAAAAAAATCACTGAACTCGAAAAGAGTAAGAATTATATGAAAAAAAAATACTCGTGAAAATAGTTACTTGTGCTCTCTTATACCTGTTTCAATCTTTTTTCATACCTGCGCACCGAACCTTTTGGATGAGATTGTACCTCGGTTCAGAACGGTCCGACATAAAAAAGAATAAAACCATTGTGAAATTGTTAAAAAATTGGACAATTAATTATTAAAGACGATAATTTATTAGCAATTAATAAGCAATAAATAATAGATGTATTTTTATTCGGTTCTTTTCCTTATATTTTAGTGGTCCAGCCAGCTTGAGGTCAAGCTAGCTTAAACCATTGTATTTGTTTAAAAAAAAAGAGCAAAAAAATTTTAAAAATTTAAAAAAAATTTTTTTCGACCCCCTTCAAGGTTTTGGGGTCGATTACATCGAAACCGATGTGGGCCGCCAGACCTCTCTTAACCCGCTACCCCCTTTTTGTTCAACATAATTGAACAGTTTTTCTTTATTTTCATTGTCTTTACATTTTATTTCTGAAAAATTTGTTGTCTTTACATTTTGTTTCTGAAAAATTCGTTGTCTTTACATTTTGTTTCTGAAAAATTTGCATCAAAATAAAACAGTTTTATTTACTTTGTGCATGGCTCTAGCCTTATTTTTTCATTCGTTAGGCTATTATCAATTATTATCTCAATTCGCATTGTTTTTCGCTACACGATATTAATAATGTGTTTTATATTTTATTAATAAATGTAATTTGGGCCTATTTTTTTCATTCAGTTACTTTCATCATTTTCATTTTTGTTCTTCGGAGTTCTGCTGGATAAGTTGAAACTCACTTTTGGGCAGCGCGCTTCAGCGCCATTTTGGGTTTGTGTGTTATTGTCGCTACTGGTCGCTGTCGCTTCTGTTCCAATCTTCAATGCCAAAAAAATAGAAATACAAGAAATAATTTAAGATCATTTTCAAGCCGCTGCTTTTGACAACTGAAATGTGGTGCGTTTTTTCTAAAAATGGTTTTATCAATCAAACAATGAACTCAAATTGCTAATACCAAATAACCTGTGAGTATATTTTAGTATCCCTCAACTATTAATGTCGAGCTTAGAAACACTAAAGCTCATTTAACTCTAACCTACAAATGTAAGATTTGCAGAAAATATTTTGTAAACATGAAATAAGTAAGCTATCCAAAATGCATTTGTCAAATCTGATAATCTTGTTTGATATTTTATTTCTTAAAAAAACAATTATCACGACGCTCATAACCGCATGGTTATGTAATTTTAATCAATATAATGTAAATTACAAAAGCACATTATCCTCGTTTAATAAATATAATTAACACAATAAAAACGTGAACTTTTCTGTCGGAATTTATCATATCTCACAATTTTTTATGATTTGCTGAAAAAATAAATCAGGTGTTTCAAATTTAAGACGAAAGACAAAAGAAACAAAATAAGCAAAAAAAAGTAATTTTATAACAATTTCAAATACTCTATTAATTTATATTTTCAGTGTGATCATATGTAATCACAATGGTGAAATACTTTGAGAGCAATACCATCTATCCTTACCGCTGGAGTCAGGTGATCCAAGGTTATTGGAACCGATATCCTAACCCTTACAGCACACATGTCTTATCCGAAGATACTCTTTACAGAGAGGTACAAGACGGCAAACTGTACTCTAAACGAATGCTTTTTAAAACTCAAGGTGTTCCTAAATGGGGTGAAAAATTTATTGGAAAAAAAATTTTGCAAGAATAATTGAAGAATCAGTAGTCGATCCAAACGAAAAAGTGTTTATTACGTACACTAAGAACATTGATTTTACACGTTTCATGGTAAGTTTAAATTTTCCATTGAATATAATATAAAAAAAGGATGTATGATATATGTAGGATATATGATACAGAACAAACTGTTTATTGTTTTAGAGTGTTGTCGAGAAAGTTGTTTATCGAGTTTCTGAAGATAATCCAGAGTGGACAATTGCAAAAAGATCAGCTTGGATCGACAGTAATGTATTTGGATTTAGTAGACCTATTCAGGCATTTGGATTAGATCGATTTAAAAAAACGTGCGCAAAAATGTCTACCGGATTTAATTACGTTCTTGCTCACATGTTTCCCAGTACCGCTCAGCTCATGCAAGCGAACATTTCACAAATTGTAATTATATGCTTTTCACTTGTGAAAAATTTTAATATCCACAATATTAATGGCCATATATATTAATTTAATTTCTAGCTCGAACAGCAGACTCAAAAAACTAAGCTCACAAATGCAGCTGAAGGATTGCAGCATTCTTTTCAAGAAAAAGCGGGAAAAATGAAAGACGCGGCAAAGAAGGCAACAGATTTGGCAAAGAAAAAAACTGAACCTATGTATGCTGCTTATCAGCAGTCTAACCAATCTTGAATTCAATGCTACTATACAGGATGCAATAATCGAAAAGTCGCTTGATGTTGATTTTTTGAAACGAACTTTGAATATAGGGATTACATAAAATAGTAAATGAGTAATCATTTTCAAAATTGTTTTTTAAATACCAATATTGTTTTATTTCTGGTTGATCATTCCGTAACAAACTGCCATTAGAATAAATCATAGGTATGTACTTGTCAGCAGACTTGTATATAAACGTCTAGATCTAACTAAACTTATTCTAATCATAAATCGCTAATAATAGACTACATCCAAAAATGATTTTTTATTTTTGAACTGTTCTTAATTTTGTAGAATATGACTCACTGACTTGTCTAAGAATTATATCTCCATAATTGGCTGTTGATTTTATGTAAATAATATATTTTGTTAGAGTCCTTACAACGCATTCAGAATATCTTGTTAATTCATTAATATTGAAGTTAATTCAAATATTTATTATTTGGCTTATTTCGTAAAAAGTAGTTATCATATGTCTTATGATTGGTTTTGAAATGTAAATATTGAATTTTGAATAACTAATCGACAAGAGCAAAAAATTAATAATTGTATTTTAGTATGGTATATTAAAGTATGATGAAGTTTACCATATTTGTTTGATGTCAAGCTGATGTAATTTTTGATTAAAAAAGATGCGACTTATTTTTTATGTAAGGCTATCGGAATTAACAGACGAACAATCCCAAATGCAAAAAATAAGGGATAGATGATTGTGTATATTTTCTTTTAATTTTAAAATTTTTTTAGGATAGCCCACAAAAGTGTAGATCGATTAAATGAGATGTTAATAAACGAAGAATGTATTTACTTGTTTTAAACTTGTTTTTAATTACGTTTTTTAACTTATAGTTCAAATCTCAAAAAAAGCAATTTCCCTCAAACGTAAAAAACCAGTTTCTTCAATTAACAAGTTGTAAAGTTTTGCTATAACGACTCTCTCATAAATATTTATAAAAAAATGTCTTAGTGTTACAAAAATAAGATGAGAACAAGATATTTTGGAACGAGTCTTATTAAGTAACATTTTTTCAACAACTTACCGCCAAATTCTTTGAAGTTAAATTGCTTTTTAGGTTTTTTAATTAAAACATTTCATGTAAACAATTTATCGTGTTTTTTATTTCAAAATTTGCTTATTTCGATTTGTTTTTACAAAATTTGATTTTTATCATCTTCATGTTTATTCTCTCGTCGGTTTTTTTTTGTCTTGTATTCTTCCCATTTTCGGTGGTTCAATGTTTGAAAATCATCAACCTTTGCAATTAATTCGAGGTACTTGGCAAGTTTCAACAGTTCTCGATCCTTGGTTCGGTTGAAATGGGCTTGTTTGAACGGCTTTATCCTTAATCCAGATTGAGGATTCATAATGAAATTTCTTCTAATATCATCGAACATAATTGTGTTTTTTGCGGAGAACTGTTTGTATTTTCCCCAAATGATTCCTAGCGGTTTTACATCTACAACTCCGTACTTTGGGGTGTGCACTGATATCATTGCAAGCGAGTCCAAATGAAATGCAATTTTATAATTTGGATTACTAGACACACCAAGAAGTTTCATTTTCTCGTTTATCCACTTCATATTCGTTGCTGACCAGATTACTATATCATAAAACTTGTAGGCTCGACTCAAAAACTCATGCAAATAAGGTCGCATGAGTTCCACAGCTGATTCTGCTACCGACCTGCAATTTCAAACAAGGTATGTATTGCAACAAAAATCATTAATAATTTTACGATTTGATTCTAATGATTTACGTCAAGCCAGTGTTCACTTCCATTTACCTGTGATCGAACAATGTGTAATCAATGTCCAGTACAAGAAGTTTTTTTCCTTCTCTCAAAGCATTCAGTTCGACAATGGTATAAGTTTGGATTCGTTTCTCAATTTTTGAGAGGTAAATTTCTGCTTTTTCAATCTCTATTTCTTCTTCTTCAATGTCTAAATCATTGATTACTTCTGGCATGTTTTCTGGAGCTTGACTTACTTCGGCAATGTCCTCCTCTCTTGATCCCATGAGCATTAATTTAAAATTTGGTTTAATATTAAATACACTCATTTTGTCGTCATCTAATGCTGCTCGTCCTGTGTAAATGAAAATATTTATATAAAATGATCCCTAGTAATATTGAAAAATTATAACTTCAGCTTTCGTACACTTAACAATTTATATTATAGTTATGTGATTGTTATAAGATTTCATATATTCCTTGTATAAAAACTGTCAACAATTTTAAAACTGTTTAAATATGTAACAACCTTGAACTTTAAGATTGAGGAGTTTTTGACGTTCGGGCCTTACACCAGTTTCTTTGTGAATTCTTTCTTTGAGCACAAATACTGTATCAGTTTGTTGGAGACCAAGAATTGCATATTCTTTTCCACTCCATTTCACGGTGACTTTTATATCCGTTTCCATTTTTAAGCCACTCTTACACGAACGAAGATGAGTTTGTTTAGAGAAACCAATAAGTTATATACAGTTGTATATGCTGGTATATGCGATCTTGTTCTATAGTTTATGTTAAATGTTGTTGTCAAACTTGCGTGAACGCTGACAATAGAGTATATACGGATGATCTTGAAGGTTCGCTAAGGTTAACGAATCAACTACAACTTGTATCAGTTCACAACAGATGGCACAACGTGCTTTATTTCATGTACCAAGGAGGTTCCTTGGTATGTAATTGTGTACTAACTTATTTTCTATAACATATTAAGATGTTCTAAGTTCTACTTTCTGATTATACTCTTGATGTGAATATATGCATCAGGCATTTAGACTATTCTTGAAACAACAAAAAATGTAATCTTTTTATAAAACAATTTGTACTAGCAACACCATTAATTAAGTGAGCTACTAATTTTTGTGCAGTATATATCTGACAAAATAATTCTACATTGTTTAAAATTTTATGAGAAAAACGAACGCGGAAACAATATCACAAATATGCTAAAAAACTAGGCAATTCAGTTTCAAAATTCACACGAAGACAAATAACTAAACAATAACTAATGGCACACACAGCCCACAGCTAATCAATTTTCTACAAAATTTCCACTCGGTTCGGAAACCTACAACATAGCAATAAACAAGTTTTGTGCTCTATGATATGGTTTTTACATTTCATTCTTCTAAAAAATTTCCAAAACATTGACTCGTTTTGTCCCCTTTAGTATTTTTTTTTTTTTTGCATTTAAGAAAAATTAGACATTTTACGAAACAAGTCATATATGTAATATATGAAGCAAGTAGACGACGTAGACATTTTTGTCATCATTACTGTCAAAAATGATATTTTGATATAAAATCAGAGCTAAAAGGAATTCTGCACTGAGTTGGGGTAAAAATGATCAGGTTTTTTAAACTTCTATTAATATCTAACAAATTTCAAGTAATATCGAGTTGAATTTTATATGATATCATAGAGGGAAGTGATAAAAATAAGCCTAATAAATAATAATAAAAGTATAAACCTAATAAATTATGTATACCACTTAAAAGTTTCAGAACAATTAAGCTATCAAGTGTCTGGAAATTAAAGTTTGACAACTCCTTTGAAATTCAAAATGGCTGTTACGTGCATATAGATTTATAAAAATTGTTTGTTTCAATCCGTAATAATATTTTTTTATCGTGAAAGTACGTTCATTTTAAAAAGAGATTCTAATTTATCTAACGAAGTTATTTTAACGCAATATTTTTCGATTTATTTATTAATTATATTAGCTGATCACTTTTACCTAATGATTTCCTTGCACTGATCATTTTTAACCCAAACTCACCCTATGATTTTTCAAAATTTATCTTTGTTTATTATATTGGTCAATAATTATTTAACATATTTACAATCATTCAGACCAATGATAATAATTATTTTTATAATACATTAGAAAAAAATCTATTTATTCTCAAATAATTTACTTGTAATTTAAATAGTATTGAATAAAACATCAAGTATTAGTTTTGTAAATTTAATGTAATTAAACATTTAGCAAATAAAAATTGCGCTTGAAAACAATTCATCTCCGTTTAACAATATGTTTTCTTTTCATTATGGCTGTTTTTGAATCTTCGTGTACAAATATATACATATACTATTTCGGGCTAAGAAATATTTATATATCTGATTTTGAAGGTTCATTTTAACTTGTCTATTTATTTTCAGTTATTTTCTTCGTAATGAAAATATTTGGAAATATGCAATTCAATGTTGATGGAAACAAATTACATACATAAAAATATTGTTGAAGTGAATTGAGCCGGTCCGCCAAGACGGACCACACTAGACGTTTTTCCTAAAACGTCTAGATGAAATCGGTATCCTATATGGGCGTCGTCAACAATGCCCGATTTTATGACATTTTTCGTAATATGCATTCAATATTTTTTTACGTAGTCCGAAATTTTCAATTGTAGCCTAAAACATTCGACTCGTCTGAATTATTTAACAATTTTTTCAGCAACGATTCTACATCGAAGTTGTCGTTGAGTATATCGTCAAACCAAGAATCACTTTGATCATTGCGGCCATATTGCAAAAGATTGATATTCTTAATTCTTTCTGCTTGAATGTTTGTTTCTTCATTTACGTGATGAGTACGATGGTAGGTTTTTTTTTCCGTTATCGTGCCATAGATAGTTCGAGTATTTTTCTGGTCATTGTTATCGTTTTGAGTAAGAGTACAATTATCATGGCAAGTTTCATTTTGAGCTTCATAGTTCCCATTGTCATTTTTACTTACTTTATTATTATTGTCTGTATTTTGACAGTTCTGATAAACAGATTGGTGCTTGTCTAATGTATACTCAAGTGTTTCATTTGGATCCAATTCAATTCGCCGAACTTCGTACTGTTCACATGAGGTTGAATCTGATTCGCAAGGATTTTCTTTCTTTACATCGTATACTATATTTGCACAAGATCCACTTGAAATCTATATAAAATATACAAGATTAATTATTACAATAAATATCTTTACGTCAAGCAAAATTACTTTCTTTACTTTTTTTTAAGGGAATTGTTTTACTTCCTCGTGAAACATAGTAACGTTAAATAACGTTGTGTCACCGTTACTGCACAATTACTTGAACAATATAGCATCGGTTATTTAATTGCACCCCATATTTTCGACTCCGAAATTCCCACCAATACTATTTTTCCACTTTATTATTTTTCCACTAATTTTTTTCCAATTTTTGAAATTATAGTAAATGGCGGCCAACTTTAAACACTAGCCAAAAACTCAAAAATGAAGTAACTGGATATATCGTATATACTCAGAATATATCTTATATATCTCATTTATATGTTCGCGTATATTTTGCAGATATATCTGGTCGAGGTTCTACAAAGGTATATCTGTAAATGCAGATCAAATGGAATCGGTTTATAAAATATTGGTTATATTTTTAATATAATATATTTTAATATTATTAATATAATTATATATTTGTAATATTCTACTAAAACATAACTTAATAGTTTTAAAATTATATTTTGAAACACTAATAGATATAAATCAAATGTACTACAATATACTCAGTGGATACAAACGTTGAGGATCGCAACATAGTCAAAGAGTTTTGTTTTAAAGATTTTTAGCATTTTGAGAAGTTTGTATAAGTTTTTACAACTTCTATTGAATATATATTTGTCATAAAATTTACCATTTGCTTTTAATTGATCTGAAAATAGTAGAAAAAAATTAGTGGAAAAAATTTAGCGGAACTGAATAGTAGTGGAAAAAAATATTAGTGGAAAAAAAGGAATGGAAAAAATGGAGTGGAAAAAATGAAGTGGAAAATTTGTACCCCTACCCCTGAAGGGGAGGTTCTCCGTTGGAATTTACAACCTCTCCATTTACTGTAAATTGACCTAAAATTGTTTATTTTTTGATTTTGGTCCACCCAGAAACTCGAGAAGTTATTTGTTAACTTTACTGAACGTTCCACTGTTTTACGAGTGTTGATATACTGAATAATATCTTGTTAACCTTCCGTAACTTGCGTCGAAGAAATTATACGAGCATTCGAGTCGGGTACTAAGTACACCACTTGGTTTTTCATCGCCGTTGGCTAACACAGTTAATATTTTCGTATGAATTGAATTATTACATCATATTATGTTTCTGTAGCATTTCCAAATAATTATTTAACTGACGTTATAAGAAGCAACTATATTTCCCGATGAAATTTCAAATTGTTTGTTATTTTTATTTTTCATATATATGTTTTTGATTTTGCGGTGTCAAGGAACAACCAGTTAAACTGGTTTCAGACTTTTCAATATAAATTTTTTAAAAAAGCATTCCCTTATTAAAAATACAATGGCTGAAAAATTTTTTAGTGTATAATAGTTTGGTGTATCAATTTTTATTAACAACACACGTTGAAAATAAACACTTTAAGAAAAAACTTGCATTTTATGGGAAAAATAATAATAAAATTCGCCAAGTTTTTGGCGCAAATGATTGCGCAGATGAATCTGCGGCGCAAAGGCAGTAATTTTTTTGGCGCAATTGATATATACAAAAAAATGTGTACTAATCAAGCGTGGACACAGGGGTAATTGGCGCACGTGAGTTACAGTCGCTAAGAAAAATTAAAAAAAAATTTTTTCGATTTTCAATACTGTCAAAGTCTTTTAACAGCTCGAGCAAAGTCGAAGGGGTGTCACGTTTTTACTGACCGGATAGTTATGTAAAAAATATATGAACAAAAAATTTGAGTTATTTGCTCATGTGAATGCTCGATCAACAGTAATACTCTGACAGGCTATCAAAATGCTGTCAAAATTATACACACGAATGAATTTTGAAAGAGGGAGCGTAAGGTTTTTATATTAGCGGGAAAGGTTTCATATCAAAATATTTTGTACTTACGTTTACACAAAGGCAAATTAATAGTGTTGCAATATTAATGAATTTCATTACGACGTTCTTCGAATAAAATTCGACTTTAGTATTGAATGACGAAATAAAGAATAAGCAACAGGAAACATCATCTAAACAATCATATTCGAGTCATTACTAATGCAACAAAATGTCAAAGTCATGTTTTTTAATTATTATCAAAAAATGCTAATGCCGCTGTTTCGCGATGAGTATTTGCCGTTGAAACAAAAAATAGCTTTCAACAGTCATTTAATAAAACATAAGAAACTGATAAAGTTTTCTCAAATCATCAACAAATCGTTCATATCCTACAAAGTTTTCGTCATACCTGCGCTAAAAGTGTCTATTCTCGTCTCTCTGCGCAAGAACGAAATAGCCCTTTTCTTTCCTAGAAACAAAATATATTATTATGTCAGTTTGTCCGTTAGTTTGTTGAACTGAAATTCAAAAACTATAAGCATCGTATCTAATTTTTTTCACATCGTGCGTGTTCTTTGGGTATCGTGATAGTAACGTAGGCTGTGTGAGAGTTTGATAAAAGTGGAAGAAAAATTTGTGCAAAAAAATTTTCGTCACACATAAATAATGACACATCAATTTAATTCAAAATTTTTTAAATGACTCTCATCGAGGACTGTGTACTCTTAAAAGCCCCAAAACACGCTTGGTGTGGACAAAAAAATCAGATTTGATGGTAGGTTTTTGAGTTTTGGTGGAATTAATAAACAAACAGATAAATAGACAGAAATTTAATGGTAAGTTATTATGTTTTTGTATTATAAAAATGACATGTCTTTTTATATATTCTGAAAAAACCGAAAACTTAAGCATATCGAATCGTTTCACTATACTAGCCTCAGAATTCCTGTGAAATTTTAGGAAAATCACGTGATGCAAATCAAAAATTTTTAAAATTATTTTGAAACCTTTGAGAATAAAGAAGTATTTACGAAGTATTTAAGAAGCAAATTACATTTATTCGCTTCATTGATACAATTATATACTTGCATCGTAACGTTATAAACTTTTACTGAAAGCCCAACGCTGGAACACTTGAAAAAGTAGGTATCTTTATCTTTTGTGCTTAAAAAAAAATGTTTCATGTCAATGTAGAGATGTAAGCTTTTAGTTAAAACTCATCTCCAGTATGACGAGCTCAATGATTGACCCCTATACGTTCTCTGCGCCACGTGGAGGGATAATCATTACCAGGTGAAAAAAGGTTCAGAACAATGTGCAAGACTAATGTGTTTGAAAGATTTAAAAAGCTTTTGAAGATCTACATGATAACTACTTTAACTTAACTTTAAACTTTAATAACTTTATTAATAACTTTAATAAAGTTATCAGTAGGAAATTCGTTAATTAGTTTTTTAAGGAACAGATCATTTAAAGTGACAACAGATTTTGGTACAGGTTTGGTCTACCTAAAGCCTGATTTAGTTTTCTTATGTCGCGTCGTTGATTACACATCAATTTACAATAATTTTTGCCGTTTATAATTTTGATTTTACCAAACGGATTTATGTTACCAAGGATTTCTCGTCTTTGATGAATTCGGTCAAATTTTGCAGTTAACTCGGCTAAAAATGTGTAAATTAAGATAAGTATATTTTAGACAATTTCATATCGAAAGAATCCAAAATTAATATCAACTTACTCCAGCCAACAGATTTCATATTCAATTTTTAAGCTTTAGAGACTGAGGAGAGGTTTAATGGTTATAACTTAGAAGAAAGTGTGCAATGGAGTGATATAAGGTACAAACTAGGCAATCCGAGCAATTTCTCAAACTTGTTCGTCACAAATTTGTTTGCTTCTGGGCAGAGCTCACTTTCCTTAGGCAAGGATAATCTTCGTTAGAGCAACGAAGGCGGAATGCGATTTGATCAGTCACTAGTGGGTGTATTTATATGATTTTCCAACGTGGTGGCTTATGGAGAACCAACATAAGAACAGAAGTTTCTAGTTTTTCACCTCGTTTTTCACTCATGTTGTTATTGTTGCAAAAGTTTGTAAAATGACTATTCATAATATTAAATACAGCAGTACTTAATTTCTGATTAAGTTTAATTTATTATATTAATAACTTCTTTAGTGAAGTCGTAATTGTAGTTGCACTATTTAGTTGTTTAATTTACAAATTACAGTTATAAGTCTGAATAATTGTTTAAACAAAGTTATCAAAAAAATTACTGTGACTGTGTTATAAGATATCAAATTGTAAAAAATAGAAAACAAACAAGTATTTAGGATTAGTTAACAATCTAATCATTGGTTGAACAATTATGATGGCTCATAAATTGATCAACTCGAAGGAGTCGAACTTCGTATATTCGAAGTTCATTTGAGGTTTCGCGCTGTTTTATGCGAAATTGTTATGATTTTAACATTTTATTTAAATTTTACAGTTATATTCCCATATAAGTTCAGAGCTCTGTTTTTAGAAGAGCAGACCCATGAGTTCCAATCATCACTATTATAAAAACCTATAAATCTGTAGTACTTTACTTTCACTTCGGAGCGTCAAATCTTGTAAAGTTAATATGACATATGAGCAAATCCAAAATTAACATCCACTTAGCGGTTCAAAAAAATAAAAATTTTTGGACATTAGGCACACTCTTGGGATTTTTTAATCACGATCTAGGTGTCAAAACAAGATGGAAAAATGGTGCGGCCCACCTTGCAACCAGTGGCGACATACTTTTAAAATTAAATTAAGTTATATAGTGATTTTTGCCACACTCTTAGAAGGTTCAAAAACAAAAAAGCATGTAAAAAGTGACTCCATTTTTTAAGATTTGAAAAATTAAAAAAGTTTATTCTTATCACGAAGATGGCGCTGTTCACGTTTTTATTAATTATTTAATTCGTACGATTACAGCGACATCTATCGTAAAAAGAAAAATGATAAGAATGGGAATCCGTGTAATAAAAAATAGTACGGAACCACACCCTCAATCCGGACAGGTGAGGGGTGAAGGTCTGTTTGACAAATATTTTTTGCAAGTTAAAATTGTTCGTATTTTATTGTTTAAGGATGTTTATTATGAATTTTCCGATATATCAAATATACTAATTATAGTTTTAACTATGCTCTATAGATTTCCGTTAAGAAAAGTGGGCGCTTACTTTTTGAGATATCGCAGTTTGAAAAGTGGAATTTTTTAGACATTTTACATGGACGCTTATGGTGAGGTTAGGTTGTTGCCAACTCAATTCATTATCTTAGAAGTTACTCATGTTTCTCAAAAACTACATGATTGAGATGGCGAAACAATATCCAAAAATTTAGATGAAAACAATATTTTCGGTAAGTTAAGCGTCAGCCAATCAGATTTAAGATGGAGAGAGAATAGCGCTATATAAACCGATTTTTGATAATTATCAATATTTCGTTGATTTAGTCTTGTCAACATAAGGTTACAAAAAAAAGTAATAAAATACCATTTTTAAAAAGTTTTGAACAGTTATAACATCCTTAACTTAATCCACTTAAATTTCTTAGGTACAAAAAAACACAGAAATATTTTGATACAAGTATCAAAATAGATAATCTATACAAAAAGTATAGATACAACTTGCTTTGGTAGAATGTACAAACACCCCATAATCGATAAAAAAACGTAAAATTTAAAAGAAACCAAATTGGAGTTACTACATGCTTTTTTGTTGCTTCTTCAGCAAAAACACTATAACTTAATTTAATTTTAAAAGTATGTCGCCACTTTTCAAGGTGGGCCGCACCATTTTTCCGTCTTGTTTTGACACCTAGTCGTGAGAAAAAAATCCCAAGAGTGTGCCTAATGTCCAAAAATTTATTTTTTTGAACCGCTAAGTGGATGTTAATTTTGGATTTGCTCATATAGTGATTTTTGCTTCAAAGAAGCTTAAAAAGTATCCAAATTTGGTTTCTTTCAAATTTTACGTTGTTTATCGATTATGGGGTGTTGTACGTACCAAAGTCATTCAAATATACTCGAAAACGAAGTATCAAAATATTTCTGTGTCTCAATTTTAGTACTATATATGACTAAAAAATTTAGATTAAGTTAAACGCTCTTTTTCTTCTAATAAAATACGAACAGTTGGTACAAAAAGACACACAACTTGCAAAAAATATTTGTCTAATACTTCTTCAAACTTTATACAACTATATCAAACTCGATCTTCACCCCTCACTACCTGTCCGGATAAGGGTAGTTCCATAGAAAATTAAAAAAATGAGAGTTTTTTGAACCCCTATTTTTTATTAAAGATTCGGATTCCTTATGAAAAAATAAAACAATTTTATTCTTATCATGTTTCTGTTTTTTAGGATAGATTTCGTTGTAATCGTAGGAAATAAATAATTAATAAAAATCGTTCTCTTGCAATTACAGCGCCATCTATCGTGCAAAACAAAAAAATATACGAATAAAATCTTTTTATTTTTTTGTGAAGAATCCGAACCTGCAATAAAAAATGGGGGTTTCACAAACTCGAACTTTTTTCATTTTTTATTTTCTTCTTTTTTAATTAAAAAAGTATGTCGCCACCTGTTTCAAGGTGGGCTGCACCATTTTTCCAACTTGTTTTGACACCTAGATCACCTGAAGAAAAAAATCCTAAGAGTGTGCCTAATGCCCAAAAATTTTTATTTTTTTGAACCGCTAAGTGGATGTTAATTTTGGATTTGCTCATATCAGTTTTAGCCAAAAATACATAGCACACGGTGTAGCACGTACATGAAAATTTCATGTGATCACGCGTAAAAACTAGGTAACTTTTTTCAAAAGAAATTGGGTTACCATCGACCACCATTCAATCAAATCCAAGTTTTAGAATTATATCAGACACGCAAAAACATATATAACCTTTTAATATCGGTTGTTGCAGAAAAACAACTTCAGCCATTTTGTGGATAATTGTCATATAAAAATGTTATAGAACAATTATTTGATTTGTAATTTTGAAATGGCTTTTGAGAAAAAATGGGTATTGTCAAATGGAGTGACTTTGTGACGGAATTTTTGATTTGTCAACTTCAACGTTATGGCAAAATAGTCGCAAGTAGTTCTCTTAGACATCAAGTGATGTTCACACTGTCGGTTCTTGGTACACTGCTAGTATTATTTAAGTCAAATTAATTGAAATCGACCATAAAAAGAACATCTCTAGATGGAACTAAAAAATGACAGTTGTCACAAAGTCACCCCATTTGACGGTAGCTTTATTTTTGCGGAAAAATGGGGTATATCGTACTTTTTCTATTTTTGTGAAACAACAAATATCCATTAACAAGTAATGTTGAACTTGAGAAAACTTTAAAATAAATACTTAAATAGTATAGTAAATTTGCTGTACGTATTAAATGATTTTGATTGTGTTTTTGGCTTTATTTTTGTTTTAGTTATATTGTGGCTAGTTTCTATCGTTCTGTTAAACTATGATGCAGACATGAACAAACAAACAAACAAACAAACAGTTACAATGTTATATGATGGTACGGATCCTAGTAGCTATATAGCTTTATATACGATTCACGCAAATTTTTTTTTGAATAAGCTTTACATAAAATTTATACTCAAATAACTGCGCAAGGGAAAAAATTTCAATTCAAAAAAATCTAAAATTAGTATTTTGATTTCATTTCAAAGTAAAATGAAAATTTCTAAGCAAAATCTTATAAAATAATGTATGTTAATCTTCTTGAACAATGCGGATTTAGATGTGAATCTTTAACTTTTATGTAAATCCTCATGTAAAGATTATCCGGGGATAAGGGTAATAGATGAGAATAAGGTTGACAAAGATATAGTCTACAACATCCACATAATAATATCTTGATATCTTGCTCAATGTATCTCTCCACCTTCACAAAATATTTCTATTCGACGGTATGTGAATACACCTTTAAAAGAGGAGCTTGCGCTGGCGCATACAGCATCGCATGATATCGCGCGCGTTGTTTGCGAGCAGATCAGTCTGACACTGATGTTGCGCTAGACGTAAGCATCACGTGCAAACGATATTGAATATTTTTCTAACAAGATCGACTAACAACACGTTTTCAAAACTTTGTGCGGTGGCTGACAAGGACAAATTGTGTCGGTGTAAGGTTGTGTTACAAAACTGCAACTTTGAACTCTGTTTAATCGAACGTTTTGTGCTTGAAAGCTCCTGTTCGTTCTTGTCACTTGTGAAACAAGGTATTGGAGGAATTTTGTGTATAACCGAGTTCCCATTAAAGGAAAACACAGGTCTACCACATATAAGATGGCTGCTCTTCTAATTTCAAAAAAATTGTTTTTCCCGGTCTTCTTAGCAAGTTTTATATTTTTTATCGGTAAGTTATTCCAAGTGTAGAAAGTAATATATAATTGAGACAGCAGCGAATTCATATATTTGTAGGAATGATATATATATATATGATCATAGCAGACTGTTACTTTTTGAAAAATCAATGTGGACGTCTTTCTCAGGATTAGCTACAATATTTTTATGCAAGAGTATATATAAGGTTACAATTAATAAACATTTAACAGAAGTTACCATACTTTATAGACAGATTTTTTAGAGTGCAACAATGTGAAATTAGTAGACTGATGAATTTTTAAACCATCATTTATTACACTTGTCATCTATACAGAATATACAAAATATATAGTTCAAGACTGACACAATATGAACGTAGATCAGCGTCAGAGGTCCTGACTGAATTAGAGTAAGAAAATAATTACAGAAAAAGTACTTCAGGTAGACGGACTAATTAATACTCATTTTAGATTTTGATTTCGGTTGTCATTTAAATATGAAAATAATTAACATTTAGGTTTTAATTTGAGTAAAAGTCATGAATATGATACTCTGTTATAAACTAACATGAATATAACATGAAATAATTATAAAATACGTCAATAGTAATGACAGTATAATACATTAGTTTATAATTAGGCTACGTTTATTTATAAATTATACAGCCTTTTGATTTCTCTCTTTATTCCGGCAGAACTATACGATCTCACTGGTATTATTTATTTTTTTTTACTTACAGAATTAGTTTGCGTGAACAATTTCTTTATTTGCATCCACGACTTTTACTAATTTGCGCTACTACAAAGTACAGTAAATTAGTTGAGTTTCATCTT
The DNA here is from genome assembly GCA_020615435.1 of Telenomus remus. Taxonomy (NCBI): domain Eukaryota; kingdom Metazoa; phylum Arthropoda; class Insecta; order Hymenoptera; family Scelionidae; genus Telenomus; species Telenomus remus. The sequence continues at coordinate 5,530,101 of CM036336.1, forward strand.
TGAGCGGTTTTAAAAAGCGAATGTTTTTTGTTTTCAAGTTCTACAAAAAATACCATAAATCTTTTCAACTCATACAAGCGTGCTTTTTATTTGCTAGCGAATAAAAAATAATGTGTCACCTTCGTTACACAGAAAGCTGTTCTCAAAACTTTTTTGTCATATCAACATGGTATAATATAACGGACATGAACTACATTTGTAGAAGGCAACAATGTTGGCTGCAAAACGTTTTTGTTGGCTTCTGAAATTCGGGCTACTTGAAAAATTGTTAATGTCAGTTTTAATATTTTTTGATAGCATTTCATATTGTATGTTGGAGTGCCGCCAAGGGATTTATTGGATTAAAATTCAGCTTCGAATATGTTGTAGCGCCTGAATGCATTCTCATGAGTAGAATCGATAAGTTAAATTACTTTTTGGGCTATTAAATTTTTCATTTTCGTTTTGATTTGACGTTAAGGTGAAATGCGAAATGAGATTAAACATCTGAGTGATTTATTGTCTCATTTATCAATCACTACCCGATACTTCTGCTTTTTGAAAGGAATTAGTTGCGTCGCTGCAATGCATTTTTTTAAAATATAATGTACCATATATTATTTTATGTTTATATGTTATATTTAAAGGTGTTATGATGAAAACATTTGTTTTTGTCTCTTCATGCCGTTTGATTTGATTCATTTTTGATTTGTATGAGAGTGTATGGGATATATGCTTCCGAAATACAATTAAATAAAAATTTAATGAAAACTTATGAGCCAGATGATATAATATGAGCAAATTCAGAATTATCGCAACTTAGATGTTATAACAAAAAATTACTTTGATCCTCGTCATGGCATACATTTGGATTAATTTTTGTTGTATTCCTTGGACATCAAACAAACCAGAGAAAATCGTGTGAATGGTCGAAACCTAACAATTCTGTGGCACTTTGAAAAAACCAGTTTTAACAAAATTGTAAAAAAAATCATATATGCCAAAAAGGTTCGTACTTAACTAAATTTTTATCTTTTTGTAATACGTTTTATTTATTATGTTTCATTGGTAATTTCATTATTTAATGTCAACTTATGTATCTACGTTTGTGAAAACGTTTTGCTGAACGAAAAATTAGATTTTTCGGAAGTGGAGTTAACTGGTTCTTTCATTGTGGCACAGAATTTTTCTATAAAATGTGAGGTTTTTCTTGGAATTCTCATTTTCAACATGTTGTTGATTTACATTGATATTTTGAACTTTTATGAAGTAACAAAATGAGGGGCTTCGGCGCTCGAAAAGTTAGTCATCGGCTAAACTGAGATTAACAGAGGTTTTTGATTCATAATTTTGTGCCACTTTTAACACTTGTATGATTGATTAAATTTTATTTTCGGAAATTGTTTAAATTTCATTGCAAAATCAGTAATATAGATAATTTAAATTGGCAATCAGTATGATGAACATTATATCACTTCACAACGTGGACTAAGCAAAACTATTTCAATGATACGAGACGTCAATTATTATTGGTATCTGCATGTGGCAGTTCGGAAGAACTTCTTAATAACTTTTTTGACTTTACTTTTTAAAAGTCCCAAGAATAGGATTAGTAAAATGAAAACAATGTATATATTATAATGGCTCAATACTTTTCTAGTACATAATACAAAGTATCAACGAAAAAGTAACAGCATATATGTTGAAGAGAAGAACTCCAAGAAAAAACTTACATTTTATAAAAAAATCGATGCTTTTCAAAACGCCAGTTAGATCTTCCAACGAAAACGTAACAGCATGTATTGAGAAGAAGAATTCAAAAAACTCACATTTTATAGGAAACAAACAATTCTTTTCCAAAAGCCAGTTAGATCTTTCGAATTTCTACATATTATAGATTTAATTCTTTGATAATCGGATAGTAAAATGTAAAACGGATGTAAAATACTATTTTGAACGCTGTTCACAAAAATTTACACTGTTTTTATAATGTTTTCGTGTGAAACAAACAATGAAGACAAAAACTACAGCAATTATTAAGAAAAGAGAAGACAAGTAACTTAATTACTTCCTGCTACTTATAAAACGATACCGTTTTTCAACAGTAATAGCTTCTGTGAAAAATACGGAGCTAGGGAGAAAAATAAGAAATAAAATGAATCCGAAACAATTTTACATTAGATTGTTATAATAAATAAGGAGCTGAAGTTTTAAATCACTAGAAGTGAAATTGCCTTTCATTTTGACAAATAAATTTCGATATAGAATTTTAAAACATTAGTTTTGCAAATTTACCTACTTATACAATGTAGACTAACTAATAAATACACTTGTATTATTTTAGCAGGTTCATAAAAATAATGCATTTTTTTAAGTACAGCAAAGTGCCACTAGAGCTTCATAGCGGTAACCCGTAAGGGTGAAAAAAATGTTTCAAAGAAATAATTATTCATGTTCATCGGGCAGTGAATATTACTGAAAACCACATTTAATTTTAAAAAGTATTCTGAATTGTGATTAATATCACCACAAAATGCATGATATCAAACCATAATAGCATAAGAGTCCCTTTAAAAATCCATTTTCGCATTCATCCCACTTCCTACATCAACTCATTCTCTACTAGTTTTTCAGTGGTTTTATCAAGTTATTTTGTCCAGAGTTATTTTATGCGGTTATCAGAAACCCACAAAATCGTCTCCAAATCAATTTATTCGAATTTATATGTGTACTAAATTAATAATTTTTTTTTTAAAAACAAACTGCCACATGATATTTCTATAAATAAACAAAGTTTTCTGAACACTCCGACTTTGTTATAAATCAGTAAACGATATCTGATTGTTTTAAAATAATGTCAAAACATAAACTGTGTAATTTTTAAATGTTTGCTCAGTTACGTACAAGTTTTGTACGTATAAATAATACCTTTAAAGACAAGAAAGTACACATATGGAAATATATCAGAAACTTTTAACCTCTTTTATGTCTCTTGGCTTTACATGCAACTTTTCATGTAATAACTTCAGAATTGTTTTAAAAATGATTTCATAAAAAAGTACCTCACGAGTTTCTGCTCCGCATAAATTTAATCTTGTAAAAACTCATACTTACCTTTATTATTAGACTTTTCATGTGCACCTGCCAAGTATGATATGTCATTCTGTTAATTGAAAAAAATGTCAGGCAGAAAAATGTAATTATCAAATTTAAATGAATCATAAACGGGGCACACATTTCTGCTATCAATTTAACAATATGTTCGCCCTGCCTATATTTCAAATTTTCAAGCTATTTCATACACAATATTATATACAGTTCCTGAAAATCACCTATATATTTAAAAAATACTTTTTTATGCAATGAAAATTTTCTAACACATTTCACACAAAACATACTTTCAAATTGGAAAATAACCGTTTAATGCTAACATCTTAGATTGTAGTAAAACTCCTACGATACGATTCAGTATTGTAGGAAACTAAAACTGAAATTGTATAATCGTAAAGTGGCATCAAAAAGAAATTCAAACACTACCATTATTATTAGAAATTAGTTATCAAGAAAATTACAGCTGAAATAAGACCATTAACAAGTTTTGTTAGCGAAAGTAAAAGCAAGAAATTTTTTAATTTTCGATACCCTACTAACAACATGACTAACAGTGAACTAAGAGATTGAAATAGGTTGCAATTGTTGTTGCAATCCGATGCCGAAAGCACAGATACAGATTAAGCACGGTATTGCCCCGAGCACACTTCCTTCTATTTTTTGGTTTTCATTAGCATTGTTCTTTATGTTCTTTTGTATTAAGTCTCTTTTGCATTTCACGCAAGTGCATAGTAAGCTCATTGTGCAGATTTGGTTTGATGAACACTTGAACACTAATTTTCAGGTAATTTCAGTAAAAAAATGATACTGTCACCTTGACCTAATATACTTGTATAATTTCAAACGATCAAGGTTGAATGAAACTTAATACAAAAAAATCAATACGAACAGCGATCGTGATTTCTTAGTTTAAATAATTTGTAATAGAATGTTCGAAAGTAAAAAATGAGAACATCATCCAGGGACAAAATAAAAACATATTTAATGGTTCATCTCATATATACGATATGTTTATGCGCCATGCGCATAGGAAAAACTGTCCTATATTCAGACGGCTCCGTTTTCGAACAAAGCCAGTAAATGAAAAACTATGCATTACAAAATTCTAAAAAATCATAGTTCAGACAAATCCTCATATAAATAATCATTGTGCTTAATTGTAAGTCGAGAAAAAGAGTTTGATACTAGTTTATCAGAGAAGTGTTTTTCAACAGTCAAAAGTAAATTTTGACACTTGTATAAAACAGTCAATAAGCACTGTCTTAGAACAAGTTGATGATAATTAAATACTGGAAACGTGAATCTTCAGTTGAATAATTCATTAATGAAATTTTTTTAAAATTAAAAGAAGTTAGAAAAATAAAGCGCGCTCTATATATGGAATCAAATTGATTTTGAACTCATGCCTTTTACATCTTCAATGATTTCAAGTCTTTTCAGTATGAAAGTGTTGTCACTAACTTTCAGCAAAATTAAAAACAGTTTTATTTTTTACAATTGGTAACAATCAAAAACAAATAAAGATTGAGCGCTGAATAAATTTTGGCGCTACTCGTTTTTCAACTTTTCCAATCAGAAATTTTGTGGTTTGCAAAAAAATATCATTTTTATTTTGGCAAAAAAAGTCTTCATCATGGCCACAGTGAAAAAAATTGGCGTACTTTAAGTCCAAAGAACGTTGACAAAAAGTTTGCCAATCGGGTTTGTACTCTTTTGGCAAAATAAGTTTTTGTAAAATAGGTTTGACCAGGTTTGACACTTTTTGTTCCAAGTGTTGACATTTGTTAATAAAACTTTTGGCATTTTTTAATATAACGTTTGATATTTTTTTTTTGTCAGAAAACCTTTGACAAAATTTATGTCAACAATTTTGACACAATTGTGTCAAAATTCTTTAAAGAAGGCCAATTTTTTATTAGTGCAGTTTCTGGTGTGTTTTTGTCCCAAGTTTTGTGCATAACGATGACTTTCGTCAACATCCAACAATTTTTTTTTTTACTTTTCGGACCGCTGTCCTAGGCATGAGAAGATTGTTTTTCAGACGAGGCTGCGAAAAGTTGTATGTTAAATTTTCGGTCGATCAATTTAGGTGTGTTTTGTCAATTAAATGACAATTATTATGAGTTTGAAAAAACGAGATAATTATTTTAGCAAAAGATATGCTCAGATTAATTTAAAACAATGAAGTATCACATCTAAAGTACTTTTCAAGAGACATTTTCAAGTTAAAAATTGACATTAGAGAATTGTTTCAGCTATTTAGAATGATATTTCTTTAGGAGTAGTCCTATTTTGAAGCATAGCAACCTATTTTTTTGTTACATTTGAACTGAAATGCCCTCTTTTCAATGTATGTTTTTGTGACCAAAGCGGCCAATTTTCAGACGATTGCAGAGGGATGAAATGGAGATTTCACCAGTAGCACTCAAAAATGTCATACGCAACAAGGGGCGAATGCCTCCATTGCTTCTTGTATAAAATTGGCAAGGAGACAGGGTCCGAGGGACTGTCGAGGGACACACTCGTTGTGTAATTTCCGCGTTTCGTCCCTTGTTATATTGTCAGTTTTATATAATTTTTCGTCATGAAGTGGACCGACGCAGGAAAAAAATGCAAGTAGAGTAGTCTTTATAATGTCTACCACCAAGCTTTGTTCGTGAACATATCGACTTAACGACGATTTTCCGCACAAAGTTAAAAAAATTACCTAATCTTATGTGTCTCAGTGAATTTAGCTGAAATTTGACAGAAAAGTCCTATCACATGCCGAAAGTAGTGGAGGTTGTTGGAAAATGAACCGAGCGTACTTTTTGACTCGAAGTCATGTTAAGCAAACCCTCTGCGATTGTTTTCTAGCACATATGTTTTAATATAATAAAAATATCAATAAATATTCGTTTTATTTGTTTACCAATTTTTAATCCTTTTGGTTTATATAAACCTTTCCTTTTTTATTTCATAGAAATATTTGTATGAAAATTATAGAATAGTGTTTTTTTGCTAATTTCAGGTGCAGTTGAAGGATTGAGTTGCTACATTTGCGGGCAATATAATGATGGCGTTGGGAGCATTACTCCATGCATCAATTCGACGACGGACATGCATCTGAAAGAGTGCCGCCGTGAGGCCGAATGGTGTATTGTAAGTCAACATATTGCCATATGCGATAAAAATTACTAAATGAGATTGATCGATTTGTTAAGTACATCAATGCCACACGAAATGCATGAAAAATCATGTATCCTTTGCGATTATCTATACTTTACCTAAATTTTGACTTCAAGTTTAGATTCAGCAACCCAAAAAACCCTTAGAAATAATTTTTCCGCCGACGTTTAGCAGGTAATTTTTAGGTAAATTTAATTTAAATTTTTTAGGTTTTAGGTAAGCCCGAGGAACGCATAATATGATTCCAATAGGTTCAACGTGAAAAAAGTAAATTTAATTTTTTTTTCAGATCAAACCACTCAATTACACATCATCACATACATCATCCTGATGTATTTATTTTTATAATAGTTGTATTATAATAATAGCTGATGTCGACACAATTTTGAATCGTGGATTTTTAACCTTCCGGCGCTCGCGTCAAAATAATTACACGAGTGCTCGCGTCGTGCACTGAGTGCACCAATTGGTTTTTCATTGATATTTCCTAATATATTTTTGATATTTTTGCATAATATTCTCGAAAATCATTCAATGTTTTATTATTTGAATAAAAAACAATGACTTCCAAATAATTTATCATAAATAATCATGATTTATACAAAATAATTAGACAAAAACAGATCTGAGCTCGAATTCGTTTTTTTTATTTTCACAAAGTAAAACTTCATAAACAATCAATATAAATATATTAATGTTTATTATTTATGCTAACATACTTCTTCAAGCTCTTAAGTCTGTTTAATTCAATGAAAAACGATAAAATGACACGGCGGGTGAGCGAAAAAGTCGGTGCACGCATGTTGTAATATGAGATTTGTTTTGATATTTGAGTATGACTGTCGGATTTCTTTGATAATGTCAATAGAAAACTGTTGAAATGAAGAATACATGCAAATTTCCAAGTGAAAAAATATGTTTTTATACTAGTTTTAGAGCAAAAACTGTCACCCGTGCACTCAGTGCACGACGCGAGCGCAGGAAGGTTCAACTCATGTTTTACTGCATAAATGTGCGAGAAAAGAACATACATATATATGTTTGTATCGTATTAAATTGGACCGCCTTCAATTTGTATGCTGCTGTCTGCGATAATGCTATTTTATGAAAGTGATTTCTATTGTATTCGACAATAGAGAATGTAAAAGAACTAAGTAAATAAGCACATAAAAAATGTTTCATGAAATGAATTTTTTGTTACAGAAATACGTCAGTGAAGGCTCCACGGTACGAGACTGTGTGAGAAAGTGTAATGGAAAAGGTAGGGTCGATAACTGCCTAACTCAAATTTTTCAATAGGCTCTGTGCATTTGATTAAATCCTTTGCCACGGCTCTGTGCTTGTTAGTTCGCTACTTCAAAAATCCATTTTTGCGTGACAAGAACTAGACAAAATGACTAAAGGTAAAGGAGTGAGGTAAAACTACCCGTTATCGTGATGGACCCCCTTATCACAAGTGTTCGGGATATAGTCAATTTGTTATAAAAATCAGAAAGGAAGTCGAACTTTTGGCTTTGTGTAATCATTACACTTGAAATTACTTGAACTCAAAACGAAAGAGATCTTAAATAACGGTGAGGGGTACAACTGAAAATGATTGCGTTGACGACCGTGATTGTGTTGATAAATGACAAGAATTTAACTTGCCAGTTTGTTTCGGTTTTGATTTGTTGCGTTATACACTTTAAACTTCCATTTGATATTCTTTTTCAAATAACTTTGAATACGAATGGCGACTCAATTCGATCACAATCAGCCATTTCTTATTTTACTAATGTGGTGGTTGAAAAATCTGGAAAGAACAGTGATGGATTGTTTTCTATGAAAATATCTGTTGATAAGTCTGTGGTGATTAGGAAGAATCAGTTAAGTGGTTTTGGGACTTATTGAAGTTTTGGATATGACATTTTTATATGGCAGAAATATAATGAGTGACACGATTTTCGGTCAATTATAGTACGAAATATAAATTGAATTCTACAACTTATGTCTAGATGGTAAATTTTTAATAATACACGTGATTTTTGCAAAAAATTGACACTTTCGAAAATGTTACCTTGTTGTGCCGCTGCACAACTTTAGCCTAATTTATTATTGAAATTATTATTTTCATTCATTTAACAAAAGGTCTCAAATTAAAATATCAGTTTTTGCTCAGATGTCTGGGACATCCGAGCCACTATTCAATTTATGAAATTCCATATATCGTTTGTACTGCTCGACCATCGTTTTTATGATCGAGCACAGGAAATTTTCCAGTTTTGTACATGATTTTGCTGAGACCGCGTTCCATATATGTGCCCAGCCAAGGGCACAATTCAGCGGTTTTTGACAAAGTCTGGAGGGGCGATCGCCGCTGGCGACCGGCCGGACGCTCCCGATGGGCGTCAGAATCAAACTTATCAACTAATTGTCAAGAGCTCCGAGCTCCTAATTCATTAATCAGTCCCGCCGACGGGACATCGCTTGATTCTCCGCCGCACCGCGACACCGCGAATATTCTTACTCAACAATTTACACTCGAAGTAACTGAGTTAAAATCATATAGTCCACGCGCTGTATCCTCGTAAAATATAATATTTTAAAGATTTATTTGAGTTATCAATTAAACTCGAAATCCCCCCGCATAACAAACTCATTCTTTTTAATCACCACAGAAGTATTTTTTTTTTAGTTTAAAATCTTCAGTCACGATAAGGGTACACGGGATTTACGGTACATATTAGCAAATCTAAAAAAGGCCAGTCGGAGGTCTAAAATATCGACAAATTTTACTTTGATAGCATTTGAGAGTTTTTTATGTAGAAAAATTAAAAAAAAGTTCTGTGACACAATTACGAAGTGCGTTAACTATAAATCGAGTTACACTTGTGGTACCTCAGAAATGAATAAAGCACTAGAATTTTTTCAGGTGCTCTCAGTAAAATTATTATTAAATTTTCAGTTGTTTAGGCGCTAAAACATTTTCACCACCAATTTTTATAACTTCATATCAGAGTTGTCATGGTGTGTGATTCTGTAACAAATTTTTTTCAGATTTTCTTGACTCGAGAAACCTCAAAAAATACCTAAAATGTGGAAATAATTTTTCAAGGATGTCACTCTATTTTACAAGCGTACCTTATTTTTATCATCTGTGAATTTTTCCTGAAGTGTGCCATGAAAATGAAATTTTTCACTTTGTTGAACCTCTAAGTGGCCGTTTCCTTAGATATGCTTATTTACAACCAGAGCGTATGCGCAAATTCACTGATTCGGAAGTTTATTCGAAATACCCTTTTGATACGTAAAAGCGAGTAAATCTTTTTCACGACAAAAGTTCGCAATAGTCAGATTTATTTGATGGAGTTACCTCATTAAATCTGTAATGAATAGACCTAAAAACAACTAAGAAAATAAACAAATATTTTAACTCGTTTGTATCTACTCATAATATTTATATACGCTACCAATGTCCAAAATCTGGCAATGTCTGACCTTTCCTAGATAGCTGTTGAAGGTAATGCTGGGCGTACGGGACATTACCTAGGCACTGTCAACAATACCGAACGCTTCGCCGACAATGTTTGCCAAAAAATTCAGTATCGATTTGACTATGACTATGGCCGTTACAGATGGCATAGAATCATTTTGTGCTGCATTTACTCTATGCTATTATAATCTGCATTTAATCCCGGCTGTTGATGCGTTTTACAACGCATCGAAAGCGAAAGGAGGGCATTTTGACGAATCAAAGGTTTAGACGTTAGATGGATGCGCGATAATTATGAAATTTTGGAAATTATTCATTCTGTTCTTGTTAATGAGTTATAATATTTACTGTTGATATGTTAGTATTCATTTATAGAAAAAAAAACTGTTCTAAATTCATTGAAGCGATGTTTTCGATAACAAAAACTTGAAAATGTATTGTATTTCACTGAAATGTAATGTTCACGTACATTTTGCCTTATCAATTGCTTTATCTGCAATTTCGGCGGTGTATTGAAAAAGAAAAATGTGCATAAAAACCCTAAACTTTCAATGTAAACAAAAAAAATATATAACATTTTAAAGTTTAGAATCTCCTCTTTCAGATGGCCGGACTCATTTAACTCTGCAGCTTGTATAGGCTGAGAAAAAAAAATTTTTGAAACTGCAAAAAAACTGTTATTTTTGGTTTAAAAACAAACAAAAAAAATTTTTTTCTGTGCAACCGGAATTTTGCGGGCACAGTTTCGAGCCTTATGCCATACCTTATCAAAAGGCGGTACAATTTTTTACATAAGTATAAGAACTGCCGATACGGTCCAGCCTTTATACAGGTCGTTTCAAACTCATATTCATGAACTTTTTGCCGGGAGTGTAATTGTTCAAAATTTTCACGACTATTATTCCTTGAAAAATCAAAAATATACGACGAATTGATCTCCAAAAGTTGACACATTTGTCCACTCCGTTCTTTTAGTATTAAACAAATTCAAAATCAAATTATATAATATTGTTTAATTTTTCTTGCTATATTCGTTTAAATGATCTTTCCGAATTTCCACTGTTCGTCGATACGATTTCACGTACAATTCCTTTTCGTCTTATAATTTTTCAAGTATATCGACCATTAGGTTTTTTGATTTTACGTACTTTCAATTTTCGGTACGTTCAACTTTCTAGGATTTCATGTTCTGTCATTCTGAAATTAGGTACTCCTACCAGTTCGATATATCGCACTTTACGTACAATCATACGTAGCCGCGTGGCCTAGCGTGGCGTGAGATCTCGGCCGTTACAGCATTTTCGTGAATGCCTCCGGTCAAACCGATTTATAAGACGTTGTCACGTCAAACATAAAATTCTAGAATGTGCACGACTTTGATGAAAACGTTGGTGCCAATTTGGCACCAGTGTGTCCGTAGCGGGTTAAGAAAGAACCATCGAGAAGTGGAGGACTAAGGGAAATTTCCCATACTGCAATGTCAAAATTAGCATTGTTGTAACTTCGAAATGTTAAAATAGACATATTTTTTTAATTATAGAGCGTGACGGTTCAGTGGTTATTTAATCATACGCCCTGCCTCGACCTATGAAAAATTATACTATTTATTATTTCAGTAATTTTTAGTCTTAAACTTTACAAATAATCAATCAATATGAGCTCTTTTTCACAATTCAAAATTTTCTTTATTTCAATTTTTCAACGTTACCTGAAAACTAATCCACTAAGGACACACTAGTGCCAAATTAGCACCCGCGATTTGATAAAAGACATATGTACATTCCATAATTGAAATCATCATACAAAATCTAAGTTAATTAGTTCTTTCGGCTTGCAACAGAATTGTAGTCAATTGTACATTTGTTTCGATATGGACTACGTTACGATAAATAATTTTGCAAACATTTCAATTTTAAGGAGGTACAATCGAGGAGTGGAGGACTGAGAGAAGTATCCCATACTGCAATGTTAAAATTTGCAGTGTTTCAACCTTGAAATGTCAAAACGTGAACTGCTGTATTCCGTGATTTACAAGCTATTTCATATTGTTGAGCATTGCTATGATGCTCAAATGTGTCCCATGAAAATAATATGCTCTCACAAAAAATATAAACAACAAATTTATTGTAATATCCGAAATTGGTGTTATTTTGCTTCTTGAGTTTCTAGCATTTTTCGCAGACACAGGTTAGAATGCCGGTGTTTTCTTTACTTTGTTTTGATATTATTCTGAATCCAATCGGTCAATGTTTTCAACATTCCATGACCATTTACTTGAATTGTTAAACAACTTGTCACAATATCACGGGAAAAAATGAACCAGTGCTTCAGTAGTACGTACTAAAACTGTGAAGTTGGTTACATGTGAGCCAAAAACAATGTTGCTTTTACCTTCGATTCTGATTTTTCAACTATTAAAAAATATCGTTGCGTAATAAAATAATGCGATTTATAGAAATAATATTTATTGAAAATAAATATGTAAATGTCTCAATTTGAGACCGTGTTGGCAAGAATTAATAATATTTAGAAAGGATTTCTATAATAATTAATTGCACAATTAAATTTCGGCACTTACTTAGCTTCACGAATTTTGTTGGTTTTGAACAATTACTTTCGTTAAACCGCTTTTTTAGCAGCTTGTTTGTATAACACCAGCGTACAGCTGTCATAAGAAACTGTACCTATGACAAGCGACATTTGAATGTTAAATATTTTATTAATAAAATAAGAAATTGAAATTATTCGGTATAAAATCTGTTCTTTGACAAATATGTTATATAAGAAATTTACTTTCATCATTTCCAAATAATATATAATATATTTGTTATTTAATTTTAAAGTTGAAAGTGGTTACTAATCGGGACGCAGCGGTAATTGGGACATTAACCTTATAAGTGGAGTTAAAAAGCAAGATTCATTCACAAAATCCTTTTGATAAATTTCATTATTCTATTTTTGTTCATTAATTATCTTAATTATTTAAAAACAACATTTCAAACTTATAATAGTGATAAAAAAGAAACAAACAATAAGTTCTAGTCAACTTTTTCTATCTTGAGATTTACCTCGATTTCAGAGGTAAATGGAACATTGTTACAGGAGTATTTTATTCCGTATTTCAATGTTGGTAGATAACTTTGTTCCCAACCTAACTTGGGTCTGTTTGAGCCATTCAGTTTTCCCCGTGATGTCTGAAAATGTTCTATCATTTCTAAGTTGGTGAATTTTAGCTTTGTTTGAGCTGTCCCGAAAGAGTCCAACTTAAATGCAGTTTTTTAACTCGTAATTATTCGTAAACTATTCGGTAAAAAATTTTAAAAAAACATGCATTCTTTTTTATACATAATTAACAAACTGTCAAAGTTTCATTGCAGTCTATCATTTCCGAAATTATCAAGTGTACCTCCTTAAGTGATATGTGAAATTCACATTTTTTTTCAATTAAGTAATTTACAATCACGAAATTGTTGAAACTTATATAGAAAGAAAATATTTTCTACTTTCAGAATCCTGGAGTGCACAAACATACTGCTGCCAAGAAGACGGCTGCAATAACGCTTCATTGAAGAAGCCCCTGCGGAACTTTTTCTGGATTTTATCCATGATATCAGTAATAGCAGGATACAGCCTATGTGGTTAAACAAAAGTTCCAGATCTTCGAAGTGTTAACACGCCGATTTTACAAAACGTTCATATTAATCTTCTCGACGATCGATATTATGTCGGTAACAGGGCAAAATATCATAAGATAGATTATCAAGATCAAGATATCAAAAAAAATATTAAATGGACAAAATATTTGAAAAGAATAACAAAAGACATTAACAATTAATGATCAATTTATTTTTCAACAAATTGGTAATAATCTAGTTTAGGACGCGTTCGCAACATCGATTGTTTTTTTCGGAAAGGGGGAGGACTGCCTCCCAAACGCCCCTATAACTTCAAAAAGACCAATGTTTATGATATTTTGATTATTTCTCGAGGTTTGGGAGTGGAGTTCCCCCCCCCCCCCATTAAAAAGACATTCAAGCCCTCTTTATTTTTTATTAATATTTTGTCCTTTAATATTTCATTACACAAATCTCGGACGTTTTGATCATCTCTTGAAATTTGAATTCTAGAACGAATTAAATCTACAAGGATAAAAAACAAGATTTCACTTCTAGTGCATAGTAAAATGCTTAAACGCCAGTTCACTCGCCAGTTGAATGCTTATTTCTCTTTTGTAGTCTCAATTTCAAGTGCGAAAACGGCGGTTTTGCAAGTTAGATGAAACGTCTATTCGAAAGGCAAACCATATTGTCCTTGAGACCATGTTGAAATTTTTTAGAAAAAAAATGTTTTGTATTTGAAAAGGAAAATGTTGTTTCTAGAGCACATGTATTGATTATTATACTGTTATACAATATTAATGAATAATTCCACTATTTAATACCAAAAAAATACCTAAATACTTAATAGAGTGAATAAGATATAGTACAACTTGTTTTTATAGTGCTACAACGAACGTGAAGAGCGATTTATTACATCTGTTGATTCAATACTTTTTAACGGTATCTAAACAAGAGCTGTTGATCTCATCAATTCTTTAGTACATAACTAATAAAGAATAAAAATGATATTGAAAAAACTGAAGTCAATTTAATCATGCTTCGACTTTTGTACAAATACGTTGCACAAGCAATCCGTGTTTGTTGACGTTCTTCCTAAAACAGTAATTGTTTGGAAAGAAACGAAAGTGAAAAAATAATCACTTATTACACCATAAAAATTTTCCTCATAATAAATTTTTACTATCCACACGCGGTGTTCGGTAGAATAAACTTGACGTACTTTTAAAATTCAAAAATGATTTTAACTGCTTTAGTACAACTGCAACGAACAGCAATAACAATTTCCATCTTCCCTTTGAACCAAGAAGTTTATAGTAAAGATTATTTTTATTTTGTATTTTTAGTACATTTCTCTTCATTGCCAGTGCTACAATAATTAACCGCGTTTATTTACTTCCACTTCGGAGCGTCAAATCTTGTAAAGTTATAATATGACATATTTCTGCATATTCCAGATGACAATACACGAATATACAATTTGAAATATATTTTTTTGTTGATTTTGTTGTTAAGTAAAAAACAGATTTTCAATTGAAAATGTTCAAATTTTTTTACTTTTTAATGTAAGGTAAAAAATTCAAAGAATAGAAAAAACATTCTTTTACGAAACGCTTTTCTTTATCTTAATATCTGTGGTGAATAAGAAGAATCTGTTAAGTGACATTTTCGAAAGCGTCATTTTTTTGCAAAAATCGCGAGTATTTCTGAAAGTATTCGTTTTAAACGTGAGTTGTCAAAATTGATTGATATTTTGTAGTATAAGTGACCGAAAACTGTGTCACTTATCATATGTCTTCGATATAAAAATGTTACATTCGAAATTTCCGAATGTAAAGTCTCAAAACTACTTAACTGTTTCTTCCTCATTACCACAGATTTATTGATCAGTTGTAAACACAAAATGAATATAAATACTAAAAAACTACTAAAAAGTAAAAATAAGAAAATTTCAAACAAAATGAATTTTAAAATCAAAATAGAACAAATCTCACACATTCTTTGAAGAAAAATGTGAAGCGCGTTCGTTTGAAACAAAATTAGTGAAAATTTGTAGCTTCAAATCAATATGGAAAGTTTTCAATAGATTTTTCAAGGTGAGGTTGGTACTTGCACCCCAAGTTCATGTTGTTTGAAATCTTTTTATTTTTTACAATTAAATCGATTTTTTGTAGTACTTACATTCATTTGAGTTTACAAATAATCTATATATTAAGGTAATAAAAAGCGTTACTTGAGAAAGAATTTTTTTTTTATTGAACTTCCGGCATGTAATTGTGATTTTTTTAATTTAATTGTAAACTTTTTTTCACTCTTACTAGGTTAATCATCTTATTATTTGTACTGCAGAACAGTTATACTTTCACGTTATCGAATTTAGTACAACTCAGCCAATCTTTACTGGTAATGGTAAATTTGAAATAGTTATGCGGACACTGTTATATACGTTCATTTGTACGTAGTGTCAAAATGCTTCTGAAATCTCAACTAGACTCCAATTCTTCATTGTTTACAAAAGCTGTGCTATGCTAACACCGAAACGAATAAATCTTTGAACTTGAAAATACAGTTGTACGTGACTACCTTCGTAGATATTTTGTTATAAGATATCATTTGATTCTATATATGATTGGCGAATCCTGTGTGGAAAAAAAAAGTCCACAAAAAAAGTTGATTAACACTTTAGTTCTGGAACAGCACGAACCAGCATCGGTGTGAGCATAACCAATAAATTCACTAGGTATGCATGTATGGTGGGTCACGTGACTATTTCGCGGAAGCGTATTCGCTCTAACCATATCGCTGTCTCGCTTTTCACTATTTTTGTCTTTATTTCTCTTGAAAGAGAAGGGGCACTGTCCAGAACTAAAGAGTTAACAATACATTATGCGCAACCTTTCCAACTTGATCTGAGTCAACTCTGGTGAACAGAGGACACAGGAAACGATTAGCTATACGAAATAAAAAAAATTGTCTTCTCCTTGTTTTCAATGCACCCTGATGTGAAACACGTAAGAATTCATTTTAGAGGTAATCGGCGAGGTATGAACTTACAAAGTTGAAAAATTTTCTGTTCAAGTTTGACATAATTTTTAAATTTCAGACTTTCATTCAACTATCTTTTTTGTAAATATCTTGTTTGGACGACGTTTATATTACGAAAACTTAACGCTATATATTTTCAGAATTACCTTATAACATTACACGTACACTTGAAACGCAATAAGTTACCGCGGATTTAACGAGCGACATCCGCACACATAGTTCTAGGCACAAATTTCAACTGGGACTAAGGAGGGGGGTTTTGGTGTAGGGCTCGAAAAATCGAATATTTTCGATAATTTATTTAGGGCATTTGGGAACAATAAAGGGACACGAAGTTTATTCTTATTTGTTTATTGTCGAAAGAAGATCTGAAAAAAAATTTTTGTCCCGAAAAAACCAAAATGGCGACTACAGCAACGGTTCTTCGAGGCCGTGGGCGACGTGCATATACTTGAGCGGTGAAGCACTGGGGGTTGTAAACTTATCCGAAACAAAAAATATGACGATGTTAGTCTAATTTAAGGTTCTCCCTCGAGTCGTTTTTTTCGAATCGGGTGTTTTTTGCAAAGTTACAGAACAAAAAGTGCTTTTTTTACCTTGGTTTGTTTTATATGATAACACATTCAGAAACTATTTCTTGTTAAAATTTCAAAATTTTGAGGCATTTTGGGCTGAGGCAATTAAGTACCGATTATAAGACTCTCTTATAAGTCGATCCAATAACTGTAGCACGAGTTATGCTTCACCGCGCACGCAAAAATTTCGTTTCGAGAAAAGCTGGTTCAAAGTTTCTCGCGCTCATCAGCCACTGCTGTGCGCGCTCTTTTTTCAATACGCTGTATAGCTTCGTCATAACTTGATAGTAATTAAAAAATCCTCTGAGAGGCATTTTCAAGACTCGTTTAACAATCAAAAAATGTAAAAAAAATCGATTTTTTCGAAATTCTATACCAGAACCTTCCCTAAAACATTATTCAAAACGCTTGTTCCCAAATATACTATTCCAATTTTGTAATTTTTAGGCTATGAACTTCAATTTTGAGGTTAAGTTCCTTCTAACAAAAAAAAACAAACATGTTTGAGACAATTCGAAAGAAACATCAAGAGTGACCTTTGGGAAAGCATCAATTTTTTATGGAAATGTGAATTATTTGTTATTTTCGGTAACTAAATTAATGCTAAAATTAATCGGTGATTAAACGTATTCAATATAGGAATGGTTTACTTGGTACTTTACATGAAAAGTACTTCATATGTACGTTTATATGAAAAGTCTAGAAGGCACTTATCTGATTCTTCCGGATTGTCACAGATGCACAACACTCTTCGCAACAATATATAGTCGCCCAGAAACAGTGCGACTATCGTTAAGCAAACAATATTTTAGAATGTATGAACCAAGTGTACAGGAAAATATTATCAAACCAATCTTGAGAGTTGAAATCAAGTCACACAACAAGGGTAATTACATATGAAATATGTCTGAAAAAATATCATGAAAATTACGAATTATGTTTGAATCATCATTGAAATTATATTAGCGATTTGTATGTATCAATTCATTCGACATTAACATAAATGAATAAAAATTTACTTAAGAAACAAAGATCACGTGCGTTTCATACAATATCGGTAGTAATTAGAAGATCCAAATCATTGTGTTCAAGAATTCTCACTCTAAAGTTATAAAAAAAGCATTCCTAGTTTCAAAAAAATTTTTTTGGTCTTAAATTGTTAAAGTATGATATTAGCAAACAACAATAATAATAAAAATTATTAAATTGTAAAAGCACACTAAACTGGTTTTTCTGAATTGCCACAAATATCATTTATTTTGTTGAGAAAATTGTCTTTACTTTTCACACCGAAACTAGATCGGAGTTCTTGGAAAATCAATCGTTAGCTGTGATTTTGTGTCAACTTGGAGATTTAATAATTTTCTTTATTTTGTAATAAGGGAAATAAAAATGTAAAATGTAAAATAATTACTTATTATTTTCTTAATATTTTTTCTAATGGCCATTTTATTTTCTAAACTGTTTCAAATGGAGAACAATTTGAGAACTAATGTAGCGGCCCACGTCTCTCAAGTATCCCAAGACATCCACATCCCATAGATTTTCATATTCTAGAACGATGTTGGCTATTCTCTCCTCATTCAGCTCCCTGATTTTGCTGTTTTCTCGCCGGATCCTTCTTCCTAAATTTAGGTCAGCAATCATGCTTTCAGTGTCCGGCTGCGCTTTCTCGAACTTCTTCAGGAAGGCGTAGAGACCAGGTTAATTTTCCCCACTACAAGTGCGAAACGATCATGCCAGCCTTCCGAAAGATTATTGGTTCGAAATAAATTTTGTGATTTCGCATCACGAACATTCCAAATTTGAGGTGGAAACCGAGCGTAAAGCGCTCGACGTCCACCACGCGCTGTCTGTACGTCCTATTATGTAGGTTGTCTATTCAGAATTAGTAAATTCAAGAGAGAAAAGAAGGCGAAACGAAGGTAAAAGAAGTAAAGGAAGACGATTACCCGAACATAGTCAACCATGTTCTTGAAGGCTGGCGGTGATTGTTTTGCAAACTCTGCAAACACAGTGGGAATGTCCAAGTACCAGTTTAGACTTCTCATCAAGAGTCGCAAAGATCAAAATTCTCAACATTCCCTTGTCGTTCTCTTCTTTACATTATAAAGACAAACATAAAGAATTCTTCATACAGAACAAAATTATTACCTGCGCTTGTTTTCGTGTACAACTCTGGCACTTCCTCCAAGATGTCGAAATCGACAGGGTTCGTTGGTATATTTTTGCTTTGCCCCGTGAAATTGCTTTGGCCATATTTGGCCTGTCGGGTAGATGAGCCAGAACAGCGAATGGCATGCCGTGCATTTCCTTGCACAGCACCTGTACGGGAGGGGCTTTTGGGTGCTCTACTGCTCTCCGCTACACACGGTTGTTCACCTTGTAAGCCTTGACAAGATCATAGTCAGGAGCGTGGTTTTACAACAGTTTTAACTGTTCATTCAAAATTAGCGCCACGACCATCGAGCACCACTGTCAGATCAAAATCTGACAGTCAGAATTTTCTCTGAGGCCAATAAAAACGTACCCTAAGACTGCAGAATGCCGGTATGATATTTCACCTTAAAGTTGCTGCTCATATACTGAACTTTGATGATGGCGAAATAGTACATTGCAATGCTAGGCGTCAAAGTCATTCTTTTCTGGCGGGTAGAGTTAACAATTCGAACCAAAGGCGAGTTGTTAACCACACGCGCCAAAGAAGGTTCACTTTGACGCCAAGGATCACATTTTATTGTTCCTGTTACCCACATTCAAAGAATCCACTTTTTGTGATTTTTACCGTTTAAAAGTTCGACTTTTTCGGACCAAAGGACCCCGCCCTTGCCTTATGGAAACTGACTTTTTGTCAAATCGGATGAAACTATGATGAATGGATAGAGGAAGTCTTCCTGAGTAAAGTCCTCATGGGCACTAAGCCCGATAATTGAAACTTTTAGTACTTTTGGGCATTTGAAGTTTTTGATTTTGGATTCTAGAAAAATTAATAAATCCTTGTAGAATCGGCTCTAAGTACAACTAGTCATAAAAGAAAAAATACGTCTCGAATATTTTTTCAAGACTTTTCGAATGACACCCTATTTGAAAGTTTTTTTATAATGTTATAATGGCCTCATGATTGACGGAACACTTGAGCCCTACCCGATTGACCCCCCACCTACTCACGCCCCACCCACGGGGATGGAGGAGAGTGGAAAATAGTAAAAATCGGTTCCGAACTGCTTATTCATTTCCTACTTGCTAAATCATACGCTAGATGCAGCCGATCGAGAATAAAGATGAGATAATTGTCAACAGTAGTCAAAGAGACAAAAAACGGCTTTTTTCAGGGCCAACCAATAAGCATGGCTGGGGTGTTTGTCATTCAAAAGGCCATGAACACGCTTTTAAAGAATTTTTTCGCGAAAAACAGCTCTTTCCTTCGCCCCCGCGGGTGGTGGGTGGGTGAGGGGGGGGGGTCGATCGGGCACGGCTCAAGTGCTCCGTCAATCATTAGGCCATTATAACATAATAACAGAACTTTTTCGCGAAAAACCGCTCTCCTTCCACCCCCGTAGGTAGGTTTTTACTCAGGAAGACTTCCTCTATCCATTTATCATAGTTTCATCCGATTTGACACCAGCCAATTTCTATAAGGAAAAGGCGGGGTCCTTTAAGGTTAGGCCTAAGCGGAGTCAATGTTACACTTTTCTTGCCGCTAGGCCTAGTCCGAAAAGTCGTACTTGGAACATTCGAAATTAGTCACGAAAAGTGGTGCTTTGAACGTTAGTATCAGGAAAAAAAAATTCAGTCAAGGGCGCCACTGTGCGCGAGACAAAAAGTAATACTTTTCGTCATAACTGCCCGAAAAATTTCTATTATCGTCCCTCTGCGCAAGAACGACGAGAATTTTGTTTCTTCTGTCGGACGAAAAGAACTTTTCATAACACGTGCATCAAAAACGGCCAACTTCTCCCTGATTTGTCGGGAGAGAAACACTGTTTTATTCCCAAGACGCGGTTCATTCCCTGTTACCATGGTAACAACCATAATAACAGGGAATAAACCGCACGTTGGGAATAAAACAGTGTTTCCGTCCCGACAAATCGGAGAGGTTAGCCGTCTTTGATGAACTTGTTATGAAAAGATATATATGCCACATGAGAGATACCCGAGGTGTAGTCGAGTGCTGGTCACTTCTCCCGCGGAATAAACGCTTGTTTCTCTCCCTTGTAGCGTAACATACTATTCCTAGGGCGCAACATACTATTTTATGCCTAGGACAGCGGTCCGAAAAGTGGAAAGGAATAAGTTAGAGTGGAATGAGAGGTTCGAGAAAAAATAAGGTAAAACTTCGAGATAAAAACCTTAAACGTTCCATCCAAATACCAATAATGACTTCGCATTAATTTTTCAAGGTTATTTTTAGTCGCAAACACCAAGATTCGGCCAACTGTTTCGAGATCGACGTCATCGTCTTCGCTAGAGTCGTAAAAAAGAAAATGTTCTCCTCCCTTTGTCAATTCGTATTTGTCCGGAATGTCAGTGAGCTCATCGAGACTAGTTGGATTTTTGGGCAAATTTTTTTTCTTCGACCGCTGGATCGCTCGACGAACATTGTCGCGGTCTGGCATTTGAGCCAGTACAGCATCCTCCTCCTCGTCCATGTCACGCATCACCTGAACCACTGGAGCCTCGAGATGTTCCTCTGCGTTTCTTTTGAGCGAAGCTAACCTCTTCTCAGCAGCAACTTCGTCAGCATTGGGTGCATGGTTGTTGTGCTTTGACTCGTTTGGACCCTGCAGAACCTCCAATCGGTCACCAATACTTCTAGTCCGAGCCAGGGCACCGTATTCATCCCGTTTTCTACACCACCAGTAAATTCTACCGTTCGTGCCTTCACTTTTGATTGTGTACAGGTAGTTGTTGATATTTAAAAAATTTCCACCTCTGTTTGTTGGGATTAATTCGACAAGACTATACCGTACTCTATCTGGATTGTCCGACATTTTTTACAAATTATACAAAAAATTTAACTTTCGACAAATTATACAAAAAATTCAACTTTTGGCGTTTGACTTTTGACGTTTGACTTCTTTGACTTTGTAAACAAGTGAAGTTGTCATGGTAAGTTGACAGTTCGAAAAATTCAAAAAATTGGACGTGATTAATAAGAATATTTGGACATAAAATAAGGTGGACATTAAAATCGTTGGACATTGTGGTTTGGACATTATGGTATCCTACCAACTAACCAATCACGAATGCCGACGGCATAAAGGCTTGGGTACTTACACTTTTCGTCGCTGTCATTAGCATGAAAAGAAACTTAAAACCTGATGTTGCAAAGCAGTGACTATTTTAAACAAATCTTGAACTAGTATTAGTTTTTCGGGTTTCTTTTGATACTTTGAATGTAGAATTAACTAGAATAGAGATTATAAGTATATCCAATTTTTTAATCAATCATCTATTTTATTGTAACAGAGAAAATGATACAAAACGTTAACTTAAACAAGTAAAAGTCTAGTTCATTAAAAACCTAAGTATATTAACGATTAAATTAAGCCTGATCGTTACTAATCTCAATCTATTTTAAGGAGGTATGACACTGGGTACGTTTTTGTTGGCCTCAGAGAAAATTCTGACTGTCAGATTCTGACAGTGGTGCTCAATGGTCGTGGCGCGAATTTTGAATGAACAGTTAAAACTGTTGTAAAATTGTGTTAAAAAATTTGTTCTGATTAACAAACAAATACAAAAACAATAACAAAGAACGCAAAATTAATCAATTTTGTTGGAAACTTTTTTTCCGTTGACAAACAAATGCAAAAAACAATAAAAAAACACAAAATTAATCAATTTCATTGAAAATTTTTTCCGACTAAAAAATAAATGCAAGGAATAAATAACAAAGAGCACAAAATTAATCGATTTTATTGAAAATTTTTTCCGATTAACGAACAAATGCAATAAACCACAAAGTAACAAACTCGAATACAATTTTGTGTTATTCTTTGTTATTGTTTTTTGCATTTGTTTGTTTCCAACGAAATTGATTATTTTTGTGCTCTTTGTTATTGTTTTTGTATTTGTTTGTTAATCAGAACAAATTTTTTAACACAATTTTACAACAGTTTTAACTGGTCTTTCAAAATTCGCGCCACGACCATTGAGCACTACTGTCAGAATCTGACAGTCAGAATTTTCTCTGAGGCCAACAAAAACGTACCCACTTTGAATAGACAAGATTTTATGTCAAAGTAAAAGTTCAATATTTCAAACAATAATTTTACAAAACAGATGAAACGTTTTTATTTATAAATGCAATCATTAAACTTCAATTTTACACATGAATGGAGTCGTCAAAAATATAACAAACTATGTTTATTTAAGAAATGTGTTAGGCTCCTCGCGTAGGCTAGTTGCTTATTTTCCGGGGACATGAAACTACGAAAATTGATTTAAATTCAAGCATTTCGATCTTAGATACATCCATCCATCTATAAAAGATAGACGGCACCCTGAAGTTGGCTCTATGACTAACTTCTCACATAATACTTCTATTTTTCGACGCGGTTTATTTCCATCTATAAAAGATAGACGGCACCCTGAAGTTGGCTCTATGACTAACTTCTCACATAATACTTCTATTTTTCGACGCGGTTTATTTGAAAAAAAAATTTAGTGACTGTTTTATAATTTCATTTAACGATAACATGCGTATTATTATTAACAACTATTGTTGAAAATAATATTGATGAGATTGATATTGACAATTGAAAAATATTAAAAGTAAATAGTAATAAAAATGTTTGAAAGAAATGATTACAACGTAAAACACAGTGGTTATAAAAGTAAGGTTATCTTGGAACATCCGTCGCGAATCATATTCAAAAATCAAGAAAAGCTTTTATAATGATTTAAATGTTCATATCAAAGAGTCATGGATAACGTGGATGGTTGAGGGCGTCAGCCTCCCTTCTGATACAATTCAACGAATTTATAAAAATATATCCTTTGCAAATAAGACAAAAAGACTTTTCAAAATTATTTCATTTGTTTTACTGGTTGACTATAAGTTTTGAAAATTATTAGTTTTTTTTTTTATTCCAACAGAGATGATAATGCAAAATAAACTAAATTAATCTAAATTAAATTAATCAAACACACGTCATAGCAGAATAGTTAATCAAGAAATTTCATGAAAGAGCTAAAAGTGATTTGTAAAATTCCAAAACTACACCTGACCCGCGCGAAGCGCGGGCTCCAACTCTAGTTGTCTAAAACCTAGCGTAGCCGTTTTTTATTTCGTTTATTCGTTTCGAAAATAAAATCACTCAAATAGCGAAAATCGATTTTTCGGGGGAATCTTTAGCAACAAATAGCCGCCATTTAGAAAAAAATGAACGAATGATTGCATTTATGAATAAAAAAGTTTCATTTGTTTTGTTAAAGTAATGTTCAAAATATTGAACTTTTAATTCAGCATAATATCTCCTCCATTCAAAGTGTCATACCCCCTTAACCTATCCTACTATAATATAATAGAATAACTATGTTTATTTGTTTGTTTGTTAGTAAGAATCTGCATTACGTAAAAGCGAAGCTGTAAAATAGATTGTTATTGCATCAGAGAAAAGCTCTGAACTACGACACGGAGCGATCATACAAAAACCGTTCAGCACCTCTCCTGCTATTATTCTATAATAGGGCATGGTTTAATGCTTCGGGCCAAAGCGATAACTCCACTGTGTACATCCGCGTATAAGCAGAGCGTAGGCGCACAGCACGATTACCTGCAGTGGCATAGAGTTTTCACATAGACTGCGCCATGCGAATATATTCTACTGCCCCTGCTGCGATTTCCCCCGTAATTTTTCGCTCCGTGCAGAATTAAAACATTAAAATTATGGACAAATTTGAAAGTCGAGCAGACTTTGCACTAAAATTCACAATAAGTCTTTAATGCGGTTGGTACATCTGCATTAATACTGTAAACAATATAGCAACTATATTTAAAAAAAATTGAGCAAAAATTTCGGACCTCGTGCTCGGCAATTTTTTGTAAATGAA
This sequence comes from Telenomus remus, assembly GCA_020615435.1. NCBI lineage: Eukaryota > Metazoa > Arthropoda > Insecta > Hymenoptera > Scelionidae > Telenomus > Telenomus remus. Next base: position 5,555,126 of record CM036336.1, read on the forward strand.
TTTTTTAGCTGGAATGGCCCATCAAATATTCAAAAAGTGTAAATAAAACAAGTTTTTCAAGACTGTATAGACAAAACTCCTCATTAATTCAAACACTTTTTTATTCGAAACAAGTAATGAAAAAAATCACATTGAAACATATTTAATATAATTCAAATGTTGTTTATTATTTTCTGTTAGCTCTGTACAGCCGTTTTAAGAGAAATTGAAAGCTGTTTAAATGTTTGTGTTTTGCTTTAATAGTGACACGTTTCGATTCGCAACCATCGTTGATTTATTTTCTAAAAGGTTGGTAGTTGCTTACATTCATTTACCATAAGGTTTTGATTTCTTTTGTCTCCACAACCAAACATGATGATTTGTGAAAGAGAAGACGCTCCGCAATGCAGACATTTTGCAACTTTATGCATGAAGTTTACCAGGTAGGAGTTGTAACGTGAATTAAATATTACATTTTCTGTTGATCCTGCAACACAAATAATGACAAAGAATTGATACGGAATTTTTGACATTTCCTCAAAAACTGTGTTCTAAAATCTGTTTTTGTTTTTTGAAACATTCTATTCGCTCAAAATTTTTAAAATGTCACTTTCGTCACTATTTCAACTTTTGCGGAAAACAAAGTACCTTCAATTTGGGTAATTGGCTTGGCTAGAAAACTAAAATACAGTAATGAAAAATTTAAATCAGCCAAGGTTAAATCAGTAATAAATATTAAGTTGTGCCGATTATACTAGGTTACATCAAAAAATTGAAAAGTTGTTTCTACACCCGAGAATTAATGCAGAAAGACCGTCGGCACCACTTACAAAGTGGCACCACTTAGGTTTTTCACTCACATCATAAGAAATATTTGATTTTTTTTGTTTAAGTTTCATTATGAACAAATGTCTTAATTAGAATCTTTAATATTCATTAAAACTACTATAAATGAAGCATAAAACCTGCTACTTTGAAATGTTGAAAGTGGCACTTTTTGTGTCGTTTGGCGTCACTTTTAGTGTTAAAGTCTCACATAGAAGAATAGATTCTCCAAAATGACACTTATTTGAAACTAAAAAACGTCGTGCACAAAGTTACCCCAAATGAAGCATAGTTGATTATAAACGATTAACTACACATCTGTTAAAATTTAGATCACACTTTTTACAAAAATGATTATGATTTCTATGATTTTGATTTTTATGATTATGATTATGATTATGTTTATGGAAAACACGTTGCTAAAAAGTTACATTAAACTGAAAAGAAAATAGGCCATTTTTGCGTCAAAAGTTTTCTGACAAAAAAATGTCAAACTTTATACTAAAAAATGTCAAAACTTGGAATAAAAATTGTTAAACCTATTTTACAAAAAAATTGTCAATGTTTGGTGAATTTTATCAAAACAATTAGTTTTTATGATGTTTTTCGCCAACGGTTGACAAAATAATTGCCAAGTGTTGTACGAAAATATGTCAAGTCCCGTTGACGAGAAAATTGTCAAATTTGTACATAAATCTCTATAGAGATTTACAATTTTTTATACAACGGTTATCAAAAATTTTGTAAAATTTATTTTGGCAAAAAAAAGTACAAAGTTTAGCAAAAAAAAGTACAAAATAGATTAGCAAAATGTTTTTCAAAGTTCCTTTGACATAAAAATGGCCAATTTTCTTTTCAGTGTAGAACATATCACAACAAATAAATAGTTAAAATAGAGCAATTTAACTGCACCGTAAAAAAAGAGTTTAATTTTAAACCTCGTTTTAGAGCAAATTTGCTCAAATTTTAGAGTCGCAATTTAAAAGTCAAACAAAGTTGCTGTAATTTTCAACTTAGAGTTTGAAATCTGACCTTTTCACTTTTTTGATCAGATTTTCAACTCTTTACTGGAATTTTATTCTGACAAGAAAGAACCCAACCTCGAACGTCACACTGAAAACACTTTTCCTTTGTGATTAATTATTTTTTTTTATGATTTTTTTTAGATTTATCGTTGTCGAAGACACTTTTGAGTAAAGCTGGAAAGAACTGCAAATAAAGTCGAACCTTTTTGTTTCAAAACCTAAATTTCTGTTTAACCTAAATTGGATTAAGTTGGATTTTGAACTTCGACTCTAAAATTCGACCAAATTTAGTCGCAACTGAGTTAGAGCAATTTTGCTTGAAATTTCTACTTCTTTTTTTACGGTGTGGAAAATAAGTTGACTAGCCAGCATGACACTTTAAGGTGATTCAACACAGTTTCAGAACTGTTCAACAGAATAGTTTCAAAACTGGCGGGAAACCTTGAAAAAGGAAGAAAACAATTTAAATTTTCAAATTTCTATATAAATGCCTCTAGATACAACCTCCAAAAATTTCTGCACCTTCTTGTAAATTCTTGTAAACAAATCAAAAGTTTATGCACGAAGTTACCCTATAGTGTAACTTGTTTTTCATTGCAATGTAACTATTGCAAATATCATTTGAAAGAGAAGTGTAGTAACAATTCTCCTTATGAAATAGCATGAATCAATCGAACCTCAGTCACCTATCGTTTACTGTAAGCGCCATGTGTGAAATATGCTACGACAGAAGTTTCCCAACCAATTTTTTGGTTAATAAAGTATTCGAAAAAGCGACATTGATAACAGATCGAAACTCAAATGAAATTCAAAACGTAAAGCAAGCATTTTAATGTATATATCGTAAACCATTAGAATAATTAAGCTTTTAGACTAAAACCTAGTCGGCCGATAGACATATCGTTGGTCCCATCTACAATGTTCGTCTACTAGCCTGACAATAACAGGCCGTCAGGATAAAAACGGCTTTTCCCTCTAACGGCCGGACACCGTTCAGGCCATTCAACAAAAAACACTGTGCCGTCTATTAAAAACAACAAAATTGTCGTATGATAAAATAGATATACAAATAATTTATTCCCAAAGTCCATTCTGAATCTTTATTTTCTAACTTTACGTACCGCCAACTAGAAGTAACTTTGTGCAAACGGGGTAACTTAGTGCATTCGAAAATTTTATAAAGTGGTAACTTTTTTTTATTATTTCGCAATTACAGTCGATCTAGGTCAGTAGAGCTCATGTTAAGAACTTCATTAATTCCCTGGAATGCTTAGTTCGCCGTTTGAATACATGTTTCGTTCATGTTTTGATCTCTCATCGCTGCCCATTTTGCAAGTTTTTTTGTGAATAAAAAAGCCGGAAAACTTCTATTGTAGCATACACATGGCGCTCACCCAAAACATGAAGTGTTTAAAATTCGATAAATTTATTCAATTTTAAAGAGAAAATCTCTGTTACACCTTTTTGTTACATATATATTTGTAATAGTTACATTACATAAGAGAAGCATCTGAAAAGTTCAGCATACCTCGCAATACGATTTAATAAGATCGAGAATCTAACTGCTGTGAATAAACAAGGTGTATTTCAAGTAAAAAAATTGAATCAATCTATAAGGAAACTGACAAAATAGATCAGAACCGTAATGCGTTGAAATGTCATGTTAGATAGGTACACACATTTAGTTTGTTGTTAATTGTTATTATGATTCTCCGATAGTTGATCAGTTGTCATATATGAAATGAAATATATTGAGAAAAAAATGTTTTTCTGCAAGTAATGAAAGGTGTCAAATTTACCCCATCGCGTTACAATCACCCCGGTTGTAATTTTATGCATTTTTGTTCGGAATAAGCAGAAAATGTACATTTTTGCAAAATTACCCCAAATACGCGCTAACTTTGTGCATGAAATATTTTAGGTATATAAAATCGTTATTGTCATGCAAAAGGGATCATATACATTAATCCCTGCATAATACTGGCGGCCAATACCTTTTCTTAATAATGGGCTTAAATATGCCCACATTGAAGTTTTTTATAGGTTATTAGAGTAAGTTTACATGAAAATTTTTGATTTTATAGTTTAATATTTGTACGGTGGAACAGAAGTAAAAATGAAAAATGTGAGATGATCTCAATCTTTGGGTTGTAATTATGACTGGTTATTGCAAATCTTTACAGATAATGTCCACTGAAATAATTGCATGGTGTGTTGAACCAATAAACAAATTATCTTTGAAGAAACGTAGTTTTAAAGGGAGCTGTCGGGCTATAGGAGATCTTTTTTAACCAGTAATTAAAGTGGTTCATCATAGAAGAGAACGCAGAGACAAAACAAAAACCTACCGTTTCGGAATCACCACCACCAAGGAATATTAAACTAGTGGCTCCAGCATATGCAATCAATGTGTCCACTGCTTGTTGTGTTTCTAGAAGAATTCGTGTTTCTTTCATCCAGTCACGTGCAACAGCACGAGAGGCACCTTTTAGCAAATTCATGTACCGCAACGTCATTTTGAAATCACCTCGATCCATCCAATACCTGTAAGCAAAAATTAGAAAAAATCAATTTTAGTGGAATTTCACGAATTAGAAATATTTCGTAATATAACTTTCAAGATGACGTTATTAAAACTAAAAAGACCGTCTGTAAGCCAAATGTATTCAATTAATTGCTAATTTTAACGGAATGTGAACGTAAGGATTATTAAAAAATAATCAATTTAACTTGAACAAAGTTATTTAGTTCCTTTGACAAGGCAAGAAATTTCGTGGTTCGCGTATTCTTTTGATGAAAATATTCAGAATATGCGTTGATAACACTGACCTTGCACGGTAAAGAATGTCATGTGTCTTTAAACTTTCTACATCGATGGGTTCGTTTTCCAGTTCGCTCTGTGAAATAGAACTAACCGACTTGGCGAGTAAAAAACTTTGCACATAGCTGAGCAAGTATACTGGTAAAGCGGCACCTCCTTCTGGTACAAGGGCTAATTTTTTTGCTACAGCTTCCACCTAAAAACCGGAATCGTATTCACGATTAATAAAGAAATAACTTTGCTAAAGTAAAAGTTATAACACTTTGCTTTTTACCTTCAAAAACCTCGATCGTAGTGTATCTTCCGGATAAACTCCTCGTTTTTCAGCCTCTTGTGGCAAATTTTCAATAGTTGTCTGAACTAAAGAATCTTGAGCAGCTGTAAAAAAGAGAAAATGATTTTAAGAACTTGAAAAACTACTCAGGTTAACGAAAGCCTATAGAGTTTTGTCAATATGTAAATCTTTTCAACATTAGACTTTTATGTTTTCATTGAATGTACGAATTATAACTTCATAAAAACTCATTATTACACCGAGACAAGATTGGAGAATTAGAACCTCTTCTGTGAGTTCATTACGAAACTCCGACAAATCTATGGAGGGCGAACACGGATCGTCAAGCGACAACTGCCAAATTCGCATTTACACACTACCGACATTTGAAATAAGAAAACAATGCTTTTTTATTTAAGATTCAGGGTTCATACAGAGCTTTGCCTGAACAAAAAATTCCCCTGCTGGATCAAGTAGTCATATAGTCATTACGACTTTTTAAATTTTTGAAACAATATCTTTTAAAAAAGACACTTTTCCTATCTTAATAAAACCATACGCTTTTTATGTTTCTAAGGGTTTCAGGTACAAGGGAAATTTTTATTGGATATGTGTCTTTGATATATCTTTTATGAAAAATATCTAACCTGATCTAAATCTTCTTCTAACCCTGTGGCAATTCAAAAGAACCAGTTAACTTACGTTTTTTCTCCTTCTCACTGTGAGTTAATTATAAATTTGCTTACATGTAAGTATTTCGAAAGCAAAACATAAAAAACTACATCAAAACAATTTTCTCGACAAAAAAACTAGAATTTCCTATTATTTCTGAGAGTTCAAAAAATCATCTTGATGCATTTAAATTTTTTTCTTATTGCCTCCAAGAATTTTATTTGGCAGTTTTCTTCTAAAAATGTTTTCAAAAATTGATATCAAATATTTAATCTGTCATTTCGATCCTATCAACATTCGGTCTACTTCAATTCTATCGAAATTTCTTGTTTTCAGCCTCAATTTTTCATTGAATCATTGCGGCGACTATGGTTCCTAAAGCTGAAGTAATCGCTAGTGAATCGGGTAAAATTTTAGCAGTCGGAGGCTTATTTATTGTTATACAGACACAGCAAATCAAAAAAGAATTGTGAAGTGGGTATGCTATAAAAAGGGTGAGTGCTACGCGTGGGTGAAAATTCAGAGCAAAAACAAACGGTCTGTCTGTTTGGTCGACCGATTTGCAAAGGTGAAACGAGAGAACAAAGAGAGAAAGAATAACGAGTTGCAAACATCGTTGGAAACTAAGAAGAATTGAAAAAAGAAGACAAAATTCTGTAATATCTTACAAACATTGAATACTATGTTTGAAATAAACTACATAAGACATAAACCGCTGAGTTTTTCTTCATTGTTATTTTATAAGGGAATTATGTTATAGAGAAATTACTTATAAGGATACTGCATGTATAGGGGAAAAATAATGAGAAACAAATTTCCGGGTAAAAATAGCAGGAGAGTATTGTACACTAGCCATTTTTCAGTCAAATGTACCTGAACTGTTTCTTTAAAAAATGCTTACGTGCAGCCTTGCGTACAGCCTGAATTTCAGCAGCAAGCGGCCTCACTGAATTTTCTGGTGTTGTTCCTAATGGTGCAAGTTTAACCGCCCTGGCTAAAGCTTGACAAGCGGCCCATAACATTTGCGCCTCGCAAGCTCCTTTATCTTCGGCTAAACGAGCTACAACAAAATAAACGTACTTATATAGGTATAGGGTTATTTCTCACGTGATAAAAATAAATCTGTGGCAATGTGTAATAACCGGTCAACCAGCTTTCAAAAATATCAATTTCTTTCATTGAAACGTGTTTTTTGTCAAAATTTCATGTAGGATTCAAGTCATCCCAACGTAAAGCCCTTATAATGACGCTCGTTAGGGGGAACAATTTTGTAGCTACGTGATATGAGAAAATCTAAAAAACGGCCATTTAGCGGTCAAAAAAATAAACGAAACAAAACATAACTATTTTTAAGGCACACTTCTGAAAAATTACTCATTCATTTTACATTCATATTACATTCACAATTTTGAAGGGGAGGTTATCAGCCTAGTACCGGTAAAATTGGAATCACTCCAAAAAAACGTTTTAGAAATAAAATAACGATACAGGTTTTTCCATTTTTTGCCTATTAAAAAAGAGCTATAGCAAAAATTTTTTTTCTGAACAAAATTAAAAGTTTCCACTTCAGCTAAGAGTGCAAGTTGCAAGTGCCGTTTTTTATCGAGAAAAAGTGTGGTCAATAATGCGTTGACAAAAATGCCATTGTTCGCCAGTTATTCAAACAAATTTTGAATGAATTTATTATTATTAGGTCGCTACCGGTGATTAAATTTTTTGCCCTCTATATTTTTCATACCGAAAACAAAGTATGTTTTCATGTGGAAACAATATACTTTCATAAATACTGAGTGAATAAATTATGAATAAATTATGACTATGATTGACCGTAATCATGACACTCGTCATAATTCTTCAATATAAAAATATTATATTCAAAACTTCAAAACGACAAGTCCCAAAACCACTTAACTTGTTCTTCCTAATCACTACAGATTTAGTAAAAACAAAAATTTGGTCGTACAATTTTGTCATCAGTTTATTTTTAATCATTATCAATTCAAAAACAAAATGTAAACATTTGATTAATTGCAAAATCTATAAAAATATTTTCAGAATAATGTTCATCTGAGGGATGTTCTTCTCAATAAAAATTGTATACTAAAATAAAGGTCCACATCAGGCTTCGTAGGACGTTCAAAACTTTTGACGAGTGAAAATTTCTCAAATTTCATAGAAAAATGAGTTTGATATTCATGTATTCAATACATTTTTTCAGACAAAGTTTCCAAAAAAGAGTGGAAATCGTTATGACAAAATCACTAAAAGAATTGTGAATTCGGTATCACTTACCCTTGACAGCAGCATCGAGGCCATGCAGTCTACCAGTCACTGCAGCAAGTTGTTGCTTAAACCTATTTGTATCAGCTTCATACTGCTCGCTCAAAGAACGCTTGATTAGCCTTTTGGTTTCTTTTACTTTGGCATCAAGAGCTTCATGCAAATGATCTTCGTGGACCTGTGCTTGCAATTTGAGTTGCTTCTTCATTTCGTCATCGAATGCTTTTTTCTCTTCAAGCAGCTGTAAATACAAAACAGATTCAATTATAACTAAAAATATTATATTGTAAGCTTGGGTTTCAGAGGATGTCCAAAAAACTAGACACAACAGACCGTTAGACTTTATTTATACTAAGATTTAAGATTTATTTATACTGATGAACAGATAAACAATTTCTTGAGATTATTAATTTCTTTTAATTGTAAATTTATAACCTTGTGCATGTTTTTTGAGAAAAACGCGTCTAAAATTTTTTGACACAATTGTATTGTGTACAAATGTGTAAATGAGAAAATGTACTTCTTTAATACAAAAAAAAATGAAAATGTTCTATCCTGATTATCGGAATTTCCTCCTAATTAGCTGAATGTTTGAATTCATAAATACCTTGATTTCAAATTGATGTTGGAGATGACGTTTCTCTTTGTCCGTTTCTGATTCTATCATCGCTTTGATTTTTTCATCACTTTCGTCTGCTCCAGATTTTCTCAATGCATTTCGAATTTTAGTATCAGAAATAGTCTGCAAACGCAATATTTATTATGTAACATATGAAAGAAAATATAAAACATATTTTTTAGTTAATTTATATTTTTTTAAAAGCATGCGAAATTTCTGTTTCAACTTGTATTGTTTCTTAGTTCCTGTAATTTTAATTACCTGTAATCGAGCTACTTCTTTCTGCAAATACATCACTTTTTGATACATATGTAGGACAAAAAGGTCAAATGAGTCTTCGTTGACCTTAAATTTTTTGTCGTTGATGTCAATGTTTGGGAAAAGAATTTGCAGCTCCTTGTTGAAATGCTCTCGAGCAGATTTAATGTTTGCCCAGAAACGATCGGCAATCTTGGCTGATCGCACCTCCTCAGTAAATTTTTGTTTTGCAGTATCAACATCGTCCAGAATTTTGCGGATGTTCCTCCTTGCATCAGCCTTCAGCTCAGGTGGTGCTTGCAGGCTAGGATCATCAATTAAACTGTACATTCGTTTCAAGGACCGCACAGCCTTTTCGGCATTCTCTTCAGCTGATTTTAAAGAATGTTTTCTTTTCTCAGACGCTTCTTTCAGCCTGTAGGAATTTTACAGATTATATTACAGATTTTAGCATTTAAATGAGATTATATAATTTGGATGTATAAAATGCACACCTATCCCAGATCTCTCCATCGACAGTGGTACTAAGACTTTCTACAACTCGGACGACATCATCGTTATAATCACGAAGAGCGCAAGCGGCATTCTTAAAAGAATCAATAGCCCTTGTTGCCATCTCACCACACGATTTTTCTAACTCGACTAAACTTTCTGGTAATAACTCGACGGAAATTGGTTCAATTTGGGGCTTTTCCGTTTCAGAAACTGTAAGAAAATTGAGGCATTAGTTTATATATATATAGCTCCAGTGGACTCACACGCACTTTCTGTACTCTCAACTGGTTATTGCAATATGATGTAGATATATATTTTAACGATTAAACACATTCTATAAAGCAAAATAATCCAACATAAAGGAATTACAAAACTTATTATTATTATTAGTAACGTAATTTGTTGGATATAAGAAAATAAAAAAATACTGGATATACCAACCAATTTCGATTTTGTTTCCCTTGTCTTTGCTTATTCTAACTTCATTAAAGGGATCATTATTGATTGGTTCTGGCTTGTCAGTCAACGGTTGGAAAGCGGGCTTTGGAGCTACACAAATATTTGCAATGGTAAATGTTAGTTATGTTAACCAAGTAGCATCAATGATATTATTTCGACATCAACAATTGGATCACATCCTAAATAATTTTTAATAGATTAATGCCAATAATTGATATTTTCAGTCTTAAAATATATTTTAAAGTAAAAAAACTGACAACTTTTGGATTTTAACTTAATCGATGTCTCGAAGTGTCAAATCTATTAAATAATATTTAGAATTTTTCAGATTGGAAGGAATAAAGGATGGGAGGCTCACGGATATAAGGGTTTATACGGCATTTTAAACCTGCTGGTTTTTCAGGCGCTCCGACGGTGAAATCAACAATGCTGTAAAATAAATATTTATAGATTAGTCATCGATTTGATTTTAGTTGAACCTAAAGCCAATTGCTGTTACTCAAAAAAAAACATTAAAGTGAACGTACAATTTTTTTGCACTACCGAAGAAGTTGTACAGAGTGTCAAAATAAGATCCTTCCTCCCTAAATGCGATTCGAAAGGTTTTATCATTACCAGGAATCCATTTTGCCAAGGTGTCTCTAAAATCTGGATCATTTTTAGCATACATTAAAATGTATGTTGGTCCTCCTAATAGAATAGCACTGACAATCACCACTTTAAGAATCCTACCGCCTGATGGACCTCTAAAAGTAACAAATTTGAATTATTACTATGAATCTTAACTTGATACGTAAACAACTTCGAATTTCAGTTATTACCTTCTCTCATCGGTTGAATATTTTTTCTTTGAATTGTCAAATATTGATTTAGAGTTGCTACATGATCTGAAATAAAGCCAACGTCTATCAATATAAGAAAATATTTAAAGAATTAAAATAAGTATTGACTCAATAGATACTCTAGTATAACAAATCATATATTGACAATATATTGTTATATATTGACAGTACATTGACAGTACACATATTTTTTAAACATAAACCAAATAATACAAAATCCTTGCCATTAGACACATACTCATGACAATTTTGCACCTCACAAAAAATAGGTAAATATATATAAACAAATATTGATTTAATACAAGTTGAACTAGTAGAGTACAAAATTGTGAAGGAAAGTTAAATAATAACTGTCAAAATCTCACCTCGTTTCATTTAGGAGAAGCTTAGTATCTGTGACAAGATACCTATAATTTGATTGTGTTTTAATCTGAAACAAAGAGAATTATTCGAATGTACCCTTGAATCTTACCCCACAATAAAAATTTCAAACATTACATAAGCCTTCTAATTTTAAGCTATCTAGTCAGACTTTACATTCGCGACCTTGACATTTGCCCAAAAAATATCGAAAGAGAAGAACAAGAAAACAATTAGATTGAAATTTTGAACATTGTTTGGCAAAAAGTTTGATTATCACCTCGCAGAAGGCTCAGGTGGAATGTCAAAACTGTTCCGCCTAAACGATAAGGTTAAGTAGCAAAAGAATTTGATTGTCTCTACTAAAAAATGTAAGGCAAAGAATGTTATTGGAAAAACAGAGATAATGGGTGGGAAGAAAACTTACTTTGCTGATGCGGTTGAGTCCGTTGCACGGAAATTTGAAGCCAATTCGTAACATTATGCGTCGAATAGCCGGTCGGTCGAAAGTGAGTTCATAGAAACAGGCAAACGATGGCACACGCGACGACAGCTCAGCTGATGGCAGCTGAGGTCTGTGTGAATTCTCGAAAGGATGTTGCGAATAATTGGTAGTGCGGTTCAAGGTAATTTATCGCGTTGAGTGCAAGTATTCCTCGTAATTCTTTATGTTTTCAATGAATATCCATTTTTTGTATTGAAACAAACGGCTCAGACTGTCCTTCAAACATTATTTCTAATCGCGTCATTAAGTGAGGTTAGCCGCGACTGCAACTGACACAGAAGCGTGGAATTCGAAATTCATCTCGTATTTACTTAATTATTTTTTCTCAATAAAACGTTTTTAAATTAATCAAAGTATCAAAATTTATATCTTACATGAAATATTTGATTTTTAATTTTTTTGCTTTTTGAATTTCCGTTTTTTTTAACACAACAACTTTTACTTGTACTAATGTTGGTTTTTTGATCCAATTCTTTCAGCTGTTTTTCGAAAAACGACAACAAATTGTGTCAATGAAAATATATTCTCTAACGTACTGAGCAATCAAGTTCGTCACAGAAACTTCAGTGTTTTCACTCAACAATTTAATAATTCTCCAAATGCTTATGCAAAGAACGTCATCAGGTATTTTAAAAGCTTTGACTTTTTTTGACTTATTCCATATGAGATATTTAAAAAATGATTAACTATCTATTTTTAAATGCGTTTCATATTTTTATTTCAAATGTCAAAAATTATCATGTTTGTATTCATTGTTAATGATTTTTTCAGCTCGACTTTAAGTTTATTAGAACCAAATTCGGCTCTGAGTATTCCGACAAGAACAGTCACAAAGTTTTCTCTGCAAAAAGGAAAAAGAAAGTCCGTCAGAGCTGTTATTAAACGATTCAAACGATTACATTGGTAAGACTAAATTTCAAAATATAAAATAAAAAACTTTTTTTTATAAATTTATTGTTGAGAAAATTCATTAAAAATTTTGGAATTGATTTCTAGGGGTGGATGGATCCGAACCATAGCCGGTAGAGCCCATTACAGATGGCGTAAAAGTGAGAGACAAAAGCAAAGATTTAAGCAACACGTTTTCTGCAATGGGCAACAAAGCTGGATGTTGGACACCATGGTTACAAATTTTTGGAGACGTCCAAAATACTATGTTGATGATCCTTACGCTCCTTATCATAAACGAGATTACTTTAAATGTAAAACAGACCCATATAACTAGAAATGTAAGAGAATAGTAAAAAAATTCCTTTATAGTAATTATATCGATTTATTTTGTTACCACCTGTAACTTATATTTTGAATAGGAATAGGTTGAATCTCGTTTTTAGAATTTTATTTCTTCTTAACTACCACTAAACATCATAAAAATTTAACTGACATATTGATCATAATATGAATATAGAAACGTTTTAAATTAGTTAGAGTTTAGAAACAATGTGATTCAACAACTTTGAGAATTAATGCGCAAAACCAAAAAGTTCTTATTATCGAAACTTAGTTGCAAAGTTTCTTTAATCTGCATGAACTTTTTCATTAGAACTGTGTAAGTGTCTAATAAACACACGTTCAAGGTATAGCGAAACAATTTCTTCAAATTTGCTGGAATGATCCTTTATTGTTGGAAAAATTAACAAACTTTATTTTTGAGTCGACCCAGTCTCTCAATTTCGGTTTCAAGTATATCACCACTCTGAAAAAAAGTGTCAAAAAATAAATTTAACGATAGAAATTAATATTACTATTGATAGCAATGGAGCTTATACAGACCTTCAAATATTCTGGGGGTTTTCTCGCAAAACCAACACCAGCTGGCGTACCAGTTAGAATAATGTCGCCAGGCAATAACGTCATGAACCTAGAAGTAAATTACAAAAGTTTACACAGAAATTTGAGATAAAACTTAGTTTTCAAAAATAAAAATAAGGAAAAAACTCTGTTTTTTACTTTGAAATGTATGCGACGATGTCGGACGGCTTGAAAATAAGTTCACAGGTGTTGCCATCTTGTTTGAGTTGGCCGTTGACCCACGTTCGCACGCACAGTTTATTTACGTCGCAAATGGATTCTTTGCTTACGACGGCCGGTCCAAGGGGACAAAAAGTGTCCATCGCCTTCCCCAGAAGAAATTGTCCTCCATTGCGTTTACCTTTTTGCCAATCCCTTGCAGATATATCTTGGGCTACAGTGTACCCGAAAATACAATCCTCAGCCTCTTGATTATTTACACATTTGCAACGTTTTCCAATTACTATTACTAGTTCAGCTTCCCAATCTACTTTCTGAAAACCATAATAAAAATAAATATTTGTATACTGTAACATTTATAGTGTAATTTTTGCAGTATATATTAGTATACGTTATGGTATTATAAAAAAAACATGAAAAATGCCGTTGTCATACAACCCGCGCGCGTTCTGTAGAAATTTTCCCACCTCTTCAACGTTACTTTATGTTATGTTATGTTACGTCACGTTACGTTACGTTACGTTACGTTGCGTTACGTTACGCATATACGCTGGGGGCGATTCTGTGGAAACAATTCTTCGAATAGATAGAGTACACTATTCATTTCAAATTTATACATCTTAATCTTATTATATTCGCAAACCTTGCATTTTATACGTTAGTTATTCTGACAACTTGGACATGTTCATGTCTGTTAAATTTTGTTTTATTTGTATTTGTTAATTTTTTTAGATACTTCAAAGTACCATAACTTAAAAATGAATACTATAAATCTGTGTTTTTTCTGTTACTCTTTAAAGAATATATAGGAACGGACTGATGACTCTGTATGAACACTGTGTATGAAAATGCAAATAATTGTCCCTTGCGGTCGTATTTCCAATCGAATACCTTAGTTTGATTGAAATCAGGCAAGAAGAAAATTTAGGCAAGAACAAATGTCCGAAAAATGTAAGCAGAGGACAATAACTTCATTTTATATCAATTTTTATCTCAAAATGTTTACTTCAGATATAGACGGCAGGAGAAGATTATCAGTAGGGCCAATAATATTGCTTGGAAATTTGCTGAAAATGACCGGAGAAGTTGGCGGTTCCAAACCTTGTTCTTTGCAGTGGCCACTGTAATTCAGTCCTACGCAAAGCAATTTGTCCATCTTCATAATTGGTGCCAAAATTACCACATCTTTCAAACAAACTACGCTCCTGTTTTCAGCTACAACTCTGCATAACGTTTTATGAAACCAAAAAATATAGCAATAATTTTATCAACATAAGGCATATACCACATCAACTTTACACGCCTGATATGCCACCACACACCTGATTCTCTCTCTCACACACACACACAAAACTGACGCTACATAAAAATTGCACGGTTGAAGCTTGTGTGATTCTGGAGGCAAAGGACTTTTCCTTTTCTATGAAGAGGGGAAAATGATGTTAGCACCGACTGAAAAAATTCGGTGATTTTTCAAGTGCAGGACTTGTTGTCCAGATTCACTTTGCTGAGGAGAAACGTCAATCTTTCTACAGAGTTTTGAACATCTTGGCTGATTCACCAGCCTGCCTCCCAATGAACCATCAGGCATCAGGCTGATAAGGTTTTCTGATGTGGAGCTGGAGATTTCTATTCAGTTGTCTCTTTATTGCATAGCAGTAAAAAGGGGACAGGAGACGAAAATGTGTTCCACTATTTCTTTTTTATTTGAACAACGCGGACGTGCTGGTTCAAAGTCCAATCCGAACCTGGCTGAGTAGGCTTGATAGTACCTATTCAGCGGGCCACAGGTAAACTCCGCCGAAAAGGGGCTTCTAAAAAAAAGTTTGGTAAACTCCGCCGAGAAAAATGTTGACCTGAAAAATCGGATTGGTAATCTCCGCCGGGCTATACATATGTAAACTCCACAGATTTGATGATAATGGCCTTAATCCGTGAGAAACTCGATTTCAGAAATTCGGCGGAGTTTACTTTTTGCCATTCAGCGGCTTACGCTGGGAGGAGCAACTGGTAGATGAGACAATTAAGCCCCGTACCAGACTCATCTCATCTAATTTAGGAAGCCTCCCAGAAAAATGCCAAAGAAACAGAGCACGTTTAAGCACTTTTTGAACTTCGTGATTTGTCTCATATAAAAGGATAGATTTGACGAATAATATTTTTTCCACAAATAATAATAACTTTTTCTTGCAACTAATACACATCCTATACAAATTTACTCCAAGTTTGGAATAACTTTGCGCACAGACGTTTTTGTTGTATGAAATTACTGTTCATAAATGTAGAGTCACTCAGTTACTAAGAAATGAACAACTGTAATTTGAACAGGTAACATGATAATAATATCAAAAATGCAAATAGGCATTTCTCGTTTATTTCTAACAAAAACTGCTGAAGCTAACATTAACATTACATTCATTACAAACAGAAATTGAATGAATTTTTAAGGATTCGTTCAAGTTTGTATAAACCCCTGGCATTTCAGTCTCATTCTATTTTGAAGACAACGATTCCAGGGAACTGCGCACGTTTGTATCAGACTACGACGAAGTCATTTTCGCGAACATCCTTGACTGTCAGCTAGCTACAGTACCAGAAACAGTACAATACCCACACAGCTACAGTAGGCAGAAAGTTCATACAATTCGGCAGGATGCTATTTGTTAGAGTGTGGCACAAGATTCAGAACTGGATGAAGATTATCCAGATCACATTAGGAACAATTCATTTTCTCTAGTTCTTCAATAAATAAAATCACGTTTTTATTTGCAATTTTGAGTCAGAAAACTTTTTTTTTTCGAATAAAATACGTTTATTAATTTGACAGTTTGATCTATTATAATGGACTTGCCATTATGAATTTTGAAAATTTGATGTCAGCGTCAGCATCGATCTACAGTTAAAAAAACCCTCATACTAAGTTTTATAAAAAAGTTGATTTTTCAAAACTTGTTCAAATTCATACCTTTTCGCTTCAGTTACTAACTCATCTCCACATTCTAGAAATTCTTTTAAAGTGTTAGGTATTCGTGAGCCTTTTGTCGATAATGCCACAATATCACCATCTGGTTTCATTTGTACGCCAAGACACTGTGATCCATTACTTTTGTCTAGAAATTGCACGAATCTGAAAATAATAATATAGTTATACAAAATATTAATAACTGTTCTTAGTAATAACGTTACTATCTTACAGATAACTTACTTATAACATTACTTATCTTACAAATAACAAAACTGACTGACGAAAAAGAGATAATGTAAGAAGTAATATGCTATGTTTTTTGAAACGATGGTAACACCTTCAAAAAAAAATTTTCTTCTACAGGTATCTTGCAAAGAAAAAATCTTACAACGAATTTCTGTGAAATAACAGCATAGCATCTCATAAATAAAATTTGTACTATAGATACAAATTTAAGTAACAGGATTTTTTCAACACCCAAACTGTAGGCGCCAGGAAATTGTGAGTACCAAAAAATGTTTTTCATGTTTATCAAGTAGACAGCAGTAGGCAGCAACAAAAACTGGTAATATCAAAGTAATAATTGAGGCTACAAAATAATATCACAGATAACAAAAACTTTTTATACATTTTTATCTCATTTCTTGCAATAGTTTACTGTATTGCCAATCTTGAAGATTATTTCTAACAAAAAGTTTTAAAAATAATAACGTTTAAAAACAATTTTGAAGAAATTTTAGTAGTTAATCGAAGATTTTAGGTATACATTCCTCGCGCTTAAAGTTTGCGCATTTAAAAAGTCCTTTGCGCTACAATGTTTGTTCTTGGGGGCAACTTTGTGCAGCTGGAATAACTTTGTGCGAAATTAAATTTTTATGAAAGTTAGTACTAATTTATAGAATATCCTAACGTACACCCTGAAAAGCTCGACAAAGCTTTTATTTGTAGTTTTCTTTTTTTAATCTATCAGGTACAATTCATCTAGACTCTTGCAAATTCATTAGGCAATATTGACAACAATGTAGACATTCATTAGACAATTTAATTGCAGACCTTTGTTTTGACAAGAAAAAGTTATACAGTACGAATAATAAATGTGAAGCTAAAAGTTTACCTCATATTGAGCGTTTTACAAGTCGAGAATTTCCTTTCGACAGAACCCGTCAGATGCGGTAGACTGCTATTCCGTTTTCCAATAAAGCATAATGATGTCTGATATAAGAAGCGCAGTTTATGAACATGCAGATGCATTTTTACCGCCTATATTGTTTGCTTATCACGTTTTGTTATCTTTCTGAAACCGGTTTGAGTTCCGTATCGCCTACAATCTGTGATTTTTAATGTAAAAATAAACTTAAAAACACTCGTTCCGACAGAGACCAATAGCAACTATACTAGAACGTATGAATTGGTATGAATGGTAGTTTCGTACTTATTAAGGTAGGGGGCATGACTCGTTACACCGCGCGACGATTCGTTATGCTCCCCTGCTTAATTAATTTTGTTAACTAATGCAAACTTACTAAGTACCAAAATTTTACAATTTCGATTAGCTTAATTTTTTGCAAATTTTAATTTACTGATTATATTAATATATATTACAAAATCCACGTCTCTGTTTGTCTTTTGTTTGTTCCACAAAAACTTGAAAACTAATAAAAGCGTTCAATTCATTTAAGATTTTTTCAAATTAGGTTTCTTTCACACAGAATATACATGAAAGCTTTATATCATAAACATATACTTACATAAAGACAGTTAGTTTATCGTAGAAAAACTGAAAATTAACATGTGAAAAAAGGGTGAATCTGATTAGCTTTAGAAAAAACCCCTACAATTTCTCAACAGTTGCTCACTATTGAGAGTTCTTTCAACTTAGAATTTCTATTGAAATATTTTTGCAAATTTCACAAAATTTCATGACTCTCAAGACGATATTTCAGAATGCTTTAAAATGCATTCAAATTAGATTAAACATTTCAAAATAATTGTATGATAAACTAAAAAAAATAAATGACAACTTGAAAATTTGTTTATAATTTCTATTTCAATCCAAAAACTTTTAATTATCAATTCACAAAAGTACTTTAAATACTTCAACATTTTTGAAGTCTTTTTAAATTTATCAGAAGTATTTTAATCATTGATGAAGCGTCAGAAGACACGTTGAAATAAAAAGTATTAGAGTATTACAAAAGACTTGCAAAAGACTTTAATCTGAATTACTCTGCATACCTACGATTTGACCAAAAGTTGTTTGAAATTTATGTTACCGCCAACATTTTCCAATATAAACTATTAAAATTTGAAACATGCTTAACATTGGGTAGGTCACAACAAATTGTTCAATCATAATTCAGAGAAATTTGAAAAAATTAAATTAACTATGTATATATACAATGTAAGTAAATTTCATTTTCCCAAATTTTCCTGAATTATAATTGATCAATGTTTTAACATTTTCTTATATTTACATCGTATTAAACAAAATTTAGTTTATTAGTAATTTTTGATTTCTTAAAACCTACGAATGTCAGTATATAATTTTCATCAGTATAAAATTGTCATCATTAAAGCGGCAACAAGAAAATACGACATAATTGTATCAACTTTTGTACATTTTCAATTTTACGAAGGTGCTAGTGCTAGGAAAAAATTTTATTGAGGAAATTTTTTGAAAATGTAATAGATACATCATAAAGAGTAAAACAAAACAGTAAAACTTATAGAAACATTATGTCTTGGAATCGGATTTCACAAGTTTGCTGATAAGTTTGTCAATCATGTCTGCATCCACAAGGCCAATAAATTTGTCAACAACCACACCATTGGCAACAGCAATTACCGCAGGCACAGCTTTAACTTGAAACGTATGCACCAGTTCAGGATTGTCCTCAACATTGATTGTTGCCAGATCAAGTTCCTCCATAGGGCCGACAAGTTGCTGTAACTTTGGCGTAAGTATTTTGCACGGATCGCACCATTCGGCATGGAAGTTCACTATTACTGGTACTCTACTATTCATCACTTTATCAACAAAAAATTCATTGTCAACAATTTCAAAATGTTTCAGCCGCGGGCTTAGCAGACTTATCCCGCGACGCGCAGCAGCACGCACAGCTACAGTCCCAATACTGCCAAACATCGCATCTAATCTTTTGAATCTTAAGTGTGTTAAAGTGTTTATAATATTTGCGTTTCCAATTGCTTGCATGTCAGTAGACCCAGTCTTTGATCCTTTGTGGTTTGGCCGCTTCCAGAAAAACAAATTTCACATAACCGTAGGTACTTATTAATGCTGATAAGGCTAGCACTATGACAAGAGTCAGTCTCCAAAAAACCAGATGATCATACGACTGAAAGTAAAACACATGATAACTTGAGAACTGCATATTTTGTATCACTAAAATATAATCTAAATATCATGTATGAAAAAATTTGCAATGAGAAATTGAAATCAAAAGGAATACGAATTGATTGTGATGATTACAATTTGAATAAGTAAAAATTACAATCTAAATTGAACTCCTCATTATCAGGTTGTATTGATTACGATTTCATTTTTAAGTATATGAATGAAGATTATTCTGTGACAATTCCATTTCAGTGTTCATTGATGGAGCTTTTGTATTGGATTTTGGGGTTATAATTATCACAAATGTACCTTCTTATCGAACAAAGTGTCCCTTTCATCTGATCTCGGAACACTAACAAGAATCACCGTGATAATAAGCGCACCAAAGAACGCTAGCGCTCCTACATTCTTCTTGATACGCAATGAAATAAAAAATATAAGCGCAGCAAAAATCCACAGACCAAGAATAACAAACAATCCCAAGCCTACGTCAAAGATCAGTGCGCTCATCACTCTGCAAAGGTCGTATCGAAATAAATGACATTGCACTATTTATATATTTAACTCTAAATTCACCGCAGTGAACGAGTAGAAGAAGTATTTCATTTTTGCATTAATTTATCGTAATTTGTTGATAAAAATAAAGTTGCAAAATCTTCGATCTAGTATAAATTAGTGGTACCGACCGCACCGACAAGAGCGACCAAGAGCACCAAGAGCAAAGAGCAGCCAAGCCAAGAGCGTCAAAAGAGACACGTTATTCGTCGTTTAGAAGCCAATTTTAACACAGAGCGTGTACTCGCTCAAGTAAATTGGAGCAGCGTGAAGTTTACTGCTCAATCTTCAATCTGTCAAATTGCGTTGAAACTCATAACCTTTAATTCGCTACTCTTTTTGAATGCTGATTCAAAAATTAATGAATCAGTTTCCACCAGTTCTTACAAACACAGAGCTCTGATGTTCAGAGGGTTTAGAGCAGTTCAGACAGTTCAGAGGGTTCAGAGAATAAGGGGTCATTTTTTCAGTATTCGGGTTTCGGGTAGGTGATTTCTAACTTGACCCGGGTCCACCCGGGTCTCGGATCATACAGATGTCGCTGTATGTCACCGTCGTCCAGTCCACTATGGTGGCATGTATTCACCAATTCACGTAAAGAAAGTTAAACTCATTCATGCTCATTCATTTTGACAAACAACAACAATCAAAATGGTAAGTTTTCTTCTTTTAATTAAATGAAATAAGTGTTATTTGCATGAAAAAACGAGTGATCGTTCAATTATTGAATTGCTGGTTTGGCGTTGTGTGACAATCCACAGATCATGTTTTGAAATGACCGGCGAAATGTAAGCACTCGGAGAGGTTAACTATGAAAAAAGTTAATATAACCACGAGATTAATTTTTAAATGCACTTTCTAGTTTCCGTCGGTATATTAATCTATTTATTTTTTATCAAAAATATCGTCAACAGTGAGATGTGACATTCATCGTTTGATTGTACTAATACGATTCAAACTGATCTATTTTTTAACCAATTTGGGTGCAATTTTATTATTAAAAAAAAATTAACAAAAATGCTGTTTCAGAATTTTATAAACAAATCACCTTCAATGGGCCGACCGCTGTTCTTTGAAAAGGGTGTTTTATATAGAACTTGGGTGAATCCAAATTTCACCATCGCTTATCGAGAGAAACCCGTGGTAAATAACGTTGGGATTTTACATATGAACACATGTATACAGTAGATCTTATTTATCTGAAGTTTTGTTTGATCTTTTTCAGTTACGGCAGTACTCCTCGCGAAAGCCGGGTTTCATATCACAGTTCATCGATAATATTAAGCAAGAGATGAACAAGAATAAAGAGATGAAAGAATCACTGAAAAAATTCAAAGAGGAAGCCGAAAAGTTGGAACAATCAGACGCGCTGAAATCAGCAAGACAAAAATTTCAAACTGTAGAATCTGAAGCTAACAAAGGATCGGAAGTTTTGAAAGAGAAAATAGAAAATATTAAAGGGAAGGTGTGTTAAAAGATAAAAAGAAAATCATTTGTTACATAAAATACAATAAAAAAAATTTGCAGCTGTGTTCACTGTACTCAAACTGCTAAGAGGTATGGGAAAAATGTTGCGTGGAAATTGTCATCAGTGTGAGTTTAACAATATGTATGCACAGCAGTGTATCAAGCATTTTTTTGCAGCCACCTCTCAATATGATAACAGTGGTGAAATTGCTAAAAATTTTTATTAGAACGGCTCTCAGCAGTGTGAGCACAGTGAACACAGTTGCTGAGTTTTTGCCATGTATTTATTATATATCAAAAATGGCAGATTATTCAGTGGTCTGTAACGTTTTGTTAGGTGCAAGAAGTTATGGAAGAAGCTAGCAAAACAGAGTTGGGCAAAAAGGCCGGCAAGATTGGCGAAGAGATATCAAAGTCGGCTAAAGGAGCTGCAGAAACGATAACTGAAAAAAGTCAGGCGATCAGCAAGACAGATGCTTTCCAAACCATTTCGCAAACTGCCGAGGCTGTGAGAAAAGAACTAGATCATCAAGGAATTTATGGTACCTGAGGAAAAATTCATTCACATCTGACCATGTCTATAAAATAAGTATGACTTATTTAACATGTCTGAATAAAATTTAAATCAATTATAACTGTTTAAAAGTACCGGTTCTATCATGTAACATTGAACTTTTAATGGCCTTAAAATTATGTGCTCGAGAATTATTTGTTCTTTCGTATTTTCTTACAATTTCATAGACGATACATTTTCATTTTGATAGTGAGGGGTGGTTTCTAAGATATCCAATTATCCTAAACTTGATTTCAAAATTAACTTAACAAACTTTTGTTTAATCATACTTGTTTAGACATGGAACATTTTTGAGGCAGATTTTTGATCTCGTATTTGATTGCTTGCAGGTCGAGTTTATGTTCCTCCTAAAACTCTTCGAAAAAGACAAGACGTCATTGAAAATGACAGTCGACAGTTTGAAGCCAACGAAGAAGCGACTGGCGTTGAGTTGCACAAAGATTCTAAATTCTATCAGTCGTGGCAAAACTTTAAAGTACTTATATTGACTACTTTTAAATTCATTTCCATTGCAACTTAATTTTCATTACAACAAAAATGAACATTTTTTTATTTATTTATTCTCTCAGGATAACAACGCTTATATGAACAAAGTTCTCCATTGGAAGATGAAGTTTGAAGAATCGGAGAATCCACTTATCAGAGCTTCACGTTTACTCACTGATAAAGTGTCTGATGTGATGGGTGGTCTTTTGCAAAAAACAGAACTGTCAGAAACTCTTACAGAGATTTGCAAAGTTGATCCCAATTTCGACAAAGTGAAATTCTTGAAAGATTGCGAGAACGACATCATACCAAATATTTTAGAGGCAATGGTTAGAGGCGATTTGGAAATTCTGAAAGACTGGTGTCACGAAGCACCTTACAATTTACTGTCGACGCCACTTAAGCAAGCGATGCAATTAGGTTATAGGATGGATAGCAAAGTTTTAGGTAACACTATTTTATATATAACTTTTAGTAATCGTAACGCATAATAAGAAGATTTTCATATATTAAATAATGATCCACAGATATTGATAACGTAGACCTTGTAATGGGAAAAGTTATGGACCAAGGACCTGTTTTAGTAATAACGTTTCAAACGCAACAAATAATGTGTGTTCGAGATGCAAATAAGAAAGTTGTGGAAGGAGATCCTGAAAAAGTTATGCGTGTCCAGCATACTTGGGTGTTGAGTCGTGACACGACAGAGTTGAACCCTAGAGCTGCTTGGCGATTACTTGAACTCAGTTTCCATGGATCGGAACAACTTGTGTAATTAAAACGAAATTCTATGTTAATAATGCAAATTTTCATCACAAGTACATTACCTTGATACTTTACGTGATTTGAAGCAACTTTGAATAACGAACATTGTTTCTCGCATTTTTAAAAATGTGTTGTAATTAAAAAAATGTTAATAACCGATGATTGTCTAGTTTGATAGGAGTCATTTTATTATGCTGAATAACTTGGCTTTGCCTGACTACGGAGAGATTTTGACGATTATATGTAACAAATATCTGGAATGTCACATAGTATATGAAGTATATGAAGTTTTTTCAAATATGTTTATTTGATATATTATCGTAGAAATAAGATGAACAAAATACCGCAAAGCATAATATCATAATGACGCATAATAAGCAAACTTTCAAAAACCCTTCATAAAAGCCAACCTAGTTTGCGAGTAATCGCGCGCATTAGAATACGTTAAAAATCGTTACAAAATAGGCCTGTACAGACTTTTAAAAGTTTTTCGAAATAGAAATATATGGCTGCCACTAAAAACGATATTTGAGGTCCTACAAAGCTGTCCCAAATGGCTTCGAAAGTGATTTTTTTGTTTTGATTTCGGTGCAAAATTAAATTTTCATATTCAACAAAATGATCCATTTGCAAATAATTTTTGACTAAAACAAGCCATTTGAAAAAATACTATTGCAAGTTTTGTGGTTCTAATGAAAAAAATGTTCTTGGATATAAAATTATTTAGGTGAAACATTTTGTATAAGATATTTTGATGCTGATTGATTGATATGACTGATATTATATTCGACAAGTTACAATAATCAATTTACTGAATTTTGAAAAGCACTTTGTTAATTTACGTATATAACTACTTCATACTATAATTATTAGGTATAGAAACTGTTTCAGACATTATATTCTTATACAAAATGTATCGCGCAAAATATTTTATCCTGAAACTTTAAAATGAAAAGTCTCTAAAGCAACATCATAAACTCTGATCGTCGCAAATTGCACCACAGATTAGTTTCTAATATATTTTGCGTTAGGATATAGGTTGAAAACCTATAAAACATTTTTTATCGTTTATTGGAATCCGACAACTGTAAATAAAAGAACTGTTTAATTTTGTGTATCTTTCATACACGCTTTTAGTTACAATAATAAATTTCGCATTATTCCTCAAAATTATATTATTTTATCAACATTTTTTTATCAAATTATTGATGTCATATCATTTTTTACGGTAAACTTAACTTAAGTTTCGAATTAAAAAATATTACTGAACGGAAATAATTCATAGAGAATATTTTTAATTTATTTACACAAGCGCTATCTTAATTTTTCATCTTAGAAGTTCAGTGCTTCAACTTTTTAGATTAGAGTCTTGTGGCGCCTCCTGCATTCAAAAGTATACACCTATAAAGAGACGAACAATGTTTGATCCACACACTCTCTCTGCACTCCGTTGCCATCCCTGTCCTTGTTTCTTTCGCATTACTAATTCGGCCTTCTCTCTCGATCTTTAAATTCGACTCAGTTGACAGATGACGTTTGCTTCAAAGTGTTCGTTTGAGTAGTGTGCGCCCAAACAAGCCCTTTTTTGTCATCCGTTTTCAAAACAAAGATCATACAAATTTTGACTTCATTGCGACTAGCTAATGATCAACACTACTGTGCTGCAACAAAAAGACTGGTGACATCACGTTTGAAGTGAGAGGATTTAACAATTGTCTGGAACAGCATAAAGACTATCATTGCCCAGTATAGTTGTTTCAGACTTATTACGCTAGTTCAGTACATCATTCAGTACTTTACAAAATGACTTACGAGGGGAAATACAATGCCAAAAGTCCAGGTAAAATGTGTAAAACTAACTTAATTAGAAATTTAGTTAGCTTTATTTATTGGTTATGAAGCTCCCTTGTTGTAAATAGTGACAAGGGCAAAAAATTCAGCAGGTTGTTATGATGATTACATAAAGAAATTAAAAGGTTCAAGTTGAGCACTGCAAATATGACTGCATCTGTAATTTTGTACTAAATTATGGGAAAAATAAATATAAAATAGAATACGAATTTAAAAATGAGAAAATAAATCTTTGATTTAATTTTGTAGTGTTTGAATGTTTAACCGCACGGTTAAATTTATTGAACTAGTCAACGGGTGTCAAATGGTGACAGGAAAAACAGCTCTGGGTTTTCAATTCTTATTTTTCGCGCTTCTTTGTCACTATCGAAGCCATGCTTAAAATAAATTATTTGAACTTCTCCAAATTCAATTTACATAGTAAATTTGAATGCATTTGAAATTTTGCACAAAAATGTGGGTAAAATTTTAATGAAAAAATATTGTATACATTTGAGAATGAAAATGATTTGTTAAATTGAATGTTGAAAAGTTTACATAATTTAATTTGAGCACAGCACAATAATGACAAAATAGTTGTATGAAATAAACGAAAAACATAAAAAGTAACTGAAAACCCAGAGATTTTTCTTTTTCGCTATAAAGGTAAATTTGAAACTCAAAAATAAAGAAGAAAGATAAGAATCGTTGGTCAGTTATTAAGAATGGGTTGATTTTTCAACCTGACGACATTTTTTATGTTTCGCGAACTGAATTATGTAAACTTTGCAATAGTAAAACTAACTATTCATTTTCATGTATAAATTCTTAATTCTTGTACTTTTGTGCAAAATTGTATATTCAATCGAATTAATTAAATAATGCTTCTCAAAAGCTTGTTTTGTCGTGACAGCCCTATAGTGTCGAATGACTAATAAATCCGGGAGTGTGGGAAATTAAAATCTGGAGTATTTGATACCAGGAAATAAACCAAGATTTTTTAAATTGAATTTTGAATTTCAGTTTCGATTGTAATCGAATCTTGAAGTCGAACGCTAGAAACCCTAAGAAACCAAGATTTTTGTACCATTAAAATTGTATTTGATTATCATAGTTTTCTTTATGAATAATTCCAATGTTCTTTTATGAATTAACTCGGATTACATTATACAATTGCACATTTTTATGCCTAAATATATTTTTTACCGGGAATTATCCTGAAATAGGCCAGGATCTAGATGGGAATTTCTTTCGATAACTTCGATGGACACCTTGTATAGCAGTGATTAGATCAAAAGTTCAATGTCCTTAGTACTGTTGAAACGCGAAACAAAAACAAGGTTTTAAGAAGCATTTTTCGTACTTGTAAATTTATATGAATAATTATAATAAAATTGCGAAAATTCTCACTTTCAGCTGTTAAGAGAATTATGCGTGAGGCGCAAGAGTTGCAAATTGCGACAGAAGAATATTATGCAAACCCTTTAGAGGATAATTTATTTGAGTGGCATTTCACTGTGAGAGGACCACCGTCTACAGACTTTGAGGGAGGTGTCTACCACGGACGTATTTTGTTGCCTGCTGACTATCCTATGAAACCTCCTAATATAATTTTATTAACGGTAAATTTTCATTATTACCAATAAAAAAATTAATAAATGAAAGATCGGTCGCAAATAGAACGAACACAAAGTATTGGACTATATTAATATTAATAATACATTCGTTGAACATGTTGTATCGAATGTGTTCTAGCAGCACACCACACAAAAATATGATAAATATATTGCAATGCCATGTGATGAACTAGCAGCAACGACTAAATCTTATATCAAAACACATTTAATTAAAATCAAACACAAGCCACTAACCCTGCTGTAAAACATAACATCGCGTTTGGCAAAAACCATCATTATTTTTCGATTTTCGAAATCATCAGATATGAAGGTTTAACCCATTCCCTGCGGTTGATGCGTTTTCGCAACACTTCAAAAATTTGTTTTTCATTTATAACAGAGACTCAACACAATAAATAACAATTGATTAGATACCAAACGATAAAGAACATCATTAAGGACATAAATTAAAATTAAAAATATTTATTTATAAACAATTGCAATTGTTATTGCAAAAAAACGAAAAAAAAAATTTTTATTGCAAAACTGTCTCTGCTTGAACATGTAGATCACGAATCCACAAAAGAGTTATCACAAAGTCGTGTCTTTCGAGATGTCGCGGTTGATGGGATAAACAGAAGAAATTGAAAACTGAAAAACAAAATTGAAACACGAAAAACAGTAATAAAATTAATTTCCCTCACTTGTGGGAGAGCGATCGATTCTCCCACTCGTAAGAAAGAATATCGTACCTTACAAGTGGGAGAACTGCCAATTCTCCCACAAGTAAGGTAATGTATGTTAAAAAATCAACATTTAAAAAACCTAACTCACAACCCGCTGGTCAGTTTTTGTTTGTTGTAATTTCTGTTTTCTGGTTTTTGTTGATATAATTTTTTTATTTTTAAATTTTCTCATCTAAAAATAAATCTGAAGCTCATTATTCATCATTTTTCATTGAATCGAATGTCCAGGAAAACATAAAGCATTTTTAATTGCGTCTGCCAAACAACTTTAATTGATTAAAAATCGGTCGTTAAACCCAAATTAATAAGCATTTTGCAATTTTCAATACATATTTTATCTTTAATTGTACATTTTCTATTATCTATATTATTGTTCATTATAAATGTGAAAGTACAAGTTGCTATTTGAAAGTGCTATTTGCAAATAGCTGGAATTTCTAGAAAAATTTATAAATAATCCTTACTAATATATAAAAAAAAATCCATTTCCATTTGCCCGTTTTTCAAAAACACGTCATTTGCCCGATCTCAAAAACACGCTTTTGTGAACAAAATCAGAGCCGATGCTAATTTTTTGTGAAAGAAAACAAACAAACTGACAAATGTTCGTTGGTAAGTTCTGTGGTGATTAGGAAGAACCAGTCAAGTGACATTTTCGAAAGCGTCAATTTTTTTGAAAAAATCGCGTGTATTTCTAAACGTTTACCTTTTGAACATGATTTGTTGAATTTAATTTATATTTTGTACTATGATTGACTGACAAGCATGTAACTCATCACTCATCATATTTCTTCGATATAAAAATACCTTCAGAACTTTAATAAGACAAGTCCCAAAACCACTTAACTGATTGTTCCTAATCACCACAGAGTTATGTTTTTTATTGTTTGAATTAAGTTGTCTAGAGTTGAGTTGTCAAAATTTGATTAAACCTGTGCTCCACTCTAAGTACTCAGTGCGGAGCACGGGATATTCAGCTAGTATGTAGGCATACAAAAATTGTACGTAATATTATTATCTGAAAACTACTCATCATCTCGGCTATTGCGAACTGTTCATGAGAAAAAAGTAAAAGTAATAATTATTTTGATGTTTAATTAAAAAAATAGTAAGGGCACACAATAAAAATGTAACAGGTTTTGCAAAAACTACTTTTTATTTATTTGTTATTCTATCAATTAAATAGTTGTGTCAACAAAAAATGCTGAAAATTGAGCTTCAGAACTATTTTCGAATGAGGAATCCGGAAAAAATATTAGATTTGCAAAAATAAATTCCGATGGTGTAACGTCATGCTGAGTTACACCAGGAAGGGGAAAAAATTAATCCATCCTTGATTGCAAGCCTTGAAATCTTACAATATTAGGATATATTATTATTATTATTATTATTATTATTATTATCATTATTATTACATAATAAAATTCGGAAAATCAGAAAATATTGAATTTCGAAAAAAGTTGAACTGGCATTTTGGTGTGGTGGTGGGTGGCAGCCCCGGCGGTATGTGGGATAAGAAACGTTCGGCTCGGTCACATACAACGAAGTGGTTGGAAGATGTCGAACATATGATTTTGGTTTTTGCATCTGCGAAAGGTGGAGTAAATATCTAAATTGAATGCTTACCGATACCCATCTCGCTACGGGTTTTCTTCCATTGGAATCCTATCGTACGACCCTGGCATTAGCCTCGGTGAATACGAGATGCTGTGAGGGAGTATAGGATAGAAAATGGATAGGAAAATGCGATGTGCACCCAATAAGTTCCAGGCTAAACGTGATAGGTATATTTGAAGAAAAAAAAATAATGAAAAAAGTTGGTCTTGATGAATTGATGTTAATCTTTCACTAAAATGCAGAATGACATTTATGAAACTGTCTCTAAACTTTGTTACTAGGATAATTGATTATTGAAATAGAGGATCACTCATCTATTGAACCATTACATTTTTGGGTTATTAATATGTCAAATCATTGGATCATTGATCATAAAAATATATTTGATTAATGAAATTTTCTTACAGCCGAATGGAAGATTTGATATCAATAAAAAAATATGCTTGAGCATTTCTGGTCACCATCCTGAAACTTGGCAACCTTCTTGGAGTATAAGAACCGCTTTGTTGGCACTTATTGCTTTCATGCCTACACCTGGAAACGCCACTATTGGATCTCTAGATTATAGTGCAGAAGAAAGGCGAAAGCTAGCTAAAAGGCGAGACTAAAAAAATATACAAAATATCCTAAAAAAGTGGAACAACTAAAATTATTATACATTTCAATTCTCAGATCTTTGAAGTGGGAATGCCAAGTGTGTGGTAAAATAGCAGATTTACTTACAAAAGATGCAACCACCAATCCAATCACTGAGGAAGAACAGCACTTGTTGAGCACAATTGCTCTAAAAGTAAATAATATTAATATGTTTTAACACTAGGAGGACCGCGTACGTAAATTTTACGTCTTTTAATATTCACTTCTTCACCATTCTGGTTAGGTTTGATGAAACAATTTTCCTTTGGCGACTTTTCATCATTTTTGATTCTCTTTAAAACGACGTTAAAATTTTTTCGATATGTTAAATAGAATTTGAGGACCGGAGTACGTAAATTTTACGTCATTCCACGACAACACATATTAAATTGTTGTTTTTTAGTTAATAAATAAACAATCAGCTTCAGACATGTTTATGGACCTGTTTAACAATAATATTTGTTATAATAAATTGTTTTCATTATGTTTATAGCAAATTGCGATTGAATTTTTATTCAAAACAAACATCCGGAACGAAAAAGGTCTGCGAAATACCGACGAGTATTGTGGCTTTTTATTGAAAAAATAATTGTTTATAACAATAGATTAATAGTTATGTTAATAAAAAGTTAATTAAAGCAACTATTTGAATATAACTAAAGCCGAAATATTTATATAAATAGTTACAAAATCGAAAAATCATCAAGACGTAAAATTTACGTACTCCGGTCCATTAAGGTATACGCAAATCTCGGTCCTCCTAGTGATAAATATTTAACTTTGCTATGTCTTTTTTCTTAAAATTATTGGAAAATAATTTTTCTCAATTTTAGGCTGAAGATTTACCCGTTTTAGAACCCTCATATTCAAGTCAAAGTGAAAATGAATTAAGACAACGAAATACGGGGTCACAAGTCAATGATGAACAAGAAGAAGTACAAGCTGAAAATTTCGTTAGCAACCAAATAGAAATAATGTCGTCTTCAAATGATATATTCTGGAGTGTTCTTATAGCTTCGCTATTGTTTGCCATCATAGTACTTGTACTTCGAAGGTTGTTTATAATTTAACAGATTATTTCATGGATGAAGCAAAATTGCGCAACAATTCAACTTGGTCACTCTATACTGTTACTTTTAATTTAATTTATGTACTCACTTTATATGATTATTAACATGGTAAACTTCAAAATACGGCTTGACGCTGTTAGTTGTTTTTATATTTTACGCACAAATGAACTGTGCACAAAATTTGTGCGTATTATCTCGTGCTTTTTTTATGAGTAACATAAAACCCCTGTTACAAGTGGATTACGATTGCTTTCATGAAAATAATTTTTGTGGACACAACTCTTACTTGCATACAAAATTTATGTTACAATTACTGTACGAGTAGTAATTTGATTAATTGTTATTTGTACACCATCACTCTGTTCATAAAAAGTCCATAATACATGTTCTGTCCATCCTTATCCTCATCCTTATTTTCATCCATAAAAAATCAGTGATTAAAATTTGTGCACCAAACAATCATCTACTTCGATTGATTCAAAATTCGCTATTATATATTACACTTTACAAACCTAATGATGTAAAACATACTTTGAATAAAAAATTTACTGTATGTAAATGAGAAGAACATCTTTTCTATTTGTGTCCGATTTGCTAATATAATCTCAGGTCATTGCAGAGTTACATTTGTGTTAATTTTGCGTAGATGTTTTGACAAAGTTTGCTACTAGGGGTGGTAACGTATCGCCATGTACCGAACGTACTATTCATCGCTTATAATTATTAAGAATCAAGAAAATCGTCAATAATTAATTTTTAATTGACAACTTTCAATTTCATTTTAAATGTATGGCTAAATGTTTTACATTTATGTACGTTTAGCGATGTCGTGGGATTTCATATCGTTAATGAAATCCCACACATAATTTTCTGTAAACAGCAAGTCTGTAACGTTCAATTTTTTACACAGTTACATCTTTGTCGAACAATTAATTATTCGATATTGAGTGCAATTAAAACCATCAAAAACTAAAGAAACTTGAAAAAAGCCGTAGTGTAACATTGTTTTCATCCACAATTTATTAATTATTTCCCATTAACTTTCTATTAACTCTTGTTTTTTCATTTTTTTTCAAAAATAGCTCGATTATTGAATCGCGTCTTGAAAATCTTAAACGTTAATGTAAAAATGAATCATATTTGATATGAGTTTTTATATTGTGTTCGCTGCTTGCTTGGCTGCGGCCTCCGCTGAACACTTGCACTCTGCACCCCTAACATATGCCTCTTACTCAGCCCCCGGCAGTCGCGGACTGTCACCATAAGCCGCATTAAGCTTTTGGTTACAGCGTGATGAACACTTACACCGGTGACAAACATCACAAAAAAACTCGCAATTTTTTTTCAATGTTAATTTTGCAGCTTGTTCAATCGAGAAAAATAAAAATTCTACAAACTTTGATAAAAAATATTATTTCATACTATGCCGGTCAGTTACGAAATTTCATCCGAATAAACACAGTCAAGTGTCAATTATTTTCTTTTAACTCATTTGAAAAAGTATTTTAATGGAAAAATGATCAAGATAAGATTTATGATTTCTGAAATTCACTTTTCATTTATGAAATGTAAATGACTGGCCTCCTCAAGTCTGCCGAAAGTACTGTTATTCAAAACCAGAAGTCATTCATAATGAATTTCAAATTAGAATGTTTCATGTCAAAAAAAGCATAACTCATGTTTATTTTGATCAAACATACCACAACACCTTTTTTATGATTTCAATCATTCATATAACGAGCTGAGTTAATTAAACTTCATCGTATTAATTTATCCTTGGTGAAAAACAAAATGGAATGATAGGGGCTGAATTGAAGTATAAACCACTGGATTTACATTTCCCAATTTATTTATTTCGAATAAACAAACCGCAAAATCAATATCGTGCATTACAGATTGAAAATGTTATGTTCAAAAGATTGAAAGAATTAATAATGGTATCCGTCGAAAGCGGTGGACACAGTTTTTGCGACATGGGCTACTGGAGCAGAGTAGCTAGAGACGACAGCTGGGGTCACGATTTTAGCGGCAACTGGGGCAGCATAACTGTAGGTAGCTGGGGTAGCGTACGAGGTTGAGTACTGGTTAGCGTACGAGGTGGCGTATGAGAGTGGAGCAGAGTAGCTGCTGGAGTACGCAGCTGGAGCAGCGGCGTAGGTAGCATAAGTAGCTGGAGTGGTGTATTTAGAAGCATATGTGGTGGCGTACGACGCTGGGGCGGCGTAGCTGGCAGTGTAAGCAGCTGGGGCAGCATAGCTGGTGGTGTAAGCAGCTGGCGCAGCATAGGTCGTGGCATACGCAGCTGGTGCAGCGGTGTACGAAGCATACGCAACTGGTGTTGTGTATTTTGAAGCATAGGTGGTGGCGTAGGAAGCTGGGGCAGCGTAGCTGGTAGCATAGGTAGCTGGTGCAGCGTAGCTGGCCGCATAGGTCACAGGAGCAGCGATTTTGGTGTAAGCTGGGGCAGCGTAGCTGGAGTAAGCTACTGGCGCAGCGACAGTCTTGACAGCGAGAGTTGCGGGTTGTTTGTCAACAACGGCATTGAATCCATTGACGGAGTCAGCGGTGTAGTGGACAACGCGGCGGGTTCCGTCAGATTCCAACAGAGAGTAACTGCCTTTGACGATGTCGCCATCGCGTGTCTCTTCGTGGTGTTTGTTGTCTCCGGTGAAGGCGTCGTTTACTCCGTACGCAAAAGCGTATCGAGGCTCGTGATGGTAATCGACAACTTTTGCAGCTACTGGAGCAACCACTTGGGCTGATATAGGCGCCTCGTAGGAGTACCCCAAAGATGCTGGAGCGTATCCCGCATTGGCCGCAGCCAAACAAACAGCAAAAATTACGAACTGCAAACAAAATATTTTTTTAATGCTTTGTTACTTTTCAAATTGTGTTATTCTATAATTTCAAAAGGATTATTCGACGATTTGAGATATATCTAGCTTACTACCAATTTTTCGTACCTTGTGTGCCATGTTTTCTTGTTCTCGAACGAATGATACAATTTTGATTCGTACTATGGCTTTTATAGTCAAAGATTGCGGGATATTTTCGTGTATCTCAAATTTGTAAGGTTCACTTTCATCTACCTATTGAGAAAAAAATGATCTAATTTTCTTGCATTGCTTTCGCATTATGCTAATGAGAATTGACATTGATTTTTTGATATGCTTTATTTGGATCGATTGGGAAAGTTTTTTGGACCCAGCTTCGGTAAAATTTATGATCAAAGCGCGGTAGGCGAGATTTGTCAATCTAGGCAAAAAAGTACAATCAAAATATTTCATATGTAATACATCATTTTCATTAAAACACATAACGTTTTCTTGCAACAATACAGATTTGAGTTCTTAAAATGCTAAGTCATGAAATTATGTAAAAATAAACATATCAAAAATCCTTATCTATGATTAAAACTTAATTGTTCATTACAAATATTAATGTACAAATACAGTAGTCATATTTTCATTTAATGGTGTTTATAAACGAAAAAATCGAAAAAAAAAGTTCTTGTCTGCTATGCGGGAAACACTTTGACCACATGACGTCTGACCTTGTGTCAAAGTTTTTGTCCTTTAGAAAAAAATCTGGTTTTATCTAATACGATTAATACGTAAAATGCATTTCGTATACATTACCTAAGTAATCCTTGTAATTGTAATATAATAATTGTATAGTGTATAGACTGAATTTCAATGTCCATTCAAAAAAGAGAAGGAATAAATTTCTCGCTTGTACACACAACGGTACAAAAATCAACGATTATTACAATAATGTTTTGTTGAGCTTTTTTTACGAATGCAAGACAATAGGCCGAAATTCGATAAATAATGAAAATCCTTTTCAGAAGCACCAAGAACTATTTGCAGATTTTGCCAATGCATTTATTATCTTCATCTGACGATCAACGAATAAGGCTTACAAAAATTAACTCATTTTTTACTAAAACTGAATATCTATTCGCCATTCATTTAAAAATTAGCCATATTGCAAATTGTAATGCACGTTTCCTATTATGTAATCAAGGAACAAAAATCTTTTACAATCGAAATTGAGAGAAAAGATGATCTTAAAAATGAAAATAGAATGAGAAATTAAAGCGCAAGGTTAAATGCGATACTTTTTTTAATTTGTAAATAAACAAATTAAAGAGCGTGTTGATGAACACACTTTGACGCATGAAAGTTACCTGTAAAACATAACATGACTGTAACGTATACTTATTAAATATTTGTTATATTTGTTATGACATGAATGTTTTCATTTCATGTATGTAAAAAATATTTTAAGTTTCTACACTTTTTTCTTTGTTTATTTGGTTCTTATGTATGCTTTTTTCATACGATCTTTTATTTTTTCTTATATAAATATAAAAAGACCAAATATATTTCTTAAATTTCTTGGACTTAACTATGTATAACATTTGTTTAACAGTGTCAACGGATGGGGACCACCATAAAGTTCGTGACCAATAAGAACAAAATAATTTTTATGAACAATTGTTGAACAATTGTGATTGTTATTGCAAAAAAACGAAAAAAACTTTTATTGCAAAATCTTCTATTTTTCAACATAACAAACACAAATCCATGAAGTTCTGAATAAAAAAATCATTTTTTCTATGTTTACAATTAGCTCATTTGTAGAACTTATTATAACCACTTTTTGACTCTTTTTGAACTCTTCAATGGACCCCCTACTGCCCTTTGTCTCTGGTGTTTTATTTTGAACCATTTGCCCCTCGATGTAATGAAAGTGTTGATCATTCAGTTTGATGAATTTGAAAAGTTAGTAATTTTTTTGCAAATTGACTAGTTTTGTTTCACTTGTCATCATTGTTTGTTTTCCTTCGTTTATCGCGTTTGTTTATTTTTGGATTTGTGGTCAGCTTTTCTTTGTTATTGTTTTTTGTTATAACAATATTATCTAATTTTCTATAAAAAAATTCCGAATTTTACTACCCTCACATCTTCTCCACCCGTGAAATTCCTTGGCTCTACGATCATACAAAGGTAATAAGGCTGAATGAAAATGAAACTTTCATTTTGTCATTTCATTCTTTTTCAACAACATTTTACAAAACTTTCAATTTTGAATTCAAATTTCGCGGTACCGACAATTGAGCAGCACTTTTAGAATCTGACTTTATTTTCTTTGAACGAAACAAAAACGTGCCCAATGATTGTACATCGTTTGGAAAAAGCAAAAACAAACGAAAGCTTGTATTTATTCGTAATGGATGAATTTGAAAACAATAAGACCATTTTTAAGAAGTTGCAAGTGCGATTGAGCGAAAAAGTGTGTTAGGTGCTGCGCGGTGCAGGCTTGCTTGCGGTAAGTAGACTCGTTTCGAGGCTGGTTCACAACGGGACAATGTGAGTGTGGCGCAACTCAGGCGCAACTTGAAGCAGAGCTTGGCGGGCCGACCCTCGAGTACTGTTGGTCGCTTTTGATCGCGTGACGTAAACTAGGATCGAGTCAAGCCGATAGGCTGGTGTCAGCTGGTGCGCGCAGTGATACGTAAACCAGGTGGCATCGTCTTGGACGTGACCGCTTTGCTTGCGTCCTTGACACGATTCTGCCCACTATCGCAGGCAGTCAAAAGTGTCGTCCGTTGGTGGCACCCATCGTCGTGTGACAAAAACGGGGCGGTACGCGCATAAGCCTGGCCTCGAGCGGCGAGTCGGACGACGGTGGACTCGTTCCGCCACCGCGCAAAAGGTCCCGTAGTTCGCGCCCGACTACTCAACGACCTAGCGGACACCACAACGAGAACCTACCTGATCAGACTGACATGGATAACTTTCGGTAATTACCAACATCATGCCAGCTCTAGAAATCTACCCGGACATTCAGGGTAGAGACGCGACCGGAGTCCGTCTCCTTATCTCTCTTTCTCATGCTGACAGTTGAGCGCTAATCTCTTTTGTGGCATTGTTTGGGTCCTGATCTCATAGCTATTGTCAACAGAGACATCTGAAGTTGGCTACGATTCGGACCATTTATTATTTTTTTTCCCTCATTTCTTTGTATGATGCTCTTGAAAGTGTAAACAAGGAACATAAAAAAACTAGAAAACATTGATCAATACGAATGAAACGCGTTCAAGAACATTGTAAAATATTCAGCACTAAAGTGCTGATAATTAGAAGTTATTTAAATGATCAATTATCTCCGAATCCAGCAATAACTTTTCAAATTCGAACAAAATGGAAGAGTGGCTCCAACTTTGGTCAAGCCGACCTCGTTTTAGTTTAATGTAATTGTTGTCATATTGTGTATCAAGACAAAAAGGGGTTGTTTGAATAGCTCGAAACTTGTTAAAGGGTTCGTTTTTTCACATCCAGTATAGAGAAAAAGAGATCTTAATCTTCATAATTCTGTATTAAATTATTCACATTTCAAACATTTTGTTTTTCAAAGACCAGAACTTGTAAGGCAAAAAAAAATAATTTTAGGATACAGCAATCTTCAAATGGAGAAGTTGTTTCGTCAGGACCACAACAGAATGGCACAGTTGCAGATTCTGGTGGGGCTCATGCAAACGGAAATGTTAGTACCGAGATGGACAACAATATTAATGGGATGTATGGCGGCAGTCAGAATATTGATCCACCAAAAATCATGGACAAAACTAATCAAGATATTGTCCGGTTGATTGGGCAGCATTTGAA
The DNA here is from genome assembly GCA_020615435.1 of Telenomus remus. NCBI lineage: Eukaryota > Metazoa > Arthropoda > Insecta > Hymenoptera > Scelionidae > Telenomus > Telenomus remus. The sequence goes on from CM036336.1 coordinate 5,592,867, forward strand.
AACAGTTGGTTTAAAGTATGTCTGCACAGAATTATTTTATTACAAAAAATTGAGCTTACTTTACCAAACTGAAACTTTAATCGACTTTCTGATTTTAGCCGCACAGCTGATCTACTTATGCAGGAATCAGGATGCCGATTGGATCATCCCTCAGCTGCAAAGTTCAGACAGCATGTGATGGATGGCGACTGGACCAAAGCAGATCACGACTTGAATGAGTTAAAATCGTTTTTGAACTCACCTAATCAAAGTCTTGTGGTAAGAGATCATTATTCAAGCCTAATTTTAAGAAAACATTTTTAAAGTTTTCCTTAAAATCATAAACTGTCAAATGGCACGATATTTAGAAATACTAAATACTGAATCACACTAATTAGAGAATTTATATCTTTAGGAGATGAAGTTTTTATTGTTGGAACAAAAGTATCTAGAATTTTTGGAGGAGGGACAGGTATTGGAGGCTTTGCAAGTTTTGCGCAACGAACTTACGCCTTTAAATCATAACACTGGACGAGTGCATCAGTTGTCTGCTTTTATGATGTGCAGTGGACGTGATGAGTTGCAGGTAAGTAACTTTCTATTCGCTGATGTAAATTTAACTATTTTAGAAGATTGAATAACTTAAACTGTGTCTCTCAGGTTCGCGCTGGATGGGAAGGAAAAGGAATTGTATCTCGAACAGCGCTGATGGACCGACTGCAGAGGTATTTGCCGCCGTCTATTATGTTACCACCACGACGACTTCATTCGCTTCTTTGTCAAGCCGTGGAAATGCAAAATCAGCAGTGTACATACCACATTCATCATTCTCAGGTGCGATCCTCTTACTCAGAACAAAAGATACTTTGGTATTGGATTGCAACAAATTTAACACTATTGGTTTACGTTTTTATTTTGCAGTCAAGTTTGGAGAACGTTTCACTCCTTGTTGATCATAGTTGTAGTAAGGAACAATTTCCCTGTCACACCAGACAAGTACTCAACGAACATTGTGATGAAGTATGGTATTGTAAATTTTCACCCGATGGTCTTAAACTCGCCACTGGATCTAAGGATATGAGTGTGATTATTTGGGATGTCGATCCGGTATATATTTTCATTCCTAAAAACATACTACACTGCTAGCTTTTTCAATTGAATTATTTTATCGATTGTCATTTTAGGAAACACTTAAAGTGAAGCACCGGAAAACATTGGAAGGGCATACTTATGGTGTAGCATTGATAGCCTGGAGTCCGGACAGTAGTTATTTGATTGCCTGTGGTCCCGAAGATTGTCCGGAGTTGTGGCTCTGGAGCATCGGCTCTCCAGATTGTGAGTTGCGACACAAACTGACACAGAGCAACGAAGATTCATTGACGGCGTGTGCCTGGCATCGTGATTCAAATAAATTTGTCACTGGTGGATTACGCGGTCAATTTTATCAATGTGTATGTACTTTTATCGCTAAAATACGTTACTTATGATAGTTACAAAACATAATAACCTATGTAATTGAATTTGAAGGATATTGATGGCAACGTGCTAGATTCCTGGGAAGGAGTGCGAGTTAAAAGCTTGGGATGTCGTAGTGACGGGCGAACAGTGCTAGCAGCAGATTCGCATCATCGAATTCGAGGATACAATTTTGATGAGCTATGTGATTTTACAATGTAAGTTTCGCAAATATTTTACTAACTTTCAAATGATTGAATATATAATAAAATTTCTTATCAATTTTTTCAGATTGCAAGAAGATCATCCAGTGATGTCATTTAGTGTAAACAAATCCGATCGACAAGCATTACTTAACGTGGCAAACCAAGGCGTGCATCTTTGGGACTTGCAGGATAGATGTCTAGTAAGACGTTTCCAAGGTGTCACCCAAGGCCACTTTACAATCCATAGTTGTTTCGGTGGGGTGAACCAAGATTTTATCGCTTCTGGAAGCGAAGGTAGGTTTAAGATGATCTGATTTCAGGGTTTCTAGTGGGAGTCAAAAGGAATCGTTCATGGATTTTCGTGCATGAAACGTGTGTAAAATTTCTTCTCTTGTGGGAATTTTCGTTGATGATCCAAAAAATTCAAATTAAAGAAGTACAAAATTCCATTGCAAATATTCTTTCTCACAATAAAATAATCAATTATCACTGAAATAGCTTCACACTTGCAGTAACAAAATAGAAAATACCTTTTTAAAACCGATAGGCACCTTGGTCTAAGGGATTAATTGCCTGTTATATTTACAATGTTACATTCAATAATACTATTTCTTTTAATTTATAGATCATAAGGTTTATGTTTGGCATATCAAACGTGAGATGCCTATAGCAACATTAACAGGACATAGTAGAACTGTGAATTGCGTCTCGTGGAATCCTGTATACCATCAAATGATGGCATCGGTCTCAGATGATTGCACTGTACGAATATGGGGTCCTAAAATAACATCCCCAGAGAATGCAGATAATAATAAGACTGGTAAGTTTACAAAGTTTCGTAATTTCCAACCTTGATTGTTTACAATATTCTAACATTGGGAAAATTAGGCATACGACTCTAGCGGTCGTTGCATCTTCCTAACATTCTATCTATATGGTAAGAAAGTATTTTTTTCAAAACAGCTTCAAAATTTTTGTTTAATGTTGCAGATTCCGAGAGCAATTCTTCGAATGGTAGTAGTAGCTGGCACGAGATGGGATCGTAGCAAACTTCAATCGATTTGTTCTCCGAAAACCCGGTGGTGTTCAAAAAAATGTCTTGTTGACTCAAGCGTTGAGGTTACTTAACGTCTTATAACATTCAGTGGTCGTCGACTAATGTTTCTTCAATCTTATTGAATAAGAGCAGTAAATCCAGCAAAGCAAGTGAAAGAAAAATTGCACTGCAGTAAACGCAAGCAAAATTTATACGATAATAAATTCACATTGTATATACGTGCAATAACGAAAATCAGAGGTAAATAAACAAAAGGTCCAAAGAAACGTGTGCGATTAACATTAGCAGCAAAAAGTAAATCTACGAGTTATTTTGTACAGAAATGAGAACGCCAGACAAGTATTGGAACGAAGATAACAATGATGGCTTTAAAAATATATTAAATATATATAATTCAGCGAATAAAAACAAACGTTTAACTGACCAATAATCGTCTACTCTGTGTTTTTTAATAATAGCTGCTCCATGTAGAGAGTAAATTACACGGGAACATTTTTCGGGCCGCGTTTCAGGCTTCGATTTCGGCAGAAAAATTATAAGCAATGTAAATATCTGAAGTCTTAGACTGAGTCATCGTGGTCGTAGAAAACTCTTAGCGTAATAATTATGATGATTAATAATACGATTAATTGTAAGATTAAACAAAAATAATACAAACAGAATTATTTAAAATGTGCAAACGAAATATTCAAATACATACTTTGAAAATACACGTTTAACAAATTAAAATAAGGTAATCAAATGTATAGTTATAATTTGCCCTGATCTCTGGCAATTTGTTATATCAACACAACTGTTTTGTAATGAGGTGTGAAACAAAACTGAACATAAAATGGCATCATTGCAAACATACCAAACAATCTGGGAGATAAGAAATGAATTAACAGAAAACAAAAAAACTACGAAAAATCTCCGGAAGGCTGCCGATCGTCTTCTATATTTTTTTACGCGAGAAACGTAACTTAAAAGTGTTATTTTTCTAATATGGGAGCAGGGCCCTTGCAATAGACTAACTTTTTTGCTAGGTGATTTACCTGCGCGGCCCTTTTACGTGATAGTAATTTTTTAATAATACTCATGTCGGTCGGTGACATTCAAAATGCCCTCAAAAACGAAATAAAACAGTCAAGCAAATACAAATCTGAAATTAATTGTTGAATTAAATTAAATTTAGTGACTGTTGTTCCATGATGGTGCGTTATTTGATCGCGATACGATTATTATTCATCAATACTATTCAATTCGCACTAACCTTGGGTGCCTTAGCACTGATCAAGCTTCTACTGAAGAATATACAAATATGAGATTGTCGGCCAGTCTTATATTTTTATTGTAGCGGTATCTTTTTATATTTTTAGTTGTTTTCTTCTGGTACAGTTTTAATTTTTATTCAACCTCAAATCCAATTATTAACAAAGTTAATGAATTCATTCTAGAACTTTATTGCGTTTTTCTCTATGTTGAAGCGCTGAGTGAGATAGATTTGGATCCCAGAGTTGAATATTGATGTTCAAAACAATTTTAAATAAAAAGGCTGATTTTTTTAAATTTCATTGTCTTTTAGTACAGAGCAGAAATAACATCAAGCTAGTGGTGTTTATTCAATGTAAAACGGTAAAATAACGAATGAATAAAAAAATACAGAAAAGCAAAAAATGTTGAAATGTGAACACCTTATTCAATGTATCAGAACTTCTTTAGTTCCACTTGATTTACAATAAAATTTAGCTCGGAATAAATAAATAAAATAAAAATGAACTACGCTCAAAAACTAGTATGCAGCTTGCAACTTGTTTGGCTACTAGTATTTTCGCCTTATAAGCTTGCATTAATTTAACACTAGAACTACCAGGGGGACAAAGCTGTCCCTTTTTCATAAAAGAACAGATTTTTTCGTAAAAAAACTTTTCACAATTTTAAACCAAAAATATTGATTTGTTGACAAGTTACAACTCAATTTACCTAGAACTACCAAGAAGACAAATTAGTCCTGTTACAGCAGTTACGACAGTCTACAACAATTTGATAAAAATAAACAAATAGTGACGGATTTCCTGGTATAGTTCTAATGTTCAAGTGAAAAGCCCAATTGCAGTAATTATGAAACATTTGTGTTCTTAATAATGGACAGAATCCATTGAAATAATCTTCGAAATCTCCAAAGTACGAGTGAAAATAAAAAATATTCTTTTAGGTAAAAATAAAATTATAGAAAATGAAATGAAACAAGTGGAAAAATTTGCAATTCTAAACAATAAGTTCGATTCAATAGCACTAGCAAAACGAGTCCCTTGGAAGCCCAAAAACATCGAACCGTAGTTTAAAACGCTAAATAAAACACCGTAAGATAAAACTAAGTTGCTCAACATATAATTTTTGTATGGGACGATTGCTTGCACTCTTTGGATCATCCTGTGGCTTATGGAACTAAACTACAGAAACGTGGGACCTTCGTAGGTGAAAATACTTCAAATATTAATTTCTTCGTTGGGTGTACACAAAATGAATAGCACATTTGGAAATATAAGAAAAAATGGAAAATTATTAGGACATTTTGTTATTTTGGTAATACTTTTATAAACTTGTTAATAATGTCTCATAATAATCGACTGTTTTGTTACGGTCAGTACAAAACAAATAACTTTGTTATGTTATTTGGACAGAGGTCTCACAATAAATTTAGATTATAACTGTTTCTTTCTGAAATGCTTGTTTTATTTTCGTTGTTAGCTATCAACTGACAAAGTAACGTTGCTGGTAATGTACAAACAATAACAAAAATTATATGGGGCAAGATGTTTAGCTTATATGATTCTAGATGAGGTTGAAGTTGTACATGAAGTTGTACCAGCGTTGATATAACTTGAATACTGGGTCAAATAAAATAGTAAAACAGACTGTATTAAAAGAGACCGTCCGATAGTTTGACTCGATAATTTAGGTGACAGACTTAGAATCACCGGAACTATGGGCGGTGGGTAAAATATGATAATATCCAAAAAATATTATTTTTACAACAAAACTTTGTTCCTTGTAAGTTACATTTTTTGCGGGCTCTTAATGTCTCGACACATAAACAGCAGCATCCAAATGTCTTGAACTCTGATCAGTGCAAAAACTTTTTGGCATCATAGTAGATTACAAATACAAAGTTTTACACGTATTATCCTTTGCATGCTCCAAAGTTGTTTTTGTTATATAGATGTGTTAATATACCTCGTTACAATTTTTCAAAATTCTTGCAGCTGATTCAACTTACACATCATCGAAAAGAGAGGAATAAATAAATAAAATAAAACATGTATGTATAAATACTATGATGTCTGTCTCGCATACACCGAGAAAAATTTTTAGTGTTTTAAATGCCATATTGATACCTTCAAAGTTAAAGTTCAAGTCGTCACGTGTTGGTAGATTAATCGGTAAATTTTGACGATTAAAAAGTAAATAGCTGACAGAATTATGATTTTTGTCAACGTTTTTGTTTCATCCAACGTTGTTCAATATTGACAATTAAAACTTCAACTTTTGAGTTTTATTCCTTGATTAAATTTTTTGTTTGTTAAATTGAAATGTTAAGGTCTTACACATTTTTTCTCAGTGCAGTACAAATGTTTTAGCTAACAAGATGTTCTACGAACAGCGCATATAACGCAACTAATGTTCAAAAAAGGACCAAACAATTGGTATAAAGTATGAAAAATGCTGATTTAAAAATGAAGATGTAAATTTTCCCTCTGTCTTTCTAGCTCTCTTTCTATAATAAATATATACAGAATGGAAAATGAAACTGGCCATTGCAACATGTTCAATCTATTCGAGTGGTCAGTTGTTTTTCCACGCTTCGTGTATATATATATATATAAAGCAAAATCTTACACCACTTAGGACAGAATCTCACTGAACGATTTAACGTAAGCCTCATGTAGTTTGTTTATAAAGTCAGGATCACTTCGGAGCAGGTAATTGAACGCTTGTAGTAACTGGTTTTTGGATAGAGGCTCAATTGTTGTTGGTCGATTGACTGTTTCAAAGTTTTGATTTGCTGACTCTGTTCCTGGACTACGTGGCGTAAACATCATCGGCGTCCGTAACTCTAAGGCCGATACCGATGTTTGTCTTGAAGTTATTGGCGTGCTCATATTGTTATCAATTAACCGCTGTAATTAAAAACCATATCATTAATATTATTATTAGGTTTTTTTTATGCATTGTTAAATATTTTTCAAAAAGTAATATAATTACAATATTGTCTGTCGTGTTGGAAAACAATGACGACAATGGAATGCTATTCGAAGTGTTACAATTGATGTTTGAATTTTTGTTTGCTATCGGCGACTGTATTCTGTGAAAACCTGATGACCCAAGCGAATCGTTGAGTGATACATTTCCAGTATCTTTATTGTTGGCATTCATTCGACCGGGTTGGTGGTCCTCAGAGGTCATCAGATTTGTTGAATTATTGTCACTCTGAGCCAATGTCTTATTTCTTTTCTTCGACTTGTTTGCATTGTTGTTAACATTCATGCAGGGTGAGTCCATGGCTACCGGAGCCGCTTGTGATGGCTGTGGCGTTGTTGACCTTTGCTGCTTCTCAATATGCTCCAGATGAGCTGCTGGGTTTGACATCAAGCGCAACAGAAGAGGTTTCGCATCATTTGGCGTCACTGCTGTTTTTTCTGGATTCGGTGGATCACGGGATTTGTATTGACCTGTATTTACCTAGAAATAAAAATACAAAAAAACAATTGAACTGTCAAGACTTTATCTGAATTCTTGAAAATCCACTACTGTCTACTACTGTTTTCGTAAAAAACCTTTTATTGAATGTGAATTCTAAAAACTAATGTATTCATTTTATTTAGTTTTACCTTGGCTTTAGCAAAAAAATCCATAACGCTTTGAGAAGTTACATCAGGTCCAAGTGGCGCTGCTAGTGGTCCAAAACGTTCATTAATGCTTTTGCCTGGAGACTTGGATCTCAAATTTGATCTCGTTCCAGCATTATTAGAGTCTTCTTTGGCTAAAGGTTGGCCTCCCGTTAGTCGATTTGTATTGAAATCTTCCTGTGCCTTACTCAGCATGCTAAAAATGTCAACGCTGTTTGGTGTGCGTTGAACTTGTTTTACTTTAACTGAATTTTTGTTGCAATTCTCTGTTTCCTTGATGAGTTTGTTGAGCATTGAAGTGATGCGAACACACTCCTCCCTATCGTAAAACCAGATCCCATAAATCCGACCTTTAGTGTTTCTGTACAGAAGGAACGGTTCCTGTAGCTGCAGGTCTAAGTCTTTCGTCACTGGTTCAACTTGATTATCTGTGCTTAACCTGAAATTAAATTATAAGCTCATTGTTATCAAATCTATTTAAAATTACCTTCATTAAATCATTGATTTGGAATGATAACCTTTAATTTCAATTTAATAAAGATTAACGCATCCAGTCAATTTTACCATTAACATAACAAAAAATAACAATTTGAAAATGAATTAACTCAAAAGAAAACGTTATTTCATGTAGATCTAAAAATGTTTCAGCGATATAAAAAAGACAATTAAATGAGCAACAATACAAAAATGTGTGAAATATGTACCTGTTCATAATGACGATACTGTGAAAAGGCTCGCCATTTCGTGAGTAGACAAATAGAGCACCCTCAACTTCTGTTTTGTCCCATTCGCTATTATCCTCGTTGAAGCTGTACAATGCCACGTGTGTAGCCGTGTCCAGGATGTCCTTTACGTAAGGATCAACGCGTTTTAGAGCAGCTACGTTCATTCTCGTTTCCGAAACGTCTGTCATAGTAACGCTGTAAACAAGTCTCTGATTCTAACCGTATAAAAATGATTACAATAATACAATTGTAACTTGAATCGATCCTTTCTTCTATTTTTCTTGTGGAGCACAGTTTCAAACCCTCGCTCTTGTCACAGATGCATTCAAATCTTTGAAAATTTTATAACGAGTATAACCGTGACACCAAGACGAACAAGATGATTCTGAAGGTAACGACTTTTGGTAGAAGCAGTGGTGCTAGGGTCATAGTTATTTTCCCCCAAACCAAGTTTCCTCCCAGCTAACTTCAGGCGAAAAATCGCAGAATTCTCAGATGGCATATTTTTATTTTTGTGCTGCTAAACAAATGCGAAGTCTTTTTTTAAATAAATTAAATGTGACTGCTATTTGTTATGACATCATTGCAAATTTTTTTGAGAGGTTAAAGTGCGAATTAAAAGGATAACAAGTCGATTCCAACAAAAAGTTTTTTTAATAAATGCTTGAACCCTAGAAACTTGTAATGATTGGTTGGGTAAAGCAGTATACCAACATGAAATTCAAATTGTATATTCAATATAATTAGACAGCTTTTTTGAATTTTTACAAAAAACACCTGACCAACTGAATATATACGAGTAGATGAATATATTGGAACAAACACACATATCGACAAACAAGAAAGTATAAAATGAACCCGAATCGACTTTTATATATTCTAAATAACTATGTTAATTTTTCATACTTATTGTCTCGGAATTTGTTGTAATTATGGCTGTTTATATCAAAATTTTAGAACAAAAATTATACAATTGTAAGTGCTTCCAAATACCAATTTAAAAAATGAGGTTCATGGCCAGGCTAATAGGTGTGCAAATTCAGAGGCTGAGCCATGTCAGTATTATGTGTGCACAATGTGCACATTGTGCATTTACCGGATATTTTTTCAACAGCAAATTTCTTTTTCCAATACTTCTTTGTGAATTAATTATGCAATGATAACCACTTATTGTTGTTTTTATGAAACCAGAAAAGGATTTTTTTTTCATTTCTTTACAAACAACTTTATACATGATTTTCGGTTTGGAAATAGATAAAGTATATAATAATCATTTTTATTGACTGATAATTTTTAAAATGTTGTTAAATCAAGTTATGCTTTGCGACATATACTTACGATGTTTGCATGAGAGGAGGTGAACAAAAATATCAATAATGCATAGACCACTGTCTTATTGCGAGGGTTATGAACAGTAAACTTTTGACACTAGCAGAAGCATAACGAATCGTCTTTATAGAAGACTCCCTACTAATGCAACAATCACTCAGATTCCACCCCGGCTGCATCCACAATTTCAGCACTATATGTCATGACATACAACCACGAGTTTAATCTATTATTGAATATAATGGAATGATAAATCTTTTTGATGTAATAACTTGTTTATCTATTTGTTTAGACAATATCAAATATTTATAATATTTTCATACATCAGATGTAAAAGTTTATCTGTTTACATTCAAATTGCCACAGATATTTGAAGCAGTAAATTCAATGTTTATTATTCAAAAAACTGTGATACAACTTGCAAATGCAACTTTTGATGAAGAGAGGACTTTGCAAGAAATCGTCAAAAATATTGTATGAAATGTGGAAATTGATGTCAAAACGTATCACATGATCTAAGATGTAATCGTAAAGTAGCATTAGAGCGGTAAAACGAAGGGTGGCTTATTTTTGAACACTCCGCGACCGAAGCTGCTAGAGGGGTGCTTGCGATAATACGTAGATGATAATCGCGATATTAATATCGCATTGGGAAGCGCACACATGCGTGCAAGCATTTATTGGTCACGGCGGAACACTTGCTGTGGTTTGCCTCGTTCTTTCAATACACTCTGATTTGCGGGGGAAGTGAGACAGGAGAAGGGAAACATAGAAAATGGACAAATCCTTATTGCGGGGATCAAATTTTGAACCCTACCTTTCAAAAACAATAATGCACGCGGGGTTACCCGCTAACATCCATCAACTTTGACGCCACCTGCATGGCCAACTTTATTCACGCAAGTACGTATGCTAAAACTTTTTTGTTAGTTATAAATTTCTATATGATTTACACATCTAAGTGATTAGTTGAACAACTCCAGAACTTTCAAAATTTAATAACTTTACTATACCAATGGTATTCCCAGACTAAATTTAGATGGTCCGAAAAATAAAACAATCTTTTATAATCATAGTTCAATTGTGTGGTCAATTTCGAAGGTCGCGTTTTGGTTGCAATCATAACAATACAGGAGAATCTGGTTGCGTTATTTTATTATTGGGCAACAGAAAAACGCAGCGTCTGTTAACAATATGCAGAAATAGCGAAAATACATCGATGATTGTCTTGAAACCGAAAAGAATAAAACTTGGTATATTTTAATTATCTAAAAGGTATTATCAAGATATAGATATTCTTCTGAAAGTCTCTGGTAGTCAACTCTATGTCAAATGTACACAACATTTGTTTGAAATGTTATTAATTTCCAATTTGCACGCACCCAAATCCACTTAGTCCTAAAAGATATACATAAATACTTATAGCGAGAAAAGCATCGGGCATCGTAAGCCAGTGTTGGGCCAAGTAATTGCCGGTAAAAATGTTCCACCTGGGAAATTGGTTATGATATTTTTTGAATTAATATACCTAACATTTACAATCCTACAGTGTTTTCAGTTTTTATAAGCGCGTAAAATTATGCTTTATAATAACAAATTTTCATTGTGTAAGCGACTTTATGTCAAAATGTCTGGATTTGAAAAAGATTATCTCTCATTTTCTAATTTATATATCTAATTTTTCAGGTGTATATTACAAATTTTGCATACCTACATTTCGTCCGATGTTTAATTAGAAGAAATATAATTTTTGCATCGAAATCTTGATAAAAAATATTAATACTATTAATGAGGAAGGAAAAAAAGCATTTTTTTATTCTTAGGCTGAAGTTTCAGCCTCTTCACCTGAGGTTACGCACTTGTTTCTCCCATAGAATGGGCTTAGGTTTCCGCCAGACTTCTCTGCCTGACTTTAATTTCTAGTAGTCGGGAAATGCAGAGAAAAATATATCAAACATAGTACTAAATATATTTTGCAAACAACAAAGTGGATTTCTATAGTTTTATTCAAGCTTACATTTCAATCGCTATTCACTTTGTAATGCGGCTGCATATCCTACAACAATTTAGTACATCCATTATTTAAGTTGGGGATGTGGGAGCTCTAATTTAATAAATAGAATTCATAAAAAAGAGCTTGCGTGTCACCTGCACAATCTAAGGACAAAGTTGGAGTGCCCACAGCCCCAACTCGGAAAAATGGAAATACCAAATCGTTAGGGTGCCTCGTGCACCACGTGTGCATAGTGGTTGCACCCAAACCACGATGTTTCTCCAGTGTATTTCACCTGTAAAAATATTTGCAATAAATTTAATCATATCAAATTATATTCTTAAAAAGCTACTTGTTAATAAATATCACTGTAAACGTCTCGTTATAAAATATCACTTTGAACGTCTTGTTTTCGTATAACAAAATTTGTTTCAGATCATCATTCAAGACTCTTGCGTTCCAAAATATCAGCAAGAGTATGACTCTCTTTTGAAATGTCAGTGAAAATGTCGTTTCGATACGGCTTTTTTATTCCAAAAGCCGCCAACTGCAGACATCAGTTTTAACTGCTTTTTAAAACAAGACTTTATTTTTCTTCAATATTTTTAATGCAACCAATGTTATAACTTAATATATGTTAAAATCATTAAAAAAAATAACAAAAGATTGACAGATGCAGTGCATAAAAAGATAATTTTGCTGAACGATTTGTTAAATTTAGTCTATTCTTTTTCCAAAATGTAAAAAACTAAAAAGATTGCGTTGAAAATAAGTCTGTTGGAAAAAATGAATTTATTGTTTGATAAATCATTAACAAAGATTGCAAATTTTACCAATGCTCAAATGTACGAATTACTGCACGGTTAATGAAAAGGAAGAATAAGAAAAACTACATGAGTATGTTTTTTAGCCGGCTGTTTGAATTTTTAATTTTACTCATATTAGAGAGTTATTTACAAGCCTTTTTCAGCAGGTATTTTTATCAATACCTGCTGATGATCAAAATATGAAAATTTCAAATTGTAAATAAAAATTCTTGATTTATACCCAGCAATCGTTATGCATATTTCACCTTGTCTATACACATAGAGATATCAGAAAAATTGAAACAATTTCAGAACCTGTCACAGTAATCCAGCAGGACGTATCTGAAAGATCAAATGCAAGGACGATCACACACATCAAGTGTTATCGATAAAACGCGATCAGTTAAATCTTTCAAGTTGAATGAAGAACTTAATTTGTTAATCCAAGCGTTAATTCAAATGCACCTTCCGTGCTGCCGTGTGATCCCCTATCTGTGATGAGATGAACATTGGTCCACAGCTGAATCAAACAATGTCCTTTCACATGAAGCTTTTACCACCCCAGCAAAAAAGATGGTGCCTTACTGACATTAGTCAACCTGCACTTCTGAGACTAATCGTGCGGAGAGCAACAGAAAATTATTATAAGAAATACATTTTTAATAATATTGTATAAGGCAACACCTTTGAAATTTGGTTTACCATCTATTACACTAGGTCCCAGTTAATAAATAAAACAAAAAATGTTGTATTATTGAAACTTTGTTAAACAAATAATTTAGACTCTATAAGAAGAGTCTAATCATTATTAGACTCTTCTCAAAATAAATGTGATGTAACGCAGAAATAATATTATTATGAATCAGACAAATTAATCTTTATAAATTAAAGCACATAACAGCCAATTTCAATCCCGAAACTAGAAACTCGAGTTAATTGTTATAGATCACTGGATCATTGGATCTCTGGATCATTAGATCACTGGATCATTGGATCTCTGGATCATTAGATCACTGAATCATTGAAGATGACCTATATAACTGAATCATTGACCGTTTATTATCAATCGCCCTGTATACTATCAATAAAGTTCATCTTCAAAAAATTTGGGAATTAGACTTGTCTTGTTTAAGTTTTGAATAAAACATTTTTGTATCGAGGAAATCAGTTTTCGGTCACTTATAGTACAAAAAATAAATTGAATCCAACAACTCATGTTCAAAAGTTAAACTTTCAGAAATACACGCAAATTTTTGCAAAATATTGACGCTGTTTTGAAAATTTCAATTAACTAGTTCTTACTAATCACCACAGATCTTTGTTTATTTGTTAATAACAATTCTCTTAAATCATGTAGTCAAAATGGTCAGGGCTTTAATCACTTAAAAACTAACTAAAACATATTTTCATAAACCATTTTAAAAACCAGCTTAAAAACTTAAACTCACATAGAACTTCGTCAAAGTCGATAAATTATCGATAAATATTATCGATGAATTTTGACATTATTAATATTAATGTTATGGTCAATGGTCAACATTATGGTCAACATTTATAAAATACATTATGACCTCTATAACGAGTATTTCGATTGTTATACCTTTTCTAAGATTTATTTTAACGCCTGATTATTTTTGCGTTTTGAGTAGTTTTGCCCAACATACATGATATCCATGTTTCTCCTAATCGCTAAGTAATTATGACCAGGAATTTTTTTTATAAATATGTTTTATAATTGTTTATAATATTTTCTATACACAAATTTCTGTTTTGAACACACAAAATGGCTCAATTAGTTTTCAAGAAATTTCAGCAAGAATAGTTGATATAACTTTCCAACTTATGGAAAAACATTAATTTTAAATGAAGATATACATTCATCAAACATTTAAAACAAAAATCGGTTTTTAAATAATTACAGAAGAAACCGATTATCTAAACACTAAGTAAGACAATTTTATGACGAAACAAATAGAAGAAAAAGTATATACTCCACAATTCCAAATCAATTGTTTGTATTTTATTCTGCATTGTTTAATTTTATAAAAATATATAAAAATAGAACTATATAAAAAAATGTATCTCCAATTTTTGCTCACTTAGAAGACCGATCGGAAAAATGTATCAATCCTAACAAGAATGAATGAATTAAAAACAATAATTTTTCAAAGGGTGGTACAAAAATGGCGAGCAAAAAAAGAACGAGCACGCAATCTTGAAGTTCAATTGAAATAAAGATGCATTTAGCACCAATCGGAACGAATATGGATGAAAATAACCTGTGCCATAAAGCAACTGTTCTTGACATTCTTGATTTTTCATTCATTTTGCAATAAATAATAAAGGATTTGATGCTTCCATTCATCCGCAATATAGCGAATGGCTGAAACATGGCGAAGTTATAGAAGACCGGAACGGTTCGATCTAGCGACCGATTTTTCTATACAATAATCTTTTAACATCGAAAACAATATGTAACCAATTTAAGTTGTAAAAAAAATTATTTGGCGTTCGATTTTTAACTTTTCGTATCATTGAACGTTTCGTGAAACAATTATACAGTAGTGGAAATATTTGTTGTTGATTTTTGAGGGATCCATTCATTACCTATTTACAAAAAAACACATAAAATCTCTAGTAGATCAAACTAGTCACCTGATTAAATTAAAAGCTTCCAATCCTATCGCACCGCATTCTATAATAGAGGACCAATAGTAACCGCGTTAGACACTTTAACTATAAGGGGGCGTAGAATAAGTTATTCCCCTTGTTAAAGTCCCCTGCTACAACCACTGCAGCAAAATATTATCAGCTGAACACATATCAGTCCCAGTCATTTCATTAAGAACCATCGGTCAGAATAGACTTAAACAGTAATCGAGTCATCTAAGTGTTTGTTTGCTCGTCAATTTTTTTGTTTTAAAGCGAAATATTTATTGCAACAGTAAATACAGTGAAATCATTTGAAGAAGTGTATAGAATTGCAGATATGTTAGACACTTCTAGAAAAAAGTCGTGCCAAATTTCGGCTATTTTAACTCCAATGAGATCAAATTTGTTCGTTAACAATACCGTTAGTGAAGAAGAAAAATTCAGAGTTCGTGCGGGCACAGTGTTACCTGCATATTCGCGGACAGAATTTGTCAGTGCACAAAATTTCGGTTTGGATGACTTGCCATCAACTCAGCATCACGTAAGTTAATTTCAGTCTTGATAAAAAATATTTTACTTAGTTTCAATATAATTTAAAATAACTTTCTGTACGTTAAACGTTCAATTTCATCTTTTATTATTTTCAATTTTACTGACTTCTTCATTTCGTTTTGTTACGTTTCAGTTTAAAGTGGAGGTTTGCGATATTCAGGGCCGCCTGTTTTCATCGAACATTATGATTAACACAGCGACTTGGATTAAAGAAATCACATTGGCAACAGACCATCACTGCTGTAACGTTGAACTTGAAGCAGAAAAAGAAGGTCTTGTGCTCCAAGTCAAGCAAACCGTTTTAGTTGGTGAACCGCTGTTGATGTGGTTCGGTGAAAAATTGAGAGCCATTTTGGATATTCCATTCTTAACTAGCTGCCACATCGAAGGTACAACATAGTTTTTTGAATTTATTTCAAGAACAAAATATGTAAGCTAGTATTTTAACTTACTTTTTATTTCAGAAAATCTTACCTACAAATGTCATCTCTGTGATCGCAGGTTCGATGAACCTAATCCACTAAAGCTGCATATAGCTTTGAAATGTAATAAATTGAGTATCAAAACTCTTTGGCAAAACCTCGCAGTGCAATATTGTAATTCATCATTCTTGACAAGTAGCATCTCAAATGACAGCGCCAGTCTCCCTTACCTCAACATCAACTTTCAAATTTCACATATTTCACACAAGCCTCACGCTGATTCTATACCAACACTTGTGAATCCAATTCTACATTCGACTAGCTTGGAGTCGTCGGTGCATCGACGGTCAATACCAGAATTTTTAAACAAGGAATATAGTGCGTCATTAAGAAAACTCATGGTAGTTTCTTCGATGACAGAAGAATTTCCCGGCACTGTGAGAAAGCAGTTCAGAATAGAGTCGAACGCATTACGAAAACCGTCTGAAAGACTTTCTGCATTCCACTATGTCTCGGATTGTTCTCTTAGTAGCTTTAGTAAATACTCAGTGGACAATATTGACTTGGGATGCAGCAGTAAAGATATTGGACTGCCAATTTCGGATCCTCTAATTTTGGAAAACGAAGCCAGTAGCAGTGGAAAAACAAATGATGGGAACTATCAGTGCTTCCTTTGTCACAAAAGATATTCCAGAAAGTATGGACTCAAAATTCATTTCAGGTGAGAGTAAAAATTATGTATTCATCTCATTATAATCTATGCATTATTGAAAATACAAGATTCTTTTATTTATATTAATCATTTTTAGAACGCATACTGGGTATAAGCCTTTACAATGCAAGTATTGCGGGAGAGCGTTTGGAGATCCGAGTAATCTAAACAAACATGTTCGACTTCACTTAAACTCGGAAAATGCGCGTTACAAGTGCCAGTACTGTGACAAGGGCATGGTCAGACGAAGAGATTTGGAAAGGCACATAAAGAAAAAACATTTTGCAGATTCATAGTATTTAGATATACTCTTTCCAACAATTGGGGTTAAGAGGGTCAACTTAACACCTCTTTTGGCTTTGTTTTTACTTTTTTATCAAAATCAACTAAGATGAGATTGAATGACGGCCTAAGAAATGTATGAAAGGGATGAATTGAAATTCACAATACTCAAATCGCAAAAACAGAATGTCTACAGTCCAATGCCGATTATTTTTGTAAACAAATACATATTATAAGGCATTTTTGTCTTGAAACAATAAACATTTTGTAAATACTTAGTTATAAGAGTTTTTTATTTCTTATTGCCTATTCAATGTTATAAGCGAGTAACTATGATTGCCTTATATTATATTTTAATTTTAATTTTTTTCTTATTTTCATAGTACTACATTGTACACTACATTGTACATTAACATAGTACTAATAAAAATATCAGTTTTAACTTACTGACCGACTCGTGTTTGAAGTAATAATACTTATTATTTATTATTAACATCCTACCATTTTTGAGTTCAAAATCTGAAAATTAATTTCTTGTGGTTTCTAACTCTCGTCACAATTTCTTATTTTTATAAAGCAGTTCGTTTGAAAAATTGAAGGATTGTTTGAATGGTTTTATTTAACGATAACATGCAAAAGTTTGATAAAAACCGGGTCAGTATAAGTTCACTACGTTTTACACATTAAAAATGATTATTCAAATGAAAAAATGATAACGTAAAATTCCATGGCCATGAAAATAAGGTTATCTTCTAAAAATTTGCGAAAATGTGGTCGGGATCGTGATCCCTGATGGTAGCACAGCTTTATGTAAATTATTTACATAAAGTTTACAAAAATCTAACTCCGCATTGAAGTGGTGGATTTGAATTCATTTTGATCAAAGTTTTTTTTCAGAAAATTATTGTTTAAGCTCAAAAAGCAATCACAAATACAATTTAAATTATCCCATTTATACCCCATAGAGTATTTGCAAGTCCTCCACTACAATGTGGAGTTAGAGCAAACTTTTTGTAAAGCATTCAAGTGAATGTTGTGTAAAATGTGAAAAAATTAGCCCCTGCAGATATAAAATGGAGATCTTTAAATAAATAAAAAGTTTATTGGACCGGAGGCGTTGACCAACCCTCTAAATAACAACATTTACCTAGTATCGACTCTTGTTCAATTCATTCATCATTCAATTTAATTTACTGATTTTTTCGAGATTTTATTTAATTTTGAGATGAGACTAAAATGTAAAATAAGAACATTCATTTTAAATTAATTAATCTCACCATGATGATGAAATCAATCGAAAAATTAAATGTGTTTTGCGAAATTCTAAAATTATGTAAAACCCAAGTCAAGCAAGGTGCAAGACACGCTTATATGCAAAAGAATTGTCTTGATTATATAGACCCAAAAATTTATCACTACGGCAAAGTCTCTCCATAAATATGATATTTTCATTTTTTTATTAAAAAATAATCCTGGCAGCCTGCTTTATGCAAAATTTACACAAATTTTTACACAAACATCAACATAATTACAATATAAATAGTACTACGTGCATGTTCTTGGGTTAATAGAAGGATTAAGTTTCCGTGGCAACCAAACTTTCTTTACGTCTCCGCGTCTACCTAACCCAAGCTCCTACACGGATTGTCGCAATAGTTTCATAAATATCATGTGTGCAACATAACAATTCAAATTTATTTGTGATCTTATTTTTAGAAGTGTCAAAGTACAAGACAGAACTGTGTTAAATTTATTGAACATACCATATCAATGGAATAAGTGACTCTAGTGAAACATTTATCCTTAAAAAAATGTCGAAAACAACAACCGAGCCATGCCAAATGTGCAACACAAATGATGTTTATTTGTACAGGATGCCCTGTGAAAACTACCGCAAGTGTTCTAGGAACCGAAATCGCGGAATGTATAAACATCCATCTAGGTACCATTTTTTTACAAATTCAATTTAATTGTAATATTGTTTAACCCCTTCAGTCACTCTTTTTTTCTATGATTCAAAATTAAATTTTTGTTTTCTGTGCAATATATTCGAAATGACCCAAATAATGATTTTTGATATTTTTCTTGTTTTTAACAAAAATATTTGTTATAAACAATTTTTCATCTTGATTATATCTGTGGTGATTAGGAAGAACCAGTTAAGTGGTTTTGGGACTTGTCTTGTTGAAGTTTTGAGTTATAACATTTTTATATCAAGGAAATACTGTGAGTGACACGATTTTTGGTGTATAGTACAAAATATGAATTGAATCTAATAGCTCATGTTCAAAAGTTAAATTTTCAGAAATACACGCGATTTTTGTGAAAAAATTAACGCTTTTGAATATCACTTAACTGGTTCTTCCGAATCACCACAGATATATTTTCAGGTCTTATCAATGACTAACAATTTTATTAAAAAAGAAAAAGGTCGATTAATTTAAATAACATTGTAAAGAAGTCAAAAAATTAATTTTGAAAGCATGTGTACAGTGTTTTGTTCATGGTGAATGAAGGGGTTGAGTAATTATCACTGCAGTATTTTATTTATAAAACGTTGAACTTTTCAGGTATCTAAATTTAGTTTCAACATACACGGAGCGGAAAGAATCTAACAATTTATGCGAAAAAAAGATGTTTGAATATTTTAATTTTTCAAATAAAAAAATAAGATTTTTGATGATAAACTTAAAATGTAAAAATGTTGATTTGTCATAAACACCATTCGTCAAACTTTCAACATTTAAAATGTTAAAATTTCATCTATTTTGTTTCACTTATTGGAATCAAATGTTTTGAAATTTGATTGGAGCAGTTTTTTTCATTGCACCATTTACCGAATTCGAATTTTTGCGAATTAAAATGCACATGATAAAATTTAACATTTTTGATTAACAAATTACTTGGTTGACACATTACTTGATAAAATTTGGCAGATTTGATTCAAAAATGAAACCATAATTGATCAAATTTTAACATTTTAAATGTGTTTACGAAAAATTAACATTCTTACATTTTAAAATTTGAGACATTACTTGATATAGTACTATTGAATCGGTAGAACCGATACAATCAGAAAAACCGTGCAAAGATATAACATTGATTTTACAGGGCCAGATCTTAGATTTCTTGGGCTGATAAAAAGATTTGAATCGGCGCTATTTAGGCGCTAAACTGTGGCTCTGAACAAATTAAACACCACACGACTGAATTTTAATTAGCCGTGGTATTTGATTTATAATTTTGTGTAGTTAACCCGCTAAGAACACATTTTGACTCCAGACACACTAGTACCAACTCGGCACCGAGTGGCTTTCAAACGTTATTCTAACTTTTTGTGGATTCAATCGAATAACTTCAAATCAAATCGAAATTTTAGGTAATCTGATTACAAATAACCTAATAATTTTATTGATTTTTAAAAACTAAATCAAGTAGTTATTGAAAGGGCTAAATGCTAATTACAATACATTGGAAAGAAGAAATTAGTAGCTTTTAAGCAGCGTCAACCCTTAGTCCTTGGTAAACTAAAAGCTAATTAAAGATAATGTTTTAGCATATTAAAATCAATTGTCAATCCAAAATTTGTAAGTTTTTAGCAAATCTGTATTATTTGACACTCACCTATTTATTTAACTGATAAAGTTTTCATATTTTAATTTTTAATTGTTTTGAATTGTTTCAAACAAATTGTTTTACGGGTTTAGAATAAATAAAAAAATAGTGATAGGAAATCAAAGTGTAACTCTAAGAAGTTGAAACAAACTATAGCTCTTGGGTGCAAATTTCTTGGTGTGTAATAAGCATGCGCCACTGAGTGGTCAATGCTATTGAGTGGTCAGTACTTAAGAATATGCCTCACACTACCATCAGTGCTACGACAGTGTATATTTGATGTATAACAACGTAACCATAAGAAAATTGTTCACTCGTGCTATCAGCCGGTCTCGCCAGAATGACAATTTCCGCAATTTTCGTCATACAGTTTTTACACTAACAAGTTAAAAATTGGTGCAACATTTTTTTTGTACGCCACCTTTTTACTTAGTTTAAATGTAATAAGAAACCGGAACCGACAAATTTTGTGTCTCAAATAATTTGAGTGGGGATACTTGTTTCCCACATGCCAAAGAAAAAAGAGAATCAATCAATAGTGAAATTGAATTACAAACTAAGGTAAAAAATTTGTGTTATATCATTCAATGTTTGCATCATGTGTAGGCACGGAACGTTATATAGTAATATCGATCGCACCAGGAAGCAACAGTTTTGAATGTCGGAAAAACATTCAAAATCTGCTGCATTTTATTCACAATATGAGTTACTGTGACTTGGAAGATTCAAGAACAACTCTTCTGTTTCATACAGTTTTTATCACATCTGCGATACCGAGACTTCTCAACTTTCGTTGCTTTACTTCAATATTAAAAAAGATTTGCAATTGTTCATTACCCTATCATTCGTATTCTATTCATTCTGTTAAAGTTAAAAAGTATACCTGGTGTACGCAGGAGATAATCTGTACTTCTAATTCATCGCAATTAGATTCTTCAAAGAATGCGAGAAAGACAAAGAGATATGGAACTTATTCGCAGATCGATCCGGCGTGAATTGTGTATACGATGTTGACGCTAGAACCGTTAAGTTTCCGTCAATCGGACGGTCCGAGAAAGTCACGCGACATTGCAAATGCATATTCTTAGACGACGGAAGAAGAACTACAGCGCTGCGGCGTCAAGGACACCCAGGGCATACCTAATCAATGAAGATGGCCAATGGGGTTCGTGACGATGAATGAACAAGGTTGACCGCAATACGACACATTTAATTGATCGGATGCCAGCTTGAATTTCGACCTTGGTACCTTCGATGGACGCTGTGTCCTTCGATTATGAGAAGCCCGCGTTCACCGTCATCCAAAAGGACGGCTTCGACAGTTTCAGTCTTCCCCTTGTTCAGTCCGATAAAGGTTTCAGCAACTCCTCGTCAACCGGAACTATCATTATAGCTTGCTCCAGGAATGAAAGGACTCCGAATTTCATCAGCAGAAGACGTCTCTGCAAGTCTAACGAACACCTCCTGGCTACGAGCTTGCAAGTAGGTGGCACTGAAGTCAATTATTATTTGCACTATGTACATACTTAAACATAATGTATACGATCGACTATTGCAAATAAAAGTGAAAATACCAATTAAAGTATTTTGTGACGGAAAATAATTGATTAAAATTTATGCAGGAATAAAAATGTACTCAAGATTTTGAGTTTTGAGAGTTGATTTAATTTAATTTACCTTGAATTGCAAAAAAGTAAGTTTAAAGATGCAATTTGACTATTTATTTCAAGATTAGTGTATGTATACGCTACCAAGTCGGAACATTTTTTAATTGATTATGAAACATTTATAATTCATAAGGGGTGGAAAAGTTTGAAAGCAATGGTAGCTATTGCAAAAACACGCACAATAGATTTTCTTCAAACGATTTGTTTATTTAAGTAAATTTTTTTTGTAGTCATCTCAAATAAAAAGTACCGATATATGGTACTTTTTGGAAATATAATGGAAATAAAATGTTGCATAATTTTGTTATTTTTTAGAATTTTTGACTTTCATTTCATTATAGGTTAAAAAAATTGTTTCATAGTTTTGGGATTCAGTGCAATCCTAAATTTTACGATACAAATTTTGATTTCCTAAAATGACTATAACGTTTTTTTAGTTGCATCAAGTAAGTCCATTGAAATTTCGGTACTCCAAAAGTCATGAAAGTCTTCAAAATGATGGCAAAATCTCAACTTTGTCTGGCAAATCTTCGATGGATCTTTCCACCGAAACTTTTACAAGAATTCTAAATGCAAAGCTGCGACGTACGCAGGAACTAGAAGAAAAAGCAGACCAAATTCGCTTGCGAAATGAGCGTCTTCATTATGTCAATCATCCAAGACCGTTTGTGGCGACTGTAAAGA
Organism: Telenomus remus; assembly: GCA_020615435.1. Classification (NCBI taxonomy): domain Eukaryota; kingdom Metazoa; phylum Arthropoda; class Insecta; order Hymenoptera; family Scelionidae; genus Telenomus; species Telenomus remus. The sequence goes on from CM036336.1 coordinate 5,615,892, forward strand.
CTGGCGAGTTTTTGATGCCCCCGCCGAAAGTAGCAGCGCTTTTGGGAATCTCCAGTAATCATGTGGGGAGTACCTTCGAAGAAAGTGATTTACAATGTCGAACTAGGTTCAAACATCTAATGGCTCTAAATCATCGACGGCCAGAAGTTCGTCACCAAAGCCATAAAGCGCGATGTCCAGCGCTTCGAGCCACCGAGGAATTTTCTTACTACTCTTCAAATTTACCTTCCACAATAACTAGTATTTTCTCTATTGACGATCGCATGCGACATTTAAGAAGACCTCACGAGATGCAAACGTAAGTTGTAGAGTGTCAAAATTAACTTGCACACTAAACAAGTCTGTTCGTGAATAAAATATTCCAATATATAAAGCCTAGACATGAGTAATATATAAACTGCAACTTACTTATGCTGCAGTCGTCGTAAATTAAACACCTTAGCTGTTAAAACTGGTTGTGAAAATTGTGACGAAAATACATCTTTATCCAACTACAATCTACGAAGATTGACTGCACTTCTTAGAGACAATGTTAAAATCTAGAAATAAGTTTTGCGATTTGATATTTTTTGGAATTATTAGATTAAAAATATCAAGTTTGTTGACATAATTTTCAAAAACACAAAAACGGCGGCCTTGCAACCTGGTTGCGTAGAGGTTTGAGCGTGACAACGTCCGGTGTAAGCTACATTTCTATTAGTTGAGAAGCAAAAATTTGGACAAACATTTATTGTTTGTTCAGTATTATTGTTTTTTCATGTCCCAACTATTACTTACCACCACCTCTCACTTTCACCCTTACGAATCCCTACTTTCTAGCTCTCTCTTTTGTGTTCGTTCGTTTTCGGTTCCTCAGCTTCGTTCATTTCCGCCCCCAGGTTCAAGCGTTTTCGTCTCCTCCCCTCCCCTCGAGTTCGGTAATTTCCGCCTCGCCCCCTCGGGTTTGGAAGTTTCTGCCTCTTCCCCTTCTCGGGTTCGGGCGTTTCCGCCTCCCCTCCCCCTCGGGTAACGATTTTTCGTGGCCACAAAAAACGTCACAAAAAAGTGTCGCCATTATTCAGATGGCGGGTGTACCTAACGATTTATAAGACGTTGTCACGGCAAAAATATCTTCATCACTGCCTAATATGTTTCTATATCAAGGGATGATGCAAAATAACAAATTTTTGTGAACGTCATACAATTTTTACCTATGTCTCACGTGTGATAATAATGTATTTCATAACAAGTTTATCAAAGACAGCCATTATCTTTCCGATTTGTCGGGAGGGAAACATTGTAGTATTCCTAAGGTGCGGTTTTATTTTCCGTTATTATGGTTGTTACCATGCTAACAGAAAATAAACCGCGTCTTGGGAATAAAACAGTGTTTCTCTTCCAACAAAGAGAAGTTGGCTTTTTTATGATGCATGTGTTATGAAAAATCGTTTTTCATGCAATACATCTTCGGAATGGTTTAGAACTAAATAAACGGAATTGTTAGTGTAATTAAATATTTTTCATTCGTCAAATTAACTAGGTACTCATTTATCCAATGGAATTTGTATTGATTATTATTAAAATATTCAAATTATATTAGACTAAAAAATTAAAATAATTCTGAAAAAATTCTTAAAAAGCGCAATTTTCCGAGTCGACTGCCTAAGCGTCCCTTCAACATCATTGAGTAATTTGAACAGGTCATAAGGTATGAAAATTTGTTTTTTTATATTACTTAATTATTATAATATATCCAATAATCAAAATGTTTTTCTGAATAAAAAAACAAATTGAAGATTTCGTACCTTGATTTTTTCAAATATCTCTTTTAATGTCATAAAGAGTAGGTAGTACATTTTGAAAATTGTGTTTTTAGTCGTGCACTCAGGTTACCGCAAAAATTGGATCCAATTAAAGGAGATGAGAAGGCGTTTTTAAATCGCGGGTAACGACTTAAGGCATAGTGCTTATCTGCTAATACTTTTGTTTTCAAGCGCCGACTATATGAGCTTGCATGATAAAACAATTTCTCAGCGTTAAGTTGGATTTTTCAAAAGTTTTTCACCTGGCTATTTTACGTTTTGAATTGAAAAGTGTTCTGTTATATTGTGCAAACGTTTGATAGACATCAGTACTTTAAATCATAAAAAGCGATGTGTAATTTTTTTTATTATACCGAAAAGATATAAGATTTTGTTGTTTTTTTTAAATATCTGCGATGAAAGTGGTAGTTATTCAAGATCATTATACATCGAAGCGACGTTAGATTTTGCACAGCTTCTTCATTTACTAATCCACGGCACTTCGCGCTTTGCCATCTACGCTCTACGCACGCTAACTCCAGAAAAGCTCCACAGGTGCATTTCACTTTCCTTTATTTGAAGATTTTTTTATCAGACTATTTAGCAGTTAAAAATAGTCATTTATTACATTACCATTAGAATTCAGTTATGCTGAATTTTCCAGACATAAAATGATTTTTATTTTCGATAGCAATCGATCAATGTTATATCTTTGTACGGTCGTTATATGCTTCATATATTGTCAATACATGCTGCATAGATGGCATATGGTTCATACATCGTATATATCCTGTGAATGTTTTATGAATAGATATTTTTTCCGAAATAATATATGATTAATTCATTTAAATAATTCTGCAGAACTAATTATAAAATATTTTACAGGATTGGCCAACAATCTCCTTGCTCAAATATCGTGTTTGATAAAAGAGTGATGCGAGAACCGTCATACACTTCTTCTTCGGTACGAACATTTTTTTGAACTTAATAAACTATATTTATAAAAGGTGCAAGCGAGGAAACCGAACAAAGCTCTTGCGCCTAAACTAACTTTCACAATTCGGCACTTTTCCAGCTACCTGAAAAAGATCAAAAAAGTCTAAAATCCATCACCAAATAGAGCAAAAGTATTTTTGGGCGACGTCACCCTGTTCGGTTTCCTCGCTCGCACCCTGTATATATTACAAGCAACGTCCAAAACTCGGCAATGTCGATAATGACTAGAAAGTGACCAAGACGATCAACATTGCCGGAGAGATACGCGAAGTTATATTGGCTGCCAATTAAAAAAAATCATTTTTATCGAACATAAAGTTCCTTCTTTGACGTCTTTAATAGCTACTCCTTTCGGTTTGCTCAAATTAAATTGATCATCTTTACCCAGGAAAAAATCCGCACATTGGAATAGATTCGGAATCGACTCGATTTTGGATCGTTTTCGACTCGAAAATGGATCGAAACCAAGTCTGAATTTGGTGCATTGAAAAAGAGCCGAAAACGAGTTTGATTTTGACCCCATCGGTGGCTAAGGCCGCCGATAAATAAATAAATTAAATTTTCTTTGGTAAATTTACTTTGGTTGCTGTCACTCGAAAAGAAAAAGATCAAAAACTTACTTAGATCTAAAAAATGGTACACAACAAAGGAGAATCACGGTGAACTAGAGAGAAAGAGGGTCATAAAATAAATGAAAGGAAAGGACTAGAAATAGAACTTGCCAACCCAAAGGAGCCTCTAGAAGCGTTTCGGGATGGCTCCTTTGGTGGAACCGTCACCTCTGCCGTCTTAGCCTCGAGGTTGGTATCCTCGTCGCTGGTCGGAGGGTGAGCCGCGCCGCGGGGCTCTCTCTCGGCGGCGCTCTTCTTCCTTTCGCTGACGAATGGCCTCCTTATGCAGGCGATGGCACTCTAACTCGAAGCGTAGATCCTTGGCAGTACGAGATCGATCCTCCTCCTCATCGCGTAAATAACGTTCTTTCCAGCGGCACCGATGTTCCTCTTTCAGCTCCCAACAGCGCCGCTCGCGGTAGTAGATGTCGCGAGGCCTCTGCCTCTGTCGCACACCCAGTCGTGGAGGCTGTCCAGGAACATCAAGAATATCAAGGCAGATGACCACGTGGCGAGGGTGGGTATCTGGGCAGACTCTGCAAGGTAGCTCCGGCATGCTTGCATGAGGGCAAGAGCCTTGAGTATGTACCTTGAGTATGTCACCCAGCGGTGACAGTCGGCTCACTCGCTGCCACGGTGCTTGTCCCTCGAGGCCTTAGAACGTAGACGGCGATTCTCCTCCCGGTGTTCCTCTCGGTGCTCCTCCCGTGCGTTGTTCTCCTCCAGGTTGCTCACAGTGGCAACCTGCGGGGGGCTCCTCTGCGGCTTCGACAGCGGGGTTTTCGACGAGTATAGAGAGGGCTGCCAGGTCACTCGGCAAAACATGTAGCTCCAATACTTCTGTGAGCTTCAGTTCCTCTGGCGTTGGCAAGCACCGGTGGACGTCCAGTCAGCGAGAGGCTAGGCGTTCCGTCTCGTCATCGAAAAGTATCCCGTTATCCGTCACGGTGAAATCCATAAACCCCAGCCTAGTTTTGTTAACCTGGCGACGTCGGGGTTTCCAGTGGCTAGCAGTCAGTCGATCTCCCTTAACGTTTGCAGCCCAGCGACGGTGAGCATGGCTTCGTCTAGAGAGCTTCTCGGTGTCCCGTAGGCACAGCGACAACTTAAGATAAAGCGTTCACCCTCTACCAGAGGGCGAGAGAAGCTAATCACCCTCACGCTGGGTTCTAGCTCGCCCTCTGGGGAACGAAGCTGGATTGCGAATTCCTTGTAGGTCTTTCCTGGAAGGATGGTTCTTCTCAAACTCCCGGCAGAAGATCAGAGAAAGGAAAAGCCGCCTCGGTGGCTTCTCAATCACCGGGAGGACGTGACCTTCTTCTTTTCGGACGGAGCGTCCTGGACCAGCCGGAAGAAGTCGGGGCGACACTTCGCTGTAGCAAGGGGTTGAACTCGATGGTCCTCAGCCGCTCGCTGTTGTCGTCAGGGACGGGATGTTGAACGTCGACGTCCCCAATGTGCCGCTGAAAGAATGACTCGAAAGACTCGTCTCTGCAGCCAAGGGCGAGTGTTCCTGCTCCTCGTGAGTGGGACTCTCTGGCTGGTGTCGGACTTCCAAGACGGTGGTTGCCTCCAAAAAGTCGGTGTCCTCGCTCGAGCTCAAAGTCTGGCTCGACTCCTCGAACTTTTCGAGGTCGTTCTCGACGCCTTTTAGGGGCGACGGGCGTGGACTGGTAGTTGGCGAGCTCAGCGGGGAGTTAAGCGGGGAATTCTTGGGTCTCGACGGATCGTCTAGAGCACTCCCTGAGCTCTGGTCCGAGGCTGTGATGCCACTGGGGGTTGTTGTGGTCCCACTGGAGCTCTGGTAAGTACCCTGGTCATTAGCGTCCATCTCCTTCTCACTACTCTCCGCTTTCGATTCTGGATTCATCTGAACCATAAGATAGAGATAGTTCCTCCTCAACAAAGGGCTTTAAGTCACTTACATGTACGCGATCTTGGCTTTTGCCAGATTTATCTACTAATTTGGAAAATAGTTTTGCAGATCTATAGACGGGCCTGGAGGAGAGCGTATGTCTTTTACACCACACACGGTCTCCTTCGGAGCATCCAATGTCGCGTCCCAGTTCGTAGTAGTATTTAGCTTGTCTCGTCCTGGCTTCGTCTGAATGTCTTATTACTAAGTCCCTTAGGGCGCTGAGACGGGCCATTCGATCCTTCTAGCGCCCAAGGGCCACCGGCGATACTCTCGCCGGGGGACCAGAAGAGTGCATGTCAGAGCTTAGCTAGGTGATAGGGAGAAGTTCTAGACCCAAGTTTAGAAACGCTGGGGAGAATTTTGTGGGAGAGTGACGAGCCTAATTTATTGCATATTTGAGTTCTTCTAAGTGTTCGTTTCAAGACCTATGATCCTCGTCCACATATCTCGTAATCAAGGTTTTAATGGTACGATTAGCTCGTTCTGTGGGATTGCAAGGAGGGTTTATAACGAGGGCTGAAGGCATGATGGATGCCAAACTCCTTTGCCATGGACGTAATGAGCTGGTTGTCAAATTCCTTTCTATGGTCGCTTATGAGGACCTTTATGGGACCGTGACGATAGAGTACTAAACAATTTTGAACGCATCAGAGTTACTCTACGAACTCACAGAATTACTATAGGCTATATAAAAAATCAATTTTTCAATTTCATTTTATCAAAAATTGCAAAAATTTAATGTTGGTTTTTTCACAATCAAACTTTTTTTCTGCAATGTATAATTTAGGTATCACTAAATTAATTCTATTCATGAAAATAGACCTCCGATTTCTTTAAATTATCGTAATTTTCTTAAAAAGGTAAGCATGAACATAAACATACAATTAAAGTGCTGATCGGAAATTCGACATTATTTTGATGCTGTCTTTGGTAGTGTTATGATTGTGTCACTGTAATGAACGTTTTACAATTGTAATATGCCGCTTCGGGAAAAGTTATATTTAAATAACAAAATTTCTTTATGCAGTAGTAAACAGTGCAGCGAAGGTGATGACCGTGCGAAGCACGGCCGATCAGTTAGTAACATATATAAGTAAATAGTTATAATAAGTAAATAAGTTATAAATAAATGATTATTTTCGGGCGTTTTATTGCAAAAAAATCATTACTGGCTTCAGAGTTGATAGATTTTCATGAAAAAACATTTTTCTCATGTAAAAATATCCGAAGTTACCGAAAATCAAGATAAAATTGCACTAAATTATAAACAACATATTTTTTATGACAATTCAAGTTGCAAAATGAAAAAAAGTAGATGTTAATATCTTACCGAGTTGGGATGAACTGCATTCGAAAGAAGCTTTATTTGCGCAACTTTAGGCGTTTTAGAAACAAATGGATCGCCTGCACGTAAAAAGTTATCGCATTTTCAGTGACGCGGTGCACTGCTGCGCGCGTCGCGACCAACAGCTGGTGACGTCTGTCAGTCAGCTTCACACTTGCTTACAATTCTTCATGCGGCATGACGCGCATTGTAATATTTTTTGCCGCGTGTTCTTTTGCTTAATTGATTCAAAATAAAACGCAACATTTACCTTTGTTTTAGACGAAGTTTTAATTTTCATTGTATTGTATTTTTTACGATTTAAAAAACATTTAACAAACGTATTTTACATCCGCTTTTTGGCTTGCTGAAAACAACTTCTACTTTAAAGTCTGAGAATTTTTAACTTTGTAAACATGACACTCTCTCGTTCCTACGATGTTTTTTGTAATTTTGTAACGCACCTGTAACAACTTTCGTTCTTCAAAATCTTCTTCTTGACCGTGGGAAGTGGCGAAAAAATGCCATTCAGCTTTAACAACAAAATCTGCTTTGTAATTAGTCAAGTTAATGTGATTAGTTAAATCAATTTCTTTACTTTTTCGCTACCATGAATGTTACGAAGGTACGCGACGAGTTTACGGTTAAATAAATGCACACAAGTAGCATCATGTTTTTTTTCTTCTGATATCACAACAGAACAGTGATGTTTGACCTTGCCATCTTTTTTGTAATAAGCTACGTATAGGTGCAAAGCAGCTTACTTATTGATCCAGTGATAAGCCTGAATAGCATCTTGAATTTGACGAGAATAATTTTCTGGAAAATCCACACGTAGACTTGGATACACGTCTGTGCCTTGTGCAATATAAAAGGCACAATCGTGCGCATCCACAAGGCTCACTCTTGTGCGACACAAGATTCAGTCATGTGCGCTCAAGTCTGAGCCTTGCGCGTGCAAAAAGATTTGGCGCCACAAGGCTCACACTTGTGCGATAAACGTGTGCGAGTTTTGCACACAAGCGTCAGCCTTGTGCACCTATTTCTTGTGCACGCACAAGGCTTACTCTTGTGCGACACACGATGTCGACGTGAATTAAATTCTACGTGTAGTGCTACTAGAAATTCTCCTTCTTCCAAGTTTTTCTTGACACTGTCCAGGTAATCACCTTGTGTTTTTGCAAGGAAATCATGAGGGAATCATTTAGAGCTACTGTTAAATCTTCGTATCTTGATGAATTCGTCGACTGATTCAGTTTGTTCAACAAAATCGGCTCTGAAAAACATTGAACAAATGAAATTAACCACGGTAATATCTCAAAGCAAACCATCAAATTCCAAGAATACCTATCGGTTTTTGTCCACTTTTTATAATTTAACATCGCACAATTTGGTTGAAAAATACTCCGTACCCGAAAATTTCTTGCATTTTTAAAAATAACAGTCTGTTTGCGGATCTTCGCAGGCACGAGCGTCTCGATACGAATCAGCAAAAATGACATTGCGTTTTTTGCATTGAACTTTCAAACCATGAAACTTCAATTGCATATTCTGATGGATTTAACAAACACAAACGTTGTGATACCCAGCTTTGTTGGCCATGATACATTCCTTCGGGCGCAATTTTTGGAAAGAAGACGCGCTTATCGGGACATTAGGGTACTTTTTCCTAAATGCTACATGCAGATTTCCGAAGTTCTTAGAAAGCAGCCGTTTATGTACACGCTCCTTTCCATCATCTATGCGGATGGAGACACAGTCGTTGGACCCTGGCTGAATACGACTAATATCGTCGGACAAGTAGAACTCACGCACTACCTTCTTCATTTCTTCACTAATTGGCTTCTTACTTTTCCTTTTTTAGGACACACCATGTATCCGCCGTTCTTCCTTAGCTTCTTGGCCTTTAATGCTATCCTGTGAGAAACTTGGAAGATAGTTTAAATTTGACGAATACTGACTCCGAGCGGCAAACTAGTCAAAATTTTAATTTTTTTATGTGAGATATAGCTTTTTCTACTGCTCCTTCAACGGCAGCAATCGTGGATACATCTAGCACTAATCTCGCCTGTTTCTTTGGTCTCTTATCTAATACAGCAAGTGGTCCCTCTGCCATATTATCATCGACTCTTCGGCTTTTCGGTCCTCGAATGGAGCCATCAAAGTTTTGCAGAATTTTATTAATCTTCGAGATGTTCTCCTCATGATCAGTTTTTGCATAACGAACAGTAGGGTCTTTTTTTCATCGTCGTTCTCGATTTCAGTATCCAAACTCTCGGCATCACTTGCTTGCTTAACTATAATCATTGATCATTTTTTATAATAATTGGTGGCACCAATCGATTTCACGTGATTGAAGGTCGCGAAAGCGACCCCAACGAGACAAAGATCCGATACCTGTAATTAACGTCAATGTAACTTAAATGAAAATGTCAAGTGCCTGAGCAACATTATATAGTAGTTTGCACTTTTTAACCTAAAATTTTACTAGTTACCGCGAGTCGATACATCAATACTTTTTCATATCACTTATCATATTCTCAGAAGAATCAAGAAAATAATTGAAATAATACCTTACGTTTTTTTGTTTACTAGCTCGATTTCTTTAAACACAAGTTGTATAATAAAATTTCACCAGCCAGAAAAATCTTTTAAAAACTAGCATATTTGACTTTTGTTGCCTGACACAATTAATTGAAAACTTTAGTGAGAAATGATATGAAATCATTGCTCGCGAGACAAGTATTCCTTCAAAAATTCCCCATTTACGACCTGGGTGAGCATAGCTCCCAACTGGAATCCTGACGCGTCCGTCTGGAGACAAAAGGGCAGTTTGAACCTAGGAAAAGTAAGGATTGGTCGCAAAATCGTCTTTCATTTTCATGAATGACGAACCTTCGGTACTAGAAAGCCATTCCCAGGAATCGACGGAGTTAAGGCAAATTACGCGGGAAGGAAAATTCAATACAGGGGCGACCTTTTCAGAGTCAATTTGAAGACTTTTACGATTCACAAAAAAACCTAAATATTTAACCTTTGAGACACAAACATTGCATTTTTCTCGGTTCACAGTCAGGCCCGCGGTTTAAAATGACTTTGTCACCAGAATAATGTTGTCTAAATAGATGTAACAAAAGGGAGCAAGTTCAGATCTTTTTAACATTTTCCCCAGGCGTTTAAATGTCGCCAGGGAGCCTGAGAGCCCATAAGGCATACGAAGGAATTCAAGTAATCAAAAGTTTAACCAAACAAAAGCAATTGTGACATCTAGAATTTTTTAAAAAATCATTAAAACTACCTCTTCTACCATTTTTACTAAGTAGTTTCGTTAAAATCGCAATTTTTTTCGAAAAACTTTTATTAAAGTAGTTCGATCCAGAGGGCGTTTGGTCGATGTCAGATCCCAATACTAATATCAAAGCGTAATGACAAATTTTGCAGCTGGTGCAAAAGCGGTCACATGAGCAAATATTGTAAAAGGTCAAGCATCAAAACAAGTCTACCTTCAAGGTTATTTCAAGAGAAACTCTCTCTTACTAGCATGCTCTCATTCAAAACAACAACTTCAAAAATTGAATTCGAATTTTTTGCTTCGAATATTTCAATTTACTTTGAGGTAAAAGCACCCCTTATCGTGAGTTTACGGATCTTGTAAGTTCTTAAAGAAACGATGCTAGAGTCAATATTCATTATTTTGAAATAGAAAAAAAATACTTTCAATAGATATTTGTGTGAAGAACATTTATGTCACTTAAGATTGTTGAAAACCCCCATCAATTTATTAATAATAATTGATTTTGTAAAAAAAAGCTGTAGGTTCCACTTATCGTTAGTCTTTTGGTTGCCGTGCGCAATTTATCGTGACATGTTTTGTGACACTTACCGTGATATTTTGCTGTGTTATAAAAAATATAAAATAATATATTTTGACCAGTTTCGGTCGTAAAAGCATTTACAGTTATTTTTAAAACGATATCAAACCGAATACAGATTTGTTAAGCGAACGATAGAAGTAATCCAACAAATTGAAATCAAAACAAATTTATAGGTTAATTTTTTTGGTCATGTCAACACAATCACGATAACAAGACTAGCCAACTTGTTCGGTGCCCCTTATCGTGGTAATTTATTAAAAAATACTTTTGTTTTAATTTCAAGTAGTTCATTATTTTTTTATGATACTTTCAACATTCATTGTTGTCAAGCGATTTTTTGCGAAGTAATTATATTTCAATTGAAAAAAATACAAAATACTGCATGTGACGGTGATCCTTAGTTGGGAATGTAAGAAATGAAGCTTTTGGTGCACGACCGTGCAGCGAGAGATTACAAAACGATTTTTCCCTTTGTTTATGCAATGATAACAAAAAAGTAATCAGATTAACCTTTCGTATAATAAATAAACTTTTTTTACATGAAATGAAAAACAACTAATGTTTTTATATTTTTCAACAAATTGTCTATACCCGGAAAACTCACGATAAGGGGGTTGGTCACGATAAGGGGCTCATTTACCTTAAATCGTATATATTCCATGCTGTTTAGGCATCGGTGCCATTGGAAAATGGATGAACAAGGTCCACGATAATCAGTGGAGATGCACCGACACGTGTAGATGGACTAGAGAAACACTAGGCAGGAAACAAGCTTCCTGGACTAGCGAGAAAGTTTCTAGCCCTGATCACTGGGTATTGTAACCTTCGATGCTTCCTTGCTAAATTGAACGAGGAGGTGGACTCGTTCTGCAGCTGGTGCGGAGAAGTAGAGGAAACACCCTTTCATGTGCTGGGGGAATGCTGGACATTGATTGCCACCAGACATAGAGTTCTTGGACCAGGGAAATTAGCACTTGAAGATGTTAGTGCACTGGGACCGAGACAAATACTTGACTTTTGTCAAGCTATTCGACTCGATTCCTGTGCTTAGTGTGCGGGTTTTAGAATACAATGGCTTCTAGCTGAGTGTTCTTCCGCGATTCTCACCGGAGCCTCCTTAACTCATTATTATTATTATTATTAAATCGTATTTTGAACGTCATCAAAAGAGAACCGAAACATTGGCGACAATCAAAATCAAAACAAAAAATAAGTGCCGATGCTCAAACAAAACAATTAAGGAATCATTGAAATGTAAACAAACCCGTGGCATGGGCGCCGACGTGATAAAGTACGCGAAATTAGTACCACGTGATTTGCTCGCTCAGTGTGAAAAAAGGGTGATTCATATTCTGGTTTTTTGGCTCGCAGATGACGAATCTGACACTAGATTGGTAAAATTCAAAATGGCGCATCCAATATGGCGGACCAAAAGTCGAGAAAAAGACCTGGTTACTATGAAACTCGGTATTTTCAGATTTTTTGACTCGTAAATCACGAATCTAGCATTAGATTCACTAAATCCAATAAATTTGAGTTTCGAAAATATGATCTCGAATTCGCGTTCAGCGATGAAAAAAACCTATATCTAAATCCTAGAGCAGAATGATACATTAAAAAAATATATGGGTCAAAGGTTTAATCGGCTGGGCACCTTCTTTCAGCTTGATGTTGTGCTGTAATCCATTGTAGCTTCCTGCGATGATCACGTCTGCGAAGACATCCTAGAATTCTAGTAGTAACTTCGCGAAAGCTTTCTTCTGTTGTTCGTTCATCTATTTGGAATTTTTATCGGATATGTCATGTGAAGAATTTGAAAGAACTGTGGATGGTCCGAGGATGTTTGAAATCTCGTGAACCTGAAACATCTTTTTACCTGGTGACAATTCTCGTGACACAATTTCGTTGATCAAGTGATCAAATGATCGAAAGATTCAATGATCCAATAATGAATGATTCCATGATCCATGATCTCATGATTGACTGAATAATAAGAGATCAGCTTATCTTGGCCATCAAGAACTATATCGGTATTCGACGCATTGTTTGTCGGCTTGTGATTGACCACAACAGTAGTGCAACGTCATTGAAATAAATGAAACCATTATCATCAGAAGTTTGTGAAGTCAAATTGGTGCCTAATTTGAGGAGGTGCTCAATGATCACGTTCTTGTAGCCTGATTTTTGTAGAAATCTGTTTCAGCTTTCTGCGATGATCTCATAAAAAATACATTATTGAACGTCAGCAAATATTTTGCAAAACCTGCCTTCTGCGTTTTATTCCGTTCCTTAGAATTCTTTTTGGAGACTTCTTTTGAGATACTGTATAGAATCGTCGTAAAAATCCATCACAGAATATTAAAGATCCTATGTACCAAAACATTCTTAACAGGAAATAAGTCTCCAGAATCGTCACGAGTGATTTTACAGTAAATTTTATGACCGAAAAAATCTGTTCCCAGAATATAGTCTGTTGGCCGTGCAAGTTCAAGGTTTTTGAGACTGACGACCCAAACAGATCTCAATGACTATAATACCCTTTGTTGCGGATCGAAATGTGAAAGATTCTATAAACAAATTTTTCACAGTTACGTTGCTAAGGAATAATTTTGTTTGTGTCAATGACAAAAGTAGTTGTAAAAGAGAGAGGTTGTGAAAAAGAAAAATAGATGAAAATAAAAGGAATAAACGAGAGTAAAAAAGATTTTTAATTTTTGGAAAGATCTGTTGACATTTGATTTTTAACAGATTAATTTTTGAAATAAGACTAAGAGGTTAAACAGAATCTTGACTGGGCTGAATCGTCAGCACATAGTCTCGTTCAGTAGAGTTCTGCCTCTGGACTCGTTCAGTTGTTAGGTCAAAATATGTTATGTGTGATATTTATTGTAACGACTGAATTTATCTTCATCATCATCATCTTTGTTTATTCTAAAAATTACGAGAATTACACTTTTCAGATTAACTGCTGGGACCAATCAAGATCGGAACCAAAAAAATTGGCTCAGAAAAAGGGACCAACTTGGAAAAATGATTCTCCACCACTAACGTGCAGCAAGAAAAATGAACCTATACAAACAGATTTTTTTGAAGAAGTGAGTTCTCAGTGCTTATACAATTATTAGTATTATTATCAGTTTTCTTATCATAAATATTGATATTGATATTCTTAATATTAGATTTGAAATTGGTCAGTCCGAGTGATACTGGATGTTTTTGTCCTAAATACGAATTATATTTTTTTTTATAAGAAAACAATTTGTGTAAAAACATTTGTGAAACTAAAGGTTCATTATTGAAAACTTATCGCTAATGTGCTCAAAATTTTTCAACATTTTACTCAAAAATTAGACAATTGTTTTCCCTTTTGCCTTTGTAACCATTACCTCAAAACTCATACAATCACAGATAGGACTAGACTTCAGGTCTAAGAATAAACTTTAGTACATTGACTATTCACTAAAGATTGTTCTTCAAAAAGACCAAAAATTATACTGAATTTAGTACGTATTTTGGTAGTCGAACGGTTACTAAACTTTATACCTTGCGCTTACTCAATTTGGATAAAACAACGCGTCTTTGGCATCGGTTTGGCACCGCTACCCCTGTGTGTGTTTTATTCTTTAATTTTTTTTTCTAAATGCATAGTCTTGAAGATCATCACAGACGTTGAAGAGGCGTGACGATTACCTGAATTATACCTTTTCAACTACCTACCTAATGTAGAGACTATCATGTAAGAAAAATTAGGTGGTAGTTTAACTGGAAGGAGAGATACAACTAATTAGAATCACAAAATAAAATATTCAAAATATAATTCAATATAATTTAAAATACTGAATCTGATTGGTGGATGGATTTGGTTCTTAAGGTAGTGATTTAGGTGGCGAAGGAGCCGGGGTAGGTATGGGTCGCCAAGGACTCGGCGGGGTTCTGAATTGGATATACTGGACGAGTTTTTTGTAGGAAGAAGCGAGTTGACTGGAGGGTCTAAGGGGCGTAAGCGCTGCTAGTTCATTTGATTCGCGTTCAAATTGCTGAAAAGAAAAGGCTTGTCCAAATTATCATTCGTTGGGGCCTTCAAGTGGCCATTTCCAAGGTAGAGAAGAAGACTCGAGTCCTCTTTGACCCAGGCGAATGAGTGATTCCCACGTCTTTTTCTCGTCCTGGGCCGTCTGGCTTCACCTTTTTTTCTCTTCTTTGGTTCGTCTGGTCTGGATAGCTGGAGATGTTGTCGGGAGCAGAGATCACCAAAAACTGATGCTGAGAACCAGTTTGGCACTGTTAATATAGTCCTAGGCTCGTTTCTGATTGGTAAAGCGATTTTCTGTCACCGCAACCAATCGGGAAGCTCGGGGGCGTGACATAGCGCGAGACGGTTGGGGGTATATCCGCGAGCACGGACCACGGAGAGATGTAATCATATTTCCTAATTTGGGAAACATAGCGGACCGGGGTCATCCTGGAATATTTCAGGGTGAGCAGCTGCCCACCTAGCATAATTGGTTTCTGCGTAACTGTCTAAACATCCTCGAGAACTTCCGTTTGAATCCTCAGTCTTCTTCAATTTTTCGTAAGGAGTTCAGAGAAAATTTTTTTCATTTAATTTTTTCATTTGTCCTAGCCCGAATCCAAGCTGGATTTCATAGCCGTTCAGTAATTCTTAAAAAAATCCGGTACAAAATCGGAGCCGGATTCGGAGCCAAATTGTTTACATCGGGATACGAGCAAATCCAGAATTATCGTCCACTTAGCCGTTCAAGAAAGATTCCATTCCCAGCGATGAGGCACGCTCTTGAGACCAATTTTTTTAGATTCAGCGACCCTAAATTAGTCTAATATTATAATAATACTGAGAATATGTTTGTTTGTTTGTTTGTTTGTTAGTCTGAGCATCACGCCTGAACGAAGCGTTCGGAAATGATTTCAACGCATTAGGGTGATTCTTTGGGCTCACAGAATTAACGTAGGCTACATTAGAAATCAATTCTTCAATTTTTTTCGGAGAAAATTGCAAAAACATTTTTTCAGTTTTTTTTAAAATTTTCAAATTTTTCGTGAACACAATACATAAGGCATTATAAATAGAGTTCGAAAACATAATGTTACGTTTTATATTCTGTAAAATTACCATTCTCTCTTTCTTATTAATAAACAAACGTAAGTATGAGAATTCTTTTGAAATAGTTCGCACTTGATCGTTATTTTGTTTTTGATTCATTATGACTTTTCATTCAGTCGTGTTTATATCGTGTTTTGTCTAAACAATTCCGAAAAAAAGCCTTAACTAATTCATATAGTGCAGCGAAGCTGACGCCCGAGCGAAGCGAGGGAGTTTAGCTAGTTAAAGTATAAATGATTTTTTATGGATAAATAAATAACAACTTTTATCAAAATTAATAAAACAAACAAATTTCAGATGGCGCTCAAATCGACCGAAATAATGTATTTTTCATTGTTTTTGACATTACCATCAATCTTAATTATCATAATGAGTCAATAAATTCGACTCAATTTTGTGTTAAGAGATAGCTCTGTTTGAGTACAGATGTCGCTATTTTTTGTCAAAAGTTTCATCTTTTACACTTTAATATTATTATCAAAAAGTCTTTCTTTCGTTCAATATCAAAAAAGTTTGATTTGAATTGTCGCAATTATTTTTGCTTTTTTTGGGACTATCTACTTCGAAAGTATGTTAACTGATGATGTCAATACAAACGAACTTAGAAAAAAAAGAGAAGCCGAGCGACTCAGAAGGCAAAATCAAAAGAAATTTGAAGAAGATGAAGCAAAAAAACTTCACGATTCGTATATTCGCAGAAGGTGCTATATTTTTTTCAAAACTTCATAGATTTAGTTATTAGAATATTCAGAACAAGGAATTTATAAGTATTTGATAACTTCAAATTCACTTTTGAAATTTTGACCTTGAGCGTATTTATATTTTGTACCTAAAATGTTGAGGTTAGGTTAGGTATCGTTGCGTTTCTAATGTTGGTAAATGTGTCAAAATGAATTCTACTCCTGCATTGATGGTCAAAAAAAGTTAGCGATGATTGTATGTTATTATCGATGCAGTTTGCAGGTCATTACAGTTACAAAAAAAAGTTGCAAGCGATAATGAAAATTCAGAACTACAAGTTCCAGCACTCTTTGAATCGACTGTGCCTTTAAGATCGAGTGCTAATATTCCTCATCAGAAACCTGGCTTGCCAGTTTTTCCAGTTGCTGTTCAATCATCAAGGTTTTTTCATGAATAAAACAAATATTCTTGTTTGAAATATTTTTCCAATTAGACTTAATTAATAACTAAAGTTATTTACTAAAGAACATATCCAAAATTTTTTAACAATTACTTTTTTATCATAGATCCTTGCAATGGTCAGACAAAGCTGCAAGCAAGAATAATTTTTTGGTGCAACAAGTTCTAGTGCCTCGAGTTTCGACTGAGCCCTTTAGTTCAAGTGCTGATGATCCTGACCAGCAATTGGATCTTTCAATTGTTACTGAATCATTGAGGGTATTCAAAAACACCTAAATTTATCTGTAGTCGGTCATTCACACATTTATTATCTTTTTTTAAAAACGTGTTTCTATAACTTTAGATATTTGCAATTGGAACGGCTGAATTCAAATGGAAGTGACGAAATTCTACTTCGAGATTCTGCGAAGGCAACTGCTGATTCACTTGAGTCGGTAGAAACACCCTGTTGCTGTAATTCAGAATGCAAGAGATTAGCGAAAAATCAGCGTAAAAAAATCAGTCGGTTACAAAAAAATTCGGAAAAGACAAGCCAAACTTTTATTACACAGATCAATTGTTTGTTGTCGAAGTTACACAGAGTAAAAAATCGAGAGTCAAAACTTAAAGCTAAGAATCGAATTTTGCAAAATCAAGTAAACTATTGTCAAAAGTTCATGTCGCATTTACGAAAACTTATGTTGACCGAACCATCGCAAAAGACCAAAAATTTAGTTCGAAGTTTTTTGTCGAGTAAGGTTGACGACGTATGGCGTGCTCCATCGAAGAGTCTAAGTGTCCAAGTCTCTTGTCGAACTGATCGGGCAAAATCTCGGCCCAATTATGATGAGGCATTCGAAAAACACATGTTTTTAAACAGAACTGTTGTCCAGTTCCGAGCTGAATATCCACAGATAAAAATATCTCGGTCTTTGTTCTACACTCTAAAACCTTTTTGGGTACAGAATCGCAAAGTCTCATCTCGAGATACATGTCTTCGTAAATTACATGCTAATTTTGGTCTAGTACTTGACAAATTGAGACAGCGTAGGGTAATTAAAGTAAAAAATACTGAAAAATTCATTCAGAGTCTTTGCTGTAACATCGATAGTGAAAGTTGTATGTTCCGAGAGTGTACAAAATGTTGTACTTATACAGCGTTATCTACAAATTCCATAAATTCAACGTGATATTACTCTTGGGAAACAGAATCGATATCTCGACCAGGTGCCAAAGGACTCATTTATAATGTTAAGGCCCTCTCAAAAAGAAAATTTATTGTAACATTTCGGAATTAGTCGAAGTTTTGAACGGAATGATTCCGAAATATCTGGCACATGTGTTCCGAATGACGCACGAAATAAGGCTATAGATTTCCTAAAAGTTCATTTAGGTTGCGATGACTTTTCTCTCGTAGTAGATTTTTCGCAAAATTACAACGTGAAGTATGCCGAAGAGGTACAAAGTGCCCATTTTGGCGCGTCTAAAAAACAAATATCATTGCACACAGGCCCTTTTTATTATATTGGTCGCGACGGAAAATTGGCGCTTAAATCCTTTGCATCAGTGTCTGATTGTTTGAATCACGATGCACCGGCCCTTTGGGCCTTGATGCAACCGGTGTTCCGAAGAATGCGTGAGATAAACCCCAACATGAAAAAAGTTCACTTCCAAAGTGACGGTCCGACGACACAATATGAAAACAAAACAAATTTCTTTCTTTTTGATCACTTTTCTTAAGAGTTGCCCTATGAATCAGCGACTTGGAATTTGGTCTCAAAAGCGTGCCTCATCGCTGGGAATGGAATTTTTCTTGAACGGCTAAGTGGACGATAATTCTGGATTTGCTCGTATCCCGATGTAAACAATTTGGCTCCGAATCCGGCTCCGATTTTGTACCGGATTTTTTTAAGAATTACTGAACGGCTATGAAATCCAGCTTGGATTCGGGCTAGGACAAATGAAAAAATTAAATGAAAAAAATTTTCTCTGAACTCCTTACGAAAAATTGAAGAAGACTGAGGATTCAAACGGAAGTTCTCGAGGATGTTTAGACAGTTACGCAGAAACCAATTATGCTAGGTGGGCAGCTGCTCACCCTGAAATATTCCAGGATGACCCCGGTCCGCTATGTTTCCCAAATTAGGAAATATGATTACATCTCTCCGTGGTCCGTGCTCGCGGATATACCCCCAACCGTCTCGCGCTATGTCACGCCCCCGAGCTTCCCGATTGGTTGCGGTGACAGAAAATCGCTTTACCAATCAGAAACGAGCCTAGGACTATATTAACAGTGCCAAACTGGTTCTCAGCATCAGTTTTTGGTGATCTCTGCTCCCGACAACATCTCCAGCTATCCAGACCAGACGAACCAAAGAAGAGAAAAAAAGGTGAAGCCAGACGGCCCAGGACGAGAAAAAGACGTGGGAATCACTCATTCGCCTGGGTCAAAGAGGACTCGAGTCTTCTTCTCTACCTTGGAAATGGCCACTTGAAGGCCCCAACGAATGATAATTTGGACAAGCCTTTTCTTTTCAGCAATTTGAACGCGAATCAAATGAACTAGCAGCGCTTACGCCCCTTAGACCCTCCAGTCAACTCGCTTCTTCCTACAAAAAACTCGTCCAGTATATCCAATTCAGAACCCCGCCGAGTCCTTGGCGACCCATACCTACCCCGGCTCCTTCGCCACCTAAATCACTACCTTAAGAACCAAATCCATCCACCAATCAGATTCAGTATTTTAAATTATATTGAATTATATTTTGAATATTTTATTTTGTGATTCTAATTAGTTGTATCTCTCCTTCCAGTTAAACTACCACCTAATTTTTCTTACATGATAGTCTCTACATTAGGTAGGTAGTTGAAAAGGTATAATTCAGGTAATCGTCACGCCTCTTCAACGTCTGTGATGATCTTCAAGACTATGCATTTAGAAAAAAAAATTAAAGAATAAAACACACACAGGGGTAGCGGTGCCAAACCGATGCCAAAGACGCGTTGTTTTATCCAAATTGAGTAAGCGCAAGGTATAAAGTTTAGTAACCGTTCGACTACCAAAATACGTACTAAATTCAGTATAATTTTTGGTCTTTTTGAAGAACAATCTTTAGTGAATAGTCAATGTACTAAAGTTTATTCTTAGACCTGAAGTCTAGTCCTATCTGTGATTGTATGAGTTTTGAGGTAATGGTTACAAAGGCAAAAGGGAAAACAATTGTCTAATTTTTGAGTAAAATGTTGAAAAATTTTGAGCACATTGGCTCAAAAAATAGCGGCATCTGTACTCAAACAGAGCTATCTCTTAACACAAAATTGAGTCAAATTTATTGACTCATTATGATAATTAAGATTGATGGTAATGTCAAAAACGATAAAAAATACATTATTTCGGTCGATTTGAGCGCCATCTGCAATTGGTTTTTTATTGATTTTAATGAAATTTGTTATTTATTTATCCATAAAATAACAATTACTTATCATTAATTATAAAAGTTTTTGTCATTACAATAGAAAAAGAAATTGGTCAAATTTGATTATCTTTGACCTTCAAAAAAACAATGTCACGAAACTTTGTTTTGGGGGGCGCTACATTTTTTCGACTAATTTAGGGTCGCTGAATCTAAAAATAATTGGTTTCGAGAGCGTGCCTCATCGCTGGGAATAAATTTTTTCTTGAACGGCTGAATGGACGATAATTCTGGATTTGCTCATATATCAGTTTTCTAAGCGCCGTAGAGCAGCTTTCACACCTACAATTTATCCACGTTATATTTATATTCTTATTGACAGTCCCTAGACACTTTTAAATTAAATTGAAAGTTCTATTTGTCATTTGCACAAAGTAGCCAGGACCTGTGGTAACTGTGTGCATTTCCTTCTTTTATTTGTTGGAAATGCACAATGGATTAAACAAGAACAACAATGCACAGAACTTGTTTAGCCGCCTCAGGGATATACTGCTGAAACAAAATTTTTCATCCAAAATATAATGAAAATCTGTTTTTTCTTACGCTACAGTTGAAAACCAGTGAAATAATCTTGCGAAAAGTCCACTCCGTTAACTCAATCTGAACTTGCATATCTATACATACACATGAACGTAAAAAAACAGTGCGTTATTAGAAATTAACGGAAGTTACCATTGAATTTGTTATAATTTTTTAGTTGTTTGACCATCCAGAGGAAGCTGAAATTGCTATTCAGACGGACTATTTATTTGACAGACCTCTTACTCCTAAACATTGTTTCTCGGTAGAAGGAAAAGATGTTACAACTCAAACAGACCCTGGTGAAGTAAGTGAATACATACAGCTAATTTCTTTGTGGAATTGGCAAACACTTATAAATATTATTTTTACTTTCAGCTCTTCAACTACGATGAAGAAGTTCAACCGATCTTAGAGATTCTTATTGGAAAAACCATCGAACAATCATTGTTAGAGGTTCTTGAAGAAGAAGAAGTTGAAACATTGAAAGAACAACAACGAAAGTTTCAAGAACTGCGAGCTGTTGAAAATGCTGAACTAGAACGATTGAAAGAAGAAGATAAACGGCTGAGAGAAGAAAAGGTAAATTAGTAGATAAGAAAATTCGTAGTCGTAAAGGCACAAACAACCCTGCATTAATCATAAGAAAAGTAGGCCTCAATCGAATGCGTTGAAATTCTAGAATGTTATTGCAGCAGTCAAACTGATCGTAAGTCGTCATGGGTACGAAGCCCGAATCCTTGTATTTATTGACTTAAGCCCCGTTCGGAAATGTCAGATCGGGAAAAAGTGATTTTCATGTTAGGGCCTTTATATTCACTGGCTTTAAACAGTACCTGCACTCTTCTTCCTACTCCAGTAAATCCCATTTCTCTAGTCCCTTTTTTTCCACCTGTTATCCCTACATTATGACACTTCTTAAATCCTAATCTGTTTACTCTCTCCACTTCTTCTCATCTTATTCGAACGCATCACTGAGGATGTCATTCATTGACGGCATTCCATTGCTTTATCAGAAAACGTTTATTAGACAAGGTCATAGTATTTCTTGACAAGGATGCTTCGACTGCGACGTGCGCTTCATTCCAAGGCAATTAGCCTATAGAAATCTAAACGACGACCCCGTAAAATTCAAACCCCTCGCCTCAAGAACTCAACTAAACAATAAGATTTGTACGAATTGCAATAGGTCTATCAATGAAGAACAAAAACTGTATAGCAGAGGACCCAGACTGTATGCGACTGAATGTTTACAAAATGTTAGTGATATCTTTTTGATCTGCCATGCCGAAAACGACTTGGTGCGTCCCTTATTGAACTCGGGAACTAATGTTCTCATATTGTGAAACATCTTCACTTCGGACTTGATCATGTGCTTAGCATGTGAAGGAACGATAATCTAGAAGCCCATCGTGCAAGGCTAAAAGACTCACGATGTTCTAGCATCCCGACATAAAACGCTCTACTAGAGTCGTAGTTTAGAACTAGAAAATCAGGAAAAACTGACAATGAGTGGAACCTGGAGAAGAGGTAGTGACTGGAGAGAGATGAAGAATGCAATATTGTTAGAAATACAACAAAATTTCGACCAAAAACATCTTAACATGAAAATCACTTGTTGCCGATACGTTCTCAAACCGGGTATCAGTCAAAAAGTATAAGAATTCGAGCTTCGTATCCATTCACCTTTCGAGCGATTCTTAACGAAAAACTTTCTTAACAACAGACTTTCTCAATAAAAAACTTCAGCGCATTTGACCTTTATGTTAGGTATGCTACTCTGTCTTGTTCTTACCACGAAACTATTTCGTTTTTTCCTTTTCCTCTTTTCTTTCCTTTTTATGCTTTTTATATTTCAAAGTTATGCACAGTATTTGATGATTCGATTCAATTCTATCCACAACCTCGAATTTTTATATTTTTTCCCATCCATTTCTATTTACTACTCCATACTTTATTACTGCGTTTCCTTACCCTCCTGTTAAAGTATATTTCTCTTTCTCGTCTCCTTCGCTTCTATTTCATTTGATATATACCATTCTTCGTCCTTCGCAATATCTACTAATTTCTCCCCCTCTACTCTAGAGAACAAGTCCTTGCTTTCTCCTACATTTAATTCCATTTTTTTGAACATTTCATAAATCTTTCCAAGTTACTGGTCCTTATATTAAAATATTCTCCTATCATCAGTAATTCTTCTCTCCTTATCTCTTTGAGTTTATCCATTCCTTCTTTTGAGTCTTGGTTATAGACTATAATTTTTGTTATTTTTCTATTTTTCATACTTAAATTACATTCCATTATCCCATCGTTCTATTCACATTCGCTACTATCATATTATATTCTTTCTTATGCCTATCAAGAATCCTCCTTTTGCTCTCGAGCTTTTTATATCGTCTTTTTTTTCCTGAGTTCTACTTCGCACGTAAAAATATGGCTTAAATGACCCTTAAATTTGTCCCAGCTTTTTTCCTCCGACCATGTTCCATTTAATTTACTATGTCTGAGTTCCCAACAAAATTCGAAAAATCTTTATCCAAAAAAATTATCAGTAACATTCTAAAAAATTATCTTAATATTTTATTTCCGATTGCTTACCTTTCCTTTTTTGTTTCCATATCGTTCACTGGCAGTGCTTCGTAAACAATCTTAACAAGGAACACTGTCACTGTTTTTTATTTAAAAACTGACTTTTATCAAAATTAAACCAATTTTAGAGATATTTTAAAATAAGTCGTTTCTCACTGATTTTCGTAAATAAGTCGTTTTTCACTGATATTTTTTATTTTTATTTATTCTCAATCACGCTGCAGCCTAGTTGGCCTGGCATTCCCTGTGCCCCCAGTAGCACATCGGATCAGCTGTCTAGCGTTCCCAGAGGAGGTTACCCTTAATCATGGTTTGCTAGGCCATGAGGTAGTCCTGCTCTAACCAGTAAGGCTGGCATTCCCTACACCACGAAGGTGTATCGGGTCAGCTAGTTCTTTCCTATAATTTCCTGCCCTGTTCCTCCCGGCCCTAACCTGCTACGCATTTGCCCAAGGTCCCTAGCGGATCCTTGTGGAGTAGGAAAACAATCAGGAAAGTCCACTGAAGGCAACTTTCCGGGGAAAAAACCCACCCCAGAGTGATCGGGGCTAGCGATAAGTTCTTTTCCCGTCGAAAAAACCCAGAATAGAATCTGAAAATTTCGTCGGGAATCGAACCCACGGCCCCTGAGCAGTGTTGTTTCTGGGGCTAGCGCGCTAACCACTGAACCAACACGGCTCTCCGTTTTTCACTGATATTTCGAAACAAGACAGTTTTCACTGAATGTTGAATTAAGTGGTTTTCTAATGATTTTTTGAAACAAGTCAATTTTCACTGACATTTTGGAACAAGTCGTTTTTCACTGACATTCTGAAACAAGTCGTTTTTCACTGACATTTTGCAACAAGTCATTCTTCGGAAGAGGTGACGAAAAGAAATATCGAAAAAAAGGTACAAAGACATAAAGAGTACGAAGTACAAAGTGCGAGGACTCTCGCTCAGAAGTTCGATACAGCGTATTCTCGCAGTTTCTGACGGAAGGTGTCTAGGCACAGATTCTTCATGTCGTGTGGCAGAGAGACTAAGAGTGTCGATACGAACCTCGTGGCAAGTCAGGCATCAGGACGTCTTTCATTGGAGATCAACAAGCGTTGAAGTAAGTAAGCTGGTTCACCAGATAGGATGACAGAGTGAACCGGTGTACAAAGGTTACAGATGTATCATTGTTTCATGGTTAACCACTAAAGTTGATCTCTCAATGGAGTGACATGAGTTGATCGTCGGCAGTTGAAGATGTAGCGCAAACAGTGGTTCTGGACTACTTTAACTCTTCAAGAGTCTCTACTGTCCAGTGCAGGTTGGTAGATCACGTTACCGTATTCAAAAAGAGAGAGTACCAGCGAGGTGGTCAGCGCCGTCTTGGTGGTCCTGAATACGACGCTTGGAACTTTGCGGGTAACTGCTTCGTGAACTTCCATTTTTCGTCGAAGATCACACCTAGACTTTTACAGTGGCCAACGTGTTGGAGTGGTTTGCCGTCGACAATCAGGTTGATGTTTTGAGGGTCTTCAATATGCAATCTGCTTGTTGGATCAATGACGAGAAATACTGACTTCGTTGAATTCAAGAGAAAACCATTTGTCGATGCCCATTGACTGATACACAACAGGTCGTCGTTCAAGAGAGCACAGGCTCCAGTTAGGTCATCAGGTCGAAACGAAAAGAGAAGTTGTATGTTGTCTGCGTACATTTTTGAGATGGAGTGCAGAGGAAGATCCAGAAGGTCGGCCAAAAAAAGATTGAAACAGATAGAACCTCAGATAGAGCCTTGAGGAACACCTCTCTAGATCATTTTAATGCCGGAAAGTAGACGAGCAGATGGAGTGCTCAGAGCAACAGATTGCGACCGGTTTTCCAAGTAAGATCTGAACCAGTTGATGGTACCTTCGCCAAAGTTGAAGGCTTTCAGCTTATACAGGAGCTGTTCATGGTTCAAGGTGTCGAAAGCTTTGGAGAAGTTAAGTAAGCAGAGAAACGAGAACAAGCCTTTGTCATAGGCCTGAAGTTCGTCATCAGCAACAAGACTCAATGCAGTAGTTGTACTGTGGAGAGAGCGGAATCCAGACTGATGTGATGGAAGCAGTTAGTAGTTGTCCAGAAAGTCATGTACTTGATTCTGTACAAGTTTTTCCAAAACCTTCGAAATGAAAGAGAGATTGGCGAGATTGGCGAAGAGACCTTCGGAAGAGGGTTTGTCAGTCCTCGTTTCAAGGCAGATGGAAATTTACCAGACGTCAGAGATAGGTTGATGACGTGAGTGAAATGGACGAAGCAGTGTGGCAGGTAATAGAGGAGCGTCTTTCCAGATATCTCATCATTAGCAGCAGACGTCAGCTTCAGAGATTTAACAACATAAAAAAGGTCGTGTTCAAAAAGAAGATGCAGTTCGAAAGAAGGCGCATCAGGAGAGCAAAAAACTGGTGGTGCGTCTGGGATCAAGCTGTTTCCTAAAAAAATCCACTCTTCACAAATTGTTACACAACACTTTTTTCTAAGACTCAAAATTTTTTTATTAATTTTATGATTCAAAATCTGAACCTCATAGTCTCAAAAGAATGCTCATTGACAAGAAAAAAATTTGCATTGATAATTCAATTTGAAAGAAATTTGACTATGAATAATCTAGAAAAACCAACGATGTTGGTTTTTTTGCACCAATGTATTAGGAGCAACCAGGGTAATTTTGACGCGATGAGGTGAATGTGACACGTTAAATAATTTCATGAAATAAAATTTTTAGTTTGTTGTTAATTGTCATTATGAGTCTTTATTAGAAAATAATAGTTAATCAGTTGTCACATATGAAAAATATTGAGGACAAAATGTTTTCTTGTAAGTAATTGAAGGTGTCACATTTACCTCATCGCGTCACAATTACTCTGGTTGCCCTTAGATTTGAACACCTCAAAAAATTGAAAATTCATTTTTTCCGACAGCGCCGATTGTTACATTTGTTAAATAGCTAAAAGCGCTAAGCTCTATTTGGAGCCATTATCGATTTCGCTTTGAGGTAGTATTTTACTGAAACGGTAATCAGCAAAAGTTCTTTCAAAATTAGCATATGCGTTGTCGCGAATTTCACGCGAATTCTAAACAATAAATTTTTTGTCACACCTGCGCGAGAAGAATTTCTTCGCGCCCTGATGACTACAGGCTCACGAAGTTTTTTGTGCGCTAGTGACGTTCTTCGTGCACAATTGTAGAAAAAAAAATATTTGTGTCATGAGCGTAAGGGGTCACAATCGCTCGGCGACCCTTCGGCACTCAAAATAACGGACTTATATATATACACACATACATTTTATTAGTGCCCTATCCACAAACACAAAAATCTGAGCAGTTAGAACTCCCAAGATTGGGACTTGTGAATCGCCGCGCAATAGTAGTACAATATTACACCCACTGTGAGGCCTCTTTCGCCCCAAGTGTAACTCTAGGACAACCACGTAGATCAAAAGTTTTGAAAAAAAAAAAGATTTTTAAAAAATGAATGAAAGGAAAAGTATCATGTAAAGTATTGATATCACGAATAATATTTATGTTCTTAGTAAATTGAAATCCAATTTTAGTTTTGTTAACGGTTTATTATTTTCATTATCATCATCATCATCATCATCATCATCATCATCATCATCATCATTATTATTATTATTATTATTATTATTATTATTATTATTATTATTATTATTATTATTATTATTATTATTATTATTATTATTATTATTATTATTATTATTATTATTATTATTATTATTATTATTATTATTATTATTATTATTATCAAGTTATATATAATAATAGTTATAATATGGTAGCTGTATTTGTTTATTTATTTTCAAACGATTGAATAATTTCAAAAACTTTAGGTTCTAAGTTGTTCTTCAATCACTTATGAAAGTTAAATAAATATTTTCAAAGTTTAAAAAACGTTAAACATTTGGTAAATAATTACGAAACGTCCTACACAATACAGGACGTTTCGACGAAAATGTCGTACTTTTTTGTAATCAAAAAACTAGCATCTAAAAATATTTGAATTGTAATAAAAACAACCCTAAAATGATCTCAAAAGTCCAAAGATTGATATCAAGTTTTTTAACTTTAAAAAGGATTGTTTTGTTGTTCAAAAAAAATTAATGTTTGCGAAAACGTTGAAACATCCTGTTTTTCCCTAGTATTCAAATAATTAAATTTTTTGATTTAAAAAATAATTTTTCTAAAACCAGTGAAATTTGTTTGTACATAATAGATCTGACTGCTCTAAGTATCTCTGTTTGTCGTTCTCATATTCTCTTACAATTTAAAAATTTGTAAGTTTATGAATCCCCTTCACGACCTTGTGAATTGGCTACTGTATCGAATCAAATCAAGAACAGCCAACGTCACTTTCGTTTCTCTTTCCTGTTTGGTCGATTTTGACTCGCGGGTTTTTAAACAATATCACTTGTTTTAAAGTCCAGAAAGTAATGATATTGAAGTGAAAATTTGTAAATGTTTATTTTTTCAGTCTAGATAAATTGAAAAAAAAATTGGCGCGTGCAGCGCGGTAGTTTTCTAGTTGATGAATAAATAGGACATTACTTGTATTGAGATTGATTTTTTACATATTTCAGGAGCGTCGTGAAAAACAAGAGAGTCTTGAAAAACAAGCAGATGCAGAAACTATGGACCGCGTAGCCGCAACTTTGATGCTGACAAGTTACATTGCCGAGCTTCTTCCAGCAGTTCTAGAAAGTCTGAAGATATCTGGAGTTCTAGTTGACGATATCAAAGCTGGTATGATGTCTGAAAATTCTATAATGAAGATTTGTGTAATTGAGATATTTGTGTAAAAAATCTTTCATACATTTTATTCTATATGTTTTTTCAGAAGTCGAAGAAGATTTTATGCCATGGTTGATGAAACAAGTCAAGAAAGAAGTAGGGACTGTTGTCGAAAGTAAAGAAATATTGAAAGGTAAAATATTTTGTTACGCTAGAAAGTACATTTATGTTTACACGAAAACCTTACTTTGGTCGTTTTGTCGTTTTCACATTGGTTGTACTTGACCCTTCCAAATATTCAATCTTGCGATGATTCGCAAAATATACAAATTCTGTGGTGACTGAACCTGTGGTGAAGAACCTGTTGAGTGACATTTACAAAAGCGTAATTTTTTTTAAAAAAAAATCGCGTGTATTTCTGAAAGTTTACCTTCTAAACATGAGTTGTTGAATTCAATTCATATTTCATCCTATAATTGACCGAAAAGTGTGTCACTCAATTTATTTCTTCAATATAAAAATGTTGTATTCAAAACTCCAAAAAGACAAGTCTCAAAATCCTGGTTCTTTTTAATCACGACTGAATTAAGAACACAAGTAGACGAATTTGTCAAATTAGTCTTTCTAAGTAGACACAAATGACTGTTCTTCTAGCATTGACATCAAAAACTGCATTATAGTGCAAATCTTTGTAAATAACAAAGATTTGCAATTGTCATTACAATGATGAATTTCAATCACTTTTAAAAATGTTTCAGAATTTGACAAGGTGAATTTTACTACGTGCACCTTAAAAATAAAAAAATAACAAATTCCTTTCTCAAGAATAGTTAAGTTGTTGAACATGTTGTCAGCAAGTCAGTGAGCAATAAAAATAAAGCTGCTGATGGAATGATTCAACGAATTACCAATAGCGTACAATGTACAATTAGCTAATCAACTATTGCAAAAAATCAATGTTAACTTTTATTTTGTCTTATGGTATATAAAAATTAGAACAAGTTATCTTAATGAGTGTAGATCAAACTGCACCCAATTAAGGATACAAAGTTATATTTGATGAAAGTATATTAGTTTCTTACTACAATCTTCTGTATCTGCACTGGTTTGAGATAACACAAATAAGTTAATTAAGATAAAATAACATTTATACTTTGTGCATCCAAAGAATTTTATATGGATCCAAAATTTCTTTCGGATCAGAATGATTCCAAAAAAGTTGCTAGGATGTAATGAATTATTTTAGATGTAGCTATTTTTCTCTTTTGCTTTTGTACTAATTGAATATTTAATATTTTCAGAAATTTTATGTGCAATATTAACAAATCGTGCAGCAATATATAAAAGACTGGGAGAAGAATATGATTACTCAAGAGATAAAATTACAAAAGAACTGAGTGTCGATTTGGAAGAAGAAACGAAATCAGTTACGAACTTCCTAACAAAGGATTTAGCAGATTATCAATAACTTCAAAAAGTATGCATAAAAATAGGTATCTATTCTCGATGTTTACATTTTTATTTGCATCAAAAAGATAATACCTATTTTACTTTTTTTACAGATTTAAATGAAAATTCGAATAGGCCTTTGTCAACAATTTTGTGAAAAATATTCAATAAAAAAATTTTCATTAACTAAAAGACTCTGTTTAATACTTTACACCCTCATTAGTTAGAAGCGATTGATTCTGTGGCACAAAGTCAACTTCATTTTTTGACAAAATTAAGATAATTATGCCTTCTTAACAGGAAGGCTTTGAATAAAGTGTAGCCCAGTTTTCTACCTATTTATTTGGTTTTTTTTTAAGTAGTAGATAACTGGTTACTTTTTTGTGGCAAGGAGTGATAATTAATTATTTCAATTGATAATGTGATATCATCAGTTCAAAAATAATTCCAAGAAAGCATCATCACGTGAAACAAAATTTTAATTTCTTCCATAAATAAAATGGTTTATTTGTGTTTGATTCTATTTTAATGACTTTCATATAGATTTTGGTAACAGTCACAGATGTTTAACAAGTCATAATCAGTGTAGTAATTAGAGTACTAGGAATTTCATTTTCAAACTCCGATAATATTTAGGACCTAAATTTGATTACTTATCACTTTAGAAACAAAAATGCAAGAGGGGATACCACTAAGAGGCTTTTTGAAACCCAGTCCAACTTGAATTTATAATCATTCTCGTATAGTCCGTATTAAACGCTTAGTTATGCCTCATGAACGCAGGAATAGTTTATAATTTTGACTTGATCGTTTCCCTTACTTTATAATAAAATAGTATAGTGGTATAAAAAATATGTGCTGAGTTTTTCATACAGCTGGGGTTATCACTTCTGAGTTAACGAAGAATGGTTTCACATGTACCAAAATGTTTCTCAATTTTCGCTCCATACGCTTCGGAAGGCAACTACATATCGGCAAATTCTGGAAAAGTCAAAGCCCTGCAGTTCATCAATTGTGATGTTACGGCAACGTGTAGAGATACAAGAGATTTTGGGTTGGAAACTCCATCAAATATTTCTCAGGTAAGTTAATCTTTTTCTTGAGAAAACATCATAAATTATCAATTTATTATACGTCATTCATTGACAGTCTATCAGCACTATATCAGAAATGTAATTTATTTGTAGGTTTATGTATTTGAACGTGGTGGCATTTTGGTATCTCAAGAAAAGGTGCTCAATTCAGTTTGGATCAAGATGATACGCATAGCAGGTAACTCGCAAACAACCAATGTTGAACTGGAAGCTACACCAAACGGAATCACACTCAGAACTGTGAGGCCTATCTATCCTGGAGAACCCCTTTCAATGTGGTTCGGCAAAAATCTCCGTTTAATATTCAATATTCCTTGTGTATCTGCTTCTAATATTTGTAAGTAGTCTCGCTGATATTTTTTCTGTTATTCGAGTAGAAAGTTTGTTATATTATTTTTATAATAAATTAGTTATAAATTTTCGCATTTAATTTGTACTACAGTACCGTCGTACTTTTTTTCCAGATAATATAGCTTATAAATGCCATTTATGTGGAAAAGTATTCAGTTATCCAAATGACCTTCTTATGCACCAGACTTTGAAATGTGATTTGATATCAATTGGTAACTTTTGGAAGTCGCTGGCAAGGGACTGGGTCCATGTCTTCAAGCCATACACTGATTTTAGAATAGAAAATATTCTGTCGCGTGACAATTCCACACACTTTCCAAAGCATCAAATCGATTTCAGATCAGTAACCTCTAACTTAAGTAGTAATATCGATTATAAAAATTTGAATTACGACCCTTTAATTATGGAAAATGAAGCTAGCAACATTGGTAAAACTACTGATGGATTTTTCCAGTGTCGGATTTGTTTGAAAAAATATTCTAGAAAACACGGTCTTAAAATTCACTTCAGGTAAGAAAAAAAAATTTACTATTACACCATAATTAATATTTTACAAAAAATTTTAAAATGTACATTTGTATTTATTTTTAATTCAGAATTCACACAGGATATAAACCTTTGTTGTGCAAAGTGTGCAACAGAGCTTTCGGAGATCCGAGCAATTTAAACAAACACGTACGTTTGCATGCAACATCTGAAACAACGAACAAGTACAAGTGTGGCGTATGCAATCAAGGTGTGATAAGAAGGCGAGATTTGGAACGTCATATGACGTTGCACCACCCTGAATTAGTAAATTACTTAGAAAAGTGAGATGCTGGACTTTGTCCAATAATAATAAGTGCTGCTCCAATATTGAAAATGCGAATTTGAGAGTTTTTAACGATGGTTGAGTTTGTTTCACAGCTTTCGAAGATATCTATGTAGACACCTTTACTTTTTGTGCGTGAAGTCACTAGCCTGATTGCTCTTTTATGAACTTGAATAATTTTTTGAATAAATTCTTTTAATTTTAAATGAACTGCTACAAGATACAAGTATCACATTGCAGAAAATCACTAAATGAGTCATTATCATTTACACTTTTTTCAATCATTCATTATCATTTTGAAGATTTACATTTTAAAGATTTACATAAAATTTACATGTAACTAACTTCGCATTGTCCAGGAAGATTTACATAACATTTTTCTAAGTATTTTACGAAAAATAAGGCATAATGTTGATAAGTCTTACAAATTCAAATCTGTTGCATCTTAAAATGTTGTTGAAATCTCCTTCATTTCCAAATTTACTAAAAAATGTCTCTTTCAAATTTTGTTAGAAACTATTCATCTTCAATTTTTAGTGGGAACTGATTCATTTCGTGAAATGAATTATTTTTTACTAATAATTTAAAATTGATTCAGGAGTAATTTTAAGTTCTGCAAAAAATGTCACAATTTCTCCGTAGTCATTTCGCATGGTAGGCTATATAGACGAGGATATTTATTACAGTCAAAATAACAATTTTTAGTACTTGCAAATAAAACAATACTTATGCTAATGTGCAAACGTGTTCTTGGTATTTCAAATTTCATCCCATTATCTTCAATCAAAAATGTAAGTCAACATCTGAAAATCAATAAAAAAAAAAGTTCCGTGGATACGCTTATATATAATGCTTATATATAAAAGCATTGATTCTCACGAATATGGGTTTTCAAAATGTTTTTCTTACTTAAATTTATATATAATACTTATACTTTTAATCGCAAATATTAAGAGTGGTTGAAAATTGGCAATAAGCTATTCTGACAATTATTATCAGTTTTTCGTGTGCGTGACAAATACATTCGGTTTGAAGAATAAAATAAAAATTAAAATTAAATCTGAAACAAAGAATGTCTTGACTGATAAAAAATTCATTTTTTTATTTTTCAATAGATAACAATTTCGAATTTAAAATTATCTAAAATCGGTAAAAGTGAGATCGATAAAAACGTAAAGAAGTTCCCAAACTTACCTTCAAATTTCTTCAAATGATATGAAGTTAGGTATCCTGCGGTACAATATCGACTGAAATTTTCAACTTCCATTCTCTTAACCCTCCGTCAGGTGGCAGCTGTTCTGAGCCCGTCCTGTGGGGTGGCTTTATGCAAGATTTTACAGTTTCTGAACTTTGTGGTGAAAAAAAGCGATGTCATTTTAAACTAGAGCACAGTAATTATATTCATAAATAAGAATTGGATCAATATCGACATTATTTGTAATAGAAAATCAGATTAAAAATCATATAAATCATACAGATACAATTTTTCTGCAATACTGCAGTGATAATAATATCACAGTTTGGTTTTAACATGAAATTTATCAATTCAGTTCACATCTATATGTTTCTGTTTCAATTTGATTAAAATTGAGTTTTGGGTGATTTTTTAATTATTATTAGGATCTTTCACTGAAAATGTGTATGGCGATTGATTCGAACTTTTTACAATTATTAATGATTTTTTATTTCATTTAAAATTATTGCTACAACGTTAGTTTGAAATTTCTTTATATTTTTCGAATAAATGTTCGTTATTTAAAGTAAGTATAGAAATTTTGAGTGTTTACACAAATCCCACAAATTCATTGATATATATATATATATCAATGACAAAATTAATCAATCTGTGATTTACCAAATTTTTCATTAACCCTTGTACATTTCGCAAGCAACATTTTCCAGACTATTTTTCGACAATTGAATTCATCGGATTTTAAATTGCGCTATTCAAATAAAATAATTATAATCAACATAATATGTCATTTAAAAATGAACCTGATAATTGTACATGCAGAGAATACCTCTATCATCAATTTATTTATGTTGCGGGTGGTTTTCAAAAACAAAATATATATTTAATACTTTCTTAATGTCTACTTTAATATAACACAAAGTAGCCCCACTTGACGGTAGCTACTTTTCCCTTGCCTGCTATTCTTCTGCTGTTGGATACTGTCCTCTGGTGTACTTTTAGTCAACTATTTTGATGTCTATCCTTCATATGGTTTTCTCTGTCCCGCAAGTCCCCACTTTTATATGGTCCCTTCTCTGCTCCAAAAATCCTTCTCTCTTGCCACTCGCCTGCACTCGCCACTCGCCTCTCCACTGCCTTAGCACTGTTGCGTAAAACTCTATCACAGAAGAATCGTGTGCGGCGCATCGTTGCTACCTCGTGCCTACTTTGTACCTGCCAAATATTGACAATAGGGAAGCTATACTGAATCCTATAAAATCTTATTGCATATTACGTACTAATACATTGAAATATTCGTTTACCGCATAAAAGCCGGTCGAATCATATAGCGATTAAATGTTCGTTCACTTTCGACACTTTATATTTTTGTTTTCAATTTTTTTTTAAAAGATTTGCCATATTGTTGATTTATGCTACAATTTGACTAATTTTTTTCGCATCCTCATCCTAGAAAAATTTCAATGTCTTGATAGATTTTTAATGTTAGAGTAAAAATGTATACCAGTGAATGATCGGTCTATAAGTTTATACTAACTATAGTCGTTAATAACCGGACAAAATTGATAATATTTATTTATTTATTCATCGTGTACCAGTCGTAGTTGACCACCTCAGCATTTAATAATACATAAATAAAGTTTATAGTGCACTTTGTTTATAGTGCCTTTGATTAGTTTAATCATTAAATTAGTTGGTAAAAATAACAATCTGACATTAAAATCTAACAATTTAATTAAATTTTTATTAATGTTATAAAGCCAATTCTTCATTACATATTTTGCTTTTTACTTAGAACCGGTCATTCACTGGTACATCTACCCTATTTTTTCTTCATATATGTCACTGCTATCTATAAAATGTCCAATTAAACATATTAGGCAAAATATAAAACGATTTTATTTTTATTATATATTATATTTTATCGATTTGCTAGAAAGTACATACTATTTTTATAATTGCAAATTACCGTGTTGCCTTGATTAAATGTCTGTGCCTAATCTAGTCTGCTAGAAATTTTAAAATGATTTTTGCACATTATTTAATTTTGCTGAATTATCTAGTGTGAGCCTAAGGCATTTTACACAAAGTCATGGTATATTTTATAAAAGTTTTGCCTTAGGGTCAACGTAAGTAATTTATTGTGATACTGCAGTGTAAATGTGACCCATGAAATGACCTCATAAAACAATAATTTTTAAGTTACTGTTTGAGACAAAAACGTTGTATAAAAATCATTTTTCAAAAAAAATAGTCGTATCATAATGAATTTTGATTGGTAGAAAAGAGCGTCAACAGTATTTCTATTGTTAAACACATTAAGAACGTTCAAGTAGTTCCCACACAAATCTTTATAAAATTTATGTTTATGTATTTAATGTAACTAAAAATGATTATGTTTATCTTCAGTCTAGTTATGAACCAATTTATTTTTTTGGTCATGCTGACGTAAAGCCGTAAATTAATCGTTTTGCAAGATTTGTTGTAGCCAGTGTAAAAATTTATTATCTAAAAATTTCCTTCTTACAATTTCAGGCTTAACAATGTTGTGAACAATTTTTTCTACTTCGAGATTCAAAATAAAGGATAAGGTGCGATTCGGTAGCGGAAACTCTGTTACTCAGGGGTGACGATGATGAATAAAAGCGACGCTTAAATTATGCAAGCGAATATTCGCAGGTAGTGTTTTGGTTAAAAAAAAACAGTTTCAGTCAAGTTGTCATTGACGACCGTAGCGGCTGGGTTTTCAATGAAATGAACTACAACTATATAACATTACACTACAATCTGTCAAACTTTACGTTATGGGTACACTTACTTTAACAAAATAAGAATGTTTATTGTATAAATTGGAAATATGCTATTTCATCTAGATCTTTGCGGGTACTATGATCGTATTATTTACTCCATGTCCCTCGCACAGTAAAAAGGTGAACGTATACAAAAATGTCATATCAAAAATATATTATCAATCCATTATCCGTACGTTACAAAGAATGACATAAATTAACAGCTAGTTATTGATGCCTATAGCTAAAGTAGTGTATGTCAGTGCCGG
Organism: Telenomus remus; assembly: GCA_020615435.1. Taxonomy (NCBI): domain Eukaryota; kingdom Metazoa; phylum Arthropoda; class Insecta; order Hymenoptera; family Scelionidae; genus Telenomus; species Telenomus remus. Next base: position 5,651,938 of record CM036336.1, read on the forward strand.
AAGTCATAGTCAGTACTTCTATGCTGAGGTATCAATAGTAACAATTAATTATCTAATAATTTAATTGTTATTAATTTATTTGAAACGTACAACTTTCAAGAAACCACGTTCATTTTTTAAAAACTTGCTCTAACCTAAACACATCAGTATGAGTCGATGAATTTATGCATTAAAAAAAGCTATACTTTTTCTGTTTTCAATTATAACGATAACTAAATGCATGTAAAATTACGCGAAATAGAAAATGAAAGTTTGATCTTTTTTCGAGTACAATCAATAAACAATAGATGGACAATTAGATTATAAATCGAGTAAGAAGCTTAAAATATCAAAATCCGCAGATGTTACGACGAACGTTTAGGCAATTCACGAACTGGATGCGAATAGCTGCTGCCTTTTTTAATGCCTACGAACGTGAGATGTAAATTCAATGTACCTTGAGAAACTACTACACAATTTTGTGAAATTTCTTTTACCTGATGTAGCGCCTTTTTGGTTTTAACGAGCGTGTGCGTTAATGCTCATTTTTATTCCAACTGGTATTTGATCAGCAGGCATTTTCTTAGTGATTAATCACGCAAAATGTGTACCTGTTGCACACGTAATTGTACTGAAAATATTACGCTTGTCCCATCACGTTGTTCAAGAATTTCGAAGAACCTCAGACCCTTGAGAGCGAGAATTCAAAACAGCCGTCGTGAGACAACGTTGCAACTTGACAACTCTAAAATTTTATAACATAGGTTATTATTTTACCATCTTCTTATTAAAAATTTACGTTGATTTCGGTGATTTGTAAGTTATGTTTTATTCACCAATATTGGTTTAGTTTAAAAACAATTCCTTCGGGATGAAGTCATGAATTACCAGTAGAAGTTAATTTCTTCATAATTTACGGAACCACTTTTTAAGTAACATTCGAGTAAAATTAATTTTTGTTCAGAGTTAATCTATATATTTTTAATTCGGTGTCAACAGATTTTTATATTTTCTGCAGAGTTTGCCTATGGCCGCTCGAGAAAGTTGAAAAACGTGCGCATACCATTCGATAGGCCAAATGAGTTCAACTACCTGTTTTTGGGCTACATCTGAGAGGGGCATCAAAATACGAAATGTTCTCTTAATTTCTCTCACTATTCTCTGTTTGTGTTAAATTTTCAATTGGACGACGAATTTTGTGTACCCAATTTTGCCAGGTAGAATGACCGATTGGTATCGTGCACCTGTTGCACACGAGAAAATAGATATGCGAAATAAGATTAACGCTGAGAAATTACGCCGAATGGCGCACGTGGATGATGCGCCACCATTACGCCTCGTCCTAATGAATATTTTATGCCAACCTAATTCATATCGCGTGTAATCGATACCATCAGGACTTTTGTTGTTTGCCGTCAATAAAAGCGCACTGCTACAAAAAGTGGCATGCTATAATCCTGTCATCATTCATAATGGCCCACTTTTACTATATATTTAAGGTTTTTTTTTCCTGCGTCAAAGAATTGTCGTCGTTTAAAGAGTTTAGACTTGAAGGAAAAAATCGATGAAAAAAAGGGAGGGTAGAAAGGTGGTAAAGCTAAAAAAAATGGACTGAGCGAAAGGTTAAATAAAATAGGAGAAAGATATAAAATCAGCTGAACATGTACGTCTCCGGGAGCAGAGAGCAGAGAGCGTTGGTTTTGCTCAGGTTTGTCGTTTGTTGCTAGTTTTGTCGTGAGGAAGAGCACGCGAGGGGTTATAAGGACTGGGACAATCGAGCCGGTGGTGGGGGCGGAGTCGTGGCTGGAACTACCCACAAGTGACGTTGCGATCGACGGCCACCTTGCAAAGCGGACCAATGAGAGTTGATTGGGCGCGCGTGAGTGGGGATAGCTAGATCGCAGCGCGCATGACGAAGTTTATAGCACGACAAGTAGGGAACGTCGGGCGAGCTGCGAGGCGAGGCAGTCAGTTGCTCTCAGTTAAGACATGCATAACACATGAGAGCCATCCGATCTTTCTCTCCGTCTCTTTCTCTGTCTATCGTTTTCTTTCGCGGTTGTTGTAGTCGAGCGAGTTCGTGGAGCCGCGGGACGTGAAAAGCGGACACCGGGCAGTGCTGACGGAGTGTTGATCTGCTTGCGAGGCCAAGTGCCGCGGGTTCTCGACAATCGTTAAAATGTTGAGAGTGTGCGACTGAGGCGGTCGGGTTGTCTGTAAAAGATGAGCGTGCAGGATGCACGAGGTGTTAACGACAGACACTGTGCCAGAGTGTCAGTGGACAAGCCAAGGAATGGTGTGCTTGAACAGTGAGATCGCCCAGCTCTGAACTATCAGAACCAAAGACTTGGTCGGCTGCTGCGCCGGATCAGCCGGGTGTTCTCTGTGGATCGTGCGGCTGAATGAATCGAAACTTGTGTGTGCGAGCGTACCGGGTAATCGCGCAGGACAGTTGTCGAGTGAAAGCTCGACACCAAAGCCTCCGGCGAGGCTCTCGGGGGTAACTGGCGAGGAGTAGATGGCCGCTACCACGTACATGCCGGTTAGTAGTGCAGTGTCAGCCGACCTGGATGGTGGTTCGGGTTCCGCGATCGGAATGAACATCGTGGGTGGCTACTCGTCGGGCTCGCCCCGCAGCGCGGCCGATGCCGGCGAGATGAAGTACATGCCCGCGCCACAACATCATCATCATCATCATCACCATCACCAGGTGTCATCGTCGCCGTCGCCAAACGGACTGTCCCACCCGACGGCGAGTCTCTCGTCGGCGAACCCGTGGGTCAGCCTGCAGCCGGGCAGCGATCCCTGGGCCGCCTCCATGGGGATGCACCACACGACGCATCATCCCCATCACCCGCACCATGGACAGGGCAATACCAGCCTCGACGTCAAACCTCTGGCCGCGGCGGCCGCAGCAGCGCAGGACCAGGCGATGCACCACCGTGGGCCGCATCAGTCACCAGGAATGGCCTCGCCGCATTCTTGGCACGCGCCGGTCGTGCCGTCGGCGCACTATAACCCTAGCGGCGCGAGCTCGCCGACCACGTTGCAGCAGTACCATGCGGCGATGAACGGCATGCTGCACCCGCACCAGCACCAACACCCCCATCAATTGCACAACCACAATCCGGGCCTGCCGCACCACCTGCGCGACGCCCACAACCACAGTCCGCCGTCAGTGCACGCCCTGCACCCGGGCCACCCGCTCGACAGGGACCACAGCGCCGGCGAGGAAGACACCCCGACCTCCGACGACCTCGAAGCCTTCGCCAAACAGTTCAAACAGCGACGCATCAAGCTCGGCTTCACCCAAGCGGACGTCGGCCTCGCTCTAGGAACCCTCTACGGCAACGTCTTCTCGCAGACGACGATATGCAGGTTCGAGGCGCTGCAGCTCAGCTTCAAGAACATGTGCAAACTGAAGCCGCTGCTGCAGAAGTGGTTGGAGGAGGCGGACTCGTCCACGGGATCGCCGACCAACATCGACAAGATCGCTGCACAGGGCAGGAAGAGAAAAAAGCGCACGTCCATCGAGGTGACGGTAAAGGGCGCTTTGGAGCAACACTTCCACAAGCAGCCGAAACCGTCGGCCCAGGAGATCACGAATCTTGCGGACAGTCTGCAGCTCGAGAAGGAAGTCGTGAGGGTTTGGTTCTGCAACAGAAGGCAGAAGGAAAAACGAATGACACCGCCGAACACGCTGGGCGACGGCATGATGGAGGGTATGCAGCCCGGGCACCAGGGCCAGCCGGGTCTGCATCAGGGCTACCATCCGCAGGACCATCTGCACGGCTCGCCGATGGGCGGCCACAGTCACAGTCCACCTATGCTGAGTCCTCAGGGTCTCACGGCGCATTCGCTTGCGGCTCACTAGCGTTCGCCTGGGCCTCCCCCGTTGGGCCTCGTGACTTCCCAAGCGAACTCCGCCGGACACACTCCGGAAGCGGTTCTATCGCCGTTCTATCACCACTACCTGCAGGCAAGGAGTAATAGCTACTCCTCCTCGTAGCTGAGCTTCGACAGACTGAGGTACCCGTTTGCGGCGACCTCGAAACTCGAGCCCACCTACTAACGGCGCGGGATTTCATCGGGGCCAAACCGGCTCGCCGGGGAGGCTTAGATGCGAAACCTTCAGGCTCGCTCTCTGACCGAGGGCTAGTGACAATCGCCCACCCATCTGTGTTCCATGTTGTCTGCGCTGTGACCAGGAGGCATGCCACACGCACCACCCGGCTGTGTTCTTCGGCAGTGACAAACTTGCACCGGGATGCTGTGAGAATTTTGCGCGTGGTTCCTTGTGATCGAATCTGAATACGGCTGCAAAAGTTTGATTGTCAATGTGTAATTGAGTGAGTAAAATTGCGTGTCAATCGTGCAACGGGTGTGCATCAGGGTGCGTCTAAAGTCGTTACGCGAGCCAAACTGTTGTTTTAATTGTACGAAACAATGATGATGATTTAAAAGAGACCTTGGATTTTGACAATGATAAACAAAATGAACAGAAAAAAGAAAAAGTAATATATATGTAGATATATATATATATATAAGGTAACACGATATAAGAACACACGACCACACTCGAACGGACGGTGAAATGAAAAAACAAACGTCGACGTACGTAAGAGAGTGTTGCTCGCACGGGCATTTGCTCTGAGCAAACCGTGCGATTGATGTAACATAAGTAAATATGGATTGTAAATAATGTACCAGATAAAGCTAGTAAGTTTAAGTGTGCATGCGACGTCGCGCGTTACAAATATGTGTCCGAGCGAAACGACGTAGGAAGGAATAATAAGTTGCCGAAAAATCAAATTCACGAGCCCGATGCGAATAAATAAACCGTGAGAACTTACAAATTCTTAACGATTTTTCATCACGCCAATTGACGACGAACATATTGTGAGAGCATGTGAACGATACGTCGCGCGGCCTAGGCTGCGAAAAACCCCTTTCTTGAAAACACTTCTGTATAAAGAGTAAGTATAATCACGTGGAAAACAAAATAAAGACAGAAACTGCTAAAATTGTTTATTTTCAAAGTCAGAGATTTTGAGGATAACTGTTCTCTCGTTGTCCTTGTCTTCGCCGTCGTCTCACGTTTTTTGAATTAGAGAGTTACCGAGTCTCCCCATTTTATTGTAACAATGATAATTGTCGAATTATTATTGTCGTTTTATTATTATTATATTCTTACTGTCATCTTTATTATTACCCATTATGATTATTATTATTGTCATTAATATTATATAATTATTATTATTGCTATTACTATTGTATCGCAGTGTAAGAGAGAAAGAGAGTGTGCGTGTGTAAGCGGGCCGAGTGCAAAATGAGCTGTGCGCGAGATATTGCATCGATTAGTCCGCGAGCTATTCGAGACCGCTCAGCTTCTCATCGCATTTTCCTTTGCCTCTTATCTTCATCTTTCTCAAATCCCTTCCACCTGAGTTCTCTCATCATTTCGATACACGGCATTCCATACGTTATTTGCGTGGGTGCATCAACAAAGATCTCTCGGCGACTTCGAAATTGTTTCTGTCATGACAAATTTTTCTAATGCGTCGCAAGGCATGACAAAAACAGTACACTTATAACTTCTTAACGTAACGGATTTCAATTCTTGTCTTTCCCGGAGCAATCATCCCGTTTGTTTCTGCTCGCAACTTCCATCACGCGTACTGTTGATAGTTTTCTTGTTTTAATTATTATTATGTAAATATAGCTATTTGCACGGCTAAAAGGAAGCTCTGAGAGACAGAGGGGGAAGGGATAAAGACAGAGAACGCTGGGATCAATTTTGTTGCGTAGAAAAATTTATTGCTGTTAATAAATCATTATTTATCGTTTTTATCCTAGTCATATATTTTTTATGTCTGATATCATAGTTCGGCGGTTATAGATATCTTGTTCCATTTTATTTCGCAAATCAAAAATCGTTTTTATGTTGTAAATTATTCGACAACTTTGTCATACGACAATCTGAGAGGGAAATAAAATGTAGTCTGTATATTTATTTTTAAGTCGCTGTCCTGTTAATAGGATCTTCAAATGTTTATTGTGCGCGTAATTGATCGTTAATTTGATGATGCTGTCTTTAATAAAAGTATGCGAGGAAACATTGAAATTTTCTTTCATTATTTTTTCCTTAGAACGATTGTCTGATCGTAAGCGTGCGTTAGTCTCAGTTTGCATTTGGCCCCGAGTCTGTATGTATATTCTTATTATATTTGTGTAATACTAGTATTACTTTTGTTCTGTCTTGAGTTTATGCAACCGCGGCACACACGGTTATCCTAAGTTTTGTAAATACTAGAAGCAAAATACGAAAAAGAGGATACGTTATTATCGTTATAATGGTCAGATACGAAAAAAAAATGTAAAGGTTAGATCAAAATCTCGGAATTTCTCGGATCAGTCAAAAAAAGGAAAGACATTTTTTTTTTCAAACAATTCAAACTGTAAAGAGCAAAGAGAGAAACTACAAAACGCATAGCAGCAGAGAAGCACGCCGGCGAGCCTCTTGTTTTCGTTTGCTTGTGACACACTGGTTCCTGTCAAAGTTGACTCGCGCGGCAAAATGCTCGGTACTTTTGATCAATGATTTCTGTTTTTTGTTTGTTGGTTCGTTTCTTTTTTTGTCATAGAACTCTAGTTGTTGTTGTTGTTATTTAGCAAGAGTTTTTCACACATGATTTTTTTCTGAAATGAATAAAGACGATTTTTAACAACAACGGTGCTACAGTCGTTCCTTTTGCATTCCAAAAGTTTGTCTCCTACATTCCGCAACTGTTTGTTTTATTGACATTCTGCAAATTATTGTGATACTGTGACACGCTGTCACGCTGTGCAATCGTCGACTGACTTTATATCGCGTGACCAAGTTGTAGCCCTCGAAAGATCAGAACTGCCTTGCATGTCATCGCGCTCTTAAATCGTGTACGAAATGAGGCTCAAATTATAGTGCAAATTCAACTCAATCCTCAAACGAATTTGTCTGCTCAAAATCAAAACAAATCACTGCTCCAAATTATTAGATCATGTCTAGATCATGAAAAATTGTCAGGTTGAAAATTAATTGCACAAATTTTGTACATCCTTATAAATAAATATTTTTGCAACAAAATCTGGCTATATAGGTATATGAACATTTTTTTCCTTTTTCTCCATTTAAAAAATGTTAAACAATTGTAAATCACGGTTTCATGACGGATGTTCACCATAAACTAAACAATAATTTACTAAAAATTTATCAACATTTCAAATTTTATCAAAGATTAAGAAATTGAAATCCATTTGACACAATGTTGCGAGCAGCGTAAAATGTCTAGTATGAACATTATCTTTATACGAGAGAAATCAATCAATCAAAAGAATTCGTCAAAGTTAAAATTTCATCTTAAGTATAGGACGAACTACGGTATTGTTTTGTTTGTTTCTTTATTATTTTACCAGCGCAGTCTTTTAGACATTGTGATATTAAACCGACGATTTGAGGGTTGGCAAGTGTTTCTATTGTAATATCCCTTACACTTGGACAAGTACTATTTTTACGTAACTGATGATTAGTTTTAATGGTGAACTTTTAATGTACAAAATTGTAGTTATGTCTAACACACGACAGTGCACAATATTCATATGCCGTCGTCAGCATTGACAGACAAAGCGAAAAAAGGCAACTTTGAACTTCAACACGTATCACGAGCGAAAACGATTACAAGAGACTGCTTCTCTTCTGCATATTATTCATAAACATTAATTGCGATTAACGATTGAGAAAACAACAAAAGAGCCGAGATGCGAAAAACAATATTTTGGCGGATGATATGGAACGTTTTGTTAAAATGACAGAAATTAAATTAGAAATTGAATTTCAATTAATAAACGAGATGAAAGTATACAACAAGCATTTGATCAAATATTTATTTCAACCAAAACCCAATAAATCGTGGTGGACCCTAACTCTCATAATACCGTCAAATGGGGATTTTGGGTTTATGAATTTTGGCAAGAGAAAAATTTTTTTATTTTGAATGTTTCGCCTGTATTTGTACCTACAGCAGTATTTGTTTTGCACATTGTATTTAATCGAATTTAGCTAGCTATGAAGAAACAATCGTTTGTTGAAATTTGCAAGACATAATTTTGTAATTTTCAAATTGCAAGAGAACTTAAAAGTAACGTCCAACAACTTTACAGGTTTTAATGGTTTCAATGATCTGAACCTAGTAATCAAGATAATTGTGATAAATGTAATTAATTAACGCAATCATTTGTATTTGTTATTTTTTACGTTTTGAACAGTGCAAACAATGAATGACTACATTGTCCAATCGTTAATTATGACGATTAAATTACTGTATGGGCTTAAAAAATAAACTGAGAGCCTTGTTTGCTTTCTAAACATAAAAAATGGTATTGTGAAATTATAATCACTTCACTTTTTTTCGTAATTACAGTACATAAACACTTTTTATAGTTTAATAGTTAACAACAAATTTTTTAAAAGGTTCGTCACATATTGATCTTTCCACATGTTGATAGATAGTTAATTTGTGAAACTGTCAAGTTCAGTATAAAGTCACTCCATTTGACGGTGTTTATTCCCACTAGATTTCATTTAAAGTTAAAAAGAATTTTATTATGATTTTGCATTATTTTACATTTAATTTACGTTTAAGTTAAAAATTTACATTTATCATTTTTATGTTCTAAAAAAGCACATAATAAAGAGGCACGAAAAATAGCAAAGACCTTATAGCGTAAAGTGAAAATTACTTTGAATTTTTTTGAAGGGATGTAAAATAATTTTTCGATAGTGGAAAGGAAATAAAATTATTTAGCCGGGAGTGCTGCGCGAGAGCATGAAGAAGAACAAAACGTAATCAACGTTAACGAAGCTCGCTTTCGTTTGTATTCACAATTGAATTTGTTCTATTAGCGGATTTAAATTGTGATTTTACACCTCCAATTCAGACTTTTCGTTCATTGTCGTTTTTAGTTACGCTTTGAGTAAAACAAAAATTATTTGCTACATGTAATCTTCGATGATTTATCTATATACGATAACTACAAAACTCGTCAAAAACAATTTGTTTAATGCAAAAAGTAATAACGAGAGAAAATAAATGATGCTAAATATAAATAGCTGATCTATGCGTTGAATACAGGTAGACGATAAAATGTAAGCTGCTATTCATAGCCCGGCGATCCATTTAGTTAGAATTCCGAATGCAATTTATTTGTACGATTAAGCGTTGTATAATATTTTCTATTATTCAATCGGCTCAGTTTTTACGGGACCGGTTTTTATCGAGCGTGTTTGCAAAAGGAGTAGGACACATCATTTTGACTCGCGCCAGCATACAAGGGAATATGTATATAGGTAGATACCTGCACACACACCAAGGTGTATATCCACTCAAATACAAATTGAAGATATCGCACACTTGATTGTTGCAAATAAATTTCTTATTGTTATGATAACACGTTGCTCCGTTTATTTAATAACAACATTCATCCGCCGAAAGGGGTATTGCGTAATGGTAGTTTTTCTCGACTACCATGCAGAGGCTTTGCATCTGTGATAATGGAGTATAATCGCTGAACGTTTTTTGCTGTTGATCACATTTGCTAAGGTGTCTTAATCGTCGGGCTTATGCGAATAAATTGGAGAACAATAACAGAGCTGGTCCAATTTTCACGCAAGAAGCTGTCGATAATTAGAAGACTGGTCGTTGGGCGCAGCTGAGAGAGCTGTCTCGTAAATCATGACATAATGTGTCTGTCGTTTTTGACACGTGTCAAATTTGTTGCACAAAGTTGATGATGTCTTCGCAGAAAAGCCTGTTGGGAAGACAAAAAGCTGACACAAAAGGAAATATCACAAAAATCTTAGCAATTAGCGAACGCAAACTGAAAATTTTACTTTTAAAATTTAGACACGTTTTCTAACCTTGACGTACATATATATATATATATATATATATATATATATATATATATATATATATATATATATATCAGTCAAAATGTTTTTTTAATAATGAAAGGTGAGAAATAAAAACGAATTATCGCCACGTACTTAGCGAATCTTGTGCAAACGATAACAGAAAGAAAAAACAGCGGCGTGACACGCATGAATGATCGTCTATTTGCTAAATCCGTTTATAAATTTGATAACTGATAAGACACGGTCTAAAATCGTTAACCTCCTTATTACTGTCAAATGGACTCGCCGTTTCACATTCGGATTAAATTTGAAAAAACGATACCTATACGTAACGTGTGCGAAAACAAAACGACCGACCTTGAGAGAGCGATGAAAATATACAGTGCTTTGCATTTTCTCGCGCGAACTTGTTGCACGCTTGTGTCACAACGAAGATATTTGACGATGAAATTTTTGGTGACCGCGACAAATCAGTGATGATGAGGAAGAAAAGAAGATGTCCCTGGATACTTGATTTTTGACAGAAAAAAATTGTTGGTCGAAAAAAACTGTTCAGCATGAACGTTGTTTGAATTTTAATTTCAACTTTGAATCGAGACAGTCTGATGTCGAAACATTTTTTCCTTCAAACCCGTAATAAAATTTATTACGAGTTAAATAAATTTTAACAAAATCTACTATGTTCGTTGAAGTCATATACCTGTCTGAATACTAAAAATCAGTAAACATTAAAAAGAGCAACCTGAAAATACAAATAGTAGTTTGATGGATAAGTACTTATTTTTTTTAGTCTTGATGATAATGGGAAATTAACGAAAAAAACGTAAACGATTTTATAAGGTCAGTCGGGTTGTCTATTGTACTTGAAAAATGAGAGGTTCCGTAATTGTACTTTACGATTGTTTTTAATTTTTTTGAAAAAGTCTGTGTCTGAGAGGTACAACCTTTCTTTGGCATCGATAGATTATAACCAGAGTAAATATAAGAGAAAATTAGGCTGTGGAGGTGGCATGATGTGGCGTGAAGAAATCTTCGAATGGTTTGCTTCAGGCGAGTGCATGACACGCGCAAACAATGAGCGGCACTGCTTTCGGAAACAATGAGTGCAAGCGAGAAACAAACCGGGGTAAAATATATCGGCGGTGGAATTTTAAGTAATTAACATTAAAAGAATATAAAAAAATTTTAATTAAATGGTGTAATTATAGTTAAGAAATATTTCTCTGCGTCAAATCAACTATATCATTCGATAACTATTACAAATATTTATAACAGTAATGAATCTTTTTCTCAGTGTAGGAGGGAGCTTTCAGAAAGGAGGTAGGACGGCTGTGGAGGAAGTGCCGAGTAAAAGTGAATTGACGCTTGCGCGCGTAAACCCTCGGTGTTTGCGCTCATGCGCCTTCTGTTGCGCGACCTAGCTTTCTCTTTGCGTAACTCACACCCCTGCGAGACAGATATTTCGTTCACACCTACCAAAATTAAATTGCCAGAGGCATCATTGCGACTGCGCTCTCGCGCCACCTTACATAAGAATTTATTATGTCCGAGTCGTGAGAGACTTGTGAGCTCTTTGGCACCTGTCCGAAACTCTAATTGAAACATCCCACGAATTTTAGACTTGGGCAGTGCTTAGATGTTCATCTAAATAGAAGTGCATACACTGAACGATGAGAGTTGTCGCTTGTTTGTTTGCAAGTTCCGACCTTTGCGGTTAATATACTCACATGATTCTCTTGTCGTTGCGAAATTCTGCAGACCGGAGATGTTTTTGACATTTACGAGAGCTGACCTTGCCTAGTCAAATAGTTTGACGTTTATTCTTATTTTCCTGCCGCGACTTGTTTCCGCTGGATCTTTTCAGTCTTTCTTGAAAACATAGTTCTGTAGATACTGGTTTTCAGAAGAGTTTTTTTTTGTATCTACAAATCAGTAATCTAATAAATAATTCATTGTCCTGTATTTTATTCACTCAATTGCATCTCGTTACAATTTTAAATGTTTCATTTTTAGCGCTTCATTCGGGTATTTTTTTGTTGCAAACGTTTGACCGCATACTGCACTCTAAATAGGTGATTTTTATAGTGTCTTGACTAAACGCATACATTTCATGCGCTGCAAATTTTGCATAGTTCTAGAAATTAATTTCAGAAGGGTGAAAAATGAATAAATTGGATACAGCGTAAATTTTATGGGATTTTTTTTTATATTAAGGAAATTGATCATACAAAATCCACCTGCAAAACGATTTCGTAAAATGCTATTCCGTTCACTTCAACAAATAATCTTTCAAGGTTTATTCAGTACATTGTTGGCAATGATATTAAGAAAAAATATTGATTTTGCGTGAATTTTATGAATTCTAAGCTTTCTTCGAACTCAAGAATAACTCATAAATGGTTGTTCCCTCGTTGTTCTTATGACAGGCATAAAAGATTTGAACTTTTTTGCGCGATTTTTCACCGAACAATTCAAAAGTCAAGGTCTATTTTATTCGTAAGCTGCAGGTCATTCAAACTGACCCAAATATGTCACTGACCATACCCCATAATAAATTCTTACAATTCAAGAAACCATTAGTTACAGTTATATTTTTCAAGCGCATTTGTCAATTCGGTGAAATTATTTCCTGCATGCCGACGGAGCATTCCAATCTGGATCGCCCCTGAATTGTTTCTCTCGCTGTCTCGAATTCATTGTGGAGCTCGGTGTGTAATTGTGTGAGCAACAAAAATTAACGATGGATTTTGCTTCATCGACAGCATTCCTTATAACATAGCCATATTAGCGGGATCATCCGCGAACCGACGTGCTATATTACAACGTACGGCACGCGTGTGCAAAGGAAACAATTGAACGTCGTCCTCTCTCCTTCTTACTTGTCACCACTTCATCTCCTAGGCATGTCTCTCTTCAGCTTAATAAGCATTGCTACCTACATTCCATTTCCGGTGACGCTGACGTCATTCCCGCCAATCCGGCTACATGTCGCTATGGCATTACACTCCACTACAAACTTACTTGCGTACGATTGTCTTTCTTCCCGGTACGCGACTGTTTGACTTCCTGTTCAATTGACCTCAGCGATGACAAGTGCATCGGCCAAACCCACACCTTAAAAAATCCTAAATCATTTCTGATAGGAAAGCATAGAAAACGTTACGAATCAAAAATCAAAAAGTAACTTTAACAAATTGAAAAGTAGTGAATCAACCGAAGACATATCCTTCAGGTGATTTTTTGTAATCACAAAAAAAGCGAAGGTTTGAGGACAAAAAAAAGTACCAGAATGATATTCTATTGAAAGTTAGTGGGAAAAAATAACAAGAAAAAAAATATAGAGCTGTGATAAACTTGTGTAAAGGAAAAAAATTAATGTGTTGTGTATCTCCCATTGAATAGAAATTGATTACGAAGGCGACAAAATTCTTGGAACGAAAATTTTGACCTGTTGGGAAACGGTGTACTGGAATGTCGCGTCACAGAGAACGAATCGATGTGGATCTAGACTGTATTATGATTTTCGTTTGGTGAAATTTCACTCAAACTTTATAGGTTACACAAATAATTCGTTACGTCATTGCAACTCAACTGTTAAACATTTATTTATAATTTCATTCACTACACTTATGGCACATGGAAGAGTAGCGTTTCGATTTAGAAAAATACTCAATCAGTGGGACTTATTTTACCTTGGATTTTTACTGTTGAAACCAATGATTCGCTTCAGAATCACAGGATTGTGAAATACATATTTATTTATTTTTTATCAATATAATCGTGAATCTTTGATTCGACAAAGATGTAAATTCTTGTACATAATAGAAGGGTGACAAATTGCCTGAATGGCGAACAGTCTAAACCGCAATATTTTTCAAGTTGAGCTACCTGTCCGCTGTAACGTGTTACAGTTGTAACACACTAATGAAAGTATTAACTATAATCTTTTAAAAGAAAAATAGAAAAACATAAAAAATATCATTTTTTATAATAACATATTTATAGTTAAAAATATATCTTCGCAATGCGAAACTCCTATCCATATGTAATTAAAACTAAAGACATAGATCAGTATGTTGAAAAAATGTTTTACGGCCGAAAATAAATCTCAAAATGACTTTTGTTAGTTTTTGATCATTTTTCTAGCACTTTTACATGGCTTTAAATTGAACTCTTATGTGTTGCGCAACTTTTTCAAGTCCACTGAGAAGGGCAAATATCCTCACTTGAAGTAACTTTTCAGAGAGTTAATGAAAAATGAAAAATAAAATAATGTAAGTATAGATTCTCATGCAGCCGTGACTGCAAAAAAGGAAAATGTCCCGTCCCGCTTCCGAGGTTTGTTTTTGTTTTCAAAAAGTAAACAAGTTTACAGGACTCCTTTTTGATATCTGTGACAAAACGCAATAACTAGTTTATGAATTGCTGGTCTAAATTTTCTGAATTTGTAAACATTTTGCAAACTCTAAACTTGTTATAAAAAACAGTGATCAAAAATGTTTTATGTTCAGGTTATCAGAGTAATTTTGTTATCAATAAAAATTGAAACACTTTAAATAAAAAACAGTTGAATTGCGTGCTTTTAATCAATGCATAATCATGAGGTGTTTAGTTTTTAAAACAAGATAGTTATGCTTGATTTTTTGAAAAATGCGATTGATACGAAAAAAGTTGGAACAGTCATACAAGAGCAAAGATAATTTTCCAGTGAGTGATTATAAGTGTCGAGCCGTAAAGAGTGTATCGCGACGTAAATATGCCGCGCGTGTTTTCAAAACTGGACACTCTAGCTTCTAAATGCGTGAACTGGCTGGAGGCTTTGCTTGGCAATCTTGTCGTGGAGAAGCGTCCTCGGAGACTGACGCGATACATTTCGCTGCTTTTTTTATGTCCTAGGTGTGCGTGCGTCTTTCTCTGTTGCAGAGTACGATTCTTTTCATTTCTCGTTTGTGTTTTTTGTTTCTTTCTCTCTACTTTGCACCATGTCCGTATTGCGTAGTCGAGGTGAACCAATCGTCGTAACCGAGCAACAAGCAGGCAGTCCTTGAACAGCCGGGACCCACGCGTAGTTCTCTAGGAGTGTTGGCATGTATATAGGTATTCGCGCTGCTGGGCAAAAGACAGATAAATAACTCAGCTATATGGCGTTGGCTAAGTAAACGAGCCTACGCATTCACTCGTGGGTACCTCTACACCTGCGTAAGAACGACAAGCTGAGCGCGTGTGCGCAAAAAGCGAAACCAGTGTGTCGATACGTAGATGAGTCGCGTGCTCGTGTTGGTACAACTTCTAAGACATCCCATACCTATGTACTTCAATTTTTATCACATTTTTTGACCTTATTGTAACTGGATATCTTTTGTCTTTTCTTTATCGGGCGGCTTTTGAAACTTTGTCGAGCGAACAGGTACACGCGCCGTAACAAATGAGCCGTTTTTCTGGTTACGCTCGTGTAAATTATAACCGTAGAGAGAGACAGGAGAGAGATATTTATGACTGATTTTGGAAAGACATTATATCGGTGGAAATATACAGTTAGGTTAAAAGCCAGCACCGCAACTCAATGGGCTGCTGATAAATTGTCTAGGCCAATTGCTTTCTTCACTTTTTCTAGTCATAAAAAAGTCAACTCCAAAGATGTCGTAACAATGTACAACGTTCGACTCTTTAAGCCCCCTCTCCCTCCTCCCGAAAAAGCGTCACACTTTGCTTCTGTCTACAGTCAACCATTCGTTTGACTTTTCCTTTTTGACTTCTATTGTTTCCATCGTAGGCTTTAATTGTTTCTGGTCGTAAAAATTGACCGACGTGATTTAAAGGAAAAAAAAAGAAATTCTTTTGTATAGACATAAATTAAATTATAGGGACAATTGATTCGGATATAGTCGACAATTTGTTTCGGCATTAGAAAACATTTTTGCTTAAATCGCGCGCTTAGCCATTGTGTTAATTTGCACGTCATACAAAAAATTAAGACATTTTATGAAACATGTAATTATCACACACAGAGAACACACACATTGTGTCTATAATGAGTTATCTATGTAATGGAATATATAAACGCTAAGAGAACTATAGAGATTGCATTTATTCCTATGTAGAAAAACCGCAACTTTCTTTTGATTTCTTGTTTATTGTTTACATATTACAAATATTGATACAAATGCAGACTGTTTGGCATAACAAAAGTTAAACCAATACAATTCCAATACAATTCATTAAAATTCAAAAATTAAAACTCACAAAAAATTTTTATTTCATGTATATGAAAAATTATGATGTGGAGCATTATTTGTTATTAGGGGCGGACTATAGAATATTAAAACTATAGAATAATGCACCCAAAAAGTTTTGTTTATCATATTTCGATCAAGTTTGCTTATTATAAGCCCATTATAGGTCACAAGATTTCAAGTTATTTGAATGTAAAAAATGAACGTACATGAATTCCAACTTGTTTCACGTCGAACATAAATACAGTTCTGAATAACTGAAAAGTGAAAAATAGTATAATAAATTACTTTAAAAAGACTTTAAAATGACGTGGTCCTTTTAAGTGAAAAAGTTTTTATATCAGTAGCGAGTCAATAAGACAATAGTTAAATCAGAGGTTGAAGAAGGTTAAAATACACTAGGTAAATATACTGCGATAGAAGATAAAACCGTTTATAAAAAGTGTTATCAATCAACATTTAACATATAAACAATTCAATTTCTTCGCACTCAATGGAGAGTATTCGTGAATCCCTAGTCAAAATGAATAGATCATTTCATGATCATAAAATAATTATTTCGTGACCTATCATTTAATGATGATAGAATGATGAAAACATGCAACATCTGAGATGATCACAAACGGATCAGTCCAAATCGGATCATTAAATGGTCACAAAATGATAGATAAATTTTGAGGTTAGGCAATAAGTGTGAAAATACCTTCAAAAAGTTAGCTTAGCCCTCTATATTTTTACTATTTTAACACTCATTTCCTAACCTCAAAATTCAGAGATCATTTTTTGATCACTATTTTGACTAGGGATATGATGCATTTTACTTGCATTTTACAAATGTTAAAACTTCAAATAATAGGCGTTTATTATTTCAAAAATGATACAAATTTAGTTTTTGGCAATTTAAACGAGTGGATTTTCAACAAGTTTTACAAATCCGTTTTCAGTGTGTTTCTTCACGTCATACTAGATTTTGATTGAAATCATATGGTACGTAGAATCAGCAGTAAATGAATAGGATTTGTCCCACAAGACTTCATGTATTTTGATGACAATTTCGAAAAAAATTTCTCAAAAACTAACAAGTAAAATTGTTTTAAATTTGACACGGAGTTTACTTTGGTATTCGTTCGCTTGATATTTATCGTAAAAATCGTAAAAAATAGAGTTTGAATTTGATCTTCTGATTGAAAATTTGAACATTACAATTTATGAATCAACACAAGAGAAAGCTTGTTACATCAAGTAAGAAAAAAGTTACAATCCAGTACAAATTCAAAGCCATCAATTTGACATAATAGGTCAAATTTTATTTTACCACCGTAAAATAATAAAGAAAATCATCAAATGATGAGAACAAAATTTTGTAAACAATCAAAAAATTGTTGAAAATGTTTTTGAGATATAATAGGATTCGAACGCAGACCTTTCTGAGTTTCAATGCTAGCAAATGCTAGTAATGTTGAATGACTCCCGGCATTGACAGTCATTGCCTATAGGCATTGTCGACATTGCCGAAGCTCAAAAAATCGTCGGGCCGCTGTGGTTAACTCGGTACTCGCCAAGTTAACACTTATGTACATCTATCGGCTACACTATATTAACAATAGAGTAAAGGCATCGAAAGATGAATGGACGAACAAATCGAATGGAAAATAGGCGTCTTTCTTGTCTTCACCGAGATTAGCTAAAGCGGTCAGGCTTTCAGTTTGCACGCACACTCAGTATATTCGCACGTCCGCATCAACGACTTTTCTTTTTAGTCACTTGACACCTTTTGCAAATGACCAGAAGCAAACTATGTTTATATTTTTAATTTCTATTACTTTACAATTTAATTGAATCGAACTGAGTAAATTATGTGAATTACGGATTTGTCAATTAAAATTTACTTGCTGATTGATTGATTACCTTTTTGATTCGAGCGTTATTGGATCATGACAATCGTACGATTGAACGAATCAAAAGTGTGTTTTATGATTATAAGCGCGAGATATGTCTCGAGCACGTATAATAAAATCATCGTAATGGAGTTAATGTTGTTCGAGGCAGATTTGGCACTTGTCGTGTATCGAAGCAATGAAAGCAGCGTGCATAGTTGATACAGATGGACTGACAGACGAACGGGCGCACGCCTCCTTACTCACTTATAAAGTTAATTGAGGGCAAACGTCCACTAAGATGTACTATCTACACCAAAAACATCTGACCAGTTGCTCAAAATTGTCAACAATGTCGTGACACGTTACAATTATGCAATCGACTATAACGCCTCATTGTTTCGAGGTGTTTGCTTGTAATAAAATCAAAGTTTTCTACGTCTAATTTTGTCCCTAGTTTTATACTTTTTGTCTGAGCTAACTATGAGAGACGCTTTGATGATTCAATAGACACACCTATTCTCCAATAGTTATTTGCCTTGAGTCTTGTAAATGAAGGCTAAAAAATATTTTCATCTTTAGTCAAACGGAATCAAGATAAAATTTTTTGCACAAGCCTGAATTCAAGTACAAAACGAATGTAGTCTGAAGCAAATTGTCATCTCCATCCAGCTCCCCCCAATATATAATCAGCCGTGTGCAATAATTTACGAAACTTGTAAAGCTATAATGGCAGACCTTATCCTAAAGAAAACGTGTTGTACAATCTCGGTAACATACAGGTACCCATATGTGCACACAGTGTGGAGTACATATTTTGTGTCGTGGCTCTTTTTCGCCCTGTCGTAGGCTGAAAATTGACGATTTGACGCGATAAATAACGACAAAATGGCTTAAATATTGAATCTAATTATGCTAATGCGTTTGTAATCGATTTGCATTGCTGAAGATGCAGGTGTCGGTGGATCAGATCTTACCCTAATCATGCATGTGCCCCAAAGAGCATGCTGAAAAAGATAAACAGCCCCATCGTACAACAGGAAAAGAAGCGTATTGCCTGTATCAAGGTCGTTTTTGCAACGAAACCTCTCTACTCAATGAAGCAAATGATATTTATGATAACTGAGAGCTCAGAAAGATTTCTTCTCATTTCCTTCCTTCACACGTTGATTCGATGCATTATTATGGTCGAGCTAGGGCTTTGATCTTGTGATAAATCGTTTAGTTTTGGAGATTAGTAAGTAAATAAAATAAGTTCAATTTCATATTAAATATTGATAATAAAAATTTGTAATTAAATAAAAAAATATCTTAACGAATGAATAGCTCGAAAAATCAAGAGTCGATTGTCTTAACAAACAAATTCAAACGTAGAAATTGAAATCAAGCTGTAGTCAACATGACGATAAAATGTCGTCAATAAAGGGAAAGTTGATCACCTCGTGATGATTGTTATTTAATGACATCATAAGTGACGTTTCGATACCATTTCGTTCTCACATTAAAACGTTCGGCTAACTGTAACATTAATGAAAGACGACGAAGGCTTTATTCTTGTCGCGCTTTGCGAATAGCTCAATGGCATTCTTATATTTGATAGATACGTGCCTGTACCATTTACTTAACACTTATGCGCGCATAAGCCATAATTGTCGTCGCGTACGTGCCGCATTCCGCGAGCATTATCCATGTTACATGGGTGCACTCTGAGCAATTATTGATGATAAAGCCACGTATTTAGTTTTTCGTCACACTCAACAGTTGAATGAAGATTGTTCGAAATTTAAAATTGGCATTATAATAACTTTTGAAGAAAAGTTGAATCATTCCGAGTTTTTAAATTTTTTAATTTTTTCAAATAAGAAAATTCTATTAGAAAAAAATAAAATGTATGAAAAATGTATACTGAAAATTATGATCGTGTGAGACGAATGTCTGCAAATATTTTTTTGGCTTATATTATAAGATGCTTCTATTTTCATGTTTTTATTTTTTAATCAATGCTTTTTGTGTGCCTCAAATCTTGCGAATCTTGAGATAAACCGTGCATCAAATCTTGCAACGTAAATTGAACTGTCTTACCTCTAATTGAAATGCACGAAATTTGGCAGGCACGACTATTTCTGATGAAAAGTCTGATGATGGATTCAAATGGTTTTCATTGCCTATTTATTGTTGAAATGAAAAATCATTCACACATAATGTGGTTATAATTATGTAAGTTCTATTTCATGTAAAGACTTAAAATTGAAATTCATGTTTAGTTGAATAAACTTAACATAATTTTATAGTGCATGTCAAATTTTCGTATTCTGGTTAATAACAGAAATGCAAAAATAATGTAACTAAACAAATTCGTGAAAAATGTTTGTCATGTTTGAGATCTCCGACATTTTTGAATTACAGTTAAATCTCTAAAGGCCTTATTCTTGCAGATATGATAGATGATATTTGAATGTCCTACAGGCATTAGTAATAAAACGTCAATGTTAATAATTCTTGAGATCATGATGACATTGTTCAATCGACACAATTAGATCGATTCATGGGTTTATAACACGATTCGAAAATATCGTATGGTGCCAAATTTACCTGTTCTTATTTAACTCGTGATCATTTTTCTTTTGGTGTTGATATACTAAAATAACGTAAACAGATGAGTTGTCATTAAAACAGTAGGTCTTATAGAAGACGAGACTCATATATACGGCAAACAGGACGAATGAGAAGAAAAAAGTTACCCTAATACGAGAATGCAAATCGCGACGGAACATTAACACCGATATTATGCAGTGGGTCCGCGGCGACCTTCACCATTATCATTAATGTTCCGTACCGTGCATTTCAAAGACGTGCGTGCGCTCTCTCGCGTTGCGTGTGTTGGGCGCGTGTCTCGTGCCGCATGCACATATTCTGTTAACCGCGAGAGGGCGATAAAACGTATGCAGATTGAACATTTTATTTGAATGATAATATAACACTTGTTGATGCAAGCGCGTTAACTTAGGTTAGCATAATAAACATTATGTAGATTTTCTTCTGACGCTGTGTGTAACCTTGCACATGCATACTTGCCCTTTCCCATACTTTTTATATTGTGTATAAACAACCTCAGACAACACCTTGGTCAGCATTAAGACGTTACAGTGTTTGTTGATATTATAATCTCATATTCGATTATTACGAAAACAGTAAGTCAAAAGTCGAAAGTACATTGTTTTCAACAATGAAAACGACAAACAACGCAATCGAAAAGAAAAGAAGAATTCAATATTCGGGTATATATTAGGATGTTTTGAGTTTGAGAAAAATGTTGCCTGTGTTGAAAAAGGCAAAGTTGGGCTTCTTGAACGGGATTGGCAGTGATGTTTGAACTTCTACAAGAAGCGTCGTTGGTAAACCATACACATCTTTCACATGGAGTTTAACGGTTGTTTTTTGCAATTAAAAAGTGAGGTTGCAAAACTTCTAAAACATGACAATGAGAAGAATTTTACTTTGTAATATTTGTTACAGAGTAAAATTTTATAGAGTAAAGTTTAATATTTATTAGTTTTTGTTGTATAAATAAAGATAACTCATTTTTCAACAGAGTTTATAACTGCTGCTGCAGCAGTTATGGGACGTTTTTCATGTTGAGCTAGATTAAAATTAAAAACAATGAAATAACACAGATTGCGACTAGTTGAGTCGACATTTGAAATATTACAAAACAATCGTTGAACTTTCTTTCTATCAGCTGATTCTCTATAAATACTGTACATCATTGTTAGATTAATGGTTTTTAGGGAACAGAACAAGTTTTTTATCACTTCACTAATTGTTATAAAAAATATTTTCTTGAAATTCAAAGAGTTAGATTTTTTTTCTTTTACCTTCCACTATGCGTGAAGTTTTGCTACATTTTGTACATCTTACAGTTCAAATTCTTTGAAGCATAGGAAAAACAGTTCCTACTAACTCACCGCCATCCTGACTTTGTAGGACTTCTCATATGAAGATTTATACACAATTTCCGGAACTTATTTGCCGAAACTCTCAAGAGCTACTGAATTGATTTCATCAACCATTAATGATGAAAAAGCGACACTCAGAGAACCAACTCAGAAATCGATTCAACAGCATCTCTGCGAAACTTCTATTACTTCCTTACCCCCGAATCCGAACCAAGAGAAATAAACAAATTGTGGATTCAATACTAATCTAATAATTGATTTTACAATCAGATGGAGATTACAAGGATTAGGCAGAGTTGCACTTTTCTAATAACATTCCGAAAATTTAACTATAAATTTTTACATGTAGTAAAAAGTGTCTTATGTACAATATTTGAAGGATCGCGTTGTACATGAGAAGACCAACATGAACAACTATTTTTTCCCTCAATGCTGAACACGTCATTGTCATGCAAACAGTTTTGATTGTCTAAGCTGGAATCATTAAGATTATAAGACACCACAGCACAGAAGCTCCTAACTTTAGAAATTAAGATCCTAACTTCCATTTCAGATCCAAGTAGATCCTGAATAGAGCTGTCCCGGTACGGAGTAAGAAACGACCTGTTAGTCAGGCAAGACCCGATAACTTGCAAAAAAACTACAATTGTACATGAATCGACTTAGTCAAACCAATAAGCGAGCCAATAGTCATGTTCCTGTCACCGAAACTTTTAATCTCTCGATACTGCATAACTTCTGCATAACTGGTCCAAGACCAGTAGTCTCGACTAAGGTGACACTACTGACGTCACTTACCTGAAGTTTACTTCTCAAGCTTTGTCAGGTCCTTTTAAGAGTCGAGCAAAAGACGGCAGCAGGCTTTCTTTCTTCTGTTCTCTATGCCCTTAATTTTTATAACGACTTCCACTTCAATGAAATCGCACTGATCCATGCCGAGTAGTTTTATCTTAATTTTGATGCTATCTATTGGTGATCAATAACCTCTTGCCAAAACGTATGGTACTCCACCTAAGGTCTTTGAACTCAAAGCAACAATACCAGAAAGATGGTGCGGTCTTAGAAGCTGCACAATCAGATTTGAAAACGTCATAAGAAGATTATAAAAATTTATTAACAACAGAATATTAATAAAAGATCAAGCAATAGATGAGTTCTTCATATCATTAAAGTTCACCTCCTGACAACGCTAACTTTAGATGACCTTGCCGAGACGTATTGCATCTTATGTTACCAGCATGACACACAATAACCTATTCTATATCTGTTAAAACTACAACCCTAGCGGTCAAAGCAGTTAATTATATAGTTTATTCCTAACAAGAAATACTTAATCTCTATACGACAAAACAACTCGAGAATTTCAAAACCTACATGAACATTATTTCGATTCACTTGGTACAATGCTATTAAATTGAGTTCTTATACCTGAGAGATAGACCTGTAAGCTATCATGATTATCTACGTTTGATTCAAAATTTACTGCACTAGATATAGATCCTGTTTGATACAATTCCAGCATGTAATGATTCCTAGCTGATTTTAACATTTTAAGATTTTTGAAAACTTACCTGAAAAAATAGTTCGTATCATCATCATAATCGCACTAAAATACTGTAACTATTTATTGTTACTAAATAATTTTTTATTATTAACAAATTATTACGTTATGGTTGTCACCATTCAGAATTTTCTTCAAATGTTTACGTTTGATTTTTAACTTTTCAATCAGCTTATTTGTTGAATAAGATTTTGATCAGCAAATCGTTAATGATCAAAGGTATCATTTCTAAATGAAAAGCTTAAAAATTTTCATTGAAATAAAATATTATACTTATTATAAAATAAAAATATTGAACTTATTTTGACATAATAGATTTTAATGATTTTTTGAGAGCAACATTCTCAAAATTTACAACAAAGTCGATAGATTAGAAAACTATGCAAAGTTTATCACCCTATAGATTCAAAACTACAAAAACAATCAAAGAGTTAGAAATTGAGAGGCTAAACTTGATTCGAAGTTTTCATTAATATTTTTTTTCAAAGTGAAGTTGCGTCATAATATTACACTTTATTTTGTCTCTATTTTTTCTCTATATACGTGTTTGACTGCTCGCTTTTTGGAATGAAACTTGCGTAGACACAGATAGAGATCTTGTTTGTGACAAACTGCTGTTTTTACTGCAAAAATGTTTGAAATCGTTGGCATGACAATAAATCGCTCGATTAAATCAGACTAGTTTTGTTGTTTCACCAATTTAGTTTTTAGAAACTTGTTTGATTCAAAATAATAATGCATCCACTGAAATTTTTCTAGTTTTTGAGTTTTGATCGGTTTAAAACATAAAAATACGTTGTTTTAATTCAAATCCAAAGCTATTTATAACAACGGATATTTTTCAACAATAATTCACAAACGTTATTCATCGCTCCTGGGAAAATAGAGATATGTCTCTCATGTGGATATAAATTGAGTAACGTTTGTCATTAAATTGAGTAAAATACTACCAGATTTATAACAAACATATACTTCCATTGTCTTTTTATCTAAACACTTATTTTTTTCATTCAAGTTTTAATTTGAAACTTCGAATGACAATTAAACAAAAATATTTATAGGCACTTGTCATTTCCTTTCAAACTTATCGTTCTCTTTTGTACGATTTGAAGCGTAAAAATGTTTAAAACAAAGTTTTTTAAACCCTGCTTCCAAGATTTATAAACAATTATGTTGAAAGGAAATAAATCACTAACCATTCTTAGAAAATGTAAGACGAAAATGTTTGCAAATAGAATATTTGTTTGTTGCACTTAGTTAAAAATCTTCTATTGTCTTCCTGCACATATTGTCAAATCATAAGAGCATCAGAGCAGCTTTAATACGAGGCTACGTAATCAGAAAGTCGTTTTGCAAGGTTGGTGGCGCCAAGTCAACTGAGAGTCGAGTCGGTAGTTGATTCGTGATAACAGACGAACTACTGGTAGTGGCGAAAGCCCGCATCATCATTTGAACGGCGCAAGTGGTCTCGATAAAATGAGATCTGTGACACACGCACATGCTTGCCGACGCAGACAATGCACACTCAGTTCGTTTATGAGCACACGTCAAAGATAAATGTACGGATGAATGGGCCCGTTGGTTACATCATGTCATATTATACATGTATTTAATACTTTTTCTATATAAAAACAATAATCTCGTTATCCTGATTCCTGTCAAACCGCACGTATACATTTTCGACCTTTAACACCTTTTGGTCCTTTACCCTTGACCGCTTGCACCTAGTCTGGGTACCATTACAGATGTGTATGTATATATATATTTTAAATACGATGCAATGTAAATGCGATGCAAATTTTTGCAGGTCGAGATATAGATAGGGGGCTCTTCGACATGACCGCGTATGTTTGTACACAAGTGCTAATAGAATGTAATACGTTTCTCCACCCATGACATTCACACCACAATTTTCAAAATTATAACGAAAAAAATAATCCACTTCACTTTTAATATTTCATGAACGTAAATATAAGTTTGTTTGTGCATGAAAAGCCTTATAATCCAAACGATGAATTTAAATTATTATTGCAAACCTCTCTGTTCTGAAATTTAATATAGGCTGCATCAAAATTTAACTTTGTTGATATTTAAAAAACATTTCACCGAATCCGAAAATTTTTTGAGGGTGTAGATTCTAAAATAATGATATTTTAAATGACCTGCTTAGTCTTGTTTTTGCAAATTTCTCGTCAATATAACGACTCAAAAACGATCGCTCTGAACTTTGAATTAGACGCGATTCGTATTTAAATCAATTTCTTTCATCAAGTTTTTTTGATACTTGATTTGTATTGAATAACATGACCAGGCGCGCAACGGATGGAATTTTGAAAATCAATGGGACAGGCCAGTCAATGGGAAAATCTCTAAGAAACCGTTTACCGCACTTAAAAAATTATGGGATGATCTATCGGACAATAAGAAATTTGTCGCTCAAAATTTTGTGAATCTTTAACCCTTTCGAACCCGAAATACTTTTACTGCAAAAAAGTATTTTCTATTTGGTTGGAAGTTTTTGGCTTGGTCGCTAATGATAAAAAAAGTTATTCGCACGACTATTTTTTGATCGAATTGAATTTTATAGACGTGTTTCTCGAAGCAGTGTGTGCAGCAGAAAGGGTAATTTTGGGCATCTTTACATTTGAAAAATATAATTATGCAATTTTATAGACATAAAATATGATGTTACGTGTATTTTCAATAAAAAGTACTTACAGCGAAAAATACTGAATTCAAGATATCCATTATTTCATTTCGATTCATAACCAAGTTCAGACCTGTCAAAATCAAGTCACAACTTTTATAAAAATGCTTATAATTCCAAAAATAAAGCATTTATGCTGCTTTCTTTTGAAGTTATTAATTAAAGAAAATCTAAATTATCGTGTAGTGTGTTTTTTAATTTGATATTAGCGCAAATTGCGCTCTAAAAAAATTATTGCAAATACGTTGGCTTTAAAGTCAAACTGGGATTGAAAGAGGGATGAAGTTTTGAACCTGGGTCTCTCACAGTTCACTAGTCGGCAATTTCGCTCACTGCTCCAAGAGCTGAGCTGTTTTGAAATAACATTGGCATAACAATTTTGTTAAAATTGAAATATCAATAAGAAAAAAATTGAAAAGCTGACGAACCGTGTATGAGGAATCATCACTTGAATGTCAAAATTTATGATACTCTGAGCAAGGCTATTCAACTACACAAATCAACATGAATCAACAACGTTCTTACATAGTTTGTCTTAATCGCAATCAATAAACCATAATTTCTGTTAACGAATAATTAAGAGAGAATAAATTATCAATTGACAAAAATTATTATTTATAATCGAATTAAACTAAAAAATAAAAGGTTTACAAAACTATAAATCGATGCGATTATCATCAAATTTCTTACAGAATTTTTAACAAAGTGTATCGTCATCATAAAAATTCTTTTTCGTGACGAATGCACATCTGTTAAAAGTAAAAGATTCAAAATTTGTCATCGCAACTGAATTTTTAGAAAAAATTGTACCTGCAAAACTACCTTAAGCTTATATATGACAACGAAAATAAATAATCCTATAGAAAACAAGCAAGCAAACTAACAAACGTGTTTTTACTCAGTCAGTGTTGTTACAATTATAAGGGAGTAGTGACTATTCGCACCCAGTCAGTAGCCTCCGTAAACATACAGAGCGTCACGTCCAAAAATACTGCGACGAAGCATGAGTTTCAGCGAGTAATTAATTACATAAAAAAATATAGAAGCAGGAAAACTAAAACCATACAAAGATAAAAACAAAAAGAATAAAAAGACACACGTGTTAAGCTAAAGTTGGTCAGACAACTGTTGACGATAAAATCGGTCGGGTATGATGTCGTAACTCCTGTCATTCATCCTATGGCAAAAAGGACAAACAGCATGTAGGATAACGTTCAGACGAAAATTCGAGTCAGCTTCCTGAAATCTCATTCCTGAGGGGGAGTAGGTGACATGGGATAAAAAAGTGAAGAATTAGCGGTCGGACGCGTGCAACATAGACAGACCCGGCATTGTTGTCCAGTCGCATTAGAGTTCAAAATACAGAGCATGGATACCGGACGGATGTCTCGTCTCCCCCTCGTGATTCACTTTTGTTTGCTGCTAAATGCGTTAGGGATGGCGCGCTATTTTTCCTCGCTATGATACATTCAAACAATCTGTCATATCATTTATTGTCGCGTTATTTATCCATCATTAAGCATTGCAGCCCATAAATTGATTTTTGACCTCCCCCGAAATCGTCAACTTAAGCAAATTGATTGACATTTGAAGTATGACCTAAATTCTGACTTTGGTTTTTCAACGATAGTTATATCGAGAGTTCACATTTTTAGACTGTTGTGATTACAAAAAAGAGACTGTTTTTGCAACAATTTCACGCTGATTTCACATCGCTCGCATTGTTCCTTGATGGTCGTTACAATGTCGGATTGTAAGCATAGTCTTGCGCACCATGGGTTTTTTGTTCACACTGATGGTGTTCGCGAGTTTTGGGATTCCAGGGGTGCAAGGATGGGGACAGCTCGACAGCTGTCCAGATTTTCGGTGCAGGAAAAATAAAAAGGTGACGACACGTGGGGCCTAATCGATATGTCTCGAGCTTTGTTGACTTAGTCGTTTTTGTTTTTGATCCGTTTTTGTGACAAACGTGCTACACGAGCTCTGTAAAAGACATCACCGACCGAAAAATTTTTATTTCATGACTGTAAGACACTTACGATTCAAATTAACAATGATAAGTTTCATTACAAATCGAAGGTTCTTTGCTTTTTTGTATTGTCAAAACTTTGTGAAATCTCACAAAGGTATTGTTTGGTATTATCATTGATACATACGGCGAAGTGGAGATCGCTGGGTTAACAATACAATGTCCTAACGCCAAGCATCGCAATGACTCACTTGTCACTCGAGCATCTGTACCGATGGCAATCCGTTAAACAGATACGCTTCGTGTATTAGAGAATTTTCGTATAATTCAATTATAAAAATAATAAACAATTAAAAGAATTATCGTCAAATCTAGATTGTTAATATCCAAACTTCATCTCTTTTCAAATGCAACGAAAACATAATGTTACATGTGGCAAATAATGAAAACTCCAAAAAATTCTAAAAAATATATATCATATTTTTGGCGTCTAAATTTTCAGTTGGAAAAATCTCTTTATACTCTTTTCTGATTTTTACTGTAAAAAGACAGTAGAGCTCGGTTGCAATGTGCTAGCTCAACGAGTGCTAAAAAATCGGTGCCATTGTTTGAACTTCCAACAATTTTTTTCCTTGGCGATGCAAATGAAATTCAAAATCTTTATTGTGGCTGACATGAGAAATCGTACTATGGATTCAAAATGGTTGTCGCGTGATTTGGCTCGCCTTTTAACCGGACCGAAATAGAGGCAGTGAAAGAGGAAGAACTTAATGTCCTCAAGGCCTCGCATATCTCTCTATTTTACACGCTGTGCATTAATTGCGATGAACGACCGCGGAAGAAAGAGCGCAAGAAATTATGGATTTGCCTTTTTATGCACGCATAGCACCATGTCAGATGGCTTGTAATCGGCACCAGTTGACCCGTAGAAATGTTCGATATTTTTGCTGTTACAGCAATAAAAGCTTGCTTTAGCACCCAAAACTTTTCAACATATGAATATTCATTGACAGGTAAATTGACATTGACAAAAATATTTGAAAATTTGCATCAGTATTAGTATTTTTTTAATTTATAAATAAGAACAAATCCATATCAATAGTCCACTAATATTTATGATACTTATCAAAATAAAAATTGTTTTCATTCAGTTTGGTTATTAATAGGTGAAATTATAGAATTACTACGGCTACGCGTCATAAGGCTTCCACATTGAGAAAAATAAAAATTTTTTGTAAATGAGTTATTACTTTTTATGATTATCTCAATTTTGTCAAGATAGTAGTTAACTGGTGTTTCCTTCGTATCATAGATATTATTGATTGGTTTCTCGTCCAAATGATTTTTTCGTTACAGATAATACTATAGACATTACCATAAACATATAGTAATAACGAAATTGTCAAAATTTGTTTCTCTTTATGTACAATCAAAAGAATAAGGGTCGTTACATGTATATTAATTCTGTTCACTAGAAACAAAAAAAAAACTTTTTTATACCTAGACAGTCACATCAGTTCAACAAAAGTTATTTTTTAATAACAATAACAAGAATTCTGCTTTTGACTTTTATGTATTTTATTGTAGTGTATTGTTTTTATGAAATGCGAGCTTTCGATCTTGAGTCATAAATTGTGAAGTGAAATCACAGTCTAACGTAACGTGTAAAGTCTACTGTCATAAAAGCAATTCAAACCATGTTGTTCTGAAACTACAATTATGTAACAGCTGATTGATGTATAATGACGCTCAGAGGGATGACCCATTTTGAAAGTTTTTCAATTGTTTGTAAAATTGCAAGAAAAGAATTTCCATTTGTCAACCGAAAAAACAACAACTTCTTGCTCATCATTATTCGGTCATTTGATTATTTAATAATAATCGCTCGTTTATTTTTCATTGCCCTGTATTAAGCGAAGCATGCAGAGGACGTGGTAAAGGGATGTTGCTGAGGTAAAAGATTATTTATGACACGACGTCCGATTTTGGATAATTCATTTTAAAAAAGTATTAGTTTATGATTGTGTCACACGTTGGCCAAGATCGGTCTTTCGTGTACTCAAAGGCTAATATCCACCAGCGTTTTTGCGTCGCACACACGGAATCGCAGCGGGGAGGCGATTACAGTTGAGGACGGGTCGGAGGCTTCATGCCGTACAAAAAGTACCAGCGCCATGTTGATATAGAAATTGTCTAATAACAAATGGACTTGTCATGAAAAGTAGTTCATAATCCGAAGAAGTTAAGATTGAGTCGACAATGGAACTTGCAGAGCGTAATAAGGGGCGCTTACAGGATTAGCAATGTTGCAGGTAAGACTGCGTTTTGCGACGCAGCTCTTGACGTCTAATAAAGAAGTGCACACTCGTGCGAACGCAACCGGGCCTCTTTGTTGACGCAGGGATTATTTGATACTGACTGGAATCTGTTTGGAAAATATTTATTGGTTTATGAGCATCTATTTGTTTTTTTACCTGTACGTTATTCATTTGAATTCAGCTACAACAATACAAATTCGGATCAATAACTGTCCAGGGAGATCTTTGTAGTTTTTGGGACCAATTGCACAAACTTTGATGGCTTTGACCTTCTATAGTCACAGCTGCTTACAAGATTTAAATTTTTCGGGCTCACTTTTACAAGCAGATATTCGTTTGTTTGTTTTTGGTTGCAGTCGGTGTGCCAACACGGTGTCTCTAAATAAACAAGTTAATCCACACAGTCAGTAACTTGAAGTTTTTTAGTGGAATAGAAAATTATCTTACCTTATGTTATGTTAACGTTGAATCTTACTCAGAGATCAATTTCGTCTGAGACAGTTTCATAAACAATGGAGCAGTGATTGACTGTTACGGATCAATTATTTTTTACCAAATTTTTGTCTCTCGAAAAATTTCAAAATCTTTTCAGCTGAATATGTTCTTTCTAAGAGTTGTTCCTAACAAACTGGTAGTTCTTATGCCAGTCTTGCCTGATGTGCGTGCTTGTTTATGTTACTTCTCGTTTTTTTTTAATATTGAAAGATTTTTATAGTCAAGAATTTTTATAGACACATGTTTAATCTTACAGGTTAACTGCCTGTCTTCACAAACAATATAATCTTTTCGATTACTAGGCAAATAACGTTTATCGTTTAAAAACGACGTTTCAAAATGTAATAGCGGCAATTATCATGTTAGTAGCTATATTCAGAAGGCACTCGTGGCTTCGTACCTCTTGCCGTATAATTACGTCTCGTTAAGATTTCAGAACCGCGAACAGGGTAAACCGCTGGTAAACGGAACTGGGGGAGGTGAGTGGGCGCGGAGTGAGGCGCGTGCTGATCATGGTCCAGCTGTAGAGTGTACTCTATTAGGACGGATTCTCGACATAGTTGGGATTTGATCGTGCCAGGGGAAAAATCGGCACATAATGGGAGCACATAAATATCCAGTCGTCTACTTTTTCTTCCATCCGTTGAATGTGCCGACTTTGCGTCATAATCTACTTTGCCGTCAAATTAAAAAGGACATTTTTAGGCCGCGGGTGAGATATAGCAGTTTGTCGGACCGGGGAGAGAGGAGAATAATCCGTCAGTCACGCGATCCGTCACGATTCAATTCAGATGTCGCGATTCGGTTCCCCCGTTCATTCATTCTCTCCCAGTTGTACACTTTAGTCGGAAAGTTAATTCTTATCCTGACTATGCGACATACGTTGCACATCTTGAACCGCCAAATCGATACTAATTACTATCGATTTTTGATTCATTTGGTGAATGAAGGGCGACGTGTCAGTTGCTGACACCTTCCCCGAAAGAGGAGTAAATTTGGGGTCCCAATCTGAATCTTTCTCAAATTTTGGCCTAGAGTGACAGATTGATCTTTAATTTGACTTCCGATTTCGGGGGGAAATCAAAAACACATCATTAACTGTTGTTTCCGCCCCGAATCGATCTTTTCATTCTGATGCCCGTTGATTTCCTGCCTATTTTTCCGCAAGTTTGAACAAGCTGCTCGCGCGTCAGATGTTAGAAAGCAGACGCACTTTGGGGGAGAAGAGGAGAGGAAAAAAACAAAAGTCAGGTAGACCGGCCAGCGGGTGCTCTCGATCCGCCTCGACCGGTTTCGTTTGGACTTCTATAGCCTTCGAGATTTAGGCTCCAGCATGTATCCTTTTCTACTTAGCTGACCATCTTCTTTTTTTGGAACTAACAATGCACGCTGGTCACAGCCCGACCAGACCTCCATGTCGTCTCTTCTCAGTTTACACCCTTCCTTTTTGTGAGGAAGTTTCACGCTGTATCATGACGCCACGAATCGTCTAACCTATTCACTATTTACTGCTCAGGTGTGTGATCGACGTTACAGCCGAATATTTGGATTTTAACGATGAGGTCAACCAGTCAGACAAATAGAAATCTGGTGGAAATTGCTTTACCAAAACAATGACAGTAGATTTCATTCGATTTCTTAAACTATATGGCAAGTCTTATATCGTTCACAAAATTTCAGAGAATTATATCAAAGAAAAAGTTAAATATTTTTGTATAACATCAAGACTTTTTTTATATAGTAGCAGAGTATCGATCTTTAAACCATGCGCACGTATCTCTTCCGTCTTCTTCTTCTCCTGCAGAAACTGGATCGAAATCCTGTTTTGGAATCAAGTTCGGTGCTGGAGCTTCCTCAAACGGTCCAGGTTGCCCGTTGGGTGCAGTCAGCTCGTAAGAGAGGGAGTGTTTTTGAACGCGGACACAATCGCGAGCACGAATGCCAGGTCAATCATCAGCTGGCTAACCAACGGACATCTGAAGTTTGTCTCGATGGCTTGTCAAACGACTGAATACTCTATAGTTTCACACGTTAAAACTGCGTCTGCATTAAGACCTCTCTCTCACGAAAGAAAAGATTGTCGCCGTGCAGGCATGTCTTGCAATGATTAATGTAGAAATAGTTTATGAAAACGATCTTTTACCTGCGTTCTAGCTTGATTACTCTTTTAAAATTCTCTTTTCAACTTTGAAACTAATTTTTTTGGTCGATTGATAATCTTCAAAAATTTCAATGAATGTATATTTACATTTAGGGGTTTGCGATTAAAGATAACCGAAACTGAAGCACGACAGTTTTGTTTTTAACTTGCTGGCTTAATCAGGGTACTTAGAGAACGATTAATTATTAGTCAACGATAGATTTCTATCCGCTGGCAATACGGAAACGCGTAGATTGCACCAGATCACGATGAAGGTAGGCTATTTCTTGTGAGGTTGTCGTTAGAGCTGGGCGTGTGGTCATTACTCCTAACAAGAGCCGTCATTAGCGTGACATTACATAGTTATTAAAGTGTTAAAGAATGAAAAATGCGCGATCCTCGCGTGGCATCAAATCAACAAGCGTGAGAAAGAAAAGAACACACAGTTTGCTAAACACTCAAATTACTGCCGACCATGTGATTGAGCCATTCGCATAATCCGCGAGCGGCTT
Organism: Telenomus remus; assembly: GCA_020615435.1. NCBI lineage: Eukaryota > Metazoa > Arthropoda > Insecta > Hymenoptera > Scelionidae > Telenomus > Telenomus remus. The sequence continues at coordinate 5,685,634 of CM036336.1, forward strand.
TTTGTGCTTTGACGTTCGGTAATTTTCCAATATTTGAGCTCTTAATAACAGTTTCCCAACGTATTCACGTACATTTTTCATAGCCGGTCAAAAGCGCGGATGTATCTAATTAAAACGTAAAAGCGCACCGTGTGTTATGTGCGTGCGAGCCATCATGAAACATCCAAAACACCGTCATTTTGTTCATAGAAAAGTTGCAATCGTACTCAGTGTAGCTTGAGCATCACAATGCTTTTAGTTCGAACGCCCTTTTTTCATGGTTAATCATTGTAATTTTAGGGAAAATTGGTGCAACTAGGACTTTAGAGATGTTTCAACTGACAACGTCTGTGTACGAGCCAGAAAAACTCGACTATCGTGTATCGACTACTGGTTTTTTTGAACGAATTGAAAGAATTTTGAAAACTCGTAATGTACTTTTAACCGGTCTCTTCTACAATAAAAAACCTTGACGTTTCGCAATATTTTAAAATATTTAAAATTAAGAAATTTTGAATCTATAGCATACTCCCAAAACGATGAAAATAGATAGAATCATTGCTTTCCATGTTAAAACAATGTACTTGTTTTTCATGTGGTGTGCTGCAAGTCCTCACGGTTTTCATAAAAACTTTAAATAAAAAAAATTTTTGATCGTACATGATGAAATGTATTTGTTTTTCGAAGAACGCAAGTTTTCATTCGTACAAAAATGTAAATATATGATACATGTTTGGTTTATGATAAGCATATCTCTAATATTCAAAATACATATGTCACCTAATTTTAATTTATATGTGACATGATTGTCGTGTTAGTGACGGTAATACGTTATATTATATATTATATTATAAAATAGTTGAAATAGTTGATTCTCGTTACTAAGTAAAATTTCTGAAAAATGATAATCAACATAAAATATGAAAAATATTATTATAAAGTTTTTTTAACATATAAATAATTATATACAGCAAATATATTCATTACAATAGCTATTTAACCCATACAATTAATAAATCAATATGATCAATTCAAATATAAATAGAATCAATGTTTCGACCTTCAGATTACTTGTTCAGACTTATTATTGTTGACAGTCTAAATCTTGTACCAACCTACCATCAGCTCAACAATATTTATCGCTGGTACAAAAAGTGCAATGTTGTTTCTCAGACATGTAATTGAGAAAAAGCACGTTTGAGTATTTTTCGACAAATTGTAATTTTTTTGGTACCCGCACCAGCGCAAAAAACGATTCCTTCAGGGGAGAAGAGGCGGTTACAGAGCACGAGAAGAAGAGGAGCAACGCTTGCCAGCATATAATGATATTAATCAGGGCGGCGTTCGGCTTCCTTAAAATTGCCGGCAGGCTCAATTTCTCACTTAAAATCTAATTAGACCTTCCTCTGGCTTGGTTGCTCGTGGCCAGCGGCTGCGCTCAGCCATACCTTAGGTAAGGTCCTGAGAGTGCACCGCCTCACAAATTTGACCCCGGGATAAAAAGCCACCTATAAGACCCACTTTACGAAATTGCAGTTTCCTGACCGCGCCGTACAAACCACAAGGCACGTTTCAACGCGTTCCGGTTCCTTTTTGACATCAAAAAGATGTTTTATTTTCACGTCGATAACAACAAGCGACCAACAATTTCATAGCGTCAAAATATTTCTTTGCTTGTGCACGCTATCGCAATTGGCACGTATCGATCAGTATACAACTGCAAACTAACTCAATCTAACTATAGATATAAACTGTAAAGCGAATTACCACATCCTTTGCCTCATTTAAACTCTAACTTCAAACGGCTGTTACGTCATTATGTCTCTCAGAAATAAGTAACATGTAGGCGCTTGTGCGTGCGTCCGAAAAATCACCGGAAAACTTATTTATCGACGAAGCTTGACGAATTGTACCGCACGACGACCAAATGGCAAACGAAGAACATGGCTTGTTGATTTAACGACGCTCGCAAACTGCACGCGGCAAGTTGAAAGCAAACAGACATTAGCAATACTTTTCAATAGACTACGGTTATGAGTGTCATAATTTTATTACGATTGACGATAGCATCAAGTATTTCAACTGATTAGGCACGACTGTAAAATCGATTCGTATTGCAATGAACTTTAATTTGCTAATGATTTTCCAACAAGTCATCTTCAACAAGTATTATATGAATTGCCCCTTAATGTCTACATTTATGAAATAAATTAATAATTTCCATGAACACATAATTTTTATATAGTGTTTAGTTTATGATTATAGTTCTCTGACCCGGATTTGCCAGGGATCAAATGCTCGAATATAAATTTGATTGTCGTATACAAACTTTACAATTGCAAACAAATGCAAAATTTTTATCCAAAACTTTCATTAAAGACCGGTAAAATTTATGAAAACATAAGTGAAACAAATTTCACAAATGATTAATGTGAGATTGTATGTTTTTTGTTGCAGAAACATTGTGACCAGCCTCCGACGAATGGAAAGGAAAAGTTTTTGGGAAACTTTCAGCCAACAGCACACATGCAGAAACAATTATTAACACGACGTAGATTATACAGATCAATGTTTAACGGCTGTAGTAATAATTTGGAAATTATAGTTCATAAACTATTTTAATAGGCGTGTTTTTATTCCCTGATCGTATACCTTTTTCAGTTTATTATTCCAGTCTGATTTGCTTTTAAGCTGTTGTGATGGCAACTGTAGAAGTTCTTTACTATTGAAAAAATCGCTAAGACGTTTCACGCTCGCGAAATGTTGCAGCAATAGTCACCATCTGTGATACGTAATTAACGAAAGGGTTGTTTTTTTTGCCCCTCGACTTTCTACGGTTCTGCCCGCTGGCAGAAAGTTTGATTTATATTTAATTTTTATAATTTGCGAGGGAGCGTTTATTAGCATTAAGTTTAAATATGTTGCCGGTTTATTTCAATTAACTTTTTAAATTTCTAAAAATCGTTAAATATATATAAGTATACTAAAAAATCGACCAGTTTGTTCTGATCAAAATTCACCACTGGGACCTTAATGAAAATTGACATGAAAGTTTCTGAGTCCGATGCATCAGACTTAATTCAAAATCGACACTCGCAGAAGAGGAACCCTTGGGACGGCTTATGAAATGACTTTATGGCAGATCAGAGGCTTGCGTTCGTTTGCCTAAAGGGGTACACAGGCATTGGTTATATACCACACAGTAAGTACCGTGTATGTCGTACGGTCGGCAAACTTGGATACGAGGGTGACAATGATTCTATCATCGTGCGACTTTAGGCAAGACGAATAACACGAGAATGCGATTTGCCACGGCACATTGGGCGTTTGACGCGAGCTCCATAATTCTCTATAATGCTGTTACATTATCACTGTACAATAATTCATGAATTCTCCAATTTGATAATGATCACCGACAATTTTGATCTTTCGCGAATGTTTTACTTTTTCAAGTAAGAATCTTTTAACAACTAAGTTACCTTGTTTTTGCTAAAAAATCATTTCTCACTCGGTCAGCTCTTGTTTTGTTTTCAATATTCGAAAATTTTGAAATGGAAATTCGATTATTGTGAGCTAAAAGTTTCCAAAATGTATTGCTATGAATGTTTTGAAATTATTTTTTGATTAGTTTTTTCTTCTTGCATATCAACTGCTTTTTAATTTTAGGGTTAGTATCACAATTTCAGAGCAAAGATTCTGGATAAGAATAATTTTGTTGTATATTGGATCTGTACTAATTGTTTGATTTGCCAAAATATTTAAGGAGCAACTAAAAGCTGTACATATCTTTAATAATTGAAATTGGATAATATTTCTGAAGCAAACGATCGATCAAAAAACTGATCCTCGAAAAATTCTACTGATAAGTTTCACGAGTTTTAAACCTAAGGATATAGAAAAATTGTTCTTACATTACGTTTTTCTAATATAAATTGAGAATAATTTATTTCAAAAATCAATGTTACCCTGCATTTTGTTATCCTACAGATTTCGAATACTGTCGAATAGCGAATCAAGCACTATTGATCGTCGCGTTGGCTGCAAAAATTCTATGTTGGGATTCAAAAAAATCCAGATTGCATGAAAATTAAAGCGTTTAAATCCAATCAAACTGAAAGTCTCATGCTCGAAATAAATTGATGTGGGGTTAGTTTCGAAAACCGGCAACGATTTCGGGGACGAAATGAATTTTTGGTGAAAAAAAGTTGGATCAGAACCTGGTAGATGAAAACGTTTGGGAGGTCAGCGCTATGCCCAGTAGCCAATTCCCGGCTCTGGGCTCGACTCGGCGGGTTCATTCATCGCCGGGCACTACGTGACCGGTTTATCAATCGGTCTTCGTTTCCACGCTACATTCACGATCCTATATCTATATACCGAGCGCACGTACCAGGGTCGACAGTGTGTAGGTGCACCAAACAACCCCCGGAGTCATATTGACCGAGTCGAAACCAGCTCCCGAAGCGACGAATGAAAAATCCGAGTTTACTCGTTCACAGAGAGACAGGCAACCTAAACGATTCGTCGCCACCATCGCGTAGCCATTATTCGAGAGAGATCGAGTGTGAAATCTCATGTTATACAGGTTTCGCGATAGCCGCTAAATTCGTGCCAGCGCAGAAAAAAAGAAAGAAAAGAATCGCGAACACATTTTCAGTAAAGTCATACTTTGTGCGCAATTTGACGCTTTTTAAACTTTAACGTTTAAATGTATATGAACCTGTATTTTGATCCAATTTTTGTTAATATATAATATGGTGGTAACTTCATACAAATTATATTCTACAAGTTAGTAATCTGAAAAAAAAAACGAAGGAAAAAATTATGTTCCTAAACGGATTAAATTGAAAGAGATCAAAAAATTTATACTGATCTGCAAAAACAAACTATATTTTTATCCCGATACTTCAAAGAAAATTATAAGCATAGATAATAGTTATTTCTGCTTTCTACCTCGCAAAATTTTTGTGGACGCAAGTAAATTTTTTAGAGGAGGTCAAGCTGTATCAAAAATTTACCCGAAGGGTACACCCTGATATTCGAGTACCCACGAGGCTTTTAGCATAGGATAAAACGCGGTTTTTTGACTTCGATCGCCGTTATTTCTGCTTTATACCTCGACAAATTTTGCGGACGTCTGAAAATTATACAGAGGGTGTCCAGACACATCAAATGTATTTTTTTCGGAGGGTACACCTTAATATTGGGGTACCCTCCAAAAAAATAAATCCGATGTGTCTGAACAACCTCTATGTAATTTTGAAGCGTCTGCAAAAATTCTTAAGGTATAACGTAGATATTGCCCGTAATTGAAATTAAAAGTATCGACATTAGGGTGATCTATCACTACTGAGAAATAATAATACGATGTATCTGTTTGACGTTTCGTCTACTTTAGAGAAGTAGTTTTTGCAAATCACTGTTTTTTTTTTCGATTTTGCCGTTCTTAAAAAAACTATTCATTCTGATCTAGCCTTAGAATCTTTTATTTGGCAAATTTGATTGAGTCCTAATCATTCGCACTATTTTGTCAGCTAATTTTTTTACATTACTTAGAAAAACGTCAAATGAAATTGTAAAATTATAAATGTAAGCTCATCTATGTATGTATGCAACGTTCTTTGTTACGACAAGTTGAGAGAAAAAAGTGCAAAATAACAACTTGCAGTCACACTTGTATTAATGAACCCTGAGTCGAACTGTCGGAACCATCTCAATTGGTGTCATAGCGAAAACAGAATGATTTTGTTCGCGACGCGAGCGAAATAACAGAGAGTATTGCCAGCGCCAACTGGTCGCGCCATTTCTCTTTGGGTAATTTAGATGGGCGTTCGCATTAACGACACCGCGATGATACTTGAGGAGGCACAGATGTCTTTGTATTGTATGCAAATCAGTAAGTCTTGCTGACAATGACTTGGGCCTATTATCGGGCCCCTTGGCTCGTGGCCCAGCACCACCCTCTGGAAACTTACGTACCACGTATCCATACATTAACATGTCATCAAGTACAACTGAGCGATCGAGTGTTGAGAATCATATATTTTTATTTTGTAATGTGTAATGTTTTTTCCTTGTAGTCTTTTTTCTTTCCTACAAAATTTTAAACAAATTTTTGTAATATTTTTTCATGAATACCAAAGGTTTACTTGCAGTAGAGGTGAGGATGAATTCAAGATTCAGGTAGGTGTCACGCTTAGGGCGGGGTAAAATTAAGAGTTTTTCAACTGCTTAGGACGTGATAATAATATATAGATAATTTTTGAATTCATTATCTGTTCGAGTGTTTGGGCTGGGATTCAGTGAGGCAAATATTATGAATTATTTATTAATTGATTGGTTTATGTTTGTTTTGATGAGTTTTTGAGCCATGATATGGATAACGGTTTGTGTTAACTAAATCGAATTATTTTTAAGAAATTCTTCTTCATTTTAAACTTGGTCAAATCAACTAGGTTTCATTTTCATTCAACGAAAAATGCCAGTTATCGTCATTTGTTTGTTTCAAATCGTTATTTTTCATTTTTTCTATTTTCATTAACGATTCACTATAGATTTTAATTTAAAAAAATTGAATCGTCGTTATGAAATAAAACCATGTATCTGAATGAAGCAAAACAATAGTGACAAACAACGAGACACTTTTCTGTCATCGTGTATTCGAGGATCAATAATACGACATTACGTCACTCGATTTAGGATTCACAAGAACCGAACAATCCATATTTATTGAGCAACATACTTTTATCGCACAGAATATCGGGACGTAAATAAAATCAATGAATTAAAACGAATTCCCTCTCGCACACACATCCATTTGGTTACGAGAAAAGTCCGCGATAAAATAACACTAACTCCAATTACGTAATATAACATTTTGTAACGCGTTTAGCGCAGTTTAATTCAATCATAATATTCCGCGATGATAGAAATTTTTGCACAGATGCACGTAGCATAAATACTTGCCTCAGGATGATAGAGCGCCGGTAGATCATTTAATTTAATTAGCGCATGGGGTTAGTAGAAGAGATAGAATTGGCCTGTACGTCGCATGCCCCCCATTGCTTTCATTTAGTTTCCTCCGACTTTCTCACTATACTAGACAAATTTTTTTCTTTTGGCCATTTCAGTGCTCTGGCCGAAATTTGACTACGCGTCGCGTCTGGCGAGATTTCTTTTGTGACACCCTTTAAAACGCGAAGCCCCAAAGGGGCATGGACAAAAGTAAAATGTGTCGCTCGTTTCGCCCGTCCAACCGACTTAATTTCATAAACCGCAACTGTTGCCTCTATTCAGTTGCAAGAGGAAAGCTATACTTACGGTTATAGTCCGTGCCGTGTTCCTGTAATCGCCGATCTCTCGCCCCTCTGTCAAGCTTTACCGAGAAATCGCTGGCGGGATATTAAGGTGCCGCTTGTGCTGTCTTTCGCATTCGATTCTATTTGTATTGATCGAACGAATCAGGGCTATCGCGAATGGCTTTTAAACTCGTGCCATTTTTATGATGCGAACCTCTTGCGAAACAGCTTCATTCAAAAATTGTCTTGACGTAAACTGATTTTTCTGTAAAACCATACACTTCGCTCTAAAAAAGAAACATTTTTTAACATTTCCTGCCATTCATTTTTAAGGTCTAAATTCTGCATCCAACAACAAAAACAAGACTATTAGCTTGATCGCCAAGCAGTTTCCGCTTTTAATTACGGGTAAACCCTGAAGTAAGCGATTACTTCAGGTCCTGACGTAAGAAAGCTGTGTTTCTTGTGAGTGTATTCTATATAAAAAGCAGTGAAAAAAAGTCACACGAAACAGGTATAAATTTTATTGTTTCCAAAGGAATTTCGGGTAATTTTCTAATCTCTGGGATCTTTGATAAGAACTCACAGCACTTTTGAAAGATGCTCATACGTCTTCGACGTTACTGTCCTCCTCCCATTCTCCGAAGCCTTTTAGATTAAACGTTATAATTCGGTGGATCTTGGTGGAAGATTGATCGGCATCGATAGGATCGTTTAATGCGAAGACAAGGACGCGTTTCTGTTCGTCGTTTCAGAACGTTAAGGTTCAGAGTTGTTGCCAGTGTATCAGAACGTTCGGCTTCACGCCCATACCTAAACTCCCTCAAGGGGCTAGGATACCTTTTTCGGCATGGAACTCGACGCACGTGTTAGATTGAAGAGGGCTGCGAGAGAGCTCCCGGGGGAGCTACGAACCATTTTGCATAAATCGCGAGACACCCCGTCGTACTGGAATTACAGGGAGATTTTGAAATAGCTGGAACCCACTTGCACTGAGATTTCGCTAACGTATAGAAAAGGAATAAAGCCAAAAAGAAAAACCAACACACCAAAATATAGAGCAAACTTGATATTGGATTCACGCACTTTGCCTGGATGCACTCTATTCCTCGCGCGCATTTGGGGTACTACCGAGACGTCGTCAAAAAATATTTACCTATATACTGTGCGAACAAAACGTGTGATACACGGTTCCGCTGATTCAATATAAGTGCGGTTCGTTAAGATACTTGTGTGTGTGTTCTTCCCTTTCGAATTTCTTACATTTCCAATGGTTACAATACGCACGACAAGTTATGTAACCTTTCAAAAAAATGAAAAATACAAAACGATAGCAAATACTATATATATAAGATTTTAAAAATTTATTTGAATCTATAGCTAATCTCTTGGCTAATCTAGATCCTATATCAATATAGACAAATATACATTCTTGTTCATGTATTTCACAAGTATTTCAGGTGAATTTTTACAGACACCTTTTATATCACCAGCAGATTTTTTTAGTGATACCTTAAAATTGTCCCAATATAGAGAGTGTGTTACAAAAGTGGTCGGAGGTGCATTCAGGAGTAATACAATCGAACAGTTTGTTCTGGAGGACCTATAAGGATGATGGAACAGTGCATTGTGTTGGTGCACCTGAGTGCAATTCAAAATAAAGGAATAAGTGTAATCGACGCTGGTCGCTGAATTAGCTGGCTGGCGTGGTATAAAAGCAGTGGGATAACCACCCCACAGCGGTCGTGACAGAACGGGAAACCGCAATATGTTCGCATCTCTCTGTGGGCTGTATTGTTTTACAGCCGGCCACGATAATTTCTGTCGACCGCGTTTGGGGATGTAAGGCTATCCCTTGACTGTCTCCGCAAAACTGCTCGGAATGGAACGGAACAATAGCTTGGGGTGTAGTTAATGTTGATGCGCTATTCGCAGGCTCTTCAAATTGTGACATGCTACAAATTATATCCCCATTGAAAACCATGGTCCGAGTTCATTGGCAGGTGAGCCGTGTAATCAACCCTTTCTTGTCTCTACCTTTCAGAGCCGTCAACTCAAATTTGGCTCCGAATCAACATTTGTTACGTTCATTGCGACCTTTTGTCGCGCACTCTCTTGGGAAACGGAGGATACTGTACAAATCATTGTAAATTGAAGGCGATTTCAGTTTCGTGACGTGTTTCACGCAAGCTTTTCGGCTCAAGTTCTAATCAGCAATCAAATGAGTTGTCGCTCGGCAGGTACACTTACACGACTTTGTGCCTTCTAATAAGATTCCTTGTATATATCTTAATCGGGCCTCAATCAGGCCTTATACGTTAGGTCACGATCAATCCTGCTGAATCGATTTAGTCTTTGATTTTGATCTACAACATTTAACTGAACGCTGTCGTTTCACTCGGAGGACATTTGTACAGGAAGTGAAGTCAACGCAGGTCACTGTAAAACAAAAGAGCAAGGTTAACCGTTTCTTTGAACAGCGTTCAATCGTTCTAAGTGATATACATGTATCTATAATTTTTCAAACCCAGGATGATTGATCAAATCTACGGTCTGGCCAACAAAAAAACAATTACCGACAGGTAGACATTCAGTTTAGGGGCGCCGGTGTATATCATCTATTTCACCGTTGATGAATTGCATTAGTGATTAATTCTGCGTGATTTTTAACCAACCTTCATAATTACTTTAAACAAAGCTAGAAAACAAACACAAGAGAAAACAAATATGAATGTTGTTTTTCATCTGAAAAAGTTTAGTTTGAACTTAAAAAGTAAGATTTTAAACCACACAAAGACAATACACAATATATAGCTAAGACACTCTCACAAGCATAGACATCCGGACACGTTGAGTCGAGGCAGTCTAGGCAGCTTACGCAGCAAGTTTCATATCTATAAGTTTAGATTAACCTTGCTTAGCGACTTGGGTCCAGGGACGGGTCCGGGTAACGAATGAGGACATTTGACGGGATTAATTTATGTCCAGTTTAGAAACCGAATGCGCATGATACGCCCGTACCTATGTGTAGACAAGGATGGAGAAGGAGCTCTGCGGCGGATGAGAAAACGAGCAAGACAAGAGCGAGAGGGCCTGCGCCAAATCCCGGAGCTTGGATGAGTGTGTGTGAGGCCCCCAACATAATGATTTCAACCGAAGGAATGCCTATGATCATTGTTTGGCAACAAATTAATTGGCCGGACTCGGCGGGTAATTGCGTGGACGTCGCGCTGGGCGTTTTAATTATCGACACTATAGCTGCTTTTCCACGCAAGGTGTGTCTCAAGTTCCGTGATCTCTCAGCTGTCGTACTTGTCGCACAAAGCGACGAGATACTAATTTCGACAACGACGTCGCTTGCGAAACTCTACGCCAAGCAATGCCAAGAAGGTTACGATGTGTTGTTTTGTACATCCCAGCGTGTCCCTCCGGGGCTAATGTGTTATTGTAATTTACTCTCGGGTCCTAAATTTACGTATTTCGGTCGTCGTTTATTTTTATATTTACAAAACCCAAACTTAATTTACCTCTGCTTTTCTGATGCGCGCCAGTCATGCGCCGGTCTCGTTCTTGCGTGCTTATACCTCTACACCTTTCTCGATGCTTCTTCTTTTTTATTTTTTCTTCATTTTTTTTCAATTTTGCCCACCGAATATAAAAGCTGTAATCAATTTTCGTAAGAATAATAAGAAATATTTATATATATATATATATGACAACAAGATGAACTTGAACCTGAGCCTTACATTTCCATTCGTTTAGGAAAACATGTTTTTTTTTTTTTTTTACAAAACTGCTGATGTTTAATGACAAGCAAATTTATTCGATACACTCTCATCAATCGCAAATTCAGGCCAGAATAGTTGTCCACCATATCAGGTCTTGATCCACGAACTGGTTCTAATAGATGATATAGAGAATCTTGTACATAGAGAAAAAATGAACTCGTATGACTAACGCACATTTCGTTAACCGCATTCTTGCCTCGACGACGCTGACCAAAAATATAGTAAAAAATATGAAGTCCAGGTATCCAAAACTGTTTGGTTAAAGAAAAAGTGCCATAAAAAGATATGATAAGGTATGTGAATATAGACAGCTTGATTTATACGTCGTTAGATGATGTTTGATATTGAAGATCTATCAAGACTACAATATTTTTCCATCGCCCGATGTCGTAGAATTTGATCAAAAATTCGGATCACAGTTGGAGTAAGGTTGATAATTTATTTGTCCCACACAACCTATACGAATCCGCGGCTGATTTGGATTCTAGAAAGTCAATGTCGATTGCACATTGGATTGCAGAGAGCTAAGTAATTTTTTGATTTTTTTGTTGTTTTCAAAATAATTTAAGATGTTTATATAAAATTTTTGATATGCAAGAAATTAATTATTTTTATGGCTGATCTCTTGGAGAAACTAGTAAATTCATCTGTCTTTTTATCTTTACAGCTGACGTCATGATCGTTGTATTGACACAATGCAAGTTCAAAGATTTACATATAACAATGAATAATTCCGAGTCATTGCGATTATGAAGAACAGTCGAAAAAGCCTATTATCCGTCGAGAGTATCAGCACCCAGCATCTTCGCGTGGGTGTCCATCAGGCTGCAGCGACCCTACCGGCAAACCGCCCCCGCACAAGGTCCGCTAGACACCTCCTCAGACACCCTTTCAATTTCCTATATTTCTTGATAATCATCTCCTTGGCACTTTCGGTGCTAGGTTATGGCTCCCAGTCTGACCTCAATTCGTTTCTTTTGCTCTCAACTTTTTTCTTATGTTTTTTATTAAGCCCCAAGTAGGCTCTTTTTTTTTCAATGAAATCGTTTATCGTCTATCAAATTGTTTCGAATCGAATTCAACTTGTTGAGAGACACTGACTCTTTTTTCGTCAACGTGGCTTGTAAAAGCTTTTAGTGAATTTGTTAGTTGGGGAAAGTTTTGCGTGGATCACTAATGGTCTTTTTGGATTGCGTGAAAGTCCTTCTGTGAAATTGATTCCAACATTGATTTATGAAATTAATTTATATGTAAACAATGAAACAATAAAACTTAAAATATTGTCCAGTGAGAATATTTAGTCTTTCTAAGAAAAAGAAAGCCTTTATTCAGGCAGTGATATGATAAATGCAAATAATATAAATTCTACAAGTCTTTAATGTATTTAGTTTCTGGACGACTGTACAAATTATCAGCTGTAATACCTGTCTCAACAAAGTTAAAATTCAATTTCTTCTATGTCCGAATGATAACTACACATGTAAATGTAGAGCAAAAATGTTATGCATACAAAAATCGTCCAAAAAACTGTGACACAAAATGGTATAAAAACTGAAGTATATTTTCCTTAACAAAAGTAAACTTTGAAAATCATAAGTTTTGTTATTAACGTTCATGATCGAAGACGGGTGTGATCTATAAATTCAGCGGATCCGGAGTTCAAGTGTTTTACAGAAAAGCAGCGTGCAGAATACGGATACAATTTCTCATTCGATGAATATTTATCGAAATGCAAATAAGATAAACTAGAGTGTATTTCTCGTGAAATTGAGATTAAAGACTTGTAAAGCACGGAATATGGAAATGATTTTCGATTGACGAAAATTATTCAATCTATTGGTATCGTTGCGAGAGGTTGTTTGCACAGTAGAGAAGTTCGTTGCACTGGCGAATAGTAATTTCGTAAAATCCGTTACTAGAAACGATAATTTAACGATCGAGGTTCGAAATCATCAAACCATCATAATGTATTGAACAGGACAAAAGTGGCATTTAAATAGTAAGCATTGTCAATCCGTTGCAAGGATTGATATGCGTGCCCTACTGGGTCAGGTAGGAATCTAGAGCGCCTGCCAAGGTGCTGTAGCCGTTTATAATGATATGCACGCGAAATTTATTTCGACCGTGAATTCATGTGTCAAGGTATTATTGTACCGTTAAAGGTACGGTTGGGACGACTTTGCATAAAAATACAGAGTGATTGGATACTTTAGAAAATGTAAACGCTACAGATTACGTTCACTCGGGGAAACAATGTTGCTCCCGACGTGCTGAGCCTTTTCGCAACTTACGCGTCAATTCTCAGCGAAAAACATTCACTGTACTCATGTCTGCTTTGGCAACGGACTTTTTTCGTTTCATCAGATTGGTGCACTTCGTACGAAATCAAAAAAATTTATCCCAACTTCGACATGTCCATTTTTTTTCAAAGGGATTAATGGCTTAAAACATTATTTTAAATTAAATATGCTTACATTTTTGAAATTTTCCAATCAGCTTCGTACAATTAATAACAAAGTTACTGCAAGGTTACTTGATGATAACCGTAGAATAAACGTTTGAAGACGGTTTAGTGCTTGATTGCTTTTATACATACCTGATTATGTTGTTTTTCAGACTTTTTGTCGATTAATCTCATTTTGAAGATTGAATGTCTCTTTAGACATTTACTTGTCTTTGAAATTCTGACAAAACGAGTTAGGTGTATAAAAATTGAAAATTTATCTTCAAATCCGAAATAAATAATCTTTATATACTTTACTGTAGTCCAAAATTTAGCAATATGTGAAATTTACGTGCAATTTCAAATTTAAATATTATAATTTTATTAAGTAGCAAAATGCCTGCACTACAAAAAATGTATTAATGAAAGACTTATCGAGAAATCTAATTCACTTATATTCAATTTTCATCTTACGATTGATGTCAAGTAACTTAAAAGTAACTTTTTTCGAGTATATCTGAATACAAGCAACTTCAATTAAAGTTATTTTAATGTTACTATAAATGCGTAACCGTTCTTTAACGTTACTTTAAAAGCCGTTACACTGTTTCATGAAGGAATGAATTAATACATCAGAGATATTTGTGGATTTTGTAAGATTATAAAGTGATAGTTATCAAAAATTAAGTATAATTATTCAGAGTTTAAAAAATTATCTGTGAGTCTAGATGAAATGTTTACCTGTCGGGGTTTAAAAACGATTACATCTTATTCCGCGTTGTACAGTCACACCTTGGATACCTAACGATTATTAAATTACAAGAACGCACTCCTGATATTATTATTTCATTAAAACATTCTGAAGTTGATGTTCAAGCCTATCGCCAAACGTTAACAATAAAATTAATATTATTACAATGCTGGCATTTTTCCGTGTGCAATTATATCCCATCGATTACGTAAAGCAGTTGGTGTGTGCGTATCGGCAAAACAAGTCGTAAATTTGTACACACGTATCCGTCGCAATTGCTTTTTAATTGTTAATATAAATCGTGCGCCTGGAAGCCATGCGATGGCAACTAGTTTTATATTGTATTTTCGAACTGGTAGCTATTTTGCGTTGAAAGCATCAGATATAAAGTACACCTTTATGAAAACTATTATGACAGTAACATCGAAGCAGTTGAAAGAAGCGTGGCTCTAAGTGACGGTAATTAACATAAACGCAAAGGTTTTTCGCGCGCAGTGTACGTATACCGCGCTAGGCAGCTATTTTTAGAGATCGAGTCACGTCAACCGGTCTCCCATAAAGTCTTTACGCACATTGACGCGCGCCCAGGCACAATTTAATACACGAACACATCAACAGGCACAAAACTTCCTCGTTTCCGTGAAACCAGCACACTCCAAAAAGTCGCACTTTCATACAAACGTAAAAAATCCACAAATTATTTAATTTGGTTATTATTGATAGAGTTCTATTTTCTTTTCCTAATTCGAACTACCCTATCATTCAAATAATTCAAATTGAAAGTCACAAAAAATAGACGATAGACGAGTTTTACAAGTATAACTATTTTGTTGTTTTAGTAAGACTTTTTTCATTGAAAGTAGCTCGGATAAACGCGGATCAAGTATCTTTAGATTTTCCTTCAATTTTTAGCAATTATGTACACGTTTATTTATAATTATAGTATTGATAGAATACATTGCCTTAACAGTTATCTACTTTCATTCAAGATAGGTGTGATTTGTTATTAACGAATGTTCGTGACAATGATTGCGTGTGTGAGAATTTGGATTGTTACCGCAGTATACTTACATGCTAACTGCTGTTCATTTTTTAAAGTATGAATAAGAAATAAAGTCCTTAAAAAAGTTCTTAAATGACAAATCACGATAACACTCTGCATTAATTTTAAATTAATGCAATTTTCTTGAAATTTTGTCGAAAAAATTGCGCCTATGTATATCAGTTATCCCCAATTGAAAGTATATTTTTTTAAGTACTTGTATTTATTTTATTATTCGAGTTGAAAAAAGACGTATTGAAAAGAAATAGTTTCGATGAATATAGAAATTTGTCATACAAAAACTTTGCTATTACAATTGTTGTTTTTATGAAATTTATTGACTGAGTAAACAGCATTTGCTGCGATACTTCATATCATAAATCAATACATTTCTAACAATATTATTTTTTTACGCGCAATAAAAAAACAACAGGGACACAATGAAACTGAGAGATAAGTCCTACCTTAATATGGTGCCGGTATATTCATATACGTCTCTCTGTTATGATGAAAATCCTCGGAAAAAACGCTTCACTGTCAGCCTTGAAATTTTTTTCCAAGAGATGTGTGAACTTGAAAGATACTATAACTTATGAATAATTATTTCTATTCCACGTCATCTGACGGAATGAGAAATGATGTTCTTTATGTTTTATACCTAGCTCTCTCGAATCACGAACCGGATTGGGTTAAAAAGAAAACCCTTTTTCATGAAATGAAATTCCCATCCGTATATACATCTATAAGAATGCAGACGAAAGCCGAACGCGAATATCTGAGAAAAAATAAACTCCGTAATATAACATCCGGCGAGATAAATAAAACCGCGCACTATGCTATTACGCCGGTATAATCGTCGATAATGATCACGGATTTGCGACACGGGATCGCGTAAACAATCGCGCGTGCTCGACGATTTGTTATTTAAATTTTGGCCATCTTTTTATCGTGACTCGTGTTTTGCTTTCTCGGATTTGTTGCGAAGTCGTATCTCGCGAGCAATTTCGCTGGGATCTCCGGTACGTGTCCCTTGCGACGACCCTGAAGAACACGTTTTTCGTACCGCCCCCCTCGGTTTCGCGCTGTCTAGCTGTCAAGAACGTAAATCCACCCGGTGACGACTACCGCGAGTCCGAGTGAAAAAAGCAACAGCAAAGAAAACAAAAACGTCCGCCAAAAACGACGAGAACGTGTGAAGAAAAATATGTCCGGTCTTTTTTGAAACCAGAAATGTTTATGGATGTGTAGTATTTGCACGAACAATGCCGCGTACAATGTTTAATTTCTCTGGTGTAAATTGAGAATAACTTTTTTCGCAAACAATAGTCGGAGCAGAGCGGTTCCGTCAAACACCGGGAGCGTTGCTTTGACATTTGTCGTTTCTTTTGCCACTTTCTGGTGTTAACACACTTTGCTCCAATTTGGAGTAAACAGCTTAAATTAACAATACGTATTGGCTTAAGTGCTCATGAGCGAAAGGTTGATCACGCAAGAGAGATCGAATAGCAAACATCCAGAACGCACAGCTGGCGCCTTGCGCGTTCGCATTTTCCACAACTGAGTGTATATGGATTTTATTTTGCAAGTGGAACTAACTTGATTAACCTCAGCTTGACAGCTCAAATCAGGTGCAATACCGATAATTGTAGAATCTACATTTAACCCGTTAGAATTTGACTTTCGAAATGTCCTTTCCATTCCTCGTTATCTGTGACGTTTCATGCATTCTCGAGCCTGAAAACGAGAATATTTTTACGTTATTCAATCAGAGCACGTGGCCCAACCGTATTAACCTTCATGATATATAATTATCGAATCAAAATCTACAAACTTCAAGAGAGACAGTTGGATGTAGATCTGACAGGGTGAAAAAAGAGACGGAGATTGGTAGTAAAGACGGGTGGTGCGTGCTGGTTGAGCGCGTGTGCCAGTGTATCTCTATATCTCTTAAAAACTTATTTATCATCGCGTTTGCATCGCAATCAGACGAAGAATAACAATTAGCCTCGGCATAGACGTGCTGACGAGGATATTTACTTATCTCGAGTTGACTACATCGTGAGACGTGTCGCGGATGAATATAAATGATTGTTACGCGCGCAGTCAGCCAGACACCTTTTACGGCTGATAGTTTCGCAATAACAAGCTTGCAGACAGAAATTTTAGAATTCCGATTGGCAGTTGTCAAGGTTTCTGTTTCACTATATACTGACTTACCCTGTGCATTGACAAGAAGGCAATTGATATACGTCAAAATCAAAACTTATCATTTTAATTTCATTTTGTGTCAGTACTATCAACTTTTGTCATGTACCAAGTGAACGCAGGTTCTTAGCGTTGTCAGAATTTTTCAATGTGACGCGATTTATCAATTTTTTGTGACAATCATGATATCATTCGTCTCTTAGAAATATTGATTAGACCGGATAATATTCAAATATCAAACATAATCTGATTTGAGTTTAGCCATTCAATATCTAATAAAAATGAAATTATGTTCAATCTCTCGGCCAGGCATCACGTCTGAATGAAGCATATTTTTGAATTTTTTAGAAACGTACTGAGCTGAAAAAATGTAAAAATTAGTACAACTGCTTGGCACAGCAAGGCGATTTTTTTAGATGGTTACCGCACCATCCTAGTGAAACCAACTGAACTAGATTCGTGTAGCATTATTACATAAGTCCTTAAAATTTATGGCGACCTAGATAATTTACAGCGTGTTCAATTATGTTCGCTTATTAATCGGTTTTCAGTTTTAATTTTCAGTTTCAATTTTCGAAAAGGGCCCTTTATTGTTTTGGGCGAGTCCTAAATTCAGGTACGCGGACCCTGTCGAGACAATGTTGCGTAAATGTTCTAAATTTTTCAGGTATTTCAGTATTTTATATTTACTTACACATACAATAAAAAGGTTTTCATTTTTCGGGACGCCGAATTTTCAGTTTACATCAAATAAAATCGCGTAAACAAAAAAGTCGAACAAATTCACTCTTTTTACAGAACCCACGTCTGAGTCAGCAGTAATGACGATGCACACGATTTCGTTGCTCATTTTTTCTTTCAAAAGCAACGAATAGAGACAGAATCTATCTCTCTTTTCAGTCGTGACAAACAAAAACAGAGATATTCACGCCTTTTTTATACAAGTATTAAACCTAAGGCAACTCATTTAGTACGTTATATTATTCGGTCGTGGGATGTCTTTTTTTATGTTTAGGTCAGAAAGAGACACAGAAAATGAAAAGTCGAAAATCGCGTAAAACTGACGCACAGTGCTTCCTGACATCATTTCTCTCAGCATTCTAACACCAACCCTCTTATTTTTTAATTAATATCTACTTATAAACCCTTGCCACGTTCGGTTTCTTGCGCGGCCCTTGGCTTGCACGACTTTATTCTCTACTCTCATTTCACTTATAATTTATATTCTGATGAATATGATTCGTTAGTGAAACTGCGTTCTATAACAATAATCAAACTCGTTTAGGGATTTTTGGGAGAAATAAATCTGCGAGAACGTGACTACTAAACTAGAAACTATTATATCAAACAAGCATATGAAAAATAATTCGTCTTATAATTTATCTCTGAAAAGTACTATATAAAAGTATAAGTTACAATCATTCTTTTGTAGCAACCTTTTTTGTAGCCTTTTACCTCATTTTTTTCTAAAAATACCTTTGAGAAAAAAACACAATTGACTTGTGATTTTAAAAGTGAAATAAGAAATGTGATCGCATCAAGTTGCTTCATGATTATTCGGCACGTGCGCAATCAAAAATGCACCAGTGCTTTTCATTAGCATACTGTTTAGCAGAACGTTCATCCGACACGCGTAAGTAAATTTTGCTCGTCAAAACAAAGGTGTCCTTATATTCAAAAAGACTTGGTGCGCTCTGTTACGTTTGCACGTGGACAATCTTGCGACGATGGAAAGGTCGCGAAGCCGTAATATTATGCGAGATTTCCTCCTGGCCCAGTGCTGAATGAGCCTGCACCTCGTAGGACGCCACTAACCCACTTGTTCTCCGTATACTAATGAGAATGAAAATGAGATGGCTGCGTGTATATTTTAATTCCCTCAGGTGCAGGGACCTCTGCAACTCGTTTTGTGCGGTCACAACGATGGAACAGGTACGACACAGTTTTTTTATACAACTCATAAAAGACAATCGCCTAAGTTTGTGCGAAAATGTTAGAACAAGTGTTGTTGTGTTGTCAAATCGGTTATAATATGAACTAATCGATGTATTGCAACGGGCATTTGAAAAAATTCGTTGCAATTCGCAGTGATGTGGAGGGTGGGCAAGGAGGAGGGAGGTGAAAGGGAAGAAAAAACGGTTGAGAAAAAAATGTGTGTTTCGTTTAACAGAACGGCTGCGTCTTGATTTCAACAATGGGTCCGGAGCCGCGCCTGAGAATCACACGGGGTAGCTGGAACAGATAGACGAATGCGTTTTACATATGCACGATTGTTTCGTTGCAGGAAGGAAATCGAGTGAAGAGGAGAAGAAGGGTTTTTATGCTCTGGCACACAACGCGGAGACGACCATCTATCTCAGGGGTGTGATCTTTTTCCCCATCGCGGCTATAAGACTATCAGACCATGGGGGTCACAATAGTTTGCATATACTTTCCCAGAGGGATGACACCGCGGCACTATATACCTGGACCTTTAAACACACCTCGGCGTGTAAAAGGATAACGTATGGAGATCTATGCAAAATCGCGTTTACCTGCGCAAGGATGTATCCGTCCGAGGGTTGCCCTGCCCGGCCATTGTTCCAGATCCAAGAAGAAGGGTTGGCCACCCTTAAATTTAAATATATGCAGGCAGCGATGAGACGACACCAGTGACGTCCCCCCAATAAGATAGACCGAGGTGTATTCAAATGCGTGCATTACCTGAGATCATCCTATTCAAACAACCGAAACCCCGATCATCGGAAATTTATAATAATGGTGAGACGCAATGTGGCTCGCCACCAGCGAATACTGTGGGAAAATCGCTGCTTCTTCTTCAGCCTCTAGGCCGTTTGCAAATTTTGCTTCAACGTTATAACCCGACCGTGCGCGTAACCAATTTTCAACTTTGTGCCCTGTGATTTTTCCTTCGAGAAATATAGCCATCTCGACTGTGCTTCTCAAATGTTCCATCATTATTCAATTGCCGTCTGTTATTCCGGCAAACGTTTTTTTTTTCGACCTAAGTTAAATAAATTAATTATCAACATTTATTTGATCTCTCACATAGTCCAGCCTTAAGTAATTCTATTCTGAAGTCAAAAAATGGCTCAGCAGAATGATGAAACGTGTTTCGCGAAAAAAGAGGGGCCATAATTTGTAAGGATTCTTCACAAGAATTTTGTCGAATTTCGCTGAAATTCTTACAATCAGAGAGCACAAAGCTTAAGCGGCGCTATTTTTCAAGGATTTGCCCGAGGGCTTAGCACTATCGGCGCCTAACGTGGGGCACGCGACCGCATGTTAATGTCGTTTCCCCGAGTGATAATTAGGTGAGAAGGTTGAAGGTCAGCGTCACTATGTCGTCCTATCGAAAATTAATGCAACGCTCCACAGGGATGTGTTGTGGCTCAGACGTAATATGCAAATCGGCCGCTCGAGCGCAGCAACAACAACACCATACGAACAAGGAAAAAGATCGCTCTTCCGCTCGCCACCCCTGAAAAAGAAGAATAATGCAGCTCCGCTACACTCGTTTGTTTTGCGCTTTCTCTTTCTGTAGACTCTTCTTTAGCACGTCGTACTCTTGCTTATCGTCCTGACTCGCGTGCTCTTTTCCTCCTTCTCTCTCTCTTATTCTCTCTCTCGCTCTCTCATCTGACAGATAAATAATTCATCGAGTCTGCATGCTTTATGACGATTATGCTAATCCTAACTTGAACCTGTTACCTTTGCCGCGAAACCCAACGCCTGCACAGCCAACTGAATGGATGACCACACGTATGACTTCGGAAGCTTTGACTCCTCCTCTTTTTTCGTCCGTATCAATGAGCGGCAAATAAATTCATTCATCCGAATAATTAGCCGATTTGCATTTATCCGGACTCTTTTTATGTTAGTGTCATCAAATTATGCATAGCTCGAAATATGTTATCGCCATGAAACGTGCACCAATTTTTTCACTTTTCATACAGTACGTGTTGGGAATCATGGTTGATATTTGTGTTATGGTCCAAGCCTTTTTTGTTATAGATATGAGTAATTATACTCTTGTACTCTATAAAAAGTTTAAACTACTAATTTAATTTTAAAGTATTTAATCGACCTTTCACCTGTTGCAGCAAGTTTTTTTCTATGGTTAATGAGGTGGTTTTTATGAATAAAATCCGTAAAAATCTGTCACCTTATATCCTACCTGGAAAGACGTCGCCGATTGCGCAACACGGATTATTTATATGTTTAGAGAGAGATTAAAGTCAACGTACTTAAGAGGTATTGTACAAAATATAAGTCATCGGACAGGTCATACTTAATGTTTGATTTGATATGACACCCCTCCTAAATTATGTTAGGACGTAAAAAGGAATGTGTTTGGGGTCGACGTTCGACGCAGAGAAAAGTGAGTGTCTGGAGTGGGTCAGCAGTTTCCCAAAATGCGATAAGTAGGCGCCTGCCACTACCTTGCCTGCACCTGTTGGCCGCTTAGTTTGAAAGCGATATATCTTTGACGGCACCGTAGCAACTTTCTTGTTATTTTTTTTCTTGGCGTGATTTATATGTATGACGCGCCGGCGGACCTGTTCCCCAAAAGAGCTTTTCTCATCGCGAGGCTCAATAAATTTCTCATTTACCGAAAACTGTCTTAATCCATGGACATGGACAAAATTTTGAAATAATGTCCGTCTCCGGGGCGACGTTTTGTCCGAACAATGCGCCGCGTCAATGGCAGATACTTGATTCTATTGATCAGTTTGATTTGATCAATGTGGCGGAGCCGAGCCTTGTTCTGGGGTTTTCTGAACAGGTAGAGCAGGTAGCCCTGGGTGCACCGAGCTCCCTTTTGCTCTTTCACCGTCTTTTTTCTCTTGCGCCATATAGCATCCAATGCAGAAAAGGACGAAACACCAGTACACCCTATAGGGCGATTCGTCAACGAGTTAATGCATTTTTCTTTTCACATACAATAAGCGAATTAGACCTGGGTGCGCGGTCTGCAACTGAGCATTTAGGCAAATTTCGCATACTGTTATTTAAACGAGGGGCTAACCGAAATCGGCCGTTTTTCTCTGTTTCGTTAATGTATGCACGCATCGATCGTACGTTACATCTACCGATCAGCTAAAGAAAAGCGTTCGAGCCGTTTGTTCTCGCGTTACTTCTTAACGGTTTTTCATTCTGTAAACACACACATTGCACCATCACCTGTCGGTACCGGTCTAAGTTGACAAACGCAAAAATTTTCTTTTCTTTGGAATTTATTCCACGCTCTCTCACAGTTTCTCGTGCAGCTCCAAACCATTGCTGCCATTAATCATTAATTCGCATTTATCTACTCAAGTGAATGATTCTTGAAGAAATATACATCGGGTAAAAAGTAGCCACGGCTTCGGTGCTAATCGGATGGATGATGCCGCGCAACTTCTTAATCATTATTTTTAGAAATCCATCTCATTCTTGAAGTTATCACTGTCAAATAAATTTTCTTTTCTACGCGCTCTTTTGCAACGGTTTGATTGCATTGGCTTTACGTGGGTTTTGCGTGTGTTTACTCACTGAAGACGGCATACCCATTCTGTTTGTGTTTGAGAAGTAAATTACAATAATTGAATAGACCACTAATTCCCTCTGCTTGAGTGTACATACCCAAGGTATAACTAAGATTTGGGAGCTTGCAGTGTGTGCTTTATTCTCAAACGAAAGACTTTTTGTTTCTAACTGGAAGGGTGAAAACCAAGGTGAAAACAAAACTACACGGATACACAGTAAGCGAGACGTCTAGGTGGTGAACGCGAGTTTAATCTTTTCTTGTTTTTTATAGCAAGTTTGACATTATGAATTGCAAATCGGGGGAAAAGTTAATGGCACGGGTCGAAGGACAATCGAAGGAAAAACTAGTCTCACATTGTCACAGGCCTCTGTTTGAAATATTCAAGTTGCTGTCCTGACGCCAATTTTCAACCAAGTGTGCTTGGGTTCTTAGACCACAGATTGCGCCTGATGTACATATATACACTTACCAAATTTGACATTTTTCATTTATAATTTGCGTGAGCAAGTGATGACAACACGAACATATAGTAAATATTTTGGTAACAGAGCCCGCAATTTTGAATATTCAGATTCGTTTAGACGATTATATGTAACATTAGTTTGTATATATAGGTACCTTAGGCAAAATAATAAATCCATTACTTTTTGATTTTGAGAAAAAAACAAGAAGATAAGAATACGAAACAAAATCATATCATCTTACTTACATTTTAAATCATATTTTCATATTTTTCATATTTTCATATTTTTTTATTGGTTTCTAATTCCTACCTTTCTCTTCAAAGGTACAAAATATTTCAAAATTATAGATTTTTGCAACACATAAAGTTCTACAACACTGATTCCTCTGCTGTACAGATTTCTCTGTAATGTTTATTTCTTAATTTATTAATTACAAATTTGACATTTGAATGCTACATGTCGTGAGTTATGTCTCCCATGACAACTGTCGATTGTTTTATCAACAAGCGAGTGAAATAGTGGTTAAATGAAAGTAATTGTACCAGAATTAGCTAAATTCGTTTACTTGAGTGAGTGCTTAAACTTTTGAAGTGTAAGAATAAATATTCTTGCAATTGGTGAACATTGTACTGCTTTCAATTAGGTTGCATACACTATGTTCTAATTTTCTTAGTAACTGTAATTAAACATTTCCGTATAATAAAGAAGCGTAAGTACAATCATAAATAATAAAATTAGAATCCGCAATATTTGTCTGTGAATGATTAAAAAAGTCCTGAAAGAAAGACATTTGTGTATTTATTTATTCAAATATAAACCCTTTTCATATACACCACGATACTTAGGACACGTTCTGGATAATCCATTTACATTATTTCAGCGATATAAACCTTGCTGGTTCTTACTTTTTCGAAAATAAAGTATACCAAAAATAAGAAAACCGTTGTATCTTTCTATAGTTAACCATAGTCCAGTTGTGCCTACCATATTTCGCAAGGACATCTCGCTGCTGCATCTCTGCTTTTTCAACAGCCATCAGCTTAAAAAATAGGTTCTATCAACGTTTCTTACGTAGATGATCTCCCCTAAATCAACGTTGAGGAAGCGTAAGTGTGTTGTGCGAGTGACAATATTCATGAGCGATTGGGAGATAATAAGCAAGTCGTGATTCAACTCAAATATAATCAATCAATCTTAGATGATATATTTATTAAAATCAAATCTGAAAACAGTAAGTTTTTTATTTTCTTATTTTTTTGGAACAGAAGATTTTAATTTAAAATAGCTGAATTTTAGTAAAATTTTCTTACATCTCTTTCATTTCAAGTTGCAAAAAGTTTGTTTACAAATCTAATAAAATAAAAATTATACGATTACGTATTATAACAAATTGCAAATAATTTCAATTAATTTTAAGTGGACTATTTACATTCAAATTTTAAATGAATAAATAAAAATAACAATATCGGTCGCACTCCATTTCATTTCATTTTGAAATAAATCAGAAAGTATGTGTACGAATTTCTACCCGGTAAAGTCGCAGCAACATTGCCCGAGAAGCGTCCGGGATCGTATACAATGCCTAGGCAAAGGGTGAAATGTGAGACATTGTCTGACGTTGCCTATAATGGCTAGGCACTGTTGACACTGTACTGCCAGTGTCGGACATTGCTTGTAATATTAATATTTATAATAATTATAATAAGTATAAACTGCACATGTAGCTCGAAATTGCTTCTTTTAAATAGTTTCTGTTTCAATACACTGATACAACTGTTCATAACTGTTAATTATCAGTAAACGACACTAGAACGAAATCAACTTTATAAAGTAAAAACTTTTTATATTGAAAAAGCTTAAAAAGTTGAAACATAAATGATTATATTGGTTGTTACAACTTAATTATAAAAATTTCAGAGAATAAATTTTATCATTTAACTATAGAATAGGAGAAAATGTATTCAAGTTTAAACGAAAATGTTAAAATTATGATCAGTGCAACTACGACTAAGCGGAGCATTTCCGGCGACACTGGTATGCCGGGGCTCAAATAAAAATGCCGATGTAGCGTCGGGGAATGCTCGTGGCTAGAGGCAAAGCCAGCTTCTCCGGTCCGGTCCACGACGTACGAACTGGCGATTATAAAGAACAGTCTAAAACGACACACAAAAATCGAGTGTAGCCGTCGTTGGCTGCGTTTAAAAAACCAGTTATGCGACGGCCCGGCTAGTCGAGCAAGCAGCGAAAGAGCAAGCGCGTGGGCCGCACGGGTCCAGGTTGCTTTTGGTTCTCAGCTCTAGAAAGCAATACAAGCTGGAGCTGAAGACGCCGGTCGACGAATTTTCGTTGTCCTCCGCCTTCTTTTTTGTGACGTCACCACTCCAATGGATTACCAAAGAGCGTTATGTGCACTCAAAATTATGCAAATACGATGCAAATCTGAGCACACCGTGACGCTAATCCGCGTCACAATATTGGAGGTAATTGGCCGAGTGTGCGATAACATTTTGCATTTTATTTTCTTCCTCCGAACCCCGTGCACAACTGCGGCCAAATTAGTACTTGACGAAATTATTTGGCAAGTTTTTCTCCTCGAGATTACACGATTACATTTTTGTTTTCACGCGATACCTGGCAGACACCTTTATATTTAAAAGCTCAAATCATTGCAAATCAATACCTCTTACTTTTGTTTGTCCCTCACAATTGTTTTTGAGTGTGTTTTAGTCAATTACACCAATCAGAGAATTTTGATTATAGCTTCAGGTCAGGACTTAAAAATTTTTTATTTAAGAATGTAAGCACAAGCATACGAAAGGTTCTGTGAAAAAAGGATTCTCCGAGAGAAAAAAGTAATTAAAATCCTGACGTTTTAATGACCTCGTTGTCGGGCTCGCAGGTTACAGTTCAGTTGTGAGAAGCCAAGATGCTCGCGGTCAACAAGGTTGATGAATGACGAACGGTCAAGGAGCGCCAAAGTTATCAGAGGGTAATCTGAGACTCAAGTCCTTCTGTCTCGCCGCAGATCTTAAAGCCATAGTGCCGCATCAAGAGCGAGGTCAGGGCGACGTTGAGCGAACCCTCGAACGCGCTCTTTGCGAGGAAACTTTTGTCGAATACTCTGCGGACACCAGAAGCAATGAAACGTTTTTCGCGTGGCTTATTAAAATGTTACGTCATGATCCAACAATGCAACCAGACTACTGTCCCTGAAAAGTGGCTTAGCGTGTAAACGATGAGTCCTTGACCCACTGGGGCGTACCATTTTCACGTTTGACATTATTATTCTCGGAGTCTCTCTCGCAACGTTGTTGGTGCAAGTATATTCCGGCGGAGCGTCGCCGAGATCACGCGTGTGTCGTAACCGGCCAGTCGCGAAAAAGAGAGAGACAACTAGCCGAGAGCGCATTTTTTCAAAACAAGAGCCCGAGCTGTTCGTGACTCGTGACTTGCGTGTCGATGAAAACGATCCCAGAACGGAGTCTGCGAGAGCGCAAGTGACGCCTTATTTGAGTTCACTGAAGCAGATTTTTATTCATGCAGCCGACCACCTTTTTCTCCAAATGCGCCGGTCATTGTTCCATCGCGAAGTTACCGCGCGGTTTGCCTTTTGTCAAAAAGGCCACTTGCTTTCTTTATGTATCAGCATCACTTTTGTCCAACGCCGAGACTGTGCGAGTTGGAACCAGCAGTCGAGCAAACTTAACTGATCCAGATAGAAACTTTATGGGCGACGTTTATCACATTAACTTCATTGCCGCAATTACCTCGCTGATTCTCCTAGAGAAAGGTAGACTTATCTTTTTGGAGAACAGGTGATTCCACAGGCCTTAATCTTACCAGGCAAACGGTCATTGCGATGACATTACAGTGGAGAAGAAAAAAATGGTATCCAGGTGTTTCAAAAGGTGGTCGTGAATACGTTTTTTTGTTCGGTAAGAGATATTTCATTAGGTCCGTGAAGAAAGTTCAAGCGACCATTTAAAGTAGATATTCTTAGATCACTTTTTTAAAGTATAATAACATATAATTAACTATCACTGTCTACCATTTTATGAAGAGTGTTAAAATTGGAACTATTATTTCAAGATAGCTTAAAAAGTGAACCGATCGCTTGATCATGCTGATCTCAATGTACTTAAGATTTTGAGATTGCTGTTTTGAAAATATTAAACATTTCTGTTTTATACCTATTGATTGTATTTTTCATAGAGAAACAATATTTTTACTATAAGTTGTTTATATACTGACACGCTCGAAGAAAGAATGTTGCTAAAAATTACCAATATATATTAACAATACAGAATTATGCAAAAACATTGCAAAAACATGTTAGAACATACCTAATAACATACGGTTGAAAATAACATTAACTATTAATTGATTATTAATTTAAATGTTATCATATATACGTAAAACTGTAAAATTATATTGCTATGCGAACAATAAATGCTTTTTTTTAAATAAATGCTTTTAATTTTTGAGTTTTACATTTTTAGTGTTTACAAGTACACTCGTTCTGTTTTATTAATTTGTAACTGAGAACGTATTCGCTGAAACTAAAAAATCAGTCGATTGTAGTGATGGTCGTAGACCCCGTTAAACTCTTCAGCTGGACAGATGTTTGGAGCTTCTCACTGGGACCCCCTTAAATACTATAAGTTTCTCACGACCAAACAGGAGACCTGTCTTGAAAGTATAGTGTATCAGGATGTTGCGCAACGCATCACTTGGATTTTGCAATCGAATTTTCCTTTAACTATAAAAACAAGAGACAACAAATCAATATCACTGATTCTCATTTATTGGATTGTTCAGGTGTTTTTTAATTCAACAATGGTCAATTTCAACGTCATCTCAAGAAACGAGCACGCGTCTTTTCAGAATTGTACCCGATGGCGGAATGTTGATTAAGCGGCGATTATATGGATGAACAAAAAAGTGCAATTTTTTGCTCTCCTCGCTTGAGTTGAAAAAAATATTTCTCGCTTCGACCCAACGACTTTTGGAAAGGTTGGACAGGTTTTTGCTACCCGTTAGTCAACATTGTATGGAGGCAGGCGGACTAGGCTTTCAGATTTCGAGAAGATTACGGGCCGCGTTTGACCCACGCTTCACCGACCGGTTCATTAGATTTCTTGAAATGTGAAATAACGTGGGCCTAGCGCGCTCGTCCCTCGAGTCCCTGGAGATTTATCAGACGCGGTCGAGAATAGATTAGGACCCCTAGAAAACACGTGTCACAAGAAAATTTTTTGAAACAATGAGACACGTTGATTCGCCCAATCCGCTTCGCATTCTTGATCCCTTCAAGGAATATTCGTCCACATTTCTTAGGATTGCTGATTTTTGTTTTTTTTTTTTTTGGATTCGGTGAAACATTCATTCTGTGTGACGCAGGTCTATCTGCGCTTAAAAAATTGAACAAAAAATGATCCAAACAATTCCGGTAGAGCAAAGTAAATAAAACAAGTTCGTTTTTTTTAAGTTTTCACGTCAGATTAAATGCTTGTACCAAGTCAACATAATTGAAGTACTATTGAAATTTTAACAAAATAAATGCTACAGGAAACTTATTATTGAAACATAATGTTTCACCAATTATATATAATTACACATATAAGAATTGGAACAAATCAATCATTTGAGCAAAAAGCGGTACGCAGATAATTAATTTATTTTATAATTTATCAAAAACTACGTTTGGGAACAAAATGTTTGCAAGGTTTTTTGGTTGACATATGATTTCGAAATATCGCTTGATCGTTATTTTTGTCTATGCAAGCCAATGACGCAAGGTTTTCCAATACTTTTTTTCCGACTGAGCAGTAGGAATATGTGTTCATAAGAGTAAAGGTATTTCATGCTATAATAATATAAAAATAAAAATACAGGTTGAAGAAAAATATCTTGATACATAGATTTGTAATTAAATTATAATAATGTTTACTTTAAGATCTCAGGTGGTTTTCTTTTGATGTACTTGTGTTGGCCTATTAGTTGCGAATTTTCAGGCTTGTGTTAACACCGCAAAAAGTGCAGCTGAACAGGCTGGTTTACAAAGATACATGTACCCACTTACAGGAAGGTCATACAAAAAAGCTAAGTAAAAAAGCTAAATCTCGACAGGTGCTTTCTAGACGTCTGACGTCATTGGTATACTAATACACTGCGTTTTAGCCATGGAATCTCTGAGATTCACTAAGCTTTGAAAAATTTAGATAATTTGGATAACTAGAGGTGGATAAAAACTGATGTATTCATGATTATACAGTACATCACGCAAAAAGTCTAAGAAACACCTTTTTTCAACTAATAAGAAAATTGCTTGTCCCATCTTCGCAGATAAGGGATGAGGGATAAAGTTACAATACAAAAATAGAAAGAAAGATGGAAGGAGAAAAAAATCAGTATCAAAGAATATAAAGAAAGTACCGTTTTTGAAGTTAGAGACACTAAAATATAAACAGTTAATTTGAAGAATTTTTGAACAAATAATGTGGGCGATTATGAGTTTTAAAGTCTAAACGAGGTAACTTTTTGCTAATAATAAGTCTGTTTTTATAATTATTGTCTTCAATCAATTTCTTTTGAAAGTTAAATTCATATTTTTTTGGGTACATTTTTCGAATATATTGCTCCTATAATTGCGACAAAAAGTCCATCAATGATTCATGATTTGAGATGTCAATTTTACTGTCAATTCTGATTTCAAAGTTTAAGCTAAAAATATGTCAGGCGTGTTTTAAACAACAATTTATACAATTGTTAATTCATATGCTTTCTGCTTGGGAATAGAGTATCAACCAAATTTATAACATAAATCGGATAAAAAGCAACGATTTGATTTTATTTCTGTTTCTTGTAATTGAAACGTCAATTTTGCAGACTCTGCATATAGGTCGAGACTCAATAGCAAAGCTGTGACATATCAATTTTTATTCAATGGTTAGTTAATGATAAAAGTACGTTTTCGTGATCATTTGTTCGTTGCATTCTCGTTATGCCGTATTAGCACTGCTATATCATGTGTCGTTACACATATCAGCTTGCATGTTTAACAGTGTTATTCACTATATCATTAAGCCTATAAAGAAGTTGTTGCAATACTTGATATAGCTAATTTACAATATTTCATATCAATACATATTTCTAAGACTGACAAGGACGAGAGAAACGTATATGACATTCAGAATTTATTCCCATGTTTATCTTCACTATTCTGAAATCAATTACGATTTAAAAAAAACCTGTTTTGTTTTTACTACTAATCCTTTGCATTCCAAAAGAAGAAAAAGACAACCATAAAACGATCAAAATATTTTTTTTATTCTTCCTAAAATCTTAGTTTTCTTCGAAAATCATTGATTGGGTTGTACTGTATTAGCCGGTAGGTTGAATGGTTTTGTTTTAATGTTGAATTCCGAATAGGCACAATTTAACAATGAAGGGTAAATAAAACCAGGTAAACCGAGAAAAGGCATACTACTTGCACTATACGGCACTCGACTTGCCATTCACCAAGCCCCTATGAATGAACCAAACGAACGCACGGTGCCAGCTTTATACACGCGCTGCCGTAACAGAACTCAGGCTTGTCCGGAGAACGGCGACGCGAGACAGCAACGGAGAGCGGACGTCTCGGAACACCTGAGAAAGATATCTCCCGTACGTCGTCTTAAATATATGCAAGCCCGTACATCGGTCCTGTGTGGCCTCACATTGTGTTATTATTCAATAGCGATAGAGTAATTGATCTCGGTGCAGTCAAGCGCGAACGTCGTGCGTCTAGACATTTCGCACTATACTTCAGACATTTTTCCGGGATCCAAGATACCTTTTTCTCAGCTTGTTAATTTTCTTGTAATAATCATTTTGACAAAATTTGAAAATGACAGCATGACGGGAATATAACGAGTTTCAATAAATGTTATTATTTTGTCATTTTACCTGTTGAATATCTGATCTGTCCGTAACGTAAAAAGTCCAACACCACTCTCAAGGTTCGATTTTAATGAATGATTTATTGAATTAACTGTTGGGATGTAATTAATTATCCTGTTCATGTTCACAAATATGCAAGTTCAGAAATACATACCACAAAGAAGTGAACTATAGAATGTACTTTATTTTCTTTCGTCATAACTTAATCACAATTATATAAAACTTTCCTACGTACCCGGAAATAACATTTCTTTTTGTCACTTTAAAGCTCTCGTTACAATCGCTCTGGCATCCGATTTTGTATTTTTAATTTGTATTTTTTCAATTTTTACAATGGCATACTATATTAATAGGTTCAGTTCTGTTTAGATTCTGTTTAAGTTCTATTCCGTACCATTCCTAGTTGAAATCCAATTCTGAACCACAGAACATGACAGAACCGGCAAAGAAAAAATATGATACGTTTTTCAGTGCGCTTCAAAGCAGTAACCGCTAGAAAATTGCGTTCTTATTCGTATCCGTTTGAACAGCAAAATCTTGTTCAGTCAGTTTCGAATTCATTGAACTCAATCTGATATGGCCCAATTTGACCAAGCCCGGTCCCAAAGCCCGACTTTTCGGTGACTTCGTGTAAAGCAAGGAAAAACTTCAAGATCTAATCGCGGACTAGAACCTTTTTTCTCTCTTTCTCATTCTCGCATGTGCTGTCTTTTTTCTGGTCCGAGTTTCTGCTTTCACAGTTAGTTTCTCGATGCTCTTTTTGAATTATGAGATGTAATGTCGAAATTTGAAATTCGTATCACGCTTACTTATAACAGACATTTTTTTTATTTTTTCATGAACATGACAGAGATAAATATCTCTTCTAATAAAAACGTCGACGTTTGATTTTTTATGCCTCAACGACACACGAATTATAATGCGTTAGATTTTTGTTCGGCCTTGTTACATCGACCCCTGGATCTAAACAAACAAAAAGGTCAATTTTACGGATTGAAATAATTATTACGATCATTATTACGACAAAAAGTGCTGGATTCCAAATAAAAGCGTATCGAAAAATGTGAGACACTTGATGTGTACATGAAATTGCAATAAATATTCAATCTCTCTAGCTGCCTCTTTTTCATTTGACACGGTTACGAGTCACGAACTTCCGGCGGAAGCTGAACATGCAAAACTGTGTTCGATTCGCAGCCGATTTGGATTCAAATATCGGTGCAGTCACCCTGTATCGAAGCGCCACGTTGCCAGGTGAACCAACTGGAAACCCGACAACAGGAATGCCGTGTGTTAAAATACCTTTGCGCCCGCGTTCTTGGGTGACTGTTCGTGGCGTTGAGTGTGTAGCGTGCGTGAGCGCGCCTGGGCCTGGTGCCTCGGGCTCAACATCACCTGTCTTCCCTTTTTCCACCGATCCTCTCTTCGCGATGAACCACAAAATGTTCGATAATTCTGGCCCTTCGGATCGCGTATCATCCCGCGGAACCTGCGACGTGCTCGACATTACTCACATTTCGTCGGGTGCGACAAAAAATTTCCATCCTCAGCTGCATATCAATCCTCAAATATAAATTATATTGTCCGTGAAACAAAACATGCACACAACATAAACATATTCATTAAAACACCTATACATTTTTCACAACGTTTTTTTAACGAGTTGCTATTTTCGTTAAATAAATCA
Organism: Telenomus remus; assembly: GCA_020615435.1. Taxonomy (NCBI): domain Eukaryota; kingdom Metazoa; phylum Arthropoda; class Insecta; order Hymenoptera; family Scelionidae; genus Telenomus; species Telenomus remus. The sequence continues at coordinate 5,718,765 of CM036336.1, forward strand.
TTGTTAAGCTATTTTTTATGAATAAATAATAGTCACTTTTTTGGATGTTTTGTAGTTAGGATAAATATTGTATCAGTGTATGAATTGACAAAAGTGTTTTTCTAATGACACATACCGTTGTTTTAATGTTTGATCAAGGCGTGGAGAAAAAATGTCGTAAATCTATCGATTGCGACACACACGGGGTCTTATTTCGTTATTTCCACCAAAGATCTACCGAATAGAATATGCTTGAACAGGTCCGTCATATGATTATGGTTTTTGTCCCCCACATTTTCAGCATCGCAGGTAGTTCCATTGTTAACGAAACACGTCTGACAATTTATTATCGAACCAAACATAGCCGAAAATAGTTTCCACAGAACAATGTTCCGACTTCTTCAAAAGTTTAGGTCTTAAAAGAGAACATTTTTCTCAACTGTCTTCAAACTGTTGATCTTGCTTTTAATTTGATTTTCTTTTGTTTTTATCTTACTTACGTCTGCTGGTAATTCTGCTGATAATTCTATACAGTTTTACACAATGCTAGTCGGTTTGCTGTGGTTTTCTTGATTGAAAACCAACTGCTGGTGTGATATCAAAAATTAAGCCTAAAATTTGTATCAAGTATTGCATAACGCGAGTTACTGGACCGGAGTCATGTTCTTACTTTTTTCGAAAGTTTAATTTGCACAAGTATTGCTGAAGCTAACAGTTTCCGATGTCCGGCTGGCTTAAATGAAATAGAAGTGACCGAAGGAAGCCGTTAATGAAAGCAAAGAAAGAAGTACGATAACGTTGAGATTGGCTTCGGACTGCGAGCTCGATGGTTCCTCGTAACTTCGTCGAGAATGGTGCACCTAGGATGCCGACTAATCCGCCGTACCGGTTTCCGTCAGCAGACATTCGAGTTGAAGCAAGGTGGCGCCATTAGACGAGAAAACATCTACTCTGCGAAAAAAACCTCACATTATATATTTGGTATTTGAAAATTAAATTCTTGTTAACTCGAATAGAAAACTCGTTCCACGATAGACTATTTAATGAATCATAAAAAATAACAAAAAAATTGGATCGGAATTTTACAGATGTGTAAATATTTATATTAATTGGAGTTTCCTGCAACAATGACATAATTAGAAAGTAATGAAATAAAACATATTTAATAGCAATTTTTTTAGAACAATTCATAGCTTGTATAAATGCAGAAGTTGTAGGACGATTTTGCAATAAATTTTAAACAGATCAAATCAGTAACCTTTGTGAAGTCGTAATTTTATATGTTGACAAATCCTGATACTTTTTCGTTCGTTTTTTTAATTGAATGTGATTATTCCAATTGCAATCAGATGTACTTATGAATCCGATGTTGTTGAACGGCTGATTATAGATTGCGACTTGGCATATGCATACGATATGCGGCATAATATGCGAGTAATACATCTCTGGAAACACAAGTGCATAATTTTACGTCACAATGACGCGTTTTTAAGTGCCACGGTGCCCAATTTTAATGAAGATATTATTCGATTGAAGAAATAGGCAGATGCTAATTATGCAAAACATGCTGTTATGATTTTTGATGCGCTCGCAAGTTTTAAAAGCCTGTAATTTTACTGCCGCGTAAAACTGTATCACCTGATTTAATTAGCCGACAAAATAGTTTTATTTTATTGACACTTCCAAGCAGTAGAAACCGACCTTATGGGCCGTTAGTTCCGCGATTGTGACACTAAATTTAACGTAACAATAAATTTACTCAAAATAAATTGACCTGCCGTTTAAATTAGCAGGTTTCTTACCTAACTCATATGAACAAACATTACAGTCAAGACAAAATGATGAATTTAAGATTGTTAGTGAATAAAAACCCGTCTTTCTAATCGTAAAAATAACCTAAGTCGTATCGCAAATCCCTAAGGGATCATCAATAAATGATGTCACACTTTCTCATAGCTATGTCTTTTTCTGTTAAATGAAATATCATATTTCCATCTCTGTCGCACAGTGTGACATCATTTATGGATAACCCCTGAGATACATATTGTTTTTATTGAAAGTATACGAATACGAATATTGCTTTTATATGTACACTAAAAAAATGGAAGTGCCTGTAATTGAAGGTGCGAATTCTCCAGTTAGAGTACGCAGCCCTTCCACTGGAGAATAGGCACCTGCAGTGTTTTTTCAGTGTGCTAATAAAATGCTTGTTCAACTCATTGTAAGTTAGACGAGCTGTTGTGGTTGATATACCAACCGCAAACCACAAGTATAAAACACATTCGCAGCGGTCCTCACAAATGTATCTTCATTATTGTACGTTTCTATAGATAGTTTTTGAATCAAATTAAAATAGAAATCAAATTTTGCATACCTAACATTTTATTAATTTCGCTTTTTTCATTCAAACGCTATATGCTAAATTGTTAAATCTTGTTGAATCTTTTATTTTATTTGCATGATTCAAGTTATTCACAGAAAATAAAAAAAATGGTTGTACAAACGTAAATGCACATTTCTATCATCAATTTATTAAACGTCCTAGCAAAAATGCATAAGCAAGAGAAGAGAGAAACACACTTGTTCTCTTCAGAGGCGCAACCTGTCGTTTGAGTGCACGTGCTAGCAAACGATCGTCTCCGCGACGAATATTTTATAATAACAGGCCTAAGTTATGCGTGCACGCGAACGCCAACGCGGCGGAAGCTCAGCTCAAAGTCGCTCGCGAGGAACGAGATGTCGAATTCCACGCGAGATAATCGGGGCCCGAACTGGTTTTGCTTCTGTTATTCACGCGAGCGTCTCGATAAGCGAGACGCAGCCAGCCGGCCAGTTTGCAAATGGAGCACAATCTATCGATTATCGACTGTCTCATGTTATGTCGCGGGACTTAAAAAAAGGTCAGCCAAACGGCTGATAAATATCCGGCATTAATGAATAACAATAAGATACTGAAAATACCGGCAAAAAGAGTTCATTAGTCGGGCACTGTTTTTTGCCGACTTTTCGTAGCCGTGACATAAAGTCAACATTATTATGTGACAATAATTTACCTCACATTTTGCATTCTGAATTTAAGTTGCGCTCTAATTTTGCTTAAGATTTTGTTAAGTTAGAATTTTCATGAAAAAATGATTTTGTTTACATTATACATAAAACTTATGTACTAGAACTATTTTGTAAAATGGACTTGAGTTTTTCAGAGTTCCAACAGTGTCCCATTTATTCTCTGATAATCAGCACATCTAAATATAGAGCAAATGTTTCAATAAATATTTGCTAATATTTTATATGTAAAGTATTGTAATCAATCACTGCTGTGCCAATGGATCGTATACGATTCACATCGTTGCTAATGAATTGGTTGATACACGTGACAAAAAGCCATCAATTACGATAAGACCTGTTCATGATAAAAGCAATGCAGTTAATTGCGCTTTTGAATTTGCCATTCCCCGTCAGACTTTGATCAAAGTTGAGATTAAATTTGGGATTTCTATTTTTCCGTTGTTCATTTGCGAGACGACCGTCTTGAAGCTGAGCACTTTGGCCATATAAAAAACTAAGCTTTTTACAAGTCTTATATTGTCAGTGACATTGAGGAACTATTTTGTTCGTCATTTTTATCCACCCCTGACTTGAAAGAGTGACGACGCCCGTAGTCGAAAGAGTGAAATTCTCCGTCTGTTCTTAACTAGAGCTCTCTTTGCTCGAGTTTCTTTTTTTCTATTCTTTTTTTCTGGAGGAACGCGAGGGACGTTTCAAGAAGCTGCGATCTTCTATTTGTTTGAAGACAACCTCGCCGGCTTCTAAACGCGGCTCTTTATAAGACCCCAATACTCCCGATCGGACACATGAAAGTCGCAAACCGCTGCTTGTCGTTGATCTAGTGCCGTAGCGTGCGCTTAAATATAGGGTTCTATAATACTTTAGGATAAGGGCTATGCGTTGTCAAGATGTCTACTTTTGCTGAAAATCGATGTAATCCCATTTTATAGCTGTGATGCACAACAAACATTTTTTTCTACATTTTTGATAACGTTTCTTCTTGATTATAATTTTTTTACCATTGCAGTCATATGAAGTGTAATCACAGTTCAACTAATTCTTTTACTCTTCCATCATTAACTTGAAGTTTCATGCTTTTTTGCTATAAATGTCCAGAATAGACCCCGCGTCATGTTTAAGCATTGGCAATGTCAACGCTAAAAAATAATGTGGGAGGCAATGTTCATAAGTGTTAAGATCTTACCATAAATTTCTGTGTGATTCAAGTATTTTCTTTTATAATAACAAAAAATAGTTTCATTATTTTATTTTATGTACGATTTTAAAATTATTAATTAATAAAATCAAAAGTGTACCACTTATTACAAGGTGTGATACTATCAACCCGATAAACAGTGATATAGAGACAAGCACTTTTATTTTATATGTATTAAGAATGGATAGTAGTATTAGAAAGATAGACAGTATATAGATAGAAGTATTACGAATTAAAATTTTACAAATATATAGATTAAATTTTATTGCAAAGCATTAAATTTTTGGACATATTCGTCAGGTGGGTAGAAAAACTCTCTATCTCTGCACACTGACATTGCAAATGAATGTCACTATAGCTATTTGCTCTTTCTTCGTGTCGCAATAAGTAGTAGAAGCAATATAAGAACTATATTCGAAATCTAATGAAAGTATAACATTCATTTTTGGGCGTAAGCCCGCGGATGTATATAATTCATTTATACTTTGCTCCACCGCAAGTAACAACTCAACAATTTTTTATGAAACGATGTTGAACGATTAATGATTGGAATATTTATCTAATTACGCCGTTATTATTTTTTTCATTGGAAAAGTTGATAAGGATAATTGAACAGCATAATGATGATGAAACCCGCGCGAGGGAGAAACATGCAAAAACGAATGTCAATGATAAAATAGTATCGTTACGTAACACTTGAACACCGTTCTTGTTAGCGTCTGGTAATGGTGTTGTTAAAACTTGAAATACACCCGACCATAAACTTTTAAAACAAATCAAACTTAATAGCTATCTTCGCGGATAAATGGGATTTCTCATAAAAAGCATAAATGCGGCACTCGGGTAATACAGATAATACAGTACAGCACATAAAATTACGTGATGCCATCGTTGATCCGAGTTTCATTGAAAACTCGCCATGCATAGACGTGTATCAACGGTACTCTTTTGATATTGTGTGTTTGAAATGTGACAGAAAAAAATATGGAAAACAGTATGGAAAAAACTCACATGAGAAAAGTTAACTTCCATCTTTTAACTTTATCAACCTGGTAACTTTTACGGTCATTTGACTAAGCTTCTAATATAATCTAGTCAAAAAGCTTTTCTTTTGTTTGACTTGTGGTCACAGAAATAAGTCACAGAAAGCCATAAACCTCACTTTCTAGCTAGTTAAGAAAATTATAAATTCTTCAGTATTGTGAAAAATTTATTCACTGAGGATTCGGAGTTGGTGAATTTTTTTTTTAAGAACAAAACAAAATTTCAAGAGGAAATTGTTAGAATCTACGATAAGCACCGATGATTGACTCGTTAAAAAGCAGATATTTCATTTAGGATTAAGGTATGACAAATAAATGTAATATTGACATCAATTCCAAAAAAAATGTTTAAACGAATTCAAAAAAAGTTATTACTTTGACAATAAATTATAAAGAAAACTGTAGTATAGAATGAAATTTTATTAGAATTAAATATCTTCGAAATGCATCGTAAAGAAACAACCGCAGAGTTTTAGGTTTAAGTAAAAGCGTTTAAATTGACAGGAGGTTGACAGTCGCATTTCAGATAGATTAGAAAATAACGATAGAAGAATTAGCGCGACAGTTGTTTACACGTTGCCAAATGAAACTGTTGTAAATGAAGAGAAAAATGTTTTCTTTAGTTGCACACGTAGGCACATAAAAAGGAATATCAAAGTGTCGGAGTGAGACAGTGCAATTGCAAATGAGAGAGAACGGCGTGAGAGGTATATGGGCAGGTAAGTACACGCGCTCATAGTAGTGTCTTTAAGTTGGCAGTCAGCCGAGATTCAAAGGATCGTGTTGCAACGTTCTTCCTCAAGGTTCTGGGACGGCTATAGAGGCGTCCCGTAGGCGTTGAGCGTTAAACGCATTTCACTTTAGAGGTTATATACGATAGTTGCGAAACCTCGCGAGTGCTTGTTCTCGTTAACCGCGAATCGCGCGTCCTTGATTCAAGTTCACATCACTTACCGTTTCTAATGCAATGTTTATCGTCGCTTCGACTTTGGGACTTACGATCTTTTTGACGTCGGATTTGCAACATACATCTGCACAGTTTCGTTTTTAATGTGTAAAATTGGTGTTATTAATAAATATTACTAAATTAGCTTGTTACCTTAATAATTTTGTTATCATTTTTCTCAAGTTGTTGAAGTTAGTTTACTTAATTTCTTGCTTAATAATGTTTGTCAAACTTTCTAATGTTAGATGTTTATTTGTTTCTTTTCCGTTACTTATGTGTATATTTTCATTTTATTCTTTCGCTTTTCAACTTTTCGAAGTTGAGGATGAAAAATGAAGTATAACTCTGTGGTGATTAGGAAGAACCAGTTAAGTGACATTTGCAAAAGCACGTGTATTTCAGAAAGTTTACCTCTTAGACATGAGTTGTAGAATTCAATTTATATTCCAAACTATATATGGCTGAAAATCGTGCCACTCATCATATTTCTGCAATATAAAAATGTTATATTCTAAACTTCAAAAAGTATATGAGTATTTTCAATATGTGCTTTTTTATCGAGACAAACGTAAAGTTGATTGGGGATGGTGGCTATATTAGTTCATGTTCGTTAGTAGCGCCATCTACAAATGTACAATGTCAGTTTAATTAGTCGAACGAGAAATGCGCAACACAATTATAAATAGCCGATTTATGAATTACCAACTCTTGCAATAATTCAACAAGCTTATGTAACATTGCCTGCACATTACAGCATTTATTAAAAAAAATATAAAAAACACAAAATGAAAAAACTTGTCAACGACAACATAAACCGTGCGAAAGAAAGCATCAGTATGACGATTTTATACGGATAATTGAACAGCGGTCCTGGTCTGTCCTACAATCTATTGTAGAATGAATTTATAAATTACACACTTCCAAGTTATCATACCTTCGTAATCACAAACCACTAACTTAACTCGTTCAAAACGAATTTGCATGTTTATCTGAACCAAAGTTAACTTGTTCATATGCACTTGCCTATGAGTTCTTGGCGTTATGATTTTGCTACGATATAATATCAAGTTCTTTGATTAACAACATTATCACCTGTTATAATTTTGATTGATTTTTTCACTATGATTCTTACCGAGACAAGAACAAAGACAAACAAAAAACAAAGCAAAACTATAGCGTGTTTTAGGAGGTTGGTGATTTAGTTTTAAAAGGAAAAATTTGACTTAAATTATTAATTTTGTACCAATTTTATGTAGCGATTACGTATACATCAATATATTTCAAGCAATAACGTCACTTATAACGAATCCGTATTAATATTTATAATTTTAGGACTACCTCAACAATAATACTTCACGACATCGCATAAGAAGTAAATATCATTCGTGTCGGATGTGTGATTTGCATGATAAAAGTGAGAGTAATAATTGTACATAGTTCGTCGGGTAATCAATGATCGATTAATACATTTTTTTCTATGTTACCTATAGAGTTTCTAATAGTTAAAACAACATTGTGATGGTACATCAACTTAACATAATATGATTGCTCCTTATTGCCTCAGGTGTTTTAAAGCGTTTGAATATTTTAATACGCAATGCTTTCGAATTTTAATAAACTACTGTTCGCACTGAACCACTGTTCGAAAAAGCTACATGAGAAGCTTCTATACCAATGCTGAGGCTGTAAATAAAATGCTGGTTGCAAACTTGTGTTCGGACATTAAAATTGAATTTTCACTCGTTTGGTGGAAATAAGTTGCGTTATTTATCCCCTAAGATTATTGCCAACGGGATCAAAAAAAGTTCTGATCTCGTTAACGTATCATAGACATGGAATGAGAGAGTTGTGTATTTGCATATCCAGTATGACATTAAAAACACGTATTTGATGAGCACTCGTATCATAACATTCATACAGAGAGCAAAAAAATCACTTAGACAGAATTTCTTGAAAAAAATAAGTATTAACATGATTTTATTATAACTGTTCGTTAGGATATTTGCCCGAATTAAAGTCAACATTAAAAAAACGATGCACAGTTTTTTTGTTGAATTTAAAGAAAATACAAAAATCTTTTAGTACCGGATTGATAAGTTATGTAAACTTCTCAGAGAAAAATATGTTCTTAAAAAACTGTTTTGTAAACTTCGCATTCGGAAAAAATGATGTTTATAACATTTGTGTCTCGTTAAAAAAATAACCCTAAAATATCAAAACATTATCTACTGTTTTATCTACCCATATTTCAAGGGTCGCATTAAAAATTTTTGTTTTCGTAGATTTTAATTATTCATCGGGCTCTGAAGTGTAAATTTTAAAGTAAGCTGATGTTTTCATTAAAATGACTAAACAATTAAAAATTTTTTTAACTACAGGTGGAAGTTGTTTGAAGAAAATAATTTATTTGTGTATTTGATTATTTTATACAAAACTAAAGTTTGGTGACTGAATCAGGATTATAAAGAGATTATTTAACGTCGAAACTGCGATGAATCGAAGTTCTTGAACTCTGATCGAAATGGTTACTTTGGAAAATAAATATATCGGCAAGTGCAAAAACTGGATAATCACATTAGGTCATAAGGTTTTACGCAAAAAAGCGACGTGAACATTGAAATCGGCCCACAAATTCTCACGAAAGACGCCTTTTTCTTTCTTGTTTGCTACAGCCGAACGACTTGGCAAACGTCGAATGAGCAGTCGAACTAACCAAACGACTTTGCTCATTACGTAATGTCGTGCGCGAACGAAGGCAAGCGGGATCGCAGACCAGACCATTTATACATATAGCCGTCGAAACATTATGTTTTTTATTTTTGTTTCTGCATTTATCTGTAATATACTTCCGATTGGCAGCGTCGCTCAAATTTTTACAGATTTCAGATACTGATAAGCATTTATATACCAGTCGCCTAGTCTGAACACTGGAAATTTCCTACTGCCACAACAACAAAATTTTCTGTTTTACACCACTTCACTCAAATTTCTATGTCGATTTGACTATATCATATTTTATGGAAAGTTACATTCGTATTCTTTTTATGAATCGCTGTTTCATTCCGTTCCGACTTCTCGCTTTTTCAAACTCATAAAAACTTTTGTCTAGTGTCTAAAGTTTCATAGCGGCGAGACTTATAATCAAATTTAACAAGTTGTACTCCGTTTTTCTAGTTTTTTTCAGTTTACCAACTTTTCTAGTCTTAGTAAAAATGGAAAGCCATGTAGAGATAATTGGGGCATTTCAAAATAGATTCGACATTTTTATAATAATAGTAGGTTATGAATGTAGTTAATGGACTGCTTTTTTTAATGTTTACGGTCTAAAATATAAGTTAATGAAGAACGCAAATTTTTCAATCTGTTTTGTCTACAAAATTTAATGAAACCCTAACGAACATGATAAAAATAGGGAGTCACTTTCAAAAAAGTAGTGACATCCTGAAAAAAAAATATTTCCAAATTTCTGAACATGGCAATTTCCGATCGTTTGCTGCGAACAGAGTCAGAAAAAATATAGATTAAAGTAGCACTTTAAATATAAAAAAGAAACATTTTCCGTCATACCTACGCAAAACGTGTCTATTTCTCATCCATTAGTGCAACACGGAATAGTATACTTCGTATCTAGAAACGAAAAGGTCCATTTCGTTCTTGCGCTGAGAGACGAGAATAGACACTTTTCGCGCAGGTATGACGGAATATACTATTACTCTCATTTACAAAGGTGTCACAAAAAAACTTTATAACCTTGAATAAAACTGGATGCCTCTTCTTTTGGTAAACACAATCAAACTTTTCATTGACAAGCCCTGAAGTCCAAAAGAATCATCGCTTGCTCCTAAACCTTGCCTTTTAGCCCTCCGTGTACATTTTACCTCTTCTCCACTCCTGACCCTCAAGCACCTTCAACGCATTTTATCCACCTTTTTAATCCTACTACCCTTCTAATTAGGTATTCATTATCAGAGCCGCATATTCAATCTAAACGCGCAACTCGACAGACCGCAAAATTGTTTAACTAAACAGTTGTCTCATCGAACGGATTCCAAAACATACAGCCTGCAATTTAGCTCTACCTAAACGCATCGAAAAAGGTGCTTAGTCCAGTAAGAAACGTCAAGGTTATCCGACAACCATTCTAACATCATCCAACAACCTAGGGTCCCATTCGATTCCAGTGAAGTTGACCGTACTGAACATGCATGTGCCAATTGGACAACTTCACAACTTCGAAATCCGTAATACCTCGCAACAAGCTCCCATCGGTGACTTGCTATTGATGATAATATCTATTAACAATTTTGTTGCCTCCTGCACCTGCCCTGAACTGTTACAGTCCGCGAATAAGGGTGCGTTCACAGTAATATAGCACGACGCTTACAGCGCTCCCGCTCGCCGACCGCTTTATCGATACTACACGAGGCCAGCCTCTACCACTCTTTTAACATCGATTTTTCGTTACTGTGAAAGCGCATCGATTCTTTGATCCACTAAAACGACAGATAACCTAATCAAACTCGGAATCAGTGTTTGCACACATCGAGTCGTGTTCTGTTAAGCAAAGGAAAGAAGAAGTAAGTTATAGAAACAATTATTTTAAATTGAATGACGTTTAAGGTTATGTTTCGATCTTTGAACGAAAAAATACACTGTGCAAGAAAATGCTTTTTTTACAAATTCGTGACATCAAAATAGGTTTGAATAAAACTACAGAAAATGACGCACGACTGGTTAAATCAGTGTATACGAAACGTGCAGTTTGGTGCAAAACGGGTGATGATCACGCGCACACGTTTGTCTTAGCCAACTGGTAGAATAAAATATCTAAAAAGTTTTTTGCCACCTCTTGAAGTTAACGACCAGTTAACTAACAGGAATCGGCATATGTATAAGGTGCAGAGCTTCCCAGGTATATTTATTTGTTAAAATATAAATAAAAGTAAGTAAATCCTACTATTATAATACAACTGGTCGGTCAAACTGATCGTGGATATCTTGAGAGAGATAAGGACTCCAATATAAATCAGATAATGAGACAATGGATTCGATATTCAACCCGAAAATTTCATCGTAGATTTTGAGCCAGCAATCCTATCCACTCTCAAAACGATGTGGCCTGGAATAAAAATTAGTGCCTGCAATTTTCACTTAGGACTGAATTCATATCGAAAAATTCATTTCTTGGGTTTAGTCATCGAGCATTAAGAGGCAACAGGAGAAGTCGGACAATTTCAGCGGCATGTGTCCGGTTTGCCATTTTTGGAACTGACTGATGTAGGGGATTGCTTCGCTATTGATTTCATTAGCAGACAACCGCAAGACGAAAGGGTGGAACCATTTTGCGCATACCTGGTCGACAATTACATCTCGGAAGAAGCGAGATTTCCCGCGGAAATGTGGGCAAGACTGAATGTTGCTCGCGTTAAGAAAACCACGAATGCTTGCGAGTCGTTCCACGGTTATTTTAAAAATTTGTTTCACCACCTACATCCTTCGCTTTTTAAGTTCGTAGAGGCCTTGATCAAGTATCAAGAGAACAGTTACGTCAAAATGAGGAGTAGCGGAGAGAAGCGCCAAAGAACTGCGAAAACTCGCAGAAAGTATGACGAGATTTCGAATTTCTCAGACTAGCTCAAGGAAAACCTAATAGATCGCCACGTGTGTGTTGCTGCTATTTTGAATTACAATCAACAAAACCCGAAAAAGAAGAAAAAGACAGAATGTATATATTTGTAAATAATGGCAGGTTTCGTACATTGACTTCAGCTCGTGACGTTTCATATTTAATTGTAAAGATATAGTGAAGTATATGTAAATATAATTATCATTTTGAACATAAATGATCGAGAATGAACGAGGTTTCTTCGCAGTTTTTTTTCATCTTTCTCTGTTTTTCTGTCTACTTTTCGTTTTTTATACAATGACGACGATTTTTGACACGAGGTAGTTTTGTCATTTCCTTATAATTTGAATTTAATAGAAATATAATTCTGCGGAGTTCGCATAATACTTTATTTTACGACCCGATATTTCTCTGCGGAGTTTACATGCTACCTGATTATACAACCCGATATTTCTCTGCGAAGTTTATATGATATTTTATTTCGTAATTAGCAAGATCTTTCCCTTTATGCGGAGTTTACATTTTCCCTACGGAATACACATGGTAACTTTCATTTTTTTGTCAGCATTCAAAACAAAGTTGCAAAAAAATTTTTTTTTTAATTTTTTCAAATTTGATTTGTTAGTTTAACATAATTTTACAGGTGAACAATATTCAATTAAATTTTTTTTATGTTCCACTCATAATTTAGGATTCACTTGTCCTAAAAAACCTTTACCATTCAGACAACTATCACTAAAAACGCCGAGGTCACAACTTGATGGGGAAACTGACCCAAGTTTTTTAAATCACTATTACTTAGGTCATACAATACGATTCTTTATTTGAAACTGTTTTATTAAGCATTTTTGAGAACCTTCTGCACTTTATCATCATTACAGAGATTACCGTCGTCGATCAGTAACCTCCCGTCAAATAAGTGGTAAAGAAAAAGTAAGCTTAGACAATGGTTTTAGGTTCATTATTAGTTTTTGATAGTTAAATTTTGTTCAGATACTTCTTTCTATTTTACACGCGGAAAAAACACTCATACAGTGGTGGGGCAGCTCTGTATTAGTTGAGGTTAGCATCGCTGAATAAGCATCACTGGTGTGAAGTTGGTGCTAATACTAAAACAGTCTTGCTTACTATCCTTAACTGAACTTATTTTTTACTGACTGTTTTAGTATTTAAGCATCGCTGAATCGAGGGTGCCTAAATGCTGTCTTGGCGATGCCTATTTAGTCCCATAAGGCATTATTAAATCAGTGCTGCTTGTTCGGAGGTGCTTAGCATCACTCATATGAAAGTTTTTTTCCGCGTGTACTCAGACATTCAACATAATAGATACAAGATAATTTGATCCTTGTGTGCTTCATCATATTATTTCATATTGAAAGAATAAAACACCTTTTCATTGCATTTCTAATGTCGTATAAAAGTTATTTCGATTTGTTTTAAACTGAATAAGCAACTATGATTTTAAAACTATTTTGTAACGTAGACATTAAGTGTAACAATACGCGTGAATATTATTTAACTATCGATGTTTTAAATAATAATATAAAAGCGCACATTAAATTCGAATTGTTTGAATTTCGCAAGTCGAGCTGCAGTCACGGAAATATGACGGCGGAGCCGTATAGCGGGGTAACTTGACCGATCGCGAGCTTGACCATGTTCGCTCCGTACGTCCGAATGATTTCTCGTGTGCCATCCGGTTCTCCAGTTTTTTATGATTTTAGGAAAAGTATTTTTTCCTTTAGAACCAAGTCGTATGCGCCTTTTCTTCGAATATGCTTGATCAATGTCGAATTTTATTGCTTGCGAGCTTCGACTTGCTTGTTAGTCCATGACTGACATCTTTTATTCGAATTTATTTTTTGACATTTTATTTTCTATAATTTTTAGAAATAAGTTTCAAATCCTAGAAGTGAAATATTATTCTAGTTAAAAACATCGATTGCCAAATAAAAACATCCACACATATATACTGCGACTTAACACGTATTGTTCGTTCCAAAAATGCTGGGAGAGGAAAATCGTTATATTTGTCTGTGACAGTTAACGAAGAATTCATAAATATTATGAGCCAGAATGTGCGGGCTCATATTTTAAATGAGGTCAAATCAGCCAAATATTCTAGCACTTACGTTTACGCAACTCCCAGCTTGTCGCATGTCGATCAATTGTTTGTAGTGCTGCGATAAATTCCACCAACCGCATCAAAATCAGTCGAATGATTTAAAACGTTTATCACCTTAACCTTTACATGGCTATTCTGGCAAAAACGTATATCAAGTTGTAACATTCTTGAGCGATGATTGTCATTTAAATTTTGAAAATTACAAAGGCTAATCTAACGACAACGCACTAAACATGTTCGGAAAATATCAAGGCGTACCAGTTCGACTGCTTACTTCCCTTAGATCATTCTTCCAAAGCTTGGAAGAATGATCCAAGCATGGTAACATGTGGATGGTAAAATGAAAAAAAAGAGGCTGAGTACAACCTGCAAATTAAGGAAAATTAAGGAAAAGTAGCCTTGACCTCGTCTGGATCGAGTGCGTGTTTGTTTTTGATTCTTTTAAGCCTTTACAGTCAACATGGATCCGGTACCCCTCGTTCGAGAAAGGGCAGAACCGGAAAAAATAGCCGCCACGACGTATTTCCAATAATTCTACGGTTATATAATCCTACATTTAATTTTGAGGTGTAGGGCCTAAATTGTCAAAATTCAAAAAAATTGTCTAAATTTGGAGGTTTCTGCCGGTATTTTTGTTACTTTACATACATAACAGTTGACGAATCGATTCTCGATTTCTTGAAGTTCTCAATTTCAATAAACAATACCTTGACGATTTTTAGAGAATAAAAAGATTTGACCCAGAAGGGTGAAGAAACAAAGTAGCCTCGACATCACAACTCCACGTAGCGAGATTGACCAGTCCTCTTACACAACGAGTATATCTATCCACCAACTGAAAAACTGAAACTTAAAAGGATCGAACTGTCACTTTTACTGCGCTTCATTACTGTTTATTCATTCTAAAATGTATTGCGAATGGTTATTGGAGTTCAAGAGACTTGAAGAAACCTACCGGTTAATATCGGAAATCTAAACTGCACCGAAAACAATCAAAAGATATTTTTGGAAACAATTGGAAAATTTACAGATTTACACAAAAATAACTTATAATGCAATAGTGATTCAATGCGAAAGAAAAATTATGGTTTCGTTACGATCATAAGCGGGTCAACGATCGCAAATTATTATGTGAGATGTTTACAAAATCCGTTTACGGTAGTCAAAAAATGAAATACTTCACGAAATCCTTTTAATTTTTCAAAAACGTCAAAAATGTTAAATTAATTTTTATGTAAAATCAATAAACTGAAACTAGACTCTGCTAGGACTCAGGCAAGGAATCAATGACCCAGTAAGTAGTATCTTAAAAGAAGATAATAATCTTTACTATATTCAAGTTCGAATGTTTGTTAGGTTGCAGGAAAATGTTCGGTCTTAAAAGGTCCCCTAGCAAAGAAGATGTCATCCGCAGAGGTTGCTGATCAAATTTTCAGATAATGATTCAGTAGTAGATCAGCGATACTGTGGAACCGGTAGCTTCTATCAAAATCAGCACGCACACCTCTTCTTTCTGTTTCGACTTTCGCACCAATGAAGCTAAGTCAGTGTTGTGGCGCCAGATTAAAATCCTCGCTGCATCGTAGTTGCAAGTCTGAATGTATATCCTTTATCGGATTCTTTTCGCTGATGTTCAAATCGTTCACCCTTCTCTCCGAAGTCTCTATCCAAGACAGCTTCTTGTTTAGTCATTCGTACATCTATGACAACAGGAAATTAATTGCGGTAGTACTCATGAATAACAGCTTGCCCACAGGATAGGTCTCTTGGAACACTTTTTGTTTCTTAGTCATATGTTCTATTCTTATCAAGTTGGCAGAGATTGGCCAAGCCCAGGAGTTCATCCCTTGACTTGGAGTCGTTCAAGCACTTTAGCAAACATTTGGTAGAGCTCGATAGCAACAGGAGCAGGTTTCCCAAAAAATGGAAGCAGCACTATAGGACAAGAACACAACGTCATTCATTTTGGCGATCACGAGACTGGTGTAGCCTACTTTTGATTTCTCGCTCTGGATCGAGGAAGATTATAAATAAGAATATCATCATACTCCTACTAGTATATAAAAGCGTAGCTATGTTTGCTTGTTTGTTTGTTTGTATGTTAGTTTGTTTGTTTCTGTTGGAATGGCGCTTCACTGGAGTGATAGAAACAATTTTCAACGCATTAGGGTGACTCTAAGAAATCTCAGAATTACTACAGGCTATATAAATTATAAAATAACACAATTTTTAACTGTTTTCCATGGAAAATTGCAAAACTTCGAGTTTATTCGAGATAGTTCGCCAGCAAATCGAAATTATCGAAAGTTCTGTAAAATTTATTACATATTGTCAATCATAATTCTAACAACAGGGTGAAATTTTATAAAAATTGCCTATTCTGTTTTGTAGTTCTAAACACTCAAAGTTTGTAAATGCAACACGGCGTTCAACGAGGTGCTAAGCGAATGTCATAAAATTTTGTTTTCGTTTTATTTTGTAGAAACGCGTCGTTTAACCTAGTTAAAAAACTTATCACAATATGTAGAAATAAACAAAGAATAAATTAGTTAAAATTCAAAGCAAATCGGCTATTAAGATTATAAGTGATTAACAAGTAGAGATCGTAGGTAACGTATACCTTACAAAACTCAGTACTTGGCCACGCTGCGTCAAATTGTTCTTTGAGTATTTAACAAATACAGATCGCGGGTAACGTAAACCTCACATGACCCGTTAATGCTTGGCCACACTACGTCAAATTGTTTGCTACAGTCTGTGTTACCAGTGCACGAGTTTTCGTGGCCAAAGCGATTCGCACTGGTGGCAGCTGTCTTAAAATTTTGGTTGCAATATGGCCAAGAATTGACGAAACATGATCCACGCATTCCCAGAAAAAAATCAGCACATCGGAATAGATTCGGTATCGACTCGATTTTGGATCGTTTTCTAGTCAAAAATGGCTCGAAACCAAGTCCGAATTTGGTGCATTGAAAAAGAGCCGAAAACGAGTCAAAAATGGCTCGAAAAGAAGTCGATTTGACATATAGTTTTTGAAACCAGTGAATAATTTAAAAAAATTTGTTGGTCTCAGGATTTGAACTCAGGACTCTCAGATTATAAAGCCCGCACTCTACCCCTAAGTTGTCAAAATACTTAGAAACTAACTGATAAAAGACCTTGGTGAACTACAACAACAAGCGTACTACTTATTTGAGCATACTATTTACATAAATACTACGTCTCGAATAGCTTAGGGGTAGAGTGCGGGCTTCATAATCTGAAAGTCCTAAGTTCGAATCCGAAGACCAAAAGATTTTTTGAAATTTTTCACTGTTTTAAAATATCGACTTCTTTTCGATCCATGTTCGACTCGTTTTCGGCTCTTTTTTAATGCACCAAATTCAGACTTGGTTTCGATCCATTTTCGACTCGAAAACGATCCAAAATCGAGTCGATTTTGAATCTATTCCGATGTGTGGATTTTTTCCTGGGTATAATTTACATGTGATTCCTATGCAATTCTCTTGTGGTTTCCATGTGTCCCCCATGTGGCTCTATTATGAATCATATGTCATTCGCATGCGAATCACATGTTAATCACTTGCGATTCACATGAATCGCGACTGACGACAGGGCAGGTACATTCCGACCATGCGATTGAATATATCATATATCTGATGGACCACACAAAATATATATTGTGACCGGTAGATTTTAATTTCCCGGTCATTTCGCACTCCGCGCTCCGCTCGTGGCTGATCGACAATCAAGTTGGTTGTCGATCGCCGCGCGCACGCGCAAACCGAGTTGTTCCGTCCTTTTCGCGGGCCCGTACGCTTCGCCATTCTGTTGGGAGCCGCGACATTGGCATCACGCAGTTTCTGTCCTGCCGTTTTTGTTTCAGAACCTGAAACCAAGGATGGCCAAGTAGACGCCACGGAGGGAATGCCGCCGGGTCGCATAATGGAAGCCAACGTCTCGCCGGAGCTCGTTGCTCCGGCTTTCAAGTAAGTGCGTCCACTCCAGGGCACTTGTTCGGTACCTCGTGTACGCGATGGCGTCGGCTTAGGGGTTGGCGCTAACACCCTGATCTCCCCGCACTCTCTCTCTCTCTCTCTCTCTCTCTCTCTCTCTCTCTCTCGCTTAGTTTAGTGGGATGATCTCATTCTGTCTCTATCTTTTGTTTCGGTGCGCTGCTTGGCACCAGTCAAGTTATTCATATTTTCGTTCGAGCAATAGGCTCATATACTTTAACAGACCAGGCCCCACTAGGAGGACCTGATGAATGAATGATGTAATTGTTGTCCAATTTTGAAACCTACGTGTGATTGATTTCGTGGTCCCTTCCCTGTCTGCTCCAATATGCTAAAAGGCCTGCGAGCCGAGTCGATTGCGCGTTTCTTTACCTTCCAGTTTTCAGTTAGTTTTTCCTGTCAATGTGCACATTGTTTTATACCGGGTTCAAACCGGTGGGCCAGCGGGCCCGGCCTAAATACAGTTTCATGTTCTGTTGGTTCTGTTTTGCTTTCCCGGGATTGAATGTTTATCGAAAAACAACCTGGCGCTCAACTTTTTCTGTTCGTTTTGATTATTTTGACCACAGGGCAAGGCCACTAGTACCAATCTCCCGCCCTAGACCCTGGAACCGAGTCCAGGGCAAGGATTTCGTGTTATAATATATGTTATCGGCAATGTCCGAAGTCAGGCAAGGTCGGACCTTGCCTAGGCAATGTTTGATATGGCCAACATTGCCGGATGCGAGTTAGGCAAAGTTGGATCCGCTGCATTACAAATACAAATTCGAATGAAAAAAATGATTTACTCTAATACAAATGAGAAATTTTTTTTTTATTTACTTATTTACACACGGAAGGTTCAGATGACAACGAGAGTTACATAAAACATTATTAGATATGCAAAAACATTTACCTGAGACACATTTGGTTTTGCATTTGCATTTTATAACCCCTTGACCTTCATTTAAGGACTATTGCGAAACGATTTGTCTCAGGCTCAGTTCTTTGCTTTGTACGTCTTCAATAGCAACAAGTTTTGGTTTGTCAAAATAAACTGCGATCGTACAAAATACTCGCGAATCGTGCGTACCGGAAAACTGATTTTGTACAAATCATTGTCTTTGACCTCAACGATGACACCTAGCAAATTCCGAAGATCAGTACGCCCACGATCTACTTTAGGAATCGATACTAGAACCGAGTCGCCAACAGTCGCAGGAGGATGTTTTTTATCCGATAATTTTTTCATGCACTCAGCTTGTCGTTCTAAACCCTCTCGCGCTTTTCCTCGAGTTTCCATCAGAGTGGCTTGTCTTTTGCGAATAACTGTCGTTTTTTTTCACACATCACATTCATATCAGCCTCGCTATCACACACCACATTTATATTGGCATCTTCCTGACGCGATTCGACCGCCTTAAAATCTGTGTCATTTGTCGCAGGCCTAACTTGCTCTTCAAATTCGTCTGTCTCCCTCTCGCGCTCTTCTGTCTTTATCTCTGTCTCTATCTCCGTTCCTGTCTCTGCGTCGGTTTCTGGCTCGGTCTCTGGCTCGATTTCTAATTTTTTTAACATTATTTATTAAAGAAATCATATCAACAGAAAAACAAAACAAGAAAGAAGAAAAACAAAATTTAAAAAAATGCTCACGCAGAATTTTTGCTTCGTCGCGGATGTTTTGCGCAACGTCTTTTGGTAAAAATGATATTTTACAAATCCTTGTTCACTCTTATTAAAAATTGATGATATTAGAATAGAGAAGACTATCTAAGAAACACGCGCAGCAGTCATTGTTTACTTATCAATCGTAGAATGTTCGGTGTAAACTAAACAATTCTAAAAAAAATTTTCGATCTGTTTTTTTGAAAAAAAATTATTTTAATAATATTTTGTTTATTTTTTAAATTTGAACGTAAGTTAGAAAAGCACGTGATCAAAAACAATTTAACATTAAAAATTCATATCAACTACTCTGATAATTCTTTTGTTTTTTCATAAAAAGATATACTTTATAGTTTATGTTGCCTATTTAGAGTTTGGTAAAAGTTATCACTAACAATGCAAAATCCTTTATTTTGATCTTTACGTGAAATTTTACCCTTGAAAAAAACCGCACTATCGACACGACTGGGCCGTTTTTCAATTGTTTAAATTATATTCGTACGTTCAAAAAATAGTTAAATATTGATACAACAATCACAAATTTGTTTAAAACGTTGTACATAATTAAAGATGTTCCTTAGGATAAGGCTTGACAATATTTTGATGCAATAAACAGAGTTTTTAGAAAAACATTGTTGATATTTTATCGAGAACGTTCTACTTCTTCAGCTTTTTGAATTTAAGTTTGAAGAAAGACGTTTAGTTCATCAATGTTTCGTTGAAGCGGTAAAATTTTATTACGTCTGGGAGCATTGTTCAAAATTTAATTGTGGTATTGACTCACGTTTCTGGAAGTCGGGAAAATATATTATCCGTCAAAATTCTATAGAGGCTGTTGGTGAATTCAAAGAACTGAATGAAGAGTGTAAATGAAAAATAAATAAAGTAAATAGTTAAGAGATAAGGCTTTGTGTGAGTGAGACAAATTCATTATATTCTAAGAAGATGAATGCCCGAAAAGACAATTTTCCAAGCAATTTTTCAACCAATTGTAAATAATGATTGCAATTCGCAATTTTTAAATTAATTTTACAAAACAAGTTCTTTCGTTTATGATATTTATTTAATTTAATCTTTAGCAAAACAGCAACGAACTCTGTGGTAGAGCATTATTAGGGATGACATGTACTGCAGCTTTTAGATTGCGTCTTTTCTGAGAATCAATCGATTTTGCTTGACATCGATCGTTGCTGAAGATCGACCGGAATCGCTCGTTAAGGACTGTCACACTTGCGCTCACGTTGAAGTTGTGACACGAGATGTGCTGATCATCCTTGACGGCCGCGAGGCTCCTACCTTCTCCGGACATTTAATATGAATCGAAGCGTTAAATGCGGATGGTAAAAGTCGAGGTCATGAAAAATTGGCACTAGGATTACAAACATTTGTATGGATATCTTTATAATAAAAAGTATATGTAATCTGTATCAATTCATACCAAATGATGAACACTTCCGTACCTAAAAATTATTCTCGAAATGTTATGTTACATACAATATAAATTTTCAATACACGAAGATATTACGAAAACGATTACACGTTTTTGTAATATTAAGAGACATTTTTTCTGACGGATTTTTTTGCTAGTAAAAACGACTTTAAAATACTTAAACGGTAAAATTTTTTTTAGGTAAATAAGAAATTTATTGATTGAAACCTGTTTGGTTACTGAATAGCTTTTGGTATCTGTACAATGGCCACTAAATATATGTGATTCATCTTTTTAAGGTAATTCATGTGTGTTCATGTGGATGAAAGTACTATATTTTTTTTCGAAGCATCATTATGAAATCTTCAAATAACGTTACACAAAAAAGAACACGAGAAATCTTTTAGGCTAGTTTGGTGCTAACATAAACAGGGTACTTTTAATTATATTTAATGTGATCTTACACATAAGAACTCCGTCAAATTGATTGAAAGTAATTAAGTACTTTGATTCATATTAACACATATAATCAGAACGGTTTCATGTAGTTATATAAATGCAGTGTTATACAGATTGAATTTGGCCATGGTTCTAACAGTTCTCTTCCAGCTGTCTGTCGCAAAATGTAACTGATATTTCGATGAATTCTCGTAGTTGCATAAGTCACTAAAATTTGAAATGAAAGATAAAATTCTAATATTATGATAATTTGATCTACCGTTTTTTGAAATTTCAGATCCTGTAACATTATCGAAAAAGTCAATCGTATAGGATGAGCGTCGCAGTTGTACACTGTAGTAGTTTGCTCTACTTTTTCTTATACAGTGAAAGTTAATTTTTTTACCACATCATTTTGTTACCAAAATATGCGATCACTTAAGAGAACAGATGGTATTTTAGGTTATTTTGAAAAACATAAGTATATAATATGACAATGAAAGATAGCAATTTCACGACTAACGTTCGGAGAAAAAATGTGCAGAAATTGAAAGACATAAAATATAAACAAACGCCCGGCAAGAATTCATATACGTGTCTTCAAGTGTCTTCTATGCGGATTTTTCAAAATTTTGATTTCAATTATTTAAGAATGATACGAGCTGCAATCACCTGTTTATGTGTAGTCGCGAGTGATTAGAAGCTCATGCAGACGCAAGACCCATTATTGGTACCAACTGGATAAACTGTTATGCTCGGCAAGAACGAGGCCTTGGTGACAGAGTGTCTTTTGGGTGTGCCTCGTAAGCAATTGACTTTACACAAATACATGCGCATCCAGCCGACTGATACACGATCATCATTTGCGTGCGATTTATCTCCCGCCAATACACTTTAGTTTTCGATCAGGTATACGCCACTGAAAGACGCTATTTTCAATTGCATCATTAAAGCCTTGAGGCGGCGGCTCTTGGAATCCGTTCGGATTATTTTACCCGCGGCCAAATTTCATGCAAGGAGGGATGATAAATCATAAAAAAAGAGCAACAGGCGTTTGTAATTGCATCACAAAATTCACTGCGTATAAAAAAGAGGGCTAAGCAAGAATTTTTTTCAAATTTCGCGTCAGCAACTCTTAATTTCAGCATACTGATTAGAGTAGTAATATTGTCTACGAGAGAAAAGTATTTTTCATACAATCTGTTGGCCAATTTTCGTTGATAAAATCAAAAGGTCGTTCGATTATGTATAAATGAAGCAAACATAAAATGATAATTGAATTTTATCTAGGAGGTTTTTCACTTTAACGTCAGGGGTAGAGCTACGCCTCCGACGCTTCGTGCTTCCTCCCATCAAATCGCATGCAATTCTTATATGATTCTTATGTCATTACCATGTACTCTAGCAATCCAGCATCAGATGCAACGAAAATTGTTTGCGGGAAAAATAAATCTTTCATCAGTTCCTCATTGGGTTTTGAACAATTAAGATGGTTGTAAACTTGAATCAATGTTCCAAACAAAACATTTCTAGTTATTTTTGTATTTTCTTAATATGTGAAAAGGTTATAAGAATGATGATTTCTGGCTGTAATCATAAGTGTAACTATTTACAGCTACTGGGAAGTAGCATTGATCGTGGGAATATGCAAATTGTATGGAAATCGTGGCGCGAGATACGCGCAATGCGTGACATGGTGTAGTTGTACTGGCGAAGTCAAATAGAAAAAAATAAGGAGAAAATTCGGGATACAACGTGACTCGAATGTCCACGCTTGTAAACCACGTTTATAAATTAGTTATTTGCACCGTTTACCATTTCCTTGTTTTCACACGCTAACCCGACTTTGAAATTCACATCGAACAGTGCAAAAAAATCTTTCTCGTTGCTTAATTTCCTCCAAAAAACTGTTTACTCTGCTCTATAAAATCGATCATCTACGATTCAAAAATAAAAGTTATTTATACATACGATACGTGAGGATTAATTTTTTAAAGATCACTGTCTCTTGAACTATGTTTAACAAAACTTTTTAATCTAAGATTCAAAAGTTTAATCTTTCAAATCTAAGATCAAAAAGTTTATAATAAAAGTTCATAGTTTAAAATAAAGGTTTCACCTATATAATGAAGGTAAAAGAAGCATCCGAAAAACCATCGGCTAAAGTTACTTTAAAAAAAGTGCTGTCTCTGAAATGCTTCGTCTGTGGAATTTGGATTTTTAGATAATTTTCAGGATACTTGAAGTAGACGATCTTCGAATAAAATATTCTACTGATAATCATTCAAAAATACTGCGATTCAGGGGAATTAACACGACTCGTTCTTCTAGTGTATAAACCTTACTAGAACGTGTGACTTTTTTTCAATCAGGATTAATTGTATTTGATGTGCTCGACGGTTTCGACGTATCTTTGCGAGAATCAACATCATCATTGTCGTCAGACTAGTTTTATTTATAGTATCTCTCAAGGAAGACAAGCGAAAAAGCACAATCATGAGCGTTTCGCGAATGGAAAAGAAAGGCAACTCTTGTGTCCGCGAATACCGGATTTTCCGGAAACGTATCTGATGTGGTGCACCGCGCAGGTCGGGCGTTTTCGTGACACATGAATCATCGAGTTAAGGCTCGTCACAATCTCAAATGAAAACATCAACGAAGCAGTGCTATTTAAGCGTCTTATATGAAATAAAATTTTCAAAGACTAATGGTTTGATATTTTGAAATTTAAGAAATTCTGCATCACTTGCAAAATTGAATGGTGATTGAGATAAGCTAACTTTTTTTACAAGCCATCGTTGACCAAGAAAAAAACCAGATTTTTTAGCACTTTTAATTCAATGTTACTAATATAGCCTTAAAATTTAAAGTTTACACAAAACTGGTGTAAAAAGTTTTTTCCGAACCTCTCGATGATTAATGATAGAATGTTGCATGCATTGTTTATAATAATAATTTAATTAGCTGAAGCTTACGCATGATTAAAATTAACTAAATATAACTAAATAATTTTATATAAATCAATAAATTCATAAAATTATTTTCAGATTAATTACAGAATATTGCATGCGTTGATAATAACATAACAAAAAGGTTGAAGCATATGCATGTTTATTTATTAGGCTGAAAATCACTTCCCAGGTATCAGATCAACGTTGGCCCGACGTCGGCAGAGTCGTAACGACGTTGTTTGACAGCGTCGTTTCAACATTGACTGTACGCTGGGATGTGACGCGACGCCAGAGTTGTTTGCCAACGTTGGTTCCATGTCGTGAAACGACGTCATGCCGACGTCGGCAAACAACGTCACGCCAGCGTTGATTTTTATGTCAGGTGGTTTTATTAATTAAATAAAAAAATGTATTTATATTAATTTACATCTTAATATTATGTTACTTTATGTAACTTTAATTCCATAGTAGAATGGAAGTTCATTAATTTAAATATTTTTTGACTTTGGCCTGGAATCGAACCCTTGACTCCTAGGTGACAGTCCAAATCTCTGACCACTGCTCCAATCCTTTTATTGAAATTTAAATCGGAATGTTTTACATACTTAGACATACTTCAAGTTCGTTTAAATTCGCAAAGCTGCCAACGTTTGGGAACGACGTTGGAAACTTGTTGGCAAAACGACTGATCCAACAATGGTTCAACGTTGGCTTCTTACGTTGTCAGCCAACGTCGGTCCTACGTTGGTACAACATCCGATGCCAACGTTAGATTACCAACATTGTTCTAACATTGTATATGCAAAATATCCGATGTTGGCACAACGTTAGTTTACCAACGTTGTCCTAACATCACGTAGAAAAAAAGCCATAGTCGCTATAACTAAACCAGTTAGTTAGTTTAGTTTTAGTTATATCTACTATTCAATTAGTTAGTTTAACTATAGAATGATTCATATGAACTAAATAGTGTTTAGTTTCATTTAGTTAAACTTACTATTTGTCTAGTTCGCCGTATAACTAAACGGAAAGTACGTTCGACTAGACGTATGAATTATCCGAACAATTACATCGAGTTTTGTCAAAAGTTTCGAGAGTTTCTTTATTGTCTTAATAATTTACTTTCTTTATAAGTAAGAAATAAATTTATCACTCAACATTTTTTTATAACAAAAAATAACAATTTAATTTGCTTCTACAATTTTAATCTCACACCTAAAATCGTAACATTAACATTTATTAAAATTCTGTATGTTTAAAAATTAAACATACAGAAAACGTTAAACCTACAGATTAAAAAAAAATGAATTGTTTTAACAGTTTTATTACTTTCTGTACTTATTTAAACTATTTTATCAAAATTTTATTAAATTATGTGACCGGAGGTGGGTGAAAAGGCTTCGAGCGATCTGATTGGTTTCTGTGTTCGCGCCATTTAAGTTCGCTAGAAACATCTAGCGCTACCGTGAGCGCGGCTTCCGAGCCTCTCGGGCAGCAGTTTGTTTTCGAGCCTTGCACTCCAATTACGCGTTTTCTGTCACACGCATTTCATACGCTTGAAAATCAGTGAGATAAAGTCACGATGTCTACTGTCGCGGAAGTGTTGAGTTCCTTGGGCTTACAGGAATACGTCGAACGATTTGAAGGTAAATTGAAATGTGACATAACCTTTTTGAGGTTATGTTTCTGTTTACATTTTTGTGTAACTGTTTTCATCTAAAAAGTTGAACTATTTCAAAATTTTTTGGTTTTTTTATCAAATGTGTAATGTTTATTTAAGGTTCCTGTTTGAAATAATATTTTTTTTCAGCAACGTTTCAACTTCATAGAAAACTCATTTATCCGTCCATAAAGCTTTTCGGAGCATGTATGTACATATCATTCGTATTTCTTAGTTGTTATTTTTTTTTATATTCTAATGGTTTGTTTACTTTTTAGAGAACGCTGTCGACTTGGAAATTTTGAAGGAATTGGATCCAGCTACAGTAGCCGAGCTTATCGGCAAAAAACTTGGTCATCGAGTCCGGCTGAATCGTTACATTGCCGAACTGAGAAATTCGGCAAGAGCAGCAGTTGTAAACAACGGGGGTCTCAACGCCAACGGTCAAAATCTCGTCGACGAAAGTCCCGGTGTGGTCGTCCAGCAGGAACCAATTCTCCCAGCTCAGGAACCGATTGTTCTTGAAGTTATAAACCTTCCTCAGGCTCAAGAACAGCAAATCCCTCCGCAAGATAACCGTCCACAGGTATATTAATTTTGAATTTGATGTTATTAAATTTGAATTTGATGTTTTTTAATTTGGATTTGATGTTATGAAATTTGAGTTTGATGTTATTAAATTTGAATTAGATGTTATTCAATTTGATTTGATTTTATTAAATTTGAATTAGATGTTATTCAATTTGATTTGATTTTATTAAATTTGAATTTGTTGTTATTAAATTTAAAATAACGTTTTTCATTCTTAATGTATTGTTTGAATGTCAAATCAATTTGGTGAACATTGCTGGGAGGATCCCAAACAAGCACTGTAAAAATAAACATTATCAAATCCAAAAGTTTTCCGGCGAATTCGGAGATTTGAATTCTGCCGGCGAGCGCGCGCAGTCATTTCCCCTCAAAAGTCAAAGGAGTGGGGGTTAACCTATGTGTCAACGTCGAACCATTCTTTGGCTGATTTTAGTATAGTTGCCTGACTGCCTGACGTGGCATGACGGCAACGCGTTTCATATGACGTTTCCCTCCGAAATGACATTTAGTGAATTCCCACACGTTACCGAGGCAATAATAGCGACCGTTGAGATTATGAGGTTGGTACGTTGTAAGCGTTTAAATTCAATCTTACTTCATTGAATTGGAAGTTTTTTGTTGATGATAAAAGGTACATAAAGTGTACAAGATGAAAGAAAAAAAAGAAAGTAAAACTTAAAAATAAATAGTAAACTTGAATACTGGGATAAAAAAAGTTTTGGCATTAAAAGAGGCAAAAAGAAATTTTAAACCACAAAAAAATTATATTTTAAAAATTATTAAAATGAATACAATATTAGTTAGTTTGTTATGGTGAAAAAAATACTGTTTTCTCCGCAGGACGAACTATTTTTGCAACATTATAATTTTCTAACAACTTTTTTTTGTAAAATTTTTTTAAACTGTAACCTATATTAAATTTACATTGTTAATACAATCACAATGTAATTTGAAATAATTAATTTTGTAATTGTTGTTTTGGTTATCTGTATATTGAAACTCATATAATATAAAACATTCGCACTTAACAATTTGTTAAAAACAGTGAAATTAATGAATAATTTTGTTTTAGTAAGCCTTGATTTCAAAAAGTCAAAATAATGTATAGAGATAGAAACACATGATAAAACTCTCATAGTTAGTTCGTTTTTTATGTTTCTTTTTATTAATTTTTCATCATGGTCTCGTCAGGTTAACAGATCTTAACTCTGTGAACCTAAAACGACACACATGTGTTAGGATTTCAAAGATATTGGCGCAGAACCACTGCGCAATTTCCTTTTAAATTCTTAAATGTCCTATATGTTCTTGCAAAGTACGTCAGTGATATTTCATCTTACTAATTATTATTTTAACATATCGGACATATCGACAGCCTACTTCTCTTGTCAAATATCAGTCTACGCATTCCCCAAAGACAAATCCGCCATCAACAATTATTTGCTTTACCTTTTTGCCGTACTTCAAGGGTGGAAAATAGTCTGTGGGGTAGAATGCATAGACTAGGTAATACCATTGCTAATGAGGTAGATATTTTTACGGTATCATTATCCACTTTTTCAAGTCTTGTCAATTTGCATTTCGATCTATAACTGCTGCAACTTTTTCTTATTTATACTTCTTTTTTATCTGTACTTTTGACTTTAACTTTTGTTAGTATGCTGAAAATTGTTATATGTACTTCTTATTGACTTAATTTTGATCTCCGCAACTTTATTATATTTGTTTTATTTGTTACGAAATTTAGTAATGGGCGATTGTGGCAATGTGACTGAAACTATTTTGTGAGATTATTTTTCTATTTTTTAAAATTGTATAAAGGGAGTATTCCCGTTCATTGAATAAATTAAATTAAATTTTATTAAAGTACCCTTTAAATAATTATAATTTTATAAAATTCGTTGCATGGATAACAAGTTTGTTATAAGAAACTAAAAAAAATTATTAATTTAATCTACAGAAATAAATGCTGTCAGAAAAGTGGTCGCCGCAAGTTTTAAAAATATAAAATAATGTGAATAGCATTTAACTGTAGAAAGATGGAGTGGAATTAGGAGACAAAGATAGAAAGAATGAGTACTACGTTGATACAAGAGGGGTCCGGGCACAGATTTGCCCACTCTGACTGTTTAGTGTTAAAACGGATCCACCCGAAAGTAAATCTAACAGATTTTGTTATCTATTCTCAGAAAAAAATTATAATTAATCTATTGAATTATTAAATGAAAGGATTTCCTTTTTAATGAATTCTACGTAAATCTTAATGTATCAAGGCGCAAAATCATTCTTATAAAAATATCAATTTGAACTTGCGAATTGAGAACGAATTGTTTGCCTTTGATTACATTCAACGTTTAAAATTTCCCTTCAAAAAGATGTGAAATCACGGTCACATATAGCGAGTTCAAAAAACTTGTCTCGAAGACAATGATTTCATATCTTTCATTACTCTTATTTTATCTGACTTATAATTCTTTAATGTGACACAAATACATTATTTCAGGAAAACACTTGTCGCGATAGCAATGATTTCATATTATTTGTTACTAAAGTTTTAAATTAATTGCGTATTTCAGAAGGATGAGCAGGATTTTGTCTCGTAAACAATGATTTCATATCATTTCTTACTAAAGTTTTCAATTAATTGTGTATTTCGGAAGGATGAGCAGGATCTTGTCTCGTTATCTATATACCTTTCTGAGGTTGATCATAACGCCGTTAATTCAAACCAAACGAAACAAATCAAATTTTATATGAAATAGTGAATTTCATTTAATTTCTTTTTAAGCTCTCATAAATTATGTGGTACAACTTTGAAAAAATTGTTTTTCGCAATGCTGAAGTCTTTTCTTTGATAGTTGCTATCCTGGGTTCTAAATTTGGAAATGTCAAAGTCGGTCTTTGCCGTTGAATTACGTTTAAAAAGGAAATAAAAGGGAATATCGGTCTTAAGAAAGTAATTTTAAGGTTGATTATTGATTAATTGTGTTAGAAATTGAGCTTGCACAACATTCGAATTTCCACGAACTTTATCTTCGTCCTGAAGGCTGCGTTGGTCAAAACTCGATGATAGTTTGATAACAGTCTTGGAAAAATTAGTCTAAATAAAAAATTCTTAAAAAAGGATTAAAGATTTAAAGAATGACGGTTGCAAGGTTTTGCATGCGCAACGAGTGGTGGCGGAGGCTGGTGATGACGGCAACTTGTACAGGATGAAAATAAAAGGTGTAGAGAGAAGCGTGCGAATCTCCAGGAAAGCACTGTTTGTTCAGTGGCATCGCTGTCTGGGACAGCGGGATCCAGCAACAATCAGACCCCTTTTGGAGTATGGATCACCTGTATGGTCTCCGTATACAGAACATGATTCCAAATTATTGGAGTCCGTTCAGTCAAAGTTTTTGCGTAAATTAGCTTTCATAAACAAAACACCTCTTAGGTTTGACAATCATGATTATACTGAGATAAAGCGACTGTTCAATGTTAGATCTCTTGAAAATAGGAGGATAATGTTCGATTTGATATTTCTGTTTAAAGCTTTGTTCAACATGATTGATTGTCCTTATGTTTTATCAAGTATTGGCCTACACGTGCCAGCGAGAACCTTACGCGAAAGTAGACTTTCTGATGTACCAACATGCCGTACCGCTGTCGAAGAAAACAGTTTGTATAACAGAATTGCTCGATATGGAAATGATATATGCACAGATATTGACTTTTTTAATATATCTTATAATATGTTTTTGCAATTTTTATACGTGCGATACTGGAAAATTTAAACTGATGTATTTATCTTAGCTTATTTAATTGTTGTATAGTTCACTTTAAGTTCTCATTTATTTTGTGATATTTTTTTCAAACTGTGATAGATTGTGCCAATGTCAAAAAATTATCATCAACTATGTAAACAAGGGAGCTTTCCCGTTAATAATAATAATAATAATAATAATAATAATAATAATAATAATAATAGTAATAACAATCGAGCAGATGGCCGAGGAGGACCTGGTGACGGGAGTTCGGATCTCTCCATGTGAAGATAATCCAACCTGTGGGAGCAGGACACTGGTTGAATCGACTAAATGCATGCTTTAAGAGGCTGGGCTGGAGAAGCGGTTCTGGTAAAAAGCGGTGCTGACGGCAACATACCGTCAAAACAGGTTAAAAAGTTAAATTGTCGAGAAGACATCACTCGAACTTTTCACCGAAAAAAAACCTGACTTGTCTCACGTGAGAACTTTAGGGTCCCAGATCTTCTCTTTCAAATTCCGAAAGAAAAACAGAAGTAATAGAGGAGTCTCAGGAAGGAGTTTAAGGTGGCTACTGTTGCCGTACGAAAGGTTACAGAATCTAACTACAAATGAGGTGGGTCAGCAGATCGGTGAAAATCATCTAAAATATAAAGATTTTTGTCGAAAATCCTCGAAGATGCCTTGTGTAAGTAACTAGACGAATAATTAGTAGAAAAAAAAGAAGAACCAGCAGAAAACCTGCAGAATCAGAAGAAGAAATTAAAAGGACGACGAGCGGAAGAGCCAGGACAAGCGAAAAATATAACAGAAGAAACGATTCGTTTGATGAAAAGTTTAAGAACCACCAAAGCTGAGTCCCGGAAGATAAGAAACTGAGACTGCTTAAAAGCATCTACGGGTTAAAACAGTCGGCAAGGGTCTGGAATAAGACAGCGGCTTTTAAACTTAACAACATTGGATTTGAAGCTAGAACGATTTCTTAGATGAAAGATCTGGAGGATGTCAGCCATTACCTTAAGATCTAAATAAAACCAGAGGATGACGGGCCTTTTCTGATACGCCAATGGAAACTGGTTTTTTCGCTGATCCACGAGAAAGTGTAAGGGAGCTGGACACCGCCAAGTTGTACAGAAATGTGATGGGATCGCTCTTGTACATTGCTACAGTCTCAAAACAAGATGTAGCAATTACAGTTGGTTCGCTCTTCCGGCATATCGAGAAACCAACCCAATGAAACTGGAATGCAGCGAAACAGATGATGCGCTAATTGGGGTCTACTGCAGAAACCAAGTCGAAAGTCTTTACCAGGGAAATCAGGAGTCTTACTCTCTACGTTGATGCGGAATGGGCAAAGGACAAAATCGAAAATCAACGAGCAGACACGTGTTTGTGTTCGCCGATGCAGTGATTAGACTTAGTGCAGTCGAAAGCAAACGTCGGTGCCTCTGTCCTCGACAGAGGCAGAATTGTCGCAGTGTTGCTGTGGTTGAGACAGCTGTTTAATGACCCGAAAATCCTGTTGAAACAGCCCATCAAAATGGACGGGGACAACCAGGGTTGTATGAAGTTGATTTCGGGATTAAAAATAATAGGAGAAGCATATTGCTATCACCAGATAAGAAATCTTTTGGAAAAACGGTTCAATGATGTACTGTATTTTACGTTGAAAAAATTGCTGTCGGACATCCTGACAAAAGCATTGACTAGAGGGCGTGCACAACGAGGCCTAACTGGACCCAAGCTTGGGACCGTCCACTCGGCCACTTTGTTTGCAGAAGTCTTTGGAGCCACCATTTGTTTCTCGATATTTTATTTTGTTAGGCGACGGTTTAAGTTGCCCGAAGGGATTGTTCTTAACCGGTGTCCATCGGTAGGACCAAATCAGGTCTTGAAAAAGCATATTTTTTAACTTGCGATTATAGGGCCGCAGACTGGATAAAATCAAGTGATTGCTTTAGACGTGAGATTAACAATTCTACTTTTGGCTTTGGCTTTATTCTGTGTGGAGCTGCGGGCGTGGCAACAGTTGCCCTCATTTTCAAACCGAAATTTTTTCACATGACTATCGGAACCTTTAGAAGCGATAGTCTATAGCGTCTATAGTTTTAGAGAATATTCTATTTAAATATAAGGCACTGTCTTGGAAAGACTGTTTTTCTGGTTTTCCTAACTTCTGAATATATTTTTACTATTTTTTTGCGATGAAAAACAGAAATCGTTACTGACATCGGTATACCGTTTCATTTCCTGATATCTTTAATTTTCATAAACGAAAATTTGAAAATGAAACGATTATATGGGAAACCCAGTGGTATAAATTCTTTCGTGATTTTAAGAATAGTAAATGAAGTTATAAAAATAATGGTATAAGAAGATCGCTAAATCATCTCACTGCAATCGAAATTTAAGAATAATTACGGTTGTTACGCAGGTTCAATTTTCTTCAAAAATTAAGTCACGATGGTCAGTTTTGAAACTTTCACTTTCAACAGACGTGTAGCCCCCTCGTAAAAAAAATTTCGACATTGTTCGTCAATAAAAATTATAGTTCATTTATTGGGATTTAAAGAAACTATATGGTAAAAAACAATGTTCAAAGAAACTGTGGAAACGTTGTAATTCGTTTCCACACGTGTATCAGCGTGGCTTCTCTGGCGAATTTTTCCTATGTTTTGATACTTAAGTAAAGATTACTCGAAAACTGTTTGTTAGATTTAAAAATTTTTGAAACCAAATAAATTGTTATTGATATTATATATCTATTTTATTCTATTAGTTTCTATAAAAGTCTGACCCGCGGTTGTTTATATTCAATAAAGTATAAAAATGTCACTCGAATACCGATTTTCCCTACTGCGCGTAGTGTTATAACGTCGTAACATTGAACGATTAGTATCTTCGTTTATTTACAAAAATCTAAAATCTGTATCAAAAATGATTCCTCAACTAAACTGATCTAATTAACGGTTAATTAACGATTTTACCTAGAGGAAAAATCAAGCTCGAACTTTAACAAAACCTTATTATTTTAGTAATTTGAATTGAATTTATTTCTGCTAAAATTTTATAGTCTAAGGCGCTTTTTCAACTTAAAAAGATTTCTGTTCTCTAAATGTTTTATTTGGATCTAAATAGTACTAATTGCTAAGTGTCCAAAAATACAAAAGAGAACAATTTTGTGAGGCTCTCTACCAAATCGCATTGAAGCAACTACCAAGAAATGTCGAAGCCATGATTAACGGTCACGACTTAATCGAGAGATTAATTATTTATGAGACATGTGTTTCATTCATTCATGAAATTCCGCCAAGTTCATTATGACGTGATAATGTCTTAATTAACGATGGTTAATGAATCCCTATCGGCACGATCGTTTCGTTTTTAAATGCCTAACCACTTCAAACTGCAAATTGAACTACGCTTAATAAACCTATTCTGCATGCCTTGTGTCGTGTATCATTGCAAACCGATTCAGGATTCTTCTTTGTTTTAGGTTTATTTTATCCGATCTCTCCTTTGTTTTACCTTTTTTTTTTGCTGCTTGCAAATTTCTCGCCTACCACAATGCCAAAAGAAAACAAAATATTTTTCACTTTCATAATGCATATAAGAGTATAAGATGCAAGTTCGAAGATTAAAGAGGATTGAAGATTGATGAGTTTATACCCGCATTGTTTTTATAAGATTCATCATCTTCGAATTCCGATTTCTGTGATTTCATTAGGAATCAGGTGTCTCATTGAATTTGATATATATCCATGATAGATATTTCAGTATAACGAAAAATAATTTTTTGAGGCAAACTTTTTCACGCAAATGCATTTTTTGCTAGACTTGCATCCAAAAATGTTCTTTACGTCCTGTAATCTGTGCGGTATGAGAAGTTTTTTCGGGCCCACCGTATCTACTTTCTCCCCAGCTGGTAAAAAGCAGATTCCCTCTTCTGAACTTTAATTGATTCCATTCGGCTAGCAATTACCCAGCAGATACGGTCAACGCCTGAAGATGTTGTCACTACTTGAATTACAGTGTCACAATTAATATCAAGTCGTTACCGACAGTTCGTTTACGTTATCACTTGCTATCAAATAATTCAATAACCCATTTCTCTCTATTTATCTATAAATGTATTGTTTTTTTCCTATTATTCAGACTCAACTCTAGTTGCCAAGAATATACAATAGTAACATAATCAACATGGATGACATTTATGTAAACAAAAATTACATCCATAAAACAACCTCAAAGTGTTTATGATAAACAATAAGAAAAAAAAGCTTAAAAATAGTTTTAATTGTTATTGCAATAAACAGGGAAAAATTCTACTGAAAAGACTTTTATTTTTGGTCATACAAAACACAAATTCTTAAAAGTTCAAATGCGAAAATTATTTTTTTTTAATAAACGCTTTTAATTACTTTCACGGGGGAGCATGAAAATTTTTAAAATTAATAAGACAGCCTTCTGTTCAATGCAAACGAATGAAACTTTGCAGGCATACATATTCCCGATGACAATACACGAATATGACACTTTGACACTTTTTTTGTTGTTGTTTTGATTTTGAGTAACAAAAACCGATTTTTAATTGAAAAAGCTCGGAAATTTTTACTTTTTAGTAACAAAGAACTTTAATATTCGTTAATATTCGTTACTAAAAAGTGAAAAATGAAAAAAAAATGAAAAATAATTTTTCAAGAAACGCTTTTCTTTACTTTAAAATAAAAAGATATCAAACAAGATAAACTTTTAAATCAAAATGGAAAAAATCTCACACATTCCTTGAAGAAAAGCGTGGGGGTATGTTGTTATATGAAGCAAAATGCTTAATGAGTGAAACTTCAAAGCTTCAAACCAATATGAAAAATTTTCAATAGATTTTTTAACCTAAAGTCGTTAACGACACAAACGCCTTCTGCTTAACCAAAAATATTGAGAGCCAACAGAAACCGCGTGTTGATGTTTCTATTTGACTCTAAACTGAGGACGCATGATGTTCCGCACGTTTTCATTGGTTCACGCACACATGCAGAGAATGAGAACTTCAACGACTTTGGTTTAAGTTGATGTTGGTATGGGTGCCCCACACTTTTCTTTAAGGAATGTGTGAGATTTTTTCCATTTTGATCTAAAAGTTTATGTTGTTTGGAATCTTCTTATTATAAAGTAAAGAAAAGCGTTTCTTGAAAAATTATTTTTTTTTGGCAAGAATCAAGGTGATTTATTGTCAGAAGAAATGAAGGGTTGAAAGTCGGGTTTTCGGGGTCCCGGGTTCCCGGCCAAACTCGAAATTTGGTTCTACTTCTTTAGGAGCTGAAAATCAGCTGCAAACATGCATGAAAAAAATAATCGTTTAAAAATTTATGAAAAAATTTGAACAAACTGACGTTTAATAACCTCACGCTGTTTAACACTACAAGTACGGAGTGGACAAATTTGTCCTCTTTTGAAATTCAATTCCTCGTAACTTTTTTGTTCCTCAACGAATCGTTGTGAAATTTTTAGACAATCATTTTTTTTATAGTTCTCTTAATACTGTGAAAATTTCATGTAAAAATCATTTTATTTAACAAAATTATATTAATGTCTTCCTACAAGGATGGAGTGGACAAATCTGTCCACTTTTGAAGACTGAATTCACAGTTTCATATTTATGTGATGTTTGAAGCATTAACAACTCTAAAATCAACTTAATTATCAATGCTAGACATAATTTTGTTTATTGAAACATTTACTTATTTTATAAAAAAAATTTTTTTCATTGCGAATCGTCCAGACGGTGCGCATCTACGATCCAGGACTTTCTCAACTCCATGGGTAATATTGTTCATATAAATAATTATTAAACAACTTTTAATTACGTTACAATATCGATTTTGAGTTAGAGATAATTTAAATAAAGTTTGACTGAGCAAAAACGGTCAATTTTTCATTAAAAACCAAGGGTGGACAAAGTTGTCCACTCCGATCTTCTAGTGTTAATGTGACTGCGGATCCAACGACTTCTGACGATCTGTGCGGGGCGGATGGAAAACTCCGCCGAATTCACGCTTGTAATAAAAAATTTTTCGTAAACTCCGCCGAGAATTAAAACTACCTGAAAAATCGATATGGTAAACTCCGCCGAAAAATATTTACACGCACCTGACCTCTGCGACTATAAATTTGAAATGCTTTGCTCAGCATAAGTTCCACACAGACCGAGTAGAGTGATTTTTTATTATTATTTTTTTTTTTTTACAACTTTAACCGAGTTCCATACAGACCGAGTTCTGTGATTTTTTGTTATTTCTTTAAACTTTAACCGAGTTCCATACAGACTGAGTTCTGCAATTTGCGATTTGAGACAAATTTTGGCATGTAATTTTATCGGTGCAAACTTTTTTTTTCCCCTTTTTACCTGAATTTTCATTTTGGTAGAGTTTACCAAAAGGATTATATCGGACCTTTTTTTCGGTGGAGTTTACCATTGGCCATCTGCGGCTGCGCAACTACGTGCGTCTTTTGATCGATTGCGCATGCACGCTTCATCACAACTTGTATTTTATAACAGATAGATATATTATCCATAATGCGATATATTATTTAGTCCTAAGATCGTTCTTTTCATCCGTGGACGAAATCAAATGCTTTTCTTTTCAGTTGAAAGACTGAACAGTGACCAACCCCTTGGTAGTTTTTGTAACTTTTTTATGATTTAAAATAATACTGAAACAGGCGGTCGAAACGTCACTTATTCAATAAAATAGTTCTTTGAATGAACTTATCGTCGGTTCATTGGCGTACTTAGAGACTTTTTTAATCAAAATTTTTGAAAACATTCTTTGCGATTATATACCACATTTTTTCTACAAAAA
The DNA here is from genome assembly GCA_020615435.1 of Telenomus remus. NCBI lineage: Eukaryota > Metazoa > Arthropoda > Insecta > Hymenoptera > Scelionidae > Telenomus > Telenomus remus. Next base: position 5,756,083 of record CM036336.1, read on the forward strand.
CGCATCCCTGAAATATCAAGAAACATGGTAGTGTCTCTGACCCCATACCAGCGCAACAGTGACTGGACCTTGCCAGTTTTATCATTAATTATGAATTAAATAAAGGTTTACAAAGTGTACACCTGAAATTGCTTTATATCAAATGATTAAGTTGTGATTGATATGAAGAATATGCTAAACAAATACTTCAATTATAAGAAGTTCATCAGTGATCATTTAAATCTAGTTTTTAGTATAATAAGTAAGCAGGTGGGGCAGGCGAAATGCAAGAAAAACATAGCATGTAAAATACATTTAAAAAATAAATTGAACAATCACACAGAGTAAATTAATTCAATTGTGATTTCCTTTATTCTGCTAGTTTTCGTCAAGATTTTGATTTTAATTTTCAGGAAGGCTTCTTCTTCTTGTTTCTTTTCTTATGGACTTCGTCAGTCGTGCTGGTAATTCTATTATCTATGGTTTAATGCACAATTAACTGATCACTTAAGACCTGACATACTGCTGACTCATGATGTCTTATTAACTCTTCCATCTCTTTTCACTCGAACACGAGTGCTCTGTTCAATAGAAATTAGGCCTGGCCATTTAACCGATTCCAGCGTCTGGCCCAAATAAATCCAACTTTTTTTCGTGATATAATTGATGTGCGTGTTATTTATCTCACTTAATTGCTCATTCGTCTGCGTTTGGGTAGAGAAACGGTTACCATTTTTCAGAAAAGGCTGATGCCTTTCTTATAAAAGAATTATCATTTTCAAATACCTTTCACATTTTTGCCAGTTTCAGTGGTTGATAACGTCACCAAATCAATATTACAAATAATTATATCACGGTAATGAATCTAATGACCTTATCTAGTCTAATATTTAACGAACGAAACTTACTGTTGAAAAACTATCACAAAAACACGTCGCGTTCATTTGCAACTCATTTGTCAACAATGATCTTACGAACAATAGTGATTTGCATGTGCAAATTGAGTGATTTTAAAAAGTAGTAAAAACAGTATAATAATGCGAGGTGGTGCGACTAGTGCTCAAGAAATGTTGAGCTAGTTAACTCACAAGGGTGAGGAGGACGGGATTGTCATAAACCAGCAAAATCCAAATAACACGTAGGGACGAAAGTGACCGCTGCCGATTTCCATTTTAATTGAACTCTAGGCAACATCGTACTTAATGCCAGAACCGCGACCGTGCTCCAATTAAATGGCCGGCTTATTTTGCTGTCTATAATAGCGGGAATTTATCGCATTTTCCGTAAGAGCACTCTGGGTACGCGTTTCATCAAAAACCGTCCGTGCCAATTACGTAGTCGGTGTTGTAATACAATTCGCTTTAACCACACGAAAAAATGAATGTGAAACTGACAGAAAATTTTACCACAGATCCCAACAGACTATTTGGCATATCATTCAGTAAAAATCCAGCGTTTTCTTTATTGAAGTTTCAACTACGGAAAAGAGAAAATATTAGATGCAAGAATATTCGCCAGGATTTGTCAAACTTGTTGGTTGTTCAATTACTGTAAAAATGGAATTTTATTGATGATAGGGTGATTAATGTACACGTTGTGTCAGCCTATATCCGATGTACTACTTGAAATGTGTTCGAGTGGTCTATTTGTACGGGTGGTCTGAATTACCCTGTATAGTGCAAATTCCCTACGTTCGTAATAATACGATAACATTTTTGAATGTCCGTTGAAAATTCTATCAATCATTTTCCGCTAATTTACGGTGAAAATGAACAAATGATCTGCACGAACTCTTTGAATAACTGAAGTATTCTGTTTATTTACAATCAAAAGCAGACACTGTACTTCACGAAGGTATTTCTTTCTTTTCTGAAATTTTTTTAGATTGAATTGAAAAATAATTAAAAGTCATGAAAAAGATGAAAAATTATTGAGAAATAACATTAGAGTTTAAAAAAGTAACCGCAAAAAACTGATAAGGTGCGTAGAATCAAGACAAAAAACTTTCCACTGTCAAACGGAAATAATCATAATTTATGTAGAACGTATAATTATGATAGTTTTTTTAAATCTTATTTGCGGATAAGGTGTTTTTCTAAGTATGAACATTTTAAGCATGAATAAGGAAGCAGGGAGCGGCGATCACTGCCATGACAGAAATGCTGAGGTCGCCTAGCGTAGCTTGATTTATTGACAGGAAAATCTAGTCTTTGAACGTCGAAGCCCCGCTTACCTCACCGATCTCGTATCTGCAAGATGTCCTTCGAGTTCTCGACGCCTTTCGACCGACCGACTTCACGCACATATATTGACAGAACGAAAAATTTCTAACGTGGAATTTATCGATATCGAAAAATCCAAAACAATTATTCCGAACTCAAATGTCATCATGAAACACGTTCGTCGTGTTTCTATGTCAAGGTAACGACTTTTGTTCTTTTCACCATGTTTTCAAAAACTCCGTCTACCTTAAGATGAGTTTCGGTTTTGGTTACAAACTTCAACGTATGAAATTTTTGATTATTTGTTTTTTAAATTAATCGCATTTACGTGGGTATAAACAAAAAATTTACTGTGTTAAGAAACACGAGCGCCGAGCTTCGCATTCTGGTTTGATATCCTTTAAAACTGGCCATTAACGAGCAGGACCTTTGGCGTTGGCATTCGTATTCCGACGTTCGGTACCGAGTCGTCCCTCGACGGTGGCTAATGGATTTTTCAGATTGAGACATGCTATTGCATGCCGCGTTGCGATAATGGCACCAGTCGCATGCGCCACATTTCGTTACTAAGAACATCGACGTTTCACTTTTATTTGGGCCCACTTCATGATTTATATATTTCGGGGCATTCTCAATGACCATTCCTCGAAGACTCCGTATTTACAGTTGCTTTCGGGATAGTCGAAATCGTTGCGCGAGCAATTAAGATGACGAGCTTATCGATGAATCTGCTTTATTAGAATTGGTAATTAATGTTCTTCGAAAACTGTTATTTCAACACAGCATCCCATTGATTCGTGTATTTCAAGGCCCTAATCACGACACTACTAAAAGGTGCCTTCATTTAGACCAATAAATTTGGTTCGACGCCAAGTCTTATCTACATTTCAAAAAAATAACAAACTAAAAAACCACAACAACAAATAAAAGTCATTGTCATTAATTGATAATTATATGAATAAAAAAAGCCCGGCATATAGAGACATTTGGAAGTTTGATTGATAGTATACAATGAACAATTTAGTAAATGTTAGGAACGCGATCGGCTGGATCTAAACTTGATATGTTGCTCGATTTTTTGTTTGTTGGGTTTAGATAATATACCTAGCTTTAGGATAAAATGCTCAAGAGAATCCTTTTGTACTAAGACAAATGAGCTGTTCGAGTATAACCCTCTAATATAATTCGCCTAGCGTTGAGGATGCTCATTAGCAAACTAGCAGGCAGCTCATAAAGGCGTCCTGATACGCTAATGTATGAGCGTCGTGTGGCGGTAAATCGGAAAACAACGCCGCCAGGGCTACCGGTGTTGTTCGAAGTTCAGGGCCGGTTTCAGCAAATTCCTGTGCGTGCGATCGATCAGACCCCGGACCCGAATTGCTCGAGTTCGTCCCTCTTGCCTCGGCATTGAGATGCAGAGAGCGTGGTGCTACCGTGCGATGGACCTGATATCGCCTAATGGACCATCTTGACTACCTTACCGCGTTCCCCCGCAGTGCATCTTGCTCCGTGTTCAGATTCGCCACTTCTTTGCTTCTCGGTGCCGATCGGCACCAGCGCTCAAATGATAACATTTTATACTTGCACTTAGCCAAGCATATCGCAAATTGTCGCCTTTTTCGTTGTTTCTCCGAATTAAAGCACCGGTAATTAAAGTCATCAGTTCTTTTTGCTGTTTGTACGCAATTCCGTCACTCGCAAACATCCTATCGTTTATGCCTATTATTTATTGTGGACAGTAGGTTAATTTTTAGTTTTTCAAGTTTCATCAATTTTTATAATCATTATACAGTCTCGTTAGTGACGAACAAAGAAAAATTTTTCGGATACGTATTTTTCTTAACAAAATGCTGCTTAACCTGCTGTTCAATGAGTATACAATTTGGCAGGGTTGTTGAAAATCTGTTTTAGTTATCGGTAAACGTATCCTGAGTCAAAATCGAAAGATTTCGACATTTTTTAATATCGCTCAGTCAAAAATACAACAAAATTGTCAAATATTGTTTAAAAACCAATTATCATAGAACCAGAAACTACAGAAATGCAAAAAAACTGATCCAAGACTGATCCGAGACCTTAAATTAAAAATGTATGATTATTTTGAAATGGCTACTTGATTTACATTTTTGCTTACTAAACTCGACCTTCCCGATCAAGTAATTTTTTATGATAAGCTTGAGTTTCGTCTTATCTCCAAAATTTTACTGACCATTTTTCACGGATCCAAATCGATTGACTTCAGCCGTCTCTTAGATTGATATATTGACCGTGTGATGTTGAATTAGCCATGACATTCAGATGCAGACATTAATAACGCGAAGAGTCTCGTGGATAATTGACATTAATAGCGTTCCTCCCACGTGTCAATACGAAGATTAATTTGTTTTGTTTGTAAAAAGGCATCCTTTCATTTGCACAGTTTATCAGTATTCCGGTTACGATGCATGTAAGTGCTCTCTCATTACGTAACCGAAATGGTACAATTTATTCCGCTTAGATATTTCTAAACATTTTTTCAAAAATATTTTTTTTTTATTCTTTGGGGAAAAACCTAGTCAATGTATATCGACATGTCAATCATTTTTTTTTCAAATTATTGATGTCCAAACATTTTTTTGGCAGACAGATCGTTATCGTTTAGAGTATCCCGGCATCAGACAATGGAGTTAGCAATGGGTGTAAAACAGGGATATTAAAGTTTGAAAAAGGTGTATGTGACGAAAAATAATAAAGGCGTGGGTTTGCACGCACGGTGCATGTTTATGTTTCACATCGACATTCGAAAACATGTGCACGCATACGGTAGCGAGCCATAACCGTGCGTTGTAGCATCATTTATATTTACGAGACATTGTGAACCGGCCCGCATTGTTATGGCCCAAAGGCCGCTTCTGGACCTTATAGGGCTGCACGATCTTCTTTGCTACCAACCGATGGCTCTGTAAGATCGTACCTCCAAGAACCTCCATCTAGATTGATCGAATTTACCGTGCCCGATGCATTCAACTTGCGTAATTGGGCCAAAATCGCAAGTCAGATATTTTTTATCCTGACGAGCTTTAGCCCTGCTTGATTCGTTCATAAACACATGTATTTTTGTTTACGCGTGCTAAAAAATAAATACAAATCAATTTAAAGAAAAAAACTGCAAAGATGTGCAGTTTGTTCATGATAATTTTATTAAATAATAATATAAATTTTAAAGGAACAATAATGTATACTAATTTGGAAAATTTACGATAAATATGATACACATCAAGAAAAATCATTTTTATGAAAATTTGTAAAACTATTTTTACCACTTCATTTTGCAAGTCCCATTTGTTATTCAAAACTACAAATAGGTTAGTTGTTGGAAAAGTAACAATATTTACAGGATATTTTGAATTTAAAACGTGAGTTCGCAATCTAAAATTGTCAAACTAACTTGCTATTAATAATGTCTTCATTAATGACAGTCGAGGAAGACTGAAATTGTGTTTGAGTATTTGAGTGTTCAATCCACGTATCTATTTCAATTATTTTTTTGGAAGTATTTGAAAAATGCTTCTAGATACTATTTTTCTCTTCGTATTTTTATTGGTATTCGAATACTTGAGATGAAATAAAAACAAAATTTCAGTCAAACGAAAAAGCTTGGCAAACTAAATCATAAACATTCGTCATCTGGTACGATATTGGAAACAAATTTTTAATTATTTTTTGAAGTCGAAGGTCCTATACATTAAACTGATAAGGTCAGTTATTATTAGCAAACCGAGTGACTATTGAGAACATTTTTATGAAAATATTTGAAAAAACGGTCAAAAATAAACTTTAAATTCGGAAGCTCAAATTTTTGTCGCACCTTACTTTAATAACAAACTTCAATCCGTATTTCCACACTCTATTGCTTCAGAGAAGAGAGTTACTTATTTACAATGTACCTTTAATTATCAGAATTCCAACCGTTGAAAAAATTTGTTTTTATAATGAAATTTGTTATTTGTCATTTAATATGGGAAAAGTTATCTCAGTCGCACTAAATTGCTCTGTTGAGCGGCATATAGGTTCGGCGATAATAACCGTTTTTGAAAAAATTAATAATAATATTTTCAATTCTAAGTTCTTTATTAAAAATCAAATCGCAATTTGAAATGACAACACTTTTTCGTTTTCTAGAAAGTATTATCTTTGAACGCTGAGATCCAAGAATCGCTCAGGTTATTTATAAGCATATTGTTTTCAGGACAAAATAAGCCGTAATTACGTCGCAAATCCACATCAGAGCAGTCGTCGCAAGAACAGTTGACAGTTCGTAGACGTGACGGAAGACGCTCTACCAGAACGAGAGACGTAAAGATTTATTTCAGCGCAATGACTCCTGCCAATCAGTCCACGAGCATCGTCGGTGCAAGATATTTCACAGTTATGGGCAGATAAACCACGACCTTAACGCCGGATATAGCGCCGTTTGAGGAGTAACTTGCATCAATGATGCAACGTTTTACTGCCAGAATCAAGTTCGCGTTTGTCTTCTTTATGAAACTTTATCACCGAGAATATCCATGTGGAATCGCGGAGCTTTGTGCTCTTTCGAGTCGCGTACGAATAAATCATGATTCGAGTATTGATGTTTTGATTTTATAATAATAAAAACGGCCAACCATAAAGAGGGGTTACCCTTACTCCAGGGATATCATTGACCCAGTATTAAAATAAATTTTTTAACTGTATCTTCTGTAACAAGAAATCGTTACTGTAACAAATATTTTTGTAAGGTTTTGCACAGTCAATTTCTTCCTCTAAGAATTAACATTTGCCACGTTTCTAATTCTATACATTCCAAACTAATAATAAAAGAGTGTCCAAAAAAATCTTCGACCAAAGCACCTGATACTTCAATTCATACTCTCTATCAATGTCCAATGGTGTCATCGCCGAGACGAAAGAATGATGAAAGATTCAATGAAAATGTAATACTGAATAACTGCAATTTTTCACAAACTCCCATGTAAATGGAGCTTTCGCGGCTTTAAACAACACAGTAACCTGAAAGAAATTAATTCGATATGCTTTAATGAATTATTCGAAAGATAAAAAAATATCTCAGAGAAAGGTGAAATTATATCTCACTGTTTCGAAACAAGACATAAACAAATATAACATAAATTGCACAGAAATTCATAACTCAATCTACAATAACTCAAACTTGTGTGTTTGGATGTACAACGATTCATCAGAAATAGCGAAAAATAAATCTGTGACTTCGACGTAAAACGATTAGGAATAATTTTGAAAACATATTTTTTCAAAAATAAAAGAAATTGTGAAAAATTTGAATTATAAGCCATACTTAGATATCAATTTATCGTAGATAAATGAACCAATTAATTAGTGGATGAAAAATAACAAAACATCTAGGTTTTTACATCCCTAAATATCGCAGACACAAATGTCCAACTCTTGAACATGAACGTCAGCTTCATTGATACTAGAACAAGAAACAGTTTTTTCTCTTCCTCTGCTCGAGATTAAATAAGAATCTTTCTAGCCATCAAACACTAAACTATCAGTCGTGGTCTCGATTCGGTTTGTATACGTCAGTGCCATTACGGTATTTACTTATAATTGACATATAAGAACCACGAGAACCTGGAGTCAAAGTGACCGGCAATAAGAATTCAACCCTCCACCTTCTGAAGGCAAACTCACGATCTCAAAAACTTTACCGTCGTGTACAGTGAAAAATATTGAACTAACTGGAGGGGCTTCTTAGAATAGCTGAATATAAAGTCCGTGATATCATTATTAATATTATTAATTTTGCGATCGAGCGTGTTTGCTTTAGTGGTCAAGGCTACGATGTTCGCATTCAAAAGGTAGCGGGTTGTAATAAATTTTTTCATTAATTTTGTAGAAAAATAAATCAATTAATGACTCTTTTTTTTTAATTTCAAATTTTAATTAATATATAGATATGTTGTACGAGAGTCCCGATATCAATGGTACATCAAATCACGCACGAAAATATAAAATTCCATCAATCCAGGAGAGAAACAGTTGGCGATACATTTTTTCCGGTAAACCGTGAAAGTGGAGAGGGTTGGGCTTTATGTATTTGGGGTTTCAGACCTTATTAATGATTGATCGTAGGATATCGACGTCTCCCCTCTGACACAACTGATATATGGGGTAGCCGCCATGCCTTCGCACGTGACACAATAAAAAGCGTCGTGGTTTTCGTTTGCGCGAGTCAACGTTCCGCGTGTGCCCACGTGTGTGCCCCCAACAAAACTTTCAGTTCCCCGGATCCCGATAATTCGAACTGCGATCTACAACCTCATATCGGATTGATCCCGTGTCGAAGATTAATACCCCCTTTGACAATTCTCTATTCAGTTTCACGTTTTTCCATGACTATCTCAAGTTTAACTTTGTTTTTTCCGGTCGAAAATTTTTGTGATATTGATTAGAGTTCGATTAAAATTGTCATTTCATGACAGTGTTTTGTACGTGCAAATGTTTAAGAGCCTTCAAAATGAGTATTTCAATCATTTCTATACTCAAGGGTCGTATTCAATATACAATTATTTATAATTGTAGAAATCAATATAGGAATCCGAAGATATAAATTTCAGTAGTGCAATTAAGTAAAGATAATACGTTCGATGTTACATACACATGGTTACTGAGAGTGAAAGATGTTTGAAAGGTTGGAATACGTGGAACCCCGAGGGTAGCATTAATCCTACCACGACGTACCCCTCCCGCGAAGACGAGGCAATCATATTTTCCGCCCCAGAGGCACTATTCGCGTCAATGCGAATCAGACTTAGAGATCTAATGTGGATTCCGATGGCGTCTGATTTACTTTCGATATAGGCGCCTCTGCTTCTTTGCAGCCTCTGGTATTTCGATTTTATTATTCTTTCACACTTCCTTCAGCATGCAACAAAGCAACGCGCGCAGATATTAAATTGACGGTATAATTAAAAACCAAGGTTCGTATAATTTTTTTATTTTCCATCGCAAGTTTCGTTCGAGAAATTACGAAGGGCGGTTGGTCGAGGCGGCGCGAAGGAGTAAAATTTTGCCCCAGCGGTATGGTTCGTATCTTACTCCAAAAGTATGCTATGTCGACCAAAATTCGCTGTGAGCATTTTTTTTTCTCTGCCCTCTCCCGCGTTCATCCAGATTCCCGTCACGTATGTGGCGAGAAAAATTGCAGTCGAGCGCTTTACTCGATCCACGTTCTGCACGCTTGACTCACTCCTCTCTTTCCTTTCTCTGTTTTTCCTCCAAGGCTTTTGCCTCGTACATCCTGCGACTAGGACCTACTCGTCGAGAGAAGCAAGAAAGGTTTCGTTTAGCCAAACCACTTTTTCAGAAAAATTGCCTGCGTTTGTGATGGCAGAAAAAATTTTACTATGGTTGAATCTTGCGCAAACAGGTGCCATAAGTTCAGGATACCCCTTGGCAAATCCTGACAGTTGTATCAGTAGAAGTTTCTATTTTTTTGTTTCACAGAATTCGAAAATGTAATTAAACAATCATATTTCATCTATAAAATGTAATTCGCCATATTTTCAAACTTAGTATGAGCCTGAGTCAATATCAGGGAAAGTGGTAGAGGCATTCAACGTGATTGTGACGCGATGGGGTGAATCAGACTCGTTAAATAACTTTACAAAATTTTACTTTTTGATTTTAATTGTTATTGAGACTCTCCGACAATTGAACATTTGTCACATATAAAATACATTGAGGAAATAATGTTTTTTTTTACAATTAATTAAAAAAGTGTCACATTACCCCGGTTGCCCCTACAATGAAGATGAAATTACTAAGTTTGGAATCCAATTCTAATTGTTATAGCGTTAAAATATATTGAAAACCATCTGAACGTCTTTTCATTTGAAAATAAGTTTAGACAGAGGAAACGTAACTAGAGTCAAATTGAATAATATCTGCATGTATAATTTTTTATACAAAATTGTGCTTTTTAATAAAGTCGGATACAATTTTCTGTAGAATAGATCCGATCTCACAATCGGAAATATAAACAAAAAGTGTAACGAATTACCTGTCTGGAGACTTGTTTGTCGACGCACAGACTCAACGAGCCTTTTTTTAGATGATTTTATTTGTATTCAGTAGAGTATTAGTAAATACAAAGATTGATTCAAGAAGTTTGATCAAGTTTGATTCTAAAATTTTTTGTACGTGAAAATTATATAGATTAAAAGATAATACGTTTCATAGAATGAATGAGTGTATTACATGCATACAATTTCTATATAATGGCTTACATTCTCAATCATGAGGGTGTGATCAATACTAAATGCATTATAATTTTGCAAATACTATAATTAATAGGCAATGCAATTTTAATGCTCAAAACACATAATGCGTTAGAGCTAAAACTAGTTTAATGTCAAATTATCGAAGTCTATCAATTCTATTACTAAAATATAATCACGAATTCTATCAACTTATTTACGAATGAATTTTTCTTTCTTAATGATTTTTCGCGCATGAAAAGCTCGTACTGGATATAAAAAAAGGAATCTAATTAAAATTGAAATTATAATGTTGCAGTGCCTTTAGCAGGCCCTAACGAGCGGAAGAATAATGAATCGTCAATGAAGGCATTTATTATTGCAACGAGTTAAATTTACCTTCGTGCAGCAATGAAATCACGACCGCGCCGTGTGTCCAAGAGTTTTGCTAATCTAGCTTCTATTCTTGATGCTAGGCTAATTAATCCTAGGTGGCTGGTCACTTGACCTGCTGACACAGTGCTTCCGATCTGCAATCGGTTCTGATTATCCATTAACAACTATCTCTTCATTCCAGACGCATTCAACTTGCTCAAAAATCCATCGTCATTAATGATTACACTTCGTACTTTTCTCCGTATAGCGTGCATGTTAATGCATACCTGTTGTCGAAGAGGTTCTATTGCCAAGCGTGATTCTTCGCTTTGATACTTTTTGAACGTTGCAGCACGGGCCCGCGCGCCAACAGTGATGTTAATTCCAAGCGAATGTATCAATTAGGGCTATCGAGATTGATATGCTCATTAAGCGATTGTCTTTAGAGATTGAATAGTTTGTCGTCTTCTGGTTAATATTATTAATTCAAATTAATAATTTTTGAAGTATTAATTACAACCAATATGTATCGCTATTTTTTCTGAAATGCTCTGAAACCATTGACAATCATTGAAAATCCTGACATTAACATTAACATTAGTTACCGCTTATATATATTGAATTTTTCAGCTGCAAATCACATTTGAAATGAAAATTTAAGCCTACAATTATTACACCTAATCATATGATCGAAAATGAAAAAAAAAAATACATCAGTAGCAATACAAAATACCACATTCAGGATGGCACATTCAGGAGAAAACACATTCAAATGAAAACTCACAAAGGTAGGCTGCCATACTTTCCACTGCCGGTTACTTTGATCGGGGTTTCATGGTTTTCGTAATCATTAAGACAAATATCGGGGTGTGCTTTTGAAAGTATAGAGCTCATGACTCGCTATCTTAGGCAACAATGAAGTTTGTTCCATTGCAAACGAAATGGTACATGTTGAATTAAGCTTTTTTATATAGATTGTTTAATGATTTAAAAATACGTCAATTTAAGTTACATTTATTGCTTGCTTGTCGCCAATCCGGCAATTAAACGTATATTTATTTTTTGGAAACTCAGCACGGAGGGCCACCGATGCACACGCTCCAGGGCGCGTTCAATTTGAGTACATCGCGGCGCGATCGGTTGCCCTTCAAGTTCAATTAGTCTGATACTCATACGTTTTTCTTCATTTAATTCAATTTCACTCGCAGCTTGTATGAATTCATCAAAACATTTTTATGCCAAAAGGCGAACATTTAAATTGGCTACGCGACGATCGAATTTCAAGTATCGACCGTACAAAGTGATTCTGCGGTTGTAAAAACTGTCCATTCAAATTCAATCGGTCTACATTGTTTGTCGCGTTGATTTCGTGTTATCAGGTTTTTTCATGCGATCAATTGTGACTCTTCATATTTCAGTGAAATTCTCTTTATGCATTGCGATCTGTTAAATTGTGATAATTTGTGATCCAGTGAGAGGTGTCAGTCGATGCGTTTTTAGTGATTTGACGAAAAACTCCTCGGAAGAATGACACTACCTACCTTCATGAGTAGTAGCAGAAGCAGACCAATGAAACAACGACAAATGAGCGCGAAATTTTCTAAACAGTATCTTTATAAGCTTTGGTGACGCAGAATAAGGAAAGACACGCGCATCCTTCGTGATTCGTGACAACACGCGTGTAGCAATGTTCACCGTCCCACGTTCGTCCACGATCATCCTTTGAATAACGTGACCCTTGTCGTTTCGCGCGCCAAATACATATACTGCATAATACGCTCTTCTCCGCCGACCCCAAGTCGTCTTTTGCCGTACACGACGTGCAATAATTGTTTCTTGCGGCCGCGGCGAGTATGCAAATACAGGCCTACCTGTCCAGTAATTTTCGTATTCCGGTAGCCGACTCGAACGAGTTAACGATAATTTTCATGGTTTCCTAAGGGTGACCGCACAAAACGGTAATGGTATAAATCACTGGCAACGCACGCTTATAGCCAATTGCAACGATACGCTTGGCATTGAGCTTCCAGCGTAGACGTGCCGTAATTATTCTTGCAGAAAAATGATTGACATATTAAGGGCCTCGGTGCATCACGAATGCACATGCCATTTACATCGTATTATACGCGGTGGTTCTTTCTCGTTGCAAGCCTCGCGTGAAAAAAAGTCAATTTTTTACACTCTCCTAAGAGCCAGCAAATCATTCTCTGATAATGATTGATAAGAATCAGGAAAGTGCACCCTCAAAAAAACTCACAGGGTCAAATTCACGATAAAACACCGCCGGCTTTATTTTTTATTAGACCATTCGTATTTTGTATATCGTTTTCTATTTAACATGTTAACATTATTGTTCATTGATTATTAAGAAGCTTGATTTTAAAACAAAAACACTCTTATGATTTATGATTACTGACAGGGAATAATAATTGGGAATCAATATTTGGTATCATCGAGTGTTTCTTTTTTTCTTCAATTGGCCTTCGACTGATGGTGAAGGTTGTTTTTGTGCTGCACGCACGGTTGCCATTTGTGGCCGTGTCACAATTTGACTGTTGCTTCTGACAGCGGAATAATTTACCGCAGGCAAATACTCTTGTGTCTTGCTCCCCGGACCTATATAGTGACAAACCAGTTAATGACGAAAGAGAAAGAAAAACGAGGCTTTATCACTTAGAAGGATCATTTTTCAAAAGCCTACAAGATCGGCTGTCAATTAATTCAGCGTTGGCATCTCGTGTCGGGGCTTCCCGCTTCTGTCTTACGGTTTAGATGATCGGCAAACATCAATCTTCGAGTTCATTATACAAGTGCCCTTACGTGACTGTGCGTATATCTTTTCGTTCGAATTGAAGCAGAGCGATGGGCGCAATCGCATGCACTGCAAATATAATATGCACACACGTTGACACCAGCCATAAGGTCTGAGAGTGCGATACTTTTGAATGCAGAAAGAGTTTCGCTCTCACCTAGTTCGCAGCAATCTTCAAAATTCGACTTGGCTCGCAGATATCATCTGCGGACTACCGGATTAGCATCGTAACCCGTAAGTTCGAACAAGTTGGCCTTGTGCGGGCTCGTTTTAGCCGCTGCTTTCGAGATGGCTGTTTCGCGTGGAACGTGGCATAAATATGAAAGAGCTACCCCCTTCGTTCTGGGTTTTCACCCTCGGTCCGTCTACCCCACCTGTGCCCGACTCCCCCGCGAATCGAGCGCCGTCGTCCCGACGTCACAGTCCCCGTGACGTCACTGGGTGCAACGTCACTGATCGAAGTCAGCTGAGCGGACGAAGCAGGCGCCCTTTCGAGCGCACACACTTTGCCGCGGGGTCGTTCTCTCCTACTCGATTAGAGTTCGCGACTTGCATGTATTCATGAGCGATTCCCATCCTCTCATGAGTCACCCTCGTTTTCTATCTCCCTCGCGAACAATTTTCAGCTTTAAAAACCGCGAATTGGGTCTTAGTATCCATACCGCAAATGACAAATTTTGATATTCAAATATTTGTCTTCATCCTAATCACATGGACGAGATCCAAAATACCTCTGACGTAAGCCTGAGCGAAGCGAACTGAGATGAAATCATGGAAGAGCGGTCGCGGAATTTCGTGCATGTTTCGATAGCATCTGGAATTCGATCTGAGTCGTATTCCTGACTTTGAGTATAATTAATCATTATGTCAAGATGTGAAGAGCAATTAGATGTATGATCTGATGACCGGTAGCTGTTGAGGTGACCTGGGACAAAGTTTTTTGATGATGTTATCCACTTGAATGAGAACAAGGGACCGTCAGCGACGGGGTATAAGGTGTGTGCTCATTGTGATGAAGCATGAGTCTGACCTAGTAGGATAGTGGGGCAGGTCGCAGAGCGGATGATACATACATATTTATGTCGCGCAACGCGTTTCACTACTACGCTCAACTTACTATCCAGCCACCCTACAACCCGGTTACACATCCATGGCTTGCAGACCAGACAGGATGCCATTGGCCTTCGCTCGAGATTGGGGTGTGATGCTAATCAGACTGCGAAGGTGCGCATCCAGAGTACGCGCGCTTCATGCAATACTGAAAAGCGACACGAACCACCACGTGAGACGAAAACAGAGATCTACCTATACACTTTTCAATAATTTCATTCATTCTTTTTCATACCCAAATCGGTTTGCATTTCTAACTCAGCTATAGCTATAGTCTATTGAAAAAGAATATATTCATATCACAATACTTGTGAATTCATACTCTGTATGAAATTGTACTTGTTTTACAATTGTTAAAAATAATAATAGATATCTTTTTGATATATTATACGTATGTTTTCTTTGAATATTATAATCGATTTCACTATAATAGGGTAGTATTATATCAAAGTCTTTTATAACTTTTTAAGAAACGTATTTTTTCCTTTTCCCATTAAGCGCCTCAAAATTGCTGGTCTATTGCAGACTATAGCACCGTTGGAATCTGAAGAATCTTGAGATTTTAAAGAGGAACCGTTGTGTACCTGCGATTAGAGAGATGCTATCGAGGAATTTTCCAAGGTCGCATCGATCATAAATACAAAATCCGGTTCGGTCTAATTAAACTGCGCGAGAGATAGATTATATCAGTATCTAGTTTCCTAATTGTCCTAATCGCAGACGAAGGATAACATATTGGACAGTAAGATGAAAAATCAGATGCCAGGTTGTTGCACGTTGACAGAGTGCATTTGAGCGTGTAACATGACTCGGTTCAGTGAATCCGTACATATAGACTGTTAAAAAATGCCGAACCTGTCGTTCTGGTGAATCATGTTGAAATTCCTGTTGCCGAAGGATTAGTGGTTTTTCCTGAGTGTAAAAAGTGTAGGATTAATCGGTTTCCTTGATTGCGCCAATTCTTTGAGAATCGTCGTCCTATTAATTGTCAACGTTAATGACGTGGCTGCGGGCTCTCTCCACGGTAGCCGGCTGACGACCTGTGCTCACGGTGGTCACGCAATCGCGATCGCTTTATGTGCAATTATAACGAGAATGCGCCGCGAGCACGCACTTTGCTCGACATACGCCCACGGATCGTCCTAAAGGACATGTTCACATTGCCCGAGAGAGTGAATCCTATAGTTCGCAATCCACGTATGTATCTCCACGATAATACGTTAGCACGGACGAAAAATATGTGCGCACCTTGCGAGAAAATACCTGTGCAATGCAAATCACGCGCTTTTGCTCGTCTGATAATTGAATTGCCATAAATATGCATGCGCTTATTGAAAGTTAATAATTTATCATGCCAAGTAAAAATCTACTCGAGATAGCGCTGATCCAGTACATCTAATCGTTTTTGCTTTTTATGTACATGAAATGTGTGAACTCTGAAATTGCTCACCAAATTCATCTAACTTATAAACAACTTTTTAACTCTTTAGTTGAACGTACTCTTATACCATCCGAAAAGATCAACTATTGTTACTTCTGTTTCTTTTTAAAAAACCTTTGTAAATCGAGTGTTCAAAATAGATTGCTCAAGGTGTTATTTTATTGAGTATGTAATTTCTGCAGTAACATAACTAACTCTTTGACACATGTTATAAAGTAGTATCTGGTAATAAATTAATTTCTCGTGGACAGAGTTTAACTGGCGCAAAGCAGGATTCCTGGCTGATAAAATGTGTTGAAGATTTTTCTATGCCTTTATAATCACAAGTTTAATACATATTGGTAACGCCAGTGCTCTTCCAGCCGTTATGATGCTATCTGCATCAAACATGATCATTCAACTCAGTCTTCTTCCTCTTAATCTCTATACCGGCAAACATGCTACTGTGCAACGCATAACTGAAAAGTGAAATGTGATGTCATAAATCAAATGGCAATGCTTGTTAATATTGCAATTTAGTATAAGTTTGATCGTCTTGTAGTGCTGATCACGTCGACGCTTGGAGAAATGACCACTGGATGTTAACTATTTCTATTGGAATAAGTTCAATTACGGTTGCAGTCAACTAACTTGTTTTTTCATGAACAATGTGGGCTTATTTATCAAATGTCGAGTAACTGCATCAAAAAATTGTTCAATTTTAATTTTCAACTTTTGTAATAAAATCTCAAAACATGTTGAGTAACGATTATTGTTGTCATTTCACGTCTTTTTTCAAAAAATTATACCGCATTGCATTTTTAGCACGGACGTGTAGAGCTGCTTTGAGCATCAGGATTCGACAGCTTTGTAATTATCAGATGTAAGGAACGATGTTTGTTTATAAATTGGTGTCATTTATTGATATTACATTTGTGATTGAATAAAGCGTGAAAAAATGGACTTAGCTGCTTTTAACTCTTAGTCCTTCAAAAATCTATAAATTAAAAACTATTATTACTAAACTGTTAGAGAATTATTATCATCATTAATGAAATATTTCATATCACTTAGAAATAAAATTAAATGTAAAATTGAATTCATTAACTTTTAAAAACCAACTCTTCATTATCATTCATCCTGGTCAGTATAGATATCAGCAAGTAATTATTCATATAGTTTATGAAATCGTTCATGTAAAAAAATTCCATAATTACAAGAAAAAATTTTATAATAACTATCACACCAAAAAATTGTCATATCGCACCATGCTTTTTTTAAATAAATATTTGTATGGTACGCACCGATTACGTTACGTCATAATAGTAAGGAAATATTAATTAGACTTTTCTCATAACGCATGGGTATAAACAATAAACCTTATAATATCGCGACTGATCTCGAATCACTCAACTAAGTGCGCTACAACTTTGGTGATAATTTACGATTTTTTATTTGAACGATTTTCGCAGATAAACATCGATCATCATTTCTAATTTTGTTTGTGGAAACGCGTGCGCGAGACATAGATTGAAAAACCATAATCCTCATCTTGCAAGCTGTTGCACAACCTGTACAATTTATCTCGTGGGACGTGTTACTTTACCATGTAGATTTACTTCAAATAGAAATTGCGATTTGGGTGCGACATGCTTTTGATAAGATATTATGACTGTATCAGAATTGTATATTATTTTCCAGATACCACACTGCAACGAGAGCAACGCGATTTATGAAGTTGTTTAAAATAAAATGAGCATTTTATTGCAGCACAAAATCTGTGCCGATAAAACACGTGAGATTTTTTTTTTATTGCTGACGACGGGCTGGAAAAAAGGGGTGTCCGTCGCAGAAAAAAATGTCCGTTAATTATGCGATTAATCAAATAACAGGTGTTACGTTTGCACTTGAAATCGTACAAAATATTTTTGCTCTGTATGACATTCCTCGCACCGCTCCTAGTCTTTGTCGAGGAATTTTTTAATCTGATAGTCACGAAACAATAATCATTACTATTCAAATCTTGAAGAATGGCTGACAGTCCGAAGAGAGTGAAAGACTCGATGATTACGCAGACCGGAATTAATGTGCGAATAATTATGTAACGTAAACGAAGAGTGAATGAAAAGATCGAGAGAAGAGTCAGTCTCAGCTTCTATAAAAGCGTAGCCCGAAAGTCGTGGGTTGTTGAGAGAAGGATGGTTTCATAGCACCTTGGACGATCGCGTGTAAAAAATTGAGCCGCGTGTGTATCGACACTGCAAGATGAGTGACGATTTCTCACCTGGACGTGTATGGTATTCGCATAAACACTAAACGCCTTGGACAAACGTTAGACGTGTGGGTACATATGAAAGGCGTATCATGAAACGCGCTATAAACAGCGACGACTGATTGGGTCTATACCACGAGTATTCATGTGGGTGAATTGGAATGACCTTATATTTACGCGTTTCACAATTTGCGTTGTCAGCTTTGAATTCCTCTGCGGATAAGCAATTGGCAGAAACGAAATAAGAATATAATTCAGAAAGACGTAAATATGGGAAAGGATTGTCGCGATACCGCTGCGGGACAAGCGTATTATGAGTTGGTATTCAATTGCCGGGTAGATAAAGGTCATTTATTTTGTTTGATCGTGACAGGTTATTGTCGGCTCGCCAGTAAGAGGTGGCATTTTTTATCTCACGTTACACATCGTTGGAGACCTAATAGAAGACAAGGTGATAAGGTCTCCTGTTAACAAGGTCTACAAAGGTAGTCGATTCTGGGAATGTAAAAAGGAATTTGCTTGTGCTCTAGATTTAATTGGACAAGTCACATTAGTTGTCGATGATTGTTGTAATTAACTCTAACTGTTCTTTTGTCGCTGCGTGGGAAAAATATTGAATTGGATTTCGAAAGCATTCAAAATCCATATCTGTTTGAGACTCCAAACTGTCAAGTTTATTACGTTTTCCATCAATATGATCGAATCGATTAAAAATGAAACAAATGATTTTTAAAAAAGAGAAAATATACCTTCTAAGCGATGGAAGTAAAGAACATATACTAAAATGTAAAGAAATTACCAAAATGCCTTATCATATAATTAAAATCGATGCAATATATGATATGAATCAATCTTCATTGAAATCCGATCGGCCAATTAGAATAAGAATATATACGCAAATATTTGCTTTCATCCTGCAATGAAAACAACGATGCTAGGATACAAAAGAACTTTTTTTAAACAATTAGTTTACAGAATATTTTCAAGTAATTAAAGTTGAATTAAAGCATTCATAGCATTTTTGTTTGTTTCGCTAGATTTTCACGCTATCAAAATTAACTATATAATTCCATGCCAATCATAACATAAAACACGACCATCCCTCTCTGATTTCGTAACGCTTTACATATCTAATGACAGCATCGTCATATCAATTATTATAGTGAATATTTTATCAGTAATCAAAATACCATTGCGCTAATAAAACAACCTGGAAAAACTTTTCTTGGCTCTCCGGCCTTTATCGATGAGCAAAACACCGTCATCATAACAGCATCATCAGTTTCATTGGTTATTGCTGTAAAAAAGGGCAGCAATCATGTCTGCTGTGCGTCTGCTTATCGAAGCTCTAATTATGACTTATTTTTGCTTAACTTGCTCTGAAGATTGAAACTATGCAATCAACGCGTAACTCTGCAGCATGACACTTCAGAGACATTTTCATCATAGAAATACAGTTTTTAGACATTATCATTATCAATCTTTCAGATCTCAACGATTTCAACCTTGGTAGCTCAATAATCCCAATTTATTATTGCGATAACATCGACACTTGGGATTATTTTGCACTTGAAATCAAGTCCTTCGTTTTCTATTTTACATCATTTTAATTTTTAGCAGCAGCATGATACAATTGAGATGTGGCATTCCTAGAGGAAATGACCAAATAATTTTTTATCAACTTTTAATCAAAGATCAATGTTATATATACGATTTGATATTCATTATAAATGTTCATTAAAAATTAATCTAACAGTTTCAAAATAGATTGATCAATGCGTTTTATGATTTTGAAATAGTTGTAATTGTGCAACTCAACATCGGATTTCTAATTTGCAATTGCTCATAACAGAAAGCGTGGCTGCTAAAGGTTTTCCGGTTACGCGCACGGAGACACATCTTGGCACTTTGCGCTCGGGAGTCGACCAGGTGTCCTTGCGCTTTAAATAAATGCGAAAAACAGCGCGCCTTTATCTGTGTAATGCAATATTGTTGATATCCATGCATACACTAGCACAAGAGCGGGTTTCCTGACGCCTACGCGTTTTCCAGTTGTCCCCGCGTGCCTCTACCCGAGATCTTTTTCTGTCGCGCTGCAATTCAGGACAGCCAAGAAAATGGCATAAAAATGTCTTTGAAGGTAAAGCGAGAAAGGAATGGTTCGAAGTGCGATGTGAAAAAACAGGGGGCGGGTTTAAACGAATGATGAATGCGGGCAACGAGAAATAATTTATCAACTCAAGCGTGAATACGCGTTTAATCTCAACGAAGTGATCTAATCTCCTTTTTTTTACAGAAAAAGCTTTACTCGGTTGCTTTATAATTAATAAGATTGATATACATTTTATTGTTTTTCAACTTTTCAAGAAAAACGTTTTGTAAAACTATACAGACGTTCGGTATAGTTATTGAAACGGTTACATTGCTTCGGAAAAGATTTAGCTTTTTAAATCGAAATTTTTGATAAAAGAGTGATGCAAATGATCCATCTTCATTCTCCTCATGAAGGCGAAGCATTAAGAAATAGGTATACCTACCATAACACTGAACTTTGTTTCATTACTAGTAATTTTTTTATACGGCTTATTATAAGTGGACTAAAGAGAAATTCACATATAATTTATTACATAAATGGATAAAAAGTAAAACATCTGGCATTATAAAGTCAACGTTACGTATGAGGCAAAGAAGGGAAACGGTTTAAGCACCATCAAACGTAAGCGTGGAATCCCGAAGGATAAGCCCGAAAGCGTCCTGATCATTTCCCAGTACCGCACCCCAATTTTAATCAGGACCCGAAGTATGCAAGCGGGCGATGGATGCGCGTATCCAAGCCTAGCTCTCCTGGGCAAATACCGGGCGTTACGATGTATGTAATTTATTTTTATTGCTACCAATTTTTTACCCCTCGATCAGCCACTACTAATTTCGAATAAGGCAAAGAAGCAGTACTCACAAGAATAACATTCGAAGACGAGCAAAAAAATGTATATGAGCGGGGATCTTCGCGCTACAATACGCTCCGCCGATTGCCTTGATTGTCTCTCCATATACTCCCCGAATCTTGAGATTCTTTCAATTAACTAGCCTTATGAATGACTTGTTATACGGTAGGAGTTCACTCAATATATTGGCCTTTCGAACTTTTGAAGTATCCACAAAAATCAGTAGAAATTTTCAAATTCTCAAACTTGTCAGCTAACTGGTGATGCTATTATAAAATTGTTTATCAATTGCTCACGAAAAATAATTAACTGGCACTTGTACTGTGAAACATGAATTTGTGTGACACATTTTCAAATACTTAATGATTTGAAGTTGTTTCGTGACTTTTGTTAAAACGTATATCTGTGACTATTATGTGCGAGTGGTATAGTTTTTATATGACTATATAGTCTGCTGCTTCCGAGGTAAGCGAAAAGATTTATCGCATCTGTGCCAAATACTGGCGGCGCGACAGAGACGGATGGGGCGCGAAAAGCCGAAAAAAGAGTGACGTTATGTCGCGCGCACATAAGGAAATGGAAAAGGAAAGGAGACAAGAGCAGAGATGCGAGGGTTTTGGAGCGGAGTCGCGAGGGTTATTGCAGTAAGTCTCCTCTTGGGGGTTCAAGAATATTACAGTTCCCCCTCAGCTACGTGATCCCTTTGCTGGTTCGTGGCGTCTCTCTCTAACAGTTATTTTTTGCGTTGCGTCTTGTTCGTTTTAACGTTCTCCCACGCACGAAGAAACCCTCGATCCCCAATTCGAGCAATCATACATTACCGAGGCGATCTTTTTAAAGGCCCCCCACTTAAAAGAACACGCTTTACGTTTATGACCGCTCATTCGACGCTACGTGAGCCGCCACCGCGTTCTATTTTCGACGCCGGTAGGCACCGCTAGCGTGATAAGCAATAACGCCAAGATACCGTATGCTTGGAACCATTACGGCCAATTGGCTCTCACTCTTTATATCTCGCTCTCTCTGTCTTTCTCTCTATCTCGCTCTTTGTCTCATTCTTTCTACCCAAATTTAATGAGACCATTCATTTTCCACTAGACACGCGGGCTTCATTGGAAAAATAATGGATCGCATGCAATTATGAAGAATTGAATTTTTCGGATAAGTTTTTGGAGGGGTAGTTTTTGCTCGGGGCACAAATGATTCCAATATTACGCTCTCATATGGCGGATTTCTCATTTTGCGTCACATATGTTATGAAAACATTTTTTCGACAATTATAAAACCATTATAAATATCGAAATTCGTTTCTGATAACGTCTTCTGTTATTTCATATCCGCCTGATGTTATGAGGAGAAAAAAGGTTGACTTTGATATGATTTTAGCAGGTATACAGAATGAAGTCGGGATAAAAATGAATTCAATCTGCGATCCAGGACATGATCGAGATGAAGACAAAAAAGCTGGCGTGGCTCGTGTTTCAAAGCGTCCTCTTGGGGCCGTAGGGACATAGTGGAACGGTT
The DNA here is from genome assembly GCA_020615435.1 of Telenomus remus. Classification (NCBI taxonomy): domain Eukaryota; kingdom Metazoa; phylum Arthropoda; class Insecta; order Hymenoptera; family Scelionidae; genus Telenomus; species Telenomus remus. Next base: position 5,779,003 of record CM036336.1, read on the forward strand.
CAATTAAAAGGATTTCTCGCTTACATTCATTGCACAGTCCGTGCGCTTTACATTGAAAATGAGAATTGACCCTAAAGTTTAATGAAATGATATATTCTTAAAACACTTAGGGGATCTACATAAGTCTTGGTGCGCGTGACAAAAAGAAAAATCATCCTGTCCGACGAAACTTTCGTCATTAAACTTGGTACACTTTTTTCATCCTAGAAGAGGATGGCGATGCGTCTTGCGCGCTGTAAAATTGTCATGGGAAAAGTGAAAAATTATGCACTTTCGGTGTTGCGCGTACCTTTTTTTATTTGACTTCGGGACAACTTGTGCGCGTGAGCTGAAACGAAGATGGTTCAGGAAGGATGCGCGCCAACTTGGCGCAAAGCGATAACGGGGAATTAACGTCTGGTCTCTCTTTCGTTTCTTAACCCGTTCGTCGCAGACAAACGAGTTCGAAGCGGATAATGCGGTTGTTCACTGTAAAGTTTTGAGTTTGATTGTCCCACAATCCGAGCTGTCGTGCCATTTTATTACTTTTAAACACGCGTTAAATAAAGCAGCAATTAAGTCGTGGATACACAGACGATTTTAGACTTAATCGCACCAAACCCTTTCTAAAAGCTCTACTCAATGATAAACGCATAATTATTTCTATTGTCGAGCGTTTTTTCAACTCATTTTTGGTTGTAGGAATTGCAATCCATCCATTCACTGTAATACTAATAATAAACTACAATGATTTCCTTTGTTTTGATGTATTTTATGTGAAGAAAAACAATCACGTAAGAAAACAGTCTTTAAACGGAGCTTTTAAACCGTCGTACCATCGAGCTCCCAACAGTTCGATTCCCACCTTCGACAAAATTACTTAAGTCAACATTTTTTCAGAAAAAGCGATTTGAAACTTAAAAGGAAAACTCTATAGAGAGTCTATTAGACAAATTAATAAGAGGTACTACGGCGCAACACGACTGATAGATACATTGGGTGAAATTTCCTATGCTATTTCTCACCGTATGGGCCATTTTTGAAGTTTTTGAAATTAATGTTGAACCTTGGCTTCTGCAGGTCAGTATTTTGTGACAAGATGCAAGTAAAGTTGCACAATACAATGATCTGTCGTTTCGGCTGGTGGTTGTATTTACGTGACATAGCGGGTGGTCACAACTCGTATACCTCCTTTAGAAAAGAGACAGAGGGCGTGATCCGCGAAACGCACGTTCTACCTGTAATGGGCATTAGCGCCATTGCTTCGGTCCCTGCTCGGTTGTAAATCAGCAATGTATGATGATTGACTTCCTCTGCTGGAATCCAATTAATACATATTTTTTAGAATTTTATGCATTAGAATAAACCATTTGTACCCAAAATGTTATTAGTTATTGTGGATTCGATATTTTATTGTTTTAAGTTTATATCATCACTTCGAACTTTTTTATACACAAGCATAGAATTATTTAGTAAGAAATGATATGAAATCATTGCTCACGAGACAAGTATTCCTTCAAAAATTATTATCTAAATACTTGATTATTTTTAGCACATTAAACGAAATCATGCATCAACTGCACACCGTGAAAATATCACGAATAAAAATTTATTCATAAGATTTATCAACAGGCTGAACTTTTCAATTGTTTTCAAAAAGAATTAATAAGTCAAGTTCATAGAACTTTTGAATGACATTTTTTTCGTCACACTTTCTCACGTTGCACAGGAAAAACGTGCCAAATTGAATCCAAACGATGAATGGCGAATTTCGTAGTCAGCTAAAGTGCTCAGTTGACTTTGACACCAGCATCGAAACAAATTCAACGCATTGAATGTTCAGGTGCAAAGTCATTGACAATATTTCTGACAAGGATTGGCAACCCCTCGTGAGAGACCCCACGTGTTGACCAGATGTAGGCACTGCAGGGTCACTTGTCATTTCAGTTTAAAAGAACAGGTACTTTGTACATTGTCAAGTGATGACTTCACTTGCCGTGAGAACTCAAATGACCACTTTATCTCGAACCGCGCTTGGGATCGAATGAGTGGAATTTGAGTTGGGTAAGCAAATAGACTGGTTTATATAAGGCGCGGTAGAAAAATCCCTATTGGTAAACATATCGCATGTAATTTTCTTCTTGCTTGGAAACGTGTGTTTAATTTCAAGTTCCACATTCTCAAGCAAATATTTTTACTATTATTGAGATATTTTTCAACTTGGCTCTTCTTTCTTAAAAAGATCAACACAGCAAGATTGAATATTGTTTACTGATATTCGAACGAAAAAAAAATATGCATCTCTTTTATAAAAAATTATTAATATAATGAAATTGAAAAAATCATGCTAATAACGGGAATATAAATTGTCACCGTTTAAAATCGGAGTTTTTTGACACTATTTTATTTAATTAATTAGACGCGTTTTGCGGTTTGCTTAATCGTTGGCTGTTATCCCTTATCTTACGGGTTTGATTCGATTTAATGTTGTTCGTCGAGGGTTTTATGGAAGTATCTTCACCTTATCGTGTAATCGATCGTTCATTTTGATTTCGCTGACACAACATTTGCGTGGCGGCGTTGTGGTGAAGTGGCAAAAAAGAAGAAAAAATAAAAGCATTCGCGGCTAAATCGCAAGTACAGAAGAGGGAAAAGGATGACTAGTGCGTTCCGCTTTAAAAGCAATAGCCTGTTCCTCTATTTTGAACATTTCGTCGCAAGGTAGCAGCCGCAGTTGCTGAGATATAACCCAGCGTCGATTAAATTATAGCTAAGCTCTCCGACCGAACTGGGCTCTGACTTATGTGACAACCGCGATGCTAAATTACGTAACACTATACGCGTAAATATTGCACGCTCGCATGTACAGGTTGTTTTCTGTGTACCTGTGCTAAATTGCCAACTTCGATGTGCTCTTCGTCTCGTTCTCATCTCGGGTTTGCTCTTCGTCTTGTTCTACATCGCCGATCTTATGTCTTTGGCTTAAATTGCGAAAAAAATATTCACGTTTCCTTCCTGTGATCATATCCATTCGAACATTATCATCCATTTAATTTTTCTCGGTTGTCTTATCTCGTACAATCCATTGCCTCGCTCAATTTTACTAAACGCTTTTACAAACAAAGCGACGATTTATAACAAATAATTTCATATACTATTGATTCCTTCGTGAACGATCTTTTGATTGACGTTTTTATCGAAAAGAGTTGATATGTCTCATCTATTCATCGTTTCGTCGCTTAGTATTTTGTATGAAGTTTGAATTTTTCTTAATCTCTCAATCTGGAACAATAAATGTTTCTAGCAAATCCTAAACTCTTTTGGCGAGCATCGGGCTAGTGATTTTTGTCGCATTGTTTTCATTCAGCGCAAAACTTATCAACCTTTATGACACCTCTTCTTTTATATCAAACCTTTACTACCCGAGAGATTTAAAGCTCGGAATATTTGATGTATCCCGGGCAATATCTCATGCCCAACGGAAGCTGCGTCACAGGTGTGTTCGAATTACGACAGCGGCCTTTTATTCCAATCGATGGTAGGCGTGTTACATTGCCTAGTTTCTGTTACGGATTACTATAAAGAAAACCTCCGAATCGCTATATTATACCCGGTCCTCTTGGGTTTACGATTCTGCGTGACCTTCTTCGAAGTTTGTATATAATCACGCTCACACAGACATTTGTCACGTATGTGTTGCACTCAAATGGGTCTATTGCAACTTCTCACAGGTGTGGAGGATATTACGTTTAAATATTCTTTTTGCGCAGTAGGTGCATTATGATCTGTTAACCCCGTTGCTTTGGCCCAAATAGACAAAAAGTTAAGAGGAGGTGACTTCCGGCGATTCACATTACTCGTTATAATGTTTCTCAGCGACAATGCGCGAGTGTGAAATCGCATTACCTGAGCCGATTGTTTTGTTTGATCGCTATTTGTCAGGTGGGAAAACACTGACTCGATATTTTATTTTAATTCTGTGACACCAGTTCTTATAATTTTCCTTTATGATACAGTGAACATGTTTTCCTAAATTTTTCGAGTAAAATATAAAAACCAACTAATTTCGGTCTTTGAGTTATCATAAAAAGACAAAAATAAGACGATTGTTATGAAATGAATTAACTCACCACGTGAAGTCATCACTTGTTAATTGAACTTCAAAATAAAATTTTGATGACGCTGATAAACGTGATAATGCAACGGAATTTTCCATTGCAATGACATTGCAATGATCACTTTCAATGACTTTGTTGCCTACAATCTGCAGACAGCCGTAAATATGATAAAGTTCTGTATTTCAAATCAGTCGTCATTATTTGGAACGATGAATCAATCTGGGTAAGTTAGGCACTAATAAGTCTCAGACTAGCACTTTGCATCGTTTCGTGCACAGTTGGTGAAAAGCAGATTTCAACTCTACTACTTCACAACCTGGAATTCTAAGGTTGCTGTTGACAGCAAGTGATTAATCAATCCGCTGATACCGCGATACAAATGTAATTAGAAATCGAAACTAACTGGAAGTTTATTCTGTCATCACTGACAAATTCACTTCATTTGCTATAAATGATAAAAGTCAATTGGCGGCGATAGATTAAATGATATAAAGAAAAAACTATTTTAAAAAAATAAATTCAATAATATATGTCACAAACGCTGTATAAAATATGGTTTTGGTTTTTAGAGAACTGCTGGTTAGTATGCAGAAGATCAGATGGATAGATGAAAATTGGATATGCTTTTTTGTCAATAGAGAAGTGCCTTGTCTTTTCTTTTCTATCTATTCTATTTTTAATACAATTGCTTTTTTACAAGAAGAATACGCAGGACCATGCGGGTGTGGCGTGTGTTTGTGCGTGAGGTGTGTGCGTCGACAAAAAGATGAAAAGAGCTAACAGAAGAAAAGAAAGGATTGAGTAGTCTTCCTCTGGGAAGTTAGCAACAAAAAGGGTGTCGCGGGGCAACGATGCCTCTACAATGCCGCTCTGATAAATGAGGCATGATTGACTGTCCGCTCACTCTTTTTTCCTTCACCCTCTCCTGCCCCCCCCCCTTGCAAGTCTTTTGCCTCTTTGCACGCTTTGTTCAACTATCTTATTTCTGATTCTCATCATAAATAGATACGTACGTGCGTCAGTAAAAGATCTGGCTTTGCGTCTTTTTCGTCAAATATAAGATCTCTTCACTCACCGCCCCGCAACAACATACGTAATGATCGTGAAAGATCTTTTTTCCTGCAACTGAATCGGGGGTATCAATTCAAACAACAAGATTACATAAGTGAAATATACCAGAATTGTGTATTTTGTCAACTAAGGTCGAAACGAAAAACTACGAATTTTTTTCAATTACCGAGTATCAGGATACGTATTGCAGGTTTCGGGGTTCCTTAAGGGGGTACGACACCTTGAACGCACGAGTTTTGCGCATGAAATCTAAAGCCTTATATCTTTAAATAATGTTTATGTAAATGAATACAGTTTTTTCATGTGTAAATATCACTAATAAACTATACTTTTATTGAATAATAAGTTCACAAATTTTTCATAAAAGTCATAAAAGTGTTTGTTTAATGAATGAATGCGCGGAGGATTTTTCGACGGTCGCCAACTCTTAGATAACCTGGAACAAGATCGAAGCATAATGTAAAGTGTAAAATCATTGTAAATACATTCTATATGGTGTAGCGTAGCCGTTATCCGATTCGATCATTTTTCACGTAATTGTAGACAGTCAAACTTGAAATTTGCTTTTCTGAGACGTTGGACTTAACGATAAAATAAGCCGCCATTTTGAAAAGAATTAACCAATCAAAAATTGGCTACGCTACACCATATAGAATGTATATGATTTTCCACTTTACATTATGCTTCTATCTCGTTCCAGGTTACCTAGGGGTTGGCGGCCGTCAAAAAATTCCCCGCGCGAGGTGCTCCATTCATTCGTTGAACAAACAAACTTCTAACACATTGTATGAACTCATTATTCAGTAAAAGTCATTTATATAAACATTAGATAAGGATATGGGGCTTTATAAATTTCATGCGAAAACTAGTGCGTTCAAGCTGTCGTACGCCTTCAAATCTTCAAAATATTAAAATTTTAAAATGGTTCGAAAGCTCATATGGTGGAGAACAATATTTTTAAGGTGATTGCTACATATTCGATGCATTTTAACCATTCCCGACAGAACTCCAAATGTTTTTTATATTTTGACTCACAAATCAACCTAGCAGTAGATCTATTGCCTTTCAATTGCTGGGTCAATTTTGGTTTAAAAATTATAAAAGCTGTTGATGTTCTATCCGGAACAGAGTTTTAGAAACTGACATGGAGCTGAGCATTCACCTTAAGAAATTACAGTGTTTAAAAATAAACAAAATACAATTATTACTTAGTTTACTATGGAATGTCATTTTTTTAATCTATTGCAAAAAAGATATGCACAACCTAGCAGTGAGTCAATGCCTTATAACATCAAAGTTAAATTTTGTACTTGTTTTTTGGTACAAATCTATTCTGAAATCTGGAAACATTATATAAAAGATATTATGAACAATTTTACAAACACTTTACGTTATCAAACGATGATAAATAGTGCCGACAAAAATGTCTTACATCAAATTACCAATTTTTTGAAATATCTTTGACATTCCGTTAACAAATTTGATGTTGAATAAGTTTGAAATTTGACTATAAAAAATATGAATTTTTAATCAGTGAAATAGAATTATCAGAAAAAAAATATTATTCGAAAAATAGTATCCGGTAAAATAATGAGTTAGGAAACAAAACCATTAGGAAAAAAGGATTAGAAAAAGCGGATATAAACGTCGGAAAGTTTATGTTATTATAAGTTTGTATTTCCAAAGTAAGAAATTAATAAAAACTGTGGATACTTTCAAAATATAAGAATTCAGAATTGTCATAATGACCTGGGCTTTTTAGGTCACGGTCGTGTTCTGAAGGATTTTTTGTATCAACTAAAGTCATGATCAAATCTAAATGGCGAAGATTTTTTCAATATTGCACCTAAAACGAGTCAGAATTTTTATCTTGTGAATATCGTTATCGAGAAAAATGAATAATTCAAAACAGCATTATTCCAAAACCAGAAATGTCAATTAAATTGAGTTCAAGTTAAGCAATTTGTCTGGTAAATACTTAATAATCGTAAATTTTTTAGACGCGTCTATTTTGCAAGCCCGTTCCAAATATACCGCAATTTGCGAAATGTCCGTGCGTCTAAAACATTTATTTATAAACCTCGATTCTCTAGTTGTCACATCAGGCCCCGTTTTCTCTTTTTCGGAGACAAGTTTTGGGGCTCTTTGCTCGTAGATATAGGCTATATTGTATATATACTACTCGTGCGGTACAAGTTGCGTAAAAGCCGTTTCAACTTTCGGATGAGTTTCACGTTCTTTTTTGCTGCGATTCTTTAAACTTTATGGTTTTTTTTTCTTACCAATAAGTTTAGGCGTACTCATGATTCATTCAACATCAAGTGCATCCATTTTTTAAAATAGCAAACAATTCGTTCACTTATCTATTTTCAAGTTTAAAATTAACTTGCAGCTCTATCTAAATTGTTCGAATTCAGTATAAATTTTGGTTTTTGACACTAAAATCTGTTCATTTTAATTCGCAGAATGAAGGGTAGAAGATAAACGAATTGACAAAGGTATGAAAAATTACGCGTATGATCAAATCGATCAATTTTGATCTTATCCATTTCAACAAGACTTTATTATAATTTTATTGTTTAGTTTTGTTTTTTTTACTTACAGGAACAATAATATCTAAGCAAAATGCTATAAGAATGAGTGGTACACACGATGTTACAATTCGTTTACATGTCAAAGTATCGTCATTCGAATTCTCATAAAATAAATAATTAAGGGACCTATCCGTTATTGTGTCTTTGGCGGCCCTTTTGAAAGGGGCCGTGAAAGAAGCATTATCATGTTACCATGATCTTTTATTTCTAAGAGAGTTCTCATTGAAATTCACAAAATTGACGAAAAATAAGGTATTTTGTTTTATACTGTAATCTTTATTCAGAAAATAAAAAAATATAATTAAATTATTATGAATGTTTTTATTCTACTTCATCTAAATTATACAATCCTTATATTCATAAAGATTTTAACTGGACTGGAACTGTATTCATCAGAATCCTATGTATCCCATCAGAATCTTATCCAATGCAATTATAGTTTCTATTAAATTCATTCGTAGATTTCATTAATAAAATTTAATTGGCTCTCAAAGACTGCATCAATATAATATTAAATTTATCGGTTAAACAAAATATAAAATGTACAGGTTTACTATTCAGAAAAACACGTTCAAACATCAACAAATTTCAAGAGACAAGCAACTTTCAGTCGAATTTTATAAATGATAAGGTACAGGATTATGATCGAGGTAAAAAATATATTGTGTTATTTCTTATGCTGTAGTTTGTTTGTTGTTTTTAGTTAGATCTTGTGTGGCGGTTATGGTATGAAGTGCATAAAACAGGTCGATCGAAGTGATAAAATTATTGAATATAAGGCTTACGTGAATTACACTGATTTACATCAAACAGTTTGTGTCAAAAAAATATGTTGCCATGTTGTAACGTGTTGCTGAATTAATAATTATTGGAATTTAATTAATCGTTGTAAACAGACTTAGCACCTCTATTTAAAGAAGCTGCAATTCATTTTATACGTAGTGATAAAAGTAAATATCGTGGAGTGATAAGCAGACTAAGAATTTTTTTCTTGTAAACTCATTACACAAAATTAGTCATTTATATTGATTTATGTCCAATGTGCGATAAAATGAATATGATTTGTACATCTCTTGGTGCATCTAATTAGAATATTTTTATCTTGTCTTGAACAAGTGCCGGCATAGAACTTAAAGAATGAATTTTCAAGGCGATCATAAGTCTAGAAAGTTATTTGGCACAGAGTTTTTCGATAATGTGGAGAGATAGTAATTAAATATTCTTACGTTAAGTCGTATAACTGATACCGAAACTATTATAAAATACTGAAAGCAAGAAAATACAATGAAAATGTTTTCATACAGTTCAGTAAAATTTTACTATAGAATCTATTTTTGAATTCGTAGGTTCGCTTTTCAAATTAATATATATTCATTCAAAAGTATTGAGTTAAATTTAGTTTAGTTCATTTTAGTTAGCTTTAGTCTATTTATTTAGTTTATTTTAGTTTTAGTGCATAAAATCCATACTTGAGTAATAAATTTTCGGAATTTGAACTTAAATCTCCAACATATAAGACTGTACCATATTTTTGATGTCTGAAAAATAAAAAATCAAATTTTCATAACAAAAATCATTGCTTTACAAAATATATTTGTTAATTCGCCCGAATCGCGTCAAAAGTAACGAAAATAGCGTAAGATCGAAGTTATTATTATATTTTTCAAAAAAGCGTAACGCGCGTCAGTTTCTCGTCTTGCGTTATGTAAAATTTAATTTTTATAGTTATATGTTAATGCCGAGCAAGGAAATTTTCGTTGACATCTGTATCATAATCGTCACTTCAATCGTAAACAAACTCACAAGGATTCATGTCGATTTGATTAAAGAAAATTAAAGGTCATGAATATCGGACAAACACAACTTACTTCTTAAAGTTATATGCAGGAATAATGATACGACAATAAAGGTACATGGATATGACTGACATTTTCTAATGATTTGCATACGAATGCTTAAAATATGGCTAATTGTATAACTAAATTTCATGTGTACCTACCATAATTTACATTAGACATTACAACTTTTTCCGTTATCGATCCTGTAGTTTGTTATGATCATTTTTCCATCACATATATATTAAAGGTCCTTTTTTAGTGATCCTTAATTAATTATTTAGTAAAATAATTTAGTGATAAGAACAAAGAAATACGCAGCACGAACGCGGAAATAAGTGCATCATATTAGAATCATAAACTATGCTCGAGATTATATTAAATTACGTTTTGAACAGCATAAATAACTCTCATTAGTATAAAATCAATAAATTCATTAAACGAAATCCTGGTCATGAAAAAATGAAATCAATCTATTTTTGGTATAAATCCAACTGCAAGAGTTATGAAGAATTCCCTACTATCAAATTCGATTAAAACCTGTCAAATAAAATGACTTCTTAGTACAGATTTTCTCTTAAAATTGACAGCCAACGCATTTCAAATGAATAATCATATACTGCAGAGCTCAATATTTACGCTAAGACACTTACCCATTCCAAATAATACAAACAAAGACAGTTTCTTTATTGAAATTTCATATTCATTGGTCTCTAGACTCAAATATTAGAACATCGAAACTTGAATATTTTAATTGTTAAATATTATCTAACTATTCCCTAAATTTTGATAGTCAATATCGGCAAGAAAATTAAATTCGAAGAAAAATTACGAGTGACTTCAAGAATAATATGTGCCTGGAAGGTAATATCCTTTTTTTTAAAAGTTAAACACCCTCCTGCAAGGATCACAAAAGCTGTTGCAGTTGTTGTAGCAATATGCCTTGACGTATATTTTTTCCTTTGCGTAATAAGTGCGCATAATTAGCTTTAGCATTCAGTCTGATGAGTGATCTGATTGAATATATTTCGTGATTTGTTGAATGATTTTTTTCCTAAACTGCGACTTTTTTGTTTTTCAAATGAGATCGGCAACACTATCCTCATGCTTTACATTGACACTTTTTCTTGGACTCTAATGTTGCTTGATTGATTCAAAGCGTATCGTTTGGCGCATTATCAAGAACGTGATATTTTGTTTGTATACATTTTCTTACAAATTAAATTATTCCTCATTATATGATTATTAATGAATCAGTGCAGCAAGTTAAATATTTATTTTAAATCCTAACCTTAATTAATAACGAATAATCATCAGATTTTTTTATTCGTTTCAGGTTAAAATCCTGCGCACTTCATATGCGACGTGTTTTTTCTTCATTTTTTATGAAATAAAGAGATACGATTTCTGACAAGTTTGTTATCGTAAATTTATTCTTCATTTCTTTGCGGAAGGAAAATGAAAATAAAAGTGATCCAATGCAGACAGAACGATTTTTGTACTTAATCGCTTCGTGACAAGTAATTATGACTAAACCGGTCAAAAAGGTTATATTGATGTATTGAAAGTATATATTATTATTATGCGGAGCATTAATAAAACTCTTTCGAGGATTAAAAAAGACACTCACATATTATATAGCGAGGGCCACTTTGTAGACCATTCATAGTTCAATAATAACGGAAAGTTAACATAAATATCGACCAGCATTATGATATAATTTTAGTATTTTTGTTAATTTTTGCGAGTATTTTTACGTACAAGACATTGCGGCCAATCTCAATCGTCATCACCGGAACAAGTCGCATGTTTCGTGTGAAAGTGCGCTCTTCGCAAGTAGATTGTTGCCACGTATTAGGATACTGGGATGAGTCGTAAAGTGAACTGGTCCCAGGCCCCTAAACAAGTTTGGTGACAAGCAAGCTAGCCTCACGCTGCTTTGGGCCGGTATTTTATTGGTTTTCCTTACATTTTATAGAGAAAGTTTGTCTAGTCCTGGGCGCACATAAAATAGTCGAACCTATAGTTTTTTGACTGCTTCGAAAGAGATGTTAGCAGTCCGTGTAGCAGTTCTTGCATGAGATCATGATTATGATTTGATTCATGCAAAAATAATTTAAACTATTACGAGGACGAACATAAGATAAATTTTAGCCGTTTACAAAACTGTTGATGTAAATTCTACAAATTTCTTTTGCACACGTTCCGATTAATTCAATGATTTTTTTATATGATAAACGTTCACTATATAAATTCTATTGTTTTGTTTTATTATTTATGATATACAATTAAAAAAATCCAGTTCCATCCATTCAATTAGTTAAAATCTATAAGTAAATGAATGATACGTTGATCCATGACTTGCTTAATAATTTTGAAAAAGCACAAACGTTTAACAAAAACCAAGGTCAACCATGATCTGTCATACAATAGATTTAAAAGTGAATCGTTGCTTGTGTAAGACTGTTGATGAGTCTGTTGACAACACTAAATAGTAGTGTAGCGTTTAGTAGTAGTAATACTTAACACTCCCATATAAAAACGAAGAAATGCACGATTCATAATAAAAAACAGGACTTCATCGTCTTGCAATCTTCTGTGCCATTAATTTTGAAGCCAATTCTGCTTGCACAGAAAGTCCGATTGCGAACACTGGCGATCCGGCACAATCTCGAACTAGTCCGAAGATTTGTTTTCGGTGATCGCGAGGTGCGATCTGCGTGACCGAAAAGCTCTTGCAGCGAAGCGCGGTGTCGATGCTGGCTGATACGATCGCGCATATACGTTATTACCCATTGGTACGAACAAGTAATGTGGATCTGGTAGCATAGCCACGGAAGTCGCGGCCCTGTGTGACAAGGCGCCCAACATAGGGCCGAGTTATCTTGCATCGGGCAGTGTCGCTCGCGATGTCTGACAGTCTTCAGGGTCCTTTCAGAGGGTCCGACCAAATATAAGGATGCGAACTGAAAAAAAAGAGAAAATACAAGAGAAAGAGAATCAGCTAAGGGACATCTTCGGCAAATCGCACGTCCAACCAGCTTAACAGGCACGCCCGTCACCTGTGGATCCCGCGACAAGTTGTTTCGCGCCGTAGATTCTACAATTACTCAGACGGATTTTGCAAACTCATTCGCCAAAAACAGAATTACATTCAAAATAATCATTCTGTCTACATTCAAGTCCCGATCTGCGGACTTTTTTGTGATTCCAAACGTATGCTTAACCAAAATTAGCAGATGATCTGGACGAAGCTGGTCTGTGATATCTTACATATAATTGTTACCTATAAAAAATTATTTATTTATTTATTATTATAGACGTTACCGGCAATGTCTAAAAAGTCAGGCAAAATCGGACCTTACCTAGGCAATGTCGACATTGCATGCCAACCTATTGCTGTCTTTTTCAGGTTAGTCAATGTCCGACAGTGACTATAGGCAATGTTTGATATGCCCAACATATTGCCGGATGCGAGTTGGGCAAAGTTGGATCCGCTGCAAACACCATAAAAAATTTTAATCAAGAAAAAGCATTTAATTTTACAAATGAGAAGCTATTTTATTTTATTTCAATTTAAACTCAGTTTATTCAATATTCAGTCTTCACCTGGAATATTGGATCGGATATTGTACATAATGCATAGCAAGCAGATGACGGATACCATGTCAATAAATGCAATAAAGAAAGAAACGGTCAAAGATGTGTTACCTATGAGTAGTGGCTTTTGGCGATAGACATGGCGTGTGTTGAGCTCATTGGTCCCCTTGTTGTCCGGACAAGCAAATTCAAATATTATTTTATTTCTTTTAACTTAAGATAATGCTACATTTAAAAAAATTACTCTTCAGTTTCAATAAAATACTACCAACTGCCATTCGTGGCACAACTGCATTCACCGATTCATCTTCTTCACAGAACAGTTCTTTTTATTTCTTGGTTGTAGCTTTGGGAGCTGTGAAAAGATAAAACTAATCTCTCCTCACGCCAAGAACGTTGTTCACAGGACATGATGTCTAGTAGAACAACGCAGGCTATTGTCACCAAAGTTAAAACAATAACGGTTAACTTCAAAAGATGTATCAATGGGTTGGTGGCGTTCGTGAAGCTTAAAATGTTTGCAATTTTTAACATTTGATGTCAAATTCAATAGTTCTTTTAAAAAAATGTGGGGTTACATCGCAATTAAACGTTGAACAATCAGTATACGTGTATTTGTAAAAATGTAATGTTTGTGAAAAGTGGTGATGCATTGGAAGAATTTGCATTGTGATATAATTAAAGTTCAGGTATGAGGCTTAGGACTATACAATTTACTTATTCAAACACAAATTTAACATAACAAAAACGAGCAAAATTAAACGCAAAAAATGAAAGCAAAAACGAGAAAAACTCTTCCCGTCCTAGAGACGAGAAGTAGTTCTTCGCTCGTCGATTTCAAACGCACGAAGGCGTTCTTCGTGCGCAGGTGTGACAGCAACTTAATTTGTTCCCATGGACTAAGAAGGGCCGTTTTTTTTTAAAATCAAAATCGTTCTCGTAAAATAGTCCTCATTGTGTTTGATACTAAAATATTTCTTCAGTCACTTTGTTTTGTGAATTTAATTCCTAAAATTGTTCCGCGAATGCGTTGGTAGACGCAAAAATGATAAAGAATCATATTTGTCCCGACTGAAAACAATACGGGTAGCGATGAAATGCGCTAGGGAAAAGACAGGAGATCAAGTGTTAGGAGAATAACTGCGAGTGACGAGCCGCCGTAAAGTTCCATTGTCGACAATAAAAACGAGCGGCATAAAGGGGAGCACCGATGTACATGTGTAAACGCGTACCTGCACAGCCGCGAAGTGGGTAACGAATCGAGAGACCCCGCTGAATTTGCAACGCGATAACTGTAAACCAAAACGAATGCGATCCCACTACCAATCTCAAAATGCCAGTCAGATAAAGCAGGATCAACGCCGATTCTACAAAAGTGTCTACGTCTTTTTTGATAGAAAATATGTTTTGATGAATCAATTATATGATACACACTCTATAGATATATACGCGATAATAAAACATAACTCGATTTTCACTGAAAAATTGCAATACTTTTTTCACGAGCTTGGCCTTACTCAAACATGTGAACACCATGAGCGGAGTTTTGGCTGAGTTTACTTCCATCCTATTGGTTAGACCGCAATGGTCGTATAATGATGTTTTTCCGAAGTATCACAACAAGCCTGGTCAAAATGTAGAAATCATCGACAAACATGCGTATGTCGCATGCTGTTACTCAAGAGTAACAAAAAGTCTTCGTAAGACTCGAACAGTTTTCAGGCGAATTCAAGAAAAGAAGCAGACTAGAAACTTTCTGTTACAGCTGAAAATTTTTAGCTTTTGTAAGAATTACACATGTTTCTGAGGATCTCAAAATAATAAAACAGAGATGGTTCGACTAAAACCCTTAAAAATTTATTGTTTAATTTCAAGCACTTCTAAAATAAGTAAGTTTTTTACATGTTTTTATAAATTTATTGAAAACATTTTCGTTCGTATTAAGATACCAAAAATAAGATTGCCGGCAAAATAACTTGTATAAAATGGTGTCTGCATATATTTATTAGTACGCAGGATTGGCAACAAGTTTCGATGGAGAAATAGTCGGTAACAACCAGCCCTATAAACATGGCACGGCTGAATCGTTTGGTCCTGAATCGACTGGTTCGTTCAGTTTTGAATAAGCGAAAACAGAGATCGTCGATGGACACGTTGAGGATATCCAATCCTCGTTTTCCTGTTTAGCCATTGAAACATAAATTCTCGAGTGAATGGAAATCGGCGCGGATGCTACAAGGCCGTTGCACAGCCGTTCTGATACACACGCGGATCCACCAATGTTGATGACGGACTTAAAAAATGCTCAATATAATGACATGCAAGTTGATGATTCTTTCGCACAACAAATAATATCGTTGTCGAGTTATCATTTTTGTCTAATTTTTCATGGATAATTTTGGAGTTCCGATCAATTTTAAAAGAATCTCTTAAATTGTTTAAAACATGTTTAGTGGTTTCTTCTACGTATCAATTTTTTACCCTTTTCAAACTAGTGATAAACTTTACTATAAAAATACACACGTAGAAATACAAAAAATGTTAACATTAGTTTTTGCATTTTCCTTCTTAAAATGTTTATAAAACGTCTCTTACAAAAATAATTCAATTCAATCTTTTCTATCGTTTTAGTATATTCATAATAAATTAATCATTGTACAGAAACGAATAAGGTTGTAAATTCATCAAACCTTGAAAAACCGTAGAATTAAAAAAACTGGAAAGTCACTGATCCAGTAGGAATTTAGTGCGACCCTCCATGGAATAAATTATTATCGAAAAACCCCGTAGCGACCTCCGTTATGTAATGCCAAGACCTATCACTTTCGCAACACAACCCACTATATCATCCTAATATTCTGAAAAAGGAAAAGAAAGAATAAAATATCTCCAATTAACTGTATGATTCACTTGTCAGATATACATCACGAGATTATAGTCAAAAATTTCTTTCATCTTTGTAAATCATGACCTTCATGTCATCCGGAGGAACCAATAAATGACGTTTTTGTTGAAAAAAGAAGAAAGCAGAAAAAGGCGAGAAGGATGAATGCATTGGGGTTCAGCACATTACCTAAAGTAAACGAGATTTACCTATTTCACGAGAAAACGAAATACCTTTGGTCTTCGGTGTGATCTATCAGTTCCCTTCTCAAAGCGATGCGCACGGAAAGATCTAAGTCAGAACCTATCGCAATGTTCCTTGATCGATGCGATTGTCGTTAGATGTCATTCGAGAACCTGTAATCGTTACACCTCAGAGATACCAACGATGAGACGGATCAGCGTTCACCAGAGCCCAGACGTCCACCGATAATTGGACGCCGTTCAAAAAAGTCAAGCACAAAAATATATAGTTATTCGCGGGGTGATTGAGATACACTGCACCGAACATTCAAGCTTGTTTATCTGCTCCATCTTTTTACCCTCACTAGCCATCAAGCAACGAATAAGTAAATACTAAAAATATGATGAAAATATTGAAATTATAAGAGTAGAAAACCAGGAGAAAAGTCCTATACTGCGATGTTAATATTTGTAGTGTTTCAACCATGAATTATCAAAACGTGAACTGCTTTGTTTCTCGATGTTCAAGCTATGTTGTTGGGCAATACAATAACATCTACATGTATTTCATAACAATAATAAGAGATTACAAAACATATTAACAACAAATTTATCAAAACATCAGTAAGTGATGTTATTTTGTTGGTTAGGTTGGTAGCATTTTTCACATTCCGCGACAGTTTTTGTCGCGGTTTTTGACATTCCGCGATCTATTTATTCAGTTGTTACACAAGTCAACATAACATCACGTTTGACATTGTTTTATCATTTCAAGGGGATATAAATTTTCGGTTTGTTTATGCTCCCCCATAAGAGTCTACGATAAATTCAAGATAGCAATTATTTATAAGCTATATAAAGAAGATTTTTGAAAAAAATTCATACCTGACTTTTTATGCACAATTAATAAACTGTCACAGTTTGCATTACAGTCTATCATTTCCGAAAAGCCAATGGTACCTCGTTTATTTTTTTATTTTTTTTTTTTTTTTTCATTTTGATTTTCTTTCAATTTGTTCAGAATCTAAAGAGTCAGCTGCGGCTTAAAAATTGTTCGGAATTACGAAAAACAAAAGCGAGAAATTGACGCGTTGCGACTTTTTTCGTCTTTGCTATTGTAAACATTTCAACAGAACGGAATTGCTAATGAGTGCCACGTGATAATTTCCTCCTTGTGAACGAATCGCATTGTTTTCGTATTCATCGAGTCACGGTTCGACGTTTGGTATCATAATCACCTCATTAATAAAACAAACGCTTTAACCTATACAATCCGAAATCGCTCGTATGAAAGTCAATCGATTGTGATCCCGAGACACTGATGCGGATACAAATTATTGTCTTTGCAAAATTTTTGTCAAACATTTGTTGAATTTATTTTGTTGTTCTTTAATGATAATGAGCGCAAGTTGACAAGATGCCGGTGCAATAAGGGTCAGTCTAGAAGTGGTTTTCACAATTTTGTTTTTCTCCTCGATTGGACAACAGGTTATTGGAATTTCCAAAGCTGATCGATCAACGGAAAATGGACTTTGTACGATAGAGCTGGTGTCACTCGTGTCCTTCGTTGATCATAATACCGTTCGCTTTGATTGCGTAAGCAAGTGATTGGTCGACTACAGATACGCCGAGTTGCCGGTTTTCGACGTTGTGTGTATATTTGTAACGAATGATATAAACGACAAGTTCCAATGCGGCCGTTGATTATCAGAAGTCATCAATTAATTTATTTATTTTTCTACGTCTTAAGAAAAGTTTATTTTATCTCATCGAGACTAATTTTTTGCATCTCTTTTTTAAGTAATAAATTGTGCTATTTAATGGACGCACCGAATGGCAATTAACAAGATGGCAAGGAGAGAAAAAAAACGTTAACACACACAAGCGCAGGCGTCCAATCAGCAAAGCGCGGGCAAATAAAAAATGAATCGGATTTAGCGATTCTCAGCGCCTCCCTGCATTGCGATCCGAGGCAGTAAATTTTGGCAATATTAATAATTAACCTCCCAAGCTTGGGATAAGTGAAAAGGAACCAGACATTGACAAGTATTGGCTTTCACGGCACGATCTGACCTAAAATCGTACCGTTCTTCTTCGCCTGGCCATTCGCTGTCTCTTTTATCTCTACTTTTTCGAAAGCTCGCCCAAGACTCTGCGCTTGTTCGAATCGCGACTCACTTAAACGGAAAAAGTCAGATTGCGCTGCACTCCACTTCTGAAATATTTTCTTTTTGCCTTTTCCTTACGTTTTTCAAGTCTTGTTGTAAACATATTTTGATCTTTGCGTGAAAAAAATAATATCCTTGATAATTTAGTCTGAGTGTTATACATCTATTGATAATGGATAATAACAAACAAAATGACAAATAAATAAGATTTCGGCATCTAAAAGTAAATTATAATTGTTGACATATTATTTACTTTTTAAAACAAGATCTTGTAGAAAGTTTCATACACATTGTTTGAACAAAAGTCAATTTGTTTATGAGGCTGGATAAAATGATGTGGACGTTAAAGTAGCTCAATTTAAACAATGAACAACATAAACTCTGAAAATAATAATATTTTTAACTAAATCAATAAATTCTCTTGTTTTTCATAATCTTTGAAAATAAAACCAAAAATTTATCGATAATTACGTTATATTATATTTTGCAAATTCAAACCTATAATAATTTATGACGAAATGATGGTCATATTTTTCCTACAAAAGTTTATTTTTCAACGTAATTTCCTTGAATTTTTTGTATTTTGCAAGTGACAAAACGTCCAACACAAAATAACAAAAGTTTTAGGCTTTTTTATAGTAAAAATGACATTTAAGAATATTTTAGAATATTAAAATTGCAGTGTATAAGAAGTTACACATGTTTTTAAATGTATTGCTCTTGCTGTAGTAAACAATTAATGATTCTGAAAGTGTTAAAACATACCTTTTGTTTCTCCGCTGCTAAATAAGATATGGTTACGATTAACGATTTGCAATATAAAGTTATTTTTTAAAACGTATCTTATTCAAAACTAGCGTGCAGATCGAATGAAAATCAAGTTGATTTGGAAAACAATAAGGGAATGAAATATTATCTTGTATGGGGTTTGATTACATTTCTTATCCGTGAGAAAATTCAAATCCAGTAGCTGCACACTGGATATTAAAAATGCATAAATAAAACCCACAGGGACGTGTTCAAAAATATTTGTCATCCATTTAAACATTTCGCATTGTCCGGCGCTACTTCATTGAAGCGCAAATCGTGCACCGAACATCACGATTTGGTTCGAACACATAGGCGCAGCTGCTTCCAGATCCTCGGTTCATCTTTACACATACAAATTCCGAGCGTGCACGCGTGCATGCTACCTACAGCAATGGAAGCTCGACCGCGAGAAAGCAAATTCCCGCCCACCAGCTCCGATTCCTTTGGAACAGCAAAAGTTTGCACGTACGTACAGGTCTTTGCAGCCGTTTAAAGCACTCTTATCTGTTCCCCGAACGAAATATTTGATAAATTTCATTTCGACTGATCAGATTTGCAATTTGCAATAATCGAATTAACAGTATGCAACATTTTGCTATCGGAGTAAACAAAAACAAAAATTTGCCTATACATGTAATCAAAACTCTACTTATTATGACATTCTGTTATCCAAAACATTGCTTGTTTGAAAATGAAAAAGTATTTTGTTAATAACTTACATAACTGCGTTAGAAAAGATCTGCTTGCACTGTACTGCGAGATTTGAACAAAAACAACACGAGAGTTCTGGTAAGGTAAAGAGATAGATAATAACGACAAGATATAGAAACAAAAGGAGTGCGAGGGCTGGGCAGAAGCATAAAATAGCCAGCGCGGAAGCAAATACGCGAAAGAGTATAGCGCACGAACGTGTTCGCATATAAGTAAAAAGGGTTGGGGTGTCCGAGTACCGTCCGGGGATCTGCGCTCTGTTTCGAGAATGTGGTTATGATAATGCATTCAGCCACTGTGCTACGCAGAGACCTTGCCAGACGAGAGATCTGCCGTATTTTCTCCTCTTCTCACATCCCTTTTGCACGCAGATACCCCTTTTCGATGGTTCATTGCTCTGTCTCGCGCTTAAACTATTGTTTCGCGATGATATTATTTATACTAGTTTATGAGGTTTTGTTTGAACAAGAATAGTCATATCAATGTAACTCGTGTATAATACGCGGCCTGTAACAAAACACATCAGATGATTTATCTGTAACCAAGAAGTTCAATATAATATAACGTGAAGAAACATTTTGATTTCAATCTTCCTTTTTTATCTGACGATTTCTGTAAACCCCTTATAGCATGTTTTTTTTATCAAAGTTATGTTCCACCTTTTTGTCTACGTCAAATGTCTCGGAAACAACAGGTTGAAATGAAGCGATTTAGAGATTTAAACGCAGGACCCAAAATCTAGGGTCACATAATCACAATGTAGGACGTTGTTCCCACACCAGGCATTATAAAAGTGTTTCAAAGTCACACGTTAAGATCCAGTTGGAGGTGAATATTCATCGCAAAGTCTCGTTCTTACGAATTGCCCAAACAGATAAACCGTTTCCAGTCCATTAAGCATTAACCGCGTTGGGACTCGGATGTAAACCCGCTTGAATTCACAGAAGAGGCAGGACGCAAAATAATGAAGGGAAATAAACATGACGTTCGCGAATTGCGACGGGGAAAAAGTAACGATTTGAGTGCAAGAGAAATCTAAACAAAAGAAGAATCTACCAAGGAGCATGCGCAAACTCGTGTCTACGTCGAGGTGGTTTTTAAATAATTTGACTATTTCTATGCATATTGCAGGAAACAATTACAAATGTAATTGCTAATAGAAGATTCCAGACGAGACCGAGTTTATCTTGAGCTTGAGATGCAGTGTGGCTGCGAGTTGTCCCTTACGTTCAGGTTTTCCCCTAGGTTGATTCGATGAGACTGCCGGTCTCTTTTTCTTACTTTTCCATTGTACTTCCGAAGCTCGAATGTTTCAGCACACTCGCGACTTTTCAACCGACTAATTGGAGCCCGCGCCTCGTTTCTTTTTCACCCTCGCCAGTACTGCGGAACACGAGAAAGCCACTCAGCTCAATTGTTAATCGGCTAATTAGGAAACGCGTTAGTTGGTCAAAGCGATAAGCAACTTGCCATATCTTGCTATCCTTAATCGGACCAGGGGCGCTATCATTTTTTTCCCGCAGATCTTGCTGCATATTTTAGTTGCAAACTGTTCTCTTCTTATCTGAGATCCCATTGTTACAAGGCGTTTATTGGCCCGGTGATAAAATTGAGTCGGAATCAAAAACGAGAAATAGCAAAATTTTACCATTCTCGGCAAGGAATAACATTTTCAGTTAAACGATAAAAAATGTATTACCAATACTACCGTGTGTCGCAATCGGACTGTAAAAAAAGCATCAAATTTTTTACCTACGTCTCGAATGAAATTTTCGTACCACCATACGCGAACAACAAAAAGTTATAGTTGCTATCGCGACGCAGTGACACTGCTTTCTAACGATGTCTCGCTATCAGGTTTCCCCGGTTTTCGAGTTTGCGTTGACTTCACTCTCGACCAGTAACAGGATGCAGTGTATAGTGTATAGCAATAGACAGGAAGTCGAACGAGACCGGCAGGGAAGAAAGACGAGAAAAAATCAAGAAAATTGGTATGCAGCGCACAACAACCGACAGGAGGCGAAGAAGGCCTGGGTGGGTGGGTTTAGGCCAGCTGGGGGTTGCCATTACGAAAAGTGGGATCAATACTCTTACCGTCTTGTACGCACACTTTGTTTCTTCTTCAATAGCATTATGCTATCTTATTCAGTCATCAATAATTTCAGTTCAGTTCAAAAGGCGCGTGTGAGTATGCCTGTATACCTTTTTAACGGTATGTCATGCAGATAATGACTCGCCTAAAAAATTGCCTAAAATCAAAGTTAAGGGCTATGCACACATTTTCAGAACCTATTTCGTTTACAAGGGAAACTTAACGTATATTAATCGAAAACACGAAATATTGAAAAAAATTATATTGATTTATATTTAAAAAAAGTTACGAACCAAAATCCTTACCAATTTTCTGAACAAACTTATATATAATTTTTATTGATCATAAAATACTTTTACAACCAAATTTGTCCACGTGAATTGTAATTTTTACACAAGTGATTTTATGTATAAAAGATTATTGTAAGCAGCATTAAATTTTTTTTTAAATGAATTTTCACAATGCAAAATAATTGTAGCCCGAATCTACATGTCATAGTTAACGTATAAAGTAGCCTTTATGTTATTTTAAATTCTTAGAGTCTCATTTTTTTTTTTGAAAATTCTAAAGAATTGTTCCAATTCGCAATTTCGAATCGACATGTTCAAGGGATCAATAGTAAACGAATCACTTTTTCAATCATCACGTTTTAAAGACACTTCAACTTGTTTATTTTATTTTTAGGTGTTCGTGAGCGAAGATTAATTTGAAATGACAAAGAGTATGATTGGCGTTTATCTTGGAATTACGGCCGAGCGGATTGCACATCATCGCAATGAAAGTACGTTTGAAATAGAATTAATGTGATTCCGCAAACTAAGAGGAAAACGTGATATTTCGCTGACTAGGATGATGAATGCAAATTTTCCGTCCGACATTCGACGCTTGCGAATCCGCACTGGCCTTTGATTAGCATAAGGACAATCAGCGGGATACATTCGGGTGGCGATTTCCTGTCGGCTGACCCCGCTAGTCGACGGAAGTCGTCTTACGGAAAAGGCAACTCTGAAGTATAATACAAAACGAAACAATAAGGCAAGCGGGCGCGCATGCACAAACACACACAAGCCAGTTCACGGCTACTGGTGTAGGTTAGGGGTTACGGGTTAGAATTTCCAATGCAATTTTTGTATTTCAAGGTCACTCACATTTATTGTTTTGTCATTGTTACAAGTCGTCAAAACATTCAAAAAGTTGATCGGTCCCTGAAACCGACATTTATTTACGACTCAATCGATCCTTGTGTTGATCATAAGATTAGTGTGAATAAAAATAAAGGATGTATATTGTGGTTTATATTGCGGTTTTTGTCTGATCTAAAGACGTGTGGCTCTTGAATATTGTTCAAAAGAAAACGTAATTGCATTTTTAGATCGGACAATACAAATAAAACAAATCCGTTCATTACGATATAATTAATGAAATTTGCGCTATTATTTATTGTGTAAAAATGATAATTGACGACATCAGGACAGAAATAAAAATCCGGTTGTATATTTGAAATAACGTGTGTCATTTAATAAACCAATAATTGGCCTTTGATTAGCATAAGGACGGCGCTTACGATGTAAAATGCAATGTAAAATATAATTTATATTCGTTTCTGACACCTGAAAACATGATTGTTCGATAATTATGAAAATTCTGATTTACAAAGTCTATTACTGTGCTCGATGTTAAGTTTTCATCGCATTTTTGATAACATTTTCTGCATTTATGATTCAACAACAACGGCGCACGTTGTGTTCATATTTTATTGTCAAAAAGCAGTGAAGGCTTCTGTGCGTCGCAACATTTCTCTCCAACGTTGAGAAAACTAAGAAAAGTCAGTGACTTAAACTAAAATGTGTAATAAATAACAATGATCGGTGTTACGTGTTCACACAATGCACTGCAACGCTTAGGCTGTGCAGCGTAGAGCTGCGGGTGGGCTATGCTTTTTTCAATTTCTGCGTCCTTGTGTAAAACGACGTGTGAGCTAGCAAAAGAGAACGCTTTCGAGAAAACGTATAATTTTTCATTGACCTGAAAATGGCCGTGAAGTTTCCGTCAAACTCGGCGAAATGATCTGCAACAAAATTTTGGTATCGAATTAAAATAGAGTCTTTGCTTTTACGAGCGCTCGACTTTTATATACGCCACGTATTTTTATGTGCGCTGTCATAGTCCCGTATGCATAAACCCATAGAAGACGGTCAGCAGATTACAATGGCAATGGCAAATTTGTGCAACGACGATGAGGTAAAATATTAGATAATTTCGACGTCGCATAGAAATAACTTTCTCCGTTTCATGAAAATTTTAGTAACGCCCGACGGGTATAAGAATGGCATTCCTTTCTACGTATTTTATATTAAGATTTCTTATATCCAGAATATATATTTTCATCAAATATTTAGATTCTATTGACGTGATTTAAGATGAAGTATTCAAATTTATCTGACAAACAGTTGTAAAGTAATTAAGTTGAATTAAGTAAACCAAATGAAATAAACAATAAATTTGTTCTGAAGGCTTCTCTCAAAACGAATTTGCATTTTAATATTGAAATACAGAAACGGAGACGGTATAAATGTTATAATGAGAAATAGAATTTGACGTAACGTTTTATGCAGAGATTTCGTACAAAACGGGAGCTTTACGCGTTCGCCTCTTAACGCAAGGAGAAATTTCGAAAAGCCTGAGTCAAAAGACTAACGAGGCTTCATTGAAAGTTGACGCGCTTGTGCAGGTAAAAGGAATCGCGTCGTCTGAAAGCAGCGCGGTGTATTCCCTTGGCCCCGTACAGGCCCCTCGTTACCTGTGCAAAAATCACGGGAAAATATTCAGACCGAGTCACAGAGGGTATCTTCAGAACCGACAAAATTAAGCGGCAAGAAAGCACTCTCTGATGTGCCACCGAATCATTACTTGATTTTAGATTTATGTCTCGCGTTTTTCGACAAAAGTGATTTTTGATCTCTGCGATGGTTTTACCTCGAAGTGAACAAAAATTCTTTCACAGTACGACTACACATATGTCTCTGATTACGCGTCATTTTGTAGTTGAAAAACGCCTCGAACGACTACTTTGTCGGAAAGGCGAGATAAAAATCTGCAAACATTCGGATGTACAATTTCGTGCGGCGAACAATTTGCAAATTACACGTTTCTCACTTCGAGCAGTGAACGAAAGCGTGCAGTCATTTTACATGGTTGTAATAACAAAATTTCCTGGATTAGAGTATTTGTCATTGATTGTTGTACCACGTCGCGTGATGATAATTTCAAAAATTATCACGTCGTAAAGTCTCGTTCTTTAAAAATTTAAAAATGGAAAGAGCTTTAATTCCACATTAATTAAAACAAATACAGCTTAGAATATTCAAGCAAATAAAAAAGGGAACTAATATAGATGCTTTTTCTAAACTACACCAAGTTGGAGTCAAGAAATTGCTGAGGACTGCTGGGCCGTGTCGTCCTATTCTAATATCATCAGTGACCATTCAACAAAGTCTCCCGTGAAAAGAGGGTAAATTCTCGCAGAAATTGCGATCGTCACATTTTAGCGGCAGACGTACGTTCGAATGCGTGTCTGTGCATAACTTTTCGAAGTCTTGTGGATGCTTTATCGCATGGTTACCTACCTGTCCCACTTACACCTTATTATCATCAACCTTATCTCGTGCTACTGCAGATCACTTTTGTGATGAGGTGGAACGCTCGGTGGGTCAAGTGTTCAAAGCCTGTTAAAGCTTTTGAGCGACAAAAATTTCGCTATCGTGCAATTATTATATAGCTCCAAAATATTGAGGTTCGCGTATTGAAAGTTCCGATTAACTATAAGAATCAAAGTCGAATGAGTTTAATTTTAAATGTAACAACACTTTTCTAAATTTTACATCTTAAATTTTACATTAACATACAACTTTCATGATAACTGCACTCAACATTGGACTATTTTTTTCGCATTTCAACTTTTTAAAATCGAAACAAAATCATTTAAATGATCGAGACTTTTTTTACATTTTGTCTTTGGATTTGATAAGATAATAATTATACAAATTGCTTACACAAAAAATTTTGTACAAACGAAATTTGAACCATACCTTAGAACCTATAAATATGAAAAATTGTTTAAAATTAATGAAACAGATTGATAGAATAAAATTGATAAGATAGTAAAAGGTAAAGATTGATTTAAAACCCGAAACGTTGATTCTCAAAGTAAATAATGTAAACAGTTAAATTATTTTCTTATTATTTTTGCCACTAGTGCACAAGTTGGTTTGAAAAAAATTTTTCATTGCTGCACTTTAGGAACTGTTACCTTTAAATATTTGCTTAAATTTCTTAAAGAATTAATGTATATAAATTTTGTTGTCTAAAACGCAGCATTGACCCCGGATGCTTTGCGTGTTTGTGGCTATTATATTATTGACCTTAGATATTATTGTAAGTAAATATAGCAATCAAGAATAATTGCCTTGAGAAAAGGTTTTTGATCTATTCAAAAGTCAAAATTCATTTATTACTACTTAACAAAAGACTGTTATAAGAAAACATGTGAAAACACACAGCGCGGCAATAAATCATTTTTCTCAGGGAATAAAAAATGATTGATGCTCGTAACAGACAAGTTTGTCTCGGTCAAGACAAACTGTGTTAGACCATATTTGTAGTAAGTAATGTGAAAAAGTATAGAAAATAAAAAAATTAGAGCCGAAATTTTGCAGAAAAATAATTGAACTTCCAAAAATTGATTGAACTCAGTAAACAAAACATAGCGAATCAATAAAAACTTTTCTAGGCGTACAAGAAACAACAAAAGCGAAAAGTTTTGCGACCTTGACAATATTGAAGTTCATATTAATTTAGGGTAATTCAAATAACAAAGAAAGATCAGTTTGCCAATGTATTTATAAGGTTTTCTAAGATTAGAGATCATTATAGGCGTGGAGATCACTCTTGTAATTTTGAGAGAAGGCACCTCGCTGTGCAGTTTAGTCCAGGCGTGTGTGGGCAGTTCTCTGTTTTCGACTATCAGACATGTTATACGTTATAGTGTGTAAACACTATAACGTGTAAACACTATGCATGATATTAATAAGATTTGAAGTTTACTTTTTCATAATATTACATCTGTAATTGCATTAAAAAAATTGTAATCTAATTTAACATTGTAAAATATCATAAAAAACAGATTGGAATTTTTTCTTAGAAAATATTTTATTCGATGCGTGCGGGGTCTAAAACACGGAATATAGAGGTAGATTACATCGGGGAACACCTCCACTTTGTATTTGTTACTTAATCTTCAATTCATCTGAGGATGACATAATGTTTTGGAATTTTGCATTACCAGATTTAATTACGTACCGCATGTGAATGAATTAATAAAATAAAAAGCATGTGAAATGAATCGAAAATAGAGAGGAGTAACATAAAAAAATAAGTATAATTTGGCTAATTGTGTATAAGCGCCGAGATAAAGGCTTGCAACTACTATTTAGAACTGCCTACCTTTTTAAAATAGATTACACCATAAATATTTATCGGTAAATTTTGATTGCCTGCGAAACTGAAAGTTCACAGGTTATTATTACTTTAAGGCCCAATATTTTGGAATGCGAGTATCTCACTGCGATACACAGTGCTTAAGGCCACAATTCAAAAACAAAGTAAGTCCAGTGCTTCTGAGAAGCAAAGATGTTTCGGATAATGGAGCCAGTGGAATGGGATATAACGTGTCTTAAATTGTCTAATGAGTGACCGAAGGGAACGCAGGTTCGGCCGAAAGTTGATTTTTTCACGGAAAGGTACGTCCATCAAGGACAAACGTCTTGTGAAAAATTTTCCCAGGTCCACTTTGATAACGGCCTTGACTTTGATTGGTTTTGGGTATTTCTGAAGCTGTTAATAGCAAACTCGGTTATAATCGAATAGTCGACCGTAAATTTGCTTTTCCAAATCGGCCCAGTGGAGTCAAGAGAACTCGGTGAAAAGAAATCCGATAGGTAGGAATTAGGTTTCACATCTAACGTGCGACCTTGACTCTGATTAGTTTGTATTATTACTCGATGGCATGAGAAATTCCTGGTATCAAAGAGTTGAAGGTGGGTAACCATAAAGAAATGTCTACAGGTTATGTGGTTTGATCAAATTGATCTTTGAAAATTGAGACATAATCTGTCAATTCTTGCATGTTGATTTTCCAAGGTGAATACGAATCCGATACTTCTTTGTGACTAGCCACATTTTATATTAATCGTCGTCATAATGACTCTGCAGTGCCGGCAAAAAATTCTAATCTTTGTATTTTCAAAAACTCAAACTCATACGTTACGAAGGCATATTCATCATTCTCTATTTTTTGCAGGGAAATGATTCAATCTCAAATGAATTAGTTGTAAGAATGTAATTCGCTTTTACTTTTCATGCTCTATGTTTTATGACAACTTTAATAAAAAAAAATTAGAACTAAATTGGATGAATAAAAAACACCACAAATAAAATGGAAACTGAATTCTGGCTGGTGAGCTTGATGATATCAAATAATTTATATTATAGGCTTGAGTTGCGGATGGTGAACATTTTATTTGTGTGGGTATGTACGACGAGCTCGTCTGAGGGGAGAAAAGAATCGGGACCGATCGATTTTTAAAGCAACCACAATATTTGACAGCTAAAGGCAACGACGTGGTTTTGGCGCCACCTGTTTCCACGCTAGGGGTGACCCTTCGTTCGCAAATACCCAAAGCTGAAACCAAAGCCTCCCACGCTACATGAATTCGTGTACACGATCTCGTTCGTACAGATAGCGCGAGAGAAAGAGGGAAGTAGTAAGGTCTCGTCGTTCGTATGTTTGTTTGGTGGAGCCACGTTGGGTGTTCTTCCCGCACCATGCCGGCAGACACGTCGCCAATAAGTGAACATCGGTTGCGTTCTACACTCTTGCCTCCTGGCTGGCACCAGTGCTACATCCTGTACACGTCGGCGGTTCGCGACATGCCGCAACGATCCCGTTATTCTGACCATCCATTTAGATCTTAACATGCCTTTTCGCGTCCTTTTGCTGGTTATGCTTTATTGTCTATTAACCATTCGTCAGACCTCCCTAATCGTCTTATTGATTCTGATTTCTACCATTAATGTATACAAATTCTCATATGTATCAAAGTTCTTCAAATAAATAGATTTCTTTCATAAATCAACGATTTCTAGAAATCTAATGGATAATATGAAAATAAAATCATTAAGTTTTTTGGTGTCGTCGCATTCTAAGCCAGACCAATAAAAGTGGTAATGTGTGTCAACACAATCATTAAAAGTCTCATTTTTATGATAAATATAAACTGTGTAAAAGTCAGCTTGATTGAGGTAGGTAGCGTGTCTTCTGACACCTTACCGACGGTTTCTGATTTATCACCATGCGGATGTGCAATGACAAACTTAATTATCTAAGCTACATCGAAGAATACAAAAAATTTCTATACTTGCGTAATGTTCTATTCAGCAATTGGTGATTGTTTTGCAATAAAAAAAAGTTACCTTTCAAGACAATTTGATTACGAAGAAAAGACTTTGAAGTTTGTGAAGCCAAGTTTTTTTAGAGTAAAAAAAGTCAAGATGATATATGCTTGATAAATGTCAAAATTGGGTTTTAGGCAAAATGAGTTTGTAACATTTGTGTACAATATTTTTTAGCGTAGGTGCAGCGCAGGGTAGCACATAAAGCGGCGTACATCACACACAATAGACAGCCATGAAACAAAACAGCCAGCCATGACCATAAACTGGAAATATGTCAAAGATAATAAAACAATTAGCCATAAAACATAACGACCCCCGTATGTGCCGGGTATACGTAGCGCGCAAATGGTTGGCGCAAGAAGGAGACCGGCGACACAGCAAAAAGAGTAACAGACATACAATCAGCACTTGTCTGACGAAGAAAGAAAGAAGGAAACACAAAAACTAAACGAACTGAAAAAAATGGTCGGACAATAAAGACGAACGCTAGAGATTGCATTGTACGAAAAGTAGCTACTCTGAGCTTTCTGTATGCCACGAATTAAAAGGCTCGCGACGTGTCGCAAGTGGTTGCAAAACGAAATGAAATTTATCAGTGAAAGATCGTAACTAAATTGCAGTCACAAATAATGCCAATTATCAGTCAACGGACTTGTTTCCATCCAAATTATGCTGACGGCAATATCAAGTGTTGATTCGTGCCTTTTAACCAGGAGGAAGATCACGATATCACAAATAAAACCAATTCTTTAGATAAAATCATATTACTTTTAAAAACATAATTATCATCGTCGATATTCGGTCCTTGCAAATTCGTTTTAAACATTGGACTTTATTAATAATAATGAGGAAATGTATATATTTATTCGCTCAAAAAATAATATAAATCGTGCGGAAAAGAGGTCAACAATTGGAATTGATCTAAACATTTTCAAGAGATTGATCGCTTTTTTTTCACTAACGTTGGAACAAGAAACAAGTCCAGAGGGATGCCAGTGCGTCTGCTTGTACCGGGACCTCTTGGCATTCCAGCGTTAGAAGGACATCTATCAACCCTGGTGGCGCTTTCTTCGCAATTGAGAACTGCATTGCACACGAGCCCTGACCATCGAACAGAAACGAAGGCACGACATCCGCGACAGCCAAACAGACAGACGGGTAGACGTGCCTTTGTATTGGGGAATGCTATGCGCGAGAAGGATGCGGGAAAATGAGCGAGTACTGGAAACAAGAGAGGGGCATAGATATAGGAATATAAATAAAGGGCGAACGACGAGAAAATTCTTTTTGGCTAGGTATGCCAATATATTGACTACTATTCACACCCCTCGGCCACCGCAGTGATACGTGATGCCTCGTAAGAATGCAACGCGATCCCATATTGTCGATCCTTCGATGGTCGAACAAAATAAATAATATTTCTCGTTGGTTTGTCAAGTTGTCTATAAGGCTACTATCAATGCCATATATTCCTAGTGAAACGTGTAAATCTCTTGAGAATTTACTTTGTACTTTTCGTCTATACCCTGTATCGATGACATGATAATTTATTCGAGATTTTGTAGAACAAAATTTGTTACCTATAAATGATTTTTAATGGTTTTTCATATGTATTTATTATTCGCAAATTTTCATTCAGAATAGTAAATAAACGCTCATATAGCAAATATCTACAGTAGTCATGTCTATCAAACCGCAAAACATGCTTTAGAATATAGTGAAGTAACGAAACTGTAGGTTACAGTGTGCATATTGTAAACAAACTTACGGGCGTATATAAAACACAGCCAATGTGCAAAACAAAAGAAATAATGAAAGAAATCGCGTGATCGCCAATGGATGTATGGGATAAGGCTCTCTTCATTACTCCATTGCACGGCATATCTGTACCTGGACGGTCCATTACACGTCAGTTTTCGCAGTTAGTAAAACAAAAGTACGAAAATAGTGAGAATAGGGAGCTAGAGATCTTGCTTAGGGTCACACGCGTTTACAAGTCTTATGCGTGATAAATCACCTGCGACAGCGAAGCATTCAAATGAAACGATCTTACGCTCCTTTTTTACTAGGGTGAAACCACCGATGGCGAAATTACTTGTAATAAGTTTTCGCTGTGGCATTTGTCGATTGGCGATAGCTTTTTCTAAACTGGGAACTTAAATTCCTGACGATCCGTCCAGGGTTGTCCTGCTGAAAGAGCCTTACACCAGCGATCGTTTAAAAAAAGTATGAGTTCGGTGTCAGGCCTTATTTTTACTTGTCAAGACAACAAAAAATAGAAAGCAATTTTTCGCGGTCAGGAACGGTGACTAAAGTGGATAAAGTGTTGCTGAGATATTTATAACTAACGAAATTTAGACTTATGTTTCGTGAATTAATTTCCCGCATAATGATCGCTTTACAGGAGCCATCTGCAAGTCCCACCCTGTTGAACAGACAGAATAGAAATCTCCACGCAAAGTGATTGATTAAGGTTCCAGGATAGGTTACAACTTATTAACCTTTCGCGTCAATGCAAACATTTGTCGTAATGATATAATTTTACCGCGAACGGCGGGTCTTGATTAATCATCAACAGAGGTGGCCAGTGCTTTTGGATCAATCATTTCGAAACAATTTATCAAACTTAATAAAGTTCAACATATTTTGAAATTGAACAAGTTACATCAAAGGGTTGTAAGTGTTTCTATAGGTTTATGAAATATTTTAACCTTTTTGGTAATACTTGAATCACATACTTTTATGTCGACATGTCTTATGAAACTTCAACAAAAGAAATAAGTCGCGTAATTTTAAAATGTTTGAAGTATTTGAATACCTTCAATTCCAAATTATTTCAATCAAACTATTTCTTTCGCAAAACAAACATGATTACAAAAATAATCACATTAAAACAAACAAATCTTGAAGCTCAAATTCATTTTAGTTTTTGATTTTATCAGGAAATTATGTTCAAACGTTGAACTAAAAGGCGTTTCAAACTATACTATTGATTAAAGTCTCTGAAGTCTCAGAACTTGGAAAACTTTTTTCAAGTTGATTTCAAGTATAGTATTTTGAAAGTCTTCGCGTATATTTGTATATGAATTATATTTGAGATGAAAAAAACATTGAAGATTCAAGGATTTGAATCAGACAGAGTATCTTTTAATTTGCTCTTACAGCGAATATCCACAGAGACTCCAGCTTGTTTGTTCCTGTCACTATTTTGTGTTTTCATTTCTCGTCACACTTGTAATAGCTTTGTGTCAGACAATACAAATTTCTCGGTAAGGTCTGTCAAGAAAAATAAGTTAGAAAATGACGAAGATGAAAGAATACGTGCCTGCTGCCAGTCTGTTCGTTTCCGGGGTCACGCCTTGAAATAGAAGTTGCAAACCTCGATGCATCATCATTCTCGTTTCGAGCTTAGTTTTACGGCCTGCCACGAGCTACCTACGCGTTACGAAGGCTACAAATCTTTTCGCCGACGCTTTTGGCCAAGTTGGGCATCCATTCTGATCGCTTCCTCCGTTCTGTCGATATTTGCTAGTCGACACGTTCCTCGTTCCGTTCGATCCCCGATGTTTTTATTTTTTTTTTTTTTCAATTGTTCCGGCTTTATCTTAAAAGGCTCTACACGGTCTTATATCGTTAATTTTTAGAAAAAGAACATGAATATGAACATTGCTGCGAGAAATATTCTCTCAAATGCATTTCTTAGCAGTGTTGTATAAAGCTGCCGAAAAGCCAATACAATAATTAATGAATTACCGTTGAATTGTTCCGTATTTATGTTTTGTCTTCGAAGAACTATGGCAATAGCTGTTTAATTTTTTGTTGTTTTTCTGACAGTTTTTGCGACAAACAATATAACAATTGTACCTATGCGAATCAATAATGTGATGAATAGTACAAGTGCAAAAAAAAAAAAAAAACAAAAACAAAAAATTTCCAATAGAATTGCAAAAAAATGTGTAATTGTCATTTCCCACACGTTTGATTGAAGTTGTTTTTCACAACATAAAAATGCAGAATCTGTCAATAAAAATCCTTTCGTCATCAGTTATGCATTTTCAAACATTTATATTCTCACACAATACAATAAAACGTAAATGATTGCATAACTTTTTGAGCGACCGGTACATTCTGTTATTATTAAAACACATTCACAGTATTGTCGAAAACCGCGAAAACCCATCTCACTTTTCATTCAGAGTGAACACTTTTTGTGGCTACCCGTTGCTGAACACTAATCATAATTTAATTACAGTTTTCGTATGATGTGTTGGCGCGCAGTTTGAAAGGGCGTGCTCGAAAATTTATAACGCCACATTGTCGATAGATTGCCGAATGATTAATAAATAGTTTGTTCTTTTCCGTCCACATTCTATAAATCATAGAATGTTGATGTATTGCCTCAAGATGACTCTGATGACTTAGCAATTCCGTCTTATGCTTACACGTTGATCATTCAAATGTACACACAAATAGGAAACTTCAGGGTTAAAATCGATTGAGAACTATTGTGAACAAACGTACAGAAATTGCAAGAAACCGCTTACATCCAGATCATTAAACAAAAAATGCTGAAATGAACGAAGCTGCGTGGATTATGATAAAAACTAAAAAAAGTCGCTATTCGATTATAATCGACATACAACTGTTTATCATTTATGTAGGAATATTTCTACTGGAGGATGTTTTAAGGAAGATAATAAACATAATGATCGCTAAGTTTTGCAGCCGATTCTTTAACTTAATCACAAAGGAGCTCGAGGCTTCAGCACGATCCAACAAAATAGCTCGTGACAAATCTTAGCCAGGTCGCTTAAGCGTATAAAGCTCTTCTTATCCGACATTTCTGAGGAGTTTGAACGAACTCGTTTCTCCCTCTTTTGAACTGCCAGCGACCCCACATTTTATTTCCCGTCTTGGTCCGGGCGAGCTGTAATGCGCGAGGGCGAAGGCAGCAGTTCAACGAAATGATTCTATTAATTTTTCCATTGGAAACGGCACTCGTGCATGGCGTGCTCCCAACTCCAGCAAAGTTAAAAACATTCCCAAGTTACGCGAGGATCGATAGCCCTGCATCGTAGCCCGATTAAATCGCGCGCAAAATCGTCCACCGATCAACTTGTGCAATTAAATTTTTTCACGCAACACGTCGTCGAACGGTGTGACATGAGTAGAATTCCTGTACGCACATGGTTTTCAAGGCTTCGACTCTTGCGAATGTAAAGATTGATTGCAATGAGCGTAGGTCGCGATTCCAAGACTGAATAGGGGGACCGACGTGTACCTGTGCCCACGCATCTGCTTACATTCGGACATCTCTATTGTCTTTGTAGAGGCACCAGCTGCGACTAAGCCTAACGAAGTAACGGTGTACTCTTGCCCAACCCGTGATACAAATTAATTCGACTTTTTTTCCTTTAGTTCATCGTCTTACTAATTCCTTTTCGTATTGTTCTTAGAATGTTTCGGATCCACTTGAACAAACTCAAAATAAATAGTCAACACATTCGTATGGAGACAGACTAAAGTATCACAGGGTAAAGCAGTTCAAATTTTTGTAAACTCAACGAAACTGATGGATGACTTTTGAAAAATGCATTAAAAAATGATCTTCGATAAATGGTAAAACCATCACCGTCAATTATCACGAACGATCCGAGAGATCGAGTACAGTAGAAAAAGGTAGATTTTCCGTAGGAGGAGTAGACCGGGTATTTTGACAGGCGCCTCGTCGACCTCTGTTAGACCTTTGATCATCAATCACGGTTTCTGATAGACGTACTAAGTGCCGTAAGAATCGCATGATTATTTAAAAAAATCAGTTTACGTTTATGAAATGCGATCGTCTTGACGAAGTAAGACGTTAAAACCTCAGATATGAAATTAAAATTAATATGCATATGAAAATACGAAGACAGTGAATTATGCTAAGAGGCTGCCGAAAAGTTTTCCTAGACTTTCTGAGCATCGCAAAACATATTTCGTTCCATTAAGTTCCAGAAAGATTAACTTCTCTTTGTATACAAGTGGAGGTACGCAAAAATACTTCATTCAATGAACACTTTTATGGTCTTGTGACAGATAAAGACGGCGTGAATGAATCTAAAAGGGGGGTGACTCTTTTTGCGTGGGTAGCAAAAAACCCAATATGTCCACCCGAGTCGTCATGCACGAGACAATCAAGCTTGAGGTGACGCCCTCATGGATAACCTCAGGCATGTGTCCTGCCCTACGGTCCGAGTAAACTGAATCTGAATACAATAAAACAGACTATAAAAATATCAAGGCCATAGAAGCCTAAGAAAGACTGTTGATTTTTTTGTTGATTAATAGCTTTCACAATGAACGCGTTTGCGAAGGTGTGAAGGGACATCCGCTGGAAATACATTTACAATCATTTTGGTCCCCGTTGTTTTTGACGCCTTATGTACTCGTCGTTTTTAGGTGTCCAAATTCACTAAGTCATTGCTGACCCAGAGAAATTGAATCGAAAAACGAACAGAACAAACGTGCCGTCGAGACACCTACGGTGTGATGTTTACAAATTTAGAATGTTTGTTTTTACATGATTGGCTGAGTCATTATGATCAACTAGAAATACAATTATTACCGCCAGTTATGAAATAACAAAGATTTGGAAACATTGATGGTTCGTCAACCTTAATTTTGACAGGCAAAATGAAACTGAATTGTATACCTTCCTGTTATAATGAAAATTTCACAATCATTCTTTAAAATAAAAGTGAAAACTGTTTATTATAACATTAACTTGGAAGTGAACAATTTCCAATAAGAAATGCTTACTAATAAATACGAAGACTAACTAAATTTCAATTTGAGAATATTAGACGCCTTTTGAATTTGTTGTTAAGTTCTATTTTGTGAAATAAATGAGGGAGTGTATGTCGAGCTCTAAAACCGATGTGCGAGACAGAGTCTCGTTGCATCTTGGGGGTCCTGATAATTGCCGTGCTCTTCAACCGTTATTATTAAGCCGATATTTTACCAAGGGGACACACGTCCGCGCATATAATTTGCAAAAGCCTCTAATTATAGGTTAGTGGTACGCACAGACGAAGTCTTGGAGGCGAAGAACGGCGTTAGAAGGTATATACCGGCGTAAAGGGTGAGGCCGAATCCAAGCATCTTTCTCTTGTCTCCTTTATTCTTTCGCCTACGCGTCAAAGCCGGCTTGTTCTTTCGCGCATTATCATTAGCAACGACTCGTCTCTTTTATTTCCTCAGTTACATCCCCAAACTTTAATTGTAGAATGTAAATCTGCAAAAGAAGTTTCACTCACGTTATAACTGGTTGGAACGATTTTTTTATAATCTATAAAGCGAACTTACCGTAAATTGGTAGGGATAAATAGATCTTCGACCCCGATGGATGCCATCAAGCCTTAAATATACAATGGTCCCACAAACGTTTTTCTGAATTGAACCTCAAATCTTACCATTAATCGCATGTCAATGATGACTTTGGAGACAGAGGTAGATTGAACTATTCTTCATTAGATAAGTATTGATCGGGGATAAGAGAAAACAAATTCAGACTAGGTGGGCAAAAGTGAACCCGGACGAAATCAAACTGATCTGTCTGTTGAGTGGGCCCCTTTGTTTGGATTTCGAGTCGCCGTAAACAGTGTTATTATGAATGATGGTCCTAGGCGACAAAGGTGGATTTTTTCAAACTCGGGGTATAGGAAACAAAAAATAAACGTCGCGGAGGCGGTGGTTGTGGCTCGCGGCCTGTGTTTCTCATAAGTCTGAACCTTGGAGGGGCAAGGGGCTTCGATGAGTGACGTGAACATAATGACGCTTTGAGCCCTAGCACGACGTCTGCGTAGACGCATGTTTCATACATGCAGATGCAGGACGACTGCGAGTGTCTTGATATACACGCCTCCGGCAACATTGTCCTTCCCGCCCAGGGTGAGGATATAATCGTGCAACCAGCGACACGTATAATGGACTACTCGGTTGGCACAGACAAACTTCACATTGACCTTCAATGGACAAACGCTTGCACCTGCGTCAAATAACTGAGGCCATCTAAGGTAATAGCGAAAAGCGACGCAAAGCATCCGCGGCATTTCAGTTGCGAAAGTGCGCGCACGATTACTGGTACCGCTTTGCCTCTGTCCTCGCTCTTCTATTAGCTGATCCTTCGATAGTCTCTACAGTCCTACAGATTTATTAAGAAGGGTTTAAAATGAATTGGAGAAATTCGCGCGGCTACTCACGATTTATGTGAAGGCCGGCTGATTGATGTCCGCTTACTTTGACAAAAATTTTTACGATCAAATTGAATTCTACAAAAATGTTGAAACACCCGTGATTTAAGGCGGATAAATATTAAAAGAAATGCAGCTGTCGCAAACATTTCACGTTCAGTCTTCAGTCAATGAATTCTTTCATCTATTTTATTTTTGAAAACACGACCTTGATCAAATTTGAGTCGATTAATTGATTTGATATTTAAATTTCAATTACAAGACAAGCCTACGCAAAGGCTACTGTCATTCAGTAAAATATTTTTCATAACATTTAAATGGACAATTTCACTTTAAACTGCAATGATTTGAAGTTTATTCTATGAACAACCTATGAACGATTTCTTCCACTATGAAAGAACAAAGTATACTTTTATTGTGTCTTTGCAAGCTATATTTTACTTTGTTTT
This sequence comes from Telenomus remus, assembly GCA_020615435.1. Lineage (NCBI taxonomy): Eukaryota > Metazoa > Arthropoda > Insecta > Hymenoptera > Scelionidae > Telenomus > Telenomus remus. The sequence goes on from CM036336.1 coordinate 5,817,242, forward strand.
ATATTTTTGAGAATAAATTTCATTTGATGATTTCGTCGAACGAAAGAATTTGCGAGTAAAAAATAAAGATAATTTTCTTCACACTCAGAGCTGTACTAGGTTGAATGTATACCTCGTGGCAACACCTGAACGCACCTGATTCTGAGACAGGAGATTGCGTGGGTTTCCGCAGGTTCTTCAGCAACTGGTGCGTGTCTATCTTGGTGTGTTCGGAGTTTGTTTCTCGCACGGTGTTTATCGGACTATGTCCAGGAAACGGGCCAGTTACGCAACGCCCCGATTGAGATTGAAAAATGGATTTGAAAAATACCCATTGATCTTCCTTACGGCGACAGCTTTCCAAGAATGACGAGTCTCGCTTATCACTTTACAAGGATTCACTATCTCGAAACTGTCTCCTTATTTGACGTCATTAGTACATTTGTATATACAATAAAAATCGATTATCGTTCATAATACTAAATTCAATCTATAGATTGAATTTAGTATTTATAACAAAAATATATATATTTTTGAAATGTTTGTTGAAATGTTGTTTCTATATTAAAAAAAATTACTTAAATCAGATTTTGGTCATTAATAGCCCAAAGTTTTAATTAAAACTTGTGTCTATAATGGAAAATTTGTCAAAAAATACTCATTCTTATGAAAAATTGACGTTTTTGAAAATGTCAATCAACTAGTTTTTGCAAAGAAGTACAAATTTAACGTACTTTTCAACATTGACTGGTATGTTTCAAATGTTATGAAACTAGCTATTTTAGTTCTAACATAAAAAAACAATTTAAATTAATATTTCAATAGTAACAATTGTTATTACTGTTCTTGAAAATTTTCAATTCGGCAAATAAAAATGCTTCGCCTTTGCGGAATTTAGTCATTTATATCATACGTGCGGTTTCTAGGAACAATTCGAGCGACCGAGAACAAAAATGTTGAATTTTTTTTTTTCTTTTTCTGACGAATTTCTGGAACCATGCAAGTGTTTTTTCGTCTAAAAAAATATGTTGGGATGAATACAGGAGTCGCGGAATCATTTGAGAGGTTATTCTATAGAGCAACCTCTTCGATGAGTATAAAGAACACGGTTTCATCGAGCATTTGTCTTTAGGTAGGCGGGCTCAGGCCAGAGACCCGAGCTTGATCTGCAAGTCACGAATTAACAATAGTACAAATAATAACAAGTTTAAGCTCAAGGATTGTCGAAGTATTTCTTGAATAGAAATAGGTGGGAGGATGGGCGGGAGTTGCTACTTTGCTGCTCATCATCAAAATTTTTAACAAAACAAAACAAAACTTAACTGTAAAAATATCCATTTGGGCTATAAATAAAAAACTTCAAAATCTCATGATTAGTATCTGAATTTGAGATATATTTATAGTCATTTAATATAAGTTTGTCGAAAATACGAAGTTGCAGTTACGGCAACAAGTATGTTGAGAATTGAAATTATCAATGACCGAGAAATCGAAGATGCGTCTTAACGTTAAAATCGTATCGATGTTTATGCGACATGAAAGACTTGAAGGCTGATCGGAACGTCCGTAAAAATCTGAAGATAAGATGATTGGCTTTAGCATGTAAAAAAGTATACATAATATTAAATTTAAAGTGTGAATTATGTTGGTTTACGCACGCAAAAATGTGCGGTTATATGCGAGGCGTAAAATTTGAATAATATTTCGATTCTTTGAACATTTATACCGGCTGTTTATTATCGTCTATCAAAGTTTAACGTTACATTTACGATCATTTTATTAAACTAGTGGGTTGACGAATAAAACGAGATGTTCTAGTGCAGCAATTTCGTAATCAGTTATGCAACGTGTTCTAATTACACAAATTCCTTATTTGCATAATCAGTACGATTTTTCGCGCAAGACGTTTCAGAGAAACAAAAAGTGTGCATGTAGGTGGTTGTATACATTCTGATAACGTAACGGTCACCCATGAGTTATCGGAAGCTCCGTCCAATTGATTTTTGTATCGGTCGCATTTGTCTTTTCAGGTGACACCGGTGTACGTTAAACTTTATTTAGTGCTTCACATTGCCATAAAGATTGCTATATGGATGTTAACCATAAGACTATGCAACTGCTATCGTGTGCTTCGGTTGGGCCCACCCACAACGCACGATCTTTGAGAGCTACTCGTCGCTACCGGTATTGAATCCGGTACATTGTTTTTCTCCGGTCATGAGAAACAGAATATTATTTACATCTCGAATTCGAATGCTAAAATTTTCTCGTAGATTGTCAACGTTTCGCTCAAAGCAAATTTACTAAACTTTTTTATAAGATGCAATTTATAAAAAAAAAAACATTACTAAATAGCAAGAGACTCTTTTTGCATTTTTTTTCAAACAAGAGCAATTTATCATTGAGAATCAATGAACTCTCGTTGTAACGAGAGTAACAACGATATCCTAAAAGAAAAAAACTATAAGGACACAATTACTTAGAAAACGTATGGTTTATCTAACAAACTTCAGGTATGTAACGCATGTTCGTTTCAATTAGTCTAAAAGTCGTTTACTTGGTTATGAGGTGTGTTAAAGAATACAACATGTGTCTGTCCGACAAACAAGTCATAATTTTGTATTTTTGAATAGGAAATTCTACGTCCCTATTTCTCTCTACGCTAGGATGTATGCAGGCTAGCATATTGACAGGTTCGAATAGTTCAATTCCCTGATGATATGCCTGTCAAACAGCTTTTTAATGCTCTCAACGTTTGCAATTATTTTTACATCTCATTATTGTTCGGAGTGTACAAAATATTTTGGTCAAATGTTATTTATCACAAAATATTACTTTTACGATCAAAGAGCTGTCATTCATACATATGTCACTCTAAATGTCAAAATCGTATGTCAAATTTCACTTTTTCATGCGACTAGAAAATTTTCACTGACTTATTAAATGTTTAAAATTATTTCGTGTCAACAATAGATTAATTTTTTTGGCAACGAACTCTTTTATGCCATATCATATTAATTTCCGAATGAGTATAATCAAACTCATACGGTGAGTCCTGTCGGTAAATCATGTTTTGAAATGAATTGTATTTTTTAATAATCATGATAATGAGGGTTAATCAAATTCATAAACCAACAATGAATCAACCACTTATAATGAAGAATATTGAGAGCGTATTGACTTTGAAGGCGCGTAAAACGGTGAGGAAGAATAGCGTGAGGATGAGTCGAGGCGGCCTCCTGTGCGCGGTAATGGCACCTAATACGGGCACGTACGTACAAGATGAAGGTATAGTTTATAGTGATTACACGGGGTCAGGTCTCGGCAATAAACCATGCGGTGGTGGCCATGACTGCGATCGGTGCTACAAGCCCTGCGCCAGGCAACGTATCGCCTACGCGAGCCGCAGTTGCTACAAGAGCAAAGCGAATTCTAAAAGTTAAAAGGACCATGACGCTGGCGGCGCAGGCTGCCAGAGTTGAAAAAAGAATCATAAAAAAAAAGCCAAGCAAAGAAGCAAAAAAGCGCGAGCGTGTCAGTTGCGGAGGACGGCGTACGCACACGCACATGCGACCTCGCAAGTAGGTGCACGCGCGTACACACACGTACACGCCGTGAAAGGGAGAACGCAAACGATCTAGTCGCACCGATACGAGAAAGATGAAGCCGAGCTGACGGAGCCGCAATACCGGGAGCCATCCTACTGGAATTTAAATAATAATTATAGTGTTTAATATCATACGCGAGGGAACTCGTGAGTCCAGACGCAAGCCTCGCATCTTTTTGTGCCGCCAGAAGTAGACCCTTTGCTCATTTTTCATTTATCTCTCACTTATTTTTTATTACTCTTTTTTTACATCTTAAATGGAAATATTATGAGCAAAATTGTTAGCTTATTTTTGGGACAACATTAGCAGAAGCTTCATGATATGTTTGTAGATTGAATAAAAAAAATTACAAAGTAGCGACCATAATTATAGAAAAGCAAGTTTCGACAAACCTGATGGTGTTTAAAGTTTTTCTCTCTCGTTGCTTTGACATTGCGGATATGAATGTCAGGTACAATTATACCGACTTAGTGAAACTGCTTTATAATGAGTTCTGCCTATTATCTTTTTTCACAACGAACACGAGCATAAATTCTAGCGCGTTTCGTAATGCTCAAATCGTATCAATAATTGTCGTCGTGGAATGTCAATTTGTTCGAATTTTTATCCCTTTCAAAAAAGGGTCATGTTTCTTGTCTACGTGAAAACGGAAGTGATTAACTTTTTAGCAAGGATAACAATGTGTCTCACTAGATGCAAAAATTACTCTCTTTCTTTCTGTCTTTAGAGAGGTTCAATGAAGCATGCGAGACACAAGTGAGATGACGAATCGTTCGGCGTATATTTGACAAAACAGTAAAACGTCGATGGCGTGCAACAGCGCATCGCGTACAAATAACTTACATGAAGCGTACGTTCTTCGAACAGGTATAGAAAAATAAATATGTGAGAAGAAGTAAAATAAAACAACGTTGTGTCCGCATATGAGTCGAAGTTGTACACGTCTGTCGTTAATCAATAAGCCTGTTTTCTATGTAGCGACCGATAAATCAATGGGCTTTCCATTCATACATAATTTGCTTTTTATTTTGTTCTTTTTTGCACCACAACGTTTCTTCATATTACGAGTTCATTAACAGGAGTGAAATTCTTGTATTCAATTAAAAGTACGCGGCAATATTTATCTCAGGGAGAATATCTCCAGCCGCGCTGTCAAAATGGAAAGGCTATAAGAACAGTGCTGTCTCGTTATCTCCATCGGTTCGGAGGAAAGAATCACGGAAAGAGAGATAATCTGGCTATTAGAGGTGTCCTCAAGAGATTTCAGGGGACGTCGAGCCAATAGATCGAGTTCTTCTGTCGATGAAGTCGCGGGTTGCTAGGTCGTTCAAATAGGTTAGCCCGAGTACTGACCCCAATTTGTCCTAACAGGCGACCGACACGTTCCTTCTTCATCTCCTGCTTATAGTAACTCGTCCTTCAGCGCAGAAAAGCTCTACGTCTGCTCATTCCGAGTGTACGGAGTAAATCACATTGATTGACCATTTGGATATACGCTCTAACGAATAGTTGATAACGACTTCAGACCTCCGAATTAATGACCTGTTTTATTTTGCTGTAACTTTATAGAAGACAAATTGTGTTGACGAGAATAGGTCAGAATCGAAAATTCTAGCAAGGATGTAAAGTATTTTAAGGTATAATAAGTGATACAAAAATGCTTTTAGTTGACAGACGATTTTTTGGCTTGAGAGCCAGACAAATTCTTATAAAGGCAATATCGAATCATCATTGCAATCATTACCGATGAATTTTGGAACACCATTTCGCACAACTTTTTTCCTCTTCGTTTTTGCTTTATCATCAATTACAGTAAGGGACGTCTTTCTCCCTAATTTACATACGCAACTTACTATTTGTAGTACCAACTAAATTTGACGTTTGTATGCAGAAGAATAATAATAACTGATCAGAACAAATTGCTTGTTTTATCTATACTTAAAAATATTTGCTATGTTTATCCGTGGAGCAAGTTTATGAGTCAAGTGTTATTAATTATGGCGCTCATAATCGGTGTGATAAATCCAGTAGTCTGCAGCAAGGCTGTTAAAGATTCTCATTGATTAACGGCGAAACCAATTGAACATAACCCAGTAAGCGTATACGAAGGGAGATGGCGGTAAAACGGCTGGCAGAAAAAGACGAATGCAGAGTCGGGTGCAATGCGCTTGATATGTTGTGCTGTCACTGCGATGTACCTGCTGGGATGCTGCCGTTGGCTGAATTGTAATATCGTATTGTACTGTTTGTTGGCCGGTGTGTTCCATGACCGTCGTACTCGACAGGCTGTCCGAATGCCGCAACCGAAACGACTACGTACGCACATACCACACTTGTTATCCTCTGTCGCGTCCCAGTTTAGCGGTGTTATGAAGTGCCGAGGGATTTACACTTGAATCTTATTTGTTATTATTTACTTCGCAGCAATATTTCAAGCAGATGTGCAATTTCATACCGATGGTATTTATGAAATTTCATATAATTTGACTTAATTTCTCAAGTTAAAATTCAGCACATAGAATCTAGAACGTCATTTTGTTGAAAGGCTTCTCGGTCGTCAGAGCAGGTGTATTGACAAAATTCTTGTGGGCCAATTACGGTGGGCGTTTGGGTGCACAATTCCAGTTATGATGAAAGGATTGCGCTTAAAACTGTCGGTGATAAAAATCTAAGCGATTCATCTTGCAGAGTTGATTTTTGATGCAACTAAAATGGATTTTTGCAAAGCATGGGTCCATAACGGCATTCCAAAGAAATTAGCAAATAGTCGGTTGGCCGTTAGGTCTGGCAGGGCGAGCAATATTAAATGGCATCCTGGTTATTCTCCGCTTCGTGCTCTGTTTCATACTGCTGCGTCGGATGGTCTCTCCGGCAACGGCAGCGTATAATCTCGGTAGTTATTAATGGCGATGGTTTGGGAAACTGCTACCGGGCAGCTCTCCTCTCACCTTTTGCTATCGTCCTACCCGTCTCTCCATTTTTTTCTTTTTATATCCTTACCTTAAACACTTAACCGACTCATTTCCTTCATCTCACTTGCTCTCCCGCAACTCGTTGGCTTTTTGCTTTGCTCCCTTTTTCCTTTTCCCGCATGCCCAACTTTTTATTTTCGTTGAAATATTACTTTCATCTAATAAAGCCACATTCCAGAGTCTACCTGTGAATCATAATTTAGCCCTATCTTCATTCCAATCGACTACTCAATAATAAATAACGAATTGTTTTACCTATTAGTCGAAGATAAACATAATAACTAGCTGAAAGACCGAAGACGAGAAGTCGCCGGGGGAAAAAAATCCGCACCCTGCTCGTAAATCGCGTCCGGTAAGATTTGGCCCAACGTCCTTTTGCGAACGATAAAAGAGAGCAAGCAGTTCATTTAACGGGTCATAAAGACCAGAGTTTGAGCCTCTCGCGCGAGCTGTATAGGTGCCTACAAAGGGTAAAGCGGATTTGGTAAGCCGGACGCCGGATCTCTGAGGGTCAAAGAGATAGAACAAAAAAAACACAGCCGAACCAGAGAACTTGGTTTAGAACGCTTCTCAGACTATCGGAGATCACCTCCGGGGCTCTGTTTCGGCTTATCGTTTTACTCCAGAGGTAGAGGTTTACCTTGGCAAATAGTTCGTGCGAACCCTACGACGTTTATCCTTTGGCGCCATATACAGAGCAATAATTAACAAAAAAAAATAACATTTCCGTTCTGTTATTAAATTCAACACTTTTGTAATTAATAATTTAATATTCAAAGTTAAAATATATCAGCACAAAAGATCTAAAATACAAATTCGCAGACAAGCATCATTCTAAGAAATAACTGCATATTGCAAAACATTTACTGACACTTTTTGTGTGATGAGAAATCTCCATTGCCTTTGTCAGCGTTGAAGCAATTTTGGGTGGTAAAGTCAGCAAAGTTGCTCGTTAACAGAATTAATGGGATTCTGTAACTGAGCAGCACCGCCCAGGGGATTGCAAGGGATTAATACTTCCGCATTCGAATTCACGCTGGAACCATGAAGTCTAAACATGACGCACTTGTCAGGTAGTCGTTAAAGGACCTTAGGGTTTCGTAAAAATATTTATTGCAAAACAGGTATTACATTCCGCGTTACGCTTCTGAGTCACAAGGCATTTAGAGCATATCGCTGAAACGATGGGAGCATCCTTTGGGTTCGACGCGGTACTTCGCGAATTGTCTAACGTCGTTTTTTTTATTTTAACAGCGGAACACTTGTTCTCGCGTTTTGTTCACCAAAAGCGATTTTCCAGACTGGCGAATCCGGCTTTAATCGCAAACCGCGTGTTTTACGATTTCCCAGCAGCTCGCAGGTTTTTTTCTTCACCGTTCGATGCGCTCGAACTCACGTCATGATCGATGATGATCGCTCAAGAATGACCCGCAGGGACGTTCGAAAACCTTACGTTGCACTAAACGCATAACCAGAGCCCGCGTGCAAGTTCATCCGTTTTGATGACTGCTGTATGTCTGCGAGCCAATAGCTTTCACGCCTGTATTTCTGCAGTTTAGGTGAGCAAGTATGTACTTTCAAAATGGTTCAAACTTTTTTTCAGTAGCAAACAAAGGATTGAAAAATGTTGCAGGCACTTTTTCTTCTAGAGAATGAAACAAATTATAGTGTATTCTAGAGATAAATTTTTAAAAAAATATACCGGTACAAAATTTACAATCTTATTTATCACCTGTTGATAGAATCAAAATGATTGCCTCATGAATTAACTTGGGCATAACGCTCTTCATTAGTTCTGAACTAATGCCGCATTGCTTTGCATGCGGGTGCAATTGTTTAAATTTGCAGGTGCAAACGCACACCGTCATAACTTATCCACCGCACTACGATATTTACGGGGAGAAATGATTTCTATACCTACTATTCGTGCTACGTGACATTGATTGCCAATCGATATGCCCATCTCACTCATCTCTAATTTAGCGACAGTGTTGATCAATCAGTTCGCACTATATTCCTCGTAAAAGCCGTCTATTCGAAATGACGATATCAGATACACGAAAAATATCAAACTAAAAAAATTTCAAACCAAACGAAACACGCTATTTTTTGTTTTCACCCATGTCGGAGCTTTCAAAATGTTGTAATATTTTTTGTGTAAAAATTCAGTTTCATTATGAATTCCTTAGAATTTTTTATAATACAAACTATTCTTTGGAAAAATAGAAAATGTACGTTCTACTAACAATGTTGCATAAATGAACGTATCATTGACAAAATTTATATTTCAACGGTTGCGCAAAGTCGGATGCAAAATATTGGCAAAATATGTTAAAAGATTTTTGGTCGAAACCTGCGTTGCATCAACGACTCCTACATTCGACGAATTTGAAATGAAATTCGCGACTTCGCTAAAACGCGTGTTTGTACAAACACCGCGAGGCAATCAGCGTTTAGCGAACGCAGCCATCGGCCCGTGTCAAATGTGCCGCCCACTAGATGTTGCCCGCATTCAGTTTTGTTATTACGCCCGGGTAGAAACTTTTGCATATTCGTCAATACAGGTAAAATCGCTAGATCTTTTTAAATATCAACCTGTCATCGATTTATCAGTTTCAACTTAAACAGAATTCTCGAAAAACAGAGTAACATCGGTTTTTTCATAATAACCTTAAGTCGCTCATGTCAATAACTTTAAAATAATAACGTTACAAATGGTATTTCAAAGTGAACAATAACAAAATAATAACAGCAATGATAATAACAATGATTATCACATTATAATTAAAGTGAAACTATAGTTGGAATTATCACGTCAACAGCTTTTTGAAGTTTAGCGGTCAAAATAAATGTTAGTTAGTGAATCGTATTTATATAATTTCCGAAGTGTTTTTCTTGTGTCGATTTTACTGACAGCTTCTTATTTTCATAGTTTTAACCAGCAATATAAGAATTTTGATAAACATTATAATAGATTACATTTTTTTTCAATTTACCTGTTCGAATAAAAAATCTCATGTGAAACTTGTAGTTCAAAATTGAAAATGAGCGTTGTGCTTCAATGTCTGAAGTTTCCCAAGGGTTGTGCCGTGCGGCTTCGCATCGATATAATCCTGAGCCTGTGTTTCAACGCCGGCCAAGGAAGATGTATGCTGACCGGAAGCCACCGGACCCGGAAGACATTACTGCCCCTCTAATTTCTTTACGATCACAATGCTATTAGTCACGCTTCCACCGCAGCATGGTTTACGACAACCATCGATCGCGCTCGATCGTTCCGCAGTCACGGATCTTCGACTTTTCACTTGGTTTATGGTCTTAGCGGATAATATATGAGAGTTTTTGTAACTGCAAAAATCACTAAAACAATCAAAATTTAATAATGAACAGTAAGTCAAAATAAGTTCAAACTTGTTCTTATCTTTTTTTCTCATCATTCAAACATTAAAAGGCCGTCAAAATTGATAGACTGCCAAAGTCTCTATAGATTATACAAAATAATTCAACGTTTATTTGAGACCGTGAATTGTATTGATTTAGATAATTGACAGCACACTATTAGCTGGAATTCCTTCAATATCAGAGTACAGCGTTAGCATTGATTTCGCTTGTTGAAACTTTCTGAAATTATAAAAAAAATAATTATTTCCTTTGTCTCTATTTTCGCAGATTTCGGAAATTCTTTGTTCATGCACATCCTAGACTGATGCTCAAACTGTTTTTTATCAGAATTGTGTCTTCTCACCACACGCGAACACAAAAAACCAAAAAGCAAATCTTTGTTATACTAACAGCTGCCTGATCTGATGCATATCTCCAAAGCTTCACTTCATATAATTCAGTCCAACTTTTAAATTAACTCGGACGAGGATGAAGAGGAAAGGACGAAGGAGTATATGCAAGCCCCAAGGATGAGCAGGATGAAGACGAAGCAAAAGCGACTCGTGGATAAGAATCAGACTGCGTAAGAAGGAGTAGAAAACGAAGTAAAGTGAAACGAGACGCTGAGTGGGACGAAGCGATTCGACAGCTGCAGTGGCAGATAACAGCGAGTAGCTCCGGGCAAAATGAGCCTATCTGATTATATTTCTATTTTCGACACGAGGTGTATCGCGTAACTCCATCTACTGTACAGCTACCGCGACGCCCCACACATGCTCGCCAACATCACTTTGCCATAGAATCTCGTGTAATGTGTGCAACTAGAAATATGTTTCACATGTATACGCGCGTGACCGTTCAGCATCGCGCCAGCTCCAGGGCTTTGTTATTTTTAACAACGATATGCGTTTCAGTATCAGTGTTAAATTGCCAAGATGTCGCTGAGATGCTTAAGGTGCTTTTCCGCATGGAAGAGGAAAAATTGTTTCGCTCGTAGCTAAATTTTGTTTCTTCCGAGGCGAGAGCTACGAGAGGTACAAGTTTTGCGAACAGGACGTTAATGGGTATTGATAAAGCCCGTCGGTGTCGCACCCACACTGGTGGTTTTGCGTGCCGAAAATTAGTTCCACGAAATGGCAGCCCGTGCACTAACTTCGCAAGCCTATCTCGTCGGAGTGCTCCTGTAATTTATAGGCAATGCTTGTTCCACCGCAAGAAAATAAGACCGATGAAGCTTTTGTACTCTGGTTTAGTTTTTTTATCTTTCACGTGTTTTGCTACTGTGTTGGTGGATTATAATTGAAGAAGACTCTTTAAGACCAGTCGCTCAGTTTTCGTAAATTACAGGGGATCCGGCTTAATTAGATCTTCATCGGCATGTCTCTTTCTTCAAATACTGTTCTGAGACATCGCACGGCTGTAATTTTTTTCAAGAGGGGAGGAGTCTTGTTGTTTCAGGTGTATTTAATTAGTAGAATTTTGTCTTCCATGGCCAACGAATATGAGACGCTAGGTCCGCTTTTAGTGTCGTTTCTTGAGTCAATCTAGGTGGTTCAATTTCGGAGGTCTATATACCTCTCACAACCTGCCGCGCAATTTTTGTCCATGTCGAAGAGTGGTCGAGGATTCTGTGTTGGCTTCTCCCGATAGCCGATCATGAAATATCACAGTAGCGAGTATTACGCGGGGGAGCGAGACAACAAGAGGCAAACTGCGCCAGTGGAAGGCGATCGAAGCCGGTCTCATAATAAGAGGCGATGGGAGTCTTCCCTTCGGGCGATGCAGCCTCTTCTGCAACGGGTACCATCTCGTCTCATCTCTTCTTTTATCTGTTCTTTTCTCGTGCAGGCTTTGTCTCATTGATTGCTATCCACTCTCAGCTCAGGAGAAAATCATATGTTCAAGGATTACATGGCGATCAATTTCGATACCGCCGCTATGAATATTTATAGACATTTTGTTTGGCTGCAAAATTAAACAACGTACCAGTTTCTATTCATCGTATCGCTCATTCAGATGTACTTTGTTCTTTTTGTCAAGCTTGTGATTGAGAATTATGAATCGTAGTGGCAGAACAACAAACCATCCGCAATTCATCAGTTCATATTTCATTTACGCTTATTGCAACAGAAATTGAAGACACATTGCAAGCGCTAAAGGAAACAGCTCAGCGCCGGCCGACAGATGTCCTCTGATTGGAAACTTGCCAGGACTGCGGTAGGATATAAGGGTACAAGAAGGCTGTCGCCAAGAAGAAAATGTTCGTAGTTATCATGACTCTACAGCCGAAAAGACACTTCGAGGTGTACGCATGGCACTGTAAAATTACCACGTCACAATGATTACGTTACGCGCCAACGCCTCGCGTGCTTTGTCCCCAGACATATCAACGGTTCTTTATTTATGTTCCATTTATTCCTCAATTGGATCCTTCATACTGATTCAATCTCGCTCTTCCGATGATTAATTTCACCGTTAATTAAAACATTCTTGTCGCTGATTTTATTATACTTCAATAGACTGCATTTTCGAGCTATTAATTTATGTGTCATCAGAATAATAAAATTATAAATTGAAAATTTTGATTCGGACTTTTACAAAATTGGTTTCTTTGGAAAAAGGTTTTTGGCACCATCTCTGATGTTGAAAATGAATATCGCGCTATATTATCGAATGGAACGTGTCTGTTGGAAATGGAGGGTAAAACGAATTGGAGGAGCAACGAAGGTGCAACTAGGAAAGGGGTCCAATCAATCAGCCGCAAATCAGTATGCACAGCACGTCCGCCTAATCCGCCACTCTTTCATCATTTTCATTTGATCGCAACCCCCGACTCGGAGCACACACCGCTGCTAATGGCAACTTTTAAGGCTACTTAGTCTTGTGCATAAAAAAACAAAATTACTACCAATCACTTTGTAGTTGTTGAAAAAATTTTACACTCTCCCCGCTACGTCTCTTTTGAATAATACAAGCAGGAGGCGGAAGACAAAAGAACAACAAGTTAAACGGTTGGATTACTGTCCAGACAGTGCGACTGTGGGTAAATATGTCTTCGGCTTCAATACGCAAGATTTGGCTGGCCGAGAGCAGATCAGGAAAAAAACATAATCCGGATCATTGAAGATCCGCTTAGTGGCAAGCAACACTTGCGACCGTCCAACAACTGTTTTCATCACACGATTTTACTTGAGCAAACAATTTTGAATAAAAGTGCTAATATATTTTTGGTGGCTGATTGGAAGGTGCATGTGCTTGTTTGCTTCATCAGAACCTGCGTAGGGGTTTGGACAATTTGCGAGGCATATTGCATGCGGTTCGGCGAGTGCAGAATTTGGGGAGAAAAAAAGAACGTTGGTATCGAACCAGTCGATGTGCAGCGGCTTTTGGATTGCGGCGCAGCGTGTCGAAAGAACTGCAGAATTGCGATCCAGCTAATCTAGTTAAAATGCAATTACCAACACTCTATGCTCGCCAACCCCACAACAGACCACGAGCGCACCGCGCTGTCAAAATAGATAACGCTCTGGGTAAGTCAGCTCGAAGTTAAAACCCATCCCTTGTGGCGTACGGTATAGGTCCATTCACTTCGAGTTAATGTCGTTAAATGCTGGGAGAAGGAAGAACGGGGTGATAAGGGAGGCGGCTCGTACATGTGGCTTTCCCTTCACGAGTATACGAGGATCAAGGGTTGATACAGCGGAACCTAAAGATAGGGAACCAAGCTAACGTCACGCTCAATTTGCATGAACAATGTATGCTCACTTTAACAATAGAAATCACATGAAAAGTAAAAACTCTCAGGCACAAAATACACGACTTATCAATTTGAGGACGTGCGCTCATTGATGCTTGAAACGCTCTCTGAGTGCTTTCGTTGAATTGGCCCCGGCTAAACTCATCAAAACAATCAAAAACTAATAAATTTGATTGAAAGGAACATGCAACAAATTTGGTATCCATGAAAATAATAGAAAAATGCCAAGTGTGTGTGGCGCGCATAACCATTTTTCGAGAGATCTTCAAATAATAACCACGCACGGAATTTTTTGATTAAAAATTTTCAACTATTAAGAAAGATTAATGTGTTTGTTACTAGGGTCATGTTTATGTCACAAAACCGACAGTGGAGATTAAACCCTTTTATTATGGAACCGGCTGATTATAACTGCCTAACGTGACGACATTAGTGGAGCGTCATAGGCGTGCGTTATCGTTATTATCCATAATGGGATCCAGAGGGCGCGCGATTTGGATCGACATTGTGACGAGGAGGGTCCAAAGCGTCGGTCAAAAATGCGAAGACGGTTTAATTAATTTGAATCGCTCGTCAAAGAGATAAGAGACGGATGGGTGTTTTCACTTCGCGCGAGAATTTCCCACGCTGAGAATTGCGCCTCTACGAAACAATGGCCAACAGATGGCGCAGCGGGAAAATCACCAAGATCAGAATCTTTTGCAGCGCGACGATTTACAGTGGTCGTCGAATCGCGATGCAAAAACGCCAACTTTTCGCGGGATCGCGTAAACATCGCAAAAAAGAAACGCGCGACTAAGCCAGACAGAGAGGGACAGAGCTGCGGGACGTGTTTGGTGGAACACGTGTACCGCCAATGCCATATCAAGACATCTTTGGCTCGCCGGCATTCCGCAATTGTAAATTACAATTGCTAATAAAATGTTCACCTCTCTTCTTTCGTAGGCCGTGCCCCCCTGAGAGCTCTGAATGTGCGACAAAAAGAATGGATCACCTCTCTGGTGTTTAGAGATAGTGATTGCGATTTTGCGTTAGTTTCAGTAAGCCAGCTAATGCATGCAATATACGCGAGATAAAGAAGAAACAAAGACACGTTGCTGTTATTTGTAATGGATGAGTTAACATGCGAGAGAGCAATGTTTTATGCGTTTACTTGGGGCACGTGTTAAGCATCGGCTCAGCAGCTAGCATTCAATGATAAATGTAAATGATATAATGATTACTGCAGAGAATTATCTTTTCACTTATTATGAATGCAGTAAACGAAAGAGTAAGGCGTTTGAGAAACTCCGAGTAGGGCTATGTGTGAGCAGTTTATTAGAGAGGTTTAGACGTAACGTGTCAGCTAACAAGTGTGATTTGAAATACATTTAAATTGAAAGAGTGTAATTTGTGTCAATGTTAATTAATAGGTATCATGTACGGAAGGCTTGAGGCAATAAATATATGTTGATGAGGAGTAAAGAATTGTGTTTTCTTGCTCCTTAATATGTTTATGATTAAAACATTTAGTTTTCTGTGAACATTGATTTATTTTTTCAAACCTACCGTTCGATTCCTTTTTTCACATACTTAAATTTTTTCATAAATGAATATCAAAATAAAACAATTTTTATTTTATATCCTGTATATAAAAAATATATATATTGGCAAATAAACGATACAATATATTTCGTATATGCAAATGAGAATGAACTGGGTCGATAAAAATAACCATAGCACAATCCACTTTCCAAATTCTAATCATAAATAACCCGATAAATGTTTATCATAAAAAATGGTTCTTGAAGTTAAATCAAGGCTTGGAGTTTGAGATTCCCCTAGCCATCGAGATCCCTGTGCTGTAAGAAAACAGCAGAGTAATTCGACGTGGAACTACCCTCAACTTGCAAAGCCACCCAAGCTATGAAGATACACAAATGTAAAATAATCCGAAGGACAGTAGCACGCGTAGTTACCGCGCGCAGAGGGTAGAAGCTGATAGGGGATGGGCACGGCACCGTCGGCGGCAGGGGTGTATCTACTTAGCATATCCTCCCAGTATACCAAAGTCCCGCTCCCGACTGGCTTTACTCGCTTGCGGTAGATAGCAGTTGCTGGTTCACAGTTGTCGACACAGCCGGAGAGAGAAGGCCATCGCACGTGGGGCAACCACGACGCGGTCACGAATTCCCACAGAAAGTGCTATGAAGCGACAGAAAAAAAGAGCTCTCCTATCAGATACGTTGCGATCGCAAAATTGCAACACCAAATGCATGCGAGAACGAGTGCTACCAGTGGGGGATAAAAGCCGCGTTTTTTGCACACTTGAGTATGCGCCAACATGAGGTTCGTGGCAAAAGTGCAATGCTATTCGGGTTTCGGCTCGCGAGTTCTCTGCAGTTCCAGTTTCGCGAGTCACGTGGGTATGTTCACCACCACGCGGATGAAAAAGAAGGGATGGCGTGAATGGTGGGGCGGTCAGAACGTCGTCGAGACGCAAGTCAAAAAGGAGAAACATGAAGGAAGACCATGATAATGATAATGATCGAACCCTTGCTAATCATATGCGACGGTGTGTTTTATGACCATGTGGGTTGGTGAGTAGTCTTTTTTAGAATTCGAAGCTGGCTCCTTCCACTAAGTCGTCCCTCGGAATCATCTGCAAAAATGATTCTCAAAACATACAAAATAACAATATATTTTTGTTTGTTGAATAAAATTATTTTTGGGGTCTGGAAAAATTGCACAAACAAATATCAGCTTGCAAGTAAGGACACGCGCAAAACAACTGGGCTTGCGCAGTTGTGAATCTGACATGCGTGCAAGATTAACGGACTGCGATTTTTGTTCATGTCAAATTGAAAGTTTTTTCTGCATAATAAAACATCAATACTTTAAATCATATTAGCAACAACTTTCGATTCATTGCGTTTAATGATTTGAGGTGAATTATTATAAAATGATTTTCGATGAAATCTTCAATTTCGTATTTAAAAGGAAACATATAAGAGAAAAAAAGAAACATTTTTACAATATTGAAGCTACCGTTGGATGATATGGCTGTATGGCCGATACCGTTATATAGTCATACATTTAATAATCAAAAATGTATTAATGCCATAAGAATTAACTTGGGCCTGAGACATTTTTCACTGATATCTTCAACGAGTAATATTTCGCTGATGGAGGTAACGATATGTAATCAATATGGCTATGGACTAATTGAATCTAAATCGGCCTACCGATAAACGTCGTCTATTGAGACATCAGTATCCTATACATACCATGTTTCAACTGAACTACTCCAGATCTTAAAAGCTGCCAAATGACTTCCGTAAATTCCATAACGTCAAAAAATTTAGAAGTTTATTTTCATGTTATTATTTCCATTTTGTCGACAGATTTAGACTGATGCTGAAATGGTCGTTTGGCATACCCAAATTTTAATCAGGAGCTTAGTTGGCTACTGATATATAATCGGTCGTATTTCGATACCTGGGTGTGCTCTATCGCGAAATCTATAAAATCAAATAAAATTCGCTCTCATAGTATAATTGTAATTATATCGCAATTTTTCCGTGAGACCGCTACTTTTACAACTCTGCGCAAAATGTAACGCTTGATAATTTGATTCTCACAATTCCTAATTGCGTTTGGCATTATTTGATGCGTCCTACTTGACATATGGTACCGAATGTATACAGAAGTAAATTCTGGTGTCGAGACAGTCAACACATATTTGGTCATCTTATTTAACAACGCTCTATTGTCCGCACTGTGTGTCTGCAAAAAATACACTCCTACACTGCGTGTGTGTCTGCGCACTATTCAATGTGCGCAAAATTCAATTCGTACCGTGAATAACGACTAACAAACCACAGTTATATCGTAAAAAGCAATGCATCGGGACGTGAATTAATTCGGGCTGGCATCTTCCCTCTATCTCGCGTGCCTCCCCACTCGAGTTTTCTCTCAACTGGAACGGACCCAAAATTCAATAAAAGCACAACGAGTTCGCTCCCTCGCTTCAACTTTGACCGTAAGGATTGTACAATGTCCCCAAGTCATTCGCTGTACTTTTTTTCGCATAAATTATCCTATTTTTTCACTCTCGTTTTTACAATATTATTTTAATCATTCTGACTGCTCATTATTCTCTAAAATGAAAGAAATCCTAAGTATTTACTTTGATGCCGTTATGAATTTTTTGCGACTCGTTCAATGAAACATCTAATTTGTACAAATGCAAAAGGTTCTGAAAAACATGTTTTGTTGACTTTATATTCAAATAAAACGAAGAATTCATTGTAGTGTAGAAGAGAAACTTTGCAAGGAAAAAAAATATTTGATCATTTACTGGGTAGGAAAGTTGCGATCAAACTGCAATTTGGAGAAATTCTCTGAAACATAAAATTGGATTTGCGTCGGTTTTAGTTATTGAAAAACATCTTCTCATTGGCACACACGGACGTGAAAACTATATGTCGGTACTGAAATCGGCACGGGCTTTGAAGGCAATTCCTTCGAGTTATTTCAGTATTTGAGCGTATTTAACTAAATAACCGCAGGAGACACCACGACCCTTTGTGGCGCAGCGCCTAAGGGCGCAGAACGCCGGCAAATTTCGAGGGTGGTTTTCGCACGTCAATGGTTTATTAAGAAGTACTTGTTTAAAGGCACTCCCGTCACCGAATCGAGCGCCTGAAGCGAATTCGCTCGCGTCACTCGCAAATATAAATGAACAAAATAAAGCGCGCGCGAGCTCCCTGCCCGTGGCACCCTTCGTGTCGCGGTAATTGAAGTTATTGCAATATTGTGTCCTGTCATTCCGTCCGTCCGCGCGGCCCGTCAACTTTGCGGGATTGTGTAACGCGCCACACCCGCTTTAATTCTCCTGTCACGAGTTAATATGACCAAATATAGAGAAGATATACTCTCTGTCACGATATTCGATTTCCACTTTAATCAGCGCATGTACCAGTACAACACTTCACGAACAATGTTTGTACAGTCGTTATTCCGCTTTTTTTTTCGTTACTCCCATGGGTTCGGTTTTATTTTGCAGGTCTAGGTATTTGATTGGTACTTTTTTACATACCGATTTTCAATGCAACACGGATTAACCGGAAAAACGAAATTAAAAATAGGGTTCTTTTCACGATATTGATTATAGATGTGAAAACGATTTCAAATCAAGATAATAATATATATAATTCGCTATTAAACAATTCCACAAATCCAAGAGGAGCGCTCATCTAAAAATAATTTGATTCCAACTTCACGACAGATACACAACGATGACGAACAGTCAGCTGTCACTGGGTAACATCGTGGCGTCTTTCCTTTGTTCTGCATGTCAAGATGATTCGTTCCGGCGCGAGTCAGCGATGACTTATCGATCGCTAGACTCCAGAAGTTCGAACTCTGGAAAATTGCACTCTTCTCCAGCAGGGGCAATGCGCTCCGATGGGGAGGGCAAAGGCACCCTTCTTGCTGTGTCGATCCACTCGAAATTTTGCTCGGCTAGCACTTTTTTAAACATTTATTTGACAGCTGTCGTCTGCAGTGTGTGCGCTTATCTAACCTTAACCGAGGTTTTTGAGGGTGATCTCACAGCCGGGAACAAGTCCCTTACACAAAAAATGTCGTCCAAGTCAACAAGTATTAAGTCATTTCGTGCGATCTCTTCCATTAACCTTTTGCACAAACTAGTCGATCGTAAGAAAATCATTCTCAGTATATGTTTTCATTTGGCGAGAAATCGGTAATCGTTTCTTTGCAGATTCTAAGCGCAAATATCTTATGGACATTCAATTTGATCAAATATTTACATGTTTTTGCAGAGCAGATATATAATACTGGTTGTGGCCATCAGGCTAAACACTTTTTTCGTTGATTCCGCTTAATCTGACCCGTAAGAAAGGTCGTTCGGAATGTCGTCGGAAGCAGCGAGCAGAGACCGGGCAGCACGCACCCGTCGACTTTCTCCTTTGCGACACATAAGTTGTACGCGAAAAGTGCCAGCGATCAGTCAGACGAAGAAAAAGCCGGTCGTACGTGAGTTACGCGACTTCGAGATGTTGTCGATTTATCGGCCCGCTTACCAGTCAACCGGATGTAACTTGAGTCTATGAGGTTTTCAGAGTCAAGTTGTCATAAATCGAATGTGCTTCAGAATTTTTAATGAATTATGAGCTAAATGAACAGCTATCTCCTATAATCATAATAATGTAACAGTAAGATCTATGTTCTCTGATATTTAATAACAACAATCTGCGTAGTTGCTGAGAACGTGGAGGACGAAGTAGAGGGCGCTGCTAATAACTTTTAGCCTCAATTTGCAGAATTGGCCAAAGATAATGATGATCTTCATCTCTAATGAAATTAGTGATGCTTCTCAAAATGTAGCAAAAATAGACGTCGTACCGTGAAATTACTATAATAGGTCGGCGGATGTAAACACATGCCTAAAACACTGCAGGTAAACCATAACGATTTTATCCTTCCGTCATGTCGCATCTTCGAAAACCGATCCTCTACTCCGGGCGGCCTAAATGAAGCTTGTTTTTTTGTGAGAATCTGAAATTGCGGTCGTAAAGAAAGTGAGGAAAAATTAGCCAAGTTTATTTTTTTAAGCCTGAGGGTTGTTCTGTTCTTTTGAAAGTGCCTTACCCCGGCTGAGAGCGACGAGCAACCAAAAATGCCGGCTTGATAGACGATGCGCGTTACCCTCAAGGCGTGCTTTTGCTACGAGTATTAACCCGCTCTGATAATGATATTCATTTCGGATTTTTTATGGACTTATTCGGCTTTGTAGGCCGGGTTTCAGTCAACTCTCCATTTTCGTCTCGATATGATGTTGGGGGTCGTTGTGTACACTCAAAAAACGCTTTGTTAATTTATACTACAAAGCAATTGATATAATGACAGTCATCCTACTTGTCACGGATCAGTAGCAAGGTTTGTCGTTTTTGTTGATGCATAACTTTGATAAACATCTTGTTCATGACCATTTGCATGGATCGTAGCAGTAATTAATCTTTATTTGCTTTTTGAATGGACGTGAAAAAACCATTGTTTTTCACGTAACATTAAGCAATTTAACTTGCTTAGTTTCGTGGGTTCTAAATTTTGGGCTTCGTTCAACTTTTATTTTGTATTTATATAACAGTCTTCGAATGGATTTGGGATAAAAGTACAACAATGCAGAGATAAATAACGAATCGTCGATCTTTGATCATAAGTTTTAATTAGTGAGCCAATAATTGAACAAATTGAAATACTAGTTCATCGTCTGATTAATACTTTACATTAACTAGTAACTTTTTGCTCGCTGTATTGTAAACATGTTGATTTATCAATTCGTAACAAAACCATCGACCGTAACTTTGAAAAATGTAAATCATAGCAGCAACATTCCCTCAACATTATTATAAAAATGTACACCGTTTAATCCTTGACACGTTTTTACTCGTGTGAAATTTCTATTCAGTAGCGTGACCAAAATAGGAATATGATAGAGTATAATTTATAAATCACTATAATCATACATAATTTGTATAAATTAAGAAATTTATTAAAACAAATTATCGCATCTTCTAATTTAATAAACACATGATATTTGGTGCAAAGTGCTAAACTGATGATTGTCATTTTTGTCCCTGATGTTAGCTAAACGAGCGCCGACGATCGCCATTTACAAGTCTAAGATTTAGTTTTAGAAAAAACTCTCAAATTCTAGACTGACGGAGGCTTAATTATCTGCAGCCATAATTTTTAAGTAATAGCGCAGAAAATGTTGCGCAGCTTTTGAAGTTAAAAGCGTGTTTTCTGCATTCAGCTGCGAATCTTGGTTAGGCGAGATAGCGCAGACTAGTGGGCCTATGGGCTCTGTCTACTGGAAACAATTGCTGCCTCGGGGCATCATTTACATCATAAGCAATCATAATGATCGAATTTTCGGCGAACGATGATGATCCAACGAGTGGAACGAGGGGAGCCAATTCACAAGTGAGTACCCACTTACAAGGCATGGACTGCGCACGACGATCCTGACCCTCTCCATCCTCTTACGTTACTTAGCTCGAGGCTACCGGCGTTTATGCCAACTGGCACTCTTCTTCGCCCTTACGTAGTCATTTTGAAAAAGGTAATTGCCCCGATGGCACTAACCGCGGAACACGGCTGCGTCTCAACGGGTTCCCTTGAGTTTAGACGTTTCGCACCAAAGCACTGAGGGTTATTTCAATTTCTAAACACTTCTCATTCGATCGCACAATTTCATTCTCATACAAACAGAGTGACGAGTCCGGGACCCGGAACAAAAACGCCACGCTCAAGTAACATTCTTTTTGTTATCGAACTATCCGATATATAAGTAGCTCAATCTTACAGCAAAGATTCGGTCTTGCGAGTGAGATTTTGGCAGAACAGCAGCCTGGTCTCTTCTTTGATAGGTTCAATCAGTATGCGAGCCACGGAACACGCCGGCTCGGCCCCGCGCGTCCCTCAATGCCTCACAGCCCAAACCAAAACGTAGGCTGTTTCGGAGAGAGTGTTTCCACAGTAATGCCGAAACAGTATTGATTGCATCCTGCCTGGCAAGCTTATCCCCGCCACCTATACCCATTGTACACAGCTCGATATCCTTTTTTTTTTACATTTTATTTTATTTAGCATCATCCGAAATTCCTTCATTCTCTCGTCACTTGTTCGCACTAACCTGCAAACGACCTATGAAAAACCATCGTTGGTTTGTTTTCGGTGACAAAGACATCTAGATAGTTATCACCTTTAATTGTCAATGCAACTCCGCCAATATCCGAAACGACCAAGTCGATCGTAGACGGCTCTTCCAAGGAACGTATCAAAGGGTAGTAATGGCGTAACAATGGCCTTCTAGTATGCTCGGTCGATCGCCAACGTAGGGCAATTCTATTCGCTAGTATCGGCCTGGCAGATAATTAGAAGGGTAATAGAGACCTTCTAAATAGCAAAGCTCCGTCCAAGTTCTGCTGAGGGTTCCTTTTTCTTCGAACGATACGATTCAGAATGGTACTACGAAACTTATCGGGGTGATCGGTCGTCATTTTCAACAATATTGTCGTTATCAAGTCGCAAATTAACCCTGAAGTGCGAGTAATTAAACTGACCTTATGTTTCTTTCAGTAAATTATATTCACTTCGTAATCAGGCTTTGCATCATTTTCTAATTGTTCATCTTATTGTGGCTTAGCGTCAAAATGAAGTGAGAGTGAATGATACTTTAAAAGAAACTACATTTTTATCAACAAACGTTGACGAAATTATTGCATAGGAAACTCGGGAGGGGGGGGGCGAGAGTGTTCTTTCTTGTGGCAGAGACCCCCCTCAACACAATAGCTCAACGAAGGCGACCTTCGCGCCATCTTTTTGCGTCCGCGGAAAACTTCTTCGCGTTCCTAGGCCCACTCCGAACACTCACTCTTGAAGCCCCCCTCGCGAACTGCGTCCTTAGTTATTTATTGACGATTTGCGATATTAATCAAAAACATTCTAAAATCATTACTTGAAAAAGTTATCTGAGACGTAAATTTACCCCGGTTGCCCCTCCATTGTCTGATTTCTGATAATGATAAAAATAAAAATACTGATAAAATAGACATCTTATAGGGAAATATGTAAATAAATAATATTTAAGAAATATTTTATTTAAATACTTCGTACGACAATATTTATACATTACATAGCTATTTTTTATGCATAATTTAAAAAAAAATACAATGCTATAAACATTGAAATAATGAAAGTCATATTGCAAACTTTTAATTGAATGCGGTACGCTGGAAAGGTGTGTTTTCTCTTAATAGTTGTCAACAAAAATTGTTTTTTAAATAAATTTTTCAATCTTTTAAGCAGCTAAGTTCAAGTTATCTATAACTGAGAGCTGATGCCTCCAACAAATGTAAACTAACAAAAAATCATTAAAGTTATTTGCAACAATTGCTAAACTATGTTTAGTTATAATCACGTTATCTAGAAAGAAATTATGTGATGACAAAATAGATCATTTTTCAATTTTTGTAGTTAATTTATTGAAATGTTGTAAATTGAGTACCAAGTAACGCCCGATATCCGCGTTATGTTCAATTAGCCGTACCTAATACAATTATCAAGACCAGCTAGTAAGGCTTTCCCATGAAATACTATGGAGTCTCGTGCGACTTGGACATTTTTTTGGGTCGGGGTTGTTCTGACATAATGAGCCGGATCGATTGCCCAGGGCATTAGCATAACAATAGTGAAGTACCCCTGGATGCTGGCAACTATGCTTAATACAATTGATAGATGATAGGAATTTTGCAGGAAAATGTCAAAATTAGGGTGGACCGAGACGGGACGCAGAAACCCTGGAGGGAGATCGATGGCCGGGACAACCAGCTTATTAGAGGGAGATGCGATCTATTTGCCTTTGTGCTCGTATAAAACTCTGGTTATATTACACCACTGTGTCAGAAAGAAGGGCATTATTGCTTAACAGGGAGTTTCTCTCGCGCAACTTGCTTCATCAAGCTCTTAACAGGCAATCAAAAAAATGCTGAACCACAACGGGCCACTCGATTAATGTATGCATTGCCGCTGATACATTGTTTCCGGACTAATCTGCTTCGCACATTTAATCTACGTTAGTGAACGCCAATCGATTTCACAGAATTTCTGCTTCACAAACACGCGATCGAATATCTCAAGAGCACAATATTTGTGCGTGCATGCATTTCGAAGACGTTGTCAAAGGAGCGTCTGAGCATACCTCACTGCTCTGGATTTACCTTTTGAGATGTACATCAGGCCTCGGTATTGCTGCGCAATATAAACTGCCAAATTAATTGTTGATTTATGAAATAGCTAGAGCTTGTATTTTTATTGTGAATTTAACAACTTGTGTTCAAGTCAACGTAGTGATGGAAGTCGTAGTGGCGTTTTCAAATAAAAGTCACGACTGGAATGCTCATGACGGACTACTGGTTTGACCTTTATCAGTGATACGGAATTCTATTGTCAGATTGAGCCTACTGCAAACATTCTTTGACAGAGGATTTAAACGACCCGGATTCACGCAATCGACTTCCGTCTGATTTAGATCTGACAAGCTCTTTTTATCTTTCACGGAATTGATGAATTAAAGCTGGATTTCCATTGTGTAAAACAACTAAATTCATTTTTATTCGTACTCGATAAGTTTACGAGAATCATGCAATTAACAAGGTTTTTAATATTTGGACAATTTGATGTAAGAAACGTAACGTATAGCAGAGAAACGCTTTTAAAAAATCCATAACTTTGAGGAATATACGTAAAACGAAATACAATGGCGTATCGTGAAAGGACCATATAGGGTAGACGGCGTAAGAGAGACAGAGAGAGTCGACTGGTAGGAGCTTGCGGCGGTCCTTGCCCTGAGTACGTGCTTTGAGTGTCAAAGTTTCTAGTATGAGGACGACTGACAGACCGACGTAGAATACCGGGGCGATGGCGCACCAAGGTCCTCTGCGATCGATAGTTATGTGTAAACGAAAACCTTCCCATGCTAAGTTTAGAGTTTTCATCATTCCAATTTTTTCATAACTTTAAAATCTCTTTTGTTTGGATGGGTAAAGTCAATCCTCAATATTCTTAATAATTTTATGGATTACCGAAATTGCTCCCATTATTTAATGATAACAAGTAGGGTTATGAATATTTCTATGCAAATCAACAAAATGAATGAACACAATCATAATCATAAGTATGGAAATATTATTTCATGCAATTCGCATTATTTTTTAGTTGTGAACTGATAAAAACATTATGTGAATTAAAAAAACAAGTGTTAGTTAAGAAAAAAACTGTATTTTTTGATTGTGCAGATTGAGAAGAACATTCAGGAAGATTGAATTGAGAAGACCTTAGAAATATGTGATAAACAATTTCCCATATAGGGCGAAAATAGTTTGTCTATATATTCCCTTAGTGAATTAGCACATTCGACAAGATCAACGAGCTATTGCTTCTGTTGCTCCCTTGTGACAAAATATAACACAAAAACTTGGGACCATTAAATAAATTACATTATTAACATTTCAGAAATGTTTTTTTTTCGCTAATCATGATAAACTTGACAATAATTTGCAATCAATCAGTTATCATAATACACACTTCTATTTGTTATAGATTTTTGAAACTGTCAAATAGAGTAGAAGAAATAAATTCGTGAGTAACTTATTTTTTATTTTGAGAAATCTAAAATGATACAAATATAGAGAATAGTGATATTTCTGTGTACTTTTTTCAAGAAAATCTGTATTTTCGTCAGAATTTTCATTTTTGACATGCGTCTCGTTAGTTCACATTGATACGTTGTACTATGATTGAGCGGGAACCGACTTTGTTATTTTGTTTTATGTTGAAAGGCTGTTTTAAATCTTTAAAATAAAATATATCCTCAAGAGAGTAGAATAGTTATTCAAAATCGTCACAGAGATACATGACTCTGCGAAAACTTAATACAACTTCGACCGAAAGTTGGAAGACGAAAAGGAAAAATATCGTAGATGAAGCGCATTTTAATCAGAAGCGTTTTAAAAATTTCGAAGCGATTTGGAGAGACACATTCTTAGAGATGTCTGTCGACTAGAGTCTATGGTAGACTATATAGTTTCTTTGCATTTGATCGAGCATGTTGTTTGTGAGTGATTTGACCATCACGAAAGTTTCTTTTAGTATGAACTCATTGAATAATAATGCGTCGTGAGCGCATAAAACCGAAGAATCCTCTCGATCTCGAGGCAAATAATTGAAAAAACACAAATCCCATTATTAGACCCTTTGGTTGTTGCTTATCGTGGTACGGATCATTGGCAGATAGCGGCGAACGTGACGTAACGGCGTAGTAGGAAAGGACCAGAGGTGTGGACTGATTCGTATCTGTGGGTCGCAGCCGTCAGTGGGAGCGTGAAATGAAATTTGACAGATCAGAAACGCGAGCGAGTCCCCCTCGACGGGTACTTTGGGTTGAAAATGGCGCGTATACGCTTTCGCACCTCGATGAGCGGTGCCCGAGGCGCTGGCCCCTGCGCACCTACGGTCTAACGCGCGCACCCCATTTTATACAATTCCCTTTTATCTGTTGTCTCCCTCGGATCGGACCGGTTCCCTCGGGGCACAGTTCGAGTTCCAATCCGACACCTTTTTACAAATACATCACACGCTCCTCTGGTCCCGGACACTGCGCTTGTACATGGTGGGTGTCACATTTGCTTAAGCACGTTGCAAATGCCATGCAGCACTTGGCGCCCGCTCGCATCACTGGGCACCTACTTTGAGGCCATCTACCAGCCATTCCCATCTTATGAGGGTCGCAAAGTGGCCTGGGGACATTCGTCTTACATCGTTTCTCTGGAATACTCCAAGTGACGAATCACGCCCAATAAAGCCGATTGAAAGCACCCCGGCATGCCTCGGCCAAGGCACATTCTTTTAAGCATCCTAGTCCGCTTTTCAATTTGTACCCATCGTTTTTATTCCCAAACTTATGTTTCACTCATTTCACAACGATTATTCACAAGCCAAATCGAGTACGCGTACCTCTATACACAAGTTCTGATGTGCCAAACAAAATTCGTTACATCAATTTAAAATAGTCATATCTAATTTCATTTGTGCGAACAAAATGGTACAATGTTCCAATCAGAGATCAATTTTTTTGCTTTCCGTTCAGTCTGACATTACAACGAACAAATTTCTAGTATAAGAAATAACTCGACCTATCTTTCATATGAAATCTTGATGTGCAATTTCGTTATCTTCTTTCCAGAGGCATCGACAAACGATACATCAACAGATTCAACTATTTTTTATGGCCAACACATCACACCCTGTGATTTGTCGGGTGATGTATCTGCGATCAAAGCTCACTCGTTTGGCAACAGCTGTCCCCGCATCAAAAACTAAATTATATACTCGTCATATAGATGATCTCTATTAAGATTTTTATCAACACCTCGCCGCACAACCCCAAGAACGATCACTTTGATGTCATGGTGTAGCAAAAGACGCGTGATCAGATCCGATAGCAATTTAATTCGAAATTTGTATTAAAAAGCGGCTGACAATTTCATTCGATCATCTAGCAAAGCGCCCTAATTTCACCGAGACACTTTTCACGTAATCTCGCGTCATAATTTAAACATTCTGTTCATAGTTCAAAGAACCATTCTTTGTCTCTCTATCCGGCGCCTTAAGCGATGAAGGTCGCTGTGCCGAAACGTAAAATTGAAAAGTTTGACGCATTCAGGTTTTATGGGAGTTTTAGAACGTAGTAAAGTGGCACGTTACTCCTTGTTCCGAGGTCATTATATTTTTCTTCAGCTCAGGCTGAAGTTTTTGTCGTTTTCGCGACGTTTCTCACTTGACCTGGCTCAAGGCTTTCAAGCGAAAGTTCTTTCTATGAAGACTTTTTCCAACTCCTCTTTTAACGAGGTTATCTGTTATTTTTAATTCATTACTTCAGTTGAATATAGTTTTTATTTCATGATCATAATCTATTATCAAGGCTCAACTGAAAATAGGTTCTCGTCAATTTTGATCAACGGTTAAAATGTGAAACATTTGAGTTTTGATGAAAATTGACGCATATTTTTGCAAAATCATACACAAACCATCAGATTTCTGCGACGAATGCAAGAATCCCTAAAATATGTGCTTATGTAAATTGAATAGGTATTGTAAAATTTTTTTGTTGACAAATATGTTAAGAACTAGAATAATATAATTTTCAATACTGCAAGTGAAATTGAAATTAGAAAAATTGTCTAATGAATACATACAAAAACTTAGTGTCGAAATTTCATTAAAGTCTCATCACCAGAAAGAACTCGTTTAATGGTGGGATTCCAGCACAGACAATCCGCACATTCCAGAGTGACACGGCCTATGACTCTGTTAATTGAACGGTGGATTTTTCGAGCCCCAAGAAAAGGGTTGGCGATGAAGTTTGGCTCGGTAATGAAGCGCCCCTGGCTAAACGAGTCGTCGCCTCTGCTTTTGGTACATTTTATTGCATGGCCGGTCTACTTTATTATTATCTCCCCAGACTGGCTGCTTAGCACAACCCTTTACTCCAACTCGTAATGCCAGACCATTTCAACCCCTTAAAAATATCAACGCCCAACAAGCCGTGACTCCCAAAGTTGCTCATTCAGACAACATTTCTTATCTACGATGTCAATTGACAAGAGGTAGGGATATTATATTGTCAGCAAGTTGATAGGAAGTTTCATTTCCACCATTTGAACCAACAAGTGCATGGGAAACGAACGGTTTGCTTGACGAAGCCATAATTCATTCTCATTGGCGTCGCTTCGTTACTCGTGCATAAACGATTCACATTGTAGGATCATATATATTTAGTTTTTATTGACAGAGCAACCCTTTTGTTGCACCCTCACTGTCCTGTCTTTGGGTGTGATGTATTGCTCATAAAAAGTCTATAATTTTGCGATAAATTAGAACTAAGTAGGGTTATTGATGCGATAAGAATAAACCTGAAGGATTAAACCTATTGTAGACCCGAGAGATTTGCAAAAAAGCTTTCGTTACCGTGTTGGTTTTCTCCCTTGTCTTTTGAAATTAATTTCAAACATTGAACGATGTAGCATTGGGTATACACAATCATCGACAATTTTTCTTCCACGCTTTGATAAATAGCCGTTGGCACTGGGAAAAGCAACATATTTTGTGGTGCAGTAATGCGCAATAATCGCTCGTAAAATCGCTCTTGATCCAGCAGCTCGCGATACCGCGCCTCATTCCTCATCCAAAATATCAATGATTGGGTGCGGAAATCCGCCACGGTATTTGTAAAAGGCGCTGTACCGCTTGCCGGTAAAACGATAAAACCAGATCATTTCGGTGGAACGCTTGTGCGCCATTATCCTAACGTACGAACTGACAGGCGCATGTGAAACGGCACAAACTTGGCCGTGGCACATCTCTTTCGAATAAGTAACTGCAGTTATGCTTCGGCCCTCCTCCGTTAAGAGAGGAGACCGCCGACGAATCGCGGCAGTTCGTCGTCGTCTCGTAGCCTGAGGCATTTCCGTAAACGGATCGCGCCCATTTATTGAATGTTTACTACATACACGTAAATGCGACCTTATTTACGGTTCGGCATAAACTCATGCTTTGACACTATATCAAAAAATTCTACGTGCACTTGCCAACGAGGCGCGAGAACCATTTCGTCCAAGAAATCGTGTGATAAATGGCGATAATTCACAAAACTTCGTATTTCTGCGGCTTGGACAAATTTCAAACGACTTCTCATCCCTTTTTTCAATGAATCTCATTTCAAATGATTCTGTTGGACAAGAAGTTTGGTTCGAGAACATCATTCTAAGTATCAATAAAATGGCTGTACATCCTTAGATTCTCAACCCTATACCGAGCTATTTTTTTTAAAGATAAATGCTGTAATTTTGAGAATTCAACATTACCATATATGAATATTTTTAGTGCCTTGCTCCAAGTACCAGAATTGATACTACTACTATTACCACTGCTATTACTACTAGAATTACTGACTGTTTTCTTTACATCAATCATAAGAAGATACATCAATGATTGATGTGAAGATGTATCACTGACTGTTAGGTGGGACAATTTTGTTGCCTTTCATTATTCATTAATAAATCATGATGTACAGACATAAACCACTGGTAAACACTTCTGATAATTACTCATAGACTTCGAAAATTGTGTTCATACAAACACCTTTACAAAATGAACCCTACCTTCAGTAATTTCCTGTAATTTATTCGTTACGTTTGTAACATTACAAGTATACAACGTGTTTGAAGTCCTTTGATATTTAATGTTACAAGTTAAAGAATATATTTTTTATGCATTTTATTCTAGAGTTACATCTGTTAGATCTATTACCAAAATCAATTTAATCACCATAATTTCCTACCTACGTACATGAGTTTCCTAAGTGCAAGATTATGCGCAAAGGGAGATGTTCAGCGGTTTTAGCGGTCTTCGTGAAACAAATGCGATTTGATATTATATCATTCAGGGAATTAATAATTGCTTAGACGAGAGGTTTGATGTCATATGGGCAAATAAATAAATTGATAAATAAAGTGTAAGAACTTTTCTAAAACCAGGCCACTTGTTTCTTGTCCGAAGATTAATCAGGTTCCACGAGTGTGAATTGAGTTGCGAACACATCGTTAATGACGCGCGCGTATTTACGTTAGCACGTGTTCATAATATTATTTATTACTTATGCTAAGTTATGCGAAGTCGGTTCACGGATAGCATTGCTGGCCAGCGGCCACGGTCTGCCGTCTGTCTGTCTGTGCCTTCGTCGCCGGCATATTTATATCAATTACGTGTCGTTTTCCTCGGGCTCGAATTATTATGTAAATAGCTGCTGTCGTATTGACCGATGGCGAGTATAGTGGTCCAATTACCAGACGACGCATCGAAACACGTAGTGCGGTTAATGCGATTTTCGTGATATTGTAACGATAAAGGCACTTCAGTTCGTCTGACCACTATACCGTGCCATTTTGATCGAAATTAATCATTTGGTCAATGCTCTTAACAAAATACTGTATGCGCAATTTAATACAAATAGTTACAAGAAAAATTATCCTTCTTTTAACATTATTTCATTCCAATATTTCGTACATTTATTAAGTAAACAGAAATTTCAATTTAAATAAAAAAAACATTCAATTAGAAAATGATAAAACTGCCTCAATTTGATTTTATCGGCAAACAGCTCAAAAACTTGTGTGGCAACTTTTGTGTCCATCAATTGAGATCAAAATCGTACCTGTTTTCTAGTCAGGATGAACGCTTTTAAAATGTCCTCTGACTCCGCAATGAAAGCACTTGAAATTGAGGAAACAAACTTGATTTTTGAATAAAACGGCTTAACATCAATCGTACACTAAAACTGTCCTGTAATTTGAGTTTAGGTTACGCCTGTGCAAAAGTTTGGTCCACTTTGGGACGATGATTGTCCTTGGGGAGGTCCGGTCAATAGATGGCCGAGGTCGGGTGGTGCATCTGCTAAATATGCATGAGGCCGCGACACCCCATGGCAGCACCAAAGCGAACCACTATCTGTGGATGATAGCGGGCATGCTAGAGTCGTTTCAGCTGCATTCTCTGTGTTCGCTAGCTGACACTGCCGGCTCGAACTGAAAGCTTATATCGCGCAAGAAGCACCCCAATGGAAGCTCAAGCTCACCCATCATACACACTCCTTTCTCAACGTCGCGCACACTGCTCGGCCCTAGATACTGCAGCCTCTATCGTTATCTTGGGAGACAAAGTTGCCTCGTAATTCCTTCGCGAACAGATGCCAATGCCTCCTAAGACCACGGTTTCTACGGTTACGATGCTTACGATGACATCGCGGATTCCGATTAACCACGTCTGACGCTTGCTTCGCATTAATTTTCTCGTTACCATGTCGTTTGGAAATGGATCTACCGAGACTCCCAAACGCAGCCGTCTTAGTAAGAGCTTAAATCGCAGCTTCAAAGTATCGATATGCAGTTGGTAAACATTTCGAGTGATCCTTTGTTTTTAGTGGAGTATCTATATATACCTGTACGTTAAATCGGTGGTATTTGATGATCGATACGCAAACATGATAATATAAAATAATTTACCATATACAATAAAGAAAATGAAGAAATGCCCACAAGTATCATCGTATTGAGAAAAGTTTTTTTAAAAATATCCTATCATAAGAAATCATCAGAACCTATCAAAGAACGTCAAAAAATGAAAGAATTTATTATAGTTTTATTTTATCTGATTCCCACAGGCGGGACTGTGACTTTAATATCAGACTTTTTTGCTACGTCTGATATAAAAGCATTTTGAATATTCCAAAAACTTCACTCAAAGTTATTTCGGTCATATTTTCAGTCGGCAAATCTCCTTTCTTTCCCGACAATGTAACGTGTCGCCTAATCTGCGGATTAAGCCGTACATTATACTTTTCTTCGTCGGTAATTCAAGAAGCCTGACAACTTAATTCATAACGCTTAGGTGAACCGGCTTTGATCCTACACATTGCGTAAGTAAGCCTAAGAAAATGTCGATGATGAAATCAAAAGATCTTCCTCTCATGTGTTGAAAATGATCCGCGACGCACCTTTGCTGGTCCTCTTTTGGTCTTATCAACATGCTCCTAATTCAAGCAGCAGCTCGTTCAAAAAAATTTAAAAGGCATAAAATGAAAGCTGCCGATATTTGGTCAATACTCCTTTTTGCTCTGCCCGCTCCTTCTCGTCTTTATCTTGGACAGACAGCGGTTGAAATATACCGCGCATCGTGAGTAGTTAGTTTAATATGCAAATGAGCGCCGATAACGGCCCAATCCGTGAAGACTCCGACTAAATCGTGATTTGAGTAGCCGTGCTTACCCAACCCAATGCGATCAGGCCAATGGGCCCGGACCCCCATTTCTCTGACAGGGAGGCGAGCGCAATTCGAACTGCACATACTGACGAATTGAGAGATAAGATTCCTACACTTAGAATCCCGTTCCCCTCAGCCCATCTTTTAGTGACATTTTACGTCTTAATTTTAAGCCTTCCATTTTTTTTTGTTTACTCGTTCAATCTCAAGTGATATTAATTAATATTTTAGCAACTGAAAAGTAAAATTAGTCTAGTCTTAGAAGACTTTAGAAATAGTTCATAGACTGATGTACTGACTCGGCTCCACATTACATGACATATTTTCATCCTTCATCTCCAAGACCCAACTCATCGAAAGTTCTCTGAAGACACTTGCACTCGAATTCATGTAAAATCCAACGAAGTAGAATTTTGTTCCAAGTTGCACGTGCGAAACAACAATATCCCTTAAAGATCAAAACATAATCACTAAGATTTTGTATCTTGCAATCTCAAATCATGCTAAATCGTGCTTCAAATAAAAAATGTAATGTTGTTAAAACGAACAGTAATGGTAAATGATTCGTTGCGTCATTCTTAATACACAACAAATTAACAAACGAGAAAGCTACTTTTATAAGAAAACATTTTCATGTAATAATTGTAATATCGAAAATCGCTTACTTTTCATATTTTTAGTGTAAATTTGTTTGGCTGGTTATGCAAATAGATAGCTCAATTCATTGATACTAAAAAATCTCGTATTTTTAGCATTTGTTTAATGTCAAATAGAAGAAAAAAGTGGGTATTATAATTATATGCTGACGCCAGCCTCCCAAGGCGCGGCGACAATTAAAAATCCTCGTCCTGGGATTCCTTTCTGAATCGTCTTAACGTGTTTGCTAACGGAGGAAGGGTTATATCGTGATAAAAAGAAATTTAAAGCTGCAACGTCGAGTGGTTAATTCCGCATCCGAAGATGCGAGCGTGTCGTGCGGAGGTGTTCTTCTCTCTCGTCTTCACCCTACCTCCTGTCTGGGTGAGAGCGTGATCAACGCTTCCGAGGTGGTGAGAAGTGGTTGTCCGGGCGCAGAGCGAAGAACCGTAATGCCATGGACAGGCTTTTACTCGGCTATGTGAGTGTGGGTGAGCGTGTACGGGAACATGACAACGAAGGCGAGGGGGACTGCGACCCATGGTAGGTAAGCGCTTCATTAGGCCGCGAGAGCTCCCTAATTACACACGGTCTCATTAGCGGCTTCCATTCTCTCGTCTTGCTGTTCGTCTACATACCAACTCAAAACCCCTCCGCCCAGCGCCAGCACAACAGAGACGGCGCTGCATCAGACAAAGACCGCATCCGTCGTGTTTTCTGACGCTGCAACCACCAACTAGATTGTCTACCGACCAAGCTCCAAACCGCCAAATAGCATGTGCCAGTCTACCGACCAAAAGTCATTCCGCCTACGGCCTCTTTTCTTTTTATTTTGTTTCCTTTCTTTCTCTTCAGTCGATGACAATTTAAGCTGCTTTTACAGCAATAAGGCTTGGACCTTCGGCTTGTCCATGATGCTCCTGGGTTTTTAATTAATCCAACTTTTTTTATCCCTTCTATTTTAGTTGCCGAGTTATATTTATGAGGAAATCATTAATCAGTTTTGAAATCGGCATATTACTGATTAATTCTGGCTTTCATCTTGGATAATTAAAGAATAAAATTGATCGATTTAGTTTTGTCATTTTGAAAACCGTGAAAAGATTGGATTTAATCTGTCTGACTGGTCTCGAAAACGGTACGAGTGATTGATGATAAAGATTCAGAGGAGAGTATACTAGCATAGTTATCTTTTTTAGATAATTGCGCCGAGTTCAAATTGCCCCACTTCGATATACTCAAAGCTTAAAAACATCAGATCAAATGAAGCGCTTCATTGTAACCAGGGTGTACATTCATCATAGAGGCGAGAATCTCTAAATCCCAAAGCACTGTGGCGTGACTTCAAAGGGGTGGGTGTGAAACAGCGTCAGGGATATACAGTCTCGATGGAAGGGTGAACCGAAGCAATTCGTATTAATTAACCTTTTCGACACTTCGTGAGTTCTGTAAAATATTTATGACTGTTTAAGTGCAGGACTTAATCTCGTTAGGTTTTGCTGTCATCATCTGCTGTTACGATCTGGCAGTAGCCTTAGTTCTTTTTTATTGTACTTTTAGTTTTTGTCAATACTGTAAAAAACACGATCTAAACGATTCAGCAATCTCTTTGACAGGGCCATCTTTCCACGTTTGTTGTCCCCTTTACAGGACCGACCAATAAAAAACTCTCGAATCCTGATGAAACGAAGGGACGTGGTAAATTCAGTTTAGATAACACCCCAGTGCCTTGATATTAAACATTTAAAGTGGTACTGGAAATCTCATTAAGATTCAGCTTATTTTTGTGTCTGCGTGTGTAGCAATTTTCCAACTTGTTACATTGCAATCTTTTTACAATACTAGAATGTAATTTGTATTGCGCTTACAGTCAAGGCGTGCGAAAAACAAGTAAAACGCTTTGTTTATAAGCATTTTTATTTCGAGTAATGGTAACCTTGTGCAATGTTTTTTCAACGTTTTGGAAAAAGAAGATAATAAAAACCTTAAACCAGCTAGCGTATGAACAACACCAGCAAACCAGCTAATCCATCACTGCAAAAAAAAACGTTGAGCAAAACCCACGCTTCGCGTACCGGATTGCAGAAAAAATATCGATCTCGGATATGATTATTTGAATCGCCATC
This sequence comes from Telenomus remus, assembly GCA_020615435.1. Taxonomy (NCBI): domain Eukaryota; kingdom Metazoa; phylum Arthropoda; class Insecta; order Hymenoptera; family Scelionidae; genus Telenomus; species Telenomus remus. Next base: position 5,853,147 of record CM036336.1, read on the forward strand.
TACGTCAGGCTATCAAAGTGCGGCCGATGGAATTATGAAGAAATATAGCGGGGCCTGGTCGTCCGATGCATGTGGACATTTCAGTCGGTTGATCGATGCCCGTCTACCGGTCAGTCGTTCGTTTGTTCACCGACACCAAATGCAGTCGCGAGTCCGCGAGTAAAGCCTCGCCGGAAGCGGTTCATCACACAACCACGTGATCACATGACGGTCCGGCCTTTGTTCGGTGCGATCATTAGTCTGTCAATATGCCCAAACGACGCTCGCCTCCCCCTGTACGCCCTACAGCCATATACCTGCACAATGCGTCTATTGTTTTGCTTTTGCGTATTATACACCCCTATTATGTATAGAGGCGCGTGCATGCGTGATCATATGAGCACAAAAATCCGACGTGTTTATGGTGTACGCGTTGATACTTTCAATCGACAAATTATTGGCCGCCACGCGTAAGTAGACAACTTAACCATTATAAGGCTATTTTGAATATACATTTTCAGTCCTCACACTTTTAAAGTTCAGGTGAATGAGGAAATTGATCGAAAAAGATCACTTTTCTACATCAGTGATTGATATGAAAATAGTACATTTCATTAGCTCAATCGGAATCCGATGTCCTCCAAAAGCAAAGACGTTCGTAATAACGACTCGAAGAAGAGCCAAAGTTGAATGTCCTATAATGATTTTTGTTTGTATTTTCTTTTGGAGTTGAAAGAGTCGTCGGCATCAGCAGTAAATCACGTCGAAGTTCATTGAGTAATCCGTCGGTGTTAATGTGCCCACGTATCCCGAGCTCTCTTACGTCGACGTCGCCGATATGCTGAGGATCCTCCGTTTATCCTGAAAGCACCCCTTCGCGCGCATCAACCCCAAGCGACGAAATAGACGAAGGGAGGTGCCGTGAGGAGCCCGAGCAGCGTAGTGCGCTAAATCCAGATATATGATGCGCGCTCGTGACATGCAAATCTCGTTAAAGCCCGGCACCATTACGTTTTCAAATCTTTAAAGTGTGTTTAGAGAGCCGCTGCCGTCCACACCCCCTGAAACATATTTCCAAATCGTGCAGGCAATGCGTTTTAAATGACCGAAGTGCGTCGTTTTTCATTACTCTGTGACGGCTAATCTCATCCTGGTGTTGATTTCAAAATCGTCTCGTCAAGCTTTCTATTAAGAATTTTTATGAATCGAACAATTGAAAATTACATCGCAATTGATGCACTCAAGTCTTTATCGTTTATATATCTTATAGATTAGTATAAAATGATATTTTGTTGATATTTTTTGAAAGTGGGTCCGAATGAAGGAACAAAGGAATGACAAGCATTCAACAATTTCGAAATTGTCCAATACTCTAACGAATTCGTGCATCAATTTTGTTAGCCTGGTCAGTATTCCAGTTTAATGATGAAGTCAGTCGAGCCACGCCCTGCGACGAAGATTCTTGCTCACTATTTCTGACGATTCGTTTTTTCATGAAAAGAGGACGGATTTCAATACACCTCCGCGCGTTCTTCGATCTTGGCGATTTTTACGTCGAACAAGCAGATGATAAATTCAAGGTGAGCACCGATGATTTTCTCTGAACATGGTTAACGATGAAACGGCGAAGCCCGGAATGCTCTCTCTGCAGCAGCTTGAAATAATGCCGCGCTTAGTGAAATGTAAATCGCGATCTCGGATTCGTATGTCGCAAACTCGTTCATGTATCTGCAGGTCGCACGTGCGTGCCATTGCGTCTTGCGTCTCTTGCATTTCCCCTTGAATTGGTCGAAGGACAAGCCAGACGAGTTTCGACGTCCAATTCGATGCCTGGTCGATATTCACGAAATCACAATCAAAGATCGCAACCTCGGTCCAGCCGATCGAAGATTGATGCCCGTCCTGCCAACGCAGACGAGTTTTTGTCCCGCAAACAGCGCCACGCTTTATTCTCGAGCGCGCTCCGCAGAATGCGTGTGCGACTGCATCTTAATGCATACAATGACCCGCCCCTTCTTGCATCTATATATTTGCGTTTTATGTCTATCGGGTCCAATTAATGCGATAGCTAAAAAAAATTTGAACACCGACCTCTCAAAGGTGGTCCGCCTCGGCTGCTGCGCTCTTTTTTTCATCTATATCCGGCTGTTGAGTAATATCGTGGCCCGCTTCAAATTAAGATCTGCGATCAATCAACACTTGACAACGACGATGACGAGCACAGGCATTGAATTCGTGATTCAAGATGTACACTCATGATCTGATTCCGCGAGACAAAAAAGTTGCAAATTTATGAAACCACCACACACTTGTGAATTGTTTGCAAACTCGAAAAAATGCTCCGATCTTTTTTACGTCAAGCTGCAGTTGCTTTGGCGCACAAATCTTCCAAATTGAGCGAAGAATCCGGTCCTCGCTGAGGCGTATTTCGGTTTGACGTTTCCGAGGGCAGCGTAAAAAACAGATAGCCGAAATAGTTCTTGCCCCTGTCTGCCAATTGTCTGCACTTCCAGTCTGCGCTTCCACTTTGAAATCGGCAGGCAATAGTGGGTCCATTTGATGCCTCATACTAGCGACCTGATGGCGACTAGACTTGAGACAAAGCAATAGTTTCGCGGTATTCTGTGTCCTTCTTTTTCGGGTCGTTTTTTGTACTATCTTCCGTCGAAGCATTATGTCCCCAAACCCCGCACCAACCATAAGAAAAGATGAAAAAAAGAGCGAATCGCGGCCTTGTCGCTTTCGTTATTGTCGTCGATCTTGTACGACCACATCTTCGGCGAGGATTCTTTATTTTCTAAAAGCACAGCGATCTTATGAAACGCCAATGCGAACACTTCCGATCGTTTTCCTCTGCTAAAACGTCGTTTCGATGACTCTGTCAATGACATTGTTTTTCGTTCTTGTGAAAGAATAAGGGTAACAATAACAAGCATTTGATTTTAATCAAAAAATGTTCATTTTGTTGACATTGCGAACACAAAAACAGTAATCTGTAATCGAGAACTGCAAAATTATATAATTTAATTTTTGATGAGGCTAACGTTAGTGTATGTAGTATGAATTAAGGACGCAAATAAAGGCCAGAGAACGACTGAAACAATAAAGTAGCATTTTTAAGTACCTGTGCGCAAAACTCACCTACCGCATAATCAGTTTTTTTAACAAAAAGATCTTTTTGTTGAAAAACTAGAGTCCCACTTAATAACTTCACTTTAGCTTTCTTTTCAATATTTTATTCACGAAACTTCGCACTTACGTCGATTCACTCATTGTTTTTTTTGTCATTTGCGACTGTCTGATTTTTTTCCTTAGCGACGATAAACAAATGCCATTTGTTTTTGATAACGATCGAGAGAAAAAAAATCAAACTGACAGTTGAAAATCGTCTAGGGAAAAGAAAAAGTGAATATCAATGTAAGTGCGAATTTTCGTGAATAAAATATTAAAACAATAACAAAAACTGGACTCATCAAGTAAAAGTCTTTTTGTTAAAAAAACAAACTAGTTTTGCGATCGGTTAGTTTTGACTTCGGTAAATAATATTATATTTGGCAAAGTTAGATTTCGTACGTTGAATAAATCATAAATTATAGATTATGCCAAATATCACTTACACGTTCGTATGTATGTTCAAATTTACTAAAGTTTTTCATCAAGTTCATAATTTGTAGGCATATACAACATAAAGGTAGTTGCGTTTGAAAAACTTGACATCCAAACAACTTGATTTCAAGATTTTGATTCATATGATTTAACAGTAGGAGGACCGCGTACGTAAATTTTACGTCTTTCAATATCCACTCCTTCACCATTCTGGTTAGGGTTGATGAAACAATTTTTCCTTTGGTGACTTTTTATCATTTTTGATTCTCTTTAAAATGACGTTAAAATTTTTTCGATGTGCTAAATAGAATTTGAGAAAAAATCGATTCTACCTAAAAGGACCGGAGTACGTAAATTTTACGTCATTCTACGACAACACATATTAAATTGTTGTTTTTTAGTTAAAAAAATAAACAATCAGTTTCAAATATGTTTATGGGCCTGTTTTATAATAATATTTGTTATAATAAATTGTTTTCATTATGTTTATAGCAAATTGCGATTAAATTTTTATTCAAAACAAACATCCGGAACGAAAAAAAAAGGTCTGCGAAATACTCACAACTATTGTGGCTTTTTATTGAAAAAAAATTGTTTATAACAATAGATTAATAGTTAAGTTAATAAAAAGTTGATTAAAACAACTATTTGAATATAAATAAAGCTGAAATATTTATATAAATAGTTACAACATCGAAAAATCATCAAGAGGTAAAATTTACGTACTCAAATCCTTTGATCGAGGTATACGCAATAGTGTTACAAGCAAAATAATCATTTTTAAAATTAGGTGTTGTGATTTGTAATCCTTTAATTGTCTCGCCACACGACTCAACCATGTGACTACGTATAACGATATGTTTATATTCTAAACGTGTCTCTTGTCAAACATTAGAAAAATATGAAAATTCTGTGAACTCGGGTTGTGTATGTTCAAAAATAAAATACTTTTTGAAAACGATGTGGAGACGTACGAAATAATGTCTCATCGGATTCATAATAATCAAAAACAATCGGCTGTATTCTATACTCTTGGCAAAATACACAAAATAGCAATTGTCTCGGAACCGAAAAGTTCAGCGTAAACGTCGTTCAATACTACGCAATAAATGGACCAGATCGAATGACATGACGTGGTTCTATCGTGCAGTTAATCCAGCGTTCACCCTCTTGAAAAAATTATCATAAGCAATGCTTATCCGATTGTGTCGAAGAGCAAGTTTTACGTGATTGTAATTGATAAATATCGCGCATCGCTTGGAAATTTGTATCGTGTGAGCGTAAGATAAATCATATGCAATCGGTGCCGCGGAGAACAATTTTCTGCGAAAGGCAAGCGGCAATAAATAATAAATGTACGATGAAAGTGACCATCGCATTTTCAACGGCAGTCCGATATACGTAAGCGAAGAGGCCACGAACGAAGAACAATGAGCGCGCGGGCCCGGCCACAGGGGGGGAGCAACGAGCCGACACAATGGGGACCTAGTTGGCGGTCTGACCTCTGACCCCGGCTCCGCACCAACGGCGTACAGCACACAAGGCGCACGACGCATTCACATTCGTCCTCCCGAACGTTCGATTGTGTGCTAATGTTTGCTACTGTTCGCGACCGTATACCAAAAAATACGCTGCTCCCCGCACCTCTCGTGGCTTCTTTTGAAAACGCGATCCGCGTTCCGAACAAACGCGAGCCCGCAAGATACGTCAACTGCGCGTCCTCAACACCTTTCCGTCCGCGATTCAAACCGGATACGCCATCACGATTGTCACTTCCGGCTTACGTGTCTGCAAAACTAATTTTTCATCTCACATCCGCTTCTTTAATTGCTATTATCCCATATTGCAACTCAACATGTTGAATCCCAACAGCTACCATTTATGCATGTGTTATCAAATTTGAACCTAACGGGTTCGATTCCCGCGTCTAAAATCACTACACAGATTTTGATTATTTATTTTATTGATAACTAAATAGTAAATATTACAGATGCTTGATACGCGTTGACTTGCAGTCTTGAACACAGGCGACATTTTATGTTTACAAACTTTTTGTTGAAAGTGAATCTTTTGCTATTGTCTGTCACTCTTCTTTTCCATCTTAGTACTATAGTACAATATGCAATACACAGTTAAAAAGATCATAGTCTTGATCATAGTAGTTTTTTTGGCGAGCAAAAGTGTTGACGATGTGCGTTTAATTTGATTATTTATTAATTTATTCTTGGATCACTTCCAGAACTGACTTCAATGAAATACTGCCGGTATTCTTTGGAGTGGAGTAACTCAAATTTAAACTTCAACTCCACAAAGATTTCCGTTTAGTACTCAACTGTAATCGGTTAATTGAAAAAATAGTAAAGCAGTTTGAATGTTGTTGCAGCTTTTTGTTGGCATTTCTGGAGAATCATCTGTGGAGCTGGACAAATTTAGAGGTAAGCAAGCTTCAGAATAGGAAACGTGACAGAGTGAAGCGTCGTTTCCGATGGCCTTGCACCCGAATTTGAAACTTTCCCCGTTACATCGGTACGCCGCGCACAGGGCTGGAACGAAGGTCAGTGTCTGCATAAAAGCACACAAGCACTATGGGCTGCAGACTGTCGGGTAGACAACGGAAAAGCGTTTGCTATGCGAGCTGCGCAGAATGCGGCTACGTGCCCTGCCTCGCGAGTCAAGACTCAAATTCAACTCAAACTTTCAAACTGATGTGACCGTATGTGCTACCACTGACTTGTGTTGTCGCACAATTTTTACTTGTAATATTCTCACTTTTCATTCACAAAACTCATGGATTCAAACATTTTTGATAATTTCTAATTACAACGTACTGTTTCTATATGAAATTCATACTCACAAAGAAACCACGGATTTTGTGCTTGTGTCGAGGAAGCTTACCTTTCTTTGTTTAAAAACCAAAACAAGGATTTCTTAGGAGTGTACTGAAAAAAAAAAAATGTTTTATATATATAATACAAAACGATTGTAGAATGTTCTTTTGCAAACTAACGATTATTATTACCTGTAATGTCATCATGAGAAAATGGTCTATTTTGTTTAGAATCCAAATAAGTCTTTCGGTAGACGGTTTGAATTTGAATGATTATTCTATCATAGACAAGTAACATCCTCCTTTAGTGTGAGGTATACTGTCAATTGTTTGTGAGGTATAAACAAAACAAAAACTTTACATCTTGGACAGATTGAATTTCAACAAGAGCTCTACCCACTGCTAATCGAAATGAATAGTTGAGCGACACAATGACAATAAATAAACATTCCGAGGAAGGCCGGAGATAAGCAAAAAACTTGTAACGGAATCGTTTTGTTTGATTTACGACGGCTGGCCATGATGAACGGCTAATAATAATTAAAAGGCAATAATGGTGAACAAACGAGGGATGATATTAACGCAATGATAATAATTGTCCGGCCGTTTCTTCAGCGGGGGATCGCAGGAATACACGCGGCCAATTACGCGACGTTACAATAATAATTAAACTGAAATAAAAATCTGCTCGTCAAGAGTGCGGTTTGTTTTTTTGGCTTCATATTCCAGTCGTTCAGCATTTACTAATAACTGCGACGTGGAAACCTGGTTTAATTTGTCAATTTCGCGCAACCCTCCCTCTGCAACGATAGGGTCACAACTTTTTACACCGATATTTTATGACAACTGGGATTAGCATTTTATTCACTTTCTCAATGTGAGTATTCAAGGGTCTTCTAATTGTCGCGTCTCGTTTACCTGTTTTTTCCGCCTGCATACTATATGTATGTGATATTGGTTTACGAGTATTGGATTCATAAACATGAGTTTTGATTATTTGATATTACGGCATGCAATCACTTCTGTCACTTGTCATTTACGCTAACGTTTTTACAATTCGTACAACTATTTGTTTACAAATTGATATCAAAAGAAAATGAAAACAGTATCGCAACACTATTCAAAACAAAAAGTTTATTGTTTGGGTTTCAATATATTTATGTAAAATAAATGATGTAATGATGGTAATATAATTTGCAAACATTTCGAATTCTTAAACATGATGAGAGAAGAAATGGAAACAATTGGTTATACACGTTTGAATTGATGATATGGTCAAACAAGAGTTTACAGCTTAAAGTTGGCAATGCTAATTAACATATAACCCTAATCATTAATGATCGTTTGTTATCAGACCACAATCGTCAGGTCCATAAATTATCTTAAAATTTTTGCTTTACAAAGAAGGAGACCAGCGGTGTGCGATCAGCGATAAACAATCGAATTCAATTAAGCGGCGCCTGATCCAAGCGTCGTCTAAGAGTTTTAGTTTCAGTCGAGCGATTTGAATTTTCTTTTATCGCGTCGGGACCTTTGAGCGGCTTCCGCCGACAAGTCTTCGTTTGCATATGCGTACCTTCGTGTACCGTTATGCACTCGCGTGCAGCACTTTCTTCGAACGAATCGTGCTGTTAACACGAATTCCTAAGCTCCGTTTCCCTGAGTTCGAATCAGCTGACTAGTAAAATTGACCTAATTATTATGCATTTATTCACGCGTATTCAAATGCGCCAAGCGAGAGCCGAGCCGTTGTCTTGTGTCGTCTTGTTTGCGTGCAATAGTGCCATCTCACTTCTTCGCACTTTACTCACACACACGCGAGTAGCGAGAAATCTCGCGACACAACATCTGCACACGCGCATAGTCAAACCAATCCGCGTCTCGGCTCCAAAGCTTTTGGCCCAATGGCTTCCTAATCCAAATTATTAATATGTTATCAAAGGTTCCAGCGAACAAACACATTTTCATTGACTAATGCAAAGTTTAAACAACAAACATCACGCAGGGTTATGTAAACTAACTTGATTTGTTGATTCAATTTTCGGCAACCACTGTTCTTTTCAAGAAATTTTTACACTCAATTAAATAAAGTGAATAAATAAACATGAATAAATTTGTAATGAAAATAAAAAGTCAAAGCCAAATTACGACTAAAGTTTCTGCTGCGAAGGCAAAGGTGTAACACGATTCAAAAATAGAAATGTAAATGTAGCGCGAATGTCTCATGCTTCTTGAATTGAATGTTGTGTGTTATACAAATTACAAAAAGAAATAGCTTTTTTCGTTGAGACGAAAAAAAAGTTAGCAATCGATTTCGTTCTTGCAACGTGGATGCACTTTTTGCAACTTGTTTTACGATTTGGTTCATTTTTATGAGCCCGATCGGATTCAATAGACAATGGGACAGAACTTTTATAGACCTTACAGAGATTAGTTTTGCGAAAAAAGAAAACTGAATGGGAAAAAAGAATGGAAGCGAAGAAGATGAGAGGCAACGGCGTGCATGTTGATACGAGTTCAGCAAGTACGCGTTAGTGAATGGACAGTTTTCAATGGCGTTGATGAAACAACAATGAGAAAATATCTTGACAAGATTAGTAGTTTTTTACGTTCGATTAATATCAAATATGGGCTGAGAATTGGAAGGGAGTATTTGTAATCCTTTTTTGAGAAAAATTTTGACCTAGCACTGGCCTGATGTTGGCAACCCTGCATTGCCAACCCCTGTTCCAGACCATTGACAGTCATTATTCAAAACCTTTTTATGCAGATAAAGTTTTCTGCAGCAGAAATCTGTTCTCTATGCTCATTTTGCTTGTTAATAATTTTTAGATACCGATACATTTCGGCGTGTAAGATAATATGACTGGATCGAATGATAAAAAAATTTGTTTTTGTCATCAATGAATGTCACAGATTGGCATTCGGTAATTGCGACGTTTCTAGCATTGCTCGTGACGATCTTATATAAAGCGACGAGTAAATTGGCCATTTTGTAGATTAGACGAACGGCAATTATGAAATTGTCCGCATGCTTTCGAGAATGCCGAGCTGATGGGATATCATTGCACTATAGTAGAGGAAAACAAACGTAATAAGCAAGAAACGTTTAAACAACAATAAATAATCTAGTTTCGACGGTATGGAAGAAAATTGTCATCGTTGCGTAACGTCTTCCTTTACTCTGTAGTGTTTTATTACAAGAATAATAACAAAAAAGAGATAAATATTATATTCGAATTTATTGCACATCTTGAACAACAAAACAATTTATAATATTCAAATGAAAAAATTAATGTTTCTCGCTAAATGGAAAATGACCGATGCAAAATATTTTTAAGGTATATGTTGGATCATAACTTGAGTAACATATTTTGAAGACATAAAATGTACAATATAATTCCAATCTCTTGACAGTCTATTGAGGTCTTTTATTTCTGATAAACTTTACACGAATAAGATTTCAACATCGCAATATTTTTCTCAATTTGAGCTGGAATAAGCGATTTGAATGAGCATAATTTATGTCGTCAACAAAGACATTCGCGGTATCTGAAAATCTTTGGCGTGATTCGAGTCTCGACGAGAGTGTTGACAATTTCGGGAAGCCATCCAAAACATGATCAAGGCACCTCGATAACAGCGCGTACAAAATACCTAGCTCGTGTCTGTCCATCCCTCCCTGGTAAGCGTGTCTATCTGTCGCTCGGTCGATGGTTTGATTTTGTCCATGGTGGGTATATGACGAGGGCACAGTTAGGAGGGGGCAGCGCTCGACGCCGCCAGGGGAAAACAGAGCGCAAGGGGTGGCAGTCGAAGAGAGGGAGGGCGTCTCGGCGCCATGCTGATTTGCATGCGCCGCCATGACGGCCGCCACCGCGGGATTGCGAGAAAGGTGGAGGGTGTGAGCATCGATCGCTTTCGCCCCCAACGCCCCAGCTCCGCTCAACTATACCCCGAGTTCCAATGAAACCCAACCCGACAGCCTCTCCAACCACCATACCAGCAAGTTCTAACTTTCTCCTGCACATTTTGACCCTTAGATACAAAATTCATTATATTGTGCTTAACACTCTTGTTTTTTTTCATTTTTCTCTTTCTTACTTTTTACTCAAATCAGCAAAATTCTTTATTTTGTATTAATTTATCTTTTTTCTTCAATTTCATCTTTGAGTTTCGGTTTTGTGAAAACAACCAGGCCATAAAATGTGCTGATGGTTTTAATATGGTGTGTGTAACGGTTTGAATGAATATGAAATGACAAAGCTTTTTAGAATTTTATAAAGCACAAGTGTAGGAAGTTGGGCACCCTGTTGCTGGGATTAAATCGGCTATGAGAATGGTTATTGATGTATGGTTAAATTAATTGTTCAATGCTCTTGTTGCAAAAGATACAGTTAGGTTGGATTAGTGCAGCTTTTCTGTTTTAAACCGAAATGAACAACTTTTCGAATGTTCAATTGTTTTGTTTTTGTATATCTTGCATCTTCTTATAACTTATAAAGAATTTGATGCCACTTATGAATATTTAACCATTTATTTACATTTTATTTTTCAACAAGCACAAAATTCCAGCCCGCAAAGCAATGTATGGTAATGGAACAATAAAAACAATTTTTCAATTGTATATTTGCAGCGTGTTAAGTTGATGGTGCAAATAATTTCTTATACGAGATACCTTATTGATATCAAAATAGTTTTTTTTCTTTGAATATTTATAACTTTTCAATTTTGTCCTTTAAAGAGAAACCGTTGATTATTCTAAACTATCTTTTGCAAACAACTGTTATTAGAAAACCGTATTTAACAAAAAGTTTTAACAAAATTCAACAATAACATAACAAAAATACATTATTCATTCGAATGAATAACACTACGTTTAAGTGGTTTTTATTCGATGCTCTGTTTTTTCGCAAAATTTTTTGTACGACTTTCATCTGACTGGCGTGAAGTCTCGTAAATGAATATACACGAACGCTTGACCACTATTTTTGATTCGCTGTATGCTTAATGTTGGCGGACGTTTTATCGTTGGGCAGATTTTCCGTTCGGCTCGACGTAAGCCCACGAAAAATGAAAATGGAGGGCTAAAACGGGTACACGTCTGCGTACGAGAATGGATGAATTACCACCGGGCTGGCAGGTTGCGTCGTTACCACGAGCGGACACGAGGACAGAAGACAGCGTATTACGCAAACGTATTACGCTATGTGGTCCAACGAAAACAAACAGTAGCAGAGCCGCCCACCCCTTTACACCCTCTTATACTACTTGCATAAGTAAATACACGCGACGTAGCGCGCGTGTCGATTCTCGCAAAGTGCCCATGCTTATTCGTACTTTCGCGTAATATTCGCGAGTGCACGTTTTTGTTGTTTATTTTTCACTTCGGTTCAGATCCTAACAACGAATGTAAATTTTTGAGATTAAATCGATACGAACATGTAGGATAGAATTAATTAAAAATCTCAATTGGCAATGAAAAAAGAAGAAAATAAATCATAATAATACTGTTGTCTGTCAATTTCATTCAATTCTTTTCTTCTACTGAGCAAACATTGCAAACTAAAATTCTTATCAGGCAAATAAATTATTTCGATTAGAAGAATGAAATACTTTTAAATGATGAAAAGGGTTAAATACGAGAGGACAATATGTGATCTCGCAAATCGAACAAACAGTTGTTTGATAAACGAAATGCAATAACGAAACTTGAGCGTAAAAAACATTTTGAACGTTTAAAACCATATAAATCACCAGTAATTCAACTATTCGTTGTAAAACGCTAAAAATGAAAAAGTTTGTTGTTATTTGTTTGCACGTAACGCCTAGTCAATAGCATGGAAAAAGTATACATACAGAAATGATGTTTAATGCATGAATCGCTAATGAAATATTTTTATAATCGAACAAATAACAATGAGATTTAATTTTTCACGTATTCCACGTGTGTTATACAAATCGTTGATTGGGATTTCGGCGATTGATAAATTTCTCGTTCCTCGTGTGCGTTGATACACAAAATAGCAAAATTGTTCGTTGTTTTAATTTGCCTCGCGTAATATTCACTGCGCGTTTCAAAGTCTATTGTCACAGCTTTTTGCAGTCAATCAGCTGCAGATCAATGTCGATTAAATGAAATATGCATTAAATCTAAAAAAACAGAGATGCTTGGCAAAATCATTCTGTTTTTATTTGTTTTCTTCCTATTTTTATTTTTATTTAGGATAGAAAAGAAATAATCGTTCTAATTATCGTTTAATCATTATGAGCAAGTTCTTGAGGCACTACGGAATTGCAAGAGACACATGGGTAGTCGAACAGATGAAACTATCACAAATGACGGGGATAATTGATCATTTCATTGATCCTGTAAGACGTTAAAAACTATAGTTATATAAACGCCCTGCAACTGACCAAACTGAACGATAGCTGTTTATATCGATAAATGAAATTCATATCCTTGAGAAATGAATTTTTTGTTTTGGATTTATCTATTAGCACTTTATTCTTGTTACAAAAAATTAATTCAAATTAAATAAAATGTAACGGTTAAAAGTACGTTGCCGTTCTGACGGTCTAGAGTTAAATAATATCGCCAAAGCAGACAATAAAACTTGTTATGATTGAATAAATATGATTCATATATTTATGTAAAATAATTTCAGTTTGGAAGTCATTTTTCTGAACAATGAAATAATTTTAAAACTATCAACTAAAAGTTGAGTTAAAAAAAGTGTCTTCGAATGTCCTGATCGATGAGTAGCTAGAACGGTGCTCTGAATCCACTTGTGTTAGATTTCTGAGCCATCAACAAGGAAAAACTCGTTAAACTTAGCAAATATGCTTGCACACAACTACAAATAAGTATACAGTTATAGTTAGTGTAAGTATAGTTTTATAAATATGTTCAGTACTTGAATGAACTAGACTAAGTTTCCTAACGTATATGTTTGTGTTTATTTTAAAAATGCATACATGAATTGAAATACAAAATTGAATTCTATTATTATGAAGTCATCGCCCGAACTTTTACTAAAATAAGAAACCAAATTTTGTATTGGAAAATGTAAACGAGTGATTCTTGAAGCGTCAGCAAAATCATTCGCAAATTTGTTTTGGCCTAAATTTTGTATATTTCGTGTTTGATCCTACGTCGAGTGAGGACGTGAGACGTTGGAAGAGTGAAAATAAAAGATTGTGCGCAAATAAGAGCGATCGTTGTGAAGTCACAATCAGAGAGATGAGTGCGCTCACCGTAGAAAGGACGCGAGACGATTGTGTATTCCGTGTGACGTTATTTCCATAAATATTTCAACGCGTTACCCCTTTTACGGGTCGTTTGGTAAAGATGAGAATGCGATACATGGTGACTGTTGGGTGCATAGGTGCGCAATGGGGGAGAGTCTTGCACGATCTCGATAGTAAACGACAAAGACTAGCATCGCCGTAGATACGTTGGCTATATGTGTTAGCACGCGTGTGCGTTTCCGCGTGTTTATTTGTAGCGCGCGCACTACCATGTGCGGAGGATGCTGGCGGACCCCTTAGATGGCTGGCTCATGAAAGATGCATAAGACGACTCACCGAGGGCGCGATAAAGAGTCGACAACAGACAGACCGACCGACCGACCGACAGTCACCCCAACATCCTCGCAATAATACCCGTTGCAATACACCACCAACACGTCGTAGAACTGGGATGCCACCACCCATCGTCATACTATCAATTAATTATAATCTAGATGGATCGATCAGATGTGTCTACGAGCTTTGCAGAATAGTTTCGCTTCTATCAAACGGTTAACTCAAACTTTGAATCTATAACACAGCTGTAGCCAAACTCTTTCTTGCCGCGCACTCTGTTTTCTTTCGAAGATTTCTTACAAGCAATTTCTATATACATATAACGACAAAAACTAACGATGTTTTTTAACATAAGTAAACTTACCTCTTGCGGTAAAAGTTTTGATAGGTATTAATTCAATGTCTATAATATGTCTATGTCCTTTATCAATATACATCTGTGTAAAATATGAATATGCTTACGTCTGACGAGATAACGCATTGTCGTTCAATCTTGAGCTATAAAAGAGAACGGAAATCGGTCGAAAAAGTAGTCATAAAGAATGTGGAAACGGCATAAATCGGATGCTCTTGGATTCGTCGTAGTTGCACAAGCGGGGTCTCTGGGCTAATGGCATGCAAGCGAGCGAACGCCCGTCGGTCGGTCGGTCGCTTCTCTTTCTCGTTTCTCGCCCCCTTATTGCGACGTGCTGGTCGATAAGGATTAGCATTTTTATGGGTCTATCTCGCATACGTGCTACGGTGTTCTGCGTGGCACTCGCTTATACTTTTTGCTCTGTTTTTGAGCGCGCACACACCAACGTCGATGCCACCATAATCTTGATATTAGACCAAAAACAATTATTGTCATTTTTGAACACGAAGCGTCTACAAGCGTCGTACATTTTTCGCCGATAACACATTTTGATTGAAACAGATAAGCAAGTTCCAAGTAAAGAAAATGATAGAAGAAATAAAAAAATAATGTCATAGAAACGAACAAAAATGAATAAAAATTGAATACTGAAATAAAGTTTTGATTGGAAGTTTGGGAACAACATTTATGTAAAAGTGCAAAATGTTCTGAGGGATGCATATATTTTTTTCACAATACACAGAAGGGAAAAGAGTTAGCTAGAGGAGCTTCTCGGTTTTGCGAATGCTTGAACGTCAGCAGCAGAAGCTCCCGGTTTTTAGACAAGTTGGAAGAGGTCGTCTCGCGGAATCCTTTTCCATTTTCATCCGAAGCAACTCCACCATTTCAGTCTGCGTCAAGCATGAACTATATTCTACAAGGAACACTCAGCGCCTGTCCAAACTTTGCTAAAAACAGACGTTTTAAGGTATATGCATTTGTGACAAAATAGTTCTAAATTTATTTTATTATAGAATTTTCATTCGTGACAAGACAAAAAAATTGTCTTATTTTTTTCAACCTTATAAATTATTTCGATAAAAGATCAAACAAAAATAGTCATCAACGCTTTATAAATTGGATGATACACATCTACTTATTAATGGATCTATATGTTACCGACAATGTCCAAAGTCAGGCAATATGCCTAGCCGTTTCAGGCAATGTCACACCAGTCATTGATGCCTAACGCTTCGCTGGCAGTGTCTTCTAGAAAGAATTTACTATTGACTTGATGACTATGACGAGGACCGCCGTTGCAGACGAAAAAGAAACACTTTGCGTTGCATTTAATTCATATAATCAATTTAATTATATTTACGCTCCAGACAATGCGAAATGATAATTATTTTATATTGACTTATCCTGACCGGTACGAACAACTGATAATTGAAGTGCCGGGTAACGTATATAAGTATCAAAGGGATATTAGTGGTATGTGGAATGTATATAACAAAAGCGAAAATTCGAAGAACAGAACAAGATGCTAATAGTCTTAGTACGTACGAAAGTTTGGAACAGTGAAGATTTAGGGTGTTAAGCAGGAGCTTGTTAATACTAGCAGTACGGCAAGTAAACACACGTGTTTTCCTGTAAGCCGGTATATATAAACCCTACGGAGTGTTTAGTACGTATTAACTAACAGCAGAAGAAGGAGAAAGCAATCCACGAGGAGATTGAGCCAAGAAGAAGAGGCCTCAGTTACGCTTAGACGTTCGTGCTCAGGGTTGCGGGTGAAAGAGTAGAAGAGCTTCTGAAAGGGACGCGTATGCAGAAGATACGCCTGCGCGTTACCATGACCACGCTGATTCTACGCCCTCACGACGTCAGTCCCTCTAGCTTGCCTCGACGATGCATCTCTTTTCAGCTCTCTTCTCTTTACTCTCCATATATCATATCATACCATGGCATTCCATTGTGAAACACCATCATTTTTGCCTTTTAGAAGAGTCACTTCATTTCATCCCGATACTTGTCGGATTGAGCTCCACTATTGTAGACATATATGTCTAACTCACATTCCTATCCCAGTGCAAATATTTCACTTACAATGACTATTAACGCCTACTGACAATCCATATTTTTAACTTCATGTTTGACTTAGCTATTTTTTCAATCGCAATACTAAACATTTATAGTTACATTTCTTATAATTCCAAAAAAAAATGAGTGAGACAATTTTTGTGTTATTATTTTTTTATGATTGTTTTTAACAAAATTTTGTGTGAAGGGTACTAAAATTCACTGAGGAAATATGGAAAAAAACTATGTAAAATCCAAGATGCGTGTCTAAAATTTTTATAAGGAAATCTCTATTTCCAATTTTCCCCGAATTTGTTGAATATACAATAAGAAAATTACTCACTAACAATTATTAACGTTTGTTTCTTTTTATGCGGAAGTTTAACTACACATCTTAACAAATTTGCTTATGATTAACAATTTTTCTTATAAAAAATTATAACCAGTAAAAGTATCATAAGATTTTTTAAGGACAATTAAAATTCTTGGGTAGTTCTGAAAAATGATCCTTCATTTTATTACTGCATTTTTCCAATTTATTTTTTCAATATAAAAATAACACGACTGCACTGAAAATTTAGCAATATAGATTAACTGACGGTACAGTATCTCGAACTCCGATTTCGACATATGAGTTATTATGACAAATAATAATTATTATGATTGAATGAAAATTGAATAAAATGAGAATATTATAATTGAGCGATTGTCTGACTTTGCGAATTATCTTTGAGTAAACATCTCATCTTTTCGTATCGTAGTTTGTTATATCTCGCACCGACATTGTATCAGTTTCATAGATGTTGGTATCTATCGGGCAGGCGTGACTGGCCTACGCACCGAAATGGCGCAATGTGGCGCGGAACAGAGCCAATGTCATTATATGGTAAACGACTCCATTTCTGTGTCGAAGGTACACCTGGACGCAAGTGTACGTGCGTGGCTCGTGCTAGAAAATACTTTGGTGTTTCCACGGTCACTGATTTATGTCACAGACGCAAGTGAGTTTCACAATTTTCAGGACCCTGGCCAGCCGAGCCAATTGGTGTTGACAATGATAACCGCATTCTGTGCTGATATGATTTTAAACAGTTTTCAAATTTCGAAATCATTCAGGTGCTCAACTTTCCTGCAGCAGAGCAATGTTTCACGTGTTATCATTTTTCTATTGTCTATTTTGGTGACAAGCGCAATCGTATAGACCATAAAGTCGTTTACGCGCAACAACCACTTGCCATCCTCTGCCATCCCTACTATAAATCGCTTTACGATCTGTCGCTCAGCGCAGATTTTATGAGCAAGCAGCTACATAATACGTGCTATTTAACGCGCCGTTTATATACACACAAGCAGCGATATACATTTTTACGAAGAAGACACGAAATCGCTCGGTTTTTTAATAAAATATAAATAATTTAGCATTCCATTCCTTCACCGCCTACAAACATGCCCTATAGTAGAAATTGCGTCCGGGGCTTATGAAAGGCTGGCCGATTATATCAGAAAAAAAGCCCGTTGAACTGTTTTATAGAAAAAAAACTGGACTTCTTGTTGTACATTCTGCTTTCCCCGATCGAGTGTTGTACACAATTTGTACTAAATGTGAGAATGCTAAAAAAATAAACTGCAAAATTTATAAACAAAAATCGTTTACACTACCAAGAAATATATAGAAACAAAAAAAAAATATATCAAAGCATTTCAAACCGAAATGCAAAAAATATCGCTAAAATTTTCTGTAATGAGTTTTTTACTATTATTTTCTTAAAATCTGCAAAGTTCTAAAATTACATAGATAGCCTGCGCGATGAAGCGTACAGTATATATAGGCGAGTGTTATTTCATGATGACTAGGCCTAGGCCTAACCATGTGAAAACTTGACATATAACCATGTCGCGACAGTGCTATGATCTGCGTTAACCGAACTTTTCCTGGAACCTTTGCGTGTGAGAATCAAGCGAACTTACTAAATGAAAAAGTTGTTTTTATCATCAACGCGGCGTCTTGACAGTTATTTGAATAGTTTGATTCAGCTGCCAAGTTTGTTGACACTCATCGTCTGACGTAATCAAAATACGAAAAGTTGATGACTCCGCTGTATTGGTTATGTTTTTTTCAGTGATTGCGATTTTTGAAACTGATCACCTTTCAAAACGAAGGTAACATCTTTCCCGAATCCAAAATATCTACTATCTATCTACTATTTTTTTTGACCCAAAATTCTTGTCTGGATTCAAATATGTCAACACATGTGTTTAAAATTTAATTCGAAATTAAAAGACAAATTGTCAAAATCTGCAATAATTAGATATTATTGGTATTATTTTTGACGGCTGTCACATTTTGAAACGTCAATTTGATATCAAATTTATTATCAGCAAACTCTGTACGTCATGTTACAAGCCTTAGTTATGACATGGATAATTATCCACGTCATATTAAGTTTAAACTGATTCAAGCTTCCGAACCGAATAAAAATTCAGGTTCCGGTTCCTAGATTTCAAAATTTTGGCTTTAATTGCCGGACCAACTGCGAAAACGAACCTTCACGTTTAATTCGTCATTATTGCTTTTCACTTGCGAACCAACTGAAGAGAACGTTTACAATTGGTTGTTTAACGTTTCCAATTGAACTATAACCTCAAATATTTTTCACTAAAGTAAAAAATGATTACGAAGGGAGCAAAAAATACAATTGAGAATCAACATCAAATCAGAACCCAACAAATTTAGGCTCCGGTTTCGCAAAAAAATTCCTGTGCGGGTTCCAGCTCTTGAAACAGTTCGAGATCTCAAAAACTGCTTCGGGGAACATGTTGTTTTATCATTTGCTATTTTTATGAACAATTACCTACCGGGAACCTACAGCAAACTTGAATGTATATTTTAAAAAATATTTTTGTTAATATATATTCCACTCGATTTTTGTGAATTTTCACTATTACAATGTTAAATTTCTGTAACTTTTGTTTCGTAAAATTGACTTAAAATAAGTCATTTAGTCAATTCTAATTGTCAGATTACATTAAAAATAGCAACCTGCATCGATAGTAAAATGACTATGTTATAAAAAATAAGCGATTATTACGGCAAATAAATTTTTACTAAAACATTTTTCGTAAATCTTACTAAACCCTTTCACTGCGTGAACGACTTTCAAAACTATATATACAAATTCTGTCGAACTTGGGGTCAATGTAAGCATCAGATTAAGCCGACCGATCAATCAGTCTTCCGGTATGGACGAAAGAATTACATTTACGAAAAAGTGGGTTATATTTAAATCGCAACCTTTGATAAGAAAGTTCAATTCGGTCACGTCATAGATGAACCGAAGATAGGTGTAGCAATAAATTTTATAGGTTTTTCGGGTCAGACAGGAGGAAGAAAAAAGGAAAAAGAAGAAAGCTATATAATTGAATGAGAAGACGTCATTTTGTTTGAAAACCGAACCTTGTATTCACAAAATCCGGATAACTTGATTGCAAAACTTTTTTGACACTTAAGACGCATGCTAGAGATACAATATGTGTATAATTGAACGTAAAGCCTCATTCGCAAGACAGTTTGGCATGCTCTTAAATTTCAATTACGCGTCTCCCATGCTAACTTCGAGGCGCAGAATGGCTTAAATTATACCAACTCGAATAGCCAGCGCTTTGATTGTTAGTCCCTCGTAAAATCACTTAAAGCACGTCGATAGCCTGCGGCAAGCGTATCGCGCATCAATGTCGCAAGCTACGCTGCGTCCAGCAATCTGTCTCGATGCGAGAGAACCGCCTTCGAGATAGCTGGTGGTAAAGAACGAGAGAGGTGGTGCCGTTGGATGGAACAGCGGACAAGATGATGGATGGCCGCACCACCCTTACAGCGTTGTAAGGGTGTCTCGGCGCTCACGACGACGCTGACGCTAATGAGCAAAATATGAGATGCCACACTTCCGCCCCCGCAGTCTGCCCTTCTCTCGCTTATTTTTCTCTTCTTGTCGTCGCGCCCTCGTGGCTAGGTTCGCGACCTCTTGCACGTTCCCCTTTTGGCATCGATTGTCGGCGTCGCTCTCCTCTGATAAAAGCCAACGAGATTGGCGAACAAAAAAGTGTGAACAACAGACGATTCATCACACCGCTTATGTTTTGATTTCTGTCGCATGATTGTCGCTTTATCAACAACCAGACACATTTTTTATGCTTCGTATAGAATTTCAATGTGATGCATGTGCACTTTGCTTATGACCATGGACTCTCATCGTTAAACGGCAAATTCTTTTCCCCGTTTTAATAAAAGATAATTACAACAAAAATAAACAACTCGGTCTGTCAGAAATATAAATGACGACCGTATGTACAGGAGAAGCGATATTAATATTTTTTCAAAAGCCCATGAGTCTGGCAACGTGACAGCGAAGGCCGCTCGAGCGACACTATGGCTGCCTTTGGCATCGGCACTGCGCGGCGATGATCATCCTCCGGGCGGTAATGGTTAATTATGCAGATTTGCGAATTCCTAAAGCCCATAGATGACGTGAGAATGATAGTGAGCTACAGCGAAATAAACAGCTAGGAGAAAACTCGTGCCCTGTATGTCATTTTATCTAGAAATATAATAAAAATGGATCAGAATATAGATATAGTTAAAAATAACATTTTGTTCCATTTGATTTATTCGTTATGCTTACATTTCGAATCTTAATTTTGTTAGACGGCACTAACTGTAGGAAATTGCTATTTGAATGCGCGATTGAATTTGAATGAGAAATTGAACTCGATGCTGATGGTTATCAACCGTGTAAGATTGAAAGACCAATTTATCGAGGTAAATTAAATAGCGTTAAATATATAATCCACTTTTGCTTCTTGTTTTATCAGTCTGCATCATATAACCATCTTGTCTCATCGTCTTTGTCCGTGGCGAAGTGAGGGAGCGCCCAGTTGAAAGTAAAATAAAATGAAACGCGTCGCTTTTTCGCTCATTCGCAGCGAGTCGCGAGTCTTGATAAAAACGCGCATGGACATCCGGTTTGTGAATGCCTCGCGGTGGTAGGAGGCTGGAGGGAGAAGCGAACCATCCTCTTCGTTAATGCATGCTCTTTGCTGCGTATCTGTCTGTCCGTCACGCATACGCCGCGTCTCTCATTTGTTGCGTACCCTGCGGGACCAAGTGTTAACGAGGGACCTCGAACGCATTATTCATTAATTACGGGGCCAGTGAATGGTAACGTTGCAATTACGAAAAATGGAATATCGAGGGACTTCAAAGGAACGTGAAAATGAAAAGGATCACTCTGTACGATCATTGTTCGCAAGAATTTCTCATTTTTTCATATAAAAACAGATACATCAATGAAATAACGTACAAAACAACCCATCTATTTGTTTCAAAGAATCTTTTATTTTGAATGTTATTAAATTTCGTTTCAGTGAAATTTGAAATTGAATGTAGTCTCTTTCGTACATTATTTTTATGTTTTGACAATGAATCAAAGTATTAGCAATAATTTTGTTGAACCTTTTGTCTCAAGAATTCGAATAATATATTATAATGGATTTCCTTACATATTTTAGCAAATGAAATGTTTTCGCCATCAAGTAGAAGGTAACAGTTCAATTAATTTAGCAAAGCATGAACATCTCGTAAGTAAATGAGAGTGGTGGCTCGATCTGTCTTTAATAAATCGAATGCACGAGGGTGTTGACAAGCCAACCAAACGCGAGGGATTGCAGAGAGCAAGGGCGGTCGAAAGGATATCAAAGGAAAATCCGGGGGATATCAATCCCTGGGTACGTAGATGCGCTATAGGTCACACTTCTACAGTTTCTCCGCCGCGAAATCCTCGTTCGAATTTATCGCTGTCGTAACATAACTTTGCCTCTTCGCTTGTTTCTTGTTTTCTCGACGCCATACAGATTTGTCGCTCGTAAACCGCGCGAGCGTCAACGCCAAAGTACTGCCTCTCCTTTTGCTTGTTAAGAAATTATGTCACAAGATAAGACGATGCGTTGTGCCCATTCGCGGCGCCGTATCAGACGTGATACAGAGTTATTATCATTTTTGTCGTCCCGCATTCTTTCACTGGGCTCAAAGCTTAACGCACTTAAGATCAGCTTGAGACGAGCGTTCGAAGTAAATTGAAGTCTTGATAAGGCGAATGTATTTCCCGATATCATTCAACAATTTCCTTTATCAGTTTGAAATTAGAACACCGGCGTTTACATATATATACCTCATAATAGGTACAGCATTCCACACATGAAAAAATTTTGTCAACCTATATATATAATGAGAACTAACAGTCATGGATCAACGTTAAAAGGAAAGGTATTGGAGGTATATCAGGAGTGCAGGTATTCATATAGTCGCCTTCTATAAGAATAGCGAAATGTACGTATATACTAAGTACTATACTGTTGCACAGCAACCCATTATTTCACTAATACCAAGAGCGACAAATTCTTACGGGTACACTTTTAATTGTTCCGCACAAAAGTCACGTATGACAAAAGTCGAGCGTATATAAAAAATGAAAAGTATACTTGTATGCAGTTGCATTTACAAGTGCGATAGTGATCTCGGCTAGGCGTATACATATATAATGTCGGAATGAAAAAGCACTTGGTGACTTATATTATTAAATATCAGGATCGAGGTAATTTTGTAGCGGTGGCATATCGATAAAAAGTTTTCTCGGTTTGGGCTGTTGGGTTCGTTATTTGCTGTCGTTTTCATTGTACCTCGATTCTTATTCTTTGATATCACGCGAATAGCCTTTCTAATTGTTCTTACAGGGAGTCGTCCCCGAACATAATAAACCGATTGCTTTCTCTCTCGTTTGGTGTTTCTCCTCGTCAGAAGACAGGGGTTGAAAGGGGGTCGAAGAGGGTCGACGGGCGGTTATGGGAGAAGGCGCAGGGGGTGTTCTTTCCCTCCGTGACGGAGGAGTTGAGAGTGCCGTTGAATATGCATGAGTCTGCTTTCTATACCCACCGTCCTAAAAACATATAGCTCGCAAACCAAGCTACCAACCCCGCCGTTCGCCAATCAATGTCTAGTATTTTCGGCATAAGAATTCATAAATCAAGTCACTATACATTTCATATCAATAAGAATATTTCATTTTCGCAGCTTTCATTCATTCAGCAGAGTGTTTCGGATCAACGAGTTACGTATATAGGTGATGGCCTGACACTCTCTCATTACTGTCACCGTAATGATGCTATAACATGTCACGCCGCTATAAATCACACTTTCATTACATAACTTGTAATTTCCAATTTTTTGCACGGTTTTAGGAATGCACGACGAACGTACCCATTGCCAGCTCCGCATGCACTATCATGCTAATCGCCAGCTTTTCATCGTAGTTCAAGGTTGCTCATAAAAAATTTATGACATCCCACAACTACTCCAGATCCAACGCTAATCGGCCGAGATCGATCAATCATTGCTGAGGTTTGGTTTACGATTTTTTCCTATATCTGTCATTAAGGCCTTATTCGAAAACAAATCGAGTGTTTTTTATTTTCCGTAGATGGCTCTGCGTGAGAAGTCGTTATTCGCGCGAAACTCGGTATCAATCAATGCCCAAGTGCGAACAATTTTCTCGCAATTTCGCCTTTCAAGCGGCTCGCCGGGTCAAGGAAGTCATTCTGTCGCCATCTGTGCATCGGCCGTTGAAACACAGTAGCCATTTTGTTTCTGGAGGTGGCCAGAAGGTCGCCGTGGTGTCGCGGCACACCCGCGCATGTCCATTAGTCCCTCCTCCGGCTTTTCCCCTCCGAGCTTCCGACAAATCTTTCGACTCCCCACTTTTTCACTTGCTCGTCCCTCTCTCTTGCAAATTTTCCATCCCTACCAGCTTACCCCACTCCGTCTTGCCCCTTCGCGGCTTTTCTTCCTATAATTCCCCTTGCGACAAGCAGAAACCCAC
Source organism: Telenomus remus (assembly GCA_020615435.1). Taxonomy (NCBI): domain Eukaryota; kingdom Metazoa; phylum Arthropoda; class Insecta; order Hymenoptera; family Scelionidae; genus Telenomus; species Telenomus remus. Next base: position 5,877,487 of record CM036336.1, read on the forward strand.
TATCCTCTCACCTCTCTGTCCCAACGTCACGATATTATCACTCCGTTTTACTCGCGATTTATCGGCCTTTATCAACTACATTGCCACCGAGCTGTCACGTCACTTCACACCGTTTCCTGGTCAACCTCGAATCGACAACCTTTCCACCATTCTACTCAACACCAATTACTATACTCTAATCCTCTTGCGTCAAATCACCTTTATCAACAGTTTGTTTATCTTTTCTGTTTGTTTCATCCTCTCAAACTTCAAAGTCTCCAAGGTCAGCTGAAGAGCTTCCAGATGTGTTGATTACATGCATTAGATGATGTATCGGTAATAACTGGCACAGTTTTTGTTCCGTAGAATTTGTATGAAATAAATTTGAAAATATTTTCTATGGTATAGACAACTTATTGACTTGTCAGACTACAAAAGTAAAGAATATAATGAACTTTCGGAGATTAGATTATTTCTTTGTTGATACGTGGGTTATAGTATAGCACCAACATATACGCTTGAGATTATAACATCTTCGTTCATATGACGGTGCTATAGTTTAACTTGCACGCCAACAGTGTTAAATGCAATTTTAGATTTTCATCAATATAAATTATTAGTAATAAATAGGAAACTGTGAAAATGGGCACCATATAATATAATTAAACGACAAGAAAAATTTAGTCTTTCAGTTGTTGAGAAATACGCAGTGATGAATAAAACAAGTTAAGAAAATTAATGTCATCAATTTATAATATCTCTCAAGGAAGGGTTAACTTTAGTTAGGGAAGGTTATATACATTAGGACGAACATCTAAGAAAACCAAAAGAAAACTCTCTTTCGCAACCTTATATCTATACAAAACTTGTGAGAATCTGCATACATATCTACCACCTCGTTAGGATCAGAGTTCTGCCCTATCGTAAATTCATTCAAACTTCTAATTACAAGTACGTTAAAAATTTTTGAATCAAAAAACTTATCGCTATTTTCCATCCAGATAGTACACCATAGGTAAAGACCTGCCTCGGCCCTAAATAAGTATGTCTAATAGACTCCAATTTAGTCAGCAGCTTAGGGAGAGCCTGGCGCTATTATTTTTGTGGCATAAATTTGAATGGCATTATCCTGACGATGCTGGCGGTAGTGGTGTGATATTCCGCGTGTTTACATTATTATCAATCAATAAAAACAATTGCCGGCGCCAAACACAAAAATAGCTTTTGATTGGGCAGAGTTTTTGTAAATTATTTTTTTTTGTTCTTAACTTTGAAAATGTCGTGCGGTCAGGTGTATACACACGCCGAGGAGAATATCAAAGTGAAATAATCCATCTCGACAAGGATCGAAACGACGCGCTCTCAAACGCCGTCCAGTGGAAGGAAGAGTCTCGCACAATTCTATTTCCTGTCGTCGTCGTGGTCGTCGGTTAGCATCCTGTTCCTTGCTGTGTGCACGCGAAGAGAAGGATGCCGAATGTGAGAAACGATAGATAATGATAGCATGGGAGAGAAGAAAGATTCGCTCTACAACGAGATAACGAGAGAACAAGAGAGACAGACGCGGGGAAAAACAAGGATGGAGATGGCTGAGCGAGGGAGAGAGAAGAGCCGAGGGAACAGGATGGCAGCATAGGGATCCGATGATAGTACGGTAGAGTGCTTTCGAGGTGAGTGCAGTCGACTCACCGAGCTGCACGGTCTGGTGATTAGCGCCGCCCCCTGGGGACGGTAACCACCAATCGGTGGAGGGCGTCGCGACGCCGCCGTTGCCGGTTCACCCAACAACCACGAACCCACGCTACTGGTCCACACAATCGCGGATAGCAGATAGCGACGAGCAAAGCCACGACAAAAATCAATCACCCACTGCTTCCTTCTATACTAGTCTCTCTCTCTCTCTCTCTCTCTCTCTCTCTCTCTCTATCTATCTATCTATCTATCGCTCTCCTGTACTCTCATCGCTCTTTCTCATTCACTTGCTCGTTCATTTTTCCACTTCCGTCTCTCTTGTATCGTTGCGTTTTGTGTAACTAAACTTATGTTATCGTCCAAATGTGTATGTTTATTTCTCGACCCATATTCAATGATTCTCGTATGAAATTGCTCTCGTATAAAATATTTAATGATTTTTCAATCCTTCGTCATGCTGTCATTGACGAAGGCATATACTTGTGATATTTTGAATATCAATTCTAAACTGTCGAAGTTGTTTGCTGATTAAAAGAACATTTTTTCTTGTAAACGTTTGAGTTAAAAATGTTACTTAGACATGCAGTGAGACTTTTTAAGAAATTGCAAAAGTGTACACAAAAAACGAAAAAATATGCTGGAACTGGCATTTGCATTCAAGATTGTGCGTATATCTTTATCGAGGAAGTTTCATTTTCGTGGTTTTATGTTTCAACTTTACTGCGTAAAGCTTCGACGATCATTTGCAAATGTTTCCCAGATCGACGACTCGTCGTGCATTTTGATGGCACCACAGTTTCTTCCGTCTCAGCAACGAAAGGGAAAGCTATATCCTACCTATATATTTCTCACACATAATGCATGTACAATTTTTCATTCCTCTGGGACATATATTTTTAAGAAATGTAACATTCTTCGAAGATCGAAAACTTCAATAATCAACAATTTATTATAAATGAAGGAAATTAGCTCCTCGAATCATTGTTGAACAATATAATTACTTTTCCTAATTGTTTCCCATAATTCTCTCTGCAGCAAATTGGATAGTGATTTATTTTAATCGCTTTGCATTATTATGCACTTTTCTCGCATGTAATTGCAACGGTTTCGTATTCTTTTCTGCGTTAATATGTTGTATTATGACTTTATTGTTCTCTTCTGCAAGATGCACAAACACGTGTCCGCGCGTCAATCGGAAGAAAACTGTGTCAGGAAATTCTCGATGCAAGAAGTTGAACGGCAGGCAGCGGCAAAGCAATTTAACGTCACGGCGAGTTAATTTGCCGCTATATACATATACTGGCGCAATCTTTTTTCTCGATCGCATATATTCCGCCAGTATTTTATTCGCCACCTCGACGAATTCGTTTTCTTCGCTCGAGTGAAAAACGCATGCGCACCATAATGAATTTTAATTTTTCACAAACTCACATAAGTAAAAAGGACATCAACTAAACAGAAAAATTTAATTGAAAAAAAATTTTTGATAAATATAATCCTATATTCTGCAAAATCTGCAAACCTGGATTGAGATCTTTAACTGCGACAATATTTATCTGATAAAAAATGTTGTGATATTTGCTAAAGATCGCCTAGAATTGAGAGAAACTTTTTTTTGCAAAATTTGTTATGTTTAAACCTATTTTACACGTAGAAATTGTGTGCGCTATGTTAAGAGATCTTCTTAAACCAATATTATATGTTCTCACATTTTGATTTACTCTGTTTTCTACTTGCTATTATCATTTATTATTTGTATATTTGTATCAAAACCAAACCCTTTGTAAAACGCCAAAAGGCTTATGTATCAAATAAACTTGAATTGAATATTCTGCAAAATATTAAAATTTCTTTTTACACTGTAAACGATGGGTTAATGTATAGATAAAAAACCCAATGCACAACGTCGGTCCGCAAAATAGGACTACATCATGGGACGCGCATTAGCTTCCGAGTCAAGTGAAAATGAATATATATTGCATGACTTCTCACGGAAATAATAGCGACATACGCCCGTCCCACGATTATTATTTGATATACGTGGTTGTTTACTCGGTATTTTATTTTCCTTTTTTTCTTTCATTATTTGTGCTCTTTTTTTCTTATCAACAGAAGCGTCCCGAATGTTCCCACGTGGCAAACGAAGTCACTGTATTTTGAAAACCTTTTACGAGTACACGTAAGCTTTTGATTCGTCGGTATAGTCGAAGATGACGGGTTTCTTCGTACGATCCTTCTATAACGATTGCAATATTTGCACGACATGTCGTTAAGGCTGTATTTTGGACCGACCTATAACTAGTTATGTCAAAAAAGTGAAATATTTTTTACGAAACGTTTATCAAAATAAAGGTATAGATTTGTGAAAGGTAGCTGTGCAATTTAGTGCATGAGACACAATGTGATTTTAAATGTATTTTCAGTTTACAAAAATATACGTACGTTTAGATGTACGTCTAAATTTATACGTAAATTATGTATAAATATGTATTCATCAATTATAAGCTTGTACTTATCAATTACCGGCGCAAAATTTCATTGGAGTTAAATATAGAACGCAGTTATGCTAGAGCAATATGTATATTTGTATGACGGAATGAGATACCCCATGACTGAAAGCATCCCATGGCGATAACGATCTCCCGGCGATTAATTGGTATGACAGTGGCACTGTGCTGCCGTTGGCGTCGTCATTTTGCGAGGGGCACCACGAGCACGCACATGCCAACGTTTCTACGATCTACCTTACGTGCGGACGACTCTCACGTATGGGATGCTACGTGACAAAAAGCATAAAATGCGTTACTTTGTAACTGCCAAGCATCAACTACCTCATCACTCTTATAATTTTTTGAATAATTTGATAAAACATAAGAAAATAGACTCAACTCCTCTCATACACTCAATGAAATTAACTGAAATATTATCATTCAAAATAAAATGATTCAATCCTGTTCCACTATTTTGTCTAATTCTCTAGTCAGTTGTTGAAAAGTCAGTTCTTCTCGTTTTGAAACACGTTGAACGTCATTATAACAAAAGTTGCAATCAAACAAGGATTTGTTCCTATGAAATTCGTTCGAATGTCGGTAAAACAGAGCTAGACTACAGATCCGACAGGAGGAAGGGCAGCTACCGGAAGCTCCAAGGTAACGGTTACCTTCATCTCGAGAAAGCCCGGCTGAGCTTTTTGTGAAAAGCTCACTCGGTTAGTATCTAAAGCTACGCGCGAAATTGCGTTTTAGTCCAAAAAATTCCGAAGCTACGAGTTTTGTAAAACTTCTAGCAGAAGTATTTTATGTAATTCGAATCAGAGGCGATCCATAAACTGAGCTTCGTTGACGTTTGTCGAGGATTCTTTCGGCCGGGGTCGAGTCCATTAAATTGATTACAATTTTATGCCGGCTGGTAATGTATATACTGCTCAGAAAAAGCTTGCGCTGGAAGTAGAACGGGCCGTAAAACGGATAGCCGGGTATAAGTCGAGGATGATGGAATAAACAAATATATTAACGTTGTAAGTTCTGCACAATATTTTTTGTTTTTGAACCGGAGGTGAAATTTTTATATTCTGTTATACTCCGAATGGATTCTTAATTACTTAAATCTTCAGTTTTTAGGTCAAAATTTAGATAATCACTAACTGTGCTTCGAGAAGGGACAGAACTGAATAGTTCTATACCTGAAAATTCTTGCACTATAAATTTGAATGATGGATATGATTGGAGAAAAGGGAATCGTTTTTTTGGCAGAGCCGATAATTTCCAGAAAAAGTACAAGTCATTTATCGATTTAGTTGTGCCAAAATAAAGTTTTAGTCTCTTTACAAACAAACATATTCGTTTGTTCTCACTTTACAATGTACTCTAACTCTGTTTGTACTGTGAAGGATAAACTGTTTTGTATTACTGCGCTTCATGAACCTTTTTGAATTCTGAGAATTTGAATTATTTCATTTATTTACCAAAACTTTTAAAAGAAAGAAAGAAGATAATTCTGTTTATAATTCTCAATTATACACAGAAAGAGGCTAATCGTTGTACAATGTAAGGTTCGATAAATTTATATCTAGAAAACTGATATTTTTTTGGGCAATGTAAATTTTTTTCCAAGCATATAAATTTTGTTTGTTTTTTTATTTCTAGTTTTTTTTAAATTTGACAGTAAATACTGAGCCAAGTTCGGTAGAACTTGGTAGAAGCCAAGCTCGGTTCGATAGAATACAAGAAATGAGTTCCTTATCTTCTTTATTCCTGTCCATATCTTTATTTGCTCATAAGGATGAAGTATCGAAATGGAACTAACACACTCGGCTTGTCATTAATAAAATTTTTCGTCAATAATATAAACCAAGTATCCTCAAAAACTTTTCGAATCAAATCGGTACTTAAAGACTCTTTTCGTGTTCTTAGTTGATGTTCTTTATCGCAAAAATGGTAATTATAACGCGATGAGAGTAATTAAAACAGTTTTATCAACTCCATCGACGAGGTCCCCTCGACGGAATTTTACAATGTCTGGTCGCATAGTGAAATGTGCAATTCATATGATGTGTAATAAATGTAGAAGAAAAAAATAAGCTGCATATATAAGACATATTTTGTACCGATTGTGATCTCTTATTAATTTCTTTTCAAATAACTTCTTTTTTCGCTGGCGTAAAGTGTCTTATAATGAACAATGGAGTAATATGAACTATAAGGATTATTTTCATTACTGACGCTACTCAAGATTGCAAATAAAAACAAACGAAATGAAATTAATTAGTCTGTCTTTTCACGACCAAGGTTACAACGGAATACATTTTATGCGATACTCAAGTCTTTTCTCCTGGAGGAACATTTTTTCACTAATTAATAGAACAATGCAACTATTAGTAAAAAAATTTTATTTAATTATGAATCATTTAATAAAGCCATACAAAGATCATACAAAGTTTTTTTTCCATAATGGCAATTATCTCACAACAATATGACTACGAATCTAGATATCGAAAAAATATGATATTAAATAACGGTATTTGAAATCTTAACGCTTTAAATATTGGAGAGTTGACAAACATTGGATGGCGACAAGCCGCGTTATTCGCGGGCATGTGTGAGCTCATCCAGCTGTTATTCAAAGCGCGAAAACGATCACTTACAGTCATACTCAAGCAAAAAGTGCGTACGCGCGTACGTGCGCAAGCGATAAACCGCAGCTGCAGCAGGCTTCTCATTGTAAGGATCAGGTTCCGAATGGCGCCCAACTTAAGGTCGACTCGAAAACATTGGTCCACCTGCACCCAAAAGTTTCACCTGCGAACGTCTGTTACAAGAATTCGAAGAAATTTTAATCTAGACAGTGCATGAGGAATTTTATAGATAGGGTTGCACATAAAAACATATAAAGCTATGCGTTTGCCCTACGTTACTTTCAAAACTGTAAAAATTTCATTTTTCTTTGCTCTTAACGAATAAAAAAACGAATAAAAAAATTACGTTCCTGAGTACTCCATAGAATGTGGTTACCTTGCACCTATATTTTTTGAATCCCGATGACTAATCATCAATACGTTTTGGGGATATCATTATAAGTTAGGATCGTTAAAAAAGAAAACTAAATTATTAATAATAAAAGCTTATTTTTTATTTTAAAACAGTAGATTTCTTTTGTTTTGGAATTGAGCAATTTTTAAATTTACCCAGGTAGAAATTTCAACGGTCAGCCAATGGTAACCACAGGCACACCATTGGCACAACATTGGTTGCAACCGTCATAAGACGACAGTTGGGACAACCGTTGGGCCACCGTTGGCTCAAAGTTGTCACCAGTTGTGAGCACTTACTCTCACGAAATGTCTCAATAAATAACCGTTGGCCGTGATGGTCGGCCAACGGTTTCATGGTAACAACAATAATTTCTACACACAGTATCTGTGTATTATGAATTTTTTGATTCATATAAAATTAATGTCAAAGATAAGATGGCTTTTCGTTATGAGTCATTTTCAACGATGAATGCTCACGATTGGCAACAACGGTGGCCCAACGGTTGCAATCGGTTGTCGTAGGTATGGAACAAATATAACAACGAGATGAGGAGTTCCGATTGTAGGCATAGCTCAGGTGGTTAAGTATCCACGCGCGTGACATCTCGTGACCGGACCCGAGTTCGATCCCACAACATGACGATTTTTCAGCGGCCTCCTCCGGTTTCTCCAGTAACCATTAAAAATAATATGTGAAGTTTCTCATAACACTAACGAATATAATTGAGAAACTATCAATAACAATATAAATAATTAATTAATTTGTGCAATATCGTATAATAATAAAATATAATAAAATATAAAGCAGTTATGAATAAAATGTAAAGTAGAAATTTGATTAAAATGATATCAAGATAAAGGGAATAATTACAAATAATATAATTATTTATTCATTTATAATTTTTTTAACCGTTGGCCGTCAATCGGCAACAACGGTCAATCAACCGTTAACGACAACGGTTGGTATCAACCGTTGGGCCACATGTAATCAGCGTCACATCCCAACGTTCCACGAATCGTTGATGCCAACCGTCACCCAATCGTCGACAACGTTGGGCCAACGATGTGCCAGTGGTAAATTTCTACCTGGGTACAAACCTGATGCATCTACGGTATAAGTAGGGTATACAGACAATTCGACCAAAGACAATTTAACCACGACAATTCGACCACGACAATTCGACCAAACGACAATTCGACCGAAGACGGCTCAACCGAAAGGCAATTCGACTAGATATTATGAATATGTCACTTTAATATCGTATAAAAATTAAATAATCCAGTCGTAAATATTAATACAGTTTTTATATACAATTTGAATAACTTTATGTGTGCTGCACGATGTTTCTTAAATAAGTTATTACAGCGCGTTTTGTTTCTTAAATAAGTTATTACAGCGCGTTTTTTATATGATTGTACAAAACCTTTTTCAATGTATCTGGAGTTTTTCGGTTAGTATTTGTTTCTATCTTGGCGCCAATTTTAGACAGTCGCATTTCACTATTGGGTTCCTCGTTTTGCAATGCAGTCAAAAATTTAAAAAACGATGCATGTGTTCGCGCAACAACAGTTGCAAATCGATTATGTCCCCCCTCACATTTGTTTGTTGTGCGCGGCAGATCTCGTAATGTGGAATATGTAATATGTAATGTTACATTAGCACTTAAAATCTCTTCCGAGCCTTAAAACCATAATCCAAGCTCGTTTTCATTAATTTAATTCAATCCCGCTTAGTTTCTTAGACTTTATAGGCGCGTGTCAGTAATTGCAGGCTGATGATACTGCTTGTCAAGAGACACAAGCAGATGGGTCGGAAGGAATTAGGAAATTGGCCAGTATTTTGAGTGGAACTATGTTTTGAAAGAATAACACAGTCGTAAGCCCTCAGGCAAATTAGGTGTTATGATTTGACTGATAATCGAATATAAGTTAATCTGCGATGAAGGAGATTTCAATTAGCCGGCTGATGAAAAAGCCAACTAGTATATCGTTTGTAGTACTCTTATGACATGTATCTTCAGGCTTTTGTATGGTTAAATTAAAATAAGACTAGGTTTAAAATAATCGTTACATTGGAAATAAAAAAATGCTTTTGAAAAACTTTTCTATTATCAGTTTTTTCATGACATTAACCGACGAAAATAAACATTATTAAATCAAAATTTTTAATTGAACTTAGACTGGCAAAAAGAAACAAGACTATTCGCTTGCTCGTCAAGCAGTTTCTGCTTTCTTGAAAAAACACCTTGAAGTTAGCAACTATTACAGGTTATGAGAAAGCAGATTCTGCTTGCTCAAAAATAAAAAAATTGGCAACACATCAGTCAATACAACTGGACGAGCAAGCAGAATCTGCTTGCTCGCCAATCAGATTTTGCTTTTTTACAAGTTAGTCAATTCGACTTGCCTTATGAAAGCAAAAAGTCTTGTTTTTTTTGTCAGTGTACTGAAAAGATAAAAGGGACTTGAATAAGAATAAGCGTTGGTGATTCAAATTTTGTATAAAATAAAAAATATAAATATTACAAATTTTGATTAATTTACAACACGATTAACATCAACCCAATTACTTTAGAGGCCAATGATCAGCTTTTTTTAAAACTAGAAAAATGAAGGCGCGCCCTCCGGGCGCTTTTACCCGAAAAATTTTGAATTTTTTAGATAAAATTTGTATAATTAAATAATTACAATGTTGTTTGTAAAATGTGTTGTCAGTAAAATGTGAGTGTACGATGGCATTGCAAAATTAGGTCGAAATCTTTTCTCAAGTTAATTTAGGATTTTCAAAATTGTAAGAAATATTTTCCTTTTAAAAACTTAGGAAAATGTATAAAAACTAATTAAAATTAACTCGTTTAAAAGACGTGATCAGTTATAATGGAATGAAAGCACATTAAGAAAACTAATCAGATTCTAAAAACACTAAATTCCCAAGACGTATAAATTCCTATAGTACTTTGAAATTTCATATTTATACGCAAATATTGATATTTTCTCTTATCGAAAATTTAAACCGAATTTCATGATATTGAGAATTATAAGTTTTCGTATATATTCATTTTGCACTTTTTGTTTTTTATATTAATTTTTGATTGAAACTTTTTGATATTGGAGTTTAGAGGGAATAATTTTTTTTAAAATTTAATTCCGATGAATTATACATGTTCCGAAGTTAAATGATCGCGCCCTATCGCGCTCAAATAATTTTTTTCCGAATTTAAATGATCGCGCCTGATCGCGCCCGATTGAATCGATAGATCGGAGTGCGCGCGCATTTGATGTCTTCGACGACAACTTCAGGTCGGGATGAACTTTTTAGGAATGGAATTTAAATGATCGCGCCTGATCGCGCCCGATTGAATCGATAGATCGGAGTGCGCGCGCATTTGATGTCTTCGACGACAACTTCAGGTCGGGATGAACTTTTTAGGAATGGAAAGTCTTTATCAACGACATCCCTTGTAAAAAAGATCATATATTGACAATCTATTAACCTTTATCAGTAATATATTGACAATACATGAACAATGTAAAATAATTTTGCTACAGCACGAGAATCGATCTCGGGCCCTTGTAGGTATCAGTTAGCGTCTTTGTCCACTGCTCCATCTGCTTCAATAAATATTTCTATCGAAATGAGCCACATACTTGAGGACTATTTTTTATTGGAAATAGTTCAATATGAATGTCTTTTTGTCAATAATACTTTCTATAATGTTATTTTGTTATAAATCTTCAAGTTTTTTAATCCGATCCAAAAAAGTTATTTATAAATTTATTCATAATTTTTTAAAGTATAGTTTATCATTATATCATTTATAGTTTATCCATATATATCATAAAAAATCAATATAGCTAATCTTTCTGAATGATTCAATCTTTTGTTACTAAAGAATTTGTTAAAATCATTAACAAATCACTCTTTACAAGTCTATTGAAAATCACAAGCATCTATTCGCAGAAGCTAGACTTTTCACAAATCGGTGAAATTATTTCAGATTATATTAAATGTTTTGTTATAAAAAAATTATTAAATATCCGAAAAAAAGTTTTAGAGTACTCAAAATAACAATATTTTATTTAACAAAAAATAACAAAGAAATTAATAATGTATGGCAAAGAATGGAATTTTGATTGTCATACATATATTGTCAATATATTGTTTGCGAAATATCATACATTGCCAATGTATTGCAGTAAATCAAATTTCATTGTTTATGTATGGTTAATACATTGTTTGAAAATAATATATTGTCAATATATTAACTATGTATGGTCAATATAGGGACAATGTATTATTTTGTGAATAATATATTGTCAATATATTATTCTTATATGGGCAATATACGGATCTTTTTACAAGGGCATAGACTTTGCGAGCCAGAGCAAGTGCCATCGCTCTAAGCAAAATAACAATCTTCACAAAATAATCGCATTAGTTTTGGCACTCTTTGCCTCAACTTGTAAAAGATGAATCGTTTAAATTTCGGTTGAAAGGTGTTTCTTGATGTTGAACAAAAACTAAATGCTCGAAAGCGTACAATTTAAATGAATGGGCATTGCAAGAAATCGCTCTGTATTGCGTATATATATATATTTTCCGAGGCCACAAAATCGCCGACGAAAAAGAAGTTCGGCACACCTTGCATGGCAGGTGCCCTTACATCAACACAGACTGTCCCTTTGACTTTGTAAAAGTGCGCTAGACGCAAAAATATGTTAACACTGGACGCAAGTAAGCACCGTGACCTCTTTGATAAGAATCTACAAAGAGTTGGCAAAAGGAGAGCGTCAGATGTTTTGAAAGGTAGATCACAGAAGCAAGCGCGTGACCCTGAGAATTGACCAATTCATAATATGTACAGTTAAGAAATTCACTCTGCGTCGATTAAAGTGTGCAAGTGTGACCAAAGAACCCTTCCACGCAATGTAGTTACTTCAAGTGTAGTTATATTCAATTACTGAGACGTTTATTTGAAGTGAACGTACGGGTGTATAATTGCTTGTATTTAGAGATAGTAGATCAGCTCTCTCAAAATACATTTATAACGCTCGCCGACCAATTACAATGATAATTACTGCTAATTATGTATTCCTTTCGATCTTATTTGTCAAAAAATATTGTTTACAAATTTTTAAATGCATTATTACAGTCATGTTTTTTCAACTTTAGTTAATAAAATTGATCATATTCGAAACATACTTTCAACTTTAAAATCATCTTTTACAACAATTTATCGGCATTATTTTATATCAGAAAGACATAAAGAAAATTACAACCATTCGGATCCACTTTTTTCCTTCGCTACCATAACAATAAGTTCTGCTTTATGATCACTAAAAGACAAAATTAAGGACACAATCGTTTTACGGAGTTTATATACGTGTCTCCGACGATTATGCCATGCGAACCCTTCACGACAGTTCTAGAAACTTTTATTTTTGGCAGAAGTCAGATCGCTATCAAGTTATTACCGGATAGTGGATTTAATTTGTTGCCAGAAGACAGTCACACAAGAATCAGACATTTTTTCCGCTCATCAATTACGAAATAGGAAGGATGGATGCGATTATGTGATTAAAGGGAAGTTTTTTCGAGTGTGTTAAGATAGTGAATGAGTTGAAGGAGCAAAAATTCTAAATAAGTGGAAACGGTTGTTTGCTGGATAACGATAGTGGTATATTAAACACAAGTTGTGTTATTCGGATATGGAACCTGGAATTAAGTCCTCATCATTATTACGTTCTTTCTGTGACAACGCGATAATATAATAATAGGTTTATAGTTTCCGAAAATCGTACGTAAAATCGTAACTTCCAATGGGTTATGGACATGACGAATGAGAACAAACGACTAATGATTCAATTGTCCAGTGTTTTTTAATCATTGATCAACGATCCGATGATCAGTGACCAAATGATCCAACAGTCAAATGATACTGCGATTATCAAGGATCGATGCTCTAGACATTTGGATAGTTGGATCACCGTATAATTATATTAATGGTAAAAATTCTCAAATGTTTGTTTTCACACATTAACTATTAAATACCCTGAACTAAAAAGCACTTACAACAAAACTTGCAATCAGTAATTATGATTTCTTAGAACAATTTTCTTTATGTTTTGCAAAAAAATATTAAAATTTCAAATACTTTCAAATATCGTTGCATGCTTGCACGAGGGATTTGTCATTCAAATTCGAATAGACGTTGCGTCGGTCTTTTGTTTATGTTATTTATAACGTTAGTTGACAACAGTCAGTCTTGTCAAAAAGCTTGAAGAGTCAAAAACGTGTTGAATTAAATGAAGCGAGTTCTTTTGTTTTTTTTATAAAACGTTCGTTGTTATTTCTCGTGTCTTACGCGCAACATTTTGAGGGCTCGTCCGGGATACCGGAATGTAAAAGCGCGTCGAGATCGCAAAAGTGACAGTTGTGTCGTGTCAAGTCAGCGGGATGCCAGCAATCAGGTCGCCGGTCACAAGGGCAGCCAAGGACAGGTCTCGACAACTTCAAGTTGAGTTGCAGCGAGAACGAGAGAAGGTCGCAGCTTTATTGAAACAAAATGTCTCAAAGAGCATTTGGAGAGGACGCAGGTTATCGCGGATGGCAGGTCAGAGGGAACTGTGGCTAAGGAACTCTTTGTCAACGTGAGGCCGTGTTGTTGGCTGAGCGAGCGAGGCGAGAATTGTTGGAACATCAACTCGAGACAAAAGGAACACGCCTAGACAAAGACGAGGCCGAAGTAGAGAATTTGAATGACGGAAATTCCTCGTGCAAGCATGCAACAATATTTTTATTGCGTTTGATAAGAAAAAGTAAGTATCTATATATGAAACTAATTTTAAGAATGAATTCGACGGTATTTAGTTACGTTAACTGAAAGTGTTTAGTCTTGATCGGAAAATTTCGACGTACTACATGACTTTCATAGTTATATCTCGACTATTCGGAACTATCTGACAATGTATTGTCATGTAAAAATAGTGACCGAAATATAAACTTATCTACAAAAAACGTGGCATCTTGCAGTACTTAACAAAGCGAGGCAATACTTGTACGCGTCAAAGCTGTCTAGTATTTCATTTTATGTAAATATTTTGCGTAGCAGCATATTTTCGGAAAAAATTTTCGAGGCCGATGCCAGGACCGATAAATCATACTGACCAGTCAGTGTCTGGGCTACGGAAGTTTTTTAGCATATGTATGGAGATCGCGAGCGAAGATGTAATCCCAATATATCGGGCACTACATCCGCGCAAAAAAGCGCTTTCTTTTGACCAGGGTACGATTGCTCCTCCTTCACCTCGCTCTAGGCCAGGACCCGTAGTCCAGAATCGAGACTGTTGTTCTGCGGAGGGTGGCAGCCGATGGGTAAACGCCGCGGCTGACTGAATAAAAATTATGGAATACGTTGCATATAAAGTAAGTGAAAAACAGACGGAGATGATGAATTGCTCGCGAGAGTTCAGAGAGTGGGAAGATAACGGCCACAGCCATCGATCACCAGCCACACACCCGGCAATGACGTGTCGTTGCTGTGCTTTTCCTCCTTGCAAGTGTATAAGAAAATCTCAGAGGATTGTTTGCATTTTTTGCGTTGTTTCAAAAGTACAAGGGACCGAAACAAACAATCTCTTCAGATCTTTTTAAAAGCACAGCTTATATATGATTGCAAATTAGAATGAGAAGGGACACACAAACTTTAATCGAAAAAGTAAGAGAAAAATAGTATCTCACACGAAGGTAGATGGATACATCAGCGATAATATTTGCAGAGTGTATCTTTATTTGATATTTGTTTACGATCATAACTTTGAGTTCCGATTGTTTTAAGACATAATTTTGATAACATGACATTATTTTTAAACTATCCTTCCTTCGGATGATCTACAGATATCACTGTTATTTTTTTTTTAAACCGTATATAGTGGTCACGAATCAAATAAATCAAAATGACTTTCCCAACTACGTATTATTAAATTACAACAACAAAACATGATCGATCAGAACAATCTGCAAATATGAAAGATTTAATTAGTCTACCGGGCAATCATGGCACATGAATCACATTTGAAAAATTTCGCTACAACTGGCACCACTTTTTATTTATCTTCGTGCATGAAATTGTTTCAAAATTAAAATTACGCTGTAAATATTCATTGCGACTTTTTAATTTCATATTGCAATAACAACCCGGTTTCCTCTCTACTTATATAACCTCACTATTTAACTTATTTTTTTTATCTAGAGTACAATAAATTTGACCGTCAACGTGCAGTTATTATGATTGCATTGAATCTGTAATTAAATTGTAGAATCGTGCGTAAGAGTCACATTTTATTAAGTCTGCGATTAAAACTGCGAGATCTACACATATACAGAATAAGATATATCCAAATTCATTTGAACAATACATTGCTGGAACGTTGTCAATTTTGTTACATCTTCGCATCTCGCATCACGTACATTGTTACAAAGTCACATTATGTCCCTTAATATTCTATATTTAGAAATTTATATTGTTTCCGGGAAATGGCCTATAATTTTATGGTCTGATCATTCTTTTATGGAAAGAAAACGTTGTAAATACAATGAAAAAAATTTACATCAAAAATGTTTGTCATGGACTAGCAAATGAGTCGAGTAAAGGCGCATGAAATAAAAAGCATGCTTCCTAAATTTTTTTATGGTTAAGCTCGCGGTCGTTGAGGTAATTAGGCTTAATTACACGTGAAACCTTATTTTGAAACATTAAAAAAAATAATTAGGTCGGTCTATATTTCTCAAGAATAATTGTATATTACGCTACAAGGGAGGGAAACGAGCGTTTCCTCTGTAGGTGAAGTGACCGCACGAGACTATACCGAAGGCTGCCGAAGATAGCACGAGGTGTAAGCAAGTGCAGGCCACTTCTCCCGAGGTTAAACGGTTGTCTCCTTCCATGCGGCATATGTATTTTTTCATAACGAGTTCATCAAAGAAGGCTAACTTCTCCGATTTGTCGGGAGAAAAACATTGTATTATTCCCAAGGTGTGGTGTTATTTCCTGTTATTATGCTTGTTACTATATATGGTTGTACTAACAAAGATTCTGTAAGAATTTTTTTTGTTAGAATAATTTTATCGCAATAATATTCGTGTAGCGGTGATACCTAGAAAATTCGTTGTCTTAGTTGAGGACTTAAATTGATCCGTCTGACCCAGTCACCTAGTTTGTAATGAGTGATGTCAATTATGCGTATAGTCGTGGGGCGGGTAAAATTAATGCAGCGAGGTAAAATTTACAAGTGAAATTCGTGCGTGCTGAATGAGCGGGAGAGATCAAATCTTAAACAAGGGAAGCGTGCGGAAGAATCTGTGATTGTGTTCGATCAGATGCACGTATCAGAATAATTAAGGGCAAATTTCAAATTCTATAAAATCTGTGGTGATTATAGACAGCACCAGTCAAGTATTTTTGGGACTTGTCTTGTTGGAGTTTTGAATATAAGATTTTTATATCAAAGAAATACGATGAGTTACACGATTTTTAGTCAATTATAGTACAAAATATGAATGGAATGCAACAACTCATGTTCAAAAGGTAAACTTTCAGAATTACACGCGATTTTTGCAAAAATTTGACGCTTTTCAAAATGTTACTTAACTGGTTTTTCTTAATCACCACCGAAATAATTCAAATGTTTTAAAATGGCAATCGTTTCACGTTCGGTTGCAATGTATTATCTCGTCGTAAAACATGTCATAAATTGTTATAATTTTTTTTTAATATTGATGATGTGTAGTTCCATATTTTTTATGCAAGTAAGTAGTGCAATACAAGCGTTTTTTTTTCAAAGTATTAATGACTATATGAACAAACAATGTATTCCTTTATACATCCATACATGTAAACGGATATGGGTGACTCCACAAGAAACGTTCTTTTAGAAGGACCGAAAAGTATAGTCAAAGTCAAAATGACTTTTTGTAATCGAGTTTCTCTAATAAGAGAATAGATACTGCACGCAATTAAAAACTGGACATTATTTGAAAATTCAAATTACTCATGAGATGAGTTTTGGGAAAATGGGTAGTTAAAATGTTGGATAAGTACTAATTTATTTGACATTTTATAGAACTAGCTAAGAATCGTTCCAAGAGCAAAGTAAATTCACCAGGCGGGATTCGTCAAAAGACAATTTCGAAGTGCAATGTAAAGCTGAGTTTGGAAAAGACGAGTTGAGGAGGTGCGCGAGCAAGTAATAAGTGAGGCGAGAAAGTGCGACAGGGTGCGAAAGGTGGAGTAGTGGGCTTCCATCTCGACTCTCTTGCGAGGCTCAAAATCTGCATTTCAGGCCAGACCCTGAGCCATTTCAAACGTCGTCTAGCGAGGTTGTACCCGGAGCGTGACGGGAGACCGAGAGTTTTCGAGCATCTCGCAAACACTTCTCTGCGCGCTGGAAAAGCCTATGCTATATCTAGCGCGGTTATAACCCGTAGACCAAGAGGACTTCTCTCGTCTCGTTGGTGTCGCCTTGTGTTATCCTACTTTTGCTTTCGCTTCTAGTATTTGCTTTGGAAGAGTGCAGCGTTGCGCCGCCGCTTTATTCGACGAGAGGACGCGCGAAGATGGGATCAGCATTTTCCAAGGACATATTACCTTCGAGAGCAATCGTTATTTCAGCGAAACGCATCGCCGAGGCAAAAGGGAGACAATCATACTATCTTCTCCCCTTGCTTATATAATCATCGTTACATTCTCACGTTCCTTGTTATCCCTGTAATGTCATCGCTTTTGATCGACGTTCTGCTTTGAGTGTTTCTAAATGCTTTGGGAGTAATTGCATACCGAAATAATTGTCATAATTTTGAGCATCTATACTCTTTAATCCTGAAAATTTTTCATTTATCACTTTTATTTTTCCTTGAATAACATTTTCTTCAGTGTTATTATTTATAAAAGAATACATATAATATTCGACATAAATGATCCTACATCTGATAGTGCAAAATTAATTTATTGAAGAA
The DNA here is from genome assembly GCA_020615435.1 of Telenomus remus. Taxonomy (NCBI): domain Eukaryota; kingdom Metazoa; phylum Arthropoda; class Insecta; order Hymenoptera; family Scelionidae; genus Telenomus; species Telenomus remus. Next base: position 5,895,702 of record CM036336.1, read on the forward strand.
AATGGTTTGTTGAACTTTCAAAATTGTGTTCGAAAATGTATTTTCACACAAATACAAAGGTCACTTGAGTTAAAAGTGACTTTTAGATACATTTTCCAAAGCGTCAGAAAATCAATTATGTGGCCCTAGGTGGCTTGAGAGAAAAGTAACATAATTTTGTTTTCAGGTGCTACAAAATTGGGCAAACTTTTAGCTCAACCAAAGTCATTGACAACGCTATTGATTCATTATTTTATTTTACTTATGACATTCAACTAAGACAAAACTTTCCAAGCTAAAGTCCAATGCTTAGATAACGCCAGAGCCACGCGACACCTCTGTAAAAAGGCGATAATTAATTGTTATGCAGTTCTACCGCATCTAACTAGTCGGATTTATTCTGTTGACTGCCTTATGCATCCGCATTTTGTACCTCCTTTCTGGCGAGACCCCATGACTGGTCTCTCCTTCTCTTTTCGTTCTAAAAACCAGCGTTCTGATGATGTATGGAAATGTATGCGTAGGAACAGAGCTTGGCATTTTTCCGGCCATCATGCCTTCATTTCCAACTGAAATCAACGAGACTCTCCAAGCTTTTCTCGCTACCGACTCTGTGCATCATTCGTTTCCTTGACAAAACATCCCTTTATCATTGTTTCGTCTATTGCTGACGCGCTCGTTAAAACTTGTATCAAACTCTTTTAACTTCGGTATAAAATTTTTCTGTGCAATTTATTACAGAGTCTTCGATCCGATCGACAGAGGACGAGTCGTCGCAATGAATATTCGATCCTAACAATATACAGTGCAAACTCAGATGATACGTCTCGTTCTCATTGCAGCGTCGTAATGACAGATCTTCATACATTGGAAAAATCGAGGAAAAATCATGGGGCCTCTGTAACCTCGTCTAGTGTCAGCCCTAACTTTCTCAAACAAAACGTTCAAAACGTACAGTAAAACAACACAGACTTTGAAAAAGTCCAAACACTGTGCCACATCTAACAAAGTCCCGGTTTTTCAAAGTTTCTTAAAAAATACTCTGCCACAGGCAGAAATTTTGTCGAAAAATTCTATAGCTTATTACTCCTGAAAAGACCATACTGTAGATGTAGACCATACTTAGCCTTCTTAACTTTTGGAAGGCTACTTATATTCGCAAGAAGAAAAAATTTCCGACGACATCAACCGAATAGTAGTAACTATAGTTCTGGTTGCTGATGTATTCTAAATTGTTAAAGTCGAGTTGTTGTACATCTCCAGAATTTTTAAGATCTTCTCATGTCTACATTTTTTTAATTTCATTAACTTCTAAAATGTGCAGTGCCATCTATATTTAGAGACTCACCGGCAGACTGTTATGATTGTAGGATCATGTAAACTCAACTTATCGGGGTGTAAAAAAAGTTTTTACGTCCCTCACGAACAGTGACGCCCGCTCTTGGACTAAAAAAATCAGTGTTAGACTGATTAACTCCTTTTTAGCAGATCATACTTTTATCGCGTTTTCTTGAAACATTGACGGATCCTTTTTTTCAAAAGACGGAAACTTATCGGATTTCTGTTCTATAAGATGCAATTTTAGTCAGTTTTAAAAATGTCTCGTAATTTTACGATGAAAATGATAAGTCTTACAAAAATGCGTATGAAGTAATGAGGCGATACCGAAAAAGTAAAGATACTTATTATAAGATAGTTACATTCTTATTATATTTGTAAAACTTTAGTATATAGAACTTTACTGAAATTTTTCTGATGTATTCGTCCATGATGTAATAATTAGTTTAAACTAGTTCAATCCAGCCTACCACAAATAATTAGTTGTCAAATTGTATAATTTAACCACAGGGCAAAGTAAATTATAAATATAATTCTAACGTTTTTTCAGAACGTAAGCAGCCTTGCAAACACGACTGTTTACATGCATTTCAGTACCTTATAAACATTTTGCATTTTAAATTTTCCTAATTCGGTTATAATCGCAACAATGTTGTTTTACAAGTCACTCGTACTAACGTCACATTGTCACACTACATGGAAAGATGCATTATCTGCTTGTGCCGGAAATTCAAGCTGTGTGATCGCCTACCAGCTCTAAACTGCCTACATCTGCGGAATATTATTAATAAATTACACAACTGGCCACAGCGTTTATAACGCTCACCACAATACTGCGTAGGCAGTTGCTCCCGGTCGTGCAGTATAGTTTTTATTGGTATTGTTTCAGGAGCCATCAGAAAAAGTTTGCACACGAATGCTTTTCATGCCAAGCTCGTGGGTTTCGATCGTATAAAATTGCATCAACCAGATGTTATATATTTTTACGTTTTTATTCGTTTATTTTTCGTACAAAATTTGTCTAGCTAATGTGATATGGTATATTTATACATTTTTCTCTTCTGCTATTCACTACATCAACTTGGCTGAGGGCACCTGAATTTTTATTATTATCATTAATTATGTTGGTTACAACTTTAACATTAACATAAATATAACTCGAGTTATTTATGCCATGCGACACGTGTATTTGAAAATGCGTATGACACCACTTACATAATCATTGCATGTATGTGAATTTATGTGTCACGAAGTAGCAGAGCTTTGGACGAGTTACGAGTATAACGTATACATAGCCTGCTTTATATATTACATATTATATACACGTACCACCTAAGTACGCGTAGGTACACTTGTAGATTTGTACATATAGTCACAAGTGTGTATATAGGCACTAGATGTACACATGTCTGCGTACGTACACCCAGTATATAAAGCTGGTAAGTAGTAGATTCGTAATGGCTACTAGGCAGTAGGTGGCAAGGCTGCGTGACGAGGCAATTGCAAACCGTGACTAAAATATTTAAAAATATGTATCTTTCTGGCCGGACTACCGTCCAGTTCTAGTTCCAGTTCTCGTACCCGATCCCCGGACTCCTGCTCGTCGCTATATTTATTTCATGTTTCCTTCCTGCTGCACAGTCATACAGTTGCACCGCAAAGTACGTTGCAAGAACGCAAGGAATCTTCATTGGTTCCTCATTGCTGGGCTGTCGTAATTACTTGCATCGCTTCCCTGACAGCCCGGCAAGTTAATTTCAAGAAAAAAAATAAAAATAAAAAAATGAGAAACATTGTTTTTAAGAACCCCTTTTTTTATTCTATTGATTACATTTTTACAACATAAAATTTTGAATCAAAATGAAGAAAATCTCACACATTCCTGAGAGAAAAGCGTGGGGCGCTCATACGCAAACATCATGATTAGTTTGTTTTTTTCGTTCTGAAATTTCTAAATGTACTCGTTGCAGACATATTTTCGAAGTTGAGGAAGTAAATTTTAAGACTCTACATTGAATAGAACGAACAAAGAACGAAAGATTCCGAGCATTTCAACTAAAAATCGGTTTTTGTTACTTAAAAACGAAAACAACATCAAGAGAGTCGGGAATATGCTGAAAAGTTCCATCTGTTTGCACTGAGTTAAAGGTGGTTATCTTATAACGTTACAAGAGTAGATGTTCCGAAGTGAACCTTCGGAAAAAGTGAAAAGCGTTTTATAAAAATAAAAATCAACGAACATCGTACAAATGGTCTGTCCTGAAACGGAAAAGTGTATGATTTTTAAATCATTATATCGAGTTGAAGTACAAAAATAAAGAAGCAAAATGCGCTTTTGTTATTCAATTTTGATTTTCCGAGCGGCAAAGGTTTGCGGGTCGCTCAATTTTCTCGCCACGGGAGCACGTATAATTATCATAAGCACACACCTGGGAAAAGAAAGATCGAATGTTAACATTAGCATACAAAGAATGAAAAGAAAATCCGCAGGCAGAACAGCAACGTTTAAGTGCACGGGAATTTTCTCTAAGCGCCACCTACAAAATGATGGAGAGCACAAAATTTGATGTCAAGGCCGGGAAAGAATTATCGGGTGCAATCGCAACGCATACATTAGCCATGTGAAATTTCGGGCAGAATTATTGAAATTACACGGCTGAAAGTGGAGAAACAAAAAATGTGAAGAGAGAGAGAGAGAGAGAGAAAAAAGCAGAGAGATATAATTGTTTCCGTAGAATTTTTTAATGTACACGCAGAGTATTGATTCACCGATAAGCGATGGCCAAAAGCTCAAACAGACATCTTTGCATGCATATTCATGATTTTTGACCGGCCGTATCGAGAGAAAAAGGAAGTAGTTTCCTGCGAGTTATGGTACGCAAAGGACTGCGATGTGACAGGGCGCATACTAATCAGCGGGAACACGTGAGTCTTCCGCCGTTTTCGACAGTTGTACAACATTTGAGCAACCGATGCACACGCGTTTCACAAAACATATCGTGTACCTAATCGTTTCAAAGTCCACCATGCCTGCAAATTGCAATCTTCATTCAGTCATGTAACATATTTTGACTACACGTTTACAGACTACAATATCTCAAATCTGACGTACTTCCGAACTAATTATGCACCGTACGCTTATATTTAGAAGTAACAGCTAGAATTCATGATCAAGATATTTCGAAACAAATCAGCATCAAAGAAAATACCGTAAAAATTGACATCAATTATAAATTGAACCAATTATTCGTTTATAATATAATGTAGCAGGTAGCTAGGCTGTATGAAAATTTTCACCATTTGCGAAATGATTGTGGCTATTTAATGAACGAGCATTATAATTAAGTAATAACTACATCGAATCACCTTTCATTACGCATATCACGAACTTGTAAGAACGCATTTAATTATCACACTGTAATTTCACTCTTTATCCTTAAATTACAACATTTGCGGTAAAATCAATAGTTTTGGAATATATTATTTGTCAAACTGCGCGTGTCAAAAACGTACTGAACACTGCGAATTGTTATCTTTTGCAGAAAAACCGTTATCCAAAGCTGATACTATCGAAGAAAGAGAAGGTGTGATGGTATGAGGCGACTTTGCTGGCGGTAGCAGTTAGCACCCAAATAAAATAAGGATGAAAAAAACGAAAGGTACGAAAAATAAGTCGGCTCTTATCTCGTCCCCGTCCCGTTCCGTTTAGTCTATGCATATTCACGAGTTGTCCTCTTCCTCTTTGCCGTGTGCTTCTCTCTTTACCAACTTCCTTTTTCCCTTGTTTCTTAGCGCGCTACCTCCCCTCGTTGTACAACGTCGTTTTCACCAGCGAGCTCGTATACGCGGACTCTATACTTACAGCGTCTGCCACCCGCTAATTTCTAGCCTCCTTCTTTAATTGCGCTACAACGATAATAAGGCCAGGCCGCGTACACGCGGGATGTGTGTGCTAATGTGCATGGGGTGGAACTATTTCGCCAGCTGAAACATGCCATGAAAATTTGCTATTAATAAGTCACTTTCGGTCTACATTTCAAGGGGTGGAATCCTGTACTTTATTGATCATTTTCGCGATCAAAGACGGAAACATTCCATTTTATAGCCGGCTGTTTATACTCGGTTTGTTATTTCTTCTTTGCATTTTTTCCTCGCCTAATGTTCGTTTTTTGACCCGATAAAGTCTACTATACTGCGTTTGTTTTAAATTGTGAAAAATACGTACTTTAAATTTTTTTCTCTAAACTTTTGGTTGAAAACGGATTTGCATACTTTACACTATAATATAAAAAATAAATAAAAGTTTCGTAACAGAAAGCGGTTGTTATGTTAACACACGATAATACTGTGATTTTTTAATTACTGGAAACAAACACATTGTTTATTATTTTGGTAAAATTTGAGAAAATCAAATATTAATATTTGATAACTTGCTACCAGTTATATTTGACGAAGATTTTATTCCTAGGCTACTTTGAAAATGATTTTTATCTATTCATTTATAACTTGTAAGAATTAGAATGATATGCTTCCCAAGATTCTCTATTTGATCAGTATCGAAACTTTGATGCATTCTATCATTGAATATTGATTAGTTACGATTGGCGTGATAAGAATATTTTTCTTGCAGATCTACCGGTGATCAAGGCGGAAAGCACTTGGTTGACCTTCTAGAGGAAGAATTGTCGTTGTTTTCGGGGTCTCTGCACGTGAACAACGGTCGAAACAATAGCATCGGTGCGTATAGTTAGGCCCGATCGGTCAGCCGCCGGATGGCGGCGGTGCTCCTTTGTTTTCGCATGCTGGTCGCGTATATTTTAGTGGAATAAGGTCATGCTACCGAGACTCCTTGAGGAGGTACGCCATCGTCGGAGGACCGACACAATGGCACCGCTAGACGATACGTGGTTGGGATGTATTGTATTGCTTGCCGTGACATGGCCGCGAGCGCGACTTATCGCATTCTTATAACGTGCGTGACACGTCGTTGTATGCCGTGTACGCATTACAAACGTATTTCAGAGACACATACAAAAGTATATTCCTTAAATTTGTGAAAGATGGCACTCAACACTCTTCATCAAATGATGTGACTTTATAATTTAAGTATAATTTTAGACCATTAAAAAATTAAATGTGGAAAATTTATAACAGTTCAAAGCACTGTTGTTGAACAACAAGAGAATAAATCGCATTCAATTATACGTGAAATTCATTCGTGTTGTACATTTGAATCAAAACCAAATCTGAAAAATCTCACAATTTCCGTCCAACATCATCTCAGGCGTGCAATCGTTTATTGAAAACAAAAAGTCATTTTTCATCCAGACTATGATCCTCTCAAAAATGTCACTAATAAATTGAAGACTATTATTTTTTCCATTGATAATGTATATCACATTTCCCTAATATACAAAACAATGTAAAATCAAGCTTTCTTGATTTTACGTTGTCATCTTGTTACAATATAGGATGATGTATGTTAATAGTACATCGTCTGCACATCGTTTTAATTTCACGTCTCACTCTTAGCAAGTAGTGAAGCCAGTGGAGGCTATTTACTGCCTTGACTTTGAGCGGGTCAGAAAGCACACACGGTGGATGGGTGCGGCATGTGACATTCCTTCTCGAAGAGCTGCGATGGGCATTGTTCCATCATGTCGTGTCGCACCTCGCTCACGCCTTCTTCACGTGGCACACAATTCACAATACGTGACTTCTTGGTTTCACCACAATATGTAAGTTTATTTGCTTGTGTACACTTTAATGTTCAACATTTGGCAAACCGTACAACCAAACCGATGAGACAATCGTAAAGTTAATGATATTTTGAAGAAAATAATTGCCGCAGAGTTGAAAAGCTCCCATCAAAGTGGCAAAAAAGGGGGGATGATTAGCGCAAACTTGGTCCTGGTTATTCAGTTCACTTCCTTGCTTGTTTCTAGTAGTAAGTACACGAGCAGCTTATTGGGTTTGCGGGTAAGGTGCGGTAATGCCTGATGGCGGCTTACTCGACCGCTCACCTGCTGCTCATTAGAAGCCTTATCGCTAATTAATCCGTATATCTACTGCGTCACGGATCTCGTGTCCTTCGCAGCCTGGTTCCTCGTTTTCTCTCTCGCTATACTCATTATACTTTCTGAACTCGTCACCCTCGTTTCAGGCCTGCCAACTTTGCACTCATTATTTTTTCTGCGTGGCGCAACACGCGTGCTCAATTAATATTTTACCGCGTCGATCTCCAATCGCAAGCCTACGGTGCGCAGTGTCAAGACACTTTGATCTTCTTCGTGATTATTGCCTTACAGGACAAAACTTATCGGCGTCTCTTCATGTTTATCAGTCTTTGCGTTTAGCTTTTGATTGCGCTATTCACTCTCACTTTAGGGAAGGATAATGAAGCTGACCTAGACCAAGTGGATATCTCGGGAGCCCAAATCTGAGCAAATGCAAATCAGAGGACGTCGACCGTGCCGCGGAAGCAGATCGCCCGTGCAACAGGAAGGAATGCAGCTGAACAGCAGGCGCGCCCGCATGCAAAGACCCGGCAACTTGTTAATTATTAATCAGCATGTTTAATTCATAATGCACACTATGCCTGTTTGTTTGCTTGATGCGCGCTAAGGTCCTCCACTTGCGGAACGCTTAAATGTTACGACCGAGAGATAAAAGGAGATCGTACCAATGGCCACAATACGGAAGAGAGAGAGAGAAAGAGAGAGAGAGAGAGAGAGAGAGAGAGAGAGACAGGCTGCTGTCAAATGATCTGAGTGTTTTGGTATGCTTCTGCAATTCCCCGGAGCATTAACCACGATCCCTCGCTATTTATTCACATCGTGCACCACGCTAACGCAAGGTCGTCTTGAATGACGCGCATCTATGATTTATTCTTCGCACCGAATCATTTAAATTTTACAAGAAAAAATGAGTCAACATAGGAAAACAAAGAGAAACATTTTTTGGGTGATGAATTTCGTTGGTATTACAAATTGTAAGATAAATATATAATTTATAATTTGAAACCAGTGGATGTCATCTACCTCGATTTTTCCAAGGCATTTGACAAAGTCCCCCCACGCCGGCTACTCAACAAGCTTCACCTTTTTGGCATTCTGGGAAACTGCTGGCTTGGATTGAGGCGTACACGTCCAACCGTACGTTTCAAACCAGGGTGGGGCAGACTCTATCCTCCATTCATACGGCGCCCAGTGGCGTTCCTCAAGGCTCGGTTTGGGTCCTCTGCTTTTCATCCTATACTCATCGGATCTCCGTGAGTAAACGCAGTCAGAATACCAGAAGTATGCGGATGCCAATAAGCAGTAAAATAACCCAGCTACACACGGAGACCAACTCCAAGAAGACCTCGAAAACGTTGCGCGCTGGTCCCTCATCTGGATGATCTCTCCGAACCCAGAGAAGTGTACTACACTACACCTAGGGGAAACCAACCCCCACCGTGAGTACACGCTGCACGGCCACCCTCTTGCTCCGACCACATTGCAAATTGACCTGGGGATAATCATAAAGGAAGACCTGAAGTGGGACCTCCAAACGATATCCGTGGTAAAGAAGGTGAATTCCTTACTTTACCGGATACGCAGAGCCTTCGTCGAGATTGATGCCCACCTGCTACGCCAGATTTTGATGACGTACGTCCTGCCCCTCATCGAGTTCAGATCTACCATCTGGTCCCCATACCTGGACAAGGAGATCGTGGCCTTTGAACGCACCCTGAGACGGACGTCGAAAATCCGCAGGGAACTACATTCCTTACCTTATAAGGAAAGACTGCGGGAACTCCAACTGAATAGCCTCGCTGACAGACGACACCAACAGGACCTGACTGAAACCTTTCGGGTTCTGGAAGGGTTTTACAACGTCCCGGGGATGGACAGAAACTTCTTGAGAGCAAACACCCCCCATCTCCGTGAGCATCCTCTGAAACTGAACCTGGACTAGATATCCAAGCAGTATCGAAAGCACTACCTGAGCAACCAGGTGGTCAGTGCATGAAATGCACTCCTTGCAGCCTGCATCGTCTCTCATACCATCCCATCATTCAAGGCCTCAGTTTTTCGCCATCTCCACGGTGGAACCTGACCACACGCGCACAGTCAACTTCCTGCTCATGTTTTGCACAATCAGTATTATTATTTGTTTAAAAATGGCGATTTGAGAGAAAAAATGTATTTTACACAGAATATTTCTTCAATAGCTCTGCCGACACTGACAAAAAGAAACAAGACTAGTTGCTTGCTCGTCAAGCAGTTTCTGCTTTCTTGAAAAAAACACCCTGAAGTTAGCAACTATTACAAGTTATGAGAAAGCAGAATCTGCTTGCTCAAAAATGAAAAATTTGGCAACACAGTAAATCCAACTGGACGAGCAAGCAGAATCTGCTCGCTCGCCAATCAGATTTTGCTTTTTTACAAGTTCGTCAATTCGACTTGCCCTAAAAAAGCAATATATATAAGTTTTGTTTTTTATTGTCACTGTAGACTGACTAAATACGAAAATCTTAGTTAGGAATATATTTGGTTATAAATTGTTTTACTTTCTAAACAACATGATTTTCGTATTCATTTAATCTAGGCTGAGCTATTGAAGAAATATTCTGTGTAAAATATATTTTTTCTCTCAAATTATCATTTTTTTTATATCAGCAGTTTTTTTGGTTTCGGGAAACAATCGCCGAACCCTTTACAATTATTGTTTTGAGTTTTATATCACCCGCGTTTTTTTGTTTTCTCGGAATTTAATATATTCAATGAAAACTATTTCATAAGTTTGTTTAGAAATGTTCATTTGTTGATAAAGGTATTAGTTAACAATAAAATCATAAAGGATTTGATGAACATTTGTTTATGAAATTGCATTTGTTAACTAGCATTTGTTTATAAGAATGCATGTGATAACCAACATTTGCTTATGAAAAATGCAATTGTTAACTAACATTTGTTTTTGACTAACAAGTTATTTGTTGTTGTTTATGATTGAATGTAAACAAATAATGTAATAATCATTCAATTCAGGCTTTTGTTAAACAATTTACAAAATTTGCACTAACATTTGCTATTTTTTCTATAAATAATTAAATTGTTTATCAGCACCACTAATAGTTTTTCAAAATTGTTTTAAATTTTCATATGTAATATTAATAATAATAATATGAAAGACATTCATTTAAAGAAAATTCAATTGCACAGTATGCATATCTATATGTATCGGTTAGGAAAAAACGTTAGGAAAAAATTTTTTACACTTTGAAAGTAAAAAATCAATGTAACTTAAACAATTTCAATTATATTTTCTGGAGAAAAAATTTTTCTTTCAGAACATTCATCGACACGATTTTTAGTGACTTTAATTTCTAAAAAATGACGCGTTGAGAATTTTTTATTAATTATTTAAATTTTATATATCACGCATTTTGAGTTGGTCAGAGAAAATAAGTAGTTCGGTAGTCTTAAAGTTAAAGTTCGGCTTTGATCTCGATGCCAAAGAACCTTGTAATTATGTAGACGTAGACCTAACCAGTTTTCTGTTGCTTATCTACTAAATAAATAAATAATTCAGAAGAAAATTTTATGAACGCTTCAATATATCCCTAGTAAAAATTTACCCGGGCGTTCCTAGTCGAAAAATGCCTGTAGTAGGCGAGCCTCTAAGGGGCCCGCATTTCCCCTCATATATTTCTTCCGGGCGATTAGCGGGCGTGTAACGCTTCGCCTTTGAGGGCCCATTAAGGGTTAACACTGACTTTCTAAAAAGTAATTAAGGATGTCATAACAACATTTTTCTATTATTTATCACTATGACGAATAAAAAAACGAAGTTCATATATATTGACAGGCGCCTAAGCTCTGACAGATGACATAACCCAATAACACAAATATCAACAAAAGAACACGCTCGAGCCTTATCCAACAGATGGCGCAATGCTAGTTTCCGTATTGGTTTCTCGCAAAAGTATGTCATACAAATGCAAACCGGTAAGTGGTGCAAAAGGCCACTACCATTTTCTTCCCGCAACTAAACATAAGTTAATTTAATATGAGACTTGAGCGGATTCTTCGGTTCCCCAGCTTCGGCTACCGTGTAAACACAGTGCTTGATAATAAAAAGTGTTCTAAAAAACCCGTATTAACACTCGAAGTACTGGGCTTTTCGTATACCTAGAAGGACGGACGACACTAATTTTGTGTAAGGTTGTATCGTGAAGTTTAAATAAGTGTCAGAAAGTTAAAAACTCTCATAATCAGAGAAAATATACATTCAAAAACATTGTGTGAAAATCTTAGCTACTGCGGCAGTCTCGTTTTCGAGAAATGATGACTCAAAATCTGACGTTTTTGAGGTTATACATGGCGGCACATGACAAGTAATGACATTTTCAACGTATGAATATTTTAAAACAGTACAATGAAAGTATGTAAAACTTTTACACAATGTTTATAAGAATGTTTTTAACAAGTTGTTACATTTCATTGGTTACATTTTCTTGGCATTTTTTTGAAAATTTTGCTCATCTCGGTGGGGGGCTCGCGATACAACCTCCATGAAAAGATTTGTAATTATATATATATAGAATGTAATTATCATTTTTACAGGGTTCTAACGAGTTTCAACAATACACTATTGTGTAAAAACCTCAAACAAAATAATTTCAACATTAAACAATATGATAACTATTTTTAATTCACGTGTACCTGTCTGCCCTTGCACTTCATACAGCCTTGTTTACTGCAAGAAGTGCATGTTGATTATAATAATAATCTATTTAACATGTCCAATAACAATAAAACGTTATTATTTAACTATAAAACACTAATATTAAACATTATTAATGTTTGTTTTTATGAAAAAATAGAAATAAAAAGGTGTCAACGATAAACTACACAAAATAAGTGTCGCCCGTCCTTCTAGGTAAAATGTTTTTTTTTCTTGAAAACAACGCAAAAAAATAGAATTTTCTTAACGCTATCTAAAAGAGCATGATAAATTAGTAAAAGTCACAAAAGAAATAAGTTTTTTATTAAATCTAACAGAAGTAGTGAGGAAATAAAATTGTGGAAACACAGATTTAGTGTCGTCCGCCCTTCTAGTGTTAAGTGGTCAATTTATTGAAGCGCGAAAAAAGGAGCACCGACCACCATTTTTGTCCGAAGGATACAGGAGCGAAACCTCGCCCCCAATCCTCACGACAAAACCACTAAAAATAGCTCTCTTTCAGGAGCAGCACTAGTGGCGCCCCTAGAGAAAACCCAGGCTAGGTACCACCAGCAGGTGGAGACCTGTCTAAAGGAAGATATCTAAGTCCTGGTGGAGCAACTTACCCCTGGACCCAACCAGGGACCTGAACGTAGACCGAAAAACGGCGATAGTTAGTACCTCCACGCTCGTGCCAGAATCGTAGGTGGCGCTCGTGCAGTTCATGCAGTTTGACGTGTTTGAGAGCATTTAACCTCCTACTGATCTGACACTGTCTGACACTGTTAAATGTTTTTATTCGAATTAGTGTAAATTAGCGGTGTGCAAAATGGTGTGCATCGTTCGCAACTGTAAGACAAAAGTAAGATTGCCGCACCATAGCGTTCCAGCCAAAAAAGAGAGCTATGGTTAAAGAAAATCGATCGGTTAGATTTGTTGAGTAAGTAAACAATTTTGAGTTACACGTTTTGAAGTAAATGTAAATTATTGAGTGTTAAAAAATGATGAGTTTTGAAAATGGAAGTAATTCGGTTGAATGCAGTGCTGAAGTTATTGAATTAATAAAAAAAAAGTACTTTCATTTTCAAAGAATTGCACTGAATGCACAGAAAACATTTCAGATGAAATGTTCTCAGCGGATCTGAAACTGTTAATGAGAATAGGTTTTTCTTCAACAAAACGTTGTTCCCGATCCACGTCGACGAAAAAATTAATAATGCACTTTTTAAAAAATTCTAGTGTCCAGAGGATGTGGAGAACTTGTCCTCAGCATTACAACGACATCCAGAATGAAGTGGTCAGCCAAGTTGCACTGGCTAATATTCGATTGTGGTGCACGTCAACAAATAAATCGCTCAAATTACAGGATTTTTCAGAAGAGGCAGAGGTGTTTGAAAACTTATTCCAAGTACCGGAAACCGAGCCAAAGAAGAGAAAGGGAAAAAACCAAAAACAAAACAGGACGAGGAGGAAACAGTATACGAAAACTTATACCAACGACAGAAAATGTAACTTTAGATTTAAAGCCTATATTTATGTTATATTTGAATTGCATAATTTTATTGGAAGAAAATTTAAGATTGTAAAATTTATAATGTCTGTACAATTTTATTAGGAAGAATAAATTGTTAAATGAAATTGTTCAACAAAATTGTCGTTAAATCATTTCCGTTTTGTTCCATTTGTTATTGTTTTTTTATCGTTTTTTGTTTTTGTTTTTTTAGTTTTTACATTCTAATTTGTTCTAATTATTCAAGTTTGTTCGTCAAATTGCGTTCGTTTTGTTCCATTTGTTATTGTTTTGTTATCGTTTTTTGTTTTTGTTTTTTTTTTAATTTTGACATTCCGATTAGTTCTAATTTTTTATTTTTGCGTTCGTTTTGACCCACTTGTTATTGTTTTGTTATTGTTTTTGAGCAATTAAACTCCAACTAATAGTATTAAGTTTGAATTCCGCCCTGAAATGAGTTAGTTCGCTTCTGACTGCCGGAATCGTAGGTGGCGCGCGGATCAAAAAGCGTAACTTATAGGCTCTTACGGAACATTCAGGTCCCTTGACCCAACCCAACCTACATCCTTACACTGATTTCAACCAGCCAATCATCCTCAACCCCAGCAGCAGTCCAGTCAACTCTAGCCCCAGGTCCAGTCTTCCCGTCAGTCTACCCTGAGTCGCAAATCAGGTGGACGAAAGCCCCACCTACTGAGATCAAATGTTGGCTAGAGTCACGATATCAGAAGTGGTGGAGCGAAACTTGGAGGATCGAGACACCAGTTCGGAGAATCCACGTGCCAGCTTGGGTCTCCACCACGTCCACCAAGATTGAAACTGTTTTAGGTTAATTATTTGTTAATTATTGTTTATAAATTTGTTACTCAATAAATTTGAAACTTATTGCTTAAATGAACGAATTCTGCAATCAGAGAAAGTATAAAAATTGTTTGCCATTAAAATTAAATGAATAAATAAATTTATTGTTAATAAGTTAAGTGTTAACTAAAAAACATTAATGTTTTACTTTTTTTTTTAATTAGGTGAGTGTTAACAAGTAACAGTTTGGCTCAACTGGCAAGGAGTCTTGTAAGCTCAGACGATCGGGTTCATATCTTGGTTGTCTATTCTTATACTCGACTTTTTTTATTTAATTTTAATTTTGCACAAAATGGATCGACTTTGAATTGCTTAAAACTCGTATTTTTGTTTATTTTGACCAAAAAACAATAAATATATCAAAAGGGCAGTTGCAGGGCGAAGCGTTACATGCCCACGAAGGCCCCGGTTTCAGGTTATTCAATGCCTGTATGGGGCTCGGATCATTATCAAGGCGAGCCTTTAAGGGGCCCCGTAACAATTTTTACTAGGGATCCTTACAGAAAATCAACATGCAATGTCCCAATAAAAATAATGGTCCTAATTATAATCGTCCATATTTTAACAATATATAATTTTTACAGATGAAACGAAAAAATACAGAAAAATGAGAAGTAATTTCTCAGTTCGGAATGTTGAGTAAAATATTTTTGTAAGTTTGCAAAAAGTGAATGCATAAAAATATTTTTTATGAGAAAACATCGGTATAACAGGCTTGTCGACGGCCTATTTCGAAACCAGCCAAGGAAACGGAATTAGTATCCTGATATTTTAATATGTTCGATTCGTTGAAATAACAACGTATACAATTTTGCAACCCCTGCCCCCACCGCTTCGGAATACGTGAAGCTCGAAACAGACATAGTATCACATACGATTTTTTAGTAATTTAAGGCACATTTCAAGGCGAGCGGCAAAAAAAATAACCTATTTTGATGAACCTATAACCTATTATATTTTTATTATTATATATTATGTATTTATAACCTATTTTTCTTTTACTTTACTAGGGAGATGAAGCGCCCCTTACGAGCGCGCCTTCCCGAAGTTTAATATTTAATTAGTTTACTGGTTACATATTTATATGCTCCGCCCCGACCGATTCAAAAATTATATTTTGTGCGATGTTTGTTAGTTTCGAAGTTTTCATAAAATAAATTCATACATTATACATTAGATAGGCAATGAAGCGCGCTCGTCGTGCGCCACCTTTAATTAACTCTGTGACATTTAATTACACATGAACAATTGGCAATGTGTCAAAAAATATTATTCTTTAAAAAATTTATTAAAATTAAATGCTGCTGCTCTGTTTGATACAAATATGAAAACTTAAAGGTTGTTTTCGTTACACCTGCATGCGAAAAACGCTTTTGCGTTCTGAAAATCGGATTGCGAAGAGTCATTCCGCGCTCTAGTGCGCGAACAACTCCTTTTGTCCGGGTTCATCGAGCCCTAGTGCTCTGAACTCAATAAAAATACAAATAAAATATAAATTAATAAATAAATAATTAAAATACAAATTAATAAAAATAATGAATATAAATTAACATATTCGTATTTCAATGATTGTGCGCAATCTAACCAGATCGATAATCCGATCGATAATGCAATTTACGTTATTTTTCAAGCTTTAAAATTTATAATCAGATAGTTTTTCAAATCTGATTAACTGTGAATTGTTGATGATTTATTATAATAATTATTTATTCAATTATAGAATTTGAGAAACGATAATGAGAAAACAATGGAAAGAATGATATAAAGAATGAACGATTAAAGTAAAACACGAGTGACGTGTCAGCGACAATTGTACGCAAGTGAATTCCTAGAATAAACTATATGTGCAATCTGCAACTTTAGATCGTGACTTTTTTTTAAGAATGGAACAATTATTACATATTTAATCTTTTCTCCATACAAAAGATTTTCTTGTGTTTGAGGCACCGTAACAAATCGTAAAAATAATTTCGAAAAAATCGCTTTTGTTCAAGGCATCATAAAAACAATTTACTATAATTTAAATTGCGCACGCAAGTTAGCCGTTCAAGCGTTTGGGGCAGCGCCCCCACGGACTCCTCTTGGATGATTTTTTCCTAAAAATTTCATATGTGTAATATAAAGTACACACTTTTCCAATATATATATATATTTCTACAATTTTTTGCAAATCATTATTTTTTAAAATTGACTACAACAAAAAACCAAATTTTTCAGATAAAAAATCAGGATCATAACAAGACACAACGAGAAAGACTTGACGATTTATGAACAGTTTTTATCGAAAATTCGTCATTATTGTATTTGTCGGGCCGCCCAGGGCGACATTTATGAAAAGAAAAAAAGTCTTACACGTCATCGTGGTGCAGAAACCCGATTCCGAGGCAGCGACAAGCGGCCGGTATTTTATACGGCGAATGGGGTGGGTGCACGTTATAGAACGTGGGGTGTTTATGGGTTTATTATGCGATGGGCTTCAGCCGGTCCGTTTATACACACCGGCACGTAAATCCAGCAAGATATGTTTTAGCTTCCGCACGTGTGCGTGGTCGTTGCGGCTGAGACGCGTGCAAAAAAACGGTCCGCGCGTCCGGTCGTAACGTTCTGGAAAGCATATAAAAAATACGAAACGACGAAGTGAAAATAAATCCAACCCTCATGACCCGAACAGTGTTGGTTATAATAGAAAGTAATAGCTGCAACAAAGGACAAAGTGGACTCTCATTTGAGCTGAAGTTAATTGAAATATAAAAACAAGAGCTCCGGTGTGTTTATTTCGTTTTGGTTTGTGGTCGGCGAATAATTCAGTCAATTAGAGAAATGAGATGAGGTTTTCCTTTGATTTGACGGTGAAGCGTGTTATTGAACACTGACTGGTGGAAGATTGAAAGAGCAAGGAGGATGGGTGAGGGGTGCAAGGGGAAAAAGGAGAGAAGGCTTTTCTCGTATACACTGATGTTGGTGGGTTCATTGCGCGAGTCATCAGTATCCATAAGCGATGAGTTACCCCTCTGCCTTTGCGTGCAAAGGTATGAGGTTAGTGTTGGCTGAGGAATAAGTTAGGCTCGAGGCGGTGCGGCATGGGAGGGCATCTGGTTGCGGCGCACCCTCACAGTCTGCGCCGCGGCAGCAGCAGCCAGTGACTGTAACGCCAGCAGTGGCCAAGGGACGAAAGATAGCAGTGAGCGAGCGAGCTGATTTTCTTAGGTCAACGTATAATGAAGCGTCGATGGTAGAACGCGGACAGCAACCCTCTAGACCAATCGCATGACGCGCCGAACCTACCAACTGCGACCAAGCAACCCTTGCACGCTTCTCGAACTCAATCTTTCTTGACTTAGCCCAAGCAATACAAATAATCCGCATTAACTCTCGCGAAATGAGCTGCCGATTTGCGGCGCAAACCTCGTCTAAACTCTGATCAGTATTCGCACATGCTTTTGTCGATAAAGCGACCGGCTTTGCCCAAGAAAGACACGCGATGCTTTTCTCGTTGCGTCATTTCGAATTTCGCAGCCGTTCAAGCGTATCGAGGATGGGGCGACCGAGACCAATGGTCGAAAAGCGATGCTCCCAAAGCCAACGGGGCGAAATGAAAAAATTGCCTCGATGTAAAAACATGAGCATCGTCCCTGTACCCGATAAAACGATCTTAGATATGCGATCGCTTACGCTGAAACGAACTTGTGTAACGCACACCATCTTGTAGAAATAAATAGATGGTACTGTAGGGATTCGGGGATTGAGTGGTCAGTTATGAAAACCTCCCACGGAGAAGCACCTCAAAAGAAAGACTCTTATAGAGTCAATAGTAAGAGTAAAAAAGAAAACGATGCACGCGGGACTTCACAAACGGAATTCTTACGAGCACATGACGAAGCAATTTCGAATTATACTTTGCACTCGCAATCTCCACATAAACGAGTCTATTTGACGGAATATAAAGAACAGCGCTCTTATTGGTTCTTGCGAGGTGTATAAAGTAACAAAATAAACGTTAAAAAACACTGTTTTCTGGAGAAAAAAATAATGAAACTCGTGTCAGTTCATTTTTTTCCTTGGCTATAAATTGAACAGGAAAATGTGCGAAGATTCATCGCCGAATAAATATGAGTGTTATCTTTGGCCGTTTCTTGCACTTGTCACTTTTCCAGAGGTAATGATCATTAGGGCGGTATTCCTTCACCCTGAAAAATACGATGGTACATAAAAAGAATGGTACAAAATTATGGAATAAGTGTGTGGTAGATGAAAAAAGAGCAGCAGGAAAAGAAATGCAACTCTATAGATGATGCGCGTCTTCTTCTTCGCTGGGGTGATAAAGCAAGATGGCTGCGGGTACAATGCTCCACGGTTTTATGTGTCGTAATAAATGGTAATTTAAAACAGCGAGAACTAAAACTTTTTTCTGTTATGCTTGTGAGTCGTCCACGTTGAATTTCTTTTCCCTTCAGTCCATCCACGTGAGGAGGCGAACGAAAAACGTATGCCCATCCTTGAAGTGATACCGAACTGACGGAGAACAGCAAGAGGTGTGATGAAAAAAGAGGTGCCATTGTCTCCAATATATATATAGGGAGAATATAAAAGTGAAACAACGAACAGCCTACGTAATATCAAGAAATATGGGCCGAGCTATAGCATTAGCATTAGAAGATATAGTTTAGCTGAGACACAGGATAAAATGAGATACTGCTGCTGCGACTGAATCATGCATGAACCCGCGGTATATGCTGCTAGAATTCACTTGTTTCCAGAAAAAAATTACCTGAAATTAATATTTTACTTATGTTCGAAGTATTTAATAGTAGTGATTCAAACGTCTATACTTTCATATTTGCGAAAAACCGCGAAAGTTTTAAATTTTGAACGAGTTATTGGTTGGATAAGTAATAAAATTAGTTTAATAAATACGAAAACAAAAAGATTTAAAGCATAAAAATAAACAGAGCTCTTAGAATATGATGACTCAAGTTTGTATTCGTAGTTAAAATGCTCTTGCCCAAGACAGTGTTATAAGGCACACGCACATTATGCTAATTTGTCTTTTAATCTCGCGCCTGGTGTCGCCGCCATGACCACTTTTTGTCAGACGAGATTCGTGTGTCACCTCTCGGCTGTCTCGCCTGCTTTCCTGCTTATACATCCGCTTTGACGCTGATTCTCTGAACACTAATATAGCGTGGACAAATATTACTCCCCTGTAGGGGCACTGAAACTTTGTTTTCCCAAAAATTAATCATCGCAACCCGACGAAACATTTTGCCACTCAAATCACGACTAATTGGACATCAGAACAATGTAACTTCTGTGGCCAAAAAAGTTGTTGCCAATAATAAGCATTTCGCATTACGTATAAGCCGAGTGAAAAGAGAAGAAAAAATAAACTAAGTGTTAAAACAGAGTGAACGTATAAGATAGTGGCGGTGAGTTCGGGTGGGAACGCTTATGCATTTATGCATTCGTATTTCCGCGATCTTTGCCTTTTCTCTTGTCTTCGTCAAAGCCTTGGTTCTTCTTGAAAACTACTCGCGTAAGAGCTCATCGTCGGCACCTTTCCCTCTCACAACACTACCAAGTCCCGACGCATAGCCAAAGCCACCCGCGAAGAGCAAGAAAAAAGGTGGGCGCAAAGTTGCTCTGGAATAATAATATACGTCGACTCTCCCTGGGTAGAGAAAAAAATCTGAATACATGAAATGTAATGATGAGCTGCAAGGAACGGCTATAATATAAGTTTACAAGCGGTGGCGCTTCGACAAGTTTGCGATTGACAACGAATGCAGGTCCGGTCTGTTGGGTCAGTCTGAGGCAAGCAAAAAATGTTCGAATCCAAGTGGACTTTGTTAACGCTCATTTAAAAAGAAATATTCAACGTTTCGCAAGGTCAGTGTTGTAGTAGTTATAAGAATAGCGATGTGAATGTTTATCGAAAATATTGAGTCGGGATGTGGCTGTCGATGATTGATGACCGATGACGGTCACTGGATTAGGTTGCGAGGTCCTGGATGAAAGGCTAGAAGGAAGGACGGAAGGAAGGATGGAAGGGCGCCGTCGTAGCTCGGAATCGTGGCTCCGCCTATCGGCGCGCCGCCTCGCGGTGGTGAATACATTTAGCCTGGTTAGTTTACAAATGAATACAGCGATTGAAGCAACTTATAATATCAATGTACCTCCAGACGTCTCGCTCGCACGTAACCACACTGGCTTTGGTTGCGTCTTGCTTGCACCTACTCTCTACTGCTGCCTCCATACAGAATGGCCATATTAACTTGATAATTAGCTCGGTTATACGACTTGCAGATGAGAAAAGACTCGGGACGGACGTCGGCTACCCCTACCCAGGGTGGTGCCAGTGTTCCTTGCTCAGCTCTGCTATGCTATAGCTCTCCTCCGTCGCTCGGATGGATATAGAACCCTTAGTTCGTATTCCTCTCCCTGTCTACCAGGAACCCCAGAACTCAGTCGTAGGTCGCTTTTAGTCCGCTGCCACTACAACATTTTCCTTCGTTTCGTTTACCTCCGAGTATGTACAAAATCGTTCCCATCACTTACAATTTCAAATTCGTATCTCATCCAAAGTGACGAACCATTCTTCTTCGGTCCGTGTCGCGACTAACATCGCCCAGTGATTCTCCACGTGTTCCGGAAACCACGTGACCTCTATCGCTTTAACCAGAAGTACCAACTAATTACCTGGTAAGTCTGCAGAAACAGAGTACAAAGAGTATCATGATCGGTAACTGTCGGTGTTTTTGAAAACGACCGAGCTAATGGTTGAATTATTGTGCGACCCAGATGGCGCTAACTAAATTTGCAAAATGGCCGCGGGCATATTACCGTGTCCTCAGATTAAATGTAAAGTCGTTTCAAGTGCGCGACTCTTGTATTAAGTGTTGGGACCGTAGGCACATTCCAGCGGATGATTGGCATTGAAATTGTCTCCGGGCTGCACCCGCCACACATGGCACGTTGACTGGAATACAGAAGATGGCCGCCATCTTACCGTGTGCCCCCCTCCGTCTCACCTTCCCCCTTGGACCTTTCATTCGTTTCACCAACGCTCTTCGCTCTTGCCTGTCAACTTGAGACTTTTTCTTCAACTGATAAGAATCCGATTGCGCGATTATTGACTATTTCTTTGTCTAACAGCTGTCTCGAGCCACACTATGCAAGACACCTTACTTATGTATGGATGTTTGTTTCATGTTTCAGTTGGTTCTACTTTATTTATTTTGAATTTTTTTCTTCTTTAATGTTATGGCGACGAAATTTGTTTTGTGACGCAACATTACCAGTTACTTGAGGTAAACTTGGTGGATAAAAATGTGGCGACGTCTGCACGTATACGACGGCTGACAGTACGCGTACCGTCACGTGTACTGTACAAGATTTTTATTCAAATTAAACGTGATCCAACGACTTAAATACATTTACAAAGTGCGCGTACAAATTGTCTTAAACAAATGTGTAACTTTTATCATTTCAAACCTCGGCAACTGAATTATATTATTATACATCATAATTATAAATTTTTTTTGTATTTTTTTTTTCATTAATGAATGTTCGAATCGTTCAAAGTAGTGCCATTGAAAAACCTTGCGAACTCTTTTAGTTAAAAATATTTTTCAATGAACTGAGGAAAAAAACGAGTTTCAATCATCAGAGACTGAAAAATTTAATTTTGATGACCACCTTCGTCAGTACAACCATAAAACTTTTTGCCTCGTATACCAGATTGAAGCTCGGTCGTTTTCGCGACATCGTTCGGGTCGCAAGACTACCTTTAATTACGCAACGTACTCGTATTTCCTACTGTGCAAATCTAAATTATGCACTTTTTTGCATCTCACTCGTTCCAAAATCGTAAATCCCATTTAATAAGGAACGCTACCATCGAACAGACAATCCAAGTACAACCGATCGTGATTGTTTATCACTTTGTCCAATGCAAAGTTTGTGATAAATAAATAAACACCGGAAGCAGATTTTTGTCTGGAACTTAGTATAAAGTGCACTGCAGGCTAATGACATTGCGGCGCGAGCTCTCAATGCAATACGTTATTTGGAATAAATTTGAGTGGGTGATAAAATTGGCCACGGGGCAACGACGCAACACCTGTCTTTGCAGTGTGGGTGCTGCAAAGTAGGGACAACCGAAGTAATATATGCACCCTTGTACACAAAAGAAAGACACACTGAGCCACCTGAAGCTGCAGGCGGACCAACGTCATTCTGGCCGGCTGCGGCCACGTACGAGCTTGTTGCCCGAGTACATAATAACGCCTCGATCGTTGATACATTTCATTCGCTCGACCTTCTCCAACGGACAAACCAAATTACTTTATTTTTTACATCGCCTTTTTTTGGAAGGAATAACTTGTTATTCAAATACCTCATAGGTCAATTACGGCTTTCTGAAAATTTGCCGCATCGTGATAATGCAATTTGACGATCAGTTTAGCAACCAGAAGATGAGAGACAAGTTGTAATTGATGTTCGTAAATGATGCAAAAGTGTTTTCAGAAATTTCCAATTCGTATATATTATACATTATCTTTGCTATTACGCGATATTAATGAATTTAAATAGATATATTCCAAATATTTTATTACTACATTGAAAATCGATATAATATAATTGATTCTGATTATTATTAAGAAGTATTCAACGTTTAAACGGAAAATGTAACAAATCAATTATAATTATAATTGTGAAAGGGGCTACTATGAAAGTTGCTAATTCGTGAGTAAGGTAAATGCACAATCAGTTGATTTGAGGTTCATTAAGACGGCCCGATCTTTTGTCAAAGCCAACAAATGAAAAATATAAATTACAAAATTTTGAAAAATCATACTTGAGAAAAATTTCATCACAAATATCAGTGCTGAATTTCAATAAGTTGATCAAATCAGTTCAATATTAAATTTTTAGAAAAGTTCGTTTATAACACAGTCCAAAGTAAATTTTGATGCATGCAAAACCAAGTCCACTCACACGGTAAATATATTAAGTTTTTTTTATTCATAGTTTTATCTACAGTTATTTTGAAGTTTTCGTAGTATTAAAAATTGTTTCCAATATGTTTTTGTGATGAAAGTGATGATGTTTTGTTTTGGAAAGAGTGCTAAGCCCCTTTCTTCGGAAAGAATCGTGTTTTTGTAAAAAATTTCATTAAAAACATAATTTAATAGCTACTTAAATTATTTAAAATTTTCTTCTCATTTGAATAATTATTTGAAAAAAACTTCGTAAGTTTATAAAATCTTTTGTGTCGCAAAAGTTCGTGAACGAATGTAGCATACAACCTGAAACAAAGTATTACTGACATTTCAATAATAAATTTTATACATTATATTTTTACTTAACTCGCAAGATATAAATAATATTTTTAACTTTATGAGTACAGCAATCTGACTTAAGAAAGTCTGAAAAAATGGCCATCCTGTCCGAAGAAAGGTGCAGAGTGGCCTCTTGTTCAGACGAAGCACACAATTTACAAAATCGGCTTATAATGGTAATGATACTTGTTTCAATTAAAGAGGTTGTTTTAATTTTCCTAACCTCCTATTACAGTTAAGTTGTCAATTCAATGTCACTCGCACATTTCAATCATTTTTTGAACTTACGTTATACATTCTTTTGTTTAAAGAATTTTTTTCTTGAAATTATAACACGAATAGGTGCATTATAAATAGCAAAGACTTATTTGCAAAAAGTATATTCTAGATTTACGAATTATTGCAAAAATTAATGTCTCTGATATTTTCGAATATTTACAAATGATGAATTTGCGTTCAAGTTTTGCGAGTCAGAGTACGGTGTGCTGTTATTACAAGTTCTGCCGTTATTATTTTCATTATGAGAAACTGCATGATTGCTATCTTATATGTTTCCCACTAGAATCAAGTCTTAGATATCATGTTTTTCATAATGATTTTAGCAATTAGCCACGCCGAGTGCTCTGTCTTCTCATTATGATCACTATTGGCGCACTGACTCGCTTGGTTTCTTCGTTCTGTACGCGGCGAAATTCTCCAGTCTAATTTTTGCTAATTTATTCAGGCCATTCACAAAACCCGCAGTGGCGCCCGTAAGTTTTGGATCAATGAACGATCTCATATACCTGCTCTTAAATATATTGAACTATAGAATATCGTATCATTATAATTTTCAGTACCATTTATTCAGTACATTTACAGTCTTTTCTTAGCCACATACGGACCGTCCATGAACGGTCTGTATTTTTTACAGATTCTTTGCAGTTGGCTCAGTTTGAAAATAAACTTAACTTATTTACTAAATTTGTATTATTTATTCGTATAAATTCGTGGTTATCGTGAATAGTTTTTTTATACTTTTGTTTAATTTTTTTTCAATGTTAACAATAAGAAAAGCATTGTATCCTTTTTTTTGTTCATACACGTAACGATTCAATAATATTTGTATAAAATTTTGAAGAATGAATACGAACTTAATTTTCATAACATTACATTTAATATCTTACATTGAATCTTTAATTAACGTGACAATTGTCTAAAATCGATGTATTTCAATGTATCTTCACAGATCCAATAAAGTACAAAGAGTTAATTTACTTTTTTTTAAGAATTCCAAAAATTCTATGAAATAACCTTGGAAAAGATTTTTATTTTTGTTTTAAAAACGTATGCTGAGCCAACTGTTCATTATCAGTAGATTTTACAAACAGTTACAGTTACTGAGCAAGCTGTTGATGCATACGTTTTACTGATCGAGGAGTTTGAAGTACAAAACACAGAAAATTTTTTTCTCGGTTATGTGTCGTTAATTGTTTATATGATTTGTCGAAAAATCGCTAGCAATATTATTATTTAGATTATTACACGCAAAATTATGCACTAAAATTCAATTAATGTTATTATTAATATAATTATAAAAAATATTTTTTATCATTCAAGCGGATACTCGGTGAACTGTCTCAATGTGAGTAACGTATAGGAAATAATGTCATGTATTAGCAAGTGTGTTAGATTTTGCTATTAATAATAAATAACAAATTTAGCGGTACAAAAAGAAGTATGAATTTCGTTTATCGACAAGATCACAATAGAATGGTGACGTAATTTATTTAATCTCAACAATTACGTTCAAGTTATTTTATGTGAACTATTTAAAAGTGATGCGTTAGCTTTTAATTCTTAATACTGAAAGTTACGGTAGGTTAAAACTTCATTTCAATGAACTCACCTATAGAGCATAAATTAGTTCGAGACAATTTACTTAGTTATGATATTTTAATTTCATTACACGGATGCGTAAACATAAAAAACTATGCGTTTTATAAGGAATGTATGCCGGCGGAATGTAATAGCAAGCTTGTGTAAGTTAAATGTTTGACAGGGTAAAAAGCATAAGTTTTGCATTCAAAAAAGGAGAAAGATGTGTTGCACTTTCAAGACCCATGTATTCACAATATTACACGATCTATTAAAGATGTAGTATTCAAATTTGAGATACGTTTTTTGAACGTGGTACTGCACGTGCGTTTAGCTTCAGATTTTTTATTTCTAATTAAATTATAAAAAGAAACTACGAGTGTGAATTTATGTTTACGTGCACAAAAACGATCGTGCGTTGAAAAAGTTGATCTCATATCACAACAACGTGTAAAAGAAATTTATTGCAAATTTCTACACAGTTAGAACGAAATAGAACGATTTTTACAGTTAATTTCTATACATGGAGGACCGATGAAAATGTTATTCAAAAATCATGTGCTTTCTTTCAAAACAATAAACTGAAATCGTACAATGGACACTATATGCATGTCGCACGTGGAATACAAAATGGCGCGTTCATTGTAAGCTCGACCCGTCGGCGACCTGTCTTCAAAGCGCGCAAGAAATGGACGAAGAAGGACTGTGTGCACCTATGGATGCGCGGGGTTTTGCTTATATTGTTATGTTAACGTCCTTGTATCACAACAATTGTGTCGCGCACAATAGCGCTTCTCTTTGGCAGCCAACTATACCATTCGCGGAGAAGTAGAAAGCCAAAACGCACGAACGAAAGTGACAAAAAAAGAGACAAGGGCGTTATCGTATCGTGGCGTCTCTCTGTCCCGGACTTACGCGAATATAACGTTACGTAAATTCGTGCAAACAAAGATTTACGCCGATGCCCGGGGACGTGGCCTCGTGCCGTCGGAACGTCTGCCGATTCTCGCATTTCGGTTCGGCATTTTTACGGCGTATATCAGTTTTTTTTCCAGATGGCACCGTCTGGCCTGATGCATAATGAGCATTGCGCGAAAATAACTCACTTGTCACGCATCAAATTGTGTTTTATCGCGATGAATATGTGAATTAAAAACAGAATACCTATGAAATTCAAATTCCAAAGCTGTCCTGAAAATTGAGACAAATATATTCGGCCGATTTCGAGAAGGAATAATATACGTGAATGCTAATCAACAAGGATCAACTTCGCGGGTCATTTGCATTCCGTCTAGTTCACGATGCAACCAAAGGTAACGTTTAATGTTCATTTTTTGATCCAGACACATTGTGCATCAAACGAATCGCAAAAGTCTGACAGTTTGACCAAAACAGCCATGCAACAAATTCTAAAATTTTATTCAAAATATAGTTCCTGCAACTATTTTAATTTTCGGGCTTATACAAATATTATTTTCATTTTAATCGTATTGTCGAGCGAAGCTTATTGTAAACATGAAATTATTTAGCGGAAGCAATAATTATTTTTAAGCACATTTCAATCTCGTTTACTCCTTCTTAACCAGCCCCGTCTCTGATCCATAAAATCCACAAAATTGCTTGTTTACATTCAATAGATGGACCCGAAAAAAGTTTTCAAGTGTAAATCGCACGACGTAAAAATATTACCGCACGAGAAATATATACAACGTTTTAGAAATGCTTTTAAGTGAAGAATGCAGACGGGGCGATATTAACGGACGGAAAAGATTGTGTCGGTAGTACGACGAAGGGGTTAAAAGCATCAAGGATTGTTTTGTCCTGAGAGTCGAGCGTTTTATACTGAGAGACCCGTTCGGCGTGTAGGAGGGTACGTGAGACATCAGCTCGACCCCATGGTATAGTTACGTTTGGTCTACGCCTCGGTTGCTGAATATGCAAATGTAATTGATATTACTTTTTAAATATTCCCCTTTCCTTGTCACACTCTTCCGTCCTCCGTGCACTTTTTATCGTTGCGCAAACGTAATGAGTGCCTTTTGCCTCGCGACGAACCCCCGTCCACACCACTTTTTATCCTCGGGAAAAAGTAATTAATATAGGCCCGCCAAGACTCTCTAGATGTTGCTGGATAAACTGACCGTGGGGTATTTTGCAAGTAAACCCGTAACAAATTGCCGTGTCCTTTGTCACAACACGCATTATTACACTTGCTGACGGCTACGGAAAATTAATTGAAGGACCTCGATACTTCCTGTCAAAGTGCTAAACCTACTTTGAACTGATGCTTTGGCTTAAGTTTTAAATATAAATCTACATTTTACATAACAAACTGGCTGCCTGAGACAATTTTTAATAATTTATCATTTGATTATGAATTTTAATTGTTGTGACAGATCAAACAACGTGCACTCTGCAAAATGTACAAAACGGACGGAGTAAAGTTCGGAGGAACAAGCACGAGCATTAATTTATCCGGTGGACACACACAAACCATCTTCTAAATTGGAGAGACCAAACCGTGAACACACGTGGTGCAGGTTTCTAAAGTGCGCGCACATAATAGCTGCTAGCCGGGCCACAATGAAATGACACTTTGGACCAAATAGCCTACCGTTTACGCCCTGGTCGCGATAAATCTTCGGAACATTTTATGCTGCGTGATAACGTATGAATAAGAGCTCAACCTATGGTGACAAATTGCCTCGAGTCATTCCTTCCGCGTTTTGATTTTGTGGAATTTTAGCCATTGGCTCTTATTTCACAATATCCAATGGCTATTATGAAGCGGATGTATATCTTTTTTCTTAAAAGTTTTTTTTGTCGACAATAGATGTATCATAATTTTATCGCGAGATAATACAGGTGACAAATAAAAATGCTGTATAAGCGTTTTGGATGAAATATTCTCCAACTTGATTTCTTGATTGCGCATAATGTGCAGATTTTATAGAGTGATGTTTAGGTAACAATGAAGTCATAAAGTTGATCAGCATATTCATAGAGATTGTTGCTTGACGAGCGCAGACACGCTTGTCATAAAAATTCAATAATGAACGGCACTTTTAAATACCATTTGAACCGCGATTGTTTCACATTGGCAATCATAAAGATGCTAATTTACGCACGCATCATTATGCCTCATTACAGCAGGCAGCTCCACAACTTGAGTTCATGCTAATGTGCATTTCCGCGAATAATCGAAAGTTGCTTATACTTTTTGAAGAACTTCATCTTCATAGTAGAGGACAAGGAACATAGTGACTTTGCAATAGTTTCTTCGATGAATCAATTTTTAACAATATAAGACTACGATTTGTATAATAATATGTCCTATCTGTGAAGTGCGTTATTCATAAGCTCAGCCGACCGTATAATTTTGTGAGTGCAGCAATTTCAGCATACTTTTAGCGCATCAATTCGAGAGCAGATAATAATTGATTTTAATTAAATCAGTTTGCAATGAAATATCAGAATAAAAATCAAGATCATCGGAGTAAATTCTTCCCGATAAATCTGTAGAATGGTGCATGGATCTAGCTTTTTCAAGACATTTGAGCAACGTAGACATCTAAAAACATATATAAACTACGCAATGGTAACAGCGCGAACCCGAGATACCTATGCGTTACAAGTTGCGTGCTGCAAATAATTACGAGTTTCATCGTGCTAATGTACGAGCGATGGCGGATCCTCGTGGTATAGGATTCAGGTATTCGGGAGACGCCACGATATGGTGTTCCCGTCACACCGTTGGTTGCAACGCCAATTAAACACCCGCTTGTCAAGGAGACGGCCCCTGATTCCAAGCGATTCGCCATCGCACGCGAAGCACTACTGCCGTTATTACTACGATCATGTCATTGCCACCCACATAATATGGCGTTTTTAACCATTTTTCTCAACTCTAAATAAAATCAACGAGAAATTTTTTAATAAAGTCTTTATAGCGAATCACGGTGCTAATGTTATTAGTTCAGTGAATGCTCATTGACGCTAGTCATATGATTATAAATATATGAATATATTAATGTATATGTTTGACAATTCAAACATCAAATTATTTCTTCTTAAGTAATGAGAGAGTGACAGTTTTAAGGGGAATATTGATTTTATAATAATTTATAACAAAAATCTAAACAAATCTTTCTGTTGTATTGATCAAAAATAAATGGTTGTGTTGAATATAGTGTATCGGCAAATGTTGGAGTACATTTTGTTACTTTTATCTCGTTTATATCCTGTGATTGCAAATTAAACAATTAGACTATGTGCTAGTTCATTTTGTTTCCATCACAGATCAAGGCGGTTTCCGTGGACATGAAAAAATGGAAATGCATATAGGTCGCAGCGAAACACATTAAAATGGACGATAGTAAAAACAGGCTGTGCGTGTTTTGATAAAAGTGTCATAACGGTGATGTTGGCAAACGCCTGGCACTTTTACTTCGCTCTCTTACCGTTTGCCATTTTACTGCAAATCGGTCTTTGTCAGCTTGTCACTGCAATCATATCAAAAGCGTCATCTTTATTTTTGAACGAATTTCTCTGACTGTCTTACAGTTTAATCATTAGCTCTTGCATGTATTATCAAGTCACAAACTAAGCGTAGAGTGGAAATATCATAATTTTAAAAGCCCTATAATCATAGCGTAAATTATACACTCATAAATCAACAAAATTATACGAACGTTTAATTTTTGAGCTTATAAATCAGAAAAATTCCCCTATCACAAAAAATATTTCTATATCACTTATCTAGTAATCAGTGAAACCTGTGCCAACAAATGAATTACCGACTATTTTCATCAAATTGAAAGTATTTTTTTGCCTGTTGTTAGCATTGGCATTTTTCATTTGAAAAGATTTTAGTTAGTACATATAACAAGTATACGCGGATGTACGGTCCATGAGATACGCAATGGGGTCGGATATTTGAGTATGGTGACATCTCAATAAATTAGCTGTAAGCTATGAATGGGGTAGGATTTGCAGTATTTCACCCCTGACAATCAACCCCCTGCTGAGTCAATCCACGTACCGATAGGGCACCGATACTCTGCACCAAAACTCGGCTAGTTTTAATCATTTCTAACAGGAACTTTACGTTATTCAAATGTCCACCCTATTAGACCCCACTCATATAAAAATTTAATTTTGATTCCAATCAACTTACGCGTCTTAACGCCTTCCCCCTAATCTTACGCATTATTTCTTATATTAGAAACTCCAGATCAGACGCACTATCAATGATAGCATTATTTAACTAATATACGTGACAAATCATTTGAATCGTAACTTTAAAATTAGTCAAAACTGTCATCAAGAACATAAATATGAAATAATAGTAAGACGTCAGTCGCAATATTGTTCAATTTAACTTACTCCAATCATTTTTCTAATTAGAAAAAAAAAACATTAATCCTGGCATTAAGCGTTGCTCTGTTTCAAATGGAAGAAAAAAAAATTTTCTTATTATTTAATGAGAACAAAAAAATAACGTAGGTCATTAATTTCGTTTTCCTTTACACGGCAGCGTTACTTGATTCCAAGCATTTTTCTCAATCAAAAAGTCGCACAGTATTTTCCTCAAAGGAAGTCACTTATCGCCTGCTTGCTCGTTATGCGTATGGCAATTAACGCGTTGCTTGCTCGATCCAGCAGATAGCTGTGCTTATCCTTGCTTTACGCAAGAAACTCGTTGCGTGGAGACCACTGACCATTCAGTGAGTCTGCACAATTTCCGCAGGTCTCGTGACTAGAAGAAAGTCAGAGTCGCTCTTTTTTTTACACACCACGCGTATACACGCATTGTTACTTGCACCGTAAAAAATAATTCGCATGAGATTTCAAAACGCCGCTGTTCTTTTCCAACAAAGTAAATCCGCTAATTTTGAGCTTTGCTTTCTGCCAGTTATATAGTATTGCAGCTTGGAACTGTTATTTTGAGTTTAATGTTGCAGAGCAACATTAATGAAGGGGTTTTGCGATCGCTGCCGCTCAGAGCCATGTAACTGTAGAATTATTTGCCGAAAATTTCGGTGCTGTTCAAAGAGATTGTGGTAATTGAATTGTCGTTATTTGCTATCGTAGAATTTGCTTTTGTTTTGACTGAATATGCAGTTCAAATTATGAAAAACGTTTATTTAAAAAAATTTTATGTATTACACAACCTGTAAACTCACACGTTCAAGATTGGTATGATAACGAAGGTGTTCAACTATAATTTAATAGAGAAATTTCACTGAAAAATGGATGAAAATTTTCCAACTTTGCGAGCAATTCGTGTTTCCTTTATTTGTGAACGAAAAATTATGCACTTCGCACTGTGCAAACTTTCTATCTTGATAAATCTCTCATATATTGATTTAAAATCTTTATTTGTCACGAACGTTTCTGTTAGTACGGAGTTCACTATTTTTTTAAACGATGTTTTCTTTAAACTCAAAACACTTCCATATTAGCAAAAATTGAAGTTAGTAATAATAATAAATCTGTAGTATTTTCTAATATTCAAACTAGGCACAGTGTATTTTGTCGCAGACTAGAACCCAGATATTTTCGAATTCATAATTATTTCATTTCTTCAATTATTTAAGAAAAATGAAGTATAAAATTATAAAAAAAGTATTTTCGTTGATTGAATAAATTATACATTCTAAAATTGTTATTTTAATTGACTTAATACAGTATAAAATGTTTTGGTGCATATTGTTCTTTATACTAATCCGAATTCGATGAATCACTTGGTCAGTAAAAAAATAAAAGAAAGACAAAAGATCCGTTGAAGAGATCCGAAATCGGCGTGACCTCGAAGAAACTATTTGACAGTCAACTATTTTTGTAGCGGACGTCGGCTGAATGGAAAGTGCGAAATCGCGGAGTTTATAGGTCGCAAGAAAAGACGAATGCATGACTCTTCTGACGACGTACGCACGTGAGCATGGTAAGCGGCGTGGGCGCGAATACTCATGGAGAATATACTCGTACCCGTAGAATAATAATTAGTCATCGCCGAAGCTGATACATTCCTGGCAAATGACACGATGGCTGCATCAGCTGTTGCGCATCGTTCCGCAATGCGGGTCGATTTGACTGTTCTTTTTTTAATCGTCATTGCTTTACAACGCCCCCGCCGAAAAGTGCGAAGCCACATGCAATCTTCGTCAAGTCGCGTGCTCTGTGCCATTAGCGCACCTTCGGCGACCCTAATCGAGCTATCAATGTGAGCACAGATTTTGCGGCCGGCGCTCTGATGGATTATATAAATCTCGAGAAAATAAGTCTTGAGCCGTTCTGCTAAATGACTGCGGGGAAAGTCTTTGTTTCTGTCCAAAGAATAAGAAACGCTAATTGCTAATCACCTAGAAAGTGAGATTTATATATCTGTGTATCTTTCAATTTGATTCATTTAAAAAGAACAAAGAATAGCAAACTTTGATTTACTTTTACGTTATATTTGGCGTATAATCAATTGGGCTCTGATTTAACGTTACTTAAAATTTTAAATCAATTTTGAGTGTTTAAATATTACTAGAATGTGTTATTCAAAACTCAGAAGAGGTCAGGTCTGTTAATAAGCGGCGCAGAATATAGTCTGCGAATATGAATTGCATGTCAGCGAACAGTAAAATCTCTCAAAGCAGCACACCCCGGCGGGCCATCTTCTCTTGAGAATAGCAGTGATTTTGAGGAAATGTGCAATATCTTTCGTGATCAAGGATTATTACTGCATGATTACAGGTCTGATCTAGGAGAGACAGCCCAGTCCGCTATGTTGGGCGAATTTTATACAGCGCTACAACGCCTCCACTGCAACACCGCTTGGCTACCGGCGTCGTCATGCGATTCGTGACGAACTGTAAACATTGGTTATTAGCGTGGGAAGTTATTTCTGTCCGAATCCAAAAATCAACCAAAGGGTATAGTCCCAATAAGACATAAACGCTTTTGAATTTTAATGAAAGAATCCAACTTCCTTTGAAAAGAACAAAAGTTCTTGTTTCAATAACACGTAGTGGAAAATTGTTGTTCCATTTTTACTACTTTCATTTCTCGTCGAAAAACAACATAGCAGTCTCGATGTTTCTTTTATTTATTTATCGCCAATTATGAAATACGTTTTTGAACAATTTTATTATAATGTTTTATAGAATGTATAGTGACTTCTAAGGATTGCAATACCGCTATTATGATAACAATATCATAATGAGTTAACCTTACAAAAAGTGAATTGTGATTTTTTATTGACATACTGTATCGTGGGTAAAATTTTGAGGCAAAATAGAAAAAAATCGCGTTAATAAGTATTGGTTTTGGGAACAATAATATCGCCCTTATATTCTCGTTCGAGATTATCAAAGTATCAAATTATATAAATAATGTTATATAATAAATAATACATATATATATATATTGTGAAAACATTGTTGTTATGCGTTTGGAATTTGAATCGCGTGATAAACGACCTCGAGTCGGATGCTATGCGTCGAAAGAGAGCTACGGCTTATTTATGTTTGTACACATCGTAGGTTTGACGAGCGACGCAGGGAGAATTCAGCTAGGTAGATCGAGGGTACTTTTTTACGCGTCTGCCGAATAAACAGCCTGCTCGTACTTGCGAACGACAATCCGGGCGTTTCATCATTGGGACTTAAGGTGACTGCGTGGTAGTAGAGGTGCCGCTGTTCAGGGCCGCACTGTACAAAAACAGGCACAGACTGAGTGGGAGACCGAGAAACCGAGCCGTACCATTAATCATCGAGGTAATTCCACGGTTGGCTTTCGACTGCCTGAAGAAGCGATCGGTTTTCATGTCCAAGTTGCATCGCTTTCAATGGTCTGCAAAATCGTAAGCTGTTTAAACTCACCAAACGCTTGTCCATAGTTTTTCACATTTCCATCATAGAATCGTCCGAATGGAAGCTTTTTAGAAAACGAGGATTCAACGTTGTCGTAAAAATGGAGCGGCAGGTTTTTTCTAATCGCAATAGGTTTTTCCAAGACCATCGGAGTGTAGAAAGAATAGATACGCTCTGGCTATAAAGGACAATGATCTATGAATCTTTCTTTTGAATGATGAACATGATTCTGAATCGAGCATCCAATTCATCATTTTAATTAAGACATTGTGTTGCGCTAAACGGAGTATCACACAGAAGTACAAATTTTTTATGTGCAAAAATATTGTGTTATTTTATCTTGCAACTAATATATATTTCTTATAAAAATATAAATCTAAACCACGTATAATCAATTTTTATGCAGTCTTTCATTTAAACTTTCTTTGTACAGAAAAATCCTAAGTTTTATTATCGTACCTATTTCATTGCCATGAAAAATGTGTCTTTCTTGTAATTGAACGAAGTTTCTCTGATATAATCATCTTCGAACGTTTTACGTAGCGAGGAGCTCGTTAAACAGGCCCGCGAGCACAGTGGACTCCATCAAGCCTTCGCCGAAATCAAATTTGCATGAAAACGTTGAGACGTTCTTCCGCGCACTTCAAATCTGCGTCTTACTTCATAACTCGAAAGGACTGAATTTACATAAAGTCGAAACAAAAACGCATCGGGCTGCGGCACCGTTTAACCACCGCGTCGTGATTACTTTGAGCGTGGTAACTGCTAGTCCACGATTCCATCGCAAAAATGCCAGCTTGGTGAAATTATGTTGCCAAATTTTCTGCAACTCGCTTACAAAATATGTTCAAGATGTTCAGATATATTCCAATTCCGCTCTGATTTTGCATTCTTTTAATAATCTTAAAATACAAAACTCAAATTATTTAGCAATGTACGTAATCTTCAAAGTGTCATAGAGATATGTATATAGAGTAAAATATACAACGTTCATTAGAGCAGTGGTCTTTTATAAGGTTCAACTCGATGGTGTTCGTTATTATCAAGAGACACGATTGTATCTCGCGACGAGTGCACAAGAAAAGCGTTAAGTATGGAGTGGCAGAGGCAACCAGTTTCTCTGTTTTCTACTGTTCAGATTGCAAGCTGATAACGTTTTTAAATTGATTTCCTTGAATGAACATGCGAGATAAGTCAGGCAATTCCACGATCCAATTCGGGCTATCAAGGATCGCAGTTTATGACGACATCGGATTGGATCATAGCCATTTCATATACACATCTTTTTTTGCAACCAGAAAAACAACCTGAAGACATCAATCGAGAGTCGCTCTAACCACGTAACTGCTTCATCGTCCCACTAACGAGACGACGGTGCATAATGCATTTTTATGCACCGCTTCATAAACTTAATTGAAAGCCTAGCTGATGGTCGGAGAGTTACGTGTCCCCCAGGCTCCAACCGCCGACTCTGCTTTCGGCAAAAAATGTGCGACGCGTTCTCGAAGACACGCCGGCCACCGACCACGTCTAAGCGACGTCTGTACTTTAATCAATGCATTTAGCCGAATTCCTGTCTGCTCCAAATAAAATTTTGAGCGCGAGTGTCTGCAAAAAATACGCCGCGCGCGCTCCACGCTCAGGGCCCACCGGGCCCTCATTAGCTATTCCGCGGGCGTCTCAAACCAGCGTCTCTTGTTTTGTTGCACAGTTTCGTCAGTTTCGTTTCCGTTACTCTTTCTTTGGATAAACTCAAATCACAAACCCTAATTATAATAATGCACTTTACAAAAAATACCCATGTTTTTGTCAATTTCATTTCAGTGCTTACTATAATATGTCAAACTCAACTTCACAGTGTACGTATACAGATAATTTTTTAGAGCACCTGCATATAATTTCAATTTCTTATTGTTGCTCGTTTTTATATAGTCTGTTTTTTCCGTCTTTGGGAAAGATTATTGAAAAAATAGCGTATTACAGAACTAGTTCTTTATAAGTTAATGGTATATGTTCGCTCCACTTCTGCAATGATTTATTTCCTCTCGTTATTGTACTTACAAAACGTCAAGAAACGCACATTCATTCTATTGCACCGCAAAAGGTGTGTTCCCACGACGCCTGTACGCAAAGACGTCAGCCTTGTAACATGACTCTTTTACGCTTATATAGCGCTTCGCACTTTCAATCTCTCATTTACACAAACGTCGGCTAAAAATGCGAATTTTCATTCGACAACACGCGACCGCGCAATCCAGAAGTTGGTTAATGAGTTCTGGAGTGAACGCGCCTCTTGAAGGGCAAACTCTGCTTGTAACTTGGCAGAAAAATTTTTATAACGACAACTCGTCCATTGAGAAAAGTGGATCATAAAAAAGAACGAGTTGCAATGCATAGACAACACGATTAGATATTCGCAACGGCCCTTCGTAATACTTACACATGCAGGTACATTCCATTCTATTGCAATCAATAATTTGCAATCGTTTAACAAATGTTTTTGTTGGTTATTCATAGTCTGTTAAAAAAACATTAACGAGAATTTGAATAACGACCAAATGGGTCTTACCGCTACAGGTGTAATAATGATAGATAATAATTGTGCGTAAAAAATATTTACCATCAATAGATATCGGATTCATAAATGATAAAAAACGAGCTCTGGGCGAACAATAATTGCTTTGTCTTGTCAGGCAGCAATCGTGTGTATAACACTTCATTTTAAAAGACAAGAGTTGCCAATTAAATATTAATTCTGTACTATATTCAACATGTATATCTTGTGACAAATAAGCTGCGTGAAATAACACCCTACTTTGCAATCGTATTGCATTGAATTTGGAGATCGAATTTTCTATATGTATACTCAATTTACATAAATAAATAAATGAATTTTAATTTTGCCAATTAATCGGCTAATTTAATTTTGATATTTCCAATTCATTTATAAAATATTAAATTAAAATGTTTTTTTTTAAATAAGGTGGGGTAAAACAAGAAGTTTGAACAGCCAGCGTAATATACGGCATCTGGATGGCCAGTTTGAATCAGCCGGTTTGCTGTGCTCTTTCATTGAGAGTCAGAGAGTAGTCCTGCGTGCTTCCTGCTCTCGTACGCCCGTATCACGGTGGACATCTCGCGGACCTGAGCTCGCCGCTTAGGACCCAACAAATAAATCTTTAGCCTTCCACGCTAGCTTTTACTTCTTCTCTTCGCTTGTCTTTCTTGTCTTATTCTCCTCAGGTGCTCTTCTTAGCCTGCGCTGCTTCTTGACTTACTACAGAAAAGATTCGAATCGCACATCCGTAGGTCCTGCCACGTTTCCTCGACAAACTCGGTCCGTGCTTCGCGCCCGGAATCCTTAAACCATGTCGTCAATTATTATTTTCAAACAAGGAAAACTCAACAGTTTATCAAGACAGGCAATCTTTCCAGCTAAAGCTTTAACAAGCGTTGGAAAATGTTTCGAAGCGATTGTCTTTTGACTAATTTATAAAGCCAACGATATAAAATTACTCGGTAAAAATTTTTCTTAAATAAAAAAAATTTTTTATCAATATTAATTGTAAAATTTTTTTAATAGAAACGACAAAGTTCCTAATAAGCTACTTATATACAGCAGGAATATATTGAAAAATAAAAAAAAATCACTTTGAGGAAGGTGCGAAAATTTGGAATAAGAAAATTGATTTCAGGCATTACTATATACAACACGACATCAAGAACGAGCTGCGAGTTCCCCGAGACGAAAAATTTTCTACTCGAGTTATATACTCTTGTGTGACCTGTCTTTTGTTCGAAACCTGAAGAAGG
Organism: Telenomus remus; assembly: GCA_020615435.1. Lineage (NCBI taxonomy): Eukaryota > Metazoa > Arthropoda > Insecta > Hymenoptera > Scelionidae > Telenomus > Telenomus remus. The sequence continues at coordinate 5,933,972 of CM036336.1, forward strand.
TAAAACCTTATGCTCCATAAGGTTTCTGTTGTACTCCTTATTAAAAATAGCAGTTTCTAATAGGTAACTTTAAGTGCTCCTTTATGCTCCGTTGTCGTCTACTTAGTATTGCTTGTGATCCTCTAATAGTGCGTGGCAGTGTTGTGCTCCTGTTATGATCTGTTTTACTCCTATAATTAAAACAACATTCCTAACATTCCAACTATTATTCGACATGTTAGCCGTTTTTAGGCTCTTTTTCTAAAAACAATATTTCTAACATTATTTTCAACTCTCTTTCTTTCTTTCCATTTCATTTCATTACAAATAATAAATATCAAAATGATTTATCATATAAAATTTCCTATAGAGTCTTAAGTGGAAAAATATTTGTAATGAGAGATTAAATCAGGTCTAAGCAGGACTGAAAAGCTTACTTTGAGATACTTGTCAAAAATTTTTTAATTTTGTAAGATTTTCAAATAATTATTTAAAAATGAAAATTAACTGACTAACTATAACTTTCAACTACATCCTGCATAGAATAATTGTGGATGAATTTTTTCTAAAAACATAATGCTAGTACGTGTACTCGATTTAAAAGAACAAAGATATTAATATTATTTATCTTTCGATGAAATATATGAAACATTTTTATTGTTTTCCAACAAATTTGTTATTCTAAGTAAACCTGGATATGTATGAAGTCATGAAACGACCGATTTTTTCTTCCACTAGTCCTCCTTAGGCCTGTTGAGACCTAATAAGAACAGTGTAGGACCACTTCCTCTGTATAAGTTTATGGAAAATTTTAAGAAACAATAAAGTTCAGAAGTTAGCCATCGAGTTTCTATGCTCGAGATCCTGCGATCGATCATTACGGCTGTCGGAAGAATAAATTAATGGCACGCCGGACTGAAATTTAATTTCTCAAAGAGCGTTTTACTTCGTGGAAAGTACTCTGTACGGCAGGTACGTCTACGTGGCCACGGAAAAAGTCGTAGAAAGAGATCGCGGCTTGATGTCATCTTCGGGCAATATCTTTTAAACGAAACGCCCTGCCAAACTTGGATCCAGTTCTGCATCAGTGATAATCACAGGGTGTCGCAAAAACGCCGTTACGTGTCGCGTCTGAACAATCGACCGTGAAATGCACCCGGTCTTTCAAGCAGCTGAGACACAGCTTCCTTGCTCAGATTATACAATTATGAAGACTCGCGGAAGGCAGCGCAGACTTCTTTTCATCGGGTGGACGATAAAGCAAGATATGAGATAATGTATTCGAATGTATGTAAACTCGCCGAAATGGAAGATCTTATATCTGTTCGCGCGAGCACTCTTGCTATCAAACGGCAAGAAAACTTAGAAAAGCTGTATCTTGAATGGAGAATAAGCTACGTAGAATAATCCGAGATGATCGCCTAATAGCTTTAGGTAGGAATCAACTGTGAGAATGAGTGCGACCCAGGGACGGTGGCCCGGCATTAGCATAAGCCCCTTCCATCAGAGTCTAACGAGCCAGAGACTCGAGACCCCAAAAGTGCTGCGATGAATCACGAAAAAATCGTCCTAAATAAGTGCATAATGCATATTAATTTTTGATTGCAAACGGGAGCTGGTGCATCTTTTACCAAAACCGGTCGCGCTTCTATCAGATGATGTTTCAATCCAGAGCACAAATTTTCAAGCTACGTCCAGTGCATCTGAGATTAGCCAAGAAAAAATTATTTAAATTTCTAATCAATTTTCTATGTTTATTTTGAAAATATTTTTTTATATTTGGTATTTGATCTATTATCAATTTGAAAAATGTTTTCATTCAAAAGTTTTCATTTAAAAATGCAAAGAAATCGCGCAGAGCTCGAAGTTATTTATTAGGAGCGCAAGTTATTTCTCGAGGTGGATAGTAAAGAAAAGGGTGGACGAGCAGTCACATAACGTCAATTAGAATTTTTAGCGACGCTCCCATAATTCTATTGTGTCGATCTGCGGCGAGCACATTATAAAAATTGACATGATACATTGCTGGTTAGATGGAACGTCTCGAACCGAATTCTTCTGTCGCCTGACTTATTTGACGTAGGATACCCTCCTTCGCACGTGGCATGTGTTATTGCTTATGTCATACGTAACAAGCTGAGGCTTCTAATTTCCATTGCCCATTACAAGTGTGCTTACCAGAGCTGGAATAATAATCATAAAGCATTAAATTAATTTTTTACAATTATATTTATATCTAACCCTGAAAATTTTTATGCATCATCTTAAGAAAATAATCAATTTTTAAATCTTATATAGCAATTTTTTTTCTTTTTGGTGATTTCTTTATACTATTTTGTTATTTCTTTATTAATTTGCACTTTTTTATTTGCCGCAGGGCACCTCATGTTTGAAGGCTTTTTTTTTAAGGTTCTAAACTTGGGGGGGGGGGTATCTCGGTGGGTCATAATTTGCAACTCAACCATTTTACTTTGTTAGGTCTTTAATAATTATTTTCACTCATAATATAAATAGATTGACTAACACATTGACGACCACCCTTGAAAGAATATACAGAAAATATATTTGATGCATATAATTTTTTCATTCAAACTTGATTGTAAGTAGTACGTCTCACATAATTTTTTTTTGAGTTACACAATTTTTTGAAATTGAAAACAAGAAACGTTACCTAGAGAACAATAATTTGTTTATGCCTACAAACGTGAAGAAAACGCCACTGGTGCACACGACTATATTTTCTAGGCTAAGCTGCTTTTAAGCGTGTAACGGAGGTAAGTTTCACCCCAGGGGAACAACGGCTGGTGGTTTACAAGAAGTCGCTCGTGTATACGAACGTTTACTAGTAAACATGTTTCCTTCTAAACAAGACAAAAGTCAAGAACCCACATCCCGTGGGAACACGGTCCGTCACGCGTACATATAGCCGTGTTCGTGTACACGTTACACGTTTAATTCTAAAATACTTTGCTCGCGAGTCACGCCATTTTTGGTTTTGACATCTGTGACAACGTTGCGCCAACTGGAACGCTTTACCCAATGAATCATCGTTTAAACTGTCCTATTTCATAATTTGCGCATGTACATGTTGCACAATTTACGAAATTCACGCCCAAAAATAAATTGAACATTCCTAACAGGACAAACAATTTTCCAATGATACAACCTTATTACATTACTGTTATAACGAAAAATATTTTACCGATTTGAAATTTTTGTTTGAAATTTGACATTTTGTCACTAAAGAAATTGTCATAAAAATGTATTTTTTTTATTATCATATTTATCTTTTCTCATGGTGTAATGTCCGATATACAATTATGCCGAGAACGATTGTTTAAATTTCAACTATACATGAGCAAGTCAGTCGCAACTTAAAGTTGTCGCAGATTAAAAGAAAGAAATTTATGGCGAGTAAAATGGAATGAGCGTATATATCCAAGGTAGGGCAGTGCCTCTTTATATTTATCTTTGAAAACCGGCGATGCGTTCGCGGTATATAGCACTCTGCCCAACGAGGAACAATTAATTTCAGTGCACGCGGCTCAGAGTATATATCGAATGCAAACCTGTTCTTTCGAGGGCTGGTCCGTTCAAGATTACAACCGATTTTATCGCGCGAGCAATTAATTAATTAACAGATCGTACACTCTGGCCAAAAGAACACGTATAAATTTAACAGTGGCTTGCTACTGTATTGATAACGATGCTCTGAGAAACAGAGTATATTCTTTGCTATAAAAAACGAACAAAGTAAAGATTTTCAAAAATTTGCGGACATTTGTAGTATAGTGAAAAATGTAAATTTGAATTCGGCGAGTTAAGAAGTGCGGTGAAAATTGAGCAAGAAAAATGTGCCTGACTCATTTGCGAATTCCCCATCTCAGTCGGTAATTTCTTTACGATTTCACTTGCGGAGATTCTTTCGAGTCGGCAGCAGACAACAGAGGGTGTGTGCGCGAACCGGTATAACTCAAGTACCTTCTTTTCTACCTCGGCCATTGTAATTCAAGACTTCTCGTCAGGACAATACATAGTTTCGCGTGTCGCCTTCGCATTTTTTCTTCTCTTGCTCTTTTGTTTCGCTGTACTGTTTTCTGTTCGCTCGTTTTCCCCTTTTTGCATTTTTGTGCCTCGCGAAAAGATTCGTGGGTGAGTTGCTCCACCTTAGCGGCAGCGGCCTATAACGGTTTGACCGTTCGTGCAATCGCCCGCTTCTGTCGGCCTGTCACATCACATTCGCATTCTGTCTACGGAATCCTTGATGGTGGCTCGTATCTCCAACTTGGACGCAAAGCCTCCCTTTGATATTGCAACCATGATTTATTCCTCGATTGCGGAATCCGTGACGCGAGCGTATAATGCTTGATTGAAAGCTATCATTGCGAGGTTAAGTGGGTAATCATAGTTTCAGAATAATATTTGGCGCGGTAAATCAACATTACGCGTTTAGATAAAATGTCACAATTGCGACGCAAATATACTACGTGTTTACGTCGTGCCTATAAATTACCGACAGATTTATCGCGCTATCTCATTTGGTGCGATGTTGCAAAATTTTGAGCCCGTTTGATTGAACACTGATAAAAAATCATCTTGCGTCGTAAATTAGAGTCAAGGTTTTCAAAATAACGAACCAGCTGAAACTTTTGTTCGATTTATCTTTTGATTAGCTGCATCAAAATTTGGCTCAACGAAAATTTCTGAACCAAAAATGAAATAACAGTTCTTGGATTTTTTTTTCAAGGAATTGTTTTATTTGTTTGATATCGCATTCCTGAACTTGTGATTGAAATCATTGAAATTATAGAGACATTCATATCAACAAAATCATTTCTCAAAATTGCCAACCCTCTGCCATTCTCCGATTGTAATCATTCATTTTAATTGTAAAAATGAAGCGGGCGTTTTCCTTTTGAATTAAATGATATCGCCAATTGTGTCAGGTGCAGTGGTATATACATTGAGCGCCGTTAAAAGTTGGCGCACCTGCCGTTATGATTAGCCGAAAAAGTATATCAAGTCGTTATAAAGGCATGTCAGCAAATCGGTGAAGATATCGAAGTCTTGCGAAGGGTTTTCGGCCATTTAACTCGTCTCGTCTAATCTCACCTGCTTGAACCGAAACGACGTTTCCTAAAATTCTACTATACCTCATTCATGTTGTTAATGCGACTTGAATATGTTTAAGATTCGATAACGATAGTTTCGCAAATCAATATCAAAGATCGTCAAAGTTCAACGGCTCTCTTATTAAATCAGTAGCGCTGTTATTTTATTTATTAGCGGAACATCCGGTACGGAAGAAATCGATCGCACTTCTGCAACAGCTGTAATCGACGTTTGTATCGTCGGGTCTCCCCTAATTTCCTTTTATTCTAATACTTCCTGCTTATTAGGGTTATCAGCAGGGATCATCATCGGCTGTCGCTTGTTTTTCCCGCTCGGGCTCTTGTGTTTGCAGATTTTCTCTATAAGCGGCAGCCGGCGTACACTAATACGTTTTCATGCTCAATAAGCCGTCCAAAACTTCCTTTACATATTTTTATGATCCATTATGCGGTGCCGCTCATTGCTATTCGAAACGCGCCGATGATGTACTGTCATAATTATGTAATCCAGGCCCAGACTGAAAATCAGTTTTGTTTATTTACAGGCATCGTTGCGGGTGTGTTAATTCGATCACACAATTGGTCTTGTGCAAGTATGAATAACGATTAATAACACGTTCGGGCGGGCCCGATAAATTCGAAAAGCTGCTCGTCCCTATTTGCATAAGCTGATTTCAACGCGGCGCTTAATTGAACTACAAATAATAAGTATGAGTTGTGTCGAGGAAGCGATATATTTTTCTCGCCAAACCTGATACGCTTACGTAGTCGTTGGCAACGCGATGAAGTGAAAAAAAAAATAATATAACGCCACACACAAGATATACAGAATTGAAAATTAATTAGCCGACGGAAAACACGCGGAGACGGTTTAGATAGAAAAAGACGCTTTTTCTGTTTTTACGCGTAAACGGGCATAATAGAGGGCTTGATTACGTTGCACGTTTTATCGAAAAATCATAAAGCAATTAATAACATTCATTAGCATGCAAACAATGGTATACGATTTGTTAGGTAATTAGGCGGAAGGAGTGCCACAATTAACTCGTTCTTTCTTAGACCGAACTGGACTTTATTTCTATTTAATCCACTTATCTTTTTTTAGAGCGCCTCAATTAAACTGCACACTAGTGCCGTTAAAATGGTAATTCTAGTCGGCGAAAGACAATCATCTTCCACAATGTATGGTAGCAAACTTTCTTTTTATAAAATGCGACAGTGACATCTTGGACACGTGTGACGGTTGGCTTTTTGTCTTTCATTTTGTTCACTTTTTGGTAAGGAGTGTCCCACAATAAAGTTTCTGTCGCATAATACTGCAGTAACGTCTTCAGATATTTGCCACATTAAGTAAGCTCTACGAACTGCGTCTCATATTAAACGTTGCAAAGAATTACGAGGATATTCACGTGCCCCTGCATGGACCGCAAAATGAAGTGTCGTTTCATCGACTCGTCTCAGCAACGTTCCATGATGAGATGTAAGATAAAAAAAGCGCAGGATCTGGATTACTGCTGATGTTGATGTTGAACGAAAAAATTTGAATGGAAATTGAAAGAAAGCGGAAAAGTGAAAAATTTTATTTTGGAACAATAGGCTTTGTTTGTAAAAGTGATGCCGGAAGTAAAACGAAAAACTCAACTATCGTCTGAAAGATTTAAATGGCGCAAAAATGGCGAGCATAACTATTTTCTTTTTCCCTAAGTAAAAGTAAACCAAAGAACACATATCCATATTAATAATTTACAGAGTTATAAAGCGTTTAATGCCCGTTGGCTGTCTCGTAGCCGACTTGCTAATTTCAGCCTCGTAAACACAACTTTATAAAAGCACGGGTCGAGCGCGTCGAAAAAAGCCCGCGATAAATATAACGAATGTTAGCCGCGTCAGCTGATTTATGGAAAGAATAAAAGCATCGTCGTAAAAGCGTGCAGTTGTTGATACACAATGCCAGAGAGCGCCTAGGCTCATGACTATGAGAAAAAAAAGCCACCGGCGATGTGGTTTTTGCAAGGGCTGTAAATAATCAGCACTCCGTTATCTCGGCACGCAATTAAGAGCGGCGTTCTCGAACGTGTCCATATTAATGCGGTTATCGCACTTTGAACTGTTGCGATCGCACATCAACGTCTGCGGCTGCGGCGACTCCCCATCATTTTTATGGGAAAAGCGCACGGCTATTGAAAATTTCATGCGACGCTCATTTCCCGCCTGTGGAATTCCACTTATGAAACTTAGACGCCGTGATAAAACTCACTCTTCCGCCAGCAAAATGAACTGTACATTGCTGCTGAATAGAAATGTTACGATAATTGTTGTCTTTAAAACAAAAAAAAGTATGTTGAAAGTATGAATAACTGCATAAAACTGAATCTTGTTTTGAATCTTATTTCATGTTGCCAACAATTAAAGAACAAATCGAACAATCATAAATAATCAATAAGGTTGTTTATTTTTTTTCATTTTGTTAAAAAGTGAAAAAGTTTTTAATAAAATAGAGCAGTACCGTTACCGTAAGAAAATTGTTTCACTAATTCGATAATTATGAGTTGTACGAACAAGCATAAAAGAGTTGTAAAAATAGAAAAACGAAGATATAATAATGGCATGCACGTGTAATCTTATCGCGTGCTGTGACATACGTGTCAATTTAACATGGAACACTTATGCAAATGTAGCAAACGCAAGTAAAATTGCAGCCGATTAATAATTGGTATAGACGGACGTCTGATTAATTATTATTATAACATAAAATGTTGATAAAAAAGATTATTTCGAATGATACTGCTTTCAACAATAAACTTTCCGTGGTATGGAAGCGCTGAATATTCAATAGCCTTGTGAACTACTCACCCGACAGTTAACTAATACACTAACTGATCCGATCTGTTATTCTGTAACTCGCCAGACTATTAAAGATCAATGAACGCCATTCAGTGTGAAAATTATGCAACCGCACATATATTATTAGTCTATCTCGAAGCTGAATAACGCATGTTACAAGGTGTCTGTCGTTTTGAATCTAATGAATTTTAAAAGTCTTCAAAATAATGTCGCACTCTAATCTGTCCTATACATTTTTCACTGCTCGATTTAAATAGATTACTTTTCCAATTTGTCACAATGTTTGAAAGTCAATGAAGCGTGATTACTTTGTGTGTACGTGCCTAATTATTTTCTTTCACATTCAAATTTTGCGTCTGATGCTTGTTTACGTTAAATTAAATCCTGGCTTATCATACGCTAGACAATAATCAGTCACAGAAGAAAGTCAAAGGACCATGAAGAATATATGTGATAGATGTTTGATTTATTTATTGCTGAATTACATTAGAAACAGTTCAACACAACCAGATCACTTGATAGCCGTAATGCATTTTCTAGATTCCTCTCATTATCGTGTTCGTAGGAGGATTGTGGCTGAATATTTATACAAAATCATGAACATTCCTGGCATAAATTATCTAAATTTAGAATTGTGTCCTTAACAAAATATAATTTGTTAAACGGATAAAATTTGAAATACATTCATTTTATAACAAGGATAATAATCGCGAATTAACAATTCGAAACAATTGCGAATTGCTGAAACGATTTAAAGCGAAAAAGAAACTTGCTTCTCAGCATCAGACAGGAACAAGAAACGAGACTTAGCAGTGCGACGGACATTCAGCAAAGCCACTGAACAAACGAATAACAAAAAGAGCGAGCACATGTCGCGGTTATTTATGCGCGGTGCGTGAGCGATTCAACAGTTCCGAGGCTAATCAAGATTGGAGTTAATTTCTTCCTCGATCGACTCTGCGTGTCGTGAATCTTTGCGCGACACCGGAGCGCGTTCTCCAACAGCCATCGATACAAAAGTTTCGTTAGACAACAGCTGGGACGTAGGGTTATCATAGCCGGAACACAGGAATGTAAAAAGCCCAACCCCCGCGCGTTTTACAAATTATTCAATTAGTCCTGCGAATTAAGGTATACATATTCATCGTCCGGCTAATATTCGCGCACTATGCTTCCTGCAAAGTGCATGACGCCCGTTCGCATAAACAATTTACGAGCACACGCGCTACGATCTAACGAATGCGTGGATATGTAGTGCATAAACTTGCGGTGAAATGTGCTAATTTGCCGACCGTGGTCTAAACTTTGTAATCCCGCGCACAGATTAATTTTGCAGACCGAGAGAAACTTTTACTTTTCATCCCGCACGATTAATCTTTTCTTCTATTTTTTCCCAACCCCACTTTCTTTAGGACAGATTAGTTTTATGCTGATTTTTGCATCACACACACACACACACACACACACACACACACACACACACACACACACACACACACCTCCGAGAATAGTCCCAACAGGATCCACGAATTTCGTCCTGTTTATACACACTGGGCGTCATTCTCGACCGGTAATTATACTGTCCTCGCCGTTTATCTTGTGATAAGTTGACTGAAATTGCAACAAAATTCTAATTCCCATCCCAGTGTGTTATATACATCATTATATTACAATTGATATAAGTTTAAAAACAAGTCAAATAATTGAGATTTCGGCTTTGTTTGATGTTTTCGATGAATAAACAGTGAGCAAATGCAACGACTGTGAGAATTAGATTATTTGAACAAATAAACTAGTTTGAATTGATTCTGATCGTTTGAATGATCGAAGCTCAACAAATCGTAATCAGAAGGATATAATATCAGGCGAAGCGACATACTCGGGTGTTCCGGCTAAATAATTCGCGGTTACGAATAACTGGTTCTGGTCACAGCAAGTAAAAAATGTTTGTTTGAGAAACGTTCAAGTCGTCTCGATTTCACCAAAATTCGCTTGCGTTGATCTTCGCCCAATTCGCGATTCAAATTATGCGAGAAAACAGTTTTGCAGCCGTTTGAAACGTGAAAGAATTCGCTTTGGAAAGTTTTTTGTGTTAATTTAATTACTTTACTAAGAAGTTTGAACTTGGTGCTCGACGACCGGTTTTTTTACGGTATTATATCAAAATTACTCATCTTAAACTGATACTCCTCAAGTGGAAAACTGGAGAATTAAAAAAGGACAAATTTCTGAAGAACTTCGTTTCAATAAAATGATTCTTGATCTCTGAAATGTCTTTTTAATATACAGAAGTTTCGTGTGCGAGACTTTATAGATATACTTGGCAGATTCGATTCTCAGAATCGCCTGATGAAACAAAGTTTTCTTCAGCTGCAAGACTCTTCAAAAAGTGCAATGAATATTTCATCCGTAAGAAAATTCATTTCGACGCATCTCATCGATCACCATATGGTTATCTCTTACGGGATGATCATCTTTTATCGCATAAATTGCTATTCATAGTTTTGTTGAACGAAACATCGCTAAGAGTGGTATTACAATATATATTGAGCAGGTCAAAGCGCAAGTACAGTTGCTGATAAAAGATATGTGTACACTTGGTTGAAACTGAATTGTGCAAGTTACGGCGGTGTTTATCGTGCAAGACATCTCGGTGGAAAGTTGTTTTAAGAATTGGTACGGTGGGTGAGTGCGTATTGGAGGAAGAACAAGTTTCGAGTGATTTGCGAAAATTCGTCACAAAATTAAGGGCGGAGGCACGAGGTCCTTTGATCCTCGAGAGTCGGCAAACATAAGCGGAGTTCACCGGTAAAACCAGCTACCGCGCTTTAATACCTCATGCAAATTCAGCCAAAAGCGAAGTCTTCTATATTGCTTTGCGAACAAATCGCTATATCCGATTCGCTCGTCCTCCTGTCAAGGGACGCCTCTGCCCTCTGTTCTGACTCCTGCAAACGCTTTTATCCGCGTGATGTTGCTAGAAAAGAAGAGGCAGAAGCGATTGACAATGCATGCGACTATTGCTCTTCTCATCCGTTAGTAGTTTCCAAGCCTCTTCGGCGAACATATACGCTTGACGATCGTAGATTAAACGCTCTTCTTTGACGTTCTTAAACCGTGTATATTGAGAGCGAATTTATGCTGAGAGGAAAAAGTTTTACAGTACAGTACGCGTACCAAGTTCCGTGCTTTCATGTCAATTTTTTTCACAGAAACAATTTGGAACATAAAAAATCCATGGCAATTCGTTTTTCGAGATAAAAATGTTTTAGAGGGTTTGAATATTAAATCAATCGATATTTTGTCGATATTAGCAGTAACTAAAATTAATACAGTTTTTGGGGACTGTGCGTATAGTTGTGGTTTTAGTTTGTTATTTTATTCCTTTATTCATATATATGAAAAACGATGAAAGCGATGAGTTTTGTAATCTTACTCAAGGTCTGTTGCCAATAATGTTGTAATGTTTGAAAACTAAACGATTGTAAAAGCAAACTCCAATACGCAGCTTTATGTTTGTATATTATATATAGGCTTCATAAGGATCACGCAGAATGATCGAAACGTTGATGCCACTTATGGTGTTACTTGGTGTTCGTTATTTAAATCCCATAGCTTTCCTATTGGCCATTCAACAATTTATTGTATTGCAAAAAAGGATTGGGTAAAGAAAAATTATATAATATTTTTTGAATAAAGGTCAAATATTATTAAATTGAACATGTAGCTATTATGAAATTGTGCAATTGCAGTGACAACTTAACAAAAGTCAGAAAAAATATTTATTAAATATTTATATAATATCACAGAGCTGTTGTTACTGATAAAAAATAAACTGAAGATTTTTTGATTAATCTAGAATATAACTATAATGCATCCTTTTTCTGAGTGTATATTCTTCATAATAAACAGTCAAACCTGAAATCTCCTTTTGTATAAGGTAAGTAATATGTAAAAGAGGCGCTGCATACTGTGTTCTGCACATTTGACTCGTTAAACTCCCCATTGCACATGGATTTCACAAACACCATGGTGTTTATTTGTACACGTTACAAACAAAAATTTCATTCGATAACTGTTAGAACACAATATTGTGATAGTTATAAAACGAGTGAAGTGAATAGTAAACAAGTGAATCTTATTTTTGAAACTTTGACTTGCTAACTGTGATGCTATCTCTAGTCAAAATAAGTAGATCATTTAATGATAATAAAATGATTATTCCGTGACCAATCATTTTATGATTTTAAAATGATCAGAAAACTGCAACATCTGAAATGATCACAAACAGATCGGTACCAATCGGATCATTAAGTGATCAAAAAACGATCTCTAAGTTTTGAGGTTAGGAAATTTGTGTTAAAATAGTGAAAATATAGAGGGCAAAGCTAACCTTTTAAAGGTATTTATACACTTACTTTTTACTATTTAATGATCCGATTTGGACTGATCCGTTTGTGATTATCTCAGATGTTGCATTTTTTCGATCATTTTATGATCATTGAATGATAGGTCACGAAATAATTATTTTATGATCATGAAATGATTCATTCATTTTGACTAGGGATGATCTATTATGTTCAAAAACTGATTCAATAACTATATTTTGCGGGTATTAAATTTAAAAACATTCGATAAATGTTACAAAGTCTTATTTAACATTAAAAGAATATAAAAAAATTTCAATTAAATGGTGTAATTATAGTTAAGAAATATTTCTCTGCGTCAAATCAACTATATCATTCGATAACTATTACAAATATTCAGAACAGTAATGAATCTTTTTCTCAGTGCAGCAACTTACTTCTGGATAAATTAGTATATGATAAAAAAATATCCACATACAAGCTTTTTATATCATATGATATTATTCCATCAGTTATGTTTTATAATTATAGATGTCATCTGACGATCGATCTAGTTACTTTTCTTGTCTTATTATCACGCGAGAATGGACAGTTTTTCATCATTTTATACCTTGAAGAATTAAATTAATTTTTTCACTGTAATACAATTTTGATCGTATTTTACAGCTGCGCGGTATATAGAAAGAAAACAGGAATTTTTTATTTATTCATGTCAAAATCGCAGATATTGGAAATACATCCTACTGATTTGAATTAAATAAAATGGCCTGCAGGGTAATTGGTCCTGGTTACACGCATGCGAGAACAAATTCGCATTCCGTTAACATGCCGTAACATCGGTCATCGGCAATTTCGCCGTTAGGAACCGGTGACGCATAAATTCTGGACAGCCGCAGGCTTTAAAACCAAACGAATTTTCGCGCTCCACGTGGTCATGATGCACATTAGCGATCGGTTGCGTATACATACTATATCTCGAAACGCGAAAAAAATGAATTTCGATAAGCTGCATTATTGAAATACATTAACTTTGCAGTGGTCAGTAAACAAAGTCTGTCACTTGATGTACATTAAAATTGCTCTAATATAACAATTAGATAGTTCGAGGTCATGTTTTTTGTAGGATCATTTGTATTTAAACGCGGGGTCGGACGAAAATGATCAGAAACGTGGCCGCCGAACGCATTCCTGATAGTTCCTCTTGCGGCAGTCAATTCGTCGGTTGTTTTTCATGAACTTTATAACTCAGCCTCGTCTTGCGATACCAAAAAGTAACCCGCGTACATCTTTGTGCTGGACCTCCGTGGCAATGTCATCCAATAGGAGAGAAGTAAAGAGAAAACAAGTAAAATAATGATAAAAGGCGGAGCTCGCGGTGCTATTCGATTGGTCGAGATATCGCAGGCGTTTGAGTCAGCGCAAGAAGGAAGGGGACCTGCACTCTTCGCTCTCCTCATCTCGCGTCTCGTTTCAGCCTGCAGTCTCTCGCGCATAGCCGCGTCTCTTTTACGCAAGCATTTTGCTAGGTTTCCCTCTCTGGACCACAAGATCGCCTCCCTACTTTGCCTCCACTTCGTGTGTCGCCAGTCCTCTTCTTCTTCGTCTTCTTCTTGTGCCGAGTGTGTTGGCCGTAAGTGGCCAGACCACTCTCTCCTGGGCGTTGCCATTGCAGAAATCAAAAAGCTCATCAAGCAACACCGCTTGGTCGAGTCTTTGTGATCTACCTGCATTCCGCGAACCCGAACCAACCGACCCAGATGTAATTTTCTCAAGATTATTTACCAGGGTCCTCTTCGTCTTGTATTTCCGCGGCATGCAAATTTTGATCAAGCCAAGGCCCGAGCTTGGTTTTTGCTTAATGTGCCCTCTCTTGCACAGAAACATCTGGTGACAAATGTACTCTCGCACATTTCCATCGCTCTCGAGCAAAATGAACTCGCAATCGTAGTCAAGTGTACATAAGTCGTCGAGATAAATTGGAATCGCAGCATTGATCATTTGATACGAGGACATTTTGATTTACAGGCAAAGGATGATCGATTGAAATGAGCAAAGATTAACGTTGGGGAAGGAAACAACAGTCGTATTGACGCCATCTGCGCTTTATTGGTAGAAGTAATAAACCGCGCTAGTTTTTCTCAATCCTGAAATAGTTCGTTTCATCCAAGCACGATTTTGTTGACGGGCTGGTGAACCCTCTCAGCCAAAGCTGATAGATTAATTTTGGAGATTCGTCTCGGTCGATCCGATTCGAAATAAGTTGCTGATAATTTCCAGGGTTCTATCGAAAGGGTATGGCGTTACTGTGAAATGCAGAAAACATTGTATAATGCGAGAAGTGCGGTTATTTTTGCGTGTGATCTGGTTAGACAGGACACGCTCGTTTTTCGAGGACATCTCTGCTCCCATGTTAACTGCGATTTCGGGTTGGACAGACTCCAGTGCCGAAAATTAACGCCAGCACGAATCAAGACGACAATGTGATTCATCAGTTAAATCCGCGTGCATAATCCTTTACAGCGGCTCCTGCGACGTATAGGGAGTACGAATTATAATCACAGTTGTGGTTAGTCGACAGCTTTGCCGGAGCGGTGGGGTCGTGAGGGGGACGAGGCAACTATTTACCCAGGCAGTCAGCCAGCTAACATCGTCACAGTGCACTACACATCCGGAATAGAGGACGCTCGCTGGGTAGATGGAAATCTGTGGCATTCAGAGGCACTGGCCAAGAAAATTGGCTGACAACATTCGCGCCGAATTGCGGTGGCGAACCTCGGCGAACGACATCATCTCGTCGACTATCAGGGTCGGCCCATCACTAAGGCTTTGACAGCGATCGCAATCGACCGAGCGCAAATCCACGTGCGGTGTCGTGTGAATTTTCGGCTCGCGCCCAATAACGTAATGCGTCTATTCAAGATACCTAGACACCGAAAAACGACTGATTTCTGATGCCCCCGCTGGTCCCGACAATTTATTCATATTCGATTTTTTATTCCACTGACTCGCACCCGACAGTCCACACCGATTATATATATATATATAATTTCCTTTTTCCGAAAAGCTCCAAGTGTCTGGCTGCATTTGACAGAATAATTAAGAGGATTTTGAACGGAAATCTGCTTGTAGAGAATAAATCCGGTTTGATTTAATCATTGTTGGGAGATTGCATTAAATACCCGTGAAATTAACTCGACACGCGATCGCAGAATTTTAAATTGCCCGAAGGTTCAAATATCCGGGCTGATTAAGATGTCGAGGCTTTGAAAATTGATTCAACGATAGCATAAACAGTTGATAGGAATAAAGGTTTGGTCGTGGGAGGCTGATGATTGAAATTCTGAGTTGTTGATAAAAATAAAAACAAGTTTGCACAATGGATTGAAGTTCTACTAAAAAAAAACTAAAAGAGGAAGCAGGGATTATAAAACGAAACTTATAACGGTTTCGCGGTGTCCTTTTTGCACCTAAATTTTTTTCCTATCGCTGATCCAAATAATATATTCACACCGTATTATATTTAACCGCTCTTACTAATTAGTTGTAACAAAACATACATAATTTGATGGTCTATCACAGATCACGACTCTTGAATGTTGTTTTAAGAACGACATACGTTGACAACAAAATGTAATCTTTAGCTGAGCAAACACAATTTCGGACGAAGGAAATAGGTATGGGCTGGCGTGTGTGCGGACATACAAGACACATGCGGAAACGCTTTATTTCGGCGCAACGTTCTGTGCGTTAATTCATCCCTCACGGGTCCGATTGAATCTCGCAAAATTTGTCTACTTATTTAACGCGGTATACTCGGAAGCGCTTAGAGGGGGCGATACATCAGACATATGGGAACAACATGTGGCCACCGCCGTGTCCTATACTGGAAAAACCAGTAGCAGCCCCTCATCCCGCGTTGACTACACGAGAAAAGGGCGGCTGTGACCGCAAAATCACCGTCTACTGCTAAATGTTTTGCCCGCAATTTGTAGCAATTTGTTAAGTAGCCAACTAGAACATTACCTATATTGCCTTGCCATCCCCAAGATATACAGGGAACCGAGACTGACAGATTTATCGCCTGGCGGATTCAGTGGCCGCAATGGAAAAATGGGCCGTGCTGCTGTTAGTTATATTAGATACATTCTCATCTTATATATCCATGGTTTGCGGTTGTGGTTGGGCGGCGTACACTCTGAAAATAAGGGGTTCAATAATAGAGAGTTAAAGTAATTTGTAATTGAATCAACTTACCTTAAATGAATCATACAACTTTTGATGAATTTACGAGTTCAATAGCGTTTGTTCTTACTTTTTTCGTAACTTAAGAATTTAGATTTTGAAGAACTGGCTGGTCTAAAGTCAAGTGCATCTTTGTGACTTTGAGAACGATCAGCTAATCGTTTATAAAATGGCAAATAAATGGTGATGAATAACTGGCGCCGTTTTGCGGATGCTTTTAGTTGATGAGTTTGGTGCCCTATCGCCGCATCCCGTTACGTTTCTTTCCGTTCGATCGGTCTCGTCGTAGCCTAAGCGTCTCATCCATATGTAACATTCGCGCTCGGTATTAATGACAAAGGAAAAGAGAAGCGATCCGTTTCTTCGTTGTCCTATTGGGATTTCATCGTTGTTTTTTCATTATCTGATAAATATAATGGAATTGTCTATGTAATTTATCGCGGTAGATCAATCTGTATATATGTAAGCAGTGACCAGGTTTCATCGGTCGCTGAACAATCTTATCCACAGTGTGAAGATAATGTGACGGTTATTGATTCACACTGTTATGCTTTGATGGGCCTAACCTCAACGTGAACCAGGTTGTCTTGACGTATAAAAAATTATGGGCTTCCTGCTGCTGATTGATTTCCGTAAAGAAGAAATCCTCCGTAGGAACAATCTCCTAGACCGAATAACGACTCTAGAGATGACTGCGGAAGTAATCGAATCTGATGTTTATTACATGACTTGAACACCGCGTGCACTTAACGGAAATAGCATCGAAAAAGATAGGACTCACCGAGTAACCCTGCTCTTTCATTTCTGATCCACTTGGATTACACTGTTCTATTTATTATTCTCAAGTTACATAAAATAATTCAATGTGTTATAATAATGCTAGTGGAATTATTGAGTGCAAAATGCATAAACAATTTAATGAACTACATTCATACAAACGTGATTCGGAACTTTCAGGCTGTTGTCAAGAATACCAAATGAAAACAACTCCTCATCTGAATTCAATAAAAAATTCAATTTTTGTTTTTGGGGAGCTTGAATGCAGTGTTAGAGTACTATAAATCAAATTCGTCAGCTTTATTATGGTTATTTGTTTAAATTTGCTAATGATATCAGCTTCAAATAAAAACCCTTTTTCGAATATATGCAAATCGAATCGATTTCGACCATGGTCGAAAGCGATTCGGCCCGATTTTTCGTTTGTTTTTCAAAGTTGAAATCAAGGGTCGCGCAAGCGACCCGCCCGTCGCAAGTCCGCTCATTATATTATGTGCAATAATGAACAGTAATCATTCGTTTGCTGCAACAATTTTATTTGATTTGTCGGAATTCTTTTTTACTTTACTAGGTGCAATAAAGCGCGCCCGTTGGGCACGCTCTTTGCAACATGTTAAAAGATATGAAATTTAAATGAAAACATTTGATTTTTATTTGTTTAATAAATATTTTAATCTGAACTCAACAGTATAGTTCAAGCACTTGAAATTTCCATATGAAAAAAATATTTTCAATTTATTACATTAGGTCTATTTTAATGCACCCGTTCCTTCTACTATAAATATCAAAAGCAATATAATTGCACAAAAAATGATTTTCATTTTTGTTTAAGTGACGGGCCGAGCTAAACCGTTAAACACCCGGCCAGCTCTTTTATCACATACATTAAATGATCCAATGAGTCAATGATCAAACTCTTCCATGATCGAAAAAATTCAATAATTGATAGTCAGATGATCTTCTGATCAAATGATCTGATGATCCAACAATCAACTATTCCAAAAATTCAAAATAATCCAATGACCACTGATCAAAAAACTCTTTACAAATTGTTTTAGGTTTTATAGTACTGTAATAGTTTTATTTAAATAATTTGTTTTTACTGATATAACTCATGTAAAAAACTAATTTTATTGCGAATGTTATTGTGTGAAAAATAATTATTGAATATATGCATAATTATTGATTAAATAAATTATTTGATCATTGGATCATTAATCATTAAAACTTTAGATCATTGGATCATTAAATTACATGATTATTGGTAATTTATTTCCAATCTCCCTGTATCATCAAAATACATGTACAAAATGTGATTTAACTATTCGCCTTGTAAAAATGTTCACATATTAAAGGTTGCGGTAGCGACCCCAACGAGACAAAGCCCGATACCTGTAATAATTGACAATACATGGACAATCTATTGAAAATATATGGACAATATATTGACGATACATGAACAATGTGAAATAATTTTACTCTAGCACGAGAATCGATCCCAGGCCCTTGAGGTTATCAGTCAGCGTCGTTGTCCACTGCTCCATCTGCTTCGATAAATCCTTCTATCGAAATAAGCTACATACTTAATGACTATTTTTTATTGGAAATAGTTTAATGTGAATGACTTTTTGTCAATAATACTTTCTATAGTGTTATTTTGTTATAAATCTTCAAATTTTTCAACCAAATCCAAAAATTTATTTATAAATTTATCCATACTTTTTTAAGTAAGAACTATGATAATCTATACGGATCCATATATTCTATAGAAAATCAATATAGCTAATCGTTTTGAATGATTTAATCTTTTGTTACTAAAAAATTAATTAAAATTATTAACAAATCACTATTAACAATTGTCTATTGAAAATCACAATCTTCTATTCGCAGAAGATAGACTTTTCACAAGATCGGTGAAATTAAATGTTTTGTTATAAAAAAATTATTAAATATCAGAAAAAAAGTTTTAGAGTATTTAAAACAACAATATTTGTTTAACAAAGAAATAACGAAGAAATTAACTATGTATGGCAAAGACTGGAATTTTGATTATCATGTACAATATTGTCAATATATTGTTTGCGAAAAATCATACATAGCCAATATATTGCTGTAAATCAAATTACATCGTTTATGTATGGTTAATACATCGTTTGAAAATAATACATTGTCCATACATGGGCAATATATTGTTCATATATTGTTAATATATTGGCAATATATTGTCAATATATTAACTATGTATGGTCAATATAGGGACAATATATTATTTCGTCAATAAATCATTCTCATATGGACAATATACGGATCTTTTTACAAGGGTTCCTACTTACATATTCTCATCAGAAATAAAATCTATTGAAAAGTGTTGAAAACTATTGTATTTGATGTATATTCATAAATTTTGAGTTGAATAAAATAGCTGTTGCGATGAAATGTAGTGACATTTAATTTTTTGTTTTAAAAAACAAGAAATTTTTGCTTCGAAATTTTTTAAATCATTTTGAAGTTGGATTTTTTAAAGTCAGCCCTCTCGACCCCCGTGAGGAGTCTACACCTCGGGAACTTCGTGTCCTCGAAAGACGACGGGCCTCCGTTTGTTATGCAGTCAGTTTTGGCAATACGACTAAAATCACAACGTTGCCAAAACTTGCACCTACGGCACTCTCGAGTTCGTCGGTGTAAAAAGCATAGTTCGTACCATGGGCCGAACGTGTGCGAGTTCAAGTGTCGGAGTACTGACATGCAATATAACAATGTGACAAGCCTCGCTGCGCTCGGCTCGTCATATTGTACCCCAACTCCGAAAGTCGCGCTTTTGGTCCTTGATACGAAATGTACTAATATTTTGTAAAACAAAATTTTTCTTTGACGAACAAAAGCCTTCTGGCTTATGTTCATTACATGACTGTTTTGAATTTTTTTCCTTTTTCCTTTCTCAGGAATATGCCGCTCGTTTGATGGAATATTTTAAAAAATAGCAAACTGTTTTTTCCAATGAATACTTTTCTCTATCACCGTTTCCTTTTACGCGGGTATTGTTCTGATATTTCGACTCATGTCCCAAAAGACGTGGCTGTTCGGTTCCAACACAGATAACAATGTGTTAAAAAATTGGTCGATTCGAAAATCCACGCGCGTGTTCGTTGAAGGAGACACGGCAATCAGTTTAGGAGTTACTGCCTGCACTGAATACGCAGCATTCATGATGATTAACATCCGTCAAGAGTCAGGACAGAAACGACCAGAATAATAATTTTGCTGTGAGATAAGATATGGTTTACAAAACAAAGTAGTTTGAGCGATGACTCCCGAAAAAATGCTGCATATTTATTATCACCAGTGTATACTCGGCCAGGGTCAGTTGATAAGTTTTTAAATTTTTTTGTCAAAATTTTGAACTCATCGAAATTGCTCTTTGAAAAATTTACACCTTAAAAAATGAATAGACCAAATGTATTTGGTTTACAAAAAATTGAGACAGATTACTTTAGATTGAATAAAAAATAATACCCTAAGAATGTACTTCTTTGTTTTACATGACTTATTTGTAACAGATTGTAAGCAATCTGTTAACAGTTATCAGACATTAATGGAGGTAACACCTCGTCTAAAGATGGTTATATTATTATGCACATAATAAAAGGCCACTAATTTAGTGATACATATGTATCACTCATATTACGATTCTATGTAATATAATAGACAGTAGATTGAAGACATATTTATGGCTTATGTTAAATAGCATAATTTCTAATGATAATTCATAAATCTAATCATGCATGTATATCGTTTAATAAAATCATCTAAATTTTTCATCATTCAAAAAGATTGGAGTTACATTTATTTTGATAATAATATAAATTTATTCTTTAAATTATATCCCTATCTTATTATTTAACGTTAACCCATAGAAATCCATAATTTAAAAATATTTTTGTCTCCAACTTGACATTGAATATAATTAACAGTGGATCAATGAACTTATGACAATTTGTTTTATAGCATAGGTCTGAAATATGACATGAAATGTCATGAGAAGCTCAGTGAACGAGACCACCAGATATCTCCGAGCGTTGGTGATGGTCCCTGGGCAACATTTAGCCCTTCGCGGTTCTACTTCTCTTTTCATCGAGCATGTCGTTCTTCGACTCACCAACTGTACGAATTATAGGCGTTAAACAAGGGTTTCTCATTTATCCTTTGAGTTAAAATAACTCCGACCCCAGCGGCCTACAAACGAGTTAAGATGAGAACATGTGGCATCATTTGTTACGTCCTTGGCAGTAAAACGTGCTAAATTGACGTCACCGGTGATAACACACTAAAACCATTTCCCCCTCGAAACTAGGGAGTTTAAGTCATTCGAAAGAATATTTGATAAATGTTTCGAACGATTCAACACAGTGTCAAATTTTAACTAATGCTTTTGCCTCTCAATAATAATTTTTTGATAAAACCAATTTTATTTACCAAAGTATAATAGTTATGTTCTAAAAAATTTAATTAGAGCAATATATCGACGGGTCTTAGGAAGAGTGTCTGTCTCCAAACATCGTTTCAAAATGTCTCATTTCAAATATTCAGTGAGGACTGACTCATAATAATTTATTAGTGAAGAATGTCCTATTCCACGAGGTGAGACACTCTTCAGTCTTCAACTCTCATGACAGAGTAGTTACAATATTATGTACAACTTCAGACATGAAAATTGAATAATCAACACACAATTATGTCAAATTATGCAAATCATTTTTCCGAGCTTTATTTAGTTTTCTGATCTCAAAATAGATAAACTGTACATAATATTGTTACACGCATTATTATGTTGAATTATATAGGAAAACACAATGTAAATTTATGTATATTACTTGTATAGTATATTCTTCATTCATGTGTAAAATTATAATGAAGTGGCCAACATTAAATTGAATAAAATAAACTTAGATTCAGTCAACATTGAAACCCGCATGTGTACGTATACTGTACATCTTTGCAAATCTTTGTGATATTATTACGATTTTTTGTAAAAAACTTTTTTGATTACAACCAAACCTATGGTATCATAATTTATTTCAATATACTTCAGTGTTTCTTACTGCCCCGACAATTACCTAAAGTGGAATTATTTAAGCCGGAAAAAGCCTTGCAAAGTAAAAACGTTACTACTTGATTCTACAGCTTGACTGATTATAAAAAAAACAGAACGGACAAAACATGAACAAAATGTCCGGCTGAGAGCAAAATGCGCTTATCACGAGCGTCCTTTGGAACCTTGCGTGGACATATGGTCAACCGAGATCGGAACAAAAAAAAATAGTATGAAACAGCGACAGAAGTTGGGAGTGTCAGCAAGCGATATATCAAGGCTTAAACTGTGCCGTCGTTGGGTCATGTCGTATCAGCGTGTATACGGCATGGAGCGCGTATGGCGCACAAACCGGGGTGGCATTAGTTAATAGCGACGGCTACCCTTACGAGAACGCTAATACGTTACACCTAGCGAAAAGCACCGCTTCGTATTTTCCGTCCTTCGTTTGGATCGCCTGTCCTACTTGCACCAGGCGCTGCCTAACTGAATGCGGTTTCCAATCTGTTACGTTTTTACTCGACCCAACTATCCGAGAAGATTACGCCTCGCCTTTTTTCTCCTCTTGCAGTCCTTCGTCTTTCGCTTGCCACGGCTTTTTGTCCGATGGGCCGTAGGAAAATCGGATTTTCACCTGATTCCCTGCCGTAATTCCTTTTGTGTGACGTTGAACAAAGATAAAAAGTACCGCATGATTAGGCCACACAATAGAACACTGCTCATTCCAACATTTGGTGGTCCACGTACTATGTTATTTGTTCAGATAAAACTCTGACGGGTATTTCATGCAATATCATAAGACAGACATTTTGAAAAATTAAATACAATTTTCTTATTATGATCAGATATTCGTTCCATAAACATTTGCAGTTGATTCTAAAAATCAAATTATGATTCAGAAAACTATATCACAAACATGAATTACAGGAAATATAATTCGTCTTAGATAAACTGTAGTCTACAATTATATAATCTTTTGGAGAGGTAATAACAGTTGTTACTAAATTGTCAGACGAAGCCTTTACTTTATCTCTGTCTCAATCGCTTGAAAAATGTCATCTTTGTAACTATTCGCATCCTTGACCGAAAAACAGGTGCGTGACCTGCGGTGTCTTGCCAGGTGACACCCATAATAGTATGACTGTGGCACCGGCCAATTTAACAGTTGACAAAAATATACACCTTTCGTTGCGCTCACTTAGTCTCGACTGGACGCTAATAATGACTGACAAAAGAGGTGACATTTCCCCATTAAAAACTAACTTGACAAAGCAAAGGAAGGAAGCAAAAAAAAGTGAGATGAAAGAAAGCGCAGGAATAGGAAAAAAGAGGTATATCTTCGTGACACTTTTAATGCAATTAAGGTGGCATGAATTGCAGTGGAGAGATTAAAAATCTCAGACCGAATGAAGAAACGTGCTTTGGAAAGACGGAAGAGTAACGTGCAAAGCTAATCAGCGCGAAGTTGCTCCTTCTCGTTACATATTCCGCGAACTTTCAGAATTATCATATCGGGGTCCTTTGACGGCGCTGTTTTCTCTTTGGGGCTCTCTGGCTCAGAGCAACTTTGCAATACGCGCGAGTCAGCGAGTTATTTTGGCATCGGCAAGTTTTTCATACAGGACCGGACTCTTGACTCTAGAGTGTAGGTGGACTGACAGATATGGTAGCAAGGCTTATCTAACGAACAGATGGAGACGAGTACCGGCACACGTGCGCGATTTCAACTTTCGTCGTCGTTGGTGCAGCTCCCATCTACGCGTGATGAATAAAAACGTTTGAAGTATCGCTAGGTGCAAATTAACGCATAATTGACAAACGTAATGAAGTCGCCTGTGCGCTTGAGTGAAGGCGAATCAACAGTTCTTGAATCCGTCTTTTGCTTTTTTGTCGACTTTGCCCCCGTTCCACTAAGCTTTACAAACTTTGATTATTTTTGTAATAACTTGTGAGAGAGACGCGCCACCTTGTCCCTTAACGTCCCCTGCTTGTACGTCATGAATGTGACGCTTTGAGAAACGTTTCCTTCGCACATGACATTTCTTTCGTTTATTTCATACTTCACGTGTTTTAAATTTAATTTTGTACATGATTCATTTACGTCCTTTATCGATTGTTATACTTTATAATGTTATTTTTGTGGTACAAATTTTCAGTGTACGAAAATTCGCATCCTTTTAGTTAAGTACAAAACACGGACAAGTCAAAACTGGGTAGAAGAAATGTTTGCAGTCGTTCTTAACAGACATTCTTGAAATAAAAATTATTTTTACTACTATATTCATAACCTAGCTAAGCACCCTCGCTTCGCTCGGGTCTTCACTAGCTGCTCTACATTAATCCTATTCTACTAATATAATAATCTCACTGTTATGATAAAAATGAGAATATGTTGGTTTGTTTGTTTGTTTGTCGGAGCATCACGTCTGAACGAAGCGTTCGGAAATGATTGCAACGCATCAGGGTGATTCTTTGGACTCTCGGAATTAACGTAGGCTACATTAGAAATCATTTTCTCAATTTTTTCGGAGAAAATTGCAAAAACATTTTATCATTTTTTTTTCAAAATTCTCAAATTTTTCGCCAACACACTTCATGAGGCATTATGAATAGAGTTCGAAGAGGTAATGTTAGGTTTTCTATTCTATAAAATTATTATTCTTCCTTCCTTACTAATATAAATGAGCGAATCTAAAATCGAACTTCACTCGGTGAGTTCGTTTGATTATATAATTAACATCCACTTAGCGGTTCAAAAAAATAAAAATTTTTGGACATTAGGCAAACTCGCAGGATTTTTTTCTCAGGATCTAGGTGTCAAAACAAGATGGAAAAATGGTGCGGCCCACCTTGAAACAGGTGGCGACATACTTTCTTAATTAAAAAAAAAGAAAATAAAAAATGAAACAAGTTCGAGTTTGTGAAACCCAAACTTTTTATTGCAGATTCGGATTCTTCATAAAAAAATAAAAAGATTTTATTCTTATATTTTTTTTGTTTTGCAAGATAGATGGCGCTGTAATTGGATTTTTATTAATTACTAACTGATCGGCCGTGCTTCGCACAGCCATCACCTTCGCTGCACTGTTTACTACTGCAAAAAAAATTTTTTATTTAAATGTGATTTTTTCCGAAGCGGCATATTATAATTGTACAACGATTAGTACAGTTACACAATCATAACACTACTAAAGACAGCATCAAAATAATGCCGAATTTCCAAAGAACACTTTCATTGAATGTTTATGTTCGTGCTTACCTTTTCAAGAAATTTAAAAAAATATTTAGAAACACTTATTTTTGCATAGTACGATAATTTAAAGAAATCGGAGGTCTATTTTATATATGAGTACACGGAGCAAAAAGAATAATAAATGTTCTTATAGAATGAGAAAATTTTTAACATTTTTTAATGTTACCAGTGACATATACTCGAAAAATACCACCGAATGATACTCAACTTTAATAAATGATGCTAAAACAAAGCCTAAAAATTATACGGTTCAATGTTTTTTTTTCTTATTCAAATCAGAAATTTTAGAATTAGAAATGTTAAAATTTGACACGTCGAAATCTCACAGTATAATATAAACACTCTACCAAATTGTATCAAGTAATGCCTCTAATTTTAAAATGTGAAAATGATAATTTTTCGTAAACACCTTTCGTCAAATTTTAGCATTTAAAATGTTAAAATTTGATATATTATGATTTCATTTATTGGAATCAAAGCTACCAAATTTTATAAAGTAATTTCTCACAAATTTTAACATTCAAAATGTTAATTTTTGTCCTGTGTATTTTGATACACAAAAATTCCAATTCGTGAATAGTTATTTTGTAAGTTATGGTTTACGTTAGTTTTTCTCTTTATTCTATTTTTTGTTTGAGATGTTTACTGATTTGTTATGGGTTTGCGATTTGTTTACTTTTACTTCGACAGAGGTGTCAGGGCGCTATCTTTCTTAATTGATTTACTTGGTATTACGCACATATGTAATAAGCGCCAATGGATCCTTATATACTTCTAGCGTTGTAAAAAGGTACTTGCGAGAAAGATTTTGCTCGTTCACTTGGTCGTGCAATGAAAACAACTTCTCCGATGAAAATTCAAAACATTTGATTCCAATAAATGAAACATAAATAGATCAAATTTTAACATTTTAAATGTTAAAATTTGATGAATGGTGTTTACGAAAAATCAACAAATGCTCCGATGAAATTTCAAAACATTGGGAGAATCCCAAACAAGCACTGTAAAAATGAACATTATCAAAAACGACAAATTCGAACAAGCAGTTTAAATTTAAACATTTTTAATTTCAAACTTAGCGTGAAAAACAGACAGCAGCTATGACGATCACGGTAAAAACAAACAACAAAAAGATGATCAGGTCAAAAAGTAGCGCTGTAAAATTAAAAACAATCAAAAACAACAAATCATGACAAGCAGTGTAAAATCGAAATTTTGTAAATTCAAACATAGCGTGAAAAACAGACATAAAATATGATAATCACTGAAAAGATAAACAATGATATAAAAATACAAGTAATTTTATTTGATTATAAAAATAAAAAAAATATAAATCCTTACGTGTAATAATACGCACTGTAATAATAAACAATGATGGCGGCTATTGCCAACTTAAAATGATAAAAATCACTGTACTGATATTGAGAAAACGTTTTCATTTTTGCTCATTTAAGTTGTCATCATTTTCACAAATATAAAAATTCTCAGAAGATGATTTGCAGTTATTTAAATCACGCAAAAGAGTATATCGTAACTTAGTTTTAGAAATCGCTAAATAAGAAGATAAAGGTTGAATAAAAGATAATCTGAATCTTTATATGAAACTGGAAGAGGAATTAATCTATATAGATTGTATTCTGAATCATCAACTAAAGGGATATTTAATATACAAATTAATTTTCCATTCCTAAAATAAGCTTGTATTAAAATAACATTTAATAATTCATAAATGTGAGAGTCTTCTAAGATACAAGGAAAGTTGATATCAGAAGGTATTTGGGAATGAATTTTTATCAATTCTTTAGTGAGTTGAGTAGGAGAAATAATAGAAGGATGAATTAGGCCTTGTTTCAAAAATAAAATTGCATTTATCGAAGTATTAATTTTATCATTAGTTTCACTTATCATTAATTGCATTAATTGTACGTGTTCTTCTAATCTAGTTAATAATTTTAAATCATTAGTAATATGAGTTTGTGTTTCAGCATAATTTTGTAAAAGTACAATATTTTTATTTAAAACCTTCCGATTAATATCTAAAGTAGAGATAGATCTATTGAAATTTTCAATAATACTTTGGACTACATTAGTATTAATTTTATCAATAGCGTCATTAAAATATTTGGCATCATCGTTATCTAGAGTGCCTATCAAAGTTTTGAAAACAGTTCCGAGAGCGTTAATCAAACCTCTCTTTTCAATTCTAAGACCTAATAAATTTTTCAATTCAGTTTCACGTTTTTGTAATGATTTAATTGTTAAAGTTAAAATGAATAGGGATGATTCACATAAAGTAGTTTTTTTAAGTTCAGGATATTCATTGCAGGATTTTTGAGTTTTTATGAATATTGAGTTTATATAATCTAATTTTTCTTGAAGTACCTGTACGTCTAAGTATGTAATGAGTTTCCAATTGTTGTCAGTAAATTTAACATTTTGTATGTTATCGAAGTAAATCCCGGGTGAATGTTCAAATTTATGGAGTCGATACTCCTCAGCATAGGTTAAACTTAGGAATAATCTGAAACAGTCGACATGATAAAAATTATTCTCGGGTATGAGCATGTTTAACGCGATCAATGTGTACCGTACAATCTTTACGGCGTACTTTAATTGTTACATTAGTTGGGGAATTTACTTGAATAATTTT
Organism: Telenomus remus; assembly: GCA_020615435.1. NCBI lineage: Eukaryota > Metazoa > Arthropoda > Insecta > Hymenoptera > Scelionidae > Telenomus > Telenomus remus. Next base: position 5,962,284 of record CM036336.1, read on the forward strand.
ATAAGGACCTTCCCAGTAGGGTCTCATTTTCTGTTTGCCTTTACCTTTACACGGTATTACATTATTTTTTCGTCTTATTTATCATATAGACGGAATCACCAACATTATATTCAAGTACTTTTGAATTTTTACGTAGTTTTAATGTTAGATTATCAATATAATCCTCATAAGTATATTTAAATTCAAGACTTTCAGTAATAGAACTAGGAAGAGATGGTTTAGTTCCGAATACAAGTTCAAAAGGAGTAAATTTTGAAGAGCTGTGGATGGTGGTATTGTATGTAAACATAGCAAAGTCCAACCACTCATCCCAGTCAGAATTATCAAGTTTTACAAAATGTTTTAGAAAGTCTGCAAGGGTTTGGTGCGAACGCTCAAGGGCACCATTAGTTTCAGGTCTATATATGCTAGTTTGGATTTTTTTCAATTCTTCTTCATTTTCAATAACTTCTTTAATGAGGTTTAATGTAAAATCTGGACCTTGGTCTGTCAAAATAGACTCAGGAATTCCAAATTTACATATAAATTCATGAGTAACTTTATCCGCGATTGTTTTAGCTTCGTGATTTGGAAGTGCGTAAGCTTGAGAGAATTTAGTAAGGTCGTCTTGAAGGGTTAATATGCAAATGTTACCGTTCATTGACAATGGAAGAGGACCGACAATATCTAAAGCTATTCGTTCAAATGGTTTAGAAGAAGTTGTAGTAATAGTCATTGGATTTTTATTTTTCTTTCGAACAAGTTTATTCTTTTAACAGCTATCACATGTTTTTATGTAATTAGCAATGTCAAGTTTCATATTATGCCATTTATAATGAGAACGAATTCTTTTATAGGTTCGATGAAAACCTGAATGGCCAGACATTGGGGTATCATGAAATTCTTTCAAAATTTTCGGAATAAGATCTTTTTCAGGTTCTGAAATTATATCAGAAAAACATTGATTGAAATATCAGTACTACGAAGAATATAGCGCAACATAGAACGAACTTTATCCCATCGTAATGAATGATCAAAACCACCACCGAGTTTATTCATATTGAATGACTTTACGTTATCTTCAATCAAAAGATTTTTTAAATTAGTAAAACAATCAAAAATATCTTGGTTATCACTTTTTTCCCAAAAATTTTGTTTAGTGATTAAATAATATACGTTTATTTTATCATGTTTTATTTTGATGACATCATGAAGATTAGGGTTTTGATTTGAAATATAATCGACATCATTATACTTTTGGAAAAATTTTGAATTTGTATCTTGTTTGTCTTCCATATCTTTTGAAATGCAAATGACATAATTATTTTCAGTTGAAAAAATATTATCATCGAATTCTTTTAATTTATCATATAAAATTAATGACTTTTGCATTTTATTTAGAAAATTTTTATATGAATCTTCCATAACATCTATTTTTTGAATTGCCGCGTTTTCAATTTTAATACGACTCAAAGCATCGGCATTATAATTTATTTTTCCCGGTTTATAAATTATCTCGTAATCGTATTCTTCTAATCGAAGTCTCCAACGGATCAATCTAGATCCTGGATCCTTAACATTAAAAAGCCAAGTTAATGGTTGATGATCTGTATAGATTTTGAATTTTTGACCATAAAGGTAAGGTCGAAAATGTTTTATAGCCCAGACGATTGCAAGACATTCGCGCTCAGTCGTATGATACGTTGTTTCGGCACGATTCAAAGTACGGCTAGCGTATGCTATTGGTAAATCATGACCGTTATCATTTAATCGAGACAATACCGCGCCAATGCTAAAATTACTCGCGTCTGTTGTCAATATGAAAGGCTTTTTTGTATCGGGGTATTGAAGAATAGGTTCGCTTATCAGGAGGTTCTTTAAGGTTTCAAATGTCATTTTTTGTTCACTTGTCCAAAGGAAAGTAACATCCTTTTTTAAAAGTATTGTCAAAGGTTTACTTTGACCACTGAAATCTTTTATGAATTTGCGATAATATCCAAGGAAACCAAGAAAAGATTTTATATCTTTAACATTTTTCGGAACGGGGAATCGAGTCACTGCTTCGATTTTTGAAGGATCTGGTTTTACACCATTTTCCGAGATTAAATGACCCTGATAAATTACTTCTTTCCTTAGAAATTCGCATTTATCAGGTTGAAGTTTTAAGTTGTGTTTGGAGAGTCTTTCAAATATCTCTCTTAACTTTTTTGAGTAGTTTTCGACGGTATCTGCATAGATTACTATATCGTCGAGATAGACAAAGCAACGAATCCCTTGGATTCCAGCTAGGACAGAATTCATAAGCCTTTGAAAGGTTGCAGGACTATTTCGTAATCCAAAAGGCATTCTTCTGAATTCAAAATGTCCTAGAGGAGTTGAAAATGCAGTCTTAGCCGCATCTTCTGGTTTCATCTTAATTTGATGCAAACCTGAAGCTAAATCGAGAGTTGTAAAATACTTAGAATGACCTAATTGGTCTAAGATTTCGGAAACGTTGGGGATTGGATGAGCGTCACCAATTGTGACTTCATTTAATTTTCTATAATTAATTACGACACGCCATTTAATATCATTGGACGCATCTTTTTTCTTAGAAACAACCCAAATATTGGAACTCCACGGAGAAGTGGAAGGAACAATGATTTCATCCTTAAGCATTTTATCAATTTGTTTATTAACCTCTTATTTGTGAATTTCGGAATATCGATAAGTTTTGGATGCAATTGGAATTTGAGAAGTAGTTTTCATTTCATGTTGAATTGAATCAGTACAAGTTAATGAGTCTCCTTCAAGGTGAAAGATATGATTCAATTCAGTACAAATTTCGGTTATTGAATTTCTTTCTTCCTCATTCAAATGAGATAATTTTAATGATTCGTTAAGTACTTTTAAACGATCTGAATTGTAATTCAAAACTTTTTTACTCAAATTATTTATATTAGGAAAATCGTTATTTTCAGATTCAATTTCAACTTCTGGAATTTTGATACTAATTTCTTCGTCCGTAGTATTTAAAACAGAAGTTACCGCTTCAGAATTAGAATTTACCGTAACAAAACTTTCGGATAAATATACTCCATCTTTAATTTCTTGACGCGATATTATACCTTCTTTAACATTAGCATTTAAAACTCGGACTGGTATAATTGCTTCGCTTCGACTAGGAATTTGGATAACACGTATATTCGGATTTATATCAATTTCTGCTTTAATTTCTTCAACATTTCTCACTTGAATGGGAGTAGATTTAGAAAGATTGGGACAAAATTCTCGGATCAATAATTGCCTTTCCATTTCTGATGATGGAACATAAGGTCTTTGAAGATTATATAATTGAATTGTACCGCATGGAAATTGTAATATATTCTTTGAAAATTGAACATCGACCTTATGATCGTGTATGATATCATTTGAGAAGACTCCAGCAAACATGATTGGAAAATCATTAGGTACTATATAAAAAATGCAAGGAACTTTATTTCCATTATTAACAAGAATATCTAAAAAGCAATAGCCTAGCGTTGACCCGACGTCACCGCCTAGACCTTTCAATGGAATTTTATAGTCTTCATAAATTAGAACATTATCATTGACAAAAGCTAATTTGATTAGTGAAACCTCGGCTCCACAATCAAGAAGTAAAGGAAGGTTATGAGGAGTCGTATCAATGATATGAGAAGATAAATAAGTTGTTATTCCTTCATTAGGAAGACTTTTAAGACGAATTTGTTCTTTAGTAGAACTTTTAACATTAGGAGTCAAAATGTTATTCAAATTTCTTGGAGGATAATTATTCTGATGGTTATTTTGATAATTACTTTGATTATTACTCTGATTGTTACTTTGATTACCCTGATTATTACTTTGATAACCCTGATTATTACTTTGACCATTATTTTGGGCTCTCATGCGATTTATGTATTCAAGTTTTCTGCACTTTTTAATTACGTGTCCACGATTCTTACAATAATTGCAAATCTTTTGAGAATTGTTATTTTGTTCAACATTACGAATATTAGGCTCATTTTTGACTTGTCGTTTCTTAGGATTATTAGGATTATGAAAACACTCAGCAGTTGTATGTCCCTTGCGATTGCAAATGGAACAATGTTTCGCGTGTTTTGAATTATCTTGAAATTTAGAAATCTTATTTCTCGATTTAATTGCGGCTTCCTCTGCAATCGCATACTGGACTGCATCTTCGAGTGAAGTTGGTTTTTGAGACTTTACGAGAATATTGAGTTCACGATTTAATCCAGAGACAAAAACATCAAGAGCTTGTTTCTGAAGTAAGGTAACACAAGCATTTCTTTGAACATCATTCAAATTATTATCAAGACTGTTTGTCAATTTAAGAAGATAATTTTCAACACGAGAAGAATATGAAATGACTTCTTCTTTAGAATTTTGTTTGCATGAATTGAGCTCTAATTGCCATTGTCCTTGTGAACGTCTTTCCGTATAAATTTCTAGTAAATGATCTTTCAAAGAATCCCAATCAGCGAAAGTACGTGTTCTCAATAAGGCACGCGCATTTCCCGTGATTTTAGTTTGAAGATAAGAGAATAGGATAGGCTTAGAATTTTCTTCTACATGATCAAACGCTTGCTCAGCATTATCTATAAATTCAGATAGATTAGCTCGATTTCCATCGAATTTCGAGAGGTATTTCTCAGCGAGTTCAATTTTCATTTTAACCATTTTGGTTTTGCGTTTAACCATAAATTTCGAAGTTCAACAATACAAGAATCACTTACAGTTAAAGAACAATAATACGCATTTCAATAAAATTTCTTACGATGAGAGCTTACGATGCTCTGCTTGGCACTGGGTTGAATAGGAACTCTTACGTTGGTCTGTGTGGCACTGGGCACTAGCGAAGACCTCTTACGTTGCTCTGTGTGGCACTGGGCACTAGCGAAGACCTCTTACGTTGGTCTGTGTGGTACTGGGCACTAGCTAAGACCGCTGACGTTGCTCTTGGTGGCACTGGGTTGATATTAGCTCACGTGCTTCTGGTTTGCACTGAGTTGAAGACCGAATCTCTTTTGTATTGACAAATCAATAATCCACGAGGTAGACTTTATTGATAATACAGCAAGGAAAAATTCTAAAGTTCGAATAATATTTTTCCTTGTTGATAAAATAGTACACAGTGATATACCTAAACCCAAAGAGTTCAATAGATAGACTCTAGTAAACGAAAGTTGTCAACTATCGTTTAGTCTATCCCATTTCTGACACCAATTTTGTAATGGGCCGAAATAATGTATAGTAAACACTTGTGTTTGAAACTATTTATTGTCAATATGATTGTAAGAGAATTAAAATATAGAATACAGAATTTTGAAGATCAAAGACCTGAGTCAAAGACGGTGTTAAGACTGACTAACAGTGGCTCAAATTATCAGAGTTTATATAGTTTAGATTTATAAAAAAAATGCTATTAGATTACAGATGAGTTTAGTCAAAACGCATTATACAAAAGGTATGCACTATAATGAATTTGTCATTAAGAGCAGTATTAGATTTCAATAGAATCTTAATTTAGGCCACTGTCATTAAGATTAGGATACAAATTTTGGACTTGTTTTTATATTTGAAGATACAATTTTAACTATAGTAATTATTGCAAATAGGTTGGGAATAGTGTGGTACATTACAGTGAGAACGTTGCAGAGAAGAGAAAAAATCTAGAGAGTAGGGGATGTGTACACTCCAAGAAATCAGTAAACTTACGAGGAAAATCCAAACTTTTTAATTAAGATTTTAAGAATAACGTCTCAAATTCTTAGTATAAGAGTTTTAGCTTCGTGCCTATGATGGCTTTTAATTAGCTTTCGATTAGAGCTTTCGTACTAAAAACATAAACAACAAAAAAGTCGAACGATTTGACAAAAATCTATTCACTATTTGATTTGTGCGGGGTTCTTCTTTGTTCTACGATTCTTTTAAAGATATGGATTATAAAAAAAGGAGTCAAAGTTTTTGGTACCAGGAAAAACCTTAGGAATTTATTTAAACTAGGGAGATGAAGCGCCCCTTACGGGCGCGCCGTCCCGAACTTTGATATTTAATTAGTTTACTGGTTATTTATTTATACGCTCCGCCACGACCGATCAAAAAATTATATTTTTCGCGATGTTTCTTAGTTTCAAAGATATCATCCATCTATAAAAGACAGACGGCACCCTAAACTTGGCTCTGTGACTAACTTCTCACATAATACTTCTATTTTTTGCGGTTTAAATTCGTTTGAAAATTTTATTCATTTTTAATGATTCATTTAGCGATTTAAATGAAAATGTTTATGAATCTAATGATATTCGTTAGAAATAAACATAAATAATAATTCTCTACCATTCTCTACATATTACGTCGTAAATGAAGTATGAAGTATAATAAAGAATAACATTGGCAAAACACATTGACAAAGTAGATAAGTACATTACTGACTATTCTCCACAAGCACTTAAAACATAACCTCTTTCCACCTCTTTCTGTTTCATACATATACGTATACATATATGGTTACATATATGTATATGTTCTGTTAAGGTTGACACGTGAGAGTAATCATTTATGTTCATCGTGCCGGTGCTTTTTTCTATACTAGAGGAATTATGGCGCACCCTCCGGGCGCGCTGACCTGACCTGACCTGACGTTTTAAGTCAAAGATTTTACAACAATATTTATCAAAATATGTGAATAATCTTGACTTCAATCTATTCAGAGGGATTCATGCCATCCAGAGAGTGTCAAAATTTTGCATATTTTTATCGAACTTTAGATGAATTTCTTTTAACATTGTCTATTAGAAAAACATTTTAAAAACAAATTTTTTCGAAAATAAAAAAGTAAAGCGTATCGCCCTCCGAGCCCTTTTTAGGCTATTCAAAATTCTACTTTATCGGTAAACTTTTACTTACACCATATTTTTAGCAATAAGACTCAATCAGAGGACGATCAGGATTATAATCCATTTCCCTTTTATTAATTTCTGGCCGTATCGATATCAGTATACCTCGCAGTATTTCAAAATTTGATAAGTTTTTCTGAATTTGTTCTGCGCTTAATTACAGCTGATTACGCCCTTTATATGTAACTCCTTCAAAAAGTTTCAACTGGCTAAAATATTGCTTAAGTTCTTAATGTACCAAAATCGGCATTTCGTATTGTTATTTGCAAATTTTTTAAAATATGTTCCAAAATAATAACTGTCAAAAGCCATCCAAAACCTTACGCAAAAATTCGTCATTTTTTATCCCTCTCCCCCGTACCCCTTTGAGGGCTCCATAACGATTTGCTAGACCTTTCGTAAAAGAAATATTCTGACAAGGAAAATAAATTACTGATATGTTATATTCATATCAATAATGAGCATATTATTGTAATAAAATATATTTGAACATTGCGCAGAGCCATCTCAGTTTATTATCGCATGTGAACTAAGATGGCGGCTGATGACAACTTAAATGAGCAAAAATATAAACTGTTTCCCAATATCAGTACAGCGATTTTTATCATTTTAAGTTGGCAATAGCCGCCATCATTGTTTATTATCACAGTGCGTATTATTGCACGTAAAGATATATATTTTTTTATTTTTATAATTAAATAAAATGACTTCTATTTTTTATTATATTGTTTATCTTTTCATTGATCATCATATTTTATGTCTGTTATTCACACTATGTTTGAATTTACAAAATTTTGATTTTACACTGCTTGTCATGATTTGTTGTTTTTGATTGTTTTTAATTTTACAGCGCTACTTTTTGACCTGATCATCTTTTTGTTGTTTGTTTTTACCGTGATTGTCATAGCTGCTGTCCGTTTTTCACGTTATGTTTGAAATTAACAATGTTTAAATTTAAATTGCTCGTTCGAATTTGTCGTTTTTGATAATGTTTATTTTTACAGTGCTTGTTTGGGATCCTCCCCTGTAATAATGATTATTACAAGATAATGATGATTTCCATTCGAAGTTATAAAAGAATACATGAAAAATAAAACAATATTACAAAGTTTCATATTTAAATTATAGCGCGTAATCGATTGATCTATATATCGCTACAAATGATCACCTCGACAACATCACGTGAATATCAGTGTCACTGATTCAGTGATTACCCGATCACCTCGACAACTTTATGTTAAGCTAAAGTTATTACGAATCGATTGAATAATATATGATCATAATTTCTTTTTTTTTCAAATTTATTTTATTGAAAAAAATCAGTAATTTTAAAAAAGAATTGATTTCAATTAACTCAAATATCATCAAAAACAGAGAATGTAAGTATCCGAAAATTGAATAATATCGGTATTGAAAAATTAAATGCTGTCACAAAGACAAATTCTCGGGTACGAGCAAGAGGATTTCAGAATATTGAACACGATGTTGATGATGTCCAAAAACATCATGTAAGAGAAATGAATATTCTTTGTAGCGGCTGTGGAGCTAAATATTTTAAAGCTGAAATAGTACCTGATAAACCTTACACTTTCAATGAATGTGTAGTTACGGTAAACTTACACTAGCTCCATCACCGCCACTTCCAGATAAATTGAAAGAACTATCCTCAGGCAATTATGTAATGTCAAATGACTTTTCAAACATCCGAAAGTACAATAATTCGTTTGCTTTTGCATTGGTTCAATGCAAATTTGGTAAACTTTGGTTTTCAGAGATGTGGACCGCCATGCTTCAAAATTCATGGTCAGATATATTATCAAATTAATACGGTTTTATATCCAGCTAAGAACAAAAGTTCAAGTTATGTACAACTCTTTATTCTGGACAATGAAAATGCTACTTCAGATTTAAAAGTTGATTCAAATGCATCATTAAATAATGAATTACTCAAAACTTTGGATCATATTATTCTCGAAAGTAACATTTTTGCAAAATCATATCAAATGCTGCATGAAGAAGTTTGTTAATTCGATAACGTTGAACAGGAGAATGTTCCGACTTTAAAAATGGCTTTTCTACAAAACAAAACAGGATTAAGTGAATGAAGTAGCAGCGATTTTTACTACAGATGCAGATGGAATGTTATACATACAGATTATAATAACTTCAAACAGAATAACGACGAACATAAAGATGAACATACCGACGAACAGAATCATGGACATAACGATGAACATAACGATGAACATTATCATGAACATAACGATAAACATAACGATGAACACAATTATGAACATAACGATGGACATAACGATGAACAGAATCATAAACATACCCAAGTAAAAATCTATACATGGTCGCATTTATGGACCATTAATGGTAACATTTATGGTCCATTTACCAGCGGTCCACGCCGAGGCTCAGCCTGCCTGTTTCTTCATATTTTTGAAGCTCCTATGGCAAATTATGGGATTTCATCCCATTGGGTGGGTGATTTTACCTAAAATTGGGTGGGAAAATTCATCCGGACGAGACCTTCAAAATAATTAAGATCGAACTTCACTTGGTAAGTTCGTTTAATCTAATAATTATTTAGAAGGTCTCGTCCGGATGAATTTTATAACTTTTACTATGTAGATGTTTAAAGCATAATTTGCCATTCAAACATTGAAGGTTTTATTTACGAAATATTTATTTTCAGAACTCAAAACTAAAACAAAAGAAGGATATCTTAACTGGTCATACTTATAGAAAATAGAGGCGCATTATACACTAGACGGCAAAACCGCGTTAGCAAAGGCTTTGGGTTCCACAATAGGCCGGTTATAAAAATTCGCGAATACGGGCGATTCTCCGGACCAACTTGCAGCTTGGTTTATAACATCTAACGCGACTCCCTTCTTTGCAGCGCGAGACGTGGACGCGTGTCGAGTGCTATGCGCACTAAAACCGTCGTCCACACCACATTCGAGTAACATTTGTCGGATCCAACGACTGATCGTCTGCGTAGTAACTGCGCCATGCGGTTTTCGTAATGCTATGAACAAACTATCACAACCAGAACAGAACTTTTCAGTTCGATGTAGATAGAACTTAAGAATACTAGCGATACATAACACTTTCTTCTCATAAAAACGTGGAAACTGCAACAGCGGTTGTGCGCGGCCTGGTGCTGAAGTTTTAATTCTGTCAGGGACTCGAATAAACAAAACATTCTCATTTTCTTTGATTTGCGAAATTTTGAGTAACGATAAAGTTTGGCACCGTTGACCTGAACCTAATGCTAGTAAAAGTAACAATTTTTTCGTAAGAACTTCTAACGACAAATCCTCGTGTGGATATAAAGACGCTACTTTTACAATAACGGGTTCCGGGTCCCATACGTAATCATACTTCGGTCGTGGTGGTTTCAGATGACCCGCTCCTTTACAAAAACGCTTTACCAAAGGATTGTCGCCGATTGAATCGCGCGAAATTAAAGAAATAGCTGATCGTGATGTGTTTAGCGTAGAATAGGAGCCGACTGTTTCTAGCTCCTTCGCAAGGAACTCTAAAACCTGGGTCGGAGAAGGTTCAAAAATAGGATAGCCAAGTTGCTGACAAAAGTCCCACCACGAACGAAGTGGTCTCGTATACTGCCGAATCGTTGATTCTGCCAGTGATGCCAAAAAAGTTTGTACTGCTAACTCTGGTACAAATCAGTTGACGAACGCTCTCCGGATAATCTCCCTACCCCCAGGGAAAGGTTCCTGTACGCTGGATGGTAATCCCTAAGAGGAAAAATGGAAGGGAACCACGATTGTGACGGCCACCATGGAACCACCACGACTCCTTCTGCTTCATCGTTCACAATTTTTCGTAAAACGCGCGGAATGAGTGTGAATGGCGGAAATGCGTAAAATTTTGAACCCAACCAAGACAGAGTGAACGCGTCAACTACCTACGATTCAGGATCTGGTATCCAGGAAACGTACAACGAACACTTTCTGTTCAACATTGAAGCAGAAAGATCGACCTCGAAAGGCCCGAACTTTTCGTCAATCATCGCGAACGCATCGTTTGATAATGACCACTCTGTTTCGGTGTCCGTTCTTCGCGATTCTCTATCTGCGTGTACGTTTTCTGCCGATGCAATGTATGAGGAAAAAAGAACAATGTTCCTCTCTTCACACCACTGCCATATTTCCCTTGCTAGAGCTGAAAGGTGAGAGAATTGGACAGAACCGAAACGGTTGAGGTAAAAGAGAGCCGTGGTATTATCTACACGCAGCGAAATCTCGCAATCCCGCAATTCCGTGGCCAAACATTTTAACGCGTAAAAAGCTGCCTTGATCTCGAGGGCGTTGATGTGGAGACCGCGTTCTTCCTGAGACCACCAGCCGTGCGTATGGTGAAAATTACAAGACGCGCCCCACCCCGAGAGAGACGCATCAGAAAATATCTCGCGCACGTACGTGCCAGTACAAATGACGTTAGCTTGCTCGTGATCTGACAAAACTCTCATCCACCAATCAAACTCCGATTTTAAATCCCGGGGAATTCGCATTCGAGCTATGTAAATTTCGTTCGCCATGCGCAAGGCTAAAAATTTCTCCCGCTCAAACTTTTTTGTATACAGCAGTCCGTACCGAACTGCCGGACAAACCGAAACGAGTGAACCAATAACGCTATCGAATTCTTGTATCGAACAAACATTTTTCTGCGAAAAATCCTTAACTAATTTTCCTAGTTTAATTCTGCGCTCGTCTGGAATTGACACTGTTCGTTGTCGCGAAACAAAAATAAATCCGAGGTATTTGATACGCATCGCAGGAACAAGCACAGATTTTTTGAAGTGTCCGGTAACATTAAACGAACCACTGTTCTTCAATCTTCTAATTTGAAGTGAGGAGGAACAATGTATCGATTAAGATCTTTTCAATTGAAAATAAATCGGAATCCGCCCGATGATTTTTCAATAATAGCTCGATAAAAATTGATCGGAGGTTGGTTCAACGCAAGCAATAGCACCTTTATTCAACAGACGTGCTATTTCCTCATCACATTGTTTCGCTACTACGGCCGAGAGACTGGGCTCTTTAAGAAACGGTCTCGCTGGCGGGATTGACGAAAAAGGAATTGTATAACCCGAAACCGCCTCTAGTACAACGGGATCGGAAGTTATTCCTTTCCAATTTTCAGCAAACAATGACAAGCGGCCCGCAGATCTTACCGAGTCTAATGACGGCGCGAGCGCGAGCGAGAGCTCGATCGCCGGGCTTGACTCTTCGAACGATTCGCCCCTGCTCGATATCCCGGCTTGTGGATCTGCTTCGCAGGGGCTTTCGAGTTTCCCTGGTTCTGCTGTTGTTGTTGCTGCTGTCCCGTGATCCTCGTTGGTTGTTGACGAGCCGGCTGCGGCGGGTTGTTTCTTGGTTTGGCTTTCAAAAGTTCCCGAGCCATCTTTTCGCATGCCTGAGCGTCCTTCACCTCATTCGCGAAATCACTGCCAAAGAGCCACTCGTCGACCGAGGCCTTGTCAGCGACATCCTTTCCTACTAATTTTAAAGTGGGGACAGCAAATGCACGCCGAGCTAGTGACAATCTGTACTGGTGATCCGCCAGCAGATGAATTCCGTCCGCTATTTGTTAGAGAGCATGTTCCGAGGCTACTGGAAGTGATTGTTTCACTTCGGGCTTCAACAGCTCAGTGATTCCCGTTCCTACTGCCAAACGACAAGCTCCGACCTGATCCTGCTCTTTGACCTTGAATTCATTGTAAATAAAACTGAAATAAACTTTTGTATGTGTTGTCTGTAACGCAACAAAAGACGTAATGAAGAAACAGGCAGGCTGAGCCTCGGTGTGGACCGCTAGTGGCGCCACGGAGCCAATTTTTTAATTGGTGGATTTAAAAATTGTTGTCGAATGCGCGTCAGAGACGCTACTACATAGTAAAAGTTGTAAAATTCATCCGCACGAGACCTTCTAAATAATTGGAAATTACTAAATTCCATTGAGCGCGTGCTTGCACGCGCTTCGACTCTAGTAAAATAAATTCATACATTATACATTAGATAGGAAATAAAATGAAGCGCGTTCGTCGTGCGCCACCTTCAAGTAACTTTGTTACATTTAATTTTTTGTTCTTCGAACAATTTTAATGATTTTAATTTGTTCCATTAATTGATTTCGAATTACACATGAACGATTGGCAATGTGACGAAAAAATATTATTTCATGAAAAATTTTTAAAATTAAATGCTGCTGCTGTTTTTGATACAAATATGAAATGTAAAAGTTATTTTCGTTACACCTGCATGTAAAAAACGCTTTTGCGCTTTAAAAATCGGATTGCGAGGAGTCATTTCGCGCCCTAGTGCGCAAAGAACTTCTTTTGTCTGAGTTCATCGAGTCCTAGTACTCTGAATTCAATAAAAATACAAATACAATGTAAATTAATAAATAAATAACTAAAATACAAATTAATAAAAATAATGAATACAAATTAACATATCTGTATTTCAATGATTGCGCGCAATCTAACCAGATCGATATTCCGATTGATAACGCAGTTAACGTTATTTTTTATTATATAAATATAACAAACCTGTCAGCTGGGACAACTGTCAACAAACACAAGCACTGACTAGTCACATGTAGATGGGCATGCCTCCGACGATTTCACAACTCACTTCGATAGTTACTAGGCCGCCATATTTGTGTAGGCATTATTGCATTAGACTGTACGTTAGTCATGTTTAATCTACCCCTTTTGCCTTAGATTTTCATGAATTTAATACGAATAGCTAACTTCACGTTGTCAATATGTCAAATTTCAGTTTGTTTTCACTTATAAAAAAGTAACAAAAATAGTTAATTAAACAATAAACGTTAGTAAATTGCAATATTATTGTCACAATCATGTGACTTTCAAAGAAAATAATTGTGAAATGTTTCTTTCGCTGGCAATCCCCACTAATTCGCTGTGTGTCAATTCCTTCTACTGTACTACATATTTACATTACGGTCTTATTTGTTGTCTTATAAAGTCTTATTTGCGTGTTAGTTTATGCCACTGTAACTTCTCAATTTTTAGTCTTGGGGGAAAAATAGAAAAAACATTTTTTTCGAAAATTCTTTTACTTAACTTACAAAAAACAAACTAAAAAATTAAAATAAACAAATTAATCGAACTCAAAATTACAGAATAAGGTAAGCACTAAGAGAAAAAATTTATATTCACAAGAAAATTTTAAATAAAAGAATGGCGCACTTCTAAATCAATATCTCTAAGTCAGTCAACGAAAAATTACTTATTACATAGAAAATGAATTGACCAAAAGAAAAACTGTGAAAATCATCTAGACATTGAGAAAAAAGTGAATATTGTTTAGAATTTTGTCGAAATACTTGGATAATTTTGCAAATACACCGTAGAATTTTATTGCAAATGTGTCTCCTTAATTCTTTAAATCGGTGGGACACACTCGTGATTAGACAAAAGTCATATGCGACTCAACCTCGTGAAACTTCTTTTTACCCTAAAATCCTGCAAAATACTTTATGATTCAGAAGATAAGGTATAAAGGAAAAAGTCCTAAATTGTAAACTATGCGCCATTCTTTTAGTTAAAATTTTCTTGTAAATATAAATTTTTTTTCTTAGTGCTGACCTTTTTGTGTTTTTTAAGTTTGATTAATTAGTTTATTTTAATTTTTTAGTTTGTTTTTCGTAAGTTAAATAAAACACTTATAAAAAAAAATGTTTTTATTTTTATATAAATGAACATGCATATGCCTTTTTGTTATATTATTAACAACGCATGCAATATTCTGTGATTAATGTAAAAATAATTTTATACATTGATTTTTTATATGAAATTATTTATTTATATTTTGTTAATTATAATCATGCATAAGCTTGAGCTAATTTAATTATTATTATAAACAATGCATGCAACTATCTATCATTAATCATCGAGTGGCTTAGAAAATCAAAATATTCAAATAATAAACGATGTGCGATGTGTAACAGCTAACTTCAGACCGGTGATTTTTTTTAAGAATGGATTGAACACATGGAACCTGGACGGCACATATGACGCTGCCCGACTAGTTTTACACAAGTCTCTGCGATTTTGGGCAAGCAGATTCTAGAAAGCGATAAAGAAGACTTTAGAACAGTAGTCTTTTGACAGTAAATAACAGGCTGCTTACACTCAATTTTTAGAAAAAAATTGTTAATAAAGCAGGGCTATTCGTAGACTGCAATTTGTGATGAGTGATTTTTAACTTACGATAATCAACGCCTTCGAGTAAATTTCAAATACGAATGAAATGCAAGCTTCTTTTTCCAGCTAAAACGGTAGGTTTTCTGGCGAATTATAGCAGAGGGTCTTAAAGAACATATAAAGATATAAGAGATCGTAGCATCAAGAATTCTTACCCTATGATGACGCTTATGCTAATGTAGAATTAACTCGTATACCAACCGGAGATTTTTGGAATAGTTTCAATGAACTCTTAAAATAAGTATTAAATAAATTCGATCCTGTCCTTAATTACTTTTGAAAGGAAAATAGTAATTTGCTGAATCTCGAACAAATGAAGTGAATTTTTGGCTTGTGAGTCCTAGAATCCTTGATTGTCCTAGAGTTCTTGATTACTTTTGAAAGGAAAATGGTAATTTGATGAATCTTGAACAAATGAAGTGAATTTTTGACTCGTGAGTCCTAGAATCAACATTCACCTTGTAAGTTTTAACAGGCTGATTGATAATTTCGGAAATGATAGACTGGAATTAATCGTTGACAGTTTCTTAATTTTGTATAAAAAAGAAAATATGGATTTTTTCAAAATTTTCGTCGAATATTTACGAATCAAAAAACTGAATTTAACATGAGAATACTTTTAACATGCATTTAACTCTCATAAGAAAGCGCAAACAAAGCTAAAATTCTGAGTCTGTGTGACGAAATGTTTAACAATTTAAGTAAGTGACCGTCAAATGTTGGAAACATTGATGAATTATATTAAGAATAATATAATAACAAACTGAAAAAATACTAGCATTCTGAACTGTTCCTGTGAAAATTGCTACTATGACAAAAAAAAGTTTTTAATGAAAAAAAAATTTTTTCATCAAAAACTTCATTGATTCGTGTTCTGTATGTTCAAAAATAGAAGATTTTGCAATACAATTTTTTTTCGTTTTTTCGCAATAACAATTGCAATTATTTTTTAAAATTATTTTTTCACTGTGAGTAATAAACTTCATGATAGGCCTCATCTTTTGATACGACGGGACAAATTTTATCTATTGTTGAGTCGAAGTAACATTAAAAAACCATTTGTAAAAATTATGCGTTGACGCATCAATTGCAAGAAATCGTTTAACTAAAAGACATTTTAATCAAAAACAATTCAGCTAAAGACATTTTAACTAATTGTACTAAACACGTTAGTATTAATTTGCAACGAAATTCCATTTCGTTTAAATGAAATCGTTCTCTCAGAGTATACGAAGAGCTTAAAAGAGCATTTTTACACAAATAAATTTGCCAAAAAATTGTAATGTACCCTTATTAACATTTGCATATTTTAATCGAAAATGTTTATCGTTATCGAATATTCAAAATGATCAGAGTCTAAAATGTTATCTTATTTAAATTGTACCTAATGACATTCCGACCAGAGTCCATTAATAGATTTTTGTGTTTGATCACGTACGCTCTTCTTAATCTTAATAACTTATGAGAAAATGTACTATATAAACCCTAACTTCGTAAACCTAAAGTTAGTCAGTCTACCATCTAATCACGACTTAGGTCTCTGATCTTTGAAGTTATAGAATATATCGTTATATCTCCGATTTATATTTGACAAATAATTAGTTTATAAGACAATTTGATATACACCTTATTTCTGCCCATTACAAAATTAATGTCAGAAGTGGGATAGACTATACCATTAGTTGACAACTTATGCCCAATGATTTTGATGTCATGAGGCGGCACTCCCAGGGCCACCCTAAGCGCGACAGTAGGGGTGCTCGTTCTAAGTCTGAAGGTTCCTCTCAATATAATCGCTTGAACGTGATCAGGCCTCGAGATAGCACCTTTCTTTTCGACTCTCGTCCACCACACGAGCGCGGCATAGCAAAGCTTTAGGAGAATATTAGCCCGGTACAGCCATTTCACCTTTCCGGTGACATTCCCCAGGTTAATCCTAAAGCCACCTTACATTGTGCAAAAATCCGAATTGATTCAGTGCACTGAGTTTCTAGATGTTTTTGCCAAGCGAGTTTCTTATCCATGTACACTCCCAGATAGTTAACTACCTCAGCATACTCTTTTCTTTTACCTCTAAATCTCATGTCCTTCAGTTGCTTAGTCTTGTACTACCTGGTAAAGATGACAATTTCCGTCTTGTCTGGATTGGCTATAAGTCCCTTGTCGTGACACCATTCGGTGACTTTGTTCAGTCCTTTCTGAAGGGCATCCGGAAGAACTTCTTCAAAGATACCCCTTACTATCAGGACCAAGTCATCTGCATATCCAATGGTCTTAGTGCCCATTTGGTTCAAAGTAACAAGTAGTTTAGCTACTACTAGACTCTATAGTTAAGGTGAGAGACCTCCTTCCTGTGGGCATCCTTCTGATACCTCACCCTTTACCCTTTTACCCATCCATTCAGAGAAGACTTGCCTCCCACTGAGAGAGCCAATGATCCATCTGATCAGTGGATCTGAGATCTCGTGTTCTCTGCATGCCTTCTCGATGGTTGAATGTAGGGCTCCCTCTATATCGATAAAGGCTCTAAAGGCTACTCTTTCCTCTTTGAAAGTGTCTTCTAACAGAGTTAGCACCTGATGTAAAGCCGTATCCGTGGATTTTCCCACCTGATACGCATGTTGATTTTGGTGAAGAGGTTTTTTAATCAGTGCTGACTTCCTGACGTACCTATCCACAAGTCTTTCTAACGTCTTCAACAAGAAGGAAGAAAGACTTATTGGTCGGAAACTCTTTACCTCGTTATAGCTGCCCTTACCTGGTTTGGGTATAAAGACAACTGCCGGTTAGTATCTTTCTGACAGGATCTGTGAGAAATGGATCTTGGATGCAGTCATTTTGATTACATCCTCAGAATCCTTTTCTCTAAGGTGGCATATTGAAGCGCATTAATGCAGTTCGAGAACCACAGAATGCGCCCCAGCATGCACCTTGCCTTTAACAACCTCCAACTTCCAACTCCATCTTCGCCCTGGTGCCAGATCATCTAATCTTTCACACTAGTCTGGGGGGGTCTGTCGCTCAACGATTTTGAGCATCGTCTTGGCATCCTTGATGCCCTTAGGCAACCAGGTTGTGGCTTTCCGCAACTGGGGAAATTCCACCACCGTGATCGCCCTTCCGGGTAGGAGTCCTCGAATTACGGAATAAAGTCGTCCCCCTGGTCAATCACTTGCATGACCTGGTTGGCGACCTCGTCCTAAATGCCTTCGCATACCTCTTCCTCCAGCTTTTTCCCTTAGTGACCCTCTATGGAGAGTTTCACCTTGGGCAAATTCGAAGCGGCAGAAGCATACGATTTTCGAGGAGCTCCCTTGCCCTTGACGTTGCCCGCATTATGAGTCCCACCCCTCTTCTCTTATGGTGACGCGGCCTAGCTCCCCCTGCTGGGTGCTGTCCTCTTCCCACTGCCACCTTCATCTTTCACTTTCCTTAAATCGGCAGAGCCGAAAGTCTGGGTGCTATCCCCCCGACCTGAGCCACTCGCCTTTTCAGGGTTGGATCCAGTACCGAACAGGGTTCTAGGTAACTCGCCCTTTGCCACCCTAGCCAATACCTCCTTGCAAATCTTTCCCCATTGACAACCATTTGGGTATCTGGGTCAAAAGTAACCCCCAGAGCCTTAGTTTATATTGGAGT
The DNA here is from genome assembly GCA_020615435.1 of Telenomus remus. Lineage (NCBI taxonomy): Eukaryota > Metazoa > Arthropoda > Insecta > Hymenoptera > Scelionidae > Telenomus > Telenomus remus. Next base: position 5,981,094 of record CM036336.1, read on the forward strand.
CTAATAACTGGTACTAGACTCGGCTCCAGTCTCCTGTGCAATGTTGGGTGCGAGTCCTAACACCTGTATACCCTCCATGCTCTCCTCTACCTTTAACTGGATTTTTTGATTAGAACTATTGATTAGAACTATTAGAACTATTTGATTAGAACTATTGATTAGAACTATTCATTCAAGTTCCACGAGTCTAGGAGAAGTATGGTGCTAGCTTAATGACAGTCAATCAAAACGGACATAACCCGCTGTGCCCGCGCCAGGCCAAATACAACAGGGTGTGCCCGGTGCCCTGAGGAGCACGCTCCGAAGAGCAACTACCCAGCGCACTTATGCCGCGAGTGAACGCTGGGGGACCGCTTCTTGGTCACCAGAAAAAACCCCCTCAAACCCCCGCGGTGCAGCCCGCCTTCTCATGCACACACTCATTCAGATCAAATCCGTTTATGGAACTGACCACACTCAAAGCCAGATACCCGTCTATAGGGCCGACCACTTTCGAACTGTAGCACCTGTCTTGACGGTTTCTGGACTAAACCCCAGAACAGACGCCCCTAACAAGAGAACTCTACAAGCGGTCTCAAAAGCTGGAGCAAAAATGAGAGATTCTTTAAGGTAAAAGACAAGCACCACGAGGCTAAGCCCCCGTACCCGACCCGAAACCTGACCGGGTCAATTCGTCAAGGTCATGCGGTCCCTAACGGGGGTGGTCAAAGTGAAGCTTTGACAAAACTTATAAAACTAAGAGTTTCTTTCCTTTGGGCTTGTGAACAGCAATTAACATTTAGAACTATGAAAATCCTCCTGATAAGTGAACCTATTCTCCAATATCCTGATGTAAAAAAGCCTTTTATTTTGACAACAGACGCAAGTAGTTATAGCATTGGCGCGGTTTCGTCTTCATTAAATGATAAAGGTTTCGATTTACCAATAGCTTATACTAGCCGTATTTTGAATTGTGCCGAAAAGACATATCATACAACTGAACGCGAATGTCTTGCTATCGTCTGGGCTGTACAACATTATCGACCATATATTGATGGTCAGAAATTCAAAATTTTCACTAATCATTAACCATTAACTTGGCTTTTTAATGTAAAAGTACCACTCCGGCATTTGCCTAAGTGTCCAAGGAACCATGAAAACCTGGACAAATTGGCCCTCCGTGGGAATCGAACCCCGACCTACCGAATGCCGAGCTATGGCAGCCACAGCCTAGGCTAATGACTAGCTTCTTGAGTCATGCCGCTCGGTTAAAAGAATTGAATATGAATAAACTTGGCGGTGGTTTTCATTATTCATAACGAAGTGATAAAATGCGTTTCATGTTACGCTACATTTTTCGTAATACTGATATTTCAATTAATGTTTTCTCTTATGTAAATACAGAACCTGATAAAGATCTTATTCTGAAAATTTTAAAAGAATTCCATGATACCCCAATGCCTGGTCATTAGGGTTTTCAACGAACGTATGAAAGAATTTGTTTTGATTATAAATGGAAGAATGTAGAAGTTGATATAGCTAATTACTTCAAACAATGGATAGCTGTCAGAAAAACAAGTTCGTTAAAAAGAAAAATAAAAATCTCATGACTATTACTACAACTACTTCTAAACCTTTCGAACGTATGGCTTTAGATATTGTCGGTCCTCTTCGAATGACAACGAACGGTAATGTTTGCATACTAACCCTTCAAGATGACCTTGCTGAATTCTCTCAAGCCTATGCACTTCCAAATCACGAAGCTAAAACAATCGCGGATAAAGTTAATCATGAATTTATTTGTAAATTTGCAATTCTTGAGTCCGTTTCGACAGACCAAGGTTCAGATTCGACATCTAGCCTTATCAAAGAAGTTGCAAAACTCTTTTAGTTAAAGAAAATTCAAACTAGCATCTACACATCGGAAACTAATGTTCCCTTTGAGCGTTCGCACGAACCCCTTGCAAATTTTATTAAACATTCTGTAAAAGTTGATAATTTTAACTGGGATAAGTGGTTGGACTTTGCTATGTTCAATAATGCCACCATCCACAGCTCTTCAAAATTTACTCCTTTTAAACTGGTTTTCTGTACTAAACCATCTCTTCCAACATCTATGACTAAAAATCTTGAATATAAATACACTAATAATCATTACATCGATAATCTAACTTTAAAATTAAGTAAATGACGAGAAATTGCCTGCAAGAACTAATTGAATCAAAAGAAAAGAATGAACAATATTAAGATAAAAATTTAAAAGTAATCAAGCATTTCTCGTTAATTCCGTTTTTGTGATAGATAAAATACTGTGTAAATGTAAAGGCAAGAAGAAACTGGAACCCCACTGGAAAGGTTCTTATGAAATTATTCTTAAGTAAATTCCCCTTTAAATGTAACACTTTAAGTTCGCCGTAAAGAATGTACGGTACACATCGATCGTCTTAAACATGCTTATACCGAAGAATAATTTTTATTACCTTGACTCTGTTTTAGATTATTCTCAAGTTTAACTTATGTGGAGGAGTATCGACTCTCCTAATTCGAACATTCACCTGGAATTTTCTATGACATTCTACGCAATATTAAATTTACTGACAACAACTGGAAACTAGTAACCTACTTAGACATTCAGTTACTTAAAGATGATTTTCAATCAATAAAATTAATTTACTCAAAAACTGTAAAATCTTGCAATGAACTAAAAGATGTGAATAATCTTTATTCATTCTTACTATGACAATTAAATATTTAAAAACTCGCGAACTTAAATTGGAAAATTCATTAGGATATAAGATAAACAAACAAAGGTTTAATTATTGCTTTAGGAACTATTTTTAAAACTTCGATAGGTACTCTCGATAACGATGATGTCGAATATTATATTGTCTCTTTTGATAGAATCAATTCTGAAGAATCAGAATTAACACATTTATTAAAATCGCTAATTCAAAGTGTTCAAACTACTATTGAAAATTTTAATCAATCAATTTCTAGTCTAAATTCGAATCGAGAAACTTTGAATAGAAATATTATTATTTTACAAAACTACGCAGAAACATTGAATCACGTTACAAATGAATTGAAATTAATAACCCAATTAGAAGAACATATACAATTTTTTCAATTAATTATAAGTAAACTAATAATAAAATTAATACATTGATGAACGCTTTTATTTTTTGAACAAGGCTTGATTCATCCTTCTATCATTTCTCCTTCTCAACTCGTTAAAGAATCAAATGAAATTCATTCTCAAATTTCTAATGATATATATTTTCCTTTTATTTCAAGTAATAATCCTATCAATGAATTATAATAATATAGGGACGAACAAGCTGACCTAATACGTCTTTGTCGTGTAGGGAATCCCAGCCTTACTGGCTAGAGCAAGGTTAACCTCGTGGCCTTGCAAACCATTGTTGAGGGTCCTCTTCTGGGAAAACTAGTCCAGCCGATCCGATGTGCAAAAAGGGGCACAGAAAATATTGGCCTTACTGGTTTCTAGACAGGACCTACGATTGACGTTTAAGGTCCCTTTTCAGCAGAGCACAGCACATTACCTTTTCCTTTGCTGTGCTTACGTTTTCTTTGAATATTGTTGCGTTAAGTAAGTAAAACCTGCCATACCAACGGTGTCATTTCCTAAAGATGGCACTACTTTTGTTTATGAACAGGATCGCGAAGACAAATTAACGAACGCGAACAATAAGTCGGAGGGGTGTGACGATGATAGGAATTACAATGCGCGAAAAAACTCATCGTACTAGGACAAAGACTTGCTCTTTGGGCGCATAAAAACGGGCGGGTCTGTGTACTACGTACTACTGGATACACTTAAAACATTCGATATCCTTGAACAGTAATGCAAAACTGTATTTTAAAGTTCACACATTCGTTGAAACTGGTGTGTCTTCTGAGGCCTTTTCTACCAGAGTTCAACCCTTTACCCATAGTGTGCCAGAAGGGGGCACAACCCTAGTAAAACTGGTTTTTTTCTTACAAAAACGAAGTTTTTTCATAAAACTTGATACTGTAGGGTTTCTGAGGTCGCTGAACGCGAATTCAAAGTCAGATTTCCTAAAACCAAAATAATGGATCAAATATGGCGATTAAAGAGTTATACTTTGCTATTATTATTTCATTTATCTGAAAAAAGGAACTTTAGTTCAGTTCAGAAACAGAGTATTTCAAATTTCTTAAACTAAATCTAACATACGTTTTTCAAAATTCGAAATGACCGCCAAGATCGCGGACCGAAAACATTTGAAAGTGTTCAGGATGAAACTTGGTCTTAGACTCGTAGATGACAAATCTGACATCAGATTTGCGAAATTCAAAATGACACATCTACTATGACGAACTAAAACCCGAAAAAATGACCTGTTTACTATGAAACTCCGTATTTTGGGTTTATTTTACCCGTAAATCACGAATCTGGCGTAAGATTTACTGAATCTACAAATTTTGAATTTTGGAAATATGACGTCAAATTCGTTTCGCTTTGAAAAAACCCCTATGTTCCGATTTCAGAGCAGAATCATGCATTAGAAAAATGTATGGGGCAAAAGGTGTTAAGCAGAACATTTTCTGTAGAACAGTAGACACATTTCACCTGCTCCTCCTGATTGAGATGCTCCTGCACGGGTTTTAGTGGGTGCGACAGCAGGATTTTTTCATCAGGGTCTTCCACAGGTGGTGTGTGGTTCCAGTTTTTCCTGCCGAGCTATCGGATGGTAGCGTATATACCCCGAATGCCTCCGTGAGTTGATGCTAGTTTGCAAACGTCTAAAAGTTATATTTAATATTCTTGTCTGAATTCAGCACAATTTCACTTTTGCAAGGACACTTATTCGCTGCAATAGTTTGATCGATGTTGGTGTTAAAAAACGAGTTAAAAATGTTAAAAAAACGATGTGAAGTTTTGTAACAGCTTAAGTAGATCTAAACTTTTTTCTCAAATTGAGTGAAACTACGAGGAAGTAACTAAACTGCGATTTTTTACTCAAAAGATTGATCGCTTCAAAAACTGGATGGACACACTTGCGGAATAAATGCAATAATCCTTCTCATTTCTTTCATATTAAAAAGTAAAAATCATGAGTTCGTAGTAAGTATAAATGCTTATTAATTTAAATTAACGAGTATTTCAAAGTCTTTATTTTGTCTTTTAAATTCTGAATATTATGTTCGATTAACGACCAATTTAACAGACAGGAATAACAAAACTTGTTATTAAATCACGTTTTTATTTAACGTTTCGACTCTTGGTGTGAGTCCTCATCAGAATTCTACAAATAATAAAAACAAAAATATCAAAAAACAGATTTACACGACTAATTTGGTGTTTGCGAGAAATAAATAAAAATAAAATAAAATAAAAATTCTAACCTGATTGGAAAAAGAAAGATTGTTTGTCCATGTTTTTAATAAATAATTCTAATACATGGATATCCAACGTGAAGTTTTTGTCAAGTGTTCTAAAAATTGTCATTGTGTTGCAAACTGTTCTAACGTTGAAATCAAACTGATTTCAAAAGAGTGTATTTGTGTAGATAAGAAAATGTGTATAAGGGTGTGAGGTTTTTCAGGAGCAAAGGAGAAATTCTGAGATGTGTATTAATTACTGCAAAGTATTTTATCATCAATCTTGTTTAGGTTTTCAGTGTCAACTTGTGTGTTCAAGGTGTTTTTTGTTGACTTGATATGTAACATCTCAGATATATTTCTTCTGTGCCAATGAGCCTCGCGGTCTAGAATTTGACAGTTTTCCCATTTCATGAAATGTCCCGTGCTAGTTATATGTTTTGGAACGACATCGTGTTTGTCTTCCGATAATTTGATGTTATTTTTATGTTCTTTTACCCTTGTTTCAAGTGCCCTATATGTTTGTCCAATATAAGATTTGTCACAGTCGTTGCAACTAATCTTATATATGACTTCGTGATTGCGATTTTTTTGAAGTTTGTCCTTACCCTTCTGTACAACTGAAACAAGATTGTTGTTCATTTTGTTAATAACATTAATACCAAGGTGTTTGAGGTTGTTAGTTAATTTGTTATTAAGAGTTGTGTGGAAGGGGGCGACGATGAATGTTTTTTCAGAGGTGGTTACGGTAGGATCGGGAGGGAGGTCAGGTGGAGGGTCAGGCAAGGGAGAAGGAGAGGGGAGAGGGTTAGTGTTAGTTCGGTTCTTTAACATTTTAATACGTTGGTTAGTATATTTGTTGATGAACGACAATGGGTATTTGTTGTTCAGCAAAATGTTTTTGACGATTTTGATGTTTTCTGTATGGAATGATGGGTGAGATAGAGAGATGGCCTTATCCACTAGTCCGAAAACCATGGCGCGTTTCTGATGAGTCGGATGATGTGACTGATGTGACTTTTGTTATTCCTGTCTGTTAAATTGGTCGTTAATCGAACATAATTTGAAGATACACAGACGTAAACAAAAGCAAATTCTGAATATGATAAATCAGATTTGTTATTTAAGGGTCAGAAAACCTTATAGACTAAAATTCATAAAAATATAAGAATTTCATTTGATTTCAGTCCACCATATTGGATCGGCAATTTTGAATTTTGCAAATGAGAGATGAAATTCACGAATCACAAAAGATTCGTGTCACAGAAGATTCATAGAAAAATGTTCATTTTATTGTCCGCTAGAGTTGAAGCCCGCGCTTCGCGCAGGTCAGTTGTAATTTTGGAATTTTACAAATCACATTTTCATCATTTCATAAAATTTCTTGATTAACTTTTCTTCTATGACGTGTGTTTGCTTAACTTAATTTAGATTAATTTATTTTATTTTGCATTGGTTGAATTGTATCAGAAGAGGGGCTGATGCTCCTCCCCGTCCACGTTATCCATGGCTCTTTAATATAAACATTTAAATCATCATAAAAGCTCTTCATTATTTTTGTATATGATTCGCGAGTGATGTTCGAATATAACCTTACTTTTATAACCATCGTGTTTTACGTTGTAATCATTTCTTTCAATCATTTATTACTATTTACTTTTAATATTCTTGAATTGTCAATATCAATCTCATCAATATTATGTTCAACAATATTTCGCTTGTTATCGTTAAATGACATCATGAAACAGTCGTTAAACTTTTTTTCAAATGAACCGCATCGAAAAATAGAAGTATTATGTGAGAAGTTAGTCACAGAGCCAACTTCAGGGTGCCGTCTGTCTTTTATAGATGGATCATCTTGGTCACCAATTCCAATTTTACATTATTAAATTTTCATTACGAACAAAACGATCGTTCTTTTAATCATAAAGATCGGCGATTGTTAGAACGATCGATCTACAAGTAAAAACGATCGCTGATTGCTGGAACGATCGCTCTTCTAATCACGAGATCGCTAACTCAAGAAACAAGCGATCTTTTAATTTCAAAGATCGCTGATCTATGGAACAGTCGATCTTTTAATCTCGAATATCGCCAACCTATGGATAAGCGATCTTTTAATCTCAATGATCAATTGAAAAGATCAAGCAGCGATCTTTTTAATAACGATCGCTGATTCTGTAAACAAGCGATCCCTTAAAAATCGCTGATCGTAGAAAGAAGCGATCTTTCAATTCAAAAGATCGCTGATCTACAAAAAAGCGATCTTTCAGTTTAAAAGATCGCTAATCGTAAAAACAAGCGATCTTCAGATCTTTTGAGATCGATGATTATTACACTTGGCGATCACCGATCAAAAGTGATCGATAGATCGAGTATCGGAAAGTCCCCAAAATGCCCATCCCTGCTTACATTATAATCAAAATTTATTAAAATTCATTGAAGGGCAAATTCCCACAAGCCTAATTGGTCCCTAGAGGCGTGTCATGATTAAAATGGTTGCAATCGTAAATGAGCCGGAGACAATGGTTTTAGACAACTTGGACACGATGTTGATCCTTGTGTCTGAAGCCGGGTAGTATATCAAACAACAGTATGTGAAGAGAAAGAGAGTACTTGAGAATTGCATAAGGTTGTCTTGAAACTATGCAATAGTTTAGTTCTCTAGTAGTCAGCATACAGAGATAGAATGCTTGGCATTTGGTAGAGTCGTGATCTAAGAACTGCCATTAACCATTGAAGACAGCGTCCAGGTTCTTACATTGGTCCACTCGTTGGAGAGGAGCATCGTTGACCGATAAATGAAAATCACTCAGAATCTACCATTCAGTCTTTCTGTTGTGTCTTTAATCAATAACATAGATTTATGCGAGTTCAACAGAGGCCCTTAGCCGTTGCCCAGGAGCTAATTTTTTAAAGGTCTGCTTGAAAGAATGGGACAAGTGGCGTGTCGTCAGCATACATCTTTGCAGTCGATTTTAGATCGACGTCCAGCAAATCAGCTGCTATGAGAATTTCTTTTATTACAAGTCCGATGGTAGTGCTGGGTGCTGGTACGGGCGTGTTGTGGTATTGTAAAAGATGGTAGTTATCTAGGAACTGTTGCACCTGAACTTGAAGATCCAGTATATTTGTCCTTGGGCTAAAAATATGCGGCAGCGGTATGGTTAAACCTTTCTTCCACGCTGTAGAAAAGGAAGCTTATAGAATTATGAGTTAATAATGTGGGTCAACTGGACACAGCACGAAGGCAGGCAATAAACCAACATCTTGCCGGCAATTTTATCGTCAGCTGCAGCAGAAAGTTTGAGAGACTCGACTACGTTGTAGAGTTCAAGCACCGAGACAGGTTAAAGTTTAAATGAAGTAACATCAGGAGATCGAAGGTCAAGATGCGCGATCGGAATAATGCCCTTGAGTACAGGAATACTGTCGATGAAGTGGTTATTGATGTTGTCTTGGTCATCAAACAGAGAGGATGGCAATAGGCATGTATCAGTTGCTTCATTCATTCAACTTTAGCCTATCTGTCACTCATAGGCAGTACTGACAAGTCAGTAAAGAACACTTTCTTGTTAGTGTTCATCATAGATTAGATTTTTTTGCACAAGGTCACATAGGAGTTTGGCATGTGTTTGCGGGTTGGAGGTTTTCTTCAGTGTAGTCTAGATGTTGTCTCTCAGGTGCATCAAGACAGATTTTCAAAAAAACAAAATAGTGGATCAAATATTGCGATTTAAAACTTGAACTTTGCTGTAATTGATTCAATTTTCATTTTTCTCTAACATAAAATTATAAAATAGAGTATTTAGGATTTTTTCAAACAAATCTAACATACTATTTTCAACATTCAAAATGACCGCCAAAATTGCAGACCATAAACATCAAAAACGGAGTGTTTAATATGAAACTTAGGGAATTCCGGTTTATTGACTTGTAGATGACGAAGCTGACATTAGATTTGCGAAATTAAACATTGCACATCCAATATGGTGAACCAAAACTATGGACCTCGGTATTTTCGGGTTTTTTGACCCGTAAATGACGAATCTGGCATTAGGTTCACTAAATCCAAAAATTTTGAATTTTGGAAATATGATCTGAAATTCGTATTCGGCGAGGAATAAAAACCCCTATGTGCAAATTTTGGAGCAGGATGATACACGAGAGAAATGTATAGGTCAAAGGGTTAAAGCAAATTTGGATTTTCCCTGAATAATTTTTGTTGTCGTTGTTGATGGTATTTTTTGTGTTATTCGACAGAAATTTCGTTTTTTTTACTATATATGTAGAAGAACACTTCGGCATTTACTTAAACGTCCAAAAAACCTAAACAAAGGGACAAGACGTAGTAATCGAACCGTTGACATACTGAATCAATGAATGCTCAAGTATGGCAGCCTGCACCCATATAAGCCATCGCATCCAGAAGTCAAGGATGTAGCAGATTTAGTTCGCTTCAGGTACGTAATGTGACGTTGACGTGAGAACGTCTTATAAATTGATAGACACCCCTCCACCCAACAAAATGGCGTCACGGTTTTGGGTCCGGACAGAGAGGCATTACCCGTGTCATTTATGAAAATTGCGACCCCCAGCGTCACGATTTTCGGCCCATACTGGCGTTACCAGAGTCATTCATGAAAATCGCGACCCCAGCATCACGATTTTGGGCCTAGATATGCGTGACAACGTGACAACGTTTCATAAATTGGTAGACACCCCCTCTCACTCAAAACATAACAATTCATATTTCGATTATTAATTTCTCGTAAATTTCTCCATGTCAGACATTGTCACGCTCAAAGTTGCTAGGCAACCAGGCTGCTAACCCCCAGTTTTTTAATAAATGTCTGAAGCCTGCAGCCGCCTGGAGAACTTTCAGTCGTTGTCAAGCGAGTAGTAGGCGTAATGTGCCCTGCCTATACGGGACAAGACATGAGATTTCGATCTCTTGTCGTTGGAAAAGATGCTGTCAAGGCAGAACTTGTCAAAACGTCCTAAATGGCTTTTTTAGCAAAATTTATTTCTTAGTTCTTAAGCCGATTCTCGTCAACTACGTGTTCCAGCGATGTTGTCATTTAGTCCAAATCTATTCCGTTGAGAGCGCCTTTTAGAGTGCCTACAGACTGGTCGAGCTCCTAGAAGCTCTATGATGTGTTTCGGGATCCGAATAAACTAATTCGTTCATAAGCGTAATGTCCCGCAAGCTTATATAAGTATAGCTTTAGAAAAATCCAAACTTCTACATGCCTGAAGGATACGTAAGTCTAACTTAAATGAACAGACGCTAGTTTGAGATAGAGAAAAGCTGAATTTTGTATTAGAAAAGCGTCTAACTTAGCTTACGCTATCTTCTAATTATCTCTGCTCTGCTAGGGTTCGAAACACTATAGTTTTAAATGCAACAATCGAAATAATTATTACCTTCCTCGTTCTTAGCACTACTGAATTATACTGGTTTAAAAGTGCCTAAATCTACCACCTTTTTCGCAGAGCAATTTTGAGTTCGTGCGCAATGACACATTAAATCCCGTCAATTCAACAGAGCCATCAACTGAAGATGTAAACAAAACACTATACACAAATGTAGGCGCGATTAAATAAGTAGCCGAGAATCGGCTTGATCTGAACGACCGCACGTGTATGCATATGACTCCGAGTCGTAAATCGTGCCGTAGTATCGGGCTTTCAGATTCGCATTCAGTGGGCCGAAAGTAAAGAGGCGAATGCAAAAGACCGAAATGAACGGCAAGCAGCACGTTTCCACGGCGCTTAAGTACCAGCACTACCGGTAACGATCGCGCACGCGAACAACCCTTGTGCTCATGTTGGATCACGCGTGATCAATTAATTTCCTCTCTATCGCTCCATATAAAGAAAAGCATAGAACGTCGAACCGGCAGACAACGTGATGGACAAGGACGCAAAACAATAGACGATTCGACGTTTTGACCGTAGCCGGCACGTGTCCTGGACAATGGTACCAAGTGACTCCCGAGCCGGCATCATCAATTGCCAGGCTCTCCTTTTCACCCTGATCGCGCCCCCTAAAATACCAAAGGCAAACACGAGTCACTGCCAAAAAGCATTTATCTCAGCGGAGGCGTGTCTCTCTCACGGCGCGATCTAGTCTTTGCGTTTTATTGTGCAGAAATTAATGATCGTACATGTGACGTGTCGATTATTTTGAGACTGATTGTCACTCCCAAACGATCTGGTCACGTACTGCCTCAAATTAACGAGTATCATCCGCACGAGAAGAAACACAGTCACTTCTGTTCAATTTAATGAAAAAAATCAGTGACAGAAATGCGAATTCGGAATTCGAAACTTGCAGCGAAATTTCTTTTCAGTTGTATTAAAGACGGTACTTTGACATGTTTCGATTCTATCAAATGTTTTCTAAATTTAAAATTTACATAAGATAAATATTGTTTCTGTTACAGGTGAATGGATTTCCATAAGCGTCGGATTGAATATAACTCAAAAGCAATAAACTCGTCAACGTGGCATCACTTTTGTGGTACTAATACATATAAGCTTAGCGAAAGCCAGATTTCACGCAGCCACCTGATGGATGGAGATGGACGTCTCAAACGTGTGTACAATTCTCTACTTGTATCTTTACTTTTGTTTCTCTTCTCACACACAGCTTCTTTAGACTGCGAAACTTAAATTTCAATTTTCTACAAACTTTCAACCGGAAATCCACGTTTTATAACATACAACAGCAACGTTTTTTTTACGCGATTCCGCTAAGAATAAATAGTGAAGTAAAGTTTGGCTGACATATTGATTCAAAAGTAAGTTTGTAATAAAAAAAAAGAAAATATAAAGTCACAAAAAGGTCACCCGCAGCAAATGTTTTGCGAACAAAACCAACATATATCATAAAGTTTCAGCAAAGATCGCAAGTAAGTTTGTAATTCGGAATTATGCCGGTAAATGGGTTTTAAGCACCTGACTCAATAAATATCTGCGAATGGTTGATCACGTCTCTCAAACTTCTTGAACTCAATTGATTTGTCTTTCATTTTCAAACGATTTCAACGGTAAATGATAGGGAAAAAAATATACACCGTTGATTAAAATTCGATTTTTACATAATTTTATATTTAAATTTTTTTAAGATTGTCAAATTATTTGAATTCATAATTAAATTTTAACTTTTTCCTTTCTACTGTACATTCAAAAAAACGCATACGTTAAAACCAATTTCGAAGCATATTTTGCGTTTATATACACGTTAATTATGCTAGGTTAGACCTTTATTATTAAAATACTTTTGTAAACAGTCAAACTCAGTTTTGGCAGCTTCGAAGTTGATTAGGTTTGACGTAAAACTAGATATCGAAAATTTTGATACATGAAATATCGTTTTACGACTCCCGGCAAAAAAAGTCCTTCATCTAATTAGGTTTGATCATTATATTTTTCATACGAAAGTATGTCAGAAAATACTCTCTTCCTACACATCTAGAGTAACGTAAAAATCTCTAATTTTTTAGATCATGAATGATCGAGCTAAAAACTATTATAAAAAATGGTTTTCATAAGTAATAGTAATTCGTAACGGAAAGGGATAAAATTTATTTCATTCAAATAATTCGAAAAGTTGTTTACATAACTTCTTATATTATCAATAATTAATCCAAAAATCAGTATCCAGAAAAAAATATTATCCATCTATAAAATTAATTCGGAATGGAACGGGTAAATGTTAATATAAGTCTAACAAACATTAAAATCAATAGTGGCCTGATATGAGCGATCAGAAAGAAAAAAGTTATTGGATGAGGTCGTCGACCCGTCATCAAAGACTATTTACGCTTACCCCACTCAATAATGAAAAGGGTCGAAAAGCAGGCGTTCCGACGTTCAGCTGTCAGAATAGTTATTGATGATAGGTTGACCATCGCGGTCTTATAAGAACTTATTTCAGCAGCGCACTAACGCGAATATAATGCCCCTTGGTATTGTCCGCTAATATACAGTTTTCATTTTTGGTGCAAGGGTGCTTGGCGTTTTGAGCTACCCCTGCTGTTGTTAGAATCCCTAGCTGTCTTGCTCTTTATCTGTTTTTCACGTCAGCCAAAGGGATTTACTTCGGCGGCAATAGTTGCCATCGTACTTCGCGTACCGAAGGTAATGGAGTGTACCCGATATAACCCTCCGTCACGGCCGATTTTGTCGCGTGACTACCCGCGATGACATTATTTATCGCAGCCCAAAGAAATGCCTCATTTCATCTTCGAGCCCTCTTCTCTTTGTCAGTTGTCCGCTGCATTTTTTTTGCAAGCCACCCTCGCAACTAACTTTATAATAACCCGAACTGGAGATCTGTAAGAAAACTGAATATTTCTCATTGTGAGAAACACAGTGATTATTGATTGAGTTTGAACTCATGGCTACTACTTGTGAATTTTAATTACGGCAAGACAAACATGAAAAATGTCAACTTAAGTGTTTGGCAATCACCATTTGTAAGAGAAGAAAATGGTGAAGATAAAATTTCAAAGGTACCTTAAGTTATTATGATTTTTTAATGTTCGATAACTTTATAATTTAAGCTTACTTATAGTAAATGTATAAATAAATCTATCCGTGATTTAACATACCTTTCAAAAACAATCAATCATAATAAATTATTTTTCCCCCAAAATAATATAACACTCGTGTGAATAAAAGAGGTGGTGTTGAACTTAAATACACTATTTGTAAAAACAAGTATTCATTTCATCAATGTTTAATTCTTTACTATATTGACACGTCAATGGAAGAATACCAAACACAAATTACAATGATGTAACAGCATGAAACAACAAGTGTTGTCTGACTGTATGAGTACACAGCTAAAATCAATATTACGACAGTTACCAAATATAGGCCTAAGTCAAACAAACCCGTGCCCTGAAAAGTGCAAACAAAATGCACGCAATAAGACCGTGCCTCTCTATCGGTTCTTCTCCAAATCAAGGGACCAGATTAGCCTGCGAAGTTTCAGTTCTTTCAATTATTTCGATGACGAGCAAAAATGAAGAGCAACAGAAAGAGAGATGCACGAATGCAACGGGGGGTTCTAGATAGACCGATTGACTCGAGGGTGAACATTTTCGGATCAACCGGCCACGTGGCCTACGTGTTTGCAGGGTACACAAAGCACAGCACCATGTTTGGCACACACGCGCGTCTCGGTGACATAATGCACGATGGGTTACCAAAACAACGACGCGATGCCGATATAAGCGATATTTATGTCGACATAAAAGCATCCCCCAAAAAGAACAACCGACTCACCCTCCGTGTAAAAAATGGAAATACCAGCAGTAATCCTCTGTGCCACTGCTGGGGAACGTAAGAATGCTGCTGATGCTCTAGCGTTACTTTTTATTTCCAGTTCTAATTTAATATTTTGTTTATATCAGAAAACGTTAATTTCTAGATTTTATATGATTCGCTTACAAACCTTTCTTTCAGTTATATTTTATGAAACGAAAAAATTCGATTCAAATGACGGTTAAAATAAATCATTGACCTAATACGTCTAAGTGAAAAAGTGGCGAGTATGTTATTGAAGAGGCATTTAATTTTGCGTAATCGTTTGATCGAAAAAAAGAACGTGGGAAATGAATAATTAGGAAAGCGACATGGTAGTAAAAGGGCACAATTCGATGTAAAAGCCCTGGCGTCCGGAGCATAAGTGAATGGGGATAACGTAATGGCAATTTACGTGTCCCACGAGAGTTGATAACTTCGTATCTGCGAAAGTCATAATTTAGTCTCTCAATGGGAATGATATTGCGAAATTGAATTAGAGATAACTGTACACCGTTTCTCTCGCAGGCACTCGTCTTCGGTACAGAATCTGCCGTAAGTCACGTACTTATTGTTTTCAATTTTATGATTTTTTTTTGTATTTAAGTTGAACTATTGATTTTCAATCTAAAAGGAAAAAAGTCTGTGAAACAAAATTACATATTTTCAAATTATTTCTGTTTTATTTCCAGATTGAAATAATTTATCATTTCGATTGTACAGAGGAAATAAAAATAACCGTGAAAACCGTATAATTCACTTGCTGTGTAATCCTAAAAAATGATAAATGCGAAGGATGATAATGAAAATTTTCCGTCCGGAAGCGGCGATATATTTGTGTTACGGTATCAAACACCAGTGTCGTATCACGTCGCCATTATTTTGTGTTTTACCCGTATAATCACAGCGATATCGTGCAGCGTTCGTTTCTTCACGAGGGATAGCAGTCACGACAACACAATGACCGGCAAGCGAGAAAAAATCATCCCTGTCATTTCGGTGCCCCTGTAGGGCAAACGTGACCGTTTCGTCGGTCGATGCCATGAATGGACGCGCTGGCGACGACCATCGCGGTCGTCTAGCCGGCTGTCCTGAAAATCACACCCCGATGAATTGACCCTCAGCTAAATACCTCTGTTTCACATGTCGTTATAGGGTACAATCTGTCTGCTCAAAAATTCATTTGTATGGTTGTCGTTTAAATCAATTTTTCATAAACGATAAATTATCCATTAATTAACAAAATCAATTTTCGGATTCTAAAAATAAGTCACTTGCTATTTAAAGTTATATTCAGAACCCTCTACATCAGACTGATCTTTATTGTTGTTTTGTTTTATATCCTTATAAATATGATAATATTTTTCAAATATTAATTTCAACTGATGTTTAACGTTGGGCGATGTATTATTAAAAAATAACACAGGAGAAATAACAAAATATTGACGCAACATAATCCAAAACATACAAATGGTATATAAAAGTGGCGTGCGTTTGGGTTTAAAAAAAATACGAGTCTGTCGGTGCTACATCAGCAAACAATGTCAGGCAAAACGGCCCTGCAATAGGCCGCGTGGTGCGATTCATCGCCACGTGCCCGAGATTAATGTGTTTTGATTTCTAGACTCTCGCATTATGTGCTCGCCCCGTAAGCCTTGCATTGTGCCGACGAGTATCATTGTACGGCAATATACCAGTCAGCCATTCACCGCGCGCCCAACATACAAACACGTAAAGGCATCCACGTTTTTCGCGTGTGCAATTTGCATGAGCGCGCGGGGCTACTTAACATTGAAAACTCATGCAAATTCATATCTTGTAGCACACCAGTGCGGAGAAAGGGCAATTTGCTTGAAGCCACGTGTGTAAGAAAAAAGGCTTTTCATGTGATGTTTTTCACAATGCAACAATTCGTCGAATCCCGCGATCGGCCTCCTCTTAACGCTAATTAATTATCTTCCGCTGTCAAGCTTTACATCTTGATATCACGGTCGCGCTTGCTAATTAACGAATGAAGTTGTTCCGCGTTTTTGTTGATCGGTATCGGTGTCGGCGCTCAAACGCGACAGGGTATTCGATTACCACGACGAGCATATGAAAGTTACGTATGCGTGGACGATAAATTAAGAGCTATTAATTACTCCGACTTTATGTTCAACTCTGTGAAACCTTGTTGCGAATGATTTTTCAACTACCGCTTGGAAAAGGTGGGCGATAGTCATTCAGATGAGTGCACCGCGTGCGCGCCGACCAGATAATCAGTAATAAGTGTTTGCATTTGCATGGGCAATATGTTATGATTCTGAAGTTTTATGCCACGCTGAGTTTCAAATAAAGTGTCACTGTAATGGCGCGTAACAGAAATCCAGCGTAAATTCTATCTAAATCAAATTAATTTGTCCAGCATTTTAGAACTGTTCATACATTCAAGGAAATGATTTACTTTTGTTTAATTTAATTGTGTTATTGTAATAGACCGTTTATAATCCTAGGCAATTTTCAATGCTAACTCCTCATTTATGCATTAAAATAAAACACAACTAAACCCGGTTTTTAATGGAATCGGAACAGAAAACGTTTATTTCAAAAAACAAGTGAAAATTTTAATTTCCGCGGATGCATAAAAGGCACACTCGAATGTTAAAATTCAAATAGATGACGACTAAATTATAATTACTCTTCGCGGACGACAGGCTTTTTGGTCGAAATTGAAACAAATCTGCTTTTTAAATTCCCATCCAAATTCTATCGTTGGTAGGATTCGTTGAAATTGTGGACATCAAGGTTTAAAAATGTTTGCACATGCGCACGAATTGGAGGACACTCGCAGTCTTAAAAGTAGCATTCCAAACTCTTTGAAATGAAAGTCGGAGCACCCTCTGCAAGATCCAACAGGAATGCCTACTCGTCGTCACGCGAACCCGTACTCAAAATTGTCGCTCTGATTGAAGAGGTGCATCTCCATGAAGTGTATTGACGTACCCAGTGCAGAGTTTCAGGACGGATCGCATTGTAATTAGAAAGCATTGCTCGCGCAAAGGACGTACTTCTGCGCGATTTAATGAACGGTTATATACGTCACCAAAGTTCCATGGCAGTCATTAATTCCTTTGGTGACGTAGGCGCACTTTCCGAAATAACAAAGCTCTCCTACGTGAGAGTCGTTGCAGATACAAGGACGATAAAATTACCAGCAACGTCGGGATGAAGTGGTAGAGGAGGACGAGGGGCACACGGGCATCACGAAGCGGCGACGCTGATTCTCGTTCGCCAATGCCGAGGCAGGGTAGCACTCACCCGAGGGTGGGAGGAATAGCAATTAAAAGTATCTGGCACAATCTTCGTTAAACTTCTTCTTCCTCTGGCTCGTCGAAGTGAAGAGATGACATTATTAAAACGCAACCACTACAGACCGTAGTGAGCCTAACTCCAACTTTCTTACTCTTCTCGCGGTCTGCCGACGTTTTTGACTCTTTTGCATAGAAAATGTGCCGCTTGACGAACCACAGCTACCAAGCGCTGTGCGTTCTACCTGTCTCGTTTTCGTCGTGACTTTTTTGTGCAGCCTGCGCAACCCCAACCCCTCTGTTTGTTCAATTCAAATTTGCAAGCCACATTAAATCAGCTAAGTTTGTCAAATGAAAGAAACGCAGAAATTGAAATTGTAATTAAACCTCCACAAGGCTGCAGATCGTTACTGTTGACTCGGACATTATCAATTCTTTAGCAAATCTAGGTGATATAAATATTTATTATAATTTATTTTCAACTAATTCTTTCTACATTAAATTTCATTTCATTTTAGCATCGTTTTAACGTCATGACAGATCTGCTTCTTATTCCAGGAAAGGACAAGTTATTTTTGCTCTCTATGCGTAATGAATTCATGCATAGATTTTAATGGAAACGTTCGAGCTAGCGGATCAACGGGCATTTTTTTAATCTTTATTTGCCGACATTCTTTTATGTCTTTTCCGTCGATGAGAATTCAGCAAATGAAGTAAGGAATAGAGCGTGGAGGAAGGGGCCGAGGCAAGACGAGGAAACGCTAAGTTCTCGAAGCTTTCTCAAAGTAATCCTGGTACGGAAGACCTGGGAATGAGATGAAAATACCTGCGGAGTTAGAGAGAGGTCTTATGGAGTCCCTTCGACGAGCCCTTTCCCCGATGACCCCGCCAAGACCGTGGCTCAAGTTTGTTCAACACTCGAAACCAAGGCTGCAAATAAGACAGAAGTCTTTATATAATTCCAAGAGTAATACTCGACCTGGTTCAAGCTTATACAACTCGGCGCTTCAACACCTAGCTTATAGTCAACGCTAACGTTTTGCTGGCCAAATTATTCAGGTTTGAATTTGTTTCTAGGTGCAACAGTATCTTTACAAAAACTACTTCTTGGGCTATAGAAAAATTATCAACCTCGTCTATTCCTACTTTAACCCTTTAACGCCGGGTGTTGCAATATTGCAATATTCGACTTCAAGAGATTAAGCTAATATAAGAAAAAGTCATATTGCATAGAAAACCACAAGTTTACGGGACTCGAATCGAATTTTAAGTTCATTTAACTGTAACAGAGGTCCTAAACTGACATAGAGTTTTCAGCGCCAAGGTTAAAACAAGTTGTAAATTCCCATGCAACACGGGTAAGTTTCATATTTTTTTTTTCATACTTATAGTTTTCAACGATGCATACTGAGAATACTTATTTGAGATAAGGGTTTGGCATTGCATTTGTTAGTTTAAAATGACGAATATGCAATACTCTAAGGGATTCAGGTGATTTTACCCGTCGAAAGACATAGCCGCTGTCAAAGGGATAACTAAGTAGTGTAAAATAAGTTCTTTCTAAAATACCAAATATTGCTACAAGTCGATCGCGTACATAAGCTCATCTCTTGTGTCAATTCAATTTTACAGTGAAAAAAGACTTTTTATATGAAAAAATAAACATTTATGTTTGAGTTCCAATTGAGGGCATTTTCTTAGAGTAAATTCATTCGATTACTTTTACACCTTGCTCTGTATACTTCTGAACCACGCGGTAACCACTGACAATAATATTATACTCCGCTGAAAAATATACCATTCTGACGAGTGAGAAGAGGGTAGTTTTGTTGGGGGGCAAAAGTTTCGTTTCGATCTCGTTTGAGTTTCTCTTTGTTCTCGGCTTTGATTTCTTTTGGCGACAGGGCGGAGGCGCCGCATAGAAAAGGAGAGAGGCGAAACAAATACCGGGAGAGCTAGCGATATTTACATGCGATTTGCATACTAGTTGATCCCTATTGCTTCCATCTCCGACTATCCGAGGGCGACAAACCCACACCGACCTCTCAGCGGCTGTCGCATTTTTGCGCTTCGCGCGCTCTTTCTCTTTCACTCTTTGTCGGACTATTGGTGTGTGCGTGATCCTCGAATCCCAGAGATCATACTGATGTGAATATTCGACGGGATGCCCCTGTCGGCAAAATTACACTTGCGTCAAGTGTCACACAATTGTTCCTTAATCCGATTTTAGATTAGCCGTAAAACTTTTTCTAATTGTCAAGTTCGTGAGAAGTGGTGCACTCAAAAATGTTGTTCGTCCGTCTTGACGCTCTTGGCTGTAAAATTCTGATGTACTGAATTTCATAATACAGATATTTCTAGCATATTCGAAACAAAAAAATTTAATAAAAATCCGAATTTCAACCGTCTATATGAAAGAAACTTTAATTATTCATTCGAGCAAAATCGCGTCTTTGGATATTTACATTTATACTATTTTATACCCCATTTGCATCGGCTAAATGGTTGCAACATTTTCAATTCAAACGTGTGCGCGCGTCCTGAAAAGCCAAGGCCGAGGAAAAATTTCAACGAATCCAGTAAAAATGTTCATAAAGATCGAAGTCATGGGATGGGTTGGCTAACGAGAACGCCAACAGTGGTAATCAGGTCGTACAAATGAGGCGAGTTAATTGTAGATAGCAGAATTGTCCTGTGCATGGTCGAAAATACGGCCCGAGGGTGGCAGATAGGTTGATAGTGGCAAGGAAAAGAGCCGATGTTCCCTTTCATATATCTTGAACGGAGGGAAGCAGGAGGACCGAATTAGCAGGGATAATTAAGGCAGGGAGGAGCTGTCCGTGCGTAAACTAGTTTCTTTGCGGCGCCGACTCGGCGGGAGTGGCGCCGTAAACGAAAGCGTTACCATAAATGCTTCCAAGTATCTTCAACTACTTTTCTTTTCATTAAATCCTTGATGTGCAGCATTACCACTCGTCGGTTATGTACATTTGTATATTGTGCAAGCAACCTCTAGAGGCCAGCTGTAATCTATGTAGAGACAAATTTGTCGCGTGAGTTTGTGCAACCTTTTGATTTTAGTAGAATTTAAATGGTTAGTAAAAATGAAGAAGTAAAATTAGTTAAAAATAAATTAAAATAGAAATATTTGCATAATCAACAGTTTTGCAAAAACCATGAAGCAATTCCGCATAGTTGATTTGATCAAGAAAAATTGTGTTACTAATCACAATTCGAACACAGCTTGAAAAATAAATTGTTATCAATAGCAAAATCAAGACATAGTTGAATCGAGTAAGTTAGAACGCTGTGCGAAGTAATGAAGTGGCCAAGGTTGATTTCGTTTGAGATCCGAAACAAAACTGACCGAGAGTGAGAACAAAAATAGCGATGCCGAGGGGCACTGGGAGCGCAAAATGCTTAAGCGAAAATTCCCACAAGGGTATCGATGAATCTGGTCTCGCGAAGCAACGCGCATTCTGTGGCCCACGATCATCCAGGTCCGAAGCGATTGATATCTGAGCCTCGTGCCACGTGAGCGTTGAGAGCACTTTAATTAAGTCCGTGACTGGCTGACCCAGCGAGACCCTTGCGGTTGCTGGCTACGCGGTCACATGGCGCCTACGTTCGCACACATGCGAATTCACCCACGAACGTCTCGTCCACACAGGCAACCGTTGCACGACCGCAGTTTCACTACTCCACCTTCGATAGAGACATCATCGTGCAATGCTCGTTGCACGTAACCTTGCATGGTCCCGGGCGAGTACGCGACCTCAGATCATCTTCGAAAGGTGTCTCAAAGATTCTGTGGGAAAGTCCGACTATCTTACCCCCTGTGACCCTACCAGCCACCTCATTTTCGCCGGCCTAGACGTTTTGCTCAAAGACTAAAAAACACTTCTTTAATTTCATCTGATACTGTAATCTTGTGAAAAAGTTTTGAATTAAAACACTCTACTTTTTCCCAAGAGTTATATAAATTTAAAAAATTAACTCTCCAGAAGATCATGTAACACCAACATTAATAAGACTGTATTTGTTTAATGTTACTATTGAAGAGATCTGACTTATTTTTTTGTTAAAAATTTAATTTTGTTTGGATTTTTAAATTGCCTCCTAAGCTTGGTGATAATTCGTAAAAATAATCGTCCCGGTAACAGTGTATATGGCAGCAATGGCTGTTAATGCATCAGAGACAAAAATAGACAGGAACAAATGTGACATGAAAAACGTCGGGATTTAATTAGAAGCAGCGTGATTGTAACGAGCGTCGTTCGAGTTGCATTCGAAACTCAGGATTGAATGAAAAATAGTCGGCAAGTTTTGTAATCGCATAGTACGTATATAGGTGGGTGCAGCGTTCACGGCAAAGCCGCGCGACAGATCAGCCAACTACGCGGTATTTTGTCTTGGTGTTTCGTTAATTAAAACGAACGAACGGGTTAATTTTATGCGGGTGGCAAACGACCAGGCGTGCATGGCTTTCGCATTACCAGCTCGTCGATTCTTGGCTCAAAAATGAACGACTGATACCGTCACCATATCACTAACCGTTGTTTGTTGTCACTGGGGGCCAATATTTCAATGTTTCTTAAATATAATGAGTAGTTTCAACTACATTTCAATTCAATTTTTAGTCCAATAAATAAAGAATTGAACTAATTTACATTTGTAAATATGTCTCATATATATTTTCGATAACAGTATACAATTTCGTAACAGTTCGTTTGTGACCAAAACATATAAGTCGAGTTATAAACGTATATAAAGTTATGACGAGTTTTATATTAACATATAAGCTGTTAATAATGGTTGCGGCATTACCAGTACGGAGACTCATTCGTCATTCGTTTAATATTACGAGAAACAGTGATACACAGTTTACGGCCAACAGCCTCGGCAGAATTTTGAGCAGGATCAGAGAGAGCACGAGCTGCGAGCCATTTTCTTTTCTTCGCGACTTTACTTATCTTCCAAACAACCGGATATATAAGGTAGAATGACAACGTTAAACGAAGCGAGTCATTAAAATTTAGACGACTCAATTTTCATAACTGAACATCGGTACTTTTAATTCTCCCGCGGGATTATACTTTTTTATTGCGCGATCTGTTTTATGAGGCAATTTGCGCGCGAATAAAAAATTCATTCCCACCAATAAAAGTGTAGGGTGCACGCTTGTTAAAATGATCAATTTCGTTATGATTTTCAAGTCTCTAAAAAAGTAATCGCGATCAAAAAATTTTTTTATTACTAAAACGTTTTACACTTGTTTCGTTTATTTTATATTCATTAAACTAGGAAGATGAACGGTTTCGTGGTTATACATAGTAAAGCACGTGCGACGTGTCTGCGACAACTTTACGCCAATGAATGCTGATGGAATAAACGATGTGATGTGTGTAATCTGCAACTTCAAACAATCATTTTTTCATAAATGGATTTAATTCTCAAGGTGTCACTCAGAGTGATTCATTCAGCGGTGCATTAACGTAATTCAAACGACGCAATAGTAGATTCCATTAAAATGCACTACAACATGTTTTGCGATTGGGATGTTTTTATTTGGCATACTCTGCAGAATAACGTCAAAAATTCAACGTAAAACGTACGGGCTGATTAAAATAGCATCATATTTGAGGGACAACGTAAAAATAATTTAAAAAATCTTATCGCGTCGTTGGTCGGTTGCATATGCACGTAGCGTATACATATGCAGTGGAAAACAGGGTAGCGCGTGAGAGCCGGCTCACCTGAAACAACACAACGTTTTCAGATCGCTGATCCCATAAGCGTTCATTCGTTTGATCCCACTGTTGTTCTCTGTGCGTGCATTTGCGTGGCTTCGAGTAATTCTTGCGCTTCGCAGCACAGGATTCTGAAAAAAATAAAACCTATCTCTACTGATGGCAGAGTTGTTTTGACACACGGTTTCATTAATGCAACTTTTATTTTGAGAGAAAACTTAGTTTACGGTCTATGTTGCTGTTTTTTCAAATTGTTTGTCATATTGTTGACGACCATTTTGAAGGTCTAAATGAAAATTGAATTACACAAACTTGATGAATAGTTTTGTAACGATCAACTACGGCATGACAAATACACAAGAGGCGAAATAAGACTGCCGCGTATATGAGGTGGAAGTATATACCAGGGTAATATGCAAATTCGGAAATGACGAGCCAAATGGGGTGACGGCTCTCGGTACGTGCAAAGGGATAGTTACGGAGACTGAGGGGTGATTAGTCGAACAAAAAACTCCAAGTCGAAGTACAAGTGCAACCAAATTGGTAGAAAATTGATAATCGCGTACTTACGTGCCCAGAGCTTGAGCCAATCAAAGGTTTATTGGTTTATTCCTGCGGATAAATGGAAAAATTGAGTGCGCGTGAAGCTACAAAGAAACTTTTGTTTCGAAGGGGAAGATTCGGTTTTGCTTTGAATAAAGATGTGAATTCGCCTTGATTACATGTTCGCCAGAATATATGTTAATACAAATTCGTTCATTTTAACATTATTTATTTAATATCTATGTATTTTTATAAGCCCAATAGAAAAAAAATTAAAATGCTCAGATAAAACGCTTCAATTGTAAAGGAAAAATAATCTTTGCTCCATCAACAAAAATAGCATACTGAAACTTCTGAAAGCTAAGAGAAACGGCAATCTATATAAACAAAAGTTATGAAAACAATTCATCGTAGCGCAAGCAAGCTTGCGATAATATTTTCAGCTGCAAATCCTTTCACAGTCTGAGCTCTTGGCTTTAGATTTATGATCTTATAGATTTCTCGAACGCAAGTCACCTATTCAACCCTCGCAAGACCGAGCTTTTCCAGCAAAAACTACTCGCGTACTCTTTTTACGGCCCCCCTGTTCGCTTTATCTGTTTTTGTTTCGTGATATCCTTCCGCAGCTACTCACAATCAGCGAGTTATACGAGAGAGAAAAAGATAGAGGTCCCTAGGCCACATAAATTTGTCAAACGACTGTGTCCTCTATGCTTCCAACGGAACTTCAACGTATTTTTGCACCCAACTGCATCTCACACAAGTTCTCATTTTTTTCCTGTGCTTACAGCATTCCATAAAACCAAAAAATTTATAAATTCTATGTTACTTTTCAATGAATTTAAAGTGAGACGTCTCATTTGACGAGAATGAACGATTTTTCTCACATTTTTTGCACTATTTAGTTGTATGATCCTACACTTTATGTTAAAATTTTAAATCTATTGACTACTTTTAAAAAAAAGATATTTGGATTTTAGTTCACATATCTTCTGTAGACTCTTATCCCAGCTAGAAATTTACCACTGGCACACCGTTGGGCTAACGTTGTCGACGATTGGGTGACAGTTGGCATCAACGGTTCGTGGAACGTTGGGATGTGACGCTGATTACATGAGGCCCAAGGTTCGTACCACATACTAACTTTTGACATGCTAACTTCGGACATAATAACTTAGCCAAAATAACTTGTGGACAAAATAACTTGGGGCATAACAACCTGGGACAAAATAACTTATATACAATAATAACTTGTCGACAATACAACTTACGTACAAAATAACTTGGACACAATAACTTATATACAATAATAACTTCTCGACAATACAACTTACGTACATAATAACTCGGACACAATAACTTAGGACAAAATCAACTTCAATGAAATTTATAGACATAATAATATCGAAGTAGATGGCCTTGCATCCCCACAGTAAGGTATGGGGGGGAGACCCCCTTTTGCCCCCCCCGCCCCCACAACTTAAATACAACAAAAGAGCCAAAAACACAAAAATAACAGAAATGTAACAGGTTGCACGTTTGAATTTACACGGCTCATTAGTTAAAATTACAAAAAAAGAGCGGCTCTGAAGTTTGTGAGAAATGTTGCGATGAATTTATAGACAGCCGGCTGTAGAGTTTTGATTTTTCGAATGATATTTATTTTTGTACATCAAAATGTATTAAGTTATTTAAATACAAGTTCAATTTGTCGGAAGTTTTTTTGGTCTAAAATTATTGTGCCTAAAGTTATTTTTACGCAAAGTTATTGTGCCCAAAGTTATTTTTACGCAAAGTTATTTTGTACAAAAGTTATTTTTTTTAAAGTTTTTTTGTCGCAAAATTATTTTTCCGGCGAGTTAATTTGTCTACAAGTTATTTTGTCTCGAGTTATTATGTCTAAGTTATTTTGTCTAAGTTATTTTATCCGTTTCCCGAGGCCCAACGGTTGATACCAATTGTTGTCGTTAACGGTTGATTGACCGTTGTTGCCGATTGACGGCCAACGGTTAAAAAAATTGAAAATGAATGAATAATTATATCATTTGTGATTATTTCCCTTTATCTCGATATCATTTTAATCAAATTTCTATTTTAACATTTTATTTACAACTGCATTATGTTTTATTATTATATGATATTGTACAATTCATTGATTATTTTTATTATTATTGATAGTTTATCAATCATATTCATTAGTGTTATGAGAAAAGCTTTACAAATTATTTTTGATGGTTACTGGAGAAACCGAAAGGAGCCGCTGAAACATCGTCATGTTGTGGGATCGAACTCGGGTCCGGTCACGAGATTTCACGCGCGTGGATACTTAACTACCTGAACTATGCCCACAATCGGAAATTCTCATCTCGATGTTACATTTGTTCCATACCTACGACAACCGATTGCAACCGTTGGGTCACCGTTGTTGCTAATCGTGAGCATTCATCGTTGAAAATGACTCATAACAAAAGGCCATCTAATCTTTGACGTTAATTGTATATGAATTGAAAAATTCATAACACACAGACACTGTGTATTGAAATTATTGTTGTTACCCTGAAACCGTTGGCCGACTATCGTGAGACCGTTGTCTTCGGACGTTGAAAATTTGTAGTAATTAAACAATTTTTGACCAGACATAAAAAAACTTTGAAGTGTTATCGTTTATTGGTCTTAAGAAATAAGATTGTATTTGCTTATACTTGATTGTTTCATGTTTGAGAGTGACTATTCGCACCCAGTCCGTGAGCCGTACGGTCCGTGTACACGGACGAACGGTCAAACGGACGAACCGTTTGCCACACGGATGGAGTTTTCTATTGTGTTAGCCCACGTGGTTAATTACTGCATCAGTAATCAGTTACTTTCGTCGTAGAAAATAAACATTTTTACTGTTAAATAAATTGCGATGTTTGTGAGGATGATAACTATCAACTTCCGCTGCTTCTGATTTTGAAGTGTTCATTCCATAAAGTTCACTAAATTATTGCATTGAGAACAGGTCATATGCTTTTATTTTCTTTGGAACTTTATTTTTATTGATCACACTCCTTTTTTTATTTTAAAATATGATAAAATCGTTTTAACTATACGTTACGTTATCTGCTGCTCAACTATTATTAGCACTTACGAGTTAATTCGAATGAAAATGTCAAGTGGCAATCATATATGATTTTGGAAGCTTCAAATGAGACAATAATAAAAAATCACCGATGAATATTGTATTTGATAAAGTTTTACACCTTAGAAGTGACATTATTTCAATAAACATTTTCAGAGTCTCAAACCTTCCAAATCAGAATAGTTTTTCTTAAACAATACTGAACCTTCAACTTTTTAACTTGATAAAAAGTCTTATAAGATTTTACAAGTTGAATGAAACGAATTCAAATCGTCTTTATAATTTAAGGACAAAATTATAATGATACAATTTAAGTTAATCAAACCAAACATTAAATCGGAAGGGTTACAAACAACCACTGTAAAAAATAAAATTAACAAACAAAGTGAAATAATTCAATGTACTTATTCTGTAAAAACTAACATGATGTAACAAAACAAAATAAGATCTCAGTTTTATACCTACTTTTTTATATTGTATGGCTTCAATTTGTATAAATTTAAAACAATGAATTAAATAAAAGAATAAATGCAGGCCATAATGTTATGTTTCGTTTCATATGTTTGAGTTCGGCATCTTATATTGATTATACAAGCATTTACCTTACAAAACAACACAAAAATTGTATTTATTACTTTTCTTTTGATCCTGTTCTCAAATAGGTTGTTTTTAACCCTTTCATAAAATCATTGCCCTAGACACGGTTTGATTGTTTAATAATTTTGCTTTTTCATTTCCAATACAATATTATGAACAAACATATAATAATAATTTTTAGCTTTGTTCGAGCTTTGTAGCATTTTGTAGCTTTTAAGATGAATACCACCAAATGTAGCATAAGCTGCATGGAAAACTATTGTTTTTCATGCAGCGAGACAGTCTTCGTAAGAGCCATCGGATCGTTCTCAAAATTATTTTGGAAATCATTCCAAGAAAATCATTCCTATATATATCGAAAATAAATCAATAGGTAGATAGTTTTGTTGTTCATAAGTGATTGTCCAAAGTTTCAAAGTGAATTAATAACATACGTTAAAAATATCAATGATTTTCAAAATACCAGTCGAAATTGCCATAAAAATGTGTACGTGTAAAATACGAAGCAGAACGTATAAAACAATTGACATTTTCTTTTTTGTGTTAAAATAGAAAATATTCCAGGTGCATTTATTATCTACGTGGGTTAATCATATAGTGGAGGGGGAAATTACGTCCGTGCAGGAGCTGCACAGATCGTCCGTTTGTCCGTTCGTCCGTGTACACGGACCGTCCGTCACACGGACCGTACGGCTCACGGACTGGGTGCGAATAGTCACTCTCTTTATATTTTCCAACATTGAAATAAATGATGACCTTAGTTAATGGTAGTTTAAGTTTTGACTTTGAATTCCGAGAATTTTTGACATACCTCTCTTATTGTTTATACATATTCGTAGGATTAAATAGCTATATACGTATCAATTTTGTAAGTCAACTGCAAGCAAACGAAGTGTCAAATTTAAAAAAGAAATGATAATACTCACTGAGAAAAAAGAACTGTTAATATGACGGTCCAATCCAGCACTGCCATCTGTTACAGCGTTGAACTGTAGTCTGATTTGACAGTGCAGACTGTAATTTCAACAGTCTTGACCGTTGATTTGAACGTGGTAATTGTGTCTTTTACGGTCAGGACTGCAAAAGTTACAGTAAAAAGACTGTAAAAGTTACAGCCAAGATTGTAAAAGTAACAGTCTAGCGTCTACAGACAAGAATGTACAGTCAGCACTGTTCCTATAATAATTCAGGCTGTTATAGTAACAGTCTATTTTTCTCAGTTTTTAATTCAATTAATGTAAAATTAAAAATATAGCTTAACGAAATTCAGATATATCCTGATATATTTACACGTTTTCCGATTTTACTTGATGATATTTTAAACTCAATTATTTTCGACATCCCACCTTAAGGAAATTGCATTTGCTGTGAAAATATATAAAAGGATGAAATACATTTCTTATATTAAAACAATTTAAATAAGATGTGGTTGAAATAACAGTTTAAATACCGAGAAGTTATCACTGATCAACTTATTTAATTTCTTACTTAGCTAATCGTATTGGTCCATCGTTCTTCCCCGCATTCATTTTCGCTATTGAACCCTCGACGTCCCACATGGACTTCCGCATGACTTCCTACTCCAATCTACCAAAGTAGTTTTTATTTAACATTCCATCCTGGTTACCGCAAAAATAACCGATGCCACTATTTAATAAGAATGTTGACTGCAAATTGATACCTAGCTCATTCTTATTTTATTCCATCTCCGAAAAATTAGCCAGATATCTAGAAGACATTATATGCTGAAATGTTTTGGAGCTCGCAAGTTTCCATTTATTTAATGACATATCGGACGTTTACGAGCATGTATTTTCCTTCCATCAAGCTAATTGAATGAGACAAACAAGACTGTAATAAGAAAGTGCGCTATAGGACAATGCAATATTACGCGTCAGCTTCCAAGAGCTGTCACTTTGCTTTGCTTGACTTTTGTAGCATTCAATAAGCTTAGTTTCGACACGAATTCGCAAGAAGAGGGACCGACACTCAGCGTTCGTCCATCTCGGCTTGCATCAATCCTTCTCTCTCGTTAACTCCCTACAAGCGGCTCATAAATATTCAATAGCCACGCGGCTAAGATAAACTAATTAAAACTTAGATCTCGGTACTCACTTTAGATTTTTACTTACACAAGAAGCATTTCAGTGCGACCGCCCTTTCAAAAAAAGTATACACCGAACCACGAGCCAGAAAGCAATCCGATTCGAGCCAAAGAAAGCTTTACTCTGTACTCTCATTAAGAAGACCAGCATTCTTTAACTCGCGCTGCCGCAACGCTTTGCCAGCCACCGCTAATAATCACCCAAGCATCTTTCAAGAATTTGTATTTCCTGCACCAATTGTTTATTGACTTAACACGATTTGCCGCATTATCAATGATAATTGATCAGCTTATCTGATTCATTTGAATTGGCTCGAAAATACTTTTTCCCCATTCTTAGGATTTTTTTGCGTACTGATTTATTTCTAACTTTCATTACTAATCAAAGTATCAACTTTCATATGGGGATAACTTTTCAAACATGCCCACTTTTTAGGCAGTGCCCTTAGACAGTTCCCGCCAGTGCATGCCTTCTTTTCAAGAATGAATAACTTTGAGTTTGTGCACAGTTTGAAAACTGCGCAGTTACTCTAAGACGAGGTTGCTTTTGGTTTTATTTTCCTGGCACGATTGAGCTGAGCAAAATAAGACCAATAACGAGCTTAACCGAGTCCTTGGGAGTCAAAAAGTCGTATTTTTTTTCACATACTTAAAAGTGACGTCATGAAGGGTGTATTTTTGTATTATAAATTAAA
The DNA here is from genome assembly GCA_020615435.1 of Telenomus remus. Taxonomy (NCBI): domain Eukaryota; kingdom Metazoa; phylum Arthropoda; class Insecta; order Hymenoptera; family Scelionidae; genus Telenomus; species Telenomus remus. The sequence goes on from CM036336.1 coordinate 6,011,855, forward strand.
TTCTAAAGACAAGGCTAATGACCGAATATGATAAACAATAATAGAAAACAAATGTCGTGATTTTTAAAAAATTATTTTGAGCGCGTTTCTAATAATAAACCAAGAATTCATGTTCAATTCGAATATCGTTTTCGTGAGTATTAGTTTTATTGGTGATGAGACAATTTCAATGATTCATTCAATTTGTTTGCTATTACTTATGATAATTGAATCTCAACGTGGGTTCAACGCATCTAAACATATGATCAAGTTTCTGATACAAATCGATTCAACCTCGGATCCAACTGAATCTTGAATTGTAAGATTTTATCGAAACTCATTCAACTTAATTACATGCATTCAAAACGCTTCTGCTCACAGCAAATTGGTTGGTTTGCATAGATCGTTCAGTCATAACTAATGTACCAATACTCTTTTTAACTATATTTCGAAACAGAAGAAGCAATTTTCAATCCAAAATTGAAAATTATTGTTTCAAAAAATTTGAACAAGTAAACGCAAACAACTTCCTTCTTCTATGAATCTTTAAAAGTCACCTAGCAGTTTATCGTGCATGATTACGATATTTCCCTTGAGAGTCGTTCTACGCTGTTTGCAACCTGCAAAAAGTCAAATATCGACGAAGCGTTTGAAATTTACGTTTGTCATCGGGCTCGTATTCCGTTCGGTTATTTAAATTCACTATTTGTATTTTTTTCAGCAGCTTCTTTCTTTTATTCTTTGCGCGAATTTACTTTCTTACCACTTTTTTTGTCAAGGTTTACTTAAGATATTAAAGCGTCCTCCCTCTGCGGGCAACAGTAATTTTTTTTCCACCTCACTTTCCCGTTCCAGTGTCGTGTAATTTCAGTGGGGCCCTCGCTGGTTCGATGGAACTACAAATAGCTTGGAGACTTTGCGTTTTAGTGTTTTACCGGGCGTTTATTTAATTTGTAAGCAGATTTTTGCACTAATCAGCGGATTTAAGAAACTGTTCCGCAGGTCTGGAGACGAAACGAACAGGCGACGACGGAGCAAGGAATAAGGAACGAAGGCGAAAGACAAGAAAGTCATTTGAATTTATTTTAATTATACTAACGAACGACTCGCGAAAGAAACAGCTAACGAATTATTTGCTCAAATATGATTGCAGCGGTATTGCTAACAAGGAATCGATCTGTGTTTTCGGGCTTACGCACACCACTTGTTTCAATTCGAACCAAGTCTGGCGTGCAACAGTTGTATTCGTTCGCATATCAAATTTTTGTTTCCGGACAGGAAAATATTTGTGTACAGTATATGTAAAGTGGGTTTAAGCTCAGAGAGACAAGTCTCAACTTGATTTAAGAACCACATGCTTTCGAATGAAATCGAATTATTACTATTTTACTTTTCTGCAACAATCAAAAAATTCAAAAAAAATCAAACGTAAAAATTAAACAAAGATTTTAAATTTCTTGAATTTTTTATTGCTCAAACAAAATAAATAAAGTTTTCTGCAAAAAACATGAGCAGTCGAAATAAAGCTGATAACAATATTAATGAAAGCTGCTTATGACACGATGTGCAACGTGACCACGAGCAAAAGGCGTAAGCGCATCGGGAACAATTCCAATCAAACGCCGCCGTGGGCACTGCAAAAGCACGTGTGTATTTAACCACACATGCATAAATATTATGTGAACATACCATGACAATTGGGGTTGTGCTGCGTCGATGACTCAGCAGCAGTGGTCCGAGCATCCCTTTGAGGTCCAGAGTGGGCGGATCTTGTTCATTTGCATCGTAAAACGAGTTCTAAAAGTACAAGTAAATATTTCTATTTTGCGCATGCGTTTACGTTCACGCATGAGCATAAAACTTTCTTTTCAAAACAATTTTCACAAATATCAAAACTTGACAAAAAACACTTCTTTTTTGTCACTTACGAAGAAACTTTATGCAACCAAACTTCTTGATGGAGTTCAAGTATTCTTTGAGATTTCATTAGTGCTGATAGATTACGTTAGGTAAACTAAAGTTGAATAAATTATTGCAAATTTGTGACAAACATGGATTCTAATATGAGCAAATCCAAAATTAACATCCACTTAGCAGTTGAAACGAGTGGCGACATACTTTTAAAATTAAATTAAGTTATAGTGATTTTTGCCAAAGAAGCAACAAAAAAGCATGTAAAAAGTAACTCCAAATTTGGTTTCTTGCAAATTTTACGTTTTTTATTGATTATAGGGTGTTTTACGTTCTAACAAAGTCATTCGAATACCGAAAAAGAAGTATCAAAATATTTTTTTGTTACACGTGCACTGAAACGCCCTCTTTTCGGTGTATGTTTTTGTGACAAAAGCGGCTATTTTCAGACGGTTCCCATTTCAGCCCGCTTGAGCGGGCCAAAATGAAGAATGCGAACGGTTCACTAGTAATGGGGAGCGCGCTCCGCGCGCTGGTAGATGTGCGCAGCCAACTTCAAGTCAGTTCGACAACAAAAAACAAAAAGTGACGCGTGCTTCGAATTGCAAAGTTTTTTTTTTCAAAAATGGACAACAACAATAATCTCAGTGATGAGGAAGAGGAAGCTTTTGATTTTGAAGAAGCTGCTTCAAAAATCACTGCTTTTTAGAAATGTTGGATATCTGACGTTTTATTTCATTCCAAATTTTTAATAATGATAACCTAGAACATTTTATTCGAATTCCGTTTGTAAAATCTTGTCGCAGGATACGCCCCTGGACCCCCATCAAAGCGTCAACAAAAACAAACACCAAAAAGAGGGCATTCCAGTGCACTTGTGACAAAAAATAGTATTGTGACGTGACAACTTGCGCAAGGTCACGAAACTCTTCGCCAATCGTTATAGTTCTCGATTTCGATATCGGCAGCTACACGAACTTTAAGAAAATAGAAAGATTTTACTCAAAAAGGTCTAGGATCGCCAGGTGGCCTCGACATCCAAACTCCACGTAGCAAGATTCACCAAGCCTCTTGCACTACGGGCGTGTCTTTCCACCAAACCAAAAACTAAACTCAAAACTCAAAACTCAAAAAAACTCAAAAACTCAAAACCACGCAGAAAGGATCATACAGTCACTTTCACTGCGCTTGCATTACTTTCTATTCATTCCTAAAATTTATAGCAAGATGTTAATGGCGTTATCGAAACTTAATGAAAAACTACCGGTTGAAGCGGAAAACTAAAAACTGATCTTAATTGGTCCTGAACGGAGTTCTGACAATCAAAAGACAGGCAAGGATCCCACTGAACGCTAAACGGACTAAATCAGAACACAAAACTTAAAGCGGATTTACGGTTTATTGACCCTTCACACAAAAATAAATTACTCAAAAACACAAAATGACTCGTACAAAATTGATCAGATTTTATTACAGTCAGCAAAACAGGTCAATAGTCGCAAATGCTATAATCTGAGAGGTTTGCGATAATTCGATAGTCAAAAATTCAAAATCTCTACAAAGTCTACAATTTCAATAAAACAAAACCCAAAACCTTACATTAATTAAGTGTCAAAGCAATAAACTAAAACTAAACCTTTGCTAGGACTCGGACACAAGTCAACGACCCAGCAAGTAGCATCTCAAACGGAAAAATTACTAAACTTTACTGAATTTACTTTACAAAAAAAAACTTTCATACTCAAAAACAAAAAGGAACAAACTCACAGAATCTAAATGCAGTAAACTAAAAAAACTAGGCCCTGGATCTTGGATCGGCCAACGCAGGTTCGCACGGTAGTTCGGTAGACGGAAAAACGGTCCGGCCTCGGGAGGTCCCTCAAGCAAAGTCGAATACGTCCGCACAGGTTGCTGGTCGAATTCAGAGAGAGATTCAGTTCTCCTCGTTGCGAAATTGCGATACCGGTAGCTCATATCAAATTCAGCGCGCGCACCCCTTCTTCCTCTTTCCGCTCTCGCACCAACAAAGTCAAGCCCATGCTGTGGCGCCAACTTCAAATTCTTGTTGTGTGGTAGTTGTCGGTTTCGGTGGTAGATCTCCCATCAAACTGTTCTCGCTGATGTCCCAATCGTTTACCCTTGGCTTCGAAGACTCTATCCTGGACAGTACTGACTCCTTCGTTATGGCCCCTATGCAATCATTCGTACGTCTATGACCATAGGTTATAGGCTCGTTGTAGGTTTTGAAACAAGGATGGCTAGCCACGAGACAGGCCACTCGGGAACACTTCTAAGCTCGTCGTAGGCACACGTTTTACTCTCATCAAGTAGGCAGAGATCGGCCAATCCGGGGAAGTCATCCCTTGACTTGGAGAACGAGTCCTTTTTAATAAACTTTCGGTACAGCTCGATAGCAACAGCGGCAGCTTCGCGAAAACCGGTAGCAGCGCTATGGAACAGGAACACAACATCATGGATTCTGGCGATAACGAGACTGATGTAGCTTTCTCTCAATCACTCGCTCTCGAAGGTGTTCGGAGAGGAGACTTGGGTCAACTTCATTGAGCAATCACAGTCCGAGGCGCCCGGGGTTTGCACGCTTATCTCCTGCTGGTCTGGAGATGATCCTAGGTCAGGAACTGATGACTGTTGTTCCGGCGGTCGATGTCCCACGATGAGTGCGACACCTGGCTAGCCGACCTTCGGATCCCTTTACAAGCTACAAACAAAATTAACATAAGAGAACTGCACAAAAAAAATAAGTTAAGCACATTCACTCAACATACTGAAACTACAAACTAATTTTACTAAATATCAAAAACAAAACCAAAATCTACTAATCAAAAATTGCACACATACCAATCCACACAAACTAAAATAAACAAACTACGATACTACTTATGCTGGTCGTCAGGGAATCCTCGAGGCCAGACTAACCCCTACTTCTCTTTCGGAGTCGCGGATAATACTTGAAAGGCCTTTGTTGAACGTGATCCAAGAAACCACGTTACAGTATATACGCAACAAGGGCCGAACGCCTCCATTTAACCTCGTGTAAAGTTGGCCCCTCGACAGTGCCGAGGACTCGCGCAGCGAGTCCTCGGCCCTGTCTCGTGGCCAACATCACACTCGTTGAAGTGGCGTTTCGTCTCTTGTTGCGTAATATACTATTGTGTCTCAATTTTAGTACAATGACTAAGAAATTTGAGTGAATTAAGTTAATCGCTCTTTTTCTTCCAATAAAATACGAACATTTGGTACAAAAAGACACACAACTTGCAAAAAATATTTGTCTAATACTTCTTCAAACTTTATACAACCATACCAAACTCGACCTTCACCCCTCACTCCCTGTCCGGATTAAGGGTGGTTCCATGGAAAATTGAATAAATGAGAGTTTTTGAACCCCTATTTTTTATTACAGATTCGGATTCCTTATGAAAAAATAAAACGATTTTATTCTTATCATTTTTCGGTTTTTTAGGATAGATGTCGCTGTAATCGTAAGAAATAAATAATTAATAAAAATCGTTCTCTTGCAATTACAGCGCCATCTATCGTGCAAAACAAAAAAATATAAGAATGAAATCTTTTTATTTTTCATGAAGAATCCGAATCTGCAATAAAAAATTGGGGTTTCACAAACTCGAACTTTTTTTATTTTTTATTTCCTTCTTTTTTAATTAAAAAAGTAAGGCGCCACCTGTTTCAAGGTGGGCCGCACCATTTTTCCATCTTGTTTTGACACCTAGAACCTGAGAAAAAATCCTAAGAGTGTGCCTAATGCCCAAAAATTTTTATTTTTTTGAACCGCTAAGTGGATGTTAATTTTGGATTTGCTCATATATTTATGTTCAAAATGTTGTGCAAAACGACTAAAGGGGTTTTATTTGGATAATGCTTTATAATATTTCATTGACTAAAATTTGCCAAACTAACGAAAACTTACATGATATAGTTTTAAGATAATTTTTTACGTGAATTCACTTTTTTACAAAAACTTTAGAGTTTTATATTTATACACAAACATGCACATTGACGCAGTACTAATAGAGGGCGGCTATTAATCATTTAGAGTGAAGAAGCAAAGAAGGGGAATTATACAGGAATAAAAAGCTAGCACACAGCTCGATGCCCGGAAGACAAAACACAAAATGGCCAACGGCAAGGGAAGTCGACCTCAAACACCACCTCTAAACACAGGGGTTTCTTATCGTACGTATTACATACAACCATAGTTAAGAACATTAACGCTGCCGACAGAACAGCACTAAAAGTTCGTTATACATTTTAGGACAACGAAAATTTAATATATATACTTTTTTTCTTGCGCAAAAGGACGTTCAAGTTATTAATTCGATTCAAAACAATTTCCATGAAATCATAAAACGATTACAGAATTATATTAAGTTTTATTTTAGATCAGCCATTAACCTTCCGGCGCTCGATTGCGTCAAAATAATTACACGAGCGCTGGCGTTGTGCACTGAGTGCACCAATTGGTTTTTCATTGATATTTCATAATATTGTTGATATTTTTGCATAATATTCTCGAAAATTATTCAATGTTCTATTATTTAAATGAAAAACAATGACTTTCAAATAATTTATCATAAATAATAATGATTTATACAAAATAATCAGACAAAAACAGATCTGAGCTCGAATGTTGTTTTTTTTTATTTTCACAAAGTAAAACTTCATAAACAATCAATATAATTATGATTATTTTTATTATTTATGCAAAGATAGTTTTTTAAGCTCTGAAGTCTGTTTAATTCAATGAAAAACGATAAAATGACACCGAAAAAGTCGGTGCACGAATGTTGTAATGAGAAATTTATTTTGATATCAAGTCGTTCGGTAGAACGACGACTGCGATTGTTTCCCGATTCAAGAGAAACCGATCAAAGACTACCGAACTACTTATTTACTCTGATCAACTCAAAAAGCGTCATACATAAAATTTAAATAATTAATAAAAAATTCTTAACGCTTTATTTTTTGGAAATTAAAGTGTCTAAAAACCGTGTCGATAAATGTTCTAAAGGAAAAAATTTTTTCCCGGAAAAAATTAATGAATTTGTTTAAGTTACATTGATTTTTTACTTTCAAAGTGTAAAAAGTTTTTTCCTAACTCGGAAAACGGGCGCACCGCCCCAAACTTTGATATTTAATTAGTTTACTGGTTATTTATTTATACCCTCCGCCCCGACCGATTAAAAAATTATATTATTCGCGATGTTCCTTAAGTTCAAAGTTTTCATAAAATAAATTCATACATTATACATTAGATAGAGAATGAAGAGCGCTCGTCGTGCGCCACCTTCAATTAACTCTGTGACATTTAACTTTTGTTCTTTGAACAATTTTAATGTTTTTGATACTTCCATAAATTGATTCCAAATTACACATGAACTATTGCAATGTGACAAAAAAATATTATTTCTTGAAAAGTTGTTTTCGTTACACCTGCATGCGAAAAACGCTTTCGCGCTTTGAAAATCGGATTGATGCGAGGAGTCATTTCGCGCCCTAGTGCGCGAAGAACTTCTTTTGTCCGAGTTCATCGAGCCCTAGTGCTCTGAACTCAATAAAAATACAAATATTAAATAAGTAAATAACTACCATACAAATTAATAAAAATAATGAATATAAATTATCATATTCGTTTTTCAATGATTGCGCGCAATCTAACCAGATCGATATTCCGAGTGATAATGCAGTTCACGTTATTTTTCAAGCTTTAAATTAATCATCAGATAGCGTATAAAATCTGATTAACTGTGATTTGTTTATGATTTATTATAATAATTATTTATCTGATTATAGAATTTGAGAAACGATAATGAAAAAGTAATGAAAAGAATAATATCGAGCGACAACTTCATGCCAGTGAACGCTGGAATACGATGGTATGTGCAATCTGCAACTTCAGACGGTGACTTTTCTTAAGAATGGATAACAATGCACATTTTCAAGCCTATTTTATTATTATCATCAACAAAGAATATCAATATTATTATGTTTATTTTGTTGCTTCACAAACGCAGCCACACACAGAAAAGAAGAGATCCATTTAGTTCGATGTCAAAATCACAATAATACATCAGTGGCATTTCATGATTCTACAGTTTTATTCCTCTTTTTCCTTATTTCTTATTTCTTTTACTTTATCTTTTTTTCACTGTTACTGTCAACAACTTAACTCAACTGTCACTGTCATTCTCCCATAACCAACTTCGTCTCCTTTTTCAAAACAATTCAAATTTAATATTCGAAATAAAATAATTTCAATTCCGATACGCAACATATTTATTTTGTTTATTATTAAATAAATTATTTGCGATTCTTCTGTGCGAAACTGCAACTTTAGAGCAGCCGGTGATTTTTTTTAAAATGGATGATATGCACACCTATTGTTAACACTAGAAGGACCGCATACGTAAATTTTACATCTTTCAATATTCACCGCTTCACCATTCTGGTTAGGTTTGATGAAACAATTTTTCCTTTGGTGACTCTTCATCATTTTTGATTCCCTCTAAAACGACGTTAAAATTTTTTCGATATGTGAAATAGAATTTGAGAAAAAATCGATTCTACCTAAAAGGACCGGAGTACGTAAATTTTACGTCATTCCACGACAACACATATTAAATTGTTGTTTTTTAGTTAATAAATAAACAATCAGCTTCAGACATGTTTATGGACCTGTTTAACAATAATATTTGTTATAATATTTTCATATTATTTTCATTATGTTTATAGCAAATTGCGATTGAATTTTTATTCGAAACAAACATCCGGAACCAAAAAGAAGGTCTGCGAAACACCGACGAGTATTGTGGCTTTTTATTGAAAAAATAATTGCTTATACCAATAGATTAATAGTTATGTTAAAAAAAAGTTAATTAAAGCAACTGTTTGAATATAACTGAAGCTGAAATTTTTTTATAAATAGTTACAACATCGTAAAATCATCAAGACGTAAATTTACGTACTCCGGTCCTTTAAGGTATACGCAAATCTCGGCCCTCCTAGTGTTAACACTCTTTTATTCATTCATCATTCTATCTATTTATTGCGCAACGACGTGCATTTATTCATAAACATTTATGCATCTGTTTATCAACTTTCTTGCATTTTTGTCATAATTTCTTGCAGTTTAAACTCATGCAATTTAATCATTAATAAAAAAATTGATTTTCGATTCTTAAATGAGTTTATCGATTTATTTATTCATATTATTAAATTATATTGAATCATTTCTTTATAATTTATTGTTAAGTAGATTAACCTGTTCATGCTTAAGTATATTTATTATATCATTGATGATGCATGTAATATTTTATGATTAATTATAAGTTTAAAATTTTTTATAAATTTATAGCAAAATATACGTTCACATTTTATTCATGAATAATAAACATTCATATGCTAAATCCTGCTTGTTATATTATGTGCTATGTGTAAACTGCAACTTCAGTTTATTTATTGCAAATATAAATGCATTCGTTCATGAAAATTAGATGCATTTTATTTATTATTTATTGTTGTCAAAATTCATGCATTACTAATGAACCAATTCTCGATTCGAAAAAAAAAATATAAAATAAAAAAATATGAGCAATTTTATTTAATTATAAAAATAAAAAAATATAAATTACTACTTTGTAATAACACACACTGTGATAATAAACGAAGATGGCGGCTGATAACAACTTAAATGAGCAAAAATAAAAACTTTTTCCCAATATCAGTACAGCGATTTTTATCATTTTAAGTTGGCAATAGCCGCCATCATTGTTTACTATTACAGTGCGTAATACACGTAAAGATGTATATATTTTTATTTTTATAATTAAATAAAATTGCTTCTATTTTTTTATCATTGTTTATCTTTTCAGTGATTATCATATTTTATGTCCGTTTTTCACGCTACGTTTGAATTTACAAAATTTTGATTTTACACTGCTTGTCATGATTTGTTGTTTTTGATTGTTTTTAATTTTACAGCGCTACTTTTTGACCTGATCATCTTTTTGTTGTTTGTTTTTACCGTGATCGTCATAGCTGCTGTCTGTTTTTCACGCTATGTTTGAAATTAACAATGTTTAAATTTAAACTGCTCGTTCGAATTTGTCGTTTTTGATAATCTTTATTTTCACAGTGCTTGTTTGGGATTCTCCCTTATTTAGCCTATTTGTCATTTTCTTAACATTGCATGCAATGTTTCATAATTAATCGAAAAAATTTTATAAATTTAATCGTTCATAACAAATTGTTCATTCATATATTATTTTTAAATAAATAAACATGCATATGCTTAAGCCTTTTTATTATATTATTAAGAACGCATGCAATATACTATGATTAATGTAAAAATAATTCTATAAATTTATTTTTTTATATGAAATTATTCATTTATATTTTGTTAATTATAATCATGCATAAGCTTGAGCTAATTTAATTATTATTATAAACAATGCATGCAACTATCTATCATTAATCATCGAGAGGTTCAGAAAATGAAAATATTCAAATAATAAACGATGTGCGATGTGTAAACAGCTAACTTCAGACTGGTGATTTTTTAAACCTTCCGTTACGCGCGTCGCGTACTGAGCACACGGGCGGCCGTTTTTGCTCTATAACTACTATAAAACAAGTATTTTTACTTGGAAACTTTCATGTATTTCTCAGTTGAACTGTTTTCAATCGATATTGTAGAAAAATTCCGACTGTTTTACTCAAATATCAAAACAAATCTCATATTACAGCATGCGCGCACCGACTTGTTTGGGCGCCTGCTCGACCGCGCAGGATCATTTAATTGTCTTTCAATGAGACAGATATCTCTGCGGAAAAGGCAATATTTAAGTTAATAAATTATACAATAATTATTATAAACAATTCTTCATTAAGATTTTTATTGTTTATATGGAAAAAACTGTTGTCACTGTTGTTATTCATAATAAATATTTATTATTTATTATTAATTATTGAAATACTGATATACATATTCATTCTCCAACGAATCTTGCAAAAATATTAACAATTTTAGTTGTTAACGATGAAAAACCAATCAGCGTACTCAGTACACGACGCGCGTCCTCGTATAACTTTTTTGACGCGCGTCACGGAAGGTTAAGAATGGACCGAATATATACACACTGTGTAATTTAATTTTCTTCAAATTAATGTCTTTCATATTATTATTGTTGTCATTACATATGAAAATTAGAAATAATTTACAAAAACTATTAGTGATGCTGATAAACAATTGGATTATTTATAAAAAAATTAGCAAATATTAGTGCAAAATTTGTAAATTGTTTAACAAAGAGCTGAATTGGATGGTGATCTTGGATCAACACTTGGTTACTGTTTTCTTAATATCAAAATAAATAAATGTAAATTGAATACTATATTTCACATTGTCTCAAATGACTTCTCAATCATGTTTGCTGGAATCCTTGCTAATGATATCTTGCATGATAAAAAGATAGACGTTAGATTCTCGAAAAATATTTTACAAGTCCCATGTGGATCTATCTACAGTTGCGGTTTCATACTTCTCATCTGTTAATGAAAAATCATTTAGAAATGAGAAGTTTTAAAAAATCTCCTTATACACTTGTCCTCTTCTCGTGATTTCAAAAATAAGTTTATCAATAATTACAAGAAATGTTTTTGTTCTGAAATCATCGCGAGAGGACAGGTTGACTCCGCGGATCTCCTCTAACATTTTTCGTAACGATTCATAAAGAAAAGCGCATGTTTGCAAATTTGCATCTTCAGCTTGCAAAGTTTCGCTAACTGAACGGAAACTAGTTAGAATCGAATCCCACAAAATTAGCATGAAAACAAATTCTACTGTTTCCATTCTCTTAAAAAGACTCATAGCAGCGTGACGAGTATCGCCAGTTTCAGATTTGTCGTCAATAATCTGATCTAAAGCCTCGACAATGTTTGCAAAAGAATTGTAAACCGCATTTGTCGCGTTTGCATGCGCTTCCCATCGTGTTTCAGAAAGCGTCTTGAGCGTTTTTTTATTACCTATACAATTTTTTAAAACACCCCATCGATAGGTAGACGCAGAAAAAAAATTGTATAAAGTTTGCATAATAGAAAAAAAATCAACTGCGTGAAAGCAGCATTTGACCGCTGACTGACCTACTAAATTCAAAGAATGCGTGGCGCAAGGTACATAAATCGCGTTTTCATTCAAAGTAAGCAGTCGAGCTTGCATGCCTTGATATTTTCCGGACATGTTTGGCGCGTTGTCGTAGGACTGGCCTCTGCAATTTTTAAAATCTGAATGACAATCATCGCTCAAAAATGTGACAACTTGATTAGCTAAGTTATTGCTAGAATGGCCATGTAAAGGTAGAAACGTTATAAATCTTTCAACTGGTTTTGATTCGGTTGGTGGAATATATCGCAGCACTACAGACAATTGATCGACATGCGAAAAGTCGGGAGTTGAGTCAACGGAAGTGCTGAAATATTTGGCTGATTGGACTTCATTTAAAATATGGGCCCGCACTTTCTGGCCCATAATATTTATAAATTCTTCGCAAACTGTCTTAGACAAATACGACGGTTTTCCTCTCCCAGCATTTCCGTGACGAGCAATATGATCGCGCAAAAAAGGATCACACTTTCCAATAAGTTCAAGCAAGCCTAAATAATTCCCATTATCTGAAGCTCCGAACACCTCATTTGACCCTCTAAACGGTAGCACGCGTTCAGCTAATGTAATAATTACTGCGACTACGCGTTTTAAAACATCCCGCCAATATTTTTTTTCATCAAGTATCTGCGATTCCAACTGATTCGGCAAACTATGAGTTTCGCGTCTTTGTAAATAGATGAGCATACATTTCCCATGATTGAGACTGTTTTCGTGTTGTTGCAAAAGGTTACTGTTTTTCCAATCATTGAAACCCTCTCGTGACAGCTTGCTCGACTTTTCAATTGGTGCAAACAACATGCATACAAAGCAGTATACACAACTTGCAACACGAAAAAGTTTCGAGAATGTAACAACAACAAAAAACTAACTCGAAAATATCGAAATTAAATGATAAAAAGTTTATCGAAGTTATTTATCAGCGAAAAAACTAACTCAAAAATAAGGAAATCGGTTGTAAAAAAGTTATCGAATCATTTTAGCTGAGAAAAACTCATTTCGAAATACTGAAATTAAATGATAAAAAGTTATGGAATCATTTTATCAGCGAAAAAACTAACTCAAAACCACCAAAATTTGGTGTAAAAAAGTTATTGAATCATTTTATCTGAGAAAAAACTAACTCAAAAATACCGAAAATGAATGTAAAATGTACATTTTTGAAAAATGTATTACCCTTCAAAGGCGAATAAATTATCCATTCTCTTTTTTTTATTTTCCCCGTTTGGTTTTGTGCTGAAAAACATGTTGGAAGTACAGCACCGAAACGTCGAATCACTGTATTGTCGCCGCAAAGATTTAAATGGCCCGTTGTTGTTTTAGCAACCCGTTGATCCTTGCTGAATCCAATATTCAACGTCGTCGCGACTGAACTCTCCCCAGTTTCCAGGATCTGTTGAACGGTTTTGATTCACTTCAGCGATTTCGGAAGTTGAATCGAGATTGTTCGATTGATCAACCTGAGAATCAAGTTCAATGTTCTCTGTTTCATTGGATGATCTGTCCCTCGGTTCTTCAGCGATAAATGCAGGTTCTTCAGTTATTTGGTTTGGATGCATTTCATTTTGTCGAAAAAAATTCGTCAGTTTTGGCATCTTTTCGATCACAGCATCTTCTTTTTGCTTTTTGTCTTCGGCTAATTTTCGTTTTCTTGCACCACTTTGATACACCCGCGAAGGCATTTTGTGAATTCAACTCAACTAAGAAAGATCACTTTAACTCAACTGCGTTCGGACAGTAAACTAACTCCGTTTTCAATTTGTTAGTTTATATACGAGCCGATAAGACACTTAAGCTACGCCTATACTTACCCCATTTTTATTTTTGTTATTCATAATTCACCAATCAGATGTCAGAAACGTTATTAGGCAACGCCTTTTTTCTTTTTTGTTTGAAGGAAAACATCAAAATTTCCTGACTACCGTAATATCTGCCTGGTTGTATTTCAATCCCTCTAAACAATGGTTTAATTATATACCGAAATACCTGCCTGGTTGTATTTGAATCCCTCTAAACAATGGTTTATTGTTTTGGACGAGACATTTACAACCCATTGTTGTCAATAGCTTCAAATACATTTTTAAGATAACTTCGAATAGCACTTTGAAAAATGATAAAGCTAAACTGTTTTATTGCCATATAATAATGGAAAGTCATGCAGGGGGCCCCTCATACTTTTTTCAAGGGAAAAAATACTTTGGTCAAATTTATTGCTATCTGAAGTTAATTTGACTCAAGCTATTTTTCCGAGAAGCATGTATTTTCAGTCGAAATTGTAACTTGACAAAGTTTTTTTGTTTTGAACATTGGGGCCTTCGGCCCCAATCGGGGGCCCTTTCCTATAGGGGGCCCTAGGCACCTACCTAGGTCTGCCTATTGGTTAATCTGGCACTGTGGGAGATCATAACTTAACTTGCACTAGTTCTATAACGCATGAAATGAATACAACTTCGGAAGTTTCTATCGCGACTAAAACTTATCATTATCCCGAAGTACATAAAGAAGAGGTTAATAAACAAATAACAAAAATGCTCAAAGATGAGATCATCAAACCTTCAATTTCACCTTGGAGTTCAAGTCTCTGGGTGGTCCCGAAAAAACAAGATGCCTTAAATGAAAAAAAAATAACGCGTTGTTATTGATTATAGAAAACTTAATGAGGTCACAATCGGTGATGCTCATCCCCTCCCAAATATTGCTGACATCCTCGATCAGCTGGGACATTCCAAATATTTTACAACCCTTGATCTCGCATCAGGCTTTCATAAGATAAAGGTGAATCCTGGATATACTGCAAAAACTGCGTGCTCTACTCGTTTAGGACACTTTAAATTTGTTAGAATGCCATTTGGTTTGAAAAATGCTCCCGCTACTTTCCAAAGGCTGATGAATAGTGTCTTAGCTGGCATTCTAGGTCTTCGATGTTTTGTGTATATTGATGATATTGTCATTTACTTAGACAACTTTGAAAATCACTCAAAGAGAGAAATCGTCGAACGACTTTCTAAGCATAATTTGAAATTGCAGCCACATAAGTGCGAATTCATCAGAAAGAAGTCGTATATCTTGGTCATTTAATTACGGAAGATGGTGTAAAGCCAGATCCTCGTAAGACCGAAGCAGTAAAAAATTTTCTATTCCCAAAAACTGTAAAGATGTCAAATCATTTCTTGGCTTTGTTGGGTACTATCGAAAATTTATTAACGAATTCAGTAAGAAGACTGAACCTCTAACTGAACTTCTCAAAAATGATACACCATTTATATGGTCTACTGACCAACAGCTTTTATTTGAACCATTAAAGAATCTTGTGATGGAAAATCCAATTCTCCAATATCCTGATTTGATAATGCAATTTTTTTCACCACTGACGCAATTTAATTCAGGTAGCGTCTTATCTCAATTAAATGATGATAGTCACGATTTATTTATTGCGTATGCAAGTCGCACGTTAAATCGAGCCGAAACAGGTTATACAACTACCGAACGCGAATGCCTCGCTATAGTATAGTCAGTTAAACATTTTCGCCCATTTCTCTATGGACAAAAGTTCAGATTGTAACTGATCATCGTCCCCTCGTGTGGTTATTTAATGTTAAAGATCCAGGTTCACGTTTAGTTCGTTGGCGTCTTACATTAAAAGAATACGACTACAAAATATCCTACAAACCGGGTAAAATAATTTATAATGCAGACGTTTTGAGTTGAACTTGTTGAAAATGTTGAACTTTTTAATGTGTCCGTCGGCGTGCTCTCACCGACCCTCGCAGCAAGCCGGGCTCCTGGGCGCCAGTCGAGGGTTGCTCGGTGCGACTAGAGTCGCTTAATTTGGAGTCGGGATGCTGGACAGGGTGGTGGGTTCGCGCTGCAAAACTAAACACGAGCACTGGTGCTAACAAACCTTTATTACCTCGTACAATTGTCGGGCGCGTGTCGAAGACAGGAAAGGTACCGCGAGTTTTCGACGCGTGATTCACGGCCAATCAAGGACGATCTTTGGCCCTTAGCAATCGGAGTGCGGAAATCCACGTCCGATTGAGTGTCGCAAGGCTGCTGGCAAGCCGCCGCGTCACAAGTTCGTAATATTAAAATTTCAGAAGAATCATACCAAGAATTTCTATCTAAAATGGAAAAATCATTGATTGTTTATGACAAATTGAAAGAATCAGACGAATCTATTTTCTCGAAAGACGATAATTATGTAGTTGGTGTATCACAAGATCTTGAAAAAAAAGCAAAATTCTGAAATTCTTCATCGTTTTGATGATAATGAATATTTGAAACATCAAAAACCAAATTTATCAGAAGTCATTGAAGTAGAACATGACAAGAAATCTGTATTTTACCTGATAACTAAAACTAATTATTCGGACAAAAGTTCTTAACAAGACATTTTTAATTGTTTCATAAATCTAAAAAATCTTTTTATTAAAAAGAACTTAAAATCATTTAGTATGCAACGTATGTGCAACGGTTTTGACCAACAATTACGTTGGGAGAAAATTCGAACAATGATACACTATATCTTTCGCGGTACTGATATCGTTATAAATGTATTTTCAAACATTATGACTGAACCTAATAAAGAAACAATTTCCCGAATCTCCAAGGAATTCCATGATAACCCTGTCGGAGGTCGTTCCGGATTTCATCGCACTTACAAACGAATTCGAAGTGCTTATAAATGGTCTAATATGAAACATGATATCGCTGATCATATAAAAATAAATGAAATAAATGAGTAAGTAAAAAGAATAAAAATCCGATGTTGATTACAACTACCTCGACAAAACCTTTTAAAAGAATCGCGTTAGATATCCTCGGTCCCCTACCTTTAACTATGACCGGTATTTGAACTCTTCAAGATGATCTAACTAAGTTTTCTCAAGCATATGCGTTACCTAACTATGAAGCTAAAACTATTGCCGAGAAAGTCACTCATGAATTTTTCTGTAAATTCGGAATTCCTGAATTCATTCTAACGGATCAAGGTCCAGACTTTATTTCAAATCTTTTCCACAAAGTTGCTTGCCTTTTTAAAGTAAAGAAACTTCAAACCAGTCTTTACAGACCGGGAAGAAACAGTGCCCTTGGGCGTTCACACAGAACTCTTGCCGACTATTTGAAACATTTCGTCAAACCAGATAAATCTGACTGGGACAAATGGCTACACTTCGCTATGTGCTCGTATAATACTACTATTCATTTTTCTTCGAAGCTTACTCCTTATGAATAAGTGTTTGGCTACAAGCCTTCTCTTCCTAGTTCAATAACAAAAGAACCAGAATTTAAATATACGTACGACGATTATATCGATGATTTAACTTTGAAACGTTGTAAATCACGAGAAATTGCTCGCGATAATCTCCTACATTCAAAACAAAAGAATAAAGAATACTATAATATGAAAACTAATATAGTTGAATACAAAGTTGGTGATTCAGTTTATCTTTTGGATAAACAGAGAACTGGTAAAAAGAAATTGAGACCTGATTGGAAAGGTCCATAAAATCATCACTGTAAGCTCCCCAACTAATGTTACAATGAAAGTACGACGTCAAAACTTCACTGTACACATTGATAGAGTCAAACATGCTCACATCCGTGAATAAACTTTGTTTCAGATTTTCTTTTTGTCATGCGGAAAACTATAAAGTCACCAAATTCCAGCATTCTCCAGAGATTTATTTCAACCATATTAAAGAAGCAAAATTTACTGTTAGTAAATAGAAATTAGTAACATACCTAGCTATTCAGGTACTTGATAATAAATTAAAATGTATTAAAACCGTATATTCTACAACTGTCGAATCATGTAAGAATAAGATATCTCTACCATTATTAACTATAACATTAGAATCATATTGAAAACTTGAGATATCGAACTAAAAAATCTATTAGGTCATAAAATTGAGAAAAGAGGTTTATTTAATGCAGTCGGTACTATATTCAAAACCTAAATCGGAACCCTAGACTCTAATGACGCTCAATTCTATAACGATTCTATAAATAAAGTAAATACAAATGAACTTGAATTAACACATCTTTCGAACTTACAGATCCAAGTTGTCCAAAGTACAATTCAATATTCTATTCTTAGAAAAAAATCACCGATCTAAAGTTATCTGTTTACACATCGCACATCGTTTATTATATTCGAATATTTTTATTTTCTGAACTCGCTGAACCTGATGATTTCTAATAAAACGTTGCATGCATTATTTATGATGACGAACAAATAGGCTGAAGCTTATTCATGATAATTAACAATAAAATATAGATAAAGAAAATGATATAAATGAATGAATTCATAAAATTTTTTTTAGATTAATGATAAAGTACTGCATGCATTGTAAATAATATAACAAGTAGGCTTAATTATACGCATGTTTATTTATGTAACAATAAAATATAAATAAATATTTTGATTTAAATAAATAAATTCATACTATTATTCATAGCATAATTGTAAGATATTCCATGCATTGTTATAATAATATTACAAATAGACTTAAGCAAATGCATATTTATTGTAAATGAATAATTTAATATAAATAAATCAATTCATACAATTACTTCTAAACTAACTATGAAATATTGTATTTATTGTTTATAATAATAAACAAATAGGCTCAAGCAAATGCATGTTCATTACCAATAAAATATAAATACATAATTTAATTAAAATTAAATTCCTGAAATTATTTCGAAATCAACAATATTGGTTCTTTAATTGCATAAAACTGGACTATAATAAATCAAATGAATGTTCATAAACAAATGGTTATGAAAAAATGATAATTAACAAATTAATGTTTATAAAAGAATGGTTATGAACGAATGTTTATAAAGAAATAGTTAGAAACGAATGAATTTTCATAAACTAATGTTACTAAACAACTGAATGTTTAAAAACAAATGTCAATAAACGAATGAATGTCTACACACAAATGGTAATAAACAAATGAATGTTTGAACTTAAATGTCTATAAACTAATGAATCTTCACTCATAAATGTTGATAAACAAATAAATTTTTATAAAAAAACTTATGTAAACGAATTCCAAAAAAAAAGTAAGTAAACAAATTCACAATTTTAAACAAATTTTCATAAATAAATACATTTTTCATTAGAAATTTGATATAAATAATGAAATTATGATTGATATCAATAGAAATTAAGTTTAATCAAAAATTAGATCATACTACATGTAATCACGAAAAATTCGTTCATAAAAGAGAGAGTTCGATGAATAAAATAGTTTTATAGTTTGTCTATAATTTTTTTGTAGCATCGAATTGAATAATCGTCCCTTCCTAAAAAAAATCCATGCAGCGATGCAGTGATGCAGTGATGATTTATGGACTGCAGTAACAATTACTTTCTAGGAGTTCAATGATAATTTAATAAATTTGTTGATAAATAAAGTAACAGAATGAAAACAACAAAAATTTTTCAGAAGAGGTTTAAAGGAGGTATACAAAACTTTTGCAACAATGATTAAACTAAATTCAAATGAGGCTCAAATAAAATGAATCGATTATTTGATCATAGGATCATTGGATCATTAAGTTCATAAGAAATAACTTGATCCTTTGGGGCCATCCATAAATTACATAACGCTCTGTAGGGGGGTAGGGGGTCTGCAATAACGTTTCATGTCGTTACAAAATGGTCCATCGAAGAGAGGAGGGGAAGTATCGAAAATCATGAAAAATTGCGTTAATTACTTGATCGTTATAGGTTATTATTTGATTATCATGTCTTTAGATGTTTGAATTATAGCATCATTGAATTGTTAAATTATAAGATCATGGAATTATTTGATCATTAGATCATTCGAACACTTCATCATTCAAATATTTAATAATTACTTTATTGAGTTTTTGTGTGATTGAATTACATATTTAATTATCAAATCATTAGATAACATTGAATCTAGCATGATTGAATTATTCAGTTATTATAGATTTTATTTCTGATGAGAATATGTAAGTAGGAATAGTTAAATCACATTTTGTACATGTATTTTGACGATACAGAAAGATCGGAAATAAATTACTAATAATCAAGTAATTTAATGATCGAATGATCTAAAGTTTTAATGATTAATGATCCAATGATCAAATAATTTATTTAATGAAAAATTATGCATATATTTCGTAACTTTTTTTGCACACATTAATATTCGCAATAAAATTAGTTTTTGGAACATGAGTTACATTGAAGTACGAAGGTAAACGTATATCAGTAAAAACAAATTATTTGAATAAAACTGTTACAGTACTATAAAACCTAAAACCATTTGAAAAGTTTTTCGATCAGTGGTCATTGGATTATTTTAAATGTTTGGAATAGTGGATCATTGGATCATCAGATCATTTGATCAGAAGATCATGTGACTATAAATTATTAAATTTTTTCGATCATTAAAGAGTACAGTCATTGACTCATTGGATCATTTAATGTATGTGATAAAAGAGCTGGCCGGTCGTTTCACGGGTGTGCTCGGCGCACCTAGTTTATTAAAAAATAAAATAAAAATCATATGTACTTATGTAAATTTAATTTCTTTTAACATGTTGCAAAGGGAGCGCGCCCAACGGGCGCGCTTTATTGCACCTAGTTTGATAAAACAATTTCTAGTGTAGATAAAAACCGTAAAATTCGAATTAAAAGTCTTGAACTTTTGAGGGCCTATGCTGAATCTAATAACGTTGATATAGAAAATCTAAATTTAATTAGTCGTATGGAACAACACATACAACCATTACAAATAATGATAAGTCAATCTAAAAACGAAATAAGTACATTGATTAATGCAATCTTATTCATTAAACAAGGTTCTTTACATAATAATAATAATAATAATACGTTTATTGCTCATTTGGAGAAAATATACAATATGTACAAAATATACAGAACTATATACACTAAGTAACAGACTATATACAAAACTATACAAAAATACACTAAAACTCCGAGCAACGGTAACGACTCATGCATAGGCATGGTTTTCAGTCGCACCTTCAAAAAGTATAAACAGAGAGAATAAATAAGATAAAACAAAAGACATAGAAAGGTGAATGTGAGAGTGCATAACAACAAGACAATTAAAAAATATCAAAAGAGTCAAGAAAAATAGAAAGAGCGTGAAAAATAGATAGGTTAAAGATAGTGAAATAAGTAGTAATAAATAGTCATAGATAATAAAATAAAATAGATAGTAAAAAATAAATAGACTCAAAAGAGTGAAATGAAAAATGGCGATGAGAAGTGACCAGAAAATAGAAAGTTAAAAGTTAAAAGTTATGCAAAATAAAATCTCTCACTTTCACACGAAAAACATCAATGCTAAAAGATTTGAAGGTCGCAGGCAGTTGATTATAAAAGTGAGGTGCAAGATAGGAGAGTACATCCTTCTATTGTTTCTTTTACCCAAATTTTCAAAGAGTTATCAAAAACTCTACATTATTTGCCTTTAAATGTTAATTATCCTAGTAACCTCGATGAATTACACATTCGTGAACTTTTAAATATCGTAACTCTTCAAGCAATATTTCTCAAATGCGAAATTATTTTGTATAATGAATATTCCTTTAATTGATGATACTGGGTTCAATCTATATCATCTAATTCCTCTTCCAGTTTCTTATGAAAATCAAAATCATCTATTCATTCAACCACCATTACCTTATTTAGCTATTTCTAAAAATAAGCTACACTATACTCTTATGCAAGAGATGAATAATTGTAAGTCTTTATCAGAAACATTGTATATTTGTAGTAATAATGAACCTATGTACTCTACTCATACAATACCTATTTGTGAGACAGAATTATTATTCTTTGAAGACCATATACCTTAATCCTGTGATAAGCGAATTGTTCAATTATCTTCAGAAATATGGCATAAACTAGAAAATAAGAATCAATGGATTTTTGTACTTCCGAAGACAAAGTTGATTACTATAAGTTGCCAAAATAAAGAAACTTTCAGAGACATTACTGTTTCTGGTTCAGGAATACTTGAATTAAATTCAACATGTAGAGCGTATACACCTTCGACTATTTTACTTGCTCATTCTGTTTATACTAGTAATTATACTGCTATTTGACCAAAATTCAGTATTGTAAATGATTGTGAAGAAATTCATTACGCTAATTTGTCAAAATTAAAATTACAAACAATGTCTAATACAAACTATAATTCAAATTCTCTAGACGTAGCTAGCCATAAGTTAGATACTATCTCTAAATTAGCAGACAAAATGCTAAGCCATCATGGACTGCAAAGACATGTTAGCATTTTAACCTATGTACTATATAATGTTGGCATTATAATCATTTTATACACAATGTATCGGTTATATAATGATTGTAAACGAATTATAAGTAAGAAACATGATCATAATGTTCAAAAAACGACTAGTGGAAAATTTATAAACTGTTTAACTTTCAATATTGGAAATCGTGATATTAAGCATGCAATAGTATATTCTGTTCCATTCTTAAAAAAAAGTCACGATCTGAAGTTGCAGATTGCACATCGTTGATTTCAGGAATCCACTGGCGTGAAATTGTCGCTGACACGTCACTCGTGTTTTACTGTATTCTTTATATCATTCTTGTCATTATTTTCCCATTATCGTTTCTTAAATTCTATAATCAAATAAGTAATGATTATAATAAATCATCAACAATTCACAGTCAATCAGATTTGATGAACTATCTAATTACAAATTTTAAAACTTGAAAAATAACTTAATTACTAGTTATTTATTTATTAATTTATATTTCATTTGTATTTTTTTTAGTTTAGAGCACTAGGGCTCGATGAACTCGGACAAAAAGAGTTCTTCGCGCCGCACTAGGGCGCGAAAAGACTCTTCGCGATCCGATTTTCAGAGCGCTATAGTAAATTGTAATGCTAGGCGTCAAAGTGAATCTTTCCTGGCGGGTGGGGTTAACAATTCGAGCCAAAGGCGAGTTTTTAACCCCACCCGCCAGAAAAGATTCACTTTGACGCCAAGGATCACATTTTATTTTTCCTGATACCCTCATTCAAAGTATCCACTTTTTGTAATAGATTTTAACCGTTTGAAAGTTTGACTTTTTCGGACCAAATTTGAGGTTAGGCCTGAGCGGGTCAAAGTTTCACTCTTCCTGCCGCTGGGCATAGTCCGAAAAGTCGTACTTTAAACGGTCAAAATCAGTCACGAAAAGTGGTGCTTTGAATGTGGGTATTAGGAAAAAGCGTTTTTCGCATGCAGGTGTAACAAAAACAACTTTTAAGGTTTCATATTTGTATCAAAAACAGCAGCAGCATTTAATTTTAATAAATTTTTAATGGAATGATATTTTTTTGTCACATTGCCAATCGTTCATGTGTAATTTGGAATCAATTAATGTAAGTATCAAAAACATTAAAATTGTTCAAAGAACAAAAGTTCAATGTCACAGAGTTAATTAAAGGTGGCGCACGACGAGCGCGCTTCATTGCCCAGCTAATGTATGATGTATGAATTTATTTTATAAAATCTTTGAAACTAAGAAACATCGCAAAAATATAATTTTTTAATCGGTCGGGGCGGAGTCTATAAATAAATAACCAATAAACTAATTAAATATCAAAGTTCAGGACGGCGCGCCCTTTGGGGGCGCTTCATCTCCCTAGTTAGTTAAATAATGATATTTAAAATATTATACCAAAAGAACAATATCAAATTCAAACAAGATCGTCTACTCGCCGTTATTCTATTAAGAAAAAATATTAATTAATTAAAGATAAGTTCGTTAAATTTTATCTTTAATCTTAAGCGGAAAGGTGTGATGTACTCTTATTAACTATCGACAATTTTACACCTATAACTATAATCTGATCATATCTTTGAATTTGAGAATATAAAATCGAAGTCGGCAAATTGTTATCGAAATCTTAATGACAGTATTTGAAATGTATTCGCATCAAATTAAATAGAATACATCTCTTAATGACATATTTAATTAAAGTGCACTTATAGAATATTTGTATAACGCGTTTTTATCACGTACGCACTTTATTATCTTAATAGCCTTTGTAATCAACTGACTATATAAACTCCAAATTCAAACCAATAGTCAGTCTAAACCGAATCTATGACTTAGGTCTACGGATCTTCAAATTCTTGTAACGTATATTTTATATCATATCCTACTAATGTAATAATACTGAGAATATGTTTGTTTGTTTGTTTGTTTGTTTGTTTGTTTGTTTGTTTGTTTGTTTGTTTGTTTGTTTGTTTGTTTGTTTGTCTGAGCATCACGCCTCAACGAAGCGTTCGGAAATGATTTCAAAGCATCAGGGTGATTCTTTGGACTCTCAGAATTAACGTAGGCTACATTAGAAATCGATTTCTTAATTTTTTTTCAGAGAAAATTTCAAAAACATTTTCTTAGTTTTTTGAAAATTTCCAAATTTTTCATGAACACAATACATAAGCCATTATAAATAGAGTTCGAAAACGTAATGTTACGTTTCATATTCTGTAAAATGACTATCCTCCCTTCCTTATTAATAAACAAACGTAAGTATGAGAATAATTTTGAAATATTTTCTCGGGTTCGCAATTCGATCGTTATTTTGTTGTTGATTCAGTATGACTTTTCATTCAGTCGTGTTTATATCGTGTCCGCCAGTGACTTTATAAGTGACATCGAAATGCCGACGAAACGTAAAACACATTTGCAAAAAATAACTATTGATACAGCTAACATAGAGCTGCGCAAGCTACAGAGGCTGAGGAACAGCTTTGCCTCATCTGAATGGAGACCAAAGATCCTTCTACGATGCGGTACTACAAAAAATTGACAACAACGATCCTGCAATTTTTTTTCTGAATGCCTGTGGAGAAAAAGGAAAAACATATTTATTGAATCTCCTGCTGTCAACTATCGGGAGTCGTCGTCACGTGGCTTTAGCTTTGGCTTCAACTGGTAACGCTTCCACGTTGTTACAAGGAGGACGAACTGCTCACAATGTGCTGAAGTTGCCACTGAATTTGCACCATCAGGAGACCCCATTTTGTAACATCAGCGAAAATAGTCAAAGGGCCGAGGTGCTGCGGTTGTGCAAACTATTGGTGTGGGATGAATGTTCTTCTTCGCATAAGCATGCAGTAGAGGCACTCGAGAGAACCTTGAGAGATATACGGAGTGACAATCGGATAATGGGAGGATTAGTCGTTATATTAGCTGGTGATTTTCGACAAACCCTCCCGGTCATCACCCGTGGAACTCCAGCTGATTAGCTTCATGCCAGTAGCAAAAGTTTAATCTTATGGCAAAGTGTCATAGTCCATTCGCTGACTATTAACATGAGGGTATATCTTCACAATGATGAGAACGCTGCCAATTTTTCTGCATTACTTTTGACAGTCGGCAATGGTACGCTACCTACAGATGCTAATGGAAATGTTACTCTTTCTCTTGAACTATGCACTATTGCCAATTCTACTGATAAACTGATTGCTGCAGTTTTTTCCAACATCCAGCGAAATCACTTGCACATGGATTGGTTATGTGAAAGAGCTATTTTAGCGTTAACAAACGATGTTGTCACTGATTTGAATGACAAAATATTGGCTACAATTCCCGGGGAACAGAAAATTTACACCTCTTTCAATTCCGTAGTAAATCAAGATGAAGTGGTAAACCGGTTGAGTTCTTGAACTCGCTTGAATTGTCTGAAGTTCCGCCACACATACTGAAATTAAAAGTCGGAGTTCCTGTTATGCTGCTGCGAAATTTAAATCCTCCTGTTTTATGCAATGGAACTCGAATCCGCATCACTCAACTTCGGCATAGGATTATAAAAGGTAGTAAGCTATAGATTGTCACACAACTTTTACATTTTATACCAAATGTAATGACATACTATTTAATTTGTATGATTTGAAGGCACTATAATGACTGGATCGAATCAAGGTGCGAACGTCATGATCCCTCAGATACCAGTGATCCCCACAGATCGTCCATTTGAATTCAAAAGACGACAATTTCCCGTGAGATTGGCATTTGCAATGACCATCAATTAAGCTCAAGGTCAAACGCTCCATCTTGCTGGTGTACACCTTGAAAAACCATGTTTTTCTCACGGACAATTTTATGTTGCATGTTCGCGCGTCTCCGACCCACGGAATTTACACATTTACGCTCCAGAGAGTAAAACATCGAATATTGTTTACCAGAATGCGTTAGTTCAATAAGGTTTACCAGAATGCGTTAGTTCAATAAGGTGTTGTAGTTTCACGATGTATCAATAAATGCCATGATTTTACCACGGTTACGTGGGTTTCTTCTCGCGCACAATGCAAAATGGATTCATTAATTATTTTGTATAACCTTTTTCGTCCTTACAATTTGTTTATCCAAACAATTCGGAAAAAAAACCTTAACTAACTCATATAATGCAGCGAAGCTGACGCCCGAGCGAAGCGAGGGTGCTCAGCTAGTATATATATAATTGTCCATGAGAAAAACACGGCTTTTTAAGGTGGACCCCAGCGACTTTCAAAGTTTGTCCCTGCGCTTTATTGATTGTCATGGCAAAGGCTAATCTGACCGGGAATTGCCTCCTTTTAAACTCGAACGGCAGGTCCGTTGGAATAATTGGAATCTGAGGTATAATGACATGCGTTCCTTCATAGGCTCCATTCATTATTATACCTAAAAATTATAAACAGTTGTGTAATAATTAATTGAACATGACAATACTACTGAAATTGTTTCAAAATACCTTCAATTATCCTGTCTCGAAGTTGAGTGATGCAGATTCGTGTTCCGTTGCATAGAAGTGGAGGGTTTAAATTCCGCAGAAGAAGAACTGGAACACCGACTTTCAATTTTAATATCTGCGATGGCACGCCAGGCAACTCCAAGGAGTTTAAGAACTCAACAGGATAATTCACCACATCATCCTGGTTCACCATTCGTCATTATGAAGAAAAACTCTCATGTTTATGATAAACAATATCATCTATTAACTGAATGGCTTCGTCATAAATGATAACATATGCTATAATGTGTGGTTGCTCTTGCTCTCGACGATGGAATATATCCTCAGACATCTGATCCTTGAACATGTTCCAAAGTGTGAAAGGATTGGAAACTTCGCAGGAGGTTATAATGATGGAGAACAATGTCCTCAAATGGCTTGGATACCGAGTCAAAACCGCCTCTTGCATTGTCAGAGTCCAGTGGTCATTGTTTTCCAGGAGACCGCGAACCTCACATGCCTCTCTGTACGTGAGATATTCTTCGCCGTCCACTGTTCGAAGAGCTGCGAATGATGCTGGTCCTCTTACAACTGTGAGTAACAATCGCAAGCAGAAACACTCAAACTGATTGGGATGAATGGCGTACATGCGTCCAATCGCAGCAGTCTGTTTTCTTCCAGGCCAGTTAGGAACATCTTCACCACGTCTCTGGGGATTCCAAGTTCTATCAGAATTATCCTAAGTGTAGTAAGTAGGAACTTCAGCATATAACAAAGTTTGAGCAAAATCTGATTCAACTGCATTTTGGCATAATGCAAAGAAAGCAGTGAGTGTTGTTTTTGGAGGCTGTTCGACGTGATGCTGCATATTTTCCTCGTTGAAATAAACACGTTGACCGTTTTCCAAGTGGACTTGTAAATGAACTACATTGGGAAAGCGTTCATGCATTGGAAAAGAAAGAAGTCGCCAAACAGCTTCATTGCTACTAATGTATCGTCCTGCCTGATAAGTGCGAACCTCATCTAATGGATTTATCTGCCTATCTGTGTGCCGAACTTGGAAAACGGCCTGATCGGATCCTTTGTTTATTTAGCCACACAAGCTGAGCACCCTCGCTTCGCTCGGGCGTCAGCTTCGCTGCATTATATGAGTTAGTTAAGGTTTTTTTTCCGAATTGTTTGGATAAACAAATTGTAAGGACGAAAAAGGTTATACAAAATAATTAATGAATCCATTTTGCATTGTGCGCGAGAAGAAACCCACGTAACCGTGGTAAAATCATGGCATTTATTGATACATCGTGAAACTACAACACCTTATTGAACTAACGCATTCTGGTAAACCTTATTGAACTAACGCATTCTGGTAAACAATATTCGATGTTTTACTCTCTGGAGCGTAAATGTGTAAATTCCGTGGGTCGGAGACGCGCGAACATGCAACATAAAATTGTCCGTGAGAAAAACATGGTTTTTCAAGGTGTACACCAGCAAGATGGAGCGTTTGACCTTGAGCTTAATTGATGGTCATTGCAAATGCCAATCTCACGGGAAATTGTCGTCTTTTGAATTCAAATGGACGATCTGTGGGGATCACTGGTATCTGAGGGATCATGACGTTCGCACCTTGATTCGATCCAGTCATTATAGTGCCTTCAAATCATACAAATTAAATAGTATGTCATTACATTTGGTATAAAATGTAAAAGTTGTGTGACAATCTATAGCTTACTACCTTTTATAATCCTATGCCGAAGTTGAGTGATGCGGATTCGAGTTCCATTGCATAAAACAGGAGGATTTAAATTTCGCAGCAGCATAACAGGAACTCCGACTTTTAATTTCAGTATGTGTGGCGGAACTTCAGACAATTCAAGCGAGTTCAAGAACTCAACCGGTTTACCACTTCATCTTGATTTACTACGGAATTGAAAGAGGTGTAAATTTTCTGTTCCCCGGGAATTGTAGCCAATATTTTGTCATTCAAATCAGTGACAACATCGTTTGTTAACGCTAAAATAGCTCTTTCACATAACCAATCCATGTGCAAGTGATTTCGCTGGATGTTGGAAAAAACTGCAGCAATCAGTTTATCAGTAGAATTGGCAATAGTGCATAGTTCAAGAGAAAGAGTAACATTTCCATTAGCATCTGTAGGTAGCGTACCATTGCCGACTGTCAAAAGTAATGCAGAAAAATTGGCAGCGTTCTCATCATTGTGAAGATATACCCTCATGTTAATAGTCAGCGAATGGACTATGACACTTTGCCATAAGATTAAACTTTTGCTACTGGCATGAAGCTAATCAGCTGGAGTTCCACGGGTGATGACCGGGAGGGTTTGTCGAAAATCACCAGCTAATATAACGACTAATCCTCCCATTATCCGATTGTCACTCCGTATATCTCTCAAGGTTCTCTCGAGTGCCTCTACTGCATGCTTATGCGAAGAAGAACATTCATCCCACACCAATAGTTTGCACAACCGCAGCACCTCGGCCCTTTGACTATTTTCGCTGATGTTACAAAATGGGGTCTCCTGATGGTGCAAATTCAGTGGCAACTTCAGCACATTGTGAGCAGTTCGTCCTCCTTGTAACAACGTGGAAGCGTTACCAGTTGAAGCCAAAGCTAAAGCCACGTGACGACGACTCCCGATAGTTGACAGCAGGAGATTCAATAAATATGTTTTTCCTTTTTCTCCACAGGCATTCAGAAAAAAAATTGCAGGATCGTTGTTGTCAATTTTTTGTAGTACCGCATCGTAGAAGGATCTTTGGTCTCCATTCAGATGAGGCAAAGCTGTTCCTCAGCCTCTGTAGCTTGCGCAGCTCTATGTTAGCTGTATCAATAGTTATTTTTTGCAAATGTGTTTTACGTTTCGTCGGCATTTCGATGTCACTTATAAAGTCACTGGCGGACACGATATAAACACGACTGAATGAAAAGTCATACTGAATCAACAACAAAATAACGATCGAATTGCGAACCCGAGAAAATATTTCAAAATTATTCTCATACTTACGTTTGTTTATTAATAAGGAAGGGAGGATAGTCATTTTACAGAATATGAAACGTAACATTACGTTTTCGAACTCTATTTATAATGGCTTATGTATTGTGTTCATGAAAAATTTGGAAATTTTCAAAAAACTAAGAAAATGTTTTTGAAATTTTCTCTGAAAAAAAATTAAGAAATCGATTTCTAATGTAGCCTACGTTAATTCTGAGAGTCCAAAGAATCACCCTGATGCTTTGAAATCATTTCCGAACGCTTCGTTGAGGCGTGATGCTCAGACAAACAAACAAACAAACAAACAAACAAACAAACAAACAAACATATTCTCAGTATTATTATATTAGTAGGATATGTGGCCTGTTCGCGTGTTTCTGATCCTCCTAACCAAAAAACTCCAAATATCGTATACCAAAATGCGTTAGTGTAGTTATATCATGTTCGTTGTTTCAAATGATTATAGCACCATATAAACGAGGTTTTACCACGTTTACGTGGGTTTTTCCTCGCGCTTTGCGCAAAATTACCGATTTATCATTTCTTACACCCAAATTTTAAATTACTTATATCATTGGAAACAAAATGTTGCTACATTCTTCTACAGTTTATACAGTGCTGAGCCCCGTGCGAAGCACGGGTGCTCAGCTAGTTGACAATAAATAGTATAAAGCACAGTTCCTTGTATACCTTCTTCTGTCCATTACATTCTGAACAACATGTCCAATGAGAAAACAAAAGCAATCGTCGGCCCAATTTTCCTTTTGTAAGTTTCCTCTGCCAATATATATTTTCGTAAGTTTCATCAATCATATTATATTCAAGCATTCATGATTAACACTAGGAGGACCGTGTACGTAAATTTTACATTTTTTTATATTCACTTCTTCACCATTCTGGTTAGGTTTGATAAAACAATTTTCCCTTTGGTGACTTTTCATCATTTTTAATTCTCTTCAAAATGACGTTAAAATTTTTCCGATATGTTAAATAGAATTTGAGACAAAATCGATTCTACCTAATAGGACCGGAGTACGTAAATTTTACGTCATTCCATGACAACACATATTAAATTGTTGTTTTTTAATTAATAAATAAGCAATCAGCTCCAGATATGTTTATGGACCTGTTTAACAATAATATTTGTTTTAATAAATTGTTTTCATTATGTTTATAGCAAAAATTTACATTATGTTTTATAGAAAAATCATTAAAACGTAAAATTTACGAACTCCGGTCCTTTAAGGTATACGCAAATCTCGGTCCTCCTAGTGTTAAATAATGTAATGACTTAAACATCAGATATATTCTTATGTTTTTGTAGGACAGCTTCGCGTAAATCTGCTTAAATTCTGCTTTGTTCACTAATTTTAATAAGCTCAAAAATTGTTGAGATCCGTGGCTTGTATGGGTGATTGGCATAAACAACTCAGAATTGTAAGTTGATTTGGTTGCTCTTTATTTACAAAGTTATAAAGAGACAACGACAATTCAAAAAGGTACCTTTTAAAATTACAAAGAATTAGAATGTTAAAAAATGAAATTACAATGCAGTTTTGTTAAGTTTAAGGTAATTACGTTTCAAAATAATTGACAGGCTGCAAATAATAGTGTTGTTTTACATGTTTAAATTACAAAAATAACCTCACTTGATGCATACATTTTTAAAGTTATTTTTATACAGTAAAATTAGTTAGTATAACAATGTCATACCTTTTTGTTGCAAATGAAACACATAAGAATTGCGAATGCAATTCTCCAGACTTTTGTCGTCGATTACAATTTGTGTTGTCCACTCTGACTCGATACAAATTTAGAGCACAATTTTTATTTCTCTCATTTCACTTTCCATTGCTAATTGATATGAACACAGTTTTTATTTGTCCCGACGCCTAAGTAGAAATCTATACATGGTCGCATTTATGGACCATTTATGAATTACATATATGAACCATTTATAAATGACATATATGGGTCTTATATGGATGCCATATATGGGGTATATATGTTCACATTAATGCCCCATAAATGCAACATTTATGGTAACATTTATGGTCCATTTATGGGACATAAATGGCTACATATAAAAGCCATTGATGCCATCATTAATGGCTCTTATAAGTACACATTTATGTCCCATTTACTGGACATAAATGTTGCCATAAATAAGACATATATGGGACATCAATGTTTCTTTTTTTCATTTTTTTGTAATTATTTTTATATTTGTTTTTAAAAGTGTTCTAATTTTGCTTTGTAAAGTTTCTTTGTCAGTCTTGTTGCACCGGAAATTCGTCTTGAAAAAATGATCCTGAGTAGGAATCGAACACCGAACCTTGAGCGCGCGAGCCGGAAGACTAATCGCCTAAGCCGATTCGCTTTAATGAATTAGACCACGCTACAAAGCAACAAGTTGTTACCGTTACAGAACGGTCCTAGCATTAATGGCAACATTTATGGAACATAAATGGAACAGGTATGTCTGCTTTTTACATGCGTTCCATTTATGTGTCATATATGGACCATACATGGACCCATTTATGGACCATACATGTGCCATATATGTAGCCATAACTGGCCCATATATAAATCAACAAAAATATATGTCACCTTAATGTTACATTAATGTTACATTTTAGGCCCATTTATGCCCCATTTATGGAGCCATCTATAAATTTTTACTTGGGCGTAGTGCCACCTAATTAGTGTGCATGAAAATAGGCCAAGGTGGGGTACCAACTCATTTTTGTTTGATTGTTTTGGCAGTTTAAAAATAACGTAACCTCAACAAAAATAGATAAGAAATAGAATAAAATGTTTTAAGAACTTCAATTTTTTCTAAACTTTTTTTTTCTACAAGTATTTTTTTTTGTGTCGCACTTTACATTCATAATACGGAAGAAATTCCTCAAATCAATCAGTAAAAATAAGTTTTTTTAATCCTAATAAAAATATATTCATTAGAAAGGTTACATTGAAACTAGCATTTTTACCGAATATCAATAAAAAATATTAACAATTGCCATAGTTATAAAAAATTTAAATTTCACGTAATTTTTTTTTTTCAAAGTCCAATATCTCAGGGACTAATTTATCGATCGATTTCAAGTTAGACGAAATTAGAAGGTAATGAATTGAACTTTCATAATTGAAGTTGAAAAACAATGTTTGTCGTTTTTACTAATGTTTATTCAACAATTAAACTTTAAGAGTCTGAAAAAGATACCAAGGCAATACGCAAAGTATTGTTGATACATATCATTGGAAAGGTAATTTGATAAGGATCAAAATCGTTTAATAAAATTTTCGGGCCTACTATTATTGCAAAAGTTGTAGCAATTTTTTTAACACTGCACACCGCTGGGCGCGCCACTTGGTGCGCTAGCGTAGGACTGCCGCTCGGCACGCCAGCGCGAGTAATCTGTGCGCGATTTCTGAAAATAAATTACTCCTAAAACAACAACATAAACTCGAAAATATTATATTGATTAGTAAAATAATCAATTATCCTGAAGCACCAACATTATAATATAAGCCATACACAGTACATGCGAATCTATTTGTTCTGACACGATATTTATGTTGATACAATAGCCGTCTCAAAGTTTACAGCCGAGGAAAATTCTTTACAAATCATCGTTTTAGAATCGCGCAAAATAAAGCAAGGACCCTTTCTAGTGTCTACAATTTGAATAGCCTTTTTAAATCGTGCCTGCAGTTTTTTGTCCGCGTTCGCCTGAGTTTGTTTACTGCAAAAAATGAAATATATGTTTTCGAACTATTTTTTAGCCCAGTCAAAAAGTTCGCGAGGTGTTGTAGTTGTGAGCTTTCCTTTTGACTGTTCCTCCCACCCCGTCACACGCACTTTTGCCATGCGATTCGGATAAAAGTGCCATTCCGCAATAATCTTGAAATCAGCTTCATGATTCAGAAGATTAATATAATTTTTCTTATTCTTATATTGAGAACCTGCACCATCTGAGAAGTAAATCAACTTTTTGATTTCTTTCAACCCGTATTGCCTTTTCAAATAAGTAATCAAAGTTTGATCAAACAAATGCACAATTGACGCGTCGTGTTTTTCGTTATGTGCGATAATAACGAAACACCGTGGCTCAACATCTTCGCTTGTTTTGACGTAAGCGACGTACGGATGAATTGTTGCTTGTGCATTTACGCAATAATGTGATTGAATAGCATCCTAAATTTTAAACTAATAATTTTGCGAGACATCAAGACTCACAAGAAATTCGCCATCTTCTAAGTTCTCTTGCAAATTTGAAAAATATTCTGCCTGAGTTGAAGTGATGTGATGGTGCTTCAAGAGAATAAGCAAATCTTATTTCGAATCGTCTACAAACTTCTTGGATGACTCTTTTCCTTTTACCAAGTCATACCTATGAAAATAGCCAAAAAAATATATTAGTTTAAAATGTATAGTTGATCGAACCGCATGTGAGAAAACATACCTATCGACAGAGGTCCACTGTTTGAACGAGTAACCTTATAGCAAAAACTGTCAAGACCTGGACAATTTCCACATTTTAGTAGATGACAATAAGGCTGTGGCGGATCGCAAACCATACTAACAAGGGCGTCGTAATAGGTTATCGCAAACAATGCACCTTTCGCTTTTAATGCATTGGAAAGCCCTTCGAACTTTAATCTAATATTTTGGTGAATTTCGCACACACAGACGTTGTGTATTCCCGACTTGCCGTCCAAAATAATGTACTCTTTTGGTCGTAACTTTCTGAACTTGGAGACGCTCACAATGGTGTTTGGATATTTTTTACGGCAGATAGCATGCAACTCTGGGATAGTATACAGCAATAAGCGCTTTTAAACACGCTCTTTTCCATTCTTCGTCTTAACACTAACCCAGTCCTTACTGCTAGGCATCATTCGACTCGCTGTATCGGACCGATAAAACTTTTTGACTTTTTCTTCGACTTCAATGGACAATTTTTGTCCTTTTTTCTTTGGTGTTCTCGTTTTGTAATTAACATTTCTGCGCAAGTTTTCCGCATCAAGACCCATTCCATATGTGACATTAAAGTACTTCATCATTTCGCGAATACTAAGATTGGTTAGAAGAGTACTAAGTTTGGTTCGCTTTGATTCCTTAGTGTTGACCTGGGCTACCTCAACGAAATTAGCACTAATGGAACAATTGTTATGCAAAATTTTCCGACGTTCCGATGCTCTCTCCGGTTTATTCATCTCGGTAAGAATTTATTGTTTTTCTCCTGATGTAACTTCATTTCCAACTTTTGATTTTCATACGTTAGATCAAGCTTTAAATCATCCTCATCATTTTGATAATTCTTCACGAGAAGAAGAATCGCGCAGTTTTGCAACCTCTTCAGATTCAGGAATTGCCCCTAACAAAAACTTTTTCATTGACATAATATTCAAGAGCATTACCAACGGAAACAAATTGCGATCTATCAATTAGTTCCTGAGATATTGGATTTTGACAAAAAATTACGTAAAATTTAATTTTGTAATAACTATGGCAATTGTTGATATTTTTTATTGATATTTGATTGAAGTGCTAGTTTTAATTTAACCTTTCTAACGAATATATTTTCATTAGGATTAAAAATACTTTTATTTTTACTGATCGATTTAAGGAATTTCTACCCAATATGAATAGTAGAGATTAAAAACGAATAAAATATAAAATAAAATGTTTCAAGTACCTAATTTTTTCTAAATTCTCTTTTACTGTAGTATTTTGTTCTTGTGCTGCATTTTACACTCATAATATTAATTGAATCATTTGAATAATAAGGCCTTTTTCAGCATGCTGATCAAGTTGTCTGACTTGGCCATATCAGGCCCTAGGGTACAAGGTCTCTTATACTGTGAGATTGCGCGATAAATTTATAACTATCAATCTTACTTTATATTTTTTTCTGCAAATTACGTTACAAAAATGACGACAAAGTCTATTTAAAATTGTTTTAATAATTTTGCCTCCATCGATAATTTAGTTACACCAGGCGAAGCCGAGTGCAACCTATGAGAAAAGAGCCTGCTTGCCCTCACTCCTATTTCTAGGGTGAAAAGTAAAAAATTTCTGCGCATCAAATAAAGTTTATTTAATGAACAAAAAATATAAAAATTCACTTATCCGTCACGCAACTCCACTCAAATATTTAGAGGAGTGATCCTGTGGCATGTAATTGATGCAAGGAATAATTTTTGAATAGATTCAAAATCAGTGTAATTGACATCAAACAACCTAATTAGCACCTTATCTAAACCCTATATTGATGGTTTACTAGGGCCAGTAAAGAATTTTGAAATCTGAGAGATTGGGCCGACGATTGTTTTTGTTTTCTCATTAGACATGTTGTTTAGAAAATAAAACAATTAATAACCAGATATTCGTAACTAAGATTTTCGTATTCATTCAATCTAGGCTGAGCTATTGAAAAAATATTCTGTGTTAAATATATTTTTTCTCTCTAATCGCCATTTTTATTTAATATCAGCAGTTTTTTTGGTTTCGGGAAACAATTGCCGAACCCTTCACAATTATTATTTATGGGTTTTTTAGTATAACTGTCAGATTTTTTTGATAATATCAATAAAAAAACAGTTGAAATGAAGAATACATGAAAATTTTAAAGTGAAAAAATTTGTTTTTATACTAGTTTTAGAGCAAAAACTGTCGCCCGTGCACTCATGCAGTGCACGACGCGAGGTTAATAAAAGTATAATAGTGAAAAATGTGATGAAGACGTTTGAAATCAACATTCGTTCGAGTTAGGATAACTCAAAAGTCGATTGAATCATTAGAGTTTTTTGTTTGAACACTTCTGGAGCAGCACGAAACAGCATAGGTGTGAGCATAACCAATAAAATTGCTGGGCGTGCATGTATGATTGATGGTCGCATGACTATTTCGCGGAAGCGTATTCGCTTCGACTATATCGCTGCCTCGTTTTTTACTATATTTTTGTTTTCATTTCTCTTGAAAGAGAAAAGGCATTGTCCAGAACCAAAGTGATAAAATAAATTCTAGAAGACAAGGTCTGCCGTATAGTTCTGGCTTACGTAGTACAGGTACAGAATTTTTTACTTGTGTTACACGTCATTATTACAATCCCTACTCGGTTCGATATAATAGTCACTATGTGACGGCAATCGTCTGCCAACACGCAAATGCTATGGAAAATTCCGCAAAGGGTTTGGCGACGTCCAGTAGCATAATAGAGCTAGTAACAATGATAAGACTCATAAAAAAAGAACACTTATAACTAATAACAGCAATTATAATAATGATGAAATATTGAATAATGAGAAATTAAATACATTCACTCATTACCGATACGCAAAATAATTAATTTGAGCGATTGATGTCTTCTTTAAGGGCTTGTAAACTGCCTCTCCATACATAGCAACTGTATTTTCGATATTTTTTGTGTAGAATGAAACCGGAGTATTTAGAGAAATAATTACTGTATTAATTTTACATATGATGAAGAAAAATAATGAATAGTATAAGGTGTGATCATTTCAACCTTGCTATCATATTAAAATATCACAAAAAAAGGACACAAATTTATTTGCGTACAGTTTGTAACAGCACAGATTTACTATCCGCAAGTACCCTTTGACACAGAAGGACGAAGTATATTTAAGTAACATGTCAAATACTATAGATGCAGAGAGCTCTGAAGACGGATAAAAGCGACTTCCCGATAAGATACTGGGTTGGGTAACCGTAAATATCTTGACGGCCGGGTGTCAAGCGACAAGTCAATTAACGTGGAGAGATATACAATTAGCGCGCGTGGAAGGCTCGCAAGGGTCAACGAATGGACGTACGAGGGGCAGCGCACAAGAAGCATTTTAACTAGATACAGAGTATAAGCTATTTGGCGAGGTTAGCCGGTGCTAACGAGTATTTCCTGGAATGCCATCCCCAGCTACCAAGTTCACATCCCTTGGGCTATCATTACGCCTCACATCTTCGATGTAATGTCGTTGGTATAAATAATTCGACACAACGCGGCTATATTGTCCCCGAATCCAAACATGCTAAATTACCAGACGCCAAGATATAAATCTCTGTCGTTGTGTCGTAGATTTGCTAAACTTTAATTTTATCGCCGTTCTCATTAAAGTCGTGTTTTTACTGTGCTCATCATGCAAAAATTATCAATTAATGATTTTTTAAGTTTCATTCCACAACTCTGTTTTGTTTTTATTATTATTTTTCAGATATTATTCTTCAGATTCTTTATTTCTTGATATGATTTATTGCACTAGCTATATATCTTCCACTATAGTGGAAGATATGTTTGCGAGCGATTTATCACAACGCGAACTAACGGATGAAGAAAGCAACTACTATTGAGTTTTGTATTTAGTAAGTCATTTTGAGCGTAATGCTGACGTTGAAAAATCATTTGTATTGGCTTCCTGGGGTGCTGTGTACAGACCCCTATTTTGGACAATGCCGTTCGTGAAGCGAGACCAGAATCAGGGTGACAAAACGTGCAATGAAAGATCTTAATGATAGTGAATTGAATACCCTAAAATATAAATAACCACTCGAGATTCGAATGACAAATTTTATAGTTCGTATGAAAAGTACGAAGACAACCGTACATGTTACTTTGTGATGATTAAATTTGCAAAACGAATTGCTAAGATATCGTTTACAACTTAATAGATGAATAACTGTACTCTGTCTACAAACTATTTCAGTTCTACAAATACTTGTTTCTTAGTATTTTAGTTTTAGAATTAAATAATTCTAACTATTTTATTTTTCTATTTGAAAATGAAAATAGCTTGGACTGTTGTTGCTTTCGCAGTGCCAAGTGGAAAAAAAATATTCCGCCGACACAAACGATCGGGCCAATCGTGGCAGTGCGTTGGCGGTCGACGGTCGACACACTGTCTTGGCCCAGACGTGGGACGACCGCTGGTTGACAGTTGGCGCAAAGTCGGACCTATTAATAGAATATTCATTGGCAAACAAGTGGTGCCAGCATTGGGCCACCCATCGGGCCGAGACTGATTCACACCTCGAGAAAAATTTATAATTGAATCTCGACTCAACTAATAAAATTTACCTGGAATATACTAAATTTATAGATTCTTGAGGAATTGTTTTTAAGATTTTCTTTTAGATATCAAGCCAACATTTAAATATTTTTGTAGGTCAATAAAATATGTTTTACATAACATGAAACATTCTTCTTCAAAAATGAACAAATTGAAACAAAAATTTTTTTACTTTTTTTTAACGAAATAATAAATACGATCTCATAAAATTTTATGAGATCTAAAAACAAAAATTTTATTTGAATACAATTTGTAGTTCGGCTTTTTAATAAGAATTAACCAACGTCGCCCGCATTTGGGCCGCATTGATCTCACGACAGCCGCAAGACCGCTTGGGTCGACAAAATATTTTGTTCTCTATGCGAGATGTTCAATATAAAATTGTGTTTAGTGACACAACCGGGATTTTTTATTTTATCCGCGGTTTTGCTAGTCGAAAATGAAAATAATTGATACTTTTATTTTTTTTTAAATTCTAGATCTCCTGATTTCGAGCAGAAATAATTTTTCTTATAATGCCTGCAAAAACGATGCTGAAATCTGTTCGATAAGCGAAAATAGTCATTTTTGTTTATTCTATTGTGTTCAGAAAACTTTTTTGTTATTTAATAACTTTTTTGTAGTCAAAGGCTCCAAAAAGACCTTAAAAAGTTTATTTCGATTAACTCGTTAAACAAATGTCTAAGTCCTGCAAATCCATTGAAGCTTAAAATGTTATTTGTTAATTTGTTAATAACATTGATTGAATGCTATTTGAATAATTATTATAAATGTTATATGACTTACAATCAAAATTTATACCCACTCACAGAGATGAGCT
Source organism: Telenomus remus (assembly GCA_020615435.1). Lineage (NCBI taxonomy): Eukaryota > Metazoa > Arthropoda > Insecta > Hymenoptera > Scelionidae > Telenomus > Telenomus remus. The sequence continues at coordinate 6,051,622 of CM036336.1, forward strand.
AATCTCGTACGTTTATGATATTATTTTATTACTATTTATAAAGAAAAAAAACTTTGAATTTAATTATTTGTTAAGTTTCATCAAAAATTTAATATTTTTAATGAAAAAGTATAATCAAAACGATACTTTACAAATAAACATTTTTAAGACAATTTTTTCAATTTTCCTCAGAGAAAAAGTTCATTACCTCGTGACTTGGCTACTGTATCGAATCGAATCGAGAGCAGCCAACTTCACTTTAGTGAAGCTGGCTCACTGGCTTCACTTTAGATACGCTGGAGGCCTCGGGATCCATTCCCCCTTCGGACAAAAAATATCAAAAACAGAGAATTTATTTGATAACTGAAGTTCGTTTAGAAGACTCAACATTGTGTATGTTAAATAAATAATTTCCATTTAACAACTAACTACACCAAACAAAAGCAATTGTGACATTTAGGATTTCCAAATTATTATTATATAAAACTACCTGTTCTACCGTTTTTACTGAGTAGTTTTCTTAAAATTGCAAATTTTTTTCAAAAAACTTTTATTGAAGTAGTTCGATTCAGAGAGCGTTTGGTCGATGTCAGATCCCAATTTCGAAAATTTTTTTTGTTCTTGAAAAACCATGGGCAAGGAGTCGTCTGCCAACGTTGAGCTAAACTCATCAAGCAACGCTGGGCCATAGTAAAACTTTGTTACATTCCGATGTTGGGCCAACGTAAATTGACAACGGTCGGTCGATAGTCGTCGACCTTGTGCCAACGCCGGGCCAATGGTTTTGTTCTCTATGAGGTAGGTAGCGCAATGAAATAAAAAATCACCATTCACACTTAAACAAATCTTGACCTTTTCAGCCTTAAGATTTTGAGGTTTTAATCTTCAAAAATTCATTATGGAATTCAACTACAAAATTTAACGTTTTTTCCGTCAAAATTTAAACTATAATTCAATAAAGGGGGTTAAGGAATTAACTCATATTCTGTACTAAGGTCTCCCCTCCAATTTTCAGCTGGGCTAGGGTAACAGAGAACGCACGTTAGCGTGACAGAGAGTGCATATTTAAACAATCAAAGTTCCAAAATAAAACGTTTTTAAAACATTATTTGATTGATTATCCATGAATTTATCTGAAATTTGTCTTTCATAATACCCATTCATGTCTTCTTTGCCAACTTTTCGGTTCACTATTTTTTTTTATTAAAAAAACAAGATTGGAAAAACGATGACTTAACCTCAAAGCTCGCTTGATACTGACCTGTCACTTTAAAGCTCGCGCCCTGATTGGTGGAGAGACCTTTCTCTCACACTAAGAAGAGTGGAAGACATTAAAGCTCAACAGCCCAACCTATAATTCCTCAACATTGTCGGACGAAACGTCAAACTGCATTGGCGTTTCAATCGTCAAGCGTTATAGGATAAAATGTTAACGCTTGACGATTGAGCCAATTCATGTTGACAATTTTTAAATTGTATATTCGATGAATATAGGTTAAGATAATGAATATAATAAAACTTTCGAATAACAAAAACGAAAATAATAACGTATTTATTCATAAATAATTTTTTTTCTTTTTTTTCAATGAGAAAAAAGTAAAAAATTCAATTTAAAGATTGGCGCTAGGCGATCGTAGGCTATTGTCAGATTATCCGTTAACGGTTGACGATTGAAACGTCAAATGTTAAGGAATCGTTCGACAAATCAAGTCGACGAAAAAATCGTCAATACTTGATGGTATTATTTGTTAAAGTTTATGTTTTTATTTTTTAATTCGATTTCGATGTTCAAAACCATGAATTTAACGATTAAAACGTCAAAATTTTTGCTGGATTACACCTCAAGTTTTCGTTGGCGTTTAAAACCTCAACAATTTTCTGAGTGCAGGTGGTGGGGGTTCAATTCCTGGCAAAAACACTCGGATTCTATTCCGGGTTTTTTTCACCAGGACAAATACCCAAAAATAGCCCAGATCTTTCTAGGGCAGGTTTTTCCCTGTAGAGTTGGTTAAAAATGGGGTTTAGGATTGGAAAATAGCGGACCTAATATGCCTTCGGGAGTAGGGAATGCCACCCTTCCCTCACCGACAAAAATATATACCATTATATAGAAATTATATATAATATATATTTTTTTATAAAATATATATATTTTTCAATATATATAATTTTTTAAATAAAAATTTTATTTACGAAAATATGTATGTTTATATATATTTTTATATCATGAAATTATATATACTAGAAAATATAAAAAATTTTATATTTATTATATATAACGAATTTCTATTTGGTAAATATATAAAAAGTATATATACATGAACATAAAATTTATATATTCTCGTTTCATAAGATGATATATTTGGAGAATATATAAACATTACATATACCGAAATATAGAATTTATATATATCAAGAATATATTATGTTTGTGAGTGTATTTGCGAATACACTAATTAACTTCGATGATCGTCGTAGTCCAGTGGTCAAGATATCGGACTCATGTTGGGTGGGGCTTGGGTTCAAAACCCAAACCTGGATCTTCAGAAAAGCAGTTTCAAAGTGTATTTAATTATGGCATTCTGGATGGAAGAAACATAATAAAATAAATAGAAATAACTTAATTTATGAATAATTTGTTTATTAATTATATTTTCTTTTGTTTTTTAAAATATAGACAAAAATGTATACGACTTATATATAAATTATATATAAAAAGCGGCAATAAGTTCTCTAACATTATATATACAAATTTTATATAATTTATGTATAAAATTTATATATTTTGTCTACATTTTTTGTATATATTTTCGTCAATGAGGGTTACTTGCAGGATACAGGCACCCCTCTGACTTGCAATCCATGACATGGGTCTTCTTCAAGGATGCTAAGGAACCAGCGAGGTTAAAATAGGCTATAAAGCCTCATATATAAAAACATGGGTTGCAAGAGTTCCCCGCTACCAGTCCATTCTAGGCTGTAGCGTAACCCGAAAAAAGGAGCTCAAAGTCTCTGTGGGATTTAGTTAGATGGCGTTAATCCAAATAAAAAATTTTCAACTAAAATTTCTCTAAATTAAGAATCAAAAACTTAATTAGAACTTTGTCTGTCTGATTCAAGAAACAAGTTCAACTTGAACGCACGAGAAAATAATGCGGTACAAAATGAACTTAAAAATCAGCATAATTCAGTTGCAAGATCCTACGTTGTTATTCGCACACTGATGAATGCGCGCATAAGCCGATACACTTCGAGTTCGCACCAGCTTCTAATTGCTTGGAATGGCGGGCTACGTAAATATAGGAGGGGTCCATCCATGCAACCAAACGGAGAGCCACGCGGACTCGATCCTGCTCCAGGCGGGATTTATGGCTCTCACGAGGTCAATCGGATGCTAATAACGCCGGAGGCGAACGATTAAAAGGCACTTAGTGTTTGATCGCGCGATCAAATTGAAACTAACGCTTTTGCTTTGACCTTACACCATTCGTTTTGACTTTCCCATCCCAAAACAAATAAACCGCTGTGTTGTATTTCATCGTTACAATTTGAAATTCAAATTTCGATCTGGTTTGTCTAATTTTAATAATTTCAATACTTCACGTTCGACACTTTTTTGTGCAATTTATTATTCAGGTGTCACTACAAACATTATATCCATCATTAAACCTTCTAATCCATTAAATTATGAAAATTAAAACCACGTTTACCACTTTTACGTGGGTTATCCCTCGCGCTTTGTGCAAATTTACTGAAATTATTCATGTAACCTTACTATTCTAACAACATTTCTTTATTCAGCAGTAAACAGTGCGGCGAAGGTAATGGCCGTGCGAAGCACAACCGATCAGCTAGTGAAACATAAAATGATAATTATTGTAATAATTATGATAATAAATAATTAAGTAATTGTTACATTGTACTAAGGTCCTCAATTGTTTTTGAAACGAAACAAACGTTTTTTTTAATAAACTACATCACTTTAAAAAGTTCATTTTTCCCCATTTTCTTCAACAATATCGGCTCAAACGATTGTTTATTTATAATAATTTAAAAAAAATAAAATATTCGAAGCCCCGGTAATTTTTTTAACGTATTTACCAACTTATAAGAAGACAATCGGACGAGTGTAGCTTGAGCTAGAGATAGCGCTCCAAGTTTCGCTTCACATTTCAATGGCTCTTACAAAGACCGTCTTGTTTCAAAACATCACTTAAAACTGCCTCATCTCTATGTTAAAATTATAGAAAATAAGACAATTTTCAGCGATATTTTGTAACGAGACAGTCTTCGTAAGAACAATCGATTTGTTTCAGCTAGTCAGTTTTCTCCGTAAAGGAGAAACCACTCGTTAATCAAGATATTATGTGCGAAATTATTATTGTATTGATAATATAAAGCAATATTCTTCATCAGAAATGACTCAATTAGACGTTCAGTCATACGTTTATCCTAGAACGCAGAAGAAAAATTTTTAGAACAATAGTTAATGTGATTATTTGTATAAACGTGTACAACTGTCACGAATTACGAAACGTGTGCGATGTGCAAAACTGTTTTGAAACCAGTGCGTGACTCTTGAACACGGTTGAGCTTCTAATTATTAGCGGACATTCATGATCAATTACTGTGACAATAGATAAATAGAAATTGGCGAATCAGGAAGGGACACAGTTGAGTTTGGCGAGTGTCGCAGACTACGATGCTACGTTACACGACTGCATACGAAATTACCGCCGCTGATGAGTTTCGTAACGCGGACCGCTAATGTACATACACTCTGCGAATCGTATAAAGCTATCTCTATGTCAATATAATGATGACGATTGCGATTGTAATTTTGACATGAAAACGGACAGCTAGACGGATGAATGGACAGACAGACGGCCAGGCGTTACGCATCGGGGCATTAATCGGCTAATTGATTATGTAATCCTTTGCTAATTATACCTCAAATCCGGACACCAAGCATTAAAACACATCCACTTCCCGTGATAATCATGTCTGTCATACAGCCAAAAGGTTGCTACCTGAAATTTCGAATATGCCGACCACAAGTACATACATCACTCTGACGTTAGGTTCCCCTCACGGCGCCTTAATAGAATTGATATCAATTGCATTTGGACTTTTATAATGTATTATTCAGAATCAAAAGAAGTCATAAAAACCGTAAGCCAGAAAAAAAAATTGGGTGTCATTGTTTAATTTGTCTAATCTGAAACCAGTCATTTTCCATTAACTTTCTTTGCTTGTCACCCTTGTCATCAAAGCTGGTATTTCGTTGAAATTACTACCCTCGAACATTTTTCTCATTTCCCACATCAATTCCAATTCCCCTTTTTACAAGCGTAATTATTTTTAAAAAAAACTGAAAATTCGTGTATATGAATCTTGATAACGCGACTTTAAGAGCTGTTCAAAATGCAATAAAGACAAATTTCTCAGGCACGAATCAGATAATGATATGACATTAATTCTTTCATAGGTCGCGGAGGAGGCACCTGTCAGTTGGCAGCCGAAGGAAAGTCCAGCGTTTTGTAGAGGGTGCGTGCGAGAGTCTCGCCACGGTTATTACACGCGTCACGTGATGACGGTAGCACGGTCACGCACCCGCCTTCGTTCTGGAGGAGCTCTTATCAACGCCCTTTATCTTGTCAACCAACCGCTGCTCCATTATGCCACTTATGCACTACACGCTGCAACTTCGTACCACCTACTCTCCTCTCGCCTTGTCACGTCACGTGCACGCCGTAGGGTAGTGCTAAGAGTACCATTTCTCAGTTTGCAATGGCTCGTTCAATGCAACGCGATATAATACACTTTCCTAAGCTGATACCATCGCACATACTATGTTAGTTCACAATAAGGACAGAAAATAACATTGTGCCATGCTGCGTCCAATCATGCTAACTTTCTTTCAACCCCTGTTGTATATTTTCAAATACAATTTTTTATCGCCAAACACCTGTTCTGTTTTAATATTTATTGTAAAAAAGAATGACATTTTCGTCGAAATATATAGCCTAACAGGACGTTTGCGAAATAAATAAAGTTTAAACAAGCTATATTAATGAACAAAAATTTTTATAAGAAACACGTTTCTTTTACCATAACCTATAGATCTTTTCATCTTACTAAATTTAACGTCCTAACATTGCTTTTTATATTTTTTTGATGTATAATAAAAAACAATAAAAAACGAGTGAAAAGATCAATGATTAATAATATCTTCGTTTCCATAGTTTTCGGGTCCATTTAATTCAAATTGAGCTAACTAGATGTCCGCATAACAAAAGTAGGCCAAAAAAAATTGTCGATTACTCAAACAATATCGTCAAAACTTTCCTACAAGCACATTTTTTTCAAAAAACTTATTTACCGAATTCTTGAAATTTCTTAATTACTTTGAAAGTATTCATTCAACTTTCATAAGTGATTAAAGAACAATCTAGGGCTCAAAGTTTTTGAAATTATTTAATCATATGAAAATATATAAATTATTACATCAGCTACTGTTTTAACTTGTATAGTAACTAGGGAGAATCCCAAACAAGCACTGTAAAAATAAACATTATCAAAAACGACAAATTCGAACGAGCAGTTTAAATTTGAACATTGTTAATTTCAAACATAGCGTGAAAAACGGACAGCAGCTATGACGATCACGGTAAAAACAAACAACAAAAAGATGATCAGGTCAAAAAGTAGCGCTGTAAAATTAAAAACAATCAAAAACAACAAATCATGACAAGCAGTGTAAAATCAAAATTTTGTAAATTCAAACATAGCGTGAAAAACAGACATAAAATATGATAATCACTGAAAAGATAAACAATGATATCAAAATAGAAGTAATTTTATTTGATTATAAAAATAAAAAAAATATAAATCCTTACGTGTAATAATACGCACTGTAATAATAAACAATGATGGCGGCTGATGACAACTTAAATGAGCAAAAATAAAAACGTTTTCTCAATATCAGTACAGCGATTTTTATCATATCCTTATCCTTATTTTAAGTATATAGTTATGAATTATCGATAGGAATGTAACGTGAAAAAATCAGAGAAAAATATTCATTATTAATATTTTAGCGTTCTTGTCCAAGCGTCCTGACTATTCAAAACAAACCGTTTTTTCCCTATACTTGAAAATTTGATTTCATTGTTTTTATTTGCGCAAAAATAGATCAAATTTTGTATCAGTCGCATATGAGCAAATCCAAAATTAACATCCACTTAGCGGTTCAAAAAAATAAAAATTTTTGGACATTAGGCACACTCTTCGGATTTTTTTCTCAGGTTCTAGGTGTCAAAACAAGATGAAAAAATGGTGCGGCCCGCCTTGAAACAGGTGGCGACATACTTTTTTAATTAAAAAAGAAGAAAATAAAACATGAAAAAAAATCGAGTTCCTGAAACCCCCATTTTTTATTGCAGATTCGGATTCTTCATGAAAAAATAAAAAGATTTTATTCTTATATTTTTTTTGTTTTGCACGATAGATGGCGCTGTAATTGCAAGAGAACGATTTTTATTAATTATTTATTTCTTACGATTACAGCGACATCTATCCTAAAAAACCGAAAAATGATAAGAATAAAATCGTTTTATTTTTTCATAAGGAATCCGAATCTGTAATAAAAAATATAGGTTCAAAAACTCTAATTTTTTTAATTTTCTATGGAACCACCCTCAATCCGGACAGGGAGTGAGGGGTGAAGGTCGAGTTTGATATGGTTGTATAAGGTTTGAAGAAGTATTAGACAAATATTTTTTGCAAGTTATGTGTCTTTTTGTACCAACTTTTCGTATTTTATTGGAAGAAAAAGAGCGATTAACTTAATTCACTCAAATTTCTTGGTCATAGTACTAAAATTGAGACACAGAAATATTTTGATATTTCGTTTTCGGTATTTGAATGACTTTGGTAGAACGTACAACACCCCATAATCGATAAAAAACGTAAAATTTGAAAGAAACCAAATTTGGAGTTACTTTTTACATGCTTTTTTGTTGCTTTTTTGGCAAAAATCACTATAACTTAATTTAATTTTAAAAGTATGTCGCCACTCGTTTCAAGGTGGGCCGCACCATTTTTGTATCTTGTTTTGACACCTAGATCGTGAGAAAAAAATCCCAAGAGTGTGCCTAATGTCCAAAAATTTTTAATTTTTTGAACCGCTAAGTGGATGTTAATTTTGGATTTGCTCATATTTGTTAATAAAAACAAATTTTTTTATTTCCTAATAATTCAGATCGTGTATTCTTACTTCAATCCTACGAAATTTATTTGGGATAAGGAGATGAAGAAGGTAAGAAAGAAAAGAAAAAAAATGAAAAACGGCGTATCACGTATTTACATATTAGAGTCTGAAAAAAGTGTTGAGTTACCATTTTTTTAAAACCAAAATCGCGAAAAAAAATGAATCGTGGGTAACATAATTCAGTACATGCACCCATGTTTCTTATTAGTATCACTCGACCTTATTAATTTTAATGAACCCTCGCAAATCTTAAAAACACGCCATGATGGCCCAGACAACTTAACTTTTTTAAATTAACTTCCAAGTTATGCTCTGGTTCAATTTTTTCTCGAGTCTTGTCTAATTTTCGTTTCCCAAAAATCGAAACTAAAAATAGTGATAAAACAAAAACCAAAAAAAGGTTGAAAAGATGAAAATTATGGAATCGGGTGATCAGCCAATACCTACTTTATTCAATACTTCACCCTGCGTTTACGCCATTCATCTTTTTACCCTGGGAGATTCGATGATGGTCTGTAATTGAATATAGTAGTCGAAAAACTGCTCTGTATAAAAAAGCAATAAGAGAGTCCCCAGAATGACCATTGTAAGAATACGTCGAAAAGAGATAAACTCCAGAAAAACGAGCGAGCGTTGAAGTGACCGCTTTCACCATGACTTTCGATGATATCGGGGGTCACGATGGTGGACCAAGTCGGGGAGGTTACATAGACATTCTCTGGAACAAGCTGCCACGCGTGGGGTGCCTGTATATGGCCAAAATATACTCGGGCTCATAACAGCGCGTCTTGAGGAGGCGGAACAGCGCGAATGGCGCCGTTATCACAGCGCTCGCCGATTGGCTCAGCCCTCAAACTTTGCCGACCAATGGAATGTTGGTCTCCAGTTTTCTGAATTCTCTTATACAAGTGCAACCTGTAAACCGTTAAAACACTCTACATCTAATTCACACACGTGAGCTCATCTCACCTTTAGCTTTAATGCAAGCCCTGTGACTGAGACGCTAGACCTACAATTGATTGTTTACCATATCTCTAATGTTCTTTTGTGAATTTTTTTAAACTCAATTAATACTCTAATAATTAACTTTGAAAACTGATACTATCATATAGGCTTGAAATTAGAACCTAATAAGCTGTATTTTATATAAATGCTGATTGTCACCACATAAAAATGCGAGAAGAACGATTGGAATAAAATTTGCTGAACGGTGCTTTTATCTTCTAACGATCACAAGCGAGATCGAAAATAATTTTATGGGAAGGGTCTTTTCAAGGAACAAGCCGCAACGTCTGAAGCTAATGCGAAAAAAAAAACTGTCGCACTTTAGGACCCATAACTTAGCAGCAACCTTGAGTACCAGAAAAGTGTGAGCAAGCTTCTGCGATTGACGTACTAACGCGCTTATTAATCTTTTACGATAGGAAGGATCGAAGAATCATTGCAATTTTTCTTTATTTTTTTTTTTGTGATAAAAATATCTCAAATGAATCAATAAACCTTAAGTTATGTGTCAGTTCTTATCGAAGCAATTTACACATCAATGAAAAATCTAACATTTTCTTGTACCAAAATTTTTTTGATAATAATTTTCAGATAATACGGTACAGATTTACAAGTTTAAGAAACGCGTCCGAAAAAAAATTTACCCCGACATTACATTTTGTTCCAACTCGAAGAGTCGCGCTTGAGAGCTGTTTCGATTAAAAAGATGAAATTCAAAGGAATATAAAAAGGTAATTTCGGGGTAGCAACGCGGAGTAATAACGCTTTTGACACTGAAGTACACCGTTACATCAAAGGTGTGGACGAACATTATTACGGAGAGCGGATGAGGACAGAACGAAAGAGGAACGTTAACGTGTAACGACGAACTACTCGCCTATTGATAAAATTATCATAAAAGTGGCGTTAAGCGGGAGTTCGTATGCTCGCGCCGTAGATCGCGAAGTGAGCGAGAAACGGCTCTATAAATGCGTTTACTTTGCGCCATAAAAGCGCTCTGTGGTTCGGTAGGCACCGTTGATATATGCCCAACCTGTATATGTTTATATATTGTGTGCAGTATGACTATACATGCTGCTACTGATACACACGTGGAAACTATACAGGCAGCAAAGCACCGCTTTTTCCGTAAAAGCCCTCTTTGAGGGATCCGTTTATTGGTTGCTAAACATCGATATATTGCTTTGGGGATCGTGGAAAGAGGTTCCCGGAACAGACGTGTATATACTTCATGAACTTTTGTGAGCTTTTAAAAGCGCCACTACAGACGCACTGACACCCATTTTCGTCGGACGCGAAATACACTTAGTTACTATATGACGGAGGAATATACATATTCAATTTCATGGTCTCTATACTCGATACTTCGTTCTCTTTTTTACACCATTGCCATTTTCATTGCCATATTCGCGATTTTGGTTTTTTTACCTTTTTGTCATTTGCCGGGATAATATTCCCTGTGTAACCGTCAAGTTACAATCTTCAAGCAACATGCGATATGTATTGATATTATATTTTAATGTTTCTAAAGCAATTGGTTTTAAAGCACTTTTTCAGAGTCTGTCAATAAAAAGTATGAAAAGTCCGATTTTTCGTCACTGTTTCTTAGTGTTCTGAATGTCCACTTTGACAAATCTCGTTTCGCAACAAGAAAAACATACATTCTCAAAAAACATAATTAACAGATTAACATAATTGGCACCTCCTCCGATTCGGTTCAAACTTTTAAGGAGTTTTGGAAATGAAAGTTATGGCTAAGTTGGGAAACTCGTATAAATATCGTCCACTTAGATGGCACAGAAAATTTGATTTTCGATTTTCAAGACACATCCATGGATTTTTTTTTCTAGCATTCCTTGAACCCCAAAGAAGTCAGCTACAATAATCTTACAGAAAAAAAACGATGGTGACATCTTGAAAATTTTTGTTTGTTTTTTATGTATAAAAAATCAATTTCAAACTAAGATAAAAACACTAATCTTAATATTGCGGAAGCACGCAGATAATGGAAATGGTATAACCATTTCTCAGTATCAACAAAAGATTTCTTGCCGGGCTATTTTAGCGCTAAAAAAGATCGACACCGCGACTAATTTGTATTTAGCAAAACTCATTGCACTCGTATTAAAATAATTATCACATTTAATAGTATAGTGAAGTAAATATAACAGTTTTCGGAAATTTGTTTGTATCCATCAGATACATCAGTTGAACATCCTTCTCTGATCAGAAGAGTTCGTATGCCAAGAATAGAAACAACTTTTGAGCAAAGCCAACGAGAACAGCAAGTTGCAGTCTATGAAGCCGCTGTTTTACAAGGTTGACTAAGACCGTGTAATGTTTTTTTGTTTTTTTCTAAAAAACTGGCGAATCCCATAGTCACTAAAATTTCCGCTAATTACGATACTCAAGAGGTGCCACTCGTGCCGAGCGAAGAGCTGATCAGGTCTACTGAAAAGATTGGGGACACGAAAGCTCCCGGACCCGATGCCAGAACGGATATAGCCCCAGAAGCTGCTGCCAGGCAAACGCCAGACATGTTTACTTGTGTCTACAGTGCTTGGGGCTCTTTAAAAATCAAATGATTGTTGGATAGCGAGCTCTAAAATTTAATTTGTGGGAAGAGTCGTCGGTGTTGCCAGGTAAACAAACGTTCAGTCCTTGGACACCTTTCTGTACGATGCTCTTTTGAACCCGTCTTTAGGCGAAGACAGGTTCACAGTTGGCAACCGGATAATTCTGACTAGCCATGCGACCCCAGTCTAAGTCTACCACGTAAAATAATTAAGGCTTTAGTTTTATAAGCAACAATCACGCGATCAGTTTATCTATTTTTCATGGTTTAATTCTTCCAAGTATAATCATAAATTCGGTTCGTGTTGTGTCTCGTGATCTCGCACTCCAAGCTCTTTTTCAAATGCGCTCGAACGAGCTTCTAGTGCACAATTATTCGTGCATTTATTCAAAAGAATAAAAAACCAAAATGAAATTAATCAAAACAAACAGGAAATAGTAAATTTCTACTGCTTTGCTGTAAAGGGTAGTTACTTCGTCATATATTAGTAGGATAGGATATGATAGGATTAGATCAAAGTATCCTCGGTGTGAGTATACAAAGCACACCGTGACTAGATAAGGCATCCGATATACGTGTCAAAAGCTTGCAAGCATCGCGCGACGCAGTCTTGCATTCTCGCGACATGCATGCAAGAGTGATGGATCGATCAAAGATCCCTCGGCATAAGGTATCACATCAAGCAAGGATCAACGAATGTCGCTCACCTAGCAAACGACCCCCAACCTTCAAAACCACCCCACAAGCGATTTTTTCCTGGAATTGCTAGCTAGATATACTATATGTTATACTATTGCTTCTATTTTGCTTTTGCTGTATAGAATATTTCCTTAGCCAAAATCCCCGCGATAGCCTTTATGAAAAAAAACATACATTGGATCATAATGATTGACAAGTCTCATCAGAAAAATACGAAACTGAACTAAGTTGATGATACACAATCATCAAAAAATACGTGATAAATTTAACAATTAATAACAAGCTTAATAGCCGTATATGCCTCATTACATTGCTTTTGGTCGAAGAACGACACGTTTACATAAACCAAAAGCTTTGGCACCATAATTTATTCATATCATCCAGACACTTTTTCATATACCACGTTATGATTATAAAGTCTTCCATCTGTACGTACCATGTTTAATTCATGAAATACATGAGATTGACTTTTTCTTCGTCTTTAAATGATCTACAAAATGTGTTTACCTTGTCTCAACAATCATCCCTGCGAAATCACGTCGTTATAATTTATACTATGTCAAAAACGAGGCGCATGACGCAACGACTAAAGTGGACCACTGATAGAAGAAGCAATAAAATATAACATCAAGTTCAGCAGCTAGCAAGCTTCTCTTCCAGAAGAGCGAATCCCACCCTATCTCGAGGCGTGGTCTGCTTTGAAAAGCATTCTCTTAGATATCAAACCACCGGTGCACCGTTTCTAATCTCCAGTGGCATGTATTATACATAAAATGAAGCCTCTGCACTGGATGTTTGCACAGGAGATGTCTGAGAAAACTACTCCACTGGACAATAAACTTAGTCGTCTGAAAAGAGTAAAAATAGTATCATTATAAAAATTGTTGACTTTCAAATTCAAATACGCCGCAAATTTTAATACAAAATCTGCTCTCAAAAAACTTTTTCACAATGCATCATTATCTGACTCTCGTATTTTTATTCTGTGTTTATTTATTTGGTCTTTTTTAGTATTTTTTTAGTAACACAATTTCAACGAACAGCTATCATCATAAACAATAGACTCTTTGCAATAAATTTCGACCGAGGCTAATAAAATACAGCATAAAGTAAAAAATGGTCGATGCGGGCAGGCGGTATGTATCTTTGTGAAATAAAAAAATACCGTTACTTGGAAAAGAAAAGGAGAAGATGTTTGCTGAGCATTGGCAAGCGTTCTTTTTGTTTTCGCAAGTAGCAGAGAAAACTTATATATTTTATTGGTCCGAGGGCGACGCGGCTGTTTACGCTACACTCGCCTATCACAGCAGTGCGATATCTATGCGCATAAATATCTAGAAACCTGTGAGTATTATTTCAATGCGCGGATGTGTGTGCGGTGCGGCTCGTTTATATACCCATGCGCGAAGCAAGTTTAGCCCAGCGATAACACTCGGAGCGTGTATGTGAGAAAAGCTGCCTGTTGCGTCCATCGATGTGGAATCCCAAAAATAACCGACGAGAGCATCCACGTTTCAGGCTTGACATGAAGCTTATTCGAAATTAACAAGGTATAAGGAAAACACTGCCGATGCGTAAAACGATCGGGCGACTCTGGGTGCATATCTCGCTCTCTATATTGTTTCAACGTTATATAGTATGGTTCAATTGCGGATCAATAGAACAAGTCGCAACTTGTTTCCAATTATTTCCTTAATTTTCTATTGATTTTGATTTCAGTCAGAGTTAAAGAACTAAATAAAAATGTTCTTTAAAATCCTAAAACTTTTAAATTTAGAAAAGAGTTTTTCATTATAAAATTCACGTCATTGTGAATTATCCACAATGTTTAAATTTTGACATTATCCAAGCAATAACATTTTCTGCTAAATTTTCTATTTTTAAAATTATAGAAACAATTTTTACGATTTTTTATTGTCGTTAGGTATTTGAATAATATATTTTGTTGAAATCAAATTATAAGCGAAATAGAAATGAGGCAAAAGTACTTTAGATTTACTTAGGTGTTAATCAAAATCTTATCACAAGTTGGAAAAGTAAAACTCACACGCCCATCAGTTTTTTCACCTGTATATTTCGACGAGAGTTCAAAAATGGCTTCAGGCAATTGACGTTATAATATGAAAACTATAACTCCAAATCATTACGACTTGATAAGATGGGAACCCTATAATCATGCTTGATATTATACTTGTTAAAAAAAGCCAAATCAATCTAATAATAAATTCAGTTTGAATTCGAATGAATAGAAATAAGTTAAGCTTAATGGTGGTCGAAGAGCGGGTAAATAACGTTTTTCACGGTGCGAAATCTCAATGATAGATTATTCTGGTATCTTGATTTTTGAACGGCAAGTTGAAATCGGAGGATAGCAGAACACGGAAAATAGAGCTATGATGCTCGTCAGTGCGTGAATAAACTACTTTGAACGACAAATAAATATGCTAATGACATTTGAGAAACTTTGAATTCCATGCACCTTCGCCTTTACATCATCGAAGAACAAACTTTGCGTGCAACTTTTCCAGTGGCAGCTTTTCGTGCTGAAGACTGTTTCTCCCTCCTTTGGAGATGAAGAAAAATGAAAGGGGAGGGGGCGAAACGCCGAGGGGTGAGAGTTAAAAGTACTGAAACAAGAGGGGCAGAGGAAATGAAAAACGTGAATAACAAAAAAAACACACGTAAAGAGGAAGACGAAGTGATGAGATGACAGAAAGAATTCTCTTAAATAATATAAAATTCTGTGAAAGTTGATAAGCCGAGGCGCGCTCAAACTTTTCACTCGGCGCTTCCATTTCTTATTATAATGAATGCATATCGGCTTAGCCGAAAGTAGAACCGGAGGTGGAAACCCTTTTTAGTTCTGCACCGAGGAGTCTTCGGGACTTAAGTAAGAAGGCTCTCGTGCGCTCTCTTCGGCTTAACGGAACCAGGGCTGTGAAAAAAAAAAAACTGAATCCAAACATGTTACCCAGGATATACGATATCCAACGACATTCTTTTATGACGTGTTTGATCAAAATTATGAATTCTGAATATAAGCTTTGGCTTTCAAAGGTTTTAGTTTGACCAAGTTTCAACCCTCAAAAGTTATCTCTAGTCTCTCAGCTGCAAAACAAGAGACGAATCGTAATCATAACAAACTTTCTTCCAGGTATACACACAGTGAAGAACTGAGAATGATATTTCGTTTGCATCTCGGAATGTTATACTGAATTGCTTCTTTGAAAAACTTGTTCCATAAAAAGAATACATAAAACATCAGAATTAAATTATCAAAAACAAAGATAAAATTATACAAAAATGTAATGAGTTGGAAATTTTGGTCGAGCAATTTTTGTTGTTACATACATGGACATTCAGAATTACGGAGATTCAGAATATTTTATGCGCGACTGTCGAGTAGTTTGAGAGCGACATGCGGATGTCAGATCCAGATTGCGTCCACCCTCGTGTGACCAAATGTGCCTAAAAAGCGTGATGTCAGATGTAGACATAATATTCATAAAATTGCGCACCCTATTTTTTTCTTATATTTTCAATTTTTGTACGCTTGTCTTAGTCAGTTTTAATCGAACCAAGTTCTCAACGAAAGTCCTTAGTGATATTTAGTCGCCAAATTTTGAGTTGTCCGATGGTTATCACAAGCTTTGCTAAAATTTACAAGTTCGTAACTGATATTATAATCCTTCGCATTTATTAATAGAAGCACACAGGAATTAAAAGTTGGAAGACCAAGGCGCGCGTGTTAAATCATCGCGAAGATCTGAGTAATTTAATAAGCAATTTCATGTAAATTTCAAAGGCGTTGCCGCAACGTTGCCTGAACTCAATTCCGAAATGTTTGCACGTAACATTAGGAAGTTCGACTCTCTTGAAATCCAATACTAGTCACTGCAGAGTCAATCAACTTTACTACAACGACCCTCGATTATAATTTGTGATGCTATTGTTTTTTTACTTTGCAAACATTCTCATTGATATTTTCAATATTTTTGGAAGTATTGATGAATATATTGAATGCAAGAATTCTTCAAGAATTATTTAATATCCAAATTTTCAATTATTCCACGGGACGCTCTTTACAGTTGGGCCACTAAAATGCATTCTTTTGTTTTAGATATCCTTTCTAAAATAATGTATCGAAATTCTAATTTGAATTCTGCGCAATAGAACAAGGAGGCAACATTTTAGCTTGTCCAAGAATATCTAGTGTGAAGGATCACGTCGATTTTGTTGGTTTTGTGATCCACTGTTTTGAGGGTCGACTCAAAAGTTCGAGTTGAATAAACGTGTTTTTATCGAAATAACATTTTTTTCAACTGCGGCAGTGATTCAGGTCAAACGGTTCAAGATATTTCGAACATTTTGAAAAACTGATGGTCTGTACCGAGCGATAAATTGTATAACTTGAGAAAATAATGTAAACATTTATGATTTTACATCACGTGTGTAACCTGAATTACCGCTGTGAGCACACGTGTGCTCAGTTGCAGGATGCATTACATCCCCAGCTGGAACCGATCACGGTGTCCCAAGTATGGCCCAGAATGTCCAGGCTTGGGTCACACTACAGCCCGGCCAAAATTTACATTTGGGACCGTGTTCGAAACAAGGGGGATCTTTTGAAAGCGTGGAGGAGGAATTTAATATGCTATAGTTATGCAATTTAACTGCAAGTTCAGTTAAATTGCTTTATTTATTAACGAGAAAAAATAGCATGAAAAGTGGTTCTTTTTCCTGCCCACTGAGGAGAGGTCCTCTAAAACATTCTCTAAAGAAGATGTTGGTCCTCTGTGCACCCAACTTGTGTATGGCTGGTTTTTCCATCCATTCCATCCATTCTTAAGGCGGTATAAAAAGTTCGATTGAAATTTTTAGGTTACAAAAATCGGTTCGGGGTCGTGAGCTAATACAGTAGTTTTGTTTATAATGAAAAATGATCAGGACAATCTTTGGAAAATTGTCTTTGTCCTGATATATTTTTCGTTATAACCAAAATTATTGTTTTGGCGCACGACCTCGAGCCGTTTTTGTAAACAAACCAGCCATTTTTATATCGCCTTAAAAAGTTCATCACAACCTGAAGTTGGTCGAGGTGATGCTGTGTGACGTCAGATAACGCTACATATTGTAACGCTATAACTCTATATTCACGTGAAGTTGGCTATATATTCAAAATACACATTCTAGGTGATTTCTGAAAAAACCGCGGTCATTTCGGATTTCATCAAATCAGTAAAATTTATTGAAATTTAATGATTCGTAAAAACTTTAGCTCAACATAAAGTTGTCGAGGCGATCGGGTGATCACTGAATCAGTGACACTGATATTTACGTGAAGTTGTCGAGGTGATCATTTGTAGCGATATAAAGATCAATCGATTACGCGCTATAATTTGAATATAAAACTTTGTAATATCGTTTCATTTTTCGTGTATCCTTTTTTACCTTTAAATGAAAATCATCATTATCGTGTAATAATCATTATTACAGAATCAAAATATTTAAGTGTACCAGTGAATGACAATTTTTTCATAATTTTCTGATGTTTAATGATTCGTCTTTAATACCAAAATTGTAACTTTCGGCATAACTTTTGGGTCAATGTTTCAGTTTAGGATAAAGGATTAATAAATGTGTTCGTTTAGAGACATTCTTTGTCAGGCGAGCCATCCATAAGTTAACTAACATACTTTACGAGAATTAACTTCAGAACGTTACATATTGCAGAATTGATTTAAAAACGAACCCTAAAATGTCTTGGCCAGACATTCGAATAATTTTGGTCAGTCATAATTAGTTAAAAATTAAAACTTTGTTTCAGTTTTAGTTTTTAAATTCTTCCCATAGCTGTTTTAAGGAGAAACATTCGAGCGCTGGAGAGGAAGTGTCTCCTGCTGAAAATTGTGTCTCAACTTTGAAAACTGAACATGAGCCAATTTTTTCTAGATTTTTATTATATGTGCAATGTCTCTAAGCAATGTTCAAATATATTTTATTACAATAATATGCTCATTATTGATATGAATATAACGTATCAGTAATTTATTTTCCTTGTCAGAATATTTCTTTTACGAAAGGTCTAGCAAATCGTTATGGAGCCCTCAAAGGGGTACGGGGGAGAGGGATAAAAAATGACGAATTTTCGCGTAAGGTTTTGGATGGCTTTTGACAGTTATTATTTTGATACATATTTTCAAAAAATTTGCAACGAACAGTACGAAATGCCGATTTTGGTACATTAAGAACTTCAGCAATATTTTAGCCAGTCGAAACTCTTTGAAAGAGTTACATTTAACCCTTTGACCCCTGCATTTTTTTATTCATTCATATTATGTAGAAATTTGTATCTCCATTTTTTGACCCGCTAATTGTTTCCGCCATTCTGAATTCCAAAATTTTGATGTCTGAATTTAGTTTAGTGACCTAAAAAACCATTAAAAACTATGTTTTAGAAATCATTACATTTTTTGACTATTTGAAATTTAAAGTTAGGTGGGTCGCTCAGAGACCCATCAGGGCTCAAAGGGTTGAAGGGCGTAATCAGCTGTAATAAAGCGCAGAACAAATGCAGAAAAACTTATCAAATTTTGAAATACTGCGAGGTATACTGATATCGATACGCGGCAAGAAATTAATAAAAGGGAAACGGGTTATAATCCTAATTGTCCTTTGATTGAGTCTTATTGCTAAAAATATGGTGTAAATAAAAGTTTACCGATAAAGTAGAATTTTGAATAGCCAAAAAAGAGCTCGGAGGGCGATACGCTTTACTTTTATATTTTTGAAAAAATTGTTTTTAAAATGTTTTTCTAATAGACAATATTAAAAGAAATTCATCTAAAATTCGAAAAAATTATGCAAAATTTTGCCACTCTCTGGATAGATTGAAGTCAAAATTATTCACACATTTTGATAAATATTATTGTAAAATCTTCGACTTAAAACGTCAGGTCAGGTCAGCGCGCCCGGAGGGTGCGCCATAATTCCCCTAGTGTTACTATAAAAAAATCCACATATGCTCGATACACTTTTCAAACCTGAATTATTTTTACCGCACAAAAATATTGTTCCTTGTTATTAAGTTATTTGCATGACTTTGTTTTGAGTAAATTTGGTTTTATACACATTTTGTATATGCGATTTTGTAGCCATAAAAAACTATGTTTCATGTACTTTCAACGCAAAAAGTATCCATAATTACAGCGAAAAATACTGAATTAAGGTGAAATGTCATACCGGCATTCTGCAGTTTTAGTTACTTTTTAATTTATAATTTGTTGAAAATTTATTTGTAAAAAAAAGCTCTGTTGATCAATCCGTATACTTTAGGAGAACAATTTGGTTTAAATTGAATCAACTTTCATCACAAATTGTTGACAAAATGTTGGAACGCAATAGAGCTGCTAAATTTGTAGGTTAGAATTATTTCGTTCCAACATTTTGCCAACGATTTGCAATGAAAGTTGATTATATTTAAACCAAATTGTTCTCCCAAAGTATACCGCAACTTTATTTTAGAGTGCAACTTTTTTAAGTTGCACTCTAAAATGAGTATCGAACAATGATGAACAATGATGAGATTGAAAATATAGAAAGTACAAGCAAGTATAACTATAAACCCTATAATAAACCCTATAAGTACATGCAGCGGTATCTCTTTGATGAGGTGAGAATATAAGATAAGAGAATATTTCATTCACTTCTAACTTCTACCTTGCCGGCGGTAAATAAGAAGCTGTAAATATAACTCGTACTAGTTTTGTAAAATCAATTATTTACTGTCGGTAAGAATATTATTTCTTAGCAGTTGCAATACTAAAATGTCGCAAAATATTTTCGAATAATTCAAATTTCGCAACATGCAGACAATTCTGTGTAAATAGCGTTGTCAAATTCACAATCGTAATGAAATAATGTAGAAATTGACGTTTGATTTGGATTTGCTTTCGTTTGAAATGGACGCCACTTTTGCAAGACCTTTCGCAGACAATTTCAGACTTGTCATTTCACTCATCTTCAGTTGCGTCGAAAATTCTTGCTTGTTATTCACGAAAACTTCTTGCATGTGAAAGAGCGCGAAAGTTGACAGTTTGCAACAATCCTGAATTCATCAAAAGCAATTGAACGCAAATAAAATGTTCAGCAAGTTCTAAGTCGTGGACGCGCTGCTTTGCAATCAATTGTCTCACGATAATATAAATACGTTCTCAGCTGTTGTTTTCGTGTGCGTTACGTCCACTCGTCTACAACTTTCCCGAGTCAGCTTTTATTTTTAGTCTTTAGAGTGCAATGGCGCGGCTCCGTAGTCACGCAGTATCATCTCAATAACCTTCTCGTTGTCCCGGACACAACCGTCGGATCCTCGTCGGAGCTTTTTATGTGCCGTTTTATTCAGTCAGTTGTACCAGTCAGCTGCTCGAGATGCACTGCAAAAAATCTGACATTTTCCATGACATTTTTTACCAGCCTTACGATGACAACACTAGATTCAAACTTTACACCAGTGTTAAAGGTGAGCTTCACATTACTCCGCAAATTTTTTTTGTTTGTCAACAGACTTAAAAATTGCTTCATAAAGTACTCGCGCAGACTTTTTTTATTTTGTTTCATTTTTTCTAACAGAATCTCTCAAATTTTTTTGATGTATTTCTTTTTATTTTTAAATGCCACGTCATTTTGCAAAAATAATTTTAAATATGGATTTATTTTTAAAATTCATTGTTTCAGATATTGATTATAGAATTTCACTAAAGTTTTTAGGTGATGATAAATTTAAGTTTGCCTCATTTTTATAGCGAACCTGCACATGACACAACGCTTGGCATTGTTAAAACGCCTGTACGTTCACAATGGTTGTGTAAACTCCATTTGCTGGAACAATAATGGGGAATTAATTTTATCAGGCAGCGACGACCGTCACTTGGTTTTGACAAATGCATATAATTATCAGGTATATTGCTAGAAAACTAATATTTTATAGAAAAGTATTTTCATTGTTATCTTAATTGTTGTCTAATTTAATTTGGTTTTCATTCAATATTTACGTTATAAAAATAAATTTAAGTTTTGTTTAAAATATCTTTGCATCAAGTTCGTACAGTCGGTAATGAATAAAAGTTCAGCATTTTTTTTATATATGCGTCATTCATTTTTATTGCCAAATTATTGTATAGGACAATAATTTGTAACATATTTTGGGTAATTAAAATGTCATTAAACAGCTATAATATATCATTTTAGTAAAACAGTATAGTATTGCAATCTTGACATACAAAAGCGTGGTAATTGTGACAATTTGAATGAAACATGATTAATATTTGTTTATTATTTGCCAAATTATTGAAAATAAAAACTTTTATAAGTAAAAAAACGTGTATGCTCAAGGTTACAGTAGTCAGTTTTATAGAAAATTTCAATTAGAATAATGAATTAGTTTGGATAAAATAACTAAAGAAAAAAGTTTCCCAAATCTTTTTTCAAGAAAAGCTCAGATGCAAATTTATTTTTAATGAAAATGTCGACCTTGCTCTCTCGGTTCAAAATGAACTTGTGCATTGAATTCAAATGCTACGACAAGTCTATTTTTACACTTTATATGATCAAGGTTTTCTTTGTGTTAGGTAGATAAGCCAAATTGGTTTTTTGGTCAAGTGAAAGATAAACCCATCATTATTTACAAAAAATGATTAATTACTACAAAGAATCTTTAAAATATACAGTTTTTTGATCCTGGTATCGTTTCGATAGAAAATCTTGTCTAAAATGTGGGTATTCAAAAAGAAGGAAAACTCAACAATTACTTTATAGATAAAAAATCAGAAATATACTCTATTTATTCATTTACTGTGAAACAAATGAATGTTTTTAAAGATTTTTCAGCACGAATTATAAAATCATTTCATGGTTCGAATTGAAGTTGGTTTCACATTGAATTTGCCAAGAGATAAATATTTATCACTAGACAAATTTATGTCTAAATTTATCATACTGCAGATCTAGAGCTATGATTGTTAAATTGTTTGAAACGTGAAGATGAAAATAAATACGACGAGATCCTTCAAAATTCATATTCCCTTTGGTATTAATATAAGCCTTTCTAATAGATACTTCAATTCGTCAATTCTTTGATTTATCCACCAAACATTTGATACGACTAATAACTAAGTAACAACTTTCATCATAATTCGAATATGAAAGATACAATTTGTTACATCTTATTAAATGTTGCCTGACATTTTTTTAAACTATATCATGTCGAAATGAAAATTTTCCAGGTCTTGACAGATTACAAAACCAGTCATAGAGCCAACATTTTTAGTGCAAAATTCTTGCCAAACAGCGGTGATCATCGAATAGTATCATGCAGTGGTGATGGGATCATTTTATATACCGGTAGACTCTTAAATTAAGCAATTACAATTATCAGTCGCTCATAATATTCTGACTGAAATTGAATTTAGTGATAATGAGAAACAAAAATACTTGTTTGATTTGTAATTTTCAATGTTTCGTTTTAGATCTGATGAGAAAGACAGAAACTTACGACAATCAATTCACTTGCCACAGTGGAACAACCTACGAAATTGCAACTATAGCTGGAGAACCATATAATTTTTTAAGCTGTGGCGAAGATGGAACTGTTAGGTTATTCGATTTACGGTCCAAGGAAAAGTGTGATGCCCCCAGTTGTAGAGAAGTAAGCTTCATTTATATTACAATTCAAACTAACTGAAACTAACTAACTAAAAAGTAATATTTATTTTACTTTTTAGGATGTTCTCATATTCTGTCAATCAGCAGTAACAGCAATATCTATTAATCCTATGATGTCAAATCAAATAGCTGTGGGATGTTCTGACAGTACTGTCAAAACATACGACAGAAGAATGTTATCAACTGCCAATGATGGTGATTTATAATGCAGATTTTGTAATTACTCATTTGTTCGATTTTTCTAATATTGAATATTTATTTTTCATATTTTAGGAAGAAATGATAAAACTTCCGTTAGGCCTATTTGCAGTTTTACTGTGCCTGCATTCGGTGGAAATTCTTACAGAATTACATCTTTAAGTTACAGTCCTGATGGTCAGGATGTTTTAGTGAGCTACAGTAGCGATCATCTATACTTATTTAGTGTGAAGGTATCATTTTCACTTAATTATGATCCTTCCATTAGCATTAAAAAATCGGTGTAACTTGAACGATTAAATTTCAGGATCGAGGTAGCACTCAATTGAGTAAGTCCGTCGTTTGCAATAAAGGTAAAGGTAAAAAGCAACCTCTCAGATCACCACAGCCAATTAGGCGACTAAGGTTGAGAGGCGATTGGTCAGATACCGGTCCAGACGCTAGGCCTGAGAGGGAAGGAGGTCGACGAGGATTAGCTTCGGGTAAAATCATAATGTATTTTAGAAAAATTAAAAATTCATTCGTTTTGCCAACTCGAAGAGTCATCAAGTAATTTGCTGTCAAGTTTAGTAAGATGGAAATGTTATTTTTAGAAATATCACAAGCAAGGCCTGTACTTCAGAACTCTTTAATGCAACGAATGACAGACGTCCTTAGCAGAATGCTCAATGACCCTGCAACACGCGCAGCTCTTAATGGTGGCGGCGAACTTAGTAATAGCATAGAGGGCGTTATTGAACAACATGCAGCGGCGACACACTCGAATCCAGAAACGGGACCTGATACTGAGCCTCAAAATCACGAAATGGAGACTGAAGACAGGCGACCTAATAACACAGAACAAGATCAAGGTGTCATTCTTTTTTATTTTGATCAATTTTTTTCGTTGCAATGATGGTTTCAATGTTTATTTTCAATTGTGTCTAGGTGACAGCCTCAGCAGTAACATGCATGTAGAAGACATTGAAATTCATGAAGAAAGCAATAGAGAAAACCTTGAAACAAATGATCAAATCTCAGACGAAACAATTAATCAAGAAAATGTTCCTATGGAAACTGAGTCTAGTCATGAATTTAACAGAGACAGATTATCGAAAAAGTATGTGCAAACGTTTGGTTCCATCTTATTTACTTAGAAAATGACAAATGTTACTAGCGATTCAAAATACATCGTTATTTATATTCGATGTAATTTTAAAATTCATAAATCGGAAGTTTAACGCACTGCTGTTTTGACGGGATGCAAAATGATTGATGATTTATGTTGCAGACATAGTAGCGAGCCAACAAAGAGTTTGACATATTCTGAGAAAAGTCCAACCAATGCCACAATCTCACTTGGCATGAC
This sequence comes from Telenomus remus, assembly GCA_020615435.1. Classification (NCBI taxonomy): domain Eukaryota; kingdom Metazoa; phylum Arthropoda; class Insecta; order Hymenoptera; family Scelionidae; genus Telenomus; species Telenomus remus. Next base: position 6,076,417 of record CM036336.1, read on the forward strand.
TGATGATGTAACTCAGGAAAATTGTCATTCGGGTAAGCATGTTGCTCATTTGTTAGTTCATGTGACTTAAGCGAATTAAATTATCATATGGCAATTACATTATTATCTTGATATATTGTAGCACCATTAACTAGTGACCGCAGAAGCAATACAGAACGCAATGGTGAATATTAAAACAACAAAATCAATTACTTCAATAGAAATAAGTGGATATTCATAATTAATAATCTAATTTTTATTTTTTTATTATAACTTCAGAATCTGACAGTAATGATGGCACGATAGAAATTTTAACAAGGTGAATTTAATTAATTTTTTCCAAAATAAAGTTACTTCTTTATAATTTAACATTGATTGAACTTATTTCATCTGTTATATCAGGAGTGCTACTCAAAATATTCCTACGGAAAGTGAATCGAGTAATATAGAGAAACAAAAAGCGTCATCCATACAATCATTTCGTTCACTAAGCATATCTCGAAACGATACTGATAGCAACGAGAATATGATGGAAAATCTTCAAGATAAACTGACAACTATGCGAGATGGATTTTTAGAAAGGTATGATTAAGTTGAATGTAACTAAATCAAACAAGTAAATTGAGCATTGGTTTTTGAATGTTTTTATTTTATTTCGCAGACATGGCAGTGAGCCAGCCGTAAGTTTAACTTACTCTAATAAAAGTTCAACAAGCGCAACTATTTTGGTAGGCATGGCAGATGAAATGACACGCGACACATATCATCCAGGTATGACACAAATTGAATGAACAAATATCAATTTTAAATCCGTAAAAGGTAAACTTCGGTTTTGTCAGAAAATTAACCTTCCGTGACGCGCGTAAAAAATTACACGAGCACGCGCGTCGAGTACTGAGTACACCGATCGTTTTTTATTGTTATTAACTAATAAAGTTAATTTCTGCAAAAAATTTGAGTAATTCATTATAAATAATATATTGCATAAAGTAACTAGCCCGACAAGAACAGATTCGAACTCGAATAAAGTTTTTTCCAGATACACACTAAAAACCGTATAAACAGTCATTTATAATAATAATAATAATAATAATAATAATAATAATAATAATAATAATAATAATAACAGTAATAATAAAAACGTTAAATTTATATAAGACGCTGCCGGACAATTAGGTGTGCGCATTTTGTAATAAGAGATTTGTTATGATTTTTGAGTTGAAAATTCGGATTTTTTTGATGATATCGATAGAGAACCGTTGAATTGAGAAATAAATAAAAGTTTCCATGAAAAAAAACTTGTATTTATAAAGCAAAAACTGTTGCCCGTGTACTACATGACGCACGTTGTGAACTGACGGAAGAGTATATTAGTGCTATTTAGTGTATGTTAAAATTATTACACTAGATAGCTGTTTATAAATATTGAATTTTCATTACAGAGCCTTCTAGTAGCAGTTCAAAAGTCGATCCAGGTCCTAGTAAAACTCAACGTACGAGCACGCAAAACAGTAACAATGAATTTTAGAATAAGATTTCATCGTACATTACAACACATTTGATGTTTATTTTTGTTAACAGAAACGGAAAAACACCAAAGCGATGATGATGATTCTGAATTTTCTGATGATCCGTTAGATTCAGGGCCGAGTAAATACAACCAGTACAATTATAGTAGTGCAACATATGAAAGTAATCAAAATTTATTACGAATTAAATAAATTTTATTTCATCAAATAATTTGTTAAATTTAATTTTAATTTTCAATTTAGGGACTGACGAGGATGTACACAACGACAGTGATAATGAAGATGCCGAACATTTAGAACAGTAAGTTTTCTTATTCAATAAAACTGTAATAATTTGACATTTTCATCATTTCTAATGTGTAGCTTCAAATCCTGGCATAGATTTGACAATTCAGCAGAAATGATAGACAAAATGGAAAGAAACGAAGACACATATTCTTCAGATCTTGGAGTCAAACAGAAATATATGGGTCATCGCAACGCGAGGTATGATTCTATTGGCCAAGATACAAGTTCCAAAGAAAAGATCAAAGTTTAAAAAGAAATTATACATTTAACGACCATTTTTGGCCACATATTCTCATAGTGAAATAATACGAGAACCCATGCAGGTTTGAAGATACTCCCTGACTTGGCCGTTTCATATCCTAAAAAAGCCATTAGTTTGGAAGAACTCAAAATTCAATCATGTACTAAAAGAAAAAAGATGTCCTGTCTGTTGAAAAAAAAAGTAACAATCATTTATGTCGTTAGCAAGTTGCTGATTCAATTGTCACATTCGATTCTTTCGAGACTAAAAGAATTAAAGCAAAATCTTCACATCATTAAAGTAAATCTTGAACATTCAAGTCCTTAATTAATAATAATAATCCATTTGTATATACTTGATAAACTATGCTACTAAATCATGAATTAAATTATTATCAATAAGATGTTAATAATGCATGATTAAATGAAAATGTATCTGAATTGAATGTAAAATACAATTAACTATTGCAACGATAAACTTGATTGACCTTGGGAAAAAAAGAAGAAGATACATTTCGTTTAAAACGTGGTTTCCATACGCATGTACGTGATTGATGGATAACGAACGACTAAGCAAGGAGGTTCTCCAAGGATACAACAAATGGAGACCAAATGTCCATACTCACCTTATGTTCTAGTGCAAAAGCAAAGCCTCTAAGTGGACTGGGCCAATTAGCATAAACCCAATCCACTTTGACTTACGTCTCTGCCTTCCCTCGTTTGACTTTAGTTTCTTTAGGACCATGATCAAGGAAGCAAACTTCTGGGGAAACAACTACGTGATGTCTGGCAGTGATTGTGGACACGTCTTCATCTGGGAACGCGAGAGTGCAAAACTGTGTATGCTGCTAGAGGCAGACCAGCATGTTGTCAACTGTCTACAGCCACATCCGTACCTACCAATTCTCGCATCGTCTGGAATCGATTACGATGTCAAACTGTGGGCTCCTGTCAATTCTGAACCAAGCTTCAACGAAGCTTTTGCTGATGATGTAACTTTTTTCATTATAAATTAGCTGACTAGAAGTGAGTTGTTTTTGAATTTGACAATAAGCGATTTTGTATTTTCAGTTGAAAAAACGGAATGCAGTGATGCTTGAAGAAACCAAAGATACGATTACTGTACCTGCTGTATTCATGATCCGAATGTTGGCCTGTCTGAATCAGATTCGACGAGGTAATGAGGCATCAACGGGTAATATGATGCAGTAACCAGCTCTCAGAATCTAAACTTATGTCTGTAAATAACTAAAAAAAATATCGAAATCCGCTATTTCATCCAAAATATTGATTAACAAAATAACCGTATGTGTATAACAGATGGCAAAATTCGTTCTTTGCCAACTGATCAATATTTTTTTAACAGTTAAATAGAATCTTGTAAATGCTAAATTAACAAATACATTATCAAGCAAATGTCATAATAAATTCCATTAGATGAAGCAATCTGTTTGTAGGCATCATCCCAGAGAAAGTGCGAAGAATCTAATAATTAGAGTCAGAAAGCTTGTAATTATTATTTGTTAATTTGTCAGTAAATATGTTTACTGCTTAGCATATATCTATAGATTTCTTGCTGAATAACTGCGATTGCTTTTGTAAATTTATTTCTTATATATTATCCAAGGTTTGGGAGCGGAACCGGAACCGATTCAAAAAACCGGAACCGGTACCGAAATTAACCGGAACCGGAACTGATATTCTGATTTTATCAAGAACCGGAACTGGAACCCAAAAATTTGTCGGTTCTGATCGAATAAAAACCGATAACTTTTGACGATTCATGAAAACATTTGGAGATATTTTATTCATTCGTAATAAATAGGTTTTGATTTTTTTTTAACAGAACAAACACCGAAAAAAAATAACAAGCGGCACAAAACGGAAAAGTCTCGTTGGAAAACTTGTGTCCGCTCGTTGAAAAATCTCCGCTCGTTTTGCTCTGCTTGTTATTGTTTTTGGCGTTTGTTTTTTTGGTAAAACGGACCGAGATTTTTCAACAAGCGGAGATTTGTTTTCCAAAGAGATCAATATGTTTTGTATAAATGGTTGACCTTTTTAAATATTTTTTAACAAAATTTTCTAACTTTAAAAATAGTTTTTAACATAATTTTCAATATAATAATTTCACTTGTGACTTATAAAAGAAATTATACCAAAAATTGTCTCTATTGAAGCTAAAATAAAATAAGAACCGAATTTGGAACAGGAACCGGAACCGAAACCGTCATTTTGATTTTGGTAAGAACCGGAATCGGAACTGAAACCTAAATTCAAAAATCTAGGAACCGGAACCTAAATTTTCATTTCGGTCCCAAACCTTGATACTATCATAAAAGACTGAATGTTGATTTTCGAAACACTACAAAAATTTTGCTGATCTTGTTATCATTGTTGTCATTGAACGCTTATATCATTACGTTTTATGATTCTATTATTTATGTTCTAACGAACTGAGTGAAAACGACTTTTGCAAAAAGATATTTGGAATAATATTTGAATCACGGTGCTGTAAAGATGAGACTGCTCTTATGTGCAGTTGGACCCACATTTTAAATATAAAGTTTGCTTTATATCTAGCTAAGAAATGCTTTAAATGTTTTCACTAATAACATCTTCAACATATTATGTTGGAAATCAATCTTCGATGAATCATTGTTATTTGAATCTAACATCTTGGATGCTTTATTTTCAATGACATTTCATGTGAAACAAATATAATGCAACAAAGATTTCTATATATTTCATGAGAAAAGGGTAGTTTTTCAAACCAGTTATTGTTTCTGTTAACGATAATGTAATTGTGATATACGACCGTTGTTTCACTAAAACTGTAACTCGATCCTGCAAACAAACAGCAATAAAGCTTTTACTACTACATATAATGGTTTTATGATATAAATGCATGAGATTAACAATCAGACACTTGAAAATCAAAATAAAACTAGTTTATACGGTGATGAATCAAAATTGTTTGAATGATTTTTACAAAAAATATTTATACTAATTATATTTATACTATAGTTATTTTGAAAATATATTTTTGTACTTTATTGTTTTTATTATATGCAAGTAATTTATGACAATGAGTGTCTGACTGTAACAGTAATCAAGTTGTAAAGTAAATTATTAGTTTCGTTATCTAAATAACAGAAAAAACTATTTTTGTTCTTAGGACGAGGGAGATTTACGCGAAGAAATCATAATGAAAGAGGCTGGGTATAACTCATATAACAAGGATTATGAAAAGGTAAACTGATCGTAAAAAATGATTTACTTTTAATTTATAAAATTAAAACTCACAATCCTAATTCAAATAATCATATAGGACAATAAATTTATACGACAATTTATCAGAATCAGAAAGAGAATCATTCAAATACATTTTTCCCTCGAAAAGTAGTGTTGATAGAAAAGAAGTATATTTGACAAAATGATCATCCGTCATGTTCCACACAGAAATTTTGATGAATCAAAAGTAGTGTTAAAATATTATATATTTATAGAAATTGCTGATAAAAACGATAGCGATTTGAATACTCGAGCCAGAGATTTTATGAATAGAAAAAGTAGAAAAATTTATATTACGGTTCAGCTTCACATTGAAGTGAAATTTTTGTCTATCCAACAAATGCGATTCACATTTAAACTAGATTGTAACTTTTTTATTCGAATTTCTATGCTTGTTTTATGGTAAAAGCGTTAACTTTTCGTTTTACAACTCATATATGCAATTACTATTTATTACTGTTTTTTCTTTAAAACTAACAAGATGATTCATAGGTTTTATCGAACGTTAAATAAACTTTAATAATGAATGTGTAACTACTAGCGATTGTATATATATGCTGTCTTAAGTTGACGCTATATGTAATCAAAGGTATTGTCGAATACTATACGGGTGATTTTACAATATGGGAACTTATATTGTATTACGTAGGATTAATGTTTTTAATTAAATAATGAAATCAAATTTCTATTTGAGTTTCACTTATTTATCCTGATATACATTATTCCATGTTAATATTTTTCGGATTCAAATGCAAATGGTGCGATCGTCTCGCGGTATCAGACTGTTTGCTAATTTGGCTGCTGAAGACTCAGTCTGATCCAGCCTGGTTTCTTGTTCAGAATGAATGCGACCTGTGTTATTGTCATTAAGACCAATATATTTGGAGGAAGCCTTATTTATCCCAACTATACTGTGCAAGCTGTATCATTTGTTAAAGTTTTTGATATTGGGAAATGAAAAAATTCGAATTGTATTTCATTGAATATTGATTTTATTGACTACTACGATGATATTTTAGAAAAAGAATAATAACAGACCAATAATGAAAAACAATTATTATTCTTTTTCTTTCGTATAATATTTATCAATAACATTACAAACTTAAAACATTAAAATATTTGAATATCAACGATACAATAGAAGGGCATTGTTTTGACTTGCTACCTATAAAATTACATCAACTTATATCAGAAGTACAGCTATCATCTTGACAATTTCGAAGCGCATTTATAATAATTATAAATATATATATATTAAAATCAATTCGTTACTTCGTTGATCATCAAAATATCGTTTTGTGTAATCAAGAATGCAAAAACAGAAAGAAATATACTTATTTCATCCTCTTTGCTGTTGACCGACTACACTTGTGCAAGAAAAAGGATCGCGGTGACTGTCAGTATATGTCTCGTTCAAACCATATTTTTTGAATAAATTCATTCTTGAAACAAACAATTTTGATCTATTTATAAGTTGTTATATTTAAAAGAGAACACACCCTAAAAGGGATTTTGTTTCAAATTTGTATGATATTACTATAATTATATAACATATAAATTAATCCGATGCCCATTACGAAATTTAGCAACATTTTGATAAAACATGAACGCCCATGAAAAACTTGACGATTAACGCTGAATTTCAAAACAAGCTGGACGATTAGGCCAAAGAATTGTAATAACCAATTACGTTTGTGTATCATCTTTACTTCAACAAATATGGCTTTGCAGTTGCACATGCGAATCAATTTCATCGAATTAATCAACAAAAACAACTAGAATATTTGACTAGAACTGGTAAGTTAATACCATAAAATTCAATACAAGTTCTGATACTTGGAAAGATCTTTTTAGTTATTATATCGTGCGAGTTTGTATATAAAAATGTCATTCCGAGTGTATTTTAATAAGAGCAGACTGTAAAGGCATCGGCAATCGAGAAATTTGTTGTTTCATTTTGAATAATCGGATCAATCTGTTTACCTATAGATCGACGTATCGGATCTCGCTGAAAGCAACATTCAATATAAAAATGGATTTGCGCCGAGAAATCACTAGAATATTAAATATATTACTCTCATTAATTTAGCTTGATAGCCAAATTTTCGTTTTGACGTTGCGCACTGCGGGTTGTGATGTCAGTGCAATTTTGAGCGTTTTTATATGCTCGTATCAGCAATTTGAAAGCAAATGATGTAAACTGACGAATTGCGGCCCGCGAGACTCGGCGAGCGATTTGTTAAATGATCATTCTCATATATTTTTTATCCATATTTTCATTTTTTGGGTTTTTATAATTTTATGTCGGAAAGGAGGAAGACGAAAAGCTACTGATTTACGCTGAACTTTGATAAAATTACAATGATGCTCCGGTTTAGTAAAAAAATATCAAAAACTGTGAAAAAGGAAACGGCACTTATAAAAAGTATTTTATTCTTCATCAATCTCTTCTCGCGTTTTCAACTTGCTACTGGGTAGCGAGATGAAGTAAAAGATAATAATAAAATCAAAACGTTGGCCAAAGAGATCGTGACTTCATGCCAAGTTTGCAAAGACAGGTGGAAATTGAAACGCAGACGGCGCTAGGATTAACCGATCAAATAGTTTTAAAATTGTAAATACAAAATGACCCCTGAAAAAACTACAATTACTGAAATCGTGTATATTCTTTGAAACTTGCAACGTTAAATGGTTCGAAATTGTTTGCCCCCATAAATATATTAATACCACAACTTGGCAAAAGTTTAATGTTACCCTACTTGTTTAGAAATCTTTTAATACTAAGTCAGCTCAAACTTGAATAGAGTTCAACTTGAATCTCTTTAGATTTAAAATCAATCTTTGCGTCGTCTACGAAAAATCAAGTTATGCTTGAAAAATTGTTGTGTATATATAAATTTATACATTTTTGAGCTTAGAGTTTAAGAGAGACATTTTCCACGCGGTTTTTGAAACAAAAAGAAAAATTTGAATGTAAACGCAAGTACGGTTGACAAGTTGTAGGTGATTATGGGCCACAGAGAGGAAAAGGAAGCAAAGCGATCGTAAATTGAGTTTCGCTCTAAGTTTCGCTGGTGGCTTATGGTACCCGATCATTGACCGTATCCATATACTTGATGAAATCTAATAACAACAATAGACATCGCGATCCAACAGCCAAGACTTCGACAATCGACATCGTATCATTGTTCAGTTTTAAATTGAAATTTAATTTCGAATTCTTTCGACAAAAGCGTTACATAGAACTTTCAACGAGACCTCGGTTTAGCAGGAAAAACACCTTACTATAAATCGTATAACAAGAAACAACTATAAATATATAATATGTATGTAAGTACGTCGCACTTATTAAGTGAGTCGATCAGTTGACTCAGGCGCGACTGATTTGTATCGATTTGATTCAAAATTATATTTATAGTTTGTCTTCATTTATATATATTTATAATCAATATCATCATTATCATACTCAATGGACAATTAATTCGTATGACAATGATATCCTTGCTGTTTTCTTGCCGTGTTAACATCATTTTTGCAACTCTTTGCTCGACTTTAGTCATCCGAGGTAAATAAAAATCGTAGAATAGAATGTTTAGTATTCTCATCCATCATAACGTATATAATAGTATATTTATATTTATACGAATATATCAATGGCGAGAAAATCGTAGTGTAGTAGCAATAATATACATATGTAAGTGCGGATAACCGCGCATGCGCGTGTGAGCGCCCTCTGTAACGATGCAAAATGGATTCTCACGTGCGCACGCGCACCGCGTTAATCAATGACGATGACAGACAACTTCAATAATTGTAATAAATCAAAAAAGTCGACAATTATTTTGGGTTTTTTTTATACAACAATCACACGTAGAAGCGACGAATTAGAGTAGTAGAAATAACTATTTTTAAGAGTTTAATTCATATTTATCGTTATTTCATCATTTACGTTGCTGCTTTTCCGTTGTTACTGATGATGAGAGATGGTCGCGAGATTCGCCGCTGGTCAATCGAACTTTGACTTGCTTTGACGCAATCTAATCACGTGCCACCTAACTCAAGAATATAAACAATATACCTTTTACCAATATTGTATACGTATTTAATAATACGGGTTTGAATTCTTTTACACTTTATTCGCTAATGTTTCCTTTCATTTTCTTTTCTGTTCTATATCTTATTCTCCCTTCGCTTCTATCGCCGTTTACACGCACATATCTTATGGCTACTTATGTGAAATATCGTAATCGTAAAGGATTTACGAATGTGTAGAAAGATTCATCGCATTATTAATGAAGTAAATTCGATAAAAATTCAATCTGAATTTCCTATATAATTTTTTATTTATCTACTTCCTCATGTGCTCTTCTTGGCTCTTATTTCATTGCTATCGATTTCTATATCCAAAAATTTGCGGCTTTGCGTTATCCTTTCGGTTCACTTTCTAAGGATTTGTATTGTATTTATGTTCACACATTATCTCCATGTAACATTAAATTATTTAAAGAGAGTACGACAGAGAGCGCAAAGAATTTGACTATGATTCTATTATTAAAACTGTCTCCTTTCTTTCGTGGTTTCTTCTTTTTTTGAATTTTTTGTTGCTTTTTTATATTATGTTGTCGGTCTTTCATATTCGTCGTCCTAATAATAAGGACACGCGTATAGAGGTTCACCTAAATATGCAGGATTTATATGCGCAATCTGTATACAATCTTACTTGTACAAGATTTGCATTTATTTATATTATTTATATATATATATATATATATATATATATATATATATATATATCCATATTAAAAGAATTAGTTTCTTATCGAGCGTATGTATATACATATATATGCGTGTGTGTTTATAAAAAGGATTGAACAATAATTATTAAATTAAGCAATTCGCTTGCGCACGCAAAGGCTGTACACAGTCGGTGCCGAGGGTATCTGCGAAATGCGTAAGTCGGCAATTTTCTTTCAACGTGTATTCAAGCGGCACTTTATCGAAATTCGAATAACTGTTTTCGTGCGATTACTCATGTCATCCTTCTTTCGCTATCGGACCGATGATCCGCCAACTATTCGCTTTCCCAATTCATATGCTTCAAATTTAGTGCCTTATAAGCTGAAAATTGAGCAATTCAAAGTGGGTGACGGAATGAATTTGTTGAATTTAGAAATGTTTGAAATGTAACAATTGAGGAGAGATATTGTCGAAAGTGATTATATCTGATCATATACCATTAATTACCCTGTTTTAGACGATTGAATTACGCTGATTGCTCATAGTCTACCGTACAGGGTGAATTTCAACTTGCCCATTGATTGCGGCAAATAAAGATCTCAATCAGTTATTAGCATACAAATACAAGAACGAGATACGAAATTGAATTCATAAGATCTTAAAACCATTTTTCTGAAGCTATCACTGATTTTTTGTTTCATTTTATTCGTTTAATACGAAACGCTTTCTTCTCTTCGATGAGACGTTCATCTCATAGACGTTTGTATCGACCATTTTAATTCTACTGTAAGCTCATAAACATACAGAATCTAATTAAGAGGTTGAATTCATGCTACATCCTTGCGTTTACGGAAAAGCGAATGGAATGGTCTGAAAGGTGTCCAACCGCGAATTAAGAAGGTATGTAATCGATCATCTGTTGCCAAAGCAAAAGAAGGATGTATACAATTGTCCAATCATATGAGATCGGTTCGAAGTAAGCTTAGCCGTTCTTGGCTCATACTCATATAAGGACAAAGCTCCAAAGACGAGACTAATGTCTGCTCAATCAGTCGTTATTGAATCGTCATGATGTACGTTATGTATATAACGTTAACGTTATGTAATATCCAAATAGGATTAATTGAAACGTTTAATTCCGCGGTAGAAAAGGTTTTTTAGACGATATAATAGATGGGCGATGTTGTATTCGCCAGTAAGCGACAGTATCACGATACGGGTTGGCTTTAAACACCAGAAGTTGCAAATACTATTTAGGATGACTGCCAGGGAAGGCGAGTTTAGAGATCCAACGATTTTACTAATGGTTTCACCTTATAGCTTTAGCAAATTATCTAGCTATCACCCAAACGTCTTTTAAAATGCTTTCTGAGTGTAGTAATTCAATTTTGAATCTTCTGATATTTATGTAACAATTAAACAGAAGCTGCTCAACATTCAATTTATCTGTACTCGGATTAGTTCTTTGATTAGTTTGTAAGTTTTAGTTACTGAAACCTTCCAAGTAGGTTCTGCCTTTCCTAGCAGACCAAAAACAAACTGAAGCTTTACTCGAATTAAATGTTGACCGTAATACGAGCGTCGAAGTGGACCCAGAAACGTGTATACACGCGTGCTACCCGACTAAGTGGATATGCACTTTTCAAAATCGACAAAATAGTCGGTTTGAATTAGAGCGATTTAACTTTGCGCGCCAAGTGACGATGTCAGATGTTGCGAATTTATCCTTTAACAAGACAGAAGAAAGAAATACATTTTTTGTAAAAAATAGTGTATAGATATGATAACACACCTGTGAATAACACACTGAAATATTGAAAACTGAATCTCACTCCACACTCTATAAACCTGTAACTTGTGGGGAACGGCAGACCTGACAACGACAAATTCTCGTTTTAATAAAAGTTAACGTCAGCTCCGACATGTCTCTGAGATATATAGACATATCTGCGACTTGGTACGCAATTGATTTTCGTGTTAATAAATCAACTTTCATCCATTAACTTTTCTTAAATTGTACATTTATACGACCCAGTCACCAAAGGATACAAATTGAAACAAAATACGACCTCGGACTCTATTTGCCATTTTTGTTATTTTTGCCTTACGCTTATTTCGCAATGAGTTAAGTAGCAGTCTTGGAACTTTGAGACTTTATTTCAAGGCTTGAACTAACCGAAGTTATGTTAATACGAAATTTTTACTATAAATAGATTCACATGCTCAATCGCGAGCTGTAGAACGATCAACGCACAAATACATACAAGTCTCTACCAGCTCGTCCTTTGATTGCACCGTTTAAAGTACACTAAAACAGGTACTGAATGCGAGAGCCGCTTTAGATTATTCTACGTGTTTCTCTTTCATTTTAGGTACTTCAATTCATTTTTTATACTTTACTCTTAGAATTATGTATGCTTATCAAAACAAAATCTATGACTACTTTACTTTGAAAACGTTGAATGCTATTAATCGTTTTAGATAAAATCTTCTAATCGCAAATAAATTCTAAGAGTTAAGTACATGTTTGAATTAGCAAAATACCAAGTGTAAATGAAAAAAAATGTGCTGGATCGAAAGTTCGTTTGTATGTTTGTGGACCCTGAAAACCACGCAGTACATAAAGAGTCTAAATGAAATTTAAATTTTCGCAACTCCTCATAGAGCTGGGATATTCATACATAATTCCAATACATTACATCTCAAAAATCATACAAGTGTACATAGATTAAATGTAACTTTAAAAATGTTCAATAACGTCGTGATTTTTTTACCCTTTTAGAATAATGATCAAGAAATTATATTCATCAAAGTGAATGAATCTTATAGGTGAGGAATGGCAATAAAATAGAAACAATTGTTATAACATTCGCGCGGAAAGAAAACAATGCAAAATAGGGAAACTGACAGAAAAATTACTCTTCCTATAAAAAGGCCACGATATTTTCAAAGTAAAATAATGAACCTTGAAAATTGATATAATATAGATAAGAATTATGCAATTTTTCGGTGATAAATTGTTCCAATTTTATGTAAATATTTTAAACCTAATTCACACAAATGTATGCGGTTTTTCGGCTATCAGGGGACTGTTGTCGTGCGGAAAACTTTGGTGCTGCTGATTTCTTGGATTTCTTTTCTTGCCCTCAACATTCGGTAGGGAACTGTCTTCTTCGGCAGCCTTCTTATTTGTGATTATAAGCAAAGGGCGAAGGTCCTGTTACTGCACTTCGGTGATAATGCACGTTTTGCCATTTGTTATCTTTTTTGTGCCAAATTCGACTTTCTTCACTTTGCTGGGTGTGAGCCACGCCTTGCCTGTTTTATGCAAAATTATTTAGTAAAATACAATCTTTGCCAAGACGAGTATAAATTATTTTTTCAAAATACTTACTTGTCTACGAACTGAGTGAGCCTGACATACGCAATGCATGCAGCATCTTCTCCTAGAAGGTGTACTTGAGGATTGAGTATCGTTGTGTTAATGGCCTTGCTATTTTTCCCGAAAACTGCGAAAAAAGTTTCAGTTAGCACATTTTCGATTTATGAAAACAAATGTTGTATCGCATTGTCAATCATGCTATGTCAAATATTTATTTTCAAGTGAAAGTATATAGAAGAAAAATGCATGATATAATTGAAGCTGATGAAAACAAGAGAAAAATAATATTGTTGAGCAAAAAACTTTCATCATACAGAGATATAAAAGAAAGAATTATAATAACGTGATCAATCAATTACATTATTAACTATATAACTGTTGGAACTTACAATCAGATCGCGCATGTTACAAACAATGTGCAATATAGTTTAATCGAACTTGCAAAATATTTTGCAGAAGAATAACGATATTGTCTGGGTAAGCGTATTCTTATCAGGCAAATTTACACTAACTAAGATAACAGATGTAATGAAAATTATTTGAATTGCACCAACATTTTTACGTAACAAACGTCTTTTTACCCAAAGCGCGATTAATGTTGCACTGAGCTGCTTTTATACCGATGTGAAAAAAAGAATTATAAATTGAAACGTTACACTCGGAGCTTGAAGTAAACTATAATTGGAGGAACTGATATAACCGTTGTAAATTTAAATTCCATAATTTTCATGCCAAAATTTAATATAATTACGAATAATTTACTAAGCAACACAATAATTAATTCTATCTCTAGTTTCAATATGAACAACTTCATTATTATAATAAACTTGTTTAAATTTTTTTTAATATTCAGTCTGGTGCAATATTGTTATACAAGATTATAAAATAGAACTAAATTTATGTGTAATTAAACGACCAAAAATTGTCTGCAATATCAAAACTGAAAATAAAAAATTATGACGATCAATAAACAATCAATTTCTCTTCATTTCTTTTTTCATTCAACCGTTACGTCGCGTTCGGTATAATTTGAATAAGCTCATCGTAAAAAAAGTTATATTTATTTATTTATTCATTTATAAGCAACAGCAAAACTGGTAAGGTCTACATCTTATTATATCTTAGTTATAAATCAAGATAAAAATGGGTTTTTTGTTATGTAAAACGTATTCACTCACAGATGCAAGAAAGAAAAAAGTTCAAACTGAATAAAAAATATAACAAAAGCAAAGAATACGTTTGTTCGCAAAATATCAAAATACACGAATGAAATCGAAACTGTTATGAGGATCGAAGAATGAAAATGTAACTTAAATAACAAAGTAGCACGTTATTATCGATGGTTGCGTAGATGAAACGCCAACTTTCACCTTTTAAATTGAAACGATTTCAAGAAAATTGAATTTTATAATCAAATTAAATTCCTTGATAAGAAAGTAACTTGTTTATCATAAAACTCGATTAAATTTGTCATATCGTATTTTTTCACTTTTCGTGCCTTCTACTTTGTTCAGAGCAATCAAGTTTATAATCAAGCATGCTGGAACCATAAATTGAGGTTGTGCACAAATAATCGAATTGATTTAAAGTCAAAGCAAATTGATTTTATGAATTTATAGGACAGATAAAAATTGATTGTTCACATTACTTTTTCGGAAGGAATCGAAAGGGGCATCGGTTATTGCGCATGTATAGTGTAGTAAGCAAATAAGATATAATTACCATTATCAAAGTAAAATTTGTGAAATTCCATTCCCTCGACTAAATTACCTAGAGCCTCTGGATCGAATGCGGTTAAATGTGGATCACAGATTTTCCTGAAAAAAATGAGCTGCCATTAATCATTTATTGCTAAATAAACATGTTTGTGTGGCTTTTTTACAATTATTTCAATTTTAATCGGTTTTATTGTTTAAAGAACTGAAATGCGAATGAATCAAATGAATTTAAAAAGAAAAAATGCACAATTTTTTCTTGGTAAAACATGAAGTTAAGAAGTAAAACAGAATATAAATTGTAGGTCTACGGAAAATGGAATTAGGGTTTCTCGTTTGTGAAAACTTACGTGTATGCTTCAAAATCACCAGTGTTGATGCTGTCGATCAGCTGTTCAGTCATCTTTATGATTTCCTGTCGGCGAGCTGGAATCGTCATAATATCAAAGTCAGTATTTGCTTCGAGCTGGTCTGCACTCTCATCGGACTCTTGCCGATACATCGTACAGCACAACAGCTACATGCACAAAATGTTTTAAACATCTACCGGCTGCGCAAATTCAACGTTTCCGTGGCACCATGTCAAACCAACTTCTTGCAGTCATCATTTCTATCTATTATTCTGTATCGATTCTCTTTATTGCCACTGTTCCACAATGGCCGCCACTTTCCACGTCTATCGAACCGTTCTTTTTTTCTTTCTACCCAATGTCATACTACAATTAAAGAACAGCATATGTTCACTAGTCTGTATCGAAACGATATAAATATTTCCCTCGATCTAAAATCTCGACAATGATATTTTATGATATATTATTCTATTTGTGTTGCTTTTCAAGGAAAGAAAGTTTCTTACAAATAGTTCAAAAGAAATGGCACACAGGTTGCTTTATCATAAAAATATAATGAACGAAACTGTTTAACTTTGTATACTTTGTTTCCTTCAAAATTTCGCGATGACTAATGTGACCACCACAGTTACTACCACCACAACAATCGATTGGTTCAAAATTCGGTGATTAGCAACATAACAACAAGCTCTGGGCAAGTTGCTTGTTTCAGCATGTCATCTGTTTACTTGATGACTCATTCCTCACCGAACTTAACTAAAATCAAACCTACTAATTTGACCAACCGGGCAGATCCTCTCATTCAGTCTACGATGCTGTCTAAATTGTTCTGTCGTCATTCCAAAATCAATCTCTTCTTTTTTCTTCAACTCTCAAACTTTGATTATCACGCATTTTCGATAAATTGATCAACAAGTCAAATTCGTGATTAGTTCGTAACTATCAAACTATTTTATGAGTTTCTGAAACTCGATGCTACTTGAGAATTATGATGAAGTTAAAAAATGTCACATATTTTTTGAAATCAATAGAAGATAAATGATAACAGAACTTTCTTCTGTTGTGATATGCTTTGAAAAGTGAAACTTTTCATACGAAAATTAAATGTGATTTTTTTTGTTTATATACACAACACGTACTCTGGTTTTATAAATAAAAATTTAATCAACACTTCTATGGCTAGAATATTGATCAAAAAATGATCGAAAAATGAGGTTCAATTACGTTAAAGTTTGTAATTGGAAATCTTTGGTGAAGCAAGTGATCATTTACAAAGTTAGCGCATTACCTGAGCTCTGCGAATTCGTCGAAAGCTGGCTGCAGGTCTTGATAGGACAGACGCTTCTTAAGTCTACAAGCATACACCTTCCTCATTAAACACATGGTTATGTAAATAAATTTATTTACAGAACGTTTTGCCAAGGCATTGAGCAAGTAGAAGATGCGTGACGTCACGTAGGTTGGCTCTTTTATATTGACAATAACTTTCATATAAAACATTCAACACTTTTTGTCAACTTGAACAAATGCGCACGTGCATTCGAATCTGTATCAATATTTGTATGAGAAAATTATTTGCAATACGACTGAATCTTTCGCAACGCTATATTTTTGTTTTCAGAGTCATTCTTGATGTCTCGGGAAGTATAGATAAAGTGAATAACTTGGATCATTTACTAACCGGAGTTGATTTCGTTTTCTCCTGTTGTATTTTCCTCTTTCTTTTTTGTTTATTCAATTGTTTGTTTTTCGACGGCTTGTGGCCGTTGGAAAAAACGTCTGACTTTCCTCATGCTAATTATTTCAAATATTCAGCCTATGTTGAGTTATCGAATACTCACGGAGGAAGATGCGAAGGTGCCATATTTTTTAATTATAACTATATAATTCAATTTTCTCTAAATTTATATAACTTCAAATTACATATCGAGAGCCAATTTTTGTTTCGACATCTTTAGCCAAGTGAAATAGATTGGTTCCAATAAAACGCAAAAAGTCAATATCTTCAGTGTCAATTGTGCCTCCAATATTTGAATAGGAGTCGAATTATTATCTTTCTTACACAGAGAAAAACTGACACTACAAACCGATAGAAAAATCGCTACGAATTCGTTATACTAGACGCTACGGTGCTTGATAGAACAAATGCTACGAGACCCGTTGCTTCTAATACTACGATTTTTTCTCTGTGTACATGTCTTTCTTAATCATAAATTATCTTCGTAGGTCTAAATTTTTATGTTCACAATTTTAGCGCGAATACGGTTATATTTTTAAAATACACTTTTTTATGATTCCAAAGATCGTCTGTTAAAAATACTACAGTCCTTGGCTTTAATTTTACTTCATTTTTGCATTAGACTCGATTTATTCATAAATTGTTATTTCTTGACAATGTACATTTAACCACTAACTTAATATTTTTATACTAGATTAATCAACAAATCTGTGCTACAATTTCGTACACCTAAACCAAATTGATTGAAAAAAACATTAAAAATAATAGTTATATTCATAAATCTGCCACTGTATATTAATTTCATCGATAGCCTTCATTACTGAATTGGAGTGAAGCAAGTAGTTGAACCGCTTTTACGTCAGACAGTCATACCTTGCAGTGACAAGAAAGTATGTATTACTTTTTTCACGAGTCAGGTCAGGAATTTCGTGTCATAACTTTCAATTGACTCATAAAAACAAGCAACACGTACTATTTCAAATAACACTTGATGCTTTGACACATATTTCAACAAAAAATTATACTTATTTATACTTTTCTTTCTATTCCATAATTCTTATCGATTAGTAAAAAATGTAATCGTAGTAATAAATTACTTTTGAAAAGAGAAAAATTTGTTTGTGGTTGCACAACATAGATTGTACAAGAGACAGAAATGTATGAGACTGTTGGGGAGAAATCGTCGTTGAATTTGAATGAGAAGAAAAGCTTTAGTAGTGAAACGCTCTCAAAACAAGGTGCAGCGTTTAGCGCAGCAGTTGTGGTCCTTGGGATTTAGCTTGAGAATCTTAATATCGTCACCTTGGGCAGCCTTACCGTCATCGCTATCGCCGAGCTGGATGTAGTCGCCGCCTTCGCCAGTAACACGTCGAGGACTTTCTGGCTCTGATGCAAGACGTCACATGCAAACGTGCAAGCGCAAACATATGAACAGATACAGTATAGAAACAGCTATCGCATTTAGAAACTCAGTTACAATATAACGCATAAGCCTGATGATTAAAGCGTCTTCGTGCCTGCTTTAACGAAAATGCACTTTCCAAACAAATGACTTTTCAAACTATTGTTTTATACGCTTTCAAACGCACAGGAAGATTGCCAGTAACTTTTTCGAATTGTGATCTTTCTATGCATTGTTTTACTTTGGATGGAACAGTCACGGTTTTGGCAAAGTAACAATATACATCAAAGGCATATTTACAAGGAGCTTTTAACCCATCGAAGGCACACTAGTGCGAATTCGCACCAAAAACAAAGATACCAAAGTGCTGTTTTTATGAGCTAGACAAGGACACTAAAAAAGTGTGCCTTTCACGGGTTAATCAAGTGAAAAGTTCCAATTTAAACCAAATCAAACTATTTCGATTTCAATTAAATTGAATGTCGATCGTGTATTTGCCGCATTTTTTCTGCCTCTGGGAAGATTTTTTTTTTACATAACGGCGCTTTTAACATTATAAACATTATATACTCAATTCAAAATTACTTCTCTACTGAAGGATTTCTATTCTAAATGGTGCTACCTGATAAGCGCAAACTGAAATTATATGTAAATTTCAACGTCTAGATAATGTTTATATGTTACAGACAATTTCCGAAATCTGGCAATGTCGACAATGACTAGTCAATGATAGGTACGTATAATATTGCCCGATTCGAGTTAGGCAAAGATGGATCTGCTATGGATTCACAAAATCAATCTTTATTTCCAAAATTTCAAATCGAAAATTGACAGAATTTTCATACAAAAAAAATGATTTGATTTACTCTATTCTTTTATTTTATTTACTTAATGACATACAAAGAGTTAAAATGGAAACAAGAATTGCGTATTTTGTTATTTATATTTTTATGAAATCATTTGGCATATTTTTCGTTTCAAGCATTATATTGTAGAAATTATGTTGATTAACGCATTCGATTCATGAGTACGGAGACATTGCCAATAACATATATATATTTAATTTATTCTTCAATCAGCTATAAGATTACAGGCCGACAATCTAATTATACAGATTGTTTGAGTTTAATTTAACATATGAGCAAATCCAGAATTAACATGCACTTAGCGGTTCAAAAAATTAAAAATTGTTGGACATTAGGCACACTCTTGAGATTTTTTTCTCACGATCTAGGTGTCAAAACAAGATACAAAAATGGTGCGGCCCACCTTGAAACGAGTGGCGACATACTTTTAAAATTAAATTAAGTTATAGTGATTTTTGCCAAAAAAGCAACAAAAAAGCATGTAAAAAGTAACTCCAAATTTGGTTTCTTTCAAATTTTACGTTTTTTATCGATTATGGGGTGTTGTACGTTCTATCAAAGTCATTCAAATACCGAAAACGAAGTATCAAAATATTTCTGTGTCTCAATTTTAGTACTATGACCAAGAAATTTGAGTGAATTAAGTTAATCGCTCTTTTTCTTCCAATAAAATACGAAAAGTTGGTACAAAAAGACACATAACTTGCAAAAAATATTTGTCTAATACTTCTTCAAACCTTATACAACCATATCAAACTCGACCTTCACCCCTCACTCCCTGTCCGGATTGAGGGTGGTTCCATAGAAAATTAAAAAAATTAGAGTTTTTTAAACCCCTATTTTTTATTACAGATTCGGATTCCTTATGAAAAAATAAAACGATTTTATTCTTATCATTTTTCTGTTTTTACGATAGATGTCGCTGTAATCGTAGGAAATAAATAATTAATAAAAAATCGTTCTCTTGTGATTACAGCGCCATCTATCGTGCAAAACAAAAAAAATTATAAGAATAAAATCTTTTTATTTTTTCATTAAGAATCCGAATCTGCAATAAAAAATCGGGGTTTCACAAACTCTATTTTTTTTCATTTTTTATTTTCTTCTTTTTTAATTAAAAAAGTATGTCGCCACCTGTTTCAAGGTGGGCCGCACCATTTTTTCATCTTATTTTGACACCTAGAACCTGAGAAAAAAATCCTAAGAGTGTGCCTAATGTCAAAAAATTGTTATTTTTTTGAACCGCTAAGTGGATGTTAATTTTGGATTTGCTCATATTCATTTTTAATTTTAACAACTTCTTTATTATCTATTACATTTTTTTCTGTTCAATAGATGTTGATAGAAAGGTGACCCTTGTATCCCTTGTAAAAAGATCCCTATATTGTCCATATAAGAATAACATATTAACAATATATGAACAATATATTGCCCATATATGGACAATGTATTGTTTTCAAACAATGTATTAACCATAGGGGAGAAACAGTATGTTTCGACAGTGCAGGACGTTTCGACAGTGCAGGACGTTTCGACAAGTGTACTAAAAATAGTAATAATTAATAATTTCGTCTGATTTTTTCAAGTTATATTCCTATCGATAATTTATAACTACTAAAAATGAGAATGATACAAACATTGTACTTGAAAATAAAAAATAAATACGATTTTGACAACTAGAAATAAAATATGGTAGCTGCTGTATTTGTTTATTTATTTTTAAACGATTGAATAATTTAAAAAACTTTTAGTCCTAAGTTGTTCTTCAAAATCACTTATAAAAGTTAAATGAATATTTTTAAAGTTTGAAAAACGTTAAACATTTGGTAAATAATTATTTTTAGCAAAAAGTGTGCTTGTAGGAGGTTTCGACAAAACATTGTTTAAGCAATAGACAATTTATTTATTTGGCATATTTTTATAATGCAGACATCTAATTAGCTAAATTTGAACCAAATCGGCAACAAAAACTATGAAAACAAAGATATTATTGATAAAATCAATATTTTCTGACGTTTTTCATCGTTTCTAACCATAAAATCAAAAAATTATAATAAGCAATGTTACATTAAATTTTGCAGGTTGAACATACTTATAGATTGTGACAAAAGGATAGTTTTTTTATAAAAATTCTTATTTATTAATATAATTTGTTTAAACTTTATTTATTTAGCAAACGACGAAACGTCCTATACAAGGTTTCGAAACGTCTAGCCCTACAGGACGTTTCGACGAAAATGTACTTTTTTGTAATTAAAAAACTAACATCCAAAAATATTTGAATTGTAATAAAAAAAAAGCCTAAATGATCCGAAAAGTTTGAAGATTGATATCCAATTAAATTTTGAATTTAACTACGATGTAGCGCCTTCGTTGATAGTTAACCCCATTAGTTGAGGTTTTGAATTCTTTCTAAATCTCAGCGAATTGCTGAAAAAAGGCCCGTTAAAATTGAAAAAAATCTCATACCACTTGAGCACAAAATAAAAGTTTCTCGCATACACATCTCTCATTTATTGTGTCTCATTGCTATGCACGCTAAATATAAGGACCTGACATAAAAGGGACTTAAATTGATTTTCATCAATTAAGTACATGCGACTCAATCATTTGGACGCTCAATCAAATGAATCTCAAAGCGATGTGCCCTGAAAAAACTGGGTCTAATTTCTACGCGCCTTAAATATTACGAATCTGAAATATAATAATCTAAGGTACAATTTTTTTATTTATTGTACCCCATAAGCATGAATTTCATTTCATCGGATGTAAAATAAATGTGATTCAACTACACGGAGCAAAAAGAATAATAAATGTTCTTATAGAATGAGAAAATTTTTAACATTTTTTAATGTTACCAGTGACATATACTCGAAAAATACCACCGAATGATACTCAACTCTAATAAATGATGCTAAAACAAAGCCTAAAAATTATACGGTTCAATGTTTTTTTTTCTTATTCAAATCAGAAATTTTAGAATTAGAAATGTTAAAATTTGACACGTCGAAATCTCACAGTATAATATAAACACTCTACCAAATTGTATCAAGTAATGCCTCTAATTTTAAAATGTGAAAATGATAATTTTTCGTAAACACCTTTCGTCAAATTTTAGCATTTAAAATGTTAAAATTTGATATATTATGATTTCATTTATTGGAATCAAAGCTACCAAATTTTATAAAGTAATTTCTCACAAATTTTAACATTCAAAATGTTAATTTTTGTCCTGTGTATTTTGATACACAAAAATTCCAATTCGTGAATAGTTATTTTGTAAGTTATGGTTTACGTTAGTTTTTCTCTTTATTCTATTTTTTTTTTGAGATGTTTACTGATTTGTTATGGGTTTGCGATTTGTTTACTTTTACTTCGACAGAGGTGTCAGGGCGCTATCTTTCTTAATTGATTTACTTGGTATTACGCACATATGTAATAAGCGCCAATGGATCCTTATATACTTCTAGCGTTGTAAAAAGGTACTTGCGAGAAAGATTTTGCTCGTTCACTTGGTCGTGCAATGAAAACAACTTCTCCGATGAAAATTCAAAACATTTGATTCCAATAAATGAAACATAAATAGATCAAATTTTAACATTTTGAATGTTAAAATTTGACGAATGGTGTTTACGAAAAATCAACAAATGCTCCGATGAAATTTCAAAACATTGGATTCCAATAAATGAAACATAAATAGATCAAATTTTAAAATTTTAAATGTTAAAATTTGACGAATGGTGTTTACGAAAAATTAACATTTTTACATTTTAAAATTTATCAGCAAAAATCTTACTTTTATTTATTTGAAAAATTAAAATATTCAAACATCATTTTTTCGCACAAAACATGCTGAAATTTAACATTTTAATATGAAAATGTAAGCTGATTCGAGTCTGTTCCTACTTTGACATTAAAAATGTTAAATTTTGAGATTCTTTCCGCTCCGTGTATATTCAGCACAATTAACAATACACTTATTCAAAAAACTCTTATTCACTTTAAGCACAAGATCAACTTTTCTCAAGGATGAAGATTTGAACAATTAGTGCCTAATTTACATATATAACTAATTCATATCGTGCATCATTTCAAACGAGCTGATAGCTACGTTCTTCAATCAATGAGCAACATATTCTCTAAAATTTCAAATGTCTTGCGCATCAAACACACAAAACGCAAACTTACGTTTGTCAATCCTGTTGCCTCATTTACAAAAATCGCATTCGCCCGCGTCTCATTTCATTTTTCAACATTTGATACGAGTCTGGGAATCCCGTGGGCAATCGGACCTTCCCCCGAATAGAAGGCAACGTTACATTAAATAATTCTTATTAGCAAAAGAGAAACAAACACTAAACTTATAGAAATGAACATGTTATGTACATTTCGTACAGCAAAATAATTGTAAATAATTTAAATATATGTCAGACATTCTTTTTTGAAGTTATATAGACGGTACGTTTACACATGAACTTTTGAATTTTAACAAAGCAAAAAGTATTTTTATCTCATTCATGATGCTGTTTTGAAGTAGAAATCTCAAATAATTTATGTAACTATAAAAATTCATGCTCTATTAAAAGTTATTTGCAAAAAAAAACGATGGTGTCTGGAGAAAGGGGCTTACCAATTTTTTTTTAACAAAAAATCATAACATTGAAAAAACAAACTGGGGGCAAGTATTGATGCTATCAATACTTCGAGTAACTCTCAACACTATTAAAAAAATTAAAACCTCCATAAACAACATATTTACAGTTTATACGGGCTTGGTTGTACATATGTCAAAATTTACTTTTGACTGTCAAAAACAAACTTTTTTCATAAACTAGTATTAGACTTATTGAATTGATTTAGAATTTTGCTCAAGTGTTGCTGATGAGATTTGTGTCGAGTATGATTTTTTTTCAGATTTTTCACTTTATAGTTCTTCTTTAATTGGCTTTGTCTGAAGATAGGACCGTCCGAAGATTTGGCGCTCTCCCCTATGGTCAATAGATTGTCAATATACGGTTTGTAGTGTATGGTCAATAGATTGTCAATATATTGTCAATATATTGTCAATATATTGTCAATATATGATCTTGTTTACAAGGGTAGTTTGCAAATTTTAATACAGTAACCCTAATGTTTGCTACACATTGACAACTATATATAAGTTAATCAATTATGGATACTGTTCATTTCTAACACCGATAACTTTTTTGCCTTTGAAAAGATCTGCTTTTTCGAGCAAAGTACTCAAATCTGCAATTCCAAACAAAAAAAAGAAAATGTTAATATAAATAATGAAAAACCTCGTTCTTAAATGAGTGAAACTTTCAAATTAAGGATTTTATGACATCAGGAAAATGAAATGAAAACATGAGTAAACATAATTAAATAGAAGTGTCTTTGGAAACTTTTATTACATTTTTATCTTTTATAATAGTTTTTTCAATCAACATTACGGTTATTTGGTGATAGATTACTTGAAAATGTTAGTTGGATGAATCATTAAATTATTTTACTCAAATTCATTTAACCGT
Organism: Telenomus remus; assembly: GCA_020615435.1. NCBI lineage: Eukaryota > Metazoa > Arthropoda > Insecta > Hymenoptera > Scelionidae > Telenomus > Telenomus remus. The sequence goes on from CM036336.1 coordinate 6,101,465, forward strand.
TTCACCTTTTTATTGCCTACAATGATTAACTCCCATTTTACATCTTTCATTGTTGAAATCGATTTGAATTTGAAATTATTGTGAGGTCAACGTAAAATATTTGCAAAATTGAATTTCTTGGAGACATTTCGAGTTCAAGTGATTTTACGTGTTTTGCTTGTTTTAAACGTATGCTTGCGCATTTTTATTACAGACATGCGCGAACAATTAGACAAACACTTCGAAGGGTGAAGGGCTATGGTAAAGGAGGCAGTAGGAGAGTGAACCAAAATACAAAATGAAAAAACATTTACAGACCGGTGCTCGAGGAGCTCTGGCGACCTGTATGGTTGTCGTTGTTGTTGTTATTGGTAGCGTTGAGGTAGACGGTTGAGGACGAGGACGGGGACGCGGCGGTCTGGCTGTTCTGGCTGCTGCTGGAGCTGCTGCTGTTGCTTCCGCTGCCATTGCCAGCTAGTCATGCAACCAACCAATCCACATCATATCGGTTTGTTTCTAAGCCCGCTCATGCTAAAAGAGCTGCATTTTGTGTCGCGAAAGCATCGTCTCTTCTCAATTTTACATCTGCCAACATCTGCCCGATCTGCCTATTTCCAACACCGCCCGTTTTATCTTATATTTTTAAAATTAAATATTTGCTGTTTCGCGATTACAGTCTTCCATTTGTCCGCTTTGTCCTCGTAATCGATTTCACCTAAACACACTATAACATCGTACCGATTCCCAGAGATTTTGTAGTTTTCAATGAATTTTGATTACTTAGATATTGAAATATTTTAAATCAAGATATTCGAGTGGACAGATTTAGCAGTCTTGCTCAAAAAACAAATAATTTAACGGTACAATGTTCATCAGTTTTATTAAAGAAATCAAGAAGACAACTTTCAATTGAATGAATTTTGAACTAAAAATCTTGCTGGTAATGAATGTTTTGATCACTGCGACGAAGTCGGTTTTAGATCTCGCATTCGCGCCTCAAAAATGTTAGCCGCAACAAGATTCATAAATAATGCTCAAAAGCTTTGAAAACTGAGCACAATTAGATTATGTCGAAAACAAATACGATAGAAAATGTTTGCGACGACGTCAATGTTGCTGCTCCAGATCATAAGCTACGATTGCGAATTCATCAACATAATCAAGTTGATAATGATCATGGTTAATCCATAGCAAGCGCAAATAACCGAATCCGCATGTTCGAGATTACGAATACAAATGAAATATTACCCAGAGTACATACGCGAAATACCGCCGACAAAAAATGACGACACTTTGATGTAAAAATTTAGCAAAGCATTAAATTTGTATATGAAAAAAGCATGCAGCTAAATTATACAATTGTAATAAAAAGAGGCTTACTTGTAAAAAAATATATAATAAGCATAAGTTTCGATTGTTTAAAACCGTTGACGTCAACTTTGTTATCTTATTGTAAGAAGCATATATTGAGGCAAGAAAAGTTTATAAAGTGAAGTAAACGGGATATATTTTAGTCACACAGTAACCGTTACTATTTGAAGAAGTTTATGTGGGATAATATTGAGACCAATACGGTGCACATGATTTTTTTGTGTTAATCGAATGTGGGTAAATTATGGAATAAGGTTGCAAACATTTCAACTTGGAGAACGTTTCACATAGAACCGACAACAAACACATAAACAAAAATGTTCCACACGTAAACCCACACTTACGGGCCACATTTGATAACACAATTATTTCACAACAAATACGTAAAAAATGTACAGCGAAATATACAGGTATGAGCGGCAATGTGGTACGAGTGAATATAGTTCACATAGTACTTATATTTCAAAATGTGAATATCAAAAATGTGATGCGAAACAGATCAAGTAGAGCAATGATGAACATAAAAGTGTGATAAACACAAAAATGATCAAACTTTATAAGACAAAAAGAGATTAAAAAGTGGCGATACAAATCATGCTCGAATGATTGTTTAAAACAGAAACAAATTATTATCTGACTGACCTGCTTGTCGACGATCAAATTTTAAACGTGAATAAGGCTTTGCGATGAGATGTTTACTTTAACGTTGGCTCATAAAATATATTATCTCCTAGACGAGACACGGTTCATTCATATTTGTCATAATTTGTGGAAATGATTTGAAGATATTCGGTAAACTATAGTTGCATTTGATTAACGATATTTGCATATATGAGAATTTGAATTGTACATCGTTTCATAATGTTTCAATTATTGTTTATTATTTTGTTTTGCATTCGATGGGGAGAATCTTGTTTAATTAATTTTCATCAATCGTTTGTTTCAGTGAGTGTGCTTGCCCAAATGATAACTGTATATATATAAGTCTCAAGTTCATCTGTCATACATTAAATCATGATTTGTAACATGATTTATATCTTTCAGTCGCAAAATTGGCATACAAAATATGAATCGACAGCGAGATATCTGTTTTCATTGCGTTTTACTGTGAGAGCCTTCTACTGTTTCTAGTCATGGATACTGCATTCGAATTAATGGCGGTCATGGCAAGACATCTTTTCACTGTCAGTATATATAGCGATAGTCATGTACGTTGATCGATGGAAATACCGGTCATCTGTCAACGCACAAGTGAAAATTATCATGCGTTATAGTACCTGCAAAACCATCGCCACTGAGCTAGAACACACTAATCTCTAATTATGACAACAAGTGTGACATTATAACGTCATTCGAATAATCATACACTTAATACCCTGCCACTTGCCAACCGTGTCATTTTCCCCTTTCCCAGCATTTTATTTTTCATTTCAGAGTTAATTACAAAAAATTGAACTATTGAGAAAATGTTAATATGCTTTACTGCGAAATTCATTCAAACGGTTAGAAAACAAAAATTCACACGAAGGAATCGTAGATTAGTTCAAACCTCATTAAGAGATTGAAATTGAACAAACTGAAATGAAGGCATTGATGTGAATGTATCTAAGGGTGATTGAAATTGAAAAATGTTCCTGGGATTCAATAAAAGCAAGATTATACCAACGGAATCAAAATTTTAATTGGGAAGCATTAAAAATTGATCCGCGTAACTGGACAAATTGAATATGCATGGGACATTGTGGAACGAGAGCTGAACATTAGTGTATTAATTCGCTCAAGGAAAAGTAAGCCTTCGGGAAAACGATTCTCCTTCGATCGATATTATTAAGTTTAAACAAAATCCTCCTGGTTGACTCCGTATCCTAATTTAAGGACGTGTTATTCAATCAGAAATAAGTCAACTGGATTTATTCTGAGCTCTACATGTCAAGCGTATTTTGTTATGGTGCGATTAATGTTTACAATGTTTACAATATCCTTCAAAATGTCTTTTTATGAGTGTTAAATAAAAACAACAATTTATCAGAATGTTTTTTTTTCGAGGACCAAATGAGTCTAGACTCTGTGTGTAACGCGTAATTTCTTGTAGTTTATCAAAAAGACGGTAGCATTTTTGAATGGACATAAATTTCGTCAAGTGGCCTGTTACACTTCGTTACATTCGCAACTGCAACTCCTCCAAGCGACACATGTAATGTTGATGACAAAACTACTCGTAGTGGTTCTTATCAGTACGTGTAGCAACAAAAAAACAGTGAATCAAGTTGCGACGGATGCTCCGTAGTCTCCATTGACTTATCATTAATACTTTTCTTGAAAATTAATCGAAATAATTTAAAATTAGTAATCGTTTACACTTGAAACACACTGGCTTTCGATTTAAAGCTTTAATTTTGATTTTTGGACATATCAGTTGACTCGACAATTATCCTGAATCGTTTTCACCGAAAATCTCAAGAAAAAAAATGATTGCGGAAGGAATTAGAGATTGTAAGTTTGACTTAAAACATGTATGGCCGTTTCATTGCAAATGGATTTTGAGTTGCAGACACCTCTAGAACGTTACCTTGCGTGCCCTGAAGGAGCAACGCGGCTACTCCGAAGGGATTCGCCGTAACGGGATTCTGCTTATTCGTAGATACGGCGCCCATTACTCTGGATAACACGAACGTCGCTGCAGGACTACCCTGGAAGCCGGAGCCTTCGCGATGGGTACGATTCAAATGTAAAACGAAAACAACGAGAAATAAGTGATGGAGAGATATCGACAGCCAGCTTGGCATCGGGTAGGTAAACAAAGAAGCGATACTGCGGACAAAGAAAACAGCTTTTGCACATGAAAGATCAAAAAACGTTTTTTGGTTAAACCGTTCGGGTAAAAATTAATTTATCTTGTATAATTATACGTAGTCATTCTTTATGCTTTCGATCTAAAGATGAAAAAATGGAGTGAAATTTTTGATTTGATCAAACCAAGGACAATATAAATTGTCCTTGGATCAAACGAAGGGATCGTAACTTTGTTATTGTATGATATCTCTGAAAGATATATTTTTAATGTCTTAAGAAAGCGCGCCTCATGTAAATAAAAAAAAAAGATTGTGTGCTATAAAAAAAGCTGTGTCGAAAAAAATGACACTTATAAAATTAATAATCAATTCAAAATAGTGATACTCTGTTTTCAAAGTTCATTCCCCGGATCGAAATTTCCAGATTTGCACAGCGTAAAAGCACAAACAGCCGAAATAATTAACAATCCAAAAACCGACTAACACGATACACGCGAGCCGCAATGACATTTCGGAAATTCAATAAAACGGATTTCTTGACTACGTGGCAACTCGTCAAGGCGACGGAAATAGAATTGTTTGCTTGTTTAACTGCATTTGAGTAACTGTACTAAATGAATTATTTGAACACTTTTCGAGTCGCGACACAAAAAGATCTCTATCATCAAATTCTCTGTCTCCATTATGATCTGTATCACCACGTCGGCTGCAATTCTACAAAAACATGAATATGTTATTTTATTTCTTGAAACAACAAAGATTATTAAAACAATCTAAATTAGGTTGTGAGGTTGTGTGCGTTAGGTTGTGAGAGAAAGAAAATTCGAATTTGATAAAGTATGATTGATATGATACGATTTAGAAGTAGAGATCTTCTGCTGGTGTCGAGATAAACTTACTTTTGTCGTCTTGTTTCGAGGTTCCCGGCACGATGCCCGACATAACTCGACACAGTGCAAGCTCTAAACGCGAGTCACAGCGGCGTTTCGCGGAAAATTAACTTTGCCAGTTAAAAAATTGCACTACGAAAGTACTTATGCACGATTGTAGGTGGCGTTGAGGGTCGATTTGGGCAAGGACCGAGACTAGAACGAACCGATTCAAGTCCATTCTACGGCGACTGCCGATGAGCGTGACTTTACGAACAACACATTGGTCCCTCATTTTGTAAGCTTCGGGAGGAGCTCTTAGCTATTTTCGCCCATCGGATCCAAAAATAATGTCGACGGTTGCTTCCTTAATCTCAGTTTAAGCAGGCCACCATTTTCATCGAGCAATTATTTATTTCTTATGCATTGAAAATATGATTTGTGATGAGGTGCGATAAAAGATTCATGATTCTTTGCAGTGTGATGGAATTTTTGAATGATGACTTGAAAATTGATTGCCGTTGTTTGTCAGTTTGGGTACTTTTCATTTGATTGCAAAGGACACATTTTTGGAAACTATTTTTTATTCATTATTATTTGTTATAACTGTAACTGTAAGGACTTCAAAGTAATAATCATTGTACATAGAGTTGTGTTATATAAATCATCATAGACACCATCAAGTTTAAGGTGAATGGAGTACTGTCAAGTGCTACTATAGATTGAAATATCAACACCTTAATTTTTGGCCAGACGGTATGCCATGAATTTCCCTAAAACACCTATCAATGCTTTCATACTTTTAGGTTTGTACTCGAGGAACAACAATAGTTTCTTTGGCTCGACTAAAGTTTCAGAGTTGCGATTAAACAAACAACTAAAGGAACTAAAATTTACTATAGGACTATAAAGTTTCTAATCACTTCAGTTGATTTCGCTGCGTTCATCAATTAGTTACTATATTTTTAAGTATAAAAATAAAAAAAAAAGGTTTTGAATAAATAATGGTGTAACATATTTTGTATACACAGTATACACAAGTTTGCTGTGTAACTTAGCGTAAGTGTTCTTTTATAATTATGATTAAGACTTAGTTAGTTACGATGCATGGAACCTTGAAAGTTGCCGGCGTTAAAATTTCCTCGTTTACAGGAACTTCAAGTTAAATCTTTTATTTTTGTTTCATACAGATGCTTTCGCTAAAGGAAACGCCTCTTTCGAGGTGTTTTTTTAAATTGGTTCTACTTGTATAATATGACAAAATTGTTAAGAAAAGAACATGAACAGGATTTGTGGTATGATACATTTAATTGAACAAGGAAATTAGAACAAAATCAAACTAAAGCCTTAAATTTGTATGAAACAAACTAAAAGATTTAAACATAAAGGGATGAAATTCCCATTAATTGAACGCGTAAGTGAAGCAGCAGATGTTTGCTTGATTAAAATGGTGAATACAGTTGAAAATACGGCTTGTTAGCTGGCACACATCACATCTTCGCATTGTTGAGTAATCTACGTATAGTGATTGATGAAATCGGTTCAGGAAGATTAATAGTACGTCGCGGTTGATCCGAAGTCTCAAAAGAAAAGAGGACAATGCTTGAACAAATCCTTCTAAGCTTACGCGAACCTCGAAATTAATCACTGAGATAATTGTTTCAACGTTGACACTGTGCTCGAATGTTTCGTTTTGATGCCTCATTTCAAATGTCAACGAAACTTTTTGCTTGATTGCCACTACAGTTTCACGACAAATTGACATAGTAATAAATCACTGTATTTGTTTGATAATTGAAACTTTTGGCCATAATTGCAATGATGACGCGACAATTTACAAATTTTGAGTCAAAAAAGAAGTCGAACCAAATAAAATCACTTTCTTTCAACTTGTTTCGCGACGAGAAAAATTTTATTAATTATTATATAATTAAAATTAAAATTGAACAAAACAAAGAATAAACAAAATTGATTCGAAATAAATAACAATTTTCGCAGCAACTTAAAAAATCACAATAATTTTGAGTTTCAAATATCATTGAAAAGATGCTTCAGACAAATTGCAAAAAACTTGATACGCACAATAATTACTTTAGGTGTAGCGGCTTCAACGCAAGGCATTTGTGTAAACTTTAACTTACTTTCTAAAATTTGTCACACATCTTCGAGCTTCGCGCGTTCTGATGGTAAAATAAGCAAAATGTCTACATCAATGCCCAAGCTGAAAGGCGTATAATAATAAGTACGTCAAATTTTTAATATTGCGAAATGTATATTTTAAGGATTCGAATTATAACTTGAAACAACGTTATACAATTATCATCTAAAGTTACAATATAAATGTACAAAATATTTCTTTTTTTATAGTAAAAAACATTACATAACTTAAGTTATTATTAATTCAAATAGCCACTTCTCAAACACGATTTTCTACAGCAAAAATTTGACGAAATTACGATACGCTACAGAGTTTTTTTTTGCTAGCACCTTTTACCACTAAAAACAAAAAAAAATAAAATAAAATTAATACAAGACTAGAAAACCAAACTTAAAATCACTCACACTTGTGACAGTATATTATTTTGCAAAACAACATTTTCGTGTATTACACGATTGAAAATTTACAGGCTGGAATATTTTTTTTTTGCAAAATAATCACCAAATCTTCACTGAGAAAAAAAATTCATTACTGTTATGAATATTTGTAATAGTTATCGAATGATATTATTGATTTGGTTCAACAAAATATTTCTTAACTATAATTACATCATTTAATTGAAAAATTTTTTCATATTCTTTTAATGTAAACTAAAACATTGTAACCATTATCGAATGTTTTTAAATTTAATATCCGCAAAATATAGTTATTGAATCACTTTTTAAACATAATAGATCCTAACATCACGGTTAGCAAGTCAAAGTTTCAAAAATGAGAATCATTTGTTTACTATTTACTTAACTCGTTTTATAACTATCACAATATTGTGTTCTAACAGTTATCGAATGAAATTTTTGTTTGTAACGCATAAAAATAAAGTTTTTTTATTCATTTTTTCATGAACCTCTTTGTTTGAATAGTTTGTGTTTCTTCATTCATCAGTTTAATTATTTTATCCATATAAGTTTATTAATTTAATGATATATTAAGTGATGAAAAACACCTAATTTATACACCTTACCCTCGATTCGCTCTGGATCCGTGTGTTGCTGCATATCCATGTTTGCTCGTCTTCCTATACTTATAATACTACTGCAAATTATTGCTTTTATACTTGTGGCACTTCATTTGCCACTTGCGAGAAACCTTGCGCTTCTTTTTCTCAAAAAACAATGAATTTGGCTTCAAGTTATTATTTCGTGCGTTAACTATTACTACATCATTCGATTGAACTAACAATCATTTGTATATTCGTCTATGAAACACATTAACTTTGCACAATTTAACTATCAAAATTTCATTCGATATTTGTTATTTGATATTGTCAATAAGAGATTACTTGTAGTGAATTGATGACACGTAGAATTACTATTATTATTTAAATAAGAATTCGAAACCGTAAAAGCAGTTGTCATAGTTAAAAATTCATTTCACTATAGTAATAACAGTCCTTTAATATTTATTAAGGGCTTCTATAATATTGTATTTTAAAATCCAATAACTGTTACGTTTTGATAAGGTAAAAATTAAGACACATTCGATAAATATAATTACCCGTACTATCATGTGAATGAAATCGTGATGTGAATGTAAGATCATCATTATTTTACAAAAAATATAATAAACTGATGTTCAATTGTCTTTAACAATATTTAATTATTGTTAAGCAAAAATCGAAAAACCTTTTTATAACAGTTATGAATCTTTTTTCTCAGTGTTGTCTTTGGCATATATTAAGTGATAATATGTACATATGCATATGAGAAGGCATATACATATGTACATAGTTCGTTTAGTTGAGCAACACAGAAGACATAGAACGTTGTTTGTTGTTAAATGTAAGTTACCTTCGGGTTCTTTGGCAATGACCGTGCTGCTCCGGTCGACGCCGCCCTTCTTATCCTCTGTACAAGACAACATACACAACATATACATCACGTACCAATAAAAACGACATCTATTTAATCAAAATTGCGAATGCGCGTAAACAATTTTTATTGAATATACTTCGTTACGCCATTCGCCTATTCTCAGAAATTTATAATACTTTTATATATATTAATTAATTAAAATAATAATTGAATATATATATATATATATATATATATCAATTCAAGAGCTTGAATTATATACATTTTATTTTACATTGCATCAACTGTTTTTTATGTACACTACAACTAAATAATCAAGTCGTCTCAATTCTTCGTTTATTGTAAAATGTTGTTTATTGAAAATATTCATTGCATTATTTATGTTTTGTTAAGATATTTCAACGACTTGATTATTCGCTCTAAAAGCCCATTTTAAAATGTTGTGTTTTGTTCGCAGCAAAAACTAGACACTACCGCGGTTACTGAGTGAAAACATTTTTTCAAGCACACTTTTATCTTGAGAATGTGCTAAGCAAATTGTTTTCCACATAGTAACCTGTAGTGTATAATTTTTACTGTGTTCAGTGTTTTTATGAAAAAAAATTTTTTTATTTCTTGCTTGATTTACTTATGTCAATAATTAATAGCCTTTTTTTACACTTTCTTGTAAGTTGTTAGTTTTACGATGGTTATGTTGGGAATTGTATGATACTTTTGCAAATTTTGAAGAGTGTTAGAAGAGAAAAGAATATGAAATAGTATATTAAGCAACATGTACGAAAAGAACAGCTTCGCGCGGAACGCGGGGACTCGGCCCGACCGAGGCGCTGAGTCCCGGTCTGCCCTGCGAATAGCTGTTCTTTGTCGTATACGTTGCTTATAATATTTTTTGTCTCGAGTCGCGCGCGAAGAGTCTCCGTGGCAACACTTCGCGGCCTAGGAACGCGAAGACTTCTTCGCGGACGCGAAAATGTTGCCGCGAAGGCGTCTTCACGCGCGCGTGTGACGTAAAACATATTTTTATCATTTACTGCAAAAAATATTATTTGAAGGTAAAATCTACATTGAATATTTTGCGAAAAAAAACGACTTTGATAGTTATTCTATTCATCATATTGTCGTCTTCTGTGTATTCTGATCGAATTTTATCCTCTGTCTAGTAAATATATGCAAGTGTACTGTGTGGATGTAAGCGCACAAATCTAAATTTATTGATCGCAAAGTTGAAATTGAAATTTTGTAAAAGTCAATTTTGCGATCTAAAATTTTTTATCGCTATCGTTTTAAACCAATTAAATGGGCGTGTAATATTGCGAATCAAACCACATGCTTGTAATTTCATGCTGTTATTTATGTGGGCATCTTAATGTATGGGGATTTTGGACAATTTTAGTACAAATTAAAGGAGTCTTAAAATAAAAGAAAATTATCAAAGGCTTTGAGAATAAGAACAAACGAAATTGTAAAAAAAATGCTGGAAAAGATATTCAAATGTATTTGTTTGGGCATATGTATGTTACCACTGAAAAAGGCCCTAGAATTTGTTGAGCGATTTTTGTTGGTCGGGAAAAATTGGAATCATGAAACATTTTAAACTCAGATTTTCGAATTGATAAATTTTTATATTTTAAGCTTCTCATATTTATTGCTCAAAAACCAAGTCACGTTTCACTCATAGAGCGGAATGGTACCATTCCCGGGAAAAAATTTTTTTTCCTGATACCCACATTCAAAGCGCCACTTTTCGTGACTGATTTCGACCGTTTAAAGTACGACTTTTCGGACTAGGCTCAGCGGCAAGAAAAGTGAAACTTTGACTCCGCTCAGGCCTAACCTCAAATTTGGTCCGAAAAAGTCGAACTTTTAAACGATAAAAATCTATCACAAAAAGTGGATACTTTAAATGTGGGTATCAGGAAAAATTAAATGTGATCCTTGGCGTCAAAGTGAATCTTCTCTGGCGGGTGGGGTTAACAACTCGCCTTTGGCTCGAATTGTTAACCCCACCCGCCAAAAAAGATTCACTTTGACGCCTAGCATTACAATGTACTAGTCCACGGGTTGCTCGAATTACTAAATTTATCTACAAATAATTTTGAGCCAAAAAAAATGAGTCATGAAGAGTACGTGACTGCGTGGTGGGAAGGCTTATACTAATGTGGTGCGTGATACGAATGTTATGCATATATATTTATTTCTCTTATAATCTCTTTATAAAGAGATTGAATGAAATTGTTCAGGTAAAATCAGGTAAAATAAAACAGGTAAAATGTTCATTTAATGTCGGGCGTAATATTAGAGATTACAACAAGTAGAGTCAGAGAATAAATGAGATATTTTGAAATCGGCCACAAGAAAGAACCCAAGAAACTGTTAATCACACAAACATTGATGCAAATACTTGGTGACACAGGTGTAATAGCGCATAAAAAATAATTGCAATTATTATAATGCATCAATATTGTAGTATCTTAATTAGGATATTCGTACGAAGGATTCATACAAAATTAATCTATTTAAAAAAATTAACCGTAAATATTTTTAATAAAAATTGTTTACGATAAAAATGTACACAGATTTTCGAGTCATTGGTCAAACGATTCACGAAAACGTGTTCATTAACACTAGAAAACTTGGAGTTTTCGTATACCTAGAAGCCCGGACCGCACGAATTTCGTGCGTTACTGTTTTTTGAGAGCTAATTGTATTTTTATCGTTATTTAACTGCTTATAATTATTATTGGGAATGTGTATATTGTTTTATTGAACAACAGATCGTAAATATATTGTTATTTAGGTATATTTATTCGAATTTTTGTTAAAATCATGCCTAGGCAAAAAAACAGAATTTGTTTATAGAATCTAATATAATGAATGTAACATTCATAATTCATAATTTTATAGTAAAAAAAAAAAAAACAAAAACAGTATTTTTCACTTTTTTGTTCAAACTTGTCAGTGCAGCATGTTTACAAAACAACTTCTCAAAATAAAGTGCTAACGAAAAAAATGTTTTATAATTTTGAATATCCCAGTACAGATTATTAATAATTATTAGTTATAATTGATTAATTTTTGTCGAAAAACAGGAGTCGACTATCAAAACTTATTTGAAACTTCTGTTTTTTTTTGGTCTTTATTTGTTGAAAAAAAATCGTAACAAATTGACTTTGAACAATAATAAATATGTTAATTAGATGTTAATCATTAGTATATTACACAACAATGTCGGCGTTTTGGCCCTTGTTGCGTATACTATTTTTTGTTACAAGTTCAATGAAGCGTTCTCTTTCCGCTGCATGTTTGTGTTGACGCTGATGATCAAAAAAACCAAAATTTCAATAAAAATAGTTGTCAGTATTAAAAATTATGACTTTGTCAGTATCAAAAATTTGGGAGAAAATAAAAAGGCAGGAATTCAAAATGGTTAATTCAAAAGTAGTTATTTTATTTAACTGAAATAAAAATAAATTTAATTCTAATTATTAACATCGTTTATATTAGATTTAATCGCAGGATCGTAACTGTTGTTTTTTTTTATTTTTAAGTTTTTCTTACTCAACTAATTGTAATAAATATTAACAGAGCAATTTTGAATGATCATCGTTGCAGGTTGCGCTTTTGGTGGTTAAGGCTTGTTTATTTTAGCTTTTTTAGGAGGAGGAGATCCTTCATCCATGTTCATCCATGATAAACTGCCTTGAAGTTGGCTGCACATGCAGCGGTGAGGGCGCGCGCTCCGCGCGCCCCTACCGCTACAAACCGGTCTGAATTTTTCATTTTGGCCCGCTTTTTTCATTTCGACCCGCATTTTTCATTTCGTCCCGCTTTTGCGGGTCGCAATGGAAACCGCCTTCAATTAGCCGCTTTCGTCACAAAAACATGCACCGAAAAGAGGGCGTTTCAGAGCACGTGTAACAAAAAATTATTTATTAAGATATTATTCATATACAACATAAATAACATTTAATTGTTTATTCAAAAGTGAAGATAATCAATTTTATCGTCACAACGCACGAAATTCGTGCGTCCGGGCTTCTAGGTAGATAGTGTTTTTTTCATAAACAACGTGATTAATCAAAAAATTGATGAAACCATCTTTAAGTGCTTCAAAAAATATTAAAAGTCACAAGAGGTATTTACTTTATCTCAAATGTAGCAAAAGTAGTGGTGGAATGAAAATCGAAACGCGCAGATTTTGCGCGGTCCGGGCTTCTACTGTTAATAAAGGATACAATTTCTTATAATTTCTTCGAAAAAAATGTCAATTTTGTTATGAACTTATGTACTTTTTTTATTAACTTATTTTAGTGCATAGACCGATTTTGAAATATCTCATTTATTCTCTTACTCTACCCGTCGTGAGCTCCAATATTACGACGGACATTAATGAACAATTTTACCCGTTTTAAAATATTTTATTATTTCCCTTTCTTTGGACCACAAACGCTTGAACAATTTCATTCAACCTCTTATACGCGTCACATTTGTATCACGCACCAAATTCGTATGAGCCTTCCCACCACTCACTCACTTTTCATGACTCATGTTTTTTGGCTCAAAATTGTTTGTGTACAAATTTAATGACTTGAGTAACCCGTGAACAGAAATTTTTTGACGGAAAGGTACCATTCCAAACTACATTTAGAAAAAAATAAAACGTGCTGTTTTTGCTTAATTATACACTAATAAGTATAATTATTATGATCAAAAGCTGAGAAGAAGTGTGTTCATAAATCCATAACACCGGAATATTATTGTGCACTATGCGCTAACGTTTTCCACGATTATTCCATCTAACAATGACTCTTAAATATCAAATACCACAGTGAAGTATGTTTCGCCGTGTTACAAGCGTGAGAAATTTTGGTAAAATCAAAAATTATTTGCGGTGCGTTTCAATTGTCAAATGAAATTAATAGAAAAAATGCTTAGATAAGTTTAACAATGTGGATCGATTTTACAAGTCATGTACGATTGTTTTCGTTACGAGAAACCTCAAAGGCAAAAATCAAACCAACTTTGATTTTCGAGTGGCGAAAAATGAGTTACAATTTCGGTTATTTAAGAAATGATTTGAAACAGCCTTCAAGTTTTCATTGACAGTAAAAAAAAAAAAAAAAAAAAAAAAAAATTCGGGATGGTAATAACAGATTGAAAAAATTCTGTCTTTTAGAACGTGAAAATTTGAAAGTTGAATTTGAAAACATGAAGATATTTAATGTGATGTGATAAGTTTTTCCCCTATTTTGAACTTGGCGCTCAATATGAGGCCATGAAGATCAGAATGATCTGCAATTGCGCCGAGAGCCCTATTTTTGTACTCAATTGCGCCGTTTTATGTTACGCTTAATTTGTATGCAGTTGCGCCGAATGGAAAACAGGAATCAAACGAAATTCAAAATTTCGTCCAGAGCGTGCTTGAGTTTCAAGAAGAACTTAAGCAAAAATAAACTGAGGAAGAGTGAACACTGTATCTCGAGTCAACTCGGTTGATTTTTTTTTAAAAATAACAAAAAATCAAAGACCTCGGTTTGTTAACCAGACGTTTGTGTGTAAAACTCGGTTGATTTTTTTTTAAAAAATAACAAAAAAATCAAAGACCTCGGTTTGTTAACCAGACGTTTGTGTGTAAAACTCGGTTGATTTTTTTTTAAAAAATAACAAAAAATCAAACACCTCGATTTGTTAACCAGACGTTGTTAGTAAAACTCAGAAACTTTACTTCGAGTCAACTGGTAATTTCCTATTTCGGCGCAATTGCATCTTTTGTAATTCAGCGCAACTGCATGATTTCCACCAGGAATTTTAATCCCTACCGATGTCGACCCGCCGCAATTGCAGAAACCCCGAAGATCAAACTGCTAAGGTAAATGAGGCCCTTATCGTGACGAACCTCCTTATCGTGAGTTTTCCGGGTATAGACAATTTGTTGAAAAATATAAAAACATTAGTTGTTATTTATTATATGTAAAAAAAGTTTATTTATTATACGAAAGGTTAATCTGATTACTTTTTTGTTATCATTGCATAAACAAAGGGAAAAATCCAATCGTTTTGTAATCTCTCACTGCACGGTCGTGCGCCAAAAGCTTCATTTCTTAGATTCCCAACTAAGGATCACCGTCACATGCAATGTTTTATATTTATTACAATTGAAATATATTTACTTCGCGAAAAATCACTTGACAACAATAAATGTTGAAAGTATCATTAAAAAATAATAAACTACTTGAAATTAAAACAAAAGTATTTTGAAATAAATAATCACGATAAGGGGCACCTCACAAGCTGGCTAGTCTTGTTATCGTGATTGTGTTGACATGACCAAAAAACTAACCTATAAATTTGTTTTGATTTCAATTTGTTGGATTACTTTTATCATTCGTTTAACAAATCTGTGATTCGGTTTGATATTGTTTTAAAAATAACTGTAAATGCTTTTACGACCGAAACTGGTCAAAATATGTTATTTTATATTTTTCATAACACAGCAAAATATCACGGTATAAGTGGCACGAAACATGTCACGATAAATGGCGCACGGCAACCAAAAGACTCACGATAAGTGGAACCTACAGCTTTTTTTTTACAAAATCAATTATTATTAATAAATTGATGGGGTTTTTAACAATCTAAAGTGACATAAATGTTCTTCACAAAAATATCTATTGAAACTATTTTTTTTATTTCAAAATAATCAATATTAACTTTAGCATCGTTTCTTTAAGAACTTACAAAATCCTTAAACTCACGATAAGGGGTGCTTTTACCTTATTAAGTTAAAATGAAGACTTTTGAACTAAAGTATTCCAAAAGAAGATGGTACGACCCAAAAAAGTATAATATAGTGAAAGGTGTAATGAGAAATTTAAGTATCGTGACATATAAATAATAGCCGTGTCTGATGCAGAGACACCGGAAATCAACGTGAAGATATCAAAAGTGTGACAAAAGAGTTTTTACTTTAAAAAGAAGGGCGTTGCACACACACATACACAATAAAATACAACTCTCGTTATTTTGAGACTAAGGGATATTGTCTAGCCGGTTCTTTTTCTTCTGTTTGCTCTTTGATTGAGGCATTGTCAAATAATAATGATAATAATCACATAAAAGAGCGAACTATAAATTGTAAGTAAAAAAAATACAAGAAAATGAAACAAAAACTAAGACACCTACTTACGAGCTACTGATAAGTCATCGCAGTTGGCCGCAGAGAGTGAACCTTCTAGGTTTATAAAATATGCAATAGAAAAATGAACTAAAAAACAAATAGCACCGATTGAACGATATCGTCAAAAGAATAGATTTTATTTTATAAGTAACTAACTAACTAACTAACTGACTAACTAACTGACTCACTAACTAACTAACTAACTAACTAACTAACTAACTAACTAACTAACTAACTAACTAACTAACTAACTAACTAACTAACTAACTAACTAACTAACTAACTAACTAACTAACTAACTAACTAACTAACTAACTAACTAACTAACTAACTAACTAACTAACTAACTAACTAACTAACTAACTAACTAACTGACGAACTAATTATAAACAGACTAAAACCAAAACCGACGGAGGCATTAATCTTTCAATTGATTTTTTTAAAAAAGTTTATTCAAAAGCTGAGAAATGAAAAAGGTATCATCACGGATTGTTTGTAGCAATAAAAGTAACGAGAGACAAAAAGTAAGGTAGAAACCATTGTTTGTACTGTCGAAATTGATAAGTGTTTAACAAATATTCAACGAATGTCAACAAATATTTGGCTGACAGATAATTTAAGTAATTTAAGGCTGTTTAATTTCGAGAGAAAAAGATAGGGAGGAGGATGAAGATGAATAGTTGTGATCTAGTTTTAAAAAACATTTTGCGGTTGGTAGCTGAAAGTGGTGGTCGATAGTTTTTATGCCCCTCCCTTTTCTTTTCGTTGATTCGCACGCCAAAATACATAATGATTGAAAAATGTACATCGATGTTCTAAGCGTCATCGATTCGTTTAATTTTGTCTTTTAAAGAAGAAAAATTTCATTTTAATCTAATCACGGTAATACGTCAGTCTTAAAAATCATATTATTATTTGCCGAGTTTAGGTCGATTAATTTCATGTACACAAGCGTACAATCAGAATCGATTGCTATACTCTTTTAACTAAGAAATCATTATAATGTACGCATACTTTGTGAGAACTTCAAAGTAGCTTCAGCTAATACTGTTTCACTGACGAAATTTGTGTTATGGATTTGTGAGCATCGCTGGCATAGATAAATATTTGCTTAGAAACTCTTAGGGATGAAAAGTTTTTGCTTAATTTTTACACTGCAAAATGCATCAAAGTCAATCGAAATGATATATGTTAATGGATCTTATTTAACACTCATTATACTGCAAAGTGCAAATTCGCTGTAAAGTTTATTTTTAATGTAAAAATACGTCTAGTATATTTCAGGCACTTTCAGACCCAGTAGTAAATTACATTCAAATTAATTATAATATTATTTAGTCAATTAGTAGTGCATATGAACAAATCCGAAAATATCATCCACTTAGATGGCACAGCAGATTTGATATTTGATTTTCAAGACACATCTCCGGAATTTTTTCCTAGCATTCCTTGGACCCCAAAGAAGTTAGCTACTATAAACTTCCAGAAAAAAAAACGATAGTAACACCTTCAAAAATTTTTTTTTGTTTTTTATGTAGGAAAGTAAGTGTCAAACTAAGATAAAAACACTAATCTTAGTTGCGTTGTTAGCACGCAAATAATGTAATGTATTAAGTATTAAGACTATTTATCAATTTTTTTTTCGCACACTGCTCAGCTGTGTGCAGACATTGCACTGAAGTGCGTAGTTCTTTGCGTGTAATATTTTTTATTTTTATTTCCTACTTTTATTAATAAGATTTCGGTTTTTCAATATTTATGATTGTTAAGTATCATTTCATGGATTGAAATCAATTTTATTATAAATTATATTATTATTTCTGTAGTGGTTCGGAAGAACCAGTGAAATGGTTTTGAGAATTGTCTCGTTGAAGATTTAAATATAACATCTCTATATCAAAGAAATATGATGAGTGACACGATTTCTGGTCAATTATAGTAAGAAATATAAATCGCATTCCACAACTTATGTTTTCAAGTTAACCTTTCGGAAATACATCCGATTTTTGCATAAAAATTGACGCTTTTGAAAATGTCACTCAACTTTTTCTTCCTAATCACCACAGATTCATAAAAAATAAACAAACTTGAACGTATTGAACCAAGAACCACAGACGCCTTTTTTCTTTAGCTGTGAAATTAAGAGAACTTAAGTGGGAGATAGAACAATAAAGCAGTTGGAGCGGGCCGAGAGAGGCGTGCCTTGGCGTGGCGTAAGGTTTCGGCCGTTAAGGTAAATTAGTAAATGCCTCCGGTCAGACTGATTTATGAGACTTTGTCATGTTAAAAACAAAAAAAAAATTATTCTGCTGATACTCAAATTCAAAGCGCCACTTTTAGTGCCTTATTTCGACCGTTCAAAGTACGACTTTTCGGACTAGGCCCAGCGTCAAGAAAAGTTAAACTTTGACTCCGCTCAGGCCTAACTTCCCATTTGTTCCGAAAAAGTCGAACATTTAAACGGTAAAAAATTTTCACAAAAAGTGAATCTTTTGAATGTGGGTATCAGGAAAAATAAAATGTGATCCTTGGCGTCAAAGTACTCTGTGATTCTTAGCGTCAAAGTGAATCTTTTCTGGCGGTTGGGTTTAAGGGGGTACGACACCTTGAAGGTTAAGAAAAATTGCCTTTTTTATTGCTCTAAATGATACTTCAGCAAGCCTAAAATGTTATGTAGAAGGATTTTTGAAAATTCGAGTTCGTTTTTGAATTATACGAATTTTTAGTATCGTTTTAACGACCGGTTTGTAAAGCAGACTTCAAATAATTTGGCAAGCGTATTTATTCATTGCTGACGTTTCGGCACCTGGTGTGGGCCTTTTTCAGAGCTACAATGACATACCAATAAACATTAAAACCAAAGCACAATTTGTGTCAAAAACATATGTACAACACTAACCTCATGACAACTGTTACATTAATTCTATTAATTTCATGACTATATTCATTATTTCTCTATGATGTTACTCTAATTATTACGTTATTTATCTACATCTGCTTTTCCTAACTATATAATTTATTTACTATTCTAATACTAAATTGTATGTATCTGTGAGACTTTCGTAAACCGAACTCTCCCCTACTTTTGTATGGACTTAAGTCCGATAGCAAAATAAACAATATATATTCATTATTTCGATTTAAACTAACTTGTCAATAAATAAATAAATAAGTTATGTCTAGAAATATGACAGTCGGTTTTTCGAAACATATCACAGGAGTGTCAGTTGTAGGTTAACTCTATTGTTTTGACGTGGAGCTATCAAATTTAGATAAGGTGTAAACGTAGTTAGAGATGAAACAAAGAAACACTAATTCGACAGAGATAAGACAATGTTGAGAAACCAATCGTAGAGTGAAACAAGTTGGTTGGTGTAAACATGTAGTTTGAATCGTACAATATCAAAAATCTTAACGAAATAAATATGTTATTAATTATAAACAAATCAAAAACAATCCATTTCATTATAAAATTGAAGAGTACATATCACTCAATTTTTCGGTTTCTTGTTGGACATTCAGGGTGTTGTTTGACATTTTGGATATATAACATCTCAGAAATTAATCTTTTTGGTTTGTTTCTTTCTATATCTAATATCTTTGGATTTTTCCAGTCAATTGTGTGATCGTTAAAAATTCTGTGACGTGAAATAATGGTGTGTTCAGTGAGATGTTTTCTGATATTTGCATCATGTTCTTTCATTCTAAGTTCTAGCGCTCTTTTGGTTTGACCTACGTATTTTGCATCACATTCCTTACATTGGAAACAGTAAACTACATTATGTTGTCTGAGAACAGGCAATTTGTCTTTGCCTTTTTTACAATGAAATCAAGTTTGTTGTTATTCTTGAAAAAGGTTCGAAAATTGATCGTTTTGAAATATTCTGAAAGTTTTTTTGAAAAAAGTGGATGGTAAGGTAACACGATGAAGTTTTTATCAGTATCATCATTTTCTGTGATGGCAGGACTGTTGTCATTCTTGTGTCTTAAATGTTTAAATCTTTTGTTAATATTTTGATTGATGAATGTAGGCGGATAATTAATTTTTGTGAGGATGTTTCTAATAATATTGATATTTTCAGAGTAAAAACTAGGATCTGATAGAAGAATGGCTTTGTCAACTAAATTGTAAACAATAGCTTTTTTCTGATGTTAAAGTTTTTCCTTGATGTTAAAGTCACTGGGGTAGAAGAAAAACTAATTTCTAACTGGTTCAGAAAACCAACCTACTCAGAAAGGTTACTTAATTTTCACTCGAACAACCCAATTAGTCAGAAAAAAGCTATTGTTGTATTCCTGGGGGTTGGCGGCCGACGAAAAATTCCCTGCGCGAGGAGCTTCATTGATTCATTAAATAAAGAGACTTTTATAAACAATTTATGAACTTATTTTTTAATAAAAGTAAAGTTTAATAGTAACATTTAAGCATAAAACACTTTATTCATTTCTATAAACATTTGTTAAAGATATTGGGCTTTAGATTTGATGTAAAAACTTATGCGTTCCAGGTGTCGTACCCCCTTAACTTCGTTGGGGTTCGAGGAATGCTAGGAAAAAATTCCGGAGATGTGTCTTGAAATCAAATTTGCTGTGACATCTAAGTGGACGATATTTTCGGATTTGCTCATGTAGCTTGTGTGTATGCCATAACAATCAATATTTTCAAAAAATGCAGTTTTCAATGTGCTTATTTCTTTTTAAATATGTAATGTTATGAAAATGAACAAATTAGCTGTAATAACAAAAAATACATATTAATGTTTACTGTTGATCTAACAAGAGTAAATACTGAGTCAGAAAGTATCCGAGAATCTTAGTTATAAAATTACCATTTTACTTTTTATTCAATTAATTGGAATAAACTTTTGAATACGCGGTTATCGAACATTTTTCTTCTAAATACCTAAAAACGACAATGTCCAAAAGTGTTCATAACTCTGTTCATCCCTGTTTTTCTTTGCGCGTGCTCGTTTGTTCTGTGCGTATAAGCGACACGTATAACGCGCACGTGCAATGCAGATAAAGTTTACATGTGATAATATATTTGTGTAAAATGTTGAACTCTTCGTGCACCATCTGTATAGTAAATACATAATCCAATAATGAATCTACGCACACTGTCAAAATTTTTTGAACATCTTGAATCAATACCTCTGACGATATTATTATATAATTTTTACGTTTCACCTTACTAAAGGTTTGTAATAATAAAATATACATTTTTAAAGGCAACTGTTATTCATTTGCACCAATTTCTTACGTATTGCTTAGTGCCACTTTTGGCATTTATTTGCTTGAAAAATAAAAATAAATTGTAGAATTGTAGAATCAGCTGATGTTAAATTTATATTGTATTATCCGGGTTAAAAGGGAACCATCGAGAAGTGGAGAGATTGAATTGTGCGCGATTAAACGTTGAGCGAGTATTTATAATTCGATTTAATAGTAATTGTTTATTCAAAGTTATATTGTAAAATTTGTTATCCTTGCGTATTTGAATCTATTATTTCATCAGTTCATTGAAAGAAGGTCAGTTCCAAATGTACTGGAAGATTTTGGTACACGTAACTGATGAGACGTTATGTGACAATATTAGGAAGGCATTTATAGATTCGGATACCATATTTAAATGTATTTCTGCCTAGTAATTAACAGTCAAAATATTATTTGTTATATAATAAAAGGGTTTCGGTTACGATATCACAAAACTAAAAGTTATTTTAGATTTTGAGATTAAAAGGGTTAAATGCAATTTTTCAATTCGATATTACTCATACACTGTATTGTGAAAAATTTTGAAAAAATTCATGCAAAATTATAAAATCTGGAACCTCGTTGGAACCTCCTTAAATTTTATAAAAAACTAGATAACTAATATGTTAAAATTACTTAAACCCATTTTAAAACATTTTGTTGGATCATATTTTTATATTTATGCATTTATTCATGAATATTTTTATTAAGATTATTTAAAATTTTCTTGTAGCATTTTATTACTTTAATGTAATCACTTGAGTCAACAAAGTTTCGAAATTGCCATGTTAAAGGATTGAATATTACATTTATTTTTATTGCTGAACAAAAAATATAATATTTGGATTTCTATTAGGGTGAAGTGTTAATTTCCAAGAGAAGCCTCGGTTTCTGTACGCCTACACATAGCCCTTGAAGGGCCTGAATCATTATGAAGGCAAGCTCTACAGTGACCCGGAATCAATTTTTACTAGGGAATGTGAAGAATAACAAGAGAAAATAAAGTGATACAAATGATGTACTCATACACGCAAATTGGCGCAAATGATTCTGGCCATAAAAGTGAATGCAACTGGCGAGTGTACGAGATTATTTTACAGTGGCAACTAATGATATATCGATTACGCAACTCGATAGCCCAATGGGTTTGTAACCCGAACCACACTTGGTGTAGTCCAATGAGGAACGATGAGGTACCATGAGGTACCTCTGATAGTTTATGATCTCTGAGGTTTAGTGTAGATCACTGAGGTTCAAAGAGGTTGCACATAAAAATCAGTCGTTTTTGTCATTTTCACACACACACACACACACACACACACACACACACATAAATATATATATAAATATATATATAATATATAAAAATATGGGTTGCTACAACTATACAAAATCTAGTTGATTTTTTCAAGATTTTTTGGTCGACTCCACAAACACAAGTCAGGCCACCTCTCGATTTATAGTTGACGGATGTTACGGAAATGACATTAGATTTGACATTTAACCTAACAGTTTCTATTAAAAAAGAATTCTTATTCAAATTTTGAAAAAATAGCGTAAAGATATGCTTTCAAAATTAAAATTATTATCATACTAATATCATACTAATAAAAACAATACTTATGCGTCTTTTACTTTTATACTCTTTTTACTTTTATACGTCTTACATTTTTCAAATCTATTACGCAAAAAATGAATGAGAGAAATAATAACCAACAGCACAAAATTTTTCGATTTTTTGAATCTTTGAAAGAGGAAGGAGTTTCCGAATTTCACAAATCATTCAATAAAAAAAAGCAAACAATAATAACAAAAAGCACAGAAGTATATTATTCAAATTTTCCAAATCTTTCAGACAAAAAAATGCATAAAACAATAAAAAACAGAACGAAATAGAGTATTGACTAGGTATGTTCTGTTTGTTATTATTTATTTCATTTATTTTTCGCTTAATAGATTTGAAAATTATGAGTATTGTAAAGTATTGTAATCTTGGTTCTTATTTTTGGGAATTTTCGAATATATTACATGGGCAAGATATTAATGCAAAAAATGGTAACCAAGAGCACATAACTTTTTAAATTTCATGAATCTTTGAGACAAAAAAAAATGAATATGCAAAAAATTATAAAAATTAGCACAAGTGTCTAACGTTTTCAGATATTTCAGATAAAAAATATGAATAATGAAACACAGCGTAGAAAACTGTCTAAATCGTTTAAATCTATTAGGAAAAAAATGAATTCAAAAAATAATAACCAAGAGCACAACACTGTCAAAATTTTTCTAATGTGTTCGGCAAAAAATAAATGCAAGAAATAATAACAAACAGCACGAAAACTAGTACTTCCTTTTGTGCTGTTGGTTGAAGAAGAATTTGAAAAAATTGGACACAGTTTTGTGCTTATGGTCATTATCTTTTGCATTTGTTTTTATGTAACAGATTTGACAAATTTGAGTACTTTTGTGCTCTCGGTTCTAATTTTCGTATTCATTTTTTGGCTAATAGATTTTCTAAATTTAATATCCATCTACAAATTGTATATTGATATTATTACAACGAAAGCAAATAACAATAACAAAGAGGACAAAACTGGTTGGTTTTGTAAGAAAATTTTCTGACAATCAACCAGCTTACTGCTTTTTTGTTATTTTTTTTCGATTTGTCAGCGAAATTTTTTCAAAAAATAAACCAGTTTTGTGCTCTTTGTTATTGTTTTTTTGCATTTGTTTGTTTGATAAAAGAATTTACTGAGAAAATCAACAAGTTTTGTGCTCTTTGTTATCGTTTTTTGCATTTGTTTGACACAATCCCAAAATTCCAGGATTCGAAAAAACCCGCCGGGATTGCAATGTCGATCTACAATATTCAAAAAGTAACACTTTCGTTATCTTTGTTATTTCTTTTGCAATTATATGTTGTTCAAATATTCGAAAAATTTCTATAGTTTTTTACTCTTCGTTATTATTTTTTGTATTCATTTTGTGCTTAATAGATTGTAGAAGTTTAGGCAGTCTTGTGCTGTTGGTTACCATTTTCGGAAGAATCCCAAACAAGCACTGTAAAAATAAACATTATCAAAAACGACAAATTCGAACGAGCAGTTTGTAATAATAACATATGTAACTTTGTAATAATACAGTAATAGTAACTTTGTAATAATACATACTGTGATAATTAACGAAGATGGCGGCTGATGACAACTTGAACAAGCGAAAATAAAAACTTTTTCCCAATATCAGTACAGCGATTTTTATCATTTTAAGTTGGCAATAGCCGCCATCATTGTTCATTATTACAGTGCGTATTATTACACGTAAAGATTTATTTTTTTTATTTTTATGATTGAATAAAATAAATTCTATTTTTTATTATATTGTTTATATTTTCAGTGATTATCATATTTTATGTCTGTTTTTCACGCTATGTTTGAATTTACAAAATTTTGATTTTACACTGCTTGTCATGATTTATTGTTTTTGATTGTTTTTAATTTTACAGCGCTACTTTTTGACCTGATCATCTTTTTGTTGTTTGTTTTTACCGTGATCCTCATAGCTGCTGTCCGTTTTTCACGCTATGTTTGAAATTAACAATGTTTAAATTTAAACTGCTCGTTCGAATTTGTCGTTTTTGATAATGTTTATTTTTACAGTGCTTGTTTGGGATTCTCCCCCATTTTCGCATGTATTTTTTATCTAAATATTTAAGCAATTCGGACAGTTTCATGCTTTCGATTATTTTTTCGCATTCATTTTTGCCAAATAGACTTGAAAAATTTGGACAGTTTAATGCTTTGTGTTATTATTTTTCGCATTGATTGTTCTGTCTCAAAGATTTTCCAATTTAGATACGTTTTTCGCAATGTTTACAATTTTTCAATCGCGAAATTGTAATCGAACCTTATTTCAGATCGTGACAGCGATTCAAAAGCTTTCTAAGTTATTTGATCTTATCATGGTACCTCATCGATCTTCATTGTACCACACCAAGTGTGGTTCGGGTCACCAACCCCTTGCGATAGCCAATTCTAAAGAGCCTATAAGAGAGAGCCTTTATACGGATGAACGCGTGTACGTAAATTCGACTACCCTGATTGTTTCAATCTAGCAATAAGCTACGCTTCTGAATTGGCAGCACGAAATCCATGAGCCGCACCTTGCAGACAAAGGTCAAGAGTCGAAACTCATGCTGGCCGGCAGAAGCCCCAGGCGTTTGGGTTGCGCAATAAATATCAGACCTCTCAAAGAATCCGTGATCCCACGCGGTGCGACTCGACGGATTGCTCCGTGTGCTCATTCGAGTAATTTTTTTTCCTTTTCAATCTCAACTTTTTAGTTTTTGAGGAGCAAATTGACCCAGATAGGTATTAGGAACAAAAATTAGTCGTTAGTCGGTTATGTGACACAACATGAATACTACGTAACGAACTCTCTTTGAATGTAGAAGGTTTTATCAGAGTGTTGTTATACAAGCTACGCCATCTTGCTTGCAAATCAATTTCAAATTTATAATCAAACTCGACCTCTTATTGCAATATTCATAATGTATGCGAATCAAATCAAAATATATAATTTTAAACAAGAGTGAAAAACGAATAAGAATTAATCAACGACAATTTGAAATTGGTTACAGCACAAGAAACGCCTTCGTACAACTGTTATATATATATATATATATATATATATAACATATATTTTCATGTTAATATATATATATATTAACATGAAAAATACTATGACTATTTCAAGATTTTAAACTCAGGGATTCCAGCCGGATAGTAAGTACATGCAGTCTTAATTTTTTTCTTCCGTAATAAATACTTATGTTTCGTATGTCTCGTGGGGTGATTCGTTATTTTGACTATACTTTTGGGATGCCAGGGCAAGCCCTAGAATATTTCGTAAAGGCAATGTTGTCAGGTACCAAACCGAAAATGGATTGAAGATAAACAATACAATAAATAACGGCACTGCTGACAAAATTGTACATTTTACCTTGCATTCAATACTGGTAATTGAATTTCAAGTATAAACAATGAAATGGCAATAAAAAAGTAATCTAACCTTTTACGTCATCATCCTCCAGCGTCGTGCTGCTGTCGGTAGACTCTTTAACCTGAGAACCATCTTCCTTTTTAGTTGGGACACTTTTACCTAGAAAAAGAAATAATTATTTTTTGAAACAAATTAAGAAACAAATGAAACTCGACGTACAATGCAATTAATTCCATTATCTATTTTTTAGCATTCGCAATATTCTTTTTATTAAATAGATGTAACTTTTGGTACATAAAGCCAAGAATTTCAGCACTTTGCTATTAAGATCTTATATATGTTAAAATATTATCCAACTAGTAGTTTATAATTGATATAGTTCTTCATTCCTGGCATTTTTGTCCCAGAATTAAAAAAACTATCTCATTAAAAACGAATAGTTAAATTACATTGACAGTTGAACAAAGAACAATATTTAGTATGAAACTAAATTCGTAATAATTGATGTTACGAAACAATATTGTTGATCATATAACAAAAAAATGTAGAAAGAATAGAAAGTTACAAAAATGTTATTCCTGTAGTGATTAGAAAAAACCAGTTAAGTGACATTTCCAAAAGCGTTAATTTTTGTCGTAAAATCACTTGTATATCTGAAAGTTTAACTATTGAACATGAGTTGTTGTTATTTTCAAATAGTTATACTTAAAACTTCGACAAGACAAGTCCCAAAACCACTTAACTGGTTCCTCCTAATCATTACAGATTCAAAGAAAAGAGTACTGTTAAGAAATATTATTTTCATCCATTCAAATAAAAAATGTCTAAGAATGACTATTCATTATTTTGAACCTTGTTTTCACGGGACAAAATTTGCAAAAGTGGCAGTACAATTTGAATTGCACGAATCATCAAAAAAATAAAGTGTATTTAAAATTAAAAATTTTTGAATTCCGGATAATGTGTTAGAAAAAAGTGCTTAAGTGCAGATTGAGCTCTCAGCTTTATTTTATTAGTCCAGTGTATTTAGCGACGAATTCAATTTAAAGCGACCTGAGCGTAGAAGTTATATTACAAGATCTGGAATCAGACACAGTAACCCGCAACGCAGGGGTACCTCAAGTGATATAACTAATGTTTTCATAACACGTGCATCAAAAACGGCCAACTTCTCCCTGATTTGTCGGGAGAGAAACACTGTTTTATTCCCAAGACGCGGTTTATTCCCTGTTACCATGGTAACAACCATAATAACAGGGAATAAACGGCACCTTTGGAATACTACGATGTTTGCGTCCCGACAAATCGGAGAGGTTAGCCGTCTTTGATGAACTTGTTATGAAAAGATATATATGCCACATGGGAGATACAAGCATTTAAACCTCGGGAGAAGTGACCAGCACTCACACGCCTGCATACGAAATACATAAATACATGCATACATACATACATACATAAATACATGCATACATACATACATACATACATACATACATACATACATGCATACATACATACATACATACATACATACATACATACATACATACACACACACACATACATACACACACACATACACACATACATACATACATACATCCATACATACATACATACATACAGACATACATACATACATACATACATACATACATACATACATACATACATACATACATACATACATACATACATACGTACATACATACATACATACATACATACATACATACATGCAAAGCGTGATTTTTCATAGCACAGCTAGGTCACGCAGTCAGGCAGGTTTCACTATCATATCAACCTAATAACTATCGCTAAATTTATTAAGCCTCTTACACATCCTTTTAATTTAAATGTTGTAACCCAATCTCTTTGACAAATGTTTATATTTCTGATATATGAATTTACTTTTAATAGTTAAAACTAAAAATGATGGAAAAGCTAGTTCTTTGTAAAAGCGGAGAGTTTTTCAAATATAAAAAAAAGCTGTACTTGTTTTACCTGCAAACAAATGAGTTAATTAGATCATAAGAAATTAAAAAAAGTAGTTAAAAAGCCTCAGCTTGTTTGATTTACTGCGTATGTCGTTTCACTACTGGAATGGGAGTCAAATGTATGACGTCTCACCACTTTCTTCGTATCACAGCGTGGATCAACGTAATTTTCAATCGGTTGATCAAATGCGGAACGATTGTTCGTGGTTCATTTTGATTTAATAGAAATCAGTTCTTGAATGGTAACGGGTTTAAGCAAAGAAAACAGAAACAGACATCTCGTTAACGAGATGATGATTCCGTTGATGGTTCCGTCACTATCTTTTTGATTCACAACTAAACTATTAGTATATTTTGCAGCTAGGGACGAAAGTGCAGGTTTCGGTCCCGCAGATGCAATATGACTGCCCGAGCGTAGCGAGAGCAGTCAGCATCTGCAGGACCGGATCCTGCAATTTTGTCCCTTGTTTCAAACGATACTTTTTACACCGATGTGTCCGAAAGTGCCGTAATTGTTGATTATTTGACTAAACCGATAAAACCAAGTTTAAATTGACATAAAACAAAGTTTCACTCAACAGTGTTCCAAAATTTATTTCATATAATTTAAGTCAATCATTGCTAACAAACATTTACACTTATTAATATGTGCAAGTACTACTTATTACAATTTTGTAAATTTTCAGTTTCTTAAACATTTTTCTCACGCCTTTGGTTTAGTATTCACGCTTAATGTAGTACTAATTATATCTTTGTATAGAGATTTCAGTCTTTAACATTTTTTAACGCGCCTTTGAAAATAATACTTTTCAATATAACTTACAACTTTTTAACATATTTTGCTGGAATATAAACGAAAAATACATTTTTGAATTATATAATTAAATCTTTTGGAACAAAAATATAAAGATTTCAAAAACAAAATAAAGATTGATCGAACAAATAAGTAATAACGTCACAACTTTGTGTGTCAGTCTGTTTTGAACTGCATATCCCTATTGTAAAATATTGCAATTGAATCGAAAATATTAATAAAAAATTATTATTGAATTTTCCCTACTTAAACGTCGTGATATATAAAATTAACGTGGTCAATTACCAAATTGCTATATTTGGAATTTGAATTTTTGGGAATATTCGTTAAATATATAAAGAAGTCATAAAATATGAGCTCAAAATTCAGAGTCAGAATAGCTCATTGTAGGTACTTGGCGACATGTCGCTCAACATTAAAGTTAACTTTTTCATTGACTGTTTAAATATGAATTTTCAAAGAGGGCTAAATTCAATCGTTGTAAGCGTTTTGATCGGAACGTTTTTCTACGTCGGCTGCCGTGGTCTTGTCTGTGAAACGCTGTTCACAGAATAGCTCATTAATACTTGGCGACATGTCGCTCAACATTAAAGTTAACTTTTTTGTTATTTGTTATTTGAACAAATACTGTTTAAATATGAATTTTTGAAGATTCAATCGTTGTAAATGAAAGTTTAACAATCACATTGTCGACCGATATTTAATTGTTAAAATTCACCGTTTTAAATTTTTACAACAAAAAATGTTCAGAGAACATATTTGAATGAGTGAATTATTTTAAACGTGCAACAAATATAATAATGCGGTCAAAATCAGAGTTTTACAAAATGCTTCATTTCAGCCAACAGTTTTAAAAGTAATTTCATTCTGTAAAGTTTCATTCCATCTCATTATTTGCAATTATTATTAATATTCTTGGTTAATGGAAGAAAATTTAAATTCAACGTATTTAAACTGTAAACATTCAATGTATTTAGAATGAAATGTCATCTATTTTGTAAAAATTATTGATGCAAAAATAATAGAAAAGAAATGATACAAACGGAACAAATTCGTTAGAGGATAATAAGTAGAGTAATTAATTTTTTTAAGTATGACATAACCGTACTGTAACGAAAAAGAAATTAAACAATTCTAAAAAAATGATAAACTTCATTTTTTTACTCAAAAATTAACGTTATCAAGTAAAATAAGTTACTTGATAGCCTATTTTGATTTGTATTGTATTGTATGTAATTGGTTTTCGCGACATGTCGCCAAGTACCTACAATGAGCTATTCTGACTCTGAATTTTGAGCTCATATTTTACGACTTCTTTATATATTTAACAAATATTCCCAAAAATTCAAATTCCAAATATAGCAATTTGGTAATTGACCACGTTAATTTTATATATCACGACGTTTAAGTAGGGAAAATTCAATAATAATTTTTTATTAATATTTTCGATTTAATTGCAATATTTTACAATAGGGACGTCTCTGGCGTAGTTGGCCACACTTTTCAGTTTGACTGAAATTTATTTTTTATTATATCACGACCTTTAGAAAAGTACGACACTGTACAGATTGTTAATATAAAAATCACGATCACTTGTACGTGTATGATTTCTAGCACAATAACATTTTTGTAATAGTAATAAATTTATTATTAAAATTTGTTAATTTGTAACTAATTTTTCATTCCATCATTGTTGTCCTTTATTTTATTAATCCTAGATTTTTTCTCTGTATTTCAAATTATTGAGAAAAATAAACGATTGTTTATTAAATTTAAAATCAACATTTGTTATAAACAATTATTTTATATGTTCAATTATAAATAGATTTGTTTTTCGCATTCGCAGGATCCCCTTGTAAAAATGATCATATATTGACAATACATTGACAATCTATTGACCATACAATACAAACCATATATTGACAATCTATTAACCATACATTAGTAATATATTGACCATATACTAACAATATATTGCCCATATATGAACAATCTATTGACAATATATGGACAATATATTGACGATACATGAAAAATGTAAATTAATATTCCTCTAGCACGAGAATCGATCCCAGGCCCTCGAGGTTATCAGTCCGCGTCGTTGTCCTCTGCTCCATCTGCTTCGATAAATTCTTCTATCGAAATAAGCTACATACTTAATGACTATTTTTTATTGGAAATAGTTTAATGTGAATGACTTTTTGTCAATAATACTTTCTATAATGTTATTTTGTTATAAATCTTCAAATTTTTTAACCAAATCCAAAAAGTTATTTATAAATTTATCCATACTTTTTTGAAGTAAGAACTATAAAAAACTATAAGGATCCATATATATTATAGACAATCAATATAGCTAATCTTTTTGAATGATTTAATCTTTTGTTACTAAAAAATTAATTAAAATTATTAACAAATCACTATTAACAATTGTCTAAATCACAAGCTTCTATTCGCAGAAGATAGACTTTTCACAAGATCGGTGAAATTAAATGTTTTGTTATAAAAAAATCATTAAATAGCAGAAAAAAAGTTGTAGAGTATTTGAAACAACAATATTTGGTTACCAAAGAAATAACAAAGAAATTAACAATGTATGGCAAAGAATGGAATTTTGATTATCATACATATATTGTCAATATATTGTTTGCGAAAAATCATACATTGCCAATATATTGCTGCAAATCCAATTACATCTTTTATGTATGGTTAATACATTGTTTGAAAATAATACATTGTCCATATATGGGCAATATATTGTTAATATATTGGCAATATAGGGACAATATATTATTTCATGAATAATATGTTGTCAATATATTATTCTTATATGGACAATATACGGATCTTTTTACAAGGGTCGAAAGAATAATTATAATCATGTTCAAAATTGTTAATGATATAATTTTACAATTTAACATTGCTTTGTAATATAAATAAATTTATTATTAAAATTTGTTAATTTGTCACTCATTTTTCATTCCATCATTGTTGTCCTTTATTTTATTAATCCAAGATTTTTTCTCTGTATTTTAAATTACTGAGAAAAATAAACGATTGTTTATTAAATTTAAAATCAACATTTGTTATAAACAATTATTATATATTGTTAAATTTCATCATAGTTATTAAAACAATACTTTTTTTCTTCATTTTGCGTCGATTTTATGAGAAATTAGGGTAAAATGTAAAAAAATGACAATTGTTCATCAATTTATTATTTATTTATTTATTTATTGCTTTTTGTTTATAAATTCATGTTAAAACTCAATAATTAACTTTTGTGTATTCATATCATCATGTTTTGTAAGTTACAGCTACTGTAATTGTAATTTTGGAAAAATTAAAAAAAATGAATAAAATAAAAATATTGCGTACATGAAAAAAAACGCATTTTTGACCCCCCAGAAATCGGTGAAAGGGTTAAGCTAGAGAGGCGTTATTGGTCTCGTTTTACTCAGCTCGGCTGTGCGACCAAGTTAAGACCAATAACGACCTCGTGGCATAGTGATTCCATAGTTTTTCAACTATGCCAGAATCCCAATCTAAAATGTTTTGAAAAGAAGGCACTTTGACATATTCTGGCGGTAGTTGGCCAGAGTCACTGCCGTGCCTCCTGATTCATTTGAGGTTGAATGTGCAGTTTGCAAAGGAATAAGTTGGATTTAAATTTCCGACACTTTTCAACGGTGTTCTCTTTTTCTTTGGTTTATCAATGTTAATTGAATAATTGCTAAATTCCGTAAATCACGTGACTGTTTCGAACCAACCCACCAATATCACATTAAAGCTTTTGCGTGGAAAACTTTTCTTTTTTTCAGAAGTTGGTACCGCTCGAAACGCGCGAATTCAAATTGAAAATTTTTCAAAATTGTGTTAAAATACTGTTTTTACAAGCTTTTTTTACAAAATGGGACGAAAGTTATTAACTCTTGGACCGGGACGTGCGGGACCGAAAAGTGAACATTCATCCCCGGTTTGAGGGTCGAAAGTCGGCACTTTTGGACCGGAGGTGTGAAAACTTACATTATATACTTTTATCACATCTAATTATTCTTCATTTGTTTCAAACCTTGAGACGTTCTTTTACTAATATGTACACTGGTTCAATCAATATTATTTTAAAATTGTTAATGCAATTTACTGATTGTTTGAAATCATAAAAAATGTGTTGGCTCAGTTTTCAATTATAAATCGAGTAAATTATCATAACTCGTTAAAAAATTATGGTAATTGTTCAATTTAACTAAGATAATGTAAGTCTATATATGTTACGGGCAATGTAGAACTATGAGCAATGTAACATTGCCCAGAGGACTGGGCAATATAGAACTTTGAGCAATGTAACATTGCCCAATGGACTGGGCAATGTCGACAAAAATCGTCATTTTGCCTAGCTCGCGACGGGCAATGTCGAAAATACCCTCTCTTTTTCGGTCGGCATGCTTACTATCATTGTAAATGTCTTTTTTACGTCTGTTTTGGTCAGTTGAAATCGAACGTTGATTCTGGACAATATGGAACGTGACTTCGAAATAAATATTTAAAGAACATCTGAATAATCTTATTAAATCAAAGCACAGTGATAACAGTTTTTTTGTCCAAAGTCGCGTATGATGAATGCATCAAGAAGTGGAACATTTTTAAGAATACCGAGGTAAAAATGACAAACAAAAGTGATATTGTGACGGTTAATGGAAACGAAAAATTGATTTCGACAATTGAAAATGACTAGGAACCGGTGATGTAAGTAACGAAAGCCCACGTTCGAATCGGCCATAAAGGAAGAACTAGGACTTTGAAGAAAACCGACTTTAAAATGATTTTAAAAGTATAATATCTTGCGCAAATATCTTGCTTATTAAACCTATAGAGGCTTTAATCTAACGTTCTTCTGTCTGTCATCCCGCGGGGGACAGACAAAAAAATGTACTTTCGGTCCTGGTGACGGGACCCTGGAAACCAAACTTTCGGTCCTCCTAAGAGAGCCGAAAATCGGCACTTTTGGGTCGGATGTGTGAAAATGAAAGTGATATCATAAGTAAAATATATTTCATTTTTCATATTTTTTCAGTTAAATAAATAAATTGAAATTATTTGTATACAAAATATCTTCTTGCAATTTCGCAAATTTTGAAAACATTGCAATTTTTCTTAAAATATTTAACGATTCAGATAAAGCTAACAAAGAGCCCGAACCCAGTGATCTGGAATCAATGAGTCTAGATTCAAATAGTCAAAAATCAGATAATCATGCATTAGCCGGCCCTGAATCTCTGCTTGCTACTAGATCTCACCGTATTAGAATACATCGAGAAGACATCTCGTAAAACAAGCTGCTAAAATGATTCCCGCGAATGTGGTAGGGCCACTTACGGTTGGAACAAACGTAAGAGTACCTATCTCTCATGTAAACCGCTCATGTAAAAGATGACTCATACTAACTAGGTAAATAACAAATAGCTCAAACTTATTAAATGAATTTATTCAATGAATCTGGAAAAAAAACTTAGCCTTCCAGCACCAACGACTAGAAGCCGGAGCTACGCTCGTTGCAATTGCAAAACAAAATGTTCGACAAGACGGTGTAGTTGTCGAAGTGCGGAAAAATTGTGTAACTCGAAATGTCATTCTAGCCTTTCATGTAGTAACCAATAATTTTATTTATTCAATAGTAGGCAGCAGTTTACACTGATATATCTACATATAGGCTATGTATTTTCAAAAAAATACAAATTCCTTTGCGGGCATTGAGCAAGGGTGTTACAAGAAAAGTAGCAGTGGTGGTCGCGACACTCGGTGTTTAAACTTAGCGGCCCGAGAGATGCTGTTGGAGAGACGCTTTGAAGGCATCAAAGCTGACAGCGTTAACCACGTTCGCTGGAGGCGCATTCCAGCGCTGCACAACTCGGTTCGGCAGGAAGTGTTGCCTTGATTCTCTGGCAAAGCGGCCTAGATTAAGCTTCCAGGAGTGGCCCCGAAGGTTTCTCGTTGATTGAGCCCGGACAACCGGATGAAGAGGTTGGACAGGGCAGGGGAATCATAGAGACCTCGGAGGATCTTGAAGGTGTCTGTCAAGTCAGTGAAAGTGCGCCTTCTGAGGGTTCTCTCGAGTGCCGCCACATCTTGCTGCTGGTACGAGCTGGAGATGATGGATCCTTACTCGACGATGGAAAGGACGTATGTTGAGATAATTGACCTTATCAAAGGTGGATCAATCTCGACAAACGCGAGTTGGCCTTCTTCACTACTGCAGCAATTTGTGGGCCCCACTTGAGGTCTTCGTTGATAATGATGCCCCGGTCCATTTAGAAGTCGGTGGCAGCAAGAGGAAGATTCTCAAAGGTGAATGTGCGCCTTGGATATTTCTTTCTTAAGTGGAGCACTGAGCATTTCGCCGGGTTCAACGGTATCATCCAAGCCCGGGACCACAGAGCCAAGTTGTCGAGATCTCGCTGGAGGTCGTCGTCATGGGTGAGAGGATCAGCATACACCTTGTTGTCATCCGTGTAGGTCTAGTGCTGGGATGTAGTTTGCTGGTGTAGGTCGCATGAGTTCAAATGTACAATAATGGACCCAGTACCTAGCCCTGTGGTACTCCACTGGGCGCAGACCTAGAGGCGGGTAGTGTCTGACCGATCCTCGTCTGGAGCGAGCGATGGTGCAGCTAGTGGAGCAGTCGTTTATGGGAGACTAGTCGTCAAGGCAGAGCAGGAGATTTGATGTCACTGATCTCCCTGGGACGAAGCCATGCTGCTGAGGTATTGACCCTGCGCACCGTGCTGGTCAGACGCTTTGATAAGCGTATTTTTTTATTATGTTGACGTCGATATTACCATAACAGCGGATTATTTGTATACGATTGTAACGTTTCTAATAAACACACGTACCTTGATATTGTGTAACATAACTTCTCGTGAATCATATCTTTAAGCGTTGCCCGGACAATGTGTAACGAATTTCCGACATTACTAGCCAACGTTTCGACAACATCACATTGCCCGAGCAATGTCGAAAAAATTTAAACCGAATCAAAATTGTCGATAATGACCAGGCAATGTCAACATTGCCCAAAGTTCAACATTGTCCGTAACATATATAATAATAAGGGTAAGTCTTAAACAAATCACGGTGATCTTTGGTAAATTGTGTATTGTGTCAGTTATTTTTCATGCACGGTATTCAAAAAACTGTGAGGTTAAACTTCTGTACTAGTTGTACTTTATCTTACGGCATAAAAAGTTATATTGCATACACAGAGAGGAAATATATACAATATTTGTAACGAGTTTTGGTTAGAATAGTTGTATTCTACTCGTTACACTTATTGTATCGAGCTCGTTACAAAAAGTGCTACGAGCTCGATACAAAGTCACTAAAAAGTGGAGATCAGTGGGGATATCTCTTTCTCCCTCATTATGCCCCCAAGTAGGGAAATCAGCCGTTTTCCCTTCTTGTGACGGAAAGCAGCGTTTTGTATCGAGCTCGTAGCCCTTTTTGTAAAAAGCTCGATACAACGATCGGAACTAACTCGATACAACCTATGTAACGAGTTGAATAGAACTGTTTCTAACGAGACTTGTTACAACTATTGTATCTATTTTCTCTCAGTGTATGTTGAATCGATTTGTTTTGTTTTCAAAATGCAGAAATTTTAGTAATGTAAAGTAAGTTTTAATGGTATTTTATTCCCACTTTTTATAGAGGACATGAAAATACAACACATTGACATTTACAAATTAATTCTCATTTGAATTTCATAGCTTAATAAATGACAGAAACAAATTAAATTTTAGTAGCTATATCATTAGTTGGATGAATACAGATATAAAAAGTAAAACTAAAAAGAATTCGAAAAATACACACATTGTTTGTTTGTGGGATTATCAAGAGCAATTTTAAAAATTGCTTTTTACATGCGAACGATATTGAATTCTTAGGAAAAACTCTTGCCAAGTACACTCGAACGATAATGGTGCAAGTAAATACGACATGCTCAGTACACAAAGTCAAATTCTCTCATCATTTCGTTTTTGATTGAATAAACATTTATTGAAAATTGAATTATGTATTCTATAACCCTTGTAAAAAGATCCGTATATTGTCCATATAAGAATAATATATTGTCCCTATATTGTCCCTATATTGCCGATATATGAACAATATATTGCCCATATATGGACAATCTATTATTTTCAAACAATGTATTAACCATACATAAACGATGTAATTTGATTTACAGCAATATATTAGCAATGTATGACATTTCGCGAACAATATATTGACAATATATGTATATGACAATCAAAATTCCAGTCTTTGCCATACATTGTTAATTTCTTTGTTATTTCTTTGTTAAACAAATATTGT
Source organism: Telenomus remus (assembly GCA_020615435.1). Lineage (NCBI taxonomy): Eukaryota > Metazoa > Arthropoda > Insecta > Hymenoptera > Scelionidae > Telenomus > Telenomus remus. The sequence goes on from CM036336.1 coordinate 6,139,114, forward strand.
TGTTTTGAATACTCTTAAACTTGTTTTTTTGATATTTAATAAGTTTTTTATAACAAAACATTTAATTTCACCGATCTTGTGAAAAGTCAATTTTCTGCGAATAGAAGCTTGTGATTTTCAATAGACAATTGTTAATAGTGATTTGTTTATAATTTTAATTAATTCTCTAGTAACAAAAGATTAAATCATTCAGAAAGATTAGCTTTATTGACTTTCTATAGCATATATGGATCCTTACAGTTTATCATCGTTCTTACTTAATAAATTATGAATAAATTTATAAATAACTTTTCAGGTTTGGTTGAAAAATTCGAAGATTTATAACAAAATAACACTATAGAAAGTATAATTGACAAAAAGGCATTCACATTGATCTATTTCCAATAAAAAATAGTCATTAAGTATGTGGCTCATTTCGAGATAAGAATTTACCGAAGCAGATGGAGCAGTGGACAACGACGCGGACTGATACCCTCAAGAGCCTGAGATCGATTCTCGTGCTAGAGTAAAATTATTTTACATTGTTCATGTATCGGCAAGATAATGTTTATATATTTTCAATAGATTGTCCATATATGGACAATATTATTAATAGTATATGGTCAATATATTACTAATGTGTGGTCAATAGATTGTCAATAGACGGTTTGTATTGTATGGTCAATAGATTGTCAATATATGATTCTTTCTACAAGGGAACGAATTACGAATAAATCAATTACTTAACGAACTTTGCTAAAAAAGAGACAAAACATGTATATCCGTCTAAAAACAGCTTTTCATCAAATATTCAGCCTTTCATGTGTCTTTTGCGCGAAGCGTTTTACCGCCTATCCCAACATTTTGTTTCTCATCAGCATTATTAATTCGTCAATCAATTTAAAAATTTTTCAACCTGTCAGGTTAAAAAATTTTCAGAGAAACGTATCTGAAAAAACAATATACATGACAGTCATTCTAATGGTTTTAACGTTGAAAGAGTCAGGCAGATTGTCTTATTTTATCATTGTTTTTTAATTTTGCTAGATACTGTTTCAACACTAAACTCATTAACAAACCAAAAACTAATAAATAGATACCATATCAGTAATGAAGCTTATAACACATAAAATATTGATAAAATGTTTCGTACCTCTGACCCACTTCGCGTAACGCGTAATTTTATTTCCATCTGATTCTATATAGAACAACAGTGCAGTTGACTGTAGGATACGCAAAAAATCAAAGCATGACTTTCTTTTATTATTTCGGATAGCTGAAAACACGAATCGCAGACTCATCCTATAATTTCACTAACGGCGGATCAGCAGCGGACAATGAATGATAAGATGAATGAATTGCAGCTCTTGCGTGTCCAAAAGTTTTATCGTGTAGCTTGATGCTGCTTGACCATCGTTAATATCGGAGTTGGATCGTCAAAAGCTAGTTTTGGGGACACGTTTCACGAATCGAACAAATATTAATTTCTTTAGAAGCGAGACAGCAAATAGTGCTGTACCAGTACATTTCAACGAGATTTACGTTTTCGCAATAATTGTAATATTCATTTCACACGGCTCTCAGATTTGCTTAATTTTGGAACTGCTCGTACGATTCGAATAAGTACACGTACAAAATGAACCTCAAAATATAATATTTCGATACGTGCCTCAAAGTTTGGATAACATTTACAGTAGGTTTTAATTGATTTTTACAAAAAATTATTTATTGCAGTTTCACAAATTACGATGAGTAGAACTTACCGAACATTTTATCTTTTTTACATTAAAAATGTTTTTTTAACGTTCTCAACCCCCTCTTATACGATAGAATTCAAGTTCCATTCGTATGAGACCCATACGAATGGGATTTATGAATTGTCAAACTAGGTGGGACGAGAACTGATCCGTCCGTTGTGTTCGTTGGACGATTTCTAATTGCCTATATGACCTATTGGAACCCTCTATACGCCCCGGAACCGAGAGTCTTAGCCGGCCCGGAAAATCATATAAAATGAATCCACGGTTACTTTTAGATTTTCGATCATAACTTTTGAGAAATTCAAGTGAGACAAAAACTAATGCATGCGTTGGGTTCCTTACTTAATTTCCAATCAATTATGACCTATTGGAATCCTTAATCTGCCCCGGAAAACAATGTTGACAACGGCTGAAAAAGTCATAGAAAATAAATTTACGGTTAATTTTACATTTTTCATTATAAATTTTACGAATTCACTATAAGGACGAAAACTGATCCGTGCAATGTGTTCCTTGGTTAATTTTTTTTTCGATTATGACCTATTGGGATCCTTAATCAGCCCCAGAACCTAGACTTTTAGCCGGCTCAGAAAGTCACAAAAACATATTTATCGTCAATTTCAAATGTTGCACCATAACACTTATAAAGTCACTATTAGGACAAAAACTGAACCGTGCAATGTGTCCCGTGGTTAATTTTTGATCGATTATGACCTATTGGGATCCTTAATCAGCCCCAGAACCTAGACTTTTAGCCGGCTCGAAAAGTCACATAAAATACATTTAACGTCAATTTTAAACTTTGCATCATAACACTTATATAGTCACTATTGGGACCAAAACGTTTCTGTGGAAAGTGTTCCTTGGTTGATTTCTGATCAATTATGACCTATTGGGATCCTTAATAAACCCCGAAACCCAGACTTTGAGCCGGCTCGAAAAGTTACCAAAAATAAATTCACCGTCAATGTACAACTTTTTATAATAACTTTTATAAAGTCACTATGGGGACACAAACTGAACCGTGCAATGTGTTCCTTGGGTTATTTCTGATCGATTATGAATTTGCCCCGGAACCTAAAAGTGTTGCAGGCTTGCATATTTTCAAAAAAAGATGTTTAACGTAATTTAACTTTTTTCGTCATAACTTGTATGAAGTACCAATCAGGATAGAACTGATGTATGTCTTGTGTTTCTTGGACAATTTTTTTGTCAGAAGTGACGTTTTAGAACCCTTTATCTGCCCCGGAACCCAATGTTTCAGCAGGCTTGCAGAACATCGAAAAATGATTTTTTCACATGATTCTTAGTTTTCTATTATAGCTTTTAGAAACTCTCACGTGGTACAACAATTTATCCGTGCGATATTTTTCTTGCACTTGCGTAGGGAGAATCCCAAACAAGCAGTGTAAAAATAAACATTATCAAAAACGACAAATTCGAACTAGCAATTTAAATTTAAACATTGTTAATTTCAAACATAGCTTGAAAAACGGATATTAGCTATGACGATCACGGTAAAAACAAACAACAAAAAGATGATTAGGTTTAAAAGTAGCGCTGTAAAATTAAACAGAATCAAAAACAACAAATCATGACAAGCAGAGTAAAATCAAAATTTTGTAAATTCAAACATAGCGTGAAAAACAAACGTAAAATATGATAATCACTGAAAAGATAAACAATGATAAAAAATTGGAGTAATTTTATTTGATTATAAAAATAAAAAAAATATAAATCCTTACGTGTAATAATACGCACTGTAAGAATAAACAAAGATGGCGGCTGATGACAACTTAAATGAGCAAAAATAAAAACGTTTTCCCAATATCAGTACAGCGATTTTTATTATTTTCAGTTGGCAATAGCCGCCATCATTGTTTATTATTACAGTGCGTATTATTACACGTAAGGATTCAAATTTTTTTATTTTTATAATTAAATAAAATTACTTCTATTTTTATATCATTGTTTATCTTTTCAGTGATCATATTTTATGTCTGTTTTTCACGCTATGTTTGAATTTACAAAATTTTGATTTTACACTGCTTGTCATGATTTGTTGTTTTTGATTGTTTTTAATTTTACAGCGCTACTTTTTAACCTAATCATCTTTTTGTTGTTTGTTTTTACCGTGATCGTCATAGCTGCTGTCCGTTGTTCACGCTATGTTTGAAATTAACAATGTTTAAATTTAAACTGCTTGTTCGAATTTGTCGTTTTTGATAATGTTTATTTTTACAGTGCTTGTTTGGGATTCTCTCCATAAGCATTATAAACAAAACAAAACATTTGAATGAAATTATAATGAAATTAAAAATAAATTTTCGAAATTATAAAAAAAGGAATGAAATCAGAGGTGGGTCACGTACAGCCAATGAGAAACGACCAAAGTAAGATTTTACGATCAAAAACATGAAATTTCATTGAAAATGCAAAGTGGCCATGTTTTGTAATCACAAATATAGTGTCAAAAATGAAATATGATTCTTTTTTTGTTTCATACTAAATTTTTATTACAAAACATCGGTACTTCGTAATTAATAAACAAATTATGTTCGATTAACGACCAATTTAACAGACAGGAATAACAAAACTTGTTATTAAATCACGTTTTTATTTAACGTTTCGACTCTTGGTGTGAGTCCTCATCAGACATATAGGGCACTTGAAACAAGGGTAAAAGAACATAAAAATAACATCAAATTATCGGAAGACAAACACAATGTCATTTCAAAACATATAACTAGCACGGGACATACCATGAAATGGGAAAACTGTCAAATTCTAGACCGCGAGGCTCATTGGCACAGGAGAAATATATCTGAGATGTTACATATCAAGTCAACAAAAAACACCTTGAACACACAAGTTGACACTGAAAACTTAAACAAGATTTATGATAAAATTCTCTGCAGTAATTAACACACATCTCAGAATTTTATCCTTTGCTCCTGAAAAACCTCACACCCTTATACACATTTTCTTATCTACACAAATACACTCTTTCGAAATCAGTTTGATTCCAACGTTAGAACAGTTTGCAACACAATGACAATTTTTAGAACACTTGACAAAAACTTCACGTTGGATACCCATGTATTAAAATTATTTATTAAAAACATGGCCAAACAATCTTTCTTTTTACAATCAGGTTAGAAATTTTATTTTATTTTATTTTTATTTATTTCTCGCAAACACCAAATTAGTCGTGTGAATCTGTTTTTTGACATTTTTGTTTTTTATTATTTGTAGAATTCTGATGAGGACTCACACCAAGAGTCGAAACGTTAAATAAAAACGTGATTTAATAACAAGTTTTGTTATTCCTGTCTGTTAAATTGGTCGTTAATCGAACATAATTTGAAGATACACAGACGTAAACATAAGCAAATAATAAACAAATTCATTTTTTTATGATGTAATCTCGCATTGGTGGTTCTTACATCGGTTGTACTGAACCCTTCCTAAATTATGATTTAATTACAAATGAATTAACAAAATAAGAAATGAAACGAAAGTTATACAGGAACTAATGAAATCGTGAAATGATAAAATAAATTAATGAAAACACAAAAAAACTTATGAATGCAATAGTTCGTTCTCTTGCTTTTTAGATATTTCCATAGGTTCTAAACCATACAAAATTTAACAATATTTCATATTGTATGTTAAAATTATTCAACCACTAAATTACTAAGCCCAATTTTTTTTCTCAAACAGTTCTTTTCTCTTGAAGTTATTTTATTCAAAGTTTGTTTGTCTAAAAGTTATTTGTAAACGAAAATATCGTACTTTACACGCAGAAAATCAACAAATCCCTAATTCAGATGAGCAAAATCAATTGAATGAAAGAAACAACGGAATATATATCCCGTTGTATGTGTCCCGCGGCTTTCAAGTATCTTTAATATTGAACTAACCAAATATTTTTAGAACAGGTTGAAAACTTTATGACGATTCACGCATTAGTTGTAGGAAAATGGTCACAACAAGTAAAGGATTATCGTGAAACACGTAAAAAATTTTGTTCAAGAAGAACAAAATAATATCAAATTTTCTAGTCATCGCATCTAGTAAGTAACCCTCACATGATGCATTTCTGGCAAAATCGCAACCAAGTAACATCGTCTGAAGTTGCATCGATATTTTGTATAAAGATCATAAATTTTTATTGCTCTTTTTGATAATTTTTTGTTAGAAGATACATTAACTTTTGTGCTTCTGAATAAGATTTCGTTATCATATGCGAATAGGTCATAATCGATCAGAAATTAACCAAGGAACACATTGCGAGGTTCAGTTTTTGTCCTAATAGTGACTTTATAAGTGTTATGATGCAAAATTTGAAATTGACGATAAATATGTTTTTGTGACTTTCTGAGCCGGCTAAAAGTCTGGGTTCTGGGGCTGATTAAAGATCCTCATACGTCATTATCAATCAGAAATTAACCTAGGAACACATTGCACTGTTAAGTTTTTGTTACAATAGTGACTTTATAAGAGTTATAGCGCAAAATTTGGAAATAACTGTACTTTCATTCGTTGTGACTATTCGAGCCGGCTAAAAGTCTGGGTTCCGGGGATGATTAGGGATCCTAATAGGTCATAATCGATCAGAAATTAACCAAGAAACACATTGCACGGAAACGCTTTGGTCCCAATAGTGACTTTATAAGTGTTGAAAAAAAATGAATGAAAATTGTGAAATTAACCGTAAATTTATTTTCTATGACTTTTTGAGCCGTTGTCAACATTGTTTTCCAGGGCAGATTAAGGATTCCAATAGGTCATAATCGATCGAAAATTAAGCAAAGAACACAACGCATGCATTAGTTTTTGTCTCATTTGAACTTCTCAAAAGTTATGACCGAAAATCTGAAAGTAACCGTGGATTCATTTTATATGATTCTCCGACCCGGCTAAAACTCTCGGTTCCGGGGCGTATAGAGGGTTCCAATAGGTCATAGGCAATTAGAAATCGTCCTACGAACACAATGCACGGATTAGTTTTCGTCCCACTTAGTTTGAAAATTCATAAATCCTATTCGTTTGGGTCTCATACGTATGGAACTTCAATTCCATTCTTATACGCTCTCGGCGTGTCCAGGAGGACATGATTTGTTTCTCATTATTTTTTTTTCAACTGTATTTTTTCATCATTGACTGTACGTATAAGAGCACATGTCAGGAGTGGAAGAGGGAGCGAGTCATGGCCAACAAGGGCTAACAACTAGCTACTTTAGCCATCTCGCTCGGTACATTTAAAAAATGTTACGCTAGTTGTATTGACGCCCGGGCCAAAAAAGTTTGATGTATAAACGATCGCTTAGCGATCTACTCACGATTGGTCTTCAGAAGATCGCGAAGAGATCTTTAAAAAGAGAAAAAAACGACGTGTCGCAAGGTCATTTTGAGATCGAAATTTGGTCGTGAATCGATCATTTTTCGTTCACTTAAAGATTTCAAGATTTTCTAAGTTACGATCGCAAAACGATCGTTCAGCGATTTTTTTTTGATCGTTTAATAACCCAGAAAAGACTTAAATTAGAGCAATGAAATTTGAAAATGTTTGATCTAAAAATGATTTATTATACGTTAATAGACTTTTATACAATTATTACAATACATTTTCTAGATCACCGATTCTCTATCGCGATTTCGAGAGTTGAATTTCGATGTGCTGCGAAACATATATTCCTTGACAAAAAAATCATCCAATTGCAATATCATGCACCGCGTTGAGCGACTCGTCTGAGATCTGCGATTGACAAAATTTGAAAAACAGTTAAAGAATAGTAAGATAACAGAATTTTTGATTGTAAAAAAAATAAAAACTGTGATAACGCTTGATCCATGTACTAACCTTGAGCGTGAAAAATTGTCAACTTCGAGTTTTCGAGTTTTCTCTAACCTTTGTTTGTGTCCATTTTATCTATCTGGTTTTGTCTTATTTATCTGGTTTGATTATCCGGCCCAATTGATTAAGCTTAATTTAACTATTAAGATACATGCAAAACATCTCTTTTCATTTCGCAAAATCTATTTTTTAACTTATCGCGTTTTTTCGTTTGACGGCACAGAAAACGAACTTACGTTTTGTTTTTGAAAAAAGTTAAAAATTACATGTGTTGCTAAGGGAAAATTTTTGTTGTTTCAATGTGATACGACCCGTTGTGTCTTGTCGAAACGAAAAAAGCACCAAGTTACAGGATAGGCCGGATAATGAAGTCATAAAATCATCAACAACATCACAAACAAAGGTTAGAAAAAAAAATTCGCAAAAAGTTGACCATTTTTCACGCTCTAGGTTAATGCGTTGATCAAGCGTAATCAAAGTTTTTATTTTTTCATGTCTGAAAACTCTGTCATCTTATTATTTTTCAACCTTTTTTTAGATTTTGTCACTCGCAGATCTCAGAAGAGACGCTGAACGCTGTGCATGTTATTGTACTTGGATGAAGAATCGGTCAACTAAAAAATGTATTGTAATAAAATGTAAATGTACTGTATGAAAGTCTATTAACGTCTAATAAATCATTTTTAGATCAAACATTTTTAAATTTAATTGCTCTAATATAGGTCTTTTCTGGGTTATTAAATGATCAAAAAAAGATCGCTTAACGATCGTTTCGCGATCGTAACTTAAAAAATCTTAAAATCTTTAAGTGAACGAAAAATGATCGATTCACGACCAAATTTCGATAGATCGAATTTCGATCTCAAAATGACCTTGCGACACGTCGTTTTTTTCTCTTTTTAAAGATCTCTTCGCGATCTTCTGAAGACCAATCGTGAGTAGATCGCTAAGCGATCGTTTATACATCAAACTTTTTTGACCCGGGCGGTTACCGGCTAAAGCTTGCTTTTGATATTGTTTTTATTTCTAACCTTTGGGTTCGAATCAATAACTTGTAATCAAACAATCATAGCGAAATGAACAAATATGACTTTTATTTTATTCGAAGTTTATTTGTGTAGAATTTCAACGCTTGCCAAAATGTTGTACTACTTAATTTCAACTATTAACTTCAACTGGAACAATGTCTGAATACGAACTAAATGTTCAAACTTCTTATCGAAACAAGTAAATTCAAACTGCAATGATAGAATAAAAAGATTTTACAGGGTATATACTTTATGCACAAACAATTGTTTTACTAAAGCACAACTTACGAAAACAATATGTCATTCTGCCTATTTATTTTTATGCACATCTACGTTTTTTTTAAAAAAAGAAATAGATACAACATTCTCTATGTCCGGGTTTTGTGCCTGCTAATTTAGAAACAGACTGAAACTGGAACCAACAAATTTTGAAACCGAATCGTGTGAACAAATAAAATTAATTCAAATTGTGTTACTTTTCGAACAAAAGTTCGTTTAATTTGAAAAAAGTTTATCAATTTTCTATTTTTGCTTAATTATTTTTCTATTTTTTTACTTTATTCAATGTGTACTTAATTTTTGATAAAATTTATTTATCGTTTACGTACTGAATGCTACATGTATACGTAAATATTACATCAACACTAGGAAGTCTGGACATTTTGTTCACCCTCGGAAGCCTGACAGGGCAAACTTGTCCCATTAATGTATTCATTAAATTAAAAATGTGATAGCGAAAAAACCACATACACTACTAAGAACATCATTTTTCAAAACATCTTGAAAGAAAATTTGTAACAAAAAAGTCACGACATTTCAGCAAGATTCTCTGCAAAATGCACAGCAGTAGACATTTGAAGTTTGCGGGTACATATTTAGGTCGTCCGACTATCTAGTGTCAAGCAGTAAGATGAAATTCAGTTGCGAAACCGCGTGTACAGATACATGAAGTTTGAGGTGAAAACAAAAATAAATTTTAAGCAACAGTCCGTTGATAATCAATACTATTATCAAAAATCAGACAGGTCGCAATGTTTATTTTTGTCACTGAAGGCGAAATTCACATACACAGAAATATGCATCAGAGTAGCTTTGCTGTGAGTACGATCTAAATGAATCAGTTGTAGATATGAGGAAAATGTTTCGATGTTGCCATTTCACAGATTACGGAGGATACAGAAAGTTTACTTTCAATACAAAAAAGATAAGTTAATTGAAAAATAGAATAATGAAAAATTCAATCGAAACATAAAAAATTGTAGTATTCACAATAAATTGTTAGTAATGATCAAAAAAGCAATTAGAAAAGAATTATTGATCACTCGTTTAAGATTTGTTTTGAAAAGACATTAACGAAGTCTGTGTGCAACGCTATAGGTTCTCACAAGAACAGGAATCAACGTGATTCTAGCGTGAAAAAGGGAAAAGGTAATTTGAACACCATAAGTAGATGAAAACTGTTAAGTAGTTAAAGTTGTTGAACTGTGTTGAAGATTCAATCTCTCCTCGACTTGTCAGCAAATTTTGACCTATTGTCTTTTCTCAGACAGTTGTAAAAAACAATCGTAAAACTTATACACGATGAAGCAAAGAGTATCCTACAAATTCTTCAATACAAGCTGCTTCAGTCCACTGCATTATTTCGAGAAGAATAATTAAATAAAATAGTACATTTCATATCTAGGAACAAAATAGTATATTTCGTATCTAGGAACGAGAAGGCCCATTTCTCGAAGACAAGGGTTGGAAGTCAGTCCGAGAGATAATCATTTATTCAAAAAGTAAACACTCAGACCTCAAAAACAACCCTAATTTAATCTTTTTGCAATAAAAATTTTCAAAGTTACGACATTTTGAAAATTAGCTTCAACTGCTCGCAGCGTTATCTATATGTAAGGCTACTTTTAAAATATGATTATATGATATGCTTCGAAATGAGCTTGATTTTAAGTTCTTTGATTGAAAAATAAGTAAGTTAGATAATTTGAAATTATGCTCCCTCTAGCAATAGCTTCGTAAATGCATATTTCTTTGAATTTGTTAAAAAGTGGGTGTCACAATCAATTTTTCGCATGTACGACAGGTTTTCCGTGTTTGAGAGGTTTCAAACTGTCAAAAAATCGTATTTGCGAGAGTGTACTCTCAAATCCGGAAATCTCGATTTTTGGGTCTTCCTAAGTGAACAATTCCTATAGAATCACCTAAATGTCTTTTTTCATAACAAGTTTATCAAAGACGGCTAACCTCTTCGATTCGTAGGGAGAAAAACACTGTAGTATTCACAAGGCGTGGTTTTATTCCCTGTTATTATGGTACCATGATAATAGGGAAGAAACCTCGTCTCGGGCATAAAATAGTGTTCTCCTCCCGACGAACCAGGGAGGAGTTGGTCGTTTTTGATGCGCGTGTTATGAAAAAATTGTTACACTCCGCAAAGTTTGTAAGAAAATTGATGCCGATTTTATATGTATTATAAAATAATAATTATATGAATCAGTCATATTTACTACGCAGAAAACGGAACTTTAGAAAGCAGTTTCGGATTTAAAAAAACCAATTGGATTGGACCCGAGTAATTTTAAATCATTGTCGAAATATTTTTTTGACCTAGTCATATACGAACCGGCGATTCGGTTTTTGTCTGGCACATTCCATCTTGATAATTGATATTATGATATTGGTCACAACGTGCAGAAATAATGAGCAAATGACCCAAATGAAATAAGATCGATAAATTTGAAAAGTAATTGTGCAGTCATGAAACAAAGGATGATGTGACCTCTCTATGACGGGTAGAGGTTGAAAAGGAAAAAAGGTTGGTTTGATAAATCTTTGTAGTTCAAATTAGCGCTGAAGAGGGTCCGAGGTACTTACCTTGATGATCATACTTACTGGAAAAGTTCCGAGTCGCCAACATTGTCGTCAGAATGACACCCTGAAATTTGAACAATGTAATGTTACACCCTGTAATGTTATCAAACGGTTTTAATGAATAGAATTTATCAAATTCTTAGCTACTTGAAACAAATGAGAAAAACTGTTCAACAATTGTACTGTACAAAATTGTTGAAGTTTTTATTTGATGTGCACTGATCATCTGAACCAATGTACTTGTCATTTAATTTTTGTCGACGCCTAAGAAATCTTAACCATATACTTGATGATAGATTCAACATTTTTTAAAGAATCTATAACGTGACTTCGATCGTAAACAGTTTTGCCACGATTAAGAAATATTCAGACAACTGATTCTGTTCAACTATTTGGAAACAAGTACAAAAAACTCTATAAAAAAATTTAAACGCCGAATGAAAAAAACAGACACAATAGACTGCTCCACTTTAAGAAGGAACCATCGAGAAGTAGGAAACGTATCACGTATTGTAATGTTGAAATTTGGAGTGTTTCAACTTCGTCAAAACATAAACAAATTTTTCTCTTGAATATCAAGCTATTTATTGTTGTTTAACAATTTAATAGTGTTGAAGTATAATTTAAAACAATAATATGATATTACAAGATATGTAAACAAGAATTTTTTGAAAATATCGGTGGCATTTTTCAGAAAATAGGTTAGAATGCCTGTATTTTATTAACTTAGTTTTGCAGTTACTCTAAACTAAATTGTTAAATTACTCTGCACAACATTTTTGAAAATCGCCTTACATTTAGAAGTTAGTTCTTATAAGCTGTATTCGTGCTTTTTTATAAGAGCCTATGTTAAAAGCGATTTTATAATTCGCAATTACTCATAAACTGTACTGTCAACAATTTTGAAAAAACTCATTAATTATTTTTAATGCACCATCAACAAACCGTCAAAGTTTTGTTGCAGTCTAACATTTCCGAAATTATCGATGGTACCTCCTTAAGTATGCTCCAGTAATAAGTAGCAAATTTAACCTAAGTGCATGTATTTTAACCGTACAATTTAACCTAGAAAATAAGTAAAATCATTTTTTTTTTTCAACGGAAGAACTATTTTATCTTTTTTATTTACTAATTTTTTAAAGAACTATTCCAAAGTTATGTAATAAGTTTAAGCAATCATTAGCAGCTGTTAAAGTGGGACATCGATATCGGCTAAATAGTCAGATTGTTTTTAAATTTTGAATTTGGAATCTAGAAGTGCAAAAGTATTTATGGACAAATTGTCGGAGTGATTCACTGACTGTAATTGAATGATATTGAATGTAGAAATTCGGCAAAATTATATAGACATAGAGGGCATGGGTTTTTCTTAAATTTTGGAATTGAATATTCCAAGTTTAACTTGTGCAAATATGGCTGAATTATTTATAACAAACAGAAGAATAGATGATCGAGTTATATAGTAATTCTGACTTTTCTAGAAAAAAAATATTTTCAACCTTCGAACTTGCATACAAAATCAAATACAATTTCAGAATTACTATCGGTACCATTACCAGCACCAGAATTATTTGCATCATTACCAATAACTTGTTAGAAAATCAGCCATGGAATGTCAAAATTTTAATATTATAATTTAACATTTAAAAAGTAGGTTAAACTTTTGTTTTGACTGTATCCGACGTCCTACCTTCATTTGATATTTTTGTAGTGATTAAAAAGAACCAGTTACTTGGTTTAGGGACTTGTCTTGTTAAACTTTTGAATGTAACATTTTTATATCAAGGAAATATGATGAGTGACACGATTTTTCGTCAAATATGAATTAAATTCAATAACTCATGTGCAAAAGGTAAACAACTTCCAAAAATACACGCAATTTTTGCGAAAAAATTACCGCTTTTGAAAATTTCACCTCACTGGTTCTTCCTAATCACCACGGATTTAATATTTTTTTTACCTTTTTGAATCACACAGAACGACATTGAACGACTAGATTGTCAAATACTGTTACTTTGCGAACGAGTATCGTATAGCAAAGTTAGATAAATGGTTCAAAAGTTTTGCTGGCAGTCCTAACTGCAACTACAGACAAATCGCAATATTCTAATGAATGTATGTAGCTGTGATCAACACTCTCCTGGTGCTAGGATTTTGGGCCCGCGTGGTGGGGATAACAGTCTGTCTCGCTTTGATACCTTATTTCGTTAGTCAAGAGAAAGAGATAAACAGCGCCCCCCGCACACATCCATAGCTCGCGTCACGTGATCTCACGTATAGAGAAATCGCGATGTAGCACCGGGAGAGTGTCAACTTACGAAAGCGCATGTTTATTAACGACTCTGAGGCACTTATCTTGCGACTTTGCCAATGAATGTACCGACATGACATTAACATATTATATAATGTTTTGTGTTTTTTTGTCATATTGCCGAAATTGTCTTTATGTTTGAAATCGTTAATGACGAAATGTAAATCAATACTCTAAATATTTTTTCAAGGACAAATCAATAAATGTGCAACGATAATAATGTTTTTGTTAATTAGATGTAACTATTCTCTCACTTACACACACGCGGAAAAAAAACTTGCATATCAGTGATGTTAAGCACCTCTGATGAAGCAGCACTGATTCAGTGATGCCTTCTGGGACTGAAGTGGCATCGCCAATACAGCATCAAAGCACCGTCGATTCAGCGATGCTCCAATACTGAAACAGTCATGCTCAGTCAAAGATAGTTAGCAGGACTGTTTCATTATTAGCACCAACCTCCCAACAGTAATGCTCATTCAGCGATTCTAACCTCAACTGATACAGAGCTGCCCCGCCACTGTATGAGGAGTGTTTTTCCGCGTGCATCATACCTTCCTGAAGATTTTTCAATGAATCTTATTATATAAACCCTTAAATGTCATTTTTAGTTAGCAGTCATCATTTAGTTTTCAAAGTCTAAAACTCGCGAGGATACCAAACAAGCACTGTAAAAACAAACAATAACAAAACCGACAAATGGAAACAAGCACTGTAGAATGAAGTATTTGGAATATTAAGGAAGTTACATGGTGCTGCTGTAGTCAGTAAAAAGACTAAATAATCAAAACTTTCTAGAAATGGCTTATATTTGTTTTTAACATATCATAATTTTTTTGTAACCTTATTGTGACATTGTATCGACTAAATCAACAAAATATTGATAATTAATCAAAAATCGGTTGTATTTAGTTTTCGCTTTGACTAGCTATACTCTTTGATAGCCCATTTTTTTGCGGTGTTTTGTTTGTTAGAATCTAAAGTTTTTTCATGTAGTTTTTGAGAAACATGAGTAACTTCTAAGATAATGAATTCTTCGTTCAAAGTTGTCAACAACCTAACCTCGCCATAAGCGTTCATGTAAAATGTCTAAAAAATTCCACTTTTTCAACTGCGATATGAGCAAATCCAAAATTATCGTCCACTTAGCCGTTCAAGAAAAATTTTATTTCCAGTGATAAGGCACGCTCTTGAAACCAATTTTTTTGGATTCAGCGATCCCAAATTAGTCTAAAAAACATAGCGCCCCTCAAAACAAAGCTTCGTGACATTGTTTTTTTTGAAGGTCAAAGATATTCAAATTTGACCGAATTTATTAATATTCATACGGCTAAAACTTTTATAATTTCTTATGACTGCTTATTGTTTTACCAAAAACTGAAAGTTCTCACTCTAAACTTTTAAATAATGTTATTAAAATTGAAAAAAACCCAATTGCAGATGGCGCTGCAATCGCAAAAATCAAACTTGAACCAAACAATTAAAAACAAAACAAAAACCAAAAAAATCAAAACAAAAAATAACAACTTAAAATCATTTGAAAATTTTCATTAAAATGAAAAAAAAACCAATTACAGGTGGCGCTGCAATCGCAAACACAAAACTAAAAACAAAAAATCAAAAAACGATATAAACACCAAAAAATTTAAAACGAAATAAAAAACCAACAACTTGAAAACATTGAAAAATTTTCATTTAAATGAAAAAAGAACTAATAACAGATGGCGCTACAATCGCAAACACAGAACTAAAAACAAAAAGTAAATAACAAAACTAAAGCAAGTAAATAAAAACGAACTAAAAACCTAAAAAGTTACTAAAATTGTTATGAAAGTTGAAAAAATCTCAAACTCAGATGGCGCTGCAAGCGTAAAAACAAAACGGAAACCAATAAAAATAAGACAAAAACCAGAAAATTAAGACAAACCTAATACTAAGAACATTAAAACTCCATAAATTGTCATTAAATTGAAAAAATTCCAATCGTAGAAGGCGCTGTAAACGCAAAAACAGTACACAAACTGAAGAATAAAAAAAAAGCAGAAATCAAAAGACTGAAAAACCGCGTTTTTCAAAAATCATGTTTTTGGTTTTTGTCTATTATTATGTTGTTTTGGATTAGGGAATCAATTTTCTTCAGTTTTTGTACTGTTTTGCGTTTACAGTGCCTTCGGCGATTGAGATTTTTTCAATTTAATGACAATTTTGAAAGTCTTTATGTTTTTCTGGTTTTTGTGTAGTTTTTATTAGTTTCCGTTTTGTTTTCGCTCGCAGCGCCATCTGCGTTTGGGATTTTTTGAACTTTCATGACAATTTTTTTAACTTTTTGAGTTTTTGGTTTATGGTCTGCTTTTATTTTCTGGTTTGAGTTTTGTATTTTACTTTTTCATTAAAGTTTTCTGTTCGCGATTGCAGCGCCATCTATTATTAGTTCTTTTTTCATTTAAATGAAAATTTTTCAATGTTTTCAAGTTGTTGGTTTTTTATTTCGTTTTAAATTTTTTTGTGTTTATATCGTTTTTTGATTTTTTGTTTTTAGTTTTGTGTTTGCGATTGCAGCGCCACCTGTAATTGGTTTTTTTTCATTTTAATGAAAATTTTTAAATGATTTTAAGTTGTTATTTTTTGTTTTGATTTTTTTGGTTTTTGTTTTGTTTTTAATTGTTTGGTTCAAGTTTGATTTTTGCGATTGCAGCGCCATCTGCGATTGAGTTTTTTTCAATTTTAATAACATTATTTAAAAGTTTAGAGTTAGAACTTTCAGTTTTTGGTAAAACAATAAGCAGTCATAAGAAATTATAAAAGTTTTAGCCGTATGAATATTAATCAATTCAAAGCTTTGTTTTGAGGGGCGCTATGTTTTTTAGACTAATTTGGGATCGCTGAATCCAAAAAAATTGGTTTGAAGAGCGTGCCTTATCACTGGAAATAAAATTTTTCTTGAACGGCTAAGTGGACGATAATTTTGGATTTGCTCATATCTCAAAAAGTAAGCTGGAAAGCCCACTTATTCTCAACGGAAATCGATAGAGCATAGTTTAAACTATAATTAGTAACTAAAAATTTTCATTTCTGCTACTATCGGAATATTCATATAACATCCTTAAGCGAAGTGTGAATCTGTGGTTACTAGAAGAAACCAATTAAGTGCCACTTTCAAAAGTGTCAATTGTCTGCAAAAATCGCGTCTGTTTCTAAAAGATTACCTCTTCAACGTGAGATGTTGTATTCAGTCTATATTTATGAATATAATTGACCTAAAATTGTGTCACTTATCATATTTTTTTAATATAACAATGCTAGGGGTTACTCACTGTTGAAGTCTTTAAGGTGATTGCTAAGTTGCACAATAGATATGTTTCAACGATTTCCGGTAGAACTCCAAATGTTTTTTATATTTTGACTCACAAATCAATCCAGCAGTAGACTATTGCCTCTCAATTGCTGGGTCAATTTTCTGTTCTACCGGAAGAGAGTTTTAGAAACTGACATCACCTTAAAACACTTGGTTTGTAGTACTTCTGCAGTACATTCAAAGTATTTTAAAGTACTTGTAGTATTGAAGTATTTTCCAATAATTTGAAGTCTTTTTGAAGCGAATCTTAAGACTTCAATGACTACAACCATTGAATGTACTTCTTTAAAATAAAAATAGCAACCTTCTTAACCCGACGGGCGTGGCAATTTATGGAAACGACGTGAATTGGGTCAACACACATCTCGCGACGGTTTTCAAGGCCAACAAAAACCCTGGCAATACAAGCGTCCCAACGGCGGTTCGGACGAACCTGCAAAACTCAGGGACATTGCTATCTTCGACCAGAGTGCCCAGCCCATGGACGCAATCAATCCCTGCAGGAGGGAAAATGGCGGTAGCAAGCAACTGTGTTTCGCAGCTGTTGGCAAGGACGCAGCTGATGGCAAGGACTGTGATTTGGTTTCCGAGTACTTGGTCTTTGCCACTAGGACAAAAATCCGAGCGATTAGCTTGGACCCAAGAATCACTAATGTTCCCTTCAAACCATTCGGAAATTTGAGGAACGTTGTAGGAATTACTAGGACAAGATGCTGCTCTTCACCCAGATCCGGCCTTGGGCGATAATCGCGTGGATGCAGGCAGAACATCCGTCGACTTTTGACTTGCATACGTTGATTAGCAAAAGTATCAATGCGGAAGGAGTTTCCTATGACTGGACCCAGAAGAAGGTTTACTGGACTCTTCAAACAATAGTATCTATGCTATGAACATTGATGAAACTGACTTGGTGATGATTGCTAGAGTGAACAGAACCAGAGCGATAGGTGTGGAGCCGTGCAATGTCACGCTTTACTTCACTGATTGGGGTCGGTATGGAACTTTGAGGAAGATTTTTAGAACACCTATGGCAGGGTCGTTTAACCCTTACTCGACACACTATCAAAAAGTTACACAATTGTCACACGGGGTACAAACGACCCCAGCGCAAAAAATGTTAATAACTTTTGTATTTGTTTATATATCGGTCTGAAAAAAATTACACATATATTTTGAAGCTTTGTAAAGATTGTTGTATGATTATCGAAGTTGTTTTTCATTGCTCAATTAACAAAAAAAAATATCGAAAAAGAAAAAACCAGAAAAATGCTTTTTTTTTAAAAAAATTCATAACTTTTTTAATTTTAAATATTTTTTCGTGAAAATTTGTGAGTGTACGTAGAAATAGGTACTCTTTAAAGTAAAAATTAATGCAAAGGCGGTTCTTCCGAAAAAGGTATTTATTTTGCAAAATGAATGGGGAAAAATGAAGGCACAAAAAAGACATAGTTTTTACTTAATTTCTGCCGTTTAATTATGTCTAAAGTCTTGGTTTTATTACAAAATAGTATTCTAACTTAAAATTAACAAACTAAAATAACATTCTGATGGGAATGGTACAATTTTACTGTTCTCCCGCGCATTCGACACACAAATACATTCGGTGGTCGTCGCACATTGGTCGGAGGCACGAAGGGCACTGCATTTTCGTTTTTTTGTCTTTATTTCGACGACAAACAGTGCACCTCACCCTCGTAGGGAGTTCTGGTCGATCAGCTGTGATGACAGAGGGTTCATCCAACCCCAAAATATTTTTTATGGACACTTTGATTCCAATTCGGACAAGGGGATTCTGAAGCCTCGTTATCATGAATGGTCTTGCAAGATGCAAAGATGTATCAACTTCCTCATCTTCTTCGGACAGCCTGTCTTCCTCCCCAGAGAAGGCTTCGTCCAGGTAGTCGACTTCCTCGTCGTCCGTCTTCAATAAATCACGCATAAGGCGATCACGCAAGTTATACCGCGCCATGTGCGATACTAACAAAAAAACAGTGAGTTATAACTTATGTTTTTTATTTACAAAAAAATTTTTTTTAACTTTTCACGTATACTTACTTTGAAAATTGTCCGAAAATCACAAAAAACACCAAAAAGAAAGTTGCTCCAAAACGCACTTGAGATTACGGCTTTGTCACTTCCGGGCTAAAACGACCCCAGCCCAACTTTGACGCGCTCCTTTCGACAGCCGAATTTGAACTGACTAACTTTTACCGAAGGGAACGTTAGTTTGGACACTCCCCTAAATACCTCCGGAGCCACGTGCCCGAATTCTAACGGTTTGTTCGAGAAAAATCGGTTCGAACAAACCGTGGGGTCGTTTCGACCCCAAGTGTCAAGTAAAGGTTAAGAAGGCTATCATTGTTCAGGACCTCTCTCAAGTGAGTGGGTTGGCTAATGACTCCGAGGAAAACATGCTCGACTAGACCGACGCAGTGAGAGAAAAAATTAAAAGGTCGGGTTTGGATGTTAAGAACAGGCAGGTGCTGAAAAGTGAGACGATTCATCCGTTTGCTATAACGATATTTGGTCTGCGTATTTATTGGACGGATTTGCAACTGAGGGGGGTCTACAGGGCTGACACAAATACTAAAGGAGATAAAGTCAAGCTGGTGAAACGACTGTAGGACTCGCCCAGAGACTTTCATATTTATTCCAGTAAACCACAGCTGTGTAGTGTTAATCCTTGTAATATCAATAATGGAGCGTGTGCCCAAAGCTGCCATTCTGGACCGAATAATACCGCGGAATGCAAGTGTGACGATAATAGCAGGCTGGTTAACGAGGACAAGATGTGTGTTCCGAAGAATGATACTTTCGATCCTAATAAGTTCGTCTGCAGGAATGGACGCTGTATCTCGAGGATGTGGTCTTGCGATGGCGATGATGACTATGGAGATGGAACTGATGAAGACCAACATTATTGCTGTAAGAACATTTGTTAATTTTTTAATTTTAACTCAATTTTCATAATTGAATTGTCAAGTTGAAAATTTTATCTAACGAAATATTGTAATAAAAAATTGTAAAAGGCTCTATTTGGGTTTAAAAATCAATGCATAATCGCTCTGAAACAGTTAATTCAATTTTTTATAGCCCATCATTCGTGCAGTCCAAACGAGTACCGCTGCAACAACCGCAGGTGTATCTTCTAAACCTAGGAATGCGACCACGAGAACGACTGTCGTGACGGAATCGACGAGGTGGGTTGTGTCTATCCACCCTGTGCGACTGGCAACAACACCTCCGATGACACCCATGAACGGTGCCCGAACAACAGCACCTGTCCGCCCAACCACCTTCAATGCGAGAACACAAACATCTGCGTAGAGCCGTACTGGTTGTGCGACGGCGAGAATAATTGCGGTGATAAAAGCGACAGAAATTCACTTTATCGCGCTCGGAGAACTTGTCCACAGAACAGTTTCTGATTCCCTAACCATAGATGTATTCCGGCAACCTAGCAATGCGACGGCGTTGACGATTCTCTTAACGGCAGCGACGAGCCGCCAAGTTATTGTCAATGGGAAAGCAAAACTTGCTTCGGCGATCCGTTCACTTGTGACAATAGAAATTGTATACCTAGGGTTTACGTCTGCGATGGTGATAATGACTGGATAATTCTGACGAAGATGACAGGCACCAGTGTTGTAAGTTGAGTTTCCTTCGGAATTGGGTTGGGTTTCAATTGTATTTTGAGAATTTGTTTGATGGACATTGGCTTGTTTTCTGCAGAATGGGCGACGAAGAAACAGTGTTTACATGCACAGCAAACAAAGGTTAGAACAGACAACAGTGCATCCCAAGAAACTGGCTGTGCGATGGTGATCCAGATTGTGAGGACGGTGCGGATGAGAATACGACCCTGTACAACTGTCCTGAACCTACGCCCTGTGGGGAGAACCAGTTGACGTGTTCGAAGGTCGATGTCTGAACCGGTGCGACCTCGACAACGACTGTGGCGACGGCAGTGACGAGGACAAGTTCTGTAGCAAACAATACAAAAAATGCTCCGACTGCGAGTTCACTTGTCAGAGCTTCAAGTGTTCCGATGCGATAGCCAGGACGATTGTTGTAATCGGTCTGACGAAGTTGGTTGTCGTAAGTGTCAAGTGCTATTTTAAATATTATGCAGCTTCAAAAACGAAACAGAAGAGTTGTCCAAACCCGAACGATTTCATGTGCAATTCAGAGCTCCAATAGCTAAAGGTGACAAAGAACCGATTATTCGTCACGACAGTCTTGGACTGGAAGGTATCACTATCGACTGAGTTGGTCGTAAACTGTACTGACTTGATCGATATGCTAAACGTTTGGACGTCTCGAAATTTGATGGCACTAATAGAAAGACATTGCGAAGTGGAATCTCTGATCTACGAGCCGTTGTAGTTCATCCAGTACCTGGCTTGTACTTCACCTCTTGGCATCTTCAGGTACAAACTATTATGATGTAGTCACCTTTTTAGAATTATATTATAACATTTGTTCATTAGATTATTAGAGTGTTTGATTTTCAAAAATAACCCTTTTCTATTTTTGTTTAGGCTTACATCGGAAAAATGGGAATGGACGGCAGCAACTTCACCAGAATTTTAACGGGAGACGACATAGCTCGGTCGAACGCTTTGACTATTGACTTTTTCACTGACAAGATTTTCCTGGCCGACGTGTATCTCGATTACATCACCTTCGCCGACCTGAAAGGTTGCAACCGTCGCATAGTTCTGTCCGGAGTGAAGGTGCCAGATGTATTGCCATAACTATTTTTGACGACCACATTTACTGGACCGACTGGAACTTGAAAGTTATCAGCAAGGCAGAGAAGTTCTCTGGCGCGAATAGAACAATTCTGAGAAACACCACACACAGGCCTTATGATATTCACATCTACCATCTACTCAGACAACTGCCCTACCCGAATGGGTGCCGGGCGCAGAAGCGAAAAGAAAATGATGCGCAGACTAAATAACTAGCTAGATAGGAAACTAGATTTGAAAAATGGTGCCTTGTTAAAATACCGGCCATATGCACGGATCCCGCCATGATTTTAATATGTATGACGCGTAGAGAGTTATAGTAACGAAATAAAATGATGAAATTAGAATAGTTAGGTAAAAACAAGATGTTAATTAAAATTATGATGTTGTTAATCAAATAACTGCGATAATGTATAATGTACCCGGGGTAATTGTTTATGAATATAATATATTGATGGTTTATTATTCTATGGGATTAATAAAAGATAAGGTCAGACGAAATTATTGAGAATTAAAATTCTACGGTCCCAAAGTTTTGAGCAAACCAAATAGAAAAGACTGGCCTTAGCTCCTCCTTTCGCACGAATGTTCGCTAGATGGCGTCATCGAGTCCAGAAAATAAAAATATTCGAATATAATAAACGATGTACGATGTGTAAACAGCTAACTTCAGACCGATGATTTTCTTTTAAGAATAAATACTAACAAAAATCGCTTATTGCCATGAGTACAGCGACATTGCCTGGCATGTTTGTTCTCATTTTTCAAAATTGTTTTACTTTTAACTATTTTTTGAATGTCAACTTGGAATTTACCAAATAACTTTATTAACCGACCAAAAACATTTTTTTGAATAAAAGCTGAAATCTTTAGCTTTCTGAATATTTAATCGCTTTTTTTCGAGAGGCAAATATTCAAATATAGAGAGAAATAAAGACAAAAATGCAAAAATTCAACGATAGTGCCCACGGGCACTATCGAAGGGTATGAAATGTAATTATGTAATTTTTACTAATGTTTACGCTTTTTTACGATAGTCCATGCGGTTTTATGATTTATTTATGTGTGTTCACGCATGTTAACCGATATTCACGCGTGTTAACGTATGTTAACAAGTTCGAACGCGTGTTAACGTATGATAACAGGTTCGAACGCGTGTTTACGCATGTTCACGCATGTTCATGCATTTTCGCGTGTGTCTATGCATATTCGGGTGTGTTTACGCGAGTTCGCGCATATTCACGATCTTGCTTGCGAATTCATACATATTCATGTGCGTTCATGCATATTTACACGTGATCATGAATATTCACATGGGTTTACTCATGTTTCCGCGTTTTTATGCATAAACACGCGTCTTTACGCGTGTACTCACGTATTCATGGATATTCGCGTGTTTTTACGCGAAGTCTCGCGTATTCATGGATATTCGCGTGTGTTCACGCGTGTTCACGCATATTTACGCGTGTTTACGAGTGTTTAGGCGTATTTATGGATATTCACAGATATTCACGCGTGTTCTTGCGTATTCCTGGACATTTGCACCTGTTCACGCGTGTTAACGCGTTTAACGCATATTTACGCATTCGCGCATATTCACGCAAGTATCCGCACACTTACGCGTGTATTCGCATATTCCCGCGTGTTTCCGCATATTCCCGCGGATTATGCACTCGTGTTAAATACCTTATTTTTAAGCTTTTGTCTTAGGTTATCGCGCATGCGCAAACTTTTCTGGTTTCGACTGAAAGACGTTCGAGAAAAGTTTTTGGTAAAGCTGTATCTTGCTGCTTGAATTTTTGCTTCATTTTGTTTGCTTCATCAACAAACATGCCGCGGGAAATTCCAGAAAATCTTTCAGCTCAAATTGTTGTTTTGTTGGAAGACGGCTATTCCCAAGCTAATTTGCGGGGAGATTCCATGTTAGTCGGTCTACCGTGCAAAGAGTCTGGGCACGATACCTAGAAACTGGAGGGTACCGCCGAAGACGTGGCCAAGGTCGAAGACACATAACAACGGCGCGAACTGATCGAGCGATCGTTAGGACAGTGCAAAAAGACGTTAGAAAACGTGAGGAAGCGTTTGCACGAAAATGGATTGCGATCAAGGGCCCCCAACGTTGTTCCGAAACTTACACCTCCTTATCGTCGAGCGCGGCTCCAGTACGCTCGAGAACACGTTGGTAGGACGGACCGCCAATAGAGGAACGTGCTTTTCTCGGATGAATCCAGATTCTGTCTTCAAGCAGATGATCGTCGTGTTAGAGTTTGGAGGCGCCAAGAAGAACGGTACAATCGACAATTTGTTTGTCAGCGACGAGCTTATAGTGGCCCATTTGTGATGGTTTGGGCAGGAATTATGTGGAACTACCGCACAGAATATTACGTCGTTTTTCAACCAAATCGTTTTTGCTATATCGAAGAAATCTTACGACCGGTTGGTCTGCCACAGTGGCGAAGAATTGGACGAAACTTTGTGTTTATGCAGGACAACGTCATTGCACACACGGATGTTGTAATACGAGAGTTTTTCAAGGCGCAACGCATCACGGTGCTGAACCATCCAGCAAACAGTCCCGACTTGAACCCAATCGAACACGTTTGGGATAATTTGAGCCGCCGCATTTGAGATTACGAAATCCACAACACGAGACAACGAAAAATCTGCTTCGTCGAGAGTGAAACTTGATTCCGCACGGAGAGATTTGAGCCTGCATATCGATGCGGAACCGACTAAACGAAGTCATTCGACAGAAAGAAGGAAAAATACAAGCTACTAACACATGAACACAAACTACACAGACAGAAACACAAACACTACACAAATCTAAAAAACCTAAATTGAACATACAAAATTTGAATAGAAAAAGAATAACCAAAAACAACAAAAATCAAAAAAAGTATAACAGTTGAAAATCAATCAAAGAATCAAAAACACATTAACCTGAAAAAATCAAATTCCAAAATGAACAAAATCTAGAACCAAAAATAAAAATTAATTGAAAAAATTAAAACCAAAAAGAAAAAAAATCAAAACTGTGAAAACTGAAAAAAAAGTAAAAACCTAAAAAAGTTAAAAAAAATAATTATGGGGTGTATATCCGACCGAGCAACCTTCACGCTGTACAACCTGGATAATGCTTATGCCGGCGGTATAAGCATTACTTTCGATTCTGTAGCGTTAATGTAACATTCTGTTAACGAGTGTGACATGCAACGAAACCCGTAGGAGTGCGTGAATATGCGTTAACACGCGTAAATACACGCGAATATTCATAAATACGTGAGAACACACGACCACATGCGTAAACACGCATGAATATGCTTCAACTAGCGTGAACATGCGTAAACACGTATGGGTATGCATGCACACGCGTAAATATGCATGAATACGCGTGAACACTCATGGATATGCGTGACCACGCGCGAACATCCACGAATGCGCGAGAACACGCGTAATTATGCCTGAATACGCCTTAACACGGGTGAACACACGTGAATATGCATGAACGCGCGTAAATATGCATAAATTCACAAACACATGCGTTTAAATGCATGAATATGCTTGAACAAGCGTAAATCTGCGTAAACTAGCGTGTTTATGCGCGAACTCGCGTAACACACCCGAATGTGCATAAACACACACGCGAATATCCATAAACATGCGTGAACATGCGAAAACACGCGTGCGAATTCGTTAACATACGTTAACACGCGTATATATATACGAATAGCGGGCACTAATGTTTAATTTTCGTATTTTTGTCTTTATTTTTCAGTTTCCGTATTTGCTTCTTGAAAAAAAGCAATAAAATATTTAGAAAGCTGACGATTTTAGCTTCAATTTCAAAAAAAAAATATCTTCGGTTAGAATTTACCAAAGTTACCATAGGTAACTAAAAAGTTACAAAAGTTACCAAAGTCGTCGAAAAACCGAAAAAAGTTGCTTTTTTCAGAAGCCTATACATTTTTCAAATTCTTATATTTTTGGACGTTATTTTAACGAAATTTTTTTGGGAGAAGTTGAACATTTTAATCGTGCTACTGCGATCTGTAATGTATTGAAAAAAATTTGTCTGCACATTCTTAAAGCTAAGTGTTCAAGCGTGCATAAAAAAAAATTCGGTTGTTTGGTTGGAATTTGACAAAGTTATGACAGTTTCAAAATTTGTCAATTTTCGGAAAAATTTAGCTTGCCCGCTGATTGTTGTGCCGAGTGTATTAGTATGGTCATATGAAATAATCTTGTTATAGAATCTAACTTCTAATATAATTTCTTCATGCAGCAGGAAACAGTGCGGCGAAGGTGATGGCTGTGCGAAGCACAGCCGATTAGCTAGTAATTTCAATGAAAATTGTTAAAATTATGACGATTTAAAAACTCGCTCTTGTTAGCAATGTGTTATTTGATTCGACCGCTTACAGCGCCACCTGTGTTGAGCAATTTTATGAATATAGTCATAATTATGAAAGTACAGACTCACAGCTTTGAAACAAGCTCAAGCTTATCTTGAACTTATTTGATAAAAATTGTCAAAGTTATGATAATTTGAAAAACAGCCCTTTGTAGCAATATCGTATTTGCTTCAACTGCTCGCAGCGCCATCTATGTTAGGCTATTTTGAAATCATGATAATATAATTAAGAAGTACGAACTTATAGCTTCAAAATGAGCTTGTTTTGAACTTGTTTATTTAAAATATAAGAAAGTTATTACGATTTAAAATTGTGGCCTCCCTAGCAATGGCTTAGTTAATGCATATTACGATACTATCACCAAAAAAAGGGTTTCACTAGGGATTTTTCTCTTGTACGACATTTTTCCCGCATTCAGGAGGTCGCACACTGTAAAAAATCATATTTTAAAGAGTGTGCCTTCAAAGCTAAAAATCTATACTTTTGAGTCCTTCGAAATGGATGTTTTTTGTATAATCACCCATATTTCAATGGTGATAAAATTATATATTTTCCAGTTAGAAGATCTTGAAACAAAGAAAACCATGTCTGAAATCGCCACCAAGGAACTACCATGAAAACGTGAAAGCGTCAACCGCAACCCACTTTGGGTCAGGAAACCATGAAACATAAGCGTCTTATTTAACATTTAATATGGCCGCCGAACGAATCAATGTCGAATAGGTATCCTTAAAGTCTAGTGAAGCTAGAGGCAATTTGAAATGTAGGGCGTTTACGTAAGCATTAAGTTTATTCAAGTTTGATATAAAACTTGTTTTTCCTGAAGGTTTGTTTCGTAAGAAAAGGGATAAAAGAAATAGATCGTTCGAGACAAACGTTTTATCCTTTGATCTATCCTCCGAACGGCTCCTTCTTGTTAAATGATTTAGTAGACGATTTCTGCGAAAAGTTTTGGCGGACAGGTCATTGATTTCTATTACTGATAGACAGTTGAGGTTTCTCAATTTCTTTACTGACTTTCTGATGGTACGCCTGTGCGGTTTTTAACTTTTTGCCAAAGTCTTTGCCAAATAGACATTTACCAACAGTAATAACAGTAGCTGCACTCTCGCCAACGACGTTATTAAAGGTTTAAAGAATGCTTATCGAGCCCCAGATATTCTATAATGATGATCAGACAGCAGGGGCAAACTGTCTGCTACTTTCGTTATTGCCTTATTCGTTCCTTTGTCCAATTCCGCAGTTGCCTCTAGTTTCAGCAGGTAAGAAAGTCCAGCTCCTGAACCGTTGATGCAACACCCAACTTGAAGTTTATATTTAACCTGGTAGTCGTCTTTTATGGGAATCGATTTGCTGAGTGCGGGTAAAAGTTCTTTGTTGATTTTAGGGGGTTCGAAGGAGAAGATATGTTTTGGGGTTTAGTACGTCTTGAAAGGTTCTTCCCGACTTTCACCATGTAAACCGTTTTTGACACTATATCGCGTTACTTCGTATATTTGTTCGTTTTATTCTGCTTCTGGTGAAGGGATTTGGGAAATGAAAAATAATTCATCGATGGATTTGTGATTTTTTAAAGTTTCTGCTTCTTTAAACATCACTTAACCTAAAATATATTTATTTCATTAGTGCTAATAGTTGGTTGAGTCCTTTCTTTTGCTTATTTCCTCAGGGTCATTAAGTGACATACCGGTTGGTTTCGTGCCACCATATTCCTAGGTTTCCTGATCGTCCCCGTTAGTTGACTGTTGCTTGACAACGTTACCTAAAAGTAAGCACTGTTTATTGTTGTTTATGCCCTCCTTTTTCTTTATAATAAGAAGTCCACGAGAGGACATACCTGCAGCGACTGCGTCACTTATCTGATTCTTAACAATTGCAATTTTTGCCTTTTTTTGGCTGATCTTCACCTTTCTGACAGTTCATGAAATTCCTCTGTCGTACATTGTACGACTTGAGGTGCGGGGCCTCGCGATCTGCAAGGAGAGCTAATTGTTGACTGGCTTGATGATTAAGTTTGTACAACTCGATCCATGCGTTATGACAAGAGGTGATCTCGAGAGTAAAAATAGTTGAGGGGCAGAGAACAGTCATGGCGTTGCCACGAGTCATACCTGTCAAAAGAGCGATTTGATTATACGCATTGACTGCGAGAGCGACGTCTCCCCCACTTGTCGTTTTCTCTTGAGACGTGAACGTGAAATTGCTGAATACGTCGCAATCGACATTGACTCATGTGAAATAACAGCCCGTGATATTACTATCTTAAAACCGTATATACACGTATTTTCAATCTTTGGCTCTTTTGTTATAGTTAGGTATTGGTGGTAGTAATTCAGTCATTTTATCCTCAGTTATTTCGTGGTACATTCCCATCAAAAAATTTTCCGAATATCTCTTGGCACCGCTTTCACCGCCATGGAATTTTTTTCATGGCGGAAATGATATGTAATAAATGAATTTTTTTTAAACTTTTTCAGATCGTTTCAAATTTTTCCCTGAAAAGCCTTTAACTGCCTTTAGGTAGTTATAGTCACAGTGAATATGCAAAGTTCACTATTTTTAATATATTCAATACTTCGAGGTTTAAACGAATGTTTTGGTGTTAAAACCAAATTTTACAACGCTTATTTTCATAAATGTTACCACTAGTATTAAATATAAAAAAGTGCCGACCCGAACTTACCTGAATGTAAAAAAATTTTGGTCTGTATCGCGGGGCACATGAGAACTGTACAATGGTTGCACTGGCGCGTGTTATACATTAGTTCATATTCTTTCGCATGAATTGGCAATCAACAACGCCATGCGCCATCTTGTGCTTGGCCAACTTATTTTCTTCTCAAGCCATTAATATTGCAGTTTTTTACCAGTCCAAGTACAAAGAAATATCTAAAAGCCCAGTGAAAAACCATGTCACAGTGAAGCAACTTAATTCGCCGGACACAGAGAACCTGATTAATCAACTCAGGAACAAATTTGTCTCGCAGCGAGATCAAACGCTCTTTCTTGATCATTTGACTCTGATGTATACAAAATTACCTTATCTGTCATTACACTGTACATTAATTGTACTAATACATTATTAAACATTAAACACAGCTGAGGTACGTACGATATACATGTGTTTTCCCGATCTCTCACTTTGACTCATTGAAAACCTTGATTCACCCGCTTGTTTAATTATAAGTTATCTTGGAAACATATTCTCCGATAATTGTCTTCCATTGCAATCTCAGTTTGACTGATTTATTGAACTTTTATCTACTTATTCAATAAATCAAAGTTTGAGTCGTGAGTTTAACCTCCGAACACAACGATTGAAATTGACAATAATACACCCCTTTGTGTGAGCTGGTATGTTGAAGATTATTCTTTCTTCATAACGCTCAGGTGTTTTGACTAAATAAAAGTCCTTTTGGCATTTATTTACAGCAAAAGCACATTTATCTGAGTGTAACATTGCAGCATCATTAAATGAACAAAGACAGAGATATTTTCGAGACTACTAACCCTTTTTGAGGAACACTTCAAACGCTACATCTGGCCGGCTCTACATACCAATCAGTGCTACCACCAGCTACCACTTCCGGTTCCTGTTTTGCGGAACGTCGAGTAACTGCTATCTCTCCTCTTCCATAACCCCAAAGTCGAGTCACCTGTCAAAACAACAACATGGGAGACAACACACTGGTTCTCCAGGCCATTGCAGCGTAAAATAGCAGTGTGGACCAGCAGTACAAATCCCGTAAAGAAGATATCTCCACCATAAATAATAATTTATCAGGAATAGTTGAACGGCTGAACGCTCAAGATGCCGCTCTCAATACCCTCTCAAACCGTGTCGGAGCTGTCGAGAAATCCAACACGGACATGACTGCAGGTATGCCTCTATTGTAAACAACCATCTTGAATGAGATTAATGAAAGAAATATTAGACCCCCAATTGTAATTGTGTTTGATATGAATGAAGCCAGGAATTCTGATCTCAAGACTTTCTCACAGCACGACTCTTTTAACTTGTCCAGTACATTAATCCTGCCTTTCAAAAATCCTACAAAACTGCAAACCGTTTAGGCAAGTTTGTAAAAAACATTCCCAAACCGCGACCAATGACAATTGTCTTCTGTACACAGGACCAGGCTCAACAGTTCATCTCGCGCTTCCTCGTAATGTAGAAGCAACCACAATCATACTTACAGATCATGATTATATCACTGAGTCGAGACAGAACACCGATTCAACTCGCAGAACTGAGGAAACTGAAAGTAGAGGCTCAGCAGAAGCTGGAGACCAGGGGTCATCGTTGGACAGTGCAATTTCGTAACCTCTTTCAACCTTATTTTGTTAACGGAAACGTGGTTAAAACCAAATGTCAGTTCTCATGAGTTTATTGATACAAATTTGTTCGAAATCGTACGTCATGATCGTACAAGATAGCAAGCGGGAGGAGTTTTGTACGCAATTAAAAAGAATTTTGAGTTTTATTTGTGTAACTTCGACGATTTACGCAAAGCTAACCTTCTCGTTGAGTTCGTAGGAATTCGTCTCAAATTCCATAATCACACTTGTTTATTATCTTACTTCATATTTCACCAATGGTGCCGAACGATGATTATGAATCTTTCTTGAATGACTAATAGATTCTCCAGCCATATTTTGTTTAAACTTGATTATTACTGGCGATTTGAATGCAGCGGATTGGATAGAAACATAAACTTCTGAGAAGGTCGATGGGAAATGTAAATCTCTTATGAATTTCGTTAATTTTCGCAATCATGTTCAATTCAATGAAATTGCAAATGTCAACGATCGTTTACTGGATATAGTTTTTGCTAATTTTCATTGTGAAGTAAATTTGTGCAATAATAAAATTTTTCTAATTGATAACAACCATCCGCCTTTTATAATTGAATTCAAATCCAAAGTTACAAAGACCACCGACATCATGTAAACCTTGATTCTTCTACGTTAAACTATTAAATAAAAAATAAATTTCAGTCAAACTGAAAAGTGTGGCCAACTACGCCATAGACGTCCCTATTGTAAAATATTGCAATCGAATCGAAAATATTGATAACAAATTATGATTGAATTTTCCTTCATTAAACGTCGTGATATATAAAATTAACATGGTCAATCACCAAATTGCTATATTTGGAATTTGAATTTTCGGAAATATTTATTGTTAACTATATAAAGAAGTCGTACAATATGAGCTCAAAATTCAGAGTCAGAATAGCTCATTGTAGGTACTTGGCGACATGTCGCTCAACATTAAAGTTAACTTTTTAATTGACTGTTTAAATATGAATTTTCGAAGAGGGCTAAATTCAATCGTTGTAAGCGTTTGATCGGAACGTTTTTCTACGTCGGCTGCCGTGGTCTTGTCTGTGAAACGCTGTTCACAGAATAGCTCATTAATACTTGGCGACATGTCGCTCAACATTAAAGTTAACTTTTTTGTTATTTGTTATTTGAGCAAATACTGTTTAAATATGAATTTTTGAAGATTCAATCGTTGTAAATGAAAGTTTAACAATCACATTATCGTTGCGCAATTGAATATAATTTACCCAGTATAACAAAACAGTATTTGTCACGATGTAAAGAAGAAGTAACTTTCTAATTATTGACCGATATTTAATTGTTAAAATTCACCGTTTTAAATCTTTACAACAAAAAATGTTCAGAGAACATATTTGAAATGAGTGAATTATTTTAAACGTGCAACAAATATAATAAAGCGGTCAAAATCAGAGTTTTACAAAATGCTTCATTTCAGTCAACAGTTTGAAATGTAATTTCATTCTGTAAAGTTTTATTCCATCTCATTATTTGCAATTATTATTAATATTCTTGGTTAATGAAAGAAAATTCAAATTCAACGTATTTAAACTGTAAACATTCAATGTATTTAGAATGAAATGTCATCTATTTTGTGAAAATTATTGACGCAAAAATAATAGAAAAGAAATGATACAAACGGAACGAATTCGTTAGAGGATAATAAGTAAAGTAATTAATTTTTTTAAGTATGACATAACCGTACTGTGAAGAAAAAGAAATGAAACAATTCTCAAAAAATGATAAACTTCATTTTTTTTACTCAAAAATTAACGTTATCAAGTAAAATAAGTAACTTGATAGCCTATTCTAATTTGTATTGTATTGTATGTAATTGGTTTTCGCGACATGTCGCCAAGTACCTACAATGAGCTATTCTGACTCTGAATTTTGAGCTCATATTGTACGACTTCTTTATATAGTTAACAATAAATATTTCCGAAAATTCAAATTCCAAATATAGCAATTTGGTAATTGACCATGTTAATTTTATATATCACGACGTTTAATGAAGGAAAATTCAATCATAATTTGTTATCAATATTTTCGATTCGATTGCAATATTTTACAATAGGGACGTCTATGGCGTAGTTGGCCACACTTTTCAGTTTGACTGAAATTTATTTTTTATTATATCACGACCTTTAGAGAAGTACGACACTGTACAGATTGTTAATATAAAAATCACGATCACTTGTACGTGTATGATTTCTAGCACAATGACATTTTCGTAACAGTAATAAATTTATTATTAAAATTTGTTAATTTGTAACTAATTTTTCATTCCATCATTGTTGTCCTTTATTTTATTAATCCTAGATTTTTTCTCTGTATTTCAAATTATTGAGAAAAATAAACGATTGTTCATTAAATTTGAAATCAACATTTGTTATAAACAATTATTTTATATGTTTAATTATGAATAGATTTGCTTTTCGCATTCGCAGGATCCCCTTGTAAAAATGATCATATATTGACAATACATTAACAATCTATTGACCATACAATACAAACTATATATTGACAATCTATTAACCATACGTTAGTAATATATTGACCATATACTAACAATACATTGCCCATATATGAACAATATATTGACAATATATGGACAATATATTGACGATACATGAACAATGTAAAATAATTTTACTCTAGCACGAGAATCGATCCCAGGCCTTTGAGGTTATCAGTCCGCGTCGTTGTCCACTGCTCCATCTGCTTCGATAAATTCTTCTATCGAAATAAGCTACATACTTGATGACTATTTTTATTGGAAATAGTTTAAAGTGAATGAATTTTTGTCAATAATACTTTCTATAATGTTATTTTGTTATAAATCTTCAAATTTTTTTAACCAAATCCGGAAATTTATTTATAAATTTATCCATACTTTTTTAAGTATGAACTATGATAAACTATAAGGATCCATATATTCTATAGAAAATCAATATAGCTAATCTATTAGAATGATTTAATCTTTTGTTACTAAAAAATTATTAAAATTATTAACAAATCACTATTAACAATTGTCTATTGAAAATCACAAGCTTCTATTCGCAGAAGATAGACTTTTCACAAGATCGGTGAAATTAAATGTTTTGTTATAAAAAAATTATTAAATATCAGAAAAAAACTTTTAGAGTATTCAAAACAACAATATTTGGTTATCAAAGAAATAACAAAGAAATTAACAATGTATAGCAAAGAATGGAATTTTGATTATCATACATATATTGTCAATATATTGTTTGCGAAAAATCATACATTGCCAATATATTGCTGTAAATCAAATTACATCGTTTATGTATGGTTAATACATTGTTTGAAAATAATACATTGTCCATATATGGGCAATATATTGTTAATATATTATTATTCTTATATGGACAATATACGGATCTTTTTACAAGGGTCGAAAGAATAATTATAATCATGTTCAAAATTGTTAATGATATAATTTTACATTATAAAATTGCTTTGTAATATAAATAAATTTATTATTAAAATTTGTTAATTTGTCACTAATTTTTCATTCCATCATTGTTGTCCTTTATTTTATTAATCCAAGATTTTTTCTCTGTATTTCAAATTATTGAGAAAAATAAACGATTGTTTAATAAATTTAAAATCAACATTTGTTATAAACAATTATTATATATTGTTAAATTTCATCATAGTTGGCCTTCATTATTAAAACAATACTTTTTTTCTTCATTTTGCGTTGATTTTATGATTCAATATATTTATATTATGTATATTATAATTTGATAAAATTCCTATTTGTTTATAAATTTTGTTAAAACTCAATAATTATTTTTACAATATTTATATTATTATTTTTCAAGAATTACAGCTATTGAAATTGAATTTTGGAAAATATAAAAAAAATGAATAAAATACAAAAATTAAAATCAAAATTTGTTATAAACAATTATTATTTATTGTTATATTTTATCACCGCTGTCCTTCATTATATA
The DNA here is from genome assembly GCA_020615435.1 of Telenomus remus. Lineage (NCBI taxonomy): Eukaryota > Metazoa > Arthropoda > Insecta > Hymenoptera > Scelionidae > Telenomus > Telenomus remus. Next base: position 6,173,771 of record CM036336.1, read on the forward strand.
AACAATACTTCTATTCTTTATTTCGCGTCGATTTCATGATATATTAGGGTAAAACATAAAAAAAATAATTTTTCATTAATTTATTCTTTATTTATTAATTTATTCCTATTTGTTTATAAATTTTGTTAAAACTCAATAATTAACTTTACAATATTTATATAATTATTTTTCTTAAATTACAGATATTGAAATTAAAATTTTGGAAAAAATAAAAAAAATGAATAAAATAAAAATATTGCGTACATGAAAAAAAAAAAACGCATTTTTGACTCCCCAGAAATCGGTGAAAGGGTTAAGCTAGAGAGGCGTTATTGGTCTCGTTTTACTCAGCTCGGCTGTGCGACCAAGTTAAGACCAATAACGACCTCGTGGCATAGTGATTTCATAGTTTTTCAACTATGCCAGAACCCCAATCTAAAATGTCTTGAAAAGAAGGCACTTTGACATTTTCTGGCGGTAGTTGGCCAGAGTCACTGCCGTGCCTCCTGATAATGCAGATTTTGACAAACTGAATAGAGAACTTGAGAGTACTGATTAAGAATTGATTTTTGATCAGTATGACCCTGATTTGATGTGCCATATTTTTTACACAACTCTCTATCAATGTATTCATGCAAGTGTACCGGAAAAAACCTTGTTTACAAAAATATCCGCTTTGGTACAGTAGAGACACAATAGAAAAAATTAACTTTAAGCACAAACTTCGTAAAAGAAATAAACTTTATTCAACGGAATTCTATGCTACTCAAATTAGAGTCATCTCATCTGATATTAAAGCCAAATAAAGTCAGAATATGAAGCTTTTCTTATAAAAAACAAAGAATAAGTGTTATTAAATTCATCGAAATTCTGGTCTTTCAAAAATCCAAAAAAATTGTCTCCAATGGCTCACCACGTTCAAAGAGTCTTGATGAGATGACCTTCAATGATCCCTGAACAATTATGCAAAATTTTGCAATCTTTTCTGCCAGTGTTTTTGTTGCACCCGCTACAGTTCAAAATTTCAACCCATCAAGACCAATGAACCGTCTGCGGACCGAAAATTTTGATGCTCTCGTATCTGAAGACTCAGTGAGTAGTCGTCTCTTGAAACTGCCAAATCAGTTAACTTCGGGAACTGATAATATACCATCGATGATAGTTTCTCATTGTCATGTCAGACTAACTAAACCATTAAATCTAATCCTTCGATGTATTTTTAAGACACAAATTTTTTCAAGCGTATGGAAAGGATTAAAAGTTCGCCCTATTTACAAATCAGGGAACAAAACTCAAATCGAGAATTTTCGTCCTATTTCACTTTTGACATTTTTTCTAAAATTACTGAAAACATAATGTACGTCATTGTATATGATGCATTTATTAAAGTTGCGTCAGTAAATCAACACGGTTTTGGAAAAATCGATCAACGATAACTAATCTTCTCGAATTTACTCAATTTATATTTACGCATTTGAAAAACTTTGCTCAAATTGATGTAATTTTTATTGATTTTTCGAAGGTATTTGATAAGTTAGATTACAATATCTTAATTGCGGAAATGAAACAACTAGACCTCTCGCGAAGTATGATATCTTTACTCAAATCTTATCTAGTCAATAGGTCGGCGATTGTAAGCCATTCTGGATTTCACTCAACACCTTATTCAACCCCGTCAAGCGTTCCACAAGGATCGAACTCGGGTTTTTTACTATTTGCCATAACTGTAAGCGATGCACCAAATTCAGTCGACTGTTTCATTTTGATTTATGCAGATGATATGAAATTATTTCTACCTATAAACAGCGTGCGAGATTGTAATATGCTTCAGAGATCATTGCATTCCATTATAAGTTGTTTCGACTCTGATGCGCTCCAGATGAACCCAAGTAAATGTCAAATTATGTCTTTTTACACGTCAAACCCGATTGTTTATAATTATAAAATGAAAGGTCAAGTTCTTCTGAGAGTCGCAGTTGAAAAAGACTTAAGTGTTTGGCTTGATTACAAATTAACTTTTAAGACACATATATTTTACTTAATTCTGCAATGAAGGTTGGTGGATATATTTCAGGCTAAGTAATAGCCTAATAATAGTCAAATCCATTGATACTATGATTGTATTTTTCTCTACGTTGTTGCGCTCGAAACTTGAATATGCAAGTGTCGTATGGTGTCCGACTTCGAACAAACGGATTCAGTCTATGAAAAATGTCAACGTCGATTTCTTAAGTACGTACACTTTAGGAAGTTAAGTACATATCCACCTAGAGGTATTGAATACGATTACTCATGATCAATGTCCAATTTTGAAACGCTCGAAAACAGACGTGAATTTTACACAATCTCCACTTTGATAAAAATACTACGCAATTTACTTTGTACACAAAACTTAATATCGCAAGTTCAAATTTTGTACCGCGAATTAACGCAAGGAATCCGGACGTATTATACCTGAGACCGATAAATGACAACTACTATGTTTAATCTCCTATATACAGACTAATCCAACAAACAAACAATTTCGCTGTTGCGAATTCGGACTCTATAGACATTTTCAATGACTCAATATCTAGTTTCATTAGAAACATTAGAGAATTTTCTAACTTGTGATACCTCAATTTTGTTATAATTACATTTCTGTATTCTATAGTCCTCAAAGGGTTGTGCCGCTAGACTTAATTAAGCAATAGATCAAATAAATAAAATAAAATTAAACATTTATAAAGATTCTACTTCTATTCTCAAATGTAAGAATAAAACATTACTAACAAATTAGAACATTATGTAACAAAGTATCTTTCAATATTTGTACATTAAGGAAAATGAATATCCCACCTAATTCTTTTCAAAAATGAGTAAAACAAACAACTCTACAACATAATTTGACAACTTTTGTTTGTCAAAAAGTGGTTTCCAGAAAAACGCGTTTCAAGGTTAGCTTACGCGGCCGCGTAAGCGACGGTCGCGGCAGCTTCTTAAAAGACCTATATTTTTTCAATCATTCAAGATTTTGATTCCAAATTTAAAAACAAATTTCTGAATAGCCGTACTATGGAGGAAGCGAAAAATAAAAGAAAACGATTTTTTAAAGCCGACAAACCGAATGTCACCTTATTGAAGTTGGCCCATTATGAGTCAGTGTAGCTCGTTGAATTAAGAATTAAAATGTAGGTCATGGTTGTCAAGAGACTTAATTTTGAAACGATAAAAGTATATAAGTGTTACGTTTGCTTAACTGTGTGATCCATCGGCAAAAATCAATAATTTATGTTTGCATTGCAGAATAAATTTGTCCTCTTACCTTTAATTTACGTCTAGCATTAAATTTCTTCAAGCAGTCGACAGTCTCTTGTCGGTGCACCACGGATGCAACACGTTCACGTTGCTGTAACACAAAGGAAAAGTATAATCATCAATTTATCAATATAAATAAATATAAATAAATAAATATAAATATTTCGATACCGTCAAACACAGCTACTTTGTGAAGGATCCAACTGTTTTTCAACTTTAGCGTGAGAAAAATATTTTCGAGTTTACAATAAAAGACTTTGTTTATCAATTATCTGTCTATAGCTAAACAAGGTCTGTGCATTTCAGGTTTTGTTTAATGCATTGTTTATATACAACAAAATAAAGTACACAATGCACAAAGTTACTCTCCCTTGGGGCTACTTTGTGCGAAGCCTGAATTTTACTGGTTCAATGTATTTTTTAAGTGGTAATACTATGAAATAGATGGTCATGTATCAATGAACTAGCTTTACAATGATATTCTAACTTATAGAGAGTGTTTTAAAAAGTACGACTTCATTTTAAATAGCTTAATTCATTAGTCAATTAGTTAAATTGTAACCAGAGTAAGTACAATTTTATTTCTCGATTTTATTACTCAATTTCAAAAATTTTGAAATAGTTTGCCTTAATTTTGCACATATAAGCTTCGTTTTTTACATCTTTGATTCTCATCAATCATGGTATTTTCCTAGTTTTACTTGTTTCACTAAGTCTACTAGTTATATTAGTTTTGAAACTTTTACTATTTTAACTAGTGATAGTTATATTTGAACCAATATATTGAAGGTTGTTGTTCGATTTCTTTGCCGTTAAGAATATTAAAACGTTCGCTTGTCTTCAAAATGGCATTTTTGTGCATTTTGAATTCTGCCATTGCTTGAGTAATAGTCATATGACCCAAAAATCCCTTTTAGACTCTCGTCTAGCGTTTAAGTAATAAAATATTCGCGATTCTGTGAACTAAGCGTTTTTTTGTAGCATTTGATCATGTTCTCGCATAAAAAAGTCAGTAATTTGTTTCTACACAAAGTACCCAGAAAAAAATCCGAACACGCGGGGAAAACTAAATGGCTCAAACAGACCCAATTCAGGTTAATTACAGAGTTATCTACTAACATTGAAATACGGAATGAAATACTCCTGTAACAATGTTGAATTCACCTCAGAAATCGAGGTAAATCTCAAGATAGGAAAAGTTAACTATAACATATTGTTTTTTTCAGTTTTGATCAATATTATAAGTTTAAAATGTTGTTACAAATCATTAAGATAATTGATTGACAAAAATAGAATAATGAAATTTATCAAAAGGATTTTGTAAATGAATTGTGCTTTTTAACATTTTTTATAATGTGAATGTCCCAATTACCGCATGTGTAACGATTAGTAACCACTTTAAACTTTGAAATTGAATAACAAAAATATTATATATTCAGAAATGATGTAAACAAATTTCTTATATGATATATTTATCGAAAAACAGATTCTATACCGGATAATTTCAATTTCTTATTTTATTGATAAAATATTTAACATTCAAATGTCGCTTGTCATAGGTTATGTTTCTTATGACAGCAGCACGCTGGTATTATAAAAACAAGCTAATAAATAAGCGGTTTAACAAAAGTAATTAAGTCGCTGGATGCAAAAACGGCTTAAGTGCCCTTAAGATTTTAAACAAAAATTCGTTGTAAATATGTTTAATGTAAGTAAAAAATTTACATCACATCATCTTTACAATAAAGAAATAGTAAGCACTTTTTTTATGTAAACATTTTTGTTTCAAATTCATGTAAGATTCAGACGCAAATCAAACATTAAAAGTCAATTTTCTATCGAAAGCTCAAGGACACTTAAGCTGTTTTTGCATCCAGCGACTCAGTTGTTTTAAACCAACAAAATTCGTAAAGCTGAGTAAGTGACCAAATTTAATTTTTACAATTAATTATTCTAGCAATTGTTTCTAACAAATATTATTAATTCTGGCTATCACGGTCGCAAATTGGATCATCTACATATTTATTTTCAATAATTATTATTTCTATAATCATCGCATTCTTTCATAACGCAATGATATTTTTCAATAGTTAAAAAATTAAACTGCTAAAAAACTGCGCGCAACCAAAAATGCGGCTTAAGTGCGCTCACTCTGATTTCAGTGTGAGTTTATCTCAGAATCGAAGGTAAAACCAAAATTGTTGCTTGCTCACATGTAACCAACTGCACAGTGTTAGAACGTACTATTGAAGCACTGGTTAATTTTTTCCCGTGCATCGGAATAGATTCGGAATTGACTCGATTTTAGATCGTTATCAAATCGAAACTGGCTTGAACGAAGCTATCGAGATACTTAGAAACTGACTGATAAAATACCTTGTTGAAGTACAACAACAAGGGTACTACTTATTTAAGCATACTATTTCCATAGATCCTACGTCGCGAATAGCTTAAGGGTGCGGGCATCAAAATCTGAAAGTCCTCAGATCGAATCCTAAGATCAACAAATTTTTTAAATTTTTCACTGTTTTAAACAACTGATTTTTTAATCGACTTTCTTTCGAGCTATTTTGGACTTGTTTCCGGCTCTTTTTCATTGTACCTAATTCAGACTTGGTTTCGAGCCATTTTTGACTCGAAAACGATCCAAAGTCGAGTCGATTTCGAATCTATTCCAATGTGCGGATTTTTTTCTGGGTAATCTTATACGACATTTTATTAGTTTTGAGACGTTTTTTTGTCAATGTACACTTAATTTAGGCAATCAATCTGTACTTTTGTTATTCTATTGATACTTAAAACAATGTATAAGTGCGCTGAATTTTTTATAAACGTATTTAAATTTTAACACAAAGTTTTACAGCTCGATTTTTGTCTAAACTTTCTGTTGAAAGAGTTTTTAAATTGAACATTCAGAAGAAACATGAACATCGGTTTTTTAATCCAGAAAATAGTTTTCATAGATCATATAGCCCTCTATTAGCCAATACCATTTATTACTAGAGGTCCATGTCCTATTCGGACGATTTTCAGCACTGATCATCTACGAAAAACGATTTCGCACAAAGTAGTCCCCGACTGCACAAAGTAGCCCCGTTTGACGATATTAAAGATTTCAACAAGATTTTACCGTATCTGAATCAAAATTAAACTATGATGAGACTTGAACGTTGGTGAATTTTTTTATAATTGTAAATTGTATCTTCAATATTATATTTGACAAAAACTTTTAATGTTGTCATCATTTGTGGAATTTAAAAACTTACGCAAATCCAGGGATGCCTAAGTGCTTCGCTGGCGGTAATCCTTTTGCTTGGGTTCACCGTCAACATCTGATTGATGAGATTCTTTGCTTCTGGCGTGACAGTGTCCCATTCTGGCGCTGGGTACTGAAGTTAAAAAAATATCACATTCCTATCTCGATAAGCATCAAATCGATCTATGGTCAAACTGTTTCAAGACAGATCATATTTTGTGACTGAATTCTACATGCGATCGAAAATGTATCTTATGTACTTCTTAATGAATCACTGCCTGTACATAATGAATTAGTCTAAACTTTAATTTTAAACTAAATTATCTAATCAAGTATATCAAGTATATCGTGACCAAAAAAAAAGAGATTAAGAATGCGTCAACAGTGCATGGAGCGTCAAGCAATATTAATATCCTATGCGCGTGTACACGATGTGTTTAACTTAGAAAACAAAAATTTTATTAGTTTCTGTATCGAATTGAAATTAGATCAAATGGCAGCGTTGCAAGACCTGTTCCTAATTCTAGAAGGTAGACAAAATGTAAATATCGAGTCAAATGATAAATTAATAACTGAAAATGTTTAATTTTTGATCGAAGATGACCTATCGGAACTCTTATTCTGCTCCGGAACCCAAAGTTTTGAAGCATTACTGATATTATAATAATTTTATTTGAAATTTTGGAGCCCGCTAAAACTTTGAGTTCTGGGGCAGCAGAAATTTTCCACAGGTCATAATCGAACAGAAATTTTCGAAGGAGCACAGAGCCTCACCAATTTCCCTCCCACTTCTAACATTTGAAAAGTTATGATCAAAAAAGTATAACGAACATTAGGACAATTTTATTTTGCAATTTCTGAGCCCGCTAAGACTTTGGGTTCCGCAACAGGTTGAAAATTATAATTTTCTTTACAGTGTGAACGCAAGCGTTCTCCCACAGTAAAAGAAAATATCTTACCTTACGCGTGGGAGAACGGCCAATTCCTTCACTCGTATGAGTTCTCCCGCTTGTAAGGTAATATATAAGATCATATTCGATCAGAAATTTGTCAAAGACCACAGCGCACTCATCAATTTCCCTTCCACTTGTAACTTTTGGAAAGTTATGATCCAATAAGTATGACTAACATTGAAATAATTTATTCCATTCGCAATTTTTGAGCCCGCTAAAACATTGGGTTCCGGGGCAGAATAAGAATTGTAATAGGTCATATTCGATCAGAAATCTTCCAAGGAGCACAGTGCACTGAGGTTGTGGTTGGTCAGTTTGAAATTCGGCAACTATGTTGGAATTTGGCAACCTCAACTTTGGCCTGATTTCATCCCCTCCCCCTGTTGCGCTATAGACTTTAGTGTCTAATCACAAGCGATAACAGTCGCACCACTCAAAAATTTGATCCTTTTTCGTTATTTTCTAAGTTATCGCTAAGTCGCGAAACCGCTTTGTTCAATAAAAATAAATCACCTGCTCAAAAAAATCACACAGCTTATTTTTTGAGTGTCAACAAAGTAGTGCTTTTCTTTAGAAAATTGTAATCGTTTTTATTTAACAACCCGCCTGGCACGTGCAGTTTGGAAATTTCTTGGGTCGCATTCTATGACGGAACACTCCCACTTGGAACTTTTGAAAAGTTATGATCAAAAAAAGATTACTAACATTTAAATAAATTCATTTGCAATTTTCAAGCTAGCTTTGCAAATTTTTGAGCCCGCCGTGGTCATATTTGATCAGAAATTTTTCAAGGAGCACAACGCTCGGATCAGATTTCCTACCACCTGACAGTTTATCAGAGTTATAATGAAAAAATTATAAAACAAACATTTTCAGTTATTAATTTGTCATTTTGACATGGTATTTACATTGTGTCTACATTCTGGAATGAAGAACAGGTCTTGAAAGGCTGTTATTCGATCAGATTCGTTTTTCTGACCACTCTGTACATGTTAGAGGTGTGCTAACAAAAAATTTTAAAATCCCATTCGTATGGTACCCATGCAAAGAAAACTTCAATTCCATAGTTTCCTTTTCAAGGGACGTGCAGTCAGTCTCGAATATCTCTCCAGAGAAAAAAGTGGAGATAAAGTGAACAGAAGTTGATTGCGTTTGTAAGAATTTGTATATAGTATACGAAGTTTGTAAAAATGTATGGTAAAATTTCTGGGACTTTTTTTCATTGTTTTTCACTTTTTATCAAAAGGATGTAAGAAATCGTACATGACAAATGGCAAAACACATTATAACGGACTAAGCGATGATGTTAGTTAGTTTAAATGCCATTTCAAACAGGTCGACATGAATTCAAAAATCTAAGAGCAAGTCTATTATTTGGATGACGTCTTTACAGGAACAAATTGCAGAAGACAAACTTGAGTTGTGGATGCTCGCATTTTTAGTAATTGGTAGACGTGGCAAAATAAGTCATGCACACAATTTATCTGCATAAAATCGTGTTTAACATGCATAAAGTTCGGAAAAATGCAAAACGTGACAAACTTACGTCGTAGGATCCGTTTTTGATCTGTGCATATAATCGATGCTGATCTTCGTCCCAGAATGGTGGATAACCGACCAGAAGAATATACAGAATAACTCCACAGGCCCAAATGTCTACCGGCTTTCCGTAGGGCTCCTTCTTCAAAACCTCTGGACTGAGGTATCCGGGCGTTCCGGCAAAACCTGTTTGACAAAGACGCAAAAGCATCGTTCAAATTAGATCTAAATTCGCTCTGAAGAAAAGAAATAAATTTTAATATCTATAATATTCATATCAATTATCGTTAATTCAAATTCTGAAACCCGTACCTATTAAAGCGCGAAATAGTCGAAGCGACAAATGATAAAGCTATTATATTACTTCATGATTAAATTAATTCCCATGCTTCATCAAAACTGACCTAATGGAAATCTAGTATTTTCATTACGTACATTATAAGCCATATCAAAAGTATGACTTCATAAGAAGTCTTTCGAATGAATCATTTTCATCCGATTTGCATAGTCTAACATAATTTACTATAACAATTTTAGAATCTCGGATTACGGACACAACATTATGCAAAATATTATCGGGATCTGACATGGGGGCGGAGTTTGACAAAAACATGGCCGATTTGATGGATGGTTGGATATTAAACAACTGATTACTATAAACCAAAATAATTGTAACATTTGGGATGTTACGAATAATTATTAAAATAACCTGTTCCACCGTTTTTACAAAGTAGTTTTGTCAAAATTGCAAATTTTTTTCATATTCTTCTATTAAAGTAGTTCGATCCAGAGGGTGTTTGTTCGATGTCAGATCCCAATAATGAAAAATATTTGGGATATTCCTACATCGCTCTGCATCGGGATACTCACCATACCATGCCTGAACTTCACCTTGTACTTCTATCGCTAAACCGAAATCTGCTAATTTTACGGCGGCTCCTTTTGCCTTACTCGCAAGCAGCAAATTTTCAGGCTGAAATGAAAAATTTCTTTTAATGCTGTTGTTCAAGATGTTTCTTTATTATATAGAAAGAATCACACGAAATCTCCCTAGTAAAAATTTTCCAAGGCGCGCCTTGGATATATATCGGGTCATGCTAAAGCTGCCTCGTAAATGCCTAACATGTAACCTGCCTTCAAAGGCCTTATGGAGGGCCTCTAAAGGCACCCACATAGGTAAGGCAGTGGCGATTAATGCCTCGCTTTATTAGGGGATTTAAGGTTTGCCTCGTTGCACGCAAGAAAAAATTTTTTCATTTTATTTCAATCATAAACGATTTTTCGTCAATTCATTAATTTTGCGAGAATATTGTAATACACTACAATAAACTTCTCATCATTTTAGATCAACTTCAGTTTATCCATACTAATATGTAAAAATGAAATGACATCTGTTTGTCCGTTTGTCCGTTTGTCTGTTTGTCTGTTTGTTTGCTTGACTATAACTCGAAAACTAAGCATCCGATCCAATTTTTTCCATATCCTGCGTGTTTTTTGGGTCCGTGCGAGTAACATAGGCTGTATGAAAGTTTAAATTTTTTTTTTAAAAATTATTTTATTTAACTTACAAAAAACAAACCAAAAAATTAAAATAAACAAATTAATCGAACTTAAAATTACAGAATAAGGTAAGCACTAAGAAATAAAATTTATATTTACAAGAAAAGTTTAACTAAAAATATGGCGCATAGTTTACAGTTTAGGACTTTTTTCTTTATTCCTTATCTTTTGAATCATAGAGTATTTCGCAGGGTTATAGAGGTAGAGGTTATAGAGGCAGGGTAAAAAGAAGTTTCACGAGGTTGAACCGCATATTACTTTTGTCTAATCACGAGTGTGTCCCACCGATTTAAAGAATTAAAGAGACACATTTGGAATAAAATTCTACGGTGTATTTGCAAAATTATGCAAGTGTTTTAACAAAATTCTCAACAATGTTTACTTTTTTTCAATGTCTACATGATTTTCACAGTTTTTGTTTTGGTCAATTCATTTTCTATGTAATAAGTAATTTTTTGTTGACTGACTTAGATATATTGATGTAAAAGCGCGCCATTTTTTTATTTAAAATTTTCTTGTAAATATAAATTTTTTTTCTTAGTGCTTACCTTATTCTGTAATTTCAAGTTCGATTAATTTGTTTATTTCAATTTTTTGATTTGTTTTTTGTAAGTTAAATAAAAAAATTTAAAAAAAAATTTTTTTTCTATTTTTTCCGCCAAGACTAAAAATTAAGAAGTTACAGTGGCATAAACCAACACGCAAATAAAACTTTATAAAAAACAAATCAGACCTTAATGTAAATATGTAGTACAGTAATTTTATATATTAGTATGGATGTTGGCCTACTAGGGGCTTCGTCTGGGCCTTGTCTGGCCCCGTAAGGTTTTGCCTTTATAGACCTTAATAAGTGCTACCATTAATCGCCGACAAGGCGCCTCGTCTTTTTCTTTGATTGGCCTCAAAGAGCCTTTAAATTAGTCGGACAGGCCCTACGACGGCCCTGGATCCAATTTTTACTAGGGCTAATAAAAAAGAATTACAAGTTTCAAAGAAAAAGACTTTATCAAAAAAAGTTTACAATAGAGATTAATAAAAAAAACCAACTACATTCATTCGGAAAAAGTCATTTGAAAAAGATAATTCAAACGACAACTCGTCTACAAATGAAATTGGTCGCAACAGTTTGCAATCCTTCTCTCTCGCCTTTAAAATGTTGTGTGTATATAAACAATCTTCGTGATAGATCCTTTGCATTCTCAAATAAACCATTTTTAAGAAGATCGAAATATAAGGACATAGAAAAAATTGATAATAAAGTGAAAAGTTACTTTGAGATCCCTGTGCACTACTCCGTTGTGATGGCAGTGATGTACACTTTCCAAAATTTGTTGTATACAATGAGATGCATCGGCTTCGCTATAAAATTCCCGAGCTACGATATCTTCGAACAATTCGCCTCCAGTTACTCTGAAAATATTCAAATGTTTTTGTATTATTGCTCTGTAAAAATTTGTTTCAAAAACAATCTGATTTTAGTAAACTTCTCCATAATAATTTATCTTTCTTATTAAACGATATTCTGTTATATTTTTTCTCTCACTTTCTCGTTTTATATATATGTTACATATGCACGTATTACATTGCATTACTTTTCATCAATCATAAGAAAGAAAAAAGAAATCACTGTAAAATAAACAATGTTTACATTTGTTTCCTTTGTTATTGATTATAAATGAATTACAAATTGAATAATATTGAAGTAATAACGAGGACAAAAACGACTATCAGCAAGCGAAAGAAGCAGACAGTTGCAATGACACTTGGAAGGCAATTCTTCGAAATTCAATCAAATATTTTAGATCAGTAAAACGTTGGTCGATTCAATTTCTCGTTGATATCAACTTGTCTCGCGGGGGATAAATGTTAAGCATAAGTTGCAGGTGATACCATGTTTCGTCATCGTTTCATATTTTTTATTTGATGCAAAATTATTTTTACAAATGAGCAAAATCTATGTTCTGGCCGTACGTTGGCCAGAATGCCTGCCTTGTTTTTTGAAACATAAAAATACACAACACCATTGTATTTATTTAAATCATTTCTATTATAAAGTTTAATTGTTAAATTTTTAATCTTCTACCTTTTTTTTTATAAAATTATATTATATTTTGTTTCAGGAATGACACTTTAAGTCCGCGCGAACTAAAACAAAATCGTTTCGTGTTGCACATATGGACAAGTAGAGACACATTTCGCGCAGGTTTAACGAAATATTACATTTCTGCTGAGAGCGCCACAGTTCGCGAGGCCAAGAATTTTGTTTTCCATGCCTAGGACAGCGGTCTACAATGTAAAACTGACGTAGTCTTGTCTTCTATATCTATACATAGTTCTAAAGATAAATAAAAATCTCAGCTTACAGTGAGAAGATCAGTTTAATAGTTCAACGATAAATATTTTTGCACTTCTAGATTTTAAATTCAAAATTCACAATAATTTAACTATTTAGCCGATACCGAAGTCCCACTTCAAAAAGATGGAACTTTGATGAAGCAGACTTTTTCTCTTCGAAAAAGATAGATGATAAGGTGAAAATTGTTTACTTACAAATCAAAGACGAGGTAGTGATAATTTTCCTCCTGTATACTGTCATGCAATCTCACTAGAACAAAAACGAAAAACAGCATTAGATTAATTTATAGAATTTTTCATTATTTTAACTCTAAAAAACTTGGAGTTTTCGTATTCCTAGAAGCCCGGACCGTAAGAATTTCGTGCGTTACTATTTTTGAGAGCTAAAGTCGTTTGCATCGTTATTTAACTGCTCATAATTATTAGTGGGGATGAGTAAATTGTTTAATCAAAAAACAGATAGTGCAAACATTGTAATTAACATATATTCATTCAAATTATCGTTGAAAAATATGCCTAGGCAAGAAATTATAATATGTTTATAGAATCGAATATAGTGGAACTGTTGTGCAAGGGATTATTTTCGGGAATTAATTATCAAACCGAATACACTTTTGAATGTGTATATTCGATGAAGATACAGCAGCTTGCACAATATGTAATTTAACTAAGTTACTTGACTTTCTTTGTGTAAAATGTATGAGTATTCTGCCACTCGAATAGCTGTTCTTTGTCGTACACTTTGCTTTTAATACTTTTTGTCTCAAGTCGCGCGCGAAGAGTCTCCTTGGCAACTCTTCGCGGCCTAGGAACGCGAAGATTTTCTTCGCAGACGCGAAAATGTTGCCGCGAAGGCGTCTTCACGCGCGCGTGGGACGAAAAAAAAAATTTCTCACACGTATAAATTTCAACAATTTGAGATGAGGGTTTGTCATTGCATTTTTTAGTTCGAAATGACAATTACGCGATATTCTGAGAGATTTAGGTAATTTCATCCGTCGGAAGTCATAGCCGGCGTCAAAGGGTTAAACATTGCCATTTGGTAACGCGTGTCGTACAGCGGATGTGTATATACAGAAAAGAAAAAAGAAAGAAAGAAAGAAGAAAAGAAAATAGCAATTCGCAATAATTATTGCAATCATCTGTAAAAACTAAATCAGTGTAAAAGAAATTCTCAAAATTGAATAGTTGCATATATTTTTTACAGGTATTCATTTATTTTTTTTTCTTTAGAACAATTTTTTTCGGAAAAAAATTTTATTTGCCGGCATTGAAATTCAAACTCAGCTGGCCGCGTTAAAAATCACAAGCGTTACTGCTGCGCTACGCCGTTTGTTGAAACTTCTAAAATTATAGTCGTAACGCATCAAAGACCAATAAAATTTGGTGTTTTCAAAAAAAGTGCTTTAATTTTTCGTGTTCATAATAGTCTGTTTAGTGAAACTTTCTATAAACACGGAACCTCGAAATCCGCACGTGAATTCTGCTTCAAGACGCCCTTCACACGATTCACAAACTAGCATTCCTGCATAGAACACATATAGCTTTTCAACTTTTCTTATCGGATAAAGCCGGAAAACAAAAATAATATATTAGGACTCCGTTAAATATTGATAACATAATTTTATGATTATGTAACATCATTATTTTGCTACATAATGATATGCTACTAACGTTCGATATTTGGGTTTCGCGTTCGCATAATTTTAACTGCGCGGCTCACTCAATTGTTTAAGTTACAATCAAAGCTGTCAAATTTTAACTGAAATTTGTTACACGACGAAAATATTTGATGTTCGACAGAATTCAATTAAAATCAAACTTTTATCATATTAGAACTGAGCGCCATTCTGCCCGCGTAAGGAAATCTAACTTTGATTCTTCACATGAGGTGTGACGTCACGCGTCACATCACGCGTCAGAAACAAAATGCTCTCGACCGAGCAGGCCAAAAAACTTCTCTACAAGATTTGTTACGCAGAATCCCTTCCTGAGGCGTTTTTGAATCAGAAGACTCACGTAATGAATATTCTTAAAAATCTTGACCGGTGGACACTGACGATATCCTGGCTTGATCTGCAGCTCATGTACCAGCAGTTTCCTAGCAACTCCAACGAGCTTTTTCAGTTGTTACACACAGTTACCAAGTTTGCAGTTGACGTATTTCATCTCACTTTAACTAATGCGATATCTGACAAGATTTTCGGCTCGATTTAGTTGATAGCACTTATTTCTAAGCTGCCAGGCGCAGTTCAAAGAAGGGAACTTAAGGTTGCAGGATCAGTGCTCGAAAGTGGAAACTATAGTCAAAAACCGAGAGCAGGGAACGAATATCGGGTCGGAGCAAGCCTTGTTTCTTCAACCGTCAGTCTTTTCTTTCACTGCTGCTAACCTGACTTAAGGCCCAGCTGAGATAACAAAATAACAAAAGCTGTGAAGTTCAAAAGTTGTGAAATTGTTAACCTAGGCATGGCTTCTTACAATAAAAAAATTGTTTGCATGATTCCGAATTTCATACATAACGCAATTTAAAATTCGTTTCGCGGAAAAGAAGTATCATGAATATTGACATTGATATCTGATTTCAGGATAGCCATCGAGAGGGACTTCATACGTCGCGGCACTCAGAACTGTTACAGTTCCCAACTAAGTTTCTAACTAACTAAGGAGGAAAGGAACTCTGCTGTGGAGGATTCAGAAACCAAGCAAATTTTGTAGGATGCTCAGGTGCACTGTCGCCTTTTCGGAGGTGTGTTCGATACCATCTAGAGGAACACATCCATCCCAGGCAGAAAGAACATATATATATAATAACTAGCTGAACTCCCTCGCTTCGCTCGGGCGTCAGCTTCGCTGCACTATATGAATTAGTTAAGGCCTTTTTTCGGAATTGTTTAGACATAACACGATCTAAACACGACTGAATGAAAGTCATAATGAATCAAAAATAAAATAACGATCAAGTGCGAACTATTTCAAAAGTATTCTCATACTTACGTTTGTTTATAAATGAGAAAGGGATGATGGTAATTTTACAGAATATAAAACGTAACATTATGTTTTTGAACTCTATTTATAATGCCTTATGTATTGTGTTCGCGAAAAATTTGAAAATTTTCAAAAAACTAAGAAAATGTTTTTGCAATTTTCTCCGAAAAAAAATTGAAAAATTGATTTCTAATGTAGCCTACGTTAATTCTGTGAGCCCAAAGAATCACCCTCATGCGTTAAAATCATTTCCGAACGCTTCGTTCAGGCGTGATGCTCAGACAAACAAACAAACAAACAAACAATTATATTCTCAGTATTATTATATTAGTGGGATTATATTTCCATTAGCTGGATTATATTTTATATCATCCAGCGAAATCACTTGCACATGGATTGGTTATGTGAGAGAGCTACTTTAGCATCCACAAACGATGTTGTCACTAATTTTAATGACAAAATATTGGCTACAAATCCCGGAAAACAGAAAATTTACATCTCTTTCAATTCCATAGTAAATCAAGATGAAGTGGTGAACTATCCGGTTGAGTTCTTGAACTCGCTGGAATTGTCTGGAGTTCCGCCACACATACTGAAATTAAAAGTCGGAGTTCCTGTTATGCTGCTGCAAAATTTAAATTCTTCTGTTTTATGCAACGGAACTCGAATCTGCATCACTCAAATTCGGCATAGGATTATAGAAGGTAGTAAGCTATAGACTATCACGCAACCTTTCCATTTCATACCAAATGTATTGACATACTATTCAATTTGTATGATTTGTAGGCACTATAATAATTAAATCAAGGTGCGAACGTCATGATCCCTTAGATACCAGTTATCCCTACAGATCATTTGAATTCAAAAGACGACAATTTCCCGTGAGATTGGCATTTGCAATGACCATCAATAAAGCTCAAGGTCAAACGCTCCATGTTGCTGGTGTACTCTTTGAAAAACCATGTTTCTCCCACGGACAATTCTATGTTGCATGTTCATCCGTTTCCGACCCACGGAATTTACACATTTACCTTCCAGAAAGCAAAACATCACATATTGTTTACCAGAATGCGTTAGTTTAATGATGTGTTGCAGTTTCACGATGTATCAATAAATGCCATGATTTTACCACGGTTACGTGGGTTTTTTCTCGTGCACAGCGGAAACTGACTGAATTAATTATTTTGCATAACCTTTTTCGTCCTTACAATTTGTTTATCCACACGATTCCGAAAAAAAACCTTAACTAATTCATATAGTGCAGCAAAGCTAACGCCCGAGCGAAGCAAGGGAGTTCAGCTAGTTGCAAGTATATATGAGCAAATCCAAAATTAACATCCACTCAGCGGTTCAAAAAAATAAAATTTTTTGGACATTAGGCATACTCTTGGGATTTTTTTCTCAGGTTCTAGGTGTCAAAACAAAATGAAAAAATGGTGCGGCCCACCTTGGAACAGGTGGCGACATACTTTTTTAATTGAAAAAGAAGAAAATAAAAAATGAAAAAAATCGAGTTCGTGAAACCCCCATTTTTTATTGCAGATTCGGATTCTTCATGAAAAAATAAAAAGATTTTATTCTTATATTTTTTTGTTTTGCACGATAGATGGCGCTGTAATTGCAAGAGAACGATTTTTATTAATTATTTATTTCTTACGATTACAGCGATATCTATCCTAAAAAACCGAAAAATGCTAAGAATAAACTCGTTTTATTTTTTCATAAGGAATCCGAATCTGTAATAAAAAATATGGTATGGAACCACCCTTCTATGGAACCACCCTTAATCTGGACAGG
The DNA here is from genome assembly GCA_020615435.1 of Telenomus remus. Lineage (NCBI taxonomy): Eukaryota > Metazoa > Arthropoda > Insecta > Hymenoptera > Scelionidae > Telenomus > Telenomus remus. Next base: position 6,191,495 of record CM036336.1, read on the forward strand.
GAGTGAGGGGTGAAGGTCGAGTTTGATATGGTTGTATAAAGTTTGAAAAAGTATTAAACAAATATTGTTTGCAAGTTGTGTGTCTTTTTGTACCAACTGTTCGTATTTTATTGGAAGAAAAAGAGCGATTAACTTAATTCACTCAAATTTCTCAGTCATAGTACTAAAATTGAGACACAGAAATATTTTGATACTTCGTTTTCGGTATTTAAATGACTTTGGTAGAACGTACAACACCCCATAATCGATAAAAAATGTAAAATTTAAAAGAAACAAAATTTGGAGTTACTTTTTACATGCTTTTTTGTTGCTTTTGTGGCAAAAATCACTATAACTTAATTTAATTTTAAAAGTATGTCGCCAGTCGTTTCAAGGTGGGCCGCACCATTTTTCTATCTTGTTTTGACACCTAGATTGTGAGAAAAAAATTTCAAGAGTGTGCCTAATGTCCAAAAATTTTTAATTTTTCGAACCGCTAAGTGGATGTTAATTTTGGATTTGCTCATATGGGTCATTTCAGCCAAGTACGAAAATTCGCTGCGCACGAGGTCCGAAAATTTGGCCAAAAATTTTTTTACATGAAGTACATATATATTAAAGACTGACTGTAAAGTTCCACCAATTTTTTTGGAAACTTTGCCGAAGTTATCAATTTTTAAAAATTTTCATTTTTGCAAAATTCTCATTTTAAGCCATTTTCATGCATTTTTTAATTGTTTCTAATCACAAAAAAATAAATGTTTGAAACACGATTTCTGTAGGAAAAAAGCTGATCTTTCCAAAGAATTGGAGTCAAAGTCAAATTTCTGGACCACTTGCGGGATAATCGTCCTTTTTGAAAGACACTTTTCTATAAAAAAAAAACGCTAAAATTCAATGCATGCTCAAGAGCAGATGGGAACTTCAGTGAGTGAGACTTTCTTCAGTGGGACCAGTAGTCGCAAAAAATTACCGAAACTTGATTTGTTTACAACATAGAACATGTAAACAGTCGTTTCAAAATAAACGAAAAATAGAAAAAATTTTTTTTTCAAAAAATTCTTTTATTTAACTTACAAAAAACGAACTAAAAAATTAAAATAAACAAATTAATCGAACTTAAAATTACAGAATAAAGTAAGCACTAAGAAACAAAATTTATATTTACAAGAAAATTTTAACTAAAAATATGGCGCATAGTTTACAGTTGAGGACTTTTTCCTTTATTCCTTATCTTTTGAATCATAGAGTATTTTGCAGGGTTATAGGGTAAACAGAAGTTTCACGAGGTTGAATCGCATATTACTTTTGTCTAATCACGAGTGTGTCCCACCGATTTAAAGAATTAAAGAGACACATTTGGAATAAAATTCTACGGCGTATTTGCGGGAAAATCCCAAACGAGCATTGTAAAAATAAACATTATCAAAAACGACATATTCGAACAAGCAGTTTAAATTTAAACATTGTTAATTTCAAACATAGCGTGAAAAACGGACATTAGCTATGACGATCACGGTAAAAACAAACAACAAAAAGATGATCAGGTTAAAAAGTAGCGCTGTAAAATAAAAAAGAATCAAAAACAACAAATCATGACAAGCAGAGTAAAATCAAAATTTTGTAAATTCAAACATAGCGTGAAAAACAGACATGAAATATGATAATCGATAAAAAGATAAACAATGATAAAAAAATAGAAGTAATTTTATTTCAGTATAAAAATAAAAAAAATATAAATCTTTACGTGTAATAATACGCTCTGTAATAATGAACAATATGGCGGCTATTGCCAACTTAAAATGATAAAAATCGCTGTACTGATATTGGGGAAAAGTTTTTCTTTTTGCTCATTTAAGTTGTCATCAGCCGCCATATTCGTTTATTATCACAGTGTGTATTATTAAAAAGTAGTGATTTATACTTTTTTCATTTTTATAATTTAATAAAATTACTTCTATTTTTTTATCATTGTTTATCTTTTCAATGATTATCAGGAGGCACGGCAGTGACTCTGGCCAACTACCGCCAGAAAATGTCACAGTGCGTTCTTTTCAAGACATTTTAGATTGGGGTTCTGGCATAGTTGAAAAACTATGAAATCATTATGCCACGAGATCGTTATTTCTCATAAAATCGACGCAAAATGAAGAAAAAAAATATTGTTTTAATAATGAAGGCCAACTATGATAAAATTTAACAATATAAAATAATTGTTTATAAAAAATGTTGATTTTAAATTTAATAAACAATCGTTAATTTTTCTTAGTAATTTGAAATACAGAGAAAAAATCTAGGATTAATAAAATAAAGGACAACAATGATGGAATGAAAAATTAGTTACAAATTGACAAATTTTAATAATAAATTTATTACTATTACGAAAATGTTATTGTGCTAGAAATCATACACGTACAAGTGATCGTGATTTTTATATTAACAATCTGTACAGTGTCGTACTTTTCTAAAGGTCGTGATAAAATAAAAAATAAATTTCAGTCAAACTGAAAAGTGTGGCGAACTACGCCAGAGACGTCCCTATTGTAAAATATTGCAATCAAATCGAAAATATTGATAACAAATTATTATTGAATTTTCCTTACTTAAACGTCGTGATATAAAAAATTAACGTGGTCAATTACCAAATTGCTATATTTGGAATTTGAATTTTTGGGAATATTTGTTAAATATATAAAGAAGTCGTAAAATATGAGCTCAAAATTCAGAGTCAGAATAGCTCATTGTAGGTACTTGGCGACATGTCGCGAAAACCAATTACATACAATACAATACAAATCAAAATAGGCTATCAAGTTACTTATTTTACTTGATAACGTTAATTTTTGAGTAAAAAAATGAAGTTTATCATTTTTTTAGAATTGTTTAATTTCTTTTTCGTTACAGTACGGTTATGTCATACTTAAAAAAATTAATTACTCTACTTATTATCCTCTAACGAATTTGTTCCGTTTGTATCATTTCTTTTCTATTATTTTTGCATCAATAATTTTCACAAAATAGATGACATTTTATTCTAAATACATTGAATGTTTACAGTTTAAATTCGTTGAATTTGAATTTTCTTCCATTAACCAAGAATATTAATAATAATTGCGAATAATGAGATGGAATGAAACTTTACAGAATAAAATTACTTTTAAAACTGTTGACTGAAATGAAGCATTTTGTAAAACTCTGATTTTGACCGCATTATTATATTTGTTGCACGTTTAAAATAATTCACTCATTTCAAATATGTTCTCTGAACATTTTTTGTTGTAAAGATTTAAAACGGTGAATTTTAACAATTAAATATCGGTCAATAATTAGAAAGTTACTTCTTCTTTACATCGTGACAAATACTGTTTTGTTATACGTGATAAATTATATTCAATTGCGAAACGATAATGTGATTGTTAAACTTTCATTTACAACGATTGAATCTTCAAAAATTCATATTTAAACAGTATTCGTTAATCGCCAAGTATTAATGAGCTATTCTGTGAACAGCGTTTCACAGACAAGACCACGGCAGCCGACGTAGAAAAACGTTCCCATCAAACGCTTACAACGATTGAATTCAGCCCTCTTTGAAAATTCGTATTTAAACAGTCAATGAAAAAGTTAACTTTAATGTTGAGCGACATGTCGCCAAGTACCTACAATTAGCCATTCTGACTCTGAATTTTGAGATCATATTTTACGACTTCTTTATATATTTAACAAATATTTCCAAAAATTCAAATTCCAACTATAGCAATTTGGTAATTGACCACGTTAATTTTATGTATCACGACGTTTAAGTAAGGAAAATTCAATAATAATTTGTTATCAATATTTTTGATTCGATTGCAATATTTTACAATAGGGACGTCTCTGGCGTAGTTGGCCACACTTTTTAGTTTGACTGAAATTTATTTTCATATTTTATGTCTGTTTTTCACGCTATGTCTGAATTTACAAAATTTTGATTTTACTTTGTTTGTCATGATTTGTTGTTTTTGATTCTGTTTAATTTTACAGCGCTACTTTTTAACCTGATCATCTTTTTGTTGTTTGTTTTTACCGTGATCGTCATAGCTAATGTCCGTTTTTCACGCTATGTTTGAAATTAACAATGTTTAAATTTAAACTGCTCGTTCGAATTTGTCGTTTTCATAATGTTCATTTTTACAGTGCTTGTTTGGGATTCTCCCGTATTTGCAAAATTATGCAAGTATTTTAACAAAATTTTGAACAATGTTTACTTTTTTTCCAATGTCTACATAATTTTCACAGTTTTTGTTTTGGTCAATTTATTTGCTATGTAATAAGTAATTTTTTCTTGACTGACTTAGATATATTGATTTCGACGTTTGCCATTCTTTTATTTGAAATTTTCTTGTAAATATAATTTTTTTTTTGTGCTTACCTTATTCTGTAATTTTAAGTTCGATTGATTCGTTTATTTTGATTTTTTATTATGTTTTTTGTAAGTTAAATAAAAGAATTGAAAAAAAATTTTTTCCCCTATTTTTTCCCTAAGACTGAAAATTTAGAAGTTACAGTGGCATAAACCAACACGCAAATAAAACTTAATAAGAAAACAAATCAGACCTTAATGTAAATATGTAGTACAGTAAAAGGAATTGACAAACATCGAATTTGTGGGGATATCCAGCGAAAAAAACATTTCACGATTATTTTCTTTAAAAGTCACATGATTGTGGCAATGATATTGTAATTTACTAACGTTTATTGTTTAATTAACTATTTTTGTTACTTTTTTATCAGTGAAAACAAACTGAAATTTGACATATTGACAACGTGAAGTTAGCTATTCGTATTAAATTCATGAAAGACTAAGGCAAAAGGGGGTAATTCATCCCTAAAACATGACTATCATGTATTGTCATCGGAACTGAACAGGTGTTCAAATTTTCATTAAGATTGATAAAGTTTAAGTATAAAAATTTTGCATTGCAAGATTTTATGACACGATCTACAAGTTAAATCAAAGAATTTAAAAATGAGAAAATCCCCAAAAACGCGATTTTTTAAAAACTAGTATCTCAAAAACCGCATCACCGAGGAGGCTGAAATTTTCGGGAAAGTTCAGCATCGGTAAAGAATGGTCAGGAGCATTTATTTATTTATTTTTTTTTCAAATAGTTTACGATACGATCTGAACAAAGTTTGATTGTTTTTCAGAATGGAATTTACAAAAAATTTTTAATGTTTACTTTATTTTGTTACCCAGTTCATTTTCTGACTGCAGTTTTTTGTAACACCATTTAAAATTTATTGCCGTGAAAATAATGGCCCGGCGCATAATTTGAATTGCGCGCGGTATGCCATGTAGCTGCATCACCACATGGCATGTGATCAACGGTTGAGTGATAATATAAAAATTAAATTCTCCACTCCTAGACGGTACACGGAGCAAAAAGAATAATAAATGTTCTCATAGAATGAGAAAATTTTTAACATTTTTTAATGTTACCAGTGACATATACTCGAAAAATACCACCGAATGATACTCAACTCTAATAAATGATGCTAAAACAAAGCCTAAAAATTATACGGTTCAATGTTTTTTTTTCTTATTCAAATCAGAAATTTTAGAATTAGAAATGTTAAAATTCGACACGTCGAAATCTCACAGTATAATATAAACACTCTACCAAATTGTATAAAGTAATGCCTCAAATTTTGAAATGTGAAAATGATAATTTTTCGTAAACACCTTTCGTCAAATTTTAGCATTTAAAATGTTAAAAATTGATCTATTATGATTTCATTTATTGGAATCAAAGCTACCAAATTTTATAAAGTAACGTCTCACAAATTTTAACATTGAAAATGTTAATTTTTTTCCTGTGTATTTTGATACACAAAAATTCAAATTCGGTAAATGGTTTATTTTGTAACTTATGGTTTACGTTAGTTTTTCTCTTTATTCTATTTTTTTTTTGAGATGTTTACTGATTTGTTATGGGTTTGCGGTTTTGTTTACTTTTATTTCGACAGAGGTGTCAGGGCGCTATCTTTCTTAATCAATTTACTCGGTATTACGCACATATGTAATAAGCGCCAATGGATCCTTATATACTTCTAGCGTTGTAAAAAGGTACTTGCGAGGAAGATTTTGCTCGTTCACTTGGTCGTGCAATGAAAACAACTTCTCCGATGAAATTTCAAAACATTGGATTCCAATAAATGAAACATAAATAGATCAAATTTTAACATTTTAAATGTCAAAATTTGACGAATGGTGTTTACGAAAAATCAACAAATGCTCCGATGAAATTTCAAAACATTGGATTCCAATAAATGAAACATAAATAGATCAAATTTTAACATTTTAAATGCTAAAATTTGACGAAAGGTGTTTACGAAAAATTAATATTTTTACATTTTAAAATTTATCAGCAAAAATCTTACTTTTTTTTTATTTGAAAAATTAAAATATTCAAACATCATTTTTTCGCACAAAACATGCTGAAATTTAACATTTTAATATGAAAATGTAAGCTGATTCGAGTCTGTTCCTACTCTGACATTGAAAATGTTAAATTTTGAGATTCTTTCCGCTCCGTGTACAAATTAAAAGCACTCGTGCACCGAAAAGCTCGATAGTTCGCGAACATTTATCCGATTCTTATAATTTTAATTTTTTAATTAATTATTTAATTTTTTTTAATTAATTAATTTTTAATTTTTAATTATAATATACAAAGAGGTAAAAACTTGATTGATTTGGTTTAAACTTTTCCAGAAAAATAAAAAAACATAAACAATATAAAGAGGATGATAAGAAGGGGATGAGGCGGGAGTGTTAAAAGGGGTGCCATTTAAAAGGTCTTTGAAAAATATTTGACACGTATTTTTTTTATCGGCCAATTATGATAACAAACCATTCAACATGCGATCCACATGTTTTATGGAGATTGAACAATCAAAAACTTTAGATGGCCAAAAGTACTGAAAATATTATTTATGATTAAATACAGTGTCTTGTTTGTTTATGTGGATGCGTACCGTTCCTGGTAAAAATTTTAGTTCATGAGCATTATCGGTCCACAATTTTTTAGTAAAAAGATGAATATTCCTTAGAAAGAAAGTCAGAAAAATTTGCACAGTTGTTGGTTAGGCAAAATCAATGTGATCGAAAATCGAATAAAACGTTTAACAATAGACAAGAAAAATTGGCGAGTCGTTATTTGGTCTATCGAATGTAAGACAGAAATACGAAGACATTTGATTTTTCATGCAGTGAATCAATATAAACGGTTCATTCGAGCATCGGTTATGCTATTTTTAATCTGTAATAGAAGTACTCAAATTGTTACTGATACTTTTCAAATCGAACCTATAATCAAATCGCCGAAAATTAATCGTAGCATAACAATTATGGACAAAAAAGGTTTGCTGTGGTTGTGATTGAGACGCAAAGACTTTGTTTCGTTGAAAGAAATCAATGGAATTGCGATGACGTGTAGATTATGAAAGAAAATCGTAACGTTGACGAACATTACACAATAAAAGTAACTTAGATGATGTTTATGCATAAACATTTGGTACTATAAAATTTTAGTCCACGTATGAAATGTGCAATAGAAATCGTACAGTAACAGAAACATAAACATAACGTTTTTCCACGTTCAATTGAGTAGCGTCCAACTGAGGCAACGTAAAGTTGCCAAATTGCAACTTACTCAAGATGCTCTTTACTCATTGGTTTAGGAAGTCAACGTTTCTACCTGCAAATTATAATTACCCTTGAATAGCAGGACACACATTTCTTGTCAACGTTGCAACTTACTCACATGAGATGTACCTGGCGATCCCGGCTTTTCAAGCGACTAAATTTGAAGAGCCTGTTTCTGAGGTGCTGCTCCCTGGTGCAAAAGCGTATCGACACGACTTTTTCAAATGCGGTGAGTGTTCAAATCCATGCATGAATTTTTGTTGCAAATTAAAACTGCGACACACTTTTGTTTTATAACGATGCAGCTTTAAGAAAGATTTGTTTATTCAACATCAGACAAGATTATCGAACACGGCTAGCTACTCGAACACGGCTAGCCTGCAAAATGTGATTACATTCCAAAAATGAAAAAAGAGTGACATGATTGCAGTAATTTGTACGTAACTGCCTTTCGAAGTTGTGCAAAAAATATTGTCACATGATTGTCATGGCAGTTATCGTATATAACAAATATACATAATATTTTAATTGCATTCATAAATGCAACATTCAGACGGTTTGTGAAGGCAATATTCTTAGTTATTCAAGTTTTTTAATGGTAATCTGCCTAAGCTAACACAATTTTAAAGTTAGCTCTTTTTACCACAGTTTAACTAGCTTCAACTGATCGCAATGCTTCCTTCGTTCAACAATTCTTTTTATGTGCTCTTACATTCGAAAATCTCGAACTCAGAGTTCGGAAATGGGCTTAAATTATTTCAATAAAAAGTTGTCAAAATTATGACATGTGTTAAAAATTATTTCTTGTTAGCAATGTTCTATTTGATTCAACCGCCACCTATGTTGAGCAATTCTTTGAGTATGGTCGTAATTTTGGAAGTACAGACTCACAGCTTAAAACAAGCTCAACTTGTTCCAAAAATCTCAGACATCAGAAACAAACTTGATTTAAAATTTTTAGATGAAAATTGTCAAAGTTACGACGATTTGAAAAATAGCTCTTTTCAGCAATGTTTTGTTTGCTTCAACTGCTCGCAGCGTCATCTATGTTAGGCTAGTTTTGAAATATGATAACATGATTCAGAAGTACAAACTCAGAGCTTCAAAATGAGCTTGATTTGAAGTTCTTTGTTCGAAAAGTAGGGAAGTTATTACGATTTGAAATTATGCTTCCCCGAGCAATAGCTTAGTAAATGCATATTTCGATGCTTCCGCCGAAAAAAGGGTTTCAACAGGGATTTTTCTCTTGTACAACATTTTTCCCGTATTTAGAAGGTCCCAAACTGTAAAAAAATCATATATCTAAATATCTATACTTTTGGGTCCATCTAAATGGACGTTTCTTGTAAAATCACCCAAATGTCACTGGTAACATTAAAAAATAACGAACAATTTTCTCATTTTATGCGAACATTTAGTATTTTTTCTGCTCTGTGTATGCAACTAACTAAATTTTACTAAATTGATGACGGATGTAGAAAGGAAATACAAAAGACCGAACCACAAAATATATTTTGGTAATTTTCTTTCAAAAAAGGTTAAGAAATTCACTTCTTATGTAGCCTATATTAATTATTGTAGGAGTTCAGTGAAACTACCAGATGCATTAAATCATAAAATTTACGGAAAAAGTTAAGATTGTCGAAAAACCGAAATTAAGTTGTTCGTTCATAATTTGTTGCAAATTTATTAATGTAAGAACGCTCTTTTGATCACTTCGTATACTTTGGGATAACAATTCGGTTCAAATAAAATCAAACTTCACTGCAAACTGTTGACAAAATGTTAGAATGCAATAATTCTAACCTACAAATTTAGCAGCTCTATTGAAAAGGTGGGGGCCATGAAAAAAAAAGGCGGGGACACAGAATGGGGTGACACTGGCAATGAAAAACTTGTTCGTCGCGAAACGAACGAGAAGTAGTTGACTCGAAGATTGTCTCATAAATTTAAGAAGTTACACTCCGCCCCGCGGATAGCCGCCATTTTCGAGCTGCTATCGATTAGTCCGCTACGTTAACTATAACTCCCTGCTAGTGCCAGCAAATGCTGTTAATCGTTTTTTACTTTCAAGTGATAAATATTTTTACGACTAACTTTGAATAGCAAAGGAGTGAAATTGTAAAGAAAAAAATTTTTTCGAATGAGGACGAACTCACTGAGACGGTTCGAGTTGAGTTACAAGATAATTTCTTCAGTAGCAGATATTCATAGTTACATTTCTATCTTATACTTCCATCTTTTATTTTGCGCGTGGTCGGTTTATGAAAATTTATGGGTTGGAATTTATGGTTTATGAAACAAATTTTTTCTACGATTTCTACAAATTTTTCGAACTGTGTTCGAACTCGGTTGTGCCTCGTTGCCGCAATTGTTTGTGTAGTGATTGTTTTCACTTTATCCAAGATGCGTAGATGGTAAATTTATTGCGTTATCAATATTTTTCAAACACTAATTTTTCAAAAACTTGATTTTTGGACTTAACTGGTTATGACAAGTTGCCACAGAAATTCGTTCAACGTATAATTACAAATGAAGTAAATTTATTAGTTCGTTTTAAAATCTACAAACTCTGACTCTCAAAAGTTATAAATTACTGATGATAAATAATTCTTTGACAAACAGAGGTTTTCTCATTACCATGACAGAGATATGACATGATTTTCAGTTGATACGTTTGTTTCAACTCGATACATTTAGGTGATCGATGACACTTGTTGAGTAAAAGAGACACGAGTTAAAATGCTATTACCACGCAGCTGTTTTATGGAAAGGATTAGACAATTTATCTTCTCGCAAGTCAACTTGGCAGATGCAAAAGTACTATAAATACAAAAAGTGTTGTAAAGAAGCATGTGCAAGTAAAACTTCAAAGTATAAGAAAATTCAATGAATACGATCATTGATATCAAATTGATTAATTATGAAACCTGTAGGGAGACCTGCCTTTGCCTTGCATCGAGTTTCGCGAGTTTTTGGATTCTTTTTGCATTTTCGAATTTTTAAAAAACTTGTGCATTGAAAATGTGTATTAATTCTAAGAATGATTCATAACTGGAAAAAATATAAGGACAGAGAAAATTAGCGAAAAAAGTATACAAAACTGAATATAAAAAATTCAGCCGTCATTAAAAAGTTATCACGATACGAAGGACAGATGAAGAGAGAGATTAAATCTTAACGAACGCCACACGGGCTTGTATTCCAAGGTGTCTAAAAGTTTCCTGAAGACTAATCTATTTCCGCAATATGACATTTCTCGGATCAGCTAAAAAAGAGACGCCTATCGCGTAATACAAACTAAACTTGTGACAACAAATGTTTGATCGATTGAGAAACATGTTCTTGAGCTCACAACGATGTCTCCTGTACCGTATAATACGTGTAACTGATAGGTTAGCGTCAACTCATTAACAGTTCAATGTGTTTTATTTGATTAAGAAAATTAATTGTATTATTATTATAGTAACACAACTTAATACAATATTTTAGTTGTCATAATTCAACATAAATCCTCCTTTAGTAATTTTTGAATTGTAATTTGAAAACCTTTTTAATTTCATCAATCAAATTCAATATCGCAACTAACTAAGTTCTACTAAAGGGATGGTTCTAGTCTAGAGCTTGTGAAATCCAGCGGTTGTGATAATTTTTGTGAACTATACTAAAACAAGATATCAACATACAGTTTTACATTCTATTCTAATATTTTCATCTATCTCTACTTTTTTTATCTGAATTACGCTGCAGCCTAGTTGGCCTGGCAGCGCGGCACGCCTACCACATTTGTGTGAGGGTTTATAGCCCATTTTTTTCCCTCATGAGCGTCCCCGAAAAAAAGGCCCCTGGCGTGGATTGCAAGTCCACGGGAGCTAATCTTCATGCCGGTAAGGCCGGCATTCCCTGTGCCCCCAGTTGCCCATCGGATCAGCTGTCTAGCGTTCCTAGAGAAGGTTACCCTTAATCATGGTTTGCTAGGCCATGATGTAATCCTGCTCTAACCAGTAAGGCTAGCATTTCCTACACTACGAAGGTGTATCGGGTCAGCTAGTTCTTTCCTATAATTTCCTGCCGTGTTCCTCCCGGCCTTAACCTGCTCCGCATTTGCTCAAGGTCCCTAGCGGATCCTTGTGGAGTAGGGAAACAACCAGGAAAGTCCGCTGAAGGCAACTTTCCGGGAAACAACCTACCCCAGAGCGATCGGGACTAGCGATGAGTTCTTTTCCCGTCGAAAAAACCCAGCATAGAATCTGAATATTTTCGCCAAGAATGGAACCCACGGCCCCTGAGCAGTGTTGCTTCTGGTGCTAGCGCGCTAACCACTTAACCAACACGGCTCTATCTATCTCTACTCATTACGTTCCTGGAAAGTTAATCCCGACGTGAAGTACTCATTGAAGACATTGAATGCGCGCACACTCCGATCAGAATATCAATTGCGTATCCTATCCTTTCCTACTAATATAATAAAAATGATAATATGTTTGTTTATTTAAATGTTTGTTTGTCCAATTGTTTGAGCATTACGCCTGAACGAAGCGTTCGGAAATTATTTCAACGCATCAGGGTGATTCTTTGGACTCTCAGAATTAACGTAGGATACATTAAAAATCTGTTTCTAAATTTTTTGGGACGAAATTGAAAAAAAAAGTTTCAGTTCTTGAAAAATTTGCAAATTTTTAACGAACACACTGCATAAAAATACGGCATTATGAAAGAAGTGGGAAAAGAGATGTTAGTTTTTTTTTCTGTAAAATTACCATCCTTTTTTTGTATAACATATAAACATAAGTATGTTTTTGTGTTTGTTCTGCATCACGCTTCAACGAAGCGTTAAAAAAGATTTTTAACGCATTAGGAAGATTCTCTGAACTACCACAATTATCATAGGCTATATAAAAAGTTGATTTCTTCGTTCTGTTTAAGTAAAAATCGGCAAAACATAATTTTAGTTTTTTAGAAAATTCTTGCATTCTCATAGACTTATCCTACTCATATATAAAAGTGTAACTACGTTTTTCTGTTTGTCTGACAAACTGATTCTAACGGTCAAAAGTTTCTCCTCATCCTGATCAGAGAAATTGTTGTCCTCGTCCTTTTATTCTGAATATAATCAAAAAAAATGTGAAATATTCGAAGGACGCCTCTCTTGCATTCTCCTTATGAATTGACTTGAAGCTGTTTACCCATCTTGCAGCGCGCTGGGCCATAACATAAACGCGCTGCCCCACTACAAGTAAACGATCTAGAATCTACATTTCATCTTCCTCAGCGGGACGAAATAAACGAAAATTTTTTCAAATTTATTTCTCAGAGGGACATAAAGCCCTCTGAGTGGAACGAAAGCTTTCGTGCCTTCGGCATTCGTGATTGGTCAGTTCTATTTTTCGGACCGCTGTCCTAGGTATAAAAAGTATTATTCCCTGCCTCCTGCACAGTGGCATCCTCGACAGAAATGTCCTATTTCATACTTCGGACAGCGGTCCGAAAAGTAGAACTGACCAATCACGAGCGCCAAAGACACTAGAGCTTGGTTAGTTCCACTTTCTGCCACTGTTGTAGGCGTGAAAAATAAATTGTGATCCTTACGTCAAAGAAAATCTTTTCTGGCAAGTGAGGTTAACAACTCGCCTTCGGCTCGAATTGTTAACCCTAGCCGCCATAAAAGATTTACTTCGATGCCTAGCATTACAATGTACTATGATTGAAACATTTACCGAGGCCCTGTTCGTGTTTTTTTATGAAAAATGGCTCGAAAAATCTTTGATCCTTATTTTTTTCGATTTCTTTAGTTTGGGGCAATTGGTTATTGGACATAAAACACTTTTTTCAAGTCGATACAACAACTGCATATCGATGCTGCTGCACGCCCTTAAAAATGTTGTTTTGAGCAAAACGCGTATCAAGTTCCTCGTGCTTATAAGCCGCTGCTGTGCTCGCCTTCTCTCAATACGCTGTTAGAACTCAAGTAATAAAAATATCCTCTGAGAAACATTTTTCAGACATGGCAAAACACCTTTCTTTCACCCACGTAGTTTTTGGCTTTCGGTCGTGGTTTTCGCTTAATTGATTCCCATGGCTCACTAGACGAATTTCAAGAGCCGACTTTTAAATCACGCCTAGCTGACGATGGCTATTGTTCACTTTCAAAATTATATATCAATAAATATATTGACATATTAATATATTAATTCTCCCTAAGAAAGAAAAAGATAAGAATATATTATAGATGCAGATTAAATTATCATCTTTCGTATACGTGACTGAAGTATCAAGACATTGCATAAAACTAGCAGGGCGATGGTATTTTATAATTCAAGCTCTACTGTAAAATGCGATGTCAATGATGATTTTCCATAGAGGAAAAGAAAAAAATACAATAGATTATGGAAACTGTGTAACAATTATTCAGTCAACGAACGTATCGTACTCTCAAGCTAGCGTGATGACTAATAGGCCACGACAATTTATAGATTTAAAGTAAAACTATAAAGTTAAATAAGGTATAATTTAATAAACAAATTATATCGAACTAACATATGTTGAAAACCACGGAATGTAATGACATAAGGTAAAAGCACCCCTTATCGTGACTTAAAGGATTCCATAAGTTTCTTATCAAACGATGCTAGTGTAATATTTATGATTTTGAAATAAACAAAAATACCTTTGATCTAATATTTTTATAAAAAACATTTCTGACACTTTAGAATTTCGAATAACCATGTCAATATATAAATAATTATTAAATCTTAAAAATCAGCTGTAGGTTCTACCTATCCGGAGTCGTTTAGTAGCCGCCTGCCATTTATCATGGTTTTCGCTTGATTCATCCTGATGGCTTACTAGACGAATTTCAAGAGCCGACTTGTAAATCACGCCTAGCTGACATGTTTTGTGTCACTTACGGTGATATTTTGTTTTTATGAAAAATATTAAAAAACTTATTGTGACCAGTTTTAGTTGTTATTCGTATTTACAGTCATTGCAAAAACATTCTAAAACCGCATTTCGGATTTAATAAATGAAGGATGAAAATATTTCATCAAATTAAGATTAAATTAAATTGACTGGTTGGTTTTTTTGCCATGTCAACACAATCACTATAACCAAACTACCTAAGTTGAGCTGTGCCCCGTACCGTGATAATTTATTTGAAAATACTTTTGTTTTAATTTCAAGTAATTTATTATTTTTAAATGATGGTTTGAACATTTCATGTTCTGTAGCGATTTTTCGCGCAGGAAACATATTTAAATCATAATAAATACTGAATGTTTCGTGTATCTGTGATTCTTCTTTGAAAATCTAAGAAACTACGCTTTTGGAGCATGACCGTGTAGCGAGAAATTATAAAACGATTTTCACCTGTATTTATGCGATGATAACGAAAAAGTGATCCGATTAAGTTCTTTGAACTTGGAGAATCACAACGCCAGTTGTTGAATAGAAATGTAATAAATTCAAGTCCAACCAAAAAAAAATGGTCAATAACCTGTTAACTTCAAAAATTTTATATTCAAATAATTACATACGAGGCTCAGGTTTAAAAATTCGGCTAAACAACGCAAGTATGAATGAACACTTTACACTTTGACACGTTAAAAATTACAATTCAACGTTCATAAATCATCCAATAAAATTTTTGGACTAAACAAACGTGCACAAAATTTATTTCTCTTCGAACAATAAATCGCTCAAAGAAAACAGCCTGTATCCGTAACTTATGATTGTAGCAATGCGGTTCATGAATTAAAAGCTATTCGGTCGTAAAGAACAATGAACGTCCACTCTGTCAACCTCGATGCGTAATGCTAGTAGACAATTGATACATATATTTAGGTATCGTATGAATGGATTCCACCCCATTTTTACCAAACAATTTTTACCACCTTTTTTACCACCATTTCGAAATTTCAAAGATAAAAAAATTGCCTAACTTCAGAGTAAACAATTGCTTGTCATATCGTCAACCTAATTTTTTCGTGATACAACTATTTGTGTTCATAACTTTTCGGCGCCAAATTTAAAGTTAAAAAAAGTAAAATGATTTTGATTCGAAGTGCAGTGCTTGTGATGATTGCAATATTGGTTGTTGAGTTGTAACCTGGTGTAAAACACCCAATTCTACACATTGACGGCTATATGTATCACCGCAGTGATGAAAAAAGAGGACGCATATATTGAAGGTGTCAAAAATATCCAGAGTGTTGTGTTGACCGATACCGAGACGCTGTTCCGGGAGCTGGAATTGGGGCATCAGATAAAAAGAAGTGAAACACAAGAGAGGATCATAAGAGAAGAGAAAATAGCAGGCCGCGTTAAAGAAGAAAAAACAATTGCGAAATACCTCGAAACCATAGGGCACAATATTCAAATCTGAAATTCGAAATGTAAAGTTGAAAAATTAAAAAATTGTTAGTATAATATTGGTGGTAGAATATTAGTGGTAAAAATTGTTATTGGTAAAAAGAATAAGTGTTAATCATAGCTCGGTAAAAGTAGATTGGTAAAATAATTTTGTAAAAGTCTCCCCCTACCGTATGAATGAAAAAAAGAACAAACATTCAAAATTTGACAGAGTAATGCTATCGGATTCGCGCCTAATTCATGTCGTGTTTTAGTTTAGTGTCAGCGAGTTCGAAATTTCAATTGCAGTCGAGTTTCCGTAAGCTTAGTATCGTTGTGTTCATCCTGACTTACTATTTATTATGCACTGTCAAATTTATTTAGCGTCATCGTTAACGAGAATTTTTAGTTATCAGCAGCCAAACAATCTACGTTTTGTTACAATCATAAAGACTACAAAGCACCTTGGAAAGCTAAATTAACTCACCGATGTTTGGATGCTGTAGCTTTCTACATATCCGTGCCTCTCGTTCCAGCTTTTGAAAGTCTATAACAAAACCAAAAATCGTAATCAGTTTGCAAATCAGCAACAAATATTTTTATTCAGAATATCAGCGAATTCTTAGTTTATATAATAATAATGTTTTTTACGAAGATTAGATTTAAATTTGAAGGTTTTATCAACAACCATAAGTCATTATTTATTTGTCGGTAACGTATAACACGTAATAAGTCCAGTGAATATAAGATCTAAAGACAAATTATACACGGAAATAAGATTAGGATGACTGACAGCAACAGTGCTGTGAACCAACCTCACCTCTAGTTCGTCTGTCCTCCCGCCACAAAGGAAGTTTATCCTCCTAAATTTATTTCCGTGTAATATTCATATTAAGCTTTATCATTCATTATTCATGAATAGACACTTTTCTTTAGCTTGACTTTGGAGTATCAAATTTCGAAATTACCTTGAAAAGGTGAATAATTCACGTCGCGAGGTATCGTGTTTTCCTGTAAAAATCTTTCTTAATCTCATACGGTTATTGTCATTAGTGTAATAATATATCGTCTAACTCGGTTTTTAAAATTGAAAGTATTTTTAACATAAGTAATAAAATCGAAATAAGTCTTACTGTTTTCAAACTGAACAGTTATCAGAAAAAGAAATGAGATCACTTACAGTAACAAGTTACATAACAAAAACAAACGTGGTAAAAAAGCAGAAAAAAAGCCTACTCAATTTTGAATGTTTTTAATTGTTTAATCTTTGAAATTTTCCCCTAGTACAGAGAAACTTTTATAATTTGTTTATGCACGGGAAAAAATTATTAGTAGACAAAGCCTCCTAACCCTTTTAATTCAAGTGTGAATTTAAAGCAACGTATTTTTTGAAACTAATTTTAAATTTTTGAAATCAAAGAAAACCCCTATAGAAACGACCTGCCCCCCTCCAGTAATGGTTCCTCAGCAACGGCCCCCCTAGCAACGGTTACCTAGCACCGGCCCTCCCTTCAGCAACGGTTCCCTCTCCCCATAAAAAACTAAACAATTTTATGTTTGCCCTTTCTAGGTCATACCCATGTCTAAATGTCCTTTTGCAAAGCGAAAGTCATCCTTCCTAAGCGTTTTTCTCAAATTGCTAACAAAATTTTCAAAATAGTAAACGCGGCAACGAAATTTCTTGAAAAAATTTTGAAAAAAACTGGACGCCGCTTATACTGATTCGAAATTTCTTGTTTTAAAAACCTCGCCGCAGACTCCGAAACCTCGAAATATTTTGCAACAATCCTTTTCCGGATTGTTTACAATTTCCCCCTAAAGGGCTTATAACTGCCTTCAGGCAGTTACAGTCAAAGTGAATATACCACATTCACTATTTTCACTGTCACATCCGAGCATCAAATCTTGGAAAATTATATGCCTTCAACTTAATGCAAACAAATGAAACTTTTCAGGCATACATATTTCCAATGACATTTCACGAATATGACATTTTTAAACAAACATTTTTTGGTGTTGTTTTGGTTCTTAAGTAACAAAGAATGAGAACAACATAAACTTTTAAATCGAAATGGAAAGAATCTTACACATCCATTGATTTTTGAACTGAAATTGAATTTTTGATGATTTTTTATTGCATATTTTTATAGATTGAAGTGTTTTTTCTGATGTAGCGTTTTCATTTTTGAAACAAAACATCATTTGATATGTTTGTTTCTAGTTTTTCGGAGAGCGCGCACAGCGAAGAAATGCGCTCAGCTCGAAGTGCGCCAGGCAGTGCTCGCGAAGGAAACGTACTTTTTTGGTTTTGTTGAATTTTCTAAATAATTTTAGTTTCTATGGCGTCAAGTCAGTGCCGCCACTTTTCTTTCTTTTGTTTGATTGTTCTAATTGCCGCAGGTGGCGACACCACCTTGACTCAATTAGCGAGCCCCCTTTCTAAGTCGACCTAATTTTGCCTAATTTCACTCTCGTTCGTTATCGCTGCCATGCAAAAACTACGCAGTTTTGTGCTCCAAAATTTTTAATAAAATTTATTATTAAAGTTCACAACAAACCGCCAAGTTATTATTTTTTGTTGAAGTGAAAAATAAAAGTTCATTGTTGTTGTGTAAAAGTGACTTTTTTATTACAAAAACCCGCCTGCACGTGCACAAATTACGACGAAATTTTGGAGACGCTACGCTGACATCGCAAGAGGTAATATTATTTTTGCCGATCAAAACTTGTGGCTCATCCGGACCCCGCACGCATAACGAAACTGGTTTCATGTACGGTTTTGTACGCATGACCGTGAATTAAATGTACGAATCGTCTATGAATATATCGTTTATAAGTTTTTTCTCATTTTTTTGAAATTTCTTCATACATAAAAGTTGAAATTATCTTTTATTTCGAATGTTCTCGGTGCGTGACTCATCGCTCATCGCAATTGAAATTGAAAATTACGAAACGACCGACGTGCACGGTGTCCAGTACGCATGTCTGAAGTCGAGCAGTCGCAGTGTTTACGCCATATATTATAAGCAAACGATTCGGTAGTATTTCGACTAAGTTTAATCTTTTGTTAATTGTTTTTCTAAGTATTTAACAGTTTATTAAATTTTAAAAACGAGAATACTGTAGTTCTGGTCACCGAATGAAAATAAGTGCAACATAATTTCTTTATTTTTTTCCACATACAATAGTTTGTTTACTTTTAATTATTAGAAATTGACTTTCTGTCAAATCGGATGAAACTATGATGAATGGATAGAGGAAGTCTTCCTAAGTAAAAGTCCTCATGAGTTAACACATATGTTTCGTTTCAGGTTAACAGAGTTGCGATTTGTTAACCTGACAAGACCATGAAAAAATCTTATCTTTTTTTCATGATAAAATTTTATCTTATACCATAACAAACTAACTAAAATTGTTTCCATTATAATAATTTTGAAATTATGATTTTTTCGTGGTTAGCATTTCTTTTTGCATATTTTTGTGCCAATACTTTTCTAGATTAATATTCTAGTTTACTATTTATTTTTAAGTTTTACTTTTATTTTTTTATTTCATCTTGTACACTTTATGTACCTTTCATCATTAACGAAAAACTTTCAATTCAATGAAGTAAGATTGAATTTAAACGCTTACAACGTACCAACCTTATAGTCTCGAAGGTCGCTATTATTGCCTCGGTAACGTGTGGGAATTCACTGGGAGGGAAACGTCATATGAAACGCGTTGCGTCAGGCAACAAAATCAAACATTCTAGTTGTTGAAAGATTTTTCTGGCTGGTGAAATTTTATCATTTAACTTGTGTTGAAAGAAATAGAGCTAGTAAACAAAAAAACGCAAGGTATTTTTCCGATTATTTTTTCGATTCTTCTGAGAACATGATAAGCGATACGAATGAGCATTGATGTATCGACTCGAGGTAACTGAAACAATTTTAGGTTAAAAAGTGCAAACTAGCGTATATAATGTTGCTCAGCGATTTGACATTTCATTGACGTTACATTGGCGTTGTTTATTACAGGTGTCGGATTTTTGTCTCGTTGGGGTCGCTTCCGCGACCTTTAATACAAATTCGGACAAAAATTTAGCGACAAACACTTGCACACACATCTACGAGAAATAGAAATAGAACAATAGAGCTTTTAGACTCCATCTAAACTTGAAGAAGAAAAAATCGTGAAAGTTTAGTAGAAGGGATGAGGTCTGATCAAAGAGGATGTTCCTTCGCCTCAAAGATGGAGTTTAAAGAAAGAAAAGTGTGGAATTCTGTTGAGAGTTTAAGTGAGTTTCGTTTTTGTGTAGATATCTGCGGCAACTTTTTTTAGACGGTGTGCTACAAACGTCGATTGACGTTTTACTTGGGTATCCTTTAGACCCTGAAGGTTTTGTGGATAGTTGGTCAGATTACTTAAATACCATCGATATTTGCTGTTAAAAACTCATTATATACTGATATATATACCGATTATTATATACCCATATACCGATTAACATTTCTTCATACCCTAAAATACTCCATGCTCAAGTCGTCCACGACCTGACAAGGTTCGTTGTTTAATAAGTGACTTACATCTTTGTATACTCTTCAGTCTAATACAATATTCACTCGGAGTCAAAACACTGTTAATGTGCCAGATTTGTAGACAGTCATAACAGTTACACAAATGATAATCACACGATTAACTCAGTTCCACCTGGATCAGTGTGGTTTTGCACAACTTTTGGTTAGACTTCAAGTTTTTTAGACAAAAAATAAATGCTAATGACAATAACAAAGAGTACCAAACGATGAAGTACGGACTAGTCTTTCGCTTTGTATGAAAATACAAAACACAGTAAAAAAAGGTCTAAAACTCTCCAAATTTAATTTAATTCAATCAAAGAACCGACTTGTCTTGCACTCGTTTTAATAATGCAAAATACAATAACAAAATTCAATACTGGCTAACATTTTCTTAGTTTTTTTAGACAAAAAAATGCAAAAAACAATAACAAAGAGCTCAAAACGTACTATCGACTAGTTTTGTTCTCTGTGTTATTGTTTTTTGCATTCGTTTGTGTATTGGCAAATTTTTCTTCTTAAATCGATAGAGTTTATCCAAATGGTCATTGTTTTTTGCATTTGTTCTGTTTGTCGAAAAATTTTTAGTTCTTCAATGAAAAACGTTGAAAATCAGTTTGAAGTTAAAGAAATTTATTTTAGATGTCTTTCCAAAATTGTTGACCAACATCTTTATAGCATATAAAATAACAAATTGGCTTTATTATCCCGCTGATTTGGCGCACGTATCTTTTACGAGGGCTCTGATGAATTTTCCGTAAAATTTTTAAAAAATAGGAAATGAAGAACCGAAATAATATTAAATAATATTATTAATATTATTGATATTAAATTATTCAATGACAACTTATGCAAAGACGCTAAAAAAGGGCGTCAGAATGCTTCATTACGTTAAAGAATTTTCGAGAAAAAAATTTTATAAAGCATAGCAAAAATTACTAAAGTTGTAGCTTTCGTTATAAAAATTTTAATAAAACTCATACAAGGACTATAAAAGAAGGGCCAAATGTTGATCATTTTGTGAGAAACGTTATGTAACAAAATTTTATGTAATATTTTGAACACTGAGGAGACCTGTGACGTTGTATGTTTTACTAGAAAGATATGTCGGTTCTACAACGCCCCAGAGGAGAGTAGACCGGGGCGAAGACTCCTTGCACTTCAAATCTATTTTCTAAAAAAATAATGTATGTAAAAGAGGTTGTTTTATTAAAAACATTTATTAAAAACGTGGACAAACAATCTTTCTTTTTTCACTCAGAATTCTGATGAGGACTCACACCAAGAGTCGAAACGTTAAATAAAAACGTGATTCAATAACAAGTTTTGTTATTCCTGTCTGTTAAATTGGTCGTTAATCGAACATAATTTAAAGGAGGTTGTATCACGAAGTTCACAGAAATTCCAGAAAGTTAAAAATTTCTACAATCATTGAAAATGTGCCCATAAACATTGTGTGGAAATTTTAGCCACTTTGTGTGTCCCGTTGTCGAAAAATAATTATGCAAAATGTAAAGTTTTTCGAGGTTATACATGGCGTCTTATGGCAACGGATGAAATTTTCAAAATTCAATCATCCCAACGCGTACAAAAAAAGTGAATGAAAAAAATAAGAAGCGATCTGCCAGCCTGTCAAATTCTTTCAAAACATTTAACGCTCGTCATTTGTTTGTGTCAAATAGAATTTGCATTGGCGTCATGCAATTCTCTGTTTTGAAAAAAAATCAAGGAGTATTGTTTGCAAAGTTCCAAAATTTTGTGCCGAAAAGAATAATGTTTGAATAAAAAACAACATTTTGATTCAAATACTATTACGTGTAAGATATTTCCACCTAATCAAACATTTACCCGAGTGCAGCGGTAACGGCCGTGATTCTTAACGCGGCCAACTGACTTCGAGTCTTGATGCCGGCAAATGAAATTTTTTCTGATGTAACGTGGATTTGAAAATCCCCGTTACATTGGAGATGGATCAATGTGGTTGGTCGATTAGAAAATCGATAATTCCGCGCATGCGCGCCAGCTTTTTTCTCCAAAATTTTTTTGGCTAGCTGCGTGGTACGCGGCAGTCCAGTTCACGAGCTGCCAAAAGCATCACGCGATATTGTTGTCGCTTCGCCTTTTCGCCTTTCCTTGCAAGTAAGTCTCGCGCCGCGTTCTTTAACCAAGCCCGAAACCTGATCCTGCCCTGCCGTTTTCCTGCCTGACCGCCGAGATGACGACGATCGCAGCCTAAACCTTGAGGGGATGCCGCTGGGCCGCAGCACATATCACCTGCATCTTGCCGGGTCATTTGGCCCTGGCCGCTAAGTAAGTGTACCGTTGCCAACGGTGCTCGTCTGGATTTCTCCTCCGTGATTTGCGAGGATGTCATCTTTTAGGTAGCATCCTAAAATCTAGTACTCGATGCGGCTCGCGTGTTTGGCATCGCCGCCGCCATGAACCCCTCCGAGTCTCTCTCTCTTTCGCGCACTCAAGTTTAGATAAAGTATTTTTCATAACACGTGCATTAAAAACGGCCAACTTCTCCCTGATTTGTCGGGAGAGAAACACTGTTTTATTCCCAAGACGCGGTTCCTTCCCTGTTACTATGAAAACAACCATAATAACAGGGAATAAACCGCACCTTGGGAATAAAACAGTGTTTCCGTCCCGACAAATCGGAGAGGTTAGCCGTCTTTGATGAACTTGTTATGAAATGATATATATGCCACATGGGAGATACAAGCGTTTAAACCTCGGGAGAAGTGACCAGCACTCGACTACACCCGCGGAATAAACGCTTGTTTCTCTCCCTTGTAGCGTAACATACTATTATTTACTTTTGCCAATTCTTTTCTTTTGGAGCACTTAGCTCTATTCATGTATTTAAAAGTATCACGCTTACTAGAAGCGTGGGTACAATAATTTTCTTTATTTCACAAAAACTGTTGTTATTTTTTTCATGTTTTGTTTCCCCGCACATGTATGTCATTTTTCGAGTTGTTTCTTACTTTTTCTTTTCTTGACTTTCATTTATTTTTGTTTTCTTTTAGTTTGTGGTTGCGAACCACTTTCATTGTTTTTCTGAATTGTAACATAAAAGAGCCATAGAACCTGCACCTTAAGAGCCCGTTGTGCTCCAGGTTACGCTTTTGCTCGTGGTTTGATAGTTGTCCGTTAGCTAAAACGGACTGGCGCCCAGTTTATGTTTAAAAATTATGTTCATGTTGGTAATCTATGTGAGCTCTGAAAGTGCGAGGCGGCTGCTTCAGGGGATGAAATCGACCCTGGGCAAGCACCTTGTTACACCGAATAATATTATTTTAAAAAAAAAATAAATAAATACATGTAAAAAATATGAGCAACAATTTATTTTTAAGAATATCCTTTACACTAATTTATTCTTTACAGATTATTGCAATAATTATTGCGAAATTGAACATATGTCAATTCATCGCGAAATTATTTATTTTTTATTTATTTTCTTTTCTTTTTTTTTATAAAGCGTAAAAGATGATGTCACGCAAGACGTGACGTCATGTGCACGTCACGCGTATTCACAGAGCGTGCGTATGTACATCTCCCGTCACGTTACGCGTTAAAAACATACGATGTTAAATACGAAGAATGTTGGGCGTGCAAAAGAAAATGCGTTTGCGGCTTTAGGAGACCCATTTT
This sequence comes from Telenomus remus, assembly GCA_020615435.1. NCBI lineage: Eukaryota > Metazoa > Arthropoda > Insecta > Hymenoptera > Scelionidae > Telenomus > Telenomus remus. Next base: position 6,215,732 of record CM036336.1, read on the forward strand.
TTCGAAAACGAACAATTTCACGCACTCCTAATGCCATACGTCAATTCGATTTGTCGTAGTAACGAACGGCATAGTATAGTGGTAACGGCTGCGCCCTAAACAAGGTCACCCGAGTTCGAATCTCAAGGCAGAAAAAGAAATTTTTACAAGTGACTATTCAAAAAAAAAAAAAACAAAAAGCGTTTCTAAAACAATTTTTCCCTGCATTTTTACACAGTTTTTGATGGACTAGTGCGGTATGAAATTTTGTTATGCAGACAATTCGTTTTACTACTTTTTAAGGCCTTTTAAGGACATATCCATGTCTTCATGTACTTTCGTGAACCGAAAGTCATCCTCCTCTCATAGTTTTATTTTATGAATAGATGTTTTATTTTAGCAGATAATAACGTAACGAATATAATGTATGAAGACAATAAAACGACTCATCATCACTTAACTGTCTCATTTCACACAAAGTAACCCCTGATGCACAAAGTAGCCCCACTTGATTGTACTAATATTCAAAGTTTTTTTCCATTGTGTTGATAACATCTTGACTTTGACATTTACTGAAATTGTGATTTGAATCAAACAATAAGCTTTTATTAGAATTACACTTACCTCTGGCCGAGAGCTTCTTCGTATTGATAATTTTTGCTGCAAACTCTAGGCCCGAGCTTTTTTGCACGCATCGTCGAACCACTGAGAAGGCACCCCTGTAACAAAACATAAAAGTAAAACAGTTAACTTGACTCAACCTTCACGTTTAAGCAAAGCATTTCCAGAATTACTCGAGTTTTTGTTATTGACAAGCCACAAAAAATGCTTTAGGCAATATTTCCCAGAGTTCATAATTTTATGATATTGTTGTATGCTTGGGGTTCCATATTTTGTAATTCGAAAAAGATGTTGGGTCGTTCAATTGTTTATGTCTGTCAAAGTAGTAAGGTTGACGACGGGTGTTGTCAACAACAGTCTTCGTTACGAAAGTCAAAGAGCCAAGACGTGTGATTAAATAAAGTTAATGTTCTTGATCGTTTTCATAAAAGGTGTCGAATCATTTCTTGTGTCTCGTGTGCGTAACATTTGAGGGGCTCGACGGGATCGGTGAAAAGTGTTAAGTTGTTGTAAAAGTGTCAAATTCAGCGGGATGCCAGCCGTTCGGTCACCGGTGACAAAGTCGGCCAGGAACATAGCAGCTGGAGATGAAAAGGCCTGACAACTGGAAGAAAAATTACGACGAGAGCGAGACAGAGCTGCGCTGCTGGAACAAAATTTGAAGGAGGCTATGAAGCCTTCGCGTGTCATTCGCGATGACAGGTCGGAGGTTAGTTTGGCAAGGAACTCCGCCAACGTGACGCTGATTTATTGGCAGAGCGGGCTCAACGAGACCTGTTGGAACGCCAATTGGCAGCAGAGCTATCTCGATTAAACAATAAAAGAACCGAGATCCAAGAGCTCGCTTCCAAACTCTGTCAACGTGACCAAGACATGCTTGCAGAGAGAGCAACTAGACAAACAGCAGAGCAGCAGGTTATTCAGCTGCAGGAACGAATGCAGGAGCAAATGCAACGAGTGTAAAAATTTAACAAAAATTTAATAAAAATTTTAGTAAAAATGCAAAATTTAACACAAACCAATTTACCTAAACGAAATTTATTATTAATTAACCCCAAGTATACAACAATATTGTAAGCATAATAATGTATCTGATAAAAATAAAGATAAAAGTTGTTTACTAGTTTGCTCATTGAACGATTCGATTTCACCAGACTTCATAAATCACGTGCTTAGCAAGTTTTTGGCGCTTTACATATCAACGACTGTCTTGAGTTTGTGGGATTATGTTTATTAGAATATTCCTGATTTCTGAATTTTGGCCGAAAAACGAGAAAAAAAAAACAAAGTTTATGCGTGAATTTAAAAATAACAATATCAGAATCATTGTAGGCAAAATGATAAGTGAAGATAGATTTAAAGTAACGACCGAAATATTCGATGAAAATAAAAAGCCTAAGAACGACTATAATCGTTTATAACGTATAAATTGTTAAAAAAATTCAATAATTTTTTTTTCAACGTGACGTCGTATGATAAACTGGTTTGACCGGAGGCATTCACGAATCTCCCGTAACGGCCGAAACCTTACACTACGCGAGGCCACGCTTCTCTTCCTATTCAGACCGATGTATTGTTCTCTCTCGCGCTCAAGCTTTTTTGGTTTTGAAGCGTAAGAAACAACAAGCTTTTCAATAAGTGTGATGAAGCGTGGTTGATACTTTATATCTAGATCTTTTTGAAAAAAGTCTAACAGTAATGAGACACTGTGATTCGAATGTGTTTATTTTTTTATAAAAAAGTTTCGTAATGAAATTGATTTTATACTAACAATTATACTATTTTTTTCAATCACACCGCAGCCTAGTTGGCCTGGCAGCGGGGCACCCCTACCACCTATGTGTGGAAGTTTATAGCCCATTCTTCCCTCCCTAGCGTCCTCGAAGGAAGTCCCCTGACGTGGATTGTAGGTCCACGGGGTACCAGGCTTTATGCCGGTAAGGCCAGTATTCCCTGTGCCCCCAGTTGCACATCGGATCAGCTGACTAGCGTTTCTAGAGGAGAAGTTACCCTTAGCTATGGTTGGCCAATCTATGAGGTAACCCTGCTCTAACCAATAAGGCTGGCATTTTCTACACCACAAAGGTGTATCGGGTCAGCTAGTTCTTTTCTATAAATCCCTATCCTATCTCCCCCTGCCTTTACCTGCTTCGCATGTACCCGAGGTTCCTAGCGGGTCCTTAAGGAGTAGGGATACATCCGGGAAGTCCGCTGAAGGCAACTTTCCGGAAAAAAATCAACACCAGAGCGGTCGGGGCTAGCGATAGGGGAAAAACAGGATATTTTGACGTTTTCGCAAACATTAATTTTTTTTTAACAAGAAACAATTCTTTTTAGATTTCAAAACTGGATATCAATCTTTGGACTTTTAGGATCATTTTACGATTTTTTTCATTGCAATTTAAATATTTTTAAATGTTAGTTTTTTAATTTCAAAAAGAACGACATTTTCGTCGAAACGTCCTGTAGGGCTAGACGTTTCGACACCTTGTGTCAAAATTTTCGTCATTTGCGAAATGAATAAAGTTTGAACAAATTATATTGATAAATGAAATTTTTAACCTGCGAAATTGATTGTAAGATTGGTTTTTATAATTTTTTGATTTTATCCATCTATAAAAGACAGACGGCACCCTGAGGTTAGCTCTGGGACTAATTTTTCACATAATTTTTCTATCTTTCGACGCGGTTCATTTAAAAACAAAATCGAGTGACTGTTTGATGATTTCATTTAACAATAACATGCGAAATATTGTTGAAAATAATATTGATGAGATAAATTTTGACAATTTAAAATTATTAAAAGTATATAGTAATAGATGATTGAACAAAATTACAACGTAAAACATAATGGTTATAAAATAAGTAAGGTTATATTTGAACATCCCTCGCGAATTATATTCAAAAATAATGTTTTAACGTAGAGTTTTTATGATGATTTAAATGTTCATATTGAAGAGCCATGAATAACGTAAAGACAAAAAAAGTTTTCAAAATTATTTCATATTTGTTTTACTGGCTGACTATAAGTTTTGTATAATAATATTATCAGTTTTTTTGATTCCAACAGAGTTAATCAAGGAATTTGAATTTAAATGATGAAAAAGTGACTGGTAAAATCCCAAAATCACACCTGACCCGCGGTGTGAATAATATGCCGAATAAACAAATTATCTATCGATTAAACAGTGTTTTCGAAACGTCCTACAAGCACACTTTTTTGTAGAATATTAATTTACCAAACGTTTAACTTTTTTTAAACTTTCGAAATATTTATTTAACTTTTATAAGTGATTGAAAAACAACTTGGACTATAAGTTTTCAAAATTATTTAATCGTTTGGAAATTAATACACAAATGCAACAGCTACCATATTTTACTCCTAGTTGTCAAAATCATATTCATTTTTCATTTTCAAGTAGAATGTTTGTATCATTTTTATTTTCAGTATTCAGTTTTAAATTATCAATAGGGATATAACAGGAAAAAATTAGACAAAATTAATAATTATTACTATTTCTTGCGCACTTGTCGAAACGTCCTGCCCTGACGAAACAAACTGTTTCTTCTCTAAGTTCTTTTTCCGTCGAAAAAATTGAGAATAGAATCTGAATATTTTTGCCGGGGATCAAACTCATGGCCCCTAAGCAGTGTTGTATCTGAAGCTAGCGCGCTAACCACTGAACCAACACGGCTCTAATGAAACTATTTATATGTAGTAAAAAATCGAAACGTTATGAATATAAGTAGCACGAAGAGTTAAACAATATTACACAATTCGATTTCGAGATTTAATCAACACAAGAAGGCCGAAGTGGACCAATGTGTCAACTTTTGAAGATCAATTCAACCTATATTTTTGATTTTGCAAGGAATAGTTGTGAAAATTTTAGAAAATTATGTTGTCATAGTTCTTTTGAATCATTCATTACTCAATTATCAATTTTGAACATTATTTTGTTTATTAAAACATTTACTCTAAAAAAACTTCTTTTATGATTGCGAATCGTCGGGACGGTTTTCATCTACAAGCAAGGACATTTTTGACTTTATGAGTAGTATTGTTTACATAAATAATCATTAAAAAACTTTCAATCACTTGTCAATATTGTTTTCAAGTTATAGATGATTAAATAATGTTTGAACAATCGAAAAAAGTATATTTTTCATTGAAAAATAACAAAGTGAATTGGTTTTTGGAGAAAACGCTGGGGATTAATTTTTGAAAAAATAATTATTTATATTTTTCTAAGTGTTTCAAACATGAAAATATAGGGCTAGGAACGACACTGTTTTTTCAATGCTTGCCATTTCAAAGGAAAGAAACATTTTTTTATAATTTCCTTAGGTATTATATCTATTCTAATAATCTTGGTAAATTTCTTGTTTCACGTAAGCAGTTCTACTCCAATCGTGTACACCGATTGAGGTGCAAGCCATGGGCGCGCGAACTAATGCCTGCTAGAAGCGTACGGTATCGAACTTTAACAAAAACTTTATATGGAATCTTCATGAGACGTACTAAGCCCTTAAAGAACAGTTTGGTAAAAATTGTGTCAACAAAAATTAAGCCACTGCCTTTCAAAAATTACTAAACTGTTTGATAATTTTTTTACGTGCTTATTAATTTTTATTTTCCCCGAATTCTTAAAATAACAATACACGTTCAAAAGTCTGGTTTCTTGGAAAACACGCTGAAGTAAGCAAGTATTACAGGTTATGAGAAAGCAGATTTTGCTTGCTCAAAAATATAAATTTGGTGGCAGAGTAAATACAACTGAACGTCCACTTTGGGTAAGTCCATTAAACTTGCTCTAAGAAAGCAACAAGTCTTGTTTTTTTGTGAGTGTAGACCGAAGTAAATTTATGATCAGTATGTCAAAATTGGCAACAATTTTGGAAACTGCTTACGTTTCGACAGCGCCAGAAAGTTGGCAGTGACCTGCCAAAATCTTACGCATTGATTATACGCGGTCGCTTCAATCAACGCATTGCATAACACTTTCGTTAAATTCGTCTTAAGTTCCTTACCTTACTCAATTACATATAATAATTTACTTAAACATTATACTTTAACAATTGCTTGACTGCTTTTGTCATATCTAATCGAACAAAGTTTGAATTATGACTGACTGAATACATAAATGATGAATTCATTTGTCAACTTCATTTTACAAGGAACAGCGGGTCTCACATTTTATATTTTGTAAATTTAACTACAGTAGAGTCACATAATGGTTATCTTTAGGTCACTATTGATCCAGCTAAAATTCCTAAATAAATAATTGCTGCCAAGACAAAGTCAGCCTGAAAAGGAAGCATTGTTTTGAATCGAACAATATAGTACCAAGCACAATCCGTTGAATCCAAACTAGTGGATGTATTAAATTAACTTCAATTAGGCAAATTCAGAGTTGACGATTTTAATAATATATGTATCACGCAGGACTTAAAGTTGTATGATGTCTCTATACGCCAGCAAAGGCCTTCAAATATTTGAACTTCAGACGACTACAACTTTGTCTTTGAACAGTTTGTCAATTTACTATCAACCGAAAAAAAATTGTTGAAAAAAAACTTTTCTCTAAGAACCTAAATTGTAAATTCAAATAAACTACAAACTACTACGTTTTTCGAACTCAACTTCTGATACAAATTGAATGTACAGCAAATTATCGATTTGAAATGACACTTTTATTAAGACAAAGCGAGAAACAATTTCTTTTGCTTCTTCATATCACACTATAACTGCCATAAATAGGTTAAATCGATATAGACACATACACACGTTAGCCTTTCGAATATGTGCTCAAAAGAAAGCCATCGGTGGAACACTTACTGTAAGAAAAGGCACTCCAGATTGTTAACAAAAACTGTGTTTTTTTGTAGAATGGGAAACTTGCCAACTTTTAAATTGCATAGTATCAAAGATATTGAGAAGAGCATAAAGCTTCACGTACAGAATTACTCTGAGTTTATACGTCTCAGCCATCAGGATAAAAGACCTCTTTCAAACTTAGCCTGATGCTATAAGAAGATTCGACTATACATTTATTTGCGCTTCACATGGATATATTTTCCTCAATTCTGCTGACAGGTCTTGACAGTAAAACGTATGCTTTTTGGTTGACGACAATCACATCCGTAGTTAAGTATTAAAGTTAGTCGAAAAAAAATTTTGTTATTGCATAACCTTGATTGATTAATTAATCAAAAAGCATTCATTTGACATACAACTACTCTTAACTATATCGTACTCTCAGTCCTATCGAGTATGCAAAGTGACAGTAAACTTTTAACCAGTAGGGGGGAAACAGGATGTTCCGACGTTTTCGACAACAATGATTTTTCTAAACAACAACACGATTCTTTTCAAAGTTTAACTCAAAGTCGTTGAAACGCCAAGAATCGCCGTAAGAATGACCGTTTTCTGCATGTGTGCGTGAACCAATGAGAACGAGCGAAACTTTATGCGTTTTCAGTTTAGAGTGGAATCGAAACATCAACACGCGGTTTCTGTTGACTCTCACTATTCTAGGTTAAACAGAGGGCGCTTGTGTCGTCAACGTCTTTTGATTAAAACTGAATATCAATCTTCGGACTTTGGACTGCGATCTTTTAGTATTTTTGAATTACAAAACAAATATTTTCAGACGATTTTTTTTTTAATTACAACAGAGTAATTTTTTTTAGTTTTACAGTGCTTGTTTGGGATCCTCCCAGGTAAGTGGGGTAATTGTGACGGTGGTGTAATGTGTGACAGGTTAATTATTATTAACGTTACTGTAACATCACCTTTCACACTTTACCCAAAAATTATAGAAATTGAAAAATCTACGTTACCAACCAAACATTTTTTTCTTTGTTTACATTTTGATTTTGATCAATCTAATTTATGCATAATTAACCTGTACAAAAACTGCACAGAGTCAAACTCAAGTTAAAATTTTGTTTACTTATTACAATAATGTTTAGAATATTTGATATTATATTTAACTTCTTATTAACAATTAGAAAGCCTGTGTTCCGCCAGATGGCGTTACTGTTTTTGTTTTCATTCGTTCAATTCACAACTTTAAAATGTTTATAAAAAAATATATATAAAATGAAAAATAATTAGGAATAATTAATGAACAAAAATTAATCAAATTAAATCAGCGTTTGTTTTCTAAAAAAAATCACAAAAATTAAGTACTATTTTCGGATTAGCTCGCACCAAAATACGATATTTTCGAGAATCGGAGTAATAAGAACTTGAAGAAGTATCACAAAAACAGCGCACAAATTTGTTTGATTAATTGAAACTTATAAAAATTAAAATAAAAAAGAGAAGAAAAATATTAATTGAGTTTCAATAAGAAGGTAGGAGGACAAATTTTCCACTTTTTTTTTCCATTCTACAATTTCCACTCTACTTTTTCCGCCAATTTTTTTTACCACTAAATTGTTTTTTCACCAATTTATTTCTACTAAAACATAATAACTAATTTTTTTCCTGCTACTTCTTCTAAGTTCGGAGCATGATCAGAGTGCGGCGATTCTACAAGACCTCTAATAACTTCTACCACCTATTTCGCGGATAAACATACAAACAAATAAACAAACAAATAAACATAGTTCATTTTTTGTTAAACTTTACTTGGCCATGAGTCAACTGTGCTTTTGTTAAGGCACGAGCCTTGCACTCCGGGTATTTTTTACACTTCCAATTTATTTTTCCTTTTTTTTCTTCACTGTAATAACACAAATAGCCATCAATGTTTAATGTGGGTCGTTTGATACCCTCCAAAAGTTCTACCATCATTTTGAATTTTGTCACTAGAAAGGGGGTAGCGGGTTACGAGGAATCTGGCGGTCCCCAAAGGATTAAAAAAAATCAACCCAAAATTCTTGAAGGGGACCAAAAAAAAAATTTTCAAGATGTGTCGCGACCCCCCACCCCTACCCCCACCCCTGGGATCGATAAAAACATGTTTTTTTGATGTTTTAATTTTTTAAGGCTTTCAAATCAATATTAAAACAGGTTTAATGCTACTAAAAATTTATTTTGGATGTGTAGATATTACTTGAATTTTTTCAGATTTTTTTGTACAGTAAAACAAACGAAAAGTAGCTTCAAATGCAAAAAAATCGTAAAAAATCGCTATTTTGCATAATTAAGTCCACTGTATTTCGGATCAGACTGTATCAAAAATTGCGGCCTAAATAGCATTGAAAGATCTTTTATAGCCCTTCAAAATGGCGGTGGTTGGTCCTGATTTGGACGCTTGAAGCTCGCGATAATCCAATTTTAGTAAAAATCGAATTTTAAAGATATGTTATTTAGGCCTACATAAAAGAGGGCACATTTAAAAATCCAAAAAAAAGGAACAAAAACATGTTTCTATATGGTTTTTTGGGTCGCTGAACTCGAATTTGAGGTCAAAAACACGTTTTGACAGATGACAGCTGTCCATAATTCTGTCAACTACTAAGGAAATGGCTTTATTTCCGATTTCTTCAAAACATAATAATTATATGTGGTTTATTTACAAGTTTTCAAAGTAGTAAATGAAAAATTTTTATTTCGAAAACAAATTTTGACAGCTGTCAACAACGCTCAAATAATTTTATTTTTTTAACTATTCCAATTTTCCGTGCAAACAACAAATTCGAATTAGTTTTTTTATTTGAACTTGTTGACAGGTATATAGTATAAATAAATATGTACATTAGTATTTCAATAATTAATAATAAATAATAAATATTTATTATGAATAATATATTAATTAACTAATCGGACAATCGATTGTCTGAGAGAGTGTGCGCGTCACATTTCGCACAGCTGACAACAGTTTAACTATACGTAAATAATATAAAACCCATAATATTACCCATACGGGTGCCACACATTGCCAGACGTGAGCGAGTGATGTGTGAAAGCATTTAGGGTAATTGTGTTTTCACGACAATTTCGTGTTAAGAAAAGTTAGAAATGTTACTTGGCATTATTTTTATGTTTCTTTCTCAGTCTGTATGTATTTTTATACACTTCACTTTACTATGCACATTTCAACGAAATCTTGTAACGTCAATTTGGCAGGCTTACAATCAATGTTATTGAATAAAACCTTGCAGGCCTATGTATTTAATACACGTGACAATACACGAATATGACAACAAAAATTTTTTGTTGTTATTGTTGTTGTTGTTGCGTAATAAAAACCGATTTTCATTAAAAACACTAAATCACCCGTTTAACTTTATGTAGCGGCTTGAAATTCTCAGGAGTCTTAGGTTTTTATGTGAACTACACATAGTCAAATGTTTTTCGTTCAATTTTGTACAAATTTGCTTCATAAAAAATAAAATCGCGTTTTTAAGTGAACACTTTCGTATTAAAATTTGTTCTTCCAATTTAAATGTCTTTTTATTGAAGTTGATAAAACTTTTCAAGCATGTGTATTCTCGACAATATACGAATATGACAACAAAAATTTTTGTTGTTAACAACAACAAATTCTCATCAAAAATACTTTGAATAACCTGTTGAACTTAATGTAGGGGCTTAAAAATTTTAGGAATATTAGGTTTCTATGTAAACTACACATAATCAAACGAAATTTAGGTATAAATCAGGTAATTTATTCAAATAAAAAATTTAGCAACTCAGATAAATTACACATAATTTGATATTTTAACATTCAATCCATTTGTACATTTTGGTAAAAAAATTTTCATGTCGAAATAATTTCGACTCCGTTTTTCCATCTCGATGTTTTCAAGAGATTCATTTCAAAACAAACGATAAACCTGAATTGAGATTCGACTGATTTACTAATTAATCCTACGAAATCCTTCGATAAAGCAAGTGTTTTGTGCAAAAATCAACGATTGAAATAAATTTGGAAGTTTATTTGAAAATTGTGTCATAATAGAGTATCATTTTTTGAACTCGTGTCATTCATTTTCTTGTGAAGTTTTCTATTTCTTTCGTGTGACATCGTGCAAAAATCTAACTGCAAAGGTGAGTGTACCAAATATTCTTTCTTTTGAGTATATTCGTTAGCGATATTAAATTAAACCAATCGACGTGTTTTCAATTGTCTATTCAAAGTTTATTCCATATTTACAAATTATAATTAAGATTAAACTAATTTTGATTATTAAAAAATCATACGAAAGTTTTAATAACATGATTATCGGTAAAGTAAAGTTTATGTTCTAAGCTCATTTAACACGAATCCCAAGTAAAAATCTATACATGGTCGCATTTATGGACCATTTATCGATCACATATATGAGTCATATATGGGTGCTATATATGGGGTATATATGTCCACATTAATGACCCATGAATAGACATATATGTGACATTAATGTTTTTTTTTTAATTTTTTTGTAATTGTTTTTATATTTATTTTTAAAAATGTTCTGAATTTGCTCTGTGAAGTTTCATTGTCAGTCTTATTGCACCGGAAATTCGTCTCGAAAAAATGATTCAGAGTAGGAACCGAACACCGAACCTTGAGAGCGTGCGAGCCAGAAAACTAATCTCCTAAGCTAATTTGCTTCAATCAATTAGACCACGCTACAAAACAACAAGTTGTAACCGTTACAAAACGGTTCTAGCATTAATGGCAACATTAATGGACATAAATGGAACATATATGTCTAATTTTTACATGCGCTTCATTAATGTGTCATATATAGACCATAGATGGACCCATTTATGGACCATACATGTGCCATATATGTAGCCATAAATGGTCTATATATGAATCAACAAACATATATGTCACGTTAATGTTACATTAATGTTACATTTAAGGCCTATTCATGCCCTATTTATGGAGCCATCTATATATTTTTACTCAGGATATATTGGTCCTTTGAAATAAGATTAAAAAATATTAAATTATAACATAATTGTTAAAAGAATCGTCAGTCTGTCAATGAGGTAAATATTCACAAATATACTTATATACAAATATAAAAAACTATAAAATACAAACTGAGCACACTAAAGTTTGTGATAACATGATTTTCGGTTGTATAAGCAAAGTATAGAACAAAGTTTGAAAAACGGTAACCTTTTACAATTTTGAAACCCAAACCATAAACAAATTGACTTCACTTATATAATGAAATTTGCAAACACAAAATAATTAAGTAACCTTTTCAAATTTTCAAACACAAAATGATGATCACATTGACTTTAATTATAATATAAAATTTGCAAACACAAAATAATAAAAAAGTGACTTTACTCATAGAATAAAATTTGTAAACACAAAATAATGAACAAATTGATTTAACTTCTATAATAAAATTTGCAAACACAAAATAATAAACAAATTGGCTTTACCTATATAAAAAACTCAAACATTCGTTTCAGTATGGCTAAGACAAAAAAAACAACGAAAACTTCAACACAACGTAATCGTAGATTAGAGAAAAGTAGACAAAAATATCGCGAGACAATAAACGCTGAAACTCACAGTCAAAAAGTAATTCGATTAGCAAAAAGCAGAGACGCGTATCACCGCCGTCGCGCACGCAAACAAGCAGAGTGTCCAGAAGTCAATGGAAATGATGGAAGAATTCAACTCACTTCTGCAAGGCTAAGTCTTAGTTTCGAAGCTACAGTCAATTCTTTTTCGGAAAAAGTATGTAATATTTGTACTAAGCAGTGCTATCCTAAAGAAGTAGCGAGGAACATGATTCCAATTCAACCTCCAGACTGGCTTCCAACTGAATTGAGATGAAAGTCCACCTTACAGTTTGTCACCGCTGGAAAGGATACCTAACAAGTAACACATCAAATCCACCGTCAAAAGATTACTGGAACAATTTAGACCCAGGTAAAATCCCGCCAGGAATTCAAGTACTATCTCAAGCTGAACAACGTCTTCTTTCACGAATTCATCATTTCCTTAAAATTATCAAGTTTTCTGGATTGTACGGTCAGTACGGATTTAAAGGTCAAGCGATTCTTTTTGCATTGGACATTTTTGAAGTCCTTTCAAAACTACCGACGTTTTTACCTCTACCGACTTTGGATGCAGATATTATTATGGTGACGGAAGACTTGGAAAATAAAAACTATACTAGAGATTACACCGTTTCCAGACCTAAACTGATCGTAGTTGCACGATGGCTCAAGTTGAATAATATTTTGGATAAAGATATTGTCATTGATGAAAATGCACATCTTGATGAACGCGATTTGATTCGAATATCAAATCCAGTCTTGAATAATGAAGAAACTGAAGACTCCAGCGAAAATGTGGAAATCATATCGGAATATGTGTCTATTGGCTATAAATCACGCATAATCCATGCATCTTGGCATCAAGGCAACACTGTAAGAAAATTATTCTTCAAAAACTATATATAAAATATTTAGGATACAAGTATCTGAAAACTAACCTAAACGATATTTTGTAGGACGTTTTTGTCCTCGAATCCGCTGGAGTTCAGTGCGGCGCGATGACTCTAGCCGCTATAGTGTGATCGTCGTTCACAGACATTCAACGATGGCAAACGAATATAATGAATCAAAACATGATAGAAGCTGACAAATTATAATCTACAGTAAGACGATTGATCGTTAAACGAAAAAATGGCCCAGCAAACGGAGTCCCGGCAAACGGATACTTAGTTGTAAAAGATTTTGACGTGGTTGGAAGTAATCTCAACATGTTGAGTCGGACTTTTTAAATATAGTTCAACGACGATCCAGAATTATACGGCAGTCTTCGTGATCAAGCAAATACGAGAGATTTTGGACTTAAATTGTACGATGGACTCGTACAATTGTTTAAAACTAATACCGCAGGCATTTTGATCGCATGTTCAAAATCTTCTCCTCTATAAAATTTGCAAACTAATTCTACTTTGTCGACTCTCACTTCTGCGGTCCAAAAGGTTCGACAGCAAGAAACGGCAAAGGATGCGCTATTGAATGTGATGACATTAAAGAGGTTCATAGAATTCGTAAACAATCTACGGTATCCAAAACATCCAGTACACGATCAATTACATCGATGTGCAATAAAGTCAATCTCCAAATTCCAACCGACATGCCGAGTTGGCTATTGCTGAAAATGAAGATCGGTACGAAGAACAATAACGTTCGTTAATGGTAATAATTAATTAATAATTGCCTGTAACAAATTTTCTCCGTATTTTAATCTTAATTTTGGTTGCAGTTTCCTGAAAATTAACCTCCAAATTGGAACCAATCCGTCGAGTTTGCTATTGCTGAGATTGATGATCGGTATCAATTACAGGAGCGTGTATTAACGGTAATGAGATCTTATATTCATATTGCGTGTGCAAAATTTTCACAATGTTGTTGTTGTTGTTTAGTATTATAATTTTTGTTGCAGTTTCTTGAAGATAATAATTCTGATTGTTAAATACCAAAACAAACCTCAGTCATGGCTCCCATCGATTGTGTGCAAAGCAATGTTGAAGATGAGTTGGAAGTTTCGGAAAGATCGAATCAAATAGTTCGAAAAACTACTGGAAATATAGTCAATGAAAGTCACGAATTGAAAGCAGAGGAATTCGCTTGATATCATCTGTTCCCGTATGGAATCAATGGATTGAATCAGCGACGGAAATAATAAAATATCACCACTGGACTATTTTCAATTTCGAATACTTGGAAACGATCCGCGATTCCGGCACAATGACTATCTTTTCTACCCCTTTTCCATGTTTGAGTACCTTCGCGTGCAATCCACTATTTCTGCCTGTGATAAAAAGGTTCAAGGTCAAAATGGCTTCGTAAGTGAGGTTCATCTCTACATGAAGAAATTAAGGGGTTCTGCGGCATACTGGAACAGCAGTCTCAGTGAGCTCCTTGCGCTCATTCGGTGTCTAGGACCTCCTCATCATTTTGTAACATTGAGCTGCAACGATCCATGGTGGACTGACAGTAGAAAAGCTTTACTCATCGCTGATAATCGACCTGATGTCGACCCTCAATCATTATCAGTGCAAGAAACCCAGCACGACCCAGAGTCAACATTTTATGATTCGAGTGTTAGGTTTGAGGAATTTCCTGAAGAATAGTGATGAAGTTTTTGGGTCGTAGGTCATCGATTTCTAATGGCGAATAGAGTTTTAGAACCGCGGGAGCCCCCATCTACACAGCGTCGTCTGGTTAGAGACGATAGAGTTCTATATAAAACAATATGATAACTATTTTTAATGCACGTGTACTTGTCTTTGCCCGTGCACTTCCTACAGACTTGTTTACTGCAAGAAGTGCATGTTTATTTATAATAATAATCTGTTCAACATGTCCAAGAACGATAAAACGTTATTATTTAACTATAAAACACCTATATCAAACATTATTGTTTGTTTTCATGAAAAAATAGAAATAAAATGTGTCAACGATAAACTACACAAAATTAGTGTTCCCGTCCTTCTAGGTAGAATGTTTTTTTTCTCGAAAACAACGCAAAAAATAGAATTTTCTTATCGCTATCTTAAAAAGCATAAAAAATTAAAAAAAGTCACGAAAGAAATAAGTTTTATATGAAATCTAACAAAAGTAGTGAGGAAATGAAATTCTGAAAATACAGATTTAGTGTCATCCGTCCTTCTAGGGATAAGTGAAAGAATTTTTAAAAATATTTTTTTCTATTTTTTTGTCATTGCCCAGTTCGGCTGTTACCAATCAGGCTGTGTATTCCAACAATTCCGCCTTAGTCAAAATAAGTAGATTATTTAATGATCATAAAATGCTTATCTTATGATTTTAAAATGATCAAAAAATGCAATATCTCAGATGATCACAAAGAGATCGGTACCAATCAGATCATTAAGTGATTAAAAAACGATATCTAAATTTTGAGGTCAGGAAATAAGTGCTAAAATAGTGAAAAGATATAGGGCTAAGCTAACTTTTTGAAGGTATTTTCACACTTATTCCTAACCTCAAAGTTTATTGATCATGTTGTGATCATTCAATGATCCGATTTGTACTGATCCGTTTGTGATCGTCTAAGATATTGCATTATTTCGATCACTATAAGATCATTGAATGGTGGGTCAGAAAATAATGATTTTATGATCATGACATGATCTATTCATTTTGACTAAGGCGATGACAAAACAGCAAATGTTAATCAAGTTAAAAAAAGTGATATCACTGGATAATAACTAAGCAGATAGAAATTTTCGCACGTAAAGACGAAGTAGAGAATAAGCTTTTTTTATTAATCTTTTCGACAATGTTACAAGCTATGAAGCGCATTGTCATATAAATCTGTGGCGATTAGGAAGAACCAGTTAAGGTGGAACTAGTGCGACAAAAAAATACAAAAATGATACTGCAAGTGTTCGAATAGGTTAGAATATCGAAGAATTAGTCTTAACTTTTTTAACCGACTGTACTGAGCGTAAGATCTGATTGCCTCGAGCCAGCGCGACAAAGTCAGCCTGTACAATTCAGGTGTATAAAAGCAAAATAAAAGTTTACAATTAGCTACTTTTGTTACTAACTCGGGAACAAAACTCAATAATTCAATTGGGTTTGGATCGATCGATTTCTTAATTAATAACATATATTGTGCTATTTTTTTACAGGATTTGTAAGAGTAAAACAAATTTTATTGATAAAAAAAGTGTAAAAATGTGCGGATATAATCGCTCTGTCTTATCCTCCCTGTACTAATTACAGTAACTTTAAGATTAAATATCCTCGTTATTTAACTCAAGATGTCTTTGAAATTTTAATAGCAGGTGTACGATAACCTAAAGAACATTTTTTGAAAATTTCATAAATTTCGTAAGAAAACGAATTCCGATAATCAAACTTAAAACTGCGAACCATCCGATTTGCACACTCGGAAAGGACCCCGCCCTTGCCTTATGGAAATTGGCTTTCTGTCAAATCGGATAAAACTATGATGAATGGATAGAGAAAGTATTCCTAAGTAAAAGTCCTCATGGGCACTAAGCCCGAAAATTGAAACTTTTAGTACTTGTGGGCATTTGAAGTTTTTGTTTTTGTTATAAATCGTTGTAGAATCGGCCCAAAGTACAATCAATCCCCATCTACGGTGGTGGACGGGGAGCGGTTTTTCGCAAAAAAGTTTTTTTATAATGCTTTAATGGCCTCATGATTGACGGAACATTGAAGCCGTTTCCTATTGACCCCCCACCTGCTCACGCCCAACCCACGGGGATGGAAGGGAGTGGAAAATAGTTAAAATCGGTTCCAAATTGCTTACTTATTTTCGCAGAAAACCGCTCCCCTTCCACCCCCGTAGGTGGGGGGGGGGTCAAATAAGGTGTCATTCGAAAGGTCTTAAAAACATATTCGATACGTGTTTTTTCTTTTATGTCAAATTGTTCTTTGAGCCGATTCTAGAAGAATTTATTGATTTTTCTAGAATCGAAAATTAAAAACGTTGAATTCCCAAAAGTATTAAAAGTTTCAATTTTCGGTCTCAGTGCCCATGAGGACTTTTACTCAGGAAGACTTCCTCTATCTATTCATGATAGTTTCATCCGATTTGTCAGAAAGCCGATTTCCATAAGGAAAGGGCGGGGTCCTTTTTAAACGCTTTTCATTACTTTCACGGGGGAGCATCAAATCTTCTAAAATTAATATGGCAGTCTCCTGCTCAATGCAAACGAATGAAACTTTGCAGGCATACATTTTCCGATGACAATACACGATTATGACATTTTGACACATTTTTTGTTGTTGGTTTGGTTTTCGAGTTTGGAAACTCGATTTCAAATTTTTGTAAAATTTATGGATACTAATTGTGACAACAATAAAAGACGACTAATTAGTAGAAATTTTGACAATAACTTTCAGAATTTTCAAACCAACTTAAAATAAGTGTAAAATTTTAAAGAAAACTGTACGAGTCCTTTACAAAAATTGTACGCTTATTAGTTTAGAAAACAATTAGAGAAGATAAACAATTCAGGTAACATTGATACCTTCTTTTTTGTCTTAAGCCGACCCTTTTTCCTAGTATTGATTTTAAATCTTAAAAGAAATTTTTTGGGCTTGTTTCTTAAAACTATAAAACTTTAGCATTACAAATGTGACGTCACGCCGATTATCTACCCCCGGGTCCCTCTTGTCACACTCTGTCACAGATACCTCTACCCCCCCTCCCCCCTGACCGCGTGACGTAATATGTGGATGTTCCCTAACAAAAAACCGATTTTTAATTAAAAATGCTCGGACATTTTTTCTTCTTAGTAACCTTTTTAGTAACGAATAACGTTAATATTCGTTACTAAAAAGTTAAAAATAAAAAAAAATAAAAAATTTTTCTCAAGAAACGCTTTTCTTTACTTGAAAATAAGAAGATTTCAAACAACCTAAACTATTGAATCAAAATGGAAAAAATCTCACACATTTTTTGAAAAAAAGCGTGGGGGGCGTCGTTATATGAAACAAAATGCCAGTAAAAATTCAAAGATTTAAACCAATATGAAAATATTTTAATAAATTTTAAGTTGAGGCTGGTATGGGCACCCCACGCTTTTCTCTAAGGAACGTGTGAGATTTTTTCCATTTCAATTTAATAGTTAAGGTTTTTCGAAATCTTCTTATTTTAAAGTAAAGAAAAGCTTTTCTTGAAAAAATTTTTTTATTTTTTTTGCGTATAACTCTTTTGTTTAACACTAAAATGTTGCGAGTACACGTTTTCAATCATTTGTGCATCGATCGAGATGAACGATTTCTTCCAAATGCAAGTTTCAAGTCATGGCTTCTTCGTGACCGACCGTTCTATCACACTAAGTCAGTCTCGTCGTGCGTCTTAATAACAAGTTCGGTGAAGTTTTTATCTTGAATCTCTGTTAATGACATCTACACCGTAAAAAAAGAGTTTAATTTTAAACCTCGTTTTAGAGCAAATTTGCTCAAATTTTAGAGTCGCAATTTAAAAGTCAAACAAAGTCGCTGTAATTTTCAACTTAGAGTTTGCAATCTGACCTTTTCACTTTTTTGATCAGATTTTCAACTCTTTACTGGAATTTTATTCTGACATATGGAACCTAACTTCGAACGTCACACTGAAAACACTTTTCCTTTGTGATTAATTGATTTTTTTATGATTTTTTTAGATTTATCGTTGTCGAAGACACTTTTGAGTAAAGCTGGAAAGAACTGCAAATAAAGTCGAACCTTTTTGTTTCAAAACCTAAATTTCTGTTTAACCTAAATTGGATTAAGTTGGATTTTGAACTTCGACTCTAAAATTCGACCAAATTTAGTCGCAACTGAGTTAGAGCAATTTTGCTTGAAATTTCTACTTCTTTTTTTACGGTGTAGGTATTAGCTTTTCCCTTGCGACAGTGTATTGAGAAAACGATTTGATATCATTCTTAAAATTCTGTCAAGGGAACTTTAAACTTTCTATCACGATTCGCAATAGTTTTCGAACGAGAGAGAATATTAGCACAACAAAAAAAGTATACAAAAAGAGTAGGTTTATAAAAAGTAGGTTTAACGACCAAGATTGAGATGACTTTTTTGCACACAAAAAGTTGTAGTAGTATTATACTGGGGACATAGCAAAACTATCATCAACCTGATTGGACCAATCGAGAATTTGCCAGAATGTAACACTTTGGTAGAGTTATTAACTTTTTCTTATTTCTATAATTTTTTATAAATTAAACCTGGAATTGACGGTTTATGAACCGTTGCATAAAAATTACGAAAGCTTGACTGAAATTATGACCGATTTCCGCGTGGAAAAAAATTGATGAGATAATCAATAAAAAGTTCCTGAGAAACCGTTGGAATTCGGTGTTATTTCAGAGGTTTCCCATAAGTTTTCCCATTGACTGTCCCCTTGATTTTTTTCCACCTAGGTTAAGAAAAAACAAACCACAATAACTAAAAGAAAGGAATCGCGTGATGTAATCAGTGAAAAATTCAAATCGTCTTGTTTCGATACACTAGCTTTTTTTATAATTCGCTCGATACCTCCAACTTTTGTCGTTAGTCGCTATCATAAAAGTATCGACGTACCAAACTGATTTCCCGTGTCAAAATAAATAGATCATTTCATGATCATGCAATATTTATCTCGTGACCTATCATTTAATGATCTTTAAATGACCGATAAATTTCGAGGTTAGTAAATAAGTGTGAATATACCTTCAAATAGTTAGATAAGCCCTCTATATTTTCACTATTTTGACACTTATTTCCTGACCTCAAAATTTAGATATCGTTTTTTGATCACTCAATGATCCGATTGGTACCGATCTGTTCGTGATCATCTGAGATGTTGCATTTTTTCGATCGTTTAAAATCATTTAATAATAGGACTTATTTTGACCTAGGGTTTTTACACTGTCACTTCGGAATACAGCTGTTTTTCACGTCTTATTTGATTCAACAGACAAAAAGGTGGGACTTGTAATCCTGAAAATCTATGTTCGAATCAAATGTCCAGTATTTTTAGCGAAAGCATGACTTAGCTCGAACTCAACTTAATAAGTACAGATCATTTTTTGCATAGATAACCCTCTGTTTTGACTGTGTTTCCAAGTTTCCAAATTTCCAAACCAGGAAAGAATACTCTGGATGTGTGTTGAAAAATGTTTTAAGTAGGATCCAT
Source organism: Telenomus remus (assembly GCA_020615435.1). Taxonomy (NCBI): domain Eukaryota; kingdom Metazoa; phylum Arthropoda; class Insecta; order Hymenoptera; family Scelionidae; genus Telenomus; species Telenomus remus. The sequence continues at coordinate 6,235,939 of CM036336.1, forward strand.
TCAATTTGTTTGGAAAACAGAACTAGTAGTTCGTGCAAATTCGCGTTTTTGTGGTAGATACATAGTTCACACTTCAAAAGATTGCCTCGACTTAATTGCGTTATTTATCCAGTCGAGTCACGCGCCACTAATGTTATTTATGGTAATAATATATTTACACTTATACGAACCACGTGCCGAGTGGACTATTATTAATACATATGTGCTTATGTTGACAGACTTCGCTTTAAGATCATAGGTCCATGTAAATCTATATTTTCTTTATTAGCATAGCACCGTTTGTGCGACAAAAAAATATTCGAAAGGAGTTCTAAACACTATATACAGCTCCCTTTTGAGTTGATGCAAAAAGTTTTGGCAAATTGAAAGCAGTATGTTTATTAACCCATTACGACATTTGGCAATGATAAAACCGGATAGTCTGCTTGTTACGTAAGTGATTGCATTTGCTGAATTTGCTGAATTTTTGACGAGTAATGTAAATTTGGGATGAAAGTTTGCCCAATATCCAATTTCAAATGAAAAAGCAATTTCCGATAGCTCAGAAAAGCGTTTATAATTTTATCAAACGGAATAAATTTAATTTTATATTTATAACAAGATGTTTATACAGGTAAAAGCTGATTTAATAGCCGTGAAGGCTGGTACAACCTCCAATGTATGTAACAGCCATAAAATTGGCCCTTAGAAAAATCGGGTCAGAGAGCATTATCGCGGATCGCCAGCATTTAACCATGAATATTGCACGCTAGATGTGCAAGTTGAAAGTGATATTATGTTGTTTTACATTTTTAAGCTGTGTCGAATGATGATAGCAAATTATTCAATTTGAATCATATGTATTAATTTTGTTCAGCAAAAAAAACTCACAAAAACTCACATGAAACTAATTGGCATATGATTTTGTTTGTTTGTGTTGGGATTTGCCGGGATATCTCCAAGAATTGTCGACCAAATTTGGTAAACAAATTTATTTTGTATTGTTTACAAAAGAAGTAGTCACCAAAGGTACCTGTCGAGTCGAAGTGAACATTAGAATCCGTTTCAAAATAAGACTTGAATAACAAAAAAGGTTCAAAAATTCTCAGTAGTAAAAACAATAAATGTTTACAAAGTTTGGCAACAAGAACATTGCTGTAAGTGACAAAGTAAACATTAGCATCATTATATGTGCCACGACAATTTTTCAATTCAAAAATATGCATTTATTATAAAATCAAAGTTCATACCTTTTTGTTTCTTCGATAAAGCTTGTTTTGACAAGCAAAACTCAAACAACATTCGTAGTCGATAAACATTTTCAACCTAACAATTCATAGATACAAATTTGAACACAATTCGTCGTCGCCTTTCTGACTTTTCTATGTGTCCTTTCTCAAGGTTAAAAGAAACTAGAAAAATAGTCACTCACTAATTGCCAAATCTATTTAAATTTTTCATTTTAGTGTTTTCATACTACTAACTCATTTGATATTTAGACAAGTATTCCGAATTAGACAATTCTTTAAATTATCTCAACAGTTTGTGTGTTTTTTAAGTTATGTTAGCATAAGAAATTAAATAAAGAACTAGCGCTTATTATGTAAGAAAAGTATAAATCTTCCATGGAAAGAAAACCGTTTTGGTGAACATTTTCGCTTTCCGTTGAAGAAGATTGTGTTTTTCGCTTTTTTCGTACGGTTCAAACAGTAACGAAAAAAGTTTTCTTTAACAGAGTGTCAATTAAAGTATCAGAAAAATATTTTTCTCCAAATTCAAATCCAACTTCGAAGATAAGAACTGCCGTATTAAGTTCCATGAATTATTTTGGGCGGCGGTTGGAGTGTGCTATTTCGAATCGCATAGTCAACGACGACGATCGCTAATAAATAGTGAAAACTCGACGGTAACCAACGACCGAATTGTTTCACGACAATATAAAGTGGCTACTTTAGAATGTTAGTCAGACTTAGCAATGCTACTGAGGTCATATCGTTGACTAAATTGTACACGAATGCAGCGTTTAAGTGAAATTCAGTAACGAGATCCAAATTTTTAGTTCAACGATTTATATTGAAACTCATCAAGACAATTCAATTCAAGTATTTAGGGGATTCTTTCATCAGCTCCAAAAATGGCCAAACAGACATAAGTATACATTTAACTATTCGTTAGTAGGTTTCTTTCTCCAGTTAAGGCAAATGAGCCCCTTATCGTGACGAACCCCCTTATCGTGAGTTTTCTGGGTATAGCCAATTAGTTAAAAAATATAAAAACATTAGTTGTATTTTATTATGTGTAAAAAAAATTTATTTATCACACGAAAAGTTAATCTGATTACTTTTTTGTTATTACATAAACAAAGGGAAAAACCGTTTTGTAATCTCCCACTACACGGTCGGGCGCCAAAAGCTTAATTTCTTACATTCCCAACTAAGGATCTCCGTCACATAAAATATTTTGTATTCATTACAATTGAAATATAATTACTTCGTAAAAAATCGCTTGACAACAATAAATGAAATTAAAACGAAAGTATTTTTAAATAAATAATCACGATAAGGGGCACTGCAGAAGTTGGCTGGTTGTGTTATCGTGATTGTGTTGACATGACCAAAAAACTAACCTATAAATTTGTTTTGATTTCAATTTGTTGGATTACTTTTATCATTCGTTTAACAAATCTGTGATTCGGTTTGATATTGTTTTAAAAATAACTGTAAATGCTTTTACGATCGAAACTGGTAAAAATATGTTATTTTATATTTTTCATAACAAAGTAAAATATCACGGTAAGTGGCACGGAACATGTCACGATAAACGGCGCACGGCAACAAAACGACTCACGATAAGTGGAACCTACAGCTTATTTTCACAAAATCAATTATTATTAATAAACTGTCGTGGATATTCAACAATATGAAGTGACATAAATGTTCTTCACAGAAATATCTATTGAAAGTATTACTTTTATTAGTATTATTATTCAAAGTCACGACAAGGGGTGCTTTTACCTTATGTTAGCAATCATCTGAAAATCATTCAATACCACTCTTCAAATTGTAGATGAAATTTTTCTAAGACTTTGCTCAAAATTTCGCAAAGTGAGTTTCCAATTAAAGAAAGCATTGTGTTTGAGTTCGAAAACGATTGTGGGTTTACAATTTGAGATATCAAATTTATGTTATCTCAAAGGTACATGGATTTAAATGTGTAATTTTTAATGTCTGTACATTGGGTCGGCAAGTATTTTTTTTAGGAAGTGTCTAATGTCACGAAAAAAAACCGGGAACCGGAGACGGAAAACCGGAAAACCGGAAACCGGAAACTAGAAAATTGATTATTTGTGAGACTATAGCATGCAAGTCTTACACATTAAAAATGAATTGACATGAATATTTCTGTAAAATAAATAAATAGGCGCGACACAGTGGCATAGACGCTTATTCCGACTTTTCTTATTCATTCATTAGCCTCTGTTTGGTAACTCCGACCTGAGCAGGACCAAACTTTGGTCGCGCTGACTTGGGCTCGTTGCAAGGCCCTTTGTTATTTCCATGAATTAATGTTTTATATTTACAATGTGAGTTTGCTATCAACAAAATACAAGTGTTTCAAATTCAAAATTCAAGGTCAGTATTGTCCAGTATGATTGTCCAACGTACCGGACGCACCGTTTGCCATGCGAACACATCTTTGCAACAAGAAGGCACTACGAGAAGAGCCTATTTTGTAAAAAGATCGTACCTGAAAAGTGGACAAAAAAGTTTGCTTTTGATGGGGTTTCAAGACCACAAAAAAAACTGATCACCCCACCTGAGTCACTTGTCAACGTTGAAATGCAAAATTTTCAACTCCCACCTCCGATAATTATGAAGGGAAAACTTTGGACACTTATCCGAAATTTCGAAAAGGAAAGAGGAAAAGAGAGACTGCAGAAAAAAGCAACAAAAAAGGGAAACTCACTTATGTAAAATTTGTAAAAAATGGGTCAAATTATGATATCATGTAAAATATTATTGGAAAAATGGTAGCATTTTCTGTTCATCCGTAGGGTCTTTGAGCTGAGCGAGGAAAACGTGGGACTGAGCGAGGAAGAGTTTTCGCTCTTATTTATTTCTTATTATTAAAAAATTAAATTGTTAGTTTTATTTTGTGTGTAAAAATAAAAGTTATTAAAGTTCAGAACTTTTGTTACTTGTTTATTTATTTATAAAACAAACTTGTTTTATAATGTATTTGGTTTTCTAAAAAGTCGGAATAAGCGCGAATAAGAAAAGTCGCGGAATAAGCGCCACCGACAAAGTGACAAGTTTGAGGTTAAGTGTCTCCTATGCCACTGTGTCGCGCCTACTTACTTAGTTTACAGAAATATTCATGTCAATTCATTTTTAATGTGTGAGACTTGCATGCTATAGTCTCACAAATAATCAATTTTCTAGTTTCCGGTTGCCGGTTTTCCGGTTTCCCGTCTACGGTTTCCGGTTTTTTTCTTGACATTAGACACGTCCTTTTTTTTAAATTTTTTTTTACTATGTTTTTACCATGATTTCAGTAATGTAACTCGTTACAGTAATTTATTTCACTTCTTCTGTTGAAATCTATTTAGCTTCAATAAACGGAAACTTATTTCGATTTTAGTTCTTTTGTTGAACATAATATCAATTTCAAAAATCGAGTAAAACACAATTCAACTCGTCAAACTTATCAATTAAACAAAACGAAAGAACGAGGTTATGTCACTTCGAAACTTAACACGAATATTGATCGATAAATCTTCACACTTGTTTGTTTATAAAATTACACAAATAGCAAAAAACAAGGACAGCGAATGCTGCCACACCAAAAGTAGCATTGACTTGACAATGACAACAAATTAACAATTAAAATCGATCATTCAATGAAAAACGCGTCTGTTCAGGAGTTGGATGCACTAATAAACAATTTTGAAATCATTTTTTTCAAATAAGGTGGGGAATCCAAACATGGTTTGAAAATTTCAAATTGACAGCAAAGATGTCAAAATAAATATAACGCATTGCCAGAGATGAAAGGGTGTCAATGTTCTGAAAATTCTAAACTCTATATTTGATTTTAAGTTCTAATTTTTAATGAATCTCGCTCATGTAAAATTGTACTTGACCAAATAATTTCAAAAAACTGATATAAAAACATAACAAAGGATGAAAAACTAGTTAATTTTTTAACAAAAATTTATAATAAACAAATGCTAATATAACAAAAAAGTCAAAATCAAAAAATTATAACAAAAGCCTCAAAACTAGTCAGTTTTGTCGAAAAATTCAAAACCGACCGAAAATTTCTCAACAAAATGTACTAGTTCAGTGCTCTTTATATTGTTGATGTTTTTCATTTTTCTGGAAAAGTTTAAACCAAATCAATCAACTTTTTACCTCTTTGTATATTTTTACATTTGTGTTTTTCTCTTTTTTAGATTAAAACTGTTGTTAAATATGTTCATAAAAAACCTTACAATTTAGAGCTACAACTTACTAAAAAGCATTTAAAAGTTTCGAATATTTAAAATGTACAAAGAAAATTCAAATGTGTGTACTCTAAAGTGTTAATGAAAATTAATCGAAAAATCAAGTAAATAACAAAGAAAATAAAATGAATAAATGAAAACGTGGTAGTTTGTTAGCGTATGTCTGTATATTTTATAATTTTGTAGTATTTCTACACCAAACTTGTACAGCGAATCCATTCCTGAAAAGTTCATCCCGACCTGAAGTTGTCGTTGAAGACATCAAATGCGGGCGCACTTCGATTTATCGATTTTGACCCGCGGTTTCGTTCAAATCCGTCATTCGTAAGTCATCATAACACCCTCAATACACCCTCAATATACCCTCATTCAATAAGTTTTCTTACAATCCAAAGTTTTTTTTAAACGTCACTGAATAAAGGTAAAAAATAAATTTCAGTCAAACTGAAAAGTGTGGTCAACTACGCCAGAGACGTCCCTATTGTAAAATATTGCAATCGAATCGAAAATCTTGATAACAAATTATTATTGAATTTTCCTTACTTAAACGTCGTGATATATAAAATTAACGTGGTCAATTACCAAATTGCTATATTTGGAATTTGAATTTTTGGGAATATTTGTTAAATATATAAAGAAGTCGTAAAATATGAGCTCAAAATTCAGAGTCAGAATAGCTGATTGTAGGTACTTGGCGACATGTCGCTCAACATTGAAGTTAACTTTTTCATTGTCTGTTTAAATATAAATTTTCAAAGAGGGCTAAATTCAATCGTTGTAAGCGTTTAATCGGAACGTTTTTCTACGTTGGCTGCCGTGGTCTTGTCTGTGAAACGCTGTTCACAGAATAGCTCATTAATACTTGGCGACATGTCGCTCAACATTAAAGTTAATTTTTTTGTTATTTGTTATTTCAACAAATACTGCTTAAATATGAATTTTTGAAGATTCAATCGTTGTAAATGAAAGTTTAACAATCACACATTATCGTTTCGCAATTGAATATAATTTATCACGTATAACAATACAGTATTTATCACGATGTAAAGAAGAAGTAACTTTCTAATTATTGACCGATATTTAATTGTTAAAATTCACCGTTTTAAATCTTTACAACAAAAAATGTTCAGAGAACATATTTGAAATGAGTGAATTATTTTAAACGTGCAACAAATATAATAATGCGGTCAAAATCAGAGTTTTACAAAATGCTTCATTTCAGTCAACAGTTTTAAAAGTAATTTTATTCTGTAAAGTTTCATTCCATCTCATTATTCGCAATTATTATTAATATTCTTGGTTAATGGAAGAAAATTCAAATTCAACGTATTTAAACTGTAAACATTCAATGTATTTAGAATAAAATGTCATCTATTTTGTGAAAATTATTGATGCAAAAATAATAGAAAAGAAATGATACAAACGGAACAAATTCGTTAGAGGATAATAAGTAGAGTAATTAATTTTTTTAAGTATGACATAACCGTACTGTAAAGAAAAAGAAATTAACTAATTCTCAAAAAATGATAAACTTCATTTTTTTACTCAAAAATTAACGTTATCAAGTAAAATAAGTAACTTGATAGCCTATTTTGATTTGTATTGTATTGTATGTAATTGGTTTTCGCGACATGTCGCCAAGTACCTACAATGAGCTATTCTGACTCTGAATTTTGAGCTCATATTTTACGACTTCTTTATATATTTAACAAATATTCCCAAAAATTCAAATTCCAAATATAGCAATTTGGTAATTGACCACGTTAATTTTATATATCACGACGTTCAAGTAAGGAAAATTCAATAATAATTTGTTATCAATATTTTCGATTCGATTGCAATATTTTACAATAGGGACGTCTCTGGCGTAGTTGGCCACACTTTTCAGTTTGACTGAAATTTATTTTTTATTATATCACGACCTTCAGAAAAGTACGACACAGTACAGATTGTTAATATAAAAATCACGATCACTTGTACGTGTATAATTTCTAGCACAATAACATTTTCGTAATAGTAATAAATTTATTATTAAAATTTGTTAATTTGTAACTAATTTTTCATTCCATCATTGTTGTCCTTCATTTTATTAATCCTAGATTTTTTCTCTGTATTTCAAATTATTGAGAAAAATAAACGACTGTTTATTAAATTTAAAATCAACATTTGTTATAAACAATTATTTTATATGTTTAATTATAAATAGATTCGTTTTTCGCATTCGCAGGATCCCCTTGTAAAAATGATCATATATTGACAATACATTGACAATCTATTGACCATACAATACAAACCATATATTGACAATCTATTAACCATACATTAGTAATATATTGACCATATACTAACAATATATTGCCCATATATGAACAATCTATTGACAATATATGGACAATATATTGACGATACATGAAAAATGTAAATTAATATTCCTCTAGCACGAGAATCGATCCCAGGCCCTCGAGGTTATCAGTCCGCGTCGTTGTCCTCTGCTCCATCTGCTTCGATAAATTCTTCTATCGAAATAAGCTACATACTTAATGACTATTTTTTATTGGAAATAGTTTAATGTGAATGACTTTTTGTCAATAATACTTTCTATAATGTTATTTTGTTATAAATCTTCAAATTTTTTAACCAAATCCGGAAATTTATTTATAAATTTATCCATACTTTTTTAAGTAAGAACTATGATAAACTATAAGGATCCATATATTCTATAGAAAATCAATATAGCTAACCGTTTTGAATGATTTAATCTTTTGTTACTAAGAAATTAATTAAAATCATTAACAAATCACTATTAACAATTGTCTATTGAAAATCACAAGCTTCTATTCGCAGAAGATAGACTTTTCACAAGATCGGTGAAATTAAATGTTTTGTTATAAAAAAATTATTAAATATCAGAAAAAAAGTTTTAGAGTATTTTAAAGAACAATATTTGGTTATTAAAGAAATAACAAAGAAAATAACAATGTATGGCAAAGAATGGAATTTTGATTATCATACATATATTGTCAATATATTGTTTGCGAAAAATCATACATTGCCAATATATTGCTGTAAATCAAATACATCGTTTATGTATGGTTAATACATAGTTTGAAAATAATACATTGTCCATGTATGGGCAATATATTGTTCATATATTGTTAATATATTGGCAATATAGGGACAATATATTATTTCATGAATAATATTTTTATTTTTGTCAATATATTATTCTTATATGGACAATGTACGGATCTTTTTACAAGGGTCGAAAGAATAATTATAATCATGTTCAAAATTTTTAATGATATAATTTTACATTATAAAATTGCTTTGTAATATAAATAAATTTATTATTAAAATTTGTTAATTTGTCACTGATTTTTCATTCCATTTTTGTTGTCCTGTATTTTATTAATCCAAGATTTTTTCTTTGTATTTCAAATTATTGAGAAAAATAAACGATTGTTTATTAAATTTGAAATCAACATTTGTTATAAACAATTATTATATATTGTTAAATTTCATCATAGTTGGCCTTCATTATTAAAACAATACTTTTTTCCTTCATTTTGCGTCGATTTTATGAGAAATTAGGGTAAAACGTAAAAAAATGACAATTGTTCATTAATTTATTATTTATTTATTTATTTATTGCTTTTTGTTTATAAATTCATGTTAAAACTCAATAATTAACTTTTGTATATTCATATCATCATGTTTTGAAAGTTACAGCTATTGTAATTGTAATTTCGGAAAAAATAAAAAAAATGAATAAAATATTGCGTACATGAAAAAAAAAAAAAACGCATTTTTGACCCCCCAGAAATCGGTGAAAGGGTTAAGCTAGAGAGGCGTTATTGGTCTCGTTTTGCTCAGCTCGGCTGTGCGACCAAGTTAAGACCAATAACGACCTCGTGGCATAGTGATTTCATAGTTTTTCAACTATGCCAGAACCCCAATCTAAAATGTCATGAAAAGAAGGCACTGTGACATTTTCTGGCGGTAGTTGGCCAGAGTCACTGCCGTGCCTCCTGATACAATTTTCAATTTTTTAATAATTCTATTATTAAAATTATTAGTCGAATGTCGATTCAATGTGAAAATGTCTATCCATTCAATTTCAAACGACGATAGTTTCTGGTTAAACTTGCTTTTGCTATGACGATTAATAAATCTCAAGGTCAAACATTTGAACAAATAGGCATTGACTTACGAAGAGGAGTTTCAAATCATGGTCAATTTTACGTTGTAGTATCTAGAGTACGATCGTGGAACTCTTTGAAAATTTTTCTTGATTCGAATAATAACAGCAAAAGTTCGACGAAAAATTATGTATATAAAGAGCTGTTTACATAAATTAACATTATCTCATTTTGAAAGTTATTCAAAAATTATTAAGCATCGTAGCAAAACGTTTCGTTTTAATGGTTGTTCTTATTTGACAACCAATAAGCTAAGAATTAAACTATAATATATGGAAAAATGTCATAATAGGATTAATGATATAACAAAAGAAAATAGAATAGAATAGAAATACAATAGAAAACGAAAATATCTTTCGAAAATTCAATTGTGAATTAATTTCCTTTAATTAATATTTCTAATAGATTATTCAATCTTTTTATATTTGAAAAAAATTTAAACCTGAAATCATTTCATATTCCGTTTAAAAGAATATTATTTTTTTATTCGACAAGAAATAAGAAAACAAATATTCAAAACTTAATAGTTAACTTAAGGATTTGTATTGTATTCAGGTAGAAGCAACCAATCCATCTATACAGATTTTTAGATTTAAAACAATTTACTATACTTATATAATTCTTCAATCAAACAATAAACGTATTGTTTTAATTCAATTTTATTGATACACCACTATTCGGATCTGCGCGCCCGGAGGGCGCGCTTTCATTCTTCTAGTAATAATAAATGAAATTCAATACCAAATTTGTGTTTTCGTACGGTTGTTTTTCATCTACAATTCTCTCAGCAAACTTGAATGTAGCAAAATGAATTATATATTAAGAATAAAATTTTAGATTGTTTGCATGTTTTATGGTTGTGGTTACTTCTCATTTATGAAAAATTATTTATTTTACACACATAATTTGTCTGCTTCTATTATCGATTCGAAAAAATGATTACAATTATGCATAATAAAATGATGTGTACAATATAAAGCATCTGAAATATAAATAACAAAAAAACAAAACAATATAAAGAAACCAAAATTAAAGTTTTAAGGATGTTATATGGTGCTGCTGTAGTCAGTAAAAAGACTAAATAATCACATTTTTTTAAAAATGGCTTATTTTTTTTAGCATATGATAATATTTTTTGTAACCTTATGTTGACATTGTATTGACTCAATCAACAAAATATTGATAATTATATCAAAAAATCGGTTGTATTTAGTTTTCTCTTTGACTAGCTATTCTCTCTCCATCTTAAATCTGATTGGCTGACGTTCACAGCTGACAGCAATTTTTACCGGAAATATTGTTTTCATTCTCAAATATTTCGTAAACAAGGCTGGATAGTCCATTTTTTCGCCGCTATTTTGTTTGTTAGAATCTTAAGTTTTTAAATGTAGTTTTTGAGAAACATGTGTAACTTCTAAGATAGTGAATTCTTCGTTCAAAGTTATCAACAACTTAACCTCGCCATAAGCGTCCATGTAAAGTGTCTAAAAAATTCCACTTTTCAAACTGCGATATCTCTAAAAGTAAGCTGAAAAGCCAACTTTTCCTTAACGGAAATCGATAAAGCATAGTTAAAACTATAATTAGCAACTAAAATTTTTTATTTCTGCGACTATCGGAATATTCATATAACATCCTTAAAACTCAAATTTTAGAAAAAATTGTTTGTTAAAACAACAATGTTGATAAACGCAAATTGACATTCCGAAACTGACAGCGTGAAGTTAGGTTGTAGGAAACTGGCTTGTAGGAAAATGGCTATGACCCCAGAGACGAAACTCAATTTCGCAAAAAAACTCACTAAGAAGATGAACAGTTTTTCACTAAATGATTATTTTTGCAGTGTCAAACGCTTTTGATGAAATTAAAACTTCTTTTCATTCAAACACCATCAATAATTGCGAAAATTAAATCATGGACGTCGAATTAAATAATCTAAACTGTTCAAAATTCAATTCAAAATCTCCTTCTTTCGCACAACTTTTTTTATATTTTTCTTTTCTTTTATTTTTTTAAAAATATTTTTCATTCTTTTATTAGTTCAGTTTACGTAATCAATAGTATATTTTGCAACTAGGGACGAAAGTGCAGGTTTCGGTCCTGCAGATGCAATATGACTGCCCGAGCGTAGCGAGAGCAGTCAGCATCTGCAGGACCGGATTATGCAATTTTGTCCCTTGTTTCAAACGATACTTTTTACACCGATGTGTCCGGAAGTGCCGTAATTGTTGATTATTTGACTAAACCGATAAAACCAAGTTTAAATTGACATAAAACAAAGTTTTACTCAACAGTGTTCCAAAATTTATTTCATATAATGTAAGTCAATCATTGCTAACAAACATTTACACTTATTAATATGTGCAAGTACTACTTATTACAATTTTGTAAATTTTCAGTTTCTTTAACATTTTTTATCACGCCTTCGGTTTTGTATTCACGCTTAATGTAGTACTAATTATATCTTTGTATATAGATTTCAGTCTTTAACATTTTTTAACGCGCCTTTGAAAATAATACTTTTCAATATAACTTACAACTTTTTAACATATTTTGCTGGAATATAAACAAAAAATCCATTTTTGAGTTATATAATTAAATCTTTTGGAACAAAAATATAAAGATTTCAAAAACAAAATAAAGATTGATTGAACAAATAAGTAATAACGTCACAAGTTTGTGTGTCAGTCTGTTTTGAACTGCACGTTCATTTGAGGTTGAATGTGCAGTTTGCAAAGGAATAAGTTGGATTTAACTCTTTGAGCCGGATACGTCTCCAATCGTCTCGGTGAGAGGAGCGTGGGAAAATGTATCGTTGTAGTTGTAGAAGAACCATGTGACCGCTAGCCGGCCAATGAGCGAGCGCCAATGAGCAAAGTGCCAGTGCCGGACTGAGGCATGTTTAGCGTTCCGATACCAGACTTGTTGTTATTTTTAATTTAATTCATTTACTTAATGTTTTAAGGTCAGGTAATTATTCATCACATTTATTATTGTTATCATTTTATCTGTTCGTCAGAGGTCAAACTCAAGTTTCGCTTTCTCTTTTTATTGAAAATGAAAATCACATTTTAGGTTATGTTTAATGTTTACAAAATTCGCGAACTCAGTTAGGAAGAAAATAAATGTTGATTGCTGAAACATTTTGCAAAAATTAAAGTCTTTATTTGGATGAAACATTGCTGGACGAATATTTAACATCCATCCAAATGCAAGTTTTTAGATTTTGTGATAGACCCACGCGCGCCCTTGTCTAATTACGGCACTGAGTCCGGCCGCCATATTGAAAGTGCATTTTAGTGGTAGGGAATCCTTACCCGGCTCAAAGAGTGAAATTTCCGACACTTTTCAACGGTGTTCTCTTTTTCTTTGGTTTATCAATGTTAATTGAATAATTGCTGAATTTTGTGAATCACGTGACTGTTTCGAACCAACCCACCAATAACACATCAAAGCTTTTGCGTGGAAAACTTTTCTTTTTTTCAGAAGTTGGTACCGCTTGAAACGCGCGAATTCAAATTGAAAATTTTTCTAAATTGTGTTAAAATACTGTTTTTACAAGCTTTTTTTACAAAAAGGGACGAAAGTTATTAACTTTCGGACCGGGACGTGCGGGACCGAAAACTGAACTTTCATCCCCGGTTTGAGGGACGAAAGTCGGCACTTTCGAACCGGAGGTGTGAAAAATCAAATACATTCAAATATTTCATATTGGGAACGTTCCTTGTGCGAGTTCCATATGGAATTTTCATAAAGAACGTTTCTCCTGGATATTTTAGTCGGGAAAAATCAAATGAGAAACAAATTTTGCGAATTCTTTCGTACAAGAAAATCTGATTGAAAACCAAATTTGGCATGTATTATGAATTTTGAAAAATTACACATTTTCCAGCATATTTAATTCGTTACGAATAATTTATGGGTTGGATGAAGCGATTTTCTTTCAGCCGATCATTATCTTCGTCAGTTTAATTTATATACGACAAACGATCCAAAACAAACTTTTATATTACTCATCCGTGCCGAGAAATCCGGAACAAATATTTTTTTCGCAATTGAATAGTTTGAACTTGTCGATTTTTTTTTTGTTCAAAATCAGCTTTTCTAACAATATTTAACTTTCAATTGTTGATAACACTGAAATTGTTATTAACAATCGCGTAGTGTTTCGGCGACGAAAAAACAACAAATTTAGGTTGCATTAGATTTCTGAAATTAGTTATTCAAAAAATTGTTCATTTATATTATTGTTAAAAACAATCGTATTTTTATTAACGAATGCATATGCATTCAGCGACAAAAAGTGATAAATTTTGGTTGTATTAATTTCAGTTTTCATGCAGCCTACGTCATAGTGCATCGCTAACCTAGTATCAAGTTAGTCGCATCAATTTTGTCATTTTGAAATTTTATTTTATTCGCGCATAGTGTTCATAAAGTGTCATTGTTATGTTGTGTTTTTGCATAAAGTGTTTTTGCTCCTCCGACGAATTTATTTTTTAAATTTTTATTCTAAATGTTTCAAACTTATTCGATATCAAAATTCAGTTTTGTAAGTATTTCTCTTAGCCGATGATTATTAATCTTATTTTGATGAATAGGTAAAACAGATACCGACAAATTTAATTCATTTGTGGGAAAAAAACATAATTTCTACTCCAATACGGAATTGTGGAATTTGTAGGATAAGAAATGGAAAACTACACCATAAAATTCGGTATATTGCTTATACCTTCATTTTTCATTCGTTTTACAATACATTTTTTTATTCGAAAATTTAAAATGGAGACGCAACTTACGCTGTGTTCGTAACGCGAACGCAGGACAGTAGTTCGAAAGACGTTCGAATTTCCGGTCCGTGTACAAGCTAAAATTTTGTTTGTCAATTTATCTAAGCTTCTATTATCAATTCAACTGATAGGCAACCCTATCATGAAATTGAAAATTGCTAATAGATCGAGTAATTTTAATTGGAGGTCAACGCGCGCCGTGTTCAAGATAGCTATAATTATACTCAAGCTTTTGACGAACCGGGCTTGTGGTTGTCAGGGGGCGAGTTTTTGTACCTGTCTTTAGCCCAGGGATTAACTGAAACGAGAAGCCGTCGTAATCGTTCCGCAACGATCTCCTCATTTCGGTTATAGAATGTAGCTTTTTTCAAACTAGAAAACGTTTTTCATGCAAAATTTTTACAACTTCAAATCCACCGGTAGGCACAAAGTACTTCTTCATCTGCACACATGAAAAATACTTTTTTTAAATTACGATAGATAGAGAAGTCTGCCCGAAAGTGACAGGGCTGATATACTGATGTACACATAGTACAAAATATCAGAATTGATTATTTGCAGATAATTTTATAACTTGAATGACATGATGACGTGCGCAACTTATATATAGTATTTAATACTGTCAATCGAAGTCATTTTGAATAAAATGAAATTTTAGAAAGTTCTACTTTTTATTCGCCATAGTTCCACAACTGCAATTTCTCTAAGTTACGCTATGGATTAACCCATTTCCTGCGGTTAATGAGTTTTCGCACCACTTCAAAAATTTGTTTCTATAATTTATAATAGAGACTCAACGCAATCAATAAAAATTGCTTGGATGCCAAACGATAAAGCGCATCATTAAGGACATAAATTGAAAATAAATATATTTTTTTATAAACAATCGCAATTGTTATTGCAAACAAACGAAAAAAATTGTTATTGCAAAATTTTCTCTACTTGCACATGTAGACCACGAATCTACAAAAGGTTATCACAAAGTCGTGTCCTTCGAGGTGTCGCAGTTAATCGGTTAACATTGTGGACTTTTGATTTGTTTTCTTTGCATAGAAAATAGGTAGAACGTAAAAAATGTTTAGAGGGTCATGAAATCACAAGAATTCCACACGAGAAATTCTGCAACTGAAGCATTAATATTAAAGACATCGAAATACGGTTTCGAGTAAAACTTCATGTAAAATACACTCGTTGTGTGAATAACAACTACTTCAGCCGTACGTTTTTTATTCAAAATTCGATTTTCTGTTTCTTCAAAGGTTGTCCGCCAGGTTCCGACTAAAATCCATTCTTGAAAAAAATCACCGGTCAGAAGTAAGCTGTTTACACATCGCACATCGTTTATTATATTCCAATATTTTCATTTTCTAAACTCTATGAACCCGATGATTTATAATAAAACGTTGCATAATGAACGAACAAATAGGCTGAAGCTTATTCATGATAATTAACGATAAAATATAAATAAATGAAATAATATAAATAAATGAATTCATAAAATTTTTTTTTAAATTATTTATAAAATATTGCATGCATTATGAATAGTATAACAAATAGGCTTGAGTATACGCATGTTCATTTATTTAACAATAAAATATAAATAAATAATTAGATTCAAATAAATAAATTGATACAATTATTTTTAGCGTAATTGTAAAATATTGCATGCATTGTTATAATAATATAACAAATAGACTTAAGCGAGTGTGAGAGCGAGTCGAAAAACGAGAGCGACGTAGACCGACTTAAATTGAGATTTAATTGCTATTGATGTTTTATTTTTACTTTACTTCTGTAATTAATTGTCCTCTCGACGGAGAATGAGTGTGAGAATGGGCCCTTATGGCCAGCTTTTGCTTAACATAAATTTTGGTTGATTATTGGAAATTGCATAAAGCCAGAATTGCTAATTTGATTTGTAATTTGTAGAAGAATCAACGTGGATCCTTGGGAATTGAGCTCACGTCGAGATCAGCAAGAAACAGCGGATTTAAGGCAGCTCAACAGCCGTTGTTGGAATTTGACATCTCGCGCCTCTAATTCTCGAGCACCACCTTTTTCCTTTTCTCTTTTCATTGTTCGCGTGCGCGCTTCGTTCCTTTATTACCGACTAACTGTTCAACAAGGAAACACTATTTTGTACTAAGGTTGATTAATAAATACAAAGGTTTGATAGTAATTGTGTTACGCGTTTTCATTTTGTTCGTCGATCTCACACGTTCGCTCCATCAGCCGTCGTCAGCCTACCGACCATCTCGTAGGCCAACAGCGATGTCGACCTGACGCTTTTCCCCAGTACGACTCTCTCGCCGCGCTCACCTCGCAGCAGCCTCCACAACCAACCTGAGTGGCTGCAGTGGCTACCATCTACCCGCACGAGAAATGAACCGGCTCAGCGAGGCGAGAAATCTGGCAGGCCAAAGACGAGAAATTGGCAGAAACGTGTGCTGGGCGCCGAGGAAAGTCATCCCGCAGTGAGATAGACCCTGAACCGTGACGTGTGGACTGCCAGGTGACCTGATGTCCCGACCAAGACCTGCGAATGCAGTGAGGAGGAAAAGCGCGCCGAAACAGGCCCGAGTTCCCGCAGACCAGATGTTGAATTTCGCGCCAAATTATAGAGAAATTGTCACGCAACCTGATGGCCGAGATTCAAGGAAAATTGCGAGAGAGCGAGGAAGAGCTGCGAGAGAGAAGGAAAAGGAGGAGAGGAAGGAAGACATAGGTTTCGTCAAATTTGAATTTGGAAATTGCGACCTCTTGGGTGGCGACTGCCTTGGGTGTTGAGTGTAGGTGAGAAGGAGCTTGGAAAATCGAGACGAAGCGACGAGGACGACCACGGAGTTGAGCTCAATCCCGGATCCACGTTGGCAAGTCTTGAAAATTTGTTGTAACTTGAAATTTTGATTTTGAATTGAACTAAGATCGCGAGTAGAAACGGGAATTTGGAATTCTGGCTGTCTCAAGCGATAAAGTTTCCTTGATTTGATTTTGATTTTGACTTTTGATAGTTTGTCTTGAAATTTGAACCTTGAAAATTTGAAACTTGAATTGTGGAAACTCTCGAAACAGAATAACGTAACATTTGCAATAAAGTCCACCCAGAGCACTTGAAATTTGTATTTGAAAACTCTTGAGAAAATTGATTAATTTGTACGAGAGATTGAATTTGAAATAAAATCACGTAATTGAAACCTTTACTTTTGACCTTGATAATTAGAAACTTTAGTAGTAAATTGAACAATTGAGTAAATGAGAAATTGATATTGAATTTGTTTTGTTGATTTGATAATTGTAATTGAGACCCTTGTATTGTAAAAGTTGAATTGTGAATTTGTCTGGAATCTTGATCTGATCTCTGTTGCGTTTGGACCATTCCGCTTGAGTTTCGATAAGTCGCGGGATCCATTTTGCTGCAAAATTTCCGCTTTGCTGGGTCGATTTGTCGCGGAAAGGTTTCCTAAGTTTAGCCACAAAACTGAGGTGGCGATCCTGAATTGAGTTGTTGAAGCTGTCTCGACCGAGGCAATTGTTGTTGCATTGTAACTTTGAGTTTTCGAGTTTTTATAGTTGTAAAATTTAGCTTATCGAAATTCGCGAAGGGGCGAGAAAGAAAATTCCGTCACAGTTTATAAACAAATGTTGATTAACAAATTAATGTTTATAAACGAATGTTTATGAACAAATGTTTATAAAAAATAGTTATAACCGAATGAATTTTGATAAACAAATGAATGTTTGAACTCAAATGTTTATAAGCAAATGAATTTTTATAAACAAACTTAGGTAAACGAATGCATAATTCTAAAAAAAAGTAAGTAAACAAATTCACAATCATAAACAAATGTTCATGAATAAATACATTTTTTCAATGAAAATTTGATATAAATAATGAAATTATGATTGATATTAATAGAAATTAAGTTTTATCAAGAATTAAATAATGTATCATGTAAACACAAAAAATTTGTTTATAAAAAAAGAGTTTAATGACTAACATAGTTTTATATTTTTTCTATTATTTTTTTATAGCATCGAATAAAATAATCGTCCATTCCTAGAAAAAAATTCATGCAGTGATGCAATGATGATTTATGGACTGCAGTAACAATCATTTTCTAGGAGTTGAATGATAATTTAATAAATTTGTTAATGAATGAAGTAACAAAATGAAAACAACAAAAAATTTTCAGAAGAGGTTTGAAGGAGGTATACAGAACTTTTGCAACAATGATTGAACTAAATTTAAATGAGGCTCAAATGAAATGAATCGATTATTTGATCATAGGATCATTGGATCATAAAGTTCATAAGAGATAACTCGATCGTTTTGGGGCCATCTATAAATTACGTAACGCTCTGAAGGGGGGTAGAGGGTCTGCAATAACGTTACATGTCGTTACAAAATGGTCCATCGAAGAGAGGAGGGGGCGTATCGAAAATCATGAAAGATTGAGTTACGTAATTTATGGACGGCCCCATTTAATCACTTGATCGTTATAGTTTATTATTTGATCATCATGTCCTTTGATGTTCAAATTATAGCATCATCGAATTGTTAAATTATAAGGGAAGTGTTTAAAGACACACAAAAACGCGACACGCGACACTCGAAAATAAGATTGAAAGTGCGACGTTGCCAATCTGTTGTGGAAACTCGAAAAACGCGATTTCCATAATATTCAAAAGGTAAGTTAGAGGCATGCACTGAAGACGGCTGCCACATACACTCAACTGCTGACAATGAACAACTTCATAAAGCTGACAGACCCAAAATTGCAGAACCAAAAAAAAATTGTAGCATAATTTACTGCTATTTAATTGCTCATTAATTACTGTAAAAAAATTTTTTTTGCTCTTTTTTTAAACAATTACAATGGTTCAGCTAGCTTGACCTCAAGCTGGCTGGACCACTAAAATATAAGGAAAAGAACCGAATAAAAATAGATCTATTATTTATTGCTTATTAATTGCTAATTAATTATCGTCTTTAATAATTAGTCGGACCGTTCTGAACCGAGGTACAATCTCATCCAAAAGGTTCGGCGCGCAGGTATGAAAAAAGATTGAAACAGGTATAAGAGAGCACAAGTAACTATTTTCACGAGTATTTTTCTCTCATATAATTCTTACTCTTTTCGAGTTCAGTGATTTTTATGTCATATTTTTAAAAACTTTAAACGAGTTCTATGCAAAAAACGAGTTCCACGCAGACCGAGTTCTCTGATTTTTTTTGTTATTTTTTTTAAAAACTTTTACCAAGTTCCATACGGACCGAGTTCTGTGATTTTTTTGTTATTTTTTTTTAAACTTTAACCGAGTTCCATACAGACCGAGTTCAGTGATTTTTTGTTATATTTTTAAAAACTGCAAACATAAGATTTTATATTTTACCAGTAATGATTTTCCCTTTTTCTCTTTTTACCTGCATTTTTAATACTAACATAATTTTTGTAATTCAGTGGAGTTTACCATTGGCCCTCAGAATTGTATATTTTGGAAATCGCGTTTTTCGAGTTTCCACAACAGAGTGGCAACGTCGCACTTTCAATCCTATTTTCGAGTGTCGCGTGTCGCGTTTTTCGAGTTTTTCGCGTTTCGAGTGTCGCGTTTTTGTGTGTCTTTAAACACTTCCAATTATAAGATCATGGAATTATTTGATCATTAAACTATTTGAACATTAGACTATTTGAACACTTAATCAGTCAAATATTTAATAATTACTTTATTGGGTTTTTGTATCATTGAATTACATATTCAATTATCAAATCATTAGATTACATTGAATCTAGCATGATTTGATTATTCAGTTATCATAGTTATCATTCAATTATCATATTATTATCATTTTATTCCTGATGAGAATATGTAAGTAGGAATAGTTAAATCACATTTTGTACATGTATTTTGATAATACAGGAAGATTGGAAATAAATTACCAATAATCAAGTAATTTAATGATGCAATGATCAAATAATTTATTTAATCAATAATTATGCATATATTTAGAAATTATTTTTCACACATGAATATTCGCAATAAAATTAGTTTTTGTTACATGAGTTACATTGAAGTACTAATGTAAACGTATATCAGTAAAAACAAATTATTTAAATAAAACTGTTACAGTACTATAAAACCTAAAACAATTTGGAAAGAGTTTTTTGATGGTCAGTGGTCATTGGATAATTTTAAATTTTTGGAATAGTGGATTGTTGGATCATCAGATCATTTGATTTGAAGATCATCTGACTATAAATTATCGAATTTTTTCGATCATTGAAGAGTTTAATCATTGACTCATTGGATCATTTAATGTATGTGATAAAAGAGCTGGCCGGGCGTTTAACGGTTTTGCTCGGCGCGTCACTTAAACAAAAATGAAAATCATTTTTTGTGCGATTAGATTGCTTTTGATATTTATAGTAGAAGGAACGGGTGCATTAAAATGGACCTAATGTAATAAATTGAAAATATTTTTCAAATATGGAATTTTCAAGTGCCTGAACTGTATACTGTTGAGTTCAGATGAAAATATGTATTAAAAAAATAAAAATTATATGTACTTATTCAAATTTCATTTCTTTCAACATGTTGCAAAGGGAGCGCGCCCAACAGGGGCGTTTCATTGCACCTAGTCTAATAAAAACAAAATCTCATTATCATTTATTCATAGCCAAATAGAGAAATTGAGAAAAAAACTTGAGAAAAAGCCTTTCCAAACTGCTTTTAATAAACCCGGTCCGTTTCGATTTAAACTAATTGTATCAACCTGGGGAAAATAATAAAATGACATAAAATTGTTTTGAATTACTTTAAAATGTCATTCTGGCTAGTTTACATTTAAAAAATGTTATTTCATTTCAAATGAGATTTTATCCCGGCAGATCTGTTCGTCTAAAGAGACCCTATAATTTTATGTTAGAAACATCAAATTCGGTCATTGGTTCTTATTGTTTTTCACGGCAATGTTAAAAAAGTGCGAAAACGTGGACAACACAAATGTTTGATTGTAACTAGCTGATCACCCGTGCTCTGTACAGAATACTCAGAGCGGAGCACGGGTCACCCCAATTTTGACATTTCAACTATAGACAACTCATCTCGAATTATAAACAACGTAACTTATCAACCAATGTCTTTCTGCTTTTTTCACAAAAATCCAAAAACTTAGAGTCGAGTTTAATTTTTTTCACATCGAGCGTGTTTTCAAGGCCCCTCGAAGTAAAATAGGCAGTAATAAAATTAAACATCTCCAGAAAATGTTTGATTGCTTAATTTTTCATTATTTTGACGCGAAACAAAAAATTTCCGAAAACTTTTTTATCGCTTTTTTAAACTTGCACACAGTTATGTTACTTGCACGGATCCCAGAAACACGCATGATGTAGAAAAAATTAGATCCGATGCTTAGTTTTTGAGTTATAGTCAAGCAAACAAACAGACAAATGGACCACACGGAGAAAAATAAGGTAGTAAATTTTGCTCATTATGTATAGTAAAATTACTGCCGGAATTTTAAAATATAAAATTTAGTCATTAAACGTAGCAAAATTTACTATTTCATTATCAAAATTTACTCAGTAGACGCCGAGTTTTACTCTGTCGAATGAGTAATTTTTGTCGCCAATGGTCGTTCTCATAGCCGTGCATTAACAGCAACACATGTTGGAACCATTCTCAGTACGCCAGATAGCTTAGGGGATACGTCCTGCTCGAGATCCCGAGTTCAATTCTCAACTTTGAAAAAATTTTCGAAGTCGAGAAATGACGAAAAGGTGTGATCGATTCGAAATTCCGAGAGTGAAAACAATAACCGACTCGGAACGAAAACAAAGATTAAAAAATCAAAACAAAAATAAGGACGCTTGAAAAAATATTGAAAAATACAGCTGAAAATTGATATTTTTCACAAAAATGCCTCAAAATAAAAATTACTATTCGCACAAAGTAAAATTTTATACGTGGCACGCGGCAACTAAATTGATGAATATATTGAGTAAAATTTAATGCTTCGTTTTTCACCGTGCAACAGACATAGTTTCATTTTTATGTATTAGTATAGATATGAACGGGGAACAGATTTGGAGATTCACCCTTTATAAGTAGGTCAACCGTCTAGTCAAATGGATCAATGGTTGAAGAACGATATTATATAGTCTATCGGTCGGTATATTCATTTCCGGTAAGTGGCTCGTGGATGAAAACCGTAGAAACAGTAAACAATATAAGCGTTGAGGTACGGACGGCCGGGAAGTTCGATCAACAAAAATCAAATACAGGGCACTGGGCTGTGACAAACTGCTCGACATGGTACGCAAGCACGCGCACGCACTAACGACTTACATGTAAGTCGTTAGTGCTTATATACGTGCACGTATATAAAAATCCACCCATTCTATGCAAATACCAACACGGCTGACCAAATCGAACGGAGGGCGAGCCTATGAGAAAACTCATTTGTTTAATATGTCAACCTACGTCATACTATGTCATACGACCCAAGTCAGAATTACCGAAAAATTGTTTAGCTTTTACCAAACAAACATACATTTTTTTCAAAATCAAAAAACTTCCAGATGATGTACAAATGTAAAAAAAAGTTTATGAATATTATCAAAAGTTTAGTCAATACTGATAATATTGTTCAAATGATTTGAAATTTTAATCTCGTCAAGATCTAACAAACTGTTTCTTATTTCACTTTGTAATTACTTGTAAGAATTTTAATTTCTTGATCAAGAAGTCTCAAACTTATCACTAAATTTGAATCGTTCTAACTACCAGGAAACTTGAAATGTTTTAAAACTGAATAACATTATCAGATGGCAACACTTGAATGTGCACACAACAACGCTTGTCCTATAAAATTTTGATTTAATCAAGTTCACAATATGGTCATATGTCCATCTCAAGGTATGGTCCATCTATAACAGACAGACGGCACCCTGAAGTTGGCTCTGTGACTAACTTCTCACATAATACTTCTATTTTTTGACGTGGTTCATTTGAAAAAAAAATTGAATGACTGTTTCATGATTTCATTTAACGATAACATGCGAAATATTGTTGAAAATAATACTGATGAGATTAATATTGACAATTTGAAAATATTAAAAGTAAATATATTTATATATTTTTCTATAGTAATAAATGATTGAAAGAAATGGTTACAACGTAAGACACAATGGTTATAAAAGTAAGGTTATATTCGAACATCCGTCGCGAATCATATTCAAAAATAATGAAGAGCTTTCATGATTATTTAAATGTTCATATTGAAGATCCATGGATAACGTGGACGGGGGGGGGGGCGTCAGCCCCTCTTCAAATACAATTCAACCAATGCAAAATAAAATAAATTAATCTAAATTAAGTTAATCAAACACACGTCATAGAAAAAAAGTTAATCAAGTAATTTGATGAAATGATGAAATTGTGATTTGTAAAATTCCAAAATCACACCTAACCCGCGCGAAGCGCGGGCGTCAACTCTAGTAAACTATAAATACATAAGTGACAATAGTCAGTCTAGAACAGTTATATCCAAATGTAACGTGAGTCGACCAAAGCCCTTAAACGCAGCTTATAAATTTGCCTCGCAGCAATCGATCTTCTCATTATATGATGTTCAATTATATAATGTCGACTTGGCGCTTAAAACATTAAGTACGGCTTCCTATTCGTGAAAAGAGACTCAACCAAGAATTTTTGAAAAAAATGTAATTTCTGCTTACTATTTTTTCAAAATTTTTTATTCAGAGAGCTGCAAGTTCCCTTTGAAATTTATTGAACTGAGCTTGATATTTAGTAAGTCAATAATTTGGTGACTGTCGATTACAATTAATCGTTCAAATCGGTATATCCGTATATACAGCGCAGGTGGTTTTCCATAAAATAGGGAGAGGTCAACGGGTCGATCGTTCGGCAAATTCCGGCACGTTTGTCTGGCCGAGTTCCAACCGATTTTCCTTTGATTTTCGTGCTCAGATGTGTCCTAGTGCTAACTAGCATTCATGCGTTATCTTTTTTAGAGTTGATTTTTAGGGACATCATACCTAACTCAGAATAATATATCTCATATTCTGGACTAACTACCGAATCTTACGTAAATGTGAGTTCACTCTTATTTTTAGTGTGAGAGAAAGGTCTCTCCACCAATCAGGGCGCGAGCTTTAAAGTGTCAGGTCCGTGACAAGCGAGCTTTGAGGTTAACCAATAGTTTTTCCAATCTTTTTTTTTAATAAAAAAATAGTGAACTGAAAAGTTGTCAAAAAAGACATGAATAACGGGTATTATGAAAGACAAGTTTCAGATAAATTTATAGATCGTCAATGAAATAATGTTTTAAAAAACATTTTATTTTTGGAACTGTGAATGTTCAAATGTGCGTTCTCTGTCACACTAGCCTGGCTCAGAATTGGACGGGAGACCTTAGTACAGAACAAGAGTACAGAATATGAGATATTACGCTACAAGACAAGCGTTGATTCCCAGGGAGAAACAGGGAGAAGTGACCGCACGAGACTTCTCCTAGCTGCCGAAGGCAGTCCGAGGGTGGAATCGAGTGCTGGTCACTTCTCCCGACGTTAAACGCTTGTTTCTTACGTGTGGCGTATGTATTTTTTCATAACAAGTTCATCAAAGACAGATAACCTCGCAGATTTGTCAGGACGGAAACATTGTATTATTCCCAAGGTGCAGTTTTATTCCCTGTTATTGCTATCCTCGTGGATGATGTAAGGTCTATTAATCTTTTACGACAGTCAAGACAAGGTGCTCGATGTTCACGGCCAAGCTAGACGAATCGACGCAATAACTCTGGGACATTCGTGCAACGAAATATATTTTTGAGTTACGTTCATGAGTACGGCCTCCTCTAAGTTGCCACTTACGTGGAGTGCGCAAAAAGTTACTTGCAATTGTTATAACAAAATCGATAAAGTTTGCGGCAAGTTCAAATTGATTGTTTTATCAGCAGTAACAGACATAAAAGAAATTAATTTCTCGTTGTAATGTAATTTGCTTCTACACATTTTCATCATTGTAAAACGGAATGGATTTGGTATCAAGCAAAATTAATTATCACCGCTGACAATTAAATCGACTGAAATTATTATATAACAACTGTACAACTCGAGATCGACTTATTTTTCTGATCAAGAAACGCTCGTATTCAATAAATTCAGAAAATAAGAATATTCCATCTGATTCAATTCATTATGTTATTTCGATCCTTGTTACAGGTTTTGAACGTAAAAGTAAAAGTTTATAAAGTGTAAGAAAAAGTTGCTCTATCGTCCAGATGATTGTTCATTAGTTTTTGGACGTCTTTATTACGTTTTGCCAAAGTATTTACAAGAAGCGCGTTATTCAACCGCGATGCTAAGTTGAGTAAACTCGAATACATAATTTGGCCTATTTATCGCACGATACGCTTGAGTCTCTCGTGTTAGTGACCCCAACTGTCAGTTTTGCACGGGGTACTACCAAAGTTTTAGCAATTGAAGGATAGAATTTTAAAAACAAGTCACAGACGCAGCGAAATGTTGTCATCAAAATTGTAATCTAATTATAGTGCGCAATTTCGTGTTCAAAAATTGGTTGATAAAATTTTTTCATGCAGTCGTTCTTCGAGCATAAATACGCGAATAAATGATGGACAGTCATGCCCGGCATTCAAGTATTGAATTATAAAAGGAGATACAGTCAAGAAAATAAAATTCCGTTCACGTATTCGACGAACAAAATAAATGACATTTGATTGACTTTTACGAGCCAAATCATGAACAGCGCCGAGGGTCGTAAATTCCCTATACTTATAGCATTTCACATAAAATTATAATTGAATGAATCTTTTAAAACAAAGCTCAAGGTGACAGACGGTTTATTTTTTATCATATAACTTCTTAAAAAATAAAATTTCAGTTCTCCAAAGGAAATGATTTCCAATCGAATTTTTTTCATACTTTCGACAGATTTCGTGAAAACAAAGTAATATTGTAAGGAAGGAAAAATAATAATCCACAAATATGAATTAATTTGTTTAGTACGTTTAAAGTAGTCTGGTAAATTATTGTAAGCGAATCCGGCGTAAAAATGCAAACTGGCATCAAAAAATAATGACAAGATAATGAAAATGTAGCGAGATAATTAAATCAATATTGGATGATGCGGATGATGCCAAGGCCTCTTTTACGCCTCGTTAAACTGCACGATGATCGAATCGATACAAACTTGTCACAGCTTTTTGCATCAAGTGCTCTCAGAATTCAAATAAGTGCATGGAAATGTCACTTTTCCAAAAAGTGAAACAGTTTTTCACTTTTGAATACGTCGAATATCACTTATTGATAAGCGCATTTTTATTTTACACTTAAATAAGTGAAATAACACTTCTCAATGAAGTAATTCTCCCTCGTCTTAATTTTGGACGTAGTTGTGCAAAGTTAATGAAATTGATGTAAAATTGTTTAAGGAAATGATGAACTTTGTATTATTGTTTTATATTATACTTTTTTATCTTTCGAATCGATTTAAATATCTTAGGCAAGAGGTAAATTTTAATTAGAAGTTATATTTTCAAAATTGTATACATAAAAAAATAAAATAATTGTTAATATAGTAACTATCCATAATAATAGTAACACTGTATATCAGAAAATTCCTTTTGATATTCATAATTCTTTTTTACTATTAATAATTTGAATTTTTATTTTGAATTTGCCGCCATCGTAAGTGTCAGTGGTAGCGTCCTTTCCGGTTGTAAGTTGTAATCTTGTAATACTTATAATGCACTGTAATGCAAGTTGTTAGCACACGTTGCACATTGTATATATTTGTAACATTTCAACAACGGTATAGCGTGGTTGAATGCGGTTGTGAATTATTAACATGAATTATAAATAAGTTTTGTTTAAAAGAATGTGTTGTTTTATTTTCAGGAATATTAGTAATCATAGCTTACGTTAGTGTATATCAGAAAAATGCATGTGACAGAACGATCGAATGTTTGTGAAGACCGATCCAATGTTGTGAAGTGAATAACCTATAGTGATGTTTGTTTTCATAAAAAAGTAGACATCAGAGACAATGTTGTAAATGCATTGACAACAAGTTTAAACTATTTTTTTCTTAATAACGGACCCAAATTGAAATTCAGTGTGCTTTTAACCTGTAAAAGCAAACGTGGTGCAGTCAGAATTTAACATTTTAATTTATGAAATGAAATTAAGATTGGTGTGTGTATCACGTTTGCTTTTACAAATTAAAGTATACCAAATTTTAGTTTAGATTCATTTTCAAGAAAAAAAGTGAAATTCCCTTTCCGTGGTATCATTTCTCAATTTAACCTTACACGTGTTCTATAGCAAGAATGCATGGTAAAATTTATTTGTATGTTTGAAATTTGAAGTAAATTAAGTTTATTTTGAAAATTTTTGTTTTTCATCGATATTGTTTCTTAACAATAATATCAGTATAGTTTATGCCTACGCCAAATACCTAACGATTCCAAATTTTTCACAAAAAATTTCCAAATAGTTGAACCGACGAATTCAATAAGTGAATTTTCACTCATTCGTAATAAGTTTAAAATATCACTTTTTCAACAAGTGTATATGTTAGGCCCGAAGACCGAAAACGCTCAGTGGCCGGAAAAAACCGCCACATCGCGTTTTGGCTGTTTTTAAACGCTCGCAACGCGTTCTGGTAATTGTTAAACGGCCGGAACGCATTTTGTCAATTGTTCAACGCTCACAACGCGTTCCAAAAGTTCGACTTGTATTATTTGCCGCTTTCTACCTGCGTAGGATAAAATTCATATTGTCTTCATAAAACAAAGTTGAAAATTGAAATACAATTCAATTATTGACAACTACAATTGGATACCAAAGATGGGTTCGGTTATTCTTGCCGAATCATTTCAACAATATTAAATTTCTTATAATTGTTTTTCAGTTCTAGGAAGAAAGTTATAGAAACAATATATAAATGCATGAATGAAATTAAAAGGGAAAAATTATTAATAACCTTTTGTAATTTT
Organism: Telenomus remus; assembly: GCA_020615435.1. NCBI lineage: Eukaryota > Metazoa > Arthropoda > Insecta > Hymenoptera > Scelionidae > Telenomus > Telenomus remus. The sequence continues at coordinate 6,264,457 of CM036336.1, forward strand.
GAGATTTTGTCAACTTACCGAACTAATAGGTGTACGGTTATTTGCCATTGTTATAAACTCTGAAGGTAGTAGAAATGTACACCTTTTCTTTATAATTATTCCAGACATTTATGATCACTTGTAATGTGTATGATCTTTTAGGCGATTTTATAACAATGCTCGTACCGATGACTCGTTATTGATGATTTATTGTCTTATATATGACAATAAATTGAGTGATCATAAAGGTGGTCTAGAAATTTTCAACTCATGTTGCTAATCCTTTTCAAATAGATACTTTGTCTAGAAATTAACTTTTCGAGAAGGTTCCATTATAATTACATCTGATAATCCCAAGGGGAGGTATTTCTTTTGAGTATATAATAACTAACTCGACTTCATCAAAAATCAGTACAGTTCTCGTCAGGGTAGCGAGAAGATCAGTCTGTCATTGACTAAACCTAAACAACTATTACTAAAGTCGTTTAAAAAGTTAGACATTCATCGAAATGTCTGATAAATCAGCCAAAGAAATTTTTTATGATAAAGTAAAACCAATTATCGATAGTTGTGACGATAGATCTATGTTACTGTCTGAGGAAAGGTACGTATTGCTTGTACTAGAAGTTAAGCATGCTCAAAATGCGCGCAAAAATCAGGAGTCTTTGACTTCAAAGGACTACAGACGACTTAAACGTTTTGACATCATGAAGATGAACGAGACAGAAAAATCAATCCAGAAGCGATTGGTTGACAGTGCACCGATCATATATTATTGCAGATACGATGAGTTGTACGATGCACTGATCAAAGCTCATATTGATGTTGGTCATAAGAGAACAAGAGGTAAGAAAATAATACAAGCAAAAACAGCGAAAGCAGTAGTAAAATTAAAATAATAAATTTATAATTTAATGTAAAATTTTGTTTGTTGTAGTTATGGAAACTGAACTAAAAAAGAAGTACTGCAACATCACCAGAGAAGTCATTCATCTGTTCCTGTCAACCTGTGAACAATGTCAATTAAAAAAAAAGATGCCAAAAAAAGGATTAGTTCGTCCAATTCTTTCCAATAACATGAATTGTCGTTGCCAAGTGGATCTTATAGATATGCAGTCGGAACAAGATGGACCTTTCCGCTTCATCATGAATTACCAAGACCACCTGACTAAATTCACACTTCTACGTCCACTGAAGACCAAAACTGCTGAGGAAGTTGCTTATCACCTTGTTGACATTTTTTGCATGTTTGGGGCACCATTTATACTGCAAAGTGACATTGGTCGAGAATTTTCCAACCGCATTATAAAAAACTTGACTGAACTATGGCCACTTATTTTGAGTGGACGACTTTAGGCTTTTTGGAAAAGTGAATGTTCACTTTTTCGAATTCTGAGAGTGGGCTGATCTGCTTATTTAATTTTAAAGAACTCAACTTAGTTACTATTTTTTCAACATTTTTATGTAGCGTTCTTACTCTCAGAATTCGATATAGTTAGTATCGATAGTAATCGATAGTAGTTATCGATAATAGTTAGTACCACACAACATGAAAAAGAAGAAATGTATTGACGAAAAGTTAATTTTACTTTTTTTTTCTTAAAAATAAATCTAAACTAAAATTTGGTATACTTAATTTGTAAAAGCAAACGTGATACAAACACCAATCTTAATTTCATTTCATAAATTAAAATGTTAAATTCTGACTGCACCACGTTTGCTTTTACAGGTTAAAAGCACACTGAATTTCAATTTGGGTCCGTTATTAAGAAAAAAATAGTTTAAACTTGTTGTCAATGCATTTACAACATTGTCTCTGATGGCTACCTTTTTATGAAAACAAACATCACTATAGGTTATTCACTTCAGAACATTAGATCGGTCTTCACAAACAATCGATCGTTCTGTCACATGCATTTTTCTGATATACACTAACATAAGCTATGATTACTAATATTCCTGAAAATAAAACAACACATTCTTTCGAACAAAACTTATTTATAATTAATGTTCATAATTCACAACCGCATTTGACCGGATTCAACCACGCTACCGTTGTTGGAATGTTACAAAAATATACAACGTGCTCCAACGTGCTCACACAACGTGATCACAGCTCAACCGCTCAACGTGCATTAAAAGTATTATAATTGACTAGATAGCTGTACGCACTCCGCGCGTGAATTTTTGTTTTGATTACTTTAAAATAAAAAGATCGCGCGTAGATATTCGGGAATTTTTGATATAAGCAAATCCAAAATTAACATCCACTAAGCGGTTCAAAAAATAAAAATATTTGGGCATTAGGCACACTCTTAGGATTTTTTTCTCAGGTTTTAGGTGTCAAAACAAGATGGAAAAATGGTGACGCCCACCTTGAAACAGGTGGCGACTTACTTTTTTAATTGAAAAAGAAGAAAATAAAAAATAAAAAAAGTTCGAGTTTGTGAAACCCCCATTTTTATTGCAGATTCGGATTCTTCATATAAAAAATAAAAAGATTTTATTCTTATATTTTTTTGTTTTGCACGATAGATAGCGCTGTAATCACAAGAGAACGATTTTTTATTAATTATTTATTTCCGACGATTACAGCGACATCTATCGTAAAAACAGAAAAATGATAAGAATAAAATCGTTTTATTTTTTCATAAGGAATCCGAATTTGTAATAAAAAATAGGGATTTGAAAAACTCTTATTTATTCAATTTTCCATGGAACCACCCTTAATCCGGACAGGGAATGAGGGGTGAAGGTCAAGTTTGATATGGTTGTATAAAGTTTGAAGAAGTATTAGACAAATATTTTTTGCAAGTTGTGTATTTTTTTGTACCAACTGTTCGTATTTTATTGGAAAAAAAGTGATTAACTTAATTCACTCAAATTTCTTAGTCATTGTAATGAAATTGAGACACAAAAATATTTTGATACTTCTTTTTCGGTATTCGAATGACTTTGGTAGAACGTACAACACCCTATAATCAGTAAAAAACGTAATATTTGAAAGAAACCAAATTTGGAGTTACTTTTTACATGCTTTTTTGTTGCTTCTTTGGCAAAAATCACTATAACTTAATTTAATTTTAAAAGTATGTCGCCACTCGTTTCGAAGTGGGCCGCACCGTTTTTCTATCTCGTTAGGACACCTAGATCATGAGAAAAAAATCCCAAGAGTGTGCCTAATGTCCAAAAATTTTCATTTTTTTGAACCGCTAAGTAGATGTTTATTTTGGATTTGCTCATATCCAGATTTGTTGAAGTCGTATCGACGGCGTTAGTCATTAAATCTGTGCTGATTAGATAAGAGACATTTTTAAAAGCGTCAATTTTTTGCAATAATTGCGTGTATTACTGAAAGTTTACCTTTCAAACATGAGTTGCTGAATTCAAATTACATTTTGTAAATGAAAATTAGGAGGGGTGCGTTAGCCCTCTTTCTAAAAAAACATCAACTTGATAAAGGAATTCCATGTTGCTTAATAATCGACTACTTTTTGTTATTAGCCTAGTAGCAGCGACGTTTTGATTCTACACGGAGCGGAGAATCAGGTAAAAATCTTATGGCATTTCTTATAAATACCATTATTCTACGGTTGGGTGTGGATTAATACTACGGGCCCATATGCGATTATCCCGGGGGTTCCAAGCAAGCCATGAGATTATTGCATGAGCGCATAGCATAGTTCCGTGGAATAGCATAGTCTTCGCATGGACTGCGCTATGCGAAAATTCTCTATACTGCCCCCGTTGCGATTTTTCCCTGATTTTTCGCTCCGTGTATCAATTTGAATTTTGTATATTTTCTTAAGAAATATCAACGAAATAATGGGACTGTTTTTCAACGACATTAATTTTACTAATTCAGCTGACTATATAATCATAATCATCGGCTTTTTTATTCGAAACCACATCAATGCGGGATGAAATAAATTTTTTTTAAAGTAAAATAACTATAATGAAAAGTTAAGACATTTCATGAATTTAACGTAATTTGCAAAATTCCTAAATATTATATGTAATTCGCGCGTAGTAAACTTGCAGGTCATGTCAACTCTGGTAAATCATTAAAGGTATAGAAATATTGTAAATAAATAAGTTTCAATGCTCAAATCAAAGGAACCGAAATCACAGCCGAAACAGCAAGTGTTTATGAATCTGAATAACTAAATTAGTTATTATTAGCATCAAGCATCTCAATTTCAAAAACGAAAAAGTGAAATAGTAGTTAAAAAGAAATCTACTTTCGAATCAGCAGAACAGGTAAATAAAAGTTTTAAGCAGCGCCACCTGGCGGTTGGACATGTTGGCGGAGGAGGGCGGTTTGTACGAAACGATGAAGCCTAATGACCAAGAAAAGGAAAACAGTCGTCGCAGGCAGTGCATAAATATAGTTACGCTAGCAGCGCACAATCTCAGAAATTCTTCGAAGACAACCACCTGCCGCACGCGCACGCTTTTAGTCGCTTTCATCCTCTTCTCGTCTGCTTGCTTCTATTCGCTTTCGTGTTCGTTGGCCAACGACAACCCGGCAGCAACTCTGTATTGATTTAACGCGTAGCTTTCACAACGCGTGCACACTGTGCGACAAAAGCACAGCTTTTTACCACATTGCTATCTTACCGCACGATACCATTTTCATCAGTATCATTCAAACAATAAGACAACTCCGAGTGTGATCCATCTGATGTATGTTTTTTTTGTAAAATATTGCTTTACTTTGGTTCAGCAACTGAATAAATATGGTTATTGAAATCAGCAGCAAATGATTTTAATCAATGGAAATTCCAAATCAGCAAGTTCATATTTTGCATCTAAAATATCAGAGATAAAAAATAGAATTCATGCACAATATTGTTTGCCTGAATAAATTAATGTTTCAATTGAGAATTTTCTTTTATAACGGGAGTAGACAACTTTGAATCAATGGCTCTTACGAAGACCGTCTCGTTTTAGAATATTGTTGAAGACTGTCTTATTTTGTATGATTTTAACATAGAGATGAGACAGTTTTCAGTGATGTTTTGAAACGAGACAGTCTTTGTAAGAGTCAACGGAATGACCTCTACACGTAATTCTGATACATAATTTTAAAGGCGATACACCAGGCCATGAGTGTAAGGATTCATAAACCCATAAAGGGGAGAAGCATTAAACTTGGATTAAACCTACTTTTATTATCGAAAACACATGGTTAAAATTGGGCTATGGTTGCGATGACAAATTTTTCGTTAAATAATAATCTCCACAAATCATCTGGATAATTTCTGTTTATAATAGCCATGTGAGATGATCAAATTACCCGCATGGAAATGAGGGGCCTGGCTGAACCTGCGGATGATGCGTTTGAGCCGCAGGCTGGGCCAGTTAAAGTAGTTAGCTCTAACTGTTTTAAACTATTTTTGTTGGTTTGTATGTCGAAATGGCGCTTAAACAATTCGATAGAAACGAATCGTCACCCAGCGCATCAGGGTGACTTTAACCTTCCGAGACGCGCGTGAAAAAAGTTACACGAGGACGCGCGTCGTGTACTGAGTACACCGATTGGTTTTTCATCGTTAACAACTGAAATTGTTAATATTTTTGCAAGATTTGTTGGGAAATAAATATGTACATCAGTATTTCAATAATTAACAATAAATAAATATTTATTATGAATAATAATGTTAATTAACTAATCAGACAATCGATTGTCTGAGTGAGTGTGCGCGTCACATTTCAAAAAAAATAAATAATGACCCGGCGCGGTCGAGCGGGCGCCCAAAAAAGTTGATGCGCGCATGCTGTAATATGAGATTTGTTTTGATATTTAAGTGAAACAGTCGGAATTTTTCTACAATATCGATTGAAAACAGTTCAACTGAGGAATACATAAAAGTTTCCAAGTAAAAATAGTTGTTTTATAGTAGTATAGAGCAAAAACGGCCTCCTGTGTACTCAGTACACGACGCGCGTCACGGCGAAGGTTAATAACGGGAGAATCCCAAACAAGCACTGTAAAAATAAACATTATCAAAAACGACAAATTCGAACGAGCAGTTTAAATTTAAACATTGTTAATTTCAAACATAGCGTGAGAAACGGACATTAGCTATGACGATCACGGTAAAAACAAACAACAAAAAGATGATCAGGTTAAAAAGTAGCGCTGTAAAATTAAAGACAATCAAAAACAACAAATCATGACAAGCAGAGTAAAATCAAAATTTTGTAAATTCAAACATAGCGTGAAAAACAGACATAAAATATATGAAAAATTGGAGTAATTTTATTTGATTATAAAAATAAAAAAATATAAATCCTTACGTGTAATAATACGCACTGTAAGAATAAACAAAGATATGGTGGCTGATGACAACTTAAATGAGCAAAAATAAAAACGTTTTCCCAATATCAGTACAGCGATTTTTATCATTTTAAGTTGGCAATAGCCGCCATCATTGTTCATTATTACAGTGCGTATTATTACACGTAAGGATTTAAATTTTTTTATTTTTATAATTAAATAAAATTACTTCTATTTTTATATCATTGTTTATCTTTTCAGTGATTAACATACTTTATGTCTGTTTTTCACGCTATGTTTGAATTTACAAAATTTTGATTTTACACTGCTTGTCATGATTTGTTGTTTTTGATTGTTTTTAATTTTACAGCGCTACTTTTTGACCTGATCATCTTTTTGTTGTTTGTTTTTACCGTGATCGTTATAGCTAATGTCCGTTTCTCACGCTATGTTTGAAATTAACAATGTTTAAATTTAAACTGCTTGTTCGAATTTGTCGTTTTTGATAATGTTTATTTTTACAGTGCTTGTTTGGGATTCTCCCCTCAGTATTACTATAGGCTGTATAAAAAATTAATGTTTCAACTTTATTTCATTAAAAATGGAAAAATGAAATTTTGATTTTTTGGCCTTCAAACTTTTCTTGTGGAATGTATGCTTCAAGTCTTCTTATTTAAAAATTCCGTCCATTAAAATAGACCTCCGATCCCTTTAAATTATCGTAACATGCATTACTTATTAATTTCTCAAATTATTCAATAGATAAAGTAACGGTCAAACATACAAAATAACCAAGTGAAGCTGTGTGATTCAGTTGAAAATGAAAAAAAGACAGCAGATCAAACGAGCGCAACAATATTCTCAGTAAATGTTGCATTGGTAAATTGATCAGCAACAGATGAAACATCAGTTTGACATTAGTATATTCACTTAATCGATGGCATGAAAATTTATTCTATCGGCGATTGTGTCACGGTTTAGTTTCGAAAATTTACAGGTTTGTGACTAGAAAACGATAATGTGTCTCGAATAGTGGACATTGGGTGGCTTACAATTGAATACAACCAGGGACGTATCCCGACTTTATATATATAGAATGCGTCGTAATAGCGCTCCTAGGCGCTTAAATATAGACGAAATGCAACTTTGGATGCCATTTGGACGATGAGAAAAAAAAGAAACTGTGATTCATACATATTTCCTCGTCATTATTAATTTACATTTCTTCACCTGTTTTCATTTTCATACAGTCGGTTGCAAAAAAAGTGCTTCGAAGAAAACCATTTCTGATAAAAAAAAAGAAAAGTAATCATATAGGAAAAAGTGAGTATTAAGAACGATCCTTTACAGATCATAAAAGTCTAAATAGTGATTTATCAGTAAAATTTTTTCTAAAGCTCATTGGGGTGAAAATGATACTGTTTATACAGCCTCCCAAGTTGGATCAATAGATATAGCGGCATCCTGCAAGATTCAAGCTGCGATAAAGGATAGAGAGGCCGATAATTATTTATGACAAACAGAATAATTTCAGTGTCGTCAAATTTTTGTCATTCTTATGTTGATCACAAAATAGCAAGAGCGCGTTGCTCCTTAAAATATGAATATCCGTGGCTGGCTAAAATTTGTAATGATATCCTCGAATTTTATGGAGTAGAAAGTCTATATGACGATAATAACGAAAATAACAAAGATCTATAAGAGTTGTGATAATAAGAGCAATGTCAGCAGAAAAACAAAAAAACATAACAAATATCCGTGTTGAAATATTCAAAACAAGCAATTCAGCTGGAGATTTTGGCATGTTATGAATGCGGAAATTAGTAAGACCGGCGAGCAATCATTTTTCCGCGGTACGGGGAGAAAGAAAAATTTTTGAGGGACGCAATAATTGGAACACAAATGTGAAAGAATTTGCATTATTCATACTGCTGCCTTGTTATTATACACATTCATCACGCAACTCTGAATAATTGAAATAGGCTTTCAAAACGTTTGGCAACGAACAAATTTTTCCTCTCAGACAATTTTCCAACAACAATCAAATTTGTTCTGTTCAAAATCAACATACTAATTCTGTGGTTATTAGGAAGAACCAGTTAAGTGACATTTTCGAAAGCGTTAATTTTTTGCAAAAATCGCGTGTGTTACTGAAAGTTTAACGTTTGAACATGAGTTATTGTATTCAATTTATATTTTGTAGTATAATTCACCGAAAATCGTGTCACTCATTATAATTCCTCGAAATAAAATTGTTATACTCAAAACTTCAACAAGACAAGTCCCAAAACCACTTAACTGGTTCTTCCGAATCACTACAGAATTAATCAGCTACTACAACGAATTTACAACATTCAATTTATTGAAACACATTTTTCACGGAAACATTAAAATTTTTATCTGCAGTTATAAAATTTGTCTAATTTGTAAAAAAATGTTAGTCTTCTATCATTTTTAAAAAGGTGTATCGTGGATTTTTTCTTATTTTCCATTTACATAATGAAATCAATCCAATCAACTTTGCTTCATTATTATTCGGCAACTAATTAAAACGAGAAACTTTTATTGTCTATTGAAATGTGCATACCTTCCCGAATCAGCAAGCTGTGAGTTATTTTTAATGGATACTAATTTAATTGCAATAAGGATAATGTGCCAACTATAAAATTAGCAAACTCGTTGAACCAATGCGAACACAATAACAAAACAAATAAACTTTCAAAAATCCTGTTTAAACTGTAAAGAGCGAAACGTAAACAATCAACACTGACGTGTCAATCTTATACATAAACGTTCCTCAAAAATTGGTTTTATCTCAATCAAAGCCAGTGAAAAGCCAAATTTTTTTCAATTTCAAACTTTTTATCTATCAGAACAAAAAAGTGGATCAACGATGTTTCAGACTCGTTAGAAAAAACATTCTTCATTCTTAACCTCAAACCCGGAAATTGAAACACCCGAATGAAATGTTCAACTCGACTTTGGATTTTTAGAATTGAAGATCGGATTATGCAGCAATGGGTAGACATCAAACAACTTCCGTAAAAGGTTGTGGCCCGTTGCCCGCGATTGGTCCGTTGCAGTTTTTTCGTCCCTTGTAGGTCAACGAACTTTTTCTTTTTGTTTTTTCAATGCCAATGCAGTGTTTTAAACGAGAGACAAATTTCATACCTCAATTTCATTCTCTACTTTTCAATCCTTGTAGAACAATCAGTTCGTAAAACAACATATCTTATGGTCTTTGCTCAGATGAAGAAAACTGTTTGCAATGAACCTTAGAAGGGCTTTTTTATATTTTCGACTCAGAAGATAACTCACTAATAGACTGGATCAACTTTGGAACTGGAAAACTAAAATGAAGCTTAATAAAACGTAATGATAAACAGATCTTTGAACAAAAGTGGTGTTTAAAAAAAAGCATACAAGTGACCTTCAAAATGAGTTTTGGAGAAATTCGAATAATGAATAATTTGAATGCAAGGTATGGTAAAATAGTTTGCAGGTAGTTATGATAGGGAAATGTTTGTGATGATAAATGAGGGGCGAGGTGGAATGTAAGGCACGGGGTTGTGGGTGATTGACTTACTTTCCGAGTTCCTCCTTGAGGTCGTAGTTGTCACTAAACCGCGTACAAGGCCCTGGGACCGCCATGCCGTTGAGCACCAGCGTGAAGGATTAATTGGCAAACTGTAGTAGACACAAGAAACACCGCGTGACAATAAAGCAAAAGCGAAAGCAAAGGAAGGCGCGGGCCACTGCTGGCGCGCGTGCAGCCGCGAGCGACAAACTTGGGGGGGGGGGGGCAACCGTTCGCGGCTCGAACACGATCAATAAAGAGACCGAGCAAACGGCCGCGCTGCCGTCGTCGTCGCTCGGACGCCCGTGTTGTTGCGCGGCAGGGTGCTCTTTCCTCGGTGCTGCTGCTCACTGCTGCTCACTGCTGCTCGCGACCACCGCCCGCAGCCTTTTTTGGCGGGATCACGCCGGTTATTTTCGTTGTCGAATTCACTCGTTCCTGGCTCACCGCCGTCAGCACTTTAGCGCACACCCAATAGACACGCAAAAACCGTCCACAGACCAGCCCGATTGCACCGGCACGACCGCCTTTCCTGCCCACTGCCTCAACGAGCTTGTCTTCTGCAGCCCACAATTCTTTTCCTTTCGCTCTTCGCTCTTCAACCTTTCGAGACTGCACGACTATCTTTTGCACACGTCCGTCCGCACAGATCGCCGGCGGAACGTTCACTGGTTCACTGACTAGCGTAGTCGCTCGCGCATCTCTGTGAACCCAATCGACGGCCAAAGCCGACCAACGAGCGCGCGTCGCGCGCAGCCTTGCGCGTTTAAAATTAGACCTACCTCACGTGTGTTAGATCGTGGGCTCGTCCTCTCCGACCTCTTTCTCCTGTTTCCATGCCGTTCAATGCCACCGGCAGACAGACACACTCCAATGGGCCGGGCAGTCCTCTAACATCTCAATCCCGAGCGAGCCTTCCACAAATACAACACCAACAAGGCACCGTTCCGTCGCGACCGCCACTTCCGGCCCAGCCGGAACTTAAGGAATCATACACTTCTTCTCCACTACATTCCGTCGCTTTCCTCTTACTTCTTCAACACAAATCAACAGTCTAGAGTTCTACCGCGTGCAACAATCATTGTCTATCTTGTCTTAATTTCTTGTTTAGTGTTATAATCACGTAAACATTGTTCGTCATTGATCGTAAATTTTACCAAATATCTTAAATTTTATTTCGATTTTGTTTTCTTTATATTTGTTTAAATTGCAAAAAAAGCCCGAGTTTGCTCAACTTTTGACGAGTCAACGGCTTGTATTTACTTTGACGGATATAGACATTCAAATAGAGAAAGGAGGGCAAGTTTTTCCCAAGTCACTCGTCTAAAAAAATGACAAAAAAGCTCAAAGCTCCCCCTCCCTACTCTCAAAAAAAAACATTGAAAATGCAACAAAACTCATTTTTGTAAGAAAACTTAAAAAGCTACTTTGGGCCTGAACGTAAATAGACTTGTTCGACTTGAATTGTATATAGTTGAATTATCCAAGTTCATTTCTATCACAAGGTATCTCCGGGAACAATAACTTATTCTTTGCAACAAACTAATAACGAGAACTAAAATAACTGAAAAAAATAGTATCGTGTATATACACTTGTATTTTTCAAATGTACAACGAAATTAAGTCATTTTTAGAAGGCGAGCCCCACCCTCATCTCTCTCTAAAAGTCAGGCAATGTTTAGGTTCGTTTGCTTATTTCATCTATCGACCGGAATGGAAAACTGCCTGGACTCGCCTCCAAAAAAAGCAGTATCTAGGAACGAAATATACTATTTTGTCATAACCTAAAAGCGAAAAATGTCATTCTCGTCCGCTGCGCATGTCCTAGATTCGTTCCTAGATAAGAAATATATACTATTTCGTCATACCTGCGCGAAAAGTGTTTTTCATTGTACGCGCTCGTGAAGTGCTCTACTCGGGCCTTTTTTTATGCGCAGGAAAAGCTACTTCTTAGTCCTAGTACGCGAAGAGTTTGAGCATGAACGCGAAGAGTTTTCTTCGCGTTCGTGCATCGTCATTCGCGCCCCTTCGAAACATTCGTCTTCGCGTTCCTGTTAATGAGCGAAAGTGGTGCCATCTTCAGGAATCTACGCCGTCCTGGGCCACCTAAGTTTAAACTTAAATATTTTCATCAATATTTAAAATACAAACAAATTTGACAGTGGAAGTGTTTATTTAAACATTTTTCTTCAAATTTACCAGTAAATTTGCCCAAAAAATACAATTTTTTTATTAAAAAATCTCGTTTGAAAATGTATGCGAAATGTACACAAAACCTAAATTTGTTAAAATAATCATTGTTAAATTCACCTTTTGAGGTTATAGAGTTATTCTCACTTTTAATAAAGAATTATCTACTTCTTGCACATAAAAGTGGTAATGAGTGAATTTAATCAATTTCTATTCATTCTGCGTTGTTTGTTTGTTATAAAATCATAATTATGCTGAATTTCATAGAAAAAATTGCTAGTGGCTCACGATAGCCGCACGTGAGGGGATTGGCTCTTTAAATTCGGATGACAAGGAGTTGCCGGAAGAGGTTAGGGCTCTGGCATCCGCGGAAAAGCACGGCTGCATCCCGGAAAAATCGGAAGAACAGTACAAGCGAGCCTACAACAGTTTTAAAAAGTAGCAAACAATGAAAAAAACACGTTCCAACGGCGAAGACTTTGTTTTGGCGTACCTTAACGAATACTCGAAAAATGTGGCGCCGTCAACCGTGTCGGCTCACTGGGCAATGGTGAAATCCGGATTACTGAAGTATGAAAAAAGATGAAAAAAAAAATTTTTTAAAATTCTTTTATTTAACTTACAAAAAACAAACTAAAAAATTTAAATAAACATATTATATATTATATATATTATATATTTACAAAAAAATTTTAACTAAAAGAATGGCGCATAGTTTAAAGTTTAGGACTGTTTCCTTTATTCCTTATCTTTTGAATCGTAGAGTATTTTATACGCTAGTTAAGTATCTCTAATGAGCGACAACCGCGCCACCTGTGAACCGCGCGAAGCAAAACTTGTAATGCACCATTTAAATGCTCGATGCGTTCTATGCATTGTTCCCATGCATAGTCAACTTTGTTCTGGATTTTTCAAAACAAAATAAAATTCTTTTGGCATGAGTCATTTCAAATACTGCCTGATGGACAAAATTTTAATGAGAAAGTAATTCAAAATCCTTCTATTGTAGCAGTAAAACTCGCTTTAAATCCTGTTAATGTGTGACTGAATAACATTCGGTCGTCACAGTCAATTATAACAAAATGATGTCAATTGTCTCAATTCTGTTAGTTCTAGAACATTTTAATCCTTTTTCAATAGCCCCTCTATGTTTTTCGGTTGTCCAAAATGTAGAAAAATGGTCAAACGGAAAATTTTATTTAGTTTTCCCTCGTCTTCGGACCGAGGAAGTTATCAAAATGAATATGGATCTGGTTATCGAAACCGCGTTTGAACCTGTGAATGTTGATATTTTTCGAAAAAAATCCTTATGAAAAGGAAAAAAATTAGTTGAAAGTTGTCATGTGAGCAGTGTAAAAGAATATCAAACCAATGTTTTCCATCGAATCACTGGTTCGGTTCTTCGAGAAACTCCAGGCAGTCAAAAACAAAAAACTTACTCGCCAGTAGCTGAGGTAAAATAATTTTTGAGAGCGAAAACAGTAGTGAAATTGAAATTTCACTTAAAATATTTTTTTATTTCTTAAATTTTCTTTATTTTAATGTTGTTTTAATTTAAATTGATAGTTGGACAACAATAGAAATGTGAAAGAGACGACATGCACTTGTAAAGCGGGCCAGGGATTCTGTAAACATGCTGCAGCAATTTGTGTGTTCGTTAACTTAGAACACACACTGTCAAAAACCGATCATCCCATGGTTTGGAACAAACCACCTCAGTAAGTGTTGGACAAGTATCGGAAAGGTGTCTTCATAAATTCCTTGTTTCCCTGTGAGGAATGGAATATCAACAGTGCAGGTCCGTTTAAATTTGAGGATGTTGAAGCGATGACAGACGATCTTCTAGAAGAGAACAGTTTGTTAAGTATTATGTTGCACGCAGAGATGAAATGTAAAGCTGAAACGGCAAAGCCGAAGGCCGAGGAGGCTGAAGAGAACGCGAAGTTGACAGAAGTGTTGAATAAATTGTACAATTTACAAAAGGAATCTTGCGAGACGTACTCCTACTATGAAGAAGTTACGTCGATGACCGATGATCCTTTTAAATTGACCTTAAAGAAACGAAAATGTTTATCAGTAGACGATGATAGGTTCAATGAAATTAAGGTTGATAAAAAAAAGTGGTTCGATTTTTGTTTCCAATCAAAAAACCAATCCCTCACAGCAATGTGGCACCGAGAACGTTTCCTTAGGATAACGTGCAGCTCCCGAGCTCATCGAATCAAAACCCGAAAAGAAAATTTTGAAAAGCTCGCTGCTAGTTTTCTAAATCAACAGTTCAAAGCCACTCCTGTACCAGCTATGCGATATGGCTTGGATATGGAACCTCGAGCAAAAGAAAAGTTCACAGAAACCACAGGATATTTTGTTGACGACGTTGGTCTTGTCATTTCGGAGAAACAACCTTTTTTAGCTTGTAGTCCAGATGGGGTCGTCTTTGATGGAGAATCGTTCGAATTGCTCGAGGTAAAGTGTCCTCAAACATGCGAAGGTAGCACGATCGTTGACTTGGAGAAAAAAGTATCCAAAGTCGATTATTTAGTCTTCAATGAACGAGGAGAATTGAACTTGAAACAAAGTCACCAGTACTATACCCAAATACAGGTGTCGATGTACATTTTGAATGTACAAGTTTGCAATTTCTTTGTTTATTCTTCTAAAGATTTTGTTCATTTGAAAATTGGTCGAGACAACAAATTTCTGAGTGAACTTATTCCAAAAATCGAGATGTTCTACTATAAGTACTTTGCACCCCTCCTTTTCAGTTCAAAAAGCGTAGATTAGTTAGTTAAATCATTAAAAGTAGTAAAATCAGTTAAATTACTATGTGAAATCATTAAAATTAGCATGTAGGATCTGTAGAACTGGTTGTTTAGTTTTAACAACTTAGTTTAAAATGGTTGAAACAGTTTGCAAATGAATAAAAACATCATTACATTTTTTACACTTATTTTATTCAAAAGCCTTAATTAATGGTGGTTTACTATTAGCTAACACGCAGGCCATGTACATTATTTTGTCGATTGATTTTAAAAGTTCAACTGGAATTCCATCCAGAACTTTAAAAATTTTAACCCTTTGAATCGCTCTTTCTACGTGGATTCGAACAGCAGCAATTGAGTAACCTTCCAACACTTCCTCCCTTGTGAACTGTGGATTTTCAGCCATAGGTGGAACTACTAATTTACATTGTCGCGTCAAAAGTTCAGTTTTAATTTGTGGAAAACCTTTATCTGCTAAAATTTCATCGCCAGGTTCAACTAGATTCAAAAAATCAGATTTAATCGTAATTTGTCCATCAGTTGTCCGTCCACCACAACCTTTCGATAAAAAACATATAAAACCTGTTGGAGTTATTCCAACCAAAAACTTGGTTGTGAATGCTGATTTGTAAGACGAGTACATACAACGGCGCTGTTCTACCGTCGGGGGTGTGTCGCAAGGTAACTCAGTACAATCTATGATTGCTCGACAGTTCGGATAATTTTTGAACGTTACAGGCATAGTTTCTCTGATTGCTTCTCGCGAAAGCCAAAATATCCACGTTTTTGTACATTCATATAAAGTGTTTAAAACACTGTAAAATACTTCTGAGGCAGATGGTTTTGAAACTTGAAAAAGAATCGCTAAAGCACAAAAATCAATTCCCAACTTCATTTTCATTAAAAATAACAGCAACCGATTTTCTCGCCCGAGAACTTTGTAAAATTTAGGCTGCCCAGTTGCACCTGGTTTGATGAACCTTAACAAAATCAAAAAAAAACGCGACAGATACTCCAGTAAATTGTTTCATAGCTACGTCGTCCTCTCGAACAGTTTCGTATCCACAAAAACCGACTCTTTTTTCCTCACATGTACCAACTGCAACAGTTCTAGTCATTGAAGGTCCTTTGCCGATCACTTTTTCAGTTTGCGTCCCCAGTTCTCTTGTCCCCATGAAGTCAGTTTGGGTGCCAACTTCCCTTGTCCGTTGAGGTTGACCCAATGACAAAGTATCATTGGAATTGTCAAAGTCGTCATCTGAAAACAAAAAATTATGTAAGATTGAATTCAAATACTTTTGTTTATACTTTAAAAGTATAAACTCAACATTAAACTTTCAATTACACATCACATGAAATTTAAAAATGAAAAGCAAGAACAATACTAAGTGTCAAAATCATCGTCTGAAATTAAAAAGTAATGTAAGATTGAATTCAAAAAGTTTTGCATAAAACTTGTATAAAAAATTTTAAAAATGTTTTAAAAATGTTTTAAAATTTATAAACTCAACACTTAACTTCTATCCAAACATCAACACAAAAAATTGTATTGAATAAAAAAACGAAACTGTAAAAATGAAAAGCAAGAACAATTCTGAACGTTAAAATCATCGTCTGAAATCTAAAATCTTTTACCATTTTCGCTTACTGCAAACGATGTCTCCAGGTTTGACGACAAAGATTCTGTTTCCTGTCTCCTTCATTTTACTCGTCTCGAACGATCCACACTCAAAGGTGTTTGGGGTTTCCAGGGAAAAATTGTGGGATTGTAAGCTTCGTCATTGGGGTTATTTGACTTTACATTTCCAACAAAGTGCAGGCTACAAATGACACTATTTTTTGTTGGTTCCCAGGGCTGTCCGGTTGACCTGTCAAATATTCGTAATTTGTAATTAGTTACTGCTAACTAGAGAAAAATTTTAGAATTTATTGCACACTTATTTCAGATTTGATTATTTATGAATTTGTTTGTTAATTCATTTGTTTGTTTGTTTGATTGATTGTTTGTTTGTAAACTTACGTTTATCGACGGATCAAAACAATCCATTTCTTCTTCCGATCAGTTTCCCATGAACGCGATGGAAATGAATAAAAATGTAAACTTTTATTCTTCTCACTGTCACTATCACAGAGCGGGACACAACACCGACGTCCACTCACTCGTTTTTTGGTGTTTGAATCCATTTTTTGTTCACAACTTAAAAAAATCTTCGCCACGCAACAATAACACTCGTGTATTGAGCTGGACTTGACACATGGCTTGCATTACAAGTTTTGCGCGGAAAATTCTGTAGGTGGCGCTAGTAGAGTTACCTTACTAGCGTAAAGGGTAAAAAAAAGTTTCACGAGGTTGAATCGCATATTACTTTTGTCTAATCACGAGTGTGTCCCACCGATTTAAAGAATAAAGGAGACACATTTGCAATAAAATTCTACGGTGTATTCGCAAAATTATCCAAGTATTATTATTATCCAACAATGTTTACTTTTTTTCAATGTCTAGATGATTTACACAGTTTTTTTTTTTTTTTTTGGTCAATTCAGTTTCTCTGTAATAAGTAATTTTTGTTGATTGACTCAGATATATTGATTTAGAAGTGCGCCATTCTTTTCTTTAAAATTTTCTTGTAAATATAAATTTTTTTTCTTAGTGCTTACCTTATTCTGTTATTTTAAGTACGATCAATTTGTTCATTTTAATTTTTTAGTTTGTTTTTTGTAAGTTAAAAAAGTATTTTTAAAAATTTTTTTTTCTATTTTTTCTCCCAAGACTAAAAATTAAGAAGTTACAGTGGCATAAACAAACACGCAAATTAAATTTTATAAGAGAACAAATCAGACCTAAATGTAAATTTGTAGTACAGTAAAAGGGATTGACAAACTTTGAATTTGTGGGGATTGCCAGCGAAATAAACATTTCACGATTATTTTCTTTAAAAGTCACATGATTGTGGCAATGATATTGTAATTTACTACACGGACAGAAAATTCGAACGTTTTTTGCAAGAAAATAAGCTTGCACTTTTCTCACAACAGTGCCTACCAAAAATCGCATGGCTCAATGACCGAAAACATCACGTCATTTAACTTGAGAAAAACGCAAGCGGTCTCGTGCGATTTTTTCATAGCTCCGCCTCTTTGTTGTCTGTGATCGAATGTTTGTTGGTGTGCGTGTGACGCAGTCAAAACTAGATGTCGCACATCAACACTACCGCACTTTCAATCACAGATAGCAAAGGGGCGGAGTTATGAAAAAATCGCACGAGACCGCTTGCGTTTTTTGCACGTGGTGGGAGCTTGCGAATATCGCACCGCGCTAACCTAAAAAGTCGCCGTACAGATGAGATCTTTGCTAGTGAAGTAGTTTGATAATTTTGCATTCTATGTCTTTGCGATTTTCGATATAATTTTCTGTCCGTGTAACGTTTATTGTTCAATTGACTATTATTTGTTACTTTTTTATGAGTGAAAACAAACTGAAATTTGACATATTGACAACGTGAAGTTAGCTATTCGTATTAAATTTATGAAAATCTAAGGCAAAAGGGGTAGTTTCATCCCCAAAACATGACTAACATGTATTGTCATCGGAACTAAACATGTGTTTGAATTTTCATTAAGATTGATAAAGTTTAAATATAAAAATTTTGCATTGCAAGATTTGACGACACGGTGTACAAGTTAAATAAAAGAATTAATTACGATGCGAGTAATTATAAATTCGTAACAAAGTTCATCAAAAATCTCAACAAAGGTTACAAAACCAGAAAAATCCAAAGTTTTGACAACTGGTGAAGTCAGAAAATTCGTTGAGACGGCCCCAGTTGAGACTTATCTAGCTGCAAAGGTAATAATTCAATTATTATCATTATGTTACCATTATCATTATCATTATCATTATCATTATCATTATCATTATCATTATCATTATCATTATTATTTCCCGTATTTAAGACGTTTTTGTCGAAATGTTTTTATTATTTTTATGAGGATTTCATACAGCCTATGTTACTCTCATAGGCTCGAAAAAACGGGTGATCTGCAATTGCGCGGAAGGCTTCTTTTTTGTATGCGATTGCACCGAATCACGTCCGCGATTGCGCCGGATATTTTTTTTATCTCAATTACGCTGCAGCCTAGTTGGCCTGGCAGCGGGGCACCCCTACCACATATGTGTGGGGGTTTATGGCCCATTTCTTTCCCTCATTTGCGTCTCCGAAGAGAGGCCCCTGGCGTGGATTGCAAGTTCACGGGGTGCCAATCTTTATGCCGGTAAGGCCGACATTCCCTGTGCCCCCAGTTGCACATCGGATCAGCTGTCTAGCTTTCCCAAAGGAGGTTACCCTTAACCATGGTTTGCTAGGCCATGAGGTAATCCTGCTCTAACCAGTAAGGCTGGCATTCCCTACACTACGAAGGTGTATCGAGTCAGCGAGTTCTTTCCTATAATTTCCTGCCCTGTTCCTCCCGGCCCTAACCTGCTCCGCATTTGCCCAAGGTCCCTAGCAGATCCTTGTGGAGTAGGGAAACAACCAGGAAAGTCCGCTGAAGGCAACTTTCCGGGAAAAAACCCACCCCAGAGCGATCGGGGCTAGCGATAAGTTCTTTTCCCGTCGAAAAAACGCAGAATAGAATCTGAATATTTTCGCCAGGAATCGAACCCACGGCCCCTAAGCAGTGTTGTTTCTGGAGCTAGCTCGCTAACCACTGAACCAACACGGATCTTTGCGCCGGATATTTTTCACGCTTACCTACTGTTGGGTTCAGAAAAAAATATGTATTTAAAATATAAAATATCATATGTACTTATTTGAATTTCATTTCTTTTAACATGTTGCAATGGGAGCGCGCCCAACGGGCTAAAACGTTTCATTAGATCAACTGACCGGAAAGACAAGTCCACCCGTATTTATAACCAACGGTCTGCGGCGACAATCAACCGACGCGCATGCGAGTTGCGGCGAGAGCCTTGTTGACAACTTTTATTCATTGAATTACATAAATTTTTCACTTAAATCGGCAAAACTGCCCTGATAGATCGATTTCTTATTAATTAACTTAATTTTTGATCACAAACTTTTTCAGTTAAACGAATATTTAAACCAGAATCAACGTTGCCAAGATCGGCTGATTGTTGTCGCCGGCCGGTGTGTTGACGCTTGCAAGCTCGCCCTGACCTGTCAACTCGCAACTTTAATCATTAATAAAATCAGTTCCAGTTATTATTTTGCAAAACAAATTACATCAGCGTGATCAGCGTGATTAATAGACAATTTTGAATAATTTGTTTTATTTGATTTAATGAAAAACAAAAAATTCTCTTTTCTAATTTTCTAATTCGCACGGGCGGGTGCGAGCTGCACTCTGATTGGTCGACGGGAACAGGGTAAGGGAAACGCTGCACGATCATGCAGAATTCTGAGAATTGGCACCTCGTTCACTATTGGTGCACTGAGGTCGACCAAAAAAGCACAATAGTGGGCGAGGTGGCCGAAATCTTTACTTGCGGTTGAGAGACCGTGCTAAAAAGAGCCCTCCGTGATTGTTACGCGCATGACCCTGTGTTCTAGTGCCCACCAAGTGGATAACCTCAAAGAGGCGACGGTGCAGAGGATTTTGCGTCAAAGGCGAGAGTCTTGTAAGGTAATTGTTTAGATCAAGGCGGAAGTCGCGATCATTTTTTATTTTCATTTTCTTTTATTGAAGAAAAAAAGGCGAAAGCCATTTTCAAGGGTTAAAGCTGACAGCTAGTCATTGCTCTTGGTGCAAACTATGAGCAAAGCTGTCAAAGTCATTTTTCTTCTGTAATTTTCATTTTTTTTTGTTTTCGATTAATTTTTCATATTATTTCGATTCGAAATTGAAATTGAATAAGGTAAATATCAAATTGACAGTTAAGGTGAGAGCCTTAGTTATTTAATTATAAACAGCTCAAGCAGAAATGCGAGAGCCTTTTTTTTCGTACTTAAAGAACAAAATTGCTCAAGGAGAAATTCGAGAGTAATAATTCGGATAGCTTGATGAGAGATCCAAGAGCTCAATTATTTTTCAAATTGAGATTCGTAATTAATCATTTAAATTGTTTATCAATCGATTAATTGAGTGAAATAGAGCTTGTTCGGGTCGGGAACCCACACTTTCGTTTTGTTAATATTCGAGAAAATAAATTTAAGATAAAATACTTTGGTTTTGTTTATTCCTTTTTATAAAACGTTCGGTCTTTCTGTTCAAATCATAGAGTCTCATTTGAAATCCAATAACATTATTTTTTTTATTCAGACGAATCCATAGTAAATTTCCTTTTGCAATAAACGAATAGAAGCTCCACTTCAAAATAAAAATAAAAATTAAAAAAGTGTTTGAAACTGGCCATGAAGCATAACTGAGCCAGCTCAACACAACAAAAAAAAATAATAATTTGTCAAGTTTTTGGTTCACAGTTTTTTTTATTGATTGTCATTCATATAAAAATTTTTTTTATATATATCTAAACGACCGGAACGTCTCAGGGCGCTCCACTGCACCTAGTAATATAAAAAATTGTAAATCAATAATATAATAGTCCTTGAGCTTAACTTGATTAGGCGAAACAATTAAATTGCTTAGAAATTGTCCCCATCCTTTCCATCTAAAATGACAGTTTGACATGAAATCAAAGTTAAGATATAGATTAACTCTGTTCAGACCCCCTAACTCTAAACAGATTAACAACCATCGCTTCAAATTATGACAATGCAAAACAAAAAATGATAAAAAATAGCGTTGTGACATTAGATAGACAAGAAGGCGGAGTCATTTTTTACGTTGGTCCAAAAAATCATGTTGGGCTAATTTTACGTTGGTCAAATATACTTTTAACGTGGTTAGTTTCTTGATATATAAGACGAAATCCTAAATTATATCCGAAACTTTCAAATTCCGCGTAACTGCATACAGATTGAGCGTGAAAAATTTCCGGTGCAATTGCGGACGTGATTAGGTGCAATTGCATAAAAAAAACCTTCGGGACAATTCCAGGTAACCCTCAAAAAGTGGGTTTAACTTTTTTTTGACTCTATGGGGTTTCTGCAATTGCGTCGGGTCGACATCGGAAGGGATTCAAAGTATCGATGAAAATCATGCAGTTGCACCGAATTACGGAAGATACAATTGCGCTGAAATTAGGAAATTACCAGTTGGCTCAACGTAAAGTTTCCACTCTTCCTCAGTTTCGACCGAGTTTTGCACACAACGACTGGTTAACAAACCGAGGTCTTTGATTTTTTTAACAAACCGTTCCAAAGTGAACTTGGAAATATATAAGACGAAATCCTGAATTATTTCCGAAACTTTCAAATTCAGCGCAACTGCATACAGATTAAGCGTAAAAAATTTTCGGTGCATTTCAAGACGTGATTCGGCGCAATTGCATACAAAAAAGAAGCCTTCGGCGCAATAGAAGATCATTCGACTGTACCCGACGTCCCACGTTAAGGAGAAACATTCGAGCACTGCACGGACAGAACTATGGAGTAAAGTTTATACCTTGACCGTTTACTAAAGTTTACTCTTTCTCAAAAGACCAAATATAATACCTTATTTAGTATGAATCTAGGTAGTCGAACGATTACTAAACTTTTTACCTTTCGTTTCCTCAATTTAGGGAAAGCCACGCCTCGTTGGCATCGGTGTGGCACCGCTACCTGTGTGTGTGTGTTATTCTGTAATTTTGTTTTTTGCTCTAAACGCACACAGTCTCGGAGGTCATCGCAGACGTTGAAGGGGCGCAGCGTGACAAATACCTGAATTTGTACTTTTTCAACTACTTGTTTTGGAAACTCGAGAAATTACTCAATTTTATACCTTCGACTCCTCAACTTGAGGAGTCATAAAGAGGAGCAATTGCCCTGTCAAATCAGTCCACTCCAGTCCAGTTCCTGATCCTATCCTCCAGTGAGACTCATATAGTTAGCTGGTTTCCTCTGATCGATGAGACTTATCTAGTTAATCGATTTTCTATCCTCAGTGAACTTAGCCAAGTTCCACTTCAACCAAACCAATATAAAAACTATCGAGTCAGTTGTGTGAGTCGTTGTGTCGTGCTGCTAAATTATGCCTGTCAACCTGTTGCGACACCAATTGAACGCCAACTTATTCTGCCCTGCAGAAAAAGTTGGAAAACAGTCTGACACCCTGATATTTTGAGCGTCGCGGGTTCGATTCTCACTCGACATCTCGTGCAACGGAAGTGAAGCCGCGACTGGTTGAATTTTTTTTGAACATTTTATCAATGCAAAATCTGCATAATTTTATATTTATTATGCATATTTTATGTTTTCCTTGATTATTATTAACTTTTTCAAACGCGTCACATTCTCCGTAACTTTACGAGACTTTCCGGCACGAGTATTCCGGGACTTTCCGGCACTTACGTTGCACAACTCCGGGTATTTCCGGGACTTTTTATCCGGAATCTCCCGGAGTCTTTTCCTCGGGATAGCAAATTGGTATGGAGCGCTCAAAGGGGTACAGAGGAGAAGAGTAAAAAAATATATAAAAAATTTCTAAAATAATTCTTAAAAAAATGCACTAAAAAGTAAAAAAATAAAAAATCTGTAATAGATATCTAAGAGACTTGATGCGAATTCATAAGTTAAATAAAATAATGGCGCATTTTTATAAACTTCTTCTATATGAACTTTCTAATTTTATGACTACGTTATTGGAAACAGAACTCAATACTTAGAACGGACTTTGAAGGTTTCGTTTTTTTTCAATAATAATCAATTTTCAAACTCTAAATCATTTATCAATCGCTTATATAGATTTCGAAATTCATAAAAGTTTTTTTTCCATAGTTTGAGAAACTTGAATTATCTTTGTTTACAGCATTATGCTTTATCTTAAACTTATATTTTATCATCTATAATTAAGTTGATAATAATTAAAGGATTTATGAATTAGCCACAAAAAATATTTATTATCTTGAAATTGTTATATAATTTAGAAAATATCCAAAAACAGGGGCATGTAAGCAATAACAAGGCTGTCGATATCGATCGAGTTTATTTTAAAATTTTTTCACTTTTTCGGAATATTTTGCGACAAATCTGGTTTAGACAAAGCAATGAATGGTGCATACTTCTCCACAGGAAGCTGTGTTTCCAGAGTTGCACATGTCCTAACCTCAATTGCACATTGTCAGGCAGTTTCCTGATCTTTATAATCAAGGCATTTTCACTTAACGGAGAGAGTTTTTGTTATCATTGCTCTCTCCATATATCTATTAAACATTCATCTGATCTCATCGACATTGCGGGCCGGGTGTTTTTTACAACGATAGAAAAGGATTTAGTGTTCTGGTTTCTGTTTTTCAACCCGTGCTGAGGGCGAGGGCACCATAGCGGTCGAGCCGCTCTTGATCTCAACTTCGGGCTCTTCCCGCTCTTCCGGCTGGATCACAGCGTTATAATCGCCTAGAACTGCACGAGTGTGCACGAGTCTACAACATTGCTCAACTGTCAACAACCCGATCTCAACTCGTATTTTTTATTTTTCTTTTCTTTTATTATTTTCGAAATATTTCTTTACTTTTCTTTTTCCTTTTTTTTCTCGTTTTCTTTTGTATTCTTTCTTTCTTAAATATCGAGAATTATCATGTCGTCGAAGTGCGCGCGCTGTGAAAATGATTGTGATCCCGATCCATTCTTAAAAAGTTCATCACAACCTGTAGTTGGTTGGGGTGATACTGTGTAACGTCAGATAACGCTATATCTCTATATTCACGTGAAGTTGGCTATCCATTCTTAAAAAGTTCATCACAACCTGAAGTTGGTCGAGATGATACTGTGTGACGTCAGATAACGCTATATCTCTATATTCACGTGAAGTTGGCTATCCATTCTTAAAAAGTTCATCACAACCTGAAGTTGGTCGAGGTAATACTGTGTGACGTCAGATAACGCTACATATTGTAAGGCTATAACTCTATATTCACGTGGAGTTGGCTATATATTCGAAATACACATTCTGGGTGATTTCTGAACAAACCGCCCCTTGTAGAAAGATTCGTATATTGTCCATATAAGAATAATATATTGACAATATATTATTCACGAAATAATATATTGTCCCTATATTGACCATACATAGTTAATATATTGACAATATCTTGCTAATATATTAACAATATATGAAGAATATATTGCCCAGATATGGACAATATATTATTTTCAAACAATGTATTAACCATACACAGGGATGCACAAAAAATACCGATCGGTATTCGATACTTTCATTGGAATACCGAAATGAAAATCGGTATTGTACCGAAGTTTTTTTCAGTATATCGGTACTTGTATCCAAATACCGATTAAATTTCAGTACTTTTACCGAAGTATCGAATAAATTTTGATACTTCGGTACTCATTCGATACTTATATCGGTACTTTTACAAATTACCGAAGATTAAATCGGTACGTTCACTGAAATCGGTACTTTCACCGCAGTATTGATTTTCATTATAATTTCAATATTTCATCTATATTTCTGAAAAATTATTGTAGAACAAAAATTCAGTGTTCAGGCCATTCAGTATTCAGGTCTCCCTCTGACCTCTTTAGCGAGTTCAATGGAAGATCTTTTCGCAAGAAAAATATCATCATTTACAACATTAATGAACCTGATGTTGATTCCGTTGCTGTGAAAAAGAAAAGCGATCACGATGCGATTATTTTATCGCTACGTCAATTTAACGTAGCTGAAAAAGACATTCAAAATCATTTTAGTCTTGGTAAACCTTCAAATTTGTGGCTTCCGGTAAAAACCAGACAAGTGCCCAAATTTTCAAAATTGAGTTAATCTGACAGAAATGTTGCATTTCTTGTGCAGTTTTATAAAATTTTTTCATTGACCTCATTTTATCCATTTTTTCATCACGAAACGCATCTGTGGTTATGAAGTTTACGAGAATAAAACGATAATAACCAGACAAGTGCCATAAATAAAAAATATCAACTAATAAAATGCAGTGAACGAACGAAATTGAATCGAATAGCTGAAAGACACAATAGTCCTTTGAAAATGTTTCGAAAATTGACGCAATGTATAGAGGGCGCAGTGATCGAGGGCATAACAGTCGTTATGTTTTTACATAATGTTTTGAAAAAACATTATGTAACGCAACACTTCTCTTTTTTGCTCAAAAATGCTTTTTCCTGTCAATGACAGCGACGGAAAGTGGAACGAACCAACCTTTGCGCCTTCGGCGCTCGGGATTAGTCAGTTCCACTTTGAAGGCCGCTTTCATTGAAAGAAACATATTTTTCTTGGCCTCGGGCACAGTGGCGCCCGAGGTAGAAAAGTACTATTTACTTGCAATTTTAAGGTAAATAATACGAAATGATAAAAAAATTTGTACATAGTGTTTCAAAAACACACATGCGAAAATTATAACAAAATTTCAAATAATGGTAAAAATTGGAACCGACTGAAAATTTGTAAACAATTTTGGTGATTTTGAAACTAATGAATACGAATTTCCAATAAAATGTACTTGTTCTATGATTTTTTTATTGTTTTGCACTGATATGGAAATATTCAAACGAAATTTAATAAATCTTTTGCTCGTTCTGGTGGTCGAAAGATATTTTTCATTTTTTTACGAAAAAAATTTCATGTATATTCTAGAGAAAAGGCAAATAAATTCTTCAGAGATTTTGGAGGTTGGTTCCCAAAACATTTGATCTTACTAATTTGTTTTGACATATTACAGCTGTCAAAAACGGGAGAATCCCAAACAAGCACTGTGAAAATAAACATTATCAAAAACGACAAATTCGAACGAGCAGTTTAAATTTAAACATTGTTAATTTCAAACATAGCGTGAAAAACGGACAGCAGCTATGACGATCACGCTCAAAACAAACAACAAAAAGATGATCAGGTCAAAAAGTAGCGCTGAAAAATTAAAAACAATCAAAAACAACAAATCATGACAAGCAGTGTAAAATCAAAATTTTGTAAATTCAAACATAGCGTAAAAAACAGACATAAAATATGATAATCACTGAAAAGATAAACAATGATATCAAAATAAAAGTAATTTTATTTGATTATAGAAATAAAAAAAATATAAATCCTTACGTGTAATAATACGCACGCTATGTTTGAAATTAACAATGTTTAAATTTAAACTGCTCGTTCGAATTTGTCGTTTTTGATAATGTTCATTTTTACAGTGCGTGTTTGGGATTCTCCCTCAAAAACGCTGTGAAAAATTTAAAAATATTTTTGACAGCTGTCATATTGTCGAAACGCATTTTAAACTTCGAATTTGTAATCAGTGACCTTAAAAACCTATTAAATAGTTGATTTACCCGTTATCGGTAAAAATTTCAAACTTTTGTTTCATTATTGACCAGCACTTTCGACAGCTGCCATAATTTTAAAACGTGTTCTTGATACTAAATTCGTAATTAGCGACCTTAAAAACCCCTTAAATAGTCTCTTTACCCTTTATCATTAAAATCACTTTTCCTGATCAGAATCTCGCGTTCGATATTTTGAAAAACAAAAAGGATCTCGCTGAACCGCTTAAAATAAAAATTAGCTCAGAATTGACAAAAATGCAGAGGGACCATTTGATAAAATTGCGCACTCAACTCATCGACCTAAATAAAGATATGGCGGTCAAAACCATCAAGTATGTCAGGAGCGAATCATAAATCGTTGATATCATGAACAAGCGTGCAAGTTCAAGAAAGTAAACTCGTCTCTTAGATTCTATTATCAAAACGTCCGCGGTTTGAGAACTAAATTTAAAACTATAGAGAAATTTAACTTCATTCTTCGTGACTTTAACGTTGTTGTTTTTACTTCGACTTGGTTAACGGTGGACATATATTAACAACTGAACTGAAACTTGGCAACTTTGTTATTTTTAGACAAGATAGAAACATTACAAACAATGTATCATTAGGTCTCAGGGGGGGGGGGGTCCTTATAGCAGTTAGAAATTCGATTTAATGTATTCGTTTAGATGCTTCGCCTGATGTTGAACATCTTTTTGTGAAAATTTCTCACAAAAGCAAAAATTTGATAGTTAGCGCAACGTATTTGCCTCAAACTGTAACGGATATTAAAATTCATTCTCATTGCAATTCCATTGAAAATATATATCATGATTTTCCGTACTGCGAATTTCTTCTCTTTGGTGACTTTAATCTACCTAATACAAGAATGGGTCGACGGCGAGTTTGCGAGTTATCCAACTTTTAGTTCTAACATCGGCACAGGGTACCGTCTTGCTAATTTTTCATACATTATTTAAGACTCTATTAGTCTGTTAACAATATATCAAATTAATCGCATCAGAAACTTTAATGATGTTATACTAGATTTAGTTTTTACGAATTGCAATGATATGAAGTGCATTAGATCTCCTGAAAATCTTGTTAATATTGACAATCATCATCCACCGCTAGTCATAGAATTAAGTTTTGTTGGTGTTGTTGAAGCTTTACGTTATGGAGAATACTATTATGACTTTAACTACGCGGATTTTTCTGCACTTTCCAAAATTTTGTTTAACAGTCTGAGTAATGTAGATTTTTCTTGCATCGCAATCGAACAAAGTGTTACGATCTTTTATGACGCTCTTGCTTTTTGTTTTAAAACAACTAAGGAGATGAAGCGCTCCCTACGGCCGCACCGTCCCGAAGTTTGATATTCAATTAGTTGACTGATTATTTATTTATACGCTTTGCCCCGACCGATTAACAAATTGTATTTTTTTAATGTTTCTTAGTTTCAAAATTTTCATAGAATAAATTAATACATTATAGATTAGATAGGCAATGAAGCGCGCCCGTCGTTTGCCACCTTCAATTAACTCTGTGACATTTAATTTTTTGCTCTTTGAACAATTTTAATATTTTTGATACTTCCATTAATTACCTAATTAGAACGATTTTGATTGAAACTAACTCGTGCCCCAAGCCATTTTAAGTTTGATACTTTGCGATTTTTTGTAGATTTTAGGTTTTTCATTGAAAAATGTTGAAAATGCCTATGCGTTACACTGGAATGTCAAAAAAATGTCTATACAAGGGTTTTTGCGGTCGCTGATCACGAATTTGGAGTCAAAACACGTTTTGGCAAGATGGCAGCTGTCAATAACGCTGTCAATAAGAGGAAAACATTAAAAACCTTCAAAAAACAGGTAAATCAAGTGTATAAGGGGTTTTCGAGGTCGCTAATCACGAATTTGAAGTCAAAAATACGTTTGGTCAAGTTGACAGCTGTCAAGAACGCTGTCACTAATGTAAAAAATTCAAAATTTTTAAGAAAACAGGCAAATTATGACGTTGTCAAAACTAACTTATTTTTTGCGGCTGTAAAGAAAAAATAAAATTGAGTTTTGTAGGAAGTTTGATAATTACCATACAAATTTATCTGATTTTGGTTGAAGCTTTTTATTCTCTAGTGAACGATTCTCTTACTTAAAAATAAGTCGTATTTACATGCTTATTTTATGACGCCAAAATCTTCTCTGTGTTTTTGAACAATCTGCAATATGTATTGCAATTGCTCTTCATTTTTTGTAAACTTCTGATTGTAGTCTTTCATCAACTTAACCATTATTTTTGCGCAGTCATTGACAACTTTCAAATTTCTTATACAATTCAAAGCGGCGATATGATGTTCATCGGTGTCCCATGTAGAGGGATGGATGTTTGAGAAATCCGTCGATAGATCGAACCGTTTAAACATGTTTAATGACTCTGCGTTTACACAAACATCTAAATCTGCGTTTTACACGTCCGCGACAGTCTTCGTCTCGAACCGCTTAGTGTGAACAATTTCTTTGTCGTAATCATTATCTTTGTCGAGGTTCTTTTCCTCGAATGACTTTCGTAAACTATTCAGTTTGTCAGCGATTCTTGTTTTGGTACTCACTGGAACGTCCGAATCAAAAAAAAAAGACCGCTACTTCTGGGCAAAGATACCACACATGGTTCAACATTTGCAATACCGTATTTTGCGACATTGCAGCATGGATCGCCTTGAAATTCTCCATATTTCGAAGTGGTTCTGAATCTTGGTTTGATGCTTTTTGAGGGAACATCGCGAAAAAAAAAGGTTTTACATAAACAGTGACAATAATAAAACAAAAATCCCGTAATCCTTTCTCTTCTTTCGCGGTCAAACGAAATTCTTTTCTAAAAATGTAAATTTTCCACGTATAAATCGCTTTTGCCATCCAGCGAGCATGAGATAATGCACAAGGTTTTTAAAATTGATAATTGTCTGGAAAAGAACCCATAGCTTCCGTTGTTCCACCGTTTTGTCAGAGTGTTTGTTCAATCCACGCCAGACATCGTAGAGGTTGTGTAGAATTTCTCTGCATCGGTATGCTGATTCAAATGGTATTCCTGCTCTTTTCCAAAACGTCAGAACTTTATCAATAACCTCAAAAACACTGGTGCCAAGATTTTTTTTTTCAACACGCAAACAGTAGAATAGACGTTTGAGTGCTTTGGCTTTGCTGGGCAGTTTATCGCCTTCAATTTTTGGAATCACGTCACCAACGGACACTGCGTTTAATGACGACATTTTTTATTTATAAAATTCACAAACACGGAGCGCGTCACAAGGCGTCTTGCCACGTTAAGCGCTGAGCGCAAAGAGGAGATTCAGCGTGGCGGGAGTGCCTGATGCTAAGAGGGGATGAAGCGCGACCGAGATGAGCCTGGGCCTTATAACCATTGGTTTTAAACCTTTGAGGTAGACGGCGCGTTTGGATGTAAACAAGTTTGAAAATAAAACAATTATAAAATATGATTACAATTTGAAATAATTTAGTTATTATTAAGCATAAAGATAAAAATGATTAATAAATTTAAAATAAATTTGAATATAAAAAATATAATTATAAAATATTGTCGTGCTTCCGAGGGAGGTTGAATAAATAAACGAACTTGCACTTGACTTGTTTATTGATCGATGATTAAACTTGGTACAATCACTGATTAGCTAATTAAGACCGATGGTTGTTGGGCGCGAACTGCGCTAGTTAAGAATGGATGATGAGCAACTGCGCTAGTTAACAATGGATGATGGGCGCGAACTGCGCTAATTAAGAATGGTGGTTGGGCGCGAACTATTTAAGCTTGATGATTCGCAACTTGCCCCTGTGTCCCCTGACCATAGGTTCCGTGGGAACTGAGGTGTCCGCGGGACAAGGTGGCGAGTTGGTTCTCATAGAAATTGTTGCCTGATAAGGCGACCAAAAGTGACGATTTAAACGCCAACGACGCTAAATCAAATAGACCGTGAGGGGAACGGAAATGGTTATTTATTAATAAATGTTAAATAATATAAATTTATGTTAAGCATAAATAAAAGTTAAAAAATTTGTATACTATATGACGGGCATGACAATATTATATTTAAATGATCAGTAAAAATAAAAAAAAAAATTCAACAGTTACTATTTTCGGTATGTACACTCAGAAAATTGTTGCGGTTTTAAACGCCAACGAAAACTTGAGGTTTAATCCAGCAAAAATTTTGACGTTTTAATCGTGAACTTCATGGTTTTAAACATCAAAATCTAATTAAAGAATAAAAACATAAACTAAACTAAATAATACCATTAAGTATTGACGATTTATTTGTCGACTCGATTTGTCGAACGATTTCTTAACATTTGACGTTTCAATCGTCAACCGTTAACGGATAATTTGACAACAGTCTACGATCGCCAAGCGCCAATCTTTAAATTAAATTTTTCACTTTTTTCTGATTAAAAAAAGAAAAAATATTATTTATGATTAAATACATTATTATTTTCGTTTTTGTTATTCGAAATTTTTATTTTATTCATTATTTATAATATATAATATAATATATACACCTATATTCATTATATGGTTCAAATTTTGACGGAAAAAAAGGTTAAATTTTGTAGTTGAATTCCACAATAAATTTTTGAAGAATAAAACGTCAAAATTTTAAGGTTTAGAAGGTCAAGATTTCTTTAAGTGTAACGAATAGTTTTTTACTTATTGACAGCGTTAATAACCCCTTATACCCTTAATTTACTGGTTTTCTAAAAGTTTCTAAATTTGAACCCTTATTGACAGCGTCATTGATAGCGTCATTGACAGCTGTCATCTTCCTAAAACTTATTTTTGACTTTAAATTCGTGATCAGCGACCTCGAAAACCCCTTATACACTTGATTTACCTGTTTTTTGAAGGTTTTTAATGTTTTCCTCTTATTGACAGCGTTATTGACAGCTGTCATCTTGCCAAAACGTGTTTTGACTCCAAATTCGTGATCAGCGACCTCCAAAACCGTTGTATAGACATTTTTTTTGACATTTCAGTGTAACGCATAGGCATTTTCAACATTTTTCAATGAAAAACCTAAAATCTACAAAAAATCGCAAAGTATCAAACTTAAAATGGCTTGGGGCACAAGTTAGTTTCAATCAAAATCGTTCTAATTGGTGTCAAAATTAATTATTTTGTTCAAACTTTAAAATAGGGTTACGAACGGAACTTTAAAAATTTTTGCCCATATTCGGACCACCCTATTATCGATTTATGTATTTATGTATTCAAATTATATTGAATCATTTTTCTATATTTCATTGTTAAGTAGATTAACATGTTCATGCTTGAGTCTATTTGTTCTATTGTTAAGGATGCATGGAATACTTTATGATTAATTAAGTAAAAAATTTTTTTCATAAATTTATTTATAAATAGCAAATTATACATTTACATTTTACTCTTGAATAATTGACATGCATATGCTTAAGCCTCCTTGTTATATTATGTGCGATGTGTAAACTGCAACTTTATTTATTTGTTAATAAAAATTTGGTGCATTTTATTCGTTATTCATTGCTGTTAAAATTCATGCATCATTGAAGAACCAATTTTCGATTTGAAAAAAAAAATTCGCGAATTATAGATAGAAAAATTGTACAATTATAGAATTATAGATATTAGTATTAAATTATTTATTCATATTTTATTGTCAAAAAATGAAAATGCATATAATTTAGCCTATTTGTCATTTTCTCAACATTACATGCAATATTTCATAATTAATCGCAAAAATTTCCTAAATGTAATTGTTTATAACAAATTGTTCATTTATATGTTATTGTTCAATAAATGGGAAATTTTAATTTGCGCCAATTCGATTTTTTTGACTATTAAATGCGCCACTTTAAATGTATCATTTGCGCCATTATATACAGAGTTTTTATACATCATTCGCGCCAAAATTTTTAATCTTTTGCGCCAAACAAAAGCTTCAGTAGCGCAAAAGATCTGATGTTTTCCAAAATGCTTTATTTTTGTAAAAAAATTGACCAAGTTCTATGCAAAACGGAGTCTACACAGACCGAGTTCTGTGTACTCACCGCCAAAAGCTGTACATTTTCAGGCGCAAAAGCAGTTTCTGTTGTGGCGCAAAGCGTACATTTTACTGGCGCAAATGATACCAAAAAAAGTTTACTAATCAAGCGTGCACACAGGGTTAATTGGCGCAAGTGATTTTCAGCCTGATAAATGAACATGCAAATGCTTCAGCCTTTTTGTTATGTTACTAACAACGCATGCAATATTCTGTAATTAATCTAAAAATAATTTTATGAATTTATTGATTTATATAAAATTATTTATTTATACTTAGTTAATTTTAATTATGCGTAACCTTGAGCTAATTAATATGTTATTATAAACAATGCATGCAACATTCTATCATTAATCATCGAGAGGTTCGGAAAATAAAAATATTCAAATAATAAACGATGTGCGATGTGTAAGCAGCTAACTTCAGACCGGTGATTTTTTTTAATAATGGATTGTTCCTAAAAAACGCCTAATTGAATCTAGTTTTCCATGTTGGTATAGTCAGGAGTTTAAAGACTGTGTTTTTGAGAAACGTCGTTATTGTCACTCAAAAATTATAAAATGTTCTATTTTTCTGATAAATATGAGTTCTCTCTACTTTGAGAAAAAGATTTAAGAATTAAGCTAAACATGACTACGACCAGTACTGTAAATCAACCGAACAAGCTGTGGTAAACAACCTAAACTAGTTTTGGAACTATGCTAACTCGCGCAGAGCAGACAAAGGTCAACCTAATATCATGAAAATGAAGTTCTAGATGATGGCGAAAAAATTGTAAATGGCTTTGCGGAATTTTTCAAATCTTTTTATAAGCCACCGGGTGGAGCTGACACTGTTGTAATAGAGGATCAAACTCAATTATGTTTAAACAAAATGGAAACTTCGAGTTCTGAGACATTCGAAAAGCTTGGTAATTTAGATGTTAGAAAAGGTGCTGGTGCAGACGGTGTACCTGCAGTGGTTCTTAAGAATTGCAAGTTCTTCTTTTCTTACTATTTGAAGATACTATTTGATAAGTCTCTTTCTGAAGGTTCACTACCTGAACTCTAGAAAACAGCTTTTGTGATACTAATCTTTAAATCCTATCCTACTCATATATAAAAGTGTAACTATGTTTGTCTGTTTGTCTGTTTGTTTGTGTCGAAATGGCGCCGAAACAAATCGATAAAAACAATTTTGAACGCATCAGGGTTACTCTACGAACTCTCAGAATTAGTATAGGCTATATAAAGAATCGATTTTTCAACTTAATTTTATCGAAAATTGCAAAAATTCAATTCTGGTTTTCCCACAATCGAACTTTTTTTCTGCAATGTATAATTCAGGTATCACTAAATTAATTCTATTTATGAAAAAAGACCACCGATTTCTTTGAATTATCGTACTATGTGAAAATAATTGAAAAATTGGTAGCCTGTAAATTCCGGTTACGGTCGAAGTTTAAACGTGACAACGTCTTATAAGTGATACAATGTTTCAGAACAAAGGATTCAATTAAACGAACTATTTCAATTCTAAAAATAACGGATTTATCCGGTTTAAAAAATGACTATTTCAATTATAAAAATAACGGGTTTATTATGTTTTAATATATTTTCCAATTTTGCATTTCAGTTTTATTTCAAACTTTTTCCAAATTTTGTCTCAACATTTATATATTTAATAGCAATTTCACATAATTTTCGTTTATGCATTCTTAACACTAGAGTTACCGAAAATTCTGACACCCTAGATGGACGAAGTGCACAATTCCGTCCACTCCTCGTTATCGGGGGTGGACGTAATCTAGAAAATTGACCTTTTTTATCGGTCGAACTTTATTTCATCTATCTATAACTCGAAAACAAGTTTGTGGAGTAATTAAAAGTTGTTCAATAATAATTCATATAAACAATATTACCCATGAAGCCCTGGATCGTATCGATGAGAACCGTCTGGACAATTTGCAATAAAAAACGTTTTTTAAGAAGTAAATGTTTTGATTAACAAAATAATGTTCAACGTTGATAAAGTGTTCAAAAGTGGACGGATTTGTCCACTTCGTCTTTTAAGGAAGAAAATAATATTGCTCTGTTAAATAATGTAATTTTCGCATGAAAATTTTTTCTAACCTTCTAGTGTTAAACAAATTAATGAAAAACATGTGTTAAACAAATGAAATGAAATTAGTATTATTATGATAATTTTTTTAATAAACAAATTAACACATTTTTGAATTACAGTGTCTTAATACTTTTTCCAAATAGTTATAGATGTAAGGTATTAACCACACTGAACCCCACTTATCGAGAAGCTTTCTTTCTTTCGCTCCGAAATCAAGAAAGCTTGAGTGGGAGAGAGAACGATACAGCGGTCGGAGTGGGTAAGAGAGGCGTGGCCTAGCGTGGCGTGAGATCTCGGCCGTTACGGCATTTTCGTGAATGCCTCCGGTCAAATTGATTTATAAGACGTTGTCACGTCAAAAATCACATTTCAATAACAAAATTTCTTTATGCAGTACTAAACAGTGCAGCGAAGGTGATGGCCGTGCGAAGCACGGCCGATCAGCTAGTCTGGAGATAAAAAACTTGTCAACAATTTTCGTCCTATCTGTATCATGAATTTGACACCGAAATTACTCAAATCATTGCCCACTGATCAACTTAAAGTGCTAGTTCGTCCATATTTTACTACTCATCAATTCGGCTTTGTTGAAAATAGGAACATTGAAGCTAACTTGTCTTGCTAAATTGTCTAGCAATTTTATTTTAAATGCACTTAACGACAAATCTCAGGTAGACAGTATTTACACTGACTTTAGCAAAGCATTTGACACTGTCAATCATCACATCCTCTCATTAAAACTGGAAGCGTTTGGCATAGTTGGTACATTATTAAAAAGGTTTGAGAGTTACTTATTAGGCAGGACTCAACGAGTAAAATATGTAAACTATTCATCAGATGAAATACATGTTCTCTCTGCGGTACCACAAGGCTCTCACTTGGGCCCGCTTTTGTTCATAATCTTCATAGACGATATTGTTAGTGCTTTCAAAGACACTGAATGTCTTCTCTTTGCGGATGATTTGAAAATCTTTAACTTTCCGTGACGCACGTCGTGCACTGATTACACGGGCGGCCGTTTTTGCTCTATAACTACTAAAAAACAAGTACTTTTACTCGGAACCTTTTATGTATTCCTCAGTTAAACCGTTTTCAATCAATATTGTAGAAAAATTTCGACTGTTTTACTTAAATATCAAAACAAATCTCATATTACAGCATGCGCGCACCGACTTGTTTGGGCGCCCGCTCGACCGCGCCGGGTCATTATTTATTGCTTTTCTTTCAATGAGACAGATATCTCTGCGGCAAAAGGCAATATTTAGGTTAATAAATTATACAATAATTATTATAAACAATTTTTCATCAAGATTTTTATTGTTTTTATGGAAAAAAACTGTTGTCAGCTCTGCGAAATGTGACGCGCACACTCACTCAGACAATGGATTGTCCGATTAGTTAATTAACATTATCATTTATAATAAATATTCATTATTCATTATTAATTATTGAAATACTGATGTACATATTTATTTCCCAATAAAATCTTGCAAAAATGTTAACAATTTCAGTTGTTAACGAAGAAAAACCAATCGGTGTACTCAGTACAGGACGCGCGTCCTCGTGTAACTTTTTTGACGCGCGTCACGGAAGGTTAAGCGTATCAACTCGATGGAAGATTCTTCTATTTTGCAAAACAACTTAAATTCACTATTTTTTTGGTGTCAAAACAATGACATGATTCTCAATCCGTCCAAATGACCAGAGACCATATCCTTCACACGATCTAGAAATAAAATAGAAACAGATTATTATTTGAACATTGTTAGTTTGGCACGTGTTTCGGAAATTAGGGACCTGGGAGTCATTTTTGACGAAAAACTGGCATTTGAATCACATCAGAAACACATCATAAGTGAAGCTACACAGCAACTTGGTTTTATCAGAAGAACGTGCATTGATTTTAAGTCACCTCTGGTGTTTAAGACACTTTATGTCTCTCTGGTTAGACCCTATCTGCTTTTTGCCTTAGTTGTTTGGTCACCCTTTTCTAACGATCATTTCAAGTCAATAGAAACAGTACAACACAAATTTCATAGGATTATAGCCCCAAAAATGAATCTACCAGACCCTTTCTAAAATTACAACTATGAGGTGATTGCTAGTACTCTTAATATACCCACCTTAGAATCATTGCGAAGATCTCAGGACTGGAAATTTGTGCGCGAGCACACTGGAATTACGCGAAAGATTGTAAATCAAGTTTAAATAGCCCAAAAGTGCATTGACGCTTCACTTTAAATCCATCAAAACGAATATATATCAAATCTGAAATGCGCGCATCAGACGGTATGAGAGCGAGAGAGACAGACGGGACACGAAATTCGGTGACTATTTCTTATCTCTAAATCGGATTGAGATAGTCACCGAGTATTTTAATTTTCGTGGTCCCAATTTCGCACAAAATTCAATAAAAGGCTCGCGGCATAAAACAATGCTGACAAATAAGTTGTACTGATATTTGTTTGCAAATTACAACCGGCCGATAGTTATAAGTAAACAATAAATTATGTGCGTTTTCAGGATCAAAATTGGGCACAGTCTAAGAAATATGAATGGTCTCAAATATTGGCTCAATGCTATACTGAATTCACGTTACACGAACTCCGCAAACGCAAAACATTTGAATTTCACTTTAAAAGGATCGTTGACTTCTAAGTTTGAAATTTGAATTGATGACGCTGATCAAAGTGATCAAAATAAATACGCGCTCGAAAATCGAGCAAAATTAAATTCAACGGTGATTTAATAGTCTCGGCAAATAAATCAAATCATGACTTCTCAATTCAAGAAATTGGCAGTAATATTTAATGTAAAAGACAATGAAACAAAAAAATGGATCAAGCTCACTCGGTTAAGTTGCAAAAGCCTCTGAATCCCAACCACAGCTCCCCAAGACCATAAATCCAAAGCTAGGCACAAGTGTTATCACGAAATAACGAAATAAACTTAGTCACTATTTCCATTAAAGACACTTGAAATTATTAAATAACTAGATGACGAAAAATATCAGTGGAGCATTGAGCTCGCTTGACACTGACTGGCGGTTGACGAGACAATGGTCAATTAGATAAGGGCCACGTAATGCAAAGTGGCCGCTAATTAGCGTTTTGGCGCATAAAGATAGGTTGATAAATTAGATTTCTAATTTGGAATTTTCTAGAATTTATTTGGCCGTTATAAACATGACAACGCAATTCAAACTCGAATTTTCTGATGACCAGGTGTATCCTCTATCACCAACATCTATCACCAACATCATCATTTCAAGTCAATAGAAACAGTACAACACAAATTTCAGAGGATTATAGCCCCAAAAATGAATCTACCAGACCCTTTCTAAAATCACAACTATGAGGTGATTGCCAGTACTCTTAATATATCCACCTTAGAATCATTGTGAAGATCTCAGGACTTGAAATTTATTTTCAAGCTTTGCAGTGATAAACTCGATTGTGCAGCTCTACTCAGTGAACTTAACTTTAGAGTACCTTTATCGAATACCAGACACAAACCGACATTTTATGTTAATATCTTCAGTGCATTCTACACTAGAAATAATCCGCTAACGAGAATGTGCATTTTAGTTGATGATTCAATTTTTGATATATTCGAATCGAATAAAAATGATCTTGTTAAATTGATAGCCGCAAAAATACTTATTTTTTGTTAAAATTTGCTTATGCTTCAAGTTGATTACAATTATGTTATTACATACGTTTGCGTAAATTAGAGTTAAGTCCGTACGGTACAAATAAATAAAAACATGAAAACATTGCGTTGTCAGTGATCTCTATAATCTCTGTAGTGATCAGGAAGAACCAGTTAAGTGGTTTTGGGACCTGTCTTGTTCACGTTCTGAATATTACATATTTATATTGAAGAAATAAGAAGAGTGACACAATTTTTCATTAATTACAGTAGAAAACATTAATTCATTCATTCATCTATGTCTTAAGGCGGAACTAGTGCAACAAAAAAATTACAAAACTTTATGCTGATACTGCAAGTGTAGGTATAGGTTAGAATATCGAAGAATCGGTCTCAACTTCTCTAACCGACTGTACTGAGCGTGTGATCTGATTGGCTCGAGCCAGCGTGACAAAGTCAGCCGTACAATTCACGTGTATAAAAGCAAGATAAAAGTTCACATTTAGTTACATTTGATCGTTAATAACTTGAGAACAAAACTCAAGAATTCAATTAGACTTGGATCAATCGATTTCTTAATTAATAACCTATATTGTGCTACTTTTTACGAGGTTCGTAAGAGTAAAACGAATTTTTTGCAAAGAAAGTGTGAAAATGTGCGGATATAATCGCTCTGTCCTATTCTTCCTGTACAAAAGAGAGCAACTTGAAGATTAAATATCTTAAGAAGATATACCCGCAATTATTGCAAAAAATTGACGCTTTGTAAACTGTCTCTTGACTGGTTCTTCCTAATCACCGTAGATATATCGTTGAAAAATTCTTGTGTTTTTTACGTAAGACAGATTCGTCCAGTCGGTCCTTGTAGTTTTGAATAATATGAATTCAATCAAATCATAATTTTTTATGGTATTTTTTTTAAAATCAAAATGTATTTTTAACCCTTAATTACCCCACCTTTAAAAAATTACATAAGATACAAACGGGGTCGTTCTGACCCCAGCTGAAACAACGTTAATAACTCTTACATTTTTAAACATAACGACTTAAAAAAATTACACATACAGTTTGAACCCTTGTGAAGATGTATGTATCACTGATTAAGTGAATTGTTAATGTTTAACCATGTAAAAGAATGTCAAAGGAAAAAAACATAAAAATTGCATTTTTTTTCAAAAATTCTTATCTTTTTCAATTTTTGATATTTTCTCGAAAAATTCAATGGTGAACGTAGGAAAGGCTATATTTTTAGGTAAAAATAAATTCGATAGCGGTTCTTTCAAAAAAGGTATTTATTTCGCAGAACGCAAGCGTAAAAATCGAGTCACAAATAGAACATGATTTTCTTGCAATTTTTCAAGTTAAAATGTTAAAAAAGTTGATAAAAAGTTTAAAACAATTGTTTCTACTTAAATTTAACTATTTTTCATCAAATTTGATGGAAAAATTTGGAGTTTCAACACTCTCAAGCGCATTCAGTGCATAAGTACATACGGTGGTCATCGCACATAGCTCTCAAGCAGGAAGGGCACTGAATTTTCGTCTTTTTGTCCTTGTTTGGAGGACAAATATTGCACATTACCCTCGATGCAAAGTCTGGCCTCGAAATTTCGTCGATCGGAGAGGGCAAATTTATCTTTACGGTAACCATTTTTCCCGCGTAGAACGGTTGTTGGTCGGCCGCGACGTCTCGCTGCGTTTCCGTCTTCTTGCTTCAGAGGACGACCCTCAACATCAATGTCCTCTACCTCCATCGAATCTTTTCTCTGAGCCATAAGCAGCCGATGATTTAAGGGCACGTTTTCGGTATCGCTCTCGTCATCTTCTGACGGTTGGTATTCATCGCTCTCGGCGGGCTTGTCTTCTTCAGAGAGGTTGTCTTCTTCCTCAGAAGACGCGACATCAAGAACCTCGTTGTCCTCCTCGTCTTTCACCAATAAATCTCGCACGTTGCGAGGGTGCAAGCTATATCGCGCCTTGATGCGATATACTAAAAAAGATTTATATAATAAATACTGTTTTTTTAAAAAAAAAATTTTTTTACTCTTCACTAATACTTACATCTCAAATTATTAAAAAATGCACAAAAAAACACTAAAAAATGTACTCCAATTTACACTAAAATCGACGTCGTTCACTCACTGGGGTCAGATTAACCGCGTCTCTACTTTCGGGCGCTCTCGAAGGCAGGTGAGCGAAGACTGACTAACATTTCCGGCATGGACCGTCAGTTTCAACGGTCCCCTAAATGTATGTGTCGTGGCAAGTCAAAATTCTAACGGTTCGTTTGAGTAAAATCGCTTCAAACAGACCGTGGGGTCGTTTTGACCCCTAGGGGCAATTAAGGATTAATTTGATGATGAAAACTACGCCACTCTTTTATTTAACTTATGAATTCGCATCAAAATTTTCGATATCTATTACAGATTTTTTATTTTTTACTCTTCAGTGCATTTTTTTAAGTTAAATGAAAGAATTATTTGAAAATTTTTTTATATATTCGTGAGAGAGTAATTGTTTTCAATTTCGTTTATTATTTCCGTTTATTTCATTTTTTAAATATAAGTTATGACTTGCGTCCACTGGAGGAAACTGCTGCACGAACGCGCCAGTAGAGTGGATGAGAGTTGCAGCTACCGAGCCAGTTGATGATTGAGTGCGAAGTGCGAAACATTTAAGTGTCTTTATCAACCCTTTGACCCATACATTTTTCTAGTCTATCATTTTGCTCCTAAATTTGCCCCTTCGCCACAGAACCCAAATGACAAATAAAAATTAAATAATTAATCTCTGAGACTCAATTCCGGTACTCGTATCTTGGTCAAAAAATAACAAAAATTTCATCCAAAATTTATTTATCGAGTCAAACGGGAACCGTGAAGCGGTACTCGAACAATTGCGTAACGGATAATCTGACCACCAAAAACTCCAGGAAAGGATCCTTTTTCTTTTCGGTCCGAAAATTGCTCGGTTTCTTTATCGTTATTCGGGAGAAAGAATGAACGACAAAATTAAAATAATTTGATTTTTAAAAATTAAAATAGTTTGATTGCCAATTTTGATCATTTATTCCACTCCTAAGTTTCTTTCTCAAATTTCACAAAAACCAAAATAACATCAAAACCAAATCTTCATTTTTATTCTCAAATTTTACAAAACCAAAATAAAATCAAAACCAAATTCTCATTTTCGTTCTTCCAAAACAACTCAAAATTACAGTTTCTATCGGGTATCAGACACGAGGGAAACTAATTCTCAAACTCAAAATGGCTCCGGAGAGCACGTTTACTTCTATTCAGGCTCTTGCTACTTTAACTCCTTTTCACTTTACAACAAAAATTCATAACCCGGCCTTGATCCCTGCCGTCCTCGGATAGCGCTCGCCAATTCGATCCAAGATACTTCGGCCCGGCAAAGATCGTACCGAACTGACTTTACTTTTTCTTTTTCAAAAACTCTCGAAAACCTTCACAAGACTTTTCCAACTTAACAAAATGCACCAACGTTACCGGTCGATGACGCTGGTGGGAGCGGGAGCTTGGGCTGGATCAGTTGTCGTCCCTCGGTCCGTACACCTCCGTGGCCTTGTACCATATTCAATCGACTCCTTGATGAATTACAATTCTTCTTTCGCAATACCGGCTACCGTTCCCCTCCACCTCGCTTTTTCCCGTGTCTCGCTTGCCGTGTGTAGCGCTCTGCTCATCGGTGACGTAGCTCGCCGTACCCCGCTTGCCTCGCCTCTCTGCAGCTTGGAGGCCGTTCTCCGTCTTGCTCGGCGTCTCGTAAACGGACCTTCCCTCTCATCGACGACTCGGGCTGACTCCTGGGTTACCCCTCGTACGAATGTTGGGACCCCAAACTCGGTCCACGTCTTCCCATCTGTCAGGTCTCCCATCTCGACGGCACACGCGAGATGAGGACGCTCCTCGGCACGCCGGA
Organism: Telenomus remus; assembly: GCA_020615435.1. Classification (NCBI taxonomy): domain Eukaryota; kingdom Metazoa; phylum Arthropoda; class Insecta; order Hymenoptera; family Scelionidae; genus Telenomus; species Telenomus remus. The sequence goes on from CM036336.1 coordinate 6,307,358, forward strand.
CAAGATTTGGCTGGAGCTGGCGGCTGCAACCACTCGGGCTGGCGCCTTACTAGCAGCATTGATTTAGCCTGCCCGCCGAAGCGGGTGCCCGGAGGTTCGCTAGGCTTAAGAGTTGGTGGTGTGCTAATGCAAATAGGTGGGCAGCGTCTCGTTCTCGTCTCTTGTCTCTCTTCGTCTCTCGTCTCTCTTGCTCTCACTAGCATCAACGGGCTTATCTCGGACCTCGTTCCCGTCTCTCGTTGGTCTTCCGGATCCCTGGGTGGCAAGGGGCAAGCGAGCACAGTACTAAAGTCCGGCTTCCGGTCACAGTTGCCGGGCATTGCTTATCGGGTCCAGCAGTTGGGCGACTGGAACCCTCTCCCATTTTGCCAGCTGATCGTCTGCCGGCTCCCTGGCACGGTTGAGCCAGGGTCCTCAGTGGTCCAGCGGTGAAGCTCCCTCCTGCTCTACCCACACGTCATCTCCCGTATGCTTATCTACAAATCACAAAAACCATTACTATCTTGATCGAAAACCAAAACTCGCAAAAAAAGGGAAATCAAAACTTATTCTGAAACAAAACCCAAGCGCAAAAAAATACAAAAAAACAGAGCCTGAAATATTTTGTGAGACTATTATGCGGCTTATCGGCACTCATACTGTTGTCCCGGAAACTCCGTTCAGATTTTCAATCTAAATATCGGTCCCGTGACGTCACTCTCACATTCGTACTACCGGTAACAATTTAAAGCGAAGTCAGTCGCTCTCTCTCCCACGCATGCATGAGATGGAGGCTGAAACTCACCGACAACCGATGCTCGCCCAAGCTCTCGAGACTGGCTGAAGATGAAATATCGTCACGCGAAACCGAGCAGGTCTCGTAACACGTCCTCGAGAGTCGATTTTTAATTACTCTTTGATTCAAAATTTCCCCTCTAACTAATCCTCGCGTTCCGATTTAATTCCCCCCCCCCCGAAATCTCGGTGTTGCTTTACTTACTCTCGTCCAGACAGGCCGTCCAAAAGACGCCGTGTCACATAATTTATTTAATTCAGTCTTATTTGATAAGTCAATTTAAAGAACTATAACGCTCTTGAATTTCTCCTACAGCAATTTTATTTTTGATTTGAAATGATAAGCTCGCGAATCTCTCCTTGAGCTTTTTTAACTGAACAAGTATGGCTCTCACCAAAACTGTCAGTTTTATCTGATTTTTAATTAATTTCAATTAATTCAAATTTTTATATAAAAAATCGAACGAGAACGAAAATGATGGAAAAAAGAAAAAGAAACAAAAAGAAAAAAAAAATTTGAAAATTAAAAAAAAATGACTTTGACAGCTTTGCTCAAAGTTTGCACCAAGAGCGTCACCTAGCCGTCAGCTTAACCCTCCAAAATTGGCTTTCGCCTTTTTAAAATAAAAGAAATGAATTGATCGCGACTTTCGCCTTCAGCTAAACTATTACCTTTGTTAGGCTCTCGCCTTTGACGCAAAATCCTCTGCTTCGTAGCCTGTTTGAGGTTATCCACCTGGGGCACTGGAAACACGAGGTCGCGCGCGTGATACACTCGGGAGGATTTTTTCAAGCACGGTCTCTCAACCGCAAGTGAAGATTTCGGCCACCTCTCCCACTATTGTGCCTTTTTGGTCGACCTCAGCGCACCAATAGTGAACGAGGTGCCAATTCTCAAAATTCTGCACGATCGTGCAGCGTTTCCCTTACCCTGTTCCCGTCGACCAATCAGAGTGCAGCTCGCACCCGCCCGTGCCAATCAGAAAATTAGAAATGAGAATTTTTTGTTTTTAATTAAATCAAATAAAACAAAGTATCAAAAATGTCTCAGAGTAAATTGTAAATTGTAAATTGCAATCGTCTCAAAGTATCAAAAGAGTCGAAACGTTAAATAAAAACGTGATTGAATATCAAGTTTTGTTATTTCTGTCTGTTAAATTAGTCGTTAATCGAACATAATCAAAATTGTCTATTAATCACGCTGATCACGCTGATGTAAATTGTTTTGCAAAATAATAACTGGAACTGATTTTATTAATGATTGAAGTTGCGAGTTGACAGGTCAGGGCGAGCTTACAAGCGTCAACACACCGGCCGGCGACAACAATCAGCCGATCTTTGCAACGTTGATTCTGATTTAAATATTTGTTTAACTGAAAAAAGTTTGGGTTTTTTGTTTAATGTATATCATAAAATTAGTGTAATTTGATGAATGAAAGTTGTTAACAAGGCTCTCGCCGCAACGCGCATGCGCGTCGGTTGATTGTCGCCGCATACCGTTGGTTATAAATATGGATGGACTTGTCTTTCCGGTCAATTAGGGATGGGCGATTGTCAAAATTGTAACGATTAATCGCTACTCGATTAATCGTTTAATGCGATTATTTGCAATCGATTAATTGCATTAAACAATCGATTATTACAATAATCGAATTATTTTAGAGAGGAAGTTTTTTTATAAATAAGCACTAAAATTTACATTAAAAAAGAACATTTTATTGTGATAATTAATATCTATTAAACAAAACTTTTCTCTCACATCGTTGTATTTATACTTATAAATAAATTGCAACAATTTTGGTCCCACTAAATTGGTCCCACATCTCTTCGCTCAGTGACCCCAACAACGTAAGTTGAGCAGAATGCTTACTCGTTAGCCGACTTCTAGTGTCGGTTCGCACTAACTTGACCACGGAAAACAGCCTCTCACTTGGGACGGAAGTAGCAACAGCGGGCAGATATTTACGCGCTAGTAAATATAAATTAGGGTATTCCAATTTCAGCACTTCCCACGCTTTGAAGGGATTCGTTTCTCTTGACATCACGGGCCTGTTCAGGTACTGCCTCAACTCAACTGACGCCCCGCCAGCGATATCTTCATCATGTACTTGAGACCTGACGTGCTGGTCATGAGTAGACCAAAGACTGTCCTCTACTACCTAATTTTCCGGTTCTGTGTATCTTGGTGACGGCGGTTCTTCGTTTCTGATTCTCTCCATCTCTCTTGTAAGCCAGGTCACACATCTGGCAATTGCTTGTGCATTGTTAAAGTAAACTTTTTTGAACCGAGGGTCCAGTATAGTAGTTCAATCAATCAATTTCACTAAGAACAAACTGTCGCAATTTCTCCCCAAGACTGTTCCCTTCTGTATTTATTCCTTGAATTTTCTGTAAAAAACCATATATTTTGATTAGTAAGATTATTATTACTATTGCCACGATTATTTTGTACTAAATATAACAAACAAAATGAGGAGTTACCTTTTTCAATAAATAAATCATCGGGATCACTTTACTCGCCGTAGTTGTTTTATCAGCTGCCATTTCAGCGGTGGCAAGTTGGAAGGGATGGTAAATTTGTGCAAGAACACGTAGCTCAGTGCCAGTCAGCATGTTGACTTGAGGATGTTCCACGGCGATGCTTCCGACGATGCCTGACAGCTCCAGAAACCGAACAATCATATAATAAATTGAGGACCACCTTGTTGATACCTCTTGAATTAAAGTTAAGCAAGTTCCTTCTTTTTACCCTTGTTCCATCTGCTTTGATCTCAGCTTGTCGGATGCGTCGACACATCGGTTGAAAAAAGCTACAACATCCTTGACTTTTCGTATCAGGGCTGGAATTCCGGGCACATACTCTATTTCATTTTTGTCGGGGTCATTTGGCAAAGTGTACGTTTGCAAAGTGTAGCTGGGAATTAAATTTAACGTGTGATCAAAACACGTTATTGTGTCATTAAAAACAAGACGAGCAGCTTTGACAATATTTGCAGCGTTGTCTGTCACGCAGAGGGCAACTTTGAAAGTATCAATATCCCACTCCTCACAAACTTTTCTCATCATTCTTTCCAAGTATTCACTAGAGTGAGGTTCGGTCAGTTCGTATGGTCGTCTGTCCAAATATCAAATGTCAGTGTTAGAAAGTTTTGCAATTTTGCAACGAAGCCCAGTCCTCACTATTTCATCTTTTGTCTCAAGGGAACGAGTTAAAGTTGTTCTGCTTGGAGGTTTCCACATTGGAACGGCCGTTCTAGAAAAACGGTTGAAACCTGGGTTTTTCAGGTGTTTGTAAAGGCAATTTGTCTTTGCAAACCATGAACAGCAGAGCGTCACTCAGCGCTGCATGACTAGTTCCACCGGCTGAAACGATAAAAAAATATTTTAATAATTTTCTAACAATATACGAGTATCGTATTTTTAATTCACACCTAAATTGAAAATGAAACAATGTGTGTGAAATTATGTATAAATTGAAAATTCAATTTACACTTACATTAAAAATATATACCTTCATATGATTTAGCCTTCTCCAAAACGTTTGCCAACGATTGTTGTTTCCCTGAGGAAGCAGACAACAAACGTTTTCGCTTGACTCGGGCTTGGCTCGGAGTTGTCAATCCATCGACAAGACTATTCTGATTGTCATCATTCTCAACCTAAAATGAACAAATTCCTGTTATCACATTTGTTTACATTCTTAAATCGCCAGAAAACACACATAAAATAGTTTGTTTACACTGTTAAAATCGTTTGAAAACACATTAAAACTGTTTGTTTACATTGTTAAAATCATTTGAAAACACATCAAAACTGTTTGTTTTTGGTACATACAAAAACAATTACCTCATCAGATGTGGCATCAGATCTTGTCTGGACTTAGTCTGGCTTTTTGATACCGTGTTTATTAAGCAAATAGGTCCAAAAGTTAGTCGTGTTACCACATGCCGCCAGTTTTTTCCCACATTTTTTGCACTCAAATTGTTTACTTTCTTCAAGTTTGGTGAAATGCTTCCAAATGTCACTTTTCACAGGAGGAGCCATTCTCACTTTTGCGCCGAACGAGCACTTTTCATTCGAGAACGAGAACTGACGAGAACTGACCATTCAACAACATTGGGAAAAACTAGGGCTCGCCAACATTCAGAACTGATATAGGGTCTTTGGTGCTGCAGTGCTACCAACAAATAGTCTAGTCGTGATAAGAAGTCAGTGGTTCTTTCCGCATAATTTAACGTTGATTATTTTCTTAAAAAATGGAGAGTATAATCAAGAAAATGTTGCCGAAGTTGAGCCCGCCATATCGACGGAGACTGGAAAAACAAAAAAAATGCCGAAGGAAAATTATAATTCATCAAAACATTTGGTTTGTAAAAGCATATGATAATAACAACAAACTGTTTTGTTTATTATTTATGTTTATGTATATATTAAATAAACATAAATAATAAACGAAACAGTTTGTTGTTATTATCATATGCTTTTACAAACTAACAATCAAAATATATATAAACAAACAATATATATATATTTATCCAGGAAACGGAAAGAATACAGAAGTAATTACAGTCGACAAAGACTTATTTGAATCATCTGATGCCTCGTTGAATTCAACTATTGAAAAGCATGAAAAAAGTGAAGAAATCCATTGTAATTTTGATAAGTTTACATTTTTTAACTAAGTTTGCAAATTGTTAATTTGTTTTGATTATGTTGTAGAGAATGAAGAGCGATTACAACATGAGGATACGCAGGAGGAATAATTGCAGCATAAAATTAAATAGATTATATTTAAAAATAAATGTATAAAAATATAAATAATTGAATAAAAAATCGTATAAATAAATCGAATTGCCGATTAATCGGATAAAAACTAATCGATTCCTTTTTTACGATAAATCGTTTTGAACAACCGAATACTCGATTAATCGCGATACAATCGCCCATCCCTACGGTCAATTGATCTAATCAAACGTTACATTACAGAAGTTAAAATTTTTTTGCTTTTTGATGTGTTTTTTTGCTTCATGATGTCTAAGTTCAACAGAAGTTGTCAGAAAAGCGATTAAATTGATCCGTAAGTGGGAAATACTACTATTTTGTATTGTCACCGGAGGTGAACACGTATGAAAAATTTCATTGAGTTTCATTTCGTCTAAGTATGAAAATTTTGCGTTTGAAGATTTGATCAGTCACGATTGAAGTTAAATAAAAGAGAGAAAAAAAAAGAATTAAAATTAATTAAAATGACAAATTTTGGCGTAAGGTTTTGGATGGCCTTTAACAGTTATTATTTCAAAACATATATATTTTGAAAAGTATGCAACTAACTTCACGAAATTGCCGATTTGGTACATTAATAATTTTAGCAATATTTCAGCCAGTCAAAACTCTTTGAAGGAGTTTAAAGGGCGTAATCAGCTGAATTAAGTGCAATACGAATGCAGAAGAACTAATCAAATTTTAAAATACTGCGAGGTATATTGATATCGGTCGGGCGAGAAATGGATATAAGGAAAAGGGGTTATAATCTGATTTTTTCCGATAGAGTTTACCGATACAATGCAATGTTAAGTAGCCAAAAAAAGTGCTCGGAGGGCCGCACGCTTCACTTTTTTACTTTTGAGAAAATTCGTTTTTAAAATGTTTTTCTAATAGAGAATATTAAAAAAAATATCTAAAATATAAAAAATGTCTAACATTTGAAAACTTTTGCCACTTTCTGGACAGATTAAAGTTAAAATTATTCTCGTATTTTGACAAATATTATTGTAAAATCTTCGAGCGCGCCCAGAGGGCGCGCCATAATTCCCCTAGTATAGAAAAAGCAGAAAAATAGCTTAGTAAAAAGAAAATATCTATAGGTATAATGATGTTAAAAAGAAGATAAAAATTAACGAAAATGCTCGCTGATGAATCGAAAACAAAGTTATATATTTACTCTATGTCACGGCTCACAGATAATGACGCGATAAAAATAGTCACAAATAACTTTTGCCAGCTGTCACAAACAAGCCCCTCGATGAATTCTTAAAATTAATCACTTGTCAACATGAAATTTTGACAAGAAAAATGAATGCAGTCAATAATTAGAAAAATCATTTGTAATTTTTAATCTAATGATTTTATTTATGTGGAATCAGTCTAGTCTGATCTAACATCTAGCCGTACTACTTCTAGTGAAAAAAACACCTGTAACAGCAGTAACATGATGATCAGAGATTTGAAAGTTGGTTAGCACTTCAGCGTTATGTAAATTTTTAACGACAAATGAAATACAATCTTTTGAAGAAAGCAAATGTGTATATAAGATCAATCGTCGGCAATATTTAAATGGCTGAGTAAGCGACCTTTATGGTGTTTCAGCATCGATTTGTTTGATTAATGTCACGTCAGTTACAAGTTGAAAGGCTAATTAGGAAACACGGCAGTATCTCTGGCCAAGTACCTCCTTTTCATTTATAAAAAAATGAGAAAAAATACGACCGAAATCGGTCGTGAAATCGACCGAAATCAAAATTGAGTCTACTCGTTTGAACGTGAAAAAAGTCAACAATGACGCCATCTGACTTCCGACGAACTGTGACAGTGACAGGGCCCGCGCGCACGAGGTGCAGCCAAGTGAAGTGCGACTGACATCGCAGTGACTCCGTGCCCGTCCGTTGCGGGTCCGAGCCAAGCGACGGTCAGTAATCAACCAAGTTATCGCTTGGGTGACACCTATGTTTGCGTCAAATTTCAGTGGGACTTGGCCGATCCCCGCGACGAACTTGACACAACCAAGTTTTTTTTGCGTGTTGAAAAAACGTAAAATAGCAAAACAAATTTTTTTCTGTTTTCGCCAGGCACGTTTTTCAACTCTGGCACGCATAGCTTTCTTTTTTTATTAATAGATTATTTATTGATCCTATAGCAATTCATTTATATGAATTTATGTATATAAATGTTTATTAGCGAATGTTGCTTCGAAATATAAATGTTTATAAACAAAAATTAAAAAACAAATTCCTAATTTCAAACAAATGTTGATGAACAAATGGATGTTTATAAAGGAATGCTTATAAACAAATGTTGAAAGTGAAAAAACAAAACTATAATTAGTTAACCACAAACTTTTTTATCCAAATCTTGTGAACGAAAAAGATATACAAAGAATGTTTGTATCAAGAATATTTACAAAATAAATAAAAGAAAAAGTAAAGGAAAAAGATATTTTTTCGTGAAGAAATTAAGTTATGGCATTTTCTTTCGGTCGGTTCTATAGTCCGGAACCGAATCGAACTGCAGATGAGAACTAAAACAGAACCAATGTAGGGAAGTGTAGGAAAAATAACAAAGAATTTGAATAGAATCGATTCAATCGAAGTTTTTTTGTGTGGTTGTGTGACGGCTGTAAAGTAGTCCTACGGCATGCACTATATAATTATTATTCATGAGTTCTGATTTGGTTCTGAAAATTTGACATCGATTATACTCCAATATACTATTTTTCTACGTTGGTTCTGTTTTTATTCCATGTATGATGTCGATTTGGTTCCGTTACTAGTTTGGCTCCGGTTTCGAACCACAGAACCTAGCTAGCAAAACCGACCAAGGGAAAATGTAAAAGTTCTTAAAAGCAGTTCTATCAAAACCAAAAACAATAATTAAAAAAATAATAACATGAATCAGAATTGACGAACTTCAATTAACAAATATTCTCTTATACACGCAAAGATGAATGTAATTTATTTTACTTTTTTTACTACTAGAAGGACCGAGATACAGATTTGTCTAATTTTGAAACTCAGATTGCAATAACTCTTACATTGTTAACCAAATAATCCGTTCAATTTTTTTTATGCGATTGTTATTTTTGTAAGTTATGTGATATTTAAATCTCAATTGAGGTCGAAATTGGGCGTTAAAAAAAACTTTTCCACCATGACCACCATGACGAGGCGGTCTCTGGCACAAGAAACAACGCGCGAGGGGGCCCGAGGTTAAGCCGAGGGTACCCGAGAGCGTTGTTTCTTGTGCTGACGACCGCCTCGCGAGGTGGTCCTTCGCGGTCTTTGTTAAGAAATATACTATTTAGATTTAGACGGTGCAAAAAAATTTTATTCTGAATTTTGTGGCACACCCTTGGAAAAGCACGGTATGTTTTCGACTTGTTTGGAGTCCACAGAGTACAAAAAAAATGATCCATAGGTGGGCCACGAAAATCAAAATAATTTTTTCCGTCCGAGTGCGCCGTCCGAGTGGACAATCTTTCTGGATTTGCTCATATATCGCCACGCTACAGTCTCATGTGTATAAGGTTGATTAAAATTCTTAATAACAATACAATTTATGTCAAACATCTATGTCTTACATTGATTATTCAAGCATTGCTTAATTAGACTATAATTGAAAAACTGATATTTTCAATAAATATTAACGTAAAACACGAGTGAACAAATTTGTCCTTTTGGTTCTTCGAAGCAGAAAAGTATTTCAGTCCTTCTGGTGTTAAAAACATAAATGATGCAACAAAAATGTCTTATATTGTTTAATATATTAAATCTTCAAAAATATGAAGATTTTTGTTACATTTTTCTTGATTTGGAAAAATAAATCAAATATATTTTACTCGTTTTTACGTGCATTGAAATAATAATTGAAAATGTTTGTTGCTGACCCACATTGTTGTTACAATGATTGTTACAAATCTTGATCGAATAATAACGATCCAATAATCAATAAGTTTCCAACAACTTTCAATACATCGAAAAATCATTTATTTTTAACAAGAAGAAGGAATTGCGAGGAATCACGCCGCAAGTATTTATTAAAAATTGGAAAACGAATTTTTTACCTAACAGAAAAATCTGATCACCGAGTGATATTCAATTTTTTGACAATTTTTTTCTACGCTTTTTTCAATGATAACGACGTATTATTACAAGAGAAAGTCAAAAAATCTTTCTCGCATCTTAATGTTAGACACTCATACATTAAAATTCTTTTAAACTCTTTTTAGAACTCTTTGAAACTCTTTGAAACTCTTTGAAACTCTTTGGTACTCTTTGGAACTCTTCAAAAATCTTCGAAACTCTTCGAAACTCTTCGAAACTCATTGCAACTCTCTCAAACTCCTTAGAACTCTTCAAAATTCTTGAAAACTCATCAGAGAAGTTCGCGCTTTCCAAATGTTGATCAACAAATGAATGTTGATAAACAGAATGAATGTTGATAAACAAATGAATAATAATAAACAAATGAATGTATATATATATATATATATATATATGTAAACAAACGAATAATGATAGACAAATGAATGTATATAAACAAATAAATAATGATAAACAAATAAATGTATATAAACAAATGAATGTTAATATATGAATGAATGTTGATAAACAAATAAATGTATATAAACGAATGAATTTTGATAAACAAATGAATGAAGATAAACAAATGAATGTTTATAAACATAAAGGGATCCGAAGGTCGGCTAGCCAGGTGTCGCACTCATCGTGGGACATCGACCGCCGGAACAACAGTCATCAGTTCCTGACCTAGGATCATCTCCAGATCAGCAGGGGATAAGCGTGCAAACCCTGGGCGCCTCGGACTGTGATTGCTCAATGAAGTTAACCCAAGTCTCCTCTCCGAACACCTTCGAGAACGAGAAATCAAGATACAGCTACATCAGTCTCGTTATCGCCAGAATCCATGATGTTGTGTTTCTGTTCCATAGCGCTGCTACCGGTTTTCGCGAAGCTGCTGCTGTTACTATCGAGCTGTACCGAAAGTTTATTAAAAAGGACTCGTTCTCCAAGTCAAGGGATGACTTCCCCGGATTGGCCGATCTCTGCCTACTTAATGAGAGTAAAACGTGTGCCTACGACGAGCTTAGAAGTGTTCCCGAGTGGCCTGTCTCGTGGCCAGCCATCCTTGTTTTAAAACCTACAACGAGCCTATAACCTATGGTCATAGACGTACGAATGATTGCATAGGGGCCATAACGAAGGAGTCAGTACTGTCCAGGATAGCCAAGGATAAACGATTGGGACATCAGCGAGAACAGTTTGATGAAAGATCTACCACCGAAACCGACAACTACCACACAACAAGAATTTGAAGTTGAAAGAGGAAGAAGGGGTGCGCGCGCTGAATTTGATATGAGCTACCGGTATCGCAACTTCGCAACAAGGAGAACTGACTCTCTCTCAAAATTCGACCAGCGACCTGTGCGGACGACTTCTGCTTTGCTCGAGGGACCTCCCGAGGCCGGACCTTTTTCCAGCTACCGAACTACCGTGCGAACCTGCGTTGGCCGATCCAAGATCCAGGGCCTAGTTTTTTTGAGTTTACTGCATTTAGATTCTGTGAATTTGTTCCTTTTTGTTTTTTTGAGTATAAAAGTTTTGTACAGTAAATTAAATTCAGTAAAGTTCAGTAATTTTTCGTTTGAGATGCTGCTTGCTGGGTAGTTGACTCGTGTTAAAGTCCTAGCAAAGTTTAGTTTTAGTTTATCGCATTGACATGAAGATTAATGTAACATTTTTGATGATTTCATTAGAATATAGATTGTGTAAAGATTTTAAGTTTGGACTATCCGAGTTTATGCAAACCTCTCAGAGAATTTGGCGCTTTGCGATTGTTGACCGGTTTCCTTGTCCGTATCGAATTATGATGATTCTGTATGAGACACTTTTGTATTGTCGAGTAATTTAGTTTTTGAAAGGTCAATAAATCGTAAATCCGCTTATGTGATGTGTTTTGATTCTTTTCCTTGGTGCCACTCTAAGATCCTTGCCTGGCTTCTGATTGTTAGATTCCGTTTAGGACCACGAGTGGAGTTAGTCCGCTACAACCGGAATTGTCCCGAGTATCGCTATCGCCAAATAACATCTTGCTATCGGTTAAGGGAGAAATAGAAAGTGCGGAAGCGCAGTGCAAGAGGCTTGGTGAATCTTGCTGCGTGGTTCTAAGTTTAGTTGAGTCATTTGTGTTGAGTTTTGAGTTTGGTGGAAAGACCACCTGGCGATCCTAGACGTTTGGATAAGTAAAATCTTTCTGTTTTAAGGCCCGGGTAGCCGTCGATATCGGGAGCGGCAGTTATAACGGTTGGCGAGGGGTTTCGTGACCCGCGCAAAATTGTCACGTCACAATATATAAACAAATGAATGTTGATAAACGAATGAATGTTGATAAACGAATGAATGTTGATAAACAAATGAATATTCATGAAAAAATGTTGATAAACAAATGAATGTTCATGAAAAATGTTGATAATCAAATAAGTGTTTATAATATGTTGATAAACAAATAAATAAACCTTTATAAACAAATCCTAATGAATGAAAAATGTTCAATCAATTCAATGTTTATTCATAAAAAATTTTTATTAACAAATTAACATTATGTTCGTTTATACTTGAAGAAATGCCAATAAAAAATGTATGTTTATATTACATACATTTATTTTTTATAAACAATTGTAAATAAAGAAATGCATTCTCATAAACCAACGTTAATAAAAAAGTCCATGTGTATAATGAAATTATATGAATGAATGTTAATTATAAAATGAATGTTTATCAACAAATGTTTATTAATAAATGCATGTTTATAAACAAACATTAATAAACAAATGAAGTTTCATGAACAAATCTTTATAAACAATTTAATGTTCATATGTAAATGTTAATAGTCAAATATATGTTAATAAATATATTTCAATATCAATAAATGATCAAAAACGTATATAAGAAATGAAATTTGAAAAATAAATTAATGTTGATAAATAAATTAATGAGATGGCCTAATACTTAAATAAATGTTATGATATCTATTAAAAATTTAGTAAAATTGATTAAAGTGGCCAAGTACTCGAATAAATTTTATAATATAAAAAATTTGTTGGTCCATCCATTCTTAAAAAGTTCATCACAACCTGAAGTTGGTCGAGGTAATACTGTGTGACGTCAGATAACGGTACAACTCTATATTGACATGAAGTTGGCTATCCCCACAGAGAAAAAGTTCATGACCTCGTGAATTGGCTACTGTATCGAATCGAATCGAGAGCAGCCAACTTCACTTTCGTTCTTTTTTCCTGATTGGCTGATTTCGGAACGCGGGTTTTTCAAACAATGTTAATTTCTTTTTTGGTCAAGAAATTAATGATATCGAATCGCAAGCTTAAAAAAAATTTTTTTCCTTTTGTTTTTCGAAGAGATTATCGACTTTTTTGATTTCTTAAATTGGCTAATAGCAAGATTACATAACGTATAACAAACGAGAAATGTCATAAAAAAATGAGGATCATGTTCTCGAACATTCGTGGAAAATTGCTTTGGTTTGATATTTCCATTTTATTTGTTTTTTTTTATTATTTAACTTTTGAGAATACCAACATAAGAAATCAAATGAAAACAACAGCTTTTGATTAAAAATTTAATTTAGTATTGAGTGTGTTTCGCTACCAGTTTTGTAATAGCATTTTTGAGACGAGTTTAAAATAGCATATTCTCCGCAAAATGTTATGATTAAATTTTTTCACCGTTGGAGTAATATATACTTCTTCTGTTAAAAATTTACTTGACAAAATATTTCTGCTAATTTCTAGAATTTCATCTAGAAAAATGGTTTGACGTAAAAATATCAAATTTGTTTTAATTAACAAAAATAAAAATTTGCAAAGAGTCACTACAATTTTAAAAAATCTGAATATCAAAAATTCCCGAATATTTATGCGCGATCTTTTCAGTTTAGATTGATCAAAATAAAAATTCACGCGCGGAGCACGTAAACCTATATCTAGTATATTCAAAATACACATTCTGGGTAATTTCCGCGGTCATTTCGAATTTCAAATCAGTTAAATTTATTGAAATTTAATTTTAATTGATATAATTTCATTTTAATTTTTTATTTAATAAACTGTTTATTTCAAAATCTGTTGAAACGGGGGCTTGACCTGTTCCTTGAGAGAGAGCATTCAGTAGATTTTCGACCGTTTGTATCGAGCGAGCCCGAGATCACGCCTGGCCAATCACGTCGCGGCGCCGCCTTGCGCCAAGCTGCGCGCGCAGTCCCTGTAGGGAATGATCGAGCAGTACGGCGCAAGCCGGACATCTTGTATACGAAGCCAAGCGGAGAACGACGCGTCTCTTGTAAATCGGCGTTTTAAGTTGTAAGTTACGCGTTTCCGAGCCTGAGGTTGGTCAGAATTGCCCACCCGAATGTGGGCAACCTGCTTACAGAATTGTGAACCCGTGACCGAGGACCCCGATACGATGCGAAACTTTTGAGTTGGGATCAAATATTTTGGAATAGAAATAAAAATATTTTGAATTGAATTAAAGCATTTTGAATTAAATTAAAATTTTTTGAGTTGAATACAAAATTTTTTCAATTTCAGATTTTGGTTTATAAGTTCAAAACTTGACTTTTGTTTGTAAAGAGTGTTTTGAGTTCACATTTATAAATTTCCGAGTAGAATAAAATTTTTTTTCATGTAAATAAAATTTTGTTTCCAGTTACTGAACTAGTTTAAAATTTTCTGAGCCGATTTAGAGCATAGTTTGAAATTGCTAAGCCTCTTTCACACTTGTCCCGTGCCACGATGAGGCGAGTTGCAACCGCGAGCAGGTTCCTTAGAGAGCCTGGCAGTTTGCGAATGTTTTGACGACTCCGAGTGTAGGCCAAGCTTTCAGCCTTGCCTGTCTATGTGATGAGCTGGTTCGCGACCAGCTTTTTGTATTTATGATTCAGAAGTTTGATCTGCCCAACTTATGGGCGTTCACCGAAGTGAACCTCGACTTCAAAATTAAAATTCGTGTTTCACATTTAGGATTAAGATTTGATTCGTGTTTTGAATCGTTTTGAAAATGAACCCCCCTGTTGTATCGAATTTAAATTTCAATACTGTCGAGTTTTTTTGAGTGTTGCGAGAGAGAGTGAGTCGGATTGGGCTCACCATGGACCCCAGCTGCCTCACCGCTGACCAAGCCAAGTATTGAATGAATTGGAATAACGATCACGAGAGACGAGCCTTTAGATTAAGACGATAATTTTGATTTCAATTATTTGTTTTGATTTAACCTGACCTATGACTAAACTGAAACTAAACCCTTTTCTAATATACGATATGCACGGCGATCCTGCAACGGATCTTATTAACTGATTCGTTCTGCCCGTCCTGCATTTACCCCGATTGACCCTTTTTGTCAACCCGACCCGATACGAGTTAGTTCATCCCGACCCGAAGCCGAGCTAATTCACCTCGAACATTTGACAAAATGGATCTCCCTGAACCGTTCTTAGCCTCCCTGGTTCCCGGCTAAGTGAACCGGCTAGAACCTTTTGAACTTATTCAAGTACTCGCACGTTACAAGCTGAGCTGTCACGGCAACACAGGAGTGTTGCGGAACCGACTTGAACGCTATTTTTCGGAGCGCCGCTTCGAACAAGGCGGGCTTTTACGTGAAGATGATTGGATTCGAGATCCTCAACAATTCATCGCAATTATGCACGGGCTATATGAAGCTGGATTGGAGCTGTCTCATCAGACACTTGCCGATCCGACCCTGGGCATTCAAGAGGACTCCATCGAACGAGCCTTGACGGCCGCTAATATTTCACAGCACAGCACGATGAATGAAGAATTACCTCTGCCGCCGCTCTCGTCGAGACAACGGAGGGCTGCTGAAATAAGGGCCAACCAAGAAAGGCTGGACATGGAAAGGACGCTTCGGCAAGCCAGACACACTGTGACGTTTGCTGAACAAGTTATATCCGAAGACGAAACCCAAGGCGTCGCTTCCAACGCCGCCCTCAACCCTGACGCCCAGGCTTTTGAACCGCCTGGCGCTTGGAGTCTAGGACCGCCAAGTGATGACCAAGTTCTACCGCCGCCTCCAGCTGCTCTCACAGTTGGGGCAGCAACGATGCCCGAAGTCAACAATGTTATGTCGCGCCCAGGACTAGGAGCGACCACCCGGCGTCCAGTCTCGGAACTCACAGTCGATGAGACTGCCCGTCATAACCCCCGCTATTCGGATTTCAGGATACATCGCGGGGCACGGTTGCCAGCTTCGACGCCTGCATCTAACACCAGGATCGACAACGCCACTTTGGCCGAGACGTTGATCAGCGTGATGCAGCCTGAATTAGAAGCTGGAAAGTGACATTTGAAGATGGATCACAAACAGCTGCTGAGGAGTTTTTAACTCGACTCGAAGACCTACGCCTGGGAACACCCGTTACCGATAAGGACTTATACCATGCTTTGCCGGACTTGCTCAAGGGTACGGCCAACCAGTGGTATCACCAGGAACGTGAATGGTGGGCAACTTGGGCCGACTTTTTAGTCGCGTTCAAGGAACGATACGGAGATTCTCGCTTACAGAAGAAGGTCCAGCGAGAATTAGAAACAAGAACACAAGGAACAGGCGAGCCAGCGAGGGATTTTATCACACAATATCAACAGCTGCTCTCTTACGTTCACCCGCCACTCTAACTGGAAGTTCAGCTCCATTGAACACACAAGAACCTACGACCCGAGTTCAAAAGGAGCGTGCGTAGAAACAAGTTCACCACGTTCAGAGAGCTCTTCAATTTGTGTCAGCAATGGGAAGACGACGAAGTGGAGAGCAAGAAATACAAACCGCCTCCACCGCCAGAAAATTGTGAATTCCCAGAGCTCAGTTTTCACTATACGGGCAAGCCCAAGGATGCATCGGCACCGGTGAGAACCAACGCCGATTGAGCCAATCCCGTTACCCGAAATCCCGAAACCAATGCCGTTGAGCAGGGCTCAACGAAACCGAAGATCACGCAGGGCCAACAGTATGGAGGGGTTAAGCCGAAGGCTACCGCCGGACCAACTGTCACTGCCGCCCTGCAAACAAAGTCGGCTGGAACAGCAGGCTCAAAATCGAGAAAGGACAACTACATGAAGAAGGAGGAAGCGCCAAAACCGGACGAGGAGGAAAAGCTCGCCCCACTTCGCCCCTTCACCATGAAATGTCACAACTGCCACCAGGTTGGACATTTACAACGAGAGTGCCCTCAGGACAGACGCGGCGATTACTGCACTAAGTGCGGCTACGATAGAGCGCCGTATAAATCCTGCCCTGAATGCCATCCGCACCAGGGAAACTAGCCTGGCAGCGGAAGGAACCGGGTGCCCCCGCTGCCCCGAAAGCGAAGCCAGGCGAAGTGTCTGGCGAAACGATGACGCAGTCAAACCCGGTAAACGCGGAACCTGTTACACCGGTTCTCGGGCGTCACTACACCTCTACGTTTGACGATCGTCCTTACGTAAACCTGATGATCTCCACGAAGAAGAACCCCACGAAGCCCCGAAGATTACGCACACTGTTGGATAGTGGTGCAACCCCTTCATATCTTGGCGCGCAAGGATATGAAATACTTTCCCCAGAAGAAATAACGAGATACGAAGGCAAAATGAAGAAGCTCATTTAGGCAAACGGAGCTGAGGAAGAAGTCCTAGGAGAAGTCACACTTCACGTGGAATTAGCTGGCCAACGAACCCCGCTAGACTTCAGGATCTCCAAGGCTCTACAATACGAAGCTGTTCTCGAAGTAGATGCGCTTAAACAGCTCAGTTTTACGTTAGAGTTCTACCCAGAGGGATGGACCCTCCACCACTCGACCTTCCAATCAGAATCACCTGCAACGCCTGTCGCCCGGCCGGAGACGGACGTCTGTGGATTGATTGGCACCGAGCCCCGTCAAAGGGAAATCCTCCGTGGCATTCTCCAAGAGTTTGTCAAACCGGGGGAAGAAACCAAACTTGGTTTAACGAATACAGCGGTCCATCACATTGATCTCATCGATTCTGAGCCATTCCGCCAGAAAGTGCGGCCTGTATCCCCCAAGGTACAAGAAGCGATGTACGCCGAAGTCCGAAAAATGCTGGACCAGAAGATTATCAAACCGAGCACGAGTGAATGGAACAATCCAATTGTTATGATCAAGAAAAAGTCCGGCAATTACCGACTTTGTTTGGATTTCCGTCGACTGAATCAACTGTCCCACGGAAATGCCTATATGTTACCGAACATGACTTGTATTTTGGACCAGCTGAGAGAGACAAAATACTTGTTTAAAATTGATTTGAGCCTGGCCTACTACCAAATTCCGCTGGCCAAACACTGCCGAGCTTATACGGCTTTTAGTGTACCCGGCATGGGCCATTTTCACCACACGAGAATGCCCTATGGGGTTAAAGGAGGCCCAGCGACGCTACAACGACTGATGGATAAAATATTTGGGCCTGAATTAATGCCCAAAGTGTTCTTTTATAAGGATGATGTAATTATCGCAACAAACACGTTCGAAGATCACATGAAGTGTTTACGAGAAGTTTTACAACGATTACAGAACGCTGGACTGACGATAAATCCGGAAAAATGCGACTTTAGTGTTCCCGAACTCAAGTATTTGAGATACATTTTAAACGCCGAGGGATTGAGGCCTGATCCTGAAAAAGTTACACCGATCGTCGATTATCCAGCTCCGTGCAACGTGAAACAGCTCCAAAGTTTTCTAGGAAAGGCTGGTTGGTACCGGCGGTTCATCGAAAAACTGTCAAAGTTGTCTGAACCCCTACTGAGACTGATCAAGAAGAAAGTTCGCTGGAAATGGTATGCCGGTCAACAAAAGGCTTTTGAAGCAATTAAAAAAGCCTTGCAAGAAGCTCCGACGCTCGCCCGACCAGACTTTACTGTTCCCTTTTGCCTTCAAACTGACGCCAGCGGTATTGGGCTGGGCGCAGTTTTGACGCAGTGCATCGATGGTGAAGAACGAGTAATTGCTTTTACCAGCAGATCGCTAAGCAAACCAGATCTGAACTACTCGGCAACCAGAAGTTTACCAGAAGTTGGCGATCCAGAAGTTGAGATGTTATCTGGAAGGATACCATTTCACCGTAATTACGGACCACAGCTGCCTGACGTGGCTTTACAAGATCAACGACGCCACGGGCCGGCTTGCCAGATGGGCTTTGAGGCTCCAAGCTTACGACTTCAACGTTAAGTACCGAAAAGGCGCTTTGAATAAAGTGCCTGATGCTCTTTCTAGGATGTACGAAGGTGAACCAGACGTGGTGAGTGCCTTAGAAAATACCGATGACTATTGGTATGTTCGACGTATTAAGACCATCCAGAAAGATCCGAAAGTCTACCCCAACTGGAAATACGAAAACGGAAAGCTGTGGTGCCACAAACCTGACCGTCTATTGGACATGATTGTCGACGATCTGAGTGCTTGGAAGATGGTCTTGCCCGAGGAGCAGCGACTGAAAATCATTTTGCATTCACACGATTTGCCTTCTTCAGGACACTTAGGAGTCGATAAAACGTATGCTCGAATCGCCCAGCATTTCTTTTGGCCCGGCATGTACAAGGACATCGCCGATTATATTCTTAAATTCTTTGCAGTAATTAATACACATCTCAGAATTTCTCCTTTGCTCCTGAAAAACCTCACACCCTTATACACATTTTCTTATCTACACAAACACACTCTTTTGAAATCAGTTTGATTCCAACGTTAGAACAGTTTGCAACACAATGACAATTTTTAGAACACTTGACAAAAACTTTACGTTGGATATCCATGTATTAGAATTATTTATTAAAAACATGGACAAACAATCTTTCTTTTTTCAATCAGGTTAGAATTTTTATTTTATATTTTTTATTTATTTCTCGCAAGCACCAAGTTAGTCGTTTAAATCTGTTTTTTTGACATTTTTGTTTTTTCATTATTTGTAGAATTCTGATGAGTACTCACACCAAGAGTCGAAACGTTAAATAAAAACGTGATTCACTAACAAGTTTTGTTATTCCTGTCTGTTAAATTGGTCGTTAATCGAACATAATTTGAAGATACACAGACGTAAACAAAAGCAAATTGCAAAATAGATTCATTAATTATTTTGTATAACCTTTTTCGTCCTTACAATTTGTTTATCCAAACAATTCGGAAAAAAAATTTTAACTAACTCATATAGTGCAGCGAAGCTGACGCCCGAGCGAAGCGAGAGTGCTCAGCTAGTGTTTCAGATAAACATGAACCCGAACGAGATGGGCATACCAGCGATGGAGCTGTGGCTCCGGAGACGAAATTAATCCACGACGATTGCTCATTACAATCTAGTGGTGGCGACGTATCGAGCCGCTGGGAACGCCGAGCCGCTGACGGAGTTATCGAGAAGCTACGAAGTCAAAGACCTGTGTCGCAGCCTTCACAACTCGTTCAGCAACCCTCGTCCAGCCCAGCCGTCACCACGAAACGATCCACCGCCAGGCATGAGTCGCCCGGCAGTAACCCTGACCGAACCCTAACAAAACAAACCGAGCCCGGCAACGACGAGCAGCCCCAACAAGGTCAGCTGCTCCAAATCGACAAGCCCAAACAACAAAGAAGCTCTAGCCAAAATGTTCAAAAGGCTAAAGCAACGAAAAGGAAAAGAGGGCGACCGCCCAGACAGCCTCGCCCTCCTTCGCCTCCGCCTGTCCCAGCAAAAAGAGGCCGCGGCCGTCCCCCTGGAACAGGAAAGAAACAGATCGCCGCCCGAAATAACGACGAGCCCCGAAGAGGACGAGGACGTCCTCCAAATCGACCTCGACGAGGAAGACCAGCCGGACAACTGGCTGCAATCCGAGAAAGTAAAGTGTCGAACCCTGCCCGAACCCCGAAGAGAAAAACGAGTTTCCTGGAAGACAGGAATTGTCGAATCTTCTGCTCGCCAGTTCTAATCGCCGAACGAACAGGAGGGACGAGCAGCCCGCAACTGGACCCTGCGAATGATTCGCGACGAACGAGCCATAGAAAATGCTTTCCAGTCACCGTCGAGAGCCCTAGATCCAGTGTGGGAAGACCCCGAGCCCGTCGAAGAAGTTCCAGCAGTTCAAGCCCGATTGGAAACCCAGCCGAACGCTGGTCGAGAAGCTTCCAGTCAGGTCAGAATCCACCGTGTTACAATGGCATTACATTGCGACGACGACGATGACGGCTGGGACGACAACGCTGCGCCACCTGTGGCACCAACAAATCCACCATTATGGCGTGGACTGGTTCCTTCAGGCGGTGTGGCCACCCCGAGACACGAGCCATCAGCAACCCCGAGACACGAGCCATCGACTGCCCCGAGACGAGAGCCATCGGCAATTGTACCCCCGAGACAACCAGTTGCTTTGGTACGAGACATGTTTCCAGGACGAAGCCGTGGAAACGTAACAACAAGGGGCCGAGCAAGGCGTGGAAACAAACCCAAGTGGATGCGCTGCGTGGAATGTTTCCGTTGGGGAAATCAAACCCAGGACTGCTCATATCATGGCCTAGACGAACTGCCGTGCCGAGTTTGCGCCTGGCGTCCAGTACGAACACCAGACCGAGCAAGAGCGCGAGCGCGATGGCCCTGGCTGGCCGACGCCAACCCAGTCAGACCCACCACGTTACACTGTAATTAATTGAAATTCAATTCTTTTTTAAAATTACTGATTTTTTTCAATAAAATAAATATGAAGAAGTATGGAATTATGATCATATATTATTCAATTGATTTGTAAAAACTTTAGCTCAACATAAAATCGTCGAGGTGATCATTTGTAGCGATATGTAGTTCAATCGATTACGCGCTATAATTTGAATATGAAACTTTGTAATATTTTAACTTCAAATTAAAATAACTATTATCGTGTGTAATAATCATTATTACAGAATCAAAATATTTATAAGTGTACCGGTGAATGACAATGTTTTCATAATTTTCTGATGTTTAATGATTGAATGTCTTTAAGGGGGTACGACACTTTGAATAACAAAGATTTTACGTCAAATTGAAAGTTCAATATTATGAACAATACTTTTCCAAAACAAATGAAACTTTTTTTATTCATAAATACAATCATTAAACTTCAATTTAACACATGAACGAAGTAAAAACAATCATAACAAAGTATATTTATTCAACAAATGGGTTAAGCTCCTCGCGCAGGCTGGCCGCTAACTTTCCGGGGACATTTGTTTTGGAAAAGTATTGTTCATAATATTGAACTTTCAATTTGACATAAAATCTTTGTTATTCAAAGTGTCGTACTCCCTTAATACTAAAATTGTAACTTTTAGCATAACTTTTGGGTCAATGTTTTAGTTTAGGATAAAAGATTAAAAAATATGTTTGTTCAGAGACATTTTTTTTCAGGCGAGCCATTCATAAGCTAACTAACGTACTTTACGAGAATTAACTTCAGAACGTTACATATTGCAGAATTGATTTAAAAACGAACCCTAAAATGTCTAGGCCAGACATTCAAATAATTTATGTCATTCATAATTAGTTAAAAATGAAAACTTTTGATCAGTTGTAGTTTTCAAATGCTTCCCATAGCTGTTTTAAGGAGAAACATACGAGCGCTGGAGGAAGTGTCTCCTGCTGCATTGTTAAAATTGGCAGGGTTCCAACTTTGAAAAATGAACATGAGCCAATTTTTTTTAGATTTTCGATAGACGGGAATAAAAGATGACAAATTTTTGCGTAAGGTTTTGGATGGCTTTTGACAGTTATTATTTTCAAACATATTTAACAAAATTTGCAACTAACTGTACAAAATGCCGATTTTGGTACATTAATAACTTTAGTAATATTTCAGTCAGTCGAAACTCTTTGAAGGAGTTACATTTAAAGGGCGTACTCAGCTGTGAATGAGCGTTTACCGATAAAGTAGAATTTTGAAAAGCTAAAAAAAGGGCTCGGAGGGCGATACGCTCTACTTTTCTATGTTCGAAAAAATTTGTTTTTAAAATGTTTTTCTAATAGACAATATTAAAAAAAAATCATCTAAAAGTCGAAAAAATTATGCAAAATTTTGCCACTCTCTGGATAGATTGAAGTCAAAATTATTCACATATTTCGATGAATATTATTGTAAAATCTTTGACTTAAAACGGCAGGTCAGGTCAGCGCGCCCGGAGGGTGCGCCATAATTTCCCTAGTCATGTAAAAATTTGGAAAGAATGAGTACATTACGCAGTTTCGTTCTGTCTATAATCAGAACACCGTGACGCGTATTAGCAGTTACAGATAACAAAAAAGGCAGAAATATATTTACCGAAATTTTTTGGTTTATAAAGCTAATTTCAGGTACTTGTCGAGCCACGGCGTCAATGTCAAGAAACCTAAGTTTTAACTAGTGAATTCTAATTTTTTGGGGGTTACATGAATTGTTCTATTACTCAAAAATTCCTAATACTTTAGCAGACAAGTTTGAATATTTTATTCCGGTATTTGCTGCGAAAAAATGGCTGTTTAGTTTCGAAGAGAGTAGATTCGTGTTTTACTTTTGAAATTGGTAGAAAATTTTTGTTTTCAAATTTTTTATTTATTTCAGTAGTTATCCAACAGTAAAACTGTTCCGCTAAGAATTATTGTCATTATTATAGAATTATTGTCAATTTTTGGAACATATAATGATATTTGCATTTAAATGACAATAGTCAAATATTGACGAATTTTGAAGACTTTCAATCAATTGTAAACTTTACTACTGGTAGGAGTGAAGAAAAAATTAAGAAATTCTACAAATTTTGCAATTAGACATGAATAGGTTTGATTCTTAAAACATTAATTTTTGCGAAAGCATTTGACAGCGTTGTTGACAGCTGTCAAAATTTTTTTTCGAAATAAAAATTTTTCATTTACTACTTTAAAAACTTGTAAAAAAACCACATATAATGATTATGTTTTGAAGAAATTGGAAATAAAGCAATTTCCTCAGTAGTTGACAGAATTTTTGACAGCTGTCATCTGTCAAAACGTGTTTTTGACCTCAAATTCGAGTTCAGCGACCCAAAAAACCATATAGAAACATGTTTTTGTTCCTTTTTTTTTGGATTTTTAAGTGTGCCCTTTTTTATGTAGGCCTAAATAACATATCTTTAAAATTCGATTTTTACTAAAATTGGATTATCGCGAGCTACAAGCGTCCAAATCAGGACCAACCACCGCCATTTTGAAGGGCTATAAAAGATCTTTCAATGCTATTTAGGCCGCAATTTTTGATACAGTCTGATCCGAAATACAGTGGACTTAATCATGCAAAATAGCGATTTTTTACGATTTTTTTGCATTTGAAGCTACTTTTCGTTTGTTTTTACTGTACAAAAAATCTGAAAAAATTCAAGTAATATCTGCACATCCAAAACAAATTTTTAGTAGCATTAAACCTGTTTTAATGTTGATTTGAAAGCCTTAAAAAAATTAAAACATCAAAAAAACATGTTTTTATCGATCCCAGGGGTGGGGGTGGGGGTGGGGGGTCGCGACACATCTTGAAATTTTTTTTTTTTTTTTGGTCCCCTTCAAGAATTTTGGGTTGATTTTTTTTAATCCTTTGGGGGCCGCCAGACCCCTCTTAACCCGCTACCCCTTTTACTCATTTTTCCCAAATTTTTAATTGACCAACAAATTTTTTATATTATAACATTTATTCGCGTACTTGGCCACTCTTATCAGTTTTACTGAATTTTTAATATATATCATAACGTTTATTTTGGTACTCGGCCATCTCATTCATTTATTTATCAACATTCATTCATTTGTTAAATTTCAATTCTTATACACGTTTTCGATCATTTATTGATATTGAAATTTGTTTATTAACATTCATTTGAACAATTAACATTTACATATGAACATTCAATTGTTTAACTACCATCCAAAAGAAACATTCATCTCGCAGTCACTCGGACATGTACAAAGCGTTGCAATTTATAAAACTATCATATATATTTCTTATGTATTTGTGCAACGTTTTGTGATAAAAATAACTTTACGATATGTGAAAAATTGCATTTGTTGTTCTAATTACTAAGCTAAATAAATGATTTTTTTCAATATGTAAAACGATTTATTTAACTTTATGCGTGTCTACTAAAAAATAAGTTTACAAGAATGATCAAGTACATAAAATCGCTAATTGATCTTATCTTAAAAAATAACTTTCTGCAAGTTCATGATTCGTCCCGTGATTTGTAAAAAATACTCTCTCATCACGATTATTTACAATTCAAGTTATTCTGTCATCGGCTCTGTCACAGTTAGCTCTGTCATTGTGACAGTCGTATAAAATGCAGGTACCATTTAAATGGCATCAAATGTTAAACTCTCTTGACGTATTTCACAATGCGAATTTCAATTACTTCCATTTTCGTTATTTTCGTAATTAATATTGTTTTTCAATTTTTATTCTTAGAGGAAGATTCTCCTGATTTGCTCTTAAAAGTTAGCACTTTTATCATTACTCATTTTTACTCAGTATATATCTATTTCTGAAAAAAAAACAAAAAAACAAAAAAAAATGTTCATAGAAATAAAATCTAAAATGGCGGCTTTTGTCAACATATCGTAAGAGGCACATTTTAAATACGTTAAAATTTTTTCAAATGTTTACAAATGTAAAAAATTTTAAAACATATTAATTAATTTTTTGGGCTCAATCAACAGAACCTCCCCTCAAAAATCAGATTATTCGACGGTCACAGACTTTGCCAGATTTCGCGGACAATCAATGTTGCATCCTCGGAGCACAGCAATGTGGAATGATAGCAGTTGCATAGGAATGACAGTGAGAATGCCTTGCAGACAGTCGACAGTCTTTGGTACTTCGAGGGTTTGCGCTGAGAACGATTTCGTTTCCTTATCACCTTCCTCGCAGATCACAATAGGTTTGCCCTCGCGAGCAGTCACTTGTTGCAGTGCATTCATACATTTCTAAAAATTATGTAAAAATTTTTATTGAATCATTCATTGAATATTATAAATCTTCAATTTACTCAAACATGAATCGATATTTTAAATACATACAACATAAACTGGATCTCTCATTACGATCATAATCACTGGCATGGAATCATCAACAAGGGCCAAAGGTCCATGTTTCAATTCTCCGGCCATAATTCCTTCGCTGTGCATGTATGTCAACTCTTTCACTTTCTACAAAATAATACAAGTTTTCAAGTTCAAATTCACATGAGCCTTACAATTTGACTTATAATTAATATAGTGTGTTACCAATGCTCCCTCCATACAGGTTGCAAAATTGTATCCTCTTCCCATTATTAGAAGAGATTTGTGCTGATACAAAGATTCGGCCAATTCCTTCACTTTGTCATCCAACTTCAAAACTTGTTTGATTTGTTTATCCAAATTCTTTAATCCTTCGATGATCTAAAACAAGCACAAAATTGGATTTTAATGCAAACAATGTAAAGCGACTATTTTTTTACTTTTTTGTATGCTCAGTAAACAGAAGTACCTCCAAACGGCGAGATCTCAGAGAGATTCTGTCCTCGCTCATTACCAAAGCGAACATAACGAGAGAGATGAATTGAGACGTATAAGCTTTGGTGCTGGCAACGCCGATTTCTGGACCAGCGTTAATGTGCACGCCGCAATGAGATTCACGGCAGATGCTACTGCCTACCGTGTTTGTAATCCCCACGATCAAAGCACCACGACCTTTGCAGTATCTCAGTGCCATCAAAGTATCAGCAGTTTCGCCTGCGTAATTCAATAGATGTAAGTGAAAATCTACACGGAGCGGAGAACCAGGGAAAAACCGCATGACACCTCTTATACGATTATTCTACGATTGGGCGTAGATTAATGCTACTGGCCCATGCGAATATCCCGTGGGTTCCAAGCAAGCCATGAGATTATCGCATGGGCGCATAGCATAGTTCCGTAGAGTAGCATAGAGTTTTCGCATGGACTGCGTTACGCGAAAATGCTACTGCCCTCGATGCAATTTTCCCCTGATTTGTTGCTCCGTGTAGTGAGTTATGCGGTTTCTAGCAACTAATCATTCAATGTTTCAATAATGTCTTCTAGGAAACAAAACCAAGTTTTGAGGAGTTTTTTTATATATAATAGTATATCAAGCAAAATGTACGAAAAAAATAGCTCTACGCGAAACGCCAGGACTCGAGCTAAGGGGCGCTCGGCCCGACCGAGGCGCAGAGTCCCGGTGTGCCGCGTGAATAGCTGTTCTTTCTATTGAACGCGAAGACTTTCTTTGTAGACGCGAAAGTATTGCCGCGAAGGCGTCTTCGGGCGCGCGTGGGACGAAAAATTTGTTATTTTACCAGATTGAGAGATGAAGAAACAAACATCGTCTCTGAAAACAGGAGTGTTTCTGTCCAAAAAGTCAGAAGCCAGTTCAACCATAACTGGTAGTTCAGTCAATTCTTCTAAAAGTTGTCTTGTAGCCACAGCTGAATGATAACTGGTGCCGCAGCCAATAAGCATTAATCGTCTGCACCGTTTAATCTCAGGAATATAATCCTACAAGAGAATCATAATTTTGATCAAAATTTCTTTTAAAAACAAAGCTGCAAACTTTTAACCAATAGCAGATCCCGCAAAACTTTTTTGCAAATGTTTTTACCTTAATGCCACCCAAGGTAACCGAATTATCCTGAAAATTGAGACGTCCTCTCATGGTGTTTACCACAGACTCGGGCTGTTCAAAGATTTCCTTCTGCATAAAGTATTCATAATTCCCTTTCATAATCTGTTGGATTTCCATCTTCAAAGTAGTGATCTCACGAGCATGAGTATCTTCCATGGTTTTTTTCAAGCGATGAATGCTTAGAGCACCTTCTTTGACTGCGGCAACATCGTCATCCTGGAAGATATATGGATTAAATTCATCTTAAATTAAAACTTTGATACATCTCAAATGTATCAGAATGATTATACAGAAAATACCTCCAAGAAAATGACACGGTTGGTGTGTTCAATCACAGCACTCGCGTCAGACGCAAAAAAATATTCCACCTCTTTGTCTTCAAGCGGTTGAAATTCAGATGTACTGTCGCTCCTTGGCATGGACGGATAATCCCCATTGCGAGTATAAGGACGATGCTCTGCAAACAAAATCAAAGCCATTTTATAATTGTTAGATTTATTCTGTTCATTTCAATTGTCTAAATACTTATTTAGCTTGTTTTGCTGTTCGAAAACAAGCTAAATTTTATCACTTATGAATATAAAGTGTTTAAATCGCTTAAAATATTAATAAAGTGAGAATGACCATTGCCAACATGTCGCTTGACTTCACAGTAATCTACAAATAACCCAAACAAAGAAAAAAATGTTTCATGCAAACCCTCAACAGTAACGCAAAATATAGAGCTAAGTGAGTACAACTAAAAAACAATCAACTTCTAATTTATGTGTGACGTCTTGATAATAAACACAGCGAAACACTTATACAAAGCCACGCTGATCGTAGAATCGTTTATTACGCGAATTTAGCTGAAACGGTATAGGGGAAACAATTATTTTAATATATAAGCTTTTTCAAATTCACATGTCAATTTGAATAACAACTGTGTTGTTAACAAAAAAATAACAAAATTATGCAAAAGAGACAGAATGGTGAATAGGGTACTGTATTTCTCATTAAATTTTTCTAATCATGTTTTTCTAATGAAATTTTTATACAATGTTATTTTTCTAATATACAATTCGTCCCTATACGACTTCAACTTGATAATTAGTATAAGAAAAAATATTGAGGCCTGCGAATTGTGAACAACTATTTAATGGATGATTAATTTTGCAAATTTCAATCGTACCAAAATTTGATACCTTGGATATTAGTAGACCTGTCCCTTTACCACACTTGTTATCGGCCGGTTGATAAATCGAACAAAAACAGACATTTGTCAAAGCATAAAAAACACATTAAGTGACACGGTACCTTCTCCTGCTGACTTTTTTCTTTCCGCACAGGCTGAGACCAAAGAAGATGAAGAGAAAAACGTAGAAAAATAAACATAATTATTTAACATAACATAATACAGAAAATAGCATTGCACACATTAAAGGCATTTAGTTGAACTTTCAACTATAAAAATTGACTTAACAATTACAAGCGTTTGGCTTTCATCGTAATATGTGAGACGGAAATAGTTTACAAAATATTTTGTTCTATTTCTTGCAAGACAGACAAGTAAGTTTTATTTGAGGGATTGTGCGTTTTTAGAACGTAATAAATAATGTTGACATTCAAGCAAAGGAAAAGTACAAGTAAAATATTAAACGTTTATAAGAAGAAAGTTAATCTTTAAGTTGCAAGGAGAAAATTTTTCAATCACTTTATACCTTTGATTTTATGTTGATCGTCTATATGGATTAAAATCGGACCAAGCACCAGAAGGAATCATGCAAAAAACGTTTACAGAGTGATTATTTTTGACATATTAGGAATCTTAGTTGTTAGTCACAGAAATTATTTGAAAGATTGTCTGCAATTTTATAATTGCTCTAAAGTTAGAATTATTTAACCAATACATTTATGTCAGCAAGAATCAAGTTCTCAAGAGAAGATAGTTTAAAAACAGTTTTTTAAATTGTTAATTATAACGAGTTTTGAAATTGCTGTAATTCCAAATCATATTAGTAGATCATCTCTCAATAGCGCATGCAAGTTATCAGAGACAGTTGAAGAAAAATAATTTGTTTTTGAAACATGAAATCCGACTATAATGAATTATTTTAGAATCAGTAACAAACTTGTGATCCCACAAAATGTCTAGAAATTCTAATTTCTTAGATTATTTGAATTAATTTTTATACATAAGAATCATTCAACTAAGTGCATTTTGTCTCAATAACACAAAATAAACTACCAAAAAGAAAATTTATTACATCGACATTATTATTTTTAACAATACATAGCCAATTTCAGATTTAACACGATTGACATAAAATATAAATTATTACAACTATTTTTATCACAAAAAAACAAAACTTAAAAAAAACATAACAAACATTGTCTGTCAGTTATAACATTTTTCTATATCAAAAGCACTAAAAATTATTTAGTAGAATTGGAATTATTTGGTTGTTCTTGATAATATTATTTTGCCATTTAAATGTTGATTACCTTTGCCATAGAGAATAGGAATGTGATCAGTCGCGAGTCTACGCTTGGTCTTAATGCCAACCAATAATGGCGAACCTCTCCTAGTGGCAACGCACTCATACGGAAAATGTTTGCTTTTAAAGCAAAGTGCAAAAGCTCCTTCCTGAAATCATTCATTGCTTCACTAACAATGCTGGCTGCTGATTCTCAAAACTTTATCTCGCTTCAATAACAACCAATTACACTTTTCGTAGTGAATATTTTAGAATTAATTTGAGCTTTCATCTAAGATTATTCTTTGAGGATCTGTTATGTACTCACAAGTTGTTGAACGACTTGCTCAACAAGTTCACGGAATGAGTAGGTGGGATGCTGGGTCCACAAGTGATGTATCAGCTTAGCAATGACTTCTGTGTCAGTTTCACTTTCAAAAACATATCCTCTCTGTTCGAGCAGTGTCTTAACTTCCTTGTAATTAGTAATGATTCCTAATAATTTGAATCAAAATAGGTTCATTGTATATGTAATTATTACAATTCACTTTTGTAATTCTATAATTAATTTGCCAGTTTTTTTTAGCAATTTACTATAGTAATTTGTATGCAAAATATGTATTCAGCATTCGCTTACCATTATGGACAACAACAAAACTGTGATGGTTGTCAGAACGTTGAGGATGAGCGTTGAGTGCAGATGGGGGGCCGTGAGTGGCCCATCTTGTGTGAGCAATCCCTACATGACTATCGGTTTTTGATTCGAACGAATCATTCAATTCTGAAAATGAAATAAAAACAATTGTTCAATATCCGGCGATCAATAAAATCAATTAAAAAGAAATGCCGATTGTTACGGTGAAAAATCTCGTCTTCCAAGGCCTTGACTTTTCCTTGCGTTTTTATTACTGAGATATCCCTCCCGTCAACAGAGTCGAGTGCAACGCCTGAAATAATTAACAGTAAATTAGATTCCAAATGCAAATATCCTGTTCGTGCATTAATATCAGGATTCTTGTCCTGTTTTCTCTTAAGAATTATTGAAGGTGACTCTACGAACAAAAAGGATAAAATTTGGGGTATCACATTTTTTTATGAAACTTGATCGGCACAAAAATGTTAACGCTGAAACAGGATAATTAAGGCGTTTATTTATTGACATGTTATGATATTTTGAGAGTTTCATTATGTTTTCGTCAGGACACGTTATATGCTAATTTTAGTACCTGCAGAATCATATCCTCGATATTCCAATCGTTTCAGACCGCCAACAAGCAGCTCCAAGATTTCCTTACGACTCTTCGGTGTCAAGAAATTTAAGTATGCAAAAATTCCTATAAAAAATGTGTAAATTATTTTAAAAGATTCCATACATCTGTTTATCGTTCTGAACAAATTATATTTGTACAAAATATAATAATATAAATATGTTAAAAACTAAAAGTCCGTTTTTGCATTCATTTTGTTATTTTTTTCTGAAAATCAATTTTTAAAATTAATAAAAGCAAATATTAACTTTTCATGAAATTTTTCATTTTCATTTAAAAGAAAAAGTTATCAAAAAATTGGACCGACGATCAAAAGTCGACAAGTTAAAAGTTAACCGTGCCTTTGCGTACTCTCACCCAGTTGTCAAACTTTCACTTAAAATGAATTACATTGAATGTGAATTTATAAGAAACCAAATGTCAGAATTTTATCAACTTAAAAAGTCATAAAAATTCATGTTTGCTTTCGTTAGTGTAGGTCTCTTGGTATTCTACTATAGGTTTTTTAATAGTACTTTCTAATTGTTAGTACAAATTTTGATGCATTTTTAGCCAGTCCAAAAGGTACGCTCAAGGCGGGGCCTTTAAAATGACGCAATACCTTTCACCATTTCTTCTTATTGAAAGGAATTTGTTGTCAATCGCAGCACTATGTACTCAAACATAGGTACTTTTCTTGCAAAAACTAAACGTCATTAATCGTTTAAACAAACGCGGAAGTGCAAACTCCAGTCTTATATCAAAGCCGGCTAATCACACTTTTATCAATTGTAATTGATCGCTATCTTTTAATAGAATCCGTTTTAATTTGAAGTCTCACTTCCGAGAAGAAATACATATCTAAGTTTTTTGATAATGAAATCTGATAATTTTTGTCATTTTTAGATTATTAATTTAAGTGTAAAACTTAATTTTATATGCAGTACATAAAATTCATAAAGATAAAGAAAGATGAAAAAAACATGGAAAACGATTTAAGAATAACACTATTTTAAAGAGAGAGGTTGATTGAGCATATGTTTTGTCGGCATATGGCTCATTCTATTTAGACTACTTAAAATGAATGTTATTTAATTCGTGTTTTTGTACTATAATGAATTATTGACACTATTATGGGAATTATATAAATACTGCTTTTCCTTACATTATTCCGAATTATTGCTTACAAAAATGGTTTATTGGTGTCACTTAAATTTCACTTCTTAGTCCGTTCTTATAAGACGAGTAAGAAAGTTTATTTTTACAATCAATTATTTAGATTAAAACTTGCTCCATTATTCATTACCAACATTTCTAGCACATTATCAATATTTTTAATCATTTTTTAATATAGAAATAAGTTACACAATAAAAGGTGGCATATCTTCAATTGCATCAATTACTATACATTCCTTGAATTTGACAAAAACATCAGTTTCATTTTAACGCGATATTATATCGTTTGAAATTTGGAAACAAACAAACACTTTGAGAACAAAATAAAAACAAAAAATATGATTGAAAAGGGTCGACCGAATTGAGTTTGCGTTTTGCCCTGTGAAAGTAGTTTTGGGTGAAAGTAAACTGTCGCGTATCTTGTTGATAAAATTTACCGAGCTTGTTTTAAAATTTGAATCAAAATTAATAGATCGCTGTACAAATTTGCAAAATAGCAGCTGTCAAATTCTATGCTGCATGTCAATACTCACCGCACATATTTCTGATGGGATATAGGCACAGTGACTGAAGCGAGATTGATGTCTAGTCGGACTAGTCGGTGAGGATGCGACGTGTGCCTGCAGGGGCGTAACAAGTTTCTGTATCATGGGCGAGCGCGCGCGACGCTTTTATGATCCGCGCGCTGCTGCCACGGTTCGCGCCGAGCGCATGGCCCTCCCGTCAACCAAAATACTAGTCTCATCCCTTTTCCTTTACACATCATATTTTATCGGCTGAAGGAGCTAAGGGCTTCCCCAAATTTCTTTAACACATCGATTCTGCCTTTTATCAGACAATGTTTGCAATTAACAATTTATTACTTTATATATGATCGAACTGCCGAAAGATTCGTCCTACGGCGGGGAGTATGAATATCACCCACTTCTATTGAAAAATAATAGAATTTAGTTACCTACGATCGGTATTTACATTGGTTAGAAGCGAATAGTGGGGGAATCCATACTCCCCGTCGTAAGACGAATCTTTCGACCATATATGTAATACTATATATGCTTTCGGCAGTTCGACTATATACACACTTTGACAGTTGACTACAGCGCCATCTCTGAGGGTGAACGTCATTGTTGTTTTTGTCATTGAATTCAAAATGTTATTTCTGAATGAACATTCAAATACCAACAAATACATGAACTTTTCAAGTCATATTTTTGTTTTCAATAGTGTTTCGATTGATCTCAAGTTTCATCAAAAAAAGTTTTTGCAAAATTAAATGTCTTGGTTTTTATTCAGAGCGTAAACAAGTTATTTAAACAATTAGATGTGTAGAAGATTGAGGAAAAGAGTTTTCAAAAGTTGTAGAATAATTTCTACGAGTAAAAAAATAAAAAAATCCCATAAAAAAACCAAAAGCATCATAGGTATAGGTCACCTTTTAGTGCCGCTTCGTGATTGCGAATGCAAAATTGAATTGTTATCTTTATTCTCTATCACTTTTTCAATCTTTGTTATTTTTAAATAAATTCATCTCAGTGATAAAAAAATTATTTTTCCTCCTTTTCTTAGCATGAGTGGCATCAATAAAATTTAATAATGAGATCCACTTTTCTTGTATAGAAAAAAAAGGAAAGTTGCCTTTGTGAAAAATAAGTCATTTTTTTCGTTTTAAAAAAAAGCATTTTTCAAATTTACAAGTTCACTTTCTAAAATTATGTAAATGGAAATTTGATTTTGTTTTTGAATACTTTGACGTAACATGCGAAAAATCATCCGAAATATATTTAATTTACGTTGCCTAATTCAAACCATAATAATAACATATTCAAGTGTTTCAAAAAGAACTATTTTTAAGAAATGAGTATTGATTTTGCAACATTTGGCTTATTCATTTTTATTGCTTTAGAAAATATATTTACAGGTTTTTCACGATCGTGCTGCTTGATACACGATTGCTTAGCTATATCTTGAGTATTTAAATACGCAATAAGAATTATCAATGTCTTACCGGACCTACAATTTTAGTTAAGGATCATCTGTCGTTCCAGACAATTGAGTTATTTATTTTTACAGCAGAGAATGGCATTATGATTTGAGCGGAACCTGGCGCAAAACATCAACGGATAAACTATGAATTCGTACTTAATAATCAACATTAACAAAATTGCACACCCAACTGATACAACGCGTTTTATAAATTTATTGCGCCAAGATATAAAATGGGTTTGTTTATAAAATCTCTCCCTGCATTGTCAGTGAAACATTCAAACAAATACTTAACGCCCTGTGCTCAAAGTCGATGCACACTGTTTTCTCGATTCAAAATTTACGTCAACACTTATCTTGAAAGATATACAAATATAATTTGTTCGAACATATACACTAAAAAAAATAAATAAATAAATAAATAAATAATTGTCTAATAGAAATTGAAAACAGTTGAAAGCTGAGCGGGAAAGAAAATGAGTTTTGTGAGAAATAAAAGGCCAAAATCATAAGGGCTGGTATATAAAAATTGTTTAATTCGTAAAATGGTATAGCTTGTCTGTTGTTACATTGAAACAGAATGGGCTAATAATGACTCCATAATAAAGAAAAACAGAGAGAAGAAAAGAAACAGAAGAGAAAACACTTCGGTAACATCACTAAGATTAAATAACAAATGATAAAAAAATTCTTTGCTCGAAGAAACTTCTTTGCACCATCAGTACTCTTTTATAATTGAAATAATAAGTTATTTACATCAACACGGCGCACTCGATCAATTGTTTGTTTGACGAAAGTTTGCGTGATTGTCGTATCTCATCAATCAACCTCTCTTAATCTACTTATGTGATTCTTTTGTCATTAATAATTATTCATATAATAATAATCAGTAACATATATATTTCATCTGTGGGCTTATTCGCACTATTCGTATGACATGTCGATCGAAATAAAACTCGCGATCGCAAGAACAACGCAGGAACACCTTCGATTTTTGACACATCGAAGGGTTATTATTTGTATCTTAAAAAATACAGAATCGAATATATGACAATCTGCTAAATAATGATGTAATAAATAATGATGAAAAATGTTGGGAAGAATGTAGATGAACAATGCATAATACGCTGTTTTGTACAAAGCTATAACTTCTCTTGCGACGAGACGTTTGTGATTTTCAATTTTTATATTAATTTAGTATATAAATATGCGTACATACCAGATCACACAAATTTTAATTGTATGCACATATATTTATATATGCTTGCACACAACCTTGATATTCGATACCTAAAATTGAGCAGAACTGAGTTTATTCGCATGATTCATAAAATTGCAAAGATGTATGTTGTATAAAAAAACTGAGTTGATGTTTAATATTGCTGGGTATAGTTTTTTAAAATTTTATTCATCAGACGTCAGTTCTACTCAATCGTATTTAATTGCATCTTAAACTCACGCTAAGCTACTAAATCCCTTCGTATAAAAATAACATGCAATGGCGAAGTCAATCGACATTGCTTTGTACATTCGCCCGTGCTCCAATGAAACAAAGTGAAGATTCTCAAACGAAGCCAGGATAAATGGTCATTGCAAAACACTCCGATCTCGTTTTAGTATTTTTTTTCTTCTTTTCCCGCATGCTTAACTTAAATTCGCAACAACATTCTTTCTTTGAAATACTGAATACTGAAATCGGCGCTCTTGTCACTGGCCAGTTTGATTTTGTTTCATTTCGTTTGTCCTCGATCCTGAGTACAAATATCACGATTTGATTCACTCCAATCTCGCACGCTCTCGCTCTTATTTTGTCTCTCTTTCACGCTCGGAATATTAGAAGCTTCAACTGTATCCCAATTTTTTGCCAAGGTGAGAGTTTAAGGATTCACCTAGACATTGTTTGCGATTAAGTACTTAAAATAATTAAAATATTATTTCATAACTACGCTAAGACCTGCTTTTGACTAAATAACAAAAATCAACTAACACAAATTGATTTTGTGACTAAAATAATACTTTGTACACGTAAGTCGGCAATTGATCAAAAAATCGAGTAACAAAGAATCAATCGTCCAATCAATTATTATGCAACGAAAATTTTGAGGATTCAACTGGTTCTTCGAGCACAACAATCCGTTTTGACAATAAATTAGCTTTCAATAAAAATAAAATGTTTCACGTTTTTTTTTTGGTCGTATTAGTTGACAAACATGTTGGATCCTTTACAAAAATTGGAACACAGTGTAAACGATCCTAAGCATCGTTGCTGCAAAAGTACACATTGCAATACAATAATTAAACTGCCCGTTCTAATCAACTGTGGGACATTAAGTGAACGAATATTATCGATAAGCTACTGTTATGTACAATATAATGTATTATAATTATATTATTTATGTATAATTTATCTTTAAACATTGAAAAAATATTAGCTGCGACGTGCTGTTTGTGTGCAGAAAACAATCGCCAAAAAGTAATCACGTTTACGCGCGCAGCTATCTATGTACATAGATGATGCTATAGATTTCGAAATTATTTCGACATAAAAAAATGTTTTTATGTTCTTTTAAGTGTAATTTGACTGCTTTGTTAACACTAGTACGACGAAGGCAGTCATCCGAGCGTTTTTGAAATGTCAAACTCGCCCTGTTCATTCGTTTTTTGATCGATTTCATTTTTCTTTTACCAAAAAGCGATTCCCGATTGGTTATTTTTTTCAATATTGTTGCGAGATAATTTGTTACGTATTAGAACGACAAAAGGCAATCATTTTGGCTACTTCAATTAAAAATATAACTTATTGTAAAATAATCATATAAAAAAATTATATTTTACTCGAGTGACTGTTGTATCAAGATTTTATTGTGCAAAACCAATTTTTATCATGATTAGGTGTTTATTATTAAATTTTTAAATTTCGCTTACGACCGTCAAGCACATAACCAAACAGGATAATCAACCATATTTCTATTGATATAGTGAAAAAAGAGTATGCTAAATTATATTATGAGCAATGAACATATTTTTAACAACAAATTATTTCATTATTCATAGGCAGTCAAAATGACTGTCTATCGCCATTCTAGTGTTAAACAAAATTTCATAATTTACATCATTTTTCAACTGACCAACTAACAAAATTAAAAAAAAATTGGATATAAAGATCTTTTATAAAAAAAATGAAAGTTTGAAGCAACTTGAAAAAAGCTGTCTGACAAAATAGACTAGATTAGAGAAATTATTACCTCAAAATGTCTCCTAATCTATCAAAAAAATTAGGTGTCATAAATTTTTTATAAAACGAAGTAAATAAATATAATTCGAAATCGTATTCGAAGAAAAAATTCAATTTGTTTTGTTAGACATTTGTGCCCTAGAGTTCTTTCTAAAAAAACTGAAACAACAAAACAGACAGAACACACCAAAAGGGTGCTCTGTGAGAATGCAAACTGATAGAAGCCAACTTTGTCGTTCATATAAAACATTAATGGAAAAAAAAAACAAAAATAAAAAAAAAGGAAGTTACATTGAACAAAATGAAATGGTATTCGAAATCTATGGCACATGCTTTGATCGGTGAACCCAATACAAGGAGGCTATCGTGTAGTTACAGCGCAGGTCGACAGGCAGCGCTCTCGTTTGAATATTGTCCGAGTGACCGAGTGACAATTACTTAGCGCGGTATTTCATCCACGTTGACGACATTTGTCCAGTCGGCACCATCCTGGTCGCCATCAGCGACTTCGGATAAGTCGTCGTCCGCGCCTAGAAACAAATCAAATCGGATTTGTCCTTTCCCGACTTCTTTCGCGAGACTTAAGATATCATTATGCCTCAGAAACTTACAATGCTCCTCTTCGGAAGAGCTGTCATCCTCCCCTTCTGTAGAAGTAGGAGTTTCATCTGATTCTGAACTACGCTCTTCATAATCTTCTTCGTGCATATAAAACTCTGCTCCAGGGAAAATATACTTTCCTGGTTGGAACTCATAATATGACTTTTCTGAAATAACAAAGCTCAAATTAGTTTCTAAAAAGAACAAAGGTGGAATATTTCAAACGTTGGACGAAATGTTTACCAGGTAACCTAGTCGACAGGCTTTCTCGTTTGAATTGCCAACAATTCCTTTCTATATGTCTGGTTTCCTCGACTTTTTGACTTTGCTGAACTTGACTTGAATTGCCATTGATGCATTTTTGCGTCTCGCTGTTGTCAAACGACAACTCATTAACACTAGTTGGGATATTGTCGTCAATCTTGGGCACCACGTGACACTCGTCCAAACTCTTCTCGTCTGTTCTACTACCGCAGTTTCGTCTTTTTGGACTGCTTTCGACACTGCAGTCACTTAAACGGCGCTTCGGACTCTCATTTATGGCTCCAAATCCATTCGACGTGTCTATATGAAGCGGCGATGCGCTCGAAGACTCAGCTTTTTGTGTCGAAAGTGCGCTCATGTCTACGCTATCGAGCGTATCTGAAACGTTGTTCGATTCCTGGCTTTGTTCCCATGTGTCATCCGGTGTGATTCTAGGTGACAGAAGTGATTTTGCCTGACTGAGCATCTCCGACGAGCAAATCACTTCTTTGAAATCCTCCTCTTCTAACCTGAACATAATTTTAGAAATTCAAGTATTCAAACTGTGGATAAAATCACGACGAGTAAGAGGGGAGAAGAAATGTAAGTTTTGCTTTCACTTTGAAAAACAAAGACAAAAATTAATGCAACTTACATGTGACAGAGTTGATTAATGATAACATCGCCGTCCCCTAAAAGTTCGACATCAAATTTGAGGTGTGGCAGTGACTCGCGGTTGATGAGAATTTGCGGAACGCTGGGTGGAAGGGATGATGGGATAAGTGCAACCGGACGCACCTTGAGCGACGAACCAATCACAATCAAAAGATCGCAATCATCTTTGTCTTTGCCCATCGCTTCATGAAACGCGTTCGGAAGGCCCTCGCCGAAAAATACTATGTCTGGTTTCATAATACCATGTGATACTAAATCTGAAATGCCAAATTACAAGTATTTTTAACTGCGACAGTTAAAATAATTCTGTGTGATTAAAAAACATAATCATTGACGCCAAAAATATGCTCGGGTAAATTGAGTGTTGGACAATAAGATAAGAATTTAAATTTCAAATAAATTTTGTTGCTTTTTGTTCTGGTTTGCTAATTTAAGAGTAATTAACAACTTACCTTTATAATGCTCGTCTGGATTAAACCCATTTGCAAGTGGAGAATCAACACTACACTTAGGACAAAGGGGAATTCGTTGTGCGAAAATGTTTTCTCTGATATCATCGGCTTTTACTTGGTGTTTACACCTTGTGCAGGTAGCAGTCGCAAAGGAACCTATACGTCAATATTAATAACATTTATTTTATCAATATTATAATTATAATTAAGATGCAATGAATCAATACTTGATCCTGTTTTAAAATGAAACATACCATGACATTCAATAACGTTTTCAATTCCAGCTACTTGTTCTAACGTGTCTATGTTTTGTGAATAGTTGCGAAGAAGTTTCTTCTGTTTTTCTAGCGCTTTGATAAACCTATGACATGGACTTGGTCGAAACTGGCCTGGGTAGATTTCTCGTGCAAATTTAAAAAAGGGTCTAGGATCTTGTGCGAAATAACCAATATCAAACATGGCCTGAAAAAAATTATGACAAACATAAATTATCAATTTTTTTTAGTACGTTTTGGAAAAATTTTAATGTTTGTAATCTTTTTCAATTAAAAATGTTACTTTGACACTTGAATTTCCGATGAAATTGAATGAATTACCTGTGGATCAGGCAAGTCTGGGAAATCTTGAGCTAGTCGCCTATAAATGCCGTCTCTGCTTCTGAAATCAGGAATGCCACAACTGACACTTATACCAGCTCCAGACAAAACGATGATGTTCTTGCTTTCACGTATCAACCGAGCCACATCTGAAAGAGTATTGATGTGCTTGAGCTTGTGCCTTCTAGGCGGCTCGTTCATCATCTCCATGATAATCTGTAAATCAAAATGACCAATTCACTTCAAAAACATTATCTCAATTTAGTTGAACGATTTCGTAGCAATTATTTACCATTATTAACAATTCTACGAATGAAACTTTGTCAATTGTTAAACTGTTAAGTTTAGAAAATTTGAACAACTTGATTTGTGTTTTGACTCTTTGGGTGTTCGGTTTTGATGTATTCCTTCAAAGGGTACCGACCTTCCATAATGTGTACTCATCAACCCCTTGTGGAACTTGATTTGAATCCATGATTATATTGTGGAGATCGCGAGGATCCATCCCAGTCAAGATTTGCTTCTGGATCCAAGTGGAAGCGCTCCTTCGATGATTGACCTCGTCCTTACCAGACAACTCCGACAATCCTGACAAGTCAGACAAGTTCGAAATAGTTGATGAAACCTCGTCTTTTTCATCTGCAGTGTCCAACCTTTACAAAATAACAAAAAAATTGTTTTGAATTCTGCTCGCAAGTTGATTGTTTGCAATGCAATATGATTACTTATTTTTAAAACTTACAAACAACCGGTGTCGTCGCTTGTTGAATCCGTTCGTGTCGGTGTGTTTGACGAATTTGTATTCTCAATTGAACTTGATCGGGATTTCAAACCATCGCTCATCTCAACAAAACCGCTGTCTGCACTTACAACTTCTGCAAGAAATCAAGAAAATCGGCTAAGTTAAAACTTAATTTTCATGGCAATTCAATAAGTCTTTTTTAGTTAATTACACACAAAAAATTTTGAATAAAATAATAATCTTAAGGCACTATTTATCGAAATAAAATTATTGTTCTGGAAATCGGCTGACTGAAAGGTTAGGTAAGTTTTATGTCAAAACAATGATCTCTCGAAACTTAACCCAAGTGTCGGTAATGTGGATGCACAGTAATAAGGGGTGCCGACCTAGTAACACAGAGTCTTGTTTAAAATAAAAATACCCAATCAAGGCTTTATTGTTGGGTTTCCCGCGCGAAATTGCCGAAACTTCAATTGAATCGGTTTGTTTTTGTTGCGGCTTGTGCCATCTGTACGGAAATTGGGGTCTTGGGCTGTCAGTAGATGACAACGTATATGGTCGATGACCCTCGGAACGATTCCCGCGTATTCTTCCCGCCGAAAAAAGCCGACTAGATTGATTTAAAAAATGGAGAATTTTTGACGAAAATTACTAGGGATGAAAAAAAAGCACCGAATTCATTAGGTTTTGGATGAAAAGAGGATTGATTGGGCATAGAAATCTGGCGCGGAATGTAACGACGCATTTACGAAAAGTGTCATGGCGGCGGTGGCAGAGCCTGCTCACAACGCAATCGTTGCAACGGCCCGAACGCCTTTCGGCAAGTCAAGCACCGCCATCTTGAATTCACGCGCATTATCTCGACGATAATTAGAGCAGATTTTGACGATCATACCTTCAAAATCGTGTGCAGGCGAGCGTTCACTGATGCTGCCGATCCGAAAATCAAGCTCCGAAGCTGGAGATTTGTTCTCGGCTTGCAACTCAACCTTCCGCCTTTTCACTGGTGAGGAATATTCGCCAGGCTCCGCACCCGTCGCCATGTTCCACAGCAATGCTCTTGTGTACGTTGGTGTATGGTGTACGGTGTACGTCATACGAAACGAGACTACGCGCACCTCTGTAACACGCCAATCTGCGCATCTATTACAGTAGGTGGGACAGTCTCTCTTCCCGCTAGACACTTTGAAAGCTTTTTCACTACTCTTTTA
This sequence comes from Telenomus remus, assembly GCA_020615435.1. Taxonomy (NCBI): domain Eukaryota; kingdom Metazoa; phylum Arthropoda; class Insecta; order Hymenoptera; family Scelionidae; genus Telenomus; species Telenomus remus. Next base: position 6,349,228 of record CM036336.1, read on the forward strand.
GGGAATATCAGTGAATTTCCAACATTCCTTTACAATTTTGGAACACTTTTGCACGCTATGTTCATTTATTGTATCTGGTCATTAGTAAGAACCATTTTAGTGATTTTATGACTTGTCGTCTTGTTGAAGTTTTGAATATAACATTTTTATATCAAAGAAATATGAAGAGTGGCACGATATTAAATAGGGAGGGTCAAGTACGACAAATTCAAGGTTTGGAGAGGATACCAAACAAGCACTGTAAAAATAAACAATATTAAAAACGACAAATGCAAACAAGCAATTTAAAATTAAACATTTGAAATTTTAATCATAGCGTGAATAAGGAACATAAAATAAGATGATCAAGGGAAAAGTAAACAATAATAAAAAAAATTAAAAGTAAATTATTTTCATTATAAAAATAATTAGCAAATAGTTGTGCGGCTATTGCCAACTTAAAATGATAAAAATATATTTTTACTCTCAATTTTTGTATTATTGTTTACTTTTTCATTGATCATCTTCTTTATATGTCCGTTATTTAAGCTATTGAAATTTCAAATGTTTAATTTTAAGGATGTTATATGGTGCTGCTGTAGTCAGTAAAAAGACTAAATAATCAAAACTTTTTAAAAATAATGGCTTATTTTTTGTTTTTAGCATATGATAATATTTTTTGTTTTTAGCATATGATAATATTTTTTGTTACACGTGCAATGAAACGCCCTCTTTTCGGTGCATGTTTTTGTGACGAAAGCGCCGGCTAATTTAAGGCGGTTTCCATTGCGACCCGCAAAAGCGGGACGAAATGAAAAATGCGGGTTGAAATGAAAAAAAGCGGACCAAAATTAAAAATTCAGACCGGTTTTTAGTTTAGAAAGTTGGCGAAATTAAAGAGAGTGCTTCGAATTTTTGAGTTTTTTTTGAAAAATGGACGATAACAGGAATTCCTCTGATAAGGAGAAAGAATGTTTCAATTTTGAAGCAGCTGCTGAGAAAGTCACACTAAATTTGCCACCAGAAAAAAGCAAAAGTGTCTACGAAAAAACATATACCTAACTTATACAAAGTGCCGTGGCGAGAAAAAAAAAGATGAAACGGACGAAAATGTTTTATTAGTTTATTTCGCTTATTTAGTCGAAAAACTGAACTACAAATTATCAACCCTCTGGAATAAGTAGTCGATGTTGAAAACTACAATTGACTTATATTCCACGAAAAGAAGAGGATATCAGTAAATATACAAAGATGCACTGTTTCCTAAAAAGAAAAGGAGAACATTACGAACCAGTTAAGTCGCGAGTTTTCTCCGACAAAGAAATTGAAACATTTATTCTGAAGCAAGCACCGAATGTAACTTTTTTGGCGATGAAGGTACGTTTTTAAATTTAAATACAATGTTTAAAATTTACTAAACAAAGTTTTAATACGTTTTTGTTAAATTTCAGGCTATTTTGGGTATTGCGCTAGGAGGCGGATGTCGGACGTGTGAGCTTGTCAACTTGAATGTTGAACACTTGACTGACGAAGGCAATCTACTTTTGGTTCAAATCGTCGATTCTAAAACGAAGAAGTCGGCTCGGCAATTTGCTTTGAGTGGGACGTTTCGCTTCATCATCGTGAAAGAATATGCATCTCTTCGACCTGATGCATGGTGTTCCGCACAGCAGATTTTTTGTAAATTATCGGATGGGAGCTTGCACCCGCCAAGTGATAGGAAAAAACAAACTTTCCTCAACACCCAAACAGATAGCTGAATATCTAAATTTGCCTGAACCTCAAAAATACACAGGTCATTCTTTTCGTCGAACTTCAACGACATTCCTAGCAGATTCAGGTATTTATAGTCTCAAAAAGTCGTTTGTTATTTTATTTTTCCTTCGTAAAATTGTGAGTACTAACGTTTTCTTTCTAATTTTGTCTCAGGAGCTGATCTAATCACAATCAAACAACATGGAGGATGGGGCAGCAGCGCTGTTGCAGAAGGGTACATAGACAATTCGCGCGTGAAAAAGACCAAAATTAACAACATTCTTAAGGCGATATGAAAAGTTTGCTTCAAAATTTGAGGTTAGAAAAATCGGTTCGGGGTTGTGAGCAAATGCAACAACATTTTTTGAAACGAAAAACATATCAGGACAAAGACAATATTCTAAAGAATGTCCTGATATAATTTTTGTTATGAAAAATATTGTTGTATTTGCTCACGACCTCGAGCCGATTTTGTAAACAAACCAGCCCTTTTCATATCGCCTTAAAAAGACTCTCAACCTTGACCGAAACACCGAGAACCCTTCATCATTGGCAGCGCCGACAGGCAACCACCGAAACAAAATACCTGATGCATCCAACGAATTGTCGACAGTTTTAACGCAGGAAGAAGTCAAGGAAGTGTTTCAAGATGATTGGAACATGAATGAAGGATCTCCTCCTCCTAAAATAGCTAAAACAAACAAGCCTCAACCACCAAAAGCGCAACCTGCAACGACGATCATACAAAATTGCTCTGTTAATATTCATTACAATTAGTTAATTAAAGAAAACTTAAAAATAAAAAAAACAACAGTTACGATTCTGCGATTTTGAAGCTAATATAAACGATGTTAATAATTAGAATTAAATTTATTTTTATTTCAGTTGAATAAAATAACTACTTTCGAATTAACCATTTTGAATTCCTGCCTTTTTATTTTCTCCCAAATTTTTGATACTGACAATGTCATAATTTTATGTAATACTGACAACTATTTTTATTGAAATTTTGGTTTTTTTGATCATCAGCATCACAACACAAACATGCACCGGAAAGAGAACGCTTCATTAAACTTGTAACAAAAAATAGTATACGCAACAAGGTCCAAACGCCTCCATTGCACCTTGTTGCGTAATATACAATTTTTGTAACCTTATGTTGACATTGTATTAACTAAATTAACAAAATATCGATAACCATCATCAAAAATCAGTTTTATTTAGTTTTCGCTTTAATTAGCTATTCTCTCTCTATCTTAAATCTGATTGGCTGACGCTCACAGCTGACAGCAATTTTTACCGGAAATATTGTTTTCATTCTCAAATATTTCGTAAACAAGGCTGGATAGCCCATTTTTTTCGCCGGTGTTTTGTTTGTTAGAATCTCAGGTTTTTTCATGTAGTTTTTGAGAAACATACCTAACTTCCAAGATAATGAATTCTTCGTTCAAAGTTGTCAACAACCTAACCTCGCAAAAAGCGTTCATGTAAAAGTGTCCATAAAAAATTCCACTTTTCAAACTGCGATATATTCCAAAAAGGAAGCTGTAAAGCACACTTTTTCTTAACGGAAATCGATACAGCATAGTTAAAACTATAATTAGCAACTATAAAATTTTTCATTTCTGCGACTATCGGAATATTCATATAACATTCTTAAACTGCTAGTTCGCAATTGTCGTTTTCGATATTTTTTATTTTTACACTGCTTGTTTGGTATCCTCTCTAAATTTTGAAAAAACGAATATAGTGTAAAAGCAAAATAAGAATCCTGTTGCTGCACAAACGCAGCCACACACAGAAAAGAAAAGATTCATTTAGTTCCATGTCAAAATAACAATAGTACTCAGTGGCATTTCATGGTTTTACAGTTTTATTCCTCTTTTTCCTTCTTTCTTATTTCTTTTACTTTATCTTTTTTCCACTGTTACTGTCAACAAATTAATTCAACTGTCACTGTTATTCTCCCATAACCAACTTCATCTCCTTTTTCAAAACAATTCAAATTTAATATTTGAAATAAAATAATTAAAATTCCGATACGCAACATTCTCCCGCCCGTACGCGAACTCTGCGTACAAAACGAAGCATGGCATTTGAAATTATTTTTTACAAATAATTATGCGATTTCGGGAGTCGAACTCCTCTTCTATTTAGCATCCAGATTGAAGCCTCCAAAATGTTTTTGTTTCGAATGAAGAATTAGTTGCAAATGATTTCCCAATGACACCTGACTGCTCCCTCTCGCTTCAATCAACGGCAAATAAATAATAATACTGGTATCAATTTAGTTCGTTTTCGCTGACGTCCAAAAAATTTGTAATCTGCGTCACTTCTATGACATGGGAGTTTCTGATTCTTTGCTGCGAACAAAGTTAGAAACATATGTTTGAAAGTGGCACTGTAAGTAAGAAAAAGCAATTCCGGTAAAACACTCATCCACAAATGAGTTACAAGAAAAATATACAACCTCAAGTAAAACTCAAGGCAACATAGTTAATCCTTTCATACAAGAGTCCAAAAGAATCATTCTGTGCTTCCAAACCTTGCTTAAACCCTCTATATCTATTTCGCCTCTACTCCACTTCTAGGCCCCAGGAACCCACAACGCGCTTCACCACTTTCTGAAACCCACATCCCTCCTTCTAAGCCAGTCCATGCTAAAGCCGCGCATCCAAATTAAAACAGTTCTCCTGCTCTCCGAGCTCGAGTGATAAGACCATCAGGTGAACCTCCCACAATAGAAACAACGAAAAAAACAAACATCCCACTAGTTACGTAACCCAACGTCGTGTTACAATTCCAGCTCGTTCACCGCGTTCATCTCCGACATTTCCGGATAAGCTCTACACTCTACTTCAAGCATCACCGTCGATCCACATTCCCAGATCCGTATTTTCTTTTGTTTATCTCTTGCCAATGTAGCTGAAACATACCTCTAAAGTCTTCAAAATTTGAAGACCATTCCTAAGCGCGAAGTTCAACAGACTGCAAATCGTTTAAGGGGGTACGACACTTTGAATAACAAAGATTTTACGTCAAATTGAAAGTTCAATATTATGAACAATACTTTTCCAAAACAAATGAAACTTTTTCTATTCATAAATACAATCATTAAACTTCAATTTACCACATGAACGATATAAAAACAATTATAACAAAGTATATTTATTCAACAAATGGGTTAAGCTCCTCGCGCAGGCTGGCCGCTCACTTTCCGGGGACATGAAACAACGAAAATGGATTTAAATTCAAGGAGGTTGATCTTAAATACATTGTCTACGATGTAGCGTAGCCGTTTTTTGATTGGTTCATTTTTCTCAAAATGGCGGCTATTTATTGTTAAAAATTTCTCCAGAAAATCGATTTTCGTTCTTTGAGTGGCTGTATTTTCAAAACGAATAAACAAAATGAAAAATGGCTACGCTTCATCGTAGACAATGTATTTAAGATCAACCTCCTTGAATTTAAATCCATTTTCGTTGTTTCATGTCCCCGGAAAGTGAGCGGCCAGCCTGCGCGAGGAGCTTAACCCATTTGTTGAATAAATATACTTTGTTATAATTGTTTTTATATCGTTCATGTGTTAAATTGAAGTTTAATGATTGTATTTATGAATAAAAAAAGTTTCATTTGTTTTAGAAAAGTATTGTTCATAATATTGAACTTTCAATTTGACGTAAAATCTTTGTTATTCAAAGTGTCGTACCCCCTTAACCTAGCACTGAAAACCGCCCTATCGAAAGCTTTTCAAACATACAACGTACAGTGCTGCTTTGCTCTAATGCCTCCAATAGGTGCCCAGTCTGGAAAATAACGTCAAGGTCATCCGCCATTCATCCTAACCTCAGCCAACAACTTCCAGTTCCATTTCATTCCAGCAAAGTGGACCACAAAAACATGTATGAGCCAATCAAACAACTTTACAAGGTTGAAAGGTCCTTAAATTTTCACCAACTACAAGATCCCATGACTCGCTGTTGATGACAAGTTCCATTCACAATCTCGTTGCCTCCTGAAGCTACCCTGAACTGCGACAGACCGCGAATTAGGGTGCTACTCCCTTCAATCGGCAGCTACTGCCCAACCCCACACTCTTCATCCTATCCAATTGCCGAGATAATCCTAGAGTCATCCTCATTTGCTCAGCTTCACCCATCCCTGCCAAGAAAGATCCCTTCTCTTCACTACAGCCACCCAGCACCGTCCCAAAGGCTCCGGCTCCTCTCAGACTTCATCTCTCAGTTTACAGCCTGAAAGATCTAATTTCACCCTCATTCAACAAACCTGGACATCGCTCAATACCCCCTAGGAGTACAAGTCTCTGCAGACCTCTACACCCCCCCCCCCATTCAAACGCTTCCACTGCCTCAGTGCTCCCTGCCACTTTGAACTATCTGAGGAACACAGTATCTCTCATCCAGCTCAACAGCACCAGCTCGTACTCCCATCGCTAGAATTCCATGTTTCAAAAGCTGACTTAGGCTGCCACAACTTAAATCAGCAAAGCTGCTACCGCTGAATACTTGAAATCATTCAAAACCATCGTATAGCAACCACTTGTTCGAATAGAAAGACGTATTGACGCAAAGATTTAGACTATTCCCCAATATTACGCAAACAAAATTGAAGAAATACAAAGTATTCAAAATTTCACACTTGAAAATCCTTAATTCGATTCCTTGGATTCACATTGGTCCATTTAATCATAATTTCTCATCACTTGGAGACAATATTTGCTGAATAATACCTATCTGTTGTGCTAATAATCATTTTCTTACGTACAACACTTAAATCAAATCATTAAATCAATCGTTACAATTATATGTTGATCAATTTCATGTTGCAATGATTTCTCGTCAACCAGGTCCTTTGACCTGTCACACCTACGACATCCCGTCAACAAGGTCCTCCGACCTGTCACTCCTATGACATCCCGTCAACCAGGTCCTTCGACCTGTCACACCTATGACATTCCGTCAACCAGGTCCTCCGACCTGTCACCCTTATGACATCCCGTCAACCAGGTCATTCGACCTGTCACACCTAATCACGTTCATGGGGGCCCCTGATATACTCGGTCAGAAGCATCTGCCAACTCGACCATACTACGTCAATGATGTTCACCCACAACAACAGCGGTCATACCTCAATCAAATCCGTCGTTCACATAATAAAATCGTGATCAAGCTATACCTGAATATGTCGGTCTAAAAATGTCTCAATAAGTGCAGTATGCATTCTCTCTTAACAATTTTGTTCAAATTTCAATTTTCTCTTTTGCCATTCATCTTTTCTGTGTGTTCGGACCACTTAAGGTGGGACTAGCGCGGAATTTGTTCTCTTACGAAATTCATGAAACTTTCAGAAAATGATCTTTAGGTATTCGTACACCTGTTGTTAAAATTTTATAGACATCTTGAGTCTGATAACGAAGATATTTAATCTTAAAGTTGGTCTCATTTGTACAGGATGGATAGGACAGAGCGATCATATCCGCAAATTTTCAAACTTTTTTTCAATAAAATTTGTTTTACTCTTACGAATCCTGTGAAAAATAGCACAATATAGGTTATTAATTTAGGAATCGATTAATGCAAATATTAGTGAATTCTTGAGTTTTGTTCTCAAGTTATTAACAATCAAATGTGGCTAAATGCGAACTTTTATCTTGCTTTTATACACGTGAATAGTACGGCTGACTTTGTCGCGCTATGGCTCGAGCGATCAGATCTCACGCTCAGTACAGTCAGTTAGAAAAGTTGAGACCGATTCTTCGATATTCTAACCTATACCAATACTTGCAGTATCAGCATAAATTTTTGTAATTTTTTGTCGCACTAGTTCCACCTTAACCACGCTCTGCTACCAAATGTTGCTGCACAATGCGCAGCCACACACAGGTTGTTCTTACAATCTTATTTTTTTTTGAAAATTAGATAGGGTTCTTGTTTTGTTTTTTACATTACACACAAAAACCCACCTACCTATCGACCGCCTAGGTTTCCGATCGGCTAGCTAGCGAAAATCCGACCGGCTAACTATCGCTTTCCCTCAAGCGTTGTATCCCCACTCTTTTAACCTCTACAGCACGCCTTTTTCAAATTCAAACGCGCGCGTTCTTAAAAATGATAGTTTTTTTGAAACTATCTATTTGATACTTATCTATAACAAAAAATAACAAAAATTTTTATTTTCAAACATTTTTTGATCACTTTTTAAAATCTTTCAACACTATATTATATATCATTGCACTTTTGTTGTTTTTATTAAAATTCACGAATTTAATCAAAAACCTTAATTCTGGGATGCACCGTTTCTTGATTTTTTCTAATCTCGATTGCTCAAATTACCACCAACAGAGGGCGACGGACCTTGATCGCAGGGCGAATCATTCACATTCTGGGTGATTTATAGACAAACCGCGGTCATTTCGAATTTCAAATCAATTAAATTTATTGAATTTTAATTTAACCTAATTTTAATTGATTCGATTTAATTTTAATTTTTAATGTAATAGACTGCGGTTTATTTCAAAATCTGTAATTAATTGAAATTCAATTCTTTTTCGAAATTACTGATTTTTTTCAATAAAATTAAAATGAAAGATACGAAATTATGATAAAATATTATTCAATCGATTCGTAAAAACTTTAGCTCAATATAAAGTTGTCGAGGTGATCGGGTGATCACTGAATCAGTGACACTGATATTCACCTGAAGTTGTCGGGGTGATCATTTGTAGCGATTCATCGATCAATCGTGTTTGATTTTGAGCTCAATTTCGTTGTCAATTGGGCCTAAGAATCGGGGGGTCCAGAGTAGACGCGTCGGCGGAGACTGACCTTTTGCGTTGCGATCTGGTGGCGTCGTACAATCGTGGGTAGAGAAACACAGCATAAGTCGTGCGTAGCAAGGTTTGGTGAAATAAATACACTCACTGCTATTTCTGTGGCTTCCGGTAAAAACCAGACAAGTGCCAAAATGTTCAAAATTGAGTTAATCTGACACTAATGTTTTATTTTTTGTGTAGTTTTATAAAATTTTTTCATTGACCTGATTTTATTTTTTTTTTTCATCACGAAACGCATCTGTAGTTATGAAGTTTACGAGGATAAAACAGTAATAACTAGACACGTGCCATAAACAAAAAATATCAACTAATAAAATGAAATCGAATCAAATAGCTGAATGACACAATAGTCCTTTATAAATGTTTCGAAAATTGACGCAAATTATAGAGGGCGCTGTGATCGAGAGCATAACAGTCGTTATGTTTTTACATAATGTTTTGAAAAACATTATGTAACGCAACACTTCTCTTTTTTGCTCAAAAATGCTTTTTCCTGCCAATGACAGCGACGGAAAGTGGAACTGAGAAAGAAACACAGTTTTCTTGGCCTAAGACGCAGTGGCGCACTCGGCAGAAAAGTACCATTTACTTGCAATTTTGAGGAAAATAATACAAAATGATAAAAAAATTTGTACATAGTCAAAAACACAAATGCAAAAATTATAAAAAAATTTTTAATAATGGTGAAAATTGGATCCGACCGAAAATTTGTAAACAATTTTGGTGACGAATTCGAAACTAATGACTACAAATTTTCAACAAAATGTACTTGTTCTATGCTTTCTTTATTGTTTTGCACTGATCTGGAAATATTCAAACGAAATTAAATAGATCTTTTGCTCGTTGTTGTGGTCGAAAGATTTATTTTATTTTCTTACGAAAAAATTCCATGTATTCTAGAGAAAGGGCAAATAAATTCTTCAGAGATTCTGGAGGTTGGTTCCCAAAACATTTGATTTTACTAACTTGTTTCGACATATTACAGCAGTCAAAAACGCTGTGAAAAAATGTAAAAATATTTTTGACAGCTGCCATATTGTCGAAACGCGTTTTAAACTTTGAATTCGTAATCAGTGACCTCAAAAACCTCTTAAATATAGTTCATTTACCCGCGTTATCGGTGAAAATTTCTAACTTCGTTTCGTTATTGACCAACACTTTTGACAGCTGCCATATTCTCAAAACGTGTTTTTGATACTAAATTCGTAATCAGCGACCTCAAAAACCCCTTAAATAGTTTATTCGCCCTTTATCTGTGGAATTTTCGAATTTCGTTTCGTTATTGACAGTGCTTCTGACAGCTGTCATATTGTCAAAGCGTGTTTTTGATACTGAATCCTTAATAAGCAACCTCAAAAACCCATTAAATAGTTTATTTACCCTTTATCTGTGGAATTTTCGAATTTCGTTTAGTTATTGACAGCGTTTTTGACAGCTGTCATATTGACAAAACATGTTTTTGAGACCAAATTCGTAATCAGCGACTCAAAAAACCCCTATATACACCTAATTTTCACATTCTAGACGAACAGGTAAGCTTTCATAAAAGTGGAAAAAATGACAGTAATAATCGGGTATGTCCATATGTTTTCATCGTGTACAAGGTCACAAAAGGATAAAAAATAATGATCGAACAAATAAATACTTCAACTTTTTACGAATAATAATATTATATATAATAACATTAATCATAACGTCAAATACGAATAAAATCCAAAGTAAATTTTTGAAACTTCGATTCTCATTTTCTCAAAAAAAGTAAAATGGCACTTGTCAATAAACAATCGCGTCGCGACAACAATGACACGGTGTTACAAACAGTGCGGTGCCGCGCCGCGCGTGTGCGAGAAAAAATACGAAAAAGTTCGGTTTGTTCAGTGCCGCGGTTGTAGAAAAGCTGAGGCCGCAACGGCGTGCTATAGAAGATTCGATCAAAAAAAGGGGGCAGGGGGAAGAATGTTTTGAACAGAGGCAGTGTTTTGGTTTAAAACCAAAACATTGCCTCCGTTAAACGAAAATAGAATCAGAAAAGAATTCTTCACTTGAATTCTTCAAGTTTTTCATCTTGAAGCTATATAAGCAAAACGTAAGTTCAAATACAAAATACAAATGAATTTTCCTCTTGAAATTATACAAAACAAAATTCAATACAAGTCAATTCTGACATTAAAGTTATACAAACCAAGAGAGAAAAGGGAAAACAAAATGATTGTGATTGAAACTTAGTTAATTAAATGTGGGGTGATGATATCAATTCTTGGTAACAATGCTATTTTTGTGATTGGACGCATAAAAGTTAAGTGTTCGGTGCGCAACTCAATCGCTCGTACGTGGCCGTCCTCTCCTGGAAAACACCGAATGACACGGGCTAAAGGCTACTTTGTCGGAGGATAATTAGGCTCAACTTTCAAAACTATTTGACTAATTTCGATGTCTTCCAGGAAAAAACGCCACTTTTAGCGCTGCTGCAACGACCTAATGTGATCCGAAGACCAAGCGGTCCAAAATGTTTCTAATAGATGTTTGTACTGTTGCTAACGAGTTAGCGAGGTCGCGGAGAAATCAAGTAACGAAGGTGCGGGCACTGCTCGAGTGGCACGACCTATCAAAAAATGTCCCGGAGTTAATACTGCTTCGTCATCGAGCAAGTCCGTCGCAAAATAGCAAAATTTGGAGTTCATTAAAGGATGAAGTGTGATCTTTGAGGATGCGTTTCAGATGATACTTGACAGACTTGACTCCGGCTTCCCATAGACCGCCGAACTGAGGGGCGGCCTTGGCGGGTATGAATTGCCATCGGACGGCATCTTTTGCGAGAAGAGTTCACATTTTTGGAGAAGATATAGCGTTGTGGTAGGCGCGTTAGAGCATGTTGTCAGCTCCTACGAAAGTGGTTGCATTGTCACTGAACATATCTGAGGGGAGTCCGCGTCGGCTGACAAAACATTTATGAGCGTCAGTGAAGGCTTGAGATGTGCAAATCATAACAGGTTCCAAATGAATGGCCTCGGCTGTGAAACAAACAAATAACACGATATAACCTGGATGGGATTGATAGCCGCGTCCGTCGCCGACGCGGACATCCATCGGACCGGCATATTCAACCCCTGTGTGTTCGAATGGATACTCTGGACGCATTACGCGGGGAAGGAGTAAACTACCCATCAGCGGGACGGCGCGAGCCGCCTTGATACGAGCGCATGTTGGGCAGTTAAAAATGATCGACTTGATAACTTTCTTGACTTGTGTGATCCAAACGCGATTGCGCAGCTGACGCAAGACTGAGATTGCCATGTAATGTTCTTAAATGAACATATTCGACAAGGTTGCGAATCAAAGGATGAATTTTCAAAACTAGATTTTTTATCAAGTCCAGTTTCTCAGTCAAAACTTGGGACTGGATCCAGCGGAACCAAACATGTGAAGCGCGCTCTATAATTCGTTTGCGTTTGGGATCAAAGCAACTTGGCGGCGACGCATACGTGGAATCCAACGTAGCAAAAAACAAGTAATTCGAAGCAGTCGATCCCAATTGGAGATGCGCGAGGCCAAGCGTTCGAGCGTGTCGTTAGGTGGTGGAGCGCACGGGTGACATGTGCTGGACTCGACTACCGCGTCAGTCAACTCATAGCCTGGTGCAAGACCGACTAACTTAGCAACGACGGGGTCATCCGTCGAGGTGTTAGGCACCGACCAGGTTGAGGGGTCTGCGCGAAGCCAGGTTGGCCCTCAAACCACAAATTTCAGTCCAGAAATTTGTTGACAGAAATACCTCTCGAGGCGAGGTCAGCCGGATCGTGCGCGGTAGGAACACGTCTCCATTCGTTGAGCTGAGTTTAAGCCGAAATTTGTCGAATTCTATTGTTGATGAAAACTTGAGAAGGGGGTCGTTTGCGGAGCCAACCTAGCACGATTGTAGCATCAGTCCAATACGTGACTGGCATGTTTGCGAAGGGGAAGATTCCTTTAAGAGAAAAGCGAAAGTTTCAGATAAAAGTAAAGCGCCACATAATTTGAGCTGCGGAATGGTTAAATTGGGATTGGCACTTTGCGCGCGAGTTGTTTTGGTCGGGGCGACTCGGGTCTTGCTCATAAGTAAGATGGTGGAGACTGTACCGTCGAGGGCGGTCGCACGTAGGTATATGACTGCGGCGTAAGCCTTTTGTGAAGCGTCACCAAAACCGTGCAATTCGCAGGACGCAGTTGAGGAATCGACGCGCAACCACCTTGGGAAACTGGCGGCGCTGAGACGCGGAAGCGGGTTGTAAAAGGTGGACCAAATCTTAACTTTCTTTTCACCGAGAGGAGTGTCCCAATTTAACTTCAATAACCAGAGCCCTTGAAGTCAAATTTTCGCGATAATGACAATGGGCGAGACTAGGCCAAGTGAATCGTGCGATGGCTGACAACAAATAACGTTTGGTTTGGGTTGAGATGTCAATAAGAGAGATGTGAAACTGAAAGGTATCGGTGCTAGGATTCCAAAATAAAACTGATAGTTTTATTCCTTCGTCTTCTCTTAGCTGTTTTTCGATCGCGAGGCCGTGATTGCTAGGGTCGATAGGCGCGAGCATGACAGGGTCATTGCTGGCCCACTTACGGAGTGTGAAGCCGCCCCGGCTAAGTATTTCTACTAATTGCAATCTCATGCGTTCGATCGCAGCGTGATCATTCGCGCCGAACAAACAATCATCGCCATATAATTTTTGTTTAAGAATTTCCGCAGCGAGAGGAACGGCAGCACCTTCGTCGTGGTACAGCTGCTGGAGAACGCGTAACGCGAGAAAGGGAGCGCACTTGACGCCGAAAGTCACGGAATTTAGTCTGTATTTTAAGAGTGTGAAGTCCGAATTCGATCTCCAAACAATGCGTTGAGCGTTGCGGTCGCGTTCTGCAACTCAAACTTGCAAGTACATTTGAGCTATGTCAGCTGTAAAGACGTGAGGAGGCAAGCGCCACTGTAATAGAACCGATACAATATCCGCTTGTAACTTGGGCTCGACATGTAAACAATTGTTAAAAGAGACACCGTTGGTTGAAGGACAAGAAGCATTAAACACGACGCGTAATTTTGTTGTAGTGCTAGTTTCTTTCTTTACGCCGTGATGCGGAAGATGAATGACAGCGCGCCCTGGCGGCGTGCTTGGATCACTACTGACAAGTGGCCTTGAGCCACGTAATCCTCAATGATCTTATGATACAACTTATAATCATCTGGAGTTTTTACTAGACGTCTTTCGACGTCTTCGATCGACTTTGAACGATAATTGTACGGTGTGTACCGACCATCGGAATCGGAAGTGTGTCTTTGTGAAAAATGCGATTCGCAAAGAGCGACGCCATCGATTGGAATTGTCTCTTTTGGGAGGTCTTCTAATTCAAAAAATTGTTCTAACATTTCATCTACGCGACAGCGGATTAACGCGTCGTTCTCAATAGTAGCGAGAAAATTAATACTTACGGTTGAGGGGATGATATCTGACGGTTGCAGGGCCCAGCCGGACAGGACGTCGAGATCGCCCTTGACGAGGTCCTCGATAATTATCGCGCCGTATATATCAGCTCCAATAAAAGTAACTCGATCGGCGAAGAGCTACTAGGATCAGGAGCTGAGAAAGAGAGAGATGCTTCAAATGGGACCACTAGGTGAGAGAGGGCAGCGAGACAAAGGAGTGTACGAGGTTATAGGTTTTTCAAAATCAAAGCGTTGTATGAGGCGTTGGAACGGACCGGTTGACAGGCGAGACACAGATAGGCGCAGCAGACTTGACAAGTCCCGCCGAAAGACAGCAGTGGATGTGCGAATTCGAGACGCATTGGGAGTTGACACGTGTCTTTTAGTAATGAATGTCCAAGTCGAACCCTGATCGAGCAAAGCGCGCACCTTGACCAAACGCCCATTTTCCGCGTGCACGACAACAGTAGCAGTAGCAAGAAGCACGTCCGAGTGCTGAGAGGGTAAGCTGTAATTAATATGGGCAGATGGACTCGACTTGTCTTCGTTAGAGGGTGGAGGCTTTGTAACGCTAGCGCGATTTTCATTGGCTGGGGATTCGTTGGATGCCTGATCGTCAGATACACGAGGCCGATGCAGCATTGTATGATGTTGTCGTTTGCATTCGTTACAAACGAACTTATTTGTGCATTGAGCTACTTTGTGCACTCCTAAACAATTGATGTACAAACCTTTTGACTTGACAGTTTCAAAACTTTGCGCGACAGTCATTTCTTTGAAACGCGGACATTGGTAGATTGAATGAGCTTCGGAGCAGATTAAACATTTGCGTGATTAAGTGTTTACGTTATGCGAGGCCATTTGACCTGACGACTTGTTTTGATTTTTTTGACTTTGATGTTTTTTATTTGCTGAGTTGGATCCAGCATTTTTGCTTTCAATTTTTGCTTTTCCGGACAAAATGCGCTTAAACCAGTAGCTCTATTTAAAAGAAAATCTCTAAAGGTGGCAAAAGAAGGATACTCTTTTTCTGCACCGATAGAAAGAGACCACGCCTTTTTGTCACTGAATCCAACTTTTGAACAAGAAAATAAACGAGAGGTGAGTTCCAGTGTTCAAATGCCTCGTCGTTTGATTTTAGAGCGCCTAAATTGAAGTTACTCTATGCAAGTCGCGCAAGCCGCACTCTGTCGAGTGAGAGACGGGAATGAAAAAAGTGATTTTAATAAGTTATCTTTGATTCGACAATTGTTTGTGTATTGAGAGGTGAGCGTTGTCCAAGCGACTACAAAATTGGATTCAACCATTGACAAATGATCAATTAATCCTAACGGCTCAGCACCTGTCAATCACGATTTTAAGTAATTTAAACGACGAATGTTGTCCAAAAGTTTCATCGCAAATAACGAGTGAATGAAAATAATCGCGAAAAGATCCCCACCTGTCGTACTCGCCGTTAAA
Organism: Telenomus remus; assembly: GCA_020615435.1. Taxonomy (NCBI): domain Eukaryota; kingdom Metazoa; phylum Arthropoda; class Insecta; order Hymenoptera; family Scelionidae; genus Telenomus; species Telenomus remus. Next base: position 6,364,731 of record CM036336.1, read on the forward strand.
GTTTGGAAGCTGGATGCGAAGCAGAACAGGCGGAGATGCGTTGGTGTGAAAGTGCGGCAGCGATAGAGACAGTGACGACTTCTTCTTCGGCGTTGAAACTAAAATATGTAGATCAATGAAAAGATAAACGATAATAAAAAATAGAAGTAATTTTATTTAATTATAAAAATAAAAAATATAAATCACTACTTGTAATAATACGCACCGTGATAATAAACATCAATGATGGCGGCTATTGCCAACTTAAAATGATTAAAATCGCTGTACTGATATTGAGAAAAAGTTTTCATTTTTGCTCATTTAAGTTGTCATCAGCCGCCATCTTCGTTTATTATCACAGTGTGTATTATTACAAAGTAGTGATTTATATTTTTTATTTTCATAATTAAATGAAATTACTTCTATTTTTTATCATTGTTTATCTTTTCAGTGATTATCATATTTCATGACTGTTTTTCACGCTATGTTTGAATTTACAAAATTTTGATTTTACACTGCTTGCCATGATTTGTTGTTTTTGATTGTTTTTAATTTTACAGCGCTACTTTTTAACGTGATCATCTTTATGTTGTTTGTTTTTACCGTGATCGTCATAGCTGTTGTCAGTTTTTCACGCTATGTTTGAAATTACCAATGTTTAAATTTAAATTTAAATTATTCATTTTCACAGTGCTTGTTTGGGATCCTCTCTCGAATGAATGTTTATAAACAAATGTGCAACTGATTAACAATTCGCATTTTTAGAAGCGAATCATATAGTTTAGAAACAAATGTTATGCTCGATCGAGTATTAACAGATGTTAGTTAACTCATTAATTGTTTTTAAACAAATATTTTGTATAAACAAATAAAGTAAAAAATAGGTTTTGACGTGACAACTTCAAACCACTGTATTAATATCGGGATCGAGTTTTCATTTTTGATCATTTAAGTTGTTATGAGCCGCAATCTTTCTTTACTATTTGAAAACTTATTCGAAATTTTAAATACCTGTGTAAGATCAAAAAAATTATTATGGTAAAATAAGTTCGTTAACGAATTACTTATTTATTTACGACCGTTCGTTTATAAATAATTCCTTTGTTAACTATAACATTTGTGAATAAAATATTGATTTGTGCCCTTACATTTGTCATAAACCGCTCATTTTTTCAACTAAATTTCTAAAAAAAACAATACATTTGTTCATTTTGTTTACATCAGTCGTGCAGATTGTTATTAGTTTCAATTTGTCATGCTGAATTTGAAAATTGAACGAGAATTTCAGGTATTTTCATCGTTTACGATATCTATTTTTACAGCAGGAGTATAAAAAAAATGCATGATTTTTTTCGAAAATTTTTTTTTAATAGTTTACGAATAATTACGAATTAAAAAATTGCATTTAACGTGGACTCTTATGGGAGAGCTCAAACAAAGCTAAAATTTAAAGAACTTAGAAATGATAGAAAATTATCAGACATACTGTGACAAGTTGTTTAACGATTCAAGTAAATGGTCGTGAAATGTTAAAAACATTGACCCATTAGATTCAGAATAAGATCAAAACAAATTAAAGAAAACACTGGCATTCTAACCTGTTTCTGTAAAAAATTGCTACCAACTTAAGAAGCTAAATAACATCAATTTCGGATATTACAATAAATTTGTTGTTTATATTTTTTGTGAGAGCATATTATTGTTATGGGACCCATTTGAGCATCATAGAAATGCTTAACAATATGAAATAGCTTGTGACACTATGTAAAAGATCCCGGAATGTAAAAAATCACGGATCCGATAAAGGATCCGTTAAAGGATCCGTTAACGGATCCGGGCCGGAATTTGGTACCGGGTTTTGTACCGGATTTTTCGAACAACTACCGAACCTCTATGAAGTCCAGCTCTGATTCCGGCCCGGAAAAATGAAAAATTTGAATGGAAATATCATTTTCCTCGAATCCAAACTGGAAATCAAAGAAGTACGAGGATTCGAACCAAAGTTCTCGAGGATGTAAAGCCGAAACTCTAACCATTGCGCCACGAGACTTTCTCTGGGTTCATACCTGCTGGACAAACACACTCTGCAAATAAAATTTAGAAAGTCGAGTGTATTTTTCCAGCAGGTATGTACTTCAGAGAAAGTCTCGTGGCGCAACAGTTCGAGCTTCGGCTCTACATCCTCGAAAACTTTGGTTCGAATCCTCGAACTACTTTGATTTTCCGTTTGAATTCGAGGAAAAAATTTTTTCCATTCACATTTTTCATTTTTCCGGGCCGGAATCCGAGCTGGACTTCATAGAGGTTCGGTAGTTGTTCGAAAAATCCGGTACAAAACCCGGTACCAAATTCCGGCCCGGATCCGTTAACGGATCCTTTAACGGATCCTTTATTGGATCCGTTAACGGATTCCGGGCCGGATCTTTTACGTAGGGGAATCACGAAATAAAGCAGATAACATTTTGACATTTCAAGGTTGAAACACTGCAAATTTTAACATTGCAGTATGGGACACTTCTCTCAGTCCCACACTCCTCGATTGTACCTCCTTAACTCAAGTGAACCTGTGCTTCGTTGATGGGAGGATCCTCGATCTCGGTGAAGGCCTTACTCGAACGTTGAATACTGTCAAAGCACTCCCTTTGTGCGACCAGTAAGGTCGCCAAAGTGATGGTAGTGAAGTTCGAAACGTTCTGGAAAAAAACGTTTTGGATTTTTATTTTCGCTCGAGACCTCCGTTTCACCGCCGGAACATGTAGTAGTTCAGTCAATCTGGCCTAAAGTAAATCATGTTGCGGAATAAATTACCCAGTGGCAATTTTTTGTATTTTTCGTTAGAGGATAGTGTAAGATAGCTACCATTCAAATTGCCGAGCCCTACCTTTGTCGTGTTTTTGAAAAAACTCAAAAACATTTTGGAATTTTTTTTCATATAATTTACCGTTCCAAAGTTATAGGGCAATATAGCGCTGCGTGAGCTCGTAGGGCTAGCGGTACTTTTCTCGATCCTAAACTTCCTCCGGCGGTGTTGGCATAGGTGTATAACATAAGGGCCCATCTGGTCACCTGTCCTTTTCACTAACGAATGTATGTTTTTTTACATACAAATATTAATGTTGAAAAAAATATAAATTATTGAAACTTCATTATAACGTTCACTACACGTGTGCACTCATACTGTGAACTGACGTAGTAGTGTAATTTTTATGCTTTTGCAAGCTGCAGCTCCCAAACGGCAAGTTGTATGGAAAAAATGTTCAAATAAAAATTGTTCAGAAAATTGTAAACAACAACTTTTGCATTTACATTATTGTCGTAAGATAATTTTTTCTTTGCGAAAAAGTAAAAAAACACATTTTTTGAAACTTTAGCGCCACCAACCGTGAGCATTTCTTGTTGTACAACATTGCACCAATGACATGAATTGTACATTGCACATCATTCTGAACATTTTTGTTTCAATAAACTTTTCTGTCAGATGCATAGATTACGAGAAAAACGCATTCCAAAATATTTTTGAGTTTTTTCAAAAACACGACAAAGGTGGGGCTCGGCAATTTGAATGGTAGCTATCTTACACTATCCTCTAACTAAAAATACAAAAATTGCCACTGAGTAATTTATTCCGCACCTTTTGCTAGATTGACTGAACTATAGACCTCTACAGACAAACCGCTCTGAACGGCTTTTCAAGAGTCGAATTACATGAAAATTCCCATCTATAAAAGACAGACGGCACCCTGAAGTTCACTCTGTGACTAACTTCTCACATAATACTCTTCTATTTTGCGACGCGGTTCATTTGAAAAAAAATTGAATGACTGTCTCATGATTTCATTTAACGATAACGTATATGCGAAATATTTTTGAAAATCATATTGATGAGGTTGATATTAACAATTTAAAAATATTGAAAGTGAATAGTAATAAATGATTGAAAGAAATGATTACAACGTAAAACACAATGGTTATAAAAGTAAGGTTATTTTCGAACATCCCTCGCGAATCATCCACCCATCCATCCATTCCTAAAAAGTTCATCCCGACCTGAAGTTGTCGTCGAAGAGATCAAATGCGTGCGCACTTCGATTCATCGATTTTGACCCGCGGTTTCGTTCAAATCCGTCATCGTAACACCCTCAATACACCCTCAATATACCCTCATTCAATAAGTTTTTTTACAATTCAATGTTTTTTTAAACGTCACTGAATAAATGTATGCAATTTTCAATTTTTTGATAATTCATTTCAAAAGCAAAATCTTGACTGGCGGTAAAGCAGGTACCTTGACAATTATTAGTCGAATATCGAATATAATGTGAAAATGTCTATCTATTCAATTTCAAACGACGAGAGTTTCCGGTTAAACTTGCTTTTGCTATGACGATTAATAAACCTTAAGGTCAAGCATTTCAACAAATAGGCATTGACTTACGAAGAGGAGTTTTTAATCATGGTCAATTATACTTTGCAGTATCTAGAGTACGATCGTGGAACTCTTTGAAAATTTTTCTTGATTCGAATAATAACAGCGAAATTTCGACAAAAAATTATGTATATAAAGAGCTGTTTACATAAATTCACATTATCACATTTTGAAAGTTTTTCAAAAATTATTAAGCATCGTAGCAAATTGTTTCATTTTAATGGTTGTTCGGGAGAATCCCAAACAAGCACTGTAAAAATAAACATTATCAAAAACGACGAATTCGAACGAGCAGTTTAAATTTAAACATTGTTAATTTCAAACATAACGTGAAAAACGGACAGCAGCTATGACGATCACGGTAAAAACAAACAACAAAAAGATGATCACGTTAAAAAGTAGCGCTGTAAAATTAAAAACAATCAAAAACAACAAATCATGACAAGCAGTGTAAAATCAAAATTTTGTAAATTCAAACATAGCGTGAAAAACAGACATAAAATATGATAATCACTGAAAAGATAAACAATGATATAAAAATAGAAGTAATTTTATTTGATTATAAAAATAAAAAAAATATAAATCCTTACGTGTAATAATACGCACTGTAATAATAAACAATGATGGCGGCTATTGCCAACTTAAAATGATAAAAATCGCTGTACTGATATTGAGAAAACGTTTTTATTTTTGCTCATTTAAGTTGTCATCAGCCGCCATCTTCGTTTATTCTTACAGTGCGTATTATTACACGTAAGGATTAATATTTTTTTTACTTTTATAATCAAATAAAATTACTTTTATTTTTATATTATTGTTTATCTTTTCAGTGATTATCATATTTTATGTCTGTTTTTCACGCTATGTTTGAATTTACAAAATTTTGATTTTACACTGCTTGTCATGATTTGTTGTTTTTGATTGTTTTTAATTTTACAGCGCTACTTTTTGACCTGATCATCTTTTCGTTGTTTGTTTTTACCGTGATCGTCATAGCTGCTGTCCGTTTTTCACGCTATGTTTGAAATTAACAATGTTCAAATTTAAACTGCTCGTTCGAATTTGTCGTTTTTGATAATGTTTATTTTTACAGTGCGTGTTTGGGATTCTCCCAATGCACACTGTAATAATAAACGAAGATGGCGGCTGATGACAACTTAAATGAGCAAAAATAAAAACTTTTTCCCAATATCAGTACAGCGCCTTTTCTTATTTGCACCAGTCTGCATGGCACTTTCTTAAGATGCAAGCTGATGCAAGCAAAACGGAGACAGCTGTCAAAGCGAGAAAGTGCTATACACGTCAGAACAGCCCCGACAACATGCAACAGCAGACAAGTATGAGAGACACAGAGAGACATCATGATCATATACATCTTTCGTCCACCGCCGTTTTTCTGCCATTGAAAAGCCGTTTTGAAATTTAAAATAGTTTCAGCAGTCATTTAGAAATTATTATTATTATAATAATAACAATTATAAATAATATTACCTATTTTGATCAATTGCGCGGTAGGAAACAATCATCATACTACAATGTTATTCGATTATTGACGTTTTTGTTTGAATACATTGGGGACAAAGGAAATTGTTATTGTTGGTGTGAATAAGGTTGTCGTTTGTGTCTATAAAGAGCATATTGCATTTCAAGATGATGATCGGTAACAATATTCAACACGATGTCAGTTTGGATAAATTCGAGCGAGTCAAACTCATTTCGGATAAACGAAAAGATTTGGATGAAGTCACAGCGCAGGTAAATGTTTAAGGTTATGTTGCTGTTTTCATCTGTATATATTCCTACATATGTTTATTGTTACATATTTTTAGCATTTCTTCCATTGAATAATTATTGTTTCTGAAATGTTTGAATTCGTTGTCCAAAATAATCACTCTTGAGTATTTTGTCATTTGGTATTTCATTGAATATCAATTGTTTTTATTTTTATCAGAATTTATAGGCTGTGAAAATTGACATGATTACTCTTGTCACCGATTAATGTTGACGAATTTAATATTATTTTTTTAAACTAATTATTGGGAAAAAATTTTTCAATATTGTTTCTGAACAAATAACAAGTTGATTTAAAGAATTAGAAAGATTTACAGATTGCTTAACTTCTATATCCACTTTGAAAGAAAAAAGAGTTTGCACAATTTTTATTGCAATAATGATGAGAACAGATTGTTATTATAGTAACTCCTTTACTTATTAGAGTCGTTGAAAAATGTATTGATTTTGAAAATAAAAAAAATATAAATTTGTTTTTAGATCCAGAGCGATATTCTGCAATGTTTCAAAAGACTCGAGGATGGATTGAAGATGCGAGAACGTCGACTGATGAGGCAAGTAGAAGCCATCCACAGACAACAGTTGTCCCTTATACAATCGGATCTGGACGTACTGCCATCTCTTCCGATGTTGACCGTAAACCTGAACTCTGCCAAGGACATCGAGCAACAAATATTAAAATTTGGTAATATTGAATTAAAAGGGAACAACATAGCAGTGAACAATTCCGAGCCATTTAAAGTGGTTGAGTATCAGGAAGCTCACAAGGACCATATCAACTTTGACAAGTCTCTGCCAAACGAGGACATCGAGGCCCAAAAGAAACGTGATCTCTGTTTGAAAACGCCGTTAAAGCTTAATCTAGCTCCCCTCGGACAAAAAACCTCAGACCTAGGTAGTACAATAATTTTGTCAGAGTCGTTTGCCTCAAACTTGGAAGAAAATGACAGTAGTAATTTGTTTGACGATGAACACTGCATTTTGAATAGTCTCCAAGCTCTCAGTCCAAAATACGACTTACACGGCTTATCAGTTAACAACAAACATCCTAAACAGATTCAGCAGTGGTTAAAACAGATTTTGGTTGAAACTGAAACTGAGCCTGCGGTACAAGATCAAGACCATTTCTGTGTGATTGCTAAGTCGCAACTTCCTCTGGAAACATAAAACAACTGTTCATTGAACTTGTCTACTGATCTTGCGTGTTTGAAAATTTATAAGTTTGAATAGTTTGTAAAATGTATTTATCTAGGATTTGATTCGATTTGATTCGGATTTGAGCTTGAATTCATATTTTTAGTAGATGGAAAATCTGAAAATGTAGGTTTTTCAGAAGATATAGTATTTGAAAACATGGATCTACTTTTATGTGAAGAAGAAGGGTTCACTTAATGGGATAAAACTGTATTAGAGTCGTTATCCCTTCTGAAAGCGATGATGTCTCTACTTTAGATGCAATCTTCTGATTCTTACTTTGTTTTTCTACAACAAAACTGTCTTTTTATAAGAACTGATGATTTTATAAGAGTAATCAAAGTGACTAAAGTACAAATATTAAAATTTTTCGAACATTTTTAGAAGTTTTTATTCTTGAAGTTTTTCGAACAAATTGCATACGATAAAGTATGGTAACAAACAATGAAAAAATAATTCTAAGTTGAAAAAGTCTGACGTTTCTCATCACCGAATAGTACTACGTATTCAACAAGTTGTTTAGTGTATAATGAACTGTGTTGTATCACTAAAAATGTACTTAAAGTTGTGAGTATACATACCTGTTCTAACTTAGACTTTAAGCGAACTGAGATCCAAAAGATGAAAATAAATGAATTGGAATGAATCGATCCATTTGAAATATATTCTTTATTCACTCTTTCAATAAACACAGTTTTATTCTTTCTAATCTCATCGATCCTTGTTTTGTCTTACAAATACGTGCTTCATTTTAATTTTCTGACACATAAGAATAAACGTTTCAACTTTTTTTGGCTCGTTCAATTACCATTATACAACTAAATTATAGTGGGATCGTTCATTAGTTAATGTTTCTTTGGTACATTAAACGATCATCTTAAATGAATCTAAAAAATTGATATATTGTCGATAGTGTATAGGTGTGATCTTAAACTTTAACGGATGAAATCGGTGAACATACAAGCAAAATAATTGAGACATTGAAAATATATATTCGCATCGGTAAGTCTTTTAGAAAACTGTATTGTAGTATTTGGTACAATTTTCTTACTTAGGAGACTCGGACTGAATAATTGAATATGAGAACGATAGATCATAAACTAGTTAGTGGTTCCAAAGTGACTATAAAATTTTCCAAAGTTTATACGCTTAAAAATTCAAATAGATTTTTTGTTATCCAAGAGATCCAAGTCAAATTCCGCGGAGATACTTTGTATCGCAAATGTTTTTCAGTTTCCTCTTTCCAATAACAGAAAAAAGAAACTGTTTTCAGTCGTTACTTACATGTTTTGTTTTATTCATTTTTGTTTTTTTTTTACCCAATACACAGTCACGTCATTCTGTTGTCATTTAAACAATTGCATGTTTTTTTCTTTTTAAAACGAATCATACGATTGAAAAACTCACAGTACCATCTCGTGTAGTATCATCAACTACTAGCAAATAACAAATTTTTATTTGTTTTCAGATCACAAAAAAATCTTGTTAAGACAAGGTCATTAATAGTTAATGGCTGATCACGTCACTATTGACAAACAATTCTTATGGTTGTGCCATCAGCTTTCTCATTGTTAGACCAGCCTGTGACACTCACTTGTTAAATCTTATTCTTAATCAACAAATATATACATACAAGTGACACGAAATCAAAACGCCACTTGACAAGGAACTTATTAACAGTAACAGATACAAGCAAACTTAAAGAATGTTGTTCAATTCGTATATTGCCTTTCAATTCCACGTTCAAAATTCTCTGAATACTTTTTGATGGTGAATTATAATTCTATAAAAATAGTGTTATTACATTGAATTGTTAAAAGATAAACCAAATAACTCCATCTGTAAAATTTTGAAGACATATTTTGACATAAATTAGGAAAAATTTATGTCAATTTTTTTTTTAGGAAAATTATTTAGAAAAGTAATTTCTTTCTTGTATAATATAATTTTTTTGCGATATTTAATTATGAGTTAGTTCTAATTGGTGTGAAAAATAATCTAACTATAAGTAAAAGTTGTAGACGTAATAAACACACTTAACTCTCGGGTTTTCTTACAATTCGAAAATGGAGTTACGTGATTTTATCTATGAAACACTCAGTTATCATTGCAATTGCATAAAAAAGAAAAGAGCTATTGACAAAATACAGTTTTTTTGCACTGTTCATCATCGTTCTTTGGACAATCAATCAGTTTCACTTATATTTACAGGTATCACTGTGTTGAATGGACTTGAAGACGGTCAAGACAAAGATATTTGGTCAGGTGTTAAGCATTAAAACTAAGAAGCAATTCGGGTCATAATACAGAATAAACAAGATGTTTTGCTAAAACCGACAGTAGAACGAGCGTATGATTGTTAATCCATCATTTAAACGAAACCTGGTAGAAGACCCAGTCTTCAAAGAAAGATGGGACAAATGCAGAATCCTTTTCAAATTTAACTGGACAGTTTAACTGTTCGAGCACCTCTTCAAACATCTTCAGAGATTCTGGACAAGAAGCGCCATTACCCTGAAATCAAGATAAAAATTATATTTCCGTGTTTGAACATCTTAAGACCTCTAATCTCATGGTTTAGATCTCTTACGTGGGTCATGTATTTGCCATCGGGTTTGAGCACTTTGAATGACGTGTTCAATATAAGCTTAATGAAGTCCCAAGCATCATCGTGGGCTGACGTGCTGATCGGAATGTCAGTGAGATCGCCGAAAACGTAATCGAATTGACGGCCTTCTTCGATCATATGGGTCAATGTCTTGACGCAATCACCAACAATAATCTACAACAATCAGGGTGAGTACACAATTATAAATTAGACAATTCTACCCGTATACCAATAAGTTCCAAACGGAAGGTTCAGCTACTCATATTGCATTAGTATTTTGATCGGAAATTACCTCATAATTGTCGGACTTCCTTTTATCCAGACAATCTCCGCAAACACTTCTCATGTACTGGCTGCAAGCCTTAATCACGATGTCGTCAATCTACAAAAACAGTTTTTATTTCAATAAAGACAGAAATTTATCATAATTTATTTTAGAAAAATAAAAAAATACCTCGAGCATGGTCACGTGTTTGGGATTTTCTTTGAGCAATTCCCAGAGCAGTCCTCCATCGCCTCCTCCCAAGATAACAATTTCTTTTCCTTCGTAACACTCTTTACCACGTTGCATAAGCGTTTCGGTATAGATAAGATCTGCCTCTGACATATCTGCAATCAGTCCAAGTTTATAGTTTCATTCACGTCTTTATTGCTTTGAACTTCAATTGAAACAATACTTACTTTGCAGCTCATCCAACACCAACATGTTTCCCAGAGATTTGGAGTGAACAATCTGTACTTTCTGATAAGGCGATCGTGCCTCGAACACCAGTTTGTCGATGTCATATTCCAGCAGTCTCTCATCTAAAAATATTGGTTCAGATTATCAAACTGTTAGAATTACATTTAATGACTTTTTTTAAAAGGAACGAAAAATCATGCGAAAAAATCACACGGGTGCACTGTTCAAAAACTGTAGCAAATCAACATTGACAAACAAAGTTGTTGGAGACATATTAAAAATTCAAATGCAGCAGATTTGGATACGCAGGCGAGTCTGTAAGGTAGAGTTCTGTATACTGTATATTAAGCAACCAAGCAGTCATAAGTAACAAAATTATGAAATAAATAAATAATCAAACAACTCAATTGAATTAAAAATGTAGTTATCTTAAAGAAAAATGCTATGAAAATGATGGCATCGAACCACTGACGTTAATGATGATGAATCTAGATTGGCCATGCATGTATATAAGGCGAGCATCTGACGTTAGCACAATAAAAGAGTAAGTGAAAATGGCATAGAAAAAGTACGAAAATCTAATTACAAAAGGAAGACCTTGATTGTTATGCGCATACATGGCAGCAACACAATTCATTATATCATCCATCTGATCCGATAATCTGCCTCAGCGACAGTATTAAAGATAACAATCTTCGTCTCAGAGTCAGAATTTTGAACTTTGTTTCGTATCACGTATGTGTTATTCGTGTAGACTTGATTTTGATCATTGTCATAGTCATTCTTAATTCGACTGTTGAGTGTAAAGTAGTGTGCAAGCTAACTCACCAGCGGTAGGAAAGTATCTCTCATAAAGGCCACCGCGTTTTATGGAAGGAATCGAGTGAGACCGAGTTGCTGTTGTCGCTGCCTGTAATGCCGTCTCCAAGTTTCTCGCCGACTACCATTAGATGTCAAACGAACCAATGAATGAATAGAACAAAACATACGATTCAAATGAAACCTCCAACATTTCGATTCTTACTTTTAAATCTCTCTGTAGCTTTACAGGATTGTTACACCACACGTTGCGCTATCTAAAGCCTAAACGACTGCATACAAAATTGGCGCCATCTAGTCTTTCCAAACACGAACTACGCGTATTAACCATTTACTTTCGAGCAATTGCTCGGATTCTAGGTCTATTTATGCCCACTAGTAGTTATATAAGCAATTTTTAAAATAGCATCCTTTTAGCAGTTCATATTCAGTAAATCAAAATATGGCATTATTATTATTGTTTTTTTTTTCATGGAACTTAACATTTGTTTACTATATCCACAAATCACAGTTTCAAATGTGTGTCGTTTGAGTACAAGAAATTTTGTTTTTCCTCACTCAATACAAAAACCCGTTGGCATCCCTGTGGACTGCCAACTACTTTTGCTTCTTTCGTAAGGAAAAATAGCGTACTCACCGCTGAATAATAATGAATTGACAAGATTAATTTTTTTAAAATTGAAATTAATGAATTAAAAAAAAATTACCCCAATGAAGTGTAACAATCCTGTTATACACTCCCAGATAGCTTCTTCAGTATTCATTAAGTTTTGATTTATTATAATTGGATTTTCGTTTGCGACAAAACTCACCTTATATACTTAGAGTGTGAAATAAAAATCATAATGGCAATGAACAATCATTAAATGGATTGAGTGGATTGCAAATGTTAACACCGTGTTATCGAAGCGGATTTGTGAATTATATCAGCTATCTGGGAAAATGAATGATTAATTATTTGTATTTAGTATCAAGGCTAGACCGGAATGATAGTATATGTCGTAGGCCGATTGAATTATCCGCATTGGTATTACCATTTTTGTTAATTTGCCTGGAATTTTCAGGCAAATAGAAAACGCCCGGGCGACGTTAGGCTGATAGAAAAAAAGTATGTTTAACAGTCAACGTACTAAATTAAAACAAGGGAGTTTAAGAAAAATGTTGCAATGTTGTCGGATACTATCCCTTGAATAAAATGTATAAAAAATTTTTAAAATAATTCTTTTATTTAACTTAAAAAATGCACTTAAAAGTAAAAAATAAAGAATCAATTTTGATGCAAATTCAAAAGTTAAATAACAGAATGACGCATTTTTATTAACGTGTTCTATGAACTTCCGAATTTTATGACTTTGTTATTGGGAAAAGAACTCAATAGCTTAAAGGTTTCGTTTTCTTCCATTAATGATCAATTTTCAAAATCTGAATCATTCATAAATCGCGTATATATAGATTTTATAATTCATAAAAGTTTTTTTTCCATAGTTTCTGAAATTTGAATTATCTTTGTTTACAGCATCATGCTTTATCTCAAATTTATATTTTATCTATAACTGAGTTAATTATAATTGAAGGATTTATGAATTTGTCATAAAAAATATATTTATTATCTTGAAATTGTAATATTATTTAAAAAACATTGCGTTGTCAGTGATCTCTATAATCTCTGTGGTGATTAGGAAGAACCAGTTAAGTGGTTTTGGGACCTGTCTTGTTATTTTCTATTTCTACGTTCTGGATATTACATTTTATATTGAAGAAATTAGAAGAGTGACACAATTTTTCATCAATTATAGTAAAAAATATTAATTCATCCATTCATGTCTTACAGGTAAACTTTCAGAAATACCCGCAATTATTGCAAAAAATTGACGCTTCTAAAACTGTCTCTTAACTAGTTCTTCCTAATCACCATAGATATATCGTTGAAAAATTATTGTGTCTTTTAGAAACTGAAACTACTAAAATCGTACTATCGTTTTTACTTTCTTTTAATCGACTGTATAAAACCAATTAGACGGATTCGTCCAGTCGGTCCTTGTAGTTTCGAATAATATTAATAATTCAATCGGTTCATCATTTTTTATAGTATTTTTGTTCAAAATCAATCATATTATTTTATACTTTTCAGTGTCTTTATTAACCCTTTGACCCATACATTTTTCTAGTGTATAATTTAAGAACATATTTCTAAAATTAAAATTTTTTTTATTATTGAATCTGATGCCAGATTAGTGATTTACTTTGATTTATTTTGGTCCGCGATATTGGATGTGCCATTTTAAATTTCGAATTTTAAAAACAATATGTTAGATTTATTTGAAGAAATTCGAAATACTCTGTTTTACAAGTTTCTGTTTTAATAAAATGAGAATTAAATCGATTACACCAAAGTTCAACTTTTAAATCGCCATATTTGATCCACCATTTTGTTTTGTTTTGTTTTTTTTTTTTTTGAAAATCTGACTTCAAATTCGTGTTCAGCAACCCCGAAAACTCTAAAGTATCAAGTTTCATAAAAAAAACTTAATTTTTCAAGAAAAAAAACCAGTTTTACTATAAGGTGTGACGTTTTTTGGCACACTATGGGTCAAGGGTTCAAATAAAAATTCCATTATTTATTTTTGTTTGGTATTACAACATATGCAACACTAAAAAAACGTTGGCCGTTTTTTTAAAAGACATCGAAAAAAATTGTCATAAGTTTTCTGACAAGCAAAATGTCAAACGTGATACTAAAAAACGTCAAAACTTAGAATAATAAGTGAGAAACCTATTCAACAAAAGCATAGTCACAGTTTAGTTAATTTTATTTAAACAGTTGGCATCTAAAGCTTTAGAAACTTTTTGTCGACCGTTAGCAATTTTTTTGCCAAAATTTTTGTTAACGTTCCTTTGCAAGAAACCTATTTTAAAAATCAGGGTGGTTGCTCTAGAAAAAATACTGAATTTTAATATTACAGCTGATTCATATATATTAAAATATAGAACATCCGTCAAAAAAGTGATTCAACCGATGCTGAGGTGGAATCCTTAATAAAAAGCATTACTTTCAACTTTAATGTCACAAAAGTTAAAAATTTTTTTACCTTTCATAATGCCTGAGACTAAAAAAAAATTGATGATTTAAAAATCGTCATCTGTCGATTTATTTTAGTATCATTTTTAACTTTGTTCAGGAGACACGGCAGTGTCTCTGGCCAAGTACCTCCTTTTCTTTACAAAAAAAAATGTTTTAAAATAGTTTTATAATACGAGATATACGAGATACGATACGACGACACCTGCAGTGTCTTCTTATCTCGTGCAAGCTAAAGGCACTTTTCCGACCACAATAACTCCGTCGGAACGCTTCAAACGAAAAAAGTTATTTGAAACATTTTGTAGGTCTCGCGGAGACAAACAAATTAAAAAAAAAAGTTAAAATCGGTGAGGAAATAGCAGAGTTATGAAGCATTGAAAAAACGTAAAAATGCAAAAAAAAATCTTTTTTTTCTGTTTTCGCCGGGCACGTTTTTTAGCCCAGGCACGCATGCCTTTTTTTGTTAATTATTGAAATTTATTGATTCTATAGCAATTGGTTTATAATAATTTATATAAATAATTGTTTAATAAAAGCGAATGTTAATAAAATAAACAAAATAATTAAAAAACAAGTTATTAATTAATAATTAATAATTATGAACAAACGTTAATGACCAAATAAATGTTCATAAAATAAACGGAAAACTAATAATAATAATTAACAACTGAATGTTTAATAAACAAATGTGAATTAACAAATGAATGTTATTAACATATGAATGTTATTAACAAATGAATGTTATTAACAAATGAATGTTAATCAACAAATGAATGTTAATCAACAAATGAATGTTTATAAATAAATGAATGTTTATGAACAAATGAATGTTTATAAATAAATGAATGTTTATGAACAAATGAATGTTTATAAACAAATGTTAATTAACAAATTAATGTTAATTAACAAATGAATGTTAATTAACAAATGAATGTTTATAAAATAAATGAATGAGATGGCCGAGTACTAAAAAAAATGTTATGATATATATTAAAAATTCAGTAAAACTGATAAGAGTGGCCAAGTACTCGAATAAATGTTATGATATAAAAAAATTGTTGGTCAAGTAAAAATTTGGGAAGAATGAGTAAATTACGCAGTTTCGTTCTGTCTATAATCAGAACACCATGACGCGTATTAGCAGTTACAGATAACAAAAAGAGCAGAAATAGTTACCGAAATTTTTTGGTTTAAAAAGCTAATTTTAGGTACTTGGCGAGCCACCGCGACAATGTCAAAAAACCTTAGTTTTCGACTAGTGAATTCTAATTTTTTGGATGTTACATGAATTGTTATATTACTCAAAAATTCCTAATACTTTAGCAGACAAATTTGAATATTTTATTCCAGTATTTGCTGCGAAAAAATGGCTGCCTAGTTTCGAAGAAAGTAGATTCGCGTTTTACTTTTGAAATTGGTAGAAAATTTTTGTTTTCTATTTTTTTTATCTATTTCAGTACTCATCCAACAGTAAAAGTGTTCCGCTAAGAAATATTGTTATTATTATAGAATTTTTGTCAATTTTTGAAACATATAATGATATTTGCATTGACATGACAATATTCAAATATTGACAAATTTTGAAGACTTTCAATCAGTTGTAAACTTTACTACTTACACGAGTGAAGAATAAATTGAAGACTTTCAATCAGTTGTAAACTTTACTACTGGTAGGAGTGAAGAATACATTAAGGAATTCCACAAATTTTGCAATTAGAAATGAATAGGTTTGCGTTTTTTTGTTTACTAGCTCGATTTCTTTAAACACAAGTTAATTAATAAAATGTCACCAGCCAGATCTTTCTTTCAACAACTAGCATATTTAAAATAGTTGCCAGATGTAGCCTGACGGCAACCCGTTTCATATGACGTTTCCCTCCGATCTAACATGTTACCGACCGAGGCAATAAGCGACCGTCGAGACTATGAGGTTGGTACGTTGTAAGCGTTCAAATTCAATCTTACTTCATTGAATTGAAAGTTTTTTGTTAATGATAAAAGGTACATAAAGTGTACAAGATGAAAGAAAAAAATGGAAGTAAAACTTTAAAATAAATAGTAAACTTGTGTAACGTTTCACCACGTCAATTCTTACAAACTAATCAAACAGCTGTAAAAACGTAGTTCAATCAAATAGGATGCGGCATTACCGACCGATCTAAGCCAATAATCAATGCTTTGTTTACCATTTTGCTTTCTTATTAAAAAAGTATTTTGAGTTATCCTGGACAAAAACTAATCAGATAGAAAATTAAATTAGACTCTCCCCTTTATTTTAATAGTAATTTCAGAAGTTTTGACAGCGTATTTCATTTTTTATTTGTGTTTAAAGTCTGCCGGCCGGAAATCCGCCAGAGGGTGTTAGTGTTTTTGTCGTTGGCTGTCAACTTACAACTTTAATTACTTTTTTCATATAAAAATACCTAATTAATCATAAAAACAATTAGATAGCAACAATCAGAAAGTTCCAAAGTTAATTTTAAGACAAAAATCTGATTTTTACAAGCGATAAATAAAAAATTACTTTGGAATTTTCCGATTGGCTGAATGGAATCTGGTGGGAATTGAGGGTATAAGGGAAAAATGGCAGCCGGTGATTGGCTCATTCGATCAGGGAAAGGGCTAGCGAGCACATCGGCTGCGCAAGTCAAACAGTGAAATTAATGAATAATTTTGTTTTAGTAAGTCTTGATTTCAAAAAATCAAAATTATGTTAAGAGATAGAAACATATGATAAAACTTTCATAGTTAGTTTGTTTTTTTTTGTTTCTTTTTATTAATTTTTGATCATGGTCTTGTCAAGTTAACAGATCTTAACTCTGTTAACCTGAAACGACACACACATGTGTTAGGATTTCACAGATATCGGCGCAGAACCACTGCGCATTTTCCTTTTAAATTTTTAAATTTCCTATATGTTTTTGCAATATACGTCAGTGATATTTCATCTTACTAATTATTATTTTATTAAAATACCCTTTCAATAATTATAATTTCATAAAATTCGTTGCATGGATAACAAGTTTGTTAGAAGAAACTGAAGAAAATTATTAACAAAAAATCAAAATTATGTTCAGAGATAGAAACATATGATAAAACTTTCATAGTTAGTTTGTTTTTTTTGTTTCTTTTTATTAATTTTTCATCATGGTCTTGTAAAGTTAACAGATCTCAACTCTGTTAACCTGAAACGACACACACATGTGTTAGGATTTCACAGATATCGGCGCAGAACCACTGCGCATTTTCCTTTTAAATTTTTCAATTTCCTATATGTTTTTGTAATGTACGTCAGTGATATTTCATCTCACTAATTATTATTTTATTAAAGTACCCTTTCAATAATTATAATTTCATAAAATTCGTTGCATGGATAACAAGTTTGTTAGAAGAAACTGAAGAAAATTATTAATTTAATCTACAGAAATAAATGCTGCCAGAAAAGTGGTCGCCGCAAGTTTTAAAAATATAAAATAATGTGAATAGCATTCAATCGAAAGATGTAGTGGAATTAGAGGACAAAGATAGAAAGAATTAGTACTACGTTGATACAAGAGGGGTCCGGGTACAGATTTGTCCACTCCGAATGTTTAGTGAGATGGATCCACACGAAAGTAAATCTAACAGATTTTGTTATCTATTCTCTGAAAAGAAATTATAATTGATCCATTGAATTATTAAATAAAAGAATTTCACTTTTAATGAATTCTACGTGAATCTTAATGTATCAAGGCGCAAAATCATTCTTATAAAAATATCAATTTGAACTTGAGAATTGAGAATAAATTGTTTGCCTTTGATTACATTCAACGTTTAAAATTTCCCTTTAAAAAGATGTGAAATCACGGTCTTCTGATTTTTAATATTTATTTTTATTACATGAAAACATATAAATAACTTGACGTTACCTCAGAAAGGTATATGGATAACGAGACAAGATCCTGCTCATCCTTCCGAAATACACAATTAATTGAAAACTTTAGTAAGAAATGATATGAAATCATTGTTCACGAGACAAGTATTCCTTGTAAAATTATTTTCTAAATACTTAAAAAATAACCTTAGAAAAGGTATATAAATAACGAGACAAGATCCTTCCCTGCCTCCTACAACACACTTACGATTTTAAATTTCAGTACGAAATGATATGAAATCATTACTACCGAGACAAATGTTTTCTTGCAAAATTATTCTAAATACTTAAAAAATAACCTTCGAAAGGTATATAAATAACGAGACAAAGTCCTGCCCATCCTTCTGCCATGTAATACGCAAATAGATTAAAACTTCAGTCAGTAATGATATGAAATCATTACTACCGAGACAAGTATTTTCTTTTAAAATTATATATGTTGAATATTTGAAAAAATTTCCAAGTTAGATAACATTAGAGTAATAAAAGATATGACATCATCGTACTCGAGACAAGTATTCTTCAACTTTCTTAGTATGTATTCGATTGATTTCAGAAAATTATGTTTTTCAAGTTTAAAAACACCTTGGCGAGTCGGCCAGTTTTGAAAAAGCATCAACTTGTACATTGCACAAATATTTACTTGATAAAATCTCATCTCATGAGGCATTTTTTCACGAAAAAGTAATAATCAAACTGGGAAAATGAAATTTATCGAATTTATCCCGTAAGACGCAAAGTTACAGAATAGAAATAACAATTCAAGATGTAGACCGATTTCCTGATCTGCAGAGTATGTTAATGTTTGAAAAAGATTATCATGATATCGATGTTCTAATCCGAATTGATAATTAATTGATTGTTGATATACTGACTAACGACTGTTAAAATAATAATAATAAGAATGAGAACACACAGATTAATTTTGTCATCCATATTAGTATCCAAATATTTAGCACAGTTGTAGTATGAAGTTTTACATCATTGAAAATCTGTCATATAAATGAATTAGAAACTTTTTTACAATTAAGTCGCTGGGTGCGAAAACGGCTTAAGTGCCCTTAAGATTTTAAACAAAAATTCGTTGTAAATATGTTTGATGTAAGTAAAAAATTTACATCTGTGTAAAGAAATAGTAAGCACTTATTTTTCTATGTGAACATTTTTGTATCAAATTCATGTAAGATTCAGACGCAAATCAAACATTAACAATCAATTTTCTATCAAAAGCTCAAGGACACTTAAGCTGTTTTTGCATCCAGCGATTCAATTTTAGAAATTTAGACTTTGACCAAGTTCAGCTTTTTGAAGTTTTTTGAAGAAACATTCTGTACACATCAGTTTTAAATTGTAATGCATTCACTGTTGGTGTTTGTTCAGTAATAATAATTATAATAATAATGATGAGAACACACTGAATAATTTTTTCATCCATATTATAAGTTTTTTGGTCACTTTAAGTGAAAGATAAGGTAGATGCACAGGTTACCGATCAGTTAGTATGGTTTCCAACATCAATGCTTTAAAACGATACTTTGCATTTTCAATAGAATTTCAAAACGGGCCGACTCGCCAAGGTGTTTTTAAACTTGAAAAACTATTTTTATGAAAAACATAATTTTCTGAAATCAATCGAATACATACTAAGAAAGTTGAAGAATACTTGTCTCGAGTACAATGATGTCATATTTTTTATTACTCTAATGTTATCTAACTTGGAAATTTTTTCAAATATTCAACATATATATAATTTTAAAAGAAAATAATTGTCTCGGTAGTAATGATTTCATATCAGTACTGACTGAAGTTTTAATCCATTTGCGTATTACATGGCAGAAGGATGGGCAGGACTTTGTCTCGTTATTTATATACCTTTCGAAGGTTATTTTTTAAGTATTTAAAAGAATTTTAAAAGAAAACACTTGTCTCGGTAGTAATGATTTCATATCATTTCGTACTGAAATTTAAAATCGTAAGTGTGTTGTAGGAGGCAGGGAAGGATCTTGTCTCGTTATTTATATACCTTTCTAAGGTTATTTTTTAAGTATTTAGAAAATAATTTTACAAGGAATACTTGTCTCGTGAACAATGATTTCATATCATTTCTTACTAAAGTTTTGTTGTTCAATCATATTATGACTTCTCTATAGTGAATTGACTTGTACAAATTAAAAAATTATAGCAATGAACTGTTTTTCTGTGAAAAATTAGAGGTACCACAATAATCTCATGGCGAACCAATCAACCCGGTATTTAAATTAGCAGTCTTTAGTTTTTAAAAATCTGAGCAAAATTTAATTAAGAGGTGTTGCGTATGACGTTCCATTCATAATTTTTGGTGTATAAGTTGTGTTTGAATATTTGTAATTAAACTCAAGAATTTTTGCAACAATTCAAGTCATCGATATATCTGTCTATTCAATTATCTATTTATTTGAGTGTAAATGCCTTGCTCAAATTATCAAAAATTTTTCTTGTAGATTTATACCAAAACTTGTACACTTAAGATGAAATGTCATACCGGCATTCTGCAGTTTTAGTTACTTTTTAATTTATAATTTGTTGACAATTTATTTGTAAAAAACGCTTAGTTGATCACTTCGTGTACTTTGGGAGAACAATTTGGTTTAAATATAATCAACTTTCATTGCAAATCGTTGGCAAAATGTTTGAACGAAATAATTCTAACCTACAAATTTAGCAGCTCTATTTCGTTCAAACATTTTGCCAACGATTTGCAATGAAAGTTGATTCAATTTAAACCAAATTGTTCTCCCAAAGTATACGGAGTGATCAACTGAGCGTTTTTTTACAAATAAATTGTCAACAAATTATAAATTAAAAAGTAACTAAAACTGCAGAATGCCGGTATGACATTTCACCTTAATTTAGTTTCAAAATTTATTATCGTATTCATTTTGGTAACTTTGAGGAGTTATGCGCCTGTAATAGTTTACCAGTAGGTGTAAGGTTATCGTATATATTTTATAATAAAATGTCTGCAAAAGGATTATATATGATGGATCCAATGATATTTTTAAAGGATACATTCTTAAAACTCCTGAGAAAATTAGATTTATATTATTAAGAATAACTATAAATTCAAATTTTATTTTACCGATTTCATTGAATTGCACGATAACTGAAATTATATAATATGAAAGAAAATGAAAGAATACAGCAGTACCTAGCTGTTGTCGCGGTGGCTCGCCAAGTACCTGAAATTAGCTTTTTAAACCAAAAAATTTCGGTAACTATTCGGTAACTGTTCTGATTATAGACTGAACGAAACTGCGTAATTTACTCATTCTTCCCAAATTTTTACTTGACCAACAATTTTTTTATATCATAACATTTATTCGAGTACTTGGCCACTCTTATCAGTTTTACTGAATTTTTAATATATATATCATAACATTTGTTTTAGTACTCGGCCATCTCATTCATTTATTTTATGAATGTTCATTTGTTTAATAATATTTGTTGATAAACAATTAATCAATTGTTATACTTCTTTGTTATTGTTAATAAAAATTCATTTGTTAATTTATAAGTTTCTTGCACAATTGTGATCTATTTTTAAAATTTATTTTGGATTATTTTTTTGTTGGTAATCACTTTTTTCGCCAAAAAAGTGATTATACCGATGCGAGGGTGGAGAATAGGGAATGCGGGGGTGGATTCCTTGAGAAGCAACACTCATTTTTTGTGTCACAGAAGTTAAAATTTTTTTGCGTTTTGATGTTACCTTTCATGGAGTCGAAAATCAACAGAAATTGTCAGAAATTTTTGCGTTTGAAGATTTGATCAGTCACGATTGAAGTTAAATAAAAGAATTATTAAAAATTTCGCAACTCAAATTTTTTTGGTTCTAAGATGGCCTCGTACGGAGTTTAATTGATCACGGGATGTCTTGATGTGTTTTTTAGCAACTATAAAGGAACTAACAGAAAATCAAATATAATTTTTGTTGTATAAATTTTATAAGTTTGTATAAGTTTTGAAGCTGGGATTTTGTGCAACTCGCGCTATGGTAATTGTATTAATAAATGAATTAAGAGACTAAAAAAAGAACTGTAATGACGAAAATAACTGTTTTATTTATAAATAAAATATTGCATATTTTATATATTTTATTTAAGAGATAGTATCCGACAACATTGCAACATTTTTTTTAAACTCCCGTGTTTTAATTTAGTACGTTGACCGTTAAACATACTTATTTTGCTATTGGTCTAACGTCGCCCGGAAGCTTTCTATTTGCCTGAAAATTCCAGGCAAATTGAACGAAAATGGTAAGACCATCGCGGATAATTCAATCGGCCGGCCGATTATAAACCGCCTAGGCAGATTATAATCGACCTGAAATTACAATCGGCCTACGACGTATACAAACTTAAACCATACATCTTCGAATGTATCTGATTTATCAAAATAAATAAGTTGCAAATAATGAACTTTCACGTGCACTATTCTGGGTTTCCTTTCTGTCAGAACAAATTCTTTTTCCAAAATAACATTTTTTTGTGAAAAAAATTTTGTTCGGTATTTCATAACACAAGATCTATTTAAATTTGTATGTTCAGATAAACATAAGTGCTGGATCTATTAGCATTCTTTAGCAAGCTTTCATATCATATATATCTAAAAATTCAATCTCTGGGAATATTAATGATAATCTCGTAGTAATAAATTATGTCGTATACTAAATTGTCAGTGAAATTTTTGTTAGGCGCATGAATATCGAGATTGATGTTATCGATGGAAATAGGAATAATGAAAAAAATGTTGCGAGATAAAAACTCAGGTTCAAAATTAAACATTGGTTACGGGGTAAGAAGTGTCTACCTGAAAGCGTCAGATAGAGATCGTATATGGTTCCTCGCCTTACGGGTGGTAAACGCTTACTGCGCTGGCTGTTTAAAGCCATTGCAATGTCCACTTCTAGGTATCGCCATTGCTACAATATTTTACAGTTATGCGAAAAAGTTCCCGTACAAATAAACATAAATCTATAAACTTATAATAATATTTCGTTTCAATCAAAAACTCACATTCTAATTTCACTTGCCCTTTTCATTGATTTTACACTTTGTTCGACTCTATTTTTAGTTTTGGGCAAAAGATTCATCTAAAATTTTGTTTGACTTGCAGAGCATGAAATAAAAAAGCGACAATAGTCCTGTTTAAAATTTAAAATTAACTAAACTAATTTAAAATTAATCCAATCAATACTGAATTTTCTTACAAGACCTTTAAAGGTAACTTGGTATATTTGGATTCTCTAACGTTCTCTTTAAGGTTAATTAAAGTGGATATCACGAAACTTTCTGTTGTATGCATCAGACACCAAAATCTTGTTAGACAAAGCACGTAACAATTTTTTTGCATCCAACAGTCAACAGAACATTATAATTGCAGTTGTGAGCTTTAAAGGTTGCAAACGATAAATTTAATCAATCATAATTTGTTCTTCAGAGACTTTTTTTAACGAGTTCAAAGTTAACATAAAGCACTAGCTTAAACTGTGAACAGTATTGACCAAACATCAACGAGTTTTCCGACAAACATTACATAAATTCGGGAAAACAATGTGAAAATTGTCTGTGGCAGCTTTGCTAAATTTTTTGAGCTAAAAATAATCGAGCTACGTTTTATTTACCTCAAAAGATAACAATGCTTCTTCGTCGTCTCTTTTGTAGTACTCAATGTTGACGGTAATGAGACCTTCCGAGTAACCTCGGACGGTGATCAAGCTGCCCCTGGGGCCGGTATATAGTATGAGCAAACCGCCATCCACGTTGCTCTCTGTCAACGGCTTCAATCCGCCAAAATGCTCGCTCAAAACATTTCCAATCGTTGACTTCAATTTCGACCTCTTATCGTTGTCCAAAATTGCATTCGCCGACACGGTGAAATCTAACAAAACTGTGTGCGCCACCATCTTCACTCGGATAGTTTTTATATTTCTGCAGAAGGAAACATGCAACATTATTTTTCTTCTAAAATAAATTCAATCGTAATCAATCGAAAAAGTATTATCGAAATTGCTTAAACACACAATTTACTTAAACACACGAATCAATTTGGCGGATTTAAATAATAGCTATAGATACATTTTTAACTAAGCTCATAAAATCGACACAAGTACATATCCAAATCATTTCTATCTCTTTTTCGTTTCTTTAGTTCTTATTACCTGCACCTTCAAGTTCACTGGATTTTAACGATGCACAAAAAGAATGATAACTGTACGGAGCAATGCAGCAATTGACATCAACTGATCAATTGTAATGAAAACTGAAGCAACAACTAAACCAATCAAATAAACTACAATGCGAGCAAAATAAGTTACCCCTTTGAGCTACAAGCTTTCACTGACTGCGGCCTTCCATGACACTGAACTTTTTCTGCTAGCAAAGTGCAACTTTTGACTATTGATTCGGTTTACCAACCTTGTCACAAGATCTCATTATCAACTCGAAATAACGCGCGTCCTAAAATAACCGCGAAAGAAAGCCTAATAACCTTCTAGTTTTTTATTCGTAATGATGCAATAGGAACAAGGATTTTGGTGGGCCGCAACTCATGTTGAATCAAATTTACTGTTGTCTTTGTGTTTACGAGTCGACATTATTGATTGGAGATTGTTTTGAAAAATTTTTTCCAGCGCGAGATAATAGACGTGGATCGATTTGATTTCAAATTTCAGAGGTCACGGATTATAATTGGTAAAAAAGTCAAGTCCGAGCATCAGAGGAATATGTATTTCTGGAGGACGAGGGAGTAATTCGTTGTGTTTGCTCACCTGCTAATGTAACAGTGGGATTGCGTGATACGAAAAGTATCTTCAAGGTCAGACTAGTCGCAATGATAATCAAGGCAATGCAACTTATAATGCTGCAAAAATCAAATACACACTTTGGAAATTATCATCGAAGCCAGGTTATCGGGCGCAACACTTCTGTAGCACCATGCGTTCAATTGCGCAGGTTGACGCGTTGCGCAGGTAGCGCCACTAACTTTCCCACTCAGTTCTTGCAAAGTAATAATCTTGTTTGAATGTTGCGACGATGTTTATTTCAAAATTTTCCTTTTAACTCTGAATCATTTTCGCAATTATTTACATTCGAACTAATAATAGTTTTTTCTCGTGCTTGCTTTGATATTCATCTGTTTTCGCGGTTTCAAATTTGAAAATAAATGATGTATTCCAAAATTGGTAAATAGTAAACAGTTAAAAGTAATGTGCGAGTTTTTTAAAAATAAATTTGAATAATTTGAGAATTTATACAATAGATATTTTTTGACCTTAAAAAATGTTTCATATTATTGCAAAAAGTTAATAGTACTGCATTTGGAAGTTTCTATAATCGATTACTTCTTATTTCAACTTAATCAATCAATCGCGAGTCGAGAAAAAAATGAGCCGTTTAAAATCTTTGGTTTAAAATGGATTAAATTCAATTATCAGCGGAGGGTTCGTAGTAGTTGGATTTAGCGTGAGGTAGCGCTTAGAGTATTAAAAAAGGGTCATAGCCATTTTCCTACAAGCCAGTTTCCTACACCCTAACTTCACGCTGTCAGTTTCGGAACGCTTTTTTTTCAGGAGTTGGATGCACTGACGAACAATTTTGAAATCATTTTTTTCAAATCAGGTGGTAAATCCAAACATGGTTTGAAAATTTCAAATTGACAGCAAAGATGTCAAAATAAATATAACGCATTGCCAGAGATGAAAGGATGTCATGTGTATTTGCAATCTTCTGGAAATTTTGAGCTGTATATTTGATTTTAAGTTCACTTTTAATTTTTAATGAATTTCGTTCATGCGAAACTGTACTTGACCAAATAATTTCGAAAAACTGATATGAAAATATAACAATGGATAAAAAACTAGTTAATTTTTTAACAGAAATTTATAATAAACAAATGCTAAAACTATGCCACATAATATAAAGAAAAAATTATAACTGGCAAGTTTTGTAAAAAATTAAAAAAAAGTCAAAAACGAAAAATTATAACAAAAGCCACAAAACTAGTCAGTTTTGTAGAAAAATTCAAAACTGACTAAAAATTTTTCAACAAAATGTACTAGTTCAGTGCTCTTTATATTGTCGATATTTTTTATTTTCCTGGAAAAGTTTGACGAAGGGTTCACAATGAGTGCTAAAAATTTGACTGCATTTAAAAGTGTGCACGACAATATAGAGAAATATTTAATGGAGAAATTAGTGAATCAATTTAAATCTAAAAATGAACGTCTAGAATGGATGTCATAAATTTCACAAAATTCAATTTGTGCACGGCATGATAGTAACAAAATAGTTCTATGATATAAATGCGGACCATACCAAGTAACTGAAAACCTAGAGCTGCTTTTTTTGTCGTCATTAAAAGTAAATTTTAAACTCGCCGAATAGAGAAGAAAGATAGAAATCGTGTGCATGTTTAAAGAATTTTAAGTTCATTTTTGTATAATTTGCTATCTATTGTATTCATTTTGTAAGTTTAAAATTTAGCTTTAACGAAAACGAAAAAAACAACACTGAGTTTTGAGTTACTTTTTATTTTTTGCATTTATTCCGCACAACTATTTCGTCACTATCGTGCCGTGCACTAACTGAATTTCGTGAAATTCTCAACATCCACTCTGGACGTTGATTTTTAGATTTTAATTGATAAATTAATTTCTCCGTGAAATATTTCTGTATATTGTCGTGCACACTTTTAAATGCAGTCAATTTTTCAGCACTCATTGTGAACCTTTCGAAGTTTGAACCAAATCAATCAACTTTTTACCTCTTTGTATATTTTTATATTTAAGTTTTTCTCTAATTTTTAGATTAAAACTGTTATTAAATATGTTCATAAAAAACTTTACAATTTAGAGCTACGACTTACTAAAAAGCATTAAAAAGTTTTTCGTTATTGAATATATAAAATGTACGAAGAACATTCAAATGTGTACTCTGAAGCGTTAATGAAAATTAATCAAGAAATCGAGTAAATAACAAAGGAAATAAAATGAATGAATGAAAAGCGTTGTAGTTTGTTAGCATATGTCTGTTTGTTTTATAATTGTTGTATTTCTACACCAAATTTGTACAGCAAATAATAAAACAAATGAAATTCAATAACAAAATTTTTGTTTTCTTACGTTTGTTATTTTTCATCTACAATTCTCTAAGCAAACTTGAATGTAAAAAAATGAATTGCATATTAGAAATAAAATTTTAGATTATTTACATTTTTCATTCATCGTTGTGGTTACTTCTCATTCATGAAAGATTATTTATTTTACACAAAAAAATGTTGACAATTATGCATAATAAAATGATGTGTACAATATAAAGCATCTGAAGTACAAAATTTGAGTTTAAAAACTCAAAATTTAAACAAAATTGTATGTTAAAACAATAATGTTGACAAACGCAAATTTTGTAATTTAATTTTGAAAGTTTTAATTTTTAGCGTAAAAGTCGGGTGTAGAAATACAATAATTATAAAACGAACAAACTATGTAAACAAACTTAACTGTTTTCCATTAATTTTATTTCATTTGTTTATTTATTCTTACTCGTTTTGTCGTACATTATCATTGAAATGTATTTTTTTCAATTCTGGTGCTGCGTTTTATTTATTTTGACATCTTTTTAGAAATTTCAAACCTTGTTTGGATTCCCCACCTGATTTGAAAATAAATATTTCAAAATTGTTCATCAGTGCATCCAACTCCTGAAAAAAAAAAACGTTCCGAAACTGACAGCGTGAAGTTAGGTCGTAGGAAACTGACTTGAAGGAAAATGGCTATGGCCCTTAAAAAAATAAAGAGAACATCTACACTCAGAACATTGTTGAGGTTTTAAACGCCAACGAAAACTTGAGGTTTAATCCAGCAAAAATTTTGACGTTTTAATCGTTAAATTTATGGTTTTGAACATCAAAATCGAATTAAAGAATAACAACATAAACTTTAACGAATAATACCATTAAGTATTGACGATTTATTTGTCAACTCGATTTGTCGAACGATTTCTTAACATTTGACGTTTCACTCGTCAACCGTTAACGAATAATCCGACAACAGCCTACGATACAATTTAGAAATTGTCAATGAGTGAATTGGCTCAATCGTCAAGCGTTAACGTTTTTTCCTATAACGCTTGACGATTGATTGAAAGTTTGAAACGCCAATGCAGGACGTTTCATCCGACAATGTTGAGGAATTATAGGTTTTGGCCTGTTGAGCTTAAATGTTTTGAAGTTTATGGCTTAATTCCTTAACCCTCTTTATTGAATTATAGTTCAAATTTTGACGAAAAAAACGTTAAATTTTGTAGTTGAATTCCATAATGAATTTTTGAAGAATAAAACGTCAAAATTTTAAGGCTTAAGAGGTCAAGTTTTTTTTTTTTTGTAAAGACCTTCATAATATGGAAGACCATACATGAGATTTCAATCAATATTTTTTTACACTAGAGTTGAATTTTACAAATCACATTTTCATCATTTCATGAAATTTCTTGATATTAACTTTTTTCCTATGACGTGTGTTTGCTTAACTTAATTTAGATTAATTTATTTTATTTTGCATTGGTTGAATTGTATTAGAAGAGGGGCTGACGCCCCCCCCCCGTCCACGTTATCCATGGCTCTGTAATATGAAAATTTAAATCATATCATAAAAACTCTTCATTATTTTTGAATATGATTCGCGAGGGATGCTCGAATGAAGTCGTTCGGTAGAACGACGACGGCAATTATTTTCCCGATTTTCAAGTCGTTCGGTAGAACGACGATGGCGCTTGTTTTCCCGATTTAAGCGAACCCGATCGAAGACTACCGAATACTTATTTACGTCCGACCAACTCAAAAAGCGTCATATATAAAATTCAAATAATTAATAAAAAATACTTAACGCGTTATTTTATGGGAATCAAAGGGGAGAATTCAAAACAAGCACTGTAAAAATAAACATTATCAAAAAGGACAAATTCGAACGAGCAGTTTTAATTTAAACATTTCAAACATAGCGTGAAAAACGGACAGCAGCTATGACGATCACGGTAGAAACAAACAACAAAAAGATGACCAGGTCAAAAAGTAGCGCTGTAAAATTAAAAACAATCAAAACAACAAATCATGACAAGCAGTGTAAAATCAAAATTTTGTAAATTCAAACATAGCGTGAAAAACAGACATAAAATATGATAATCACTGAAAAGATGAACAATGATATAAAAATAGAAGTAATTTTATTTGATTATAAAAATAAAAAAAATATAAATCCTTACGTGTAATAATACGCACTGTAATTATAAACAATGATGGCGGCTGATGACAACTTAAATGAGCAAAAATAAAAACGTTTTCTCAATATCAGTACAGCGATTTTTATCATTTTAAGTTGGCAATAGCCGCCATCATTGTTTATTATTACAGTGCGTATTATTACACGTAAGGATTTAAATTTTTTTTTTTTATAATAAAAAAAAATTACTTCTATTTTGATATCATTGTTTATCTTTTCAGTGATTATCATATTTTATGTCTGTTTTTCACGCTATGTTTGAATTTACAAAATTTTGATTTTACACTGCTTGTCATGATTTGTTGTTTTTGATTGTTTTTAATTTTACAGCGCTACTTTTTGACCTGGTCATCTTTTTGTTGTTTGTTTCTACCGTGATCGTCATAGCTGCTGTCCGATTTTCACGCTATGTTTGAAATTAACAATGTTCAAATTTAAACTGCTCGTTCGAATTTGTCGTTTTTGATAATGTTTATTTTTACAGTGCTTGTTTGGGATCCTCCTAATCAAAGTGACTAGAAATCGTGTCGATAAATGTTCTAAGAGAAACAAATTTTTCCCGGAAAAAATTAATGAAATTGTTTAAGTTACATTGATTTTTTACTTTCAAAGTGTGAAAAAAATTTTCCTAACGTTTTTGCTAACCGATATATATAGATATACCAACTGTGTAATTTAATTTTTTTTAAACTAATATCTTTCATATGTTATTACATATGAAAATTAAAAACAATTTACAAAAACTATTAGTGGTGCTGATAAACAATTTAATTATTCATAAAAAAATTAGCGGATGTTAATGCATAATTTGTCAATTGTTTAACAAAGGGCTGAATTAACACTAGGAGGACCGAGATTTGCGTATACTTTAAAGGACCGGAGTACGTAAATTTTACGTCTTGATGATTTTTTGATGTTGTAACTATTTATATAAAAATTTCAGCTTTAGTTATATTCAAATAGTTTCTTTAATTGACTTTTTATTAACATAACTATTAATTTATTGTTATAAACATTTATTCTTTCAATAAAAAGCCACAATACTCGTCGGTATTTCGCAGACCTTCTTTTTGGTTCCGGATGTTTGTTTTAAATGAAAATTCAATTGCAATTTGCTATAAACATAATAAAAAAAATTCATCATAACAAATATTATTGTTGAACAGGTCCATAAATGGCAGGATCCTAAACAAGCACTGTAAAAATAAACATTATCAAAAACGACAAATTCGAACGAGCAATTTAAATTTAAACATTGTTAATTTCAAACATAGCATGAAAAACGGACAACAGCTATACTAAAACCAGCCAAAAGAATGGTTCGACGTTGACACATAGGTTAACCCCCACTCCTTTGACTTTTGAGGGGAAATGACTGCGCGCGCTCGCCGGCAGAATTCAAGTCGCCGAATTCACCGGAAAACTTTTGGATTTCGGTTAAATAAATAAATATTTATGATTGTATACCTATTATTTCTGGTTGTAATTCTAGGTAATTTCAATCTTCAACTGAAATCCAAAAGTTTTCCGGCGAATTCGGAGATTTAAATTCTGCCGGCGAGCGCGCGCAATCATTTCCCCTCAAAAGTCAAAGGAGTGGGGGTTAACCTATGTGTCAACGTCGAACCATTCTTTGGCTGGTTTTAGTATATGACAATCACGGTAAAAACAAACAACGGACTTCCGCTTGGCGCTCCTAACGGTGAGGATCGCGGATTTAAAGTTGTAAAACAAAAAGAAAAAAATAAAGTGAAACAAATAACAAAACGTGTTTGATCGAACAATCAGTTCGAGAGGGATATCTTGGAGTCCAGCTTTCCGATTTTCGGCCCTGGTCGAGACGGAGAGTGACAAGGTAGGCTTGCTCTTTTCGCGCGCTCGCTATTATAACCTCAATTGGACGGTATCACGCTTGCCGGTTTTTGCCCGCTCGGGGCCTGGAGTTGTTTTGATTATATAAACCTTCCAAAATGTGCCCGAACACGTCAGACGTGAATGGGAAAGTCGATGAACGTTGTAAATTTCGTTACGAGAGGTCCGTACGAGGTTTTCTTTGAAAGATCTGAAAACGATGAACAAACAGGTGATGAGAAAAAGCAGTATGGTTTTGCTCGCGCGTTGATGAAAAATTTCGGAGAACATGTGAAGTTAGGTTATAAACTGAGAAACGCCGGCTTTAATAGATATAAAATCTCATTCAACAACTTTGAAGTAGCTAATGAGCTGATCGCTTTGTTCAATAATTTGGAATTCTTTAGAGGTACTGAGAAACGGATGGCATACATTTCGAATTTCAAATTATTTAAGGACTTCATGATTAGGGGAATTTACGACAGAGATGTGTCTCCTGAGTAGGTTCAACAATGGTTGTGTCCGCCTCCAGGGTCTGATCAGCCATTTCCGGAAATGGTAAAAATTGAAAGGATAAAAAGGGTTGTAAGAGAGGAGGTAAATGGTAAATGGAAAATGAAATTTTGTGAAAATGGAGAGGGTGACAGGGTTCCCGTTCTTACCGACTCGGATCTTTTCAAAATTCGTTGCAGGACAACCATGGTGCCTTCAAAAGCGGTTTTTTGGGGAGTGATAGTTGATATTTCTCCTTTCGTTGACAGACCACGTTGATGTAATCATAGCCACCGGTTTGGGCATATCGCGAGGTTTTGCAAAAACAAACAAAAACCAGGCATTTGCGGGAAATGTGCTCTTCCTGGGCACGATTTCAGCTCATGCCAAAATGTTGTACCGAGTTTGTTAATTGTAAGCGTAATGGTCTGGAGGTTTTGGATCATTGTGTTTTTGACAGGAAATGCCCAATTTTAATTCTCATTCAAAAAATAATAGTATATTTTGCAACTAGGGACGAAAGTGCAGGTTTCGGTCCCGCAGATGCATAATGACTGCCCGAGCGTAGCGAGAGCAGTCAGCTTCTGCAGGACCGGAACCTGCAATTTTGTCCGTTGTTTCAAACGATACTTTTTACACCGATGTGTCCGAAAGTGCCGTAATTGTTGATTATTCGACTAAACCGATAAAACCAAGTTTAAATTGACATAAAACAAAGTTTCACTCAACAGTGTTCCAAAATTTATTTCATATAATGTAAGTCAATCATTGCTAACAAACATTTACACTTATTAATATGTGCAAGTACTACTTATTACAATTTTGTAAATTTTCAGTTTCTTTAACATTTTTTATCACGCCTTTGGTTTAGTATTTACGCTTAATGTAGTACTAATTATATCTTTGTATATAGATTTCAGTCTTTAACATTTTTTAACGCGCCTTTGAAAATAATACTTTTCAATATAACTTACAACTTTTTAACATATTTTGCTGGAATATAAACAAAGAATACATTTTTGAGTTATATAATTAAATCTGTTGGAACAAAAATATAAAGATTTCAAAAACAAAATAAAGATTGATCGAACAAATAAGTAATAACGTCACAACTTTGGATGTCAGTCTGTTTTGAACTGCACATTCATTTGAGGTTGAATGTGCAGTTTGCAAAGGAATAAGTTGGATTTAAATTTCCGACACTTTTCAACGGTGTTCTCTTTTTCTTTGGTTTATCAATGTTAATTGAATAATTGCTAAATTTCGTGAATCACGTGACTGTTTCGAACCAACCCACCAATAACACATTGAAGCTTTTGCGTGGAAAACTTTTTTTTTCAGAAGTTGGTACCGCTTGAAACGCGCGAATTCAAATTGGAAATTTTTCAAAATTGTGTTAAAATACTGTTTTTACAAGCTTTTTTTACAAAAAGGGACGAAAGTTAATAACTTTCGGACCGAGACGTGCGGGACCGAAAAGTGAACTTTCATCCCTGGTTTGAGGGACGAAAGTCGGCACTTTCGGACCGGAGGTGTGAAAAAGAGGTTATGGCATTTCACAATGTCGACTACAATGAGGCAAAAGAAAAGTTAGAAAGAAATCACGGGCATAATCCACCGGTGAAACAGTCGTATTCAGAGGTTGTCTAAAAAAATGATCTTGCTATTCTAGTTCAGAAAGCCAAGATTATGGATGATGATAGGTTGTCTCAGAAAAAAAACAAGCTGCGTTAAAAAGAAGAGAAAAAGATGAAGAAAGACGCTCAACAGAAGGAGAGAGTGAGAGGGTTGTTGATAAAGTATCGAGGATGATAGATTCAAATGGTAATGATGAAAATCATGATAGGCAGGAGCAAGCTTGTTTGTTCCAAAGCTCTGATATTGCTTCTTTCGTCCCTGAAACTCAAGAATCGATGATTGAAGATTTGACGTTATAATTCCACAGGAATAACGTCAAATAATCAAAATACCTTGAATATTTTACAATGGAACTGTCGGGCAATTTCTAATAAAAAACATATATTGGAATTTTTTGTTAACACATACAAAACTGATATTTTTTGTTTAGTCGAAACTAAATTGAAAGAAAATCATAATTTCTCGTTCTCTGGGTACAATATTGTATCAGTGGAGCGAAAAATTGATGATAACATTGATTTGGATGATAATGGTAATGACAATGGTAAAAAAAGTGGTGGGGGGATTGCCCTCATCATTAAAAAACATTTAAAATTTGAATCTTTAAATAAAAAACTCGAAGAATTCATAAAACACTGTGACAGAAATCACACAGAAGTTCAATTAGTTAAAATTTTCCTAAACAATAATGATTCCATTGTAATTGTTAACATTTATAGTCCATTCAGGTCATCAAGTGATACTAAATTCACAGAAGATTATTTCTGGAGCTATTGTGAATACGTTGAAATTTTAGACAATGTCATATTGTTGGGAGATTTTAATACAATTTGTACTACTTGGGGAACAAATCCTAATGATAATAAAGAAGGGAAAAAGTTAGATAGGGCTATATCTATGACTAAGTTTATAGTTGCAAATAATAACGAGGCCACTTGGTCCTCGGCTGATGGTTCTAGTCAATCTACACTTGATCTCACTATACTTGATCCCACCCCGACTAAAATATCCAGTTCCTTATGGAAATTCCATATGGAACTTCCATAAGGAACGTTCCATAAGGAAATTTGGCACAGGCAGTTAATCGTTCCATAAGGAACGTTCCCGAATGAAATATTTAAATGTTTTTAATTATAAGTAAAATAAACTAATTAAGGAAAAGAGTATTAAAAAAAATAAAAAAATAAACGAAAAAAAGCGGTAGATACGTATTGCAATTCGCTCGTGAAAGGAGGAGATTCGAACCCGTGGTGCTTGAATTTTCACGCGCAGAGTCGGTGCCCTTACCAATGTGGCCAGCATCGGTAAGATACGTGACCGACAGTTTTAGCACTTGAAGTTTCGCGCGGTCACTTGACCCTTAGCATGAATGCTTGCTTCTCTCTCCCTTGCAGCTTAATATACTATTATTAATATCTAAATACATAAAAATTTTAAAACAACAAAAATATTTTTTGAAAAATGAAATGAAATGAAACGAAATAGTGTGAGAATTTAGAATTGAAGTAAGTTTTAAATTGAATTCTGAACGGTTCAGATAATTCAATTCGACATCCATGATTTAATTTTTGCAATTATTGATCGTGTTTGAATAAAAAGAAGTTTCAATTTCATCAAAAGTATTTGACACTGCCAAATTAATTTTTTAGTGAAAAAATGTTCATTTATTTAGAA
Source organism: Telenomus remus (assembly GCA_020615435.1). NCBI lineage: Eukaryota > Metazoa > Arthropoda > Insecta > Hymenoptera > Scelionidae > Telenomus > Telenomus remus. The sequence goes on from CM036336.1 coordinate 6,400,194, forward strand.
ATTAATAATAGTATATTAAGCTACAAGGGAGAGAGAAGCAAGCATTCATGCTAAGGGTCAAGTGACCGCGCGAAACTTCAAGTACCGCTAAAACTTTCGGTCACGTAACCGATGCTGGCCACATTGGTAAGGGCACCGACTCTGCGAGTGAAAATTCAAGCACCACGGGTTCGAATCTCCTCCTTTCACGAGCGAATTGCAATACGTATCGTACCGCTTTTTTTCGTTTATTTTTTTATTTTTTTTAATACTCTTTACTCTTTTATTAGTTTATTTTACTTAATTACAATTAAAAACATTTAAATATTTCATATCGGGAACGTTCCTTATGGAATTTCCCGATTAACTGCCTGTGCCAAATTTCCTTATGGAACGTTCCTTATGGAAGTTCCATATGGAATTTCCATAAGGAACGTTCCTCCTGGATATTTTAGTCGGGGCAGTATAGTTTCTGTGTGCATGTGGGAAGTTTTAGATTATAAATTTGAAAGCGACCATTTTCCGATTAAAATGTCGTTATTCAATAAGAAATCAACAGTAAAATCGTGTCGACCTATACTTTGCCTTAAGTCTGTAGACTGGGTGAAGTTTGGGAAAGAATGGGAAAGGAAAACCTTCACAATTGATGTAATAAATAATAATAACTATGACACAATAATTATTTGTATTAAGAATTCTATTTTGAAATCCGGCGGTAAAGAAATTAAAGAATACAAACTAGATAGTAAACACAGACCAACTTGGTGGAATTCTGAGTGCCAAAAAATTGTGGAACAAAATAAGCAAAATTACACCTTAACTTCAAAAATAACTTAACTTTAGAGAGTTTAAATAAATACGATAATCAAAGGAAATCAGGAAAGAAAAAAATTGATAAGATTTGGTCAGACAATTTTATTTGCGGCTCTCTGAACATTAGTTCTCCTGAATCTTTCGTTTGGAATAAAATAAACACCATAAAAAACAAAAAATACGAAGTGAAATTCCGCTCTTATCTAACAAAATTGGAGATAACGTAATCAAAAAAGCTTTCGACAAAATAGCCTCAGAAAATCCAAATTTTATTGATAAATTTAATATTTTGAGTGAACATCAACCCTTTGAGTCAAAAAATAGTGAACTTTTTGATCTCCAATTTAGCTTTTAGGAATATAAGTCAGCCTTAAATTCCTTCAGAGACAAGTCTGCCCCAGGGCCTGACTTGATGAATTTCAAAACTCTTCGAAAATTACCGGATTCAATCCATCGCAAAATTTTAGATTTCTTTCAATCCATTATTCACTCAGGCGAAATTCCAGAATCATGGGCAGAAGACTTTGTCGTTTTCATACCAAAGCAAAATAACGAAGATGTTCGTCCAATTGCTTTGGCCAATTGTTTGATGAAACTCTTCGAAAAAATGCTACAGAGAAAAATAGAAACAAATAATTTCATCCCAACCGAACAAAGTGGTTTTCGAAAAGTTAGAAGTTGTCTCGACACAGTTGCTACGTTGGTGACAGAAACTCAATGCGGGTTCGTTGGAGGAAATAGTACAGCTGCAATTTTTCTCGATATCCAGGGTGCATATGACAATGTAGATCCATTCTTGTTATGTAGGGACCTTTGGCGGAAAGGGCTTCCATATCAAATAAATAGAATAATTTATAATGTCATTGAAAAACGTAAGGTTAATGCATATAATGACGGTGAGTTAATTGGTACAAGATTAGCTATTAAAGGAGTTCCTCAGGGGTCTGTACTTAGTCCAATTCTCTTCAATCTATACCTATCAATTTTGAAAAGGCATCTTCCAGATGGAGTAAAATTTCTGCAGTATGCAGATGATATTGTATTATACACTTCAGGCAAAAATATAAAGACAAATTGTATTTTGCTGAACCGGGCTTTGGAAGATAGACCTGCTTTTCTTGATAGACTTTGTTTGAGAATTTCGGTCCCCAAAACCAAGCTAGTCCTCTTTTCTACTTCAAATAGAAGATTAGGGTATGAAGCTTTACAAAATGATGATAAAATAAAATTATATGGTCAACAAATTGAACTCGTTGATTCAATAAGATATCTAGGATTTATGTTAAAATATAATCTATCATGGGATGTTCACATTAGGAAAATTTGTGGCGATGCTAAAGAACTTCTTGGGGTTATCAAAGCTGAGGCAGGAATAAAGTGGGGTGGTCATCCTCAAACCTTATTAAACATCTATAAAGGTCTTATCAGATCCAGGCTGGATTGGGGTCCACAAATTTTCGGTATAACATCTAAAAAAATTGTAAAACGTTAGACGTGGTCCAAAATGCTGCTCTAAGAACAGCTATGGGTTTGATGAACAAAACTCCCATAAATGTAATTCTTGACATGGCTGGAGAACCTCCCCTTGAAGAAAGAAGAAAATATCTCACTCCAAAATACGTATTGAAAATATTCTCGTTTCAAAATAACCCATTGAAAGAAGCAATAGTTAAATTAAGTAACAAAATAGAATATTACAATAGACGCAGTTTTAATTTCAAATCAAATCTTATAGAAACAAAGAATTCAATTAATGATCTTGTAGAAAATCTGACAGTCAAAGATAAACCAGGCATTTTTGACATAGACTATTTGACGAGATTTATTGATTTTGAAAATTCGATCAACTATAAATTACGGTATGAAATCGCGGAAACGAACAAGAGAATTAATATTAAAAGCAAAAAAAATAAAAGAATTAATGAGAAATTTGAAGCATACATGGAAAAAAATAAAAAGGAATACACCTCGATTTACACAGATGGATCTATATAAAAATCCTGAGTCCGGTGAAATAGGTTTTGCAATCTAGTGTCCTAAAAATAATCACTCATTGAAAACAAGAATAAATGATATTTTCACAATATTTTAAGCAGAAGCGTTTGCTATCAGAAGTTCCATTATTTATATTATAGAAAATAGGATCGACAAGTCTGTGATAGTAACCGACTCACAAAGTGTACTTATTGCCCTGTTGAGTGACGACAAAAAGGGTAATCAAGATAGTTGTATTTATGATATCAAATCTCTTTATTCGAAGGCTGTGAGTTACGATTTTATTATTGACTTTGTATGGATACCACGTCACTGTGGCATTTTAGGTAACGAAAAAGTTGATACACTTGCAGGAGAGACTAAAAACTTGGAAATAATTAGTATTGAACAGTATTATTATTATCATAGCGATAGTAAATTAAGAGAAATTATGAAGGAAAACTCTATAAAATATATATCAGATATAAGTCAAGTTAAAGGAATTAATTATTTTAATCATAAGGATAAAATTTTAAATAAACCTTGGTTTAGGAAAGCTAACAAAAAGAGAGAAATGATTTGTTTAATTTCCCGTTTGAAAACAGGACACACCTGCTGCTTATCCCATTTAACAGATAAAAAGATGAAAAACGATAGAAGTTGCGAGTGTGGATGGGATAAACAAGACCTAAATCACATTTTTTTTTATTGTAATTTATATTGGGATAACGCGAATAAATTGTGGTTAGATATATATGAGAAACACCCAAAAGATGAAAAAGACGTGATATCACTGGCCTTTTCGGGCAATTGGAAGGTTTATAAATTATTATTTGATTTTGTTGTTGATAATAATTTGATAGTTTGATGGAAAGGAAGTGCTCCAGGTCTTGCATGAGGGCCTACTTGGGTGGTGCCGTCCGTGCGAGGTGTTTTAGTTGCGTTGGAAATATCAGCTGATTCAGAGTATTTTTGTCCTCTTTAGTATCGCTGGTATGAGAAGGACGAGTCTATCGGACGTCTCCCTAAAGTTCATCTTGGATTGAGAGAGCAGACGCGTTTATACTTTTTATTGGCGAAGCCAGTTTGATTGATATCGTTTTTGTTTAAATTTGTCATTTAATTTTGTTCGAGCCGTCACAAAGTCAAGTGGAAGTAAAAGATTGTAAACAAAGAGCAGTGTAATTGGCATGAGGAAAGTCAAAGCTTTCTTTTCACAGCCATAACACCGAGAAAAAAAAACAAACAACAAAAAGATGATAAGGTCAAAAAGTAGCGCTGTAAAATTAAAAACAATGAAAAACAACAAATCATGACACGCAGTGTACAATCAAAATTTTGTAAATTCAAACATAGTGTTAATAACAGACATAAAATATGATGATCAATGAAAAGATAAACAATAAAATAAAAAATAAAGGTTATTTTATTTAATTATAAAAATAATAAAAAAATATAAATCCTTACGTGTAATAATACGCACTGTAATAATAAACACTGATGGCGGCTATCGCCAACTTAAAATGATAAAAATCGCTCTACTGATATTGGGAAAAAGTTTTATTTTTGCTCATTTAAGTTGTCATCAGCCGCCATCTTCGTTTATTATCACAGTGTGTATTATTACTTTTTTTGTTTTGATTAAAATTCACGAAATAAATCGAAAAACTTACTTTGGTCGTTTTTACATTGGTTGTACGGGAGAAACAGGATGTTTCGACGCTTTCGCAAACATTAATCTTTTTCGAACAACAAAACAATTCTTTTTAAAGTTTAAAAAATAGATATCAATCTTTGGACTTTTCGGATCATTTTCGGATTTTTTTCATTACAATTTAAATATTATTAGTTGCTAGTTTTTTAATTACAAAAAAGTACGACATTTTCGTCAAAACGTCCTGTAGGGCTAGACGTTTCAAAACCTTGTGTAAAACGTTTCGTCATCGTCTTTTGTCATAATCTATAGGTGTTTTTAACCTGCAAAATTTAGTGTAACATTGCTTTTTATAATTTTTTGATTTTATGGTATAAAAACGATGAAAAACGTCAGAAAATATTGATTTTATCAGTAATATCTTTGTTTTTGGTTTTCATAGTTTATGTTGCCGATTTGGTTCAAACTGAGCTAATTAGATGTCTGCATTATAAAAATTTGCCAAATAAATAAATTGTCTATTGTTTAAACAATGTTGTCGAAATCTCCTACAAGCCCCCTTTTTGCTAAAATAATTATTTACTAAATGTTTAACGTTTTTAAACTTTAAAAATATTCATTTAACTTACATAGGTGTTTGAAGAACAACTAAGGACTAAAAGTTTTGAAATTATTCAATCGTTTGAAAATAAATAAACGAATACAGCAGCTACCATATTTTACTTCTAGTTGTCAAAATCGTATTTATTTTTTATTTTCAAGTAGAACATTTGCATCATTCTCATTTTTAGTATACAGTTATGAATTATCGATAGGAATATAACATAAAAAAATCAGACAAAATTATTAACTTTTACTATTTTTAGTACACTTGTCGAAACGTCCTGCCCTGTCGAAACATACTGTTTCTCTCCTACTTGACCCTCCCGTTTCCAATATTGTTGAAAAATGCAATACGAAAATCAAAAAAATAATGTTTTGTTTGTGTAATACTTCTCTGGTGCAAAATGAATAATTGTTTACTTTTTGCAAAATAAGCATCCATGCCGATGCCTCTGACTTTTGAAAAGTTTTTAGTTTTGTTTTTCCAATTTCGTTTCGGCAATTTTTATTTTGAAATGATATGTAATTCCATAATTGAATAATTTTGGATAATAGCAACGCTGTTATTCTAGATGTATAAATTGTTTAGTTAGATTTGGATGACATTAGTTTGATATTAATTGAATGTGGAAGGTTCTGTGAAAACAGTGTATAACCACAGTTATTTGAGAATAGATTTCTATTCTAAAATCGGTAGCGAATGAATGCAAGAGAGGAAGGCGGAAAAATTGTAATTGCAAGTATAAGCATCGTTATTGAGTGTCGTTTAACGAGATCGCGACTCGATCTAAATAGATCGATCAGTAAATAGATTGAGCCTGCGAAGCAACCGTAGCGGGGTAGCGGTGGGTATTTGTGGCAAAGGAATTGATTGCTGGCTTTGGCAGAGTTTATCGTGACACCGTTTCTCGTGGCGAGAGTGTGGCTAAGCATCTGCAGTGTATCATAGTACACCTAGCCGGTCCTATTTCGTTGCCGATTGCAGTGAGCATTAGTCATACAAAAATCGTGTACTTTTGCAACCCGACCTGTATCCCTCATAGCAGATCTGTCGCATCCCGCCGAAATCATTCGCCACCCACAATCAAATTTTCCATTCACCGTCGCAAAGTTCGATCAACCGGGCAAGGTCATTGCTATCCAATTATTCCTCCGTTTCTTTCCGAAAAATTATCGCCCTTTTCTTGCGCGTTTGATTGACTCTAATTATTCACCATCAACTTTTCGACTAATGAACCCAAAAAAGACGATCGCTGGCCCGTCGCCAGCGACGTATCGTATTACTTATTTTTGGTCCGCAACTGTGAATTTTATCGCTCGCGTCTGGATTATTAGTGCCTAAATGCTGGACGTTGCACTTGCGCCCCCTGCTTGATGGATTCGCGTTTACAAGAGTGTGTGCGCAAAAACTTTGCTGTTGCTCCTACCGCTAGGCTTGTATATTTTTCGCGCTAGCTTTTGTTTGCTTGTTTTTACCGACCAGTCAAAAATCGCAATACGAGACAGTGCTTTCGTGTAAACACTGGTGGCTCTTCTTATTTTTTTAAGTTTTACTTTTATAATTTTTTATTAATTACTTAATGTTTTTGACAAAGTGATGGTTCGGCAATTACGTAACTTGTCCACACTGATTGGTGCTTGGATTTATCCAACGTAGGAGATGTGATTAATTGCCAGCCTCGGTGTTTTTTTGTCTCCAAAAAATCTAATCTGAAATGCTGTCTAGTGGTAAATTTAACCTTGTGTGTTTGGATGAGCAGTAATTTCCGTTGCCAGCACCCGTAATTGTTGAAAGGATGAGTATTAGAATTGCGCGCAATCTTTTGTCCTGCAACAAATGTGAAATCATTTATAATAATATCCGACGATTAAAATATTCAGCAGAAGGTCTTTATATTTTGATTCATGTTAATGCAACTAAAATTATTGGATATGATGTGTAATTGTTGAAATGTAAATAGTAAGCGTGCATTTTAGATGTAGGATACCATGGCAGTTCTTGATATAAAGTTCACTAAATTCGACAACAGGCCATGGGGCTTTCGTCTGGCGGGAGGAAGTGATTTTCCCCAACCTTTAACCGTTTTAAGAGTAAGTGCAGGTTTCTCTGTAATAAAATAAAAAACTGTGAAGTGTACATGAACCAGCGATGAAAAGAACTTGGTTCTCAACTGAACTGTTCAAAAAGTAAAAAATTTTCTAGGTAACAGAAGAAAGTCTTGCAGAATGTATGGGATTAAAGGTTGGAGATATTATTTTAAAACTAAATGACCAGCAAATTGCTGAATTGACGCATGGACAGGCTCACGAAGCGCTTACTTTGGCTGGCAATAATTTCGTCCTTACAGTTTTAAGGTTCGGTTCAAAATTATACTTCATTTTTATTTTAAAAATCTCAATTTATTCGGGTAACAAAAATAATCAAATCATTATTACTCACAAAATTTTTGCTATCAGACTTGATTTTTGGATTTTAATTTAAATTTTGAGTTTTCTTAATATATTAAGCAATAAAGGACAATTTTGAATGACAAAAAAAAATGAAATGTGCTCGACACCGAGCAAGGTTTGAGTATTACAACTTCTTGGCCAAGATTCAAGCACGTGTTTGTTACGAATATAATCATATGGCTATTATAAAGATTGTATTCTTTATTTACCGATGTCATTGACACAGATTACATCTATCTAAACCTAAGCAAGGTTTCTTAAGTACCTATTTTTTTATAATTACAAAGTAGATGTCAGTACTGAGATTCTAAAATGTGTATATTGCCACCAATTAATGTATGTTCGTTTTCTGGTTGTTTTACAATGTAGAGCAGAAGACCTATTTAAATTGCCAGATATTCCTTTGGAGAACTTAGTACCTTATGCCATCCCCGTAAGTTGATTATTTTTAGTTAGTTAATTTCAAATAAAATAAAAAGAAATTTAATTGAATCTGAATAAATTTTTAAATGCAGAAACAAGCAAATAGTAAGTTTAGTCTTTTTGAATTTTAAGCTCGAGTCATTACCACCACTACTACCAGTTGAAGAAAAATTAAAAGAAAATGGCATAGAAAGCGAAGACATTAATGATACCGAAGACCAAGAAGCCACAAGAGAAAAGAATGAAAAATCAGGAGACAGAGAAAGAGACGAAGAAAAACCTACTGATGAAAATAGTGTTGTGGTTGCTAAGAAAGACTTGACTGATGAACAAATAGCTGAACTTATCCTTGAAGAGGAAGAAATTCTTACCGAAAAAGGAACTTTGGGGTGAGTCTAGAGTGCTTTCATTCGTTTTTGTAAATAGCTATAGTTGTTATACATTAGGTTGACATAACATTGAAAACACTGCAATTTTTTCATTTCGAAGAGAGAGTGGGGTAGTGGAGCTTACTTTTGTGAAAATGAATCATCTATTATACTTATATTTGATATGGAATGGTTAAATAACTAACAAATGAACAAAGAATATTAGTTCAGTCAATCTGGCATTTAGAGATGCAAAAAATAACCCTGTGACGAAACTTGGGAGACTGATAGAGGATGGTAAGAGAAAGTCTTGAGCGCGGTTGGCCACCCTCCCACCTACTCAAGGTTTCGAGAAAACTTAAAAAAATTTTGACTTGCATTTATCTCGAAAACTACGCATTTTACAGCAAAATTTATTCGAAAAAAAATGTAGAGGACATTGAGATCTACAATTTATCTCATTGCACCAATGCTGTACGACAAAAAAAGCGCGCAGTAGGTGGCGCTAAAGTTTCAAAAAAGTGTTATTTTAAAGTTTACTTTTTTGCCCTTAAATCTCCATTTTTCATTTACATTTTAAATGGAAAAGTTGTTCCTAAGAATTTTTTGAACAACTTTTATCTGAACATTTTTTCCGTACAACTTACCGTTTTGAAGTTACAGCTTAAAACGTATAGCGCCGCGTGGACAGCGCAGTGACGCTAAGGGTAAGTTTTAGGTCCAAATTCAACTGTTACCAAACTGCCAAACTGTTACGCTTTTACAAACTATAAAGACATGAAGAATTAATAAAAAATTAACAATCTTTATTACTTATAACATAAAACTACTAAAAATTATTATTGATATTAGACTTGTATCAATATAGGTTTTTATTATAAATTTCAGTTTAAATTATTTCAATGAAAAAAAAACCAAAATAAAAATCCCGGCGTGTTTTTTTTGAATCTCGGGATTTGTCCGATAAACAAAAAAATGCAAAAACAATAACAAAGAGCAGAAAACTTGTTAATTTTGTGAGAAAATTTTGTTGACAAATAAACAAATGCAAAAAAACCATAACAAAAAGCACAAAACTGGTAAATTGTTAAAAAATTACTTACAAAATCAACCAGTTTTGTGCTCTTTGTTATTGTTTTTTGCATTCATTTGTTTGTCAAATTAATTTTTTTACAAAATCAACCAGTTCTGTACTTTTTGTTATTGTTTTTTGGTTTGTTTGTTCGGTTGGTTTGTCAGCAACATTTTTTAATAAAGTCTATATAACATTTTAAAAATTTGGACAGTTTTGTGCTTTATTTTTAGTTTTTTTTTGCATTCGTTTTTTGATATGTTAAGTTTTTTTATTAAGTATTTTGTTTTTATTTGTTTAATTTTGTTACTCGCTTTTCAATTTGTTTATCTTTGCATTTTTTGCAAGTTTATATGTTTGTTTGTTTAATTGTTTGGTTGTTCAAAACCTTTTTTTTCCCCAAAATATCGGGATCGTCTCATGATCCCGGGATTCTAATCAACGTTTTAAGCTATAACTTCAAAACGGTAAGTTGTACGGAATAAATGTTCAGATAAAAGTTGTTCAAAAAATTCTTAGGAACAACTTTTCCATTTAAAATGTAAATGAAAAATGGAGATTTAAGGGCAAAAAAGTAAACTTTAAAATAACACTTTTTTGAAACTTTAGCGCCACCTACTGCGCGCTTTTTTTGTCGTACAGCATTGGTGCAATGAGATAAATTGTAGATCTCAATGTCCTCTACATTTTTTTTTCGAATAAATTTTGCTGTAAAATGCGTAGTTTTCGAGATAAATGCAAGTCAAAATTTTTTTAAGTTTTCTCGAAACCTTGAGTAGGTGGGGGGGTGGCCGACCGCGCTCAAGACTTTCTCTTACCATCCTCTATCAGTCTCCCAAGTTTCGTCACAGGGTTATTTTTTGCATCTCTAAGGCCTTTTTTTCGCCAGATTGACGGAACTATATACAGAAAAACTAAAAAGTGTTTCAATATTTTTTTAATTTAAGTATATACTTTTAATTTTGAAAAAAGTGTTGTTTGGAAATTTTTCGTAAAATTTTCATTACAATAAACTTAATAGGTTTTTAGATTTCTAATTTGAATAATGGTCGGAATTATGGATTCTTTTTATTATTTGAATATTAAAAAAATACACTTATAGAAAACAGTTTACTTGGGAGGATCCCAGACAAGCACTGTAAAAATAAACATTATCAAAAACGACAAATGCGAACGAGCAATTTCAATTTAAACATTTTGTTAATTTCAAACATATCGTGAAAAACGGACAGCAGCTATGACGATCACGGTATAAAAACAAACAACAAAAAGATGATCAAGTTAAAAAGTAGCGCTGTAAAATTAAAAACAATCAAAAACAACAAATCATGACAAGCAGTGTAAAATCAAAATTTTGTAAATTCAAACATAACGTGAAAGACAGACATAAAATATGATAATCGATGAAAAGATAAACAATGATAAAAAAATAGAAGTAATTTTATTTCAGTATAAAAATAAAAAAAATATAAATCACTAATTAGTAATAATACACGCTGTGATAATAAACGAAGATGGCGGCTGATGATAACTTGAACGTGCAAAAATAAAAACTTTTTCCCAATATCAGTACAGCGATTTTTATCATTTTCAGCTGGCAATAGCCGCCATCATTGTTTATTATTACAGTTCGTATTATTACACGTAAAAAGATTTATATTTTTTTATTTTTATAATTAAATAAAATAACTTCTATTTTTTATTATATTGTTTATCTTTTCATTGATGATAATATTTTATGTCTGTTATTCACACTATGTTCGAATTTACAAAATTTTGATTTTATACTGCTTGTCATGATTTGTTGTTTTTGATTGTTTTTAATTTTACAGCGCAACTTTTTGACCTGATAATCTTTTTATAATAAAAACTTTTTCCCAATATTAGTACAGCGATTTTTATCATTTTAAGTTGGCAATAGCCGCCATCATTGTTTATCATTACAGTGTGTATTATTACAAAGTAGTGATTTATATTTTATATATATATATATATATATATATATATATATATATATATATATATATATATATATACACGATTATCTAATAATAGACAATCATTATTTTGATAGAGTTAATTTCAAAAAGTTGCGTCCCCGTCTGCCAAACTTAAAAGATTCAAAGGTGGTCGAAGCTTTGCAAAAAGATGCATTGGAAGATTCTCCAGTTATCCAAGAGAGGAAGCGAACCACAACTTTCATGCAGAAACCGGAACGACATCCTCCAGCTCCGAAGAAAGTCAAGCAGGAGTCTCAAAATAACGTAGAACCTTACAGGGTGGTGATCAAAAAGCAGCCCAAGAAAAGCATTACAGAGAAACTACTGGAGAAGGGACTCATCCAGCCGGAGGATGTAAAAACTTTTGAATCACGTTCCGAGGTAATGCCCTTTCCAGAATTCCCAGACGAAATACCAGATAACAGTGAGGCAGAATATTCTTTTGTACAAGGTCAAGCTTTTCCTGAAAACAGTCCTGCAAATTTGGTGCCCAAAAGCATCTTAAGTTGTAACGTTGAAAATGATTGCAAAGATTTAGATTATTTCGAAATGTGTCGAGTAGTGCAGAAAAATGTACTCAAGTTGGAAAAGATGGTACAAATGTACGTACAGGTCGAGGAAGCGGCTGCGGACAAAAGCGACGTTTGTCTCGATTGGCCGCAGATAGAACAAGTTGTGTCTCGTAAGGGCTGTGCGAAACGGCGTTACAGAGCGCGATATTTCGTTAGATCATTAGCCTCTCTGTCTAATGACAGTTGGAATATTTTTCAAGCTCTCCTCACGTCGCGATTCAAATTCCAACTATCACGAAATTGTGGGCTAAATGATGATGACAAAAAGGCTCTATATTTCGGAGTGGCACGCAGGTTGTCCCTCATTCCGTCAGTTCTTCGCGAAGGCCTTACCGACCAAATTAGTATCGGCTTTACGAAAATTGTAGCCTACGCCTGCGTGCCGATCGTCTCCTGCTGTATGTTGTATTATTATAGTTGAAATTCAAACTGTAACCAAATGTCAATTTGCCTTCGAGTTGTTCAATAAATCTTGATCCCTACCCTTCAACCTAGTCGTAAACATCTTTTTAAGCGTTTTATTTGAATCTCTTTCACGACACACGCGGCATGACGGACAAAAAATTGACTCGGCGTCTTGTCGAACGCGACAGCCGCAAGTATTTGCCGTAAGTAATTCAGTAGCTGTGTAATTGTAGTAGTTGACATAATCACGGCGAACGTGCGTGGCAATTACGATGCAAAAGTTGCGGAGAAACATGAGCTGAAGCCTCGAATCCGTGCTCGTTCAAAGTCATCATTATCATGTGTGTTTCGTTGATGCCCATCACAAATTCAATCATCATTGAATAGGTTTCCAACAACAGCTTTTATGGAATCGCTACCACGGAATCGTTAAACCGTGAATTCTTAAACACTCATAATTGATAAATACGAAAATTAACAAAATCGTTTTTGCGGCTGCAGGTTTATAGGGCTGTTATAAAATCTCATAAACATCTGCCTTTCCATATCTCGCATTTTCAGTAAGACTCTTCTCATCAATTGCGAACTTGTAAATTACTCAACTTGTTCGTGACATTCCCTGTGCGGTGTCAAAAAAGCAAAAGCATCAGTGTTGGAACTGCACACAATCATCTCAACAGACCAAAATAAAACTGGTCGCCAATTTCGAAACATCCTCACTACTCTTTTAAATTTCCCAAATTTTTAACTACAAGGGGTTGCTCACTGCCTTCGTAGCCAAGTGTACAAAATATTTAAAAAGTCCTTTGTAATCAACTCGTTCGGTAGAACGACGACGGCGATTGTTTTCCCGATTTAAGCGAACCCGATCGAAGACTACCGAACTACTTATTTACTCCGACCAACTCAAAAAGCGTCATATATAGAATTTAAATAATTAATAAAAAATACTTAACGCGTTATTTTATGGAAATTCAAGTGATTAAAAACCGTGTCGATAAATGTTCTAAGAGAGAAAAATTTTTCCCGCAAAAAATTAATGTAATTGTTTAAGTTACATTGATTTTTGACTCTTAAAGTGTGAAAAAAAATTTTCTAACGTTTTTTCCTAACCGATATATATAGATATACACACTGTGTAATTTAATTTTCTTTAAACTAATATCTTTCATATGTTATTATATGTGAAAATTAAAAACAATTTACAAAAACTAGTAGTGGTGTTGATAAACAATTTAATTATTCATGAAAAAATTAGCGAATGTTAATGCAAAATTTGTAATTTGTTTAACAAAGGGCTGAATTCAATGATCATAATATAATTTGTTTTTATTCAATTATGAATAACAACATATAACTTGTTACTCAAAAACAAATGTCAGTTAACAATTGTATTTGTTATGAAAAAATGTTATTTAACTAATACTTTTTTATAAACAAATGTTATTTAACGAATGTTTTTTCATAAACAAATGAAAGATAACAATTGAATTTTTATGAAAAAGGTTTGTTAACAATTGCAATTTTTATGAATAAATATTTTTCAAGAGTTGCACTTTTTATAAACAAATGTTAGTTAACAATTAAATGTTTATAAACAAATGTTAGTTAACAATCAAATGTTCATAAACAGATGTTAGTTAACAATCAGATGTTTATAAACAAATGTTAGTTAACAATCAAATGTTTACAAACAAATGTTAGTTAACAATCAAATGTTTGTGAACAAACGTCAGTTAACAGTCAAATGTTTATAATCAAATGTTTACAAACAAATGTTAGTTAACAATCAGATGTTCATAAACAAATGAGTGAAAATTTTGAAAGTGGTAACACCCAAATCAAATAGTATGTTACGCTAGAAGGGAGAGAAACAAGCGTTTATTCCGCGGGTGAAGTGACCGCACGAGACTTCACCGAGGGCTGCCGAAGGCAGCCCGAGGTATAGTCGAGTGCTGGTCACTTCTCCCGAGGTTTAAACGCTTGTATCTCCCATGTGGCATATATATCTTTTCATAACAAGTTCATCAAAGACGGCTAACCTCTCCGATTTGTCGGGACGGAAACACCGTTTTATTCCCAAGGTGCGGTTTATTCCCTGTTATTATGGTTGTTACCATGGTAACAGGGAATGAACCGCGTCTAGGGAATAAAACAGTGTTTCTCTCCCGACAAATCAGGGAGAAGTTGGCCGTTTTTGATGCACGTGTTATGAAAAGATTTTTTTCCCTCGTTGAAATTTCGCTCATTCTATAGGGTTTCGATGGCAGAAACATATGCTAAAAGGAATTTTCGTTAAATGACGTTGTTTCAAAATTATAAATAAATAATCATTTTTGGACGTTTTATTGCAAAAAATCGTTGCTGGCTACTGAGTTGGTAGATTTTCATGAAAAAACATTTTTCTTATGTAAAAATGTCTGAACTTTCCGAAAATCAACATGAAATTGCAAAAAATTAAAAACAACACATTTTTTATAACAATTTAAGTTGCAAAATGAAAAAAAAGTATGATGTCAATGTCTTACCGAGTTGGGATGAACTGCATTCCAAAGGGAATTTAATGACGCAAATTCTCGCGTTTTAATAAAAAATGGATCGCGTGTACATAAAAAGTTATCGCACATTCAGTGACGCGGTGTACTGCCTCGCGAGACGCGGCCAACGGCTGGTGACGTCTGTCAGCCAACTTCACACTTGTTTACAATTCTAAATGCGGCATGGCGCGCATTGTGATTTTTAGCAGTGCAGGAGTTTTAAGATAAAAATGGTGAACTACTGTAGCAACCCGTTAGGGAAAAAGAAACACAAGAGTGTATATCAAAAGTAAAAATAAACTTTACCCCAAGTTTCATTGACTAGCTTTAATGTTTAATTTTTTCAAAATTCTTCTCTACTGCAGGTATTTTGTTCTTGTGTTGCATTTTACACTTATAATATTAATTTTCGCGTCTGCGAAGAAAGTCTTCGCGTTACTAGGCCGCAAAGAGTTTCCACGGAGACTCTTTGCGTGCGACTTGAGACAAAATAGTATGTTACGCTACAAGGGAGAGAAACAAGCGTTTATTCCGCGGGTGAAGTGACCGCACGAGACTTCACCGAGGGCTGCCGAAGGCAGCCCGAGGTATAGTCGAGTGCTGGTCACTTCGCGAGGTTTAAACGCTTGTATCTCCCATGTGGCATATATATCTTTTCATAACAAGTTCATCAAAGACGGCTAACCTCTCCGATTTGTCGGGACGGAAACACTGTTTTATTCCCAAGGTGCGGTTTATTCCCTGTTATTATGGTTGTTACCATGGTAACAGGGAATGAACCGCGTCTTGGGAATAAAACAGTGTTTCTCTCCCGACAAATCAGGGAGAAGTTGGCCGTTTTTGATGCACGTGTTATGAAAAATATTATAAGCAACGTGTACGACAAAGAACAGCTATTCGCGCGGCAGACCGAGGCTCAACGCCTCGGTAGGGGCTAGTACCGGCGTTCCGCGCGAAGCTGTTCTTTTCCTACATGTTGCCTAATATACTATGAATCATTTATAAAAAGTGAATAATAAGGCTTTTTTCAGCATGCTGATCATTGCTTAATTTACTATGAATCATTTATAAATAGTGAAAAATAAGGCCTTTTTCAGCATAATGATCAAGTTGTCTGACTTGGCCATATCAGGCCCCTTAGTACAAGGTCTCTTATACTGTGAGATTGCGCGATAAATTTATAACTATTAATCTTACTTTATATTTTTTTCTGCAAATTACGTTACAAAAATAAAGAAATAGTCTATTTAGAATTGTTTTAATAATTTTGCCTCATCGATAATTCAGTTACACCAGGCGAAGCCGAGTGCAACATATGTGAACAGAGCCTACTTGCCCTCACTTCTATTCCTAGGGTGAAAAGTAAAAAGTTTCTGTGCACAATTGTCAAATTTTTTGTATAGTCACAAAAATAATTCAAAACGAATAGGATAAAATAAAGTTTATGTGATGAACAAAAAATATAAAAATGCACTCATCCGTCACGCAACTCTATTCAAATATTTACAGGAGTGATCCTGTGGCATGTAATTGATGCAAGGAATAATTTTTGAATATATTCCAGATCAGTGTAATTAACACTACACGACCTGATCAGCACCTTATCTGAGCCCTATTTTGATGGTTTTGCTAGGGCCAGTATAAAATTTTAAAATCTAAGAGATTGGGCCGACGATTGTTTTTGTTTTCTCATTAGACATGTTGTTTAGAAAATAAAACAATTAATAACCAAATATTCGTAACTAAGATTTCCGTATTCATTTAATCTAGGCTGAGCTATTGAAAACATATTCTGAGTAAAATATATTTTTTCTCTCAAATTGCTATTTTTTTATATCAGCAGTTTTTTTGGTTTCGGGAAACAATCGCCGAACCCTTCACAATTAATGTTTTTGGGTTTTGAAATACATTAAAGTATTTGAGTTATTACTAAACGTTTCTTAGAAATTCAAAATATTTCATAAATGTTGAAGTACTTAGAGTACTGATATGGACCGCTAATTCAATTTTATCTAATAGTTTATTTATTTTATTATAAACAAGTAGCTGAAAGACTTGAACAGTGAGAAACCCCGTGATCCTTTTTTAAATTTATTAAAAACATTTGGGACTATGTTAAAAGTGTGGATTGAATTTTTAATAATCTATTTTGTTATACAGATAAACACACCAGATCTTGGGGTGGAAGTCTTGGGATCTTGTCCGCAATCAACAGCCGAGGTCATCGATGAGGTTGTTATCACAGAAGTATCAGCAGACCAGGAAGTACCATTAGACCAAGCTTTAGAGTCACGAATCGAAGAACCTGCTGAAAACGAGACGAATCAGTCGCACGACAACGACATGCCATTGCCCACAACCCTGCCTACATTTGATCAGGAAAGGGTTCAGGAACTAGTTAAAACCGAACTCAACCTTGAAAAACAGCTCGAAAGTGTTCAAACCCAATTATCAGCTCTTAAGGATTTGCCAAGCGAAATAGAAAAGCGCCTGAGGATCGTTTCCGACCAGCTGCACTTGCTTATGCAACTGAGTGGTGTGCAGAACGGAGTACCAATCAAAGGTGCGAAATGCATTTGAAAAATTGCAGTTGAGAAGATTGTTCGTTACGATTGTGAGCATGGAATAGTTGAAATTTAAACGATGCATTTTAATCAACTGTGAAATTCGGTGACTCCCGGAGATTTTATTTTTGCTCTTCTTCATTCCTTGAAATTGTACATTGTTGTCTGAAGATACGCAATTTTTTGTTATTTTGACCATTTGAGTGAACGTCAACTGAAAATTTTTTTTGTCAAAATAATTATGTCATTGGATAATATTGCTGATAAAATCGTTGGACTGAGTTAATCTTGACTGACTCATCGGCATAACAGATTTATCATCACTTGTGATTGATTCCCCATATCTTTTCAAACATTATTTTCAGATTTCATGTGACAGTTGGAAAATATTTTTGTGTCGCGCAGAAAAACAACGCAAGCAATTGCTAAATATAAATGTCTAGATAATCTTGTGAACAGAAAAAATTGTGTATAATAAATGGAAAACTATTTTTATACAATACGTGAGTCAGATTTGTCGTTTCTTCGGATGAATATCATAATCGTAACAAGCAACATCTTTTTCGCTGCTAACTATGAGTCATTGTACAATCAACTTAACAAATAAAATGTGGAAATAACAGAAGGGAAAAATGTTTCAAATTGATGTTCTCATTATTAATTCATTAAAAATCCGAAATCATACAGATAAAACTCAACAACCACCCTTAATAAGAGGTACGAATTGCAGTTGGCATATAATAAACCTTTTTTTTATTCAATACAATTATTTATTTTGAATAGAATAATGTAACTGATGAAGTAAATTTGATAAAAATTTTGAGTGTAGTTAATGTCGTTAATTTTATAT
Source organism: Telenomus remus (assembly GCA_020615435.1). Lineage (NCBI taxonomy): Eukaryota > Metazoa > Arthropoda > Insecta > Hymenoptera > Scelionidae > Telenomus > Telenomus remus. The sequence goes on from CM036336.1 coordinate 6,418,459, forward strand.
TTATCAGAAGAAAATTGTTCAAACGAAAAAGAAAATCAGGAAGTCGAGGAAAGTTGTCACAAAGCAGAGTGCAACGCAGAGGAGAACAAGGATTCAGAACAGCATCAGGAATCTCAATCAGAACTGCAGCCCCAGTCTGAGTCTGAGTGGGACGATCCCTCGTTCAGCATGTCGTTCACTGATAACGTACCTCAAATCACGGAGCCTACGCAGCCGAGCGTAGATTCCGAATTGCAGGAGCTGGAGATCTCAATGCGAAGCGAAGAAGAGGACGGTAAAAGGGTGAAGAAATACATCGTATCTTACGAAACCAAGCTTCTGGAGAAAAAGGAGATAAAGGCGTCTAGAGATCCTAGTCCTACGATGTCTCATGGTAATCATTCTTCCAATCTCGCAATTTTATCCACGTGTTTTTTAATTTCAATTTTTTTTTCTTAAGTGAAATTAAAATTGGTTGATAAATTGATCTTCGATCAATTTACTTTTGAAAAGCGTGATTAAAGTCGCAAATAGTTATGATAAATGAAATAAAACACAAAAATGAACAGGACCATAAATTCTAGGAAGTTTTGAACCTGATCCAAATTTAAAACCACAAGATCAAGTGATACAGGAACTGCAGGTATTAATGACATGTACAATGTTGCAAACAGGAATGAAATCGATGTGGCCCCGTTCCTGTTGTTATTAACACTAGAAGCCCGGACCGCGCCAAATCTGTGCATTTCGATTTCCACCACTACTTTAGCTACATTTGAGATAAAGTAAATTCCTGTCGTGTCTTTCAATATTTTTTTGAGTACTTTAAGATGGTTTTATCAATTTTTTGATTAATTGCGTTGTTTATGAAAAACAAAACACTTAAACATTGTTAATTTCAAACATAGCGTGAAAAACGGACAGCAGCTATGACGATCACGGTATCAAAACAAACAACAAAAAGATGATCAGGTTCAAAAATTGCGCTGTAAAATTAAAAACAATCAAAAACAACAAATCATGGCAAGCAGTGTAAAATCAAAATTTTGTAAATTCAAACATAACGTGAAAGACAGACATAAAATATGATAATCGATGAAAAGATAAACAATGATAAAAAAATAGAAGTAATTTTATTTCAGTATAAAAATAAAAAAAATATAAATCACTAATTAGTAATAATACACGCTGTGATAATAAACGAAGATGGCGGCTGATGATAACTTGAACGTGCAAAAATAAAAACTTTTTCCCAATATCAGTACAGCGATTTTTATCATTTTCAGCTGGCAATAGCCGCCATCATTGTTTATTATTACAGTTCGTATTATTACACGTAAAAAGATTTATATTTTTTTATTTTTATAATTAAATAAAATAACTTCTATTTTTTATTATATTGTTTATCTTTTCATTGATGATAATATTTTATGTCTGTTATTCACACTATGTTCGAATTTACAAAATTTTGATTTTATACTGCTTGTCATGATTTGTTGTTTTTGATTGTTTTTAATTTTACAGCGCAACTTTTTGACCTGATCATCTTTTTGTTGTTTGTTTTTACCGTGATCGTCATAGCTGATGTCCGCTTTTCATGCTATGTTTGAAATTATCAATGTTTAAATTTAAATTGCTCGTTCGAATTTGTCGTTTTTGATAATGTTTATTTTTACAGTGCTTGTTTGGGATCCTCCCAGTTTGAACAAAAGAGTGAAAATACTGTTTTTGTTTGTTTTTTATGAAAAAATTATAAATTATGAATGTTATTTTGCATTATATTTGATTCTATAAACAAATTCTGATTTTTTGTCTAAGCATGTTTTTTTAATGAAAATTCGAATAAATATATGTAGATAACAATACATTCACGATCTGTGGTTCAATAAAACAATTTACACCTCCCCAATAATGATTATAAGCAGTTAAATAACGATAAAAACAAATTTAGCTCTCAAAAAACAGTACCGCACGAAATTCGCGCGGTCCGGGCTTCTAGGTATACGAAAACTCCAGGTTTTCTAGTGTTAATTGTATCCTGCATCTCTCAAATTGATATTATTATGAGACCATTTTTCTCGATTTCATTTAAAGATGTAATTGATTAAACCATGACCCAAATCGTTACTCTTTGTAAACCTGAGTTACAGCCTTTCCATTTTCAAAATTGATTGTGATGTTATTGTTTTTCAATAATTTATTTTCATAGTAATGTATAACGTCTAATGTATAATGATAAGCACTAGATAATCATCAATAATTTTGTTATATTTGTTTGTCTCGTTCTTTTTTTGCACGATGTGTGAAATCTGTATCAAATTTTGCAGCAAAGAGCAAAAGACAAAAAAAAGTCAAAGGAACTTTGGCCGCAGGCTAGACAGCTGGAGCTCACATACGGACGCCGATGGAGGTGTCCTAATGATTTCTTTAACGACGAGATGATCGCGGAAGTTTTGCAAGGCCAAGCTGAAGTTATTCGCGGCAGAGCACTGGGGTACGATTTCATCACTTTAAAAAATTAAAAAAACTGGAAATGAAAAATAAGCAGTAAAATCTCCCAAAATAACACTCGACACTATTTGATTTCTGTCACTGGCAATAATGAATTAGTTTCCATAGTGATGGATTTTGAACCCCGCAACATGAATTCTATGTTAGATATGTATCATGAAATATTGAAAATGTATTGCTCGTTCCTAAGCGATATTAATAATCGCAGTTTCAAGAATTAGACTGAAATAATATTTTTGTTCATTCCACGCGGTCCTTGACCGAAATGCTGACGAAATTGAAAGTCACCGACTTGAACAGTTCGTTTCCGTAACAAAAGTCAAAATTGTCTTAAAGTCACGTAGGGCGATTGTCAATGATGAAAGTTTTTTTCTAAGAGAAGGTTTTTTTCTTCCAGGTTTTTTTCTCTAATCAAGTTATTCAAACGGTTCGAAAAACAACTTTTATCTCGTTCTAAAAAAACACTATCCTTGATTATGCAATGTCCAAATTTTTAGTTCTATCACCTAATTTTTTGGGGAGATTTTATTGCCAAGTAATCACGTTTCTACATTGTCTTTTTCTGATGATTAATTTCAGCACTCGAAACACCAAACATAAAACAAATTTGCAAAGTCATCCATAGTTTTCCAGATCCAGATCACTAACAAACTGATCTTGTCATCTATCTACTCATCTCTTTCACCGTGTTTTTCTTTGTTTTGAAATACTCGACTAATGATACCGAATTACGATGGCTGAACATGTAGAGTAAACTTCAAGAAATTCGAGAAAACCGCCCTGCCTAATTATGACCACCTGATGAATTCAAGCGTATACAAGATGATTCACAACATGGAACGCGAGCCAAAGAAAGGTATCCCCGCCAGGCCGCCGATAGTCAACGCTGCAGAAGATATCCTCGAGCGTTTGGTTAGTTTATTTCATTCATTTTTCTATTTTATCATCATACTAATATAAAATTTTTTTATATATGTCTGTCTGTCTGTCTGTCTGTCTGTCTGTCTGTCTGTCACATTATAACTTTCTATTGACGACTTTTTAAAGCAATCCAATGCCTAAGGCATATTTTTTTTGTTCTTCTGGTGGTTTTAGGCTGGATAAAATTTTAAAATATTGCCATCAATTTTTTTATTAAAAATAACCCATTTTTCGAATCAATGTGCAGAATTTCTGCACGTTACTTTAAATTTTCATCTAAAGAACGATAATCTTTGTTTTTTGGAATTTTACAGAAGCGTCTACAGAATTCTCCGTAAACAGAGTTTTATGTAAACCGAGTTCTTTGTATTTCCATTCTTTCGAAAATTTGTTCCCAGAGTTACGTGTGAACCATGTATTGAGGTGGTATCGTTATTATTTTTAAAAAATGTTGATGAAGTTCTTCAAAAACGGAGTTTATGTTCACCATGTTCTCTATTCTTTGATGTCATTCGACGGATAGACACATATAAAAATTGACAAAATGCACTAGATTTCTAAATACGCCAAGATAAAACTCGGACGAAGCTGGGTGATTTAACTAGTTTAGAACACAATAACAATAATCATATAATTGTTGATTGAATATTTACAGAATTCTCCAATGGACACTCTAGATGACAGGAGTAGTTTCAGAAGCGTCAGTCATTGACGAGAGCATGTTTTTATGAACCTTCCTGGAAAGAACCAGGGGAATTCCGGAACTCTACATCGAATTTTCTTCTTTATGTCTCTCCTCTTTCTTTCACAAACCGCAACTTTTACTGTCAACGACTTCTCGCGTATAACAATAAAACGTCCGATTTGTGAATTCGAATCTTGATGTTATGTGGTGAAAGGTTATACCAAATGATGACAAATTTTGTTAAATTGATTGATTAATAAACGTCATTAAAAAATGTCAAGAGAATGTAATTTCTGAATTTCGTATCATCACTGATATGTCAAACCTATACAAAATAACGCCTAGGAATAAATTGTGAGAGAGGTAAGAAACAGCGGGATCATGGCTGCTTTTTGACTTTGGCCGATTGAGTGTAACGACGATTCATTAATCTAAATAAGGATTAGGAGACTGACACAGAGCAAAATATCATTAGCAGTACTAAAGGTGATCTAATCCCTGTGTGCACACACTGCGCCGACCGAAACTTCTTGATACAGAAGAATTTTCTAATAACAGTGCCGTAGAATATCGCAGTAACATTGCGCTTTGTCACGACTGAATTATATTTTGAGAATTAAAATTATGAGAATACATTGACAAAATGAAATGTCAACAGACCAGTGTATTCAAATACTAAAATTCTATTTCTGAATAGTATAGAATTGAACAATTTTTAATTCTTCAATTTCTTTTTAAATTTATTTCTTGTCTTGTTGTTACATAATTTGTATGGTAAAACTTCCTGTAGTGCAGTGCGTTCTGTAGTCCATTCCGTGAGACCTTTTTATTCAGAGAAATTTTGTATTATCGAATTTTATTTATCTTTAATAATGACTCTGTTTATATTTAAACGTGTTGCAAAGTTTCGCCTCAGAGTACCGTTTCGAATTCACTTTCATCGACAACGAAAGATTGCTCATCGGATGTCGGGGTTTGCCATCGGGATAATTGGGCTGCAGGAAAGTTTCTGCATTCTGTGAGCTCGTGTAGATGCGAGGGCACAAACTAGTTCGTGAATCATGCTTAGAATGTTTTACATAAATTACTCTTACGTATCGACGTCACGCCTATAGCCGACCGATAAATGTGACTCAACAAATGAGAACCTCCTGTGCCAAGAATGACCTTACTAATAAACAAATTCTATACTTTGTATTTTAATTCCTTCATCTTTCAGAAGAGATAATAATTAATGTGTAACTGCACTGAACATGTTTGCAGACATTTTTAATCTCTATTTTTTGCCAAACACTGAACAAAATGATTTTTTCGTTCAACATTCTTAGCAGAGTCATGTAAATATATGATTTCTTGTAATTTTCTATTTGTAAATGAACCCATTCTCGTGACGAACTCCCTTTTTTTCGATTAAAATTGCATAAATAAAAGAAAAAATCGTTTTATAATATCTCTCCCTTCCTGGTCATGCGCCAAAAGCGTATAGTTTCTTACATTCTCAAAACTTTAAGGATCACTGCACGGAGCGGACAATGAGGGAATAATCGCATGACAATAATCAATGAGTGAGGGATTTTGCTACGAGCTCATGCGATTATCCCATGTGTTCCGAGCAACCGATAATGCGAGCGGGCAAGAGTGAGGGACTCTGTTGCTAGATTGCCATTATGTGATTATCGCATGCATGGGCTCATAGCAATATTTCGCGACGCGCGCCGTGGACTTTTCCTACAGTCGCATAGCTTTTTTCCTTCGCAAAAAATTGCCAGAGAACAACAAATGGAAGGTTACCAAACAAGCACTGTAAAAATAAACATTATTAAAAACGACAAATGCAAACCAGCAATTTTAAATTAAACATTGTTAATTTCAATCATAGTGTAAATAACGGACAGCAGCTATGACGATCACGGTAAAAACAAACAACAAAAAGATGATCAGGTCGAAAAGTAGCGCTGTAAAATTAAAAACAATCAAAAACAACAAATCATGACAAGCAGTGTAAAATCAAAATGTTGTAAATTTAAACATAGCGTAAATAACAGACATAAAATTAGATAATCTATAAAAAGATAAACAATGATAAAGAAATAAAAGTGATTTTATTTCAGTATAAAAATAAAAAAAATATAAATCACTATTTAAAATAATACACACTGTGAAAATAAACGAAGATGGCGGCTGATGACAACTTCGCTACATCATGGTTAAATTCAAAATTTAAATAAATGTTAAACTACTTGAGCACAAAATAAAAGTTTCTCGCATATACATCTCTCATTTATTGTGTCTCATTGTTACGCACGCTAAATATAAGAAGCTGCCATGAAAGGGATTTATATTAATTTTCATCAATTAAATACATGATGCGACTCAATTATTTGGACGCTCAATCAAGTGAATCTCAAAGCGATGTGCCCTTAAAAGCTGGGTCTGATTTTCTACTCGTCTTAAATATTACGAATCTGAAAAATAATAATCTAAGGTTTGTCTAAGGTACAATTTTGTCATTTATTGTACCCCATAAGTATGAATCTCATTTCATCGGATGTAAAATAAATCGTCACCTCTTACGAAGAATGACTTGTTCCGAAATGTCAGTGAAAAACGACTTGTTTCAAAATGTCAGTGGAAAACGACTTGTGCTAAAATGTCAGTGGAAAAAACGACTTGTTCCGAAATGTCAATGAAAAACGACTTGTTTCAGAAAATCACTGGAAAACGACTTAATTCAAAAATCAGTGAAAACTGTCTCGTTTCGAAATATCAGTGAAAAACGACTTATTTCAAAATATCTCTAAAATTGGTTTTATTTCGATAAAAGTCAGTTTTTAAATGAAACACACTGGCAGTGCTTCGTAAACATTCTTAACAAAGAACACTGTCACTGTTTTTGATATTTTATTTTTTTTATTCATTCGAAAATCTAAAATATCAAATGTCTTGCGCATCAAACACACAAAACGCAAACTTACGTTTGTTAGTCATGTTGCATCATTGACAAAAATCTCATTCACCTCGAGTATTATTTCATTCTTCAAGATTTGGTATGAGTCTGGAAATCCAGTGGGCAATCGGACCTTTCTCCCCCTTGAGAATGGTGCGTGGTCCTTTTCACTTCAAATCTCAATTTTTGACTTGACAAAATTAAAAAAATAAACATATAGTTATTTAAAAAAAAGAAGAAATTAATAAATAACTAAATAAATAAACGAACCAACAAACAAATAAAAAAAAGTAAGTGAATGCACAAAAAAATGAAAAAATGATATTATAAAACATGCAAAACAAGTTTATCGGAAAGTGATTACGATAAGCAAGACTAATAATACCCTTGTGCATTATTTCTTGGAGCTGAGTTGTTTCCAAAAAAGTGAAGAGAGAGACTTAACTTGGCGATCGCATTGAAGCGAGAAGCAGGGACATGCGCCCGCGTTGGGTATTCGTGTGTGGAACCTCGTTGCCCTGTTGAGGAGGGGACGATGAAAAGGAAGGGGTGTGATGGCAGGGGGGTAGGGGCAATAAGTGAAATGTTAAGAATGCCGTGGCGTGGTGTGTTCCCATCTCGGTCCCCACCGCGCTTGAACGCACGCGCTCTGCGAGTTCGATTGTACGGAAAGCCTGCTGGCCGACTGACCAGAACCGGGGCTTCACCTTACTTCGCTTTTTGTGTTCCCCAGGAGAACGTGCTTGTCGCGATAGGCGCAACCGTGCACACGTTAGAGTAGCGCGCCTGAAATTCAACTCATTAATCAACCATCAAGTACGAACATTCATCCGCAAGATGCAAGTGTTATCAGTGTTTTTGAATTTCGCGCGCGCTCGGGGGATCCCGATATCGGCTGCCAGTGCAATTCCAGCGATCTACATTTTCCCGCGACATCCACAAAAATTGCTTGTTCACTTATCATGTTAACTCAAGGTCAACCGGTTGACCTTTGTAGTTTTGTTTGTGGACTTTGTGATTGTTTAGGCAGATTTTGCCTATAGTGTGCTGGCTTATTGTGCAACTGTGCAGTGTTAATATTGGTCGGTAATCATTGATTGGCGCCGGCAGGGAATCCCCGAAATTTGCATGGCGCGTGAAATTCAAAATCTCGCGCGAACTGGCGACTCTGGGTGGAATTCGTTTGACTCGACTCGTCTGTTTTTCAGTTGGCCGAACGCATCAGCGTACTCGCGTGCAATTAATTGCACAAAACACGCCGCAAACCGGTATCCCGAGCCAGTTTCTTGGCGGCGTTATCAGTTGCACTCTCACTTTCCACCGGCTGTGATATGGCGCAGCTGATCAGTGTCAAGCTGTCCCGATTTGATGGTTCGGCTTGGGGCTTCCGACTTCAAGGCGGCAAGGATTTCGGCACGCCTCTCATCGTCCAGAAGGTGAGTGTCTCTCAACATAAAACCCATCAATATGTACAAACTTAATTACAAACGATCCCTCTTTTTTTTCTACTTTTTCTCTCATTATTTATTTTTCTTTTTTAAACCGGTTTTAGTTAGATCTACAAAGTCAATTCTTACACCAACACCATTTGGTACAATGTATATTCTAAAAATTGCAGTATAAACTATACTCTTTACAATGCGATTGTGTTGTATTGCATTTTCTTAGTATATATCAAACATTTTGTAGATAATTGGATAATCAAAGAAGACGAATTGAAAATCGTCAAATTGTCCTCAACATGAACATAAATTCAAATTTTAAATTAAATATATTTTATAAGACCAAACTATTAATAGTGCGTTACTTCAACGTCTTCAAAAGTGAACATTTTTAAACCGCGAGCTTGAAAAAGTGAGACAACGCAAATTATTTTCCGACAGCTCAACAATGAAATATGAAGATATTACGTCCAGGATGATTTGTTCTCAACCTGGTTATGAACGTCGGTTGTGCACAAATTAATTAGGCAAAATAATTGCACAAATTAAGTAGGCAAAATAATTTGTAGCAAAAAAGTTTATTCTTAAACTGTAATAACAAAAAACCAAAACTGTAATAACATAAACAGTAATGAAAAGTACCTACGTGAAAAATAATAATAACGTGATGTAAAGCAGAATGAGATTGGGGAAAAAGAGTAAAAGAAACTGAGACGAAGAAATGCGTAGAAATAATAAGGTTTAAATAATACAAAAGAAACGCGACTATAAATACTACAGCCATAAATTCTAAGTTTAACTGATATTCGACGCGTTACGAAATTGAAAGCGCGCTCGAAAGCCAGCTGAAAATAGTGGCGGAGATTGATCGCTTGCATTCGAATGTTGAAAAATATTTGATTTTTGATTTGTTCTGCGAAATCGGCATCATTACGTAAAGGAAGCTCCGAACTAAGCCAATTGGTTTCATACACATTGGCAGAAATAATCGTTGCCAACTAAGTTCAAAACTTAGTGCGCGGTCGCGTCGAGAGCAATGTTTTGGCGCTCCGAAGCGCCCGGTAACTCGAGACGAGCTGATTTCAGCCAGCCCGCCTTTTCGAGCTTTCTTTTCTTGCCGATCACAAAAATTATTAACGTCCCAAAACGTTCTGTGTCAAACTCGGCTGCGATTGTACAATCTCACGCTGTACACAAAACAAACCCAAAATTTGGTTCATTGGCACCGTTTTCGCTGGCGCGAAAATAACACTCATTTTTGTGTGCTCGATTATTTACATCTCAGAGTCACGAAAACAAAGCGACTTCTGAGACCGCCAAAATTACATTAACTTCTGTTGCTCTCTTCATCTTTTTGCTGAAATTTGAATATACTTTTTAGAGCGAAAAAGACACATTTTTTGATCTTTATTATAATTAAAGTTGCAGTGAAGAACTTTCTCGATTAAAAATAAATTAAGTTGTTAGTGATAACCTTGCTTCGAGAATTGATTCATTGTTTCTAATCTTATTAGAAAAGTACAACATAATATACATCTAAAATGGCTAAATTCTAAAGACTCCAACACATGAGTGTTGGATACATAATAAATAATGAAACTGCTTTGAAGTGTTAAATTGAATCTAAAATATCTATGTTAAACAATATGTTAAGTCAAATTATTTGAACAATTACTTTTTTATTTCATTTATAATTCAACATTAATTGAGCAGTCATAGTTTTAAAATGAAATTCAAAGTATTTTATTACAATTTAATTTAAGTAAATATTTGATGCGAACACATCATCTAAACGCAAAGCAAATTGTTTTTATAATTTTCGCAGTTGTTTTGGCTAAGAATTATCTAGCGATTCACACACTTGACGTATCATGAAGCGACACCCAAAATACGACTCTAAATTCTCACTGCTGTAACTATATTTACCTACATTCTACCTTTTCAATGAACTATTGAAATGATTACAATTTTTCATGTTTTTATTCTCACTGCAGTTACGCTAAATGAAAGTGATTTTTAATTGTTACAAAGCTCAAATTATAATTTATCAGACGAAAAAAAAACAAAATTAAGATAAATACAAAAGCATAAAAGAGCATTTAAGATATGACTAAAATGTTATCTTGTCATACATAAAAGGAGGTGAATTTGTTATAATTGATGAAAAAAATAGGTTGAAATACAAATAATACACGAGTTTCAAGCGTTATCTTTGCGTCGATATGATTACAGACAACAATTCAATATGCATCAGTAGTTACATTTTAGGTTATCAAAACAAGTATTTGATGTACTGTCAGATAAGAAGGATTTGGGTTTACGGGGTAACTTGGTGTCATTTTTTTTTAGTTTATGGTAATCCACATCTAGCTGTGTCCAACCACTCCCGGTGCTACGTCGCGATTCCTCTATACGTGAGATCACGTGACGCGAGCTATGGATGTGTGCGGGGAGGGCGCTGTATCATTTTCACTTGACCAACGAAATGAGGCATCAGACCGAGACAGACTGTTATCTCCACCACGCGGGCTCGAAATCCTAGCACCGGGAGAGTGCTAAAATCTGCGCTGAAAAAAAGTTGGCCTTTTTTTACTTTACTACTGCATATAGAAATTTTGTTATTCAAATGTGATTTTTGTTATTTTAATAACAATTTTTCTAATAATCAATTATTTTCGCATAGTACGATAATTTAAAAAAATCAAAGGTCTTTTTTCATGAATAGAATTGATTAAGTGATACCTGAATTATACATTTCAGAAAAAAAGTTCGATTATGAAAAAACCAAAATTAAATTTTTGCAATTTTTGATAAAATGAAGTTCAAAAATCAATTTTTATATAGCCTAAAGTAATTCTGAGAGTTCGTAGAGTAACCCTAATGCGTTCAAAATTGTTTTTATCAATTTGTTTCGGCGCCATTTCGACACAAACAAACAGACAAACAGACAAACATAGTTACACTTTTATATATGAGTAGAATTTTCGACAACGATTTTGTCAAAAGTTTTCTGACAAAAAAAATGTCAATCGTTCCCTGCTGTAAAAATAGAGATCGTTTACGATATCGTTTCCGATATCGTAAACGATAAAAAAAACCTGAAATTCTTGTTCAATTTTTAAATTCAGCATAACTGTTAGTTAACAAAGGAATTATTTATAAACAAATGGTCATAAATAAATGAGTAATTCGTTAACGAACTTATTTTACCATAATAATTTTTTTAATCTTACACAGGTATTTGAAATTTCAAATAAGTTTTCAAATAGTAAACAAAGATTGCCGCTGATAACAACTTAAATGATCGAAAATAAAAATTTGATCCCAAAATTTGATTAATACAGTGATTTGTGGTCACGTCAAAATGTCTGTTATTCACACTATGTTTGAATTTACAAAATTTTGATTTCACACTGCTTGTCATGATTTTTTGTTTTTGATTGTTTTTAATTTTACAGCGCTACTTTGTGACCTGATAATGTTTTTGTTGTTTGTTTTCACCGTGATCGTCATAGCTGCTGTCCGTTTTTCACGCTATGTTTGAAATTAACAATGTTTAAATTGAAATTGCTCGTTCGAATTTGTCGTTTTTGATAATGTTTATTTTTACAGTGCTTGTTTGGGATCGTCCCATTCTTATAACTATTGCCATTCGCCTTTAGTTATCGTTGATTTCCGGAATTTACTTAAATCCATACTTTGAAACCCACACAAAATAATTGTGAATGATTTATTCGAATTCTTATAAACACCTGTAGTCCTTATTGGTCCTTATCAAGGCGAATCCAAAGTTGGCGCCTTAATGTGGTAACATGAATTAATAATCACATTAGCCTTAATTTACTGAAAAAAGATTTAATAATTTCAGAAAAGAATTAAATTCGAATAAATTTTACAGATTTGAAACGACAACGGTTTATTTAGAGATCGCCTGGAATGTATAGTTTGAATATCGCCAACTTCACGTGAATATACAGTTATGAATTATATGACGTCACACAGCATCTCCTCGACCAACTTCAGGTTGTGATGAACTTTTTAAGATAAATATTAAGAATGGAATGGAAATGGATATGTTATTAAATGGATATGTATTTGATTAGTCGATAATTGTCATAAAAAATTCTAGTTCTATATTTATATCTAGTCTATATTTCCCTTGTAAAAATGATCATATATTGACAATACATTGACAATCTATTGACCATACAATACAAACAATATATTGACAATCTATTAACCATACATTAGTAATATATTGACCATATACCAACAATATATTGCCCATATATGGACAATCTATTGACAATATATGGACAATATATTGACGATGCATGAAAAATGTAAATTAATATTCCTCTAGCACGAGAATCGATCCCAGGCCCTTGAGGTTATCAGTCCGCGTCGTTGTCCATTGCTCCATCTGCTTCGATAAATTCTTCTATCGAAATAAGCTACATACTTAATGACTATTTTTTATTGGAAATAGTTTAATGTGAATGACTTTTTGTCAATAATACTTTTTAAAATGTTATTTTGTTATAAATCTTCAAATTTTTTAACCAAATCCAAAAATTTATTTATAAATTTATCCATACTTTTTTAAGTAAGAACTATGATAAACCATAAGGATCCATATATTCTATAGAAAATCAATATAGCTAACCGTTTTGAATGATTTAATCTTTTGTTACTAAAAAATTAATTAAAATTATTAACAAATCACTATTAACAATTGTCTATTGAAAATCACAAGCTTCTATTCGCAGAAGATAGACTTTTCACAAGATCGGTGAAATTAAATGTTTTGTTATAAAAAAAATATTAAATAGCAGAAAAAAGTTGTAGAGTATTTAAAACAACAATATTTGTTTAACAAAGAAATAACAAAGAAATTAACAATGTATGGCAAAGAATGAAATTTTGATTGTCATACATATATTGTCAATATATTGTTTGCGAAAAATCATACATTGCCAATATATTGCTGTAAATCAAATTACATCGTTTATTTATGGTTAATACATTGTTTGAAAATAATACATTGTCCATATATGGGCAATATATTGTTCATATATTGTTAATATATTGGCAATATATTGTCAATATATTAACTATGTATGGTCAATATAGGGACAATATATTATTTCGTGAATAATATATTGCCAATATATTATTCTTATATGGACAATATACGGATCTTTTTACAAGGAATTATGTTACATACAATAACAAATAACAAATCCTACTCATACACTAACGGCAAAAAGTTCATGAACACCTTATTTTGACTAATAGAACTCTGTGGCGAACTGCCATAACCAGTTAAGTCCAAAAATCAAAAGTTTTTGAGAAATTGATGTTTGACGTTGCCATATACTTTTTGCAAACAAACAAAAACCAATGTTAATTACGCACTCAATTTATTATCAACATCACAAATATAAGAAAAATTGGTTTCCCTATTTCGACATTGCATAAATCTACATTTCTCATTACGCTGTCACTTAACTGAATATGGCGTGCCTATGATATATTCAATTCAAAACTTTATTATTCGGAGTGATTGTTTCGTTCTCAAAATGAGCTGCCGATTAGAAAATAATATGAATCCTAGGATATTTTTCCATTTCAGTTACACTTGTTGGTCGGGTATTTTATTTTCCCACTCGAACAGTGTTCTGCTTTTTTTTGGGGAAAAGCGAAAACAAACACTGCAAAAACAATCGCAGCAACTACAAGGCACGCAAGTTCGAACACAAGTTGCACGAAAAAAAAATTTGTGAAATGTTTAGATTTCCATAGAACGATCAGGCGCAAAAACAAAAACGAAGCTTGATAAAAGAAATTGCATGTATTTTTATAAACTGAAATTAAAAATAAAAACAAAAAGATTATTAATAACAAAATTCACGGAACATGGTCATGTTTCCTGGTATAATGCCATTGAACATGGTCATGTCATTTTTTTCGAACATAGGGGAATTATTGCACCCTCCGGGCGCGCTGACCTGACCTGACCTGACGTTTTAAGTCAAAGATTTTACAATAATATTTATCAAAATATGTGAATAATTTTGACTTCAATCTATCCAGAGAGTGGCAAAATTGTGCATAATTTTTTCAAATTTTAGATGAATTTCTTTTAATATTGTCCAATATTGTCTATTAGAAAAGCATTTTAAAAACAAATTTTTTCGAAAATAGAAAAGTAAAGCGTATCGCCCTCCGAGTCCTTTTATTTGGCTATTCAAAGTTCTACTTTATCGGTAAACTTTTATTTACACCATATTTTTAGCAATAAGACTCAATCGGAGGACAATTAGGATTATAACCCATTTCCCGTTTATCAATTTCTCGTTCTATCGATATCAGTATACCTCGCAGTATTTCAAAATTTGATAAGGTTTTCTGCATTTGTTATGCGCTTATTTACAGCTGAGAACGCCCTTTAAATGTAACTCCTTCAAAGAGTTTCTACTGACTGAAATATTACTAAAGTTATTAATGTATCAAAATCGGCATTTGGTACAGTTAGTTGCAAATTTTGTTAAATATGTTTGAAAATAATAACTGTCAAAAGCCATCCACAACCTCATGCAAAAATTCGTCATATTTTATCTCCCTCTATCGAAAATCTAAAATAAATGGGCTCATGTTCATTTTTCAAAGTTGAAACCCTGCCAATTTCAACAATGCAGCAGGAGACACTTCCTTCAGTGCTCGAATGTTTCTCCTTAAAACAGCTATGGGAAGCATTTGAAAACTACAACTGATCAAAAGTTTCAATTTTTACCTAATTATGAATGACCAAAATTATTTGAATGTCTGGCCTAGACATTTTGGGGTTCGTGTTTAAATTAATCCTGCAATATGTAACGTTCTGAAGTTAATTCTCGTAAAGTACGTTAGTTAACTTATGGATGGCTCGCCTGACAAAGAATGTCTCTAAACGAACACATTTTTTAATCTTTTATCCCGAACTAAAACATTGACCCAAAAGTTATGCTAAAAGATACAATTTTGGTATTAAAGACGAATCATTGAACATCAAAAAATTATGAAAACAGTGTCATTAACTGATACACTCATGAATATTTTGATTCTGTAATAATAATTATTACACGATGATGATGATTTTCATTTGAAGTTAAAAAAGGGTACACGAAAAATGAAACAATATTACAAAGTTTCATATTCAAATTATAGCGCGTAATCGATTGATCTATATATCACTACAAATGATCACCTCGACAACTTCACGTGAATATCAGTGTCACTGATTCAGTGATCACCTGATCGCCTCGACAATTTTATGTTGAGTTAAAGTTTTTACGAATCGATTGACTAATGTATGATCATAATTTCATATTTTTTAATATTTATTTTATTGAAAAAATCAGTAATTTTGAAAAAGAATCGAATTCCAATTAATTACAGATTTTAAAATAAACAGTTTATTAAATTAAAAATAAAAATTTAAAAAATAAGAATTTTACTGATTTGATGAAATTCGATATGACCGCGGTTTTGTTCAGGAATCACCCAGAATGTGTATTTCGAATATATAGCCAACTTCGTGTGAATATAGAGTGATATCTGACGTCACACACTATAACGTCGACCAACTTCAGGTTGTGATGAACTTTTTAAGAATGGAATGGATGGAACTTTTTAAGAATGGAAGTGACAGTGGAAGTCATTTGGTTTTATTTTAATTTGCGATTGTCTTGCATTTCCTATTTTTTTCGTTTTCAATATAAACTTATTAATAAAAACACATTTAATTTCATTCTTAGGCTTTCTTAATGATTAGATCTCAAATATGAATTTCGAAAATGACGTTGTTCAATAATAGTTGTCAGTTCAAAAAATATGTTACATCTTATTAGCTGAAGACCAAAACTTGGAACATATCCTCAAAAAAGTCTCATCTAAAAATGCGTTATCGATTATTTTTACGAAATAACTTTACTTTGGGATGTAAAAATAGTTCGGAAAATTATACAATACGAAATTTTCTTTCACATATATATCTGTGGCAATTAGGAAGTCAGAAGGACCAGTTAAGAAAATACCATTGATAATTTCCGAAATGATAGACTGCAATAAAACTTTGACAGTTTGTTAATTATGTATGAAAAACAATGCATGATTTTTTTTAAATTTTTCACCGAATAGTTTACGAATAATGGCGAATTGAAAAACTGCATTTAACATGGACTTTTATGGGAGAGCACAAACAAAGCTAACTTAGAAATAATGGAAAATTATCGGACATATTGTGACGAGTTGCTTAACAATTCACGTAAATGGTCGTGGAATGTTAAAAACATTGACCGATTACATTCAGAATAATATCAAAACGAAGTAAAAAAACCACTGGCATTCTAACCTGTTTCTGTGAAAAATGCTACCAACTCAAGAAGCAAAATAACATCAATTACGGATATTACAATATATTTGTTGTTTATATTTTTGTGAGAGCATATTATTGTTATGGGACACACTGGAGCATCACAGCAATGCTCAACAATATGAAATAGCTTGTAAATCACAAAATAAAGCAGTTCACGTTTTGACATTTCAAAGTTGAAACACTGTAAATTTTGACATTCACTATGGGGCACTTTTCTCAGTCTCCCACTCCTCAATCGTTCCTCTTTCAGTGACATTTTCAAAAGCGTAAATTATTTTGCAAAAATCGCGTGTATTTATAAGAGTTTTCCTTCTGAACATGAGTTGTTAAATATGATTTATAATTTGTACTATACTTCACCGAAAATTGGGTCTCTCATCAATATTATCAGTAATATTAAAATAACATTCGTAGAACATCCTATCAATGTTCTATATCCTCCTCGAAAATATTTTTCGAATATTTATATAATGTTTAAAAAAAATTATATGAATATTGAAAAAAAGATTTTAGATTAATTCTCAAAAAAATTATTTATAAATGAACTTTTATAATTTTTTTAAATTTTTATTTCAATGAAAAAAAATATAATATTCTTACGCGTGCGAAAAAAGGGTGACATCAGCAGGGATCGAACCAACAACCCTTGTAGTCTCAACACTGACCTTTAACCAGTGCGGCTAACACGAGTCTTGAGATAAGTGTGTAATGAATTCTACTTTTATGATTCCAAAAAAAGTGGAATCGTCCCCGACTAAAATATCCGTGAGGAACGTTCCTCGTGAAATTTTCTTAAGGAATTTCCTTATGGAACGTTCTATAGGGAAATTTGGAACCGACGTTTAAAAATATATATTAGGGCACGTTCCTTAAAGAACGTTCCCAAATGAAATGATTGAGTAACTTTGACAGAAATTGATGAACTTGAATGAAAATAAAAGACACGAAATAGTATATTACGTTACAAGGACCGAAACGCCGACATTGCGGCGAGTGTGAAGTTGGCAACGAGGCACGGCCGAGTTGTCAACTTCTCACACGAGGCGCAATGGAGGCTTTCGGTCCTTGTAAGGTATACTATTTTTTGTTACAAGTTCGCACTGGAACGCCCTTTTTTCGGTGCATGTTTATGTGGCGATGATAATGAAAAAAATATTAATAAATAATAGGTCTTGTAGGTTAGGTACGCTTTTGTGTACAGAGCTTGGCTTTTTTTTGGTAGCAAATCCAGTGCCACTTTTGCCGCAACTGCATCAAGGTCAAAATCCTCTTCGTCATGATCAGAGCGATTTTCTTTGTCACTCATTTTTGAAAAACAAAACTTTAAATAAAACTCAAAATTCGGACTACGCGTCTTTTTTGTGTCGATTCTCGTATAACTTGAAGGCAGCCGTGAATCTGCGCGCGGAGCGCGCTTTCCGGCTCCCCACCACTAGCGAGCCGCCCGCAATCTTCATTTCGGCTCTGTTTGAGAGAGCCGAAATATTTCAGCTCAGTTTTAGAGAGCCGAAATATTTCAGTTCTGTTTTAGAGAGCCGAAATGATACCGCCTGAAATTGGCTGCTTTCGCCACAAAAACATGCACCGAAAAGAGGGCGTTCAAGTGCACGTGTTACAAAAAATACATTTTTTAATAAAATGTTATCAACAATTCGTAATTTATTATAGACATTAGAAATAATGATATCTTCACCATTTGTCAACGTGAAAATACAATGGTTAAACCTATGAAGGAAGTGATGCCGAAAGCTCATCCGAGTAGGAGAATTTGTAGTTTTCCCACTTGTAAGGTACGATATTTTCTCTCACGAGTGGGAGAATTGACCGCTCTCCCACAAGTGAGGGAATTTTTGAAACATATCTCCTTACATTATTTGATCGTTAAAGAGAGATTTTCTGTGAAAGTGATCATTTATATTTATACGTAATGAAAGAATAATATTTATTAGGAAAGATTTATACGTAATCTTAACAATATCTCCTTTCTCAGTTTGAGTGCGAAAAAGAGATTTTATCTGTAAGAGTTGATTTATATTTATACATATTATACGATTTATAATGAAGGATTAATACGTAATCTCAACAGACTAACAAAGCTGCTTGGAAAATCTTCAATAAGCTAATTGATCTGTCAACAACTAAGCTAATGGTTGCGAATGTATTTTATGCGTTCTCCTATGGCTTTGTCAGGTCTCGCAAGGGCTGCCTTCAACATTTTATCTGTTGGGTCTTCTGTTTGGTATCCTCGGACTCCCAAATATCTTTTGTAACAAGCTGAAACTAGAATCAGTAAAAATGACTGGCTGCAAAATAATTGAACTGGTCTTCTTCAAGTTTAATGCGTCCTTGATCTCGCGCCTTGTCCCTTGTCCAGTAAAAAGTCAGAAGATCCTTAAAAAAAAAACTTTTGCCTTTTCTATTTAATAAGGCAAATGTCCTTGTCTTCATATGCTTACTAAGTCCCATATACACCTGAAAATTATCATATCAAAAAGTGATGTAATATAACAAAAAACAACCTCAAATCACAAATAATGAACAGAAAAAATACTTGACTCTTACCCCTAGGTTTCCGTTTTCTAACCACAACGGAGGTTCATTCTCATTTGGATTACCGGGTTGTTGGTCGTCGGGATTGGCTTGATCGTCAAGTTGGGGGACTAATTGAATGTCTTGAATTAGGGGTTAATTCTTTGTTGGTTGACAAGGACGACTCCAACTGGGGGTTCAACTCGATTTGGCCTGACAGGATTAGCTTGATTTTGAGGCCGGGCTGGTGGTGGATCAAATTGAAAGTCTCGATTTTTAAGGGCCAATCATTTGTGGGTCGACAGGGAAAACTTCATTTTGGGTTTCCATTTCATTTGGCCCGACAGGATTAGCTTGATCTTCAGGTGGGACTGCTGGACGAATTACACGGATGTCTCTATTTCGGGGGTCAATCATTTGTTGGTTGGCAGGGACGTCTACAGCTTAGGGTTGGACTCTATTCAGCCTGTCAGGAACTTGGGTTTCCTTTCCTGTCTCTGATGGTCGAGGCGAGCCGTTGTCTGAAGCTGATTCAATTCCAAAATCAGATAAGTCAAAATCGTCTTCGTAAACTTCAAGATAGATTGATGGCTCTGTTTCAACCTCTTTATTGGCGGAGTTTTAATTTTGCACAATAACTTTTTTAACATTCTGTTCAATAACTAGAATTGTCGTTTAGGTGATAAAAAGAAGGAAATAGAAAGTCAAATTCAATTGTAAAGTTCTCTGTAAGAACCCCTTAAGTCAAGTTAGGTGATTTTCACGGAAAACAACATGATTGGAATCTACGTTTTCCTAACTATATGTAGGTTAAGTTTTTAAGATGGAAAGGAATACGCGTTCAAGTACGATTTATTATTCAGCTTTCCCAAGACTTGTGCTAGCCGCACTGGTTGAAGTTCAGTGTGGCCAGAGCGAGGGTCGTTGGTTCAATTCCTGATGACGATTCGCCTTTTCGTACAAGACTTACAAAAGTAAATGTTTAAATATAAAAATAATGTTTTCGTTATACCTGCGCAGAAAGATTCCATTCTCATTCCTCTGCGCACGAACGAAATATACTATTAACATTGGTGACTAACTTGATTTTAGAGTTCTAAATGTTTTAAACATCATATAAATGTGAAACTTTTAATTCTTTTTCCGAAAGTAGACAAGCTTGTCCACTCCATCCTTTTAGTAAGACTAGAAAACGAAGGCGCGTTCTGCAGGCGCTTTTTCCCGGAAAGTTTCGAAATATTAATTTTTAGACAAAAGTTGTTTAATTAAATAATTATAATGTACAAGTAAAATGTGACTGTACGATGGCATTACAAACTTAGGTCGATATTTTTTTTAAGTTAATTCAGTATTTTCGAAATTGTAAGAAATATTTTGATATTATATCTGTGATGATTACTCAGAAAAAATCCGCACATCGGAATAGATTCGAAATCGACTTGATTTTGAATCGTTTTCTAGTCGAAAATGGCTCGAAACCAAGTCCGAATTTGGTGCATTGAAAAAGAGCCGAAAACGAGTCAAAAATGGCTCGAAAAGAAGTCGATTTGATATATAGTTTTCGAAACCAGTGAAAAATTTAAAAAAATTTGATGGTCTCAGGATTTGAACTCGGGACTCTCAGATTATAAAGCCCGCACTCTACCCCTAAGCTGTCAAGATACTTAGAAACTAACTGATAAAAGACCTTGTTGAACTACAACAACAAGCGTACAACTTATTTGAGCATATTATTTACATAAATACTACGTCTCGAATAGCTTAGGGGTAGAGTGCGGGCTTCATAATCTGAAAGTCCTAAGTTCGAATCCGAAGACCACAAGATTTTTTAAAATTTATCACAGTTTTGAAATTAAATTTTTCACTGGTTTCGAAAACTATATATCAAATCGACTTCTTTTCGATCCATTTTCGACTCGTTTTCGGCTTTTTTTCAATGCACTAAATTCAGACTTGGTTTCGATCCATTTTCGACTCGAAAACGATCCAAAATCGAGTCAATTCCGAATCTATTCCAATGTGCCGATTTTTTCTTGGATAGGAAAAACGAGTTAAGTGGGGGGGGGGTCGTATTGAAGTTTTAGGACTTTTCTTGTCTTGTCTTGTTTCGTTGAAATTTTAAATATAACATTTTTATATCGAAGAATTATGATGAGTGACACGATGTTTGGTCAATTAGAGTAAATTATCTAAATTTTTGCGAAAAAATTAACGCTTTTAAAAATGTCTCTTAAATGGTTTTTCCTAATCACCACACATATAAAACATAAAATTTGATATGTAGAAAACGTGTCTGTTTCTGTAAAGTAAAGTTAGCAATGTGTTAACACTAGAAGTACTGGACTTTTCGTATACCTAGAAGGACGGACCACACTAATTTTGTGTAAGGTTGTATCGTGAAGTTTAAATAAGTGTCAGAAAGTTAAAAACTTTTATAATCAAAGAAAATATATTCATAAACATTGTGTGAAAATCTTAGCTACTTCGGCTGTCTCGTTTTCGAGAAATGATGACTTAAAATCTGACGTTTTTGAGGTTATACATGGCGGCACATGACAACTAATGACATTTTCAACATTTGATTATTTTAAAACGGTACAATCAAAGTATGTAAAACTTTCATACAATGTTTATAAGAATGTTTTTAACAAGTTATTACATTTCATTGGTTACATTTTCTTGGCATTTCTTTGAAAATTTTGCTCATCTCGGTGGGGGGCTCGCGATACAACTTCCATAAAAAAATTTGAATGTAATTATCATTTTTACAGGGTTCTAACGAGTTTCAACAATATACTATTGTGTAAAAACCTTAAACAAAAAAATTTCAACATTAAACAATATGAAAACTATTTTTAATGCACGTGTACTTGTCTTTGCCCGTGCACTTCCTACAGACTTGTTTACTGCAAGAAGTGCATGTTTGATTATAATAATAATCTATTTAACATGTCCAATACAAATAAAACGTTATTATTTAACTATAAAACACTAATATCAAACATTATTAGTGTTTGTTTTTATAAAAAAATAGGAATAAAATGTGTCAACGATAAACTACACAAAATTAGTGTTGCCCGTCCTTCTAGGTAGAATGTCTTTTTTCTCGAAAACAACGCAAAAAATGGAATTTTCTTAACGCTATCTTAAAGAGCATAAAAAATTAGTAAAAGTCACAAAAGAAATAAGTTTTATATTAAATCTAACAAAAGTAGTGAGGAAATGAAATTCTGAAAACACAGATTTAGTGTCGTCCGTCCTTCTAGTGTTAACAGGGTAGGAGGACATTAGTCCCCTGCCATTAGTCCCCCAGTTTTTAGTCCCCCGATTATTAAGTCCCCTAATTTTGAAATTCAAATCTATTCTAAATCAATTGACAACTTAACCTTTAATAAACATGTAAATGTCAACTAACTAAATTTAAAGTTCGTCATCATTTCGGGTCTAAATTAAACGTAAATATGTGTCACATATGTGAAATAATCCCAAGCGGGCGAGGGCAGGTCCTGCATATAGACGGTCATATATATTACAAACATTCGGAAGCAAAAGGATTAGTGCAATGGGTATGTCACCGTCGAGGAGAGTGCTACGCGTGGGCTCGGACCAGCGGAACAGGACGAGGAATCCAAGTCTAAGGAATTTATTTAAATCGAACACATGGTACCTAGACGGCACATTCGACACTGCCCCAACTATTTTTACACAGGTCTTCGCGATTCTGGGCAACGTTAAGCAGATTCTTAAAGGCGAAGAAGAAGACATAGGGATTCCTTTTGTTTACGCTTTACTTGACAGTAAAGAAGAGGCTGCTTACACTAAAGTTTTAGAAAAGATTGTAGAAGAAGCAGGGCTCATCGGAATAAATACAAGACCACAATTTGTGATGAGTGATTTTGAACTTGCGATAATTAACGCATGCGAGAAAATTTTAGATACGAGTCAGATTAAAGCTTGTTTTTTTCACCTGAAACAATCTGTTTTTCGACGAATTCAAGCAGAGGGTCTTCAAAAAAATATGAAGATATAGAAGATCGTAGCATCAAGAATGCTTCTGCTATGATGACAGCTTTAGCTTACGTACCAACCGATGATGTTCGAGATAGTTTTGATGAACTCGCAAATGAAGTACCTGATGAATTTGTTCCTGTCCTTGATTACTTCGAGTCCAATTACGTTCGCGGAAAAAAAGCTCGAGGACGCAGGAAAGCGGTACAACAGCGTTACAGCTGAGACTTGTGGAACATTTATGATTCAGTTTTAAATAACATTGCAACCACCAACAATGTTTCCGAAGGGTGGCACAATCGTTTTCGATTGGTCGTCGGTAAAAGCCATCCCAGTATGTATGCGTTCTTAAAAGAATTGCAGAAGGAACAACTAGCAAGTGAAACGATGTTGCGTCAGATCAGTTTAGGCCAGCCAATTCGCAAGGGAAAAACGGGGAAACAGAGAAAAAAAGAAGAGCGCGTTCGTAACATTGTTGCCCAGTACGCGGATTATAAAGAGGGCGACAAAATTGTTGACTTTTTGAAAAATGTCAGTTACTACATCCAGGAATAATAAAAATAATAAATAAAAAAAATAAATAAAACAAATGATTTATTTAGGGACTAAATATATTAGGGAACTAAATTATAGGGGACTAAAAATTTAGGGGACTTATGGTAAGGGACAAATGACCGGGGGACTAATGGCAGGGGACTAATGTACACCAACCGTTAACAGATCGACAGTAAAACTCCTATTTGTTACTTGATCAGAGCCAAAGTGTAACGTGATCGTTTGTTTATAGTGTAAATGAAAGTTAATCGAACGTGTCTTTTTGTATATCGACAGAAGTCGAACAGAAAGATTGTTCAGAAAGAGAATAGTTTCTCGCGATACGTCGGACGTGACGTTCCTGGTAATTCGAGTAAATTATTTAGGTGTTCTATTTCGAGAAGTTGCCTTTGCGAAACTTGCGCGCCGGAGCTGAGCCCTACGTTGAGCGTCCAAGTAGTCGTTTTCCTCCTACTCACCTCCAAAATAAATTTTCCGTCGGATTTTCCGCGGTGGTGGTTTAATGCGCATCATGTCTACAGTCTTCTAATCACGAGTTTTTATTTAGTAAACAAAGTTACTAAACAGCATAATGTTGCAATCGTTTTCAGAACAACGACCTGCACTTACGCAAAATTTTTTACTTCCTACCCGATTCATTCATATTTCCATAAAATATAAATAATGAATGAAATGTAACGAATGAACCAAAGTCAATACTTATTTCTTGCTAGATTCTCCAGTGAATCGCTCATGATTTATAATGGCAGATTATAACCAATTATCACAGTGTAATTTTTTATTAATTAGTCTTATTAGCAACAAGATAATCGAGAATCACACGATGATGAGTGGAAAAATTACTCACACGGACAAAAAAACACAGCCATTTTCGCTGTGTTGTTCTGCTATTCTATCCTTAGTAAAAATTGTTACCGAACCCTTAAGGTGAAATGTCATATGGAATGGAATGTCATAGAAATTAATTTGTAAAAAACGCTCTTTTGATCTCTTTGTAATCTTAAGGAGAACAATTTAGTCTAAATGAAATCAAATTTTTCTCCCAAAGTTTACGAAGAAATCAAAGGAGCGTTTTTTTACAAATAAATTTACAACAAATTATAAATTAGAAAGTAACTAAAACTGCAGAATGCCGGTATGATATTTCACCTTAAGGGATCGCCTTGATAATTGATCCTGGCCCTATAAAGGCATTGAATAGGCTGAAACCGGGGCCTTTGTGGGCATGTAACGCTTCGCCTTGCAATTGCCTGTTTGATATATTTATCGTTTTTTGGTCAAAATAAACAACAATACAAGTTTTAAACAATTCAAAGTGAATCTATTATGTGCAAAATTGAAATTGAATAAAAAAATTCTAGTATAAGAATAAACAACCAAGATTTGAACCCGATCATCTAAGCTCACAAGATTGACTCCTTGCCAGTTCAGCCAAACTGTTACTTGTCGGCATTCACCTAACTGAAAAAGTGACTCATAAACCAATAGGACACTTTGATTTTGATATTTTTTCAGTAAACAATGTTGTTTCTTTTGAACATTGTAAAATAGTAATGGTTTTTAGTTACCACTCAACTTATTTACAACAAATTTATGATAAAAATTGTTTTTTAACAAAATTGTTTGCCATAAAAAATAGCAATTTTTATACTTTTTTTTGGTTGTAGAATTCATTTATTTAAGCAATTAGTTTTGACTTTATTAAGTAACAAATTTATAAACAATAATTAACAATTAACGAAAATATTATATTAATATTGTGTATATACTTATGTATAAATTAATAAACATCAGAAATGTTTTTTATTTATTGAAATGTTACCAAATTAAAATAAATACATTAACTTCGATTTTTCATTCGTCATTAAGATAAATAATAAAAAAATGTTGTTGCATTTTTATTTTTTAATAAAAATACGGCATCCTTAATTACTTTTCAGAAAGTCAGTGTTAACCGTTAATGGGCCCTCATAGGTTCTTTAAAGGTAATTTGAAGGTCCCTCAAAGGCTTGCCTGCTATAGGCAATTTTTCTGCGACTCCCGGGCTCGCCTTTATGGGGCCCAGCTATTTGACTAGGCACGCCCGGGTGAATTTTTGCTAGGGTAGCAGAGTGGAGTCTGCAGCCCCAAACACACCCAAAACAGCAGAGTAGACTTTGCTGTTCTATAAAAAAATTGAGAAAATCCGAAATAATTTTTACTAAGTTTTTTTTCAAGAAAAAATAGGATAAAAACATCACATTTCAATTCTTAAAAAGTTCATCACAACCTGAAGTTGGTCGACGTTATAGTGCGTGACGTCAGATATCACTCTATATTCACACAAAGTTGGCTATATATTCGAAATACACATTCTGGGTAATTTCTGAACGAAACCGCGGTCATTTCGAATTTCATCAAATCAGTAAAATTCATTGCAATTTAATTTTAGTTAATTTTCATTGATGTAATTTAATTTTTATTTTTAATTTAATAAACTGTTTATTTCGAAATCTGTAATTAATGGAATTCAATTCTTTTTCAAAATTACTGGGAGGATCCCAAACAAGCACTGTAAAAATAAACATTATCAAAAACGACAAATTCGAACGAGCAATTTAAATTTAAACATTGATAATTTCAAACATAGCGTGAAAAGCGGACAGCAGCTATGACGATCACGGTAAAAACAAACAACAAAAAGATGATCAGGTCAAAAAGTAGCGCTGTAAAATTAAAAACAATCAAAAACAACAAATCATGACAAGCAGTATAAAATCAAAATTTTGTCAATTCAAACATAGTGTGAATAACAGACATAAAATATGATGATCAATAAAAAGATAAACAATATAATAAAAATTCGAAGTTATTTTATTTAATTATAAAAATAAAAAATTATAAATCTTCACGTGTAATAATAAACACTGTAATAATAAACAATGATGGCGTCTATTTCCGACTTAAAATGATAAAAATCGCTGTACGAATATTTTATTTTCGCTCATTTAAGTTGTCATCAGCCGCCATCTTCGTTTATTATCACAGTGTGTATTATTACAAAGTAGTGATTTATATTTTTTTTATTTTTATAATTAGATAAAATCACTTCTATTTTTCGATCATTCTTTATCTTTCCAGTGATTATAATATTTTATGTCTGTTTTCACGCTATGTTTGAATTTACAAAATTTCGATTTTACACTGTTTGTCATGATTTGTTGTTCTTGATTGCTTTTAATTTTAAAGCGCTACTTTTTGACCTGATCATCTTTGTGTTGTTTGTTTTTACCGTGATCGTCATAGCTGCTGTCCGTTTTTCACGCTATGTTTGAAATTAACAATGTTTAAGGGGGTACGACACTTTGAATAACAAAGATTTTACGTCAAATTGAAAGTTCAATATTATGAACAATACTTTTCCAAAACAAATGAAACTTTTTTTATTCACAAGTACAATCATTGAACTTCAATTTAACACATGAACGAAGTAAAAACAATTATAACAAAGTATATTTATTCAACAAATTGGTTAAGCTCCTCGCGCAGGCTGGCCGCTCACTTTCTCACTTTTTATGTGAATAGTACGGCTGACTTTGTCGCGCTGGCTCGAGCCAATCAGATCTCACGCTCAGTACAGTTGGTTAGAAAAGTTAAGACCGATTTTTCGAGATTCCAACATATACCAACACTTGCAGTATCAGCATAAATTTTTGTAAATTTTTGTCGCACTAGTTTCACCTTAAATGTCATTTTTTTCCTGATAAAATTAAGCATTCAATTTCTAATGTAGTCTACGTTAATTCTGAGAGTCCAAAGAATCACCCTGATGCGTAAAAATCATGTTCGAACTCTTTGTTCAGGCGTGATGCTCGGACAAACAAACAAACAAACTAACAAACATACGAACAAACCGAGCGCCCTGGTCAAGCGCCCGTGCTTCGCACAGGCACCAGCAACGCCGCACCGTTCATTATAGTTATTTTTGAAAGAACGTTGTAAAACTTTTTTACGTTAGAAAATTATTTCAAAATCTACGCGACCGTGGTTAACCTATATAAAAAAACTACATAAATCATTCGCCATCATTACATAAAAACGCAAAATATGTTTTTGTTCGAAAATGCTAAAACAGATACGTTCACTTAGAAGGACCTATTAAAGCATAGATTTTCAGAGTTGAGGGCACACTCTTCATAATATGATTTTCTACAGTTTGGTACCTCCTGAATACGGGCAAAATGTCGTACAAAAGAAAAATCCCTGGTGACACCCTGTTATGGCGAAAAAATCGAAATATGCATTTACTAAGCTATTGCTAGGGAGAGCATAATTTCAAACTGTAATAACTTTCTTATTTTTTAAACAAAGAACTTCAAATCAAGATCATTATGAAGCTCTGAGTTCGTACTTCCTAATTATATTATCAAAATAGCCTTACATAGATGGCGCTACGAGCATTTGAAGCAAATAAGAAATTGCTATAAAAAGGGCTATTTTTCAAAACGTCGTAACTTTTACAATTTTCAGCAAATAAGTTCGAATCACGTTTATATTTGAGGTCTCGCTTTTTACTTTTTGCATGAATGATTATATTCATAAAAGTTTCAAACATAGGTGGCACTGCAAGCGATTGAACTGCAAAAGCTAACACTTTGAACTCGTATCAGGAGGCACGGCATTGACTCTGGCCAACTACCGCCAGAAAATGTCAAAGTGCCGTCTTTTCAAGACATTTTAGATTGGGGTTCTGGCATAGTTGAAAAACTATGAAATCACTATGCCACGAGGTCGTTATTGGTCTTAACTTGGTCGCACAGCCGAGCTTAGTAAAACGAGACCAATAACGCCTCTCTAGCTTAACCCTTTCACCGATTTCTGGGGGGTCAAAAATGCGTTTTTTTTCATGTACGCAATATTTTTATTTTATTCATTTTTTTTTATTTTTTCCAAAATTACAATTACAATAGCTGTAACTTTCAAAACATGATGATATGAATATACAAAAGTTAATTATTGAGTTTTAACATAAATTTATAAACAAAAAGCAATAAATGAATAAATAAATAATAAATTAATGAACAATTGTCATTTTTTTACGTTTTACCCTAATTTCTCATGAAATCGACGCAAAATGAAGAAAAAAAGTATTGTTTTAATAATGAAGGCCAACTATGATGAAATTAAACAATATATAATAATTGTTTATAACAAATGTTGATTTTGAATTTAACAAACAATCGTTTATTTTTCTCAATAATTTGTAATACAGAGAAAAAATCTTAGATTAATAAAATAAAGGACAACAATGATGGAATGAAAAATTAGTGACAAATTAACAAATTTTAATAATAAATTTATTTATATTACAAAGCAAGTTTATATTGTAAATTTATATCATTAACAATTTTGAACATGATTATAATTATTCTTTCGACCCTTGTAAAAAGATCCGTCTATTGTCCATATAAGAATAATATATTGACAATATATTATTCATGAAATAATATATTGTCCCTTTATTGCCAATATATTAACAATATATTGCCCATATATGGACAATGTGTTATTTTCAAACAATGTCCCTTGTAAAAAGATCCGTATATTGTCCATATAGGAATAATATATTGACAATATATTATTCACGAAATAATAGATTGTCCCTATATTGACCATACATAGTTAATATATTGACAATATATTGCCAATTATTAACAATATATGGACAATATATTGCCCATATATGGACAATGTATTATTTTCAAACAATGTATTAACCATACATAGACGATGTAATTTGATTTACAGCAATGTATTGGCAATGTATGATTTTTCGCAAACAATATATTGACAATATATGTATGACAATCAAAATTTCTTTCTTTGCCATACATTGTTATTTTCTTTGTTATTTCTTTGTTAAACAAATATTATCGTTTTAAATACTCTAAAACTTTTTTTCTAATATTTAATAATTTTTTTATAACAAAACATTCAATTTCACCGATCTCGTGAAAAGTCTATCTTCTGCGAATAGAAGCTTGTGATTTTCAATAGACAATTGTTAATAGTGATTTGTTAATAATTTTAATTAACTTTTTAGTAACAAAAGATTTTAAATCATTTTAAATCATTCAAAACGATTAGCTATATTGAGTTTCCATAGAATATATGGATCCTTATAGTTTATTATAGTTCTTACTTAAAAAAGTATGGAAAAATTTATGAATAAATTTTTGGATTTGGTTAAAAAATTTGAAAATTTATAACAAAATTACATTATAGAAAGTATTATTGACAAAATATCATTCACATTAAACTATTTCCATTAAAAAATAGTCATTAAGTATGTAGCTTATTTCGATAAATAAATTTATCGAAGCAGATGGAGCAGTGGACAACGACGCGGACTGATAATCTCAAGGGCCTGGGATCGATTCTCGTGCTAGAGGAATATTAATTTACATTTTTCATGCATCGTCAATATATTGTCCATATATTGTCAATAGATTGTCCATATATGGGCAATATATTGTTGGTATATGGTCAATATATTACTAATGTATGGTTAATAGATTGTCAATATATTGTTTGTATTGTATGGTCAATAGATTGTCAATGTATTGTCAATAGATGATCATTTTCACAAGGGGATCTTGCGAATGCGAAAAACAAATCTATTTATAATTAAACATATAAAATAATTGTTTATAACAAATTTTGATTTTAAATTTAATAAACAATCGTTTATTTTTCTCAATAATTTGAAATACAGAGAAAAAATCTAGGATTGATAAAATAAAGGACAACAATGATGGAATGAAAAATTAGTTACAAATTAACAAATTTTAATAATAAATTTATTACTATGACGAAAATGTTATTGTGCTAGAAATCATACACGTACAAGTGATCGTGATTTTTATATTAACAATCTGTACAGTGTCGTACTTTTCTAAAGGTAGTGATATAATAAAAAATCAATTTTAGTCAAACTAAAAAGTGTGGCCAACTACGCCAGAGACGTCCCTATTGTAAAATATTGCAATCGAATCGAAAATATTGATAACAAATTATTATTGAATTTTCCTTACTTAAACGTCGTGATATATAAAATTAACGTGGTCAATTACCAAATTGCTATATTTGGAATTTGAATTTTTGGGAATATTTGTTAAGTATATATAAAGAAGTCGTAAAATATGAGCTCAAAATTCAGAGTCAGTATAGCTCATTGTAGGTACTTGGCGACATGTCGCGAAAACCAATTACATACAATACAATACAAATCAAAATAGGCTATCAAGTTACTCATTTTACTTAATAACGTTAATTTTTGAGTAAAAAAATGAAGTTTATCATTTTTTTAGAATTATTTAATTTCTTTTTCTTTACAGTACGGTTATGTCATACTTAAAAAAATTAATTACTCTACTTATTATCCTCTAACGAATTTGTTCCGTTTGTATCATTTCTTTTCTATTATTTTTGCATCAATAATTTTCACAAAATAGATGACATTTCATTCTAAATACATTGAATGTTTACAGTTTAAATACGTTGAATTTGAATTTTCTTCCATTAACTAAGCATATTAATAATAATTGCAAATAATGAGATGGAATGAAACTTTACAGAATGAAATTACTTTTAAAACTGTTGACTGAAATGAAGCATTTTGTAAAACTCTGATTTTGACCGCATTATTATATTTGTTGCACGTTTAAAATAATTCACTTATTTCAAATATGTTCCCTGAACATTTTTTGTTGTAAAGATTTAAAACGGTGAATTTTAACAATTAAATATCGGTCGATAATGTGATTGTTAAACTTTTATTTACAACGATTGAATCTTCAAAAATTCATATTGAAACAGTATTTGTTCAAATAACAAATAACAAAAAAGTTAACTTTAATGTTGAGCGACATGTCGCCAAGTATTAATGAGCTATTCTGTGAACAGCGTTTCACAGACAAGACCACGGCAAAAATATTCCCAAAAATTCAAATTCCAAATATAGCAATTTGGTAATTGACCACGTTAATTTTATATATCACGACGTTTAAGTAAAGAAAATTCAATAATAATTTGTTCACAATATTTTCGATTCGATTGCAATATTTTACAATAGGGATTAGTTTCCACAGATCCAGAATAACAAAAAAAGTCTGTACTTTAAGACTTTTTCTCTCATTTAATCGGACCTTAAATCGAATCACAGATGGCGCTCGGATTGATTAAAGTTTTTCTATTTTTGGCTTACGAAAACGGTTTTCTCTAATTCTCAATTCTAAAACTGCTGCTATTCTGATATTCAACTACGATTACTTTCATACGTATTATTTACAATACTTAATTTCAGGCTAAATATTTTTGAGATCTTTCTCAATTTTTAGGGTAAATATTTATGCTTTTGCAAAATTAAAACAAATCAAAAAATAGCAACAGTTTAGAAGAAACTGATTTTGTTATCGGAAAATAGAATAAAATTTCTATTTTGGCGCCGTCTGTGATGCGATGTAAAATCCAATCAAATTTAAAAAAAGGCGTATTGAGTCCAGACTTTCATTGTTATTTTGTTCAAGTTTTTTTTATCAGGAATCTGCCGAAGCTAACACGATTTTAAAGTTAGCACAGTTAGCTCTTTTTATAGCACAGTTTTATTCGCTTCAACCGTTCGCATTGACTCCTTAGTTCAGCAATTTTTTATATGTGCTCTTACATTCGAAAATCACAAACTCAGAGCTCGGAAATAAGCTAAAAGTAAAATTATTTCAATGAAAATTGTCAAAATTATGACAATTTCAAAATTAGCTCTTGTTCGCAATGTTTTATGAATGAATTTAGGTTTTCATTGGCTTTTACATGAGTATACAGCCCTATACATAAAGATTCGCCCCAAGGCGCGAGCTTTTACCAAACTTGATAATTATTCATCTTCAACTATTATATAATGCAATCAGGCACGTAGGAACCGGGTGGGCTGGGTGAGCAGCTGCCCACCCAGAAATTTTCCAGGATGGGCCCGGCCCGGTTTGTTTCCAAAATTAGAAAATATTATTACATTGTATGAGTTTCGAAGTAATGGGTACAAAGGCAAAAGGGCAACAATAGTCTTGTTTTCGGGTAGAAAGCAGTAAAGTAATTTTAAGCACATTAGATGAGTCATCGATAATAAACCTTTTGTTTTCCGACAAAAATTTGAAAAGCCAATCGTAGGCTCGCATTTCATCATTCCTTCTAAACGTCAACTGACAAATATAAAAACATTGCACTCGTAAGATTTTGTTTCAGTTTAATTTTTGTGGTGACTTGAAAAGTTGTAAAGTTGGAAGTTTTGTAACGAAAGCTGTGACTTCAAAAAGGCGGTTTTTCCTTGGACGAGATTCAATGTAAGTGAATAAAAATTGTATAATAAAATTCTCTCAAGAGTGCGTTTTTGATTGTGTTTCCGCGGGTTTTTTCCGGCGGTGTCGTGCGTTTTTAATTGTGTGTCCGCGAGTTTTCTCCGGCGTTGTCGTGCGTTTTCGATTGTGTGCCCGCGAGTTTTCTCTGCCCTCATCGCGCGTTTTCGATTGAGTGTCGGGTTTTTTTCAGCGGTGTCGCGCATTTTTAATTGTGTGTCCGCGAGTTTTTTCCGGCGGTGTCGCGCATTTTTGATTGTGTGTCCGCGAGTTTTTTCCGGCGGTGTCGCGCATTTTTAATTGTGTGTCCGCGAGTTTTTTCCGGCGTTGCAGTGCGTTTTCGATTGTGTGCCCGCAAGTTTTCTTTGCCCTCATCGCGCGTTTCCGATTGAGTGTCGGGTTTTTTCCAGCGGTGTCGCGCGTTTTTGATTCTGTATCCACGGGTTTTTTCCGGCGGTGTCGCGCATTTTTAATTGTGTATCCGCGAGTTTTCTCCGGCGGTGTCGCGCGTTTTTAATTGTGTGTCCGCGAGTTTTCTCCGGCGTTGTCGTGCGTTTTCGATTGTGTGCTCCGCCGTTATCACGCATTGGTTTTAGTGCATTCTTTATTTATTTTAACACATTTCCAACACATTTTAACATTTTTTACTTTTTTTTATAGATGGATCGTCAAAAAAATATCAAAGATTTTTTTGCATCTACGTCGCAACCTGGAAAAAAAACGGGATGAATCAACAGACGATTCTTTTGTGTCCACGTCAAATGAGTTGCAATCGGCAAAAAAAGACGAACTGACTTAACATCGGAGGCTGCACTGTATAACGTACATTCCACGTCGCCGGAAAAAACAAATAAATCAAAATAAATAATATAAATCGAAATACAAAATTGACATCAACTCAACTAGACGAAATACGTCAAATGAAGGAACAATATCAACCATCGAAATCATTCATTTTTCCAAAACAAGCAATCGGCAGATCGCGCAATAGAAGTGCTCATCATAGCTGGTTCGGAGATTTCAAATGGCTTCATTACGATGTAAAAAAAGACGCTCTACTATGCTTCATGTGTATAAGAGCATGCAATCTTATTGGTGATCAGAAACCTGATTGGCTGAAAGAGGCTGAGTTAGCCTTTATCCATACGGGGTTCACTAATTGGAAAGACGCAACGATGCGTTTAGCGCGTCACGTAACCAGCTCATTTCATCAAAAAAGTCATCATCTTATCGTGCAAAGAGAAAATGCAACACCGATTAACGCTCAATTGCTAAATTCGATTCTCAAAGATCAAGCAGCCGCTCGTACCTATTTGCTCCGACTCATCAGCTCGATTCGATATCTATGTTTGTCTGGAAATGCAATTCGCGGATGTCAAAACAATGACGGAAACCTGAAGGAACTTTAAAGGGAACGCGCGATGGATGTTCCAGAAATCAAGCTCTGGTTGTCAAAACGAGACAATTACACAACCCACAAATTCAGAACGAATTAATTGAAATAATGGCCTACGAAGTGCAAAAAGTTGTCCTCCAGAGAATCAAATCTTCTCCGTGGTTTATATTTTCTATTATATTTTCTAGGCCTGTACACTACGGATGACGCCTGCGCCAAAACCATCACAGAAGCCATCAAGGACGTTCTGACTCGTTTGGATTTGCCACTGGATAACTTGAGAGGACACTGTTTTGATGGAGCACCCGTCATAGCTGGACGATTCAACGGAGTGCAAAAGTTGTTGCAGACTGAACAGCCAAAATCGCTCTACGTTCATTGCTCGAACCATTCGCTCGACCTTGTCCTGCAAGAAACAGCTAAGCAAACGAGTGGGGTATGCGATGTTATGAATTTGGTTAAATATGTCTGTAATACCATTTTGGATTCGGCAAAAAGAAAAAAAATGTATGATAAAGTTGTTGTACAACTATGCGAGAATGATTCAAATGATGAAAATGATAATTTACCGCTCGACAAAGCTCCCACTCGTTTGCTTGCTTTATGTCCAACGCACTGGTGTGCTCGTGTCTCATCTTTAAAACGTTTTCATGAAAATTATGCGAGAGTATAGGGAACTCTAATCGAACTTGAAAATTGTGAAACTGTCAAGGCTGATAAAATAGCTCAAATTCGCGGCTGGTCGCTTAAACTTGAACAAACTGAGCCACTTTTTTATCTCAACGTCAGTATCGCAATTTTCGCCCCTTGCGAACAACTTGCTCGAGCGTTACAAGCTCCTGGCCTAACAACTACCGGTGCGAAGCAAGCTGCAAGGTTATTAACTTCGAAGTTAGAAAATATGCGCACAGAAGCCGAATTCAACCGTTTATTCGAAAACTCTCTCAGAGAGTCGGACGAACTAGATTTA
Source organism: Telenomus remus (assembly GCA_020615435.1). Taxonomy (NCBI): domain Eukaryota; kingdom Metazoa; phylum Arthropoda; class Insecta; order Hymenoptera; family Scelionidae; genus Telenomus; species Telenomus remus. The sequence goes on from CM036336.1 coordinate 6,454,207, forward strand.
GAGCCACTCAAAGAACCTCGCGTAAGACAAAGAAACAAACGTTACGAACAGACTTCAACGTCCACTCCTCCTGTTAGACTCTCTGCGAAAGATTCATTGCGAAAAAACTATTATGAAATTCTAGATTTACAAATATCAGAATTGAAAAGAAGATTTGAACAAAGCGGATTGGCTGTTTTAGAGGCACTCAAAATTGTTTTGTTAAATGCAACCAAAGGGTTAGTTAGCGACGAATCAAAACTCACGGAAGAACTTGGTGTTTTTGCCGATGATTTTAAAATTGGCAGATTACATGCGCAACTTCTACTGCTCGAAAGCCTGACAGACATTGCTAGTTCTGACGTCAGTGAATTAAGTACAAAAATGTCTGAACTGTCGTCAACGACAAATACTATGATGGATCAAGTTATCCGTCTGATAACTTTGGTCAAAACTGCACCGGCAGCTGCTGCGACTGCTGAACGATCTTTCAGTGCATTGAGAAGATTAAAAACTTATTTAAGAAGTACAATGTCTCAAAAGCGATTACCACACTTAATGTTACTGCACATTCATAAAGATATTACAGCTAGTTTAGATTCAAATGTTGTGATGAAAGAGTTCGTAGCCAGGTCCGATAGACGGAAAACTGTTTTTGGCAAAGTAAATGAAAATGAAACTAACGTGATTAGTTTAGAATTTTCATTTGTTGTACTAAAAGATGTTATAGAATAAAATTTTATAGATAGAAAAAATTCAAAAAACAGTTGTTTTCATTAATTTACTTGAAAAAGAGGGAGGGGGGTTTGTTAATTTTAAGTTTGCCCACCCAGAAAAAACTTTGTTCCTACGTGCCTGAATGCAATACAACAAATAAATAATTAACATGACTAAATCTTAAGATCTATACTATTAATGAAGTTTACAATCGCTGAAAGTACTAAATTGTTCTTGAGAGAGGAAATAAAAGAGATTATTGAATAAGGTTCGTACCTTACAACTTTACGGATTTCGTTCAACATTTCTGTTCGTTCGGACACGTATTAGCAAATTTAAAATTAACATCCACTTAGCGGAACAAAAAAAATAAATAATTTTGGACTAGACATTTTTGGAATATTTTTGGATTAGGCACACTCTTAGGATTTTTTTCTCAGGTTCTAGGTGTCAAAAAAAGATGGAAAAATGGTGCGGCCCACTTTGAAACAGGTGGCGACATACTTTTTTAATTAAAAAAGAAGAAAAGAAAAAATGAAAACAGTTCGAGTTTGTGAAACCCCCATTTTTTATTGCAGATTCGGATTCTTCATAAAAAAATAAAAAGATTTTATTCTTATATTTCTTTTGTTTTGCACGATAGATGGCGCTGTAATTACAAGAGAACGATTTTTATTAATTATTTATTTCCTACGATTACAGCGACATCTATTCTAAAAAACAGAAAAATGATAAGAATAAAATCGTTTTATTTTTTCATAAGGAATCCGAATCTGTATTAAAAAATAGGGGTTCAAAAAACTGCCATTTATTCAATTTTCTATGGAACCACCCTTAATCCGGACAGGGAGTTAGGGGTGAAGGTCGAGTTTGATATGGTTGTAAGTTTGGAGAAGTATTAAACAAATATTTTTTGCAAGTTGTGTGTCTTTTTGTACCAACTGTTCGTATTTTATTGTAAGAAAAAGAGCGATTAACTTAATTCACTCAAATTTCTTAGTCAGAGTACTGAAATTGAGACACAGAAATATTTTGATACTTCGTTTTCGGTATTTGAATAACTTTCGTAGAACGTACAACACCCTATAATCACTAAAAAACGTAAAATTTGAAAGAAACCAAATTTGGAGTTACTTTTACATACTTGTTTGTTCCTTTTTTGGCAAAAATCACTATAATTTAATTTAATTTTAAAAGTATGTCGCCACTCGTTTCAAGGTCGGCCGCACCATTTTTCCATCTCGTTTGGACACCTAGATCGTGAAAAAGAAATCCCAAGAGTGTGCCTAATGTCCGAAAATTTTTATTCTTTTGAACCGCTAAGTGGATGTTAATCGCCGCATTTTATGCCCCCTTCGGAAGTTTCCTATCGACACAAGGAATTGATTAAAAATTGATCAATGCTTGATCACATATTGATCAAATATATTAAACATTTTGTTACCTTTATGATTGGTTTTGTTTTGTTTTTGTTTTTTTTTTTTTTTCATTTAAATGCGATGAACCAATGACTCCAAAAATCAAGCTCAAATTCTTCACTTTTGCGTCTCCTTTGCTTGCACTGGCACTGGCTGTGACGAAACCGATGGCGGTGCCATCTGGGTAATCAGCTGCTGGGTCAGAGCCGTCTGACTGTATGCCATCTCTTGTCTCGCATGATGTATTCTCACTCCAACTGTCGGGTAGTTTCCTCTGGTACTATGCGGTACTGTTGAGGCACCAAAACCAATTTTCTTGCTTCTGCATATTAACTATTATCAAACGTTGTTTTTCCATTAACTTGTTGGTATTTTCGGTACACTGGACATTTCACATCGAAAGACTTGTGGCTACCTTTGCAGTTGGCAAACTGTGGAGATTCTGCTGTGCACTTTTCTCTATGGGCTAGCAAACCACACATGGAACATATTTTTTTGTTTCTGCACGTCTTTTACTTGTGACCAAACCTGTAATAATTGTAACATTGCATCAGTTTGGTAACATAAAGTTCAACTTTCGTTTTCACTCGATAGATAGAAACTTCTGTTGGTAAGTTCCGACCTACGAAATCCACGACCACTGCTGAGCTCGGGATCCATTTCTCCTCATCTTTGCGCGCTTTTCTATTTTTTGTTCATCACTAAGGTCCCTTTGCCCACCTTCTACGGTGATTCAATAACTTCTTGCAGCTCCTCAGCTGTCATGTCCTCAGGATTACCCTTCAGCACTCCTCTTTTCATTTTGCGAAATCCCGGTATAAAAGTCTCCATACCATTGTCTGCAAAAATGTTGTCTTTGAGTGTTTGCTTTGCTTTATTCATGTTCTTGAAAATGATCCTTCCGCAAAAGCGACCATCCTTCTTCACGTCAACAATCGTTTCGTATTTCTTGAAAATCACTTCACCGAGCTTGTAGATTTCGAATTTTTAAGCATCCTTCTTCTCGTACGAATCCAGACTCGATGTGGGTACTCAATTATTTGTCGAGTTTTTTTCGTTGGTGGTGCTTGTCTTGTTGATGTTAACATTCACCTCCGTCGAAAGATCAGAAAACTTTCTCTTCAATTTCTTTTTAATCACTGATGCGCCACTTTCATCAACAACCATATATTCTTCATATTTATCTCCTTCTCCTCCTCCAGGATCGTCTTCCATAGAAGGTTTCATCCCGATGCGCAAGAAATCCTCCCGGCAAACCGGGGGATTGTTTACTTCGTCACGTCAAGTGAGGTTCGCGTGGTGTGCCCGCGCAAGCGAGCAGCCTTAATCTGGGTATCGCAGACCCATGAAGGCAACTCACAATGCGTTTTGTAACAACCGAGATGTTGAATGAACTCCATTACCACAGCTAGTTAATGCTACGTTCAAGTGAAACGGTTACGGAAAAACCCCATGCTGTTTGTGCTTTAAGGGCACGCTCAAGTAGTTGGCCATTTCTCACCGAACGATGTTCAGTCTGAAATGCGTACGGGGAGCCACGAACAGGCGACTCTACCAGGACCATATTTCCCGGACGGTGTAGCTGCTCGCGTGATACTGGAGTGCCAGACCCTGAAAGTCCCCTAAAGTCGTTCGGGAACTCCGCTACATAATTGAGTTCAGCCTCAAAAAACTGAGGGTAGTTAGGACAGGTTCTTGATGCCTAGGCACTGCAGCTTTGCGATCGACGAGTCTATCGCGCAGCCACTTGTCCTTTTATCTCCGTTTGAGTTCCTACCTGGAACCCAACGCGGAGGAACAACCCGAGTGTGCCACAACTCCTAGGGATGCATGGTCATCCGAGTGCACGTATTTACTATGGGTGTTCAACAGGTTTACATGTGACCTTACTAACTCAGCCTACATTTGGGGACCGATAAAATCTTTCGTGTAGAGGAGCCTGAACCATACCAGGTGTTAGCTATATCTTAAGCGGTAGAGGTTGTGTGGCACTTATCCGCTCCAGTGCCGGCGCAAGTCACGGACCGTAGTCCACTAGGACAGCGCCCTTACGCTATCCCGACTCATTTCACTGAAAGGCGACCGCAAGAGCTCGTATACGAGCGTCGAACGGCTTTTAAGGAGCAACGAGCGTACTTACGTACGTACTTGCGTAAGTGTCTTTGAAAATCTTTCCAAGTTACCCTGACGTATCTAAGAAAACTCTACGTTCAAATAGTTTTCCGTCGTTCTGCTCTTCCCAGGCTAGCAGTGTCAGCCTGAGGGTAGTTCGAAGCAAACGCCAAGTACCGAGAACACATTTATCCAGCGAACTGGAATCAACATGTCTTTCGACTTAGCGTTTGCTAGGTGCGTTCGATATGGGGCAGCACTCGAACTGCTGCTTGCTCTTTTATGCATCTTGGTTTGCCACAGGTGTCTGCAACGCCGCTTGAGGGAGCCTTTGGAATAAAGAAGAGCATCCTTTTGACATGAGCTGTCTTGGTGGAAGTGGCCAGTCAAGACCAATTCTCCTAAGTTCGTTGATCAGCTCTTGTCAAGGGTTGCTTCGCAACTGAAATACATACATAATGTGGTCTACCGTCTCAACTTCGCCGCATTGGTATAGGTTGTCAGGTACCAATCCAAAGGATCAGAGCTTCGACCGGATGTTTCCGTGTCCGCTCATCAATTGACAAGAATAATGGTTCGGTTTGAGCAACTTTGCTTTCAAACGCTCTTTGATGTTAGGGAGATACTCCCAAATAGTTCGGCCTTTCTGGGACGCTGTCCATCTGGCCTGCCAAAGTTCTAATACAGAGCCGTTCAGATTAGCCTTTGCTACTTTGCCACAAAGTGCGTCCGCTGAGATAGTCCGATAAGCTTGGGACACACGCAGCAACGCTGAGCGTTGAGTTAAGCTAAGCTTTCTCAAGTCGTGTTTGTTTGACAAATCGTTCCATGATAAGGCAGCGTAAGTTTCAATTGGTAAGAAAAGACCCTCGTAGATGCTTCGCATCTACGAAAGTCATGTCCCCGCATTGAGAAAAAATATAGGTTGCTACAACTATACCACATCTAGTTGGTTTTTTGGTCGACTCCACAAACACAAGTCAGGCCAACTCTCGATTGATAATAGACGGATGTTACGGAAATGACATTAGATTTGACAATTAACCTAACAGCTTCTATTGAAAAAGAATTTCCATTCAAATTTCGAAAAAAAATTCCGTAAAGATATGCTTTCAAAATTAAAATTATTATTATACTAATAGCATACTAATAAAAACAATACTCTTATACGTCTTACATTTTTCAAATCTATTATACAAAAATGAATGAGAGAAATAATAACCAAGAGCACAAAATTTTCCGATTTTTTGAATCTTTGAAAGAGGAAGAAGTTTCCGAATTTCACAAATCATTCAATGAAAAAAAGCAAACAATGATAACAAGAAGCACAAAAGTATATTATTCAAATTTTCCTAATCTTCCAGACAAAAAATGCAAAAAGCAATAGAAAACAGAACGAAGTGGAGTATTGACTAGTTAACGTAAATGTACCCTTTATCGTGACTTCAAGCCCCCTTACCGTAAGTGTCTATTATTGATCTGTAATACAAGTTAATGATGTTATGACTTATTACGTTATATCGTTTTATGAATGCATTTTCAAGTAAAAATCACAGAAAAAGAGGCAGTCACGATAAGGGTACATTTACCTTATGTTCTGTTTGTTATTATTTTTTGCATTTATTTTTGCTTAATAGATTTAGAAATCATGAGTATTGTGAAGTATTGTAATCTTGGTTCTTATTTATAGGAATTTTCAAAGTTATTACATAGGCAAGAAATTAATGCAAAAAATGGTAACCAAGAGCACATAACGTTTTGAATTTCATAAATCTTTGAGACAAAACAATTGACATGCAAAAAATTATAACAATTAGCACAAAAGTGTCCAACATTTTCAAATCTTTCAGATGAAAAAATATGAAAAATAAAACACAGCGTAGAAAACTGTCCAAATCGTTTTAATCTATTAGGCAAAAAATGAATTCAAAAAATAATAACCAAGAGCACAACACTGTCAAAATTTGTCTAATGTATCCGGCAAAACATAAATGCAAGAAATGATAACAAACAGCACGAAAACTAGTACCTCCTATTGTGCTGTTCGTTGTTGTGTTTTGTATTTATGTTTTGTCTAAAGAATTTGAAAACATTGGACACAGTTTTGTGCTTATAGTCATTATTTTTTGCATCTATTTTTTTATGTGAAAGATTTGACAAATTTGAGTACTTTTGTGCTCTTGGTTTTAATTTTTGTATTCTTTTTGTGGCTAATAGATTTTCTGAATTTATCTGAGTAATATTTATCCACAAATTGTATATGGATATTATTACAACAAAAGCAAATAACAATAACAAAGAGCACAAAACTAGTTGGTACGTGAGACAATTTTTTGACAGTCAACCAGCTTACTGCTTTTTGTTATTTTTTTGGATTTTTCAGCGAAATTTTTCTAAAAAATCATTCAGTTTTGTGCTCTTTGTTATTGTTTTTTGCAATTGTTCGTTTGATAAAAGAATTTACTTAGAAAATCAACAAGTTTTGTGCTCTTTGTTATCGTTTTTTGCATTTGTTTATTCATCGAAAAAACCCGGGAGCAATCTCCGGATCCCGGGATCTGTTTGACACAATCCCAAAATTCCAGGATTCAAAAAAACCCGCCGGGATTGCAATGTAGATCTACAATATTCAAAAAGTAACACTTTCGTTTTCTTTGTTATTTTTTTGCAATTATTTGTTATTCATTATTTAATCCAAATATTGGAAAAATGTCGATAGTTTTTTGCTCTTTGTTATTATATTTCGTATTCATTTTTTGCTTAATAGATTGTAAGGGTTCAGATAGTCTTGTGCTGTTGGTTATCATTTTCGCATGTATTTTTTGTCTAAATATTTAAGCAATTCGGAAAGTTTCATGCTCTCGATTATTTTTTCGCATACATTTTTGTCAAATAGACTTGAAAAATTTGGACAGTTTAATGTTTGGTGTTTTTATTTTTTGCATTGATTGTTCTGTCTCAAAGTTTTTGAAATTTGGGTACGTTTTTCGCAATGTTTAAAATTTTTTAATCGCGAAATTGTAATCGAACCTCATTTCGAATCGTGACAGCGATTCAAAATCTTTTTAAGTTATTTGACAAGTGTGATGTAGTTATTGTTACAACGTTTTATATTTAAGTCAACTATAAATGCGGAGTTGACCAAAAAACCAACTGTAAAAATAGAGTCAAGTTAATTTCATCACACTGACTACAAATCTAGTTGACTTGACGAGGATTAGAGTTAACCTAACTAGAACCTGTCAACTATATTTTTCATCGTCAGGTTGACTAGTTCAATTTTTCTCGGTGCAACTGACCCTTGCTATTTTCCCCAGCGAGTTAAACAAATGTTTGGTACGAGCATCAAGTTTTCTAACCTGAGTTTTCATACCATCCAATTCTCATCCAGAAAGACTCCCAGGTATCTTATGCTTTTTTGGAGTATTATTATTATTGCTTCACCACCTAGGAGTATTTGTGGTAAGTGAGGTCAGGTGCGGCACGAACGACACAACGACAGCAAACCGACGAGAACGTGAGTGCGTCTTACTTCCCCACCGTCATCACGACGGGAACCGCCGTGAAATGATAATAGCTCAGTCTTTTTATCAAAAAAACACGAACAATTTGATAGCTCGATCGAACCTCAACCACCTCACTAAGGCTCCCACCTCTCCGCAATGTTTTTTTTATTCAACCGCTTGCAGCGCCACCTATGAGAAGCAATTCTTTCAATATCGTCGTAATTGTGAAAGTACAGACTCGCGGTTTTGAAACGAGCTTAACTAGAACTTTTATCGATGCAAATTGTCAAAGTTATGACGATTTGGAAATTACCTCTTTTTAGCAATGTCTTATTTGCTTCAACTGTTCGCAGCGCCTCTTATTTTAGGCTATTTTTGAAAAATGATAATATAATTAAGAAGTACAAACTCAGACCTTCAAAATGAGCTTGATTTGAAATTCTTTGTTCGAAAAATAAGAAAGTTATTACGATTCGAAATTATGCCCCCCTAGCAATAGCTTAGTAAATGCATATTTCGATGCTTTCGCCAAAAAAGGGCATCACCAGGGATTTTTCTTTTGTACGACATTTTTCTCGTATTTAGGAGGTCCCGAACTTGAAAAAAATCATATTTCGAAAAGTGTGCCCTCAAATCAGTTAGTCCATGAAAAAGTAAAAATTTTCAGAAAAACTGGAAATATGTTTCACCGATTTTCACTCAAACAAAATAAAGGAATTAATTTCTTATATAGCCTATGATAACTGTGGGAGTTCAGAAAATCTTTTCGATGCGTTCAAAACCTTTTCTTACGCTTCGTTAGAGCGTGATGCAGACAAAAACAAGCAAACAAACAAACAAACAAATTGTCAAACAAACGAACATAGTTACGTTTTTATGTTAGTACGGATAAGGAAGAAAGGATGGTAATTTTACAAGATATGAAACCTAACATTACCTTGCAGAACTCTATTTATGATGCCTTAAGCAGCGTGTTCGCGCAAAATTTGAAAATTTTTAAAAAATTGAAAAATTGTTTTAGCAAATTTCTCCCAAAAAAATTGAGACATTGAATTCTAAGGTAGCCTGCGTTAATTCTGAGAGTCCAAAGAATTACCATGATGCGTTGAGATTATTTCCGAACGCTTCATTCAGGCTTGATGCTCAGACAAACAATCAAACAAACAAACACCACATTTTCATTTCTATTATTTTAGTAGGATTATATATTATGTATTATTATATACTCTATACTGAATCAGGAGACGCGGCAGTGTCTTTGGCCAAGTACCTTCTTTTCATTTATAAAAAAATGTTTCAAAATAGTTTTATAATACGATACAGTATGAGGTACGATACGTAGGGACCAGTGAATTCTGATCTTGTGCAAGCTAATGGCAACTTTTCCGACCAAAATAACTTCGTCGGAACGCTACTAACAAAAAAAGTTATTCTAAACATTTTATCGGTCTCGCGGAGACGAACAAATTTAAAAAAAAAGTTAAAATAGATAAGGAAATGGCAAAGTTATAAAGCATTGAAAAAACGTAAAAATGCGAAAAAAAAATTTTTTCCTGTTTTCGCCAGGCACGTTTTTCAGCCCTGGCACGCATGGCTTTCTTTTTTTATTTATAGATTATTTATTGATCCTATAGCAAATTATTTATATAAATTTATATAAATAATTGTTTATGAGTCAATGTTGCTTAAAAATATAAATGTTTATAAACACGAGTTAAAAAACAAATTAATAATTTTAAACAAATGTTAATGAACAAATGGATGTTCATAAACGAATGTCTATAAACGAATGTTAAAAAAAAATCAATTTTAATAAGTAAATTTTGATTAACAAATGGATGTTTATAAAAAATGTTAATTAAAAAATGTACGTATATAAACAAATGAATGTTAATTAACAAATTGATGTTCATAAACAAATGAATATTAATGAAAAAATGAACGTTAAATGACAAATGAATGTTTATGAACAAAGGTTAATAAACAAATGAATGTTTAGCAAAAATAAAAACTTTTCCCAATATCAGTACAGCGATTTTTATCATTTTAAGTTGGCAATAGCCGCCATCATTGTTTATTATTACAGTGCGTATTATTACAAGTAAAGATTTATATTTTTTTATTTTTATAATCAAATAAAAATAATTTTTTTATCATTGTTTATCTTTTCAGTGATTATCATACTTTATATCTGTTATTCACACTATGTTTGAATGATGTACATCGTAACTTAACTCAAGAATTTTCACAACAATTCAAGTCATCGATATATCTGTCTATTCAATTATTTATCTATTTGAGTGTAAATGCCTTGCTCAAATTATCAAAATTTTTCTTGTAGATTTATACCAAAACTCGTAGACTTAATTTATTTTCAAAATTCATCATCGTATTCATTTTGGTAACTTTGAGGAGTAACGCGCTTGTAATTGTTTACCAGTAAGTGTAAGGTTATCGTAAATATTTTATATTAAAATGTCTGCAAAGGTATTATATTTGATGAATCCAATAATATTTTCAAAAGATAGATTCGTAAAACTCCTGAGAAAATTAGATTTATATTATTCAGAATAACTATAAATTCAAATTTTATTTTACCGATTTCGTTGAATTGCACGATAACTGAAATTGTATAATATGAAAGAAAATGAAAGAATACAGCAGTACCTAGTCGTTGTCGCGGTGGCTCGCCAAGTACCTGAAATTAGCTTTTTAAACCAAAAAATTTCGGTAACTATTTCTGCTTTTTTTGTTATCTGTAACAGCTAATACGCGTCACGGTGTTCTGATTAGACAGAACGTAACTGCGTAATTTACTCATTCTTCCCAAATTTTTACTAGAACCAAAAAATTTTTTATATCATAACATTTATTCAAGTACTTGGCCACTCTTATCAGTTTTACTGAATTTTTAATAAATATTATATATCCTTATTTCGAGAAATTTTAATTTCCATACGCTTTTCACTTATTTGGCAACATTTTTTCTTTTCCCCTCCCTCTACTGATAAACGGTGAATATTTACTAACGTGAATATGGATAGGGGATCAATAAAATATATATATATTTCTTTGAATCAACTAGGATTCTTTATTTAGTTTAATTATTTTATTTGAATTAATTTAACATCATTCGAGTGAACTAACAATCATTTGGATATATGGTATGAAAAACACATCAACTTAACAAAGTTTAACTTTAGAAATTTTTAGGACATATCCATGTCGGTATGTACTTTCGCGAAAGGCATTCTCCCTTCAACGTTTTTTTTTGAATTGCAAAAAAAAATTCAAAAATGATGTAGGCGGCGTCAAAGTTTTTTTTGAAAAAAAAAAATGGACGCCGCTTCTAATGATGCGAAATTTTTTGTTTCAAAAAAAAAACTTCGCCACAGACTCTACAGCCTCGGAATGTTTGTTAATACCCTTTTCCAGATTGTTAAAAAATCCCCCCCCCCCCCGAAGAGATATAACTACTTTCAGGCAGTTATAGTCACATTGAATATACCGTATTCACCATTTTTTCAAAATTTATTAAAGTGGTTCGGGCGCATCCGCTGAAATCCTACGCGTTGCCTTCCGGTTTGTAAGGTGAGAGAGACTAGGGACTAGCGGTTGCCGAAAAGAAGCCCGGCCTATAGATATTAATAGATTGATAGAGGCCGAGGCCCCCGGTAAACTCGAGCTTGTATCAGTGCTCGCAAAAATATCATGATGTAATTCCCAAAGTATAAATTTGAGTTACAAAAATCATCGCTTGATTGAAATGGTCTAATTGAGAAGATATATATAAAAGACTCAATGCACACCAGATGTCGCTTATTCCGTCTTTTCATTCAGGATTATTATACAACAAATATTTTTTTTTTCATTTTTTTTAATAAAATTAAAAGTTAACAAATTCTTAACTCCTTTCTAGCACTTTATAAGGTTTTTGAACTCAATATCTAATTTTGCATATCAGAATGTCTTTAGTTCCTGTTCGTTCGGTTAATTTGTGCAAATCGGAAATTTTTCTCGACAAAAATTTTTCTTCAGAAAAATGTATTACTATATCTGACGCATTTATCGTAAATTATTGGAGTGTGAAAAACGTATTTGGCGACGAGACAATGTAGTGCGGCGACGTATAATGAACGTCGATTAGCGAGTTGTCGCTCGGCGGGTCATTTACCGAAATTGAAACAAAAGACGCAACCTTTTAGTCTCGTTGCAAACCCGAGTGCGATTCCTAACGCCATACTACCATGGCTTTGTATACACACCCCCGCTTTAAATATTCGTGTATGACATCGGCATGCGAGTTTATGCCCTCATACCACAGGCAGAGCTTCGCATATTATAATTACCGCTACTTTCAATAACTTTCGTTGCAGAAAGAAGTTCACGGACAAGGCATTCTCATACGGCAATGAGAGAGGCAGTGGGCGGTTTCATGTGAGATGAAACTTCCTCTCCTCATATACCTCTTGAACACAAAATTTTCTCATCCGTTTGCGGTTTTTGTAATTTAACGGTTCTATGAAAAAGCTGAGCTGAACTGGCACTGTGGAATGTTTTCTCATTTTTTAGAGATGTAATACGACCCTGAAAAAAAATATACAAAAATATACAAAATACCAAGATCGAGACTTGGATACTTTTGTGTGTCTTTTTTTATTGGATGAGAAAATTAAAAATATACCTTGAAATGCAAAAAAAGAGTTGAATTTGATCTCGGAATTCGAATAAGTGAAAATGTCACTTTTCCAAAAAGTGAAACGGTTTTACACTTTTGAATACGTCGAATATCACTTTTTGATAAGTGCATTTTTATTTTACACTTGAATAAGTGACATAACACTTTTTAATGAAGTAATTTTCCCTCGTCTCAATTTTGGACGTGGTTGTCCAAATTTAATAAAATTGTTTAAGGAAATGGTGAACTTTGTATTATTATATTATATTACACTTTTTTATCTTTCGAATCAGTTTAAATATCTTAGGCAAGAACTAAATTTTATTTAGAAGTTATATTTTCAAAATTGTATACATAAAAAAATAAAATAATTGTTAATATAGTAACTATTCATAATAATAGTTACGATGTTTATCAAAAATTTCCTTTTTATATTAATAATTATTTTTCACTATCAATAATTTTGATCTTTATTTTGAATTTTACTATTATAAATTTGAATTTTTATTTCGAACTAGCTGATCGGCCGTTCTTCGCACGGCCATCACCTTCGCTGCACTGTTTAGTACTGCATAAGGAAATTTTGTTATTTAAATGTGATTTTACAATTATTTTCACATGGTACGATAATTTAAAGAAATCGGAGGTCTATTTTCATGAATAGAATTAATTTAGTGATACGTGAATTATACATTGCAGAAAAAAAGTTCGATTGTGAATAAACTAACATTAAATTTTTGCAATTTTTGATTAAATAGAGTTGAAAAATTGATTCTTTATATAGCCTAACCCTGATGCGTTCAAAATTGTTTTTTTTCGATTTGTTTCGGCGCCATTTCGACACAAACAAACAGACAAACATATACTAAAACCAGCCAAAGAATGGTTCGACGTTGACACATAGGTTAACCCCCACTCCTTTGACTTTTGAGGGGAAATGACTGCGCGCGCTCGCCGGCAGAATTCAAATCTCCGAATTCACCGGAAAACTTTTGGATTTCGGTTAAATAAATGAATATTTATGATTTTATACCTATTATTTCTGGTTGTAATTCTAGGTAATTTCAATCTTCAACCGAAATCCAAAAGTTTTCCGGTGAATTCGGAGATTTGAATTCTGCCGGCGAGCGCGCGCAGTCATTTCCCCTCAAAAGTCAAAGGAGTGGGGGTTAACCTATGTGTCAACGTCGAACCATTCTTTGGCTGGTTTTAGTATAGTTACACTTTTATATATGAGTAGGATTCGCCGCCATCGTAGGTGCCATTGGTAGCGTCCTTTTCGGTTGTAATAATTACTAGAGTTGGAGCCCGAGCTTGGCGCGGGTCAGGTGTGATTTTGGGATTATACGGATCACATTTTCATCATTTCATGAAATTTCTTGATTAACATTTTTTCCATGACGTATGTTTGATCAACATAATTTAGATTAATTTATTTTGCATTGGTTAAATCGTATTAGAAGAGGGGCTAACGCGACCCCCCCCCCCCGTCCACGTTATCCATGGCTCTTTAATATGAACATTTAAATCATCATAAAAGCTCTTCATTATTTTCGAATATGATTCGCGAGGGATGTACGAATATCACCTTACTTTTATAACCATTGTGTTTTACGTTGTCATCATTTCTTTCAATCACACGGAGCAAAAAGAATAATAAATGTTGTTATAGAATGAGAAAATTTTTAACATTTTTTAATGTTACCAGTGACATATACTCAAAAAATACCACCGAATGATACTCAACTCTAATAAATGATGCTAGAACAAAGCCTAAAAATTATACGATTCAATGTTTTTTTTTCTTATTCAAATCAGAATTATTAGAATTACAAATGTTAAAATTCGACAAGTCGGAATCTCACACTATAATATAAACACTCTACCAAATTGTATCAAGTAATGCCTCAAATTTTAAAATGTAAATATGTTAATTTTTTGTAAACACTTTTCGTCAAATTTAAGCATTCGATCTATTATGATTTCATTTATTGGAATCAAAGCTACCAAATTTTATAAAGTAATGTCTCACAAATTTTAACATTTAAAATGTTAATTTTTTTCCTGTGTATTTTGATACGCAAAAATTCGAAATTCGGTAAATGTTTATTTTTCAACTTTTGGTTTACGTTGGTTTTTCTCTTTATTCTATTTTTTTGATATTCTTTTTTCTTTCTATTGATTTACTTGTTATTACGCTAGTCTCGATCCGCCATTGTAACAAAGCGTATCGGAGTTTTTTGCACAGACACGTATCAATGTGAAAAGAGTTTTTTTTTTGACAAGAACTGGTCGCTGAAAACTTAAAAAGGGCAAACCTTCCCTCGGGTCGCAAGATAAAAGCAACCTCGGGGCTGGAAAGTCTGTTTTTTGTCCGGAGGGCTTCAGCCCAAGCCGGACGCCCAAGCATAACCTCAAAGTGCCGGGACGGATGTCTGGGAAAAGTAAGGGAAAAAAAGATGAGGATGTGATTGGCTCTAACGGATTCGAAGAACAGACACTGACGTCACCAAAGAGAAAAGCCGAGGTGTTAGAGTCGTCTGTTAGCTCTCAAGACGATTCTTTTTCGCTTCCCTCACCAAACACAAAGGTGAACGAAAGCACGCCATTGGCGCAGAAGTCGAGATTGCCCAGCAACAACATCTTGGAAAGAGAAGATAGGAGAAAACTAAAGAACCTCATCAACCCAAAGAAAATGGTGAAGCTTAGCTTCATTCTGGAAAAAAAGAAAAGGTTGAAAAATAACATCTCTCCGCAAAAATCCAGACAAGAGGGGGTGAAGACATCTTCATTACCGACGGAGTCAGAAAAAATACCAAGCGCAAACCAGTCACCATCGCCGCCGCAAGGGGTGCTAGAGCGTCTGAAATGTCAAAACGAAAAGATGGGACGCTGGCAAAAGAAGAGAAGAAGAATGAAAACACAATCAAACAGCTGAGAAACCAAATTAAACTACAGAAAGAGCAAATTGAAAAGCTAATATCCTCGGTCAAGCAGATTACAGACAGAGAAAAGGAAAGGTTGGCAGCAGCAGCAGCAGGCAGCTCTAACCAGCAAGCAAGCCAGGTAAACTCGTCGCAGTTCTTCTTAGCAAACAAGTTTGCTAACCTGGAGGAAATGCAGTGTGATGACGATGACCAGGAAGACAGAGACGAGTGGGTGACAGTTGGAGGAAGAAAAGTCAGACAAGAGAATGGTAGAGACGACAACGAGAGAGCAGAGGACAACAAATCAGCGAAGGGGCAGAGAGCAGCAGCAAACGAAAAGCAGGCAAACCAGCAGCAGAAACAACAACAACAAGGCGGCGTGAACAACATCAACAAACAGGCAGCGAAGAAGACACGAGCTCCACCAATCCCGTTTCTTGCGAAAGACGGCAGAGTTGTCGTAGATGCGATGCGTGAAAAAGTCGGTGAGTCAAATTTTGTTATAAAGCAAATCGATCGTGAGAAAAGCGCACTGCGTGTAGAGAGCTCTGATTTTGCGGGTGCACGCGAAGCACTTAGAGAGAGAAATGTCGAGCATTTCACGTACCCAACAAAAGAAGAAACAATTGTAACGTTTCTATTGAAGGGTCTCCACGAAGATTTTTCGGTAGAAGAAGTAAATAAGGAAATCGAACTTTTGAATTTAGAAAATGTTGAGATTGTTAAGATTGAAAAGATTGACACGCGCGAAGTTTTTGAGTCGGAGAGGGGGGACCGGCTTTCAGGGTTAACGTTAAAAAAGAGAGCAGAATCGGAAACTTGATGAAACAGACAAAACTTGCGTACCACATAGTTAGGTGGAAAAAACTCTGTTTGGTAAACAGAGACGGTATACAATGCAGAAGGTGCCAAATCATGGGCCATATGGCTTTTCGTTGTGAAATGAAGTACAGGTGTGTCAAGTGCCCCGAACCTCATGGTCCGGGTGAATACAAACTCCCGCGTGACACGGACATTACAGAAACGATTGTAAAAGACGGACAGACGATAAAGGAAAAACCAAAACTATACTGTGTGAACTGTAAACAGTACGGACACCCGGCGAATTTCAGAGGCTGCCCTTACTTGCAAAAGATAAGGCTGAATCTGAGAAACAAGATGGCGACACAAAAACAAAAAAGACAACAAAACTTGAACAGAGTAAACAATTATGTTCAGAGTTCTATCTCGTACAAGCAAAGGCTGTTGGGACAGGGGACAAACGGGACTGACGGTACAGACCAAAGACAGATTTAAAACACGAATAATCCAAATGACAAAGGGTAAACTAGCCTTAAACAAACCCCGGAAAATAACCTCAAACAGATGTTTGCA
Source organism: Telenomus remus (assembly GCA_020615435.1). Classification (NCBI taxonomy): domain Eukaryota; kingdom Metazoa; phylum Arthropoda; class Insecta; order Hymenoptera; family Scelionidae; genus Telenomus; species Telenomus remus. The sequence continues at coordinate 6,470,918 of CM036336.1, forward strand.
CAATTCGAAAGGAATATTATTAACAAATTTAACGCAAAATTTGCAGATTTAAATATAAAAATAGATGATAACACGTATGAAATCGAACAGATGGCCAACATAGTATACACTTACGATGTCAACGACAACCAGTGCGAATAGTTTCAACGCGTTTTCGACAATTGCTTTTAACGTAAACTCACTAGTTTTGCATCAAAAAAGAAATGACGTTTCTAAATTACTCAAACAATATAAACCTGACTTTTTATTATTAAGTGAAACAAAATTGAAAAAAAATATAAACCAACGTTTGTTAAATATGATTTAATAAGAAATGATAGGATTAACAATAGTGGAGGTGGAACAGCAATTCTAGTCGAAAGAGAATACAAATACAAAGTGATCGAACTTAAGTGTAGTGATAATTTAGAGATAATAGAAACTACTATAATAAAATTGAAATCGTCAGGGAACAAAAAACTCTTTGTTATATTAGTTTGTATGCTCCAAACACAAGGCGGTGTAGTTTCAGGGATGACTTGAATTTATTGCTTGACGAACTTAAACTTGATAACCCAGATAATTATTACATTTTAGCGGGAGATTTTAAAGCTCAGCACATAGGCTGGTCTATTAATAAAAATAATATTAGAGGTTTTAACTTAAATTCATGGCATGAAAATAATGCAATTAGATATAAAGCAAAACTTTACAGTTCTGACACACAATCTTTTCCGAGTACAGGAGCATACTTAGATTTAGAATTGATTGATGCGAGAATTGATATTCAATGTGATGGTAATGATAAAGTCAAAACAGTGCCTTTTGATAGCGATCACTTAGCCCTTATATTTGAAATGAAATTCTCAGATCTAAACAATCTGGATTTAGATATGAGTGATCCGGTGGTTAGATATAATTTTGACAAAACAAACTGGGAGAAATTCCATGAGTACGTGCACAGTAAGGCAGTTGAAATCCCTATCAATAGAAACCTCTCGAACCAAGAAATAGACCAACATTTAGAGTACTTAAATCAAACAATAATAAGAGCAATTGAAATATCAACTCCTAAATATATATACAGTGATTCTACAGACAAATTTCTAACACCAAGAATGAATGTGCTTAACACATTAAAAAACAGACTAATGAACAGACTAAGAAAACAAAAAAACAGTAGATTTCTTAGAGATGAAATAGAACAAGTTAAAAACTCAATAAAAGAAATTAAAACAGCCCTCTTTGCAGAATTTAAAAAGAGCCAAACTAAATACTGGAATGACAAACTCGAAAGCGCCAGGAAAATTAAAACTAATAACAGCAAAGAAATGTGAAGTGAATTGAACAAACAATTTAGAAGAAGAGAAGGTATTTCAATAGATACTTTGAAAATTAAATTTAGTGATAGAAGTTTACTTGAAAGAGTCAACCTAGACCCAAGCCAAATAAAAAAGGATAGACAAAGAAATTTTCATATTAAAGACGAAGAGCAAAAAGCAAACATTTTAGGCGCTCATTTTAAAAAGATGAATCATACAGTTAGAGAAGAATATCCAGGGCGACAAGCTCTATATTGAATAAACATATGTTTGTAAAAAAAAAACTTGTTATGACGCACATATGTAATAAGCCCCAATGGATCCTTATATACTTCTAGCGTTGTAAAAAGGTACTTGCGAGAAAGATTTTACTCGTTCACGTGGTCGTGTAATGAAAACAACTTCTCCGATCAAATTTCAAAACATTTGATTCCAATGAATGAAACATAATAGATCAAATTTTAACATTTTAAATTTTAGAATTTGACGAATGGTGTTTACAAAAAATTAACATTTCTACATTTTGAAATTTATCATCAAAACCCTTATTTTTTTATTTGAAATATTGAAATATTCGAACATCATTTTTTCGCACAAAACGTGCTGAAATTTAACATTTTAATATGAAAAACGTGATTCGAGTCTGTTCTTACTCTGACATTAAAAATGTTAAATTTTGAGATATTTTCCGCTCCGTGCATGTATTACTATTTACTTTTAATATTTTTAAATTATTAATATCAATCTAATCAATATTATTTTCAACAATATTTCGCATGTTATCGATAAATGAAATCATGAAACGATCATTTAATTTTTTTTCAAATAAACCGCGTCGAAAAATAGAAGTATAATGTGAGAAGTTGGTCACAGAGCCAACTTCAGGGTGCCGTCCGTTTTTTATAGATAGATGGACTAGATAGCTTTACGCGCTCCGCACGTGAATTTTTATTTCGATTAATCTAAACTGAAAAGATCGCACATAGATATTCAGGAATTTTTGATATTCAGATTTGTTAAAATCGTAATGACTCTTTGCAAATTTGTATTCTAGTAAATTAAAACAAATTTGTATATTGTTACGTCAATCTATTTTTCTAGACGACATTTTAGAAAGTCTCAGAAATATTTTCTCAAGTAAATTTTTAACAGAAGAAGTATATTTTACTCCAACGGTAGAAAAAAATTTAATCTTAACATTTGCGGAGAATATGCTATTTTAAACTCTCTTCAAAAATGCTATTACAAATCTGGTCGCGAAACACACTCAATACTACGTTACATTTTTTTTAAAGCTTATGTTTTTATTCGATTTCTTATGTTGGTATTCTCAAAAGTTAAATACTGAAAAAAAAACAAATAAAATGGAAATAGCAAACCAAAGAAATTTTACACGAATGTTCGAGAACGTGATCCTCTTTTTCAATGACATTTCATGTTTGTTTGATAATCAAACAAACATGAAATCAAACTTTGATTACATTATGTAATCTTGTTATTACCCAATGTAAGAAAACAAAAAAGTCGATAATCTCTTCAAAAAATAAACGAAAAAATATTTCTAAGTTTGCGATTCGATAACATTAATTTCTTGACTTAAAAAGAATTTAACATCGTTTGAAAAACCGGCGTTCCGAAATCAGCCAATCAGGAATGAGGAACGAAAGTGGAGTTAGCTGCTCTCGATACAGTAGCCAAATCACGAGGTCATGAACTTTTTCTCCGTGGGATAATGCACGTTGTAAGCACGTTGCACGTTGTATATATTTGTAACATTTCAACAACGGCAACGTGGTTGAATGCGGTTGAATGCCGTTGTAAATTAATAACATGAGTTATGAATAAGTTTTTTTTGGAAGAATGTGTTGTTTTATTTTCAGAAATATTAGTAATCATAGTTTATGTTAGTGTATATCAGAAAAATGCATGTGACAAAACGATCGAATGTTTGTGAAGACCGATCTAATGTTGTGAAGTGAATAACCTAAAAACCCAAAAACAATAATTGTGAAGGTTTCGGCGATTGTTTCCCGAAACCAAAAAACTGCTGATATGAAAAAATAAAGATTTGAGAGAAAAAATATATTTAACACTAGAAGGACGGACGACACTAAATCTGTGTTTTCAGAATTTCATTTCCTCACTACTTTTGTTAGATTTAATATAAAACTTATTTCTTTTGTGACTTTTACTAATTTTTTATGCTCTTTAAGATAGCGTTAAGAAAATTCCATTTTTTGCGTTGTTTTCGAGAAAAAAGACATTCTACCTAGAAGGACGGGCAACACTAATTTTGTGTAGTTTATCGTTGACACATTTTATTCCTATTTTTTTATAAAAACAAACACTAATAATGTTTGATATTAGTGTTTTATAGTTAAATAATAACGTTTTATTTGTATTGGACATGTTAAATAGATTATTATTATAATCAAACATGCACTTCTTGCAGTAAACAAGTCTGTAGGAAGTGCACGGGCAAAGACAAGTACACGTGCATTAAAAATAGTTTTCATATTGTTTAATGTTGAAATTTTTTTGTTTAAGGTTTTTACACAATAGTATATTGTTGAAACTCGTTAGAACCCTGTAAAAATGATAATTACATTCAAATTTTTTTATGGAAGTTGTATCGCGAGCCCCCCACCGAGATGAGCAAAATTTTCAAAGAAATGCCAAGAAAATGTAACCAATGAAATGTAATAACTTGTTAAAAACATTCTTATAAACATTGTATGAAAGTTTTACATACTTTGATTGTACCGTTTTAAAATAATCAAATGTTGAAAATGTCATTAGTTGTCATGTGCCGCCATGTATAACCTCAAAAACGTCAGATTTTAAGTCATCATTTCTCGAAAACGAGACAGCCGAAGTAGCTAAGATTTTCACACAATGTTTATGAATATATTTTCTTTGATTATAAAAGTTTTTAACTTTCTGACACTTATTTAAACTTCACGATACAACCTTACACAAAATTAGTGTGGTCCGTCCTTCTAGGTATACGAAAAGTCCAGTACTTCTAGTGTTAACATAAAATATTTTTTCAATAGCTCAGCCTAGATTAAATGAATACGAAAATCTTAGTTACAAATATTTGGTTATTAATTGCTTTATTTTCTAAACAACATGTCTAATGAGAAAACAAAAACAATCGTCGGCCCAATCTCTTAGATTTTAAAATTTTATACTGGCCCTATAGTAAACCATCAAAATAGGGCTCAGATAAGGTGCTGATTAGGTCGTTTAGTGTCAATTACACTGATCTGAAATATATTCAAAAATTATTCCTTGCATCAATTACATGCCACAGGATCACTCCTGTAAATATTTGAATAGAGTTGCGTGACGGATAAGTGAATTTTTATATTTTTTGTTCATCAAATAAACTTTATTTTATCCCATTCGTTTTGAATTATTTTTGTGACTATACTAAAAATTTGACAATTGTGCGCAGAAATTTTTTACTTTTCACCCTAGGAATAGAAGTGAGGGCAAGTAGGCTCTGTTCACATAGGTTGCACTCGGCTTCGCCTGGTGTAACTGAATTATCGATGAGGCAAAATTATTAAAAAATTATAAATAGACCATGTCTTTATTTTTGTAACGTAATTTGCAGAAAACAAATATAAAGTAAGATTAATAGTTATACATTTATCGCGCAATTTCACAGTGTAAGAGACCTTGTACTATGAGGCCTGATATGGCCAAGTCAGACAACTTGACCAGCATGCTGAAAATGGCCTTATTTCTCACTTTTTATAAATGATTCATAGTAAATTAAGCAACATGTACGAAAAGAACAGCGTCGCGCGGAACGCCGGGACTCGCCCCTACCGAGGCGCTAAGCCTCGGTCTGCCGCGCGAATAGCTGTTCTTTGTCTATAGAAACTCTATAATTCTATTTTTTTTATCACTGTTTATCATATTTTATGTGTGTTTTCAACACTATGTTTGAATTTATAGAATTTTGGCTTTACACTGCTTGTCTTGATTTGTTGTTTTTTTTTGTTATTTTTATTATTTAATTTAATAATGTTCATTTTTACACTGCTTGTTTGGGATCCTCCCATAAATGCTTCAATATCAAATGATTGATGAAACTTACGAAAATATACATTGACTAAGGAAACTTACAAAAAAAAAATTGGGCCGACGATTGTTTTTGTTTTCTTATTAGACATGTTGTTTAGAAAATAAAACAATTAATAACCAAATATTCGTAACTAAGATTTTCGTATTCATTTAATCTAGGCTGAGCTATTGAAAAAATATTCCGTGTAAAATATAATCATTCTCTCAAATCGCTATTTTTTTATATCAGCAGTTTTTTTGTTTCAGGAAACAATCGCCGAACCCTTCAAAATTATTATTTTTGGGTTATATATCACCCGCGTTTTTTGGTTATCTCGGAATTTAGAATAGCCTTCTAAAACCATGAAAACTATTTCATAAGTTTGTTCATAAATGTTCATTTGTTGAATAAATAAATAAATAAATAAATAAATTAATTAATTAATTAATTAATTAATAATTAATAAATGAATAAATGAAAAATTTGATATACATTTGTTTATGAAATTGCATTTGTTAACTAACGTTTGTTTATGAAATTGCAATTGTTACCTAACATTTGTGTGTAAACATTTGATTGTTAACTAACATTTGTTTATAAACATCTGATTGTTAACTAACATTTGTTTGTAAACATTTGTTTATAAACATTTGATTATTAACTAACATTTGTTTATAAACATCTGATTGTTAACTAACATTTGATCATAAACATTTGATTGTTAACCAACATTTGTTTATAAACATTTGATTGTTAACTAACATTTGTTTATAGAAAGTGCAACTGTCAAATAATATTTATTCAAAAAAAATGCAATTGTTAACAAACCTTTTTCATAAAAATTCTATTGTTATCTATTATTTGGTTATTAAAAAAAACATTCGTTAAATAACATTTGTTTATAACAATTACAATTGTTGACGAACATTTGTTTTTGAGTAACAAGTTATTTGTTGTTGTTCATGATTGAATGAAAACAAATAATACTATGATTATTTAATTCAGCCCTTTGTTAAACAATGTACATATTTTGCATTAACATCCGCTAATTTTTTCATGAATAATTAAATTGTTTATCAGCACCACAACTAGTTTTTGTAAATTGTTTTTAATTTTCATATGTAATAACATAGGAAAGATATTAAGTTAAAGAAAATTAAATTACACAGTGTGTATATCTATGTATATATATATATATAAATTTTATATATATAAATAATTTATATATATAAAAAACGCTAGAAAAATTTTTTTCACACTTTGAAAGTAAAAAATCAATGTAACTCAAACAATTTCATTGATTTTTTCCGGGAAAAATTGTTTGCTCTTAGAACATTTATCGACACGATTTTGAGTCACTTTAATTTCCATAAAATAATGCGTTGTGTTCAACTTATCATAAAAAGTTGAAATGAACCATTGACTCAGTAAAATTGAAATATCCAATTAGTTTACTTGAATTATTAAATAAGTTGAATTGAACCCAAAATTATGTTATTACTATGAAATGAATTTAATAAAAAGGTTAAATTGTACAATTAAATTAGTGGATTTCAAATATAAAAAAAGCGAAAATTCACCTTTGAATAAGTGAATATTTATTATAAGCGATACATTTTTACATCTTTCTTTTACATTTTTGTGTCAATTGAATAACAAAAGAAACTATCAAATTTTATACAAAGTAATAATGTTAATTATTCCTTTTTTTATTTTATTAAATTAATCTGATTTGTCGTCAATCTTATGAGTATAATAGTATTCCAATCAGTCATTCTTAGTCAGATCTTAATGTTGTCCTTCTCTCAGTCCTGTGATTTGCCTGTAAAATTCAAGATTATTTGAAATCATCACTCAAATACTTATTGTTGGACAAAATTTGCTTTCAAACCTAAAAAGTCAACGTTGTAATGAATTCAATAAACAACAAAAATTTATTGTCTTACCTTTCGAAACTGGAAGCACTGGAGAAACTGGAGGCATCTTTTTCTCAAAACATCACGCAAGTTCGTCCAAAAATGAAATGAACGACACTGATAAGACGTTAAAACGCGTGTTGACGTTCGGTTTGTTGACAATATTATGAAACCTAACCTGGACGCCAGCATGCACGGCGTGCACGGCGACTTGTATCGCGCATGCGTGACTGCACTAGCGCGGAAATTTAAATTCAAATTGCTATTACGATTTTATTATGAATGGTTGACAATATAAAAATGTATTGTCACACTTTGTTATTATTAGAAAATTAAATTCATAAATAAAATAATCATGAAATTTCATGATTATTTTATTTATAAATTTAATTTTTTTCATTTTGTAAAAGTAATATTTCACCGATAGAAAAGTAAAAAAAAAACCTAACAAAAAAGTCAAATTTCACTAATTAAAAAGTGTAGCAATATTTATCTTCGAAAAAAAGTGACTTATCACTTATTTGATTGTGAAAAATAATCCAACCTTTTCAAATGGTAAAATTTCACTTATTGTAATTCAGAGAGTAACGAGACGGAAAAACGACATGATAAGGAACGACAGCCATAAATAGTCGGGAGAAATATGTTATACTTTCTTTATGTTACAAGTGCCTAATACAATTTAAGGTCCCAGGCTGGAAGGTGGTACGACGATTTTCGTCACGCATGACGAATGCAACTCTATACTGTGTCTCTGGTCTACTTGCAAATGGCTAATCGGGCTTTGAATCATGGATGAATCACGATGTCTCCTATTATTATTATATTATTGAGTTCGTGGTTCGCGCATCCAGCACATTAAACAATTATACCATTTGCTTCAAAAAACAGCTGATATCGCTTGTTTTTTTTTCATTTCGCTGCTTCGATTACGAGGAAATATCTTTATCGCGTATAATAAGTGCATCTCTTGCAATATGCAATTCAATTCGGAAAACAAAAAAACTTTAAGGTTATATTTGAAAATCAAATGAAAAAAAATATGTTCTGCCGCTCGTGCGATAGACATTTTTGTTTTTTCTTTTATTAAATTTCAGATTTTGGCATGTCGAGGTTATATATTTTAATCAATTATTCACATGGCACATTATCTGTGATAATTTTCGCCAGTAGTTAACTTTCGCTAGACTAATAAGTACTCGATAAACGCTGAGTGTCTGGAAAGCATATTTGTAGATTCGCAGTCCTATCCACAGGTTTTTAAAGAAAGTGTGTTGGAGTTAAATTTATAACCTCTGTACGTTGAAGTATACGAGCTGCTGTTGTAATATTCGTATTTGTATTATATATGTGCTTTTGTCCTCTAATGGCAAATTTTTCCATACTTCTAATGATCTGTTACAGTTTATTCATCTATCCTACGTTGAATATTTACCTAATTGCATTCAACTGTTCGAATATACAATTTTTGTCGTTGCCTTTACAAAAGTCTTGTATGAGAGTTCAACGTTTTGAAAGCAACAGAAAAAAATTATTTTATTTTGTATGAAAAGATTTTTTTGATGACAGTATATGAGCCCAGATCCGTTAATGGGGAATAAATGAATGAATTTGGATGACTCAAAAGAATTCCGCCTCTTGAATGGTTAATATCTGTCAAGCTCATGAGTTTGTTCGCCTCTGTATATCGTTAATGTGTCAACATACTACGTCACAGGAATCTCCAGGAATTTATTTCAATCTCACCTCAGAGATATCAGTATTGAGATTTATTCCTTATTGGTACGCGATAACCACCATTCTGACGGTCACAAATTTGAATCTGAAAATATTTTCGGGACCGCAAAAAAAATACATACAAACATATGTCAGAACCTGTTCGAGGATTATTATGAGCGAGCTGTATATCTTAAGTTTATTAGGTGAATTATATTCGGAAATATATAATGTAGCGAGAATGTTGGCAGCAGTCATTAACCCGGAACTATAAAATACAATGCGCGAATGTGCAGGAGCAATAAAGTCATTGAAATTCTTGGAACGGAATATAAAGGAATACTAGCTGAGTACCCGTGCTTTGCACAGGGCGAAATGCGGCTGCTGTTTTTCAGTAATTTCACATAAATGTATTCTTTTCGAGTTAGCATATTGATATCAACGAAATTTCAATACACTGACACAACCAAAATAAAACTAAGGGCATCGTAATGATGCCAAAATACTTTGAATTCTATAAGAATTATCTTATCATCTTATTAGAATCATATTAGATTAAAAACGTAGTATAGTATTGAACGCCGTAAAAATTTAAAAATTCTAATGTGCAATACCGGTTAACACTATAGAATCCCGGACCGCGCAAAATCTGTTCGTTTCAATTTTCATTTCACCACTAATTTTGCTACATTTGAAATGAAGTAAACTCCTCTCGTAACTTTTAATATTTTTTCAAGTACTTTAAGATGGTTTCATCAATTTTTTGATGCATTGCGTTGTTTATAAAAAAAAACACTATCTACCTAGAAGCCCGGACGCATAAATTTTGTGCGTTGTGACGATAAAATTGATTATCTTCACTTTTGAATAAACAATAAGATGTTATTTATGTCGTATATGTATAATATCCTCATAAATTAAAATGATTAACATTTAATTACCATATTTATTATTGTTCAAAGTCAATTTGTTACAATTTTTTTTTCAACAAATAAGGACCAAAAAAACCTAAGTTTCGAAGACGTTTTGGTAGTCAACTCTTGTTTTTCGAACAAAATTAATCAATTATAACAAATAATTATTAATAATCTGGAATTAAATATTTAAAATTATCGCAAAAATGGCGCTTTTGATCAAATGGTATTTGTAAAACACTTTTTCTGTTAGCGCTTCATTCTGAGAAGTTTTTTTGAAAACACTAGGTGCAATGAAGCGCACCCGTTAGGCGCGCTCCCTTTGTAACATGTTAAAAGAAATGAAATTTAAATAATATGAAACACATCAACTTTGCACAATTTAACTATCAAAGTTCCATTCGATATTTGTTATTTGATATTGTCAATAAGAGATTACTTGTAGTGAATTGATGACATGTAGAATAACTATTATTATTTAAATAAGAATTCGAAACCATAAAAGCAGTTGTCATAGTTAAAATTTTATTTCACTATAGTTATAACAGTCCGTTAATATTTATTAAGGGCTTCTATAATCCCAGGTAGAAAATACAATGGTCAGACGGTGGTAACCATAGGCACAGCGTTGGCACACCATTGCCTACAACGGTCAAGAGGTGACCGTTAGACAACCGTTGGGCCACCGTTGGCACAGAGTTGTTTACGATAGTGAGCACTGACGACATGAAGACAACCGTGAAACAACCGTCATACGACCGTTGACGACGACTGTAGCGTCAGTGAACGGAATGAAAATCAAGATTATCTATTTTGCAACCGTTGGGTGACCATCGTCTCACCGTTGACAGCGGTCGATTTTATGACGGCATTTTCTCAGAAAATTCTAAACAAAAATTTAAAAACTAATTCACAATAAGAATCACATAAAACTTGAATGTTCAACGTTTGTTTAAAGTGCAGAATTGTTTGTTTAGAATTTTTTATCACAGATCAGACAACGGTGCAACAACGGTCGCCCAACGGTTATAACCAACCGTCAGGGTTACGGACAAGTATAACATCGAAGTTTTCTAATCTCAAGTGTATGAATAGCTCAAGTGGCTAAATACCTACGCGGATGAGATCAGAGGAGCGCGTTCGATTCTCACCACTTGAAATTTATCAGCAGTTTTCTATAAACCCAATCTTACTAAAATAATATATAAAAGGTGAATTTCATGAAGGAGGGTAATATTATAACAAGTAATCAACGAAAGAAAAGTGATTATTTATTTATATTTTTTTCAACGGTTGGCCGACCATCGTCACCAACGGTCAGACAACCGTGAACGACAGCGGTTCTCGCTGACCGTTGGCACACGTGAAATCAGCCTCACATCCCGACTGTCCTCAAACCGTTGATGTCTACCGTTGGCCAACGGTTGCCAATGGTGGCAGAACAGTGTGCCGGTGGTAAATTTCTACCTGGGTATTGTATTTTAAAATCCAATAACTGGTAAGTTTAATTAAGGTAAAAATTAATACACGTTCGATAAATATAATTACCCGTACCATCATGTGAATGTAATCGTGATGTGAATAATTATGTAAGTAAGTAAGATCATCATTATTTTGCAAAAAATATAATAAACTGATGTTTAATTGTCTTAAACAATATTGAATTATTGTTAAGCAAATATTGAAAAACCTTTTTATCGAATAGATTTCATAACAGTTATGAATCTTTTTTCTCAGTGTATGATTTTTTTTTTAAATATTTTCATCTAAACTCAACAGTACAGTTCAGGCACTTAAAATTTCCATATTTAAAAAATATTTTTAATTTATTAGATTAGGTCTATTTTAATGCACCCCTTCCTTCTACTATAAATATCAAAAGCAATCTAATTGCATAAAAAATGATTTTCATTTTTGTTTAAGTGACGCGCCGAGCTAAACCGTTAAACGCCCGGCCAGCTCTTTTATCACATACATTAAATGATCAAATGAGTCAATGATTAAACTCTTCGATGATCGAAAAAATTTATTAATTTATAGTCAGATGATCTTCTGATCAAATGATCTAATGATCCAACAATCCACTACAAAAAACTCTTTTCGAATTGTTTTAGGTTTTATAGTACTGTAACAGTTTTATTTAAATAATTTGTTTCTACTGATATACGTTTACATTAGTACTCCAATGTAATTCATGTAAAAAAAACTAATTTTATTGCGAATATTAATGTGTGAAAAATAATTACTAAATATATGCATAATTATTGATTACATAAATTATTTGATCATTGAATCATCAAATTACTTGATTATTTGTAATTTATTTCCATTCATTCTGTGTCATCAAAATAGATGTACAAAATGTGATTTAACTATTCCTACTTACATGTTCTCATCAGAAATAAAATCTATAATAACCAATCTAACCAATCTAACCAATCCAATTATGCTAGATTCAATGTAATCTAATGATTTGATAATTGAATTTGTAATTCAATGATACAAAAACTCAATAAAGTAATTCTTAAATATTTAAATGATGAAGTGTTCGAATGATCTAATGATCAAATAATTCAATGATCAAATAATTCCATGATCTTATAATTTAACAATTCGATGATGCTATAATTTAAACATCTAAGGACATGATGATCAAATAATAACCTATAACGATCGAGTAATTAAATGGGGCCATCCATAAATTACGTAACGCAATCTTTCATGATTTCCGATACGCCCCTCCTCTCTTCGATGGACCATTTTGTAACGACATGTAACGTTATTGCAGACCCCCTACCCCTCTTCAGAGCGTTACGTAATTTATGGATGGCCCCAAAGGATCGAGTTATCTCTTATGAACTTTATGATCCAATGATCCTATGATCAAATAATCGATTCATTTTATTTGAGCCTCATTTAAATTTATTTCAATCATTGTTTCAAAAATTCTGTATACCTCCTTCTAACCTCTACTGAAAAATTTTTGTTGTTTCCATTTTGTTACTTTATTCATCAACAAATTTATTAAATTATCATTCAACTCCTAGAAAATAATTGTTACTGCAGTCCATAAATCATCACTGCATCACTGCATCACTGCATGAATTTTTTTCTAGGAATGGACGATTATTTTATTCGATGCTATAACAAAATAATAGAAAAACTATCAAACTATGTTATTCATTGAACTCTTTTTTTCACGAAAGAATTTTTTGTGATTACATGATATATTATTTAATTCTTGATAAAACTTAATTTCTATTGATATCAATCATAATTACATTATTTATATCAAATTTTTAATGAAAAAATGTATTTATTTATGAACATTTGTTTATAATTGTGAATTTGTTTACTTACTTTTTCTAGAATTATGCATTCGTGTACCTAAGTTTGTTTATAAAAATTCATTTATTTATAAACATTTAAGTTCAAACATTCATTTGTTTATTGACATTTGTTTTGAAACATTCAGTTGTTTAGTAACATTTGTTCATGAAAATTAATTCGTTTATAACTATTTGTTTATAAAAATTTGTCCATAACCATTCGTTTATAAACATTAATTTGTTGATTAACATTTGTTCATAACCATTCTTTTGTTTCATTATTTATTATAGTCAAGTCTTATGCAATAAAAGAACCAATATTGTTAATTTTGAAATAATGTTAGGAATTTAATTTTAATTAAATTATTTATTTATATTTTATTGTTAATGAACATGCATTTGCTCAAGCCCATTTGTTTTTACTCATTACATGTTTGCAGTTGACTCAATCGGCGAGAATAAGGATGCGATTGTCTTTGCCACACAGGAAAATCTCGAGATTCTCAAGTCGTGCGATATTTGTTGCTGAAGGGACATTCGACACAATTCGATTGATTTTTAAACAACTGTATACCATTCATAGGATGCTTGAAGAATCGTTGTCGGCCCCACTAGTTTACATATTATTGTCGGAAAAGTCCGAGGCAGATTACTACTGCGCCTTAGAGATAATTAAACTAAATTAAACATGATGCCAAAACGAATAATGCTCGACTTCGAATTAGAGGCGATAAATTCTTTCGGTAAATATTTCGAGAAATCGCAAATAATCTGTTGTTATTTCCATAAGTCGCAGGCTCAGTATCGAAAAATTCAAGTTTTAGGACTAGCGTCGTTATACAACAATGATGTCGATTTCAATTTCAATGTAAAATTGCTACGCGCGCTGGCTTTTGTTCCGATCGATGACGTATATCACGCCTATGAAACAATCGTCAAAACAAAATACTACGTGAAAAGTGATGAAATTCTGGAACCATATTTAAATCATATCGAGTCAACCTGGGTGGGGGTGAAGAAACGCAATGGTTTGATTGTGGAGCCAAGGTACACAATTTCCTTGTGGAACCATTACCAAACGATGGTCCAGGATTTGCCGAGAACAAAAAATGTTTGTGAAAGCTGGCATCACAGATTTGGGCATTTCATTAATAAATCTCACACGAATGTTTTCCATTTCATCGACACAATCCAGGAGGAACAAAGCAAAACGGAACAGTTATTTGACAAAGGGGGTAGCGGGTTAAGGTGGGTCTGGCGGCCGCCACGGGGTTAAATAAAATCGTTCCGATAACTTTGAAGAGGGTCGACAAAAAAAATTTTTGAGATTTTTTGCGACACCCCGGACCGACACGTAATCCCTATATAAGCGAAAAATGCGTTTTTTTCATATTTTATTTTTTTAAGGCGTTTAAATTGATTTCCAAGCGGCTTCAATGCAACTAAAAATTTGTTTTAGATGTGAAGATATCCCCTGAATTTTTTCAGATTTTTTTGTAAAGTTAAATCGAGTGAAATATTGCTTTATAACCTAAAAAATCGGAAAAAATCGGGTTTTTTTGAAAAAAAAGGCCATGGTATTTTGGTGCAGACTCTATGGAGAATAACGGCCTAAGTACTGTTGAAAGTTACATTTCTCCCCTACAAAATGCCGCTAACTGGACTTAGTTTGGTCGCTTGTAGTCCGCGACAACTCAATTTGAGTAAAACGCGAATTTCAAATCTATGCATTTCTGGCCTATAAAAAAGGCCCAATTTTATAAAACTGAAAAACATACAAAAGAAATGTTTTTATAAGGTTTTCGAGGTCGCTGATTCTGAATTTGAGGTCAAAAACACGTTTTGACAGTTTACAGCTGTCAAAAATTCTGTCAACAAGGAAAAAATGTTGAATTTTCGATTTTTTAATAAATAAACTAAGCTTGTATTAAATATATGGGTTTTTGAGGTCGCTAATTTTATGTCAAAATTATGTCTTGGCAATTGACAGTTGTCAAAAATGCTGTCAACAAAGGCAAAGATGATGAATTTTCGAATCTTTTTATAAATAAATAACACGTATATCAAATATACGGGTTCTCGAGGTCGCTAATTGCGAATTTTATGTCAAAATTATGTTTTGACAATTGACAGCTGTAAAAAACGCTGTCAACAAAAACATAATTCTCACGAATCTGTTCCACGTTCAAAGAGTCGAACCAGTTATAAACGAAGACAGCGACGAAGATTAAAGTTTATGTTCCTACGATGTATGAATAAGTATTCTGCGAAGTTAGGTCTATCTGTACTGTTCGTATATTATTATGAATAAATAAAAGTTTGCAGCGTGTAAAACAAATCAGTTGACTTTTGAAATACCTGTTTCCTCATTTGATACGATTTATTTTGTTTAAAAAAAAAATTATACAGCGTTTTTTACAGCTGTCAATTGTCAAAACATAATTTTGACATAAAATTCGCAATTAGCGACCTCGAGAACCCGTATATTTGATA
Source organism: Telenomus remus (assembly GCA_020615435.1). Taxonomy (NCBI): domain Eukaryota; kingdom Metazoa; phylum Arthropoda; class Insecta; order Hymenoptera; family Scelionidae; genus Telenomus; species Telenomus remus. Next base: position 6,486,665 of record CM036336.1, read on the forward strand.
TACGTGTTATTTATTTATAAAAAGATTCGAAAATTCATCATCTTTGCCTTTGTTGACAGCATTTTTGACAACTGTCAATTGCCAAGACATAATTTTAACATAAAATTAGCGACCTCAAAAACCCATATATTTAATACAAGCTTAGTTTATTTATTAAAAAATCGAAAATTCAACATTTTTTCCTTGTTGACAGAATTTTTGACAGCTGTAAACTGTCAAAACGTGTTTTTGACCTCAAATTCAGAATCAGCGACCTCGAAAACCTTATAAAAACATTTCTTTTGTATGTTTTTCAGTTTTATAAAATTGGGCCTTTTTTATAGGCCAGAAATGCATAGATTTGAAATTCGCGTTTTACTCAAATTGAGTTGTCGCGGACTACAAGCGACCAAACTAAGTCCAGTTAGCGGCATTTTGTAGGGGAGAAATGTAACTTTCAACAGTACTTAGGCCGTTATTCTCCATAGAGTCTGCACCAAAATACCATGGCCTTTTTTTTCAAAAAAACCCGATTTTTTCCGATTTTTTAGGTTATAAAGCAATATTTCACTCGATTTAACTTTACAAAAAAATCTGAAAAAATTCAGGGGATATCTTCACATCTAAAACAAATTTTTAGTTGCATTGAAGCCGCTTGGAAATCAATTTAAACGCCTTAAAAAAATAAAATATGAAAAAAACGCATATTTCGCTTATATAGGGATTACGCGTCGGTCAGGGGTGTCGCAAAAAATCTCAAAAATTTTTTTTGTCGACCCTCTTCAAAGTTATCGGAACGATTTTACTTAACCCCGTGGCGGCCGCCAGACCCACCTTAACCCGCTACCCCCTTTCATAGTGAGAATATTGATGATATAAAAAGAAGGCGCTGTAATTACGATGCCATTCGCTATTTGGTATTAGAGTACAAAGAAAAAGACTCGTCTACAGCTAATGAAATCAGTTGCAATGAATTTATAGATTGATATTTATTGAAGTCATAGAATTTATAGACTTTGTATTTCTATTTGAGTTTCGGAATAAAAAGTTGAGTTGTACATAAGTTGAGTAGAATTGAGTTGAGTTGTCCCAACTTGTCCCAAGTTGAGTATAAAGTTGAGCCCGAGTAGGATAGGATTATATCGAGCTTTAAAATTTCAAAAATTTTTAATATTGACTAACCTATGGACAAAAGTACTTACGTTTCCATATATTGGTAAGGAATAATTTACGTCGTCTTACCACGCTTGCGTGCGTTAGAAAAAAACTTTTACAACGTAAAAAGTTTTTAACATACTTTCCAAAAGAGTATAGTGGACAAATAAACAGTGCGGCGAGGCTGGTGCCAGTGCATAGCGCAAGTGCTCAGGTAGTTCCTAATATTCGAAAACAAATAAAAAAATGACTAGATGTAACTTTCACTTTCCAAAAGTTAATATAGATTTTTTAAAAATTCTTCATCGATTTTTAAATCTATTTTCTAAATAATCTAATGATTTTTTTTTGACAAGGTAAAAGACATTGTACGAGTCATATTTGAAAAGGCACTTCTGATTTGTTTCATAGCTTTTTGCGAGTGATGTATTAACCGTAACATTTGGTTCTCATCAGAGATTGCTTTTATCAGCATTAAAAGCCTGAGAATAACTGGTATTCAAGTGGCTGCTTTATCATCAGAACCTTTTGAATGAAGCATGAATATCCGTTCTCAAATAGAACTCTCGGGTATACAAAATTGAAACATAAATTTTCGAATCGTAAATGTTGGTACAAATTTTGATTCGGCACGAATAATGTAATATAATAATTATATTATAATATAATTATGTAATATAATTATATTATATTACATTTACTATTTCAGTTTTCATGGTTATCATATTGTTTATACGTCTTAACGTTACGTCATGTTAATCTGTGTAAACGAAGTACAATGGCATGTGAAAGACATATCGGGATATAAGAAATAACCCAAAAAACAATCACTCACTCAACAATAAAAATATAGAAAATCAATAAATACGCGGTTCAAAACATAATCAATGATAATTTTATTGTTATATAACGAAGATATTCAGTCGTAATCAGAATCGGGTTAGTATTCTCAAGATCTATGACAAGAAAAAAATTTAATTTTTAGTTGCTCGAATTTGCCTTGAATGAATAGATTTATTCGTTTTTATTTACTCATGAAAATGCAAACGTCAAATGTCTGTCATCAGCCGTTTAATGGTTTATGTTATTACAATTATCACTTCAATGAGCCGTAACAAAAAGGTATCGGGTGATGCAAATGAAACGCGACACGGGGACGCGCGACGCATTCGAGCGAAGCTCACAAGGCAATTGAAGTGGAGGCATTTTTGTTGGATCAGATGCACTCAGTCATGGAATGCAGGATGGAGCTGATAACCCGCCCATTGGAATGTGTAACCCGTGCACCTTGGTTTATATCTCTACTTTCTTAGTGTATCTCACCTTGTGCCGGGCTCAACGTATCCGCTAACCGAGTAAGTGCGTATGCGCGCGTGCGTGCATAACCATGTGGGAAGCCGTCGCAGAAGGTGGGAGCGAGACTATGTTTAGCCTGGTCCAGATGTATTTTTAGAGCCTGTTTTCACGGTGTCAAACGGGCTTAACCCTGACTTACGTCTGTTCTACGCTCTGAGTCGCATTTTGACATAAGGGCGAATAACGCAGAGTGGGCATCAACTTTACCGCTATTCAGCTACTATTTATCAATTTTCAACTGCACCATTTTTCCGCACCATAATTTTTTCTTTTGGCACAACTGTGATGGTGCATGAGTACCAAATCAATCCTGACAAAATCGTCGGCCCTTTCTGAATACTCCACAAGAAGATTCCCCAATACAATTAATTTAGACCCCTTTTTGTTAAACTTTGTATATTTCTCGATCGGGTGCTTTTCGTTTCGCGAACTTTGTCTGCATCTTTTCTAATTCTTTTTCCTAAATTGAGGTCGCATATCATTCCCTCCGTATCAGCTTGTTCTTTTTTTAATTCGTTTAAAAACGTGTACAGGCCAGGGTGATTCATTCCCACAACTAATCAAAATCGATTGTGCCATCATAAAAGGTAACATTGTCAATATCTTGTCAATATCAGAGTCATACAATATTGAACTTTCTGGATAAGTTGTTGGTCTGGTTTTCGAATTATTACCCAAATTGTTGATATTTTTCGAAATTAGGGGTATTTTTAGGTCAAGTCCTTTTTTCAAACGAAAAAAGTTTTGTCTCTTTAAAATATGATCATTAAATGATTATTATATTGACTCCAGTAGGCTCATATAACATCCTAAGAATCGTCTGCAATCTGACTTTTTGTACAAAAACAACAGATATGAAAATGTTTCTAAAATTGTAAGAAAAAATCATCTTAAGTTCAGATTAGATTATTTATACGGTGTCAACTCATAGGAGTTATGCACTTTCAAATTAATAATGAGTTTATATTTATGAGTACCACATTAATAGAATTTTTTGTTAAAAATAAAAAAACGAACTGCTGACCCACGTTTTACCTGCCGTTACAACTTTTTGAAAGACGGTGACGCAATTTGTCTATTAAAAGCCCCTAGCAGTTGTGTGGCGATGCAAACAAGTCAGCTCACACACGCTGCTCCGATTTAACATTGTTAATCTCATGAGAAATTTTAAAAATGTACTTCCGTGACCTAAAATACGGTCAACCTATGTTTGCCCAATTCAGCATTGTAAATTACATCGCGTTCATCATATTAAACCCGTCGCTTTCACAAAAATCGTTGCTTGTCAAATTACTAAAAATGTTGCTGTACAGTTCAGACCGATTCTGAACGATTTACTTTTAAAAAAGAAATACTTACCCACGAATTTACCTTGACATGCATGCTCGCATGCTCCACATTGAAGTGAGAGAGCAATACACATATTCTGGCAAAAAACTTTTGGTTCAGCTATTCTTTATAGATCTCTTTGAGCATCAGCGTTGGATAATTTGTAGTAAGGAACCGTAATACATATAACAAATAGATTTGTTCAGACGACGGAAAATCACAATAAAGAAACCGTATCTGTTTCACCTGGCGCGAATGTGTTATTACGTAAATTTACATGTCAATAAAGATAATATCCCACAAATATTTTCTATGCACAGCAGTGATTAATTTTTCCATTAATATAATCATTTATAGTTAAAAAATGAAATGATTTGTCCAAAATTGTAAAAAAATAGGCGGTGAAAAGAAAAACAGATACTGCACGCGAGAGAGTGAGAGGATTAATTGAATGGCGGGGTGTTAATCGGTACAAACAGTTAAACAAGAACGATTTATTAAACTCGACCAACATGTTTGATTTAACATTGAAGAATAATAATTCATCTCGCGATCGGCGATCGCTTCGGGAGGCGATATTTCAAATTTGCTAAAGATAAAACACGCCATTAAAAATAATGGCAATAAATGTGCGAGTATTTATAGAGAAGCCACACCCCTGAAGTCTAATGGTCTCCGATTGGGTCGAGATCCATTAATTATTTGAGCTGAATCGAGGCCGACCTCTTTTGCCGTGGCATGATTTTGTGCGAAGAAAGAAACAGACGCAATTCTTAATTGATGATTTTTCAGCGGCAAAAAGTCTAACTGCACGACAGCTCCATTAAATAAAAAGCTCAGAAGAGAAAGGGAAAAAGCTGCCCCAAAAATCGTTGACCAAATGATATGAGCGGGTAATGCACAATTCATGCATTCTTTGGGCGCACGTTTTTTGTACGAACAAGTTTGTGCAAACGCCTCGTCATGTGTACATCGTGGTACGTGAATGAATGCTTAGTACTCCGGTATCAAGGTGGGTTGGTGTACATTAGTCCCCTGCCATTAGTCCCCCGGTCATTTGTCCCTTACCATAAGTCCCCTAAATTTTTAGTCCCCTATAATTTAGTTCCCTAATATATTTAGTCCCTAAATAAATCATTTGTTTTATTTATTTTTTTTATTTATTATTTTTATTATTCCTGGATGTAGTAACTGACATTTTTCAAAAAGTCAACAATTTTGTCGCCCTCTTTATAATCCGCGTACTGGGCAACAATGTTACGAACGCGCTCTTCTTTTTTTCTCTGTTTCCCCGTTTTTCCCTTGCGAATTGGCTGGCCTAAACTGATCTGACGCAACATCGTTTCACTTGCTAGTTGTTCCTTCTGCAATTCTTTTAAGAACGCATACATACTGGGATGGCTTTTACCGACGACCAATCGAAAACGATTGTGCCACCCTTCGGAAACATTGTTGGTGGTTGCAATGTTATTTAAAACTGAATCATAAATGTTCCACAAGTCTCAGCTGTAACGCTGTTGTACCGCTTTCCTGCGTCCTCGAGCTTTTTTTCCGCGAACGTAATTGGACTCGAAGTAATCAAGGACAGGAACAAATTCATCAGGTACTTCATTTGCGAGTTCATCAAAACTATCTCGAACATCATCGGTTGGTACGTAAGCTAAAGCTGTCATCATAGCAGAAGCATTCTTGATGCTACGATCTTCTATATCTTCATATTTTTTTGAAGACCCTCTGCTTGAATTCGTCGAAAAACAGATTGTTTCAGGTGAAAAAAACAAGCTTTAATCTGACTCGTATCTAAAATTTTCTCGCATGCGTTAATTATCGCAAGTTCAAAATCACTCATCACAAATTGTGGTCTTGTATTTATTCCGATGAGCCCTGCTTCTTCTACAATCTTTTCTAAAACTTTAGTGTAAGCAGCCTCTTCTTTACTGTCAAGTAAAGCGTAAACAAAAGGAATCCCTATGTCTTCTTCTTCGCCTTTAAGAATCTGCTTAACGTTGCCCAGAATCGCGAAGACCTGTGTAAAAATAGTTGGGGCAGTGTCGAATGTGCCGTCTAGGTACCATGTGTTCGATTTAAATAAATTCCTTAGACTTGGATTCCTCGTCCTGTTCCGCTGGTCCGAGCCCACGCGTAGCACTCTCCTCGACGGTGACATACCCATTGCACTAATCCTTTTGCTTCCGAATGTTTGTAATATATATGACCGTCTATATGCAGGACCTGCCCTCGCCCGCTTGGGATTATTTCACATATGTGACACATATTTACGTTTAATTTAGACCCGAAATGATGACGAACTTTAAATTTAGTTAGTTGACATTTACATGTTTATTAAAGGTTAAGTTGTCAATTGATTTAGAATAGATTTGAATTTCAAAATTAGGGGACTTAATAATCGGGGGACTAAAAACTGGGGGACTAATGGCAGGGGACTAATGTCCTCCTACCTCAAGGTGTCTTTACAGGCTAAGACATTTTAGAGCCACATCTGCTGTCATGAAACTTACTAGTCTTAATGCGTTCAATAAAAACCTTCCCACAGGCATAACAAGCTTCCTACAGGCATATATATGCAAAAAGACGATCATAACTGACGACATAGAATAGTTTTTTAAGCAAGTACATAACTGTTTGATTGTTCATTCAAAAGTATCGACGCGAGAAAAAGCAAAAACTACTCATAACAAAAAGTAAATGAAGACGGTGACTTTGGTAGCCAAGTCTTGCAACGAATAAAGTACTTGCTTCTGCCTTGTAAAAATAAATCCCTATTGACGAGAACACTGATTCCAACAACGTGCTGCTCACAAAAACAACCAGTCGTTCGTTTTGATTCTTATTGCTTTTGTTCGCATTTAATGCCGGTCAATTTTCGGACATAGTTCATGTAATTTGTACAATTTCATTTTGAACCCTAGCAAACTTACAAACAAAAAGTATTTGTAAATTCAAATAATTTTTTAATTGGTAGCAATAATCAGGATTTAAGATGTGTGATAATAAGTTGTTATTGTATTTTAGGTAAATGGAGGCTCGCCAGCTGAGGCCGCAGGTTTGAGAGCTGGTGACGCGGTCATCAAAGTTAACAGCACGGATATGTACAATCTCCGACACAAAGATGCACAAGACGTCATAGTACGGGCAGGAAATAACTTTGAAATGACGGTTCAAAGGTACGACTGTAAATATTATTTATTTTATCTTGTAAAAGCTGAAATCCAGAATGTCAATTCTCGTTCCAAGTGAAGAACGAGGCTTTTAAAATATGAACGTGCCCAAACAATTAAAAATGTAGTGTAAAGTTTAAAATAATTTTCAATTTTTTTTGTATAGTTAATTTTAGTGTTATTGTTTCGTGATTTGCAATGTCATGATTCTAATTATTGTTGGTTTTATTTTAAGGGGTGGATCGACATGGCGTCCTTGTGTCACTCCTATAGGAACTACTGTTCCATCTCCACAACCATCAACTCCTGCAAACTGTGTGTCTCCTGTAACGCAAACTTCCTTAGCGGCGGTCAAAAAAGATGCTCCTCTTATCGGAAGTGGACATAATTTCAGCCCAAAACCATTCGTAAGTATTTTCACTCTGAGAAGATGAAGCAATCGAGGAGCAATTCTATAGATCTAAAAAGGGTCATTTTGTTCTTTTTCACTAACTCAGTGTCATTATAAAATGAAAGTAGAAACGAAAAGTTTAAACTAATGGAAGCGATCACGGCTAAAATGTCTCTAAGGATTGTTTTATTCGACAGCTTAATGGATCAGGAGAAGGTCACATCAAGTCGATAGTCAACAAACAGTACAACAGCCCGGTTGGCATTTACAGTGAAGAAACCATTGCAGAGACTTTGTCAGCTCAAGCTGAAGTTCTTGCTGGAGGAGTTCTCGGGTAAGTTGACAGATATCAAGTACGTTTTACATGTGATTGTTTGTAGAATCTTTGTAAATTTTTCAATTTTATTTTTTAGCGTCAATTTCAAGAAAAATGAAAAAAATTACAATGCAGAGAACAGCGAAGTTTTCAAAATGGTGCAAGAGGCGGACAAAGAACCAAGAAGCCCAGAAACAGGTGAGTTCGAATGTTTGCAAATACATTAGATCGTATCATAGTATACTTTAGTTATCTGCCCACTGTTCGCAATATCAATTTTGACTAAAAGTAAATGCTATAGAATTTTTTGTAAACATTTCAATTGATTGAACAAACAGTGGAACCTCATCCTCCAAGTGGGATAGTAACGCCCTCATCTCCAGCTTTAGTAGGGCTCAGACCAGTTACTGCTCCCGAAACAAAGCCACGACCTGCAACACCACAATCTAATCTGCCACCAGGACAAAACATCTGCGCAGACTGTGAAAGGCTTATCGTGTAAGTCTCTGGATAGGTCACTTGTAGGAAGTAAATATCATGTTTTAAAAATAATGATATCGAAATCAATCAATTTGAATAATAAAAGTATTCGAAATATTTTTCGAATATTACTGATAAATATTGTGAAATTAATTGTTTATCAAAATCAAAAATGACAAAAATATCGTCTCTTTTGCAATGTTACCAGTGATGATAGTTACTTCCAAAATAGGCTGCACCGGCACATCAATGATATTTTAACAGATTTTGAACAACGTCAGTCTCCGTCATCGTCATCAACACTTGACTCTAATCAGATCACTTTTCTTTTCAGTTATTTTCTCCTGAAAAGTGTTTTATTATGAGTCAAATCAAAAGATTTTTTCAACTCTATGATAGTAATGTTATCTGACTCGAATTTTGTACTTACATTGAATGTCTTAGTTCCTTCATGGACGGACTTTTATTCGTCGGTAAGCCATGCGGTTGGCGGATCTGCAACTTCGCCAAGGACTCCTACGCCTCGTGGAGGGTGTTTTGGCTCGGCTACTTTACAAACCGAAGCACAGCGAAACGAAGAACAACTAAGACGAGATCCTTTAAATTACAACATTACAGGATCACCTTTTTGTAGCACATGTGATAATGCGATCGTGTAATTATTCTTGGAATGAAACAATGCAGTTTATAGAATTTTATGCCCCTTAGAAAAGATTGCCAAATAGTATATTAAACAACATGTAAGAAAAGAACAGCTTCGCGTGGAACGCCGGGACTTGGCCCCACTAAGGCGCTGAGTCCCGGTCTGCCACGCGAATAGCTGTTCTTTGTAGTACACGTTGCTTATAATATTTTTTGTCTCAAGTCGCGCGCGAAGAGTCTCCGTGGAAACTCTTCGCGGCCTAGGAACGCGAAGACTTTCTTCGCGGACGCGAAAATGTTGCCGCGAAGGCGTCTTTCTGCGAGCGTGAAACGAAATAGTCTTTTTGCAAACATTTTCCACTTAAGTTCTTGATTTTATTCAAGGAAAAGTGAAATTTTAATTTTGCAATAAATTTCATAATACTCATCAGATTAATATTCTGATGACACCAAAGTTATTTATTGTAACGCATGAAGGCCGAAAAGTTGGATAAGCACTTGAAGCTAAAGATATGTCAAATGTGCTTCCTCACACAATGCATCTGACATTAGAGTTCAACAAGTTACTTCATCATGTATTTCAGGTCACATGCATTCCGACCTGTGATTCAAGGACATGCGCAGTCGAAGAAGGAAGTATATTTAAGTGATGTCACGAGCACTTGATAACTAATAAATTATTCATCAATTCAAAATATAATTCTTTATTCACAGTCAATGTCGGATTAGTTTGGAGAAAAACAAATGTTCGCCACAACTGCGCACATCCTTGAGTGGTCCTACTTTATACTCAAAGTTCTCATTTCTTTGCATTGACGTTAAACCTTTCTCTTTTTATCTATTGTTATTTCTGAAATCGCTTTGGATAGTGACATGTTGAACGTAAATCTCCTATACGCTATTGATATGTCAGAGCACGATGTGGCTTTGCTCGACTCTTTCTTTCATTCGTAACTTATTTCTAGCACTTTTTATGCTAACATGAGTACACCCGTTTAAGGCCACCTATTTTGTCTTACATTTTGTTTAATTACATGATCTTTAGATTTCTGGCTTAGTTGATGATACTTTGATGGACAAGACGTTGTTCGTAGCTTTTGCGTGATATCGAATCAGTTTTGCTACCCGCTTAAAGCATCTTTATGATTCGATTTCACTGATAGGCGTTTGTTGAGTCGGTTGATGGAACATAAAAATCAAAATTGACCAATTACTAATTTATGTTTTCTTTTCATTTAGAGGGGTCTTTGTTAGGATCAAGGAGAAAAATCTTCATGTGGAATGTTTTAAGTGTTCAACATGTGGCACGTCACTGAAAAACGTCGGGTACTATAATATTAATAATAAATTGTACTGTGACATTCACGCCAAAATGGTGGCTAGGCAAAATGCTCCTGCTGGAATGGTTCCTATGACTGAACCACCGTAAGTTTATGAAATTCATTTTGAACGCAACTTTATAATTGTCAAGAAAATGAAAAAAACTCAAAATACTGACATCTTTCGTTTCAGAATAAGCAAAGCTCCAGCAAGTACTATTTCTTCAGCTCTGTCAAATATGGGTACTAGATCACCTCCAGTAAACCAGTGCACCTCACCTCAACCATTCTCTGTAAGTTCACGTAACATAGTCGGAAAATTCGTTTCAAATAACTTTAATGTTGTTGTTTAAAAACATTGCTTTGCCATAACAACATTATGAATTACGATAAATGGCATAAAATTAACGCAACGTGTGTGTTTCTTGCGCTACTAATCGCTTTTGCAGAAATACAATCTACTTGATCAAGAGCTAATGCAGTTCGAGCAACAGTTTTCCGATATGATTGCAAATGGAAACTTTACCAATGGCCTGAACGGACACAATGGCTTAAGCAAAGCATATGATAGTCACAATGAACTGAACGGTCATTCGAAAACCTACAAGAGTACTCTGACCATTCCTGCTGGGTCCAACGAGTTCCAGAAAGGCGACCAGATCGACTATAACCGTAACAGTACTAACATCCAATTTCCGCACGCTGTAGTTAATGATGTGTGTGAAATTCATTTCGACCCTGTCATCTCAAAGGACAAACATGACAAAGAAAATGGCCATGCGAAGAACAACTATAAGTGGCAAAAGGTGACTTTTCTAGCTTTACCTGCTCCTAAGACCATTTTGTTAATTCGTTTTTCTGAATTTCAACAAATTTGTGACTTTCTGTTTTCTTCTTACTCCAATCGCATGTCCTTTGAAAATAACACATTGTATGTATTTTATTTTTATTACAACGTCAATGATAATTCAGTATTATTGTTACACCGATTGGAATCAATTTAAAAAGGTGATTATTATCGATTCATTGAATCACAACGGTTATAATAATAATTCCCGGCGCCTAAAAATACTGCGCGGATTCGTCACAGCGGTCACTTTTTTGGTTCTTCCGCTGATAGTGTCGTAATAACTCAAGAATATGTCCCACTTTTGATCGGTGAATAATCTATGAGTTGCAGCCCACGTGCCCTGGCATCTTGCCCGTTGAACCACCCAGTCCACTCTTAGTCCATGTAAAATCTTTGCACGGTTAATATCGCGCCCACCTCTTTCACGACACTAACCCTTAACTGATCTTCGATGTTCGTTCTAGAAAAATTCGAAGAAGAAAACAAAAAGTGTGATGACAATATATATATTTGATACCGGTGTGTTGTATTTAAATTTGATGGAATTATTTATATTGTATGTTTCTACAGACTCCATTATCTCAGAGCATTGGAGCGCCGACGCCATTTGGAGGATCTAGTTTAAATTCCAAGTACTTGTCCAACAACTCTTACAATAACTTGGAAAGCAACACCCTGCCTCGTGCGCAGAGTCAATCAGTAACTGGTGAGTTAACAATTATCATTGCATTTCTTTATTCGCCTACGGTTTAATAGCAAAAGTACAAAAACTGCGTACCCTTTCTTCGATTCGGCTGTCATTCGGAGATGTGAGACTTGGAAACAAAAAAAAGTATATCATCAGACTGTTTTCGGAGCCGAAATTTAATCTTTGCTCTCGCATCTCCTTAGTCAGCTAATTATCAAGTATAAAAGTACGCCTTAGATTCATACAAAAGAATTTATTGACTTCCCTTTGGATAGGTCGATATTCAACCCTGCCAAAAGTGAAAAGTCCCCCCTTCAGAGGTACGACTGCTAACTAGAACCATGCGTCGGGCCGTTCTAAATTTCTTTTGGCTTTTGACCCCACGTTAACCCAATTGGCTGGTCGCATTTGTCGTTCACTTTCACAATGCTATCCTCATTAGCTTATCAATCTTATCTACACAATTCTTTTATTGAAAAGACGATAAAATTCGAATTTGCGTTGAGAGCTGCCAACAGTTAATATCATGTTTTTAAACTGAAGATCAGATTTAATTCATTGAAATTGGTTTATTAACATTAGGGTGATCCGAAAATAGACGAAAATTTCAAAAGTTCCGTCCGTACCCCTACTTTAAGGTTTGGACGAAATAATGAATTTTGACTATAATTAGAACGATTTTGATTGAAACTAACCTGTGCCCCCCCCCCCCTGAAAACACAGCTTTGCCGGCTTTGCCAAAAGATTTGATCAAATATTGTGGAAGGCGCAGATTTGATTAAAATTTGATGAAAAATCTGATTAAACTTTGGTAAATAATTTGATCAAACTTTGATCAAAGTTTGTTTTAATTTTGGATCAAGATTTCTTCAAAGTTTTATCAAATGTACGAATAATAAATTTTTTTTAATCCAATTATTATAATATTATTATATTATTAATTATATTATTATAATATTATTATATTATTAATTATTATAATATTTTTCAATAATTGTGAACAATTTCGGAAAGCAATCAACACCTTTCAAACATTTTATTCATATAATTTTTAAATAATTTTAAACAATTTAACAGCTAGCCGTCAAAAACATGCGAATTCAACGTTCCTGTGAATTTGTATAGTTGTGTGTGTGTCGATTTTAGGGGAGGATCACAAACAAGCACTGTAAAAATAAACAATATCAAAAACGACAAATTCAAATGAGCAGTTTAAATTTAAACATTATGAATTTCAATCATAGCGTGAAAAACGGACAGCAGCTATGACGATCACGATAAAAACAAACAACAAAAAGATGATCAGGTCAAAACGTAGCGCTGTAAAATTGAAAAGAATCAAAAACAACAAATCGTGACAAGCAGTGTAAAATCAAAATTTTGTAAATTTAAACATAGCGTGAATAACAGACATAAAATATGATGATCAATGAAAAGATAAACAATAATAAAAAATATAAGTAATTTTATTTAATTATAAAAATAAAAAAATGTAAATCACTACTTGTAATAATACGCACCGTACTAATAAACAAGGATGGCGGCTATTGCCAACTTAAAATGATAAAAATCGCCATACTTATATTGGAAAACAGTTTTTATTTTTGCTCATTTAACACTAGAAGTACTGGACTTTTCGTATACCTAGAAGGACGGACCACACTAATTTTGTGTAAGGTTGTATCGTGAAGTTTAAATAAGTGTCAGAAAGTTAAAAACTTTTATAATCAAAGAAAATATATTCATAAACATTGTGTGAAAATCTTAGCTACTTCGGCTGTCTCGTTTTCGAGAAATGATGACTTAAAATCTGACGTTTTTGAGGTTATACATGGCGGCACATGACAACTAATGACATTTTCAACATTTGATTATTTTAAAACGGTACAATCAAAGTATGTAAAACTTTCATACAATGTTTATAAGAATGTTTTTAACAAGTTATTACATTTCATTGGTTACATTTTCTTGGCATTTCTTTGAAAATTTTGCTCATCTCGGTGGGGGGCTCGCGATACAACTTCCATAAAAAAATTTGAATGTAATTATCATTTTTACAGGGTTCTAACGAGTTTCAACAATATACTATTGTGTAAAAACCTTAAACAAAAAAATTTCAACATTAAACAATATGAAAACTATTTTTAATGCACGTGTACTTGTCTTTGCCCGTGCACTTCCTACAGACTTGTTTACTGCAAGAAGTGCATGTTTGATTATAATAATAATCTATTTAACATGTCCAATACAAATAAAACGTTATTATTTAACTATAAAACACTAATATCAAACATTATTAGTGTTTGTTTTTATAAAAAAATAGGAATAAAATGTGTCAACGATAAACTACACAAAATTAGTGTTGCCCGTCCTTCTAGGTAGAATGTCTTTTTTCTCGAAAACAACGCAAAAAATGGAATTTTCTTAACGCTATCTTAAAGAGCATAAAAAATTAGTAAAAGTCACAAAAGAAATAAGTTTTATATTAAATCTAACAAAAGTAGTGAGGAAATGAAATTCTGAAAACACAGATTTAGTGTCGTCCGTCCTTCTAGTGTTAAAGTTGTATGTAACCCGCCTGAAGTCCCTTCTTTAGCCTGGCGCTCGAATGTTGAAATTATCCAATGTACTATTTACGTACATTTTTAGAAAATAGTTTTGCTTTTTAATCGTAAGTGATTACGCTGCTTAATCAACATTTTATTTCAGTGTTCTTAAGACATCTAACAAGACTTTCAAAAAAAAATTTTACATTTATTCAAATGAATGTTGTTTATTGTTGCTGAGGAAATTTTTTTTGATGTTTTGGATGACATCAAAACCATAATAGTTAGAAAAGTACGTTTTTTCAATATTAAAGCTGTCAATAACGCTGTCAATAAGGGGAAAAATTCTAAACTTTCAAAGACACCGGTAAATAAAGTGTAAACGAGCTATTTGAGGTCACTCATCAAAATATGAAGTCATAAATACGTTCTGTTGATATAACAGCTGTCAACAACGCCGTCAATAAGTAAAAAATATTCATCATATACCGAAAATAGTAACTACTTAAATTTTCTTATTTGATTATAATTTTTTATATTTATATTTTTTTATATTTACATTTCATTACATTTTGTTAAGTTAACAGCTGTTTTCAACGTGTTTTAAAAACCCCCTTTCACACATCATTTACTGTTTTTTTTTTTTTTTGAAAGTTTTAAATTTTTTACTTTTATTAACAGCGTTATTGACAGCTGCCATCTTGCCAAAACGTGTTTTCGACTTTAAATTCGTGATCAGCGACCTCGAGAATCCTTATTTGAACGTTTTTTCTACATTCCGGTGTAACGCGTAGACATTACTAATATTTTTCAATGAAAAACTTGAATACTACAGAAATTTGCAATGTATAAACTTAGAAATGGCTCCAGGCACGAGTTAGTTTCAATTAAAATCGTTCTTATAAGTTTCAAAGTTTATTATTACGTTCAAACCTTAAAATAGCGGTACGGACGGAACTTTTAAAATTTCTGCCCATTTTTGGACAACCTTTATCAATATTTATAATGATTGAAAGTCATCCTAGATTGGAATCTATATTTTAGAACATTTTTTAAAAATTTATTGGAGGCGTCCATGACTTGGTGAATTAGTTTTCATTACGCTTTCAGCATCTTCATAATACGTTTTTTCTTATCTTTTTTCAGCAGCTTCATCTTTCAACCCGAAACCCAGACCCTTCTTTCTAACATTAGCGTGAACGCGGCAGCTCTCGACAACGAACAAAATATCTGGGAAAGATTCAAAATTGTTTTATGTCGCAGAAGATAAAAATTATTACAAATTAATTTAGATAAAAACTTTTTTTGCGTTTAATGCTGTTATAATCAATTTCAATGTTACAATAAAACGTAACAATTAAACGATTATTTTTTAATAAAAACTCTTAATTTCAAAGTCATCTCAATTTTCATTAATAAAACTTGTTTGCGACTCTGACCCCAGTCGTTATTTAAAGAGCGTAGATGCGAAACCCGCCAAGTCCAAAAAAATAAAAAATTGGATTCATAGCAAAAAAAAAAAAATCTGAAATGTTTTTTTTTCACAAAATGACATACTTTGGTACTAAAAAAAATATTTTCGTACATAATTTTTAAACTTTATTTATTTTTTAATACATTTTTGATTTAAAAAACTTTAATTTAAAAGTGTACGATGCTACGAATCAAAACCTGCCAAGTCCATTTTTTTGTTTTTAATCAACATAATTTAAGTGGATTTTTTATTGACATACATAATTTAAACATCTTTCCTTTTTATTACATTTTTATATAAAATTCATACCATCAAATTAACTTTCTTTGATCTTGAGGGAGAATCCCAAACAAGCACTGTAAAAATAAACATTATCAAAAACGACAAATTCGAACGAGCAGTTTAAATTTAAACATTGTTAATTTCAAACATAGCGTGAAAAACGGACAGCAGCTATGACGATCACGGTAAAAACAAACAACAAAAAAATGATCAGGTCAAAAAGTAGCGCTGTAAAATTGAAAACAATTAAAAACAACAAATCATGACAAGCAGTGTAAAATCAAAATTTTGTAAATTCAAACATAGCGTGAAAAACAGACATAAAATATGATAATCACTGAAAAGATAAACAATGATAAAATATTGGAGTAATTTTATTAAATACGAATTTTAGTTTTTATTTAAAATTTATAAACAAAGTCTTTTTACAATAACAAACGAAAAATCTTATTATTTACATACACATTTGTTATGGAAATATTCATACTTACGTTACATTATGTACTAACAAACATTTAATTTTCCCGCGACTCCGTATTTCCGGTGTACATGGTGTTCGATATATCGTGTGCACAAATTGAACGCAGTGAAATTTAACACTGAATTCGTCTGCCAACGACGTGTATTTTCATTCATTATATTTTAGGTTTAAAATTAATTTTAGTCGCGACGAAAAAAAAAAACAACTATGGATTATAAGTTGCTTTTTATGTTTTGTCTTTATTTTGCGTGACTATTCCGTTAACAGTCTGACGTGCACAAATTGGAATAATTGAAACTTTCACCATTCAATATAACCGTTCATTTTCATTTGTAAGTTTATACACTATATTCTCACTAAATTTTTTAAAATATTTTTGTGCAGAGTTTTAGATGCAGTGAGAATTTCGGTGCTGAACTTGCACCTTTCGACTTTAGTAGTTTTTATCAAAATTTACGAATTTAATCGAAAAACCTTACTTTGGTCGTTTTTACATTGGTTGTACTTGACTCTCCCATATTTTCACTCGTGTGAAGAAGGCTTAACATCATTAGAACTTTAACTAGTGCGGCTCACAGGAGCCTAGGTAAAAGCAAATAATTAATTTTACTTTCATGATTCCAAAAAAGTTTAAGGAGAAACCATTATACTATTATCTTATGACTCGTAGTAGTCGAACTGGTTAACGTTCAGTGTGGCTGCGGTGTCGGTCGTTAGTTTAATTCCTTATGATCGTTTGCCATTTCGCACAAGTTATACAAAACAGTATGATTTTATTATTAAATAGAAATTTGAAAGAAATCTAATAGTTTATTGAAATCAATTTTGTTATACAATGAATTTATGATTGTATAAATATGTATCAATTTCGATGATGTTCATTATATTCGTATATATACTAAAAGTTTTATGAAAACTTTTCATCAGGAGGACATAGAACATTATAGGGACGTTACATTCACATTATTTGAATATTATTTACAAATTTTTATTATAATTTTAATATTAGTAGAATATTCTTAGAGTATGATGTGCTAATAAGGTTAGGCTGCCAACGTGACACTTAAACCGAGCTTACCAATTTAATATTAAAAAAAAATTATTACATGAGTTGCAGACTGAGCGCGAAATTCTGTGTTTTCGATTATATTTTCATAGGATTCTGTTTAATTAGCAGTGCGGACGTTTGAAAGGCGACTTATATAAGATTTTATGCTTACATTTAGAGATCGGTACGCGTTTGTGGTTTATTCATGGGTGACCTTGATGAATTTGAATATTCAAACGAATTTAACCACCTTGAATGGTCTCAGCTTAAAATCAAATCGTAAACCTGTATAATATTTGACTAAAAGCAAAATCTGAGTCCCTCTGAATAATCACAAACGCCGTCCCATTTAACAAGCTTCTACTCACATATTTTCTTTGTTTTTCTTGTTTCTATTAACTTGGCCAACCTTCCTCCGTGACTTACGCATGTTTATTTTGTATGACTATCTGTGAAATGTGCTCTGGTAAAACTTTCCTCATCCTATATCTGCATCCACAATTTTTCTGATCCTGCACTCCAGAACATTACTATACCGAGTACGACACTTACGAGGTCCTCGAAAAAGTTAAACGATTAACGGTTAAAAAACCACTGACTCAGAAACCTAAGACTGCGGTCTGGCCTCCTAAAAAACCTATAGAAGATATCACCTATCCTACAGCCAGTCCTATATACATTGACCCTTACTCCCGTCGGCAGTTAGTTTACGACGAAAAGAAAAACTCTGAATTGACCAACAGAGAACATAGTTGGAGGAAAAGTTGCCTTGACGCTTACGATTCTGATCACACAATGGAGAACGTCAATTGTTGTGGTCCAATTTACCGGAAGGTTGAAGTGAGAGGTCGCAAAGAGACGCGACGTAGTGAAACAATGTCGTCCCGAGCAAGTTCAACTGAAAGTTTTCGCCGATCGCTGACTCCAACTCGTATAACCCAACCAACACCGACACCTTGGACAGCGACAGTAACTACAAACTCGAACGTGTACAAACAGTCTGAGGGACCTGAAGAAGTCTGCAAAAAATATTGCGAACTCCACATGAGGGAAGAAATTACTGACTCAGACCACGAAGAGAAAAGGTCTTACTGTGAAAAATATATTGGAGTCTCTGAATCAGAACCAGAACCGGAACCAGAAATGTACACGTGCACTTGTGCGTGTTCAACTAAAACAACCGAAACGATAGTAGAAGCTCAATCAGAACCTAAAGGTCTAGACTACTCTAAATTAATTCCACCCGATGTCGCAATTTGTCCAAAGGGAATCGAAGGTGAACATGATCTGTATACAGAAACAACTGAGAAAGATATCGGAGACTTCCATATTAAGCGAACAACTACTTACGAAAAAACTGTAGAACTAGTTTCGCCGGATGAGGCACCGCAAGTTTCTAAAACCGATGTAAGTGAAACTAGAACGACCACTGAAAAAGGAATTGATCGAAGCCAGATTGAATCTACAGTGAATTATGTTTCTTCAAAAATAGATACCGTACAAATGGTCGAACACGCTAAACACGCGGATGAAGAGGAGGCGAAAGAGGAAGAATTAAAGGAAATGAAAAGAAGGCAATTGGAAGAACAGAGACGGTGGGACGAGGAACGAAGGCAAAGAGAAGAAGAAGAGAAAAGCCGCAGGGAAGAAGATTCGCTGAGAATGAAAGAAGAGGAAGAAAGAAAATGGAGAGAAGAGTTAGAAAATAGAGTGCGTAAACAAGAGGAAGATGAACGGAGAAAGAAGGAAGGGTGTACTGAGAGGTATTCTGACGAACGAATAGTCGATATAAAAATTGAAGAACGAACGCGACCGTACTCTTGCGATCGCATCGTTGATATGACAGTAGACGAACATCCACCGTCTCAAGAACATGTCATTGACGAAAAAGTTGAGGGTCGACCACCTTCAAGAGAAAGAATAATAAATGTTGAATTAGAAAGAGATAAACCAACTCAGCCGCAATATGAAAAATATGAAGAAATCAATGAAGAAATAAAAAATGAAGAGAGCAAGGAAGAACAACGAAAACAGAGCTTGAGGGAACAGGTGAAAGTCCATCAGAGTCTTAGAGAACAACAAGTTCCGGAAAAACGACCGACGCTGCAAGAGAGACGCTTGAGTGCGAGGTTTCAAAAAAACAATGTAGAGCAAAGTGAAAGTACTGAAACATCATGTAAGAAGCATGTGCAATTCATTAAACAAACGGAACGTGGACCAGTACCGCTACCAGCAACCTCTCCAGTAAAAAATGCGACACCAAAAGAGTGGAAGTCTCCGATGCTTAATGCCTTGACTACAGCTCCAAAACGCGCATATTCACCTTTAAGCACAGAGTCGAACAAAAACAGGTCAGAATCAACTACTAAGCAATTGTATAGCCGTGAGATTTCCTACGAGGAACGATATGGGCCACCAGAGCCAGAACTACCACTACCGGAAATTCCACCGAATAGACCAGTCTCTCCGTTTCAAAAAGCGCTAATTACTGCTCCCGAACGTTCCATAACACCCTTGGGAAAACCTGATGATCAACTGTTTAGAAACAGAGCCGAAACTCCCACGTTTTCAAACACTACTGATGGGTACTGTCCGCCTGCACAATTGCTTTACTCCGAAACGAGACACCGAGAGTGTACTTTTTCCAAAAGAGAAATCCCTAGACCACTACCGACTCCTCCACCTGATTTCCAATTGAGATCGAGATCCATCTCTCCGTCTAGATCGCGTCCTCCTACTCCACGCAAATTTGGTGGAAAAAATGAAGCACTGCGGAAACCTGACGTGATTCCTTCGTATCAGCGCAACTTGATCACTGTGCGATCAGTTCCATTAAATGGACAAACTTTCGATCCAAGCCGAACCCCAACTCCTACTCCGAGATGTACCAAATCACCAGCCCAGGGTCCGCCAGACGTACCAGTCTGCATGAGAGCTTCACGTGATCAGCAAAAATCTTGTTGTAAACAAGAATCTATTCGTCAAAACAGATCTGAAAATGTCCATTACCACTCGAAAGAAGAAACTCCAACGAGTCACAAGAGTCAGACTTACACAAAGCATGTCAACTTCTACGAAGATGACCATGCTGATTACAAACACATTCACCATCATCGTAGCAGAGAATCTTCCGTGGAGGAACGTTTCGAAGAAAACGGTAATTTGAGAAACATTAAAAAGACACGATCTTACGGTGAGTGCACAAATAACGTTGAACAAAAGTTACAAGTTTCTAACAATGGGTCAGAAACAGCAGTGGAAAAAGGAACAACATCTGAGTTGCAAAATTACCGTCCCGAACCGGGGTCTCCAAATTGCTACATAGATGAAAACACCACTGTGCGTGTAACACTACCGTGTCCAGTAGGCCGGCCAAGTGGTGCTGAAAAGTTCCCTCGGACAGGTGTTCGAGTTTTTCCACCTCGAGCATCTCAGCCAGAAGTGCGCAGGATCGCTCATGAGATACCAAAAAAACAACTTAAGCAATGTCCTCAGACCGGTGTTCAGGTAATTCCTTGCAAAGCGTACTCGGACTCTGGGAACGAAAGAGCTGGAGTCGTGGTTGTTCCTTGCGAAGAAAGCAATGCTAGCTGTAAGCAAAGTGGAGTTTGCATCACGCCTACACCTGATCGATCCGCCTTGTTTGTTTCACCATGTCCAGCTCAAGCAGGTGGAATTTGTGAAAAACCTTCATGCTACTGCGGCGCTGGAATTGGCACCTGTAATAGCGTCGAAGTAAACAACTTAGGCATCAATACCAGCCACTGTAAGAGCATCGGTGTTTTAGTGAAACCCTGTCCCGATAGATCTTCTTTTCGAGTGGAATCCTTTGACATACCAGGAGTAAGACCCGTACAAGCGCCAAAACCAATCTTAAAACCAGCAAAACAACCGAATTGCCCTTTTCCGCAAATCCCCCTTCCAACCGAAGGACCGCCTAGTTCTTGTGCATCATGTCCAAAGGGTTGTTCAAAAGTCTGTCCTCCACAGTCCAGTAAGGAATGTGAGCGTAGTTTCGAACCAATACAAAAGCCTCGCACTAACCTTGGCAGCCAGCTTACGCGACTCACAACGAGACCAGTTAAGAAACCGACCATCCAACTGTACAAGACGACTCCTCAACCTCAACCTCTCAAAACCCAAGAAAGCTACAGCCGGACCGAGTTCATGTCCAAAACCGTAACCTCTTCCTCCTGCCAGGACCAGAATCACTGCCCTGCTAGTAATGTAGACCCACCAAATTTGTCATCCCATCCGAATTTAGGTGGCGGTGTCGGCGGTCAAGGTTCGAAAAGTGGCGGGTCTTTCGCCGGTAGCAGCGCGCCTAAACGTGGCAAGGGAATCCTCACCCAAGCTGGGAGCGTAGGTTCTCGCCAGCCACTCTGTGCCGGTTGTAAATCTAACGTCAGGTACAAAAGACAGCTTGGACTTTTCGCACGAAATGAGTTTGAATCCGACAATGATATTTTTATTTGTTTACGCAAATCATAATCTTTCATGTAGGTTCATAATGAATTTTCTTCATTAACACTTTTTAACTTTTCTTTTATTTCCCAGTTAACATAGTTTTCAGTTTTTTCGCTTCAAATTTTAGCAATTTAAACAAAATCAGTGAAGCATGTCCAACTATATAAACAACTTTATTATTTTAATTTTAAGTAGCAGTTATTTTGCTTAAAATTTTATTATCAGACTAACAATTAAGGTTTAGATGCATGGTTTTTTGTTCTAACAGATCATGGAATGAATGATAATAACGCCAAACTAAGAGATCCGACGTTTAGACCAGAATGCTGCAAATGCCAAAAAGTGATAACAAGGTTTGTATTTTTGTTTCTACTTTGCTTTATTTCATTCGGATTTCGATTTAAATTACAATTTTTATTGGTTGGAATGACTTGAAAAAATATTACCTTATCAATAAATGAACGTGATTTTATAGGGGACCATTCATATCGGCTTTAGGACAAATTTGGTGTCCAGAACATTTTATATGCGTCAATGCTCAATGCAATCGTCAACTTCAAGATATTGGCTTTGTAGAAGAAAAAGGCCAACTGTACTGCGAATACTGTTTCGAACGATTTATTGCACCAGCATGCAATAAATGCAATCAAAAAGTGAAAGGGGTAAGATTATTTTTTTTATTGATAAACACGAACTTTATAAAAGTGAGTGTTTGAATCAATATTGATTTCGTATAATTTTTTCAGGATTGCTTAAATGCCATTGGAAAAACTTACCATCCTGAGTGCTTTAACTGTGCTCATTGTGGAAAACTGTTTGGAAATAATCCTTTTTTCTTAGAGGAAGGATTGCCCTACTGTGAAGGAGGTAAGTGAATGAAATGTTATTATAATATGTATGTTATTTAAAGGGGTATAACACTTCGAATAATGAATATTTTATGTCAAATTGAAAGTTTAATATTACAAACAATCCTTTTCCAAAACAAATAAAACTTTTTTTTATTCATAATTACAATAATTTAACTTCAATTTAACACATAAAAGAAGTCGAAACAATTATAACAAAGTATATTTATTCGACAAATGGGTTAAGCTCCTCGCGCAGGCTGGCCGCTCACTATCTGGGGACGTGAAACAACGAAAATGAATTTAAATTTAAAAAGGTTGATCTTAAATTCATCATCTACGATGTAGCGTAGCCGTTTTTCATTTTGTTTATTCGTTATGAGAATACAGCCACTCGAAGAACGAGAAGCGATGTTTTGGAGAAATTTTCAACAATAAATAGCCGTCATTTAAAAAAAAACAAACCAATCAAAAAACAGCTACGCTACATCGTAAACCTCCTTGAATTTAAATCCATTTTCGTTGTTTTATGTCCCCGGAAAGTGAGCGGCCAGCCTGCGCGAGGAGCATAAACCATTTGTCAAATAAATATACTATGATATAATTGTTTCTACTTCGTTCAAGTGTTAAATTGGACTTTAATCATTGTAATTATAAATGAAAAAAGTTTCATTTATTTTGGAAAAGTATTGTTTATAATATGGAACTTTAAATTTGACATAATATTTCCGTTATTCAAAGTTGTATACCTCCTTAAAGCAATTGAACCAGTTTTTAAATAATAGAATTGTTTTTCAGACTGGAATAATCTATTTACAACAAAATGCTTTACTTGCGGATTTCCCGTAGAAGCCGGAGATCGTTGGGTAGAAGCTTTGAACAACAATTATCACAGTCAATGCTTTAACTGTACCGTACGTAACCTTTTTATATAAATTTAGAAAAACTATAAAATCAGGATTAGATTTCTGGTTTGATAAAAATAAGAACCAACAATTATTTCAGATGTGCAAGAAAAACCTTGAAGGCCAAAGTTTCTACGCCAAAGGTGGTCGCCCCTTTTGCAAAAACCACGCACGCTAACATCAAACATCACTTTGTATAGAAAACTCTATAATTTTGATTTTACGTTTCAAAAATGAGAAAACGGAACGTAATTGATTTTGTCGAACTGCTAAATTAGATAACTATTTGATTTGGCGTATATACTTTCTAAAAGTTCAAGCGTGAGATATGTTATTATTTTTACGAAAAACGGTGCTTTATTGGGAACGATTTGATGACAACAAAATGAAAAAAATACTAACCTACCCTTATCGATTGCACGTTACTACTAAATATGTGTCTGACTAATGTGATGATAATAATCGTTATTGAATTAATAAATAATTATTATTCTCATTGATATCCATCAATTGAGAGCAGCCATAATTCTCGTAATGTCGTAATTTATGGAACTATATGCATAAAAATATGTTACTTCTCGAACGAAAAATTCCAACAATTAGACTTAATTTCGTTGGTCTATAACTATTCCTGAAGCTTGAAAAATTGACGATGAGTCTGGTTACTTTCCTTGCACTTGAATAACACAAATGTCATCTTTCGATAGACACCGTTGATTGCCGTTTATGTTGCGCTATAATTTTTTCGACGGATGGACAACTTTTTCATTAAATGTAAAGAAATTCGCTGCGCTCAAACTGGAACGTTTCTTACAAGTCGAAAGGACAAGAAAATGTTGAATTTGAAAATCAGACAAATAGCTATGTGACGCTACCGATAATTGTGCAATTAATATGCGTTCGTTTAAAACGCAAGAATGTGATTTTGCCCTGCAAGACACAGCTCGCGATTTTCAAGGATATTAGTTATAAAAGAGGGAGCAATCAAATGTAAAACTTTTTGAGCGAAAGTGCATTATCTGAAATATTGTAACTTGTAAAATTTGTTGACTGTTCATGGAGCTGCTGATAAGTTTTCCATTGTTTGTTACACTCGTTCAATGCTGTTGTTTTCTCACTCATGATTTTAATGTTTGTTAACGTAATTTCTGTTCAGATAAAAGATTTGCACTACAAAGAAGCGTGTAATGAAGTATGATTGTATAAAAAATGTAAAATTACAAATAACAAGCCTCCATCGCAAAAGAACAATGAGGAAATTCGATTTAGGTATGGAAATATCGAAAAAGTGTTGAAAAATTTCATAAAGATTCATGTTAAAAAACGTTTATGATGTCAAATTTTATGCGGCGTTGTACATAAATCAATTTATGAATTGCACCATATTAAATGAAATTTTATGAATTTTTTTACATTAAAATAACTCAATCACGGCTTGTGCTGTAAAATCCTGTATTGTGTAACGTGTTGCTTAAAATAAAGACGCTAAATTCGTCCTAAACTTAATGTTCAGCCTCACTGTGTTTTATTTATGAGTGACATTTTACCAAATTTTGCTGCAAAGGAACTTCTCCACGCGACAGTTTTTCGTGATCGATCATTCATGATACTATGCGGCACTTTGCTTTAGAGGAGAGTACACGCAAGGCAGTTGCAACTTTCATTTAACTGACATTCTGGTCCCCAAGCACTGTTCGTCTCTAAAAGTAAGTCTGCATAATTGACATGCATATATTTTTTAACTTTTGTTTGACCTAAAAAGTTCAAACTTTCAGGGACAATCACCAATTCAAAGTTACTTAAATGGCTTCTAGGATAATATCAAAGACAGTCGACTGTCAAGCCGAATCTGCGATAGATCTTGACTACGAATTCAACGAATTTGTCGTAAAGTTCTTTTCAACAAAATATTTTTCATTTATTCTAGTTACTATTTTTTCAATTTAAAAATTTTATTTTAGACTGATTGTAATTTAATTGTTAAATTAATAAAATTTTTCGAGTAAAGATATATTGATGCATGTGTAGGATAAACATTTTTCGTTTTGCTTTCTTTAGATTCATCGAACATATATCCAAGAAAAAGAGTAGATATAAAGGCGCTCGCAAACTGTTGCGTGTCTCAACTTTCAGTAAGTAACCAAACATAGCGTGTAACTGACGTTAGGAGCAATATCTCCATTTAAACAGAATTTTTTTGTTTCCTAATTGCTCAGCACATTGTATTCAATTGTAATTTTTATTTTCTAAATGATTTTTTTTCAAAAGTATCAGTGAAAAATTTCTCAACACTTGAAATTATTTTCTAATATTTTGAAGGAAGTCAATATTTGCTACAGGTAATGAACTCAAAATTTCATTACTTATTCAAATAAGAAAGAAAAACATTGGTTAACGTTTGATCATTATCCAAAAGATGTAAAACTATAAAAATGGAAACTTAAAATGAAGGTTTGCTCTTCGAATTGCATCCAATCCGCTATTTGTTTTTCAAATATGACAAAATTAAAAGTGTTGCGACATGCAATAAAAAACTTTTTTCGAATTCAGATCTTGGTTAATTGTGAAGATGACCTGTATGAGTGGACCATTTGTGTTCAGGTTAAACGAAAATGGAATCGGACCGCACCTTTTGATCCAGGTAAATTTATTTACTCTTTTACTTTATTTTATTTCTCCCCAACTTACAATTCAAATCCTCTTACGTTTTTGATGCATTGTACTTTAGGGTTGTATTATTTTGACTGATTTTATTGTCATTAGTGTAGCAAATTCAAAGTTAAAACCTTGAACTGTACTTGAAATCAAGGCAAATTATCTAATTGAATATGTAATCACATCAATTATTAAAGCTCTATTTGAAATACGTAATGAACAGCAAGGAAGAATACTGACTGATAAGATATCAACAATCTAAAATAAATTTCATAAATGTCAAATTAATTTCTATGTTGAACTATGAAATTTATCTTTATTACTACAATTTTCAAGAATATGCCTCACAGAGAAAAAGTTCATGACCTCGTGATTTGGCTACTTTATCGAATCGAATCGAGAGCAGCCAACTTCACTTTCGTTCCTATTTCCTGATTGGCTGATTTCGGAACGCGGGTTTTTCAAACGATGTTAATTTCTTTTTAAGTCAAGAAATTAATGATATCGAATCGCAAACTTAAAAAAATTTTTTTCCTTTTGTTTTTCGAAGAGATTATCGACTTTTTTGTTTTCTTACATTGGCTAATAACAAGATTACATTACGTATAACAAACAAGAAATGTAATCGAAAAAGAGGATCATGTTCTCGAACATTCGTGAAAAATTTCTTTGGTTTGCTATTTCTATTTGTATTGTTTTTTTCTTGTTTAACTTTTGAGAATACCAACATAAGAAATCAAATAAAAACATCAGCTTTAAAAAAAAATGTAACGTAGTATTGAGTGTGTTTCGCGACCAGATTTGTAATAGCATTTTTGAGGAGAGTTTAAAATAGCATATTCTCCGCAAAATGTTAAGATGAAATTTCTTTCCACCGTTGGTGTAAAATATACTTCTTCGGTTAAAAATTTACTTGACAAAATATTTCTGCAAATTTCTAGAATCTTGTCTAGAAAAATGGATTGACGTAACAATATACAAATTTGTTTTCATAACACGTGCATCAAAAACGGCCAACTTCTCCCTGATTTGTCGGGAGAGAAACACTGTTTTATTCCCAAGACGCGGTTCATTCCCTGTTACCATGGTAACAACCATAATAACAGGGAATAAACCGCACCTTGGGAATAAAACAGTGTTTCCGTCCCGACAAATCGGAGAGGTTAGCCGTCTT
Source organism: Telenomus remus (assembly GCA_020615435.1). Taxonomy (NCBI): domain Eukaryota; kingdom Metazoa; phylum Arthropoda; class Insecta; order Hymenoptera; family Scelionidae; genus Telenomus; species Telenomus remus. Next base: position 6,514,229 of record CM036336.1, read on the forward strand.
TGATGAACTTGTTATGAAAAGATATATATGCCACATGGGAGATACAAGCGTTTAAACCTCGGGAGAAGTGACCAACACTCGACTACACCCGCGGAATAAACGCTTGTTTCTCTCCCTTGTAGCGTAACATACTATTTAATTTACCAGAATACAAATTTGCAAAGAGTCAATATGATTTTAACAAATCTAAATATTAAAAATTCCTAGGCTAAACATTGCCTCAGTGGGGGCATGCTACCTGCTCAGGGGGCCCGTTGAAAACAATAGAGAGATTATCCTTTTCAGGGACTCTTTAAATTAGCGTGACAAATTAGGGATCCGTCATTTTGAGGAGTTTCTGCAATTGCGCCGGGTCAGCATAGGTAGGGATTAAAAGTTCCGATGAAAATCATGCAGTTGCGCCAAATTACAAAAATGCAATAAATTGCGCCGAAATAGGAAATTACAGTTGACTCGACGTAAAGTTTCCACTCCTCCTCAGTTTATTATTCAAGTTTCACGTGTCACGTGGAACCTACTCGGTTAACAAACCGAGGTCTTTGATTTTTTGTTATTTGTTTTGCAAAAATCGACCGAGTTTTACAAACAACGACTGGTTAACAAACCGAGGTCATTGATTTTTTTTATCTTAATTATCTCCTCTTCACGCTAATTACAAGGGTCCCCAGAAAGGATAATCCTTCTATTGTTTTCAAGAGACCCCCGGAGCAGGTAGTTTGTCCCCACTGAGGCAATGTTAAGCCGCTTTCTAGTATCAGATAAATCGTGATACAAGATTTCGGTTTAACTTAGGAAAAATCGTGTTGACGTGAAAAGTTGAAATAACAATGTTGGCAAAGTTATTTGTAAACGAAGTAGTGTGTAAGCATCTACAACTTGAGTTATATTACTAAGGGATGTATAAGGCGATCGCAATATACTTATCGTGATAAGGGCGGGTAACGAACAATTATCAAGCCTTGATTCCAGAGAGCTACAAATACCTTATCGCTAACGTTCTAATAACACGACAATACTTCAAGGACGAGTCCATTTTGCTATTTCCGGTTGTCAGTGGTGAAGTTAAAATTGGCAGTCAGAAATCGATTTGACGCTTCTACTCTAATGGCACGCAACTACTCAGTATTGCAACGCTCTTCATAAGTTTGCAGTACATTGCCTTTTGTCTGCATTAAGGATTCAATGTATGTGGGTACTGTCACTTATTTTGTGAAAGTATAAAATTTGTTTTAATAATTTTTCGATCCAAATCTGATTATGACGTAAATTAAGTATAATAAAGTTGATGGTATGTGCTAATCGGTTATAATATATTGCACTTGATTTTCTACTTCATAGACCCTTTCTCTTTGTTTTTAATGAACAAAAAATGTTATAGTTCGTATATATTAATCTTGGCACTCGCAAATGTCTTCCGTGATTTTGAGGGGTTTTCCAAAGAATTACTTTTTCGGTAAGTAGTACCCGTTTTTTCTTGATAAAAGACTAAAAAAAATTATATTTTGAGTTGCAGTATCACAAAAACAAGATAAAAAAAATTTCAAAAATTCACTGAGCTTTCTAAATAGTTTCATCAGTTAATTACTGGTAAATACAATCTACATTTGCTTATTTGTTAGTTTTTATTTTGTGCGCTAATAAATCATACGATAACGATAATATATCAAAATTAAACAACATAGGGTAACTTTTTGTGATCCAAAAATGTCATAGGCGGCATATTTCATAGATTTTTTTTGCAAGTGCATTTCTCAAAAAATAAGCGGAACAGTGGAATTTTAATAGCATTCGTTCATTTTTTGTACATTTGATTCCTCAATCATATATTGTAACGTGACAATTTTGCACGCGTCACGAAACCCCTCGCCAACCGTTATACCTCTCGTTCCCGATATCAACGACTACTCGGGCCTTAGGAAAACAGATATATAGATTTTACAAAACTAAAACGTCTAGGATCGCCAGGTGGTCTCTCCACCAAACTCAATACTCAACGAAATGACTCAACTAAACTCAGAACTACGCAGCAAGATTCACCAAGCCTCTTGCACTGCGCTTACGTACTTTTTACTTCTCCTTTAACCGATAGCACGATGTTATTTGGCGATAGTGAAACTCGAAACGATTACCGGTTGTAGCGTTCTAACTTAACTCATGGCCCTGAACGGAATCTAACAATCAGAGGCCAGGCAAGAATCTTAGATTAGCACCCAGGTACAAAATCAGAACACATCACTTGAGCGGATTCACGATTTACTGACTTTGCTGAAAATGAATAACTAAATCATACAAAAACAATGTCTCATACAAAATTATTAGAATTCAATACAGACACGGAAACCGGTCAACAATCGCAAAGCGCTAAATTCTCTGAAAGGTTTGCGAAAATTGGATAGTCAAAACTTAAAAAATAAAATCTGTACAAACTCTATATTTTCCTCAAATCATCAAAAATGTTACACAAATTTTCATGTCAAAGAGATAAACTAAAACTGAACTTTGCTAGGACCCGGACACGAGTCTACGACCCAGCAAATAGTACCTCACAAGAAAATTATTGAACTCTACGAAATCAAATAGTTCGGAAGAACGACGACGGCTATTGTTTTCCCGATTTAAGCAAACCCGATCGAAGACTACCAAACTACTTATTTACTGCGACCAACTCAAAAAGCGTCATATATAAAATTGAAATGATTAATAAAAAATACCTAACGCGTTTTTTAATGGAAATTAAAGTGTCTAAAAATCGTGTCGATAAATGTTCTAAGAAACAAATTTTTTTTTCCCGGAAAAAATTAATGAAATTGTTCAAGTTACATTGATTTTTTACTTTTAAAGTGTGAAATAAATTTTCCTAACGTTTTTTTCTAATTGATATATATAGATATACACACTGTGTAATTTAATTTTCTTTAAATTGATACCTTTCATATGTTATTACATATGCAAATTAAAAACAATATACAAAAACTAGTCGTGGTGCTGATAAACAATTTAATTATTCATAAAAAATTAGCGAATGTCAATGCAAAATTTGTAAATTAATTAACAAAGGACTGAATTAAATGATCATAATATTATTTGTTTTCATTCAATCATGAACAACAACGAATAACTTGTTACTCAAAAAGAAATGTTAGTTAACAATTGTATTTGTTATAAACAAATGTTATTTCGCGAATACTTTTTTATGAACGAATGTTATTTAACGAATAGTTTTTTTATAAACAAATGATAGATAACAATTGAATTTTTATAAAAACGGTTCGTTAACAATTGCATTCTTTATGAATAAATATTATTTAACAGTTGCACTTTCTATAAACAAATGTTAGTTAACGATCGAATGTTTATGAACAAATGTTAGTAAACAATTAAATGTTTATGAACAACTGTCAGTTAACAATCAGATGTTTATAAACAAATGTTAGTTAAGAATCAGATGTTCATAAACAAATGTTAGTTAACAATTAAATATTTATAAACGAATGTTAGTTAACAATCAAATGTTTATAAACCAATGTTAGTTAACAATCAAATGGTTATAAACAAATGTTAGTTAACAATCAAATGTTTACACACAAATGTTAGTTAACAATTGCAATTTTATAAACAAACGTTAGTAAACGGAAGCAATTTTATAAACAAATGTAAACAAATGTTCATAAACAAATACAACTTTAAATAACGAAGTTAGTTAACAATTGCATTTTTCATAACGAAATGTAAGTTATCAAATGCATTTTCATATTCAAACGTTAGTTAACAAATGCAATTTCATAAACAAATGTTAATCAAATTCTTTATTCATTTATTCATCTATTTATTCATTTATTTATTCAACAAATGAACATTTATGAACAAACTTATGAAATAGTCTTCACGGTTCTGGAAGACTATTTTAAAGTCCGAGAAAACCAAAAACCGCGGGTGATATAAAACCTAAAAAAAAAGTTCGGCAATTGTTTCCTGAAACCAAAAAAACTGCTGATATAAAAAATAGCGATTTGAGAAAAAAAATATATTTGACACAGAATATTTTTTCAATAGCTCAGCGTAGATTAAATGAATACGAAAATCTTAGTTACGAATATTTGGTTATTAATTGTTTTATTTTCTATACAATATGTCTAATGAATAAACAAAAACAATCGTCGGCCCAAGTTTCTTTCTGTAAGTTTCCTCAGTCAATATATATTTTCGTAAGTTTCATCAATCATTTGATATTTAAGCATTTATGATTAAATAATGTAATGACTCAAATATAAGATATATTCTTATGTCCTAGTAGGACAGCTTTGCATAAATCTTCTTGAATTCTGCTTTTTTCACTAATTTTAATAAGTTCAAGAATAGATAAAAAAAAAGAATAAAATGTTTTGAGAACTTTAATTTCACCTAAACTTTTTCTCTTCTACAAGTATTTTTTTCTTGTGTTGCATTTTACACTCATAATAGAAATAGTAGAGTTTAAAAACGAATAAGACATAGAATAAAATGTTTCAAGTACTTCATTTTTTCTAAATTTTTCTCTACTGCAGGTATTTTGTTCTTATGTTGCATTTTACACTCATAACAATGATTTTTGTCCCATGCGCGCGCGAAGACGCCTTTATCGCGGCAACATTTTCGCGTCTACGAAGAAAGTCTTCGCGTTACTAGGCCGCGAAGAGTTTCCACAGAGACTCTTCGCGCAAGACTTGAGACAAAAAATATTATAAGCAACATGTACGACAAAGAACAGCTATTCGCGCGGCAGACCGAGGCTCAGCGCCTCGGTAGGGGCGAGTCCCGGCATTCCGCGCGAAGCTGTTCTTTTCGTACATGTTGCTTAATTTACTATGAATCATTTGTAAAAAGTGAAAAATAAGGCCATTTTCAGCATGCTGATCAAGGTGTCTGACTTGGCCCTATGAGCAAATCCAAAATTAACATCCACTTAGCATTTCAAAAAAATAAAAATTTTTGGACATTAGGCACACTCTTAGGATTTTTTCCTCAAGTTCTAGGTGTCAAAACAAGATGAAAAAATGGCGCGGCCCACCATGAAGCAGGTGGCGACATACTTTTTTAACTAAAAAAGAAGAAAATAAAAAATGAAAAAAAATCGAGTTCGTGAAACCCCCATTTTTTATTGCAGATTCGGATTCTTCATGAAAAAATAAAAAAATTTTATTCTTATATTTTTTTGTTTTGCACGATAGATGGCGCTGTAATTGCAATAGAACGATTTTTATCAATTATTTATTTCTTACGATTACAGCGACACCTATCCTAAAAAACCGAAAAATGATAAGAATAAAATCGTTTTATTTTTTCATAAGGGATCCGAATTTGTAATAAAAAATATGGGTTCAAAAAACTCTCATTTTTTTAATTTTCTATGGAACCACCCTTAATCAGGACAGGGTGTGAGGGGTGAAGGCCGAGTTTGATATGGTTGTATAAAGTTCGAAAAAGTATTAGGCAAATATTTTTTGCAAGTTGTGTGTCTTTTTGTACCAACTGTTCGTATTTCATTGGAAGAAAAAGGGCGATTAACTTAATTCACTCAAATTTCTTAGTCATAGTACTAAAATTGAGACACAGAAATATTTAAATATTTTGTTTTCGGTATTTGAATGACTTTGGTAGAACGTACAACACCCCATAATCGATCAAAAACGTAAAATTTGAAAGAAACCAAATTTGGAGTTACTTTTTACATGCTTTTTTATTGCTTTTTTGGCAAAAATCACTATAACTTGATTTAATTTTAAAAGTATGACGCCACTCGTTTCAAGGTGGGCCGCACCATTTTTCTATCTTGTTTTGACACCTAGATTGTGAGGAAAAAATCCCAAGAGTGTGCCTAATGTCCAAAAATTTTTATTTTTTTGAACCGCTAAGTGGATGTTAATTTTGGATTCGCTCATATCAGGCCTCATAGTACAAGGTCTCTTACACTGTAAAATTGCGCGATAAATGTCTAACTATTAATCTTACTTTATATTTGTTTTCTGCAAATTACGTTACAAAAATAAAGACATAGTCTATTTAGAATTTTTTTAATAATTTTCCCTCATCGATAATTGAGTTACACCAGGCGAAGCCGAGTACAACCTATGTGAACAGAGCCTACTTGCCCTTACTTGTATTCGCAGGGTGAAAAGTAAAAAATTTTTGCGCACGATTGTCAAATTTTTTGTATAGTCACAGAAATAACTTAAAACGAATAGGATAAAATTAAGTTTATTTAATGAACAAAAAATATAAAAATTCACTTATTTGTCACGCAACTCCATTCAAATATTTACAAGAGTGATCCTGTGCCATGTAATTGATGCAAGGAAAATTTTTTGAATAGATTCAAGATTAGTGTAATTGACATCAAACAACCTGATTAGCACTTTATTTAAGTCCTATTTTGATGGTTTACTAGGGCCAGTATAGAATTTTAGAATGTACCCAGGTGGAAATTTATGAACGGCGCAACGTTGAACCAACATTGGCGGCCGTATGCCGACATTCGGCAACCAATGTTGGTTCAGTACTGGCATGTAACGCGGGCATACTCTGGCCCGTTACTCGGCGCCCATTGTCGCAGCCAGTACTAGGTCAATTAGTAACCAATATTGGGCGTTGAACTGCGCAGTACTAAAAAATATTTCGACCAGTATTAAATAATTATTCACCCAGTTTCAAAACAAATTAGTATTTATTTATTCACATCTAATACGCGTATAAACGAAATACAAACAAATCAAAATAAACTTGCACTTTTTCTAAACAACATAACTTTGAATCATTTATGATGACACTTATTGTAATTTCACACGAACACACTTAGACACGTCACTTAAATCTAAATTGTAAACAGCAAACAGCTGAACCTATAAAAAATAATATGAAATTCTTAGTAAACTTATAGAATAATATAATTTGATTTTTTTAAAACTATATCAATTTTTGCCTATGGTCTACACGTGGGCCTGTTCTACGGCATCCTAACCTCACAATAGGAACTGCTGACTGAAAAACACATGTACTTTATTTTACTTTTGTAAACATCAATCTTAAATAGTTACTATTTAACGATGAAATGGAGAAATACAAACCTTTCAATTGTTGTTATGCAATTAAACAATAAAATCACGAACAATGACACACGTAATGCTAACACCGTCCGAAACACACCTCGAACTAGACACCCACGTGACCACGTGACTTGGCGTGTATAGATGGCGTGATACAGTAGAAGCATCGGCTTGAATAAAATGCCAGTACTGGCCCGATATTGGTTTTAGTATGAATAGCATGCAAAATCAAACGACGGTCAAGTATTGGCGCTCATAAAGTGCCACTACTGCCTCAGTACTATTATACGACATCTGGATGCCAGTGTTGAGTCGACATTGCGCCGTTCCTTAGTAACGGCGGAAAGATGAAATTTCTACTTGGGTAAGAGATTAGGCCGACGATTGTTTTTGTTTTCTCAATTAGACATGTTGTTAAGAAAATAAAACAATTAATAACCAAATATTTGTAACTAAGATTTTCGTATTCATTTGATCTAAGCTGAGTAGTTTTTCAAATCTCGTTTCTTTAATAAAAAGAAAAAGTGAACCGAAAAGTTGGTTAAAAGGACATGAATGGGTATTATGAAAGAAAAATTTCAGTTAATTCATGAATCATCAATGAAATAATGTTCTAAAAAACATTTAAAATTTTGAGGGAAGACCTTAGTACAGCATATAAGTTGAATTGAAGATTCGTAACCGCGTATTCGTTTCCATTTAAAAAACATTTACCTCGAAGGACACAACTTTGTGATAACTTTTTTGTGGATTCGTGATCTACATGTTCAAGTAGAGGAAATTTTGCAATAAAATTTTTTTTTGCAATAAAAATTGTAATATGTGTGTGTTATAAATTGAAAATACATTTTTGAAGTATTGCGAAAACGCATCAACCGCATGGAATGGTGTAACGCAAAAAATTTTCAATTATAGCCTATGTCTAATTTCGCGTTGCACGACTATGTTCGTATAATAATCTGAAACCTTGTTTGAAATAATTCGAATTATATTAATCATATTTGAAAATAGGTGTGTACAGAAAGAGGTTGGAGAGAGTATACGGGTGACAATGCTAGGATTAAAGATTGTTGGAATTTATGGTGGAGATCTGGAGGTCTTTCGATAGCTCATTATAAAACATTACTGCCATGGCAGGTAAATTGATGATTGTTCAATTTATACGACGTAATCCTTAACGTTTTTGAAAATCAATAGAATATTTTAATCACACTTGAGTTAACATTTACACTTAAGAATTTTTACAGTTTATGAATAGGATACCAAAAGGAAATTCTATATGCCGTAAAAATAATCTGGTGAGGCGTTTAAAATGTATGAAAAAAAATTTTGGCTCGGTCTATGATTTTAGGTACGAATCGTTGTTTTGTTAATTTATTTATCTTATTTATATTATCACTTTATTATATCAAAAATATAATTCTTAAATTCTGCGGTGTTTAGGAAAAACCAGTTAAGTGAGATTTGCAAAAGCGACAATTTTTCTGCAAAAATTGCGTGTATTTCTGAAAGTTTAGCCTTTGATTATGAGTTGTTTAATTCAATTTATAATTCGTACATAATTGACAGTAAATCGTCGCACTCATTACATTTTTTTCATATAAAAGGGGTTATCAAAATTTTACGAAGCCAAGCCTTCCTATTCACCACAGAATTATAATAATACCTGAACCATTCACGTTAACGTTTAATTTATTCAAAATTGAAAATTTCTAGCCCAGTTGGTTATAATTTACCGTCAGAGTATACAAAACTTGCCGCAGATTGCAGTCGTTTGGATAAAGATGATAGAATTTGGATTTGCAAACCAGTGGGACAGAGTCAAGGCAGAGGCATTTTTCTTTTCCGTGTTAGTTAATTATAACCAGCTCTGATATCATATCATACTAATATAATAATCATACTAATACATGTTTGTCTGTCTGTCTGTCTGTCTGTCTGACACTTTATAATTTTCTATTGACAACTTTTCAAAGAAATCCAATTAATCAGGCATATTTTTGTTGTTTTACTGATAATTTTTGGCTGAATAAAATTTCGAAAAATTGCAGAATAGTTTTTTACAAAATTTTTTCACGTAAACCAGGTTTTCTAATTGTTTGTTATTTTTCAAAAATAATCCTAACTCTACTCGAAGTAAGTTCTATGATTACCTACTTCCGTGCGTTTTTTTACTTCTTAGAAGTTTTTGACGAAGTTTCACGTGAATTATGTTCTGTTATTTTGTTTTTCTCCTAAAATGTTTTTCGAAAACAAAGTTAACGTAAATTATGTTTTCTGTTTTTTCCCACAATTACACAGATAGACATGTAAAAAAATACACTAAGATAAGCTCAGCTACTCATTGAATATAAATAAAATATAAAAAGAATTTCCTGTTTTTGCAGAAACTAAGCGACTTATCATATGATAACTTCGCAGTTGTTCAGAAGTATATTGAAAATCCTCTTCTTATAGGAGGGTACAAATTTGATCTCAGACTTTACGTCTGCGTACCGTCATACCGACCCCTGACTATCTATTTATACAGAGAAGGATTAGCAAGATTTGCAACTGAGAAATTTTCATTACAACATCTAAATGATCATTTTCGCCATTTAACAAATTGTTCACTTAACAAAATGGGCCCAGGCTATTCCGAGAAAAAAGAAAGAGTTGGTGCAGGTGATAAAGTGAAAAATAAACTTTAAAAAAATATCTTATGAAAATAGTACTATTTTATTATTTTCATCATTATTCACTGAACTAATTTGTTACGAAATACGTAATGTACAGGTTATTAGAGACATTTTGCATTCAAGGGCACAACATATTACCGACAAAAGTGGAAAATGATAGATAGAGTCTAATAATCATAATGTGAATGTAGAAAATAAAAATTGTATATTTTGTACCCAGGTACGAGAAGGGCCATTTCTCGAGTACGACTCCCAACCCGAGTTGCGGTGCTCGAAGGTAGCGAGGCGAAAAAAAGGACCTGAAAGCTTCGAAACGAGGGTTGAGAGTCAGTCTGAGAGATAATGTAACCCTTTGTTCGTGATGCGAACAACGATTTCAAATAATAAAAATAAGAAAAAATGAAAAATTTTTTCCTGACACCAACATTCAAAGCAAAACTTTTCGTGACTGATTTTGACCGTTCAAAGTACGATTTTTCGGACTAGACCTAGTGGCAAAAAAAGTGAAACTTTGACTCCGCTTCGGCCTAACCTTAAATTTCGCCCGAAAACGATGAAGTTAACTCGTTTAATGTGGGTGTCAGGAAAAATAAAGTGTGATTCTCGGCGTCAAAGTAAATTTTCTCTGGCGTGGAGTTAACAACTCGCTTTGGCTCGAATTGTCAACCCTACCTGCCAGAAAAAATCCACTTTGACGCCCAGCATTACCATGAGCTATTATATTAGAACCGAAAAGTGAAGAGTATCATTCTCTTTCGCTGCGCATGTCAAAAATTTGCTTTCGTCCGAGAAAAATTCTTTTCAACCGACGGATGAAAAAAAATTCATTCTATTTTTGCGCTGAGAAACGAGAAGACTCTTTAGCGAAGGTATGATAAAAAAAATATCAATACAGTGTGAAAAGTACTTTTTTTTTGTTTCGCGCACACAAGGCAGAAATGTACTATAACCTTCCGTGATGGGCGTCAAAAAAATTATACGAGCACGCGCGCCGTGTACTGACTACGCCGATTAGGTTTCAATTGTTTTCAACGGGGGTATACCAAACAAGCACTGTGAAAACAAAAAATATCAAAAACGAGAAAAAAGAGCAGGGTGAAATCGAACATTTGCAAATTCAATCATAGTATAAATGACAGACACTAAATTTGACGGTCAGAAAGATAAACAAAGATAAACGATCAAAAAGAACTGATTGGCCTGTAGTTCCCCGTACGATGGATTCAAAGATAATTTCCCTTCTTTATGGATGAGGTTAACGACGACTTTTCTCCATACTTCCGAGAAGTTGCCAGTATATAACGACCTACGAAACAGTGCGCAGAAAGTTGGCATGAGACTGATGTTTATACATAAATGAACGGCAAAATTCACACGCGACTCCGCTCTGTCGCGTTCGGCTTGCGATTTTGTTTAAACGTTCTGAACTGCGATTTTCAAAAGTGCGTTACCCAGTCGTATTCAAAACTCTGATAATTCGTGTTCAAGCGCGACTGGATAATGCATCTTTAGAAATTCTAGGTCCGGTTCAGAACACAAGCAAAATCACATACAAAACACATACCAAATCACAAGCTGATCGCGACAAAGTCGCGTTTAGACTTTGCTGTATGAATAAAGAGAGCTGAATAATTTTTGCAAGGCATTATTTCATTATTCGTTGATAGGGAAATTTCGATCAAACGAACTTACCGAGTAAAGTTCGCTCTTGATTATTTTGATGGTCTCGTCCGGATAAAGTGATACAATGTAGTAGCGTCATCGATGTGTTTTGACAAAAAGTTCAAATCTTCTCATTCAGAAAATGGCGCCACCATTGGTTCATTCGGGCCCCTGATTCTTTATTATTTGAAAACTTACGTGCAAATCTTGAGAATTTTTCTCTTCGGGTTGGAAAAAATGGAGTGGGCAGTTCATTCGGACGAAACCTTCAAAATAATTATGATTGAACTTTTCTTGGTAAGTTCGTTTAATCTATTATTTATTTAGAAGGTCTCGACCGGATGAATGAATACAATGAAGTTGTTTAAAGACAGATTTGAGACGTACATAATTGATTTTAATTGCTATATTATTCTCATCAATATAAATCGACTAATTTGAACCAGAAAAGAACATAGGACTTTCATAATGGATCATATTTTATTTATCTAAAGATAATACGGCATTGGAAGAAGCTCTAGGGTTGACAATCAGAACCAACTAGCCGCGCGATTAATTATACCTTACGCGATACCGTTTAGACACAAGCGTCTAACGAATCCAACGACCTATTGTCTCAGCTTTACCAGCTTTATGAGGTTGCTTTAATGATATAAAAAGTGAATTGCAATGTGTAGGACGTAACTCTTTTGTCCGAATCCAATAACATCTTAAAATTTTAACAATACTTAACGATTCGTTGTTTATAATAATAATAATAATAATAATAATAATAATAATAATAATAATAATAATAATAATAATAATAATAATAATAATAATAATAATGATAATGATAATGATAATGATGATGATAATGATAATGATGATAATAATATTAATAATAATAATAATATTAATAATAATAATAATAATAATAATAATTGTGACACTGAATTTCTCAAATGAATAAAATACAATAAAATGTTGAGCGCCAGGCTAAAACTTCTGCCAGAAATCATCAAATAAAACTGCAACCGACTTAAATAATGAGACTCTCCGTCGCTTTCGTCATGGGGTAAATCAGACAAGCACAGACACTTAAAATGATAACTCAAATAGCTCCAGGAGCGACTTAATTTATTGAACCAATCATCATTAATACAAAAATACCAAAATTGAGTGACTCATTCAAAAGCAAAAATTGCAAAAGAAAATCATTAATTCAAAATGACAGTGAAAACAGTATGAAACTCTGAAACTCTACCGAACAGTAAAAAGTCACAATTACACACTTCCAGAGTCTAGGGGTCAAAGAGACAGAAAACTCGCACATTTCTGAATTTATGATCGCGCCCCTACTCCGCGACCCCGGCTCGAGAACCGGAGACGAGTTTTGAATTCTCACCTTGGCTGATCGGCATTCGTCCTTGTTTCGCTCCTTTTCAGGGGCTGAAATTCAAAACATGAATGACGATGACGCCAGTATGCGTTAGCTGCAAAGGCAGGTGCTTATTTTTTGGCAATGATTATAATAAATTGATAATAGGACAGGCGATGCTACTCTAATTCGCACTGTGCCGGACTTTTGCTACAGGAGTGCCCTCCGTCGATCCTTGTCAAATGAGTTCGAACATAACCGACATCTGAAAGCGCTTAAATAAAACATTCTACTAATCGATCTTTATAATACGTGACCCCTTACTGTTCGTTCGAGAATTCAATGCAATAAAATATCATTACAAAACAATGTAACTGTCACTTATCAGGTTCTCGCTCTGAAAATAATCAAATAGTAAAAAAAAGAAAAAAAGCTTTTTGGCTGGACTCTGTGCCTAATGAAATATTAAAGGTCACATACACAATAACAATGATGATAATTATAATAATAATAATAATAATAATAATAATAGACGATATCATTAAATTAAATTAAATAATCAAATATTTCAATTTTACTATCACCGGCTCTGGATCCCAAACGTAATCGTACTTAGGTCGCAAAGGTTTGAGATTTACTACCCTTTTGCAGAATCTTTTTATTAACGAGTGATCTCCGATTTAGTTTTATGATCCAATGAAATAGCCGACTTTGTGGTATTTAAAGACGAATAAGAAGTCAGTTTGCAATTCTAAAGCGAGAAACAAGTAAGAATTTAGATGGTTGTATAATCAACGAATGTGAAATTGACAATTGGCAAAACAAGAAAATCCACGATTGTGACGGCCAATACGGTACCATTAGCATTTCTACCGCTTTATCGTCAACTATTTTACGCAAGACACAAGTGATAAAAATAAAAGGGGAAAAAGCATAAAATCGCAATTGAGTACAAAATCGTAAAAGCATTAACCACCCAAGAGTCTGGATCTGGAACCCAAGACACATAGAATGTGCATTTTCTATTTAACATCGTCGCATACAGATCAACATCAAATGGCCCAAATTCATTTTGGATAGTAACAAAAGCATCATTTGAGAGCGACCACTTGGTGTCTGCGTCTAATCTTTGCGACTCTCTGTCAGCGTGAATGTTCTCTGCTGAGGCGATATAGGACGAAAAAAGGACAACGTTTTTAGATTCACACCATTGTCAGACTTCTTTGGCAAGATATGAAAAATGCGGAAATGATATAAGGCCAAATCGGTTGGTATAGGATAGCGCCGTCGTGTTGTCAACTCACAACAGTACCGAACAGTAACGCAAATCGGCCGCGAAACATTTGACTCTCTGGCACTGTATGATGCCTGTAAGAAGGCGCCCTGTTCTTCCTCCAGACCGTCTCGCGTAGTAGTGCGTGCGAACTTCGCCATGGCTGGGGCCAGGTGATGTTCGTTCGTTGGCTTCTACTTTATGCGAGAAAACTCCCCCGCTGCATCTTCCTCTTCGTCCGCAATAGTTACCGTGCGATTACGATCTTGTTGTCCTAGGGATTACTTGGGATAAATGAACAACCCAAATAGACTTTTTCAACAGTATATTGAATAAAATGCAGTCGCGTGTACAATAGGTAATTAATTGATAGTTGAGTTCTAAGTTTCGCGGTGTCGCAGCGCGGCGGAGAATTGATCTAAGTTCCGTCAGCGGTATTAATTAGAAACTTGGAGCTCTTAATTACTTCAATCGGAGGACGATTCTGACGCAGGCGGTCGCCAGAGGCGAGCGCTCTATCAAAATGGGCCGAAAACGCTAAATTGTACTCTTGACGGGACACACGTGCAGAGTGTTTTTAGCATGAAACGCTACCAAACTGAAGAAATTCCGGTGCTCGATCATCAAAATGATGGTCGAGCTGCAAAGGCGATTTATGATATCAGTCAAATGACTGAAAGTTAGAATCGGCTTAGTTGTTTCAGACATTCGGCCGAAATCTGATGTTTAAATTAAATTAGAATAATAATAAAATTTGAATAATCATAAATGAATTGTTAATAATATTGCCGTGGAATAACAATCTTCTTCTGCTGACATAAAGATAAAAACTAATAGTGAATGTAAAGTAGGGCTGGAAAGTAAAAAGTCGGTTGTTTTCTTTCTTCGCCAGACATTCAAAAAAATGTCTGGGTCCACAAAAGGTAACACCCGGTTCACAACATCGGTTTGGAAGAACCGTCTCATGCTTTGTCCGCCTACCTGTCACGTTCTCGCTATCATTGCCATTCAGCAATACTGCCTTAACCGGTCGAACCGGGAGGGTCTGGATCGGCCGCGTGCGTCCTTCATACCTTAACCTGAATCGACGCCATGCGCTCAAGATGCATTAAAAGCGATTCCATCAGTGCAGAGTTGATTGCACCTGGTGCCGTCACCGGGGACGGAATTCATAAAGGCAGTGTGTATTCAGTTAATCGACGTTCACGATCCTTCCTGTGGCGTGGTCTATGCGCGCAGGATCGCGATTGACTTTTGTCGTGCTTATGCCTACGATCTGGCAATTTAAAACGATCTCGATACCTACTTCTACCCATTCCAGCAGATTAAGTCGAAAAAAAAGTTAGAAATCCCAATTAAAATGAAACAGAACTTTTTTGGAAGTTGTCTTCAACGCAACAGAAAACACAAGGAAGAATCACGGGCCAGAACGAACCATTCCAGAATTGTTTTTGGAAATAATTTTTTTTATTTGAATGTCCAAATAAAAAGTGAAGTCTGCAAAATACATGCACCGTTTATTCCTTATTATTGTGGTATTTACCATGGTAACAGGGAATGAACCGCGTCATGGGAATAAACAGTAGTTCTCTCCCGACAAATCATGGAAAAATTGCCGTTTTTGATGCACGTGTTATTAAAAGAATTATTAATATAGCTTGCATCGACCATTAGCACCACTACATCGGATATTAATTTTTCCCCATCAATCGTTGATGAGAGCTTGTCGACGCAGCTCATATTCTATCAACAAATGATGGAAAAACGTTGAATTTTGATGTCTTGCAAAATTTTTTGTCTTCCATTATTCATTGATGTAAAGACATGAGTCTTCAACATACTTTTGGCTGCCCCAAGTAAAAATTCATAGATGGCTCCATTTATGGGGCATAAATGGGCCTTAAATGTAACATTAATGTGACATATATGTTTGTTGATTTATATATGGGCCATTTATGGCTACATATATGGCACGTGTATGGTCCATAAATGGGTCAATCTATGGTCCATATATGACACATAAATGGAGCGCATGTAAAAAGTAGACATATATGTTTCATTTATGTCCCATAAATGTTCCTATTAATGCTAGGACCGTCCTGTAACGTCCACAACTTGTTGTTTTGTAGCTTGGTCTAATTCATTAAAGCGAATTGGCTTAGGGGATTAGTCTTCCGGCTCGCGCGCTCAAGGTTCGGTGTTCGGTTCCTACTCTGGATCATTTGTTCGAGACGAATTTCCAGTGTAATAAGACTGACAAAGAAACTTCACAAAGCAAAATTAGAACATTTTTAAAAATAAATATAAAAACAGTTACAAAAAAATGAAAAAAAGAAACATTAATGTCACATATATGTCTTATTTATGGCAACTTTTATGTCCCATAAATGGGACATAAATGGCTACATATAAGAGCCATTAATGGTGGCATAAATGGTTTCGTAATGATACCGTAAATGGGACATAAATTGTTCATATATGCCGCATTTATGTCCCATTCATGGTATCATTCCGAAACCATTTATGCCCCATTTATGGCTTATATATGTAGCCATTTATGTACCATAAATAGACCATAAATGTTACCATAAATAATGCATTTATGGGTCATTAATGAGGACATATATACCACATATATGGCATCCATATAAGACCCATATATGTCATCCATAAATGGTCCATAAATGCGAACATGTATAGATTTTTACTTGGGTGTATGTAGCTGCTGTCCGTTATTTACGCTATGCTGAAAATTTCAAATGTTTTAAGTTACATCGCTTCTTTCCATTTATCGTTTTTTATAATGTTTGTTTGCACAGTACTTGTTTGGTACCCTCCCTTATTAACTAATAAAGATAATATTACTGAAGATTAGAGATGAAAATTCGGATTTTTCCAATGATATTAATAGTTGAATTTAGTAATACAAAATGTTTCCGGGTAAAATAACTCGTATTTACATTAGTTTTAAAGCAAGAACTGTCGCTTGTGTACTTAGTACACGACGCGCTCCACGAAAGGTTAGGTATGATATATCAAACGAAAAGAAACATTTGACAAAACTGAAATGTTTTCAGGTTGCAAGTGGACTCTGCGACAATTAAGAAGATATTTTTCGCAATCTGGTTACTGCGATTGGTTGCTTTGGCAAAAGATCGTATGTTTAGTAAGTTTGACGATTTTGAGTCAGGCAGCTGGAATCCCTGACTCTTTAAACTGTTTCGAGTTTTTTGGTTTTGACGTTTTAGTAGATGGCAATTTAAAACCATGGCTTCTCGAGGTAGGTAATAATTTGACCCACGAAAACGCACGCAGGTTTGTGGGATTCTTCGATATTTTTAAAATCAATAAATTCGACATGATGGTGCTATCAGATATAGGCGAATATAAAGTTAACATCCACTAAGCAGTTAAAAAAATTAAAATTTTCAGACATTACACGCAGCCAAAAGTACGTTAAAGACTTGGGAGAATCTCAAACAAGAACTGTTAAAATAAACATTATCAAAAACGACAAATCCGAACGAGCAGTTTAAATTTAAACACTGTTAATTTCAAACATAGCGTGAAAAACGGACAGCAGCTATGACGATCACGGTACAAACAAACAACAAAAAGATGATCAGGTCAAAAAAAAGCGCTGTAAAATTAAAAACAATCAAGAAAAACAACAAATCATGACAAGCAGTGTAAAATCAAAATTTTGTAAATTCAAACATAGCGTGAAAAACAGACATAAAATATGATAATCACTGAAAAGATAAATAATAATGAAAAAATAGAAGTAATTTTATTTAATTGTAAAAATAAAAAAAATATAAATCTTCACGTGTAATAATACACAATGTAATGATAAACAATGATAGCGGCTATTGCCAACTTAAAATGATAAAAATCGCTGTACTGATATTGGGTACGTTTTTGTTGGCCTCAGAGGAAATTCTGACTGTCAGATTCTGACAGTGGTGCTCAATGGTCGTAGCGCGAATTTTGAATGAACAGTTGAAACTGTTCTGAAATTGTGTTAAAAAATTTGTTCTGATCAACGAACAAATAAAAAAACAATAACAAAGGACGCAAAATTAATCAATTTTGTTGGAAACTTTTTCCGACTAACAGACAAACGCAAAAAACAATAACAAAGAGCACAACATTAATCAATTTTGTTAGAATCTTTTTTTCCGTTGACAAACAAATGCAAAAAACAATAAAAAACACAAAATTAATCCATTTCATTGAAAAATTTTTCCGACTAAAAAACAAATGCAAAGAACAATAACAAAGAGCACAAAATGAATCGATTTTATTGAAAATTTTTTCCGAGTAACGAACAAATGCAAAAAACCACGAAGTAACAAACTCGATTACAATTTTGTGTTATTCTTTGTTATTATTTTTTGCATTTGATTGTTTCCAAGAAAATTGATGATTTTTGTGCTCTTTGTTATTGTTTTTGTATTTGTTTGTCAATCAGAACAAATTTTTTAACACAATTTTACAACAGTTTTATCTGTTCATTCAAAATTCGCGCCACTACCATTGAGCACCACTGTCAGAATCTGACAGTCAGAATTTTCTCTGAGGCCAACAAAAACGTACTCACTGTTCATCTTTTCAGTGATTATCACATTTTATGTCTGTTTTTCACACTATGTTTGAATTTACAAAATTTTGATTTTACAATGCTTGTCATGATATGTTGTTTTTGATTGTTTTTAATTTTACAGCGCTACTTTTCGACCTGATCATCTTTTTGTTGTTTGTTTTTACCGTGATCGTCATAGCTGCTGTCCGCTTTTCACGCTATGTTTAAAATTTACAATGTTTAAATTTGAACTGCTCGTTCGAATTTGTCGTTTTTGATAATGTTTATTTTTACAGTGCTTGTTTGGGATCCTTTCGAGACTTATGTCTTTACATCAACGAATGATAGGACGACAACATTTTTTGCAAGACATTAGAATTTGACGTTTTGATGGGAAACGTACAATATTCGATGCAGTGGCGTTACTAGTCGATGCGCGTTACATTATTATTTTCAATTATTGAACGCTCTACATAACCTGAAAATGTTTTTGTGGTTATACCAAGTACGACAACAGGCCTGATGACAGGAAAGAATTTTGCAGACTTGGTTTTTATTTGAACATTCATTTTTAAAAAAATTATTTTCAAAATTAAACTTTTCAGAAAATTATGCTAACTTGTTAAAGACAATGTTGCATTTATCAGCAGTTTAACCCTCCGCCGTTGAATCACCACAAATTGTCGTTAAAATGACAGTTCTCAATATGTGTTTGTGTCGACGAATCACAGCGCGAGAACTTTTCTGTTTCTTTCGTTTCGAGCGAGAAAAACGTCACGTGGTACAACAGCGCCGTTGCGGCGAACGTGTTTGTGCCCGTCTCGTGCCCTGCGCTTTCTCGTGTTTCTACCGCAATGGTTCGAAAAAATGCGAAAAAAAATGTCCCCCAAGTCAAAAAAAAACGTGGCAGGCCCAAGAAAAGCCAGGAAAATGTGTCGAAACGTAGCAGGACATCATCTCCAAATTCAAATCCGAATTTTATCAGTGAAAACAGTGCTGATGAAAACGGCAACGAACCTAGCAGTACAGAAAAGCACGATTGTTGCGGAGAAACACACGAGGTAATTTGTTCAAAAAATTGTACAAATAATTTTTTTTTCAAAGTTATATTTTTACTAAAGTCAAAATTACAGGTTATGTTCCAAAAAATAACAATAATAAAATCGTCAATTTTTTAACATTTGTTTTGAAATGTTGATTGTCTTATTAATAATAATAAATAAAATATAGAGATGCCTAAATGTGAAAACTTTATATTAAAAAAAAAATATTGTGTTTTAGGAAGCTGATTGGACTTCAAAAGTCCACCCTCACAATTTTGAACCTTTCGAGGAATTCGTAGGGTCGACTCACAATTTACCAGAAGATAGTGAGCCGATTGATTTTTTCAATGCGTTTTTTGATGATGACTTTTACGAATTTCTGACAACAGAAACCAATCGCTATGCCAAAGAGAAAGATAGCAACTTCCAAACAACTGTGGACGAAATGAGAGTCTATATAGGTAAATCCTACTCCAATATCATTTTATTATTTTTTGCAGATCTATTTTTTAAAAAAATAAAATTATATGCTATTTCGCAGGCATACTTATTCACATGGGCGTTGTTGTTCTCCCTTATGTCGAGTCTTATTTCCGGGACGACATAGCTGACTGCCGCATCATACGAGACAACATGAAACTTCACAGGTTCAAGCAAATGGAGAGGTTTTTTCACATGTGCGACAACAGTAAAAAAAGCGGAAGGAACCGAAGATTACGACCCTCTTTTTAAAGTTCGTCGTCTTTTAGACCTCATCAACGAAAATTCTCCATCCTTATTCAAGCCAGGACAGAAATTATCAATCGACGAAGCAATGTTTGCTTTTAAGGGACGGAACTACATGAAGCAGTATTCGCCAGACAAACCGACTAAGTGGGGGTTCAAGTTATAGACATTGGCAGATAGTTTATTTGGTTACGTGTTGCACTACGACGTTTATGCTGGGAAAAAGGAGGCTGTGAACGGTGATTGTTTGTTAGGAGAGCAAGTCGTTTTGAACCTGTGCCGGCCTTATTTTCATAAGTAGTACTGGATTTTTTTTGACAATTTTTATACTAGTGTCAAATTGATGCTAACACTGTTGACCTTTGGATTATACGCTTGCGGAACAGTGCGATTGAATAGGAAAGGGTTACCAAAAGAGCTGAAAGAACCAGGGGCTTTGAAACTGGCACCTCAGGAGGTGAAAACATTTCAAAAAGATCGGCTGACTTTAACGATCTGGCAAGACAAAAGAACAGTCTCTATCTTGTCAACCAACATCAACACCGGGGAAGTTGTCATCAAAGAGAGAGTTGCGAAAGGGAACCAGCGAACTACCATCCACCGTCCAGAAGTTGTGCAGGTGTACAACGAAGGTATAGGCGGTGTAGATTTGAGTGATCAGCACCGCTCATATTACCGAGTAGGTCATCGCTCGGTTAAATGGTGGAAAAGTATTGCCTTCAATCTCATCAGCGCCGTCATTGCCAACAGTTGGATTTTGTACAAACTGGCAAACAAATCCAAGCTTACAGACAAACAACTTTCGCAGCTGGAATTTCGCAAGTCACTTGTCAAGTCATTGTTGAAAAAAAAGGAACCCGAAGTTCGACCTGACGAAGCTCCAAACGAGATTTTTACAAACCCTATGGAGCACTACAAAACCATCGTCACTCTGCCGCATCCCCGAGTTTGCGTCCAGTGCAAACGAGCAAACCGTCGCACGCTTCAAGGCAAACCGCGAAAAAGTCGGTCGTTTTGCAATGTTTGCTCCGTTTGCCTGTGCCGAAACCAATGTTTCTTCGAATACCATGCTTCTAAGTCTTAAAGACTTTGTTTTTTAACTTCAAGTTCTGTTATTGCAGTTAAGACAAAACTTTATGAAGATGAAAAATATTTATTTATATATTTATGTATTTGTACTAAAAAGGTTTTGAATTTCACATATTTTTATAAGTTTAGAGACACTAGTAACTTTAAGAACTTTGAAGTTTATATAGAATACTTTCAAAAAAACAGACTGTATTATTTGTTATTGAAAAAAAAATATTTTTATTTTAAACAAAAAGCTGTTGGAATATAAAATATGTTTAAAAATGTTCGCAATTATAATCGAATAAAAATTTTGACAAAAAATTTAAATTTTTTTTTGTTTGAAATTGAAATTTTATTGAACCTCGGGCCCCGCAAGTCTTCGCACGGCGCTGCACTAGATCTGCCTCCTAGCTCACGTACGTACGCGTGAGTGAGTGAGTGGCTAGGTGGCGCTAGAGTCATCAACGGCAAAGGGTTAAAAATACTATTCATTTTAAAAATACTTTGATATAATGCAATAATTATTGATAAAGTTGTTACATAAAATACTTAAAAATAACACATGATCCTTGCTTGAGCTTTTGAAATATATAAGAGCTATAAGTTACGTTACAGCGAGTAATAAAGTAATATTAATTGCATTTAAAAAAAAATTTGTACATTTTTTTCAACATTACGTATATTGATATTAAAGGGAGAAACGAGGAAATAAATAGACTAATCGTAAAATGAAACGTTTATTATGAACTGTATACTGAAGATTTTGAATCCATCTTTTAGGAATGTATAATTTATCATTCTTTGCTTTTATCACGAAAGACACGTACGCATATTTCAATTTTTCGGCTGTAAGACATTCAATTCTCATGACATTTCCACCTCATAAGCTTGAAAATGTTCATCGTATCTAACCAAATCGGGAGGATCCCAAACAAGCACTGTAAAAATAAACAATATCAAACACGACAAATTAAAACGAGCAATTAAAATTTCAACATTGTGAATTTCAATCATAGCGTGAAAAATGGACAGCAGCTAAGACGTTCACGGTAAAAGCAAACAACAAAAAAGTGATCAGGTTAAAAAGTAGCGCTGTAAAATTAAACGGAATCAACAACAACAAATCATGACAAGCAGTGCAAAATAAAAATTTTGTAATTTTAAATATAGCGTAAATAACAGACATAAAATTAGATAATTAATGAAAAGATAAACAATAATAAAGGAAAAAAGTAATTTTATTTAATTATAAAAATAAAAAAAATATAAATCACTGATTGTGATAATACGCACTGTATTAATAAACAATTATGGCGGCTATTGCCAACTTAAAATAATAAAAATCGCTGTACTGATATTAGGAAAAAGTTTCAATTTTTGATTATTTAAGTTGTCATCAGCCGCCAATTTCGTTTTGGCACTGCCTTACTGAACAGTTCAGTAAAAATTTGTCTAGATCTGATATTTTTTATGCCAGCTTTTCTCGCCGTGTGATAGTGCTGCACCTTATTTTCTATAACAAACAACAATATCCTAAAAATTAAAAACTATTTGCTTTCGAATGCGATTTATTTTCCATACACTACTTTTCAAAATAGTGCAGCGAATCAAAAAGAAGGTAAAAATTTCGTCCAGCGACGATAGCTCAATGTTGAGTTTGACAGCGCCTTGAAGTCGGCGGCGACGCGTCAAAATCTCACGCGTTGAATTTAAGGTGCAATTAGTATTTGTTTAGACACACGTTTCACGCAACGCGTTGGTTGGAGCGTACGCGTAAAGTTAACGCATAAAGTTAGCTAAAGCTAACGCTAGCAAACTTGAAGGCGCTGTCAAACTCAACGCGGCGACGCGTCAAAATCTCACGCGTTGACTTTACGCGGACGATCCAACCAACGCGTTGCGTGAAACGCGTGTCGAAAAAAAAACACTAAATGCACCTTTAAGGGCCATTCACAATGAACGCTTCCGCATGCGGAAGACGCGCATACTGCAGCGCGATCTACCGGACGTTGAACGACGTCACGTGAGCGTTCTGCTGTGCATCAGGACGAACGCAAAACGCCAGTCAAAACTTTTTGTTCAACGGTCAACATTTTCTGCGCCGCTTTTTCCGTATTCTTTATCCTCCGCAATCCCAAAACTCCGCGTTTGCATTTTGCTAGTTAAGCTAACCCGTTGATTGCAAGTGGAATTACAGAAAAAAAAAGATTGATATAGCAGCGAAAACATTTACACGTTTAATTCAAAAAATGTTTTGCACAATTGATGTAATAAAAAATACTCGTAATAATTCTTAATTGAAAAAACCTTCGAATACAAACCTTTATGGGTAAATTGAGTAGTTAAATATACTAGTTGAAGAGTTATGGATACAGTTTTCCATGCGTTTTTTCTACGCATCAGTTTTCGAGCTGCGTTAACTAAAAGGTTACAAAATTTGAAACGCCGTACAGCAGAACGCGCGTCTTCCGCAGGCGGAAGCATTCATTGTGAATGGCCCCTTAGGGATCATTCACAGTGACTGCCTTCGCGCGCGCGAAACGCGCGTATTGCAGCGCGATCTGTCGGACGTTCGAAGGCAACATGAAAGCGTGCTGCCGCGTTGTTGAACGCACGCACAGTAATTTGATTAAAACTTTAGGCGTTGACGGACAACTTTGCGCACCAACCTGAATTTCGAATTATCGTAGTTACTAAATTGATTGCTTCATTTAATTTGACAAAAAAATCTAAACAGTTTAGCTGTTAATATTTACAGTAACAGACGCACATGCAGAAAGACGTTCTTCGAAAAGAACAGCGAAACTGTTAATATATTATATTTTATAATATTTCAAAATTTATAATTTCACCAATACCGCGCGATATTATAATTCGAACACCAACTTTATACAGTTTTTGAATGAGCGGGTGGGCGGCAAAAAAGTTTTTATCAAACTAGATAGCTTATTTTGATTAATTTAAAGTGAAAAGATCGCACATAGATATTCAGGAATTTTTAATATTTAAATTTGTTAAAATCGTATTGACTCTTTGCAAATTTGTATTCTTGTAAATTAAAACAAATTTGTATATTGTTACGTCAATCCATTTTTCTAGACGAAATTCTAGAAATTTTTTGTGAAGTAAATTTTTAACAGAAGAAGTATATTTTACTCCAACGGTGGAAAAAATTTAATCTTGACATTTTGCGAAGAATATGCTATTTTAAACTCTCCTCAAAAACGCTATTTCAAATCTGGTCGCGAAACACACTCAATACTAAATTACATTTTTAATCAAAAGCTGATGTTTTTATTCGATTTCTTATGTTAGTATTCTCAAAAATTAAACAATAAAAAAAAACAAAATAGAAATAGCAATCCGAAGAAATTTTTCACGAATGTTCGAGAACATGATCCTCTTTTTCGATGACATTTCTTGTTTGTTATACATTATGTAATCTTGTTATTACACAATGTAAGAAAACAGAAAAGTCGATAATCTCTCAGAAAAACAAAACGAAAAAACATTTCTAAGTTTGCGATTCGATATCATTAATTTCTTGACTTAAAAAGAAATTAAGAAAAACCCGCGTTCCGAAATTAGCCAATCAGGAAAGAGGAACGAAAGTGAAGTTGGCTGCTTTCGATTCGATTCGATACAGTAGCCAATTCACGAGGTCATGGACTTTTTCTCCGTGGGATTACTGCGCGTGCGTGCAACGGCGCGGCAGCACGCTTACATGTTGCCTTCCGACGTCCGGCAGATCGCGCTGCAATACGAGCGTATTGCGCGCGCGAAGGCAGTCACTGTGAATGATCCCTTACGCGGACGCTCCAAGCAACGCGTTAACTTTACGCGTACGCTCTAACCAACGCGTTGCGTAAAACGCGTCCCGAGTTGTTATTTTTTTGTGATTAGAATGGTATCAGACGTACTCATTCTTTTGTTCTTTGAAAGGACGAACCTTCTTAGGGGCCATTCACAATGAATGCTTCCGCCTGCGGAAGACGCGCGTTCTGCTGTACGGCGTTTCGCATCATATAGAAATGTGTGCGCGTATATAAACGCGCATTACTACGCACGTCAAATTTCATAACCTTTTAGTTAACGCAGCTCGAAAACTGATGCGTAGAAAAAACGCATGGAAAACTGTATCCATAACTCTTCAACTAGTATATTTAACTACTCAATTTACCCATAAAGGTTTGTATTCGAAGGTTTTTTCAATTAAGAATTATTACGAGTATTTTTTATTACATCAATTGTGCAAAACATTTTTTGAATTAAACGTGTAAATGTTTTCGCTGCTATATCAATCTTTTTTTTTCTGTAATTCCACTTGCAATCAACGGGTTAGCTTAACTAGCAAAATGCAAACGCGGAGTTTTAGGTTTGCGGAGGATAAAGAATACGGAAAAAGCGGCGCAGAAAATGTTGACCGTTGAACAAAAAGTTTTGACTGGCGTTTTGCGTGCGTCCTGATGCACAGCAGAACGCTCACGTGACGTCGTTCAACGTCCGGTAGATCGCGCTGCAGTATGCGCGTCTTGGGTCATAGCCATTTTCCTACAACTCAGTTTCCTACGACCTAACTTCACGCTGTCAGTTTCGGAACGCTTTTTTTTCAGGAGTTGGATGCACTGACGAACAATTTTGAAATAATTATTTTCAAATCAGGTGGGGAATCCAAACAAGGTTTGAAATTTCTAAAAAGATGTCAAAATAAATAAAACGCAGCACCAGAATTGAAAAAAATACATTTCAATGATAATGTACGACAAAACGAGTAAGAATAAATGAACAAATGAAAAAAAATTAATGGAAAACAGTTATGTTTGTTTACAAAGTCTGTTCGTTTTATAATTATTGTATTTCTACACCCGACTTTTACGCTCAAAATTAAAACTTTCAAAATTAAATTACAAAATTTGCGTTTGTCAACATTGTTGTTTTAACATACAATTTTTTTTAAATTTGAGTTTTAAAACTCAAATTTTGTACTTCAGATGCTTTATATTGTACACATCATTTTATTATGCATAATTGTCAACATTTTTTTGTGTAAAATAAATAATCTTTCATGAATGAGAAGTAACCACAACGATAAATGAAAAATGTAAATAATCTATAATTTTATTTTTAATATACAATTCATTTTTTTACATTTAAGTTTGCTTAGAGAATTGTAGATGAAAAAAAATGACAAACGTAAGAAAACACAAATTTTTTTATTGAATTTCATTTGTTTATTATTTGCTGTGCAACTTCGGTGTAAAAATACAACAATTATAAAACAAACAGACATATGCTAACAAACTACAACGCTTTTCATTCATTCATTTTATTTCCTTTGTTATTTACTCGATTTCTTGATTAATTTTCATTAACGCTTTAGAGTGTACATTTGAATGTTCTTCGTACATTTTATATATTCAATACTAAAAAACTTTTAAATGCTTTTTAGTAAGTCGTAGCTCTAAATTGTAAAGTTTTTTATGAACATATTTAATAACAGTTTTAATCTGAAAATTAGACAAAAACTCAAATATAAAAATATACAAAGAGGTAAAAAGTTGATTGATTTGGTTCAAACTTTTCCAGGAAAATAAAAAACATCGACAATATAAAGAGCACTGAACTAGTACGTTTTGTTGAAAATTTTTCAGTCAGTTTTGAATTTTTCTACAAAACTGACTAGTTTTGTGGCTTTTGTTATAATTTTTTGCTTTTGACTTTTCTTTAATTTTTTACAAAATTTGCCAGTTATGATTTTTTCTTTATATTATGTGGCATAGTTTTAGCATTTGTTTATTATAAATTTCTGTTAAAAATTTAACTAGTTTTTCATCCATTGTTATATTTTCTTATCAGTTTTTTACAATTATTTGGTCAAGTACAGTTTTGCATGAACGAAATTCATGAAAAATTAAAAGTGAACTTAAAATCAAATATACAGCTCAAAATTTCCAGAAGATTGCAAATACACATGACATCCTTTCATCTCTGGCAATGCGTTATATTTATTTTGACATCTTTGCTGTCAATTTAAAATTTTCAAACCATGTTTGGATTCCCCACCTAATTTGAAAAAAATGATTTCAAAATTGTTCGTCAGTGCATCCAACTCCTGAAAAAAAAGCGTTCCGAAACTGACAGCGTGAAGTTAGGGTGTAGGAAACTGGCTTGTAGGAAAATGGCTATGACCCCGCGTCTTCCGTATGCGGAAGCATTCATTGTGAATGGCCCCTTAGACTCTGAGTATGTCCGCCGATGGTATCCGAATTTCATATACGAGTCTTAGATGTCCTCAAAACGCCTTTAGATGTGATCTGAAGACTTTCGTCGATTTTTCACGGTCGCTTTCTTAGAACTCATGACTAATTATAATTTTTTGACCAACAATATTTTCATATGGTAAGAATCAAATATAATGAACATTCAATGTTCATTGGTTCAAAGCAAATTTATTAGAACTTATTATTCTTCGTAGTTATATCTTCCAATTTAAAACACGAAAATGCCCA
This sequence comes from Telenomus remus, assembly GCA_020615435.1. NCBI lineage: Eukaryota > Metazoa > Arthropoda > Insecta > Hymenoptera > Scelionidae > Telenomus > Telenomus remus. The sequence goes on from CM036336.1 coordinate 6,542,215, forward strand.
TAGCGGTCCTAATACTTCATCCGGTAAATGTATAAGAGTTGGTGATAATTAACACAGCAAAATTTAAGATCATATAAGTTTGAAAACTGTTTTACAAAATTAGTTTAAAGTGAACGCGATTTCATGATCATCTGAGAAGAAATTCGGTTGCAATTCAGCAATGTTATGCCAGAAACGAGTAATAAAATGTGTTCAAAATATGCATCAGGCATTACACCAGAAAAAAACTGGAATCGCATAATAAAAAAATCCGTAATTCGGAAGCTTTCCAATGTACCAGGTCATCGGTCGATCGTATCACTTCTTTTCGTTTCAGTATACTAAAAATTGTTTCACTTTTTGAATATCTTATGTCCATTTTCAATTTTATTTTAAATAAAATAAAAATAGTCGAGCGATCATTAGTATAGATTTATTTCAATCCAAAGTCTTTATAATTTTCAAGATTGATTTTATTTACAAAATTAAAGTTTGTAATAAATTATTGGTATGGTATTAAACAGCTTTTCAAAGAGTTAACTTCATTTAATCTCGAATCTTAAAATTCATGGAAAAGTATAAACTCAACATTGCTGTTTAATTATTTTTCGACGACTAAGCTAGAGAGAGTATGAACGTTAAAAAGGTTTCGAATTGGAGCAGCGGCTCACCGGCCCCCGTAGCTCAGGAAGTTAAGTGCCCCTTCGTTCTTAGATTTAAGATAGTTAGGTAGTTAGTATTTAGGTTTCGAATCCCAGCGAATACAATTTTTCAGCAACTCGATCCGCTCAGCATTCCTTAAACTCTATAACTACTGTTACATGCATTTTTACAGGTACTCTAATGTGAAAACGACAACATGAGAGTGAAAACCAAGTGAAAATAAGTGAAATGATCTGTTTGAAAGAAATTTGAAATCATTTTTTAGATTTTTTATATATTTTTTCTTGATTAATTATGCCTAAACAATAATTGGTGAAAATTTTTTGATGTAATTATTTTAGATAATTTCAATGAATAATTTCAAAGCCGAACTGATTGGGGATGTAAATCGAGAAATTTAATCGACCTAAAACCATTTGAAAACCATTCGTTTTCAAATATTGTATTACAGTATCAAAAGGTGATCATATGTACTGAAAAAATGAAAAGTCTGTACATCAGAGGGTATTTTGAGAAATTCTAAACAATGGAAATTGCATTTAACCGTTGGTATCCGGACGACCCCAGATGTACTCTTTGCAGGGAAAAAAATCTGACCAAAAAAATTCGACTCCTGGGCGTCTAAAAAAAAAACAAATTCACCTTTAGTCGTTACTAACGGACGCGGCGCGCATCGACCAGTAATGCCACCCTATTGAATATTGATTTTTTCCTATCAATCGTTGATGGGAGCGCGCCGACGCTGTTCACGTTAATAGTCTTGCAAAAAATTTTGTCGTCCTATCATTCGTTGATTTAAAGACATCAGTCTTTAACGTACTTTGAGCTGTGTGTAGGCACACTCTTGGAATTTATTTCTCAGGTTCTAGGTGTCTAAACAAGATCGAAAAATGGTGCGGCCAACCTTGAAACAGGTGGAGACGTACCTTTTTCATTAAAAAAGAAGAAAATAAAAAATGAAAAAAGTATCTGTTTGTGAAACCCCCATTTCTTATTGCAGATTAAGATTCTTCAAAAAAAATCAGAAGATTTTATTCCCATCTTTTTTTATTTTGCGCGATAGATGGAGCTGTAATCGCAAGAAAGCGATTTTTCAATTATTTTTTCCTACGTCTATTCTAAAAACAGAAAAATGATGAGAATGATATCGTTTGATTTTTAATAAGGAATCCGAATCTGTGATCAAAAATAGGAGTTCCAGAAACTCTCATATTTCTAACTTTCTATGGAATCAACCCTAGTAAAAATTGTTGTGTAACTGTAACTGTGTAACCCAAGAACGAAAATTGACTCTGAATAAAAAAACGGACTTTCAGTTTTGATGCAACTTCTATTTGAAAACGAAATACTACCTTGATTTGTCAAAAAACAACAGGACAGAACGAAAAAGTTGTACAGGAATGGATTAATCTGCTAGATGGCCTGTTTGAAGTATCAAAAAGTTATTTTATTAACACAGCAAGACGGAGACAAGCTTTTGTTGACAATTTTGGATTGACAATATGGCGGACGGTTAAGATTCTAAGAATTGAATTGAGACTTGGCGCATATTTATGTTCGGAAATGGCGAGTGATTTGAAAAAAAAAAAATAATTGTGGAGGGTTCGGCGAGGAATAATCCCGAACAAGCACTGTAAAAATAAACATTATCAAAAACGACAAATTCGAACGAGCAGTTTGAATTTAAACATTGTTAATTTCAAACATAGCGTGAAAAACGGACAGCAGCTACGACGATCGCGGTAAAAACAAACAACAAAAAGATGATCAGGTCAAAAAGTAGCGCTGTAAAATTAAAAACAATCAAGAAAAACAACAAATCATGACAAGCAGTGTAAAATCAAAATTTTGTAAATTCAAACATAGCGTGAAAAACAGACATAAAATATGATAATCACTGAAAAGATAAACAATGATAAAAAAATAAAAGTAATTTTATTTAATTATAAAAAGAAAAAAATATAAATCTTTACGTGTAATAATACGCACTGTAATAATAAACACTGATGGCGGCTATTGCCAACTTAAAATGATAAAAATTGCTGTACTGATATTGGGAAAAAGTTTTTATTTTTGCTCATTTAAGTTGTCATCAGCCGTCATCTTCTTAAGTTCTTAAAACATTGTATTCTATTTTTTATCTATTTCTAAGCTTATTAAAATTAGTGAAGAAAGCAGAATTTAAGCAGGTTTATGCAAAGCTGTCCTACTAGAACATAAAAATATATCTTATATTTGAGTAACTACATTATTATCATAAATATTTACATTATTATTATCTACATTATTATAATCATAAATGCTTAAAAATAAAATGATTGTTGAAATATACGAAAATATAAATTGACTGAAGAAACTTACAGAAAGAAAATTGGGCCGACGATTGTTTTTGTTTTCTCAGGAGACATATTGTTTAGAAAATTAAACAATTAATAACCAAATATTCGTAACTAAGATTTTCGTATTCATTTATTCTAGGCAGAGACATTGAAGAAATATTCTGTGTAAAATATATTTTTTCTCTTAAATCGGTATTTTTTTTTATATTAGCAGTTTTTTTTGGTTCCGAAAAGCAATCGCCGAACCCTTTACAATTATTTTTTGCGGGTTTTATATTACCTGCCTTTTTTGGTTTTCTCGGAATTTGAAATACTCGTCCATAACCATGAAAATTAATTTATAAGTTTGTTCATAAATGGTCATTAGATAATGAAAGTTAACAATAAAAAATCATAAAGAATTTGACTTACATTTTTTTATGAAATTGCATTTGTTAACAAAAGTTTGTATATCAAAATGAAATTGATAACGAACATTTGTTTATGAAAAATGCAATTGTCAACTAACTTCGTTATTCGAACCCTTGTAAAAATGATCATATATTGACAATACATTGAAAATCTATTGACCATACAATACAAACCATATATAATCTATCAACCATACATTAGTAATATATTGACCATATACTAACAATATATTGCCAATATATGGACAATCTATTGACACTATATAGACAGTATATTGACCATACATGAACAATGTAAAATAATTTTACTCTAGCACGAGAATCGATCCCAGGCCCTTGAGGTTATCAGTCCGCGTCGTTGTCCACTGCTCCATCTGCTTCGATAAATTCTTCTATCGAAATAAGCTACATACTTAATGACTATTTTTTATTGGAAATAGTTTAATGTGAATGACTTTTTGTCAATAATACTTTCTATAATGTTATTTTGTTATAAATCTTCAAATTTTTTAACCAAATCCAAAAATTTATTTATAAATTTATCCATACTTTTTGAAGTAAGAACTATGATAAACTATAAGGATCTATATATTCTATAGAAAATCAATATATCTAATCTTTTTGAATGATTTAATCTTTTGTTACTAAAAAATTCATTGAAATTATTACCAAATCACTATTAACAATTGTGTATTGTAAATCACAAGCTTCTATTCGTAGAAGATAGACTTTTCACAAGATCGGTGAAATTGAATGTTTTGTTATAAAAAAGTTATTAAATATTAGAAAAAAGTTTTAGAGTATTTAAAACAACAATATTTGTTTAACAAAGAAATAACAAAGAAATTAACAATGTATGGCAAAGAAAGAAATTTTGATTTTCATACATATATTGTCAATATATTGTTTGTAAAAAATCATACATTGCCAATACATTGCTGTAAATCAAATTACATCGTATAGTATGGTTAATACATTGTTTGAAAATAATACATTGTCCATATATGGGCAATATATTGTTCATATATTGTTAATATATTGTTCATATATTGTTAATATATCGGCAATATATTGTCAATATATTAACTATGTATGGTCAATATAGGGACAATATATTATTTCGTGAATGATATAGGGACAATATATTATTTCGTGAATAATATAGGGACAATATATTATTTTGTGAATAATATATTGTCAATATATTATTCTTAATATATTATTCTTATATGGACAAAATATGGATCTTTTTACAAGGGAAGGTGTAATAGTTTATAAACATTTGTTCACATTTGTTCATGAAATTGCATTCGTTTACTAACGTTTGTTTATAAAATTGCATTTGTAAACTAATATTTCTTCATAAATATGCAATTGTTAACAAACATTTGTTCATAAACATTCGATTCTTAACTAACATTTGTTTATAAGCGATTGATTTTGAACTCACATTTGTTCATAAACATTCGACTGTTAACTAACATTCGTTTAAGAACATTTAATTGTTAACTAACGTTTTTTTATGAATTTGTGATTGTTAACTAACATTTGCTTATAAACATTCGATTTTTAAGTAACATTCGTTTACAAACATGTGATTGTTAACTTAAATTTGTACATACAAATTTGATTGTTAACTAAAATAAAATTTCCTTATAAACATTTGATTGTTAACTAAAATAAAAATTTTTTATAAACATTTGATTGTTAACTAACATTTGTTTATAAACATTTGATTGTTAACTAACATTTGTTTATAAACATTTAATTGTTAACTAACATTTGTTTATAAACATATGATTGTTAACTAACGTTTGTTTATAGACATTTGATTGTTAACTAACATTTGTTTATAAACGTTTGATTGTTAACTAACATTTGTTTATAAACGTTTGATTGTTAACTAACATTTGTTTATGAACATAAGGTTGTCAGCCCACTTTTGTTTATAAACATTTTATTGTTAACTGACATTTGTTTATAGAAAGCGCAACTGTTAACTGATAAAAATCCAATTGTTAACAAACATTTGTTCATGAACATTCGATTGTTAACTAACATTTCTTTATAAGCAATTGATTTTGAACTCACATTTGTTTATAAACATCCGACTGTTAATTAACATTTGTTTATAGAAAGCGCAACTGTTAACTGATAAATATCCAATTGTTAACAAACCTTTTTATAAAATCCAATTGTTATCTATCGTTCGTTTATAAAAAAGCATTCGTTCAATAACATTTGTTTATAAAAATAGTATTTGTTAAAAACATTTGATTATAAAAAATGCATTCGTTAACTAACATTTGTTTTTGAGTAACAAGTTATTCGTTGTTTTTTATGATTGAATGAAAACAAATAATATTATCATCATTCAATTCATTCCTTTGTTTAACAATTTACTAATTTTGCACTAACTTTTGCTAATTTTTTCATAAATAATTGAATTGTTTATCTGCACCACTACTAGTTTTTTTAAATTGTTTTTAATTTTATGTGTAATAGCATATGAAAGGCATTAGATAAATGAAAATTAAGTTACACAGTGTCTATATTAGTCCAAGAGCTCGTGTCGCGGAATCGTGTATGACTTGAAAACTTTTTCTAAACGTTGACAAATATAGTACTGCTAGCCCTACAGTCATCTACGTAAGTCTGCCAGCATACGCCTGTACATAGTTGGCGCTGTATAATTTTAAAGTAGATAGAAAATAAAAAAAAATGCTGACGTGAAAACAGCTAAAAAATTGTCAACATTTACGTTTTAAATATTACATTCGAACTATACTAGTCTGCCAACTATTTCATGGAACATTTACAGTCTGCCTCGGGAACACATACATTAGAAACCAATAAATCGTCAGTAAATCAGTTTAACTCATTTTTTTTCACTTTTATCATGAAGAATTGCAAAATACATCATTTTGTACACTTGGTAATTTAAAATGACGTGAAAAAAATAGACTTTGACAAGCTCAACGTTGGCCTCAAATAACGCGAAAAAAAATACGAATAAGCTAAGTAAGTCTTAATTTTATCAGTCTCAACAATCACGGTTTAAGAATGTTGTAAAATAAACAAAAAAAACGAAAAACAAACTACCAAAGTCATTCAAATACCGAAAACGAAATATCAAAATATTTCTGTGTCTCAACTTTAGTACTATGACTAAGAAATTTGAGTAAATTAAGTTAATCGCTCTTTTTCTTCCAATAAAATACGAACAGTTGGTACAAAAAGACACACAACTTGCAAAAAATATTTGTCTAATATTTTTTCAAACTTTATACAACCATATCAAACTCGACCTTCACCCCTCACTCTCTGTCCGGATGAGGGTGGTTCCATAGAAAATTAAAAAAATAAGAGTTTTTTAAATCCATATTTTTTATTACAGATTCGGATTCCTTATGAAAAAATAAAACGATTTTATTCTTATCATTTTTCAATTTTTTAGGATAGATGTCGCTGTAATCGTAAAAAATAAATAATTAATAAAAATCGTACTCTTGCAATTACAGCGCCATCTATCGTGCAAAACAAAAAGAATATAAGAATAAAATCTTTTTATTTTTTTATGAAGAATCCGAATCTGCAATAAAAAATGAGGGTTTCACAAACTCGATTTTTTTTCCATTTTTTATTTTCTTTCTTTTTAATGAAAAAAGTATGTCGCCACCTGTTTCAAGGTGGGCCGCACCATTTTTTCATCTTGTTTTGTCACCTAGAACCTGAAATAAAAATTCTAAGAGTGGGCCTAATGTCCAAAAATTTTTATTTTTTTGAACCGATAAGTGGATGTTAATTTTGGATTTGCTCATATGCAAGAGACTATATTTAAATAGACTATATTTAAAAAAGTAGTCAAATCATTACTTAACTACTAAATCGTAAGGCAGACTGAAAGTAGCCCACAAAATAGGCGGCAGACTGTTATTTTTTTTGTTTAACGTTCAAACCAACATTTCCGCAATTTTTTACATCTTTTCACGTTAATATTTTTTTTATTTCATTAACTTCTGAAATGTACAGCGCCATCTATATCCAAAGTCTCACCGGCAGACTGTTGTGATCGTTTCAGGACTATGCAAAATTTACTTATCGAGGTGTAGAAAAAGTTTTCACGTCCCACACGATCAGTGACGCCAGCTCTTGGACTATATATATCGGTTAGGAAAAAACGTTAGGAAAAATTTTTTCACACTTCGAAAGTAAAAAATCGATATAACTCAAAAAATTTCATTAATTTTTCCCGGGAAAAAATTTTCTCTTTTAGAACATTTATCGACACGATTTTTAGTCACTTTAATTTCCAAATAATAACGCGTTAAGTATTTTTCATTAATAATTTAATTTTTATATATGACGCTTTTTGAGTTGGTCGGAGTAAATAAGTAGTTCGGTAGTCTTCGAAAGTTCGGTAGTCTCCGATCGGGTTTGCTTAAATCGGGAAAACATTTGCCGTCGTCGTTCTACCGAACGACTTGATAGTTCGGTAGTCTTCGATAGTTCGGTAGTCTCCGATCGGGTTAGCTTAAATCGGGAAAACAATCGCCGTCGTCGTTCTACCGAACGACTTGATTGATTGCGAAACTTACCCTTATGTTGGCTTTCATTTTATCGCCGCCTGATTCGGCAGATTTATGAAAATAAAGCAAGAAATTTTCAGATCCTTTTTCAGGACATGACTTTCTAAAAACAATACTGCTGGAAATGCCTCGTTCCTATATGGAATTTGAACTCTCAAAAGATCTGCCTATTCCCTCTTTTAGGAGACTGGACTGTCGACAATGAGAAAGGACCAAGCCTGATTTCACCTAAAAATTTGCGGAATTTATTGTAATAATTGTTTAAACTAATTGCGAGAAATACCGTTGGCCACCTAGCGGATTAATGCTATTTTGTCACTCTTATTGCGAGAAAGAAATGCGCTACCCAGCGGAGAGTCAATTTTCTAACCTTAAAATCTATTTTTAGACATAACCTATAAATTTGTTCAACTTGTTTTGCCATCATCTTAGATTTTTACAGTTTAAAATTCTGAAAATAACTTATAAAAATGTTCTAAACAGTTTTATAAACAATTTGAATTGTTCACAATCATATTCACTCGATAATCAATTCATTATTTAATCTTTAAATTTGAATATGGGCGCCGCAGTCGCCATCTTTGTTTACCGCTGTCTGACAATTTGAGGTTATGTTCGATATTTTTCAGTCGTGTTCGGTTCTTGCTCCGGTTTATTGACAAGTTTTCTAGGTAAGTTCGATGTGTTTGTGTGTATGTGTGTGTGAATAATTTGTTTGTGTTATTTATTTTTTAACAATTGTTTGTTCTTTTTATTTAATAATAATAATGATGTTTACTGCCCATATTCAAAAATTATACATACAAATGTAAAAAGATACACAAAACAATATATACAAAATATACTAATACATATACAAAAATTCTGAGCAAACGGTGACGACTCATGGGATAGCGTGATTTTCAGTCAAAACCTCAAACGTAAAGAGACAGAGTTTGCATATATGATCCGATTCAGAAGACCTTAACATTTGCAAAGAAGCGTCACACGTCACATGCCGCTTTTTCACAGAATGACCCCCAGCGCATAAACATGTCCATGTCAAAATAGCCCAAAAGAGATAGAACAGTAAAATTAAATAGTGCAATAGATAGGAAGTCTTTCAGCATTGCACGAAAATGAAAAGAGTGACAGTTTTTTATGGCAGCAGGCAGTTTGTTATAGAAGTGCGATGCTAGATAAGAAAAGGCTGTTCCGAATTTAGACGTGCGATGGACAGATGTAATCAGCAGCGTCGAGGCAAATCTAATGTCTAGGCGCTGCTAATGACGTCTGTCGGCAGACAGCAACAAACGTTGTCAGAGTTAAGTTGGCTGGCCTGTGCGAAGAATGGAGTGAACCAGCACACACAGATGGAATTCGAAGCGCTGTTTCATTGTTAGCCAGCCTAATTGATCTCTCAAAGGGGTGACGTGGGTCAACCGGTTGCAATTGAAGATAAACCTGAGACAGTGGTTTTGGACAACCTGGACACAGTGTTGATCCTTAGCATCCAACGTAGGGTAGTAAACTGTGTCACAATACTCAAAAAGAGAGAGAACAAGAGAGGTGCACAGTGTTGTCTTCGAGCTGCGTGATAGTTTGGTCTGCAAATGGTATAAGGACCGCATTCGGAGGTACGAGGCTTGACACTTAGCAGACGCTTGCTTCGTGAACTTCCATTTGCCGTCGAAGACTACACCTAGGTTCTTGGAGTAATCAACTCATTGGATAGACGCATCGTTTACCAGAAGTTGGAAGTTGTCTAGGTTCATCCCACTCAACCTGTCAGTTGGATCGACGACTAGAAACACCGACTTGCTGGCATTGAGTAGCAGTCCATTCGCTGCTGCTCATGTGCTGATTTTCCCAAGGTCCTCGTTAACTTTACCACATGCGACGACAAGGTTATTTGGACGAAACGAGAAAACAAGTTGGGTATCATCTGCATACATCTTCGCCTTCGAATGTAGGTCAAGATCTAGCAAATCAGCAACTAAAATATTGAAGCACGTTTGACCTAGGATGGAACCTTGTGGAACGCCGCGAGTTAACATCCTTCTATCAGAAACTAGGCAAGATGTTTCAGTGTTAAGGATATTGGATTGAGATCTATCATGCAAATAAGATCTGAACCAGTTCGTAGATCTTTCACCGAAGTTGAAGGCCCTAAGCTTGTGCGAAAAAAGGTCATGCGATAGCGTATCAATTGCTTTGGAAAAATCCAACAGCCGTAGGATTAACACCAGACCCCTGTCGTATGCCGATAAGGCGTCATCGGCTACGAGGCTAAGCGCGGTGGTAGTGCTATGGTGTGATCGAAAGCCGGATTGGTAGCCTGGAAGAAGATGGTAGACGTCCAGGAACTTTTGCACTTGGTTTCGCACAAGCTTCTCGGAAATCTTCGACAGAAATGATATCAGGGTGATAGGGCGCAAGTCAGCTAGTGTTTTCGGGCTAAAGATCTTTGGCAGTGGAACAGTGAGGCTTTTTTTCCAGGCAGCAGGAAAAGAAGCTGACATCAAAGATATGTTAATGATATGAGTTAGCTCGGTTAAACAAAAAGACAGACAGTAGAGCAACATCTTCCCAGATATGCCATCGTCAGCTGTAGCAGTCAGTTAAACATACTTGACGAAATTGTATAGATCAAGCTCAGAGACCGCGTAAAGTTCGAAGACTGGAGCATCAAAAGACCGGAGATCAGAAGGTGTAGCTCGAAGCGGGCTGGCGAGCTGTGGAATGCTGTCAACAAAAGGGTTGTTGATTGCATTCGGGTCGTCAAATGGAGAGGTAGATGGAAGATCAGACTTAGGTGTTTTAATTCCTACCTGTTGGAGTTTATCCCATCGATCACTCATAGGGAGATCAGATAGGTCAGCGAAGAAGGCTTCTTCGTTGGCACGCATAGTACACAGAATGCGTTTGCGTATGGTGGTATATCAAAACAGGTTGAGCACCCCTTGTAGTTTCTCCCATCGAAAGTAAACGCTTTATGTGTATATATATACACATATATTTATTATTTATATATAAACAATATAAACAATATATATATAAACAATATATATATTTATTAGTTTTCGTTTTTAAGGTAACCAAGCGCAGCTGGACGGCGACAAGGAGCAGCGGAGACGAGCGCAATTTGTAGAGTTATAAGTATTGTTGTGTTGACGTAGGTCAACACAACACCAATAAATCTTTGTAATAATGTTGTTTGTTTTTTTCCTTAGTTACGAATTCTCATTTTCTATTTTAGGGAACGTTGCAAGTAATATTTGGTACTTAGTTTTCGGTATTTGAATGACTTTGGTAAAATGTACAACACCCAATAATCAATAAAAAACCTAAAATTCTAAAGAAACCATTTTTTGCGTTACTTTTCACATGCTTTTTTGTTGCTTTGTTTGCAAAAATCATTATAACTTTATTTACTTTTAGAATTTTGTCGCCACTTGTTTCAAGGTAGGCCGCCCTATTTTTCTATCTCGTTTAGACATTTGGAACCTGAAAAAAATCTCAATAGTGTGCCTAATGTCTGAAAATTTTTATTTTTTTAAACCGGTAAGTGAATGTTAATTTTAGATTTGCTAATATAAATAATTAACTTTTCGTTCTTAAGCTGATATTTGCAATAATAAGTCAGTACAATCATAGAAGAAAAGCAATTAAAATTAATTTTTTTCTTATTTTCTCAGAATTTCTTTTTTAAATGCATTATTCAAAAGTGAAAAATCAATGAAACTTCACAACTTTTCAAAGTTACATCAACAACTTCAATTTTGTTGGAGCCTTTCAAAAGTCAATGAATTACAAATATTTCGATCAACGATAGTAGTCTTGAGAAACTTGTCGAAATATAAGTACTATAACAAATACAAATTTCATTGCAGTGCTACTACAAATACTACGAAAATTAAAGTTTTCTCTGCACTTCCTATGGGAGTCAGTAACCTTACAAGTATTTGGAATTTTCTGTGCCATCATTGAGTATGTTCTTTCGCATTTGAAATAAAAAATTTTCCTCACAATCAAGGAATTTCACGCTTAAGTTTCGTGCTCATTTTTGTTTATAACTTCATCAAATGTTATGTTACGGGTTTCACATTATCACAATTGTTTACTACACCCATTAGATAATCAGAAAACATTCATAAAGATTATTCTCTCTGTTTAGTTTCAATAAAAAATCCAGCGCATCAAAAATTTTTTCGGTCCTACAAACCCATGTGCGCGTTTCCACTAGCGTGTTCTTGGGTTAAAGAAAAAGAAACATTATTTGAGCAAAAAATACAATTGTGTCGTTTGTAGGTAAATGTTAGTCCAGCACTTGGGAACGACTGCGAAGTAGATTCAGAAGTTAAAAAACCATTACTGCACGACTTATTTGATCTATTAGGGCTTCCAATTCGTGATACGGGATTGTCCTTGTTTACAATGTGGACAAGGAAAAATGAAAATGAAACGATTAATAATAAACATTTCGGTGGACGTTGCAATAAAAAGCGATCAGAAATTGGACGAAATAATAGTTTAACGCGCACACTGGTAAAAATGAAAGATTGTAATATTTCAACCCATATTGACCCATAGTGTGTCAGAAAACGTCACACCTTAGTAACTCTGGTTTTTTCTCAAAAAAATGATAAAATAGTATTTATGAAACTTAATACTCTAGGCTTTTTAAATATGGCAATTCAAAAGTTAAAATTTGCTGTAATTGAATTAATTTTCATTTTTGTTAAACAGACACTTGTAAAACAGAGTATTTTGAATTTCTTCAAATAAATCTAACATACTATTTTCAAAATTTGAAATGACCGCCAAGATCGCGGCCCAAAAACATCAAAAACGGAGTGTTTAGTATAAAACTTGGTCTTTGATTCGTAGATGACGAATCTAACATCAAATATGCAAAATTCAAAATGGCTCATCCAAAATGGCCGTATAATGCAATTTGGCATTATATTTACTAAATCCACAAATTTTTAATTTTGAAAATATGATCTCGAATTCGTATTCAGCGATGAAAAAACTCCTATGTTCAAATTTTGGAGGAAAATGATACAGTAGAAAAATGTGTGGGTCAAATGGTTAAATTATTAAAAATAATTAATCGAATCGTAATAAATGAAATGCCTTATTCCAGTTTGACCGGTCTTCAACAGATAGCACAATATGGCTCAATGACGGTTCTGTAATCACAAAAGAACATTTTCCAAACAATTTTAGATCTGTTGAAAATACAACCAATGTTTGGAACAATGGTCGCGATTGGCGAAATCCCAGTGCCAAAGAAGGTGGTTGGATTCGCATTTATCCTCTAACTTGCTCCAAAATAAACGATGGAATTTTGTCAAATGCAAATCATAATAGCGAGAAGAAAATTAAAAACACTGTCATGAAGATGCAAAAGTATTATTTTTTATTCATATAAATGAATATATGAATGAATCATTTAAATACCTATTAAATGATAATAAAACTTCGTGTTTAGGTACTTGAAAATTGCTACTGAAGTATTCCGCAAATTTGGGAAGCATGGTGATAACATTTGCAACAGCATGCAGAAAAGTTTGTTAAAACTTAACACAGACGTATGGCTTCCAGAAAAGTAGCAACTTGGCGAATTTGTTTTAAACGAATCTTGAAACAAAGTAGATTCAGTAGAATAAAAAAATTACCAATAATTCTTTGTAATAAAATTCAACGAATGTATAACTATTCATGAATAATTACTTGTATTTAACTAATTTAAAAAAATGTCTATTTCTTGTTATGTTTTTCACCTCAAAAAAACGGACGGCACCCTGAAGTGCGCTCTGTGACTAGATCTTAATGTTATACTTTTATTTTTTAACACGGTTCATTTAAAAAAATGACAGATATGGTTGTAAAATTGGCACCCCCCACTTTCGAATTATTGAAATCTAATGCGGTAAAAATTTTGAGCTGATTACAGACAATTTTGGACTGCAAGAAAAAAATTCGGACACATTCATTTTACGTTCAAAAGCCTTGTAGCTGACAAATTATGAATTATTTTTGAAACACTGAATTGAATTTTCAGACAGGAATTTCACGGTAATATTCAAACGACATTTTTGGTAATCGTTTTGCATAGTTCAATTCTTTTTCTGGACTTTAAGTGTTTTCAGCATCTTGAATAGTAGCTAAAACTAGAAAGACATACAAAAGTCAATTTTTGAAACCAAGCACAAATTATTTTACTTGCCAAAATGTTCATTTTGTAACAATTAAATTGCTGTTAAATGTCATTTATAATAATGGTATTTTATATTTTTTATTTAATGAAATTGAATTGAACAGGCCATGCTCTTAAAAATACAAAGTAACACTACTTTAACCACGATACTTAATAATATGATAATAACAACAAAAAAGTCAAAAAATAATCAAACTGACTACAGTAAGACTGGAAAAATATGAGTCTGAATAATATATCAATAATCATTGATATTTAAGATACGTCTACCATTTATTTGCAAAAATTGTAACATGATGGAATGTTAATTATATACTGTCCCTTCAGCCCCTGCTGTAAAAAAGATATCGTTTACGCTATCTTAAACGATATGCTAAGAAGACTTCTTATTTTATTTTTTAAAATTCTGCATGATAAACCAAATTAACAACAATTTTGCAGACTAATGTAAACACAGTAAATAAAGTCTTTAACGCCAGGTGTTGCAATATTGCAAAATTCGACTTCAAGTGATCTTAAAAAAGTCAGATTGCACAGAAAACTACGGTAAATGCCCCAACATCTTAGTTTAATCATGAATAAATAAGTTTTTCAGTTTTTCATTTCATTTTTTTTAGCGCCAAGGTGCATAAAAGTTGTAAAACATCACGCAACAAGAGTATGTGTCATATTTTCTTTTAAAATATGAAAAAATATACAAAAATTTTTTCTAAGGCTCAACAAATATATTAATGCAATGAAGAAGTAAATTTTCAAAAAAAATTTTTTTTACACTAATAGATTTTAACAATAAATACTGACAATACTAATTTCAGATAAGAGTTTGTCATGGCATTTTCTCTAGTTCAAAATGGCAAATATGCAATATTCTAAAAGATTCTTTTTGAGACGTGATTTTAAGCGTCGAAAGACATAGACAACGTTAAAGAGTTAGAAAATTATTGTTGATGAATGTTGTGGATAAACGGGAGAATCCCAAACAAGCACTGTAAAAATAAACATTATCAAAAACGACAAATTCGAACGAGCAGTTTAAATTTAAACATTGTTAATTTCAAACATAGCGTAAAAAACGGACAGCAGCTATGACGATCACGGTAAAAACAAACAACAAAAAGATGATCAGGTCAAAAAGTAGCGCTGTAAAATTAAAAACAATCAAAAACAACAAATCATGACAAGCAGTGTAAAATCAAAATTTTGTAAATTCAAACATAGCGTGAAAAACAGACATAAAATATGATAATCACTGAAAAGATAAACAATGATAAAAAAATAGAAGTAATTTTATTTAATTATAAAAATAAAAAAAATATAAATCACTACTTTGTTATAATACACACTGTAATAATAAACGAAGATGGCGGCTAATGACAACTTAAATGAGCAAAAATAAAAACTTTTTCCCAATATCAGTACAACAATTTTTATCATTTTAAGTTGGCAATAGCCGCCATCAGTGTTTATTATTACAGTGCGTATTATTACACGTAAAGATTTATATTTTTTTATTTTTATAATTAAATAAAATTACTTCTATTTTTTTATCACTGTTTATCTTTTCAGTGATTTTCATATTTTATGTCTGCTTTTCACGCTATGTTTGAATTTACAAAATTTTGATTTTACACTGCTTGTCATGATTTGTTGTTTTTCTTGATTGTTTTTAATTTTACACGGCTACTTTTCGACCTGATCATCTTTTTGTTGTTTATTTTTACAGTGCTTGTTTGGGATTCTTCCTGATAAACGAGCTGTTTAGCGTTAAAGCTTTCTTTAACAGTAATCTGAAGAAGTTTTTTAAAAGTAAAACAAAAAGTTAAAACAAAGAAAAAATAAAACCAAAACAGCCCAAACCAAAGATTACTAAAAACAATAAAAACTAACACAAAACCATAAAATAAAAAGCAAAACAAAAATCGAATCGCCAACCAAACAATCAAATCAAAAACCAAATAATCAAAAGCAAAACTAGAACCAACAAATCAACAACAAATCGAAAATCACAAAGGAAACTCAAACCTTACCAAAAAATCAAAAACAAATCGAATGCGAAACCAAAACCAAAATATCAAAAACAGATCAAAAATCAAAAACAAATCAAAAACAAAATAGCTGCATACGAAAAAGTCCTGCAAGTCATCCAAAGGGCATGTGAGAGGGCATCAGGTATCCCTCGGAGAACGGTTGAAGTGATTTTAAGACAGATTTTGAGTTGGCAATTTTGAATGCGATGAGAAGTGTCATGACAGTAAGTACGAAATTTGAGGCGTGTTTTTTTATCTGGATCAATCTGTTTACCGATACATTCAACAAGAAGGACTGCAAGTCGTTTACAGCAACCCAAACGATCGGAGCATCAAAGAGGCAGCTCAAATGATGCGTTTGCTCCGCTGGATGATGTGTATTGGGTGTTTGACCTGTTCAAAAAGCAGGAACCACCTGCGTTCGAAAGTATGGTCCAATAATTCCAGGTAACGTATGTCAAAGGGCAGGTAGCTCGTGGCAGGCGTCGCGCGGTCAGTGCCAGGTATCCACCGGAAGTATGGAATGTATGTGATACTTGTTTGCAGAATCTATCGAGGACCAACAACTTATCAGAAGGTGCAATATTGTATGACTCTGATATTGACAAGATATTGACAATGTTGACAATATTAAAGATATCGACAATGTTACTTTTTAGGATGGCACAATCGATTCGCATTAGTTGTGGGGAAGAATCACCCTGGTCTGTACACGTTTTCAAACGAATTAAAAGAAGAACAAGCTGAAATTGAGGAAATGATATGCGTCCTCAATTTAGGAAAAAGAATGAGAAGAGATGTAGACAAAGCTCGCGTCTAGAATGAGGAACGGATAACAAATATCGTTCTTCAGTATGACGATCGGAGGTACAATATTCTAAAGTACTTACAAGACGTCCAGTGTTACCATGGGGCTGACACTCACTATGCTGTCCGTTGGAAATTTTGTCCCACATGTGAGCCCCTCCACCAGATGGCGCTCAAGCACTTACTCAAACATAACCTCAATCCTGCAAGTGTCAACCGTTCCGCAAGCAATAAAAACACGCGTATTTGTTGTTTTTTCAATTGTTTTTCGTGCTACAATAAAATGAAAACAGAAATTGACTTAAGTAGGTAACCTGTCCTCCATGCCTCCATATACTAGTTTTTCTACTAGAATGTCAAAAATATTCATTTAAAATATGTATAAGTGTTATCGTTTTTTCTTTATGTAAAATAAAATTAGTTGCTAATATCAAAAAAAAATTTAGAAAAATAGAATTAAAAATAATTAAAATAAATTCTGTCGTGAAATTTCTGTTTTCATCTTTTATTTCGTTTTATTGTCACATGTTCTAGAATATAACCTTGTCATTTGTTTATTTATTAGATTTATTTACTTGTTGAAATGTTAGTTTTTATGCAAAAATATTTTAATCTAATCATGAACTTAAACAATCAATTGTGACATTTTGAGATCATGTTTGCCTATGTTTACTGGCTAAGTACTACAGCGCCCTCAACTGTACGCTCGGACAAAATACCGGACAACAATTTAGCGGAGTGTCAGCTTCATGGTTTGACCGTTGAGGCCTTGTAATTCGTCCAGTGCAAGAAAACAATTTTTCACTGGTTGTTTGCGTCGCCGTTATAGGCAAATAGATTTGAGCAATCTTGGATAAATTCTCGAACCGAGTCTGATTCACTTCCCAATAACGGAAAGAGTTCAAATCCCTTTACGCAGTCGGTTGATTTAAGAACAAGTCAACTTCGGCTCAGATAACATTCTGCAACGGCCTGGTGATTAGACTTTTAGTGCGCAACTTCTCTCTCATGAGTTCCCTGAGTTTCGATACTGGTTCACCTGTAATTTAAAATTTGCTGTATGTTGCATAAGATTGAATATATTACACCCTACTATTCATGGTATACAGCAAATCGAGCAGTTTATATACACCGCTCTTCTAATCGAAATAGAGAAATATTATGTCTGGTCACAGGCTCATACAAGGAACTACGGTTTTCCAACTTCGATCTCAAAAAAACCTAATAGTTCTTGCGACAAAAAAACAATGGATACGTTTTTGTTGGCCTCAGAGAAAATTCTGACTGTCAGATTCTAACAGTGGTGCTTAATGATCGTGGCGCTAATTTTGTATAAACAGTTAAAACTGTTGTAAAATTGTGTTTGAAAATTTGTTCTGATTAACAAACAAATACAAAAACAATAACAAAGAGCATGAAATGAATCAATTTTTTGGAAACTTTTTTATGCAAAAAACAACAAAGTAAAAAGCTCGATTACAATTTTTTGTTGTTTGTTTATTTATTTATTTATTTATTCATAATATGGCAGTAGCAAAAGCTGATAATACATATATTTACATTCAATTCCGTATAGCAGAAGGAAAAAAATTAATTACAATTTGAAAAATTATAGTAGCATAATGAAAGAAAAAGTAGACTTTTATGTACAGAAAGTGTTTTTGTATGGGTATGTGCAGGTGTGAGTCAGGACTATGCTTGTTGTATGTTGTGTGAGTGTTGTGTGTGCGTCTAAATGCATGTCTGGGTGTGTGCAGGTTGTCAGGACGAGTGTCTTTCGAGACGAGCACGGAAGGCACCCAAGCTCTCGGCGGAGACGCAATCTCGAGGAAGTTCATTCCAAGCATTGACCACTCTGTTGCCAAGAAAGTGGGCTCGTACGTATGTCCTGGTCCTCTCTTTCCCTCAGCCTGAGCTCGTGTCCTCTCAGCCTGTCATTTCGGGAGGTTGAAAAGATACCTTCGACCTCGTTGGTGATGTAGGCATTGTTGAGCAGTTTGTAGGTCTCGATCAGGTCGAACTGGACTCTCCTCTGCGCCAGGGTTGGTATTTTGAGTGTCTCACACCGACGGCCGTACTCGACATCCCTCAGGTTGCCCAATCGCTTCGTGAGATTTCTCTGTGGTTTCTCGAGGTGGTCGATGTCTTTTTTATAGTATGGTGACCAGACAGGGCCCGCATACTCGAGGATGGGGCAGACGTAGGTCACCAGAATAGGCCTGACCAATTCAGCAGACAACATCGAGAAGGTTTTAGTGATGAGGTAGGAGACACTGTTCGCCTTCTTCGTGACCGACAAAACTTGCTGGTCCCACTTCAGATTTTCGGAGATGACCACCCCGAGGTCGGGGTGGGATCTGGTAGGTTCAACCAGGACGTCCCCAAGATGGTACTGCAGTCGAGGGTTTTTCTTGCCCAGGTGGAGAACACAGGTTTTGGACTCGTTCAGTAGGATGATCTACTTCCGAGACCAGTGCTGTACCGCAATGAGGTCGTCTTGGATTTGCTGGTGGTGCTCAGTGCTACAGGTGAGATTTCTCCCAAGGTCACTCGTGTAGAGTATGAACAACAGCGGGCCGAGGACCGAGCCTTGAGGGACACCGCTGAGTACAGCCTTCGGAGAGGAGATGGTGTCTGATATGCGCACCCTGAAAGTTCGACCAATGAGGTTATTCCGAACCCAAGCCAAAAGTTTTCCTCGTATCCCCAGATCATGATCATAGGCATAAGCCTATGATGAGGTACCCGGTCGAAGGCCTTGGAGAAGTCTAGGTATAGCACATCACTGGGTTTACCCTCGTCCAGGGCCTTTGACCAGCAGTTCACTGAGGCCAGCAGGTATGAGACTGTCGATGTGTTGTTCCTCAGGAATAATGTGCTGTTCGGTTGCAAAGTCCAAAATCTGGCTGGCGACCGAGCGCTCCATGGCTTTGCCCACAATGCTTGTAAGGCTGATCGGACGAAAATTGAGAGGGTCAGTCTTGGCCCCCTGTTTGAAGATCGGGGTGACGAGCGCTTCCTTCCAGGCATCCGGTACCATCTCACTGGCAAGCGGGGATGAAAAAAGCTTGCACAGCGTAGGGGCGATCTGAGTTGCGCAGGTTTACAGGTAGGCTGCAGGGATTCCATCTGGACCTGGAGCAGAGTTCCGATCCAGGCTACTGAGAACCAGCCCCACCTCGTGAACGGAGAACTGAATATCCGCCAGTATGGCACCAGGCTCTGGGTCATGCGGATTAGGAACGTGTGGGAGTTCTGCAGTGTACTTTCTGAAACTCGTTGGTGAAGACCTCGGCGATCTCCACCTAGTCGGTGACCAATGCACCCGTCTCGTCTCTGACGGCCCTCGGTGCTTCCGACCTGGATTTGCACTGGTGCCGGATTCAGGAGAAAAAGCGTTTTCCCCTAGATGCAATCACTTCTGCCTCGTATCCTTTTCTTCTCTCCCTGATGTGTTGAGTTAGGTTGTTCGTCAGGCTCCTGTACGCGGCGTAGTAGTCATCACGTCCCGAGGCTCTGTACCGTTTCTATGTCCTCAACGTTTTGCGTGCGAGTGTCCTAGTGTATTTACTTATCCATGGCTTGTCGGGGTTGAGTGGAGGAGTGCTGAGTGGTGTGTGGGCCTGTAAGAGAGTGGAAGAGACGTGATGGAGGTAGGTCCAAATTTCTTGCGTGTCTAGTGGGTAAAAGTTTTCCTGGTTGGGTGGTAGCTAGTCCAGCAAGGCTTGTTTGAGTGCGTCGAAGTTCGTTTTGTGGTAGCATGGCCTTCTGGTCGCTGGGTTGGGACGAGTCCTGATAGTGGCGTCGAGCTGAGCGTAAGTGGTGAGCACGAGGTGGTCACTACGGCCAAGGTGTGGTCTGGCTGCAGGGGGGGATAAAATCTGCCTCGGTTGTGAGAATCAGGTCAAGCTCTGCCGGTCTCTGCCCTGTCCTGTGCCTGGTGGTGAACGACACTTTTTGGTGGAGGTTTGTAAGGGTGTACATGTCCAAGAAAAACCGCTATATCTCACTTCCGGCTGTGACTTCATCCTGGCTCCATGCCATCCACGGTAGGATGAAGTCGCCAAAAACCACCAGGGGTGGATCAGCAGCTGAGAGGTGTTCAATTATGGAGAAGAGCAATTTGTCTGAGTCTCTCACCCTGCCGTCAGAGTGTGGTGGCCTTGTGGGGATTTTCCCTTCATAAATTTAATTTTTAGTTTTTCTTTTTCTTTAACTGAGGATTAAGTGACCCTCGACAGAACCGACCATCTGTTTGGGTTTTTCCCAAATTTTATCTTTTAGTTTCTTGAATGTTTATGATCGCGATAAGTTTTATTGTTTTATTATTTCTCAAATTCAAATTCAGTTTTCCCAAACAGATGGTCAGTTTTTGTCGACGGATTTTAATACCTGGATTTATGACTCCCCTATGTAAAAGATCC
The DNA here is from genome assembly GCA_020615435.1 of Telenomus remus. Lineage (NCBI taxonomy): Eukaryota > Metazoa > Arthropoda > Insecta > Hymenoptera > Scelionidae > Telenomus > Telenomus remus. The sequence goes on from CM036336.1 coordinate 6,563,658, forward strand.
GGGCCGGAATTTGGTACCGGATTTTGTACCGGATTTATTGAACAACTACCGAATCTTTATGAAATCCAGCTCGGATTCCGGCCCGGAAAAATGAAAAATTTGAATGGAAAAATTTTTTTCCTCGAATCCAAACTGAAAATCAGAGAAGTTCGAGGATTCGAACCAAAGTTCTCGAGGATGTAAAGCCGAAGCTCTAACCGTTGCGCCACGAGACTTTCTCTGAGGTACATACCTGCTGGACAAACACACTCGACTTTCTAAATTTTATTTGCAGAGTGTGTTTGTCCAGCAGGTATGTACCTCAGAGAAAGTCTCGTGGCGCAACGGTTAGAGCTTCGGCCCGGATCCGTTAACGGATCCTTTAACGGATCCGTTAACGGATTTCGAGCCGGATTCCGGCCGGATCTTTCACATATGGATGACCGTCATAGAAAATTTGTGACCATGACGCGTCACGAGATTGTCACGTGACACGTCAGTGACGGTCAGAAATTGGGTGTTTTTAATTGCTATTGACCGTCACGAAATTTTTACTTGTCATGTGATATGTCACATGACAATTTATAAGATTCTTTTTGGATGAACATGAATTGAATGTTTTAAATAGCATGAACAAAATATACAATTTTTGAACTTCATATATTTAATCTCTTACAAAATCAAATAACTTTCTGATTCAGATCAATTTCTTACAATAAAAAATGAATTAATAATATATTAACATGAAATGAGAATCTATCTCATCTTCTTAAGCTCTAGCAAATACTGTTGAAAGTTTTCGTAAAAGCACAATGAACTAGCGTTCTTAAAACCATTTTCCATCTTCGTCTGTTAACGACGTTAAACAGAATACAAAGAGAGAAGATGGAAAATTGAGAAGAAAAAAACAAAAATTTCAAAAAAATTTATCCAAATCCGGCTTCCGTCTATATAGATCGGAAACGACGTGTCGCAATTTTTTTCGTCGCATCATGTCATGTCAGGTCACCCGAGGCAAAATTTTTGGTACCGCTTGGTACGGTTTGGTTCCGTCTGGTCGAATTTTCTATTGTTCTCGGATTATCCCAAGCCTGCTTGGTACCGCGTAGTCTCGGGTTAGTCCCGACTAGGACTAAACAAACAAACTAACGATTCGTAATGAAAATTTTTGGGTCCGCTTGGTCCGGTTTGGTTCCGCTTGGTACCGACTTGGGTCTATTTGGTACCGACTTGGGTCCGGTAAACTTATGAAAACGTTTAACTATAGCAGCATCATTAGGCTTTTGTTTACCTTCTGCTAGCGGCAGTCAGGTAGTCGCATTCCTTTTCAAATGGATAAATACTGATGCCCGTGCGTACAAAATTTCAAACAAAAGGATGACTAATCCTGGAAACTTAAATCCAATTCAAACATAGTAAACTACAATAAACTAGTTTACGAAAAAAATTCCTATAAATTTTTGAACAAAAACAACAGTATTTTCGTCATAAAAATACATTTTTGGGTGAAAAGTACATTTGTTTCTTTTTCATATATTTGTTAACAAAACAAAAACGTTCTTACACGTTCTTAAGTGTAAGTGAAAAAAAATCCGTAATATTTAAAACCAAAGTAAAAGCAATTTTTTTCCAAACGGTTCATTTGTTTAATTGTTAAATATTTGTTCACAAACGAAAATGAACTTTGTTCTTGATTATTTCAGAAGTATCGAGATCTCTCGGAAATAAAAGAGAACAGATCATTTGTTTTTACTGACATGTGTCATCCGTCACTGACTAAGAAGTAAACGCGCTGTGTCTTAAGATTTGAAGGTATTTGAAACTTAGACACGTAGTTTAGGTCGACTCGATAGCTCATCTGTTAGCGTGCTGAGTTTCCGTGCTCAGAATCCTGCGTTCGAACCTCGTCGCCTTGCGTTCCTACCTGCGTCCCTACTTTGTTTGCGTGTGCCTGCGTGTATGTATTATATGTATGAATGTGTATGTGTTGTAATTACGTTATGTATAAAAAAATTGTAATATAGTGAACCCCATTTTCCCCACGTGGCGATTTTAAGATGCATCATAGATTGCACCTGAGAATGTGATCTCAAGTTTGTTTTTAATACTTCATTTTAATTTTTTTGATCAATAATCATTTACCTCGGTCATGATGCTAAAGCTTATGAAAAATTCGAGGTTTTAGTATCGACTAGTCTTATTCGAAAGAGAAAGTTTTGTTCGAACAAAACAATTTCTAGTCCCGACTGGGATAGTTTCGGTACCAAATAAGACCAACTTTGGTACCGGGTAGTCCGGAAAACGGACAAAAACTGGACTTAGCGATACCAAACCAGACCAAGCGGGACCAAATTTCAAATGTAAAGAAGAAAAATAAAAATTTTATTTGGGATTGTTTGGTCCCGACATTTGTACTAAGCGGTACCAAAAAAAAGGGAAAAATTTTGCCTCGGGCAGTCATGTTACAGGTAGGTTTCGTCAGTGACGATCATGACGGTCACTGACACGCGTCATGACGGTCACGTGATGACGAGCGGCCTCTGCAGAATTATATCTCTGCAGAATTTTCTCTGAGGCCAACAAATACGTACCCACTTTTGCATAAAAACCAATGTTTCATCAAGTAATAAAATAAATAAACGGAAGGATCCCAAACAAGCACTGTAAAAATAAACATTATCAAAAACGACAAATTCGAACGAGAGCAATTTAAATTTAAACATTGTTAATTTCAAACATAGCGTGAAAAACGGACAGCAGCTATGACGATCACGGTAAAAACAAACAACAAAAAGATGATCAGGTCAAAAAGTAGTGCTGTAAAATTAAAAACAATCAAAAACGACAAATTATGACAAGCAGTGTAAAATCAAAATTTTGTAAATTCAAACATAGCGTGAAAAACAGACATAAAATATGATAATCACTGGTCAGATAAACAGTGATAGAAAAATAGAAGTTATTTTATTTAATTATAAAAATAAAAAATATAAATCCTTACGTGTAATAATACGCACTGTAATAATGAACAATGATGGCGGCTATTGCCAACTTAAAATGATATAAATCGCTGTACTGATATTGGGAAAAAGTTTTTATTTTTGCTAATTTAAGTTGTCATCAGCTGCCGTCTTCGTTTATTATCACAGAGTGTGTATTATTACAAAGTAGCGATTTATATTTTTTTTATTTTTATAAATAAATAAAATTACTTCTATTTTTTTATCACTGTTTATCTTTTCAGTGATTATCATATTTTATGACTGTTTTTCACACTATGTTTGAATTTACAAAATTTTGATTTTACACTGCTTTTGTCATGATTTGTTGTTTTTGATTGTTTTTAATTTTACAGCACTACTTTTTGACCTGATCATCTTTTTGTTGTTTGTTTTTACCGTGATCGTCATAGCTGCTGTCCGTTTTTCACGCTTTGTTTGAAATTAACAATGATTAAATTTAACCTGCTCGTCCGAATTTGCTTGTTTGGGATTCTCCCAATCAGAATTGAAAAAAGTTAGTTTCAAGTATGATAATTTTTTTTTGAAAAGCAAAAAAAATATTTTAAATCATTTTCACTACAAGGCGGACCTCGCTTACTTTAAATTTCAAACTTCACTTAAATTTGTAATAAAAGAATAATAACTAATAATGCAACAAGAGGTGTATTGAGCATGAATTGAAATGCGCGCAATGAGAATAGTAGCGCCGCCACTTTGGATTGGCACGAATTTAAACGATTTGATATATAGTAGAGCGTGGAGAGCGTGCGTCACACGGATGCGTGCGGCTATGAATGCGCCTTTACAATTCTCGCAATTTTCGCTTCTCGCAAGTGGCAAGTGGCCGATGCGCGTGAACGCGTGATGCGCATCGTGGCTCGTGGCATTTAGTGATTCAGTTGCTGACCGATTTGCCCAAGATTTGCCACGGTAGTTGGCGCCGAACGTGTTCTCGTTTCTGATCTCAAATGACATGATCGGTCGGCCGCGAAATCCCAACAAATACCTCGACAAAAATAACTCTATAGCAACTCTATAGCGATCGTTCGTAAACAAGCGAATCAAGTCATAAGCTATAACTAATCGCGAATAAATGCTCAGAGGAGTCGAGGAGTTAAAATGGAGGATCACCCGCTGGACCATTTTTGCGGTTCCAAATTTTGGGTGAGTTGACCTCAACTGACAGCAGCGCTAGACCGCCCATCACTTTATCATACTTACGTACCTCATCTTCATAAACGAATCAACATTACGACTTCACTTTAATCCGTGTCACCTAACCCAAATTTTCAAATTTGAACGGCGCTCTCCGATTCTCAGCTCTATGACACCCTTTGTTTTGCAGCCGTTCAATTATTTTCCCCTCTATAAATAAGAACAAAAATTGACAGAATAAAAGTAGTCAAACATCAGAAAGAGAAGGAACCGTTTTCGTTGTGAATGTTATTTATTTCATCATCAAAGAAAACATCTGAACATGCATGAATTTTGCAAAACAACGTGCAATTTTTAAGGTTATTTTCATTTGTATGACGGTTGACGAATTGTTGCTCTTCAGATCGATACCGTGCCGCCCACTTTCTATTCTTTCTTATTTACATTCAGTATGAGAGCAATCGAACTGTGCTTTAAAAACTTCATTCGTTTCGTCCATCGTTTTAATGAATCGCTGACATTGTATAAATCAAACATGCAGTGCCCGTCAAACAATTTTGATTGATTTTTTTTCCTGCTTATTCATGAGTGATACTTTTCTATCATGAATTTTTTGAAACAGCAAATAAATAGAAATAGCAGCAATTTGCATCTATTTTAATCACGATTAAATAAATTTGTTAGGGCGTTGAGTACAAGATCACTTTACAACTTCATTCAGCCGTTCCTGTTTCGCACAGTATTATCTTTGTTTGTCAAAATTAATTGAGTGTCAAGTCGGTAGTTAAATGTCACATTAATGTAGGTCTAAAAATTAGGAATGTAGATTAAAATGTTCAGACCAAAACGCAATTGAATATCAGGCAGAAACATTCGATTGAGATAACAATGAGCGGTGATTACCAATCATCGAAATGACAAATTATTATATATTAGAGTTTGTCATTGTGCGTACGCAAAATGCACTTAGGAAATCGTCAAAACTGAATCATTCATCAAAAATTATGTCGAAATACAAAAAAATATTAAAAATTTATTATTATTATTCACAATTAATAGAAGAATGAGTTGAAGAAAAATTAGGTTGAAAATAAGGTTCAATAAACATTCATTGATTTATCGCTTTTTAGGACCTGAATGTAACATGGAACACAGATACACCGGACTTGACAAATTGTTTTCAAAGAACAGTATTGATATGGACGCCATGCTCGTTCCTCTGGACATTTGCCTTATTGGAAGTATATTACATTCTGAACAGCCGGCGGAAAAATGTTCCGACCACATGGACGTACTTGAGCAAGCTAATACTTAACACTGCGCTGATAGCGCTTGCAATCTCTGATTTGATCACAGCCATCTATATGAGTACTTATACAACTGTTTACGCCGTGGATTATCTTACTCCCTGCGTACAGCTAGTTACTTTTGTAAGTTATATAATTTTTGTCGGCAAATAATTGTATATAAACTCTATAAATACCAACTACAGGAAACCACACATTCATGCTGATTCATTGTAATTAGCTAGAAGTGCATCAAAGAAAAATTAAATGCAAAAAATTGCACAAGAACTTGCCAGCTAGTACAAAACTTTATTACAAAACAAAAGGCATTGAAAGAAATACTTTATATAGATATTATATAGATACTTATTAACTGAAAATATCTGCTGACTAACTAGCAAATATCTTTATCGATAAGTCTAAATTTCAGAAGAAAAAACGTTTATTTAATTGTATGTTTTACAGATGTTGGCATTATTATTTTTATATTTCAATAAGAAGCACGGTCTGCGAACGTCAGGTTTACTGTTTCTGTTTTGGTTTTTCGTCGCCTTATGTGGAGCTGTGCAGTTTAGAAGTTTTCTGATAAATGAGAGGGTAACACTTTATACAGTCTGAATAACATAATCGTTGATTTTGTTATAAGTTTAGGTCCATGAAACTGATATATTGGTTAATATTTCAGGATGTTGAGAGGTATTACTATTTTGTATCCTACATGATCTACTATCCAATAGTTACGCTAATATTTTTGCTAAACTTTTTGGTGGATGCGGAACCGAAAACTACAGATTTTCCACCTGTATGTAATTATTTGTTGAATCTTGTTTGATTTGTTAGTTGGAAAATTGCATTGGAATATTTATTTGTCAGATTGAAAAACAATGTCCGGAACAAGCCGCGTCATTTCCATCACGACTGACTTTTTCATGGTTCGATTCGATGGCATGGAAGGGATTCAAAAAACCGCTGGAGACGTCGGATCTTTGGTCGATGAACCCCGAAGATTTGGCTTGCGAGATTGTACCACGCTTTGACAAATATTGGATAAAAAGATTGAAAAAACACGATAAGTAAGTTCAATTTTATGTTGCCGAAACATTTAAAGTTTGATGAAGTTGCCAACAAGAGATATTGTCAGGTTCGATGCAGTTCACCATAGTGATTCTAATTTATGCAAAACACATCTCATTGTTACTATTTTGTTATCAGTTTCTGTTTGAGAGGTCGCGATAACCAAAGTGTAACTCAAGACTTAGATCAAATTTTAAACCAGTGATAAGTTGTATTACGAAATCGTTTGATAAGTTGAACGGCGCTTGAAAAATGTGATCAAAAATACGGATCATATTTTTCAACAATGTACATTTTCATCATTTTTATTATCACAAACAACATATTTTCATTCGAATCAGAGTCATATTATGTTTTGATTAGAGACTTGATTATGTATGTAGAAATATCAATGAATCATAAAAAGTTTTCATGAACTTTCAAGTTGAATTAACAAAGCTAACAGTTGCTTTGAGATAATAAAAAATTCACAAACTAACGACACTTAAAATTATGTAAGAACTGGCTTTACATAACTTTTGTACTAAATACTGCAAATCCCGTTAATTGAAGGAGTAATAAAATTTATTAATCTTTGCATTGAAATTAAATTCTTGATTTAATTATAAAGAACTTTTTAAGGGCAAAATTGATAATTTGAAATTGTTGATTTTTCTAACTTTAATTTGCACGGCAAGGTACAATTCAAAGAGTTGCAACATTAATTGTTGCAGTATTTAAAGCGTAACGATAATGTCTCATTTTATGTTTGCTAACAAGGCAATTTTGGATTGATTGTAGGTAAGAATGAACATGTTGTTTGGATAAGTTAAGTATAATTTTTGAATCTGATTATATTGCATCTTAAATGTAAAGCAAAATTTTCCAGTACACAAGGTGCTAAGGCGTCGTTCAGGAAGTCGTCAGGACAAGTGGACTTTAATAACGAACGTAAAAAGAAAACCTCTTCGGTGCTATGGCCGCTTTGCAAAGCTTTCGGCCCTACATTCTTGTTCGGAACTTTTCTCAAAGTTGTCTACGATATGATGACTTTTATAAGTCCGCAAATTTTGAAGTAAGATTGAATATCTATCTAATTGACTATCGTTTGACTGTATACAACTTTGTATCATAACATTGTAAGTTTTTCGTTTCAGATTATTGATCAATTTCATAACAAACAAGGAATCAATGTGGAAAGGTTACTTTTACGCAATCCTCCTCTTTATCACGGCTCTTCTTCAAACAATAGTTCTTTCGCAGTATTTCAACCGAATGTTTTTGGTCGGACTTCGAATGCGAACTGCGCTGATTGCCGCGATCTATAGAAAAGCTTTGAGAATGTCACCAGCCGCAAGAAAAGAGTCGACGGTGGGTGAGATCGTGAACCTCATGTCAGTTGACGCACAGAGGTTTATGGACGTAATGGTTTATGTGAATATGATTTGGTCAGCGCCGGTGCAGATTGCACTTGCTCTTTATTTTCTCTGGGGTATTCTTGGCCCTTCTGTGCTTGCCGGACTTGCAGTAATGATTTTCTTGATTCCGCTTAACGCGTGGCTCGCGGCCAAAGTGAGGACTTTGCAAATCAAACAAATGAAGAGTAAGGACGAAAGAGTGAAACTCATGAATGAAGTTTTGAATGGTATCAAAGTATTGAAATTGTACGCTTGGGAGCCATCTTTTGAAGAGCAAATTTTAAAGATCAGGAACAAAGAGATTCAAGTACTAAAGGAAGCGGCGTATCTTAACGCGGGAACTAGCTTTATTTGGTCGTGTGCTCCGTTTTTGGTAAGATATTCACGATCAAACAATCTCAATGTTCAAACTGTCTGTTTAAACTTTCATAAACAGACCTACTGCAAAAATTACTGAAATGTTTAAGGTAGACAAAATATAACAAAAGCTTCACTTTTACACTAGAGGTCGTTTTAGATTCTCAGTAATTCCTTACAGTTTCGTTCTTGAAAACTTTTGTTAAACTAATTCAAATAATTCATAGGTTTCCCTTGTATCGTTTGCAACGTACGTTTTAATTGATGAAACTCACGTACTGAACAGCACGACTGCTTTTGTGTCTCTTAGTTTGTTTAATATTTTAAGATTCCCACTATCGATGTTACCAATGATGATTAGTAACGTTGTGCAGGTATGAGAATTAATCAATTTTTCACATTTGAATTCATGAGACACTGATGTAATTTAATCAGAGTTTGTTCTATAGGCATCAGTTTCTTTGAAACGTATCAACAAATTCATGAATTCTGAAGAACTAGATCCTCAAAATGTTCAACACGATCAGTCCGAAGGTAAGTCAAAATCAGAAAACTTTTGAAATGTATTGTGTTTCTCAAAATTCTTTGCTGAACATGTTCTTCTTGCCAGTATATCCATTAATTATCGAAAACGGTAGTTTTGCTTGGGATTCCGAAAACATAGAAAAGCCAACGTTGCGTAATATCAATCTGAGAGTGCAACAAGGACAACTTGTAGCTATTGTTGGAACCGTAGGATCTGGCAAAAGCTCTTTAATCTCCGCTATACTTGGTGAAATGGAAAAGCTGAATGGTCGCGTCAATACTAAGGTATTCAATACAAGAAATAAATAAACAAAAGAAATTTTCTAATGCATTTTGAAAAAATGATTGAATTATGTAAAACTAAAAAGTCACTATTTATTTCAGGGATCCATTGCCTACGTTTCTCAACAAGCTTGGATACAAAATGCGACCCTCCAAGACAACATCCTGTTTGGTAAACCGTTAGACAAAGCCCTGTACAATCACGTGGTAGAAGCCTGCGCTCTAGGTCCTGATTTGAAAATGTTACCTGCCGGTGACCAAACTGAAATCGGGGAAAAGGGAATAAATCTCTCTGGAGGACAAAAACAACGAGTCTCGCTGGCTCGAGCTGTCTACAGCAAGTCGGATATTTACTTGTTGGACGATCCGCTCAGCGCAGTGGATTCCCACGTAGGAAAACATATCTTTGAAAACCTCATCGGGTCGCGAGGTCTAATGAAAAAGAAAACACGAATCCTGGTAACGCATGGTATTACATATCTCCCTGAAGTCGACTATATTGTTGTCATGAAGGACGGAGAGGTATCTGAAACAGGAACTTACAAAGAACTATTGGATAAGAAAGGAGCGTTTGCAGACTTCCTGGTGCAGTACTTACAAGAAGGTACTTTGAGTTTTGTCATCCTTTTTTTGTTGAGTTTTAAAAGGAAGCAACAGTACAATTTTCGAAGAAATAATTCGATTATTGAACATATCAACCTGTAGCGCTGTTTCTGTTATGTTAATACGTGGTTGTATTTTTCATTGGTCTAAGTTGGAAACCGTAAGTGTATGAAAAACGTAGTAAAGCTATTTTCGCAGGGGTATGTAGTGGCTGGTTTAGATTGTTTTATTTGGTTTGAATCATGTTCTGTCCATTACCAGAACCCATTAGTTAACCCATTAACCCAAAGTCGTTGACGACACAAACGCCCTCTGCTTAACCTAAAATAGCGAGAGCCAACAGAAATCGCGTGTTGATTGATGTTTCTATTCACTCTAAACTAAGGACGCATGATGTTTCGCACGTTTTCATTGGTTCACGCACACATGCAGAGAACTGTCATTTTTACGGCGATACTTGGCGTTTCAACGACTTTGAGTTAAACGTGAACTAAAAGATTATGTTTCTATTTTATATCTTAGTTTACATTTTCATTAAAATTACGTGAAAAACTATCAGACTGAGTTACTTACGCAGAAATCCGTGAAAATGACACACGAACTTTCATTACTTTTTACAGTTGAAATTGTTCGTCCATAACATTTTGATTTTATCGTGCTCTAAATCAATGGTGGTAGAATAGTAAATTTTTAAAAATGCTTCTGATAATTGTTGACAATATTGCATGCTAATATGGAATTGTTTACTTGTAGCTGTGAAAGACGACGACGAATCACAAGACGATCTCAATGAGATTAAGCAGCGGTTGGAATTGTCTGTTGGGGATTTAGGACAAGCAGTTAAGGGCTCTCGGTCAAGGACGTCTAACAGCGTCAGCGAAGCAGGTTCGGATCGACGCTCTCTCAATGGTTCTTTGCACAGGTAAAACCATTTCAACTTGAAATATCATTTATACAACGTTATTTATTATTTCAATTATAACTTGAAAAAAATTGTTCAACTAGACAACAATCAATCGACAGTCAATATTCGGGATCGTTACTAAGAAGCAATAGTATCAAAGATAAGGATAGTTCTCAAATCATCGGCAAGAAACTAATTGATATAGAGAAAACAGAAACTGGAAGTGTAAGGCTACAATTTGCTTGAATTCACTTTTTCTAATCAAATGATTTCTAGCTCAATTATAATTTGTTTGCAGGTAAAATGGCAAGTTTATTCTCATTACTTGAAGTCGGTGGGTTGGTTCCTTTCATTGATGACAATTGTCATGAACGCCATGTTCCAAATGTTCAGCATCGGCTCGAACGTCTGGTTAAGTAAGTGGTCCAATGACAACGAAACGGTAATAAACGGCACCGCGATCGCTTGGAAACGCGATCGTTACCTAGGTATCTATGGTGCGCTAGGCATCGGACAAGGTAAGATTCCACAAAAAACCGGCTTATCATATCATCACTATCTTACGCTTAATAAGCCGACAAATAGACATCTAAAGCTTTACTTTTAAATGCTCCGAATCACCCTATGAATGACAGATTTGTTTCAATATTTATTTTGATTGTTCTCAACCGACTGTTCATTTAAATTTCGTACAACAAATTCGCCATCGTAATATTTCTTGGTTCAAAATATCAAATAACCAACTTGTATTATATTATTTGTACATATGAAATGTATATGTTATGCCCCGTTTGTGAAATCAATCAATTCATGAAATGGTCGAAAAACCGTGCCATTCAACTGGCACGGTTTTTTGAGCTTCATTTCACGAATTGGCACGGTCACTTATAATGAACAACAAACCAGGTCCATACATACCTATATAAAAAAATTATATGTCTGCTTGTCCGTTTGTCTATTAGTTTATTTGTCCGTGTGTCTGTTTGTTTATTGCACTATAACTTGATAATTTTTTTAACTCATTGATCTTTTTTACATCATGCGTGTTCTTTGGGTCTTTGAGAGTAACATAGGCTGTATGAAAGCACCACAAAAGCGATAAAAAAATTGTGGGAAAAAATTTTAACAAAATTAATGGAAAATCAAAATTTTTCTAACTCAAATTGTGGCCTATGTTTCTTCCACAGGCCTTAAAAAACAAGCTTCATGTGAAAAAAATTTAGATTTAACGAAAAATTTTGATTTAGCTAGTGTGATTAAAAAAAAACGTTGAAAGGTAATTTAATATAATTTAATTTTATTTCAAAAATTTCTATAAACAGCTTAACTTTTAATTTTTAATCAAAAGTTATTACCTTTGATAAATTTTTAATAACTTATAGAAACTCAAAAAAATTAAAAGAACCAGTCTAAAAAATTTAAACATATAAAAAACGTATTTTAATGTCTCTCGGACATTATTTTATACTAGAAGGACGGAAATTTCTGAGACTAGGGGGTCGAAGTGGAAAATTTTGCCCACTCCGGGTTTTCAATGAAAAATTGACCTTTTTTGATCCGTCAAACTTTATTTTAATTATCTATAACTCGAAAACAATAGTGTAAAGTAATCGAAAGTTTTTCTATCATTATTTATATAAACAATATTACACATAACATAGAGAAAGTTCTGGCTCGTAGATGCAAACCGTCTGGACGATTCTCCATGAAAAAAATTTTTTTTCATAAAAAAAGTAAATGTTTTAATATACAAAATAATGTTTAACATTGATAATTAAGTTAATTTTAGAGTTGTGAATGCTTCAAACATCATATAAATGTGAAATTTTGAATTCAGCCTTTAAAAGTGGACAGATTGGTCCACTCCGTTCTTTTAGGAAGACAATAATATAACTTTGTTGAATAAAATAATTTTCTCATGGAATTTTTACAGTACTACTAGGGAGATGAAGCGCCCCCTACGGGCGCGCCGTCCCGAACTTAGATATTTAATTAGTTTACTGGTTATTTATTTATACGCTTTGCCACAACCGATGAAAAAATTATATTTTTCGCAATGTTTTTTTAGTTTCAAAGTTTTCATATAATATAGTTCAGTCAATATGTAAGGAATAATTAGATGTTCTTCGAATAAAAGCTACCGCAATTTTACATAATGTATCGTTAGGGGGGCATGTCAAGAGGTCACAGAAAAAATAAAAAGGTCGCGCTGATTGCTGATTTTGAAGTGTACAAATTCTACATTATGTACCGTGATGCCGTTGCTCAGTTCTCATGCCATTCAGTTTATATCTTTTTTTTAAATCAAATGAAATAGCAGTAATTGTTTTCTTACTTTTTTATCAAAAAATTTGAACTGAAATTTGATTTGAAAATTTTGTTTTTTTTCATTTAGTTAACTAAAAGTTTCAGTTAAATAAAATGAATTTCATATAATCTCAAGTAATTGTCGAATAAATGTGTTTGTTTCAAAAGAAAGAAATAAACGCGATGGAAAACAGATAAATTCATCTAAGTTCAAATTTTTGTTATTTTAATTTGAACTTTTGTTATTTTAAATAAACATAATAAAAAAATAAAATAAAATATACAAAAATAAAAATAACAAAAATGTTAAAACTATTCCTTTAAAAACAAAAGTTATGATGGATTGAATTCCAGAAGTGGACACATTTGTCCATTCCGTCCTTCTAGTGTCAAATACACTGTGACGATAGAACTGATTTGTTGTTTTATAAGTGACCGTGCCAATCCGTAAAATGTAGCTCGAAAAACCGTGCCAGTTAAGGGGGTAGGACACTTCGAATCGACGATATTTTATGCCAAATTAAAAGTATAATACTTCAAACAATACTATTATAAAACAAACGATACTTTTTTTATTTATAATTGCAATCATTAAACTTTAATTTTACACATAAACGAAGTAGTTAAAATTATAACAAACTATGTTTATTTAACAAGTGTGCTCCTCGCGTAGGCTGGCTGCACATTTTCCGGGAACATGAAACAACGAAAATGGATTTTAATTCAAGAAGGTTGATCCTCTATACGTTCTCTAAAACCTAGCGTAGCCGTTTTTCATTTTGTTCATTCGTTTCGAAAATACAACCACTCAAACAACGAAACTTGATTTTTTGGGAGAATCTTTAGCAACAAATGGCCTGCAATTTGGAGAAAAATGAACGAATCAAAAACGGATAAGCTAGGTTTTAGACAATGTATCGATGATCAACCTCCTTGAATTAAAATCCATTTTCGTTGTTTCATGTCTCCGGAAAATGTGCAGCTTACGCGAGGAGCATAACACATTTGTTAAATAAACATAGTTAAAATTAAAGTTCAATAATTGCATTTATAAATAAAAAAGTTTCAGTTGTTTTAAAATAGTATTGTTCAGAGTATTAAATTTTTAATTTGACCTAAAATCTCGACGATTCAATGTGTCCTATCCCCTTAATGGAATGGGACGGTTTTTTGACCATTTCATGAATTGGTCGATTTTACAAACGGGGCGTAACATATGAATACTTGTTGTTCGCAACAGGATTTGTTCATTTCATTGATTAGATCAATTGCGATGTCAATATTATATTACCATCTTGATCATACACGGACTTTGACAAGTATCAAGTAGTCTCGAATCTAGAAGTACAAGTATTCACATTAATAATAATCATGCAAAGTACTGGGGCAGTGTGGTTTGCTGTATTTTTTCATTATAGTTTTCATTATAGTTTTAATCTACGAAAGCTAACTAATTATCATGAACACGTAATTCGTTCAGAGCACCATTTAAAAAAGCTGTTTGCAACTCATTGGCCAGTCTCATTAAAGCTGATTTGTTTTTTATTTCTTGATTTTTATACTGAGAAAGAGTGCACTGAACGACTCATTAATACCTAAACTCGTTTGCATGTATTATTTATTACGTACAATTGTTCGTACAATTCTGTTTGAAACCGTTTTTATCACTGATTAGAGCTTGTTTTTTTATGAATAGACTAGAGTTGGTGTTTGTTACAAGTTTGAGACACAATAAACAATACCAATTTGTTTTTATCCCATGATTTGTTTTCGGAGCCTTCATGCTGTTAAAGTTGCTTGTGAACTTTATGCTCGAAAACCCCGTTTAATATTTAATTAATAAAAGAAAACGTTCATTTATTCGGTTTGTTAGTCAAGTAAATATAACGATTATGTACCAATATTTTTTCAAGCACAAAGTTATAAAAAAGGATATGACATTGAAAGAAAACAATTTCAACGCATATCCTTAATTTGTAAGAAAATGAAATTAGAATTGAAATGCAGCCAAAAAGAGACAAAAAAATTAATGAAAACGTATAAATTGATTAATTTCAGCGAGTTTCGTGATGCTTGCATTGTTAGCATTGAATATCGGGTGTCTGCGAAGCAGCGAACAGCTGCACTCCCAGTTACTGTACAATATGATGCGAACGGCCATTGGATTTTATGAAACTACCCCGTCAGGGCGAATTTTAAATCGTTTTGGAAAGGACGTTGATATCGTAGACAACGTGTTACCACCCACTTTTAAAGCTTGGTTCTTTTGTTTTGCATCGGTACGTGAGATTACGCGCAGTCTCACAGTTCACATTTGTATATCGCTACCTTTTTTACTCTGTTCACCGGTTACACTTTGACCTATTTGTTTGCACAATTGCATTTTGGACCATGGTTTTTCCTGTCATGATACGGAATAAAGATTTTATCGCTCAATATGTTTTTTCGATCTCAATCTCAATCTCAATAATAACTATGATGACTAGTGATAAAATTTTTGTTCCAGCGGTGACATGAATAATCTTTACACCAACACTGTAGTTAACGTTAGTGATTTCAGTATATTTGAACTAACAAACAAATACCGTTAAATATATAACAGGTAGCTGTATAACGTGTTCCCTGTTCAAATTTTTATTACTCACATCACTTGTTCAAATTAATATTTCGTTTTCATTTTGGCTGTTTTGTCGCTGCACTTCGCTGCTAAAAAAAGCACAGTTAGATTAGAATAAGGGCTGCAATGATATGGGATAGCGAGCATAATCGGTGTTTTTATAACAAGTGTTTCTCAAACTAGCACTAATTATTTTAATGCAAATTGTCCCCTTACGGAAACAAAATTCTTCAGTTCGTTAAGATAATTTTTTTCTTTTTTTCCAATTTTAATTCAATTGAATCTATTTTATTTATAAGGTGATATGAAAAAGTGGACAGATTCAGTATTTTAATGGACATTATTTTAGGCCTGATGGTATCTTTAACATCACTTTTGTTGGCACAAGGAACGATTCAAGCTTCAAAAGGACTTTTCAAAAAAATGCTAGAGTGCGTTCTTCGCAATCCGATGTCATTTTTTGATAGTACTCCGAGTGGTCGTATCCTTAACCGACTTGGCAAAGATGTAGACGTCGTTGATAATCAAATACCCTTTAATCTACGTTCTTGGATGACTTGTTTCTTTGGGGTATGATTTTACTTGATTGTCAATTTAATCAAGGAATTTATATTCATTAGTCTTAAACAACAAAACATGAAAAGATCGAACACAATTAAAATTATAATTTGACATATTCATGCATATCCAAGTCGTACGAAAAATTTCGGACGAATCAAAATGAATAGAAATGAAGTTAACACCTGTCAGTCGCTATAATTGAACGAACACTTTGAATGCTGCTTTTATTATGACATATTTTGCTCTACTGAATTCAGTTTTGTCTTAAATTACATTACATTAGTTTTGTTACATTTTATGCTGTGTCGTGGAAGTATTAATGTGTCTATTTGTTTGTTTTGTAATGCTTTTGTGAGAATTAGATTATGGAATGGTACTTGTTACAAATCATGATCATAGTTAAAAAATATCGCAAAATAACTGTCGAATTTTAAATCCCTTGTGAACAAAATTCAAATCAAAAAATCTTGTTTCTATTAATTAAACAGAAGTAATCTATAAATGAAATAGTATATTTCGTACCAAGTAGGGTGAGCGCACCAGTGAAAGAACAGACATCAGTGAATGAACATTCTTTTCATCTAAATGACAATTAAAGAAAAAATTGCAAATATTGGTTATCCATTCACCCTTCACGTTAATTCTAAAGATCTGACAAAGAAAATGATATGAAAATGTTTATTTTACTTTACTTATTACTTACAGGAAAAATATTAGAAAGCTGCATTTCCACTTATTTTGCAAGGAGGTTAAAAATGTTATATGGCGTCTACCCCGTTCCTTTACTGGTGATTTTTTTTGTTTTTGCTTTAACTTACTTTAATGAATAATAATAATTATTATAAAAAATTTAAACGTGTTCAATTTATAGAAAAATTTTTAAAGTTTACGAAAAAGTGATTCTTTTCAATATTTTATTAATTTACCCTATGTTTTTTTTCGTTTTAAAGTCAAAATTTTCCTTAAGTGTTCATTCACTGGTGCAATTACCCTACAAGAAGGGTGATTTCTTGAGAACGACTATCAAAAAAAGAGTCGGTGCTGTTGACAGTCGTCTGGGAGATAATGCACCTTCTTGTACATGTTTAAAATTTTATTTTTCGTTATAACCTGAACGAAGAGCGTCATTTCCGCCCTCGTCCTAGGACGAAAACAAATCCTTTTCGTAGCGCATATAGGGCACGAATGCGCACTTTTCGTGCAGATATGAATTAATGTGATTTCATTTTCTGTGTTTGCCCCACGAAAAGATCATACTTTAACCTCCATATAATATCTTTAGATATTCTTTTTTAAAGTTCTTTTTGTTCAGAATTCTGAGACAATTGAAATTGGATCAAAATTGGAATTAAGAAAACGATAGATAAAATAAACAATTATATCGAACCAGAAGATGGTGATTGAGAATGTTGAAAAGTTCAGTAATGTGTTACAGTTCTGAGTGTGTTGTGTGTGGCTCTGGTAATAAACGTTGCTACCCTGACATCATCCGCCAAAATGCATCGTAAAGCATTACACAACATACTTCGCAGCCCTATGTTCTTCTTCGACACAGTGCCTATTGGTCGAATCACAAACCGTTTCAGTGCTGACGTAGATATTACGGATACAAAACTTCCCATTACCATTGTACAATGGTTCCCTTGTTTATTTAGGGTAAGATCCAGTTATCAACCAGTTATAAGAAGAGTACAAACAAAACACGATAAGAAATGAATTATACAGAACATATACTAAAGTAACTTTTGTTTGTTGCAAATTCTGTCGATGTCGAACTATACTCGAGGACACAATTATACAAAAATAACGTTTGTGTGTAGCCATATAGACATACTGCTTGTGCTTCGGAATGCTCCCACTTTTACACTGTTCTCCATTCTCCTGTCTTCTTTCTCACTTTTTTTTCTGTTAGATTTATACAATTACGTATCTGTTTTCTCAGTCTTTGTAATCGCTTGCCATCTCGTTCTTTGATAAGCATGCCACAGCAAACTTCACTTCCTAATATGTTACGCGAAATTCATTTTCCTCGCCTGACCCTTCGATTTATTTTTCATTCTTGATTTTGTTATCTAGGCTGGAAGTTTTTTTAGCTGAGAAAAGGGTCATTTGCGACTTTCAAGCTTTGAGGACAACTTATTTACATGATGAATTCGAAAGTTGTTCCCAAAGTTTATAGATTTGTTAAAAGGATCGTAAAATGAAATAATAGGAGAATCATTTCACTCGTAATTTCATTCGAATCAGGTTCGTCATCTCATGAATTGATTTCGTTGATGATTTGGTTTTAATTTAAAAGTTAAGTCGAACGAGATAATAGGTTTAGTGTCAAATCGTTTTGAACATATAACTTGTGACAGTGATAGCGATTTGTATCTGATGTTGTAGCGGCGACGAGCTTTTTGTATGATTTGGCGCCGCTGCTGGGCTGCTGGCTAGCAGCTCGTCAGTTGCACCTAGTGATGCTACACGGTGTGCTGCGTGCTCCGCTGGTCTTTTTTGACACGACGCCCGTTGGTCGTATTATTTCCAAATTTGCTAAAGACGTCGATGTGCTGGATACATCACTCCCTGGACAAATTTCTGATAGCGTCAATAGTATGTTTGAGGTAATTTCTCTGATTAACAATTTCGATAGTGACCTTTGTCCAGGAACAATTAAGTTAGGCCATCAATGTTTTTTGTTGTATTCTTTTGAGTTCCAACCTGCAACTATCCATTGTTCAATTTATTTAAAGGGACCCTTCTATCAAAAATTACGAAAATACCGATATTTTTTATAGGAATTATTGATATAGAATTTTGTAGTCCGCGTTACGCATTTAGATCAAATTCATTTAAATTCAAATTTTGGTTTGAACTATCTTCGAAACTTTTATTATTTCTTTTCCAAACTTCAAAAGACTTGCAAAAGACCAATACCGCTGCACTATGGCTGCCATGTACTTTCTTTTTATTTGTTATTTTCTTTATTTGGGTTTTCGTCGAGATATTGATATCGACGAAATTTCAGAAACGTTATATTGATTGCGGTACAAATTTAAAACTTCTAATTTGCAATATCTATTTGAGGGGAATGCTAGAGGTGTGCGACTAAATAATCTTCCACTCAATAACAAAAACTTAACGTTTATTTGGAAGCACAAAAGTACAAGTTAACGTTTGAATTTAAAATCTCGAAAAGGGGTAAGAGGCGACTGTTCGCGTTCGCGACTTAGGAAAAACTGTGTCCGGCTTTGACCTCTCTGCTTCTACCCATGTACTCGCGGGGTACAAAGACATTTTCGGAAAAACTCGAGTGGGAACGAGAACCGGTCGTAAAGACAGTTTCTCTTTTTATGACTCTTTCTCGCAAACTCGCCACTTTAGTTAAGATTTTGGAGAATGTATAGTAATCAGTATGAATGTTCAAAATTCTTTTACGATGACTTATTCAGTAATTTATGAAAGAGTATGAAATTTTTAAACAAACCGAAAATACGTTTTGCCAATTTTCACTAAAAATATAAAGAAATCAACTTTTTATATAGCCTATGTTAATTGTGGGAGTTCATAGAATCTTGACCCTGATGCGTTTAAAATTCATTATCTTTGTTAGAGCGTGATGCGGACAAAAACAAACACAGTAGTAGTTTTTGTAGTAGTAAAGTTAAACCTATCCTACTAATAATATAATAAAAATGAAAATTTGTTTGTTTGTTTGTTTGTTTGTTTACCCGAGCATCACGCCTAAATGACGCGTTAGAAAAACTTTGGAACGCACCAGGGTGACTCTCTTGACTCCTAGAATTAAAATAGGCTATATAAAAAATAATATAGGTGTCTAAATATGGATTCTAAAAAGCACTCGATACATGAATCAAACAAATGTGGTACAACCAGTCTTTCGGTACCAGGGTGTCTAACGAAAGAAATAAAATTCTTTAGCTGGTTCTCAGCTAAGTGCAGGCTAAATCATAATAAAAATACATAGAATATTCTTAAAGTAAACAATTTTAAATGGAATAAAGTTCAACATGCTTATCCACATAATGACATTAATTCAATCAAACATAAAACTATGGGTTTTATTTAAAGAAAAAAACTATTATTTATTAATGTAGTGCAACATGAGACTCGAGCGAAGCGAGGGTGCTCAGCTAGATATTGTATAAGATACATTCCACGTCAAATCGGACAAAAATTGTCGACCATCGTCCGATTTGACTAAAATCTTATACGCACTTTCAGGTACCATCTTAGACACCAAAAATTTTTTTCCGATTTTTATTTCAACAATTTATACGTTTTTAACAATCGCTTCAAATTTATCTTTGGGTTCAATTACTTCCATGGGGTTTTTAATTTTTCTTGTCAGAAGGGTCTTACGAAAACCACCAGAATTAAATTTGCAAAAAAACGTGGACTTGATTACAAAATGAAGGTCAAAAGGTCAAAAAGTAGCACAAAGTTTCAGAATTAAGTTTCTCCGAATACTCCCTCGCCAAAATGGACGTTATAGTCCAAGAGCTCGTGTCGCGGAATCGTGTATGACTTGAAAACTTTTTCTAAACGTTGACAAATATAGTACTGCTAGCCCTACAGTCATCTACGTAAGTCTGCCAGCATACGCCTGTACATAGTTGGCGCTTTATAATTTTAAAGTAGATAGAAAATAAAAAAAAATGTTGACGTGAAAACAGCTAAAAAATTGTCAACATTTACGTTTTAAATATTACATTCGAACTATACTAGTCTGCCAACTATTTCATGGAACATTTACAGTCTGCCTCGGGAACACATACATTAGAAACCAATAAATCGTCAGTAAATCAGTTTAACTCATTTTTTTTTTCACTTTTATCATGAAGAATTGCAAAATACATCATTTTGTACACTTGGTAATTTAAAATGACGTGAAAAATAAAAAAAAATAGACTTTAGACAAGCTCAACGTTGGCTTCAAATAACACGAAAAAAAATACATACGAATAAGCTAAATAAGTCTTAATTTTATCAGTCTCAACAATCACGGTTTAAGAATGTTGTAAAATAAACAAAAAAAAAACGAAAAACAAACTACCAAAGTCATTCAAATACCGAAAACGAAATATCAAAATATTTCTGTGTCTCAATTTTAGTACTATGACTAAGAAATTTGAGTAAATTAAGTTAATCGCTCTTTTTCTTCCAATAAAATACGAACAGTTGGTACAAAAAGACACACAACTTGCAAAAAATATTTGTCTAATACTTCTTCAAACTTTATACAACCATATCAAACTTGACCTTCACCCCTCACTCCCTGTCCGGATTAAGGGTGGTTCCATAGAAAATTAAAAAAATGAGAGTTTTTTGAACCCATATTTTTTATTACAGATTCGGGTTCCTTATAAAAAAATAAAACGATTTTATTCTTATCATTTTTCGGTTTTTTAGGATAGATGTCGCTGTAATCGTAAGAAATAAAAAATTAATAAAAATCGTTCTCTTGCAATTACAGCGCCATCTATCGTGCAAAACAAAAAAAATATAAGAATAAAATCTTTTTATTTTTTTATGAAGAAACCGAATCTGCAATAAAAAATGAGGGTTTCACAAACTCGATTTTTTTTCCATTTTTTATTTTCTTCCTTTTTAATGAAAAATGTATGTCTTCACCTGTTTCAAGGTGGGCCGCACCATTTTTTCATCTTGTTTTGTCACCTAGAACCTGAAATAAAAATTCTAAGAGTGGGCCTAATGTCCAAAAATTTTTATTTTTTTGAACCGATAAGTGGATGTTAATTTTGGATTTGCTCATATGCAAGAGACTATATTTAAATAGACTATATTTAAAAAAGTAGTCAAATCATTACTTAACTACTAAATCCTAAGGCAGACTGAAAGTGGCCCACAAAATAGGCGACAGACTGTTATATTTTTTGTTTAACGTTCAAACCAACATTTCCGCAATTTTTTACATCTTTTCACGTTAACATTTTTTTTATTTCATTAACTTCTGAAATGTACAGCGCCATCTATATCCAGAGTCTCACCGGCAGACTGTTGTGATCGTTTCAGGACTATGCAAAATTTACTTATCGGGGTGTAGAAAAAGTTTTCACGTCCCACACGATCAGTGACACCAGCTCTTGGACTATTATGGGCGTCAAAATTTTTGTTATAATATATAAATTTTTTTAACAATATGTAAGAAATATTGTTTAAAAGTCGCCAAATAATTTATAAACCATTCTGGCCACATTTTTTTACATTTCAAAGTGGAGGAAACATTTTGTTATGCAAAATAAGATAAATTTGACTAGTTCAGACCATTAGGTTAGGTTAGAAATTAGCGGCAATTGCAGCCATAATTCCTGAATTATATATAATAATATAATATATAATATATAATTCACTTTTTTATTGCATTTATCTTTTGATTTAGTGTTGTAATGTCTATATTCGTTCGGAAAATAATATTCTTAAAATTGTTAACTTTAATTTGAATAATTTTTTGTTGTTCTAGCAACTTAACATTTCTAAATTAAATTCACAGAAGTCTCCGGCAGACATGACCCTCCATAAGAACCAATGTTAAATTTAACGATTATCAAACTTAATTTTCTTGTAATTTAGTGTGGCAAGAATAGTATTTTTCGTCCCACGCGCGCAAAGAAAGTCTTCGCGTTCCTAGGCTGCGAAGAGTTGCCACGGAGACTCTTCGCGCGCGACTTGAGACAAAATAGTATATTAAGGAACGTGTACGAAAAGAACAGCTTCGCGCGGAACGCCGGAAGTCGAGCAGAGGGCAAGGCGAGCGAATCGAGGCGAGCCGAGGGGCGCTCGGCCCAACCGAGGCGCTGAGTCCCGGTCTGCCACGCGAATTGCTGTTCTTTTTCGTACACGTTGCTTATAATTTTTTTGTCTCAAGTCGCGCTTGAAGAGTCTCCGTGGCAACTCTTCGCGGCCTAGGAACGCGAAGACTTTCTACGCGGACGCGAAAATGTTGCCGCGAAGGCATCTTCGCGCGCGCGGGACGAAAAATATTATAAGCAATGTGTACGACAAAGAACAGCTATTCGCGCGGCAGACCTGGACTCAGCGCCTCGAGTCCCGGCGTTCCGCGCAAAGATGTTCGTTTCGTACATGTTGCTTAAGGTGAATGCTCAGCTCCATGTCAGTTTCTAAAACTCTGTTCCGGATAGAACATCAACAGTTTGTATAATTTTTAAACCAAAATTTACCCAGCAATTGAGAGGCAATATAGATCTACTGCTGGGTTGGTTTGTGAGTCAAAATATAAAAAACATTTAGAGTTCTCTCGGGAATGGTTGAAACGTATCTAATATGTAACTGAGCAATCACATTGATATACTATTTTAGCGTTATTTAATAGAGCGTGAAATTCTTTAGCAGAAAATATTTTTTTTAATTTAGTAATCACTTTTGTTAAACGATCATACTCCTTCTAAAAATATACGAACCTGCGGTCAGATTTTCGAAATTCTGAATGGCCGCCAAGATGGCGGACTAAAAATTCATAGAATCATTGAAGAATCAAGATTTTTGCTTGGGTTTTTCATAAAAAACATGTCGAGAAATTAAGAATAAAAAATATCAGAAATTGACGAATTTTTATCAAACTGTTTAGCAAAGCAGTGCCGACATGCAATTTATGTATAAATTAAAATAACAAAACACGATAAGAAAAATGAATTATAAGGAATATATACTAGAGTAACTTCTGTTTGTTGCAAATTTTGTCGATGTCGAACTATACTCGAGGACACAATTATACAAAAAATAACGTTTGTGTGTAGCTGTCGTAGGCCGTTAGAAGAATCAGGCCGTTAGCTAACTGCCGGCCGTTAGAAGACTCGTCATTGAACATCGCAGCTAACTGCCTAAAATCTTCAGGCCAATAGAAGAAAAATGCGATGTTCAATGACGAGTCTTCTAACGGCCGGCAGTTAGCTAATGGCCTAGGAAGTTAGCTAACGGCCTGATTCTTCTAACGGCCTACGACATAGCCATATAGACATGCTGCTGGTGCTTCGGAATGCTCCCACTTTTCTCACTTTTTTTCTGTTATTGAAAGTCAGAATGACTTCTTATACATTCGAAAAAATAAAAAATGTCCAAAATTACATTAAAAATACTTTTAAACTCAATAATAATCTGTTAAATGATTACTAGAGTCGCACGAGAACCTTTTTGATTAAAAATACTGGCAATTTTTCAGTAAAAACAAAAACTTATTGCTGACATTTTTAGCTTGTTGAAGTTGGCACTACATAACCTCAAAATCAAGTCTTATATCGATCAAAACAAAAAAAAATAATCACAACGTATCATTTTCTGTATTGATCAAAATGTTAATAAGTATGTGCTAATTCACTGAATTTATGTCAAGCGTTGTTTAAATCAAGTGGCAATTACAGAAACGTCAACCTTTCTGCAAAAATCGCATGTATTTCTAAAAGTTTACTTTTTGAACATACGTTGTCGGATTCAACTAATATTTTGTATTATAATTGACCGTAAATCGTCGTACTCGTCATGCATAATTGTTCAATATAAAGATGCTGTATTCAAAATTTTAACAAAACAAGTCCTAAAACCTCCTAACTGGTTCTCCCTCATCACAGCAGAAATAACGAGCTTGAAGTTCGCGCGCCATGTGGATGCGCAACTTATCGAAAAAGTGTGCAGGAAAAGCAACTCATTTTGCAAGTAAACAAAAGTGTGTTGTGCACACATAGTTTTAATGTAATTGCATAATTTTGTCTTAACTCTGATGAGTACACGAACGCGTTTTCAGTTTATACTAATAGCCCATATTTACAATCAAATATCTCGAAAAGTTTGTAGAAAAAATCTGAAAAAATTCAGTTAATAGTTATTCATACCAAAGAATGTATACGCAATTTTTCGGACAAATTTGTTAACTTTTAATTTTACCCTTCAATATTCTTTACAACATTTTTCATTAAAATTTGTTCTCCTAAAGATAAAAAACAAAAACAATGCATGCGATCCGCGTGTTGTATTGAGAATACATATGCCTGCAAAGTTCTCTTAACACTCTTCCGGTGCTATCTCGAGATTCCTGTATACGTGAGGTCACGTGATGCGCGATATAGATGTGTGCAGTCAGCGCTGTTTCCCTTTCTTTTGACAAAAAGCCAAAATACACTAGTGCGATTTTGGCTTTGGCAACTTTGAACTTTGTGTAATTTTTTTGTTTGTAATGATACGAAATAAACACCATGTAGGTCATTTCAAAGGAAGTTTTATGTAGAATTTGAAAAGAAAAAATTTCGAAAAGGCACTTTTTTTATTTAAGTTCGATTTGATTAAGAAATGATATTCTTTCATTTCAACAACTGGCATTAAAGCCTACAAATGAAACTTTGTTTTTGTATGTCAAATATATGGATAACGAGATAAGATCCTGCCAATCCTTCCGAAATACTAAATTAATTGAAAACCTTAATAAGAAGTGATACGAAATCATTGCTCACGAGACTGGTATGCTTTCTAAAATTATATTCTAAATACTTGAAAAATAACTTCGAAAATGTATATGAGCGAATCCAAAATTAACATCCACTTAGCGGTTCAAAAAAATAAAAATTTTTGGACATTAGGCACACTCTTGGGATTTTTTTCTCACAATCTAGGTGTCAAAACAAGATAGAAAAATGGTGCGGCCCACCTTGAAAAGAGTGGCGTCATACTTTTAAAATTAAATTAAGTTATAGTGATTTTTGCCAAAAAAGCAATAAAAAAGCATGTAAAAAGTAACTCCAAATTTGGTTTCTTACAAATTTTACGTTTTTTATCGATTATGGGGTGTTGTAAGTTCTACCAAAGTCATTCAAATACCGAAAACAAAATATCAAAATATTTCTGTGTCTCAATTTTAGTACTATGACTAAGAAATTTGAGTGAATTAAGTTAATCGCCCTTTTTCTTCCAATAAAATACGAACAGTTGGTACAAAAAGACACACAACTTGCAAAAATTATTTGCCTAATACTTTTTCGAACTTTATACAACCATATCAAACTCGGCCTTCACCCCTCACACCCTGTCCTGATTAAGGGTGGTTCCATAGAAAATTAAAAAAATGAGAGTTTTTTGAACCCATATTTTTTATTACAGATTCGGGTTCCTTATAAAAAAATAAAACGATTTTATTCTTATCATTTTTCGGTTTTTTAGGATAGATGTCGCTGTAATCGTAAGAAATAAATAATTGATAAAAATCGTTCTCTTGCAATTACAGCGCCATCTATCGTGCAAAACAAAAAAAATATAAGAATAAAATTTTTTTATTTTTTCATGAAGAATCCGAATCTGCAATAAAAAATGGGATTTCACGAACTCGATTTTTTTTCATTTTTTATTTTCTTCCTTTTTAATGAAAAAAGTATGTCGCCACCTGTTTCATGGTGGGCCGCACCATTTTTTCATCTTATTTTGACACCTAGAACTTGAGGAAAAAATCCTAAGAGTGTGCCTAATGTCCAAAAATTTTTATTTTTTTGAACCGCTAAGTGGATGTTAATTTTGGATTTGCTCATATAAATAACGAGACCCGATCCTGCCCAACCTTCTGAAATACGCAATTAATTGGTATAATTGTAGTGAAAAAAAATTGTCCGTCTGTAAATTCCGTTTACGGTCGTGAGTTTCAACGTGACAACATCATTTAGTTTTATTTCAATTTTTTTTTTTCAAATTTTGTCTCAATACTTTTAAACTCAATAACAAGTTTACTTGATTTTGTATCCACATACGTTTCCCTTCATAAATTCTTAACACTAGAAAGACGAAAAATCCTGACACTCTATAGAATATTCTTCTTTTTCGTCTATAGAAAACCTGGAGTTTTCGTATACCTAGAAGCCCGGGCCGAAAAATTTTGTGTGCTTCTGATTTTTGGGAGCTGAATTTGTTTTTATTTTTATATAACTGCTTATAATCATTATTGGGGATGTGTAAATTGTTTCATCAACCCCTAAGTGCACTTTGGGGTCTGCCAGACCTCAGCGGCAGATGCTATTCGCAATGCGGGATGCGGGACCGAACCCAAATATGCGGGATGCGAATCCGAACCCAAAAATGCGGAATGCGGGTCATGCGGGATGCGGGTCCGAACCAAAATATGCGGGATGCGAGTCATGCGGGATGAGGGATGCGGGTCGCGCATCCCGCGGGATGCAAAAACAGAAAATTTTAAAAATGATAACGGCGTTCTACACCACCGGAGTTTTATGTGAACCGGGCTCTGTGTTCTTTTTGTTATTTTTCAATAACGTTATCAGAGTTCTATGCAAACGGAGTGATCTATGTGAACCGAAATTTGTGTTTTTTTTATATTTGTAAAAAACGTTAACAAAGTTCTATGCAAGCGAGGTGTTCTATGTAAAACGAATTGCGGGATGCGGAGCTGCATCTTGCATCCCGCACATTCGGGTTCGAACCCGCATCCCGCATGACCCGCATCCCGCATTCTTGAGTGCGAACCCGCATCACGCATATTTGGGTTCGGACCCGCATCCCGCACATTTGTGTTCGAACCCGCATCCCGCATGATCCGCATCCCGCATTCCGCATGACCCGCATATCGCATCCCGCATCCCGCATTTTTGGGTGCGAATAGCATCTGCCGTTTTGGATTATTTTTGTGACTATACAAAAAATTTGACAATCGTGCGCAGAAATTTTTTACTTTTCACCCTAGGAATAGAAGTGAGGGCAAGTAGGCTCTTTTCACATAGGTTGCAATCGGCTTCGCCTGGTGTAACTGAATTATCTATGAGGCAAAATTATTAAAACAATTCTAAATTGACTATGTCTTTATTTTTGTAACATAATTTGCAGAAACCAAATATAAAGTAAGATTAATAGTTATAGTTATAAATTCATCGCCCAATCTCACAGTATAAGAGACCTTGTACTAAGGGGCATGATATGGCCAAGTCAGACAACTTGATCAGCATGCTGAAAAAGGCCTTATTTTTCACTTTTTATAAATGATTCATAGTATATTAAGCAACATGTACGAAACAAACAGCTTCGCGCGGAACGCCGAGACTCGCCCCTACCGAGGCGTGGAGCCTCGGTCTGCCGCGCGAATAGCCGTTCTTTGTCGTACACGTTGCTTATAATATTTTTTGTCTCAAGTCGCGCGCAAAGAGTCTCCGTGGAAACTCTTCGCGGCCTAGTAACGCGAAGACTTTCTTCGCAGACGCGAAAATGTTGCCGCGATAAAGGCGTCTTCGCGCGCGCGTGGGATGAAAATTAATATTATTAGTGTAAAATGCAACACAAGAACAAAATACCTGCAGTAGAGAAGAATTTTGAAAAAATTAAGTACTTGACATAATTTATTCTATGTCTTATTCGTTTTTAAACTCTACTATTCATATTATGAGTGTAAAATGCAACACAAAAAAATACTTGTAGAAGAGAAAAAGTTTAGAAAAAATTAAAGTTCCTAAAACATTTCATTCTATTTTTTATCTATTTTTGAGCTTATTAAAATTAGTGAAAAAAGCAGAATTCAAGCAGATTTATGCAAAGCTGTCCTACTAGAACATAAGAATATATCTTATATTTGAGTCATTACATTATTTAATCATAAATGTTTAAATATAAAATGATTGATAAAACTTACGAAAATATATATTGACTAAGAAAACTTACAAAAGAAAAATTGGGCCGACGATTGTTTTTGTTTTCTCATTAGACATGTTGTTTAGAAAATAAAACAATTAATAACCAATTATTCGTAACTAAGATTTTCGTATTCATTTAATCTAGGCTGAGCTATTGAAAAAATATTCTGTGTAAAGTATATTTTTTTTCTCAAATCGCAATTTTTTTATATCAGCAGTTTTTTTGCTTTCGAGAAACAATGCCGAACGATTAAATCGAGTATATAAGTAGTTCGGTAGTCTTCGATCGGGTTTGCTTAAATCGGGAAAACAATCGCCGTCGTCATTCTTCTACCGAACGACTTGATTTCAGTCATTGTTTCTGCTCTGCCGTGTTCAATTAATAAGTTCTGTTTAGGTTCCGTTTGGTGAAGTGGTTCCGAATATAAACGGAACCTCGACCAAATTTATAGCTTTATTTATGTAAATTTGATAGTGAAACGTGATCACAGTGCAAAAATTATCAAACATCAAACAAACAAAACACATCACTGAAAACAGTAATATAAGCAAATCCAAAATTAACATCCACTTAGCGGTTCAAAAAATTAAAAATTTTTGTACATTAGGCACTCTTGGAATTTTCTTCTCACGATCTAGGTGTCAAAACAAGATAGAAAAATGGTGCGGCCCACCTTGAGACGAGTGGCGACATACTTTTAAAATTAAATTACGTTATAGTGATTTTTGCCAAAAAAGCAACAAAAAAACATGTAAAAAGTAACTCCAAATTTGGTTTCTTACAAATTTTACGTTTTTTATCGATTATGGGGTGTTGTACGTTCTACCAAAGTCATTCAAATACCGAAAACAAAATATCAAAATATTTCTGTGTCTCAATTTTAGTACTATGACTAAGAAATTTGAGTGAATTAAGTTAATCGCCCTTTTTCTTCCAATAAAATACGAACAGTTGGTACAAAAAGACACACAACTTGCAAAAATTATTTGCCTAATACTTTTTCGAACTTTATACAACCATATCAAACTCGGCCTTCACCCCTCACACCCTGTCCTGATTAAGGGTGGTTCCATAGAAAATTAAAAAAATGAGAGTTTTTTGAACCCATATTTTTTATTACAGATTCGGGTTCCTTATAAAAAAATAAAACGATTTTATTCTTATCATTTTTCGGTTTTTTAGGATAGATGTCGCTGTAATCGTAAGAAATAAATAATTGATAAAAATCGTTCTCTTGCAATTACAGCGCCATCTATCGTGCAAAACAAAAAAAATATAAGAATAAAATTTTTTTATTTTTTCATGAAGAATCCGAATCTGCAATAAAAAATGGGATTTCACGAACTCGATTTTTTTTCATTTTTTATTTTCTTCCTTTTTAATGAAAAAAGTATGTCGCCACCTGTTTCATGGTGGGCCGCACCATTTTTTCATCTTATTTTGACACCTAGAACTTGAGGAAAAAATCCTAAGAGTGTGCCTAATGTCAAAAAATTTTATTTTTTTGAACCGCTAAGTGGATGTTAATTTTGGATTTGCTCATATATAGAACGTTATACTTTACTCGACTGTTTTATTAAGTATTCGTTAGTATTCGTGTAAAAACAATTTTGATCCAAATTAGGTCTTTATTTAATAAATTTTTGAATATCGCTTACGACCGACAAGCATTTAACCGAACAAGCATGGCGGTTACTGGGTCCAGCTAAGTCCATCAAAGTACGTCTCACTTTTTGACAAATTAGTATAGATGATAATGAGTAATCAACCATATTCCCATTTATTGAGTGGAAAAAAAGTATGCTGAATTATATTATGAACAATGAACGTATTTTTAATAACAAATTTTTCAATTTTTCATTGGCAGTCGAAATGACCGTCTATCGTCGTTTTCGTTAGTAAAAAACTCCAGTCGTTCTAGTGTTAAAAAAATGGTGAACTAAAAAGTTCGCAAAGAGGGCATGAATGTGTCATTATAAAAGACAAATTTTGGATAGATTCATAGATCATCAATGAAATCATTTTTAAAAAACGTTTCATTTTAGAAACTTTGACTCTTTCAAAGTGTTCTTGGTCACGCTAGCCCGGCCCAAAATCGGAGGGTAGACCTTAGTACAGACAATGAGTTGATTGAAGATAAACGAGGTTACAACCACTAAAAACTATTTGGTGAGGTTGGTGACAAATGCACAAAACGTGGATAGTATAATTGTGTCCATCCA
Organism: Telenomus remus; assembly: GCA_020615435.1. Lineage (NCBI taxonomy): Eukaryota > Metazoa > Arthropoda > Insecta > Hymenoptera > Scelionidae > Telenomus > Telenomus remus. The sequence continues at coordinate 6,594,583 of CM036336.1, forward strand.
GTTACAAACATTTCAATTATTGTAAAAAGTATTTTGAAAAAGTCCTTATTCGTAAACTTAAGTTAGGAGCATGTACTCGCATTTTCGTGAAGCGCACTAATTCTAACAGACACATTTTGATGGGCCAAAGTGCAACAGATATTTTCGGAGTTATCATCCGACCGGTGATGCAAAGTTCTGTTTTATTGGTTCTTAGCTTCAGACTATAATTCTATAAATATTGAATCGGCTATACCAACACACACACACACAACGATTTATCTCAACTCACTGATCTGCCTTTTATGTTCGACGACACACCGTTTCTTATACAATGTTTCCGCAATGTCTTAGATTCCGTATTCTTAGATTTCGTTCATTAAGATTTTAGTTGTGCATTTTTTGTTCGTTCACATCGCTGACGGGATGAAAATAAATTTTTATGAGACATAATGTTGTATAGGTTCTTGCCACTCTGGTTGTAATCAGCTACAGCACCCCGACGTTCGTGGCTATTATATTGCCAATAGGAGTAGTTTACTACTTTATTCAGCGCTTTTACGTTGCTACCTCGAGGCAGCTTAAACGACTAGAATCAGTTTCAAGGTCTCCTATTTATTCGCACTTTGGTGAATCGGTCACTGGTATGTCATACAAATTGATTAATAATTTCTATTCATAACAGACTGTTATATTTTTTTTCTATTGTTACAGGTGCCCAAACTATACGAGCTTATGGAGTAGTAGAAAGGTTCATTAAAGAATCCGAGAGCAAAGTTGATTTTAATCAGTTATGTTACTACCCGAGTATTATTGCAAACAGGTAAGTTAACATTACATCAAATCATTCAGTATTAGTGGTATTAGTGGTTTATACGCTAGTTTGTTACAAAACGGCTCGAAATCAGTACTTATTCTATGGCATTTTTCCTTAGTTGGTTCTGCTAGGTTCTTTGGTCCAGAACTGGATCCAAACTAGAAACCAAACCAAAAAGAACTGCAGATGGAATCAAAACAGAGTCTTATATAGTATCAGAGTATTATATAGTATCCGGCACAGTTCACATCTGGTCCCGATAAATTTGATTTCTTTTTATTGAAAACTGACAAATTGAGTGTGCACTAATATTAAAGTGGCAGAAAGTCTTTTGCACGGATTTTGAGCATTTTAACGGTCCAATTTGACGCAAGATATTGCGTGTTTTTTTGGATTTTGATTCGAACCCGGCGAACATAACCTCTATTGTCAACGTGGAGATTTGCAAGCAGAGTTCCAGATATTAAACTAGGCATCCTCACGCATCGGAGAGAGTTTTTGTTGTCATTGCTCTCTCTTTATTCCTTGAGTAGCGTTTCCGGACAATTAGTCTGGTAACGATAAATGAACTACGAAACAAGTCCCTCGTGTATCTAGACAATCCCTGCCGCATTGTTGTGCCCCTGGGCAGTTTTTGTTTCAGCGGTCGACGACCACCAGGCTCGAAAATGTCTATGTCTATGCGTAATATCGTTCCAGTTTCTTCTCCAAAAGCCAGCCGGTGCGGTAGTTGCGACAAGGTGATCCCAAGTGGCAACGAATCCGAATGTTGTGAGAGCTGCAGCAGGAAGTTTCACCCGAGCTGAGCTAAAAGAGTCAAATTGAATGAGGACGGTATCATCAACAAGTGCTGCGACCCGTCGCGCAAGAGCGGTTTTGCAGCGGAGCTGCATAAACAACTAGGTTCCCTGAAAGATGATTTGAAAGCCGAGCTCAGCCAGGTCATTGCTGACAATTTTGTGCAGGTTTCCAACCGCCTGGACATGATTGATTCATCTCTGGCCTGCTTGGAGTCAGCCCGCGCCTCTGACAAGAAAGACATCATTGCTGATATGAGAGAGGGAAAAGAGGGCTTCTAACGTCATTCTTTTTAATCTCCAACCGGACAGTGATAAAAGCACCTTAGACGCCGTCAATGACATCTTTGGGAAAATACCTGATTTTCCTAAAGTGAAATCGTGTTGTCGTTTTTTCTGCGGTCGCGGTGCTATTAAGCCAATTAAAGTTGTTTTCCAAGATAAGTCAGAAGCTTTGTTTGTACTGAAAAATAAGGTTAAGTCGTCTCCTTTCGGCTTGAATTTCAAAAATGATTGTACTTCATATCAGCTCAGCTCGAGTTTTTGAAAAAAGTCAAGCGCGAATTAGATCAACGTATTGGGAAGGGTGAAAAAGATATCACTATTTGTAATGTCAATAAAGTTCTGCGTATTGTAAAAAAAACTGAAACACACGGGAAATAAGTCACCGCAAAATGCGACTTCGAATGTTTACTATCAAAATGTGCGTGGGTTGCGTACTAAATTTATAGAACTTAGAAACAATATATTATTTATTATTATTTTATTATTTATTTCTGTACAATGTTAGGAGTCTAGCTCCGTTACAAAGGGGTTTGCTTAAATATAATTCATTAGTCTTCGATCAGTCTTTTCACATTTACATATGCAATAGAAAAGTAATATAAACAGTTCAGTTTTTGTACAGTAATATTTGATAACATAGCGGTCAACGAATGATTTTCAGCAATAATACTAGACAGATAGTCGAAACGTGGTGTAGCAAAAGTCGGGCATTTAAATATGACATGGTACAAATTATTTGGAACATTCATATTGCAATACGAGCATGGCAAGTTACTGTCTAAAACAATTTTTTCAGCATTAATATGAAGATTGGTCTTAATAACTGAGTTGAATCTCAGATGTACGACGGTTCTGATCTTATTTATATTTGTAATAAAGTTTAAATATTTGACATTTGTATCCGCATCAATAATAGATTTATAAATAGGTGAATAGGAGGAGTGGTAAATCCTATCATCATCGCTAGATTTAAAGATAGCAGCAGTGACAGCAAGAAACGTCTCTCTTTTTTGTCGCGCTAATCGTACATTCTGTAGAGACCATATTTCAAGTTCGTCGCAAGAAGAAAGTAAAGTTTTCATTTGAGTAGCCCAGTTGTCAGGGATTATATTCGAATCTATATGAGCTTTAAGAGCTTCGTACCATCTTCTTGGTAGCCTTTCGCGCGGCATTGAAAGCAATTTGCACCACCAATCAAACATACTCTAAATTACAAAGTATTTTATCGGTAATCTATCAAATTCATTTCTCAACATGTAGTTAGGAGTAGTGACAGGTAGATGCAAAAGGCGTTTAAAGAATTTCGACTGAACTGTTTCCATCAAATCGGTGTATTGAAATGCCCAAATTTCACACGCATACATCAAAATAGCTTTTACCAAAGAATCGAATAGAACACATTTTGTCTCCCAAGAGTCAGATTTACTAGAATATAAAATTGATAAGACATTACTCACAGCTAATTGCGCTTTCTTAACAGTTTCTTTCGCATGTAATAAAAATTTCCCAGAACAAGAAAAAATTACGCCCAGGTATTTAGTTGATTTGACATAATCCAAAGTTGTTCCTTTATAATATAATGGGCGGAGTTTTCTCGGTCTACCTTTAAAGAAATACATGATGTTTGTCTTGCTTGCATTTACAGTAAGATCGTTTTGTTCACAATAGGAATCAAGTTCATTCAACTTGTCCTGGCAATCTATAGTTGAATTTGCAAAAATAAGCGTGTCATCAGCAAAGGTTATCATCATAATTTCCGCCTCATCATCAATCTTTATGCCTTTATGACCTTTATCACGAAAGAAAGATGGCATGTCACTCGTATATAGGGCATAAAACAGGGGGCTGAGGACATCTCCTTGAAGTACCCCTTTTGTGATTGAGATTTTTTCTGATTGCTGATTGTTCAGATCTAAGGAGATATTTGCTTTATCGTACATTTTTGCAATTGTTCTAACAAATTTACCATTTATTCCCAATGAGTTAAGTTTTTGGAAAAGTTTATCATGCGGGACACTGTCAAACGCTTTTTTATAGTGTACTACGATCGCGAAAAGAGGGTTTTTATTAACACTCATTTGTATGTCAATTACCGATTTTGGAATAAATATATTATCAGAACAGGATCTTTTTTCACGAAATCCGCATTGTTCTTCCGGAAGAAGGTTGTCTTTTTCGGCAATATCATAGAGTCTGGTTTTCAGCACGAAAGAAAATGCTTTCAAACAGATATCTTCTAATGCGATTGGACGATAGTTATTCGGGTCTTTAGCGTCGCCTTTTTTATACATCAGTTTTATAAGGGAACTAGCTAAGCACCCGTGCTTCGCACGAGGCTCATCGTCGCCGCACTGTATAAACTGTAGAAGAATGTAGCAACATTTCGTTTGCAATGATATAAGTAATTTGAAATTTGGGTGTAAGAAATGATAAATCGGTAATTTTGCGCAAAGCGCGAGGAAAAACCTACGTAAACGTGGTAAAACCTCGTTTATTTGGTGCTATAATCATTTGAAACAACGAACATGATGTAATTACACTAACGCATTTTGGTATACGATATTTGGAGTTTTTTGGTTAGAAGCATATATGTGTAAGCTTTGAGGATCAGAAACATGCGAACAGGCCACATATAATTGTCCATGAGAAAAACACGGCTTTTCAAGGTGGACCCCAGCGACTTTCAAAGTTTGTCCCTGCGCTTTATTGATTGTCATGGCAAAGGCTAATCTGACCGGGAATTGCCTCCTTTTAAACTCGAACGGCCGGTCCGTTGGAATAATTGGAATTTGAGGTATAATGGCATGCGTTTCTTCATAGGCTCCATTCATTATTATACCTAAAAATTGTAAACAGTTGTGTAATAATTAATTGAACATGACAATACCACTGAAATTTTTTTTAAAATACCTTCAATTATCCTGTCTCGAAGTTGAGTGATGCAGATTCGTGTTCATTAAGAACTCAACAGGATAATTCACCACATCATCCTGGTTCACCACAGAAGTGAAAGCAGTGTAAACCTTTTCGTCTCCAATGATTTCGGCCAATATCTTGTCATTTAATGCCGACACGACATCATTCGTGGGGGCTAAAATAGCCCTTTCGCATAACCAATTCTGCTGTTCGTAATTCTGCTGAATGTCGAGAAACACGGCAGCAATAAGGTCTTCAGTGGAATTTTCGATGCAGCAGAGATTTGGAGAGAGTGTAATGTTTCCATCATTGTGTAGAGGCTCTAATTCATCACCGATTCGGAGAAGCAATGACGAAAAATTGGCAGCGTTTTCGTCATTATGAAGAAAAACTCTCATGTTTGTTGTGAGCGTGTGGAGGACTACGGCTTGCCATAATGGAAAACTCTTGATGCTGGCGTGGAGTTGATCAGCAGGAGTACCACGGGCTATAACTGGGAGGGTTTGTCGAAAGTCACCAGCTAGTATGACCACTAAACCTCCCATTGTATGATCGTCATTCCGAAGATCTCTCGAGGTTCTGTCTAGTGCGTCTACAGCATTCTTATGGGAAGAAGATCTTTCATCCCAGACTATCAATTTGCACAAACGTAACATTCCAGCCCTGTCACTATTTTTGCTGATGTTACAAACTGGTGCCTCTTGATAATGCAAATTCAATGGAAGCTTCAAAACGCTATGTGCCGTTCGTCCGCCTTGTAACAATGTTGAAGCGTTACCAGTAGAGGCTAAAGCTATAGCTATTTGGCGATGACTCCTTACAATGGATAGCAAAAGGTTCAGTAAATAAGTTTTGCCTGTTCCGCCGCAGGCATTGAGAAAAAATATGGCCGGATCATTAGCATCAACTTTTTCCATTACGGCATCATAGAAACATCTTTGGGCGTTATTAAGAGTAGGCAAAGCCGTTCGAACACCTACAGCAAGAGCGTCAGCCTCGTAATTCAGCTGTACACGAACCTCATTGTTATGAAGAAAAGCTATTCTCGGTGCAGGTAGACCGTAATCAGCTACATGACGGCCTGAAAGTAAATGTATGTTTTATAATTTCGTATTAAAAAAGTTTGTTTCGGAGAGACATTATTTTTTGAAGATGTATAAATACCTGTTATTGAATAAACAATATCATCTATTAACTGAATGGCTTCGTCATAAATGATGTCATATGCTATACTGTTTGGTTGCTCTTGCTCTCGACGATGGAGTATATCCTCAGACATCTGATCCTTGAACATGTTCCAAAGTGTGAAAGGATTGGAAACTTCGCAGGAGGTTATAATGATGAAGAAGTGATCCAGTGATCATCGTTTTCCAGAAGACCGCGAACCTCACATGCCTCTCTGTACGTGAGATATTCTTCGCCGTCTACTGTTCGAAGAGCTGCGAATGATGCTGGTCCTCTTACAACTGTGAGTAACAATCTCAAGCAGAAACACTCAAACTGATTGGGATGAATGGCGTACATGCGTCCAATCGCAGCAGTCTGTTTTCTTCCAGGCCAGTTAGGAACATCTTCACCACGTCTTCGGGGATTCCAAGTTCTATCAGAATTATCCCAAGTGTAGTAAGTAGGAACTTCAGCATATAACAAAGTTTGAGCAAAATCTGATTCAACTGCATTTTGGCATAATGCAAAGAAAGCAGTGAGTGTTGTTTTTGGAGGCTGTTCGACGCGATGCTGCATATTTTCCTCGTTGAAATAAACACGTTGACCGTTTTCCAAGTGGACTTGTAAATGAACTACATTAGGAAAGCGTTCATGCATTGGAAAAGAAAGAAGTCGCCAAACAGCTTCATTGCTACTAATGTATCGTCCTGCCTGATAAGTGCGAACCTCATCTAATGGATTTATCTGCCTATCTGTGTGCCGAACTTGAAAAACGGCCTGATCGGATCCTTTGTTTATATAGCCACATATATACTTTATCGCCTCAACTGAATTGCAGCACTCAACATTAATATGTCCGCCAAAAGATGTTGATAAAAATGGACAATATGGCACGACCCACCGGTTGTTGATAGTGACCTGTTGACCTTCATGTCCGTGGATATTGATGGTTGTTGTAAAGCCGCCATCTTCAGGACTGCGTCTTCTGTACGTTGGATATCCATTTGCGTTACTGACTGTTTCCGGGATTAAATCTTTTGGATATTGTTTGGTACAGCGGCCATTCTTTATGCAAGGTGACTGCATATTCATTTCTCCACATGGTCCATGAATTATGAGTTTTACAACGATTCTGTGAAGATTGGGATCTATTTCAGGGTCTGGAATTTCTGCTGAAATAATCCAATCGATGTCTGCTGGCCGAAGTTTTTGTTCAAGAAAGAGTAATAAATGGATGTGAGGGAGACCACTTTTCTGCCACTCTATTGAGTATACGTATGCTGAAACAATACCAAAAACACGTCCTTCTGTGAGACACTTGAGAAATTTAATGACTTTCTGTCTGAAAACCCGGGCGATGATATCGTGTCTGTCCATAGCAGCTTGGCCCTCGAAGGGCAGATTTAATTTCGTCCCATGATGGATTGCATGTAAAAGTAATGAAGAGATCTGGCTTGCCATATTTCCGCACGATTGCCAAAGCATCTTGAGTATACTCCGCCAAATATCGAGGACTGTTCACAAAAGTAGAAGGTAAAATAACCATTCTTCCGATGTCATTCGCATTGACAGCAGCATCAGCAACTACAGCATGTCTTAAATGAACGTACGCCTCCGATCGTAATCTCGCTTGATGAGTCGGAATATATCGGAGTCGTTCACTATCCACTTTGGCGTACATATCAACCGAATATTGGATGAATAAATGTCTGAACCGCAATAGAGTGTTGAAATCTTGGTCACGAACTGCAATGCAAAATGTATAAAAATCCATTCCAGAAACCTTTTTAGCCGTTGGTGCAAGAGTATGCGGATTGACCTCCGGGATGTTGAACGTATATCCAGTTTGACCCTGCCACAACATCAAAGGATACTGTGAAGCGTCATAATAAAGATTGCAATCAAAAATTCGTTGGAGATGGTTCATCTCGTTCATCTGAAACTCTTCCGACAATAATAGCAGCAACCTCGTCGACTGTTAGAGCGTTGTATCGTCCCGGGTGTTCACCAGCTGGTACTTGATCGCCACGAACTATGACTTTGTAGGAATCATCATTTCTGCGATCGATAGTTTCACTCGTTGTCGTGTCCGAGACCTTGATAGACGGTTCTAAAAATTTTGAAAGTTGTACTACCAAAAAGAAGAAAATGTTACAATAACCAAAAGGAGCACCTACCTGTCGAACATCCTCGTCTTCCTCGGCTCGCACAACACGTAGAGCAGCAGCTTGTTTCGTAACTTTAGTTAAATGTGATTTTTTTGGGAGCAGCATATTGAAAATGTACAATCTGCAGTTCACTTACAAAATCATAACACTACTGAAGGCAGCATCAGAATAATGCCGACTTTCCGGTGAATAGTTCAATGAAAAGTTAGGTTCATGTTTATGTTTGGAAAAAAATATTTCAAACCGATTTTTTGTTGCAAGGTACGAAAATTTAAAGAGATCCGAGGTGTATTTTTATGAATAAAATTTATTTAGTAAGTGTTGAATCATAAAAAAGTGCGATTTTGACAAAACCGAAAATACATTTTTGCGAGTTTCGATGAATTAAATTTAAAAAATCGATTCTTTATATAGACTATTTTAATTGTGAGAGTCCGTAGATTCACCCTAATGCGCTTGAAATCGTTTCTGTCCATTTTTTGAAGCGCCATTTCGACACAAAGAAACAAACAAACAGACGAAAAAATTAAGAAATTCTAAAAAATGAAGATAATCACTTTTTTATGAAGCCCATGGTCATTGTGGAAGTTAAGGGAACCTCCCAGATGCGTAAAATCATGAAATCAACGAAAAAAAGTTCCATGGTAAAAAAACAAAAAATAAATTTTTACGATTTTCGATGAAATAAATTTTAAAAATCGATTCTTTATATAGCCTTTTTTAATTGTGAGAGTTCGTAGATTCACCCTGATGCACTTGAAATCGTTTCTATTGATTTTTTGAAGCGCCATTTCGACACAAACAAACAAACAGACAAACAAACACAGTTACATTTTTATATATATAAGGATTACACCAGTCATCTGGTATTGATTCTTGCGATAGAAAAACGTTAAACATGTTTTGTAAGTAATGTGTCCAGTTGGGAGGGAGATTTTTAAAACATTCGTTTAAAATTCCATTAGGACCGGGCGCTTTACCATTTTTAAGATGGGATAACGTGAGATTTATCTCTCTCAAGGTGATAGGTCTGTCTAAAACATTATGAACATTTGTATTCGATAAAATGTATATACGCGGGGAAGGATTATATATGTCGCGAAAGTATTCAACACAAGTTTGTAAAGTTATTTCTGATTCACGGTAGGGACTTTTCTTTCTCAATTTTTTCACTGTTTGCCAGAAATCATTGGCATTTTTTGTGTTTCTCAACTTTAATTTGATGTCGTTATTGTATGAATCTTTCAATGAGTTAGTTAAAAATTTATAGTTCTTTTTTGCTTGATTATACTCTAATTTAAGAAGAGGATCATAATTATTTTTACATAATTTTGCAAAGGATTTGTTTATTGCTTTACTTGCATTTGCACATTCTTTGTTGAACCACGGTGATTTAAAAGTTTTTTTTTACACCTAGATATTCAGTTGAGCACATTTCATTATCAATCATTGCGGATCTGACAGCAGAAGCTAAATTTGAAAACAGTGCATTAGCATCATTTGAATTAAAGTAAATACCGAAGTCATTTGAAAGGTGTAGGGTGTATTTATGTTTATTTTCCTGCTTCCATTTCAATTTTCTAATATTGTTTTGGTCATTTATTTTTAGAGTTGTATTTACAGGTAGTTTTTTATTTATTATAATTGAACATAAAAACTGGTCAGAAAAAACAGAAAAATCTGCGAGACAGAAATCAGTGATGACATGCAAGCAACCAGCGTTGACCCACGCTAAATCTATAGTACTATCTCCGTTTCGTGACATAAAAGTAAAGCGACCATCAACATCCGATCTTGATCGACCATTCAGCACGACAAAACCCATAGATTCCATAGTTTCAGTTAATTTCGTTCCTCTCAGTTTCGCAAAACTATCGCAATTTTTTCTCTCACAAAACAACTGGGTATCTTCAAAAATACTTTCATCATAATTATTATTATGGTTACCGATTCTCGCATTAAAATCACCAAGACAAATGACATTTAAATCAATTTGGTCAGATATTGACATTTCATATAATATATTTTCCATTGAACTCAAATACATATCATCAAATTCTTTTTGCGGCCTCCAATAAAAAGTTCCCACTCTAAATTTATCAGACTTTAAATTTATATCTACAATAATATGTGAGGTTTTTATTTCTCTTGTAGCAAATGTAACTTTTTCCCTTTTTCTCAAAAAAATACTAATGCCTCCACTCGCCCTCCCTCTAGAACCTGGTTCTTTAACAGCTAACGAATAAATATGTGAATAATTTAATAAAAAGATAGGAACATTAATTTTCGATTCATCATAAAGCCACGTTTCAGATAAACAAATCAAATCATTTTTCAAAAGTATCTTTTCTGATCCTTCATTTATATTAAATAAGTTTTTAAAACCTCCCACATTCCAATGACAAATACAAAAGTTTTCTTCTACCGGTTCGGAAGGCTCAATCGTCTCCGCTGAGTCCTAGGTAGGTCGAACGTAGCGCGTCGAGCGAGTTGAACTGCCAATAAAACGTTTGGTCCTATCCTGCCTTTTCATCGCTGACGACGTCTTAGAGTTGTACATCGTCCGGGCCCATGTTTGAATTTTACCGCCAGTCAGCTGGGTGATGGGAGAAGTAGGAGAGAAATTCTCCGACTCCATCGTGGCCTGTGTCTCGTCGGCGCGGGCCTCTGCTGTCATCTCCTGCGCCTGGTGGAGGGGTAATGACGGAGGTAATTGCGATTGAAGATGGTTTGGGGGAGGAAGAGAGAGAGTAGGGGTGGGGGTTGTCATCGTGGTCGAGTTCGACGCGACGCTGGCATATGACATCTGAGCTGCGGTTACACCAACGGCTGGAGCAAGGTTGCGGCGGCAACCGGCTGCGTCGAGCTCTTTGCGGAGTTCTTCAATCTCTGCCAGAGAGGAAATTTGTAACGCATGTTGAGATTCATCCTTCCTCAAGTAGACCTTGCCATCTCTGTGCCATGCGAATGCGATGTCAAATTCCTTCTGTATGATTCTGGCCTCATAGAAAATTTTCGCAGCGAGCGGTGAAAACGCCTCGTTGATATAAATCGGTGACTCACGCATCAAATTCAAACCAATACATCCGCCCTTCAGGTGTTTTTGTTTTGCTGCTTTCATAATATAATCCTTATCTAAGCGACGGAGTAGACGGACAATAATGGTACCTTTTGTTTTCAGACGATAGATAGAATTCACAGCTACTTCTGGGATATCCAGGTTCAGCGCGTTCATTAATGCAGAAAACAGGGCGAGTAAATTCTCACCACGGCTGTATGGGATGCCAGAAATCTTTACCTCGTTGTTTCTATCATTTTGTAGGCGAGCCTCTTGAATGGTTTTCAAGCTCTCAACTTCTTTCCTCAGTTCTTCATTTTCTTTTTGCATCCGCTCGAGGGTTTTCTCCTGTTTATCAGCATCTTCTCTCAGTGAATTAAGATTCTTTTCCATACCCTCGACAGAAGACATCATTTTGTTCTGGTTCTCATTGAAGGTGGACATCTGTTTGGTCAGATTGTCCAGTTGCGTAGCGAGATCCGCCATGTTCGGTGTTTCGCACGTGGATCCACTTGCTAATTTAGTTCCCTACTCAATCCGGGATAAATTGACAAGTTTCACTCACTGATAACAAACCGTTTAATAAAGACACCTGTTATGAACCGAAATTGGTAACAATATTTCACTCAAAGACGTTAAAAATTTCGAATAAGATTTTGATCGTGAGAGCTCACTCACTATACGTCTTACTCGGCCGGTGTCTCAAAGAAACAATATATATTTATCGCTGATTTCTTATGATATTTTTATACTTGTCGCGACCTGGTTGAACGATAATTTTTTAGATACAGAAATTCGAATAGACAATTATAAAATTTTCGCTGTGATCAAAGCTCGTCAACGAGCGACCACGAGAGGGGGGTGGCGTGCTGATAGCGGTCCGCGGCGACATTTCTTGTAGAAAACTGAAAAGTGTATGCACTACTGTGGAACATGCTTTTGTACAATTGTCGGAGTTAAACTAGTTGTTGGCGCTGTCTACCTGCCTCTAAACTCTTCGTCTAATTTATATAACGCCCATATGGCAGACATTTGTAAACTGTATGAGAATATGTCGAATGCGAAATTTTTAATTGTTGGAGATCACAATTTGCCGGGGGTTGAGTGGCACTATGGCAACAATGCAAATTTGTCCTTGAGCGAGTCACTCACAGGAAACACTTTTGCTTTTTTACAACTTTACCAGCGAAATAATGTATTGAATTGTTATGGCTTTATGCTTGATTTGGTTTGGTCAGATTGTGATGATGTTTCGGTGAGCTGCTCTGAAGACTGTCTCATACCGGTGTACAATTTTCATCCCGCACTTCATGTTAACGTTGCAATTTCAAGTCATGTTATTAAAAAATCTTCAGAATACACTTTTCGTAATTTTTACCGCGCTGACTATATTATATATATTTATAAATTCTCGAAATCTTCATGGGCCTTGAAAAACTTGATGTAAAAAAGGGAGCTGGCCCGGATGGAATTTTGAACTGTTTTCTTTTTAGTTGTTGCTTTTCTCTGGCTTGGCCATTGCATACTCTGTTAAACAAATCTCTGTCATCTGGATCTTTTTCCTCAGTTTGGAAAGTGAGCAGAGTTTTTCCAATCTACAAGAAAGGAGATAAAGCTGCTGTTGGCAATTATAGGCCTGTAAGTATCTTGAACGCAACTGCAAAATTTCTAGAATAACTAGTCACGACACACGTCCGACAGTTTATATCTCCAATTATTCTCAACGAACAAAATGGTTTCATGTCTAATTGTTCCACTATTTCAAATCTTGTCCTATTTAAAAAGGATATTATTGATGTCTTGGAGCGTACATCTCAAATGGACGCGATTTATCTAGACTTTTCAAAAGCTTTTGATCGGGTCGATCATCGAATATTACTATCGAAATTAGAGTACAATGGAATCGTGCCACCTATGTTAGATTAGCTCAAGAGCTATCTTGTTGATCGTTATCAATACATTGAAGTTCTAGGGTGCAAATCGAATTCTTTTCCTACGCCTTCCGGTGTTCCCCAAGGATCACATTTGGGACCTATCTTGTTCATTGTTTTTATTAACGATACTGCACTCGAGATCAAATCATCGTCATTGCTTTTGTACGCCGACGACGCCAAGTTGTATCGAGAAATAGCGAATGTAAATGATGTGATGTTATTGCAGATTGATTTAGACGCGATTCGAGTTTGGTGTGAGAAAAACTTGCTATTTTTGAATGAGAAGAAATGTGTTTTTATGTTGTTTACAAAGAAATTGAAACCGATTGATCATAATTATAGGTTGGGTGCAGTTATGCTAACTAGAGTGGATAGGGTGAATGACCTTGGAGTCGCTTTTGACTCCAGCCTGACTTTTAACTATCATATTAACCAAATTTGTCTGAAAGCTTCGAAAACTTGGGGTTTGATCCTCAAAAATTGTAAAGCAATTAAAGACCCTAGATCTAAGATAATTTTGTATACGTCAGTCGTTCGTCCTCATGTAGAATACTGCTCCGTAGTATGGCAACCGTACACGGGGGTTGGCATTCGCTTTTTAGAATCTGGGCAACATAGGTTCCTTAGACACTTAGCATACGTGTTAGGCTGTCCAATAGACTTTCGCGATCACGACTATACCGCGATCTTGTCACGCGCTGATTTACCGACCTTGAGACTGAGAAAAGCCTGCTGTGATCTTTTGTTTATTTATAAAGTTATGAATGGTGAGATCAATTCACCTGACTTATTAACTCGCATTGCTCTCAAAGTCCCCGCGAGGCTAACGAGACAGAGTATAACTTTTGCGCTACCACCTAGTCGCACTAACACCGGCAAAAACGACACTTTTGCTCGCGCTTTTGAATTCGCAAACAAGATAGCAATGCAAGTTGATTTTTTCGGTGTCTCAAAGAAAGTTTTTAGAAATCAAATGTTAGCCATATGATGTGATGAGAGTTTTCTTATATTTATTTTGCGTCTTTATCTGATTGTTAACTTTTGATGATATTTATATGATTGATTTTTGAATCACTGTGACTGAACCACCTTTGCACACTGAACTGTACTGGATATATTCATTTTTCAAAATGATGTACATATAAAAAGGGTATTTCCCGTGAATAGAATAAATAAAATAGAACCACCGTAGAAAGATACTATAAATCATATAAAATCGAATGATACATTTCTGTTCAGATCCAGTTCCGAACCAAAGAACCTAGCAGAACCGACCAAATAAAATACCATTAGTATGTTGCAGACGTTAATCAAAACTCATTTTCTTTATTTATTTTCTTTATTTCCATGTTGGGTAGATGACTAGTTTAAAAGGAAACTTTTTTTAATATTTCAGATGGCTTGCTATCAGACTAGAAATGGTTGGAAACACAATTATATTTTTCTCTGCGCTTTTTGCTGTACTTGGAAGAGACAGTATGAGTGAGGGCATCGTGGGTCTGTCCGTCAGCTATGCCTTGCAGGTAGAAATATGAAATTCATTCTAAGAGTATTCGTATTTAAATTCAATAAAAGAGAAAACAAAGATGAAATTTTAATCGTTGTAGATTACACAAACATTAAACTGGTTAGTGCGAATGACTTCCGACGTAGAGACTAATATCGTTGCTGTAGAAAGAATAAAAGAGTACGGCGAAACTCCTCAGGAAGCTGCTTGGGAGATTAAAGAAACAGAACCACCTGGAGATTGGCCAACAGAGGGCCGAGTAGAGTTTCGCGGCTTCAAAGTGAGATACAGAGAAGGTCTGGATCTTGTTTTAAACGGTCTCACGTTCTCAGTTCAGGGCGGAGAAAAGATCGGCATCGTCGGGCGCACAGGAGCGGGCAAGTCCTCACTGACTCTGGCGCTTTTCCGTATTATTGAAGCTGCAGGTGGCAAAATCTTCATTGACGATGTCGATATCTCAAAACTTGGCCTCCACACGCTAAGGTCCAGACTTACTATCATTCCTCAAGATCCAGTATTATTTTCTGGCAGTCTTAGATTGAACTTAGATCCCTTCAATATTCATTCTGATGCCGAAGTTTGGCATGCTCTTGGAAATGCTCATCTCAAAACTTTTGTTGAGAGTAAGAATCGCTTATATTTATTATCAAATCAATTTCCCGACATGATAGAAAGAAAGAAACTAATTTAAATTAATTTCTAGGTTTACCTAGTGGTTTATTGCATGAAGTTACAGAAGGTGGAGATAATTTAAGCGTAGGCCAAAGACAATTGATATGCCTTGCGAGGGCACTTTTGCGAAAAACAAAAGTACTTATTTTAGATGAAGCCACAGCCGCAGTTGACTTAGAAACTGACGATCTAATTCAGAGGACTATTCGAGAGGAATTTAAAAATTGTACTGTACTCACTATTGCCCATAGGTTGAATACTATCCTCGATTCAGACAGGTTTGTAAATGAAAGATTTTTTCTGAAAAAGTCACACTGGATGTTTTTAGGGAAATTTTAATTTCACTACTACTCTTTTTCCTTTGGTGACATTTTTCCCGAATGCCGGACGATTCGACCAAAGACGATTCATCCAATACAATTCAAGTAAAGACAATTCAACCAAAAGACATTTGAACTAATGACATTTCAACCAAAGACTTTTCAACCAATCGTTTGATAAACGTTTGGAGTGGGATAGACCTCGAATGCGCGTGCAAACAAGTATGGAAGGAAGAAAAAAGGAATAAGAAATGAAAGAAAAAATAACCATGGGAGAAAATAATCTCCGGACGTAACGACCGGACAAAATAACTGCGGATAAAATAACCACGGAAAGATATAACTCCGATTTGCGTACAATCATGCTGGGATGGGGATGGAACTCCGTTCTGCGTGCAATCATGCTAGGGTGGGGGCTTAACTCTGTACAGTTTAATCCACCGGCATTGGAATAGTCAAAGTCAAAAAAATCGGATTGAAAACTTGGATGAAATATGTATTATGATGTCCGTAGTTATATTGTCTTGTTATTTAGTTCGTAATTATATTGTCCGTTAACCATTGCTCTCATTACTACAATCGTGTGTTGTATGATTGGTTGAAATGTCTTTTGGTTGAATTGTCTTAGGTCAAATCGTCCCGATACCATTTTCTCCGCCCTCCCCCCTACAGACGATCAATATTTACTAACGCAAGTATAGTGAGAGGATTAATAAAATATAAATAAGTGTATATATAATATATATTAAATATACATTATATATAATATCTAATATAATATGTAGGGTAAATGTACTAGTGAATGACCGGTTGAGCGATTCCGGATGCTCATCAATTTTTATTTAATTATGAAGTAAAACTTTTAGCATACTTTCTAGATCATTGTTTTAGTTATTTTTGTTATTTGCACCAGGGGTATCAGACTTTCTTATTTAACCCTATTTCTTATTTCTAACCTCTTTTAAATAGTTTGAAATTTTCCCTCCAAGGGCATATATACAGTTACAGTCACAACAAATATACTTTATTAAATTATATTATTCACTATTTTTCAATTAGATACTCAATATACGTTTTTACTTTCAGGGTCATAGTCTTAGATAAAGGTTATATAACCGAATTTGAATCCCCGACCAAACTGCTTCAACAAACTGACAGTGCATTCCACAGCATGGCAAAGGACGCCGGACTAACAAATTTTTAAAGAAAGGCGTTTGTCAGAAGTCCAAATCAAATACAGCGTCGCCATCAAACAAAAAAAACCTGAACTGTATGTGCTCAAAATGTGACCCGCCGAATTCTGTTGCCAGACATTTTGCAAATTGCGGATTGTTGTCTTTAATCTCCAATTCTTTCGGAAATCATGTGTTTGCTGCTACGCGACTTGTTACAACTCGTTCCTTTTCGACATTAGACCGTACTTTGCGCCAGAATTATTTTTGTTAAATTACTGCCACTTTTGTTAGGATTAATCTCTATCGATCCCACTAATTATTACTCTATCATCTATATCTTTAGAACTATTCATTATTTATTCAGCATTTTTCTTGCAATACATGATTTTCTTCCATACGTAAAAAATCGTACTCAGAAAACCTCTTTTGAAGTATAATTCTAACATAGAATTTAAGAAAGTTGAAACGACGCCTTGAAACAACTAACGGAAACAATTTGAAACCATTCCGGCTGGACCGATTTCCACAACTTTAATCGGCGGTACTTAATTTACAAAATTTCTTTGCCTGAGATATTCTCCTGCATTTGTCAATATTTTTTGAAATATTATTACTCTCAGATAAGTAGAAACAATGCAACCACCTGCGAAAAATAAAAAAAAAATGTTATCGAAATTCAGCTTTAAGTTGTATCGTTACTATCATTTTGTTCAGTTTTTGTATTTTTTCATCAACAATTTGACAATCGTATTTGAGCCTGCGCAATTTTTGTAATTACAATTTGCACATCGTTTTGAGTTTCATCTTACTATGATTGTAACTTGTTTTTTTTCTTTTTAGTTATTGTTTAATATTATTATTATGACTTCTCTTACGAATTTATTTAACAACGCTGCATCTGTGAAAAAATGCATCTGTGTGAAAATGAGCTTATGACTTTATAAATAAAAGAAAATTAATCAAAATATTTTTTGATCTATGAAATAAATTTCATTTTGTTTGTTAGAACATCGTTCAGATGAGTAATTCACACTGTATAGCAGCATTTAGTTTGCGTCTTTGTACGATGTATTGCAGTTGTACTTATCAGCGTTTTCATATTACAATTTAGCTTGGAAACAACTATTACCGAAAAGTGATTAAATACCAATTGGTTGTGTTAGCGCTTACGGAGTGCAATTTTATGTATGATACTCACGGACCAGTTACCCTGAAAACACAATTAAAATGATTCAATCAAATTTTGCATTACTCAGTATCCATGGATTTGATCAAAATTTGATCAAAATTTGATCAAATAGAACATTTTAAGGTTCTTCGTTTTCAAACTGCGCAATTTTCATTGTTTTCTGTCAGAACGTGTCAGTTTTGAAAGTTAATTTAGATTGATTACTTTATGTCGCATAATGACAAAAATTGTTTTTGAAACTTTAATTTGTTTCTATCGATGGCTCTCATTTTCTATAATCGGATAAAAGAATGAATAATCTCTCTAGTTTATTACTTTAAACAGCACTAGGACATTCGGAATGCTTTTTATTTTACTATTTATCATAATATGATCATAATAATTATGATCATAATGATTGTGATTATCATAAAATACTTCTCTTAGTTCTAAAAAACCTTTCTTGATATTTTCATTAATTTCCTTTACTTTTTGGTGGTGATTAGAACGAAGCAGTTTAGTGGTTTTGGGAGTTGTCTTGTTGCAATTTCGAATACAATATCTTTATATCAAAGAAATATGATGACTGCAACGATTTAAGGCCAATTGTGGTACGAAATATAAATTGAACTCAACAACTCATGTTCAAAAGCTACACTTTCAGAAATACACGCGAATTTTGCAGAAAAATTGATGCTTTTGAAAATGGCGCCTAACTGGTTCTTCCTAATCACCACAGATGTCTTATTTTAGGTAGTGATAAAAAGTTGAAAACGAGTAATAATAAGAATTTTCCAATAAAAATATAATTAGATCTAACTTTCATAAAATTGACATATACTGCGCTATGCAAAATTTGGTAAAATACTTTGAATAATTATTTGCACAATTAGATTAAGGTGGTTTATTGGTTTCGATTGCCGAAAAATAGACCTTTTCCAAAAAAAAAATTTTATTTCAACAATAGATGATACAATATTCGGGTTTTTTCCAATGCTTAGCACGTCTTTCCGATATTTCATTGTGCAATTTGACACCGTTAGTCTGTGGGGAACATCTATTCGCGCACGCACGCCATGCATTTCCAATTGGTATGCACGATAAGAGTCAAACACTTTTCTGAAACAAAAAATCAATAAATAATCTAAAAATAGATTGAATTATTTATAATATGTCGGTTATCAAAGTTGAAAAATTTCAATTTTATATCAAATAACAAGCAGTGAAAATTGTCACTTTTGATGGCCCTCTTTTTTTCATTTTTATGACACTGTAAAAAATATAAATAATTGACTTATAACACTAGAAGTACTGGACTTTTCGTATACCTAGAAGGACGGACGACACTAATTTTGTGTAAGGTTGTATCGTGAAGTTTGAATAAGTGGCAGAAAGTTCAAAACTTTCATATTCAAAGAAAATATATTCATGAACATTGTGTGAAAATCTTAGCTACTTCGGCTGTCTCGTTTTCGAGAAATGATGACTTAAAATCTGACGTTTTTGAGGTTATACATGGCGGCACATGACAACTAATGACATTTTCAACGTTTGATTATTTTAAAACGGTACAATCAAAGTATGTAAAACTTTCACACAATGTTTATAAGAATGTTTTTAACAAGTTGTTACATTTCATTGGTTACATTTTCTTGGAATTTCTTTGAAAATTTTGCTCATCTCGGTGGGGGCTCGCGATACAACCTCCATTAAAAGATTTGAATGTAATTATCATTTTTACAGGGTTCTAACGAGTTTTAACAATATACTATACTATTGTGTAAAAACCTTAAACAAAATAATTTCTATACTAAACAATATGATAACTATTTTTAATGCACGTGTCTTTGCCCGTGCACTTCCTACAGACTTGCTGCAAGAAGTGCATGTTTGATTATAATAATAATCTATTTAACATGTCCAATAACAATAAAACGTTATTATTCAACTATAAAACACTAATATCAAACATTATTAATGTTTGTTTTTATGAAACTAGAGTTGAAGCCCGCGCTTCGCGCGGGTCAAGTGTGATTTTGGAATTTTACCAATCACATTTTCATCATTTCATGAAATTTCTTGATTTACTATTTTGCTATGACGTGTGTTTGATTAACTTAATTCAGATTAATTTATTTTATTTTGCATTGTCACCTCTGTTGGAATTAAAAAAAACTAATAATTTTCAAAACTTATAGTCTGCCAGTAAAACAAATATGAAAATAATTTTGAAAACTCGTTTTGTCTTATTCGAAAAGGATACATGTTTACAAATTAGTTGAATTGTTTTAGAAGAGGGGCTGACGCCCCCCCCCCTCATCCACGTTATCCATGGCTCTTTAATATGAACATTTAAATCATCATAAAATAAAACTCTTCATTATTTTTTAATATGATTCGCGAAGGATGTTCGAATATAATTATAACCATTCTGTTTTACGTTGTAATACTATTTGCTTTCAATAACTTTAAATTGTCAATATTCATCTCATCAAATATTATTTTCAACAATATTTCGCATGTTATCGTTAAATGAAATCATGAATCGATCACTCAATTTTTTTTCCAAATGAACCGCGTCGAAAAATAGAAGTATTATGTGAGAAGTTAGTCACAGAGCGAACTTCAGGGTGCCGTCTGTCTTTTATTTTTATGAAAAAATAGAAATAAAATGTGTCAACGATAAACTACACAAAATTAGTGTTGCCCGTCCTTCTAGGTAGAATGTTTTTTTTTCTCAAAAACAATGCAATAAAATAGAATTTTCTGAACGCTATGTTAAAGAGCATAAAAAATTAGTAAAAGTCACAAAAGAAATAAGTTTTATATGAAATCTAACAAAAGTAGCGAGGAAAAGAAATTCTGAAAACCCAGATTTAGTGTCGCCCGTCCTTCTCGTGTTAACACTAAAAGCCCGGACCGCGCAAAATCTGTGCGTTTCGATTTTCATTCCACCACTACTTTTGTTACATTTAAGATAAAGTAAATTTCTCTCGTGACTTTTAATATTTTTTTAAGTACTTTAAGATGGTTTCATGTATTCTTTGATTAATTGCGTTGTTTATGAAAAAAAGGCTTAACATTGCCTCAGTGGGGGCAAACTACCTGCCCCGGAGGTCCCTTCAAAACAATAGAAGGATTATCCTCTCTGGGGACCCTTGTAATTAGCGTGAAGAGGAGATAATTAGTATAAAAAAATCAATGACCTCGGTTTGTTAACCAGTCGTTGTTTGTAAAACTCGGTCGATTTTTTAAAAAAAGAATAACAAAAAAATCAAAGACCTCAGTTTGTTTACCGAGTAGGTTCCACGTGACACGTGAAACTTGAATAATAAACTGAGGAGGAGTGAAAACTTTACGTCGAATCAACTGTAATTTCCTATTTCGGCGCAATTTATTGCATTTTTGTAATTTTGGCGCAACTTAATCCTTACGCTAATTGAAAGAGTCCCTATAAAGGATAATCTCTCTATTGTTTTCAAGGGGCCCCCTGAGCAGGTAGCATGCCCCCACTGAGGCAATGTTTAGCCGAAAAAAAACACGATAGAAACTCCAAATAAAGCATTTTTGCAAGCTATTCGTTTGTACTTTCAGCTTTCATAATTTTATTCACAGAAATGTAAAATGCAGGTGGCGCTGCGAGCAGTTAAAGCGGGTCATAGCCATTTTCCTACAAGCCATCAGTTGGTACGTTTTTGTTGGCCTCAGAGGAAATTCTGACTGTCAGATTCTGACAGTGGTGCTCAATGGTCGTGGCGCGAATTTTGAATGAAAAGTTGAAACTGTTCTGAAATTGTGTTAAAAAATTTGTTCTGATTAACAAACAAATACAAAAACAATAACAAAGAACGCAAAATTAATCAATTTCGTTGAAAACTTTTTCCGACTAACAGACAAACGCAAAAAACAATAACAAAGAGCACAACATTAATCGATTTTATTAAAAACTTTTTCCGACTAACAAACAAACGCAAAAAACAAAGAGCACAAAATTAATCAATTTTGTTAGAAACTTTTTTCCGTTGACAAACAAATGCAAAAAACTCAAAAAATAACAAACTCGATTACAATTTTGTGTTATTCTTTGTTATTGTTTTTTGCATTTGTTTGTTTCCAACAAAATTGATTATTTTTGTGCTCTTTAATATTGTTTTCGTATTTGTTTGTTAATCAGAACAAATCTTTTAACGCAATTTTACAACAGTTTTGACTGTTCATTCAAAATTCGTGCCACGACCATTGAGCACCACTGTCAGAATCTGACAGTCAGAATTTTCTCTGAGGCCAACAAAAATGTACCCAGTTTCCTACACCTAACTTCACGCTGTCAGTTTTGGAACCCTTTTTTTCAGGAGTTGGATGCACTGACGAACAATTTCGGAATCATTTTTTTCAATTCAGGTGGGGAATCCAAACATGGTTTGAAAATTTTAAATTGACAGCAAAGATGTCAAAATAAATATAACGCATTGCCAGAGATGAAAGGATGTCAAGTGTATTTGCAATCTTCTGGAAATTTTGAGCTGTATATTTGATTTTAAGTTCACTTTTAATTTTTAATGAATTTCGTTCATGCAAAATTGTACTTGACCAAATAATTTCAAAAAACTGATATGAAAATATAACAATGGATGAAAAACTAGTTAATTTTTTAACAGAAATTCATAATAAACAAATGCTAAAACTATGCCACATAATATGAAGAAAAAATTGTAACTGGCAAATTTTGTAAAAGATTAAAAAAGTCTAAAGCAAAACTTATAAAAAAAGCCACAAAACTAGTCAGTTTTGTATAAAAATTCAAAACTGACTGAAAATTTTTCTCTCTAGCGATAGCTCATTCAATGCATTGTTTATATTTTTATTTGAATAGAGTGCCATCATCGATCTTATGCTTGTTTGACATTTTTCCCGTATTCATGGGGTCCCAAACTGTGAAAACATTGTCTCGCCAAAAGTGTGTCATCAAAGTCGTTGAAACGCCAAGAATCGCCGTAAAAATGACAGTCCTCTGCATGTGTGAGTAAACCAATGAAAACGTGCGAAACATCATGCGTCCTTAGTTTAAAGTGAAATAGAAACATAAATCGACACGCAATTTCTGTTGGCTCTCGCTATTTTATGTTACGCAGAGGGCGTTTGTGTCGTCAACGACTTTGGGTTAATAAGTTAGTCATTTTTCATTTTTAAATAGTTTAAATCATGACATAATTTTTTTGGGGTTGTCACCTCCATTTTTCCAATGGAACCGTTTTCATGTTTCTGTATGTCTCAGGAACCTCTCTATTTTTTTTTCAGAGGTGTGCCCTTGAATTTGGAAATTTTGAATTTTTTTTCATCTACACAGAGAAAAAATCGTAGCATTAGACGCAACGGATCTCGTAGCATTTGTTATATCAAGCACGGTAGCGTCTAGTACAACGAATTCGTAGAGATTTTTTCATCGGTTCGTAGTGTCTGACACTACGACACTACAATTTTAGAGATATTTTGAAATAAGTCGTTTTGCACTGATATGCAAACTCCGGTCCTCCTAGTGTAATGCCATCATGCTTTTTTAAGTGAAAACATTAGCAAATCATGCTAGCCTTGATAATGATAATAATAATTATAATCATCACAGGGATAAGCACTTTTCCGATACTTTAGGATAGGAATTTAGAAAAAAAATGACGAAAAAAATTATGCAAACTTTTTACGATAGTGCGTAAATAGGTTTGTGTAAACTTTATCTGAAAATCTGTTTATTTTTTTTGCTTGCACAAAGAACAAACCAAAAATCCGATATGAGAACCAAAATACAAAAAATTTTAAGAAAATAAAAACAAAATCAAAAATTCAAAAAATAATCAAACAACTAAAACAAAATGTGAAAAAAACGAAACGAAACAAAAATTAAAGAAAAAAAGCTAAATACAAGGTGCAAAACATCTGAATTTAAAACAAAAAATCAAAAAATCAAAACTAATTAAATTAAATTAACGATACAAAGAGTCCAAAATAGATAAATTTTTGCTTTCTTAAATTCGTTTAAATCTTTGATTTAATTCGCACAAAATTAGATAACAAATTTTGAAACTGATAGAAAACCCGAAACACAAATACGACAAATAAAAACTAAGAAACCAATATGCCAATTCATAAAGCGAAGTCGTAAAATTAATTTTGTTATTAATTGTATTAATTGTATTGTATTAAATCTTAGTATTGTTTGTTGTTCTCCGGTTTTCAATTGTTATAGGGAGAATCCCAAACAAGCACTGTAAAAATAAACATTATCAAAAACGACAAATTCGAACGAGAGCAATTTAAATTTAAACATTGTTAATTTCAAACATAGCGTGAAAAACAGACATGAAATATGATAATCACTGAAAAGATAAACAATGAACAATAAAAAAATACGAGTAATTTTATTTATTTATAAAAATAAAAAAATATAAATCTTCACGTGTAATAATACGCACTGTAATAATAAACTATGATGGCGGCTATTGCCAACTAAAAATGATAAAAATCGCTGTACTGATATTGGGAAAAAGTTTTTATTTTTGCTCATTTAAGTTGTCATAGCTGCTTTCCGTTTTTCACGCTATGTTTGAAATTAACAATGTTTAAATTTAAACTGCTCGTTCGAATTTGTCGTTTTTGATAATGTTTATTTTTACAGTGCTTGTTCGGGATTCTCCCAAACATAAAGAAAAATATGTTCATGAAAATTTAAATGACGATTTGAAATTCCGAAAAAGCAAACAGAAAAACAAATAGCAGACCAAAAATCTACAATAAAAACAAAAATAATACAATTCAAAAGGAAAACATTCATCTCAACGATAGAACCAATAACTTAGTGCACAACTCGAAAACTATCAAAATCTAAAAAAATACACAACCGCGTTACAATTAAAAAATGCATAATTAAATACAAGATTTAAATTTAAACAATAACCGTGATTTAAGAATTCGTAATCCCTTTGAAGTTAAATTTTCAATGCGGATTTGGAATTTCTTTTTGATTTTGAAATGGAAATTTTGGTTTCAAATTCTAGTTTTTGGTTTTTTGTATTTTAATTTGGATTTTTCTTTCTGTATTTTGTTTCGCAATTTAGGTTGGGTTTCCTTTTGTATCATTATTTGTTCTGTTTTGTTGTTCTATTTGGAATTTTTTTAGTATTTTGAATTGTTTAGTTCTTTTTCTCTTTTATATTTATGTGTTTTATTTTGAATTTTATTTATAGTTATTTCATTTTGAAATTCAGTTTTTGGTTTTTGATTTCGGATTTTTGTTCTTATTTTTGGTTTTACTTTTTTTTGGTTCATTTTACTTATCAAACTTAATGTTGATTTTGGTTTTTTATGCAGTATTATAAGAAATTAAACAAAAATTTCATATTTTTCATCATATGGTAATTTCATATAGAAAACCATATCGTTATTTACGATGTCGAAAACAATGGCCTTTTTTACAGCATTTTTTTATAATTGAACATTTTTCAACATGTTAATTCGTTGTTATTTTTTTAATGCTTCAAAAAAACCTTATCCATAAATACTCATGAGAGAGTTGCGTACCATTTTAAAGTCACTGAAGCCTGTTTCACTATAAAGTTTTAAATTTTATGAAATTAGGTTACAACACTAAATTTGTGTTCTATAATAATTTTCAAAAAATATAGATGAAATATAAAAATTATAATGAAAATCAATACTGCAGTGAAAGTACCGATTTCAGTGAAAGTAGCGATTCTATCTTCGGTATTTTGTACAAGTACCGAAATAAGTATCGAATAAGTACCGATGTATCGAAATTCGTTCAATACTTCGGTAAAAGTATCGAAATTTATTCGGTATTTGGATACACCCTCATCGACGAAAATATATAGAAAAAATGTAGACAAAATATATGAATGTTATACATAAATTATATAAAATTTGTATATATAATGTTTAGAGAACTTATTGCCGCTTTTTATATATAATTTATATATAAGTCGTATAGATTTTTGTCTATATTTCAAAAAACAAAAAAACATATAATTAATAAACAATTTATTCATAAATTAAGTTATTCTATTTTATTTTATTATGTTTCTTCCATCCAGAATGCCATAATCAGATACACTTTGAAACTGCTTCTCTGAAGATCCAGTTTGGGTTTTGAATCCAAGCCCCACACCAACATGAGTCCGATATCTTGACCACTGGACTACGACGATCATCGAAGTTAATCAGTGTATTCGCAAATACACTCACAACATAATATATTCTTGATATATATAAATTCTATATTTCGGTATATGTAATGTTTATATATTCTCCAAATATATCATCTTATGAAACGAGAATATATAAATTTTATGTTCATGTATATATACTTTTTATATAATTACCAGATAGAAATTCGTTATATATAATAAATATAAAATTTTTTATATTTTCTAGTATTTATAATTTCTTGATATAAAAAAATATATAAACATATATATTTTCGTATGTAAAATTTTTATAACAAAAATATATAATATATGTAATTTCTATATAATGGTATATATTTTCGTCGGTGAGGGCAAGTACCGATATACCGAAAAAAACTTCGGTACAATACCGAGTATCGAAATTGATTTCGATAATTCGATACAAGTACCAAAATACGGATTTTCATTTCGGTATTTCGATGAAAGTATCGAATACCGATCGATATTTTTCTGTGCATCCCTGATAACAAGAGGCACAAACCCGATCTCATTAATCAAGTCTTCCAATTAATCAATTGGAAGACTTGTGTCTTTCTCGTGGTAAAATCTCCGTCCGTTCACCAGAAGGTCAACTTTAATAAAAACATACAAATTGAATTCAAATTAAATTTAATGAAAACATTTTTCATCTTTAAATTGTTTGTCTGTAATTAATTATGAACTTATTATTGAAAAAAATTTAGTCGTCAGCGTTTCGTCATTTCGAATTCTCCAGTGCCAACATTAAAAAAGCGCATTAGTTCCACTGTTCGCACTGCTGTAGCGCTGCGAGCGGCTCGAAAATACGGTTAGCATAGGAGTAAATGGGAGTTTTGGAATTTATATATCACTGCCACACTGGTAGCACTGGAAAACATGCAAACTTACTGCAAACTGCACGTAGCACAGAGCACAGAACAGAGAGCAGCACAGAGTCACATAGACACACATAGAGTTAAATGTGGTTAAACGAGAGCTTGTGCCAGCTTGTGCACACTGGTTGAATATTACTGGACACTGCGCGTGGCTGCTGTTTAATGGCGTAAAACAGCGTGAAAACTAAATGTGCGATTCGGAGGAACCCAACTGAAAGTCGAGGGTTTCGGTGGACAAGTTTGTTGACTTGTCGTGTGTATGAGTGCGTGTGCATGTGGGTGAATGCGAGGTTGTCCTGGTCTTTAGAAAGAGTCGGCTAACAACCCGGCCAGAAAATGACGACAACGAGTGGCATTTTGCCGACGTATCAACGTTTGGTCAACGGAGTGCCAGCTACGCTCTTTTCCCGACGCTCCTTCCGCCCACGCGAGCGATACTTAATTTTTCTCGTTTTCCTTACCTTTGGAGCAATCTGTTTTGGCACCTTCTTTTTCTTACCCGACTTTCGCAGCGGCGGAGTTGCTGTCAATAGCGTCTACCGCGTTTACCAGCACATACAAAAAGCTGGCCCTGAGCTTCTCATCCCGGCACCGCCTTACTCCCGAGATTATTTCAGGGACAACTCTGTCAGCCACGCCGAAATCTCGGATATTCGCGCCAATGCTCTTGGCGAAGACGTACACCTCGTCAACGACAAACTCAAGCTCCAGGTTGGTTATTTTAGTAATCAGCTGTACTGACAACACATTTGACTGCTCATTGTTTTATTAAACCAACATTCTAATACAAAAAATAATATTTCATATAAATTCATTAGCTACATCTATTTTTCTTCCGAAAGCGGTTTTTGTTTCTTGTATGGATCTGTTATTTTCTTCCATTTGTTTATGTCTAATTTAAGACACGAATTGTGAGAGACGCTGCAGCGTTTGCGAAAGATGGCATGCCAGTCAGTTTGATTTACAACTATCGCATTTGCTTGTTTCTCACTTCAAACTTCTTTAAAACTCGGAATTTGGGTTCCCAAGTATACTTATAACGCCGAATTTTTGAAATCCTACTTTTATTTTGATGTTTGTTTACTTAGTTCGAACTTAAATGCAAAATGTTTATTATTCAGACAGATTATACACATATTGTCTACATTTATTAATTGTTAATGAATTTCAGGCAAAAATAGACGAGGAGTATCAGCAGCAAAAAACATTAGAGAAACCTGAGACAGAAAATGTGCGTACGGACGGTCTTACATCGCCCGAAGCACGTAAGTGGGAAAGTGATATTAAAACGGTTCCACTAGAAGTGGTCAGCAACATGCCAAAAGTCACTGGAGGAGCAGATCCTAATCCTAAAATGAGGCAAAGACGGGAAAAGGTTGTCGAGGTAATTGCTCTCAAATATTCACATTGGTAATTATATTCAAAAACGTTTACTGAAACGAAAACTATATAAACAAATAAAGTAGCCAGTAATTCAAAGTTACAACAAAATTGCGATAAAGTTGCAATCAAGTTTATTCTGTAAATTGTACATCTATCTATGAAGAACATTATATAATTACTTAGTTATGTTTATTAGGAAACGTAAAAAAATCCAGCACGTCATTGATCACGCAAGCTGCTTTTTGAAAAAGTTGTCGAACAATACAGTCCTTAATGATATTTTGTCAGTCGTTCAAAAAAATTGTGTACTGATAAGAGCTCTACTTCTACTAGTTCGAATTATTTATCTTAGTCAACTATTGACTTCTTAGTAAATTAGCTAGCGCGAGTTATCGTAGATAGGAGGTAAGACTGATTGTTCCAAGCGTCGCAATAGTGTCACAAATCGAGCTAGAGTGAACTTTGTGTTTGATTGTCTCCGCGAAAACAGTCTGAGATTCGCCTTCGAAATTTAGTTTATAATAATAATTTAGGGATTAAAAAGGTGTAAAACAAAAAATCTCAAGTATGAGATTGGTGCAAAGAATCATTTTTAGTAGTTTCCTGGTAGTTACAATGATATGTGTTATGGGAGGTATGATGATTACAAACAATGACAGTGGGCACCGCGATTCGGATTATTTCGAAAGAAAAATCAAGAGAAACTGTTTTGTTAATGTTAAAAGCAGACCTAATAATTATAATAATTCGCATGACGATGTGACTTTTGAACGGAAAGAGAAAGTTAAAGGGGCAAGTTAACAAGTCACCAACACTTGTACAAACACTAAGAGGGAAAAACGTCGTTAATTTACTGTTTATAAAGTCTTTAATACATTTTTGTTTGTTTTGTATTTCAGATGATGAAACATGCCTGGGACAATTATGTGAGGTACGCTTGGGGCAAAAATGAACTGAGGCCAATTTCAAAGAGAGGTCACAGTGCAAGTATTTTTGGTACCATCAATATGGGCGCTACGATTGTTGACGGCCTAGATACACTTTATATTATGGGCCTGCACGATGAATTTAAACAGGGTCGAGATTGGATTGCAGAAAATCTAGATTTTGATTTAGTACGTTACTGTCAAATTTTCTAATACCTATTTCTAATTTAGTCAGTTCATTTACAAAGCTGAAATTTATATTCAACATTTTTTATACAATTTTCATCAGTTAATGAAATGACAACGTTTTTTAGAATACAGAAGTCTCTCTTTTCGAGATGAACATTCGTTTTATGGGTAGTTTGCTTGCCAATTATGCCTTAACTGGAGATGTGATGTTCCGCGACAAAGCTGCCCAGTTAGGAGAAAGAATGTTACCGGCTTTTCAGACTGAAACAGGAATACCACACTCGTTCATAAATCTTCGAACTGGGGTAAGGACCAAACAAATCTGAATAATGAGTCATTTTTTTTATTTTTGCAAATAAACTACGTACAGAATGTTTTTAAAATAGGATAGCAAAAATGCTGCGTGGGCAAGTAACGGATGCAGCGTCTTGTCAGAAATCGGTACAATGCATCTTGAGTTTACTTATCTAAGTGATGTGACTGGAAATCCAGTATTCAAAACTAAGGTAGACAATGTAAGGAAATTCCTGAAAAGCATGGAAAAACCCAAGGGCCTTTATCCCAATTACATTCATCCTAGAACTGGAAAATGGGGACAACGTTAGTACTGCATTTAATATTACAAATGTATTAAATAGTTTTGAGTTTTGAGTTTTTTAGTTATATTTTGTGTTAGATCCAAAAGTGAAACTTGTTCAAAATATCACAATATAAAATTTAATTACTGCCGTAAAAGTCTGTTTTGGTGATTTTATTTTCATACACATTTTCTATGCATTTATTAATAACTTGATAAATTATAAAGATTGTAATGCGAGTTATAATGTAAATTTAATGATTGAATATATCATTTAATCTGTTTTTTCAGATCACATTTCCCTAGGAGCATTAGGCGATAGTTTCTACGAATATTTATTAAAAGCGTGGATTCAGTCCGGTAAAGAAGACGTTGAAGCTCGTACTATGTATGATGAGGCTATTGATGCGATATCAAAACATATGATAATTGAATCAAAGAACGGGCTTCTTTATGTTTCTGACATGAAGTACGACAGGTTGGAATATAAGATGGGCCATCTTGCATGCTTCGCAGGTAATTTTTTCAATTCAATTTCTCACTTTCTTGTTATATCAAGAGAAAAAAATATGTACATGACACGATTGATTCATTCACAGGAGGAATGTTCGCACTTGGTGCAAAAACTCAAGACGAGAACGAAGCTGAAAAAAGTAATCAATTTATGGCAGTAGCAAAAAGAATAACTGACACTTGTCATGAATCTTATGACCGAACTGCCACAAAACTTGGTCCCGAAGCTTTTCACTTCATTGAAAACAAGGAGGCAGAAAGTCTGAAAAACAACGAGCGGTATTATATTTTACGCCCTGAGGTGAATTTATTTTTTATGAAAAAAATGAAAAAAAAAATAGTATGTTACGCTACAAGGGAGAGAAACAAGCGTTTATTCCGCGGGTGAAGTGACCGCACGAGACTTCACCTCGGGCTGCCGAAGGCAGCCCGAGGTGTAGTCGAGTGTTGGTCACTTCTCCCGAGGTTTAAACGCTTGTATCTCCCATGTGGCATATATATCTTTTCATAACAAGTTCATCAAAGACGGCTAACCTCTCCGATTTGTCGGGACGGAAACATCGTAGTATTCCCAAGGTGCGGTTTATTCCCTGTTATTATGGTTGTTACCATGGTAACAGGGAATAAACCGCATCTTGGGAATAAAACAGTGTTTCTCTCCCGACAAATCAGGGAGAAGTTGGCCGTTTTTGATGCACGTGTTATGAAAAAATAATTCTGTTTTACAACTCAAGTATTAGAAGTGAAAACGAGTTTTATAACTTGCAGACTTTTGAGTCTTACTTCATCCTGTGGAGACTGACAAAAGATCCCAAGTACCGAGAGTGGGGCTGGGAAGCAGTCAAAGCTCTGGAAAAACACTGCCGGGTTCCGGGCGGTTATACTGGAATCACAAATGTCTATTCGACTGAATCAACAAAAGATGATGTTCAGCAAAGTTTTTTCCTTGCCGAGACGCTCAAGGTACGATGAAAACATAAAACTTTGTATCAAGATAAAAATAACGTATTAATGAATAATAATCAATATTTACATTTTTGCAGTATTTGTACTTGTTATTCAGTGACGACGATCTAATAGATTTGGACAACTGGGTGTTCACATCTGAGGCACACGTTCTTCCAATTAAAGGCACGAACCCTTTATATCGGCCAGCGCTTCCTCAACAAGCTTAGATTAAGTTTAGAAAATTAATCAGGCATTATGGTAAATTTGATTCTTCTTGCAATCTAGAACCAATATAAATTGACCACTACTCAAAGATGACTGCTACTGAGTTGTTTTCTGCACAGTTTTTTTTAAAAATTATTTAGAGATTGTTTGGTATACAAAGATTCTATATTTTATTCTTTAAAAAAATCCTCTATTTATGAGGTGCAGTTCTACCACATTAAAAACATTTGATTTTAATACAATTTTTAAAAACAAAATGGAATGCAATATTTATGATTTTGTATAAGGTTAAATGTAATTAATCAATAATATTTATTGGTTCTTGTTTGCCAAGACACAGAGCAAACTATGAAATTGAAAGTGAGCAAGATTTTGACCATCGTGATTGAAAGGTCAAATCAAGTCAGTCAACTTAAATCGATAATTATAATGTTTCAATTTATCAAAGAGAATTGGTTATTTAAGTATAAGAATTGTAAATAGTAGTAAAAAACGTTTAATGTATGCGCGCTTCGTTTTTTATATTTAAATTTATGACGATTTTTTTCGGATAAATGTACGCTGATCGCTACTCAAATGAGCGTTAGCAACAACGTTCTTCCAGATACACTTCGACACAATGTGTAAACTCAGATGCATTTGTTCTTTTTTATCTTACAAGTCTTTCATTGTAAAAGAAAAATCTGTAGTTGTAAAAATATTGTACACTCAAAAGTTTATGTTATTTTGAGTTGTGTTTTTGAATTCTTTTTATACGGCACTTTACTTGCCACATAATTTCAGATCACAAGATCACATTTACCTATCATATTTTTTAAAAAACTGTTCATATACAGATTTTTTTCAACACATTCGAAAATGAAAGAGAAGATCAAACGCGAAACACAAAATCTTCGAGTGTAACTATAATTGTTGGCATTTTGTTAGTCTTCCGTATCTTTATCACGATGCAATCAATTTCGTATCATGATATTCATGGTTTTTAATTTATTTGTTATAAAAATTTGTGTTGTGTAAGGATCAGAGGGAAAATGTTTTTATACAACATTTGCACCGACTTTACCAAATTTATAAATATACAAAGTAATATTTTTACTCAAAACAGAAAAATGTATTATAATCAAATTAAAACGAATGTCTGTGTATGAGTTTCATGTGCAATTACGTGATTAAGAAAACACTTTTGATCGCGTTTATTGTTATGACGGGAATTGAAATCGGTCTATAGTTTACATTGTAACAGGTCGAAGATGCACATACGCCAATTAGGGGTATGGAATAATAAAGATTATGTATATAATTGAAAACAAGTGTCTGTAATATGTCTTTACATTTTCTGAAACTCCACTGACTGAACACTTCACTTCGGTATACCGGCTAAAGTCGCAATAGCACCTTTGGTAACACTCGTGTCTGAAACACTTGCTGAACTTATGTATGTCTGATACTTCTCGAGACAATTTGTATTAAAAAAAAAGTCTAACCAAATCATTTTTTTCGTAATCCTCAATTGATTTTTCTCGAGATAAGTCTAAATGTTCCGAGTCAAAATCTGATGATCTACAAAGTGTCTGCTATAGAATTGTCAAGTGGAAAATAACCCTTTTCTTTGAAAAATCTACGCATTCTCACTCACTGGTCAATAATAATCACTTTTTGTTCATATATTAGATAAGTTATAGCTCCAGGCATCAGGATTGTATGAAGTTGAGCGGGTTAACCACAAGTTTGCAAACTTAGGCACGGATAGCAAACTACCGCATTAATTAGGGTGAAACAATAGATAACGAGAACTTTTCCTAGGTTAACATAGGGCATAGGAGGTCTAGGCGTGGGAGTACCACTGTAAAACCTCTCCCATACTTTTACATAAAGTCTCGCCTTCAGTGGCAACCGACTTGAGTATGATTTTTAAGTTCAAAACTCGTACCAAAGATAGGATACAAACTCATGTATAATAGTTCTGTGCTGCTAAAGAATTGAATTTTTTGATCAGTTTGCATAATTCAATCCTCAGAATTGATCTTGAAACGATTTCATTGAAACATAAATCTTATAATATCGTCATGAAACATAATTTTTTAAATTCTTTTTATTCGATAAACAAAATTTTATAATACAACTTGTATATACTATTGTATATCTGTGCAAACCTGCGAAAATTCGTATTATGATTTTTACTCTATTGTATTTTGTTATTGAAGAAAAAATAATATTCTAGTAAAAAAAGTATTTAGTTGAAAACTTTAATTAGAAATACTAAATTCGTTTAGCTTTTCAACAGAGTGAAGATTTTGGTATTCATGGGAGCGTCAAACGCTTGCGTATATATACTACTAGATGTGAATGTAACATTGCAACGCTCACATAAACTATCCTATAGAACCTTGTGGTGAGTGTAGAGACATTCTCTGGCTTGCTCTTCTAAGCTTGCTTAGTTCAATGAACTACCTCTTCTGCGCTCATGCTCTCCTGTTAATGCTAAATCCGGATTTACAAACAACTGACGAGCGAAAGTACAAAACAACATCGCGCTTTGCTAGACTCACGTAGCATCTAAAAATGTAGCGCTTAGTCACACCGTATATTAATTTTTAATTGCTTAAGAACAAATTGCTAAAATTTATTTGAAAATTAAACATTGATATAAAATACAATTTTGAAATTAACTCTACACAGAAAACAGTTCGGAGTTCTGTAAACGCCAATCCTTAGCGATTTTTCGACGCTATAAGTTGGAACTCTCTCTATCTCGCAAGTTTGCTAAATTCCAAGTTGGGGTTCTGAGGGCCCCAATGATGAAAATATATATAACACAACCTCAAATGCCATAGCAAATAACTGAAGATAATTTCTTAAGAATTAGTTATTATTTGTATAATGATGATAATATTCATTGTGATACACATTAAAATATTGTTGAAAAGTTAAATTACTTACGCAGGTAATTTTTCACATCAAAACAAACCAAACGAATATGCAAAATTTTAAAATTCTTTATAAATAATAGCTAATTCTTAAGAAAATATCTTCAGTTATTTTCTATGGCGTTTGAGGTTGTGTTATATGTATTTTCATCATTGGGGCCCTCAGAACCCCAACTTGGAATTCAGCAAACCCCAAACTTGAGATAGAGGTTCCAACTTAGCGTCGAAAAATCGCTAAAGATTGGCGTTTACAGAACCCCGAACTGTTTTCTGTGTAAGAAAAATTTTATTACAGAAACAAATAAAAACGCAGTGTTTTTTAAAACAAAACCAATATTTGCTCACAAAATGCAACGTTCATTTTATACGCATGATTAACATGTTTTCCTTTTTTAATACTAATAATTATTGCAATCGAATCGAAAATATTGATAACAAATTATGATTGAATTTTCCTTCATTAAACGTCGTGATATATAAAATTAACATGGTCAATCACCAAATTGCTATATTTGGAATTTGAATTTTCGGAAATATTTATTGTTAACTATATAAAGAAGTCGTACAATATGAGCTCAAAATTCAGAGTCAGAATAGCTGATTGTAGGTACTTGGCGACATGTCGCTCAACATTAAAGTTAACTTTTTCATTGGCTGTTTAAATATGAATTTTCAAAGACGGCTAAATTCAATCGTTGTAAGCGTTTAATCGGAACGTTTTTCTACGTCGGCTGCCGTGGTCTTGTCTGTGAAACGCTGTTCACAGAATAGCTCATTAATACTTGGCGACATGTGGCTCAACATTAAAGTTAACTTTTTTGTTATTTGTTATTTCAACAAATACTGTTTAAATATGAATTTTTAAAGATTCAATCGTTGTAAATGAAAGTTTAACAATCACACATTATTGTTTCGCAATTGAATATAATATATCACGTATAACAATACAGTATTTGTCACGATGTAAAGAAGAAGTAACTTTCTAATTATTGACCGATATTTAATTGTTAAAATTCACCGTTTTAAATCTTTACAACAAAAAATGTTCAGAGAACATATTTGAAATGAGTAAATCATTTTAAACGTGCAACAAATATAATAATGCGGTCAAAATCAGAGTTTTACAAAATGCTTCATTTCAGTCAACAGTTTTAAAAGTAATTTCATTTTGTAAAGTTTCATTCCATCTCATTATTTGCAATTATTATTAATATTCTTGGTTAATGAAAGAAAATTCAAATCCAAGGTATTTAAACTGTAAACATTCAATGTATTTAGAATGAAATGTCATCTATTTTGTGAAAATTATTGATGCAAAAATAATAGAAAAGAAATGATACAAACGAAACAAATTCGTTAGAGGATAATAAGTAGAGTAATTAATTTTTTTAAGTATGACATCACCGTACTGTAAAGAAAAAGAAATTAAACAATTCTATAAAAGTGATAAACTTCATTTTTTTACTCAAAAATTAACGTTATCAAGTAAAATAAGTAACTTGATAGCCTATTTGTATTTGTATTGTATTGTATGTAATTGGTTTTCGCGACATGTCGCCAAGTACCTTCAATCAGCTATTCTGACTCTGAATTTTGAGCTCATATTTTACGACTTCTTTATATATTTAACAAATATCTGCTTCGATAAATTCTTCTATTGAAATAAGCTACATACTTAATGACTATTTTTTATTGGAAATAGTTTAATGTGAATGTTTATTTTGTTATAAATCTTCAAATTTTTTAACCAAATCCAAAAATTTATTTATAAATTTATCCATACTTTTTTAAGTAAGAACTATGATAAACTATAAGGATCCATATATTCTATAGAAAATCAATATACCTAATCTTTTTGAATGATTTAATCTTTTGTTACTAAAAAATTAATTAAAATTATTAACAAATCACTATTAACAATTGTCTATTGAAAATTACAAGCTTCTATTCGCAGAAGATAGACTTTTCACAAGATCGGTGAAATTAAATGTTTTGTTATAAAAAAATTATTAAATAACAGAAAAAAAGTCTGAGAGTATTTAAAACAACAATATTTGGTTACCAAAGAAATAACAAAGAAATTAACAATGTATGGCAAAGAATGGAATTTTGATTATCATACAAATATTGTCAATATATTGTTTGCGAAAAATCATACATTGCCAATATATTGCTGTAAATCAAATATTACATCGTTTATGTATGGTTAATACATTGTTTGAAAATAATACATTGTCCATATATGGGCAATATATTGTTCATATATTGTTAATATATTGGCAATATATTATTCTTATATGGACAATATACGGATCTTTTTACAAGGGCCGAAAGAATAATTATAATCATGTTAAAAATTGTTAATGATATAATTTTACATTATAAAATTGCTTTGTAATATAAATAAATTTATTATTAAAATTTGTTAATTTGTCACTAATTTTTCATTCCATCATTGTTGTCCTTTATTTTATTAATCCAAGATTTTTTCTCTGTATTTCAAATTATTGAGAAAAATAAACGATTGTTATTAAATTTAAAATCAACATTTGTTATAAACAATTATTATATATTGTTAAATTTCATCATAGTTGGCCTTCATTATTAAAACAATACTTTTTTTCTTCATTTTGCGTCGATTTTATGAGAAATTAGGGTAAAACGTAAAAAAATGACAATTGTTCATTAATTTATTATTTATGTATTTATTTATTGCTTTTTGTTTATAAATTCATGTTAAAACTTAATAATTAACTTTTGTATATTCATATCATCATGTTTTGAAAGTTACAGCTATTGTAATTGTAATTTTGGAAAAAATAAAAAAATGAATAAAATATTGCGTACATGAAAAAAAAAAAAAAAACGCATTTTTGACCCCCCAGAAATCGGTGTAAGGGTTAAGCTAGAGAGGCGTTATTGGTCTCGTTTTGCTCAGCTCGGCTGCGCGACCAAGTTAAGACCAATAACGACCTCGTGGCATAGTGATTTCATAGTTTTTCAACTATGCCAGAACCCCAATCTAAAACGTCTTGAAAAGAAGGCACTGTGACATTTTCTGGCGGTAGTTGGCCAGAGTCACTGCCGTGCCTCCTTATGTATGCATATTTTTCCATTCAAACAAATAAATTGACAAATTTTCCTAATAAATGTTTCAACCTGGGCATCCAAAAATTCATGCTCTCGGTAAAGAATTCGTGTTTCATTTCTGGCTGCAGATCGATGTACATTAAATTGTCAGTTCTTTTTCCTTTTTCAGTTGGGTCCCACTTGAAGTTTATAAAACCTTCCATTACTGGAGTAGGATTTCTACGAACAATTTTTCATTCATTCAGCGTTTTTTGTACCATAACGAAAAATTTCTGAATAGATATTCAAGAAAACCTGGCTTATGTACAATAATTTGATTATTGAATAATTATTCCATCCAGTTACTAAATGTTCTTACCCTGTTTTCGCAAAATTTGTCCACATTTTAGTCATTAATTGATTTATTTTATATGCATAAGTGCCTGGCTCAGGTAACATTGCAAATGCATCAAAGAAAAAGATGAATTCCAGATCATCGGAATGAGTTGAAACTAAGACAAAAAGTAATTATTAGAAATCATAAAAATCTGCATATTTTGTGCTAAAAGAAAAAAAATTGGTTGCTGTAAATTCCGTTTACAGTCGGGAGTTTAAACGTGACAACGTCTTATGTGTGATAAATTTTTTTAGAACAAAGTATTTAATGGAAATAACTGTTTATTCATACAAATAACGGATTAATTAAGTTTCAATTTATTTTTCAATTTTGCATTTCAGTTTTATTTTAAATTTCTTCCAAATTTTGTCTCAGCATTTTTATTTGTATATTTAATAACAAGGTTCACTTAATTTTGGATTCACATATGTTTTTGTTTATACATTCTTAACACTATAGAAAGACGGAAAATTCTGACACCCTATACGGTGGTTGGTACGTAAGAAAATTTTTTGACAATCAACCAGCTTACTGCTTATTGTTATTTTTTTGGATTTGTCAGCGAAATTTTTTCAAAAAATCAATCAGTTTTGTGCTCTTTGTTATTGTTTTTTTTTGCATTTGTTTGTTTGACAAAGAATTTACTTAGAAAATCAACAAGTTTTGAGCTCTTTGTTATCGTTTTTTGCATTTGTTTGTTTATCGGAAAAACCCGGGATCAATCCAGGGATCCCAGGATCGCTTTGACACAATCCGAAAATTCCGGGATTCAAAAAAACCCGCCGGGATTGCAATCTCTATCTACAATATTCAAAAAAAGTAACACTTTCGTTTTCTTTGTTATTTTTTTGCAATTATTTGTTGTCCATATATTTGAAAAAATTTGATAGTTTTTCACTCTTTGTTATTATTTTTTGTTTTCATTTTTTGCTTAATAGATTGTAAAAGTTTAGACAGTCTTGTGCTGTTGGTTATCATTTTCGCATGTATTTTTTGTCTAAATATTTAAGCAATTCGGACAGTTTCATGCTCTCGATTATTTTTTCGCACTCATTTTTGCCAAATAGACTTGAAAAATTTAGACAGTTTAATGCTTTTTGTTATTATTTTTTGCATTGATTGTTCTGTCTCAAAGATTTTCAAATTTGGATACGTTTTTCGCAATGTTTACAATTTTTTATTCGCGAAATTGTAATCGAACCTCATTTCGAATCGTGACAGCGATTCAAAATCTTTTTAAGTTATTTGACAAGTGTGATGTAGTTATTGTAACAACGTTTTATATTTAAGTGAACTATAAATGCGGAGTTGACTAAAAAACCAACTAAAACATATAGTCAATTTAATTTAGTCATACTGACTACAAATCTAGTTGACTTGACTAGAATTAGAGTTAAACTAACTAGAACCTGTCAACTTTATTCCTCATAGTCAGGTTGACTAGTTCAATTTTTCTCGGTGTAGAATAAGGACGAAGTGGACAATTTCGTCCACCCATGGTGGACGAAAATGAAAATGAAAAATTGACCTTTTTCATCGGTCAAACTTTATTCTAATTATCTATATCTCAAAAAAGACATTGTAAATTGATTGAAAGTTTTTCAATAATTATTTATATAAACAATATTACCCATGAAGTCGAGAAAGTCCTGGATCGTAGATGAGAATTGTCTGGACGATTCGCAATGTAAAACTTTTTCGTTTTTGAAGTAAATGTTTTAACACTAGAAGGACGGACGACACTAAATCTGTGTTTTCAGAATTTCATTTCCTCACTACTTTTGTTAGATTTAATATAAAACTTATGTCTTTTGTGACTTTTACTAATTTTTTATGCTCTTTAAGATAGCGTTAAGAAAATTCCATTTTTTTGCGTTGTTTTCGAGAAAAAAAACATTCTACCTAGAAGGACGGGCAACACTAATTTTGTGTAGTTTATCGTTGACGCATTTTATTCCTATTTTTTTTATAAAAACAAACATTAATAATGTTCGATATTAGTGTTTTATAGTTAAATAATAACGTTTTATTGTTATTGGACATGTAAAATGGATTATTATTATAATCAAACATGCACTTCTTGCAGTAAACAAGTCTGTAGGAAGTGCACGGGCAAAGACAAGTACACGTGCATTAAAAATAGTTTTCATATTGTTTAATGTTGAAATTATTTTGTTTAAGGTTTTTACACAATAGTATATTGTTGAAACTCGTTAGAACCCTGTAAAAATGATAATTACATTCAAATCTTTTTATGGAGGTTGTATTGCGAGCCCCCTACCGAGATGAGCAAAATTTTCAAAGAAATGCTAAGAAAATGTAACCAATGAAATGTAATAACTTGTTAAAAACATTCTTATAAACATTGTATGAAAGTTCTACATACTTTTATTGTACCGTTTTAAAATAATCAAATGTTGAAAATGTCATTAGTTGTCATGTGCCGCCATGTATAACATCAAAAACGTCAGATTTTAAGTCATCATTTCTCGAAAACGAGACAGCCTAAGTAGCTAAGATTTTTACACAATGTTTATGAATATATTTTCTTTGATCATAAAAGTTTTTTTAACTTTCTGACACTTATTTAAACTTCACGATACAACCTTACACAAAATTAGTGTGGTCCGTCCTTCTAGGTATACGAAAAGTCCAGTACTTCTAGTGTTAATCAACAAAATAATGTTTAACCTTAATAATTAAGCAATAATCAAGTAATAAATGCTTCAAACATCTTATAAATGTAGAACTTTGTATTCAATCATTGAAAGTGGACAGATTTGTCCACTCCGTTCTCTTAGGAAGACAATAATATTGTTTTGTTTTT
The DNA here is from genome assembly GCA_020615435.1 of Telenomus remus. NCBI lineage: Eukaryota > Metazoa > Arthropoda > Insecta > Hymenoptera > Scelionidae > Telenomus > Telenomus remus. The sequence continues at coordinate 6,635,636 of CM036336.1, forward strand.
GCATGAAATTTTTACAGTATCAAGAAAACTAACAACATAATTTTCTAAATTTTTCACATCTATTCTAGTATAAAAAAAATTCGAAATCAAATTATGTTATATTGTTTAACTTTTCTTGCTAATTATATTTGTAAAATTTCGATTTTTTACTATTTATAAACAGTCAAGAATTGAAATCAATTTTTGTATGAATTTTTATTTATAAAAAGTGTGAGAGAGACCGGTAAAGCGTGCTTCTTCCTCGAATGCTGAACAGCTGAGCGCGTGGCGTGAGCTATTTCGATACGAACGGAGACGGGAGTGGGGGAAGAGAGGTGTGGCCTCGCGTGGCATGACATCTCGGCCTTACGGTGTTTTCGCAATATGTGTTTTCGTGAATGCCTCTGAGTCAAACAGATTTATAAGACGTTGTCACGTCAAAAAACACGCGAAAAAGACCTACCATTGCCTACATCAGCAAGCCCTCTTGTAAGCGCATCATCACTTGCATATGTAAAAATGTATCTATAAACTTTAGATTTAATTTGTTCGTTGATGATCTTCGCCGATATGTGATTTTGTATGTTGTATATTATATCGGAAGCTACCTGGAAACAATTTATTAAAATTAATATACAGTTTATCAAAACAAATAAAAATGTTTCCAGTAATTGAAAGATCAAACGAACTTACCTGTAAGTGACGTTCGATCAAAATTATATAAAAGTCTCGTTCGAGACGATTTCACTTGGTAGTACCGCTAGTCGACCAGATGTCACCACAAGGTTCAAAGTAAGGGTCATAGCCATTTTCCTACAAGCCAGTTTCCTACAACCTAACTTCACGCTGTCAGTTTCGAAACGCTTTTTTTCAGGAGTTGGATGTACTGACCCTTGTAAAAAGATCCGTATATTGTCCATATAAGAATAATATATTGACAATATATTATTCACGAAATAATATATTGTCCCTATATTGACCATAGATAGTTAATATATTGACAATATATCGCCAATATATTAACAATATATGAACAATATATTGCCCATATATGGACAATGTATTATTTTCAAACAATGTATTAACCATACATAGACGATGTAATTTGATTTACAGCAATGTATTGGCAATGTATGATTTTTCGCAAACGATATATTGACAATATATGTATGACAATCAAAATTTCTTTCTTTGCCATACATTGTTAATTTCTTTGTTATTTCTTTGTTAAACAAATATTGTTGTTTTAAATACTCGTAAACTTTTTTTCTAATATTTAATAACTTTTTTATAACAAAACATTCAATTTCAACGATCTTGTGAAAAGTCTATCTTCTGCGAATAGAAGCTTGTGATTTTCAATAGACAATTGTTTATAGTGATTTGTTAATAATTTTAATTAATTTTTTAGTAACAAAAGATTAAGGCGATATGAAAAGGGCTGGTTTGTTTACAAAATCGGCTCGAGGTCGTGAGCAAATACAACAATATTTTTCATAACAAAAATTATATCAGAACATTCTTTAGAAAATTGTCTTTGTCCTGATATGTTTTTCGTTTTAAAAAATGTTGTTGAATTTGCTCACAACCCCGAACCGATTTTTCTAACCTCAAATTTTGAAGCAAACTTTTCATATCGCCTTAAATCATTCAAAAAGATTAGATATATTGATTTTCTATAGAATATATGGATCCTTATAGTTTATCATAGTTCTTACTTTGAAAAGTATGGATAAATTTATAAATAAATTTTTGGATTTGGTTAAAAAATTTGAAGATTTATAACAAAATAACATTATAAAAAGTATTACTGACAAAAAGTCATTCACATTAAACTATTTCCAATAAAAAAAAATAGTCATTAAGTATGTAGCTTATTTCGATAGAAGAATTTATCGAAGCAGTTGGAGCAGTGGACAACGACGCGGACTGATAACCTCAAGGGCCTGGGATCGATTCTCGTGCTAGAGTAAAATTATTTTCATTGTTCATGTATGGTCAATAGATTGTCCATATATGGACAGTATATTGTTAGTATATGGTCAATATATTACTAATGTATGGTTAATAGATTGTCAATATATGGTTTGTATTGTATGGTCAATAGAATGTCAATGTATTGTCAATATATGATCATTTTTACAAGGGGACGAACAATTTTGAAATCATTTTTTTCAAATCTAGTGGGGAATCCAAACAAGGTTTTAAATTTCTAAACAGATGTCAAAATAAAAAAACGCAGCACCAAAATTGAAAAAAATGCATTTCAATGAAAATGTACGTCAAAACGAGTAAGAATAAATGAACAAATGAAATAAAATTAATGGAAAACAGTTAAGTTTGTTCACATAGTCTGTTCGTTTTATAATTATTGTATTTCTACACCCGACTTTTACGCTAAAAATTAAAACTTTTAAAATTAAATTACAAAATTTGCGTTTATCAACATTGTTGTTTTAACATACAATTTTTTTTTGAGTTTTAAAACTTAAATTCTGGTTTCTTTATATTGTTTTGTTTTTTTGTTATTTATATTCTCAGATGCTTTATATTTTACACACCATTTTATTATGCATGATTGTAAACATTTTCTCGAATCGATAACAGAAGCAGACAAATTATGTGTGTAAAATAAATAATCTTTCATAAATGAGAAGTAACCACAACGATGAATGGAAAATGTAAACAATCTAAAATATTATTTTTAATATACAATTCATTTTTTTACATTCAAGTTTGCTTAAAGAATTGTAGATGAAAAATAACGAACGTAAGAAAACACTAATTTAGTTATTGAATTTCATTTGTTTTATTATTTGCTGTACAACTTTGGTGTAGAAATACAACAATTATAAAACAAACAGACATATGCTAACAAACTACAACGTTTTTCATTCATTCATTTTATTTCCTTTGTTATTTACTCGATTTCTTGATTAATTTTCATTAACACTTCAGAGTACACATTTTAATGTTCTTCGTACATTTTATATATTCAATACCAAAAAACTTTTGAATGCTTTTTAGTAAGTCGTAGCTCTAAATTGTAAAGTTTCTTATGAACATATTTGATAACAGTTTTAATCTAAAAATTAAAGAAAAACTCAAATATAAAAATATACAAAGAGGTAAAAAGTTGATTGATTTGGTTCAAACTTTTTCAGGAAAATAAAAAACATCAACAATATAAAGAGCACTGAACTAGTACATTTTGTTGAAAAATTTTCGGTCAATTTTGAATTTTTCTACAAAACTGACTAGTTTTGTGGCTTTTGTTATAATTTTTGCTTTTGACTTTTTTAATCTTTTACAAAATTTGCCAGTTACAATTTTTTCTTCATTTGTCGATCTTTTAATTATAAAGATCGACTGATCTTTGTAATTATTTTTTGTTTTCATTTTTTGCTTAATAGATTGTACAAGTTCAGACAGTCTTGTGCTGTTGGTTATTATTTTCGCATGTATTTTTTGTCTAAATATTTAAGCAATTCGGTAAGTTTCATGCTCTCGATTATTTTTTCGCACACATTTTTGCCAAATAGACTTGAAAAATTTGGACAGTTTAATGCTTTTTTTTATTATTTTTTGCATTGATTGTTCTGTCTCAAAGATTTTCAAATTTGGATACGTTTTTCGCAATGTTTACAATTTTTTATTCGCGAAATTGTAATCGAACCTCATTTCGAATTGTGACAGCGATTCAAAATCTTTTCAAGTTATTTGACAAGTGTGATGTAGTTATTGTAACAACGTTTTATATTTAAGTGAACTATAAATGCGGAGTTGACTAAAAAACCAACTAAAACATATAGTCAAGTTAATTTAGTCATACTGACTACAAATCTAGTTGACTTGACTAGAATTAGAGTTAAACTAACTAGAACCTGTCAACTTTATTCCTCATAGTCAGGTTGACTAGTTCAATTTTTCTCGGTGTAGAATAAGGACGGAGTGGACAATTTCGTCCACCCATGGTGGACGAAAATGAAAATGAATAATTGACCTTTTTCATCGGTCAAACTTTATTCTAATTATCTATATCTCAAAAAAGACATTGTAAATTGATTGAAAGTTTTTCAATAATTATTTATATAAACAATATTACCCATGAAGTCGAGAAAGTCCTGGTTCGTAGATGAGAATTGTCTGGACGATTCGCAATGTAAAACTTTTTCGTTTTTGAAGTAAATGTTTTAACGCTAGAAGGACGGACGACACTAAATCTGTGTTTTCAGAATTTCATTTCCTCACTACTTTTGTTAGATTTAATATAAAACTTATGTCTTTTGTGACTTTTACTAATTTTTTATGCTCTTTAAGATAGCGTTAAGAAAATTCCATTTTTTTGCGTCAGTTTTGAATTTTTCTACAAAACTGACTAGTTTTGTGGCTTTTGTTATAATTTTTGCTGTAGACTTTTTTAATCTTTTACAAAATTTGCCAGTTACAATTTTTTCTTCATATTATGTGGCATAGTTTTAGCATTTGTTTATTATAAATTTCTGTTAAAAAATTAACTAGTTTTTCATCCATTGTTATATTTTCATATCAGTTTTTTAAAATTATTTGGTCAAGTACAATTTTGCATGAACGAAATTCATTCAAAATTAAAAGTGAACTTAAAATCAAATATACTGCTCAAAATTTCCAGAACATTGCAAATAGACTTGACACCCTTTCTTCTCTGGCAATGCGTTATATTTATTTTGACATCTTTGCTGTCAATTTGAAATTTTCAAACCTTGTTTGGATTCCCCACATGATTTGAAAAAAATGATTTCAAAATTGTTCGTCAGTGCATCCAACTCCTAAAAAAAAGCGTTCCGAAACTGACAGCATGAAGTTAGATCGTAGGAAACTGGCTTGTAGGAAAGTGGCTACGACCCCAAAGTAAAACAAAAAGATGGCCCCCATGCTTCCCGCGCGCCGCGCGCGACCATCTTCTTCATACAGTTTAGCGTATCAATTACTCTAATAAATTTATGTTTTGCTACAGTCTTAGGACTTAGGGTGGGAATGTCACACATCTGGGTGGGCTTATCGTCTCGAACGAGACTTTTATATAATTTTGATCGAGCGTCACTTACAGGTAAGTTCGTTTGATCTTTCAATTATATTTCAAGTCTCGTTCGAGACGATTTCCCTTGGTAGATCTTTAGAGTGACCCAAGCAAAACAAATTTATTTCTTGATTTATTTTCGTGTTTTTTCTGATGATACAACGTAATTTCTACTTTATAAACTTTATTATAATTAAACGAACAACCTTAATTAGAAAGGAACAATTTATCTTTGGTTTAGCACAACCTGTGCGAACGATTCCTGACCTGTTCTAATCTTTTTATCATTAAATCTGGCGAACATTTAAGATCCTTGAGACCAGCTTGCGGCTTTTTTGATCATCTCAAGGCTGGCTCCTTTTTTCAGCGCCGCCGAAGACGACGCGTGTCTTGTACTATATGCAGTGAACTTAGAACTAATACCACACTCAGTTAGGACAGTACGAATCCACCTACTTATTGAGTCAGTCTTTGCCGGTCTGTGCGGCTTATATTATTAATAGTCGAAAGTAAACAATCGTAATCTCGTCTCAAGTCTTTAGTCTCTTTTAAATAACAATCAATCGTTGACGCGATACATAGACTCGGATTTTCGTTGAATTATGGATATTCTAATAACGGTTGGCATGCTCTCGGACGAGATGTCTTCATTCCGTCCGGAATTCTGATTTCGTAGCCGACGGACGACTTTTTCATGTTTGGCAACCTGATTGCAGCCAAGGTTTGAAATCTTTGCGCTGACCCCAGAGCTAACAGCTATACCAACCGATAAGTTAAACGCTTTAAATCTTAATTTTCTAAAGAAAACTACTTGCTTATTATATTGAGGACTACGTCAACATCCCAAACATCTTTGTACTTAGGTTTAGGAGGGCGAAGTTTCGAGGCACCTGTCATAAACCTTGCAATGTTTCTGTTATTTGAGAAATTTTCTAGCGAGATTACTGAAATTGCTGCTCTTGCAGTACCCAATGTACCCAAAGATGCGTCCTCTTTAAAAAAAAACCTCAAAAATTTGTCTTCTGTGACTTCGAAAGGGTTGTCTCCTCTTTGTTTACAAAAATCTTTCCATTTCTTTAAGGGCCCCGAATACTGTTTCTTGCTCGATTCTGCCAAAGGTGCCAGAAACACTTCTATCGACTCATCTGGGACGTTTCTTCGTCGGAGGGCTTCCCCGATAATTTGCACACAAGCAACCCCAGACTCTTTTTCAGCGGATGCTGCAACGACCTGCAAGGTGACAATAACAATGAGTCTGACGGTACCAATCGCATTGACTTATTAACTAGCAGTGACTAAATCACCGGGTACCAGGGTTGGTTTGGCCAATCAGGCACTACCATTAACCCTGTCGCGTGGTCTGTTTGAATCTTTTTCAACGCTTTTAAAATTAAGGCAAATGGGGGAAACGCCCAGAAACATGTTTCTGGTCCCCAGTCCCGGGTGAATGCATCGATGGCCGAGGCCTCCGGGTCTCTGTACCAGTAATAGAACCTGGGACATTTTGTGTTAGACCTCGAGGCAAAAAGGTCAATTGAAGGCGTACCCAACACCTTTGTGACCTTCTCGATTTCCCTGTCGTTTAGAGTCCATTTACCGTCAATGTTTTTAACCCTAGACTCCTCGTCCGCCTCTACATTTTCTGCGGACTTTATATATGACGCTTTTATCCAAATATCCCGACTCTCACACCATTGCCAAATCCCTCGAGCAATAGCGTGCAAGTGGGGATATTGCACACCACCCATCTTGTTGACGTACGCGATGGCCGTCGTGTTGTCAACCCTTAAAAGAACTTTGCATGATCTGAGGTCAGATGTGAAATATTTCTGCCCAAAAAAAACTGCAAACAGTTCTAAAAGATTAATGTGCAACGATTTTTCTTTCTCAGTCCAAAAACCATGAGTTTTTTGACCGTCGCAAAAAGCGCCCCACCCTGTAGTGGACGCGTCTGTGAAAATTACCCGACAGTATTTTAACTCTCTAATGGGATTTCGCGCAGCGGTAATATTACAGCGCCACCAATCGAGAATCAACCTGATCGTGGATGGTAAGTCCATCAACGCATCGAAGTTTTTTTTTTGGCCACTCTTTTTGAGATTAATAAATCTCAGCCGCTCGAATTTTTTGGTGTAGAGGCGACCATATTTTACTGGTGGACAGCACGATCTTAACAATCCTACAAAACTCGCCCATTGTCTGATCGAACACGTTTTTAAACTTTCAAAAGCCGAAATCACTTGCAACACTTCACTAACTTTAGAATCTGGTTCTGACATCTGGTTCTGACAAGTTCGATTGACATATCTTAAGAATTGTAAATCATCCCCAAGAATTCGCGTTGCATGCTAGGTTCGATCTGACTTTTGTCATATTTAATTTTAAATCCTAGACTCGACAGTAGTTCTACAGACTTTTGCGAGTTTTCCGGACAATTTTTCCTTGACTTTCCGAGCAACAACAAATCATCGAGATAGATTGCCGATCTAAATCCCTGCTTTCGTAAATAACTCACAACTGGTTTCAGGAACTTTGTGAACACAAATAGAGCTACAGTTAACCCGAAAGGGAGACAAAAAAATTTGAACATTTGACCCTCGAATGCGAATCGCAAGTAACAAGAACTGCCTGAGTCGACCGCGACTTGAAAATATGCATTTTCGAGGTCGATCGAAACCATAAAGTCCCCTCGAGACATGATGTTGGTCACTGTTCGGCCATCTGCCATTTAGAAGTGATCAGTTCTTATGAACTGATTCAATTTCTTTAAGTTAAGTACGAATTTAAATTTTCTGTTAGATTTTTTAACTAAAAAATACGAAGAGACGAACTGATTTGAGGTTGCTGTACAAGGCCTAATGGCCCCTATGTCTCGAAGATCCTGAATGGCCTGCCGAACGTCCGAAAGATTTTGATCGCCTTGAAGGATTGGGACTGTGGGAACGGTATCACCTTGATCGGGTGGTTCGTCGAAACGAATTTTTTAACCGTCGATACAATTTAGAACAAATTTGTTCTTCGTAATCGCAGACCAAGTTTTTTTATAAAACTTCAGTTGACCTGTTAAAGATTTTACCTCATCTACACCGTAAAAAAAGAGTTTAATTTTAAACCTCGTTTTAGAGCAAATTTGCTCAAATTTTAGAGTCGCAATTTAAAAGTCAAACAAAGTTGCTGTAATTTTCAACTTAGAGTTTGAAATCTGACCTTTTCACTTTTTTGATCAGATTTTCAACTCTTTACTGGAATTTTATTCTGACAAGAAAGAACCTAACCTCGAACGTCACACTGAAAACACTTTTTCTTTGTGATTAATTTTTTTTTATGATTTTTTTAGATTCATCGTTGTCGAAGACACTTTTGAGTGAAGCTGGAAAGAACTGCAAATCAAGTCGAACCTTTTTGTTTCAAAACCTAAATTTCTGTTTAACCTAAATTGGATTAAGTTGGATTTTGAACTTCGACTCTAAAATTCGACCAAATTTAGTCGCAACTGAGTTAGAGCAATTTTGCTTGAAATTTCTACTTCTTTTTTTACGGTGTACTTCGACGTTTTCGACTTGGCTTGGTCTTTCTTGAACTTCGATTGATCGTTGTTCTTCTGAGGGTCCTTTGGCTTGAAAGCCTGGCGGTGTCGACCCCCCTTGGACGCTTGGCCTCTGTAATTTCCCGACGACGAAGCTTTCTGTGTAGCTTTCTTATTCGACGAGGAACGCTGGGGTACCGGCAGCAAGTCGTGGCCCGCCTTTGTACAGCTTTTTGCTGCTTTCAGGACCATACGGAAATCTTCTCCAAAGAGTGCTGTATCGGGTTTTGACTCCTCGAGGACACTTTTGAATTTCGCATCCAGTCCTGGGAGAATGTAAGCCCGGCGAGAAGTCGATGTTTGGTGCATTAGGTCAGCCAACAACTTGCCCGAGTCTGCGAGGCACTGGCGAATGGGCGCCCTATCTTTTGGGCCTCCGTTCCGTAACATGATCGTGAGACCTTGTCCCAGAGCTGTCAACCCTGCGGCTAGACACTCTTGGGAGTTGAAGAAGTATTGGTCCCGCAATTTCCCCGTGGGATTTAATGCGGATGCAACTTCCGGATTCAGCTTCGGAGCAACAAGCGGACAATCGCCTTTGTATTTGTACTGCAACTTCAAGTTGTCTCTCTCCTCCTTCTTCATGCCTCTTTGGATCCAAAATTTCCAGCAAGTTGTTAACTCTTTGTTTAGAATGACCTCATTTGTGCTTTCCTGAAAAGGAGCTTCCCCCAGGGCTTCGCGAGACTCGTCGTCCAAAGTGACCTCCTCTTCCAGGACCACTTTGTCTTCCTCTGTCTCGTTTTCTTTGTTACTAAAGTAAACAAAGGAAAAAGAAGAATTGTGAATTAAATTCACCGCCCAAATGTCAATTTTGGTATGTTAAGAGGTTATTGGAATCCTTACTCATCAACAATCGAGGAGACAGGCGAGGTGCTGCGGTCCGAGCCCTCAGGGTCTTCGGTTTCTTTATCGGAAATTTCCGCATCGTGTACTTCGACGCCCATGACTTCTCTCATCAACATGTCGAGAGCTGCAAAGAATTTTGACATTATCATCAAATTCTTGTTCTGTATTATGCATAATTGCTAGTACAAGTATAGCCTCGTCTTTCCTCTTGTGAAAGCTCGCTGTCTGATTATTAAAAAGTTTTTGTTTTGAATACTTTGTATTCTTTGTTTTGTGTACAGTATGTCCCCCCTCTCGTGAGGGCTCGCTGTTGAAATTTGCAAAATATTCATATTTCATATTATGTGATTTAACCTGAAATTAAAATACTCACTTTCTTGATCTTTGTTTCGCGTAGGCTTGTGAATATCCGCAACCACCCATTGCTGTTGATCGTTTTGGTTTTTGTCGTGGTCGCCGTGCTGAGAGGTTACGTTTTTCTTCCCAGCACATTTCTCCTCAAAACTCTTAAGTTTTTTTCTCAACTCCTCGTTCTCGAGTTGCAAATCCTTTTCGGACTTCCTCTTGCTCATTTTGAACACTCAAAACACTTTACTAAATGAAAAAAACACGAAATACAACTTGAACAATGTGATTTCATCACACACAAAAAACGGTATGAAGAAGATGGTCGCGCGCGGCGCGCGGGAAGCATGGGGCCGTCTTTTTGTTTTACTTTGAACCGTGTTGTGACATCTGCCCGACTAGCGGTACTACCAAGTGAAATCGTCTCGAACGAGACTTGAATTATAATAATACAAAAAATTAATAATTCCAATTTTGCTCACAGGATGCATTTGATTGATAGTAATATTCTCCAATGGTGTATAACCAAAATAAAATTGATAAATCTCATTGTATAACTGAGAAATTTTATCTGGTTCGGTCAAACCCATATTAGGTCGAACTACCATCTTTTCCCTTAATGTCAAATTCACTTTATTGTACAAAGGCGCCAAGTTTACAGGACCTGAAATCAATCACATTAATATTGCATGATGTTACTTATGTTTTTCAGGTCTGTGATATATTATTATCAGCTATGTCACCTGAAAATGCAAAAGCTCCTTCATTAAGAGTAACACCAGTTATCAAAGGAACGTCAGCAATATCTCCTGCCAAGAGCATATTCATAGGGTGGTCGGGAAGAAACTGCTCCTTTCCTTCTATTTTCGTTTCAAGGCAAGGTAAAAACATCCAGTTCCAATTCGGGATATCTTTCTGAAAAGATTATACTGCTGAGAAAATAAGAAAGACTTGTGTTGTTAGTGAACTAATAATTTTCAAGACATATTACTCCGATACGATAGAGTTTGACAGTAGCCAGGGCGATATCTGTTGCTGGCGTCTTCTTGAGCTCTTCTACAAGTTTTTTTGAATCATCAGTATCAATTCCTAATACTCTTGCGACTTTTTGAGCGGAAGCTTTAGGTTCGCTATTCAAATTCCAATAATCTGTGAGAGATCCTGATTGAGAAATGGCAGCATGAAATAGGCCTCGTGACATCGGAGATACCATATGATATTGAACGGATGCTCCTCCCGCGTCCTGCCCAAATATTGTTATTTGATCTGCACAGCCTCCAAAATACTGTATATTCTTGCTCACCCACCGCAGAGCATATGTTTGATCTTTTAATCCCATATTTCCTGCAGCATGTTTGTCTCCGGTGCAAAGAAAACCTAAATTGCATTTTCAAATACAATTTTTAATTGCGCACTTAAAATATTCGTAGGAATATTGAAAACTGTTTTATTTTTTTACCCATAGCTCCCACTCTGTAATTAAAAGTCACGACAACAACGTCGTGTTCGACCAAATAATCTCCTCCATAATAATCATAATTCGCCTGCCCTAAGTTATACCCTCCGCCGTATATCCATACCATTACAGGTTTACACGTGTCTCGATATATTGAAGGAGTATAAACGTTCAAGTGTAAGCAATCTTCTTCTCCTTCCATAAAGTCTAAAATTGTACTGTACTGGGTACATGGTTCTCTATGATTTCTTGCATCCAACAACCCTTCCCAGGGCTCGGGATCTTCTGGTGGCTGGAAGAAATAAATTTTTATTCAATTTCACCGTAGTTGATGCATTTTATACAATGGCCAAAATCTCCAACAATTTTTTCTTAAGTGTATTAGAGGGATGAAGCGCGCCCTACGGGCGCGCTGCCCTGCGCGACGGTTTAGTGATTATTTAATTAAACGCCTACCCCCCTCGACCGATGAAAATTTATAATATTTTGTTTACTTAAACTTTTCGTAAACGAATAAATACTTTATACATTCGTTTAATTAGTTTTTATTAGACTTTTATTGTGAAGTTTTACATACAAATCATAAAATTGAATACATTTGAATTTCCATCAGTTCTCTCAGTCTCATACATTCAATAAAAAAGTAGAATATCCCGTTCATTTTTTTCGTTCGTAATATTAGAAAGTAAAGCGGGCAGCGATTCATCGCCGGTTATAAAGTTACGCAAATATTTCTTTCTCGGAGACCAAAATATTGGGCATTGAAATATCGTCTGTGACAAGTTGGTTAGGTCATTCAAGTTACAAGAGTTACATCTCGCATTTATGTCAAAGCAGTATTTTGTATTATTCAAATATAATATTGCAGTGTCTTTTTCACTCATTCTCAATTGAGCTACTAATCTTTTTTTTAATATTATTTGTTCAAATTAAAATATAATTGGATTTTTTTTTCTGAGTTTACGATTTGTTTGTATAATGGATTATAAGAAGTTTGATCGATTCTGTCCAGATCTTTTTGCGCATATCATTTGCTAGTGAATGTAGACATAGGTTTCGTTGTTTTTTGACATTTAACGCATTCTGGGCTAGCCAGAGATCGTTTTTTCCCAGATCTTGTAATAGTTGTTTAATTCTTAAAGCCCAGTTGTCAGGGATCTTATTTGAATCTATATTATCTAACAGAACATCGTAACAAATTCTGGGCAGTCTGTTCATTTTTGCGTTTCGTTAGAAATAACATTACGAAACTGATACGTCCAGTAACGACCCTTTTGAGAAAAAACGGGTTTACTTCTGTCGTTTACCTTGAAGATTTTTTGCTTTTGAGTCGAACGGAAAATCACTGTTACGCCAATATCTAAACTCACGTGGATTTGTTGACGTAATTAGGCTTCGTTATTAATGACGAAAAATCGGTTCTCAATCCTACAACGCGAATCAAGTACTTGGTGTTTATTTTCGATTCCTGTCCTCAGACGTTGTCGATACCAGATACACGTAGAGCTAAACTTCACGTCATGTTTTTGAATTTTATCAACAAAAAATGCTCGTAGAAAAGTTTTTGGTCTTGGAGGCGAACGGTGGCCGGTATTCTGTGTGCATGAGAATCCCTCGCGAGTTATATCCCGATTTCGAGTGGTGTTTGAAGATTTTAACGGACTTCAACCAAGCGAACAAGATCTGCACGGGAAAGTACGTCCGGGAAATCTTTGCAGACGCGTCTCTTACCGGTTAGAGAGCATCTTGCGATTTGCACCACTCACACCGGATCATTTCCGGGAAGACTGTTTCAAATTCCAATGGACTAATGCAAAATGCATGAAAAACAAAACTAGTAGACCAAGGAAAAAATTAAAGAAGGGTGCAATTCCGGAAGATTTTTCTGTGGAAAATTATCCATCGACACTTAACAGGTATATTTTTTTTAGAAATTGAGTTAATAACTTGATTAAAAAATAAAATGTTGTAATATATTTTTGAATTCTAGAAGTGATCTTTCATTCCACAATGAACCTGATTTTCCTAATTCTCATTTGAAGTTGAACTGGACTCATCGTTCATATCAGAAATGAAAATTTAAAAACAAAAATTCAAATTAATACAAATTGTTTATATTCTGCAGGTCGTTTTCCGATGAATCCTCGATCTTTCAACTTAGGAACAACATGGGTGTTGATCTTCAGGTCCCAGTGAAAGAAGATAGAAAAACGAAAAAAAAACTAGAGTTGGAAGAACAATTACAGCGAGCAGAGCTACGGAACAAGGTATTGGAAGACGAAACCAAATGCCTCTCGGAAACTATTTTGACTTTACAAAATACTATTCAGGATTTGCATAAGTCAAAATATAAGGACGTAAAAAAGCTAGTTGAGCAGTTGCTGAGTAGAATTTTTACAGCCAAATACGGATGCTGATGACTAACAAACGGGTTGTTTGGAGCTCAGAAGATATTGCAGCAGCTATTTGCTTGCATTGTAAAGGACCCAAGTCGTACTGTCACTTACGGGAAGAAAGACATCAGCCATTACTAGTGGTTTCAACGTTGCGGGCAAGGTGCTCAAAAGTTGAACTGGAACCTGGGATACTGCAAGAAGTCATCAAAATCATGAAGGTCAAAGGCGAGAACCTTACTCCCATTAAAAAAGTGGCAGTTTTGTCATTTGAACTGATTGGGAATGCTTACTTGGATAAAGGATTTCAAATTGATGGTCTTTTTTCAAAGAAGAATGTGCTCGAACAGTTACTGAGCTTCAATTGAGACAAACTTAAGATTGCTTTCAACCTGACTCAAACATTGCTTGATGTTCAGAATACTCAAAGACGAAAGGTGAAGCACGCTGCTCAACTATTTTCTAACAGGAATGCCAAAGCGATTGAATGGTGTGGACAGAGAAATTATTTCGAAACCATAGATGAAGCTGTTTGGAAAAAGAGTGTCGAAGTGGTCCAGCTGATCAACGATTGGTTCGATTTGATGAACTAATCTGCAAAATTCCCGAAAAACGGCACAAAAGAATATGGTGTTGATTTGGAAGAGCAGAATGCACTTCTTCAACGGATGGATAATTTTGTAAGAGAACTGCGAGTTGGAGATAGTAAATATCGGCTCCCATTTCAAAAAGGCATTTTGTTGGTCAACGAAGCTCTGCGATGTTTGCTGCTTTATCTCCGAGAACGTTACAAGCTCATCGAAGAGGAAATCCTGCATATACCCATGAGATGGTTTCAGCAAGATATCCTAGAAAATTTCTTCTCCTACATACGAGCCATGGGTTATGGCGATGATCATCCAACGGCTGTAAGGATAAAAAACAGGATAAAATGGTATATTCTGGGGAAACATCCTGCTCATGTAATTTCTAAAGGAGCCAACACCGAAGGCGATGAATCCGTGTCCTCGCACATCAACATCGCAGACCCTGCTGTAAAAAAAGATATCGTAAACGATAAAAAAACCTGAAATTCTTGTTCAATTTTCAAATTCAGCATAACAAATTGAAACTAAGAACAATCTGCAAAACTGATGTGAACAAGATGAACAAATGGATTGTTTTTTTAAAAATGTAGTTGAGAAAATGAGCGGTTTATGACAAATATAAAGGCACAAATTAATATTTCATTTTTTATTTTTTAGTATTTGATTTTGTTAATCTTACACAGGTATTTGAAATTTGAAATAAGTTTTCAAATATTAAACAAAGATTGCGGCTGATAACAACTTAAATGATCAAAAATGAAAACTTGATCCCAATATCAATACAGTAATTTGAAGTTGTCACGTCAAAACCTATTTTTTACTCTATTTGTTTATACAAAATATTTGTTCAAAAACAATTAACGAGTTAATTAACATCTGTTAATACTCGATAAAGCATAACATTTGTTTCTGAACTATATGATTTGCTTCTGAAAATGCGAATTGTTAATCAGTTGCACGTTTGTATAAAAACATTCATTTTGGACAGTAACGTTTTTTAAGAACAGTTCATATCCATTAACTAACCTTTATTCGAGAATTATTATTTAATTAATTACATTAATTCGTTCATGGCCGATCCATGCAGTTAATTTCTCGAATATTATTTTTTTATAAATCATTCTTTTGTTATTTGTTCACACAACATTTTTTGGTTAACTGATAGTTGTTTATAAATAATTACATAGTGGATCAACCATTACTGTGTTCCTTCATATTTGTCATGAACCACTCATTCTTCCAACAACATTTCTGAAAAAACAATTCATTTGTTCAGTTTGTTCACATCAGTCGTGCAGATTGTTGCTAATTCCAATTTGTTATGCTAAATTTTGAAAATAAACAAGAATTTCAGGTTTTTTTATCTTTTACGATATCGAAAACGATATCGAAAACAATAACGTAAACGATATCGTAAACAATATTGTAAACGATATGTATTTTTACAGCAGGGAGATCTGGAGGCTGTTTCCGCGGGGAACCTGCAACAGGAAGCCTCCGAAATCGCCAAAAATGCTAGGGAATTGTGTGAAGACCTTGGAGAAGATCGTGAAATTGGACAACTTCATCTTATCCCTGAAGCAGACTTTGATGATGGCACCGAAAGAGATCACGAGATTGTAGACTCGTGAGAATATGGATTGGCAGATATAACCGATGAAAGCAACCAAAATGGTATAAATTTGGAAATACAGTAGAACCCGGTTAAGACGATTTTCTAGGGACCAAAGCAAAACAGCGCTATAAGCGAGAAAACGTTATAAACGTATGAACGTTGAATTTACTATGACAATATAGAAGGACTGCAAGCCAAAATTGTTACGAACTTATTAACATAGGGTTTTTAATTAACAATCAAAAACAATTAGTAAACAATCAATAAATTTTTATTTTCATAAAAAATTGTTTATACAAATAAATGAAATAGAAGAACTACAAATTATTTTTGCAGAAAAAAAGAGTCTAATGTTGGTTGCACAAGCTTTGAAACCTTATTGTTTAATACATCATTTTCTAGTGAATCAATTCTAGAGATAGCGCTGTCTTTTAAATTTGAATTAATCGATAAAACATAACGACGGAACACATCAAGCGCACTCAAAGCTTCAGTCAAATTTGGAACTTTTGTCGTTTCCATTTCTGACACATTATCGACCTCGTCGCTTTCAGCAATTTCCGCAGTTGCATCAGCGATGTTATCCTCGATTATGGATTCTAAACTGCGAACCCCAAACGTAGCCAGGTCATCGTCAACCGTCAAAAATTCTTCAAAATTTATCCCAGCTCGTTCGAATTCTTCTGGAACCGTGACTTTCTCGTCAGGGTTTATTGATGTTCCTTCATTTTCGTCCTAAGAACAAATAATCAAACGTTAATCTATTTGAATTTTTTAATCAAAAAATTTTTAAAGTTTTGAAAATTAAAATTCTTACATGATGGAATCCAGCTTTTCGAAAACAATTTGAAATTGTTTGTTGAGAAACAGCGCTCCAAGAAGAACCGATGTAATTTATCGCATCCAAAATGGTCATTTTTTTGGCTGATCCAGGGTTTTCGATGTCCGCTAAGTAACGCATGACAAGCCGTTTGCGATAAAATTGCTTCAGAACCTTGATGATTCTCTGATCCATAGGCTGCAGTTGACTGGTTGAATTTTTTGGTAAAAAAGCCAGTTCGATGTTGTGTAAAGCGACGTCTTTTGGATGAGCAGGACAATTGTCGACGAACATCAAAATTTTGCGTTTTTTAATTCCCATCTTGCGATCTAGTTTTTTCAGCCAATTTTCAAATTTTTTTCCTGTCATCCAAGACTTGTTTTGGAAATCGTACTCGCATGATAGTTCTTCCTTTTTGATGTTTTTAAAGCACCGTGGATTTTCAGATTTTCCGATGAGTAACAATTTCAATTTTTCAGATCCGTCCATGTTGCTTGCAGCGAGCACCGTGACGCGCTCTTTGCTGAGTTTCCCGCCATGACAAGTTTCACCTTTCACAGTGAATGATTTGTTTGGCACGAGTTTAAAAAACAAACCAAATTCATCGGCATTAAAAATGTCTTTCGGAAGATATCGTTTCAAATATCCCGGTAAAATATTGCGCTTCTACGTTTCAGCATTTTCACTATCAACGGATTGCGATTCACCACAAATCTGTTTGTATTTGATGTCGTGCCGTTGATTAAATCGACTGAGCCAACCCGTAGATGCCGTGAAGTCGGGGATGTTCAGCGCCTTTGCGATGCCCAAAGCTTTTTGTTGAATGATGGGCCCGCTCAAAGGGATGTTCGCTTGTCTTGCTTGAGGGATCCACTCTATCAAAATTCGTTCAAGGTCAGCGTACTTGGCAGTTTTCACTTTTTTACGCGTCGTCGACCTCCGTTTTTCACGCTATGTTCGAAATTAACAATGTTTAAATTTAAACTGCTCGTTCGAATTTGTCGTTTTTGATAATGTTTATTTTTACAGTGCTTGTTTGGGATTCTCCCTTGCTTTCCATCATTAATATTTTGTATTGTGTCCAAAATATGAAACCTATATTTTAATATTAATACATATGTTTATTAAGACAATGTTATATAAGGTATTTTCATAATTTTATTAACTGAAAAAATTCAATTCAATTGTATTTGTGAACATCTTTAAACGACGCGCGCGTATACATTTGGGGCCGGTCTACTGAGCAGTGAAAAAAAGGCGACGGAGTGGACAACTGTATCAACTTTTAGAATTGACTTTTACCTTTTCGATATGTTTTCAAGAAAAAGGTGTGAAAAATTTAGGAAATTATGTTTTTATAATTTTTGAAAGGCTTCTATTCAACACAGTTAGTCTTAATCTTTATATTTATATTATGCAAAAATATAAGTCATACATGCTAATAACCCGTCCTCCGCACAGGGTACCCAGAGTGGAGCACGGGTCACCTAAATTTTGATATTTCAACTGTAGACAACTAATCTCGAATTAAAAAAAAGATAACTTATCTACCAATGTCTTCTTGTTTTTTTTTCTTTCATAGAAACTCAAAATTTAGAATCAGATTTGATTTTTTTCACATTAAGCGTGTTTTCAAGGCCTCTAGAAGTAAAATAGGCTTTAATTAGAGTTATAAAAAAATTTTAGAAAATGTTTGATTTTTCATTATTTTGGCTTCAGAACATTTCTTCCGAGAATTTTTTTATCGCTTTTTCTTTAACTTTGTATACAGCCTATGTATAAAAACGCACAGACCCCAGAAACACAAACGATGTAGAAATAATTGAATCCCGTGCTTAGTTTTTGAACTACCCTTGTAAAAATGATCATATATTGACAATACATTGACAATCTATTGACCATACAATACAAACCATATATTGACAATCTATTAACCATACATTAGTAATATATTGACCATATACTAACAATATATTGCCCATATATGAACAATCTATTGACAATATATGGACAATATATTGACCATACATGAACAATGAAAATAATTTTACTCTAGCACGAGAATCGATCCCAGGCCCTTGAGGTTATCAGTCCGAGTCGTTGTCCATTGCTCCATCTGCTTCGATAAATTCTTCCATCGAAAAAAGCTACATACTTAATGACTATTTTTTATTGGAAATAGTTTAACTTTTTGTCAATAATACTTCCTATAATGTTATTTTGTTATAAATCTTCAAATTTTATAACCAAATCCAAAAATTTATTTATAAATTTATCCATACTTTTTTAAGTAAGAACTATGATAAACTATAAGGATCATAAAGTCCTTAGATCCTTTATATGGATCCTTATACTTTATCATAGTTCTTACTTAAAAAAGTATGGATAAGTTTATAAATAAATTTTTGGATTTGGTTAAAAAATTTGAAGATTTATAACACAATAACATTATAGAAAGTATTATTGACAAAAAGTCATTCACATTAAACTATTTCCAATAAAAAATAGTCACAAAGTATGTAGCTTGATAACCTCAAGGGCCTGGGATCGATTCTCGTGCTAGAGTAAAATTATTATACATTGTTCATGTATCGTCAATATATTGTCCATATATTGTCAATAGATTGTCCATATATGGGCAGTATATTGTTGGTATATGTTCAATATATTCTTAATGTATGGTTAATAGATTGTCAATATATGGTTTGTATTGTATGGTCAATAGATTGTCGATGTATTGTCAATATATGAACATTTTTACTAGGGAGAAAATCAATATAGCTAATCGTTTTGAATGATTAAATCTTTTGTTACTAAAAAATTAATTAAAACTAGTAACAAATCACTATTAACAATTGTCTATTGAAAATCACAAGCTTCTATTCGCAGAAGATAGACTTTTCACAAGATCGGTGAAATTAAATTTTTTGTTATAAAAAAATTATTAAATATCAGAAAAAAACTTTTAGAGTATTTAAAACAACAATATTTGTTTAACAAAGAAATAACAAAGAAATTAACAATGTATGACAAAGAATGGAATTTCGATTGTCATACATATATTGTCAATATATTGTTTGCGAAAAATCATACATTGCCAATACATTGCTGTAAATCAAATACCATTGTTTATGTATGGTTAATACATTGTTTGAAAATAATACATTGTCCATATATGGGCAATATATTGTTCATATATTGTTAATATATTGGCAATATATTGTTAATATATTGGCAATATATTGTCAATATATTAACTATGTATGGTCAATATAGGGACAATATATTATTTCGTGAATAACATATTGTCAATATATTATTCTTATAAGGACAATATACGGATCTTTTTACAAGGGACACTGCAATTCAAAATGACCAGTTAACAGCTTTTCAGACTTTTCATCCTAGACTTTCGAGAAAAGCATTCCTGCATCAAAAAAATTCAATGGCCGAGTAATTTTCTAGTTCATAATGGTTCAAAGTATCAATGTAAATTTAAAACGTACCTATGTTAAAAATACAAATTCCAAGATGAAACTCACATTTTATAGAAAAGCTTTTCAAAATGTCAGTTCACTGGTTCTTCGGAATTGCCACAGAAAAATGAATTCAATGTAAATTTAAACCGTACCTATGTTAAAAATACAAATTCCAAGATGAAACTCACCATTTATAGAAAAGCTTTTCAAAATGTCAGTTCACTGGTCCTTCCGAATTGCCACAGAAAAATGAAATCTTTTGAGTGAAATTTTACACGATCAAAAAAATTTCATGATAAATTTTTCTTTTTATTTTTGTTTTTGACTTTATCAATAGTAACACTACGGGTTTTGCATCATCATAATCGTTTTCTACTCAGCCTTATTAATTAAAAAAATTTTTTTTAACATTCATTTCGTTCATTCTAAATAATAATAGTGATAATATCTGTGGTAAATAAGAAGAACCAGTTTAGTGGATTTGGGACTTGGCTTCTTAAAATTTTGAGTAGAACACCTTTTATATCAAAAAATATTATGAGTGCCACGATTTACTGTCAATTATTGTACGAAACTTAAATTAAATTCAACAACTCATGATCTAAAGCTAAGCTTTCAGAAGTACATGCGGTTTTTTCAGAAAAATTGTCGCTTTTGTAAATGTCACTTAACTCGTTTTTCCTAAACACCGCAGATATAGTACGTCGGCATAAATATATATAGCGAACATAAACTTGTTTCTGAACAATAGTGACACACACAGTATTAATATTTTCAGTTCATATATGCAGTGAAAATAAAATCTATATTTTCTGATGTGAAATTTGTTTACTTACATCAAATTTATGTTGTCCTAACATGGGTTTTGAAAATGGTATCCCTTTGAAACTGTAATAAGTTTTATTATGAAGGACGGTTATCATTTTGAGACCCATCATGGATCCTTGTGGAATTGTAACAAAAACTGTCTCCTCCGCATTGCTGAAAGTCACGGAGAAAACGCACAAAACACACAAAATCCATCTCTGCAACATTCTGGCAACTGCGTATTAAGGTCATTGCGTGAGAAACTTTATATACTCTAATTAAAATGGCAGTGTCACAAAAAAAACGTCAGAGTTCAGTTTCATATCGAGGTTTTCTATTCCGAACAATTATCCGACTATTGCAAAAAGCCTTGAGCAAGTTTTTATTCATCCCGTGCAGGATAATATTCATATGCTAATACAATTTTTGATTTATTAAGGAATCAAATTTATTCAATCTTTATTCAACCAGCTTAGCAGATAATACGTTGACAAAAGAAATATTTAATACTACTGTTTATAATACCATGTTATTTTTATACTGTTTGTACTGTATAACAAAGTATACTGTATACTGTATACTGTATACTGTATACTGTATGCTGTATGCTGTATACTGTATGATAAAGTATAAGGATCCATATATTCTATAGAAAATCAATATTTATACTTGTTATATACTTGTTTATCCTTGTTCTATACTTGGTATACTGTTTAATAATATTAAACAGCTTATGTAGAACGTAAAACTTCAGAATTACACGCGATTTTTTGAAAAAACTAACGCTTTTGTATATGTTACTTAATTGGTTTATTCTAATCACCCTCGGCAGAAATAGATTATTCAAAGGGCTCACAATATACTACAATATAGACTCTTCCCTTGTAAAACTGATCATATACAGACAATACATTGACAATCTATTGACCATACAATACGAACCATATATTGACAATCTATTAACCATACATTAGTAATATATTGACCATATACTAACAATATATTGCCCATATATGGACAATCTTTTGACAATATATGGACAATATATTGACCATACATGAACAATGAAAATAATTTTACTCTAGCACGAGAATCGATCCCAGGCCTTTGAGGTTATCATTCCGCGTCGTTGTCCACTGCTCCATCTGCTTCGATAAATTCATCTATCGAAATAAGCTACATACTTAATGACTATTTTTTAATGGAAATAGTTTAATGTGAATGACATTGTGTCAATAATACTTTCTATAATGTAATTTTGTTATAAATCTTTAAATTTTTTAACCAAATCCAAAAATTTATTTATAAACTTATCCATACTTTTTTAAGTAAGAACTATGATAAAGTATAAGGATCCATATATTCTATAGAAAATCAATATAGCTAATCGTTTTGAATGATTTAATCTTTTGTTACTAAAAAATTAATTAAAACTAGTAACAAATCACTATTAACAATTGTCTATTGAAAATCACAAGCTTCTATTCGCAGAAGATAGACTTTTTACAAGATCGGTGAAATTAAATTTTTTGTTATAAAAAAATTATTAAATATCAGAAAAAAACTTTCGAGTATTTAAAACAACAATATTTGTTTAACAAAGAAATAACAAAGAAATTAACAATGTATGGCAAAGAATGGAATTTTGATTGTCATACATATATTGTCAATATATTGTTTGCGAAAAATCATACATTGCCAATATATTGCTGTAAATCAAATTACATCGTTTATGTATGGTTAATACATTGTTTGAAAATAATACATTGTCCATATATGGGCAATATATTGTTCATATATTGTTAATATATTGGCAATATATTGTCAATATATTAACTATGTATGGTCAATATAGGGACAATATATTATTTCGTGAAAAATATATTGTCAATATATTATTCTTATATGGACAATATACGGATCTTTTTACAAGGAATTATTGATAATATTTTGATTCTTAGGCATGTACGAAAAGTGTACAAGTGATCCTGTTATTGTTTTCTATCTGAAAATAAGTTTTACCTATTTTCAGTTTTACTATTTTCTATATCAGCTTATGACACTTTGCAAAACCTCCGATTTCACGTTTTCTTTTAAAACTGCTGTAAATTTCTTTGAAAATGCTAAATGTACTATATCAACCTTAGGAATTAAAATGTTATCAACCTATATGAAACAAGTAAAAAATAAAAGGTTAACATAAGAAAAAAAAGTATTAATTCTGCGGTGATTAGAAAGAACCAGTTAAGTGGCTTTAGGACTTGTCTTGTTGAAGTTTTTGATGTAACATCTTCATATCAAAGAAATAATTTTGCATAAAAACTGACGCTTCTGAAATTGTCACTTAACCGGTTGTTCCTAATCACCACAGAATTAAAGATTTATGAGGCATCAACAAAAGTGTTCCTTCAATAGCGGACTTACTCCTACTTTTCGTTTTTATTAAATTGAAATGTTTGATATTTATTACTTGAAATTACTTGGAATTACTTGAGATGTTATTTTAAATATACGTTTGATTTTCATTTTTCCTAGAATCCATCCGGTTATTACGTAAACACCGAAGAATTTTTTTGGACTTGTATAATTATGCAATCTAAAAACGAGTTGTAAGTTAATTAGTTGTTGCACAAACAATTTTTTTCATATTTATATAAACGCCATAGTACGAATTTGAGACGATTGTTTTACAAAAAATAAACTCAAAACTTCTTTAGGTTAAAAGGAAGTGAATTGACGTTTTTTTGATCGACTAAACGTTAATTCATTTATTTTCATTCATTTTTGTAGTATCTCCACTTTGGTTGCAAATGCACATTTTTTTTCCTGCATTTCGATAGCTCAATATTGTCGGAGTAGATGCCAATTAATTTAATGATTGTGAATGCTTGACGTAATAATGCACAGTCGAATCAACGTTCGGACATTTGATTTTTCTATCTGATAGTTAGCGTTACCGAGGCAAAATGTGGATACAACATTTTCTCGTCTTTTTCTTCGTGTCTTATTCGACTAGCACGGGAAGGGAAGAAGTAACTTTCGAAATTCCAGATGGAAAAATCAAGGGATTACAAGAGACTACAGTGTACCGAAACAAACCATATTATAGTTTCAGAGGTATTCCCTATGCGAAACCTAAAGTTGGCTATAACAAGTTTGATGTAAGTACACAAATATTTCTTGCAACGAAAACCAAAATAGTGATAATAATTTTCAAGATTAACTAATACAGAATATAAAGTTAATGTTGAGAATGATACTTTTAGCCACCGGAGAAACCAGTTCCATGGGAAGGAATTTTAGATACAACTGAGTACAGGAGTGATTGCATTCAAATCAATCCATTTTTAAAAAAAATTTCAGGGTCTGAGGATTGCTTGTTTTTGAACTTATTTACTCCAGATCTTCATCCTAAACAATGTTTTCCGGTAATGATTTGGATCCACGGAGGTGGTTTCATTTTTGGTTCTGGACGTGACACCATGTATGGACCAGATTTCCTTGTTGAGCAAAACGCTGTTATTATAACTTTTAATTATAGATTAGGCCCCTTAGGTACATTGAAAATCTAACATACTTTATAATTTATATTTTGTATAATTTTTTTAATTGGTCAAGCTAACTTTTTTATTTAGGCTTCATAAATACTGGAGACGAAAATGCGCCAGGAAATGTAGGCTTAAAAGATCAGTCTTACGCACTGAAGTGGGTTGACAATCATGCTCACTTGTTCGGAGGGTGTCAGGATAAAATAACTCTTTTTGGTGAAAGCGCAGGATCGGCTTCAGTTCATTATCATTTACTTTCCCCAATGTCCAGAAGTAACGAACTTTTATTACAACACCAAGACTAAAATAAACTACTTAATTTATCCAAAAATTTGATATCAATTTTCCTACATTTCAGAATTATTTGATGGTGCTATCATGCAATCCGGTTCCGCAACGGATGAATGGGCATACACTTATAATCCTCGGAAAAGTGCATTTAAATTAGGGGAATTTTTAGGAATTACTACTACAAATTCAAAAGTTTTGATGAATGAATTGAAGTCATTCAATGCTTCTACAATACTCTCAGGCTCAAAAAAGATGCATGAAGGGGTAATGCTTAAAATTGTTCTAACAAATAATTATGTCTAAGATTCATGGATCCTCTTTTCAGAAAATTCTGAAATTTATTTGTTCATTTCTACATTATTCTGAAATTTTAGCGGATGACGTTAGAATCCATGTTTACCTGGTTGCCGAGTGTTGAACCACACATCGAGGGCGTGGAAATATTCTTGCCCGATCATCCGATGACTTTAATTAGACAAGGAAATATATTGGATGTTCCGATAATGGCAGGTGTTAACTTAGATGAATGCGCTCTTTTTCTTCCAGGTCAGTTAAAAATTGAACACATTATAATTGGCTGATTAGCGAAGTTTTAATTTCTTTTAGATATTTTAAAATACATTGAAAAAAATAAGACTTACATTTATCAAGAAATGCACAATTTGCTTCCTAATAATATGAACATTACCGATGTCGAGGAATCTAAACAAGTAGTGAAAGACATTTACGAATTTTACTTTGGTGAAAAGGAGATTTCAAAGAATACATCTGACGAATTACTAATGGTGCTATACAATTCACAAAATAATTAGCATAAAATGCGTCTAGATTTGAATCTAATTTTAATGTTGCTTAATGTATATTTTTTCAGCTCCTGACAGATTTATCATTTTTTGTTCAATACCATATAACGACCTTAGTTACCGGAGAACATATCAAATCTCCTATTTATAAATATTTATTCACATACAGATCATCAGTGGGACTTTTAAAAAATTTCAGGAACATTGGAAATGGTAAACATAATGTTATTTTACATGATATAGATGATAATTTATGTTTAATTATTTTTCTTGTTGCTTGCAGTGTCTTCTCATGCTGATGACTTAGAATATCTATGGTATTCAAAATTTTTCCGTAACAAGCCAAAACCTGGAAGCCCTCATGAACATTTCGTTCATTTGTTTACCAAAATGTGGACAAATTTCGCAAGAGATGGGTTAGACAAGTGATAGATCTGAAGATATTATATTTACTTATTCTATTGTTAATGATATTTTCCTTTTTACAGAAACCCGACATATGAAATGGATGAAATCGTAAATACGAAATGGAAGCCAATGGGCAAAGATAACTATATTTTGAACATTAATGTTCAATGTGAAATTCAAAAAGGATTTTTTGATGACAGAATGACTTTCTGGGTTAAACTTTATAATAAAGTTTTAGGAGAGTTCGGAGAACTTTTGACTCCAATCAAAGATTCTGGTGGGACGTCATCAAGTATAGCTTTCGGATTTAATGTAATTTTATTGTATTTCATTACTCGTTTAGTTTAACATAAGATCCAATATATTGGCATAATATATACATTTATACTGTGATCTATATAACAATCCACTGTTCAAATACATAAATATTAACATTTACATTAACATTACGATTAATCTTTACTGGTTATTAATCAGTAAAATTTGATTTGATTGAAATCAACACTACTCCCTTTTAATGTTGCTTTTGTTTTACATGTTTTGATATTTTTTTATATACCCGTTAAAAACATTCGCTGCATGAACAAACATGCAGATTGGAATAATTTTATTTGTAGGCTCTGAAATGTATGATATACGAATGAATGATTATAATTAGTATTAGTAGAAGAAACAAATCTATTCGCAAACTAAATCAACTTACATTTACAAAGTACTTAGTTCCTTACCATATTCCTCGGAAAAAGATGAGAATTTGGTCCTAAATAATGTTATTTATAGTGATCATTAATCAGTCAAAAATTAGAATTTACTTGTGCATCGAAATTTATTCAACTAACTTATATATTGATGGTTTCTTTACCAAAATCGCTAAAATCTGAATCGTTCAACCGATTATAATAATATTGGAAAATTGTTTCGTCATGTAACCATGACGATTTTTTCTAGTTGTGGTCAGAATGTTGTTTTTCTTTAGCGACTGGACCATTGAATTCACGTTCTTCTAATCTGTTAGTAATTAAAACAAAAATTTGTTATTTTTTTCCTAGAAGGTCACCTTAGAGGTCAAATAATAAAACTCGAATGCTTTTGAATTTACCTGACACTGCAATGATCCTTACTGCGTGAATGCTTCAATAATCAGTCGGTAAATTTTTGATAAAGGTTTTGATTTTGGCACCAGTGTTAAAATCACCGTTCGGCCAGTAAATATCTATCAGTTTTGGTGGATGCTGATTCAAGATCTAAGTAAAGCAACGCTAAAGTTTTTAATGGAGTCAGAGGAATTTCGCCATTTCCATTTTTGCCAATTTTTCACATCATCAACGGATTCCTATCAGATTATTTACATTGTGTTCTACTCGGGGTTGGGAAATTTATTTTTGTCAGAATGGCTAACTTCATCGCGCACTTTTTCTATTTCAAACAAAACTCGTCTTCTTAATGCCCGGCTACTGAGTATAAAACCTCCTTTTGAAATCTCGCGCGTTGCTCAGTCAGTTGAAAATCTATGTCGTTGGAAAAGTTCTGAATTAAGGAGTTTTCTTTTGTGCTATTCGTTACCATATCTGCGAGGAATTGCAGATGTGAAACTTTATAGTCACTGGTTTTTACTTGTATTTGCAATAACAATATTTAATAGTGACGAGATAAGCGATTCAGACTTTTTCGAAGCGTTGATGGCCTTAAGGCTTTTTGTAGTAGAAACCGAAGCTTTATATGATAAACATATGATGAAGTTTAATGTGCACTTGTTATTGCACATACCGGAATTCGTGAAATTGTACGGTCCCTTATGGGCCTGGTCTGCGTTCCCTTATGAAGGCTATAACTCTGTGTTAAGAAGTATGCTACACAGTTCTTAAACTGTATTAAACCAAATTTGTAAAAATTATTTGCGATTTCAAGAAATTAAGTTTGACGAAACCTTTGATAGTCCTTATTGTAATGACAATGCAAAAAAATTCTCCAACAAAATGTTAGGAAAATATAAAAAACACACCGGACAAAGATTGATTGCAACTGACAATTTGTTTGTATACGGAAGAGGAAAAGTAGTAACACTGTCATTGACTGAAAAATTAGAAATTGAAGGAATTCTAATTGAAGAAATAATATCAACAGCTACTTGCTACAAAAGATTTGTCTATAAACGTACGTTATACCATTCTAACACGTACAGTAGAATGATAAATCGTAAAAACAGTGTCGTTGAAATCGATTCAAAAACTTTTATTGATGTAAATGGACTTTATCGAGTTCGTACTAGGGAAGGCCAAATTTATAAAAACGTCGTAATTGAAAGATTTCTGAATCGATTAGAAAATGAAAACCTGTCCTCGTATCGTGGTTTCGCAACTTCGAAATTTTTTATTCCTGTGATCGAAAGCGAAAACATTACAGCTGTTTTTCCTCAAAGCTTGCAAAGAAAAGCGATTCTCATTCCTTCAGATAATTGTTATCCATCTTACGTTGTGCGATTAGTTAATAAGGTTGAAACAGACTAGGTTCACTTTACTGTGTAGATAAATAATAGAAAATTTGTAAATAAAAGACTTTTTTAATTAGATAATTATTAGTAATAAATATCATTTTCAATAAATCGTTTTGTTAATTTAACCCTCAGCAAGTGTGCAAAAAAATAAAATCAAATTATTAAAATATGAGTTAGTGCACCAGTTAAATTAAAAATACGGTTTACACCGACTGCCGTTAGTGTTACACCAGAAATACACTCTAGACTCAGTGTACACTATTAATACACGTACTGTTCGGTGAAAACCCACAACGCAATCAGTGTATACACCCATCAAGAGTGGTGGTAATACCAAAAATACACTCCAACTTTAGTGTACACCGAACACGATCGGTAATTACACCAGAAATACACTTTAACTTTAGTGTACACCGACCATGATCGGTGTTAACACGAAATATATTTGGTATACACCTGACACGATCAGTGTTTACACTAAAACCATTCCGTGTACACTGATGGACAGGATCGGCGTTTACACCAAAATTTTCGGCGTATACACCAAAAATCAGGTGTTTACACTATAAATTCGGTGTTTACACCAACAAAAGTAAGGTGTTTACACCGTGTCTTTTTGACGAGGGTTACTAAAACAAAATTATTCATCAATTTCACTGTTTTTAACAAATTGTTATATGAGTTTCAATATACAGATAACTAAAACAAAAATAACAAAATTAGATATTTCAAATTACATTGTGATTTTTTTACACTGTAAATTGAATATAGGTTACAGTTAAAAAAGTGTTACGAAAAAAAAGTTGTTAGAAAATTATAATGTAGCAAAAATAGTTCGTCCTGAAAAAATAATAGTATTTTCTTTTACCATAACAAACTAACTAAAATTGTTTTCATTTTAATAATTTTCAAAATATGATTTTTTTTGTGGTTAGATTTTCTTTTTGCCTATTTTCATGCCAACACTTTTTTATCCCAATATTTAAGTTTACTATTTATTTTTAAGTTTTACTTTCATTTTTTTCTTTCATCTTATACACTTTATGTACCTTTTATCATTAACAAAAAACTTCCAATTCAATGAAGTAAGATTGAATTTAAACGCTTACAACGTACCAACCTCATAGTTTCGACGGTCGCTATTATTGCCTCGGTCGGTAACGTGTGGGAATTCACTAAATGTCATTTCGGAGGGAAACGTCATATGAAACGCGTTGCCGTCATACAACGTCAGGCAGTCAGGCGATATGCTAGTTGTTAAAAGATTGTTCTGGCTGGTGAAATTTTATTATTTAACTTGTGTTTAAAGAAATCGAGCTAGTAAACAAAACAAACGCAAGGTATTATTTCAATTATTTTCTCGATTCTTCTCAAAACATGATAAGCAATACGAATAAGTATTGATGTATTGACTCGAGGTAACTAGAAAAATTTTAGGTTAATAAGTGAAAACTAGCATATATAATGTTGCTCAGTGACTTGACATTTCATTGACGTTATATTGACGCGAATTATTATTTAATTACAGGTATCGGATCTTTGTCTCGTTGGGGTCGCTTCTGCGACCTTTAATCCTGTGAAAATGACAATTGTGCAATAGAAATGAGTTATTGTGTCCTAATTTATTTTTTCTTTCGCTTATTTTGTCTGTAAGTTATTTTTTACAGGTATTCGTCCCAGTTTCTTTGTCCTCAGTTATTTTGTTCGATTACCCTGGAAATCACGTGAGCAATCGGACCTTCCCCCTTAACGAAATGTCGTTCAACGATGAAGTTAAGTTTTTTATTGACTATATCAGTATAGATTTCCAATAAAGGCTGAATTCAATCGTTGTAATAAAAGTTCAACATTTCGATGATCGTTATTGCGATTGAATATAATGTTTTGCGTATAGCAATACAGTATGTCAATATGTAGAGAAAATAAATAATTTCTGATTATTATTTTTAACCGATATTTTATTGTTAAGATGCACTAATTGAAATCCTTACTACAAAAAATGTTTATAGAACATATTATATAAGTGATTCCACAAGAAACGTCCATTTAGAAGGACGCGCTAAAGTATACCCTTGTAAAAAGATCCGTATATTGTCCATCTAAGAATAATATGTTGAGAATGTATTATTCACAAAATAATATATTGTCCCTATATTGATCGACCATACATAGTTCATATATTGACAATATCTTGCCAATATATTAACAATATATGAACAATATATTGCCCATATATGGACAATGTATTATTTTCAAACAATGTATTAACCATACATAAACGATGTATTTGATTTACAGCAATATATTGGCAATGTATGATTTTTCGCAAACAATATATTGACAATATATGTATGACAATCAAAATTCCATTCTTTGCCATACATTGTTAATATCTTTGTTATTTTTTTGTTGAACAAATATTGTTGTTTTAAATACTCGAAAGCTTTTTTCTGAAATTTAATAATTTTTTTATAACAAAACATTTAATTTCACCGATCTCGTAAAAAGCTATCTTCTGCGAATAGAAGCTTGTGATTTTCAATAGACAATTGTTAATAGTGATTTGTTACTAGTTTTAATTAATTTTTTAGTAACAAAAGATTAAATCATTCAAAACGATTAGCTATATTGATTTTCTATAGAATATATGGATCCTTATACTTTATCATAGTTCTTACTTAAAAAAGTATGGATAAATTTATGAATAAATTTTTGGATTTGGTTAAAAAATTTTAAGATTTATAACAAAATAACATTATAGAAAGTATTATTGACAAAAAGTCATTCACATTAAACTATTTCCATTAAAAAATAGCAAGGTTTGGGACCGGAACCGGAACCGATTCAAAAAACCGGAACCGGTACCGAAATTAACCGGAACCGGAACCGGTACCGGAACCGATATTCTGATTTTATCAAGAACCGGAACCGGAACTGGAACCCAAAAATTTTTCGGTTCTAATTGAATAAAAACTGATAACTTTTGACGATTTATGAAAACATTTGGAGATATTTTATTCATTTGAAATCAATAGGTTTTAATTGTGTCCTGTGAATTCGTGCTAATGCAACGCTATCAGCGACTTATTTACATGCTCGACTTTTCAAAACAAAACCATAGCAGTTTGTGGTTTGATATTGAATAGAACAGTCGAGAAAAAGTGACCGCGTGTATTTTACATTATAATTATACAAGTTTGTTATTAAAAGTATAAATGACAGAAATTTGAAAAATGGGCAGGCCACTTACAAACAAAGTTCATACCTATTACAAACGTGACAAACTGTCTAATTCTTCAATATGTTCTTTTTGTAATCTAAAGTTGACGGTAAGTTAACTTTTTTAACACAATATTTTTTTCAAACTAATTTTCAAACTAATTTTAATTTTTTAAACACTATTTTCAAATGTTAAAAATAGTTTTCAACACAATTTTCAAACTTTTTGAAATTTTTAGGGAGCTCACGCGACTAATTTGAAAAAACATCTTATCGCCAAACACAACTTTGTTGAAGTTGACACGCAAGAAGAGCTCAAAGACGAAAAGCAGCTGACAATTTCAAATCGACAAACAAAATTAAATGTGGTCGACAGTAAATTGCACATCAATATGACGCTTAAGGAGCTGAACGAGTGTTGCGTTGAGCTGGTCACCATCAACGGACGGCCGTTCAGACTGATAGATGATTCCGGCTACCAAAAACTGGTTCGACCAATTAAAATCGCCCTCGAAGAAAAACATAGAAGAGCAATAGCTGTATCAGCTGAACATACTAAAACTTTGATTCCTGCTCAAGCTGCCAAATTACGACAGCAAATCCGAGAGGAAATTGCAAACAAAATGGTGTCGTTGAAAGTCGATGGGGTAAAAAGGTTGGATCGATCATTTCTCGGCGTAAATCTACAATACATTCAAAACGGATTGATTGTTTTGAGAAACCTTGCATTGAAAGAACTGAAAGAAAGCCAAACAGGTAACTGACATTCCAAATAATACTTTTAATATTACACTTTTATTATACAAATTCAAACAAGAAATTGTTAATATGATGTATTAATGGTTTTCAAGTCAATATTTATTGGAAGTAATTAAATCAGTTTGCGATTCTTTTCTCATTAAACAAAAACAAGTTTACACTATTACAAGTGACAACGGTCCAAACATCGTCAAATCGATTGACTTATTCAAGGAAGAATTAGAAGTGCTCGATGAGTCAGACGAAAATGAAGAACTCGAACTTTTACATGGATGTGATGAAGAAGAAGAAGAAGGATCAAGTGAGTTCAGTTCAAAAGAGGGTGCAGATGATCTTCTCGAGGCTATCGAAGAAACTTTTCTGGACATGAGTATAACCAGTGACATTTTCACAGGTAATATTTCAATGCTATAACAAAATCGAGATATGAGTTTCTTGATGCAATCTAAATTACATTTTTGTCATCCAGGAATTAGATGCGCAGCACACACGTCACAACTTGGAGTCAAAAGAGCGGTGTCGAAAGACAAAAGCGCAAGCAATTCAATCGCTAAAGCAAGGGAAGTCGTCAAAACCTTGAGGACACCGACGTTTGGATACCTCCTCAAAAGAGACAAATTAAGGAAACCGACGATTGACTGTGCAACTCGATGGGGCTCGACTTACGACATGGTGAAAAGTTTGCTGTCGTTAAGGAATTTCTGTTATGATCTTGTTAGATCTTCATATCAAAATTTCCATTCTCTGACTCCTGATCAGTGGCAAAAAATTGACAGTCTTTGTGCTGCATTGGAACCAATTCGAGTTTTGACGACTAAACTCCAAAGTGAACAACTCACTCTCAGCGATTTTTATGGACTCTGGAATGAAACTCTTCTTCGCACGAGGAACATCGGCACGCAGTTTGCCAGTACGATTGCCACTGAAATGAAAGGATGTGAAAAACATTTGTTTGATAATGACGTCCTGTTGGCAGCAGTACTTTTGGATCCAAGGTTCAAAGTTCTCCTGACTTCTGAACAACAAAATCGTGCAAAAGAACATTTGAAAAAATTGTGGGCTCACATGGCTTCTTTGGAAAGTGAAGACAAATTAGAAACCAGTGTTCAAGATGATGCATGTAACACGAGTGAAAAAGAACAAGATCAATCCTTAGATGAGTTCGAGATGATGCTTAAGGAGAAAGATCAAAAAACAAACGAACAAACAACAAAACAACACCACGAGTCTTTACAAAAACTCGACAACATTCTGAACGCCTTTGCTCTGGGGCAAGAAAGGATTCCTCGCACATCCAACGTGCTCATATTTTGGGAGAGACAAAAGTACAATCACCCAGAACTTTTTAAGTTGGCGACAACTGTGCTAGCGGTTCCTGCAACGCAAGTCAGCGTCGAAAGATTGTTTTCCGGGTTGAAATTCATCTTTTCACCCTTGAGAGCTCAAATAGGCGATGGCTTATTGGAAGACGTTCTAATGATTAGAACCAACCACATTTACAACAAAAACACTGAAAAGTAAGAACATTGCTCATAATTTTGAAAACAATAAAATTCATAATAAAAACGAGTGTATAATTTTTGTTCCAGGTTTGAAGAAGAGCGCGGACTAAAAAGGAAGTGTGAATCTGATAATGGTGATGCCAGAAAGAAAAAATAAAAATGTTTAATAACATTTTAATAATAAAAAATTGTATTTTGCGATTAATTTTAAATAAATTTATTATTTAATAACAAATATAGTAATTTCACCATGATTTATAAACGAAATTAAACAAAATTGTACAAAAATTGTTCCTATTGAAGCTAAAATAAAATAAGAACCGAATTTGGAACCGGAACCGGTACCGGAACCGGAACCGGAACCGAAACCGTTATTTTGATTTTGCTAAGAACCGGAACCGGAACTGAAACCGAAATTAAAAAATCTAGGAACCGGAACCGGAACCGGAACCTAAATTTTCATTTCGGTCCCAAACCTTGAAAAATAGTCATTAAGTATGTAGCTTATTTCGATAGATGAATTTATCGAAGCAGATGGAGCAGTGGACAACGACGCGGAATGATAACCTCAAGGGCCTGGGATCGATTCTCGTGCTAGAGTAAAATTATTTTACATTGTTCATGTATCGTCAATATATTGTCCATATATTGTCAATAGATTGTCCATATATGGGCAATATATTGTTAGTATATGGTCAATATATTACTAATGTATGGTTAATAGATTGTCAATATATGGTTTGTATTGTATGTTCAATAGATTGTCAATGTATTGTCTATATATGATCATTTTTACAAAGGTAGATTTTTAGATTGGAGAGCACACTCTTCCAAATATGACTGTTTTACAGTTCGGGACCTCCTGAATACGGAAAAAATGTCGTACAAGAGAAAAACCCTTGGTGAAATAATTTTTTTTGGAAAAAAGCATCGAAGTACCTACCATTTATTAAGCTTTTGATAGAGGGAGCATAATTTCAAATCGCTCCCCACTACTAGTAAACGGTTCCATTCTTCATTTCATCCCGCTACAGCGGGCTGAATTGGGAACCGTCTGAAATTAGCCGCTTTCGTCACAAAAACACACACTGAAAAGAGGGCGTTTCAGTGCACCTTCGCGCGCGCAATACGCGCGTATTACAGCGCGACCTGCCGGACGTTGGAAGGCAACATGTAGCGTGCTGCCGTGCCGTTGAACGCAAGCGCAGTAATTTGATAAAAACTTTGTGCGTTGACGGACAACTTTGCGTACCAATCTGTATTTTGAATTATCGTAGTTGCTAAATTGATTGCTTCATTTAATTTGACAAAAAAAATATTCAACAAGGGTTTTAGGCTCGGAAATTATAGGTTATGTACTTAATTAGCTTATTGAAAAGACGCACACATGCAGAAAGACGTTCTTCGAAAAGAACAGCTAAACTGTTATTATTTCTGTTTGTAATAATACAAAGTGAAGGTATTATTAAACTTATCGATAGCGACGTACTAAAAATGTCAAACAATAAATACTGTTAATTTCCAAAGTGCTTCTTATAGAACTATATCTGAATCAATTTTCGAATGGCTTTTATAATCAAAATTAACAATTAAAAAACTTTAACGTGAGGGTTCTATTTTCGTTCAAATAAAACATATTTCAATCGTAATGTTATTTTCATGTATTCGTCTGCGAATAAAAAATGTACGATTTTTTATATTTCTTCACTTAAAAATAGAATATCTGAGACATAAGAACGACAGGGAAGTATCATTGCAAATGTAATCAGGAAAAAACAAAAGTTGCGTATTAGACAAATTACCAGTTAGACGAAAAAGAAGGTGGAAATGCTGTTCGAATGAAGTGCCTTATTTTAAGTTTCATCATTGCATAATTACATAGAATTACATAATGAGAATTCATCACTCCTTGGCTCACTGCTTCAGTGAATGCAACTCATCTAAAGACGGTAAAGTCTTTTTTGCCATCCGTTCCTGTCAAAATGTGGAATTTTAAAATTCTCTTATGTTTAACTATAACAATCGTTCGCGCGGCCGAAATCGAGGTCGTTTATGAAATTCCACAGGGGAAAATTATGGGCCACAAAACTACAACAGCATTCAATGGAGTTACTTACTACAGTTTTAAGGGAATTCCATATTCAAAACCTAAAGTAGGCGTGCACAAATTTGACGTGAGTTAAATCAATTTTCTTTCAGTCTTGCTACTCTTTTTCACTAATTTCACGACGAATGCAACTTAAATGACGCGATTTGAATCAAAGCCTCCAGAATATCCTGACATATGGGAAGGTGTTTTTGATGCAACTACGCATGGGAACCAGTGTATTCAATATGATCCAATTTTTCGTACGATAAAAGGAGACGACGACTGTTTGTTTGTAAATGTTTATACTAATGACATGAGCACAGAATCTTGTAGACCAGTGATGGTGTGGATTCATGGCGGAGCGTTTGCATTCGGATCAGGAAATGATGACATTTATGGACCGGACTATTTGATTGAGCATAATGTAGTTTTAGTTACTGTGAATTACAGATTAGGACCAATAGGTATACTGATTATGGATTTCATATTTCATCAACAAATTGCTGAAAAGACAAAATTTGTTTGGATTTATTTCACAGGATTCATTAACACTCAAGATGAAAATAGTCGTGCAAATTTAGGTTTGAAAGATCAGTCGTACGCATTGAGATGGGTCAAACATAATATCGAGTACTTTGGCGGATGTTTAGAACAAGTAACCATTTTTGGCGAGAGCGCAGGATCAGCTTCTGTGCATTATCACTTATTATCGCCAATGTCAAAAGGTAAAAATCGCTAAAACGAATTTTAAACTGGCGTGCTGTAATATGTCGTTGCTCAATTGAAAACTGTTTTAGGATATTTTGATAAGTCGATTCAGCAATCTGGCACGGCTACTGATGAATGGGCTTTCAGTTACTATCCCCGAGAAGCTGCATTTGATTTGGGCAAAAAATTAGGTATCCATTCGGAAGATTCATACGTTTTAATGAACAGCTTAGCGCAGTTAGATAGCGTAGAAATTCTCAAAGTTAGCGAAAAATCATTTCAGGTAAACATTTTATTAGATGTTCATAATATGATATATTATCTTTATTATTATTGAAACTTAATATTTACCGAAACGTATTTATAGGAGTTCGATTTAGAGGCAATTTTAACTTGGGTTCCGAGTGTTGAAACCGGCATTGAAGGCGTAGAAGTGTTTTTGAGTGATCATCCGATGACGTTAATTAGAAATGGAAAGATCAATGATGTTCCCATGATGGCCGGAGTCAATTTAGACGAATGTGCTCTGTTTTTACATGGCAAGCTACGAATGTTTTCCTATTTAAACAAATTTCCAGCCGAACGGTTACTCATATCTCCTAAAACTAATTAAAAATTATTTCAGAGGTGATGAATCATATCGAACAGAACTCAGAATTCTTCTACAGTAAAATGCATACATTATTGCCAAATAATATGAACATAACAGACGTTCAAGAAGCAAAAAAAGTTGTGACGGACATTTACAAATTTTATTTTGGAGATAAAAATATTACCCGAGATTTAAGTGATAAAGTATTAGAGGTAACAAAGATATAGTTTTGTTTGTTTTTCATCAATCATATTTTTGGATAAAAATGTTATAATATGCCAATATATGGCTTTTTCGACAACAAACATATTTTTTAGTTGCTCAATGATGGAGCGTTTTTTATTCAGTACCATATTACAACTCTAATAGCAGGAGAACATATCAAATCGCCGATTTTCAAGTATCTTTTGACACATAGAAGCGACGAAGGAGTAGTTAAAACATTCAAAAATCTTGGCAATGGTATAAAAGTAAAATTTCTTAACGTATTTAACGTATTTTATTTCTTTTATTTAACGTATAACGTATTTTTGCAATTTTTTCATAAATGTGCTTTATACTTTTGTTTAGTTTCTTCGCATACTGACGACTTAGAATATCTTTGGCATTGGCGTTTCATATCAAATTTACCTGATAAAGACAGCCCTATGGAATTTTTAGTTAGACTCTTTACCAAATTGTGGACTAATTTTGCTAAATACGGGTATGGCATTTGATCAAATTTTAGGTTTTAACATCAAAGATTGTCTTTAAATGAATTTGAGAGGAAAATGATATTGTTTATCCTTTTCTAGAAATCCAACACATGATCAAGACGAAGTAGTAAATTTTATCTGGCAACCTATGGGAAAAGATAACAACATTTTACACATAGACATGAAACCACATATGGAAAAAGGATTCTTTCATGAAAGGATGCAGTTTTGGGTAAAATTGTACAACAGCGTTTTGGGAGAATTCGACGAACTTTTAACAATGAAGCATGATAGTGCGGCAGTAGTTTGTACGCTTTCATTTAATTTGATTTTAATTTCCTGTTATTTAATGTTGAAGAATATCATTTATTGAATAAGCTCTGTATATAAGCCTTTGATTTATTTGAAACTTTATGTAATAAAAGTCTTTTTCTAGAGGAAGTTAATTTTCAAAATTTGAACTTTAAAAACTTCCGTTCGGAAGTTGACACAATTTTTAATTAAAATAATCATAAGTTTCAAATGAAAAAACCTCGGACATATGTATTAATTGATTCAATTTTTTCCTGATTCGTCATTCAGTCTTTCAAACTTATATTCATTTCTTTTTTATTGCTGTGTGAATTGAAAAAAATTTTAACTGACAATCAAAAAGTTTTGATCGACAATGTTGATCAATAAAACACTCTTTCTCTGTGTACTGATGAACGTGTCATTTTTTTATTCATCTGATTCAAAAATAATAAAGTGTGCTCAAGGACCTCTAGAAGGAAGAAAAGAACATACAACCTTCAGAAACAAACCTTATTATAGTTTCAAGGGCATCCCGTACGCTGATCCTTGTACTGATAGAAGGAAATTTAACGTAAGCAAATTTGCCAAAAATAAAACTTTTTTTCCATGAAGTATTGTTATTATTGTGGGATTCGGACAAAGAACCGTTTTAGGTTTCCCACCAGTACCAGCACCAGCAGGGGGCGCTTCAGTGGGGGGAGGGTAGCCTTTGGTATTTTTTGTATCAAGTCACGGTAGAGAACAATTCTGTGCTGAAATTATGATTCTGTAACCTTTTTTTCTTTTTTTTAAAATATAATTTTGTTCAGTTCTATTCTAAAAAGTGTCTTGTTTCTTCGTTCGCTGAAATCCCATTCCAACAATTGGGGGCTCGTCCGAGAAATAAAATGATTTCGATCAGGAAACGGCTTTTTGGACGCACGCAACGAAAAATTAAGTTGAAGGTTCGACAATGGATTGAAGACTTCAAGGAAACAGCAACACTAATGGGCTGGGATGAGATGCAGAAGTTTGTTTTTGCAAAAAAGTCACTTACAGGACTAGCTAAGTTGTTTATGCAGAATGAACGTTGCATAAGCTCTTGGCACAATTTTAAAAAAGGGTTGAAGAAGGAATTCCAAGATGACACATGTGCAACAGAGATTCATCGATTGCTTGCCAACCGAAAGAAACGAAGAAAGAACCTCTTAAGGAATATTTCTTGGTCATGCGGGAAATAGCGAGCAGATCAATGATCGATGACAAATCAGTGATCCGGTACGTCATCGAAGGAATCGAGGACGACTCAGGAACCAAGCAAATTCTGTATGGAGCAAGGGGCGTCCCTCACAAGCAGGCGAGAAGCGAGAAGATAATGCACAAAAGTACATCCAGAAAAGACGACCGGCAGAAACAGACTACAACAGGCAAGGGCTTTCTGAACAAGATGCAATGCTACAATTGTGGTGAAAAGAACGATCACGAGGCAGCCGACTGTCCACACAAAGACAAGGGTCCAAAGTGCTTCAAGTGCTCCAACTTTAGGCACACAGCTGGAGGCTGTCCGGGAGACAGATGTGAAACTGCAGTGAAGGTCGTCTTTAGTGCTAAACCAAGGATGAAGGAGATAGAACTTAGAGGGCTGAAGATTGAGGCATTGGTGGACACAGGCTGTCGATTGAATCTCATCCGAGAGAATGTCTACGTGACATTTGGTAGTCCGGAGTTGAAGTCAACTGATGTGATAGTCACCGGTTTCTGCAGTGCTTACACGTGTCACCTAGAGGATACTTCCACGTGGTGTGCGAGGACATGATGACGAAGTTACCAGCTATCATCGGTGATGATGTGCTGGACCAAACCGTAGTTACTAGGACCAAAGCCAGTGTAAAACTTGTCAAGGAGAAAACTGAAGCGTACCTTTTCTGGATTGAGCTGGTGGCAACACAGGAGTTGGATGTCGGAGAAGCGCCAGAAGAACCTGTTGAGGAGATAATTATTTATTGATACGTGTTTTGAATACATCATACACGGGGTTCCAACACAAAAAAAAGAAATAAAATAGTAAATACACAATATATATATATACGCAGGAAATATAAAGTGTTAAAGAATGTATATAGCGGCGAATAATTTATAAATATGATAAATAGAAATACATTCAATATAATTGTCGCGTTCGCTCAGCAGTTCCCAATCACTCAGATTCACATTTTCTCGACATCAGTGACTCAAAACAAAGTCGAACATCGCATGAATAAAGTTTGTCGTTTCTAGTTGTTCAGGGGGCGTTGTAGGGCACAATATTTCGTGTAGCTTCGCATTCCAAAAAAGTGTGATAAATTGTGTCAGGAGACGCTGACACACAACGAGAGCACATTGTTGCGATATCAAATCTCATGGTTTGGCCTTTAAGAAAAAAAGAACAATTATATGAATTAGCTAGTCGGACTCGCGCAGTAAGCTTTGTACAAGAAGCATCAACAACAAGAGGTAGCATCGGTAAAAATTGCAAGCTGTTTGTTTGAAATAAACGGTTTAAAACTCGCTTCATACAATCTCAGTTTGGTTTGGTCTAACAGGTCTATAGAGTTGGTCGCTAAGTAATCTAAGGTGAGGAGGTTCGGATCCTCATCCATCGGACAAAGATTTCTGATCTGCAAGATCTAATCGTATCTCTCACTCGCGGAGTCTCTATTCGCTAATCTTTCCAATCTTTTTGCACATATCTTTGGTAGACGATGGTCGGGCATATTCGCAACTTTTATACACCATCTAAGAGCCGCTTGTAATACATTCGAATGAAGTGATGGTCTGCCTGTTTCCAATCTAAGCGCATATCCAGCCGTGTTCATTGGGATGTTAAAAATTCGTTTGAAAAAAGTGTTTTGAACTTTGTCAATCTCCTCCAGGTGTCTCAAGGCCCAGTTTTCGGATTCGTAAAGTAAAACGTTGAGTAAAAGAGCTTGAAACAGGTTAATCCGAGTTTCCCAGGAGTTAAGATGAAATTTTTTCAAAATGGAAGTAATTTGTCCCAGAGCGACAAAACAAAAAAATCAAAACAAAACAAAAAATAACAACTTCATTTCATCATTTAAAAATTTTCATTAAAATGAAAAAAAAACTAATTACAGGTGGCGCTGCAATCGCAAACACAAAACAAAAAAAATCAAAAAACGATATAAACACCAAAAAATTTAAAAGGAAATGAAAAACCAACAACTTGAAAACATTGAAAAATTTTCATTTAAATGAAAAAAGAACTAATAACAGATGGCGCTGCAATCGCGAACAGAAAACTTTAATGAAAAAGTAAAATACAAAACTTAAACCAGAAAATAAAAGCAGACCATAAACCAAAAACTCAAAAAGTTAAAAAAATTGTCATGAAAGTTCGAAAAATCCCAAACGCAGATGGCGCTGCGAGCGAAAACAAAACAGAAACTAATAAAAACTATACAAAAACCAGAAAATTAAAACAAACCTAATACTAAAAACATAAAGACTTTCAAAATTGTCATTAAAATTGAAAAAATCTCAATCGCCGAAGGCGCTGTAAACGCGAAAACAGTACAAATCTGAAGAAAATTAATTCCCTAATCCAAAACAACATATTAATAGACAAAAACCAAAAACATGATTTTTGAAAAACGCGGTTTTTAGTCTTTTGATTCCTGCTTTTTTTTTATTCTTCAGTTTGTGTACTGTTTTTGCGTTTACAGCGCCTTCTACGATTGGAATTTTTTCAATTTAATGACAATTTTAAGAGTTTTAATGTTCTTAGTATTAGGTTTGTCTTACTCTTCTGGTTTTTGTATTATTTTTATTGGTTTCCGTTTTGTTTTTGCGCTTGCAGCGCCTTCTGAGTTTGAGATTTTTTCAACTTTCATAACAATTTCAGTAACTTTTTAGGTTTTTGGTTCGTTTTTTTTTCGGTGTTCATATCGTTTTTTGATTTTTTGTTTTTAGTTTTGTGTTTGCGATTGCAGCGCCACCTGCAATTGGTTTTTTTTCATTTAAATGAAAATTTTTAAATGATTTTAAGTTGTTATTTTTTGTTTTGTTTTGATTTTTTTGGTTTTTGTTTTGTTTTTAATTGTTTGGTTTAAGTTTGATTTTTGCGATTGCAACGCCATCTGCAATTGGGTTTTTTCAATTTTAATAACATTATTTAAAAGTTTAGAGTTAGAACTTTCAGTTTTTGGTAAAACAATAAGCAGTCATAAGAAATTATAAACGTTTTAGCCGTATGAATATATTAATAAATTCGGTCAAATTTGAATATCTTTGACCTTTAAAAAAAACAATGTCACGAAGCTTTGTTTTGAGGGGCGCTATGTTTTTTAGACTAATTTGGGATCGCTGAATCCAAAAAATTGGTTTCAAGAGCGTGCCTTATCACTGGAAATAAAATTTTTCTTGAACGGCTAAGTGGACGATAATTTTGGATTCTCTCATAGTTTCCCTCCCTTATTGCTAAGTTTTATTTGTATAGTTGAATTCAATATAAAAATATTGTCGGTACATCCTCTGTTTTTTCTAAAACCTGATTGAAATTCAAGAATAAGATTTTTTACCTCAGACCATTTAGTAAGTCTGTCGTTTATAATTTGCGTAAAAATTTTTGGAAAGTTATTAATAAGAGCAATACATCGATAATTCTCTGGCTGCGAAAGGTCTCCTGTTTTCGGTATCATTTTAGCCGCAATTTCACCCCACTCACTTGGGATTGGAGCGGTTTCAAAAATTTCATTAAAAAGGTTGAGAATAAAATTAAACCAATTGTATGGTAAGAATTTCAGAAATTCCGTCGTGATCCCATCCGGTCCGGGAGATTTTTTAAGTTTACATTTATTAATCCTATTGACTAATTCATTCATAGATATTTCGGCGTCTAACACTGGGTCGCATAGTGTCATAACGGGTTTCAACAAAGGAGCGGTCGTGGGGTATGACGCTTCGAGGTAGGCGAACCACGTTTGTTCATTTATAATATCGACATTTTTTTCTTTTATTTTAAAATTAAGTTCTCTCAAACGCGGCCAAAAAGTAGATGGATCTTTATTAAGAGAAATTTCGCGAGATAATTCTCTTATGTAAACGACTTTCTTGTCGTTTAAAAGCGTTTTATATGAAATCTTAGCATTAGTCCAAATAGACGCGTGATCACCATCAAAGTTGTTGTTTTTACATTCAGAGAGAGTTATTGCAAGATTTTTTGTGGCTTGGCGGCAATCGTCGTCAAACAAACCTTTTGTTTTTGATTTTCTAGGTTGACTTTTAATTATTTTTTTTGCAAGTTCAAGTTGTGTTCGTTTGATGGTGATTGTTTTTATCAAGAATTCATTATCTCGTTCAACTTCGCCAGTAAAAGCTCTTTCTGTATCGATTTCGGTCATTACACTATCATATTGTTCTCTCTTTTCCATATTCCAAAAAAATTTAAAAACAGGTTTTTGGACGTTTTGAATAAGCGCATTATCTGCCAGTGTGAATTTCAGTTTTGTCTCAATAGGGAAGTGATCTGAAAGATTTATGTCGGAGACGACTCGATAGTCGTCTACGAGTTGCATTGCGTGATAATTTACCCATCCCAGGTCTATAACGCTGGTACCGTTCGGTCCACAAAATGTGAATTGTGCCGGGCGGTTACCAAGTGAACGGTCGTTCAGGACAATCAAATATAACTCCTCCAGGTTTTCGACAACTTTGCGACCACGCGGGTTTTCTATCAAGTCTAGAGAAGTCCGAGAAGAGTAAATTTTATCATTTAACAATATGTTGTCACTAATTTAATTTGCAGAACCTATTCTCGCGTTGAAATCGCCAAAAACAAATATTGGATTTTTTCATAATTTTGCGAAACTAATTCTGATAGGACGTTTTGAAACATTAACAATGTTTCATAATCACCGGGTTTAATATAAGTATGTACAATAACACAATCTTCCTTATCTATTTTTATTTTTACAACAATCCAATTCGAGTTTTTTATCAATAAGTTACTTTGAAATTTAAAAGGATGAGCTAATATCAGTCCACCGCTCGGTCTACCGGTCGAATAGTTTCTAACAGCAAAAGATTCAAAAAATTTTAAAGAGCCAAATGGATTGTATTTTTCGAGTAAGTTTAAATGCCACGTTTCTGATAGTAAAATAATTTTATTTGTGTTTATGTCATTCAACGAATGAAAAAAAATTTTAATTGTGAGCATTCCAATAAAAAAAGTCTAAGAAAAAGTGCGAACTGGAGTCGGGCGTTGTTGTGGACGTCACGTAGATAGTGGGTTGGCTCGGAACGGTGGTGGCATCTCGTAACAGAACGTGTTGCAACCCCTCTTGCCCCTATGGAGAGTCGGGGCTGTGGGATCGTGGTTCTCTTTGCGACATAAACGATTCAATGGCTGGCGTGCCGTAGCGCGTCAGCGCTGCATGTTGCGAATCTCCCGGCATCGTCTTGGGAGAACTCGCGGTAGACGAGCCTTGCTAGACGAGAGGTGTCTTTCGTCCTTCCTCGCTTATCTTGGTCATCGGAGTGGAAGAGAGAGCGGCTCCTCTTTCTGCGGGGG
Organism: Telenomus remus; assembly: GCA_020615435.1. NCBI lineage: Eukaryota > Metazoa > Arthropoda > Insecta > Hymenoptera > Scelionidae > Telenomus > Telenomus remus. The sequence continues at coordinate 6,680,560 of CM036336.1, forward strand.
CTCTTATCAGTTTTTCTGGTGGGGACGGTTGGCGGGCAAGGCACAATTGTCGCCTGTGTATCATAAAAAAATTCTTCTTCGAGCTGCTCTTTCGTAAGCAGTACTCCATCGATGATAATGCCATCATCATGTAATTTTGGTTCCAGATCACGGCTTCGGAGGACAGGCATCATCTGGAGCAGGGCTTTCTTGGTTTCTCTTTGGCCTCGAGAGAGATCGTTGGAAATGAAATATTTTTTTTCACGCAGTTTGGCTACGTTCTTGAACAGCATGCTTTTCCATTCAATTGTTTCGAATTTCATCAAAACAGGGCCTGGGCGAGATGTTTTGGTCGAAAGTCTGCTTGCCGATAAAAGTTGGTCGGTTGGAAAGTCATCTATTTTATCTCTAATAACCTTGATAACTTGGTTATTGAGATTGTCCGAAGGATTGTCCGTGAGGCCAAAAAGAATTGAGTTTTCTTTCCTATCGTTGTTTTATAGTTTGTAGATTTCTCGTTGTAGCAAGGCCACCGTAGATTTGAGGACCCGGACGTCATTGCTCACAGTTTGGATTTCGCGCTCACGGGCTGCATCCGCCAATTTAATGTCTTTTACGTCTTTTTTGGTTTCAGTCACATCTTCCTTTTTATCCTTGAGGTCTTGCAAGGATGCTCGGAAAGCCGTTAGATCTTCTGGCGTCATGAGGGAGCGAGGTTTTTCATCGACACGTGGCGGTGTGAGCAAAGAACACGTTTTTGCAAGCAGGTGTTGTTAAAAACAAATCGCGACCAAATACACTCGTATATAGCGTGATCAATAATACAACATTGCGCGATGCAATTGTCACTAACTAACAGTTTGTATTGGTCAAAAATTGCAAATTTTGTCGAGCGGAGGTGAAACACGTCTACACGCCACGACAATCAGATCGGAACTCGTTGAGGAGATAAGAGGATTGTTGAGAAATATAAGCCACGCAAAAAGATGACCACTAACGTCGAAATTGGTGTCACTTAATCAACACGTTATCAGAGATCGATTCCCGTTGCCGCTTATCGATTACATCCTGGACAAACTGTGCGATGCCCGGGTATTCAGCAAGCTGGATCTGCGAAACGGATTCTTCCACGTTGGCGTCAGAGAAGACAGAAGGAAGTACTCAGCATTTGTGACGCTCTCAGGTCAGTGGGAATTTCTGAGAGTTCCATCTGGCTACTGCAACTCTCCTGCAGTGTTCCAGCGTTTCATCAACTGCGTCTTTCGAGAACTTATCCAAGCTGGAATGTGTATGGTTTACATAGATGACGTGGTGGTGCCAGGGGTCGACATACCAGATGGCCTCATGTAGCTAAAGAAGGTGATGGAAGTAGCCCAAGACGAAGGTCTGGATATCAAGTTTACAAAGTGCCAGTTTTTAAAGAGGAAATAGCGTTTTTTGTACACATCATCGAAGAAGGCACGGTGGCTCCAAACCCACGAAAAGCAGCAGCAGCAGTCCAGTTTTATCCAGAATCCACGACGTTGGCTGAATTGCACAGTTTCTTGGGTCTTTCCGGATAATTCCGTTTATCTCGAACTACGCAAAAGTCGCGAAACCTGTTAGCGATCTGCCGAAGACGACAAACAAGGAGTTCAGGTTCGGCTAGGACCAGAAGATCGCTTTTGTGAGTTTAAAGAAAGCCTTGACCGAAAATCAAGTGCTCATCATCTACAACTCTACTTTCGAGACAAAAATCTACTGCGGTGCTAGTAAGTACGGTTATGGAGCGGTGTTGTTACAACGTCTGCCAGATGATAGTCAACTGCATCCTGTCCAGTACCTGAGCAAAAAGACGAAACCAGAAGAAGAAAAGTATTGCAGCTATGAGCTGGAAGCGTTGGCAGTGGTGATTGCCTTGTAAAAGCTTCGAGTTAACCTGCTTGGTATCAACACTAGAAGTACTGGACTTTTCGTATACCTAGAAGGACGGACCACACTAATTTTGTGTAAGGTTGTATCGTGAAGTTTAAATAAGTCTCAGAAAGTTAAAAAAACTTTTATGATCAAAGAAAATATATTCATAAACATTGTGTAAAAATCTTAGCTACTTAGGCTGTCTCGTTTTCGAGAAATGATGACTTAAAATCTGACGTTTTTGATGTTATACATGGCGGCACATGACAACTAATGACATTTTCAACATTTGATTATTTTAAAACGGTACAATAAAAGTATGTAGAACTTTCATACAATGTTTATAAGAATGTTTTTAACAAGTTATTACATTTCATTGGTTACATTTTCTTAGCATTTCTTTGAAAATTTTGCTCATCTCGGTAGGGGGCTCGCAATACAACCTCCATAAAAAGATTTGAATGTAATTATCATTTTTACAGGGTTCTAACGAGTTTCAACAATATACTATTGTGTAAAAGCCTTAAACAAAATAATTTCAACATTAAACAATATGAAAACTATTTTTAATGCACGTGCACTTGTCTTTGCCCGTGCACTTCCTACAGACTTGTTTACTGCAAGAAGTGCATGTTTGATTATAATAATAATCCATTTTACATGTCCAATAACAATGAAACGTTATTATTTAACTATAAAACACTAATATCGAACATTATTAATGTTTGTTTTTATAAAAAAAATAGGAATAAAATGTATCAACGATAAACTACACAAAATTAGTGTTGCCCGTCCTTCTAGGTAGAATGTTTTTTTTCTCGAAAACAACGCAAAAAAAAATGGAATTTTCTTAACGCTATCTTAAAGAGCATAAAAAATTAGTAAAAGTCACGAAAGAAATAAGTTTTATATTAAATCTAACAAAAGTAGTGAGGAAATGAAATTCTGAAAACACAGATTTAGTGTCGTCCGTCCTTCTAGTGTTAAGTTCCAAGACGAGACCAGAAGAAGAAATGTATTGCAGCTATGAGCTGGAAGCGTTGGCAGTGGTGATGGCCTTGAAGAAGCCTCGAGTTTACTTGCTTGGTATTAAGTTCAAGATCATCACCGACTGCGCTGCATTCCAAAAGATGATGGACAAAAAGAATCTCACGCCGAGGATCGCGAGGTGGGTCATGACGCTAGAAGAGTTTATTTATACGATAGAGCACAGACCAGGAATCAGGATCCCCCACGCAGATGCCTTGAGTCGTCATTCGATTGTCCTCTACGGTCTTGTCGAGGGACTCGTCGCCAGGGTCAAGCAAGCTCAACAAGCAGACGAAGGTCTGTGTGCAATCATGGAGCACCAACAGACGAAGCCCTACAAGGACTACACCCTGCAGGATGGCATCCTGTTCAAGTTTTGCGATGGACAAAAACTTCTCGTCGTTCCCTGTTTAATGCATCACAAAGTGGTGAAAAACGCTCACGAGAAAGGACACTATGCCGCCCTGCACACAGAAGAAAAGATCAAAAGAGAATTTTTTATACCGGATGTTAAAAAGCTGAATGGACGAGTGATTTCTAGCTGTATCAAGTGTTTACTGGTCAACCGAGAGTCTGGAAAACAGAAGGTCTGCACAAGAAAAGTACGCCACTGCATACGTACCACATTGACCATTTAGGACCTTTGGAGCCGACCAAAGAACAAAAACAAGAACATCTTCGCAGTGATTGACAGCTGTACTAAGTTCTGATGGCTGAACCTTACGAAAACAACGACCACGAGAGAATCTTTGACGAAGTTTGGAGTTGCAAAAAAGAGAGTTTGGTAATCCAGCACAAAGTGTGTCAGATCGTGGACCAGCTTTCACGGCGAACGATTTTAAGGACTGCTGCAAGGATAACAACATTGACCACGCACTAGCTACCACAGGTTTTCCGCGAGGCAATGGACAGGTGAAAAGAATCAACTCGGTGATCGTCCCTGTGTTGCTGCAAGAGTTGCGCTGAGAATCCTAAGCCCTGGGCCGACGTCGACTTATCACCTGAAGCGGATGACCAGCAGGATGGCCGAATGTGGGATTCGTACGAAGAACCGTTTTTGGGTTTCGCGCCAGTACCAGCACCAGCAGAGGGGGCGTCAGTAGGAGGTAGCTTTTGGTAGTTTTTGTATCGAGTCACGGTTGAGAACAAGTCTGGGCTGGAATTATGATTTTGTAACTTTTCTTCCTTCATGCTGAAGTACAAATTTGTTCAGATCTTTTCTAAACAGTGTCTTGTTTATTCGTTCGCGGCAATCCTATTCTCACATTATTTTTACACTCATTCATAAACATTGACTACCAAGAGTACGAATGTGTTCTTTTTTTAATTCTAAATGCGTATAGAAAATCCAAATTTGAAGGAACTTGTTTATTCCTAATATTGGTCATTCTCCAAGTTTTCACATAGAATTTATCAAAGGGAAAAATGTGTACCTCTGTTCAATTACGAGAAAAATCATTTTTCATAGCTTTTTTACCCATCATTCTTTAGAAAAAATTCATCACTGTATTGCACATAACATCGTTCATTCCAGCACTCACTGGCGTAAAGTTGTCGCTGACACGTTACTTGTGTTTTACTTTATTCAAGTCGTTCGGTAGAATGACGACAGCGATTGTTTTCCCGATTTAAGCGAACCCGATTGAAGACTATTGAACTATTCAAGTCGTTCGGTAGAATGACGACAGCGATTGTTTTCCCGATTTAAGCGAACCCGATTGAAGACTACTGAACTACTTATTAACTCCGACAAACTCAAAAAGCGTCATATATAAAATTTCAATAATTAATAAAAAATACTTAACGCGTTATTTTATGGAAATTAAAGTGACTAAAAATCGTGTCGATAAATGTTCTAAGAGAAAAAAATTTTTTCACGGAAAAAATTAATGAAATTGTTTCAGTTACATTAAGTTTTCACTTTCAAAGTGTGAAAAAATTTTTCCTAACGTTTTTTCCTAACCGATATATATATAGATATACACACTGTGTAATTTATTTTTCTTAAAATTAATATCTTTCATATGTTATTACATGTGAAAATTAGAAACAATTTACAAAACCTAGTGGTGGTGCTGATAAACAATCTAATTACTCATAAAAAAATTAGCCAATATTAATGCAAAATTCTAAATTGTATAAAAAAAGGCTGAATGAAATGATCTCAATATTATTTTTCATTCAATCATGAACAACAACAAATAACTGATTACTCAAAAACAAATGTTAGATAACAATTGTATTTGTTATGAACAAATGTTATTTAACAAATGTTTTTTTCATAAACAAATGATAGATAACAATTGAATTTTCATTAAAAAGGTTTGATAAAAATTGCATTTTTTATGAATAAATTGTGACGCGGCCGCTTGCCAGCAGCCTCGCGACACTCAATCGGACGCGGATTCCCGCACTCCGATTGCTAAGGGCCAAGAACCGCCCCGATTGGCCGCGAATCACGTGTCCGCTCGCCGGCCGATTTGCAAGTAAGCGCGATCGGCGAGCGGCAGTTGACCGAGTGACCGAGTGACACGCGACCGCCAGAAAAGCTCGCGGTAACTTTCACCTTCGACACGCGTACAATACCCTGTAAAAGTTCAGGTAATAAACCTTTATTAGCGACAAGTGCTCGTGTTGTTGTTCTGCAGCGCGAACCCACGACCCTATCCAGCATCCCGTCTCCAAAACAAGCGACTTTGTCGCGTCGAGCGAACCTCGACTGGCGCCCAGGAGCCCGGCTTGCTGCAAGTGACCCGCTCGGCGAGAGCACATCGACGGACCCGTCACAAAATATTTATTATTCAACAGTTGCACATTCTATATACAAATGTTTGTTGACAATCAAATGTTTATAAGCAAATGTTATTAAACAATCAGATGTTTATAAACAAATGTAAGTTAACAATCAATTGCTTATAGACAAATGTTAGATAACAATCGCCCTTGTAAAAAGATCCGTATATTGTCCATATAAGAATAGTATATTGACAATATATTATTCACGTAATAATATATATTACAATATATTATTCACGTAATAATATATTGTCCCTATATTGACCATACATAGTTAATATATTGACAATATATTGCCCATATATGGACAATGTATTATTTTCAAACAATGTATTAACCATACATAAACGATGTAATTTGATTTACAGCAATGTATTGGCAATGTATGATTTTTCGCAAACACTATATTGACAATATATGTTTGACAATCAAAATTTCTTTCTTTGCCATACATTGTTAATTTCTTTGTTATTTCTTTGTTAAACAAATATTGTTGTTTTAAATACTCTAAAACTTTTTTCTGAAATTTAATAATTTTTTTATAACAAAACATTCAATTTCACCGATCTTGTGAAAAGTCTATCTTCTGCGAATAGAAGCTTGTGATTTTCAATAGACAATTGTTAATAGTGATTTGTTAATAATTTTAATTAATTTTTTAGTAACAAAAGATTAAGGCGATATGAAAAGGGCTGGTTTGTTTACAAAATCGGCTCGAGGTCGTGAGCAAATACAACAATATTTTTCATAACAAAAATTATATCAGAACATCCTTTAGAAAATTGTCTTTGTCCTGATATGTTTTTCGTTTTTAAAAATGTTGTTGAATTAGCTCACAACCCCGAACCGATTTTTTTAACCTCAAATTTTGAAGCAAACTTTTCATATCGCCTTAAATCATTCAAAACGATTAGCTATATTGATTTTCCATAGAATATATGGATCCTTATAGTTTATCATAGTTCTTACTTAAAAAAGTATGGATAAATTTATAAATAAATTTTTGGATTTGGTTAAAAAATTTGAAGATTTATAACAAAATAACATTATAAAAAGTATTATTGACAAAAAGTCATTCACATTAAACTATTTCCAATAAAAAATAGTCATTAAGTATGTAGCTTATTTCGATAGAAGAATTTATCGGAGCAGACGAAGCAGTGGACAACGACGCGGACTGATAACCTCAAGGGCCTGGGATCGGTTCTCGTGCTAGAGTAAAATTATTTTACATTGTTCATGTATCGTCAATATATTGTCCATATATTGTCAATAGATTGTCCATATATGGGCAGTATATTGTTAGTATATGGTCAATATATTACTAATGTATGGTTAATAGATTGTCAATATATGGTTTGTATTGTATGGTCAATAGATTGTCAATGTATTGTCAATATATGATCATTTTTACAAGGGTGTTTTTGTTTTCTCATTAGACATGTTGTTTCCAAAATAAAACAATTAATAACCAAATATTCGTAACTAAGATTTTCGTATTTATTTGATCTAGGCTGGGCTATTGAAAAAATATTCTGTGTAAAATATATTTTTTCTCTCAAATCGCAATTTTTTATATCAGCAGTTTTTTTGGTTTCGGGAAACAATCGCCTAACCCTTCACAATTATTGTTTTTGAGTTTTATATCACCTGCGGTTTTTGGTTTCTCGGAATTTAAAATACTCTTCCAAAACCACGAAAACTATTTCAAAAGATTGTTCATAAATGTTTATCTGTTGATGAAGGTATTAGTTAACAATAAAATCATAAAGAATTTGATTAACATTTGTTTATGAAATTGCATTTGTTAACTAACGTTTAATTATAAGAATGCGTTTGATAACTAACATTTGTTTATGAAATTGCATTTGTTAACTAACATTCCTTCATAAAAATGCAATCTTCAAGAAACACTTGTTTATAATCATTCGCCCTTGTAAAAATGATCATATATTGACAATACATTGACAATCTATTGACCATACAATACAAACCATATATTGACAATCTATTAACCATACATTAGTAATATATTGACCATATACTAACAATATACTGCCCATATATGGACAATCTATTGACAATATATGGACAATATATTGACGATACATGAACAATGTAAAATAATTTTACTCTAGCACGAGAACCGATCCCAGGCCCTTGAGGTTATCAGTCCGCGTCGTTGTCCACTGCTTCGTCTGCTCCGATAAATTCTTCTATCGAAATGAGCCACACACTTAATGACTATTTTTTATTGGAAATAGTTCAATGTGAATGGCTTTTTGTCAATAATACTTTCTATAATGGTATTTTGTTATAAATCTTCAAATTTCTTAACCAAATCCAAAAATTTATTCATAAATTTATCCATAATTTTTTTAAGTAAGAACTATGATAAACTATAAGGATCCATATATACTATTGAAAATCAATATAGCTAATCTTTTTGAATGATTTAATCATTTGTTACTGAAAAATTAATTAAAATTATTAACAAATCTCTATTAACAATTGTCTATTGAAAATCACAAGCTTCTATTCGCAGAAGATAGACTTTTCACAAGATCGGTGAAATTAAATGTTTTGTTATAAAAAAATTATTAAATATCAGAATGTGCTGATTTTTTAATTCACATGCATTAAATCAAATCTTGTAACGCAAAATTTCCCAACTTAGACTTAACAATCTTGATGAAAATTTGTACACATATCAAGCATCGGTAACAACACAAGTTAGTGGTGTTTCCCGAGGAAAAACACACCTGCATTCCCTACTTTCCACCTACGCATGCTTGTAATCGCGTTTTGACGGTTTTTGTTGATTTCATTGTATTTATCCTTTATCAAACTAAATAAAAATTTGCTTACATGTTCAACTCCATTCACAATACAAGCTTGTGGTGTTTTTTACGAAAGTCCATCCCCACATTTCTCATTTCCACCTGCGCATCTCTTGCACCAGTGCATTTACAAACTTCTTAAACTTTGGAATATTTTTTCATTAATAATAACAGTTTGGAATTTTTTTTAGTCAAAACCACCCACGAATCCCTCACATTCACCTAACGCATTGGTGATGAAATCATAGTATTTATAGTATTATATTGTATAGTATTGATTTCAAAAAATAACAAAAAACAATCACAAAAAACCAAAGCTTTGTCTAAACCTTGTTTTCAAAATTAAATATTAATTCATATTTTCATAATTGTTAATTAGATTATCGAATCAAAATATTATTTTTCGGGCGGGACTCTTTTCAATTTATGACACTTGATAATTATCCAATATCGTTTATCCGACTCGAGCATCGTTTCAATGATCGAGCACAGAAAATTTTCTAGTTTTGTACATGATTTTGCCGAGACCACGCCCACGTGTGCCCAGCTAAGGGCACGATTCAGGTTTTTTGGCAGAATCTGAAGGGGCGATCGCCGCTGGCGACCGGCAAGACGCTCCCGATGGGCTCCCGAATCAAGCCTAATGACAAAAAATTAAGAGCTCCGAGCTCATCACGTCTAATCAGTCCCACCGACGGGACTTAGCCAGACTCGCCGCCGCGCCCGACACTGCGAATACTTATACATTTTCCACATAGAAAGTCAAGTAACTTAGTTAAATCACATATTGTGCACGCTGCTGCATCCACGTCAATATACAGTACTTAAAAGGTTTATTTGGGTAGTTTTTTTATCCTGAAAAGAATCCTGCACAACAAAGGCGTTAATTATTTTGCAAAAATCGCGTATGTTTATGAAAGTTTGACTTTTGTACATGAGTTGTGGAATTCAATTTATATTTCGTACTAAATGTGAACAAAAATCGTGTCACTCATCATATTTCTGCAATATAAAAATGTTATACTCAAAACTTTAACAAGACAAGTCTTAAAACCACTTAGAAAGAAAACTAGTTGTGGTCATCACACACAGTTGCGTAATCACCTCGGAATTATTTAAAAACTTTCGATCACTTTTCAATATTGTTTTCGAGTAATTGATGATTACAATAAAGTTTGACCGATGGAAAGAGATCAATTTTTCTTGGAAACCAGAGGTGGACAAAATCGTCTACTCCGTTCTTCTATACAGCGTTAAAAATTTCCGTCTTCCTAGTAATTAACAGCAAGCGGTAAAAGATTTCTTTCAGCTTAAAATCTTGTATTAGTTTGATAAAAATAGAATGGCAAAAAATAGATAAAACTGGGACAGTGATTTGTCACTTCAAAATACAAAAACATAATTGTTTTTTAATTTTGAGATTTTTTACAGATTGATGATGGTTCGAATGCTAAACAATTGGAATAAAAAAAATATTTAAAATTGTAGGTAGCAAGACTAGCTAGACCATGGACGGGAGTTTACGATGCATTAGATTATCGTTCGCCATGTCCTCAGATGAGTATATCTGATCTAAACATTATAGGGCACGAGGATTGTCTTTACCTGAACGTGTTTACACCTAATGCATCTGTCGGTGCAAACCTGGCAGTTATGGTATTTTTTCAAGCGGGTTTGTTTCAAATGGGTTACGCTGACGACGACTATTATGATCCTGAATTTTTAGTAGAAAAAGGTGTCATCGTCGTTACCTTCAATCATAGACTTGGACCCTTAGGTAAATTGTATTTTTGGTCAATCTTGAATGAGAATAATTCAGTAAATCTGATAAGAGTGGCCGAGTACTCGAATAAATTAAAAGCAGAAATAGTTACCGAAATTTTTTGGTTTTAAAAGGTAATTTCAGGTACTTGGCGAGCCACCGCAACAACAACTAGGTACTGCTGTATTCTTTCATTTTCTTTCATATTATATGATTTCAGTTATCGTGCAATTCAACGAAATCGGTTTAATAGAATTTGAATTTATAGTTATTCTTAATAATATAAATCTAATTTTCTCAGGAGTTTTACGAATCTATCCTTTGAAAATATTATTGGATTCATCCTACATAATACTTTTGCAGACATTTTAAAATAAAATATATACGATAACCTTACACCTACTGGTAAACTATTACAAGCGCGTAATTCCTCAAAGTTACCAAGATGAATACGATAATGAATTTTGAAAATAAACTAAGTGCACAAGTTTTGGTATAAATCTACAAGAAAAATTTTGATAATTTGATCAAGGCATTTACACTCAAATAGATAGATAATTGAATAGACAGATATATCAATGACTTGAATTGATGTAAAAATTCTTGAGTTATATTACAAATATTCAAACACAAGTTATACATCTAAAATTATGAATGGAACGTCATAAGCAACACTTCTTAATTAAATTTTGCTCATATTTTTGAAAACAAAAGCCTGCTAATTTAAATACCGGGTTAATTGGTTCGCCATGAGGTTATTGTGATACCTCTAATTTTTCACAAAAAAACAGTTCATTGCTCTAATTTTTTTATTTGTACCAGTCAATTCACTATAGAGAAGTCATAATATGATTGAACAACAAATTAATATTGTTTTCTCACTAAGTTATTAAGCGTTTTACATTTACCCCTAAGCTTCACAATTACCCCGGTTCCCTCTATTTAAAAACCGATATTTCAATTAAATTTTGTATTTAAACCAGCAGGTTTCAGTTATTGAATATCTAAGCATAACGCTTTCGTAGCTAAACTTAGCATGAAAATTTACACAAAAAGCTCCCACCTATGCAGTATTTATAAAAATTAACATAAAATTTTCTTAGATTCATTCTTAAAAATTCTGATTCCAATTTGTTGATACATTGAACATAATATTTTAATAAGTTTAAACTGATAACAACTAAATAACTAAATAACAAAGAAGTCGGAAAGCGTCCAATCCTGGTGAAGTTTGTATCGCAGCGTTGGGTCAGAAAAGCTTTCGAGAAACTAGATGCCCTTAGGAAATTGGACATTTTTATTGCAAACGACCTCTCACCAGATGAAAGACAGAGGAAACGCAACCTCGTCGGGATATGTCGTCAACTCAAGGATTCGGGAAGAAATGCGCGCATAAAAAACAACAGGCTTTTGGTCGACGGTAAATTTTGTGACGAGACGAAGTTGCTGGATCCTCTGCCCACACCAGACACAAACCCTGGGGGCGCAGCGGTCCTCCCACCGAAGGCCGTAGCCGCTCTCCAGCAAACGATCGCAATGGCCCCACAGCCGGCAGTAACCCAACTTACCAGTCGACTTCAACATTCCTTTGCAGCCTCTTTTGCCAATTCTCCAGTTTCAACGAGGAAGCGAGGCAGACCTCCAAATGAAGGTAAACCCCGACAGGACCTGTTCAAGAAACAACAGAGGCTTGACATGTTCGTTCGGAATCAAACCCAGAACGACCCTCCGTCAACCAGCCAGGAATCGCCGGCCTCCTCTCCTACAAAAAACGTGTAGACGTCCCCATAGTTGCCACTCGTGTCATATTTTGGAATCTGTATGGCCTCGCAAATCTTCGAAGAGCAAATATTCTCTCGGAAGCTGACATCGTGTGCTGCAGTGAGACCTGGGCTGAACACGATGTAGCCGGAGGAGAGTTTCGAGACTTCAATCTTTTCACCAAACCAGCTTTACGTGAAAAAAGCAAGGGCAGAGCAATAAGTGGACTCCTGCTTGCGGGTAGAAACCTCTCTGCCTTTCGACTGATTGATGACTCTTACCACTGGAAATTCGTGGAATGCATCGAAGATGACCTGTCACTGGTCATCGGAAATGTATACTTCAGCCCCGCTTACGACCTGGAAGTACTCCTGGACCTCTTTGAGTTGAGTCTTTCTGAGATAAAAACAACACACCCGAGAAGTTTGTTGCTGATTGGTGGTGACTTCAACTCGAAGGTAGGCGTTCTCAACAGCCTACCAGAAGGCCTTTTGGCAGACTCCAATCTACAGGACGAGAGAACATCTAGTGACACAAATACAAACAAACGAGGCCACCTTCTCGCAGACTTCATGAGTGATCATGGCTTTTTCCTTCTGAATGGTAGAACCAACAGCGACTATCCAGCAAAGGTGACCTACTGCGGAAGTCAAGGCACGAGTATCATCGATCTGGCCTGGGTCAACATAGAAGACGTTAATAAAATAATTGACCTTGAGGTAACCTATATTCATACATTATCCGACCACTTTCCAGTTTTAGTTACTCTCGTTATGAAAAAACAAACAAAAAAAGAACAAATTATACAAAAAACATTTAAAACAAAGAAAGAACTTGTGCGGCAAACTGATGTACAACTTAAATTTACTGAAGCTATGTTGTGGTCGCCTAATGTGGCAAATTGTAAGAGAGAGTTAAATATAGATGAAATTCATAAAAATCTTGTCGAAACGATAATGAAAAATGCTGAACAGTGTGGCTCTATTAAAACTTTCAATGTAAAGGAAAATCGGCAGTCGAGGCCACCATGGTTTGATTTTGAAAGTGTTAAACAAAAAAACTTATTACATTTTTCTTTACGTCAATGTACAAAAAGTAACTTTGAGAAAAATGACAGACTATTATGGCTTGAACAAAAAAAAAACATTTTAAAATTTTGACAAAAAATAAGAAAAAAGCGTGGGATGATAAACTTCTTAATTCTTTTGCTGAAGTTAGAAATACAACAGAATTTTGGAAAACTTATAAATACTTTCAATTTAAAGAAGGAAATTATGAAATGTCTTTAATTGAATCATGGAACTCTTTTCTAGAACAACTTTTTCCAGCTAGAATTCCTTGCGAAGTACAACTCACTGGTGTATTGGACCCCTTCCTGGATGCAGATATAACTTTGCAAGAAGTGTTTTATGTTTTGAAGAAAATTAAAAATGGCAAAGCACCGGGAGAGGACCAAGTACCAAATGAACTATTGAAAGCGCTACCAGAAAACTGGTGTTTATATATTACAACATTATTCAATAGAATTTGGGAGGAGGAAAAAGTTCCACAAAATTTTTCAAGTGTGATAACTACAATGCTTTTTAAAAAAGGTGATAGACTGAATCCTCTTAATTATAGAAGTATAGCTTTAATTAACACGATCACAAAGGCGTTTACTCAGTTGATATGTGATAGATTAGTGAAATGGGTTAATAAAGTGGAACTTTACTCTCCTTACCAATCAGGCTTCATAGCAGGTAGATCATGTGCTGACAATATTTTTGTACTATTATTTTTATCTCAAATTAAATTGAAACAACCAAGAGGAAAATTGTATAGTGTTATGATTGATTTTAGACGGGCGTTTTATTCAGTTCCACATAACCTTCTTTGGATCCACTTATATGGAATTGGTGTGAGCACGAAAATAATCCGAATAATTAGCTATTTTTATCAAAATGCACATCTTCAAATTAATGTCAACGGTACGCTATCAAATCCCGCGGCTATCACAGAGGGCGTTTTACAAGGCGAAATTTTAAGTCCCTTGTTATTTATATTTTACTTATCTGATATAGACGAATTTTTTTGAACTAAAGGATTTGATGGCGTTTGGATAAATGATCGCACCGATGTCGTGGTACTTTTATATGCTGATGATTTGATTTTATTTGCACACTCGCCGCGTGATATGAGAAGTAAACTTTTAGATCTGGAGGAATATTGTAAATTAAAAGGCTTAACTGTAAATGTTGATAAAACAAAAGTGATGATTTTCAAAATAGGCGGCGGAAAATTGAAAAAATCTGAACAAAATTATATATATAGCGATTAATCTTTAGAAATTGTAAACACCTTTGAGTATTTGGGTACAACTATATCAAGTTCCTCGTTAGGATAAAATGCTACAAATTCTGCAATTTCCAAAGCTAGAAAAGCTATGGGTGCACTTCTATCCACTTTGAATAGATCGAAAATTGATTTCTAGGTCTCCAGAATTAAACTTTTTGATACGACAATTTTTTCAATTCTTTTATATTATGCTCCAGTTTGGAGTTTGCGCTATTTAATTGAATTGGAAATCATACAAACAATTTTTTTTAAAAGGCTTTTATTGTTACCAAGAAACACCTCTCGTTGTATCGTTAGATTAGATTGTGGCGCCACATGTATCGCTGTGAAAGTATTATCCCTTACGTAGAAGTTTGTGATTAGAATGTTAAAAATGGATGATGACCGTTTACCAAAAATGTGTTTACTCAAAATGCAAAGTTCTCAAAACAACGCTTCAAATTCAAAATATAACTGGATCTGTCAATTGAAAAAATTGTTATCTGTTATCGATTTTGCTTGGATTGTTAATGTGACTGACCCAGATGTATGGATTTTGAATGAAAAGAAAGCTATCGACTTATATGCAAATTATCTTAGAGCTTTGGATTATGAAAAAGCTGTAAATTGTAATGCTTTACAACTGCGCTTTGAATATCTCGATGTAACACCTTTTTCTAATTTTCGCTGCCCGCCAAACATCTGCAAAGTACTTGCACAACTGAGAATGTCTTCTAAATATATTTGCAAGCTAACATTTTCTAAACATTCTTTCATAATGAATCCCAGCGAAATATGTACAATCTGTAATTTGAACGAGTTTGAAACATTAGAACATGTAATTTTGAAATGTCCTCAATATTCACCTTTTAGAAATCAATTGATGAAGACTATGGCAATTCCTCAAAATGTTGTTAATGAGTACGAAATGTTGTGTGATATTTTAAACTGTGATTCTGTAGATAAAATGAAGAAAGTATAGTTTTTTGTAAATAATTGTATGCGTCTGAGAGCGTTTTTGCGAAATGAATGATTTTTTGAATTATTATTTTTGTATCTCCTAGTGGGAACTTTGCTATGAGGACGATTTTGTAACCCCCTTAAATCTAGCAATAAACGAACTTGAACTTGAACTAAGTTTAAACTGAAATTTTTTATTTGAAATTTTTATTGTTCAGTGTTACAATCCTTGAGGACGATGCGGAAATGAAAAAAATGAGGTCGAGAATTCTTTAAAAATTGTAAAATGAAAATTGATCTTCCTATCATGTCAAATGATTCTACCTGCTGATTTCGAAAAAAACTCATTATGATGTGGAGAAAAGACATTCAAAACAGCTGTTCAAGCTTTCGGAAAAGTCACTCATACAAAGTCTCAAAAATAAATGTTTCCAGAATCAAACCTATTCATTTCTTATTGCGAAATTCGTAGAATTTCTTAATTTATTCTTCACTCCTACCAGTAGTAAAATTTACAACTGATTGGAAGTCTACAATTTATTCTTCACTCGTACCAGTAGTAAAGTTTACAACTGATTAAAAGTCTTCAAAATTTGTCAAAATTTGACTATTGTCATTTCAATGCAAATATCATTATATGTTCCAAAAATTGACAATAATTCTATAATAATAACAATAATTCTTAGCGGAACACTTTTAATGTTGGATAAGTAATGGAACAGATAATAAAAAAATAGAAAACAAAAATTTTCTACCAATTTCAAAACTAAAACACGAATCTACTACTAGACAGCCATTTTTTCGCAGCAAATATTGGAATGAAATATTCAAACTTGTCTGCTAAAGTATTAGGAAGTTTTGAGTGATAGAACCATTCATATAACATCCAAGAAAATAGAATTCACTAGTCGAAAACTTAGGCTTTTTGACATTGTCGCGGTAACTCGTCAAGTACCTGGAATTAGCTTTTTAAACCAAAAAATTTCGGTAACCATTACTGGTTTTTTTTTTATCTGTAACTGCTAATACGCATCATGGTGTTATGGTTATTGACAGAACGAAACTGCGTAATTTACTCATTCTTCCCAAATTTTTACTTAACCAACAAGTTTTTCATATCATAACATTTTTTCGAGTACTTGGCCACTCTTATCAGTTTTACTGAATTTTCAATATATGAGCAAATCCAAATTTAACATCCACTTAGCGGTTCAAAAAATTGAAAAATTTTTGGACATTAGGCACTCTCTTGGGATTTTTTTCTCACAATCTAGGTGTCAAAACAAGATAGAAAAATAGTGCGGCCCATCTTGAAACAGGTGGCGACATACTTTTTCAATTAAAAAAGAAGAAAATAAAACATGAAAAAAAATCGAGTTCTTGAAACCCCTATTTTTTATTGCAGATTCGGATTCTTCATAAAAAAATAAAAAGATTTTAATCCTATATTTTTTTGTTTTGCACGATAGATGGCGCTGTAATTGCAAGAGAACGATTTTTATTAATTATTTATTTCCTACGATTACAGCGACATATATCGTAAAAAACAGATAAATGATAAGAATAAAATCGTTTTATTTTTTCATAAGGAACCCGAATCTGTAATAAAAAATATGGATTCGAAAAAGTCTCGTTTTTTTAATTTTCTATGGAACCACCCTCAATCCGGACAGGGAGTGAGGGGTGAAGGTCGTGTTTGATATGGTTGTATAAAGTTTGAAGAAAGATTAGACAAATATTTCTTGCAAGTTGTGTGTCTTTTTGTACCAACTGTTCGTATTTTATTGGAAGGAAAAGAGGGATTAACTTTTAATTCACTCATATTTCTTAGCCATAGTACTAAAGTTGAGACACAGAAATATTTTGATACTTCGTGTTCGGTAATTAAATGACTTTGGTAAAACTTACAACACCCCATAATCGATAAAAAACGTAAAATTTGAAAGAAACCAATTTTGGAGTTACTTTTTACATGCTTTTTTGTTGCTTTTTACGCAAAAATCACTATAACTTAATTTAATTTTCCTTAATTTCACTTAATTCCTTTCTAAAACTCACATTACTAGTCACTTCCAAATCCTGAACGTACTCTTTGTAAATTACCCTTGCACTAGCGATATGTACACCTTTCTTTTCATCTAAATCTTTTTACAATTTTGTATATACTGTCAAGCACTTTCTTACTATCAAATGTAATATATGTAATATCAGCTCTGCTGCTGCCATTAAATTCGCAAATAAATAAATAAATAAATAAATAATTTTAAAAGTATGTCGCCACTCGTTTCAAGGTGGGCCGCACCATTTTTGTATCTTGTTTTGACACCTAGATCGTGAGAAAAAAATCCCAAGAGTGTGCCTAATGTCCAAAAATTTTTAATTTTTTGAACCGCTAAGTAGATGTTAATTTTGGATTTGCTCATATATTATGACATTTATTTTAGTACTCGGCCATCTCATTCATTCATTTATCAACTTTAATTCATTTGTTAAATTTCATTTCTCATACACGTTTTCGATCATTTATTCATATTGAAATTTGTTTATTAAAATTCATTTGAACTTTCAACATTTACTTATGAATATTTTATTGTTTATGAAGTTTTGTTAATGAAACTTCATTTGTTTATGAACGTTTGCTTATAAACATACATTTGTTAAGGGAGGATTCCAAACGAGCACTGTAAAATAAACATTATCAAAAACGACAAATTCGAAAGAGCAATTTAAATTTTCATAAGTTTCATCAATCATTTTATATTTAATCGTTTATGATTAAATAATGTAATGACTCAAATATAAGATATATTCTTATGTTCTAGTAGGACAGCTTTGCATAAATCTGCTTGAATTCTGCTTTTTTCACTAATTTTGATAAGCTAAAATATAGGTAGAAAATAGAATAAAATGTTTTGAAAAACTTTAATTTTTTCTTAACTGTTTGTCTTGTACAAGTATTTTTTTCTTGTGTCGCATTTTACACTCATATTATGAATAGTAGAGTTTAAAAACGAATAAGACGTAGAATAAAATGTTTCAAGTACTCAATTTTTTCAAATTTCTTCTCTAACGCAGGTATTTTGTTCTTGTATACATTTTACACTTATAATATTAATTTTCGTCCCACGCGCGCGCGAAGACGCCTTTATCGCGGCAACATTTTTGCGTCTGCGAAGAAAATCTTCGCGTTACTAGGCCGCGAAGAGTGTCCACGGAGACTCTTTGCGCGCGACTTGAGACAAAAAATATTATAGGCAACGTGTACGACAAAGAACAGCTATTCGCGAGGCAGACCTAGGCTCAACGCCTCGGTAGGCGAGTCCCGGCGTTCCGCGCGAAGCTGTTCTTTTCGTACATGTTGCTTAATATACTATGAATCATTCATAAACAGTGAAAAATACGGCCTTTTTCAGCATGCTGATCAAGTTGTCTGACTTGGCTATATCAGACCCCTTAGTACGAGGTCTCTTATACTGTGAGATTGCGTGATAAATTTATAACTTTCAATTTTACTTTACATTTGTTTTCTGCAAATTACGTTACAAAAATAAAGACATAGTCTATTTAGAATTGTATTAATAATTTTGCCTCATTGATGATTCAGTTACACCAGGCAAAGCCGAGTGCAGTAACCTATGTGAACAGAGCCTACTTGCCCTCACTTCTATTCCTAGGGTGAAAAATGAAAAATTTCTGCGCACGATTGTCAAATTTTTTGTATACCCGAGGGAAAGACTCCGGGAGATTCCGGATAAAAAGTCCCGGAAATACCCGGAGTTGTGCAACGTAAGTGCCGGAAAGTCCCGGAATACTCGTGCCGGAAAGTCTCGGAAAGTTACGGAGAATGTGACGCGTTTAAAAAAGTTAATAGTAATCAAGAAAAACATAAAATATGCATAATTAATATAAAATTATGCAGATTTTGCATTGAAAAAATTTTCAAAAAAAAAATTCAACCAGTCGCGGCTTCACTTCCGTTGCACGAGATGTCGAGCGAGAATCGAACCCGCGACGCTCAAAATCTCAGGGTGTCAGACTGTGCGCTTACCAATGTGGCCAGCATCGGTAGACTGTAAGTGCTACACTTTTTGCAATGCTGGCTCTTCCGTACAGTTGTGCGCACGGACTCGCACGTCATACACTGGACGGATTTTTGAATAATGTTGGTCGAGTGCAAGCTAACGATGCAAATTAGTTTTATTGATACTTAACATTATTCGTTTAACTACTATTTATTAATATTTACATATTTATGAATATTTATTAACAAATGATACTGAATGATTGATTTTTCATCAACTACCGTTAATTAACAATTGATTTTTTAGAAATAAACATAAGTGAGTAATTGAATTTCTTATAAACAAATCTTCGTTAACCATTGGCTTTTCCATAAAAAAACTTTTATCCCAGGAAAAAATCCGCTGATTGGAATACATTCGGAATCGACTCGATTTTGGATCGTTTTCGAGTCAAAAATGGATCGAAACCAAGTCTGAATTTGATGCATTGAAAAAGAGCCGAAAACGAGTCGAAAATGGATCGAAAAGAAGTCGATTTGACATATAGTTTTTGAAACCAGTGAAAAATTTTAAAAAATTTGTTGGTCTCAGGATTTGAACTCGGGACTTTCTGATTATGCACACGACTGTACGGAAGAGCCAGCATTACAAAAAGTGTAGCACTTGCAGTCTACCGATGCTGGCCACATTGGTAAGCGCACAGTCCGACACCCTGAGATTTTGAGTGTCGCGGGTTCGATTCTCGCTCGACATCCCGTGCAACGGAAGTGAAGCCGCGACTGGTTGAATTTTTTTTTGAACATTTTTTCAATGCAAAATCTGCATAATTTTATATTTATTATGCATATTTTATGTTTTTCTTGATTACTATTAACTTTTTTAAACGCGTCACATTCTCCGTAACTTTCCGAAACTTTCCGGCACGAGTATTCCGGGACTTTCCGGCACTTACGTTGCACAACTCCGGGTATTTCCGGGACTTTTTATCCGGAATCTCCCGGAGTGTTTCCCTCGAGTAGTCACAAAAATAATTTAAAACGAATACGATGAAATAAAGTTTATTTAATGAACAGAAAATATAAAAATTTACTTATCCGTCACGCAACTCTATTTAAATATTTACAGGAGTGATCCTGTGGCATGTAATTGATGCAAGGAAAATTTTTTGAATAGATTCAAGATCAGTGTAATTGACAATAAACAACCTGATCAGCACCTTATCTGAGCCCTATTTTGATGGCTTACTAGGGTCAGTATAAAATTTTGAAATGTAAGAAATTGGGCCGACGATTGTTTTTGTTTTCTCATTAGACATGTTGTTGAGAAAATAAAACAATTAATAACCAAATATTCGTAACTAAGATTTTCGTATTTATTTAATCTAGGCTGAGCTATTGAAAAAATATTCTGTGTAAAATATATTTTTTCTCTCAAATCGCAATTTTTTTATATCAGCAGATTTTTTGGTTTCGGGAAACAATCGCCGAACCCTTCACAATTATTGGATCGGCGAACCCTTCACAATTATTGAAGGCGGCGCGCTACTACGCCGAGGTACGATCCGGCGATTGGGCCCCAAATTTTCCACTCTGAAATTTTCCACTATATATTTTTTTCCACCATATTTTTGTTCCATCCTATTATTATTCCACTAATTCATTTCCACTTTAAAAAATTTCGGAACTAGCCAATTTCAGATAGCTTCAACTGTCAAACATTTGTTGACATTTGTTGTTTGACAAAATCGCGTGTTGAAATTTCTAGTGACAAAATTTAAAATGGTGGTAGAACATTTGGAGAGTATCAAACGAGCCATATTAAACATTGATGGCTATCTGTATTATTACTGTGAAGAAAAAAAAGGAAGAATAAATTGGAAGTGTAAAAAATACCCGGAGTGCAAGGCTCGGGCCGTAACAAGAGCACAGTTGACTCATAGCCAAGTAAAGTTGAACAAAAAATGAACTATGTTTATTTGTTTGTTTATTTGTTTTTATATTTATCCGCGAAATAGGTGGTAGAAGTTATTAGAGGTCTTGTAGAATCGCCGCACTCTGATCATGCTCCGAACTTAGAAGAAGTAGCAGCAGTGAAAGTAAGAAGCAATTAAAAAGACGAGCGATCGAGCATCCACAGGCCCCTCCAGCCCAAGTTCTACGAACAGAGCTACAAGACATACCTTCTGGAGTCCCGTCTCAACTTCCGGAAAGGACAACTTTGACAAAAATGATTCAGCGTCAACGACTTAAAGATATTCCAACAAATCCAACAACGATAGAACAACTGGGGGAAATCCCCCCAAAATTCTAACACACTTTAGGCGGGGAACAATTTTTAGGACAGCCAGCAAGAGGAAGGCGGCGCGCTACCACGCCGAGGTACGATCCGGCATTGTGGAACATGGACGATGCGGTGCAACAGAACACTGCAAGAACAAACAACGCGTCCGAAGGGTCCGAAAGGAAAATAAAATGAACGTAAACTTTCCTCACAGGTGGCACAATCGTTTCTCAGTGGTCGTAGGCAGATTTCACCCGAGCATGTATGCTTTTTTAGTAGAATTGCAAAAAGAACAGAGTGACACCGAGGTCATGTTTCGCGAGTTAGATCTAGGACGAAAAATTAAACGTAAGGAAGGCAAAAACAGAGTAAAAGCCGAAAAAAGAATTGCAAATATTGTGAAAGAATATGAAGAAAAAGAAACGGATGAAGAAATCGCCGAGTATCTAAGAGCAATTGGATACAACATCCAATTCTAAATGAAAAGTCTTGGGAAAAAATTAGTTATTATTTTTTAGTGGAAATAAATTGGTGGAAAAAAAATTTAGTGGTAAAAAAAATTGGCGGAAAAAATAGAGTGGAAATTGTAGAGTGGAAAAAAAAGTGGAAAATTTGTCCCCCTAACCAATTATTGTTTTTGGGTATTTTGATTTAACATTGTTCATTCATTAGGATTCATTTGTAGAGGTTTATTTATTCGTTTATTAACATTTGTTTACAAACATTCATTTGTTTATTAACATTTGTTTACAAACATTCATTTGTTTATTAACATTTGTTCATAAAAATTCATTCGTTTATTAACATTCGCTCATAAACATTCATTTTTTTATTAACATTCGTTCATAAACATTAATTTGTTTGTTAACATTTTTTCATGGACATTCATTTTTCAATTAACATTCATTTGTTCATTAATATTCATTTGTTTATGAACATGAATATGTTAACTAACATTCATTTAATTATATACGTACATTTTTGAATTAACATTTTTTATAAACATCCATTTGTTAATCAACATTTGCTTATTAACATGGATTTTTTTATTAACATTTGTTTAAAATTATTAATTTGTGTTTTAATTCGTGTTAATAAACTCTTATATTTTTGAGCAACATTCGCTAATAAACAATTATTTATATAAATGTATATAAATAAATTGCTATAGGATCAATAAATAATCTATAAATAAAAAAAAAGCCTTGCATACCAGGGCTGAAAAGCGTGCCTGGCGAAAACAGAAAAAAATTTTTTTTTTGCATTTTTACGTTTTTTCAATGCTTCATAACTTTGCCATTTCTTTATCGATTTCAACTTTTTTTTTGTTCGTCTCCGCGAGCCTTACAAAATGTTCCGAATAACTTTTTATGTTAGCAGCGTTCCGACAAAGTTATTTTGGTTGAAAAAGTGCCATTAGCTTGCACGAGATAAGAAGACACTGCAGGTTTCGTCATATGGTACCTCGTATTAGTCCAAGAGCTGGCGTCACTGATCGTGTGGGACGTGAAAACTTTTTCTACACCTCGATAAGTAAATTTTGCATAGTCCTGAAACGATCACAACAGTCTGCCGGTGAGACTTTGGATATAGATGGCGCTGTACATTTCAGAAGTTAATGAAATAAAAAAAATATTAACGTGAAAAGATGTAAAAAATTGCGGAAATGTTGGTTTGAACGTTAAACAAAAAAAATAACAGTCTGCCGCCTATTTTGTGGGCTACTTTCAGTCTGCCTTACGATTTAGTAGTTAAGTAATGATTTGACTACTTTTTAAATATAGTCTATTTAAATATAGTCTCTTGCATATGAGCAAATCCAAAATTAACATCCACTTATCGGTTCAAAAAAATAAAAATTTTTGGACATTAGGCCCACTCTTAGAATTTTTATTTCAGGTTCTAGGTGACAAAACAAGATGAAAAAATGGTGCGGCCCACCTTGAAACAGGTGGCGACATACTTTTTTCATTAAAAAGAAAGAAAATAAAAAATGGAAAAAAAATCGAGTTTGTGAAACCCTCATTTTTTATTGCAGATTCGGATTCTTCATAAAAAAATAAAAAGATTTTATTCTTATATTCTTTTTGTTTTGCACGATAGATGGCGCTGTAATTGCAAGAGTACGATTTTTATTAATTATTTATTTTTTACGATTACAGCGACATCTATCCTAAAAAATTGAAAAATGATAAGAATAAAATCGTTTTATTTTTTCATAAGGAATCCGAATCTGTAATAAAAAATATGGATTTAAAAAACTCTTATTTTTTTAATTTTCTATGGAACCACCCTCATCCGGACAGAGAGTGAGGGGTGAAGGTCGAGTTTGATATGGTTGTATAAAGTTTGAAAAAATATTAGACAAATATTTTTTGCAAGTTGTGTGTCTTTTTGTACGAACTGTTCGTATTTTATTGGAAGAAAAAGAGCGATTAACTTAATTTACTCAAATTTCTTAGTCATAGTACTAAAGTTGAGACACAGAAATATTTTGATATTTCGTTTTCGGTATTTGAATGACTTTGGTAGTTTGTTTTTCGTTTTTTTTGTTTATTTTACAACATTCTTAAACCGTGATTGTTGAGACTGATAAAATTAAGACTTATTTAGCTTATTCGTATTTTTTTTCGCGTTATTTGAGGCCAACGTTGAGCTTGTCAAAGTCTATTTTTTTCACGTCATTTTAAATTACCAAGTGTACAAAATGATGTATTTTGCAATTCTTCATGATAAAAGTGAAAAAAAATGAGTTAAACTGATTTACTGACGATTTATTGGTTTCTAATGTATGTGTTCCCGAGGCAGACTGTAAATGTTCCATGAAATAGTTGGCAGACTAGTATAGTTCGAATGTAATATTTAAAACGTAAATGTTGACAATTTTTTAGCTGTTTTCACGTCAGCATTTTTTTTTTATTTTCTATCTACTTTAAAATTATAAAGCGCCAACTATGTACAGGCGTATGCTGGCAGACTTACGTAGATGACTGTAGGGCTAGCAGTACTATATTTGTCAACGTTTAGAAAAAGTTTTCAAGTCATACACGATTCCGCGACACGAGCTCTTGGACTATATTGTATCGTATTATAAAACTATTTTAAAACATTTTTTTATGAATGAAGAGAAGGTACTTGGCCAGAGACACTGCCGTGTTTCCTGAACACTGCAGGTCTCGTTGTATCGTACCTTGTAGTGTATCGTATTATAAAACTATTTTGAAACATTTTTTTATAAATGAAAAGGAGGTACTTGGCCAGAGACACTGCCGTGTCTCCTGATTAAAACCGAGTTTAATCATGAATCAAATATACAGGATTTTTGTCTACTATGGACGGTCACGCTCCAGGTAATGTAGGATTGAAAGACCAAGTTCTCGTTCTTAAATGGGTGCAACAAAATATTCACTACTTTGGAGGGGATCCAAAAAAAGTTACTTTGTTCGGTCAGAGTTCTGGAGCAACTTCCGTTCACTTGCACATGTTATCTCCTATGTCTCGTGGTAACTTCTTAGACTTATTTAACGTTCATCTTAACCAATTGTTTCCATTATAATTTTTCTTCTAAAAATTCATTTTTCAACTATACTTTGTTATTTTCAAATGCTTTTCATTAGGTCTTTTTCATGCCTGCATCCTTATGTCAGGATCGGCTTTATCATGGTGGTCAATGAGTCGTGACCCTCAAGTAGATACATTCGCTTTAGGAAGAATTTTAAATATACCCACCAACGATACAAAAAAATTAATCGACACTTTAAAAAATACTCCAACGAAATCTATTCTTGAAGCGGAGGCATACATTTATGAAGAAACTGCAACAAAGGTGAACCTCTTTTAAAAAAATGTTAAAATCAATAACAACACTCAAAGAAATCTTGACCTTTTAAGCCTTAGAATTTTAACGTTTTCTTCTTCAAAAATTCATTATGGAATTCAACTACAAAATTTAACGTTTTTTCCGTCAAAATTTGAACTATAATTCAATAAAGGAGGTTAAGGAATTAAGTTATAAACTTCAAGACATTAAAGCTCAACAGCCTAACCTGTAATTCCTCAACATTGTCGGATGAAACGTCAAACTGCATTGGCGTTTGAATCGTCAAGCGTTATAGGAAAAAACGTTAACGCTTGACGATTGAGCCAATTCACTCATTGACAATTTCTAAATTGTATATTCGATGAATATAGGTGTATATATTAAATTATATATTGTGAATTATGAATAAAATAAACATTTCGAATGACAAAAACGAAAATAATAATGTATTTAATCATAAATAATATTTTTTTCTTTTTTTTTCAATGAGGAAAAAGTGAAAAATTCAATTTAAAGAGTGGCACTTGGCAATCGTAGGCTGTTGTCGGTTTATCCGTTAACGATTGACGATTGAAATGTCAAATGTTAAGGAATCGTTCGACAAAATTGAGTTGACGAATAAATCGTCAATACTTGATGGTATTATTCGTTAAAGTTTATTTTTTTATTCTTTAATTCGATTTTGATGTTCAAAACCAGTGAGAATCCCAAACAAGCACTGTAAAAATAAACATTATCAAAAACGACAAATTCGAACGAGCAGTTTAAATTGGAACATTGTTAATTTCAAACATAGCATGAAAAACAGACAGCAGCTATGACGATCACGGTAAAAACAAACAACAAAAAGATGATCAGGTCAAAAAGTAGCGCTGTAAAATTAAAAACAATCAAAAACAACAAATCATGACAAGCAGTGTAAAATCGAAATTTTGTAAATTCAAACATAGCGTGAAAAACAGACATAAAATATGATAATCACTGAAAAGATAAACAATGATATCAAAATAGAAGTAATTTTATTTGATTATAAAAATAAAAAAAATATAAATCATTACGTGTAATAATACGCACTGTAATAATAAACAATGATGGCGGCTATTGCCAACTTAAAATGATAAAAATCGCTGTACTGATATTGAGAAAACGTTTTCATTTTTGCTCATTTAAGTTGTCATCAGCCGCCATCTTCGTTTATTCTTACAGTGCGTATTATTACACGTAAGGATTAATATTTTTTTTATTTTTATAATAAAATAAAATTACTCCAATATTTTATCATTGTTTATCTTTTCAGTGATTATCATATTTTATGTCTGTTTTTCACGCTATGTTTGAATTTACAAAGTTTTGATTTTACACTGCTTGTCATGATTTGTTGTTTTTGATTGTTTTTAATTTTACAGCGCTACTTTTTGACCTGATCATCTTTTTGTTGTTTGTTTTTACTGTGATCGTCATAGCTGCTGTCCGTTTTTCACGCTATGTTTGAACTTAACAATGTTCCAATTTAAACTGCTCGTTCGAATTTGTCGTTTTTGATAATGTTTATTTTTACAGTGCTTGTTTGGGATTCTTCCCAAAACTATAAATTTAATGATAAAGACGTCAAAATTTTTGCTGTATTAAACTTCAAGTTTTCGTTGGCGTTTAAAACCTCAACAATTTTCTGAGTGAAAGTAAAAAGAATAATTTTTTCTTTAGGACAATCCTCGCAAAGATCTTTTTCCTTTTTCACCATCGGTAGAATTCGATGCGGGCCAAGAAATGTTTTTACCGGACGATCCATGGACTATTATGAGATCTGGAAAAGTTGCTGAAGTACCCATCATCATCGGTGTAACTTCCAAGGAAGCTGCCGTTATTGGCACTGGTTAGTTATTGTTAAAATCACTTAAAAAAATTATCCACAACAAACAAAAAAACAACAAAATTTTAAAATTTAAAATTTTGTTTACAACGGCAGATTTTGCCACATGGGATATGCTTGTGTTCATAGTATACCATATGTGTAGAATATTGGGAGTTAATGACTATCAAGCAAGAGATATGCTTACTTATGTTCAAGATTTTTATTTGCAAAAAAAAAGTTTACACACATACGACGCCATAGATGACGATGAGGATGTAGATAGTCTTATTCAGGTAAGTGATAACTTATCGGCTGGAATATAATCTAAGTGTGATATGAATAGTTTTCATTTGTATATTGAATAATTTTTTGATAGTGTTTGAGCGATCTTGCAATCAATGTTGAAAGTATCATGACAGCAAAAATTTTGACCTACCGAAGCTCTAAAAATGTTTACCTATACGAATTCGACTATTTATCTGAATTCGGCATGTTCAAAGAGATTATGCGGTCGGATGGAAGTGCGTATAAAGAAATTACTTGATACTAGTTTCAAGTAATTTCAATTACAGTGTAACACTTGAAACTAAAAATAACTTATTATATGTTATTATTTGTACTCATAGGTAGACCATCTCATGGCGATGATTTGACATACTTATTTCATACACATATGTTCGAACAGAAACAAATCATGAACATGAGAAATCAAAAAATGGTAGACGTCATGACTAAACTATGGACTAATTTTGCTAAATACTTGTGAGTACAAGTTATCTTGATTTTAAAAATGTATCTGTTAATATCCGTGTCAATTTGAGAAAGCATATAACATTTTATAATTATTATTGAAGAGACCCGACGTTTGTGCAAGATGAAGACATTTATTTTACGTGGAAACCTCTGGACACAAACAACTATTATTTAAAAATCACTGCAAACCCCACTATAGAAAAGAATTTGTTCACTGCTAACGTCAAATTATGGGCTATGATTTTCAAGAAACAATTACAAGAATATTATAGCATTTTTAGTTAGACAGTAATGATTCGTACAGTGGAAGAGTTGGGCGCAAAATAATTGTAAATTAAAAGAGAAAAAAAACTATCTACAAAAAGTTGACGAAAAATTCAGATAAAAATCGGATGACAATTTTCTGTAGCGTTATAACGTAGTATATAACCTGACGGATTACGTAACACTTGAAGTAAGTCACAAATTTGAGCCTTTTTTTTGCATCTGGATTTTCGCGACCAGAAATATAAAGTACTCTCAAAAACCTATTTTAAAAATTCGAGTTTTTGAGGTGCTTATCAATCTGTAACATCTTGTTTGCTTTCTTTTTTTCGTAAAAATCTGACTTTTGTTTGGTACTCAGTTATGAACACTTATTCTTATGAAAACAATAATATTTTTCTAAAAACAACTTGGTTTTATGTTTATTTCAGACGCATCATGGTACCATTTTATAAAATAAAAATAGTTTATTTCAAGAAAAATATGATTATTTTTATATTGATGAGTGTTTATAACTCTACTAAACAAAAATCAAAGAAAATTAAAAAAAACGAATTTTACAGATTCGTCAACACGGATGCGTACTGTTCCTGGTAAAAATTTTAGTTCATGAGCATTATCGGTCCACAATTTTTTAGTAAAAAGATGAATATTCCTTAGAAAGAAAGTCAGAAAAATTTGCACAGTTGTTGGTTAGGCAAAATCAATGTGACCGAAAATCGAATAAAACGTTTAACAATAGACAAGAAAAATTGTCTAAATAAAGAAAACCATACATATTTATTATGTATTGTTGAAACGTGTGAAAAAATAAGATTTAGTTTCTGTTACTAAGTTTTAAAATATTTTTTATTCTGACGTTTTGTTGTATGTTAGACAAATTGACCCCGCCAGAATGAACTGAAATTTTAAATATTTTCATTTAGGTATGGTTTTCTTTATTTCTGTTACATACAAATTACTGCAATCATGTCACTCTTTTTTCATTTTTGGAATGTAATCACATTTTGCAGGCTAGCCGTGTTCGAGTAGCTAGCCGATAATCTTGTCTGATGTTCAATAAACAAAGCTTTCTTAAAGCTGCATCGTTATAAAACAAAAGTGTGTCTCAGTTTTGATTTGCAACAAAAATTCATGCATGGATTTGAACACTCACCGCATTTGAAAAAGTCGTGTCGATACGCTTTTGCACCAGGGAGCAGCACCTCAGAAACAGGCTCTTTAAATTTAGTCGCTCGAAAAGCCGGGATCGCCAGGTACATCTCATGTGAGTAAGTTGCAACGTTGTACAAAAAATGTGTGTCCTGCTATTCAAGGGTAATTATAATTTGCAGGTTGAAACGTTGACTTCCTAAACGTATGAGTAAAGAGCATCTTGAGTAAGTTGCAATTTGGCAACTTTACGTTGCCTCAGTTGGACGCTACTCAATTGGACGTGGAAAAACGTTATGATTATGTTTCTGTTACTGTACGATTTCTATTGCACATTTCATACGTGGACTAAAATTTTATAGTACCAAATGTTTATGCATAAACATCATCTAAGTTACTTTTATTGTGTAATGTTCGTCAACGTTACGATTTCCTTTCATAATCTACACGTCATCGCAATTCCATTGATTTCTTTCAACGAAACAAAGTCTTTACGTCTCAATCACAACCACAGCAAACTTTTTTTGTCCATAATTGTTATGCTACGATTAATTTTCGGCGATTTGATTATAGGTTCGATTTGAAAAGTTTCATTAACAATTTGAGTAATTTTATTACAGATTAAAAATAGCATAACTGATGCTCGAATAAACCGTTTATATTGATTCCTTTTTACGTGCTGTAATTAATATCGTACTTCTTCTTCTTTACTCACTTTATTATTGTCAACATTCACTGCATGAAAAATAAAATGTCTCCGTATTTCTGTGTCTTACATTCGATAGACCAAATAACGACTCGCCAATTTTTCTTGTCTATTGTTAAACGTTTTATTCGATTTTCGGTCACATTGATTTTGCCTAACCAACAACTGTGCAAATTTTTCTGACTATCTTTCTAAGGAATATTCATCTTTTTACTAAAAAATTGTGGAACGATAATGCTCATGAACTAAAATTTTTACCAGGAACGGTACGCATCCAAAATCTGTACTTTAAGGATTAATTAGTTTATGAATCATAATATTCTGTTATTCAATTTCAATTCAATTTATTTAGTTTATAAGGGTTACCCTTGTAACAGTGAGTACATTTTAAAGTGACATAAAAAGAAAAAATAAAGTACATGTATAATACAAATAAAAGAGGTATAAACAGTAGCCAATATTTGGAAGTATCACAGTTCATTAGTTAACAATAATACAATAAGATCAGTATCACAGCACGACAAGTAAGGCTTATTAAAAAAATAAAAAGCAATTTCAAAAGGAAAGACAAAAAGAAAGTATGTCTGACTATTCGTTAAGGCAGAAGGCTCGAAGACGTAGACAATTTGTGATAAAATAAACTATGCTTTGAATATTTTTCTGGTCAGCTTGGAGTAAGATAAAACTAAAATTGTCTATGAAGAAATGGTTCTGGTTTATGATAGGCAAAATAAAGTGCTGTCTGAAGTGTTTATATAAAAGACAAACAAAAAGAAAGTGAGCAAGAGTTTCCGGTTGCCTCAGGTTGCAAGTCGAGCAGATCGCATCATGTTCCAGTTTGTAGGAAGAGCCTTTCCAGTAGAACTTGGTCTGGAAATTGTTCATGAGCCTGAGTTGTGCAAAAATTTGCAAGACAAATAGACCTGTGCATAAGGTAGGTGGCGCATCCTTCTCTCAGTACCCTGGGAGTGGGAGTAAGCAGCGATTGAGACCTACTGTGGCTTATAAGGTCAGAGAGTTCGAGATGCTGTTCGTATCGCAGGAAAACGGACTCAGCCGCTTGGCTCTAGACCGTGGGATCAGTAAAGGACAATAGATGTTCCATGCCGATCCGAGCGAGGTAAGGCTGAAGGTGACTGATCCACAGTAGTCTGTTGTAGGCAGGCTGACGGCGGAATTGTTCGATTTCGCTGCTGAGGCAGATTTTTGCTAATCTGGATGGTTCCATGGATAGGACTTTGATGACATAGTTGAAGGTCAGGCGAAGAACTTTCAAGTCTATTCTAGACAGAACCAGTTCAAGGCGGAGGCTGGCACTTGGTGTCGTTTTGTGGAGGCGCAGGATTTTTTTGAAGAACTCGAGTTGGACTTTTTCCAGCTTGTCTGTGTAGCAGAGGCCCCAGTCTGGGACGGCATAAAGCATGGTGGCAAAAACGGTGCTGTCAAAGAGCTTGACACGAGCACTCCAAGAGTCAATCCTGGGGTTGGCGCATATGGAAAGCATCGTATTGAGTGCAAACTTTGACTTCTGGATAGAGTGCTCAGCTGCCTGAAGACCAAGGGTTGAGCCCGAGATCAGGACGCCAAGATACTCGTATGTGTTCACGACTTCGAGGCGGTCACTAGGATAATAGAAGGTCTTTTCCGTTTTGCGTCCACCAGATTTAAACTCAATCACCTTGGTCTTGGAAGTATTGACGTTCAGCCCATTCTCAGTACAGTAGTGGTCCAGGGAGAGCAAGATTTTGCGGAGGATTAGAGGAGACCGAGCCAGGATGACAATGTCGTCAGCATACATAAGGAGAAGCAGGTCCTAGGCAGAATTGAGGCTGAGGCCCTCAATGCCATCGTTGCGTAGGTGAGACTCCAGGTCGGCAAGAAAAAGAGAGAACAAAAGAGGGCTCAGCACTTCACCTTGCAAGACCCCTTCTGTCACAGGGATGTCACTGGAGAGGGAGCTACCTACTCTCACGTTCAGAACAGCTTGGCCATAAAGACTTTGAAGAAGACGGATGATTTTTGGACTGCAACCCATGTCGTATAGCTTGGCAAACAGAACTGCATGCGGTACCGAGTCAAAAGCTCTGGCAAAGTCAATAAACAGAGCCAAGAGACTTTTTGCACCTCGCCTCAGGTGTCTCTGTGCAGTTGATGATTTGCGTAAAAACTTTCAGGATACTAGACAGTATCGCGATTCCTCGAAAGTTACGTGGGTTAGACAGGTCGCCTTTTTTATGGAGCATCGTTAGTGTGACGTGGCACCATGACTCAGGAAGTAGCTCGGTAGTCAGAACTTCGTTGTAGAGGGCAGTAAGCATGGCAACACCGGTGGCAGTAGAAATTTCAAGAATTCCGGTGGAATCCCATCAGGTCCAGCTGCCTTACCGCTTTACAGTAATTCAGGGCTGCTATGACTTCCCCAATTGTTATAGGACAGTCCAAAGTGGCATGATAGGTGCCGTAGTACGTCGGGGTGTCATCGGTTCTCTGCGGGTAGATAGAGCTGTAACACTCTTTCCATTCCTGGATAGAGATGGGGTTGGAGTTGCGCTTTCGTGGTTTGGACATCCTGTAGGCAGCCCAGAACTCTTGAGAATTCCTGACGCCTGCAAACTTATTCCTCAGATCCTGCTCGAAATCCGCCCGCTTATTTTCCAAAGTTGTTTTGTAGGCTTTTTTGCACTCAAGTAATCGTCCTAGTAGGGGTTGGCAAAGTGTTCAGATCGTGCTATTCTGAGTAGACTCCTCATGTGTGACTGTGCAGTGCGGCAGTCTTGGTCGAACCAGGGGCTGGTTGTGGGGTCGGAACGTGGTTTGCCAGTCTGCTTGCGGGTGAGTTGAAGACGCAAAGCTGTGCTTTAAATAGCCAATGATAGTTGGTGCTAAAGACTAGTAATCAATAACTAGTATAATAGTTAACTATAATATTATGTTATAAGATCATTAAAAAATTGTAATAATGAAGCAAGGTTCCGATTAAATTCTAGCCAGATACTGGCTAGATACTAGCTAGATACTGATTAGGGCCTGACCAGTATGTCTGGCTAGCGCCTAGTCTAACAGAGCGTGACGTTTCTCGGCAGTGCCTAGGTAACTTGTCAGAAACTGGCCAGTTCCAGGCTTAAATCTAGTCGGAATTTTCACTTGGGTGACGTTTTTTAGCACACTATGGGACAAAGATTTGAATGAAAATTCGATTATTTATTTCCGTCCCTTGTAAAAAGATACATAAATTGTCTATATAAGAATAATATATTGACAATATATTACTCACGAAATAATATATTGACAATATATTATTCACGAAATAATACATTGTCCTTATACTGACCATACATAGTTAATATATGAATATATTGCCCATATATGGACAATGTATTATTTTTAAACAATGTATTCACCATACATAAACGATGTAATTTGATTAACAGCAATATATTGATAATATATGTATCACAATCAAAATTCCATTCTTTGCCATACATTGTTAAATTCTTTGTTATTTCTTTGTAAAACGAAAATTGTTATTTTAAATACTCTGAGACTTTTTTTCTGATATTTAATAATTTTTTTATAACAAAACATTTAATATCATCGATCTTGTGAGAAGTCTATCTTCTGCGAACAAAAGCTTGTGATTTTCAATAGACAATTGTTAATAGTGATTTGTTAATAATTTCAATTAATTCTTTGTTAATTTTGTTAGAAACAAAAAATTAAATCATTCAGAAAGATTAGCTATATTGATGTTCTATAGTATATATGGATCCTTATCGTTTATTATAGTTCTTACATGAAAAGATTATGAATAATTTTATAAATAAATTTTCAGATTTGGTTAAATAATTTGAAGATTTATAACAAAATAACATTAGAGAAAGTATTATTGACAAAAGGACATTCACACTGAACTATTTCCATGAAGAAATAGTCATTAAGTATGTGACCCATTCCGATAGAAGAATTAATCGAAGCAGACGGAACAGTGGACAAAGACGCGGACTGATACCCTCAAGGGCCTGGGATCGATTCTCGTGCTAGAGTAAAATTATTTTACACTATTTATGTATCGTCAATATATCGTTAGTATATGGTCAATATTTTACTTTAATTTTTAGGGAAATTTTAATTTCACTACTCTTTACGCTTTGGGGACATATTCTCTGTCCCCCCCTCCTACAACTTAATCAATATTTACTAATGTGAATAAGGATAGGGGATTAATAATATATAAATATATTATATATAAATATATTTTATATATCATATATAATATATTATATTGTTTATATAATATATATTATATAAATTATTCAATTAATTAATTATTAATTATCAATTATTTATTATCAATTATTAATTATCAATTATAAATTATTAATTATTAATTTTTACTTATTAATTATTAATAAATATTGTTGAAAGAAATATTTATTACACAATATATTTTATTGCTTCAGTAATGCTGCGAGTGCTCACGTTGAGCCAATCAGTTCTGAAACTATTAAATAAGGGTCATTTCAGCCAAATACGAAAATTCGCTGCGCAAAAGATCCAAAAATTTGGCCCAAAAATTTTTTAGGAAGTACAGCTATATTAAAGACTAACTGTAGAGTTCCACCAATTTTTTTGAAACTTTGCCCAAGTTATCAATTTTTTAAAATTTTCATTTTGCGAAATTCTCATTTTAAGCCAATTTTCATGCATTTCTCAATCGTTTTCAATCACAAAAAAATAAATGTTTGACACATGATTTCTTTAGGAAAAAAGCTGTTCTTTCACGTAGAATTAGAGTCAAAGTCAAATTTTTGGACCACTTGCGGGATACTCGTCATTTTTGAATGACACTTCTCTATAAAAAAACGCTAGAATTCAATGCATGCTCATGAGCAGATGGGCACTTGAAAAATTTGTTTGCATGCATGTGTTTTTTCAGTGAGACCAGTAGTCACAAAAAATGACCGAAACTTGATTTGTTTATGACAGATAGAACATTTGAACAGTCGTTTTAAAATAAATAAAAAATGAGAAAATCCCTAAAAACGCGATTTTTCAAAAATTAATATCTCAAAAACCGCATCACCAAAGAGGCTAAAATTTTCAGAAAAGTTTGTTCATATCCTATAAAATTTAATCTTGGGTTTTTAAAAATTTTAAAAAATTGATAATTTGGGCAAAGTTTTCAAAAAAATTGGTGGAACTCTACAGTTAGTCTTTAATATATCTGTACTTCCTAAAAAATTTTGGGCCAAATTTTGGGACCTCGTGCGCAGCGAATTTTCGTACTTGGCTGAAATGACCCATAAGTATTGATGTTGTTAAACAATGTAATCATCACAAAAGAAGTAACAAACTAGTTTTGTGGCTCTTCGTTACTGAATAAACATTGTTGTTTAGAAAACTTTTCTACGCTCGCGAGCTCGAGATCTGGAGTTCAATTCTCACCTTTGGAAAAATTCCCGAAGACGAGAAAAAATAAAAAAAATGGAGAGGCTTCGAAAATAATTAAAATTACAGCTACATATTGCTATTTTTTCACGAGAATGAATCAAAATGATCGTTACTATTCGCACAAAGTAGGTACAATTTCATAAGTGGCATCTGCTTCCGAGATTTTTCAAAAAGTAGTTCACTCAACCGTTGGGGTGAGGCAGAGGGCGTTTCACGAGTTAAATGATATAGTAATTATTCGTAAATGACCGTTCGCAAATGAAGAATAGATAATTCCAGAGTCTGTGCACGGTATAGTACATTTCTGCCGAGGGGCCACTGTCCGCGAGGTCGAGAATTCTGCTTTATATTTTTTAGGAGTCTACTATTTTCTATTTTGCTATCTACAGTACAAAAAGTATATTCTTTGAATGTGGAAAAAATCAGGAAAAATAATAAAAACTGATTCTCGACGTCAAAGTGAATCTTTTCTGGCGGGTGAAGTTAACCACTCGCCTTTGGCTCAAACTGTTAATCCCATCCGCCATGAAAGATTGTCTTTGACGCTTAGCATTACAATGTACATTTAACTCTACAATTTACCACGCCAATACCCAAAAGCTGCTCCCAAAAGCTGCTTCGAGAGCAATTCGAGGGCCAGAGTGTAGCTGAGCGATAGAAATCCTTTGCACCTATGGTACGAATTGTATTTTTCGTCTCACGCACGCGCCAAGACGCCTTCGCGGAAACATTTTCGCGTCCGCGAAAAAAATCTTCGCATTGAATGTTGATACATTTTTCATTAAATTAAATGTTGTTTGTCTCATAACTGATTTTCTATGCGTGATTCGGAATCGATTAAAGTTCAAAAATATTGAAATCGACACGTTTCGTCTTTTTCGGGGTAAGGGAGGGCGAGTGGCAGCGCCACCTGATCGTCGGATCGGTAACTGCTTGGCGACCTTTAACTCTAGGAGCAACGTAGTGGACGCTACCTAAAGGTCGCCAGGGTTCCCTACTCGTGTCTCGGGACAGTCGGATGAGGAGCCACAAACTGACGCAAAGATGCGCGCGCACCCTGCCGATCATAAGCGTTTTTAAGCGCGCGGCGGCGAGGAGCATTTAAATAAAGCCGACGTTCAAATGCTCCTCACTGTCCTGTGATTTGATTGATAATGTAATATTTATCATTTTTATTATTATTATGATTAATTATTCTATTTTACTGTTATTGTTGTTGTTATTATTTATTTTTGTTATTGTCATTTAATTTATTATGGTGATTTAAAGGTTGATTAAAGTTTTTTTTTGTTTTTTCTGATCAGGGTAGGATAATGCATTTACGCACTCCTCGTTGGCATGTCTCTCATGACTACCTCCAAGGGCGTGTGGGACTCGGTCCTAAGACCCATACTCACTAAAAACCTAACCCTGAGGGCACTTCGTTGTACCCCGGACATTTTTGCGTTATTTGTCTTTCCACCCACGCTTTATCGGCGATCTAGCGACATTCAGCGTCGATAGATAACACATTAAATAGAACATTAGATAGAACATTTAATATTATATTTACATATAATAATGAAAATGTATATGTTTAAAGTGTTTTAATAATACTATAACTTATTTAATTTAATAACACTTTGATTTCGTCGGTAACTTGATCAAGCAAAATGTTTCCGTGTACACTTTGCGATAAATCGTTTACGGTGCGGAAAAACTTGTCGAGACATTTAAATACTTATGACGAGAACGAAACGATAATAACGTGTAATGATTGTGATTATACGACATCGCGACCGGACAATTTGTAAAGACACACATTAAAAATGCATTCTTCGTTGCATAAGTCGCTGATGATTTCTCGCATACTGTGCAATAGTTTTAAGTGTGGTTCCCGGCCTGAAATGCTTAAACATTACAAGTCGGACCACGGTGTTATTATATCTGCAAAAGAGTGTTTTAAGTTTGAAAATCAAGCGAAGTTCGAGGAATGGAAAACGAAGGTAGAAAAGGAAGACAGCAACCATTTTGTGCGACCAACAAAGCCGAGGACTCATGTTGACGGTAAGACAAAAGTTGAGTTAAGTTGTTTCCGCGACGGTTTTTTTAAATCTAAAAAGACGGATAATAAACGGTATGACAAACTTTTGGGCAGTAACAAAATCAATGGTTACTGTCTAGCTAGAATGAAGCTTACAACTTTTCCATCTGGTGAAGTATTTGTCGATTATTATAAAACGCATGTTGGGCATACAAGTGATTTGGGACGCTTGCGGTTGTCAAAGCTTGAAAGGGGCGACATTGCAAAACAAATTTCAATGAAGATTCCGTTTGATGCTATTTCAGAGAAAATAAGAAATTTTGTTGTAAATAATAAACTAAACCGCGCCGGTTTAATTAATACAAAAGATCTACATAATTTGGCCAGAGATTATCACATCCAAGCTGAAGGTTTCAGGCACCAAAACGATAGTACTAGTGTCTATTCTTGGGTACAAGAGATGCGAGAAAGTGACACTAATATGATCGTTTTCCATAAAGCACAGGGCTCGACATCCGACGAATTTCCTCACTTAAAAGAAGACGATTTTGTTTTAATTTTAATGAACGATACACAGCATGAAATGTTAGACAAATTTAGTACGCATGGTTTCAATTCGTATGGGTTTGAATTAACAACTTTGCTAATTTTGGACGAACTTAACCAAGGATTTCCATCTACGTTTATGTTTTCGAATCGCACGGATTGTGAAATGCTTAAAGTAATGCTAATGAATATTAAAAAAAATTGAGAAGAGCAATCAAAATTAACGTATTTATGTCCGACATGGCTGACGAATTTTACAATGCATGGATAGAGGTAATGGGGGTCCCAAATAACCGATTGTTTTGTTCGTGGCATGTCGATAGAGCATGGCGGAAAAATTTATCGCAAAATAAGGGGAACAAAGAAAAACAAGCCGAGGTATACAAAATACTTCGCACGCTAATGGATGAACGTGACGTTGATGGATTCACCAAAATGTTTCAGGAGGCCTTGACGATCTTGAAAGAAGACCCTAGCACTGCAGATTATGGCGAGTATTTTGACAAGGAATACTTTGGAAACGTGAAAAGTTAGTCTTATTGCTATCGTTTGAATTGTGGAATTAATATTAACATGCATTTAGAACGGATGCATGGTGTTATCAAACACATTTACCTGAAAGGAAACAAGCCAAAAAGACTTGACGTTGCAATACACGCTTTGATGCGTTTTTTGCGAGACAAGCTTTTTTACATTTTACAAGTATTGTATTTTAATTTGTGTTTATGGAAATAAAGGAAAGTAAGAAACAGGAAAATAACCTTACACATTTAGGCTATCCTAATGTCAGGATGACAAGGTTCGACCAATTTATTTCGCGGCCTGTCACGATACGCGTTTTGCTGCAAAAAGTGTGATTGTAATTCAAGCAAATTGTACTTTGCTTAAATTAATAATAGTATATTCGATCGCGAACATAAAAATTGCGTCAGCGTCACGAGACGGAGCAATACGGACTGAGAGGCACGATGAAAAAACAAAAGACAAAGTTTGAATACTTAGAAGAAATTCAAATCAAAAAATTCGAACATTTCATATTGTTTATTATTTCTTTATTTATTTATTTATTCATTTATTCATCTATCTACTTATTTATTTATCTATTTGTTCATTTAGAGCATTATTCAAATGCTCCTCGCCCCCGCGCGCTTAATAACGCTTATGTTCGGCAGGGTGCGCGCGCATCTTTGCGTCAGTTGTGGCTCCTAATCCGACTGTCCCGAGACACGAGTCGGTTCCCTTTTTGTCTACCAGGTTAGGGACGAGTGGACGAGCCTTCCTCGGGGACAAAACCGGATCTTTTGAAGTGATTACAAAGGAATACAGGTTTTCAGGTCTATAATCTTTTATTTGATTCTTGCTGTACACCGTTGCCGAAGCTTCGAAGCTTCGGAGCTTCTTCTTTACTGTGAAAGTCGCTCGAGTCTTATTTACATAAAACATTGGTTCGCTAGTGAGAAAGCAAGATGGCGGATGCTCATGCGCCATCTACCGGTCGTGACTCGAACGATTTTACTTTTTTTACATTTTAAGGTTATGTTTATCTGTCATGGAAGGTGGGCACGTGTCGAAATTATTATTATTACTAGTAAGATGCAGCGCCCCCTACGAGCGCGCGCTCCCGAAGTTTGATATTTAATTAGTTTACTGGTTATTTATTTTTACGCCCCGCCTCGACCGATTACAGACTTTATATTTGTTTTGATTATATTTGTTCTGATATTTCTTAGTTTCAAAATTTTCATGAAATAAACTCATACGTTATCCCAAAGTGGTTGACGACACAAACGCCCTCTGCTTAACCTAAAATCCTAAAATAGTGAGAGCCAACGGAAATTGCGTATCGATGTTTCTATTTCATTCTAAACTAAGGACGCATGATGTTCCGCACGTTTTCATTGGTTCAAGTAAACATGCAGAGAACTGTCATTTATACGGCGATTCTTGGCGTTTAACGACTTTGGGTCGTTAAATCCAACATTAGGGGGATACATTAGATAGACAATGAAGCGCGCCCGTCGTGTGCACCACCTTCAATTAACTCTGTGATATTTTATTTTTTGTTCTTTGCACAATTTTAGTATTTTTGATACTTCCACAAATTGATTTCGAATTACACGCGAACGATCCATTCTTAGAAAAAATCACCGGTGTGAAGTTAGCTGTTTACACATCCCACATCGTTTATTATTTGAATATTTTTATTTTCTGAACCTCTCGATAATTAATAATATATAGTTGCATGCATTGTTTATAAGAACAATTAAATTAGCTCAAGCTTATGCATGATTATAATTAACAAAATACAAATGAATAATTTCATATAAAAAATAAAATTTATTAAATTATTATTTTCACATTAATTACAGAATATTGCATGCGTTGTTGATAATATAACAATAAGGCCTAAGCACATGCATGTTTATTTATTTAAAAATAATATATATAAACAATTTGTTATGAACGATTAAATTTATGCAATTTTTTTCGATCAATTATAAAACATTGCATGCAATGTTAAGAATATGACAAATAGGCTAAATCATATGCATTTTTATTATTTGACGATGGAATATGAATGAATAATTTAATATAAATAAATAAATTCATGAAATTTTTTTTCAAATCGAAAATTGGTTCATTAGTATTGCATAACTTTAACAACAATAAATAATGAATAAAATGCATCTAATTTTCATGAACGAATGCATAAATATTTGCAATAAATAAACTGAAGTTGCAGTTTACACATAGCACATAATATGACAAGTAGGCTTAAGCATATGAATGTTAATTATTCAAGAATGAAATGTGAATGTAAATTTTGTTATTTATAAATAAATTTATAAAAAATTTTAAACGTATAATTTATCATAAAATATCACATGCATCATCAATGATATAATAAATGGACTTAAGCATGAACATGTTAAACTACTTCACGAATAATTCAATTTAATTCTACTAATATAATAATACTGAGAATTTGTTCGTTCGTTCGTTCGTTCGTCCGTCCGTCCGTCCGTCCGTCCGTCCGAAGCCAGGAAAGGAGAGTCAACAATACTGCGAATCAACTTGATGGTCAAAATTATAGTGTGCACATGGCGTCTGTTACAAAGTGGATAAGATCCAAATTTGTTTAACAAGTAAAGGTGATCAATTCCAAAAGGTGGATAAGAACGCGTGACTTTCCATTCTAGAAACTTCAAAAATCTCCTCTGGCAGCTCTCAATAGCTTTAATATACTTGATGCTCTGTGGCTGCCACAGGACATCACAATATTCAAGCTTGGTTCGCACATAAGTATCAAATAGCAATTTCAAAGTGTCAATTGATTCGAAATTACGACCAATTCTAATAATGTAACCTAATGTTTTGCTTGCTGAGCTGACAAGGTTGTCGATGTGTGATCTAAATGTGAGCTGCCTGTCAAAAGTAATACCAAGGTCAAGCTTTGTAGTTACACGATTTAAAGTAACGCCATTAATCATATAATCGTAAGATATAAAACTTGATTCAAAAAAAGACATAACATTACATTTATCTGGATTTAATTGTAGCTTGTTAATCTGACACCACGGAGCAAAACAATCCAAGTTCCGTTGCAAGTTGTTACAATCAAGTACACTATCAATCGGCAGAAACAATTTCATATCATCGGCGTACATCAATATGTGGCAGGTAAGACATTGCTCGACGTCGTTTGTTGATATTGCAAAAAGAAGAGGCCCAAGGTTGGAGCCTTGTGGGACCCCAGAGGTTGGTATGAAGGGTCAAGAATTATAGCCGGCATAGTGAATTATATTAACTCTATCAGAAAGATAGGAATTTATAAGAGCTAAGATGTTGTCAGAAAGGTCCAAAAGGGACAGTTTTTGAAGTATGATTGAATGATCCAACTTGTCAAATGCCTTAGAAAAGTCTGTGAAAATGACGTCAACTTGTTTATAAGTGACAAGAGCAATATGAAGTAATTGAATAAAGGTTAAAAGGTTGGACATAGTTGACCTGCCTTTAATAAAACCGTGCTGATTGGTAGATAGTACAGGTTGAAACGCTGCAAAGATAATCTCATACAAGTTCTTTTCAGAGACCTTAGAAAAATTGGATAAAATAACAATAGGTCAGTAGCTGCTAATATCATTCTTCGCTCCCTTTTCATAAACTGGACAGATCTTGGTCAGTTTCCAAGCGGTTGGAAATATGCCTGTTCGCATGGAAGCAGAGCAAATGATTGAGATAGGATATGCCACACTAGAGTGACAATAGGAGATGAGATTGGATGGAACAAGATCTAACCCAGATGTTAATTTGTTTGAAAGTTTTTAGCTATTTTATCAATTGAGGAAACGTTGATGTTATAATTATTACCAAAAAAATCAAACCGTTGAACTGAAGCAGCCGGGGTTAGATAAACTACAGCAGGGTAAACAGAGGCAAAGTGCGAGGCAAATGCATTAACAATTACGGATGGATCAGAAGTTAAGAGATCGTTACAGATGATTGATGTCGGAATACTACTGGCTTTGTTTTTAATATTAACA
Source organism: Telenomus remus (assembly GCA_020615435.1). Taxonomy (NCBI): domain Eukaryota; kingdom Metazoa; phylum Arthropoda; class Insecta; order Hymenoptera; family Scelionidae; genus Telenomus; species Telenomus remus. Next base: position 6,723,309 of record CM036336.1, read on the forward strand.
TATGACCAAAAAGATGTTGGGTTCTGAATGACGTTGGACTCAAGTGAGTCAAAATAATCGGAGTGGTCTCTTTTGATCAATGATTTGATAGATAGCCTAAGCGATTTTATATCATCCGAATAGCAGGGCAAGTTTGTTTGTTTGAACTCTTTACGCAGTTTTTCTTTCAATTTAATAGCAGAGATTGTCTCAGATAAATACCATGCTGGGAAATGTTTGCTGTAAGATTTAATAATTGAGTTGAGAATGGAGTAAAATTGATCACACATTACATTTACATCCGCATACTGATGAAGTATGTTCCAATCGGTTTGACTCAGGGCCGTGTTGATACTCGACAGATCAGCTCTACGAAAATTTAGGCTGATTGAATCAGAGCTAGGAGATATAATAGGAGGTTGAAGGGTGAAAGAGCACAGCAGGCGCAAGGGCGGATGCGGAGGATCAAGTTTAAATAGATAGTTGGATTCAAGTGAGACACCAGTTGGTGAATGTGCAAACACTAAGTCCAATAATCTGTTGTTTGAGTTCACGATTTGATTATATTGATAAAGACTAAAAAAGTTACAAAAGTTTGTAAGAGACAAAGATTTGTCATCGGCGACATTATTAACGGTAAAATCAAAAAAACCCGGCGCGTTGAAGTCGCCAACAATAAGCAAATTAAGGTTTTAGAGTTTATCACAGAGAGTTAGTTCATTCATGAAATTTTCATATCTACTTTGATGTAACTGGGGAGGTATATAAATTGCTAAAATAGTAAAATGATAAGTATAAAAGGTTACGTTAACTCCCAGTAGTTCAATTTCAGGAAACTCAATGACAAAAGACTCCCCCACCAATTTTTGTACCAATCCGATCTGTGCGATAGAGATCAAAAAGAGAAGTATCGATGACCTCGTGTGAGTGAGTGGTCGGTTTCAGTCAGGTTGCGGGGAGAATGATGGCATCGAACTCTGAAAGGTCACTGATGTGGAGAGTAGACAGCTTGTTGTTAAGGCTCCTTACATTTTGGTAGTAGGCGACGAAATCTGCATTGCTTGTGGTTGAGCCTGCGATGTTGTTTGACTGAGTGGCTTGGGAATTTTCTGCAAGGTTGGTATGGATCCTTTGTAGACAATTTTCATGTCTGTTTTGCCTTTGGCTTTCATCTCCTCCAGCTGTTGGCGTAACGACTGATACAGGGTTACCTGCATGGGAGTGCGGTCTCGGGAGACGGAGGCTGTAGCTAGTCGAGGAAAATTGTTTGCATCTTTCTTGCATTCCCAAAACTTGTCGATGAACTGCGTAGCCTGGGTCTGGTTATTAAAATAAGTCGATAAACTCATTTTAGAATCGAAAATCGATTCTTTTTATTATTGATTGAATTGCATGAACTTAAACTTCAATAAATTATGAAAGTTGATAAACAAATGCATGATTGTTTATGAATAAATGCACGTCGGTGCGCAATAAATAGATAGAACGATGAAGGAATAAAAGAGTGTTAACAATAGGAGTGCATATCATCCATTTTAAAAAACTCACCGACTGCTCTGTAATAAATAAATAAATATAATAATATTGATATTCATTGTTGATGATATTAATAAAATAGGCTCAGAAATGTGCATTGTTTATCCATTCTTAAAAAAAGTCACTGTCTGAAGTTGCAAATTACACATACCATCGTTTATTCTAGCGTTCACTGGCATAAAGTAGTTGCTGACACGTCACTCGTGTTTTACTTTAAATATTCATTCTTCATATCATTCTTTTCATTACTTTCTCATTATCGTTTCTCAAATTCCATAATTAATTAAAAAATTATTATAATAAATCATCAACAATTCACAGTTAATCAGATTTAATACGCTATCTAATAATAAATTTAAAGCTTGAAAAATAACGTAAAATGCATTATCAAGCGGAATATCGATCTGGTTAGATTGCGCGCAATCATTAAATTCCGAATATGAGCAAATCCAAAATTACCATCTACTTAGCGGTTTAAAAAAATAAAAATTTATGGTCATTAGGCACACTCTTAGGATTTCTTTCTTAGGTTCGAGGTGTCAAAACAAGATAAAAAAATGGTGCAGCCCACCTTGAAACACTTGGCGACATACTTTTTTAATTAAGAAAGAAGAAAATAAAAAATGAAAAAAGTTTGAGTTTGTGAGACCCCCATTTTTTATTGCAGATTCGGATTCTTCATAAAAAAATGAAAAGATTTTATTCTTATATTTTTTTTGTTTTGCACGATAGATAGCGCTGTAAGTGCAAGAGAACGATTTTCATTAATTATTTATTTCCTAAGATTACAGCGACGTCTATCCTAAGAAACAAGAAAATGATAAGAATAAAATCGTTTTATTTTTTTAATAAGGTACTAAATTCTGTAATAAAAAATAGGGGTTCAAAAAACTCTCATTTTTTTAATTTTTTATGGTTCCACCCTTAATCCGGACAGGGAGGGAGGGGTGAAGGTCGAGTTTGATTTGATTGTATAAAGTTTGAAAAAGTATTAGAAAAAGTATTAGAAAAAATATTTTGTGCAAGGTGTTATTTTTTATTCACTCAAATTTCTTTGTCATAGTACTAAAATTGAGACACAGAAATATTTTGATACTTCGTTTTCGGTATTTGAATGACTTTGGTAGAACGTACAACACCCCATAATCGATGAAAAACGTGAAATTTGAAAGAAACCACATTTTGAGTTACTTTTTACATGCTTTTTTGTTGCTTCTTTGGCAAAAATCACTATAACTTAATTCAATTTTAAAAGTTGTGCAAAAACATTGATGCGTGTACGCATCAATGGCAAGAAATCGATTAAACAAACAAACTATAAAATGAAATCACTGAATTATTTAGAATATATACAATAACAGTGATCGGAATTTACAATGTTTAGAAAAGAGGTACATCTTCTTACATTGCTCTACATCATGTTTTTCATTCACTGATTTATAAAGTAGATATAAACAACAATTTGCAACATTTGTAGAGCATTGTACAAAAACGCACTTTTTTGAAATGATTATACAAACAAACTATAAAATGAAATCACCGAATTTTCAAAAATATATACAATAACAGCGATTACAATTTACAATTTTTGAAAAATTAAACATTTTTCCACATGAAACATTTTTCCACAAAATAAAAAACTATAAAATGAAATCGAATACTCAAAAATATATACAATAACAGTGATTAAAATTTACAATTTTTGGAAAATGAAACATTTTTCCACATTGCTTTACATCATGTTTTACATTCACTGATTTATTAAGTAGGTGTAAACAACAATGAAAAGCATTGTAGAAAGATGCAATTTTTTAAAATGATTAAACAAACAAAATATAAAATAACAATGAAGTAAACGTAATACAACAATGTGGATCATTGTAAAAAGATGCACTTTTTTGATTAAAAAAACAAACTATGAAATGAAACCAAATACTTTGATATAAAAATGATATAGAAATGACAAACAAAATATAAATTAAAGATAAGTGAAGCAAATAACAACAGACTGCTGCTGACTGTTGTATTGGCGACGTCATTCGCATGAAGTCACCTTTTTCAATTGAATTATCTCGTTAAGATAAATCGCGTTTTCGTTCCATGCGTAAATGGTGACTTCCACCTTATCGTTATTACATAACGAAAACTTAAAAAGATCCAAGGGTTCTTTGGTGACTTTTTTGTTTCGTTTTTCAATAGGACAAATTTCTTTGACGTATCCACAAATAGAACTGAAATCATATGTTGCTATATAAAATAAATATATTACAATTTAATACGGTATAATGTAGTTGTACTGAATATAATATAACGCGGTCAACAATAAAGTCATTGTGGGATAAACTTACATGAAAGAATCGTTTATACGTATTTTGTTTATGGTAGTTGAGGGTATAAACGTAAAATCTATTTTTCTGGTTTTCTCAAGTTTAGAAGTACTCGTTTCGACGTTGTTTGATTTTCTTTACGACATTTTCAATCAAGTATGAAGTATAATTATTTAAATTTGAAATAATATATATAATATCTATAATTATTTATCACTATCGTATTTACAAAAAATGATTTGCGATACAATTTATTGGTTGTACAAATACTTAAATGATTAAATAAACAATAAAAGATAAAAAAATATAAATAAAGTTTGCATGAAAGTTTAAAAATTTGCATCATACAATATTTCAAAATTCCAAATATAACATTTATTTATCTGAGGATTCGAACCCGCATAATAAAAAACAATGAAGATTGCAGATGAGCATACTAATAAGGAAAAAAAACAAAAAAATGCAGATGAGGCTAATAGATTCAGCAATGTTTAACAACAATACTAATGTTTAATTTGTTATTTGTTAACATACGAAATTGCGATGAAACAATAAAAAATAAATTTGCATCGTAATATAACATAAAGTTCGGAATATAAAATTCGTTTATCTAGGGATTCGCACCCACATAAATAAAGCCGATAACTTTACATGACAATATCATTTAGGGTTCGAAAAATAAAATTCATTTACGTGAAGATTTGAACCCGTACAATAAACCAATAAATTTTGCAAATACGGGTAACATTTTTTAATATAAAAAAGATTTCACAATTAAAAACAATCAAACAATTAAACATTGCAAAGCCTGCTAATGTAATTAAATAACCAAAATTGCGATGAAAAAATAAAGCATAAATTTGCATGAAAAATAAGATTACAATTAGAATTAATTATAATTATTGCGATGAAACAATAATAAAAAAATTTGCATCATACAATAATATAAAATTCCAAATATAACATTAATTTATCTGGAGATTCGAACACGCATAATAAAAAACAATAAAGATTGTAGATGAGAATATTATATTTTTTTATTATAAACATGATATCGAACCCGTACACTAAAAATATAAAACATTTCCAACTATGGCAATGTTTAATAATTTAAAGTAAAACATTGCATGTGAAACAATAAAAAATAAATTTGCATCTAATATAACTTTGAGTTCAAAATATAAAATTGATTTATCTGGGGATTCGAACCCACAAAAATAAACCTGATAAATTTGCATGACAAAATCATTTAAATTTCGAAAAATAAGATTCACTTATGTGGAGATTTGAACCCACATAATAAAACAATAAATTTTGCAAATACGGCTAATAAATTTTTTTTTTGAATATAAATAAAATTTCACAATTAAAAACAGTCAAACAATTAAACGTCGCAAAACCTGCTAACGATTGCGGCTAATAAATTATGTATTTAACAACTATGCTAATGTTTAATAATTTGAACATAGAAAATAGCACTGAAACAATAAAGAATAAATTTACAACGTAATATAATTTAAAGTTCAAAATATAAAATTAATTTATCTGGGGATTGGAACCCGAATAAATAAAGCCGAAAACTTTCAATAAAAATATCTTTTATCACATATTCATTTATGTGGGGATTGGAACCTGCATGATAAAACATTTAAAACATTGCGGAGCCTGCTAATGTTTAATAATTTGAACATACCAAATTACAATGAAACAATAAAGAAAAACATTTGCATTGTAATACAATTAATTTATCTGAGAATTCGACCCCGCATAATACAAAACAATAAGCATGAACTTTACAATTTCAAAACACAATTATCTATTATATTTCGAAAACATTATTCAATTTGTATCCCCTACGATCAAAATATTGAACATTACGAACTACGCTAATGTTTAATATTTTGAACATACGAAATTGCGATGTAACAATAAAAAATGAATTTGCAACGTAATTCGAAATATAAAATTAATTAATCTGACGATTCGAAAACGTATAATAAAAACTAAAAAAAAAACAAACATTGCAGATGAGGCTAACAGATTTGGTAATGTTTAACAACTATGAAGATGTTTACTAATTTAAACATAAAAACTTGCAATGAACCAATAAAAAATAAATTTGCATCGTAATATAATTTAAAGTTAAAACTAAACAAATTAATTTATATGGGGATTCGAACACGATAAGAATAACATTGCAAATGAGGCTAATAAATTTTTTTGAATATTAACGAAATTTTATACTCAAAAACATTCACAATATTAAACATTGCAAATTCTGCTAATGTTTAATAAATTAAATATCAGAAATTGCGAAAAACAATAAAGCAGTAATTAACATGAACAATAAAATTTATTTATGTAGGGATTTGAACCCACATAATAAAACGGGAAAATTTTGCAAATGCGACTAATAGATTGTGTGCTGGACAACGTACTATGCGAATGTTTAATAATTTAAACATAAAGAATTACAATGAAATAATAAAAAATAAATTCATATCGTAATATAATTAAAATTTTAAAATATAAAATTGATTTTTCGGCCGGGACCTGAATGAACACCGTCTAAATAAAAGAATCTTACATTGTCAAATTGTAACGAGCACTGTCGTAACGGATATAATCCAAAATGACAGTGCTGTACTGAACGACTGCCGTTCAAATGATTACCGTATAGAATGAGCACCTAGAAATAACAATGCCAAAAACGTCTCAGGTCGTATGAGCAGTCGTTATTGACAAATATTTTTTTTCAAAATCAGCTAGACTGATTCATAATGGACCCATTCATGGAAAAAACTTTGTGCCAACTTTGTGCTAGCTGTGTAAAATAATTGTTTATTTTTGCGTTGAAAAAAAAATCAAATTCTTTCCATGAATGGGTCATGGGAACGCGCGGAACGGACGGTTCCGGGGTTTCAAACTTTGGCTACGTTTAAATGATCGGCGCGTCTGTTTCGTATCCGTGCACACAACTGTACGGAAGAGCCAGCATTACAAAAAGTGTAGCACTTGCAGTCTACCGATGCTGGCCACATTGGTAAGCGCACAGTCCGACACCCTGAGATTTTGAGCGTCGCGGGTTCGATTCTCGCTCGACATCCCGTGCAACGGAAGTGAAGCCGCGACTGGTTGAATTTTTTTTTGAACATTTTTTCAATGCAAAATCTGCATAATTTTATATTTATTATGCACATTTTATGTTTTTCTTGATTACTATTAACTTTTTTAAACGCGTCACATTCTCCGTAACTTTCTGAGACTTTCCGGCACGAGTATTCCGGGACTTTCCGGCACTTACATTGCACAACTCCGGGTATTTCCGGGACTTTTTATCCGGAATCTCCCGGAGTGTTTCCCTCGGGTTGTTTCCCGAAACTAAAAAAACTGCTGATATAAGAAAATTGCGATTTGAAAGAAAAAATATATCTTACACACAATATTTTGTTAATAGCTCAGCCTAGATAAAATGAATACGAAAATCTTAGTTACGAATATTTGGTTATTAATTGTTTTATTTTCTAAACTACATGTCTAATGAGATAACAAAATCAATCGTCGGCCCAATTTTTCTTCTGTAAGTTTCCTCAGTCAATATATATTTTCACAAGTTTCATCGTTTATTTTATATTTAAGCATTTATGATTAAATAATGTAATGACTCAAATATAAGATATATTCTTATGTTCTAGTAGGACAGCTTTGCATAAATCTGCTTGAATTTTGCTTTTTTCACTAATTTTGATAAGCTCAAAAATAGATAAAAAATAGAATAAAATGTTTTAAAAACTTTATTTTTTCTTAACTGTTTGTCTTGTATGTTACTAGGCCGCGAAGAGTTTCCACGGAGACTCTTTGCGCGCGACTTGAGACAATAAATATTTTTCATAACACGTGCATCAAAAACGGCCAACTTCTCCCTGATTTGTCGGGAGAGAAACACTGTTTTATTCCCAAGACGCGGTTCATTCCCTGTTACCATGGTAACAACCATAATAACAGGGAATAAACCGCACCTTGGGAATAAAACAGTGTTTCCGTCCCGACAAATCGGAGAGGTTAGCCGTCTTTGATGAACTTGTTATGAAAAGATATATATGCCACATGGGAGATACAAGCGTTTAAACCTCGGGAGAAGTGACCAGCACTCGACTACACCCGCGGAATAAACGCTTGTTTCTCTCCCTTGTAGCGTGACATACTAATAAGCAACGTGTACGACAAAGAACAGCTATTCGCGCGGCAGACCGAGGCTCAACGCCTCGGTAGGAGCGAGTCCCGGCGTTCCGCACGAAGCTGTTCTTTTCGTACATGTTGCTTAATATACTATGAATCATTCATAAACAGTGAAAAATACGGCCTTTTTCAGCATGCTGATCAAGTTGTCTGACTTGGCCATATCAGCCCCCTTAGTACAAGATCTCTCATACTGTGAGATTGCGCGATAAATTTATAATAACTATTAATCTTACTGTATATTTGTTTTCTGCAAATTACGTTACGCAAATAAAGACATAGTCAATTCAAAATTGTATGATTAATTTTGCCTCATTGATAATTCAGTTACACCAGGCGAAGCCGAGTGCAATAACGTATGTGAACAAAGCCTACTTGCCCTCACTTCTATTCCTAGGGTGAAAAGTAAAAAATTTCTGCGCACGATTGTCAAATTATTTGTATAATCACAAAAATGATTTAAAACGAATAGGATGAAATAATAGTAAACTGGTTTTCTCAAGTTGAGTACGCTATTTATTCTTACGAAAGAAGAAAAAGTAGTAATTAAGTCCTTGAAACATTTTATTCTTTGTCTTATTCGTTTTTAAACTCTACTATTCCTATTATGAATGTAAAATGCGACACAAGAAAAAAATACTTGTAAAAGAGAAAACGTTTAGAATAAATTAAAGTTTTTAAAACATTCTATTTTATTTTTTATCTATTTTTAAGCTTATTGAAATTAGTGAAAAAAGCAGAATTCAAGCAGATTTATGCAAAGCTGTCCTACTAGAACATAAGAATATATCTTATATTCTAGTGTTAAATATTGCGTTGAATATTTACCTTGTTGCTTGCTTAATTTTACAAAAAGAACAAACGTCAAATTTCAATTGTTACAAAAGTGGACTGTATTTTATTCGGGTTCAGCGAGGTTTCGAGAAAAAAGCCAAGGGACAACGAATATTGTGATCTAAATCAAACTATTTATTTCGAACGACAAAACGAGCATTTTATTTTGTACAATACTTTGCCGCGCGATCACTCAAAATTCAAAAAGGAACAAAAAATGGCGTCTTTGCCTCAATAAAAACACAAATTCAAAAGAAAAAAAAACAATTCGGAGGCGCTTTGCTGACGAACCTTCTTAGCGGCGTGGCTCGACGTGGTTAGGTGACTAATCGGCACTCAGCGGTGCTAAAGTCGCGAGTGCTTTGCAGCACTCGGTGTCAAATTGCTCCGCGGCAAGTTTTCATTCCGTCGATTCTCCGCTAAGCGTTTTTAGGGCGTGAGGGGACCTTTCCGTTCGTCATAGTTAGGAAGGTTTTGGAGATTTTGTGTTTTTGAAACAGTGTCTTGAGCAGAACTGCCGTTGCGTACGCCAGAACGAGCGCTTGCACCGGTCTCGCTCGGTTCTCTCGTCGCGCTCGGTGGGTGGCGCTTGGGGCAACGGCGCCAATATTTGAAATGCACGACAGACGTGCAAAAATGCATGTCATACGTATGCGCATATTTAACACCGCCCCCTTTGAACGCTCTCCTTGCGTTCAATGTTGCTGTTGCTGGTCCGGGGAGTCTGGAGGTGGAGGTCGCAGACGGGTATCGGCATCTGGAGCTCGCATCACCACTACTTTGGAGCGAACTTGCGGCGTTGTCTCCTCGGAGTTGTCATCGTCACTCACCATGTTCTCTGAGGCACAAATCAAGCAATTTGCTGGGTGAGGGCGATGATCAATGCACACTGCGTCTGGTTCACGAGGGATGACGTGAATGGTTTCGGCGACTGGGGTACCTTTTCTAGACCCAATCGCAAGTTTTCCCTCGCGGATAAATGAGCGCCAGGTTCCAACATTCTTGGCTCTCAGGGCGTGTAGCTTCTGTGGGGGGATTTGCACTGTGAAGTAGCGATCCTTCATTAGCGGGTGTTCTGGTGCAAGTGTGATTGAGAGCACTGATGGTTGATGAGCAATTCGACAAAGGACCCAGGGCATGTTCAAGTCGATGTCCGGGCCCGGCGGGTTGATTCCAATCCTTCCACTGGGTTCACGGCGCAGCTTCTGGGGTCGACTTTTGGTCAACTTCTTGCGAGGGTCTGCCTGTGAACCTGCAGGCTGCTCTTCGCGCAGAAGGCGCGGTGGTATGGCGTGGTAAATCGCCAGCTGGGGGCGAAACTTTGTACGTGGCAGTGGTGGCGGGCTGCGCGCAGACAAACGCTGACGCCATCTCCTGAACTTTTCGTCGTCTGCTTCGTCGTCCGGGCTGTCGGGTAGTGCACCTTGCTGCTTCCTTTTCCACTACTCGACATTGATGTTGAGCCAGTTTGCCACGTAGTTTTGGTTCAGCACTTCTTGTCTCTTCCATTTTCCCTCCTCCTCGTAAAGAGAACCGCCCGGCTAGAGCTCTAGCAAGTCGGACGAGTTGGCCACCTGCAAGCATGATCTACAATCAGTTTGAGGCTGAGACTTGGTTTCAGGAGAAGGTGCAAAGGCGGAGAGAGGTGAAACAGGTGTGATTTGTGTTCGTAATGTATTTTATTGTTGACAAGATTGTACAGTGAATACTGAAAGGAACATTTGACAAAGCGTTTGAGTGTTTAAGCTTGAGAGGGAGCAATTGCATGCTCTTGCTGGTGCACAGGAAGCTTGGTCTGATATACTCTGACTTTGCGGTGCGGAGTCGAACTACCCTTTCGAGGCCGTCGCGTCCAGGGAATACTTCGAGGACTCGGGCAAGTGGCCAGTAGCATGGTCGGCGATCGTCGTCTTGCATCAACACCATGTCTTCGACTTTGATCTCCTCCTCCTGGTCCACCCACTTGTTCCTGCTTCGCAAATTCTGAATGTTGTGACGTGACAACTTGCGCAAGGTCACGAGACTCTTCGCCAATCGTTATAGTTCTCGGTTTTGATATCGGCAGCTACACGAACTTTAAAGAAAATAGAAAAATTTTACTCCAAAAAGGTCTAGGATCGCCAGGTGGCCTCGACATCCAAACTCCACGCAGCAAGATTCACCAAGCCTCTTGCACTACGGGCGTGTCTTTCCACTAAACCAAAAAAAAACTAAACTCAAAAACTCAAAACTCAAAACTCAAAAACTCAAAAACCACGCAGAAAGGATCATACAGTCACTTTCACTGCGCTTGCATTACTTTCTATTCATTCCCCAAAATCTATAACAAGATGTTAATGGCGTTATCGAAACTTAATGAAAAACTACCGGTTGAAGCGGACAAACTAAAAACTAAACTTAATTGGTCCTGAACGGAGTTCTGACAATCAAAAGGCAGGCAAGGATCCCACTGAACGCTAAACGGACAAAATCAGAACCCAAAATTAAGCGGATTTACGGTTCATTGACCTTGCACACAAAAATAAATTACTCAAACACTAAATGACTCGTACAAAATTGATCAGATTTTATTACAGTCAGAAAACAGGTCAATAGTCGGAAATGCTATAATCTGAGAGGTTTGCGATAATTCGGTAATCAAAAATTCAAAATCTTCCCAAAGTCTACAATTTCTCAAAAACAATAGTCAAAACGTAACATTAATTCAGTGTCAAAGCGATAACTAAAACTAAACCTTGCTAGGACTCGGACCACGAGTCAACGACCCAGCAAGTAGTATCTCAAAGTGAATTTACGTTACTTTACTTTAATTCAGAAACTTTCATACCCAAACAAAAAAGAACAAACTCACAAAATCAAAAGCAGTAAAACTCAAAATAGGCCCTGAATCTTGGATCGGCCAACGGAGGTTCGCACGATAGTTCGGTAGACGGAAGGTGTCCGGCCTCGGGAGGTCCCTCTAGCAAAGTCGAATACGTCCGCACAGGTTGCTGGTCGAATTCAGAGAGCGAAATTGATTCATGCGAAATTTCGAAAACGGTAGCTCATATCAAAATCAGCGCGCGCACCCCTTCTTCCTCTTTCCGCTCTCGCACCAACGAAGTCAAGCCAGTGTAGTGGCGCCAGATTTGAATTGAGTAGTTGTTTCGACTGGTGGTAGATCTCCCATCAGGTTGTTCTCGCTGATGTTCCAATTGTTTACCCTTGGCTTCGAAGTCTCTATCCTGGCTAGCATTTATTCCTTCCTGGAGCTCCCATTTAATCATTTGTACATCTATGACAATAGGCTATATGGCTCGGTGATGGTTTGAAACAAGGACAGCTGGTTACGGGACAGGCCACTCGGGAACACTTCTAAGCTCGTCGTAGACACACGTTTCACTCTAATCAAGTAGGCAGAGATCGGCCAATCCGGGGAGTACATCCCTTGACTTGGAGAACGACTCATTCCAATAAACTCTTGGTACAGCACGATAGCGACAGCGGCAACTTGATGTCCACGCTACCCGGCGGCCTCCAGGCTATGCACTGGTATTTGTAGTGTTCAGGGTGTACTTTGATTTGACGAAACATCTTGCTGACATCGGCGGTGTAGACAAACTAGTGACGACGCCAGTTGGTCAGTACATCTGCGACCTCGTTTTGCAACTTTGGCCCCTTGCAGAGCAAGTCGTTCAATTTGACGCCAGTGTCGGTTTCGCTTGAGACGTTGTAGACTACCCTGGTTGCAGTCGTGCGACTGTCGGTTCGTATAACTGAGTGATGTGGAAAAAAAACATGATTCTCGCTTTGAAGTTCCTTTGCAGGTATTTCTTCCATGTGGTCTAGGTCGAGGTACTCCTGGAGGTTGCTGTCGTATGACTCCCGAGCCTCGGGGTTTCTGTTCAGTTTTGCTTTGACTCTTTTCCATTGAGCTACTGCGATGTGTTTTGAGCTGCCGAGGCTCTGTTTTGCTTCTTCTGATTTGGATGGAAGTTGAACTATGAATCCTCCAGACTCGTCTCTCGTGGTGGTCTGACAAGATTCGTTCACAAAGTTTGTCTTCTTCGGTGAGAGGAGGTTTCGCTGGGGATTCCTCTATCTCCCAAAAACGTTGTAGCACGGATGGAAGTTCGTCGGTGGCGTGCTGTGCGGTGACACATATTTGACTAGTGTTCATCTCCACGGGTCCAGATATAACCCAGCCAAAGCAAGTGTTTTGAGCCAGCACTTGTGTACCTTCCAACGTCCTCAATCCCGGCCGCAATACGTTTGTGAGAGCATCAGCACCTAATAGTAGTTCGACTCGTCCCCTCCGGGGTTCGAGATCGGCGAGTGCCAGATCTTTGACAAGATGACTCATTGTATTTGGTAAATTACTCGGTGTGTAGGCGCTGATACTGCTGAGTACGTACGCTTGCACTTCAAACTGGACTTGCTGTTTCTCATCGGACACCGTAAACTTTGTCCAATGTTTTGGCGAGCTCGTTGGAGTGCCAGCTCGACCGCTAATAGTGACGTCAATCCTTCTCCGCGGCAAGCGCAAGGCTTGCGCTAAGTTTTCGCTCACAAACGAAGACTGCGCCCCGCCGTCGAGAAGCGCTCTGCCTCTGAGCGATCTTCCCTTGTCGTTCGTCAAACGCACCTAGGCCGTGGCTAGAAGCACGTCTGACTTCGGAGGCACCACGTGAGTGCCTATAATTAGGTTGTCAGTTTTTTCTTTTGTATCCATGCTTGTAGCCGCGTTCAAGGTTGACTGAGCTGATTTCGTTTCGCTTTAAGATCCTGAGTTGTCATTTTTGCGGTCGTTGCGTTTAAAGTTAGCTTGATGAAGACGGGTGTGGTGTCGCTGTCCGCACTTCCGACAGCCTGTCTCACATTTGCAGATTTTGCTTTCGTGGTTGCGGCCTAGACAGTTAGCGCACAACTTCCTCTCCTTGCGCGCTTTCTGTCTGGTACGCTTAGTTTGCGAAATTGTTCGCATTGATGAATGCTGTGACCTTGACTGCAATAGTAGCACGTTCGTTGTTGATTTGACTGTTGAACTGCTGCGTTGTGTACAGTCTTCGTTTTGTTTTGTTGAGTCTTCTCCGGCTTCGCTCCCACGGCTTCAAGCACGTGGATTTGTTCGTCCAGAAATTTGTGGACTTCTGGCAGAGTTGGATATTCCTCTTCCTTAGCTCGTAGACGCTCCCAGTCTTTCCTTAGTTCACCACCAAGTCGGTCGATCATGTCAGCAAGGAGGTAGTCGCCTCCGTTAGCAAACTCCGGTCGAGCAACCGTTATAGAGTCGATGGAAACTTGCAAAGTATTTCGCATCTGTCTGAGTAAGGCTAAAGTGGGCTGCTGAATGACTGGAAGGGCCTTGAGTTTCCGTATATGATGCCAAATAAGTATTTTGACCTTGTCATAGCGTCCCTTAAGTGTCTCCTAGGCGATGGCGTAGTTGTCATCAGTTATCTTCAAGGGACCGACGAGATCTGCTGCGTCGCCTTTGAGATAGGTCTTAAAGTGTTGTATTTTCATGGCTGGCGTAAGCGTTTCGTTTTTGTCCACCATGCCGGTGAAAAGGTCGTGGAAGTTAGGCCAGTCGTCGTAGTTGCCATCAAAGGGCGTGATTTCGAGTTTCGGTAGCCGAAGAGACAAGCTTGTTAAAGATTGGTTGAAGGATCGCTCGTGTGCAGTTCAATGTTGCAGTGAGGAAGCGTGTATCGAGCACTCTTCCGTTTCTTTGGTCAATTCGTCGATGCGCCGCTCTAGTCGTTTGTGGACATCTAAAAATGCCTCCTTGATAGTGATCCATTGGTTTGTCGTGAAATAGTTGTCGGTTTGTTAATGTTCCGCTGTGGAGATGCTCAAAAGTTCAGTGAGCATGTCACTGGCTCGTTCGTATTCACTGGTGATTTGATTGGATCGTCGGATGACTGAGTCTAGCGCCATCTCGTTGATCTTTTCGGGTTGCAGTTCAAGAGAGTGCCTGGTTGCATCTGTACTGCTTTCCTTCAACCTGGTGATTAAGGCCAGTGCCTTTGTGCTGAGTTTGTTTTTGGTCATGTTGCTGATGAAACACTTACAATGTCGTGCAGCGTTGCAAGTGCGTTAATAGGTTGTAGCTTGTGCAAGCTAGTTGTCTTTGGAGAGACGTTGGCAGCCTGTGCAGGCGCTGTGATGGCTTGGAACGCTGACTCGGTTGCCCTAGTGTCGTCCCAAAGCTGTGTGTCGTTTACCTATTGACTTTGCAGTACAATGGTACACTGATAGAGTTCACTTCGCATTTAAATCGCGAAGAAGTTTGCTTCGATAAACGTTCAGCGACGTTTGATACGTTTGAAAACAGTTCGTTGCTCGTTAAAAGTAAAAAAGTTTCAACATTTTCACTCTTGATTTTGATCACTCAATTCCGATTGAATGTAATTTAATTCAAATTTTATTTGGCTCAAAATGACTTTATTTTTGCCTTGTTTTTATGTTTTTTTTTGCTTTTGAGATAATGGAATTGAGAAATGTAAACATTGGCTTTGTTTATTTTTTTTTGCTTGAGTTCTGCTCAAAAATGCGACTTAAGTTCTTATGTGATTTTACTTTTATTTCTATTGTTTATGTTTTTTCAACAAATTTTGCTCACTTTCTATTGTTTATAATTTTAAACTCGACCTCGCTGTAATCCGGCTCGAGGGACTGTTAAATATTGCGTTGAATATTAACCTTGGTGCTTGCTTAATTTAGAAAAAGAACAAACGCCAAATTTCAATTGTTACAAAAGTGGACTGTATTTTATTCGGGTTCAGCGAGGTTTCGAGAAAAAAGCCAAGGGAAAACGAATATTGTGATCAAAATCAAACTATTTATTTCGAACGACAAAACGAGCATTTTATTTTGTACAATACTTTGCCGCGCGATCACTCAAAATTCAAAAAGGAACAAAAAATGGCGTCTTTGCCTCAATAAAAACACAAATTCAAAAGAAAAAAACAATTCGGAGGCGCTTTGCTGACGAACCTCCTTAGCGGCGTGGCTCGACGTGGTTAGGTGACTAATCGGCACTCAGCGGTGCTAAAGTCGCGAGTGCTTTGCAGCACTCGGTGTCAAATTGCTCCGCGGCAAGTTTTCATTCCGTCGATTCTCCGCTAAGCGTTTTTAGGGCGTGAGGGGACCTTTCCGTTCGTCATAGTTAGGAAGGTTTTGGAGATTTTGTGTTTTTGAAACAGTGTCTTGAGCAGAACTGCCGTTGCGTACGCCAGAACGAGCGCTTGCACCGGTCTCGCTCGGTTCTCTCGTCGCGCTCGGTGGGTGGCGCTTGGGGCAACGGCGCCAATATTTGAAATGCACGACAGACGTGCAAAAATGCATGTCATACGTATGCGCATATTTAACATTTTTTAATTATAAATGCTTAAATATAAAATGATTGATAGAAGTCACGAAAATATATATTTACTGAGGAAACTTACAGAAAGAAAATTGGGCCGACGATTGTTTTTGTTTTTTCATTAGACATGTTGATTAGAAAACATAAAACAATTAATAACCAAATATTCGTAACTAAGATTTTCGTATTCATTCAATCTAGGCTGAGCTATTAAAAAAATTTTCTGTGTAAAATATATTTTTTCTCTTAAATCGCAAATTTTTATATAAGCAGTTTATCGGGAAACAATCGCCGAACCTTTCAGAATTATTGTTTTTGGGTTTTAACACCTGCGTTTTTGAATTTTCTCCGAATTTAAGATGCTCTGGCATAACCATGGAAACTATTCCATAAATTTGTTTATAAATGTTCATTTGTTAATAAAGGTTTTAGTTAACAATAAAATCATAAAAAATTTGATTAACATTTGTTCATGAGATTGAATTTGTTTACTGACGTGTGACTATGAAAATGCATTTGATAACTAACATTTGCTTATGAAAAATGCAATTGTTAACTAACATTGTTATTTAGATTTGTTTATAAAATTGCATTCGTTTATTAACGTTTGTTTATAAAATTGCATTTCTTAACTAACATTTCTTCATAAAAATGCAATTCTTAACAAACATTAGTTTATAAACATTTAATTGTTGACTAACATTTGTTTATAAACATTTGATTATAAACATTTGATTGTTAACTAAAATTTGTTTATAAACATTTAATTGTTAACTAAAATTTGTTTATGAACATCTGATTGTTAACTAACACTTGTATGTACACATTTGATTATGAACATTTGATTGTTAACGAACATTTGTTTATGAGCATTTAATCATTAACTAACATTTGTTCATAAACATTTGATTGTTAACTAACATTTGTTTATAAACATTCGATTGTTAACTAACATTCGTTTATTAACATTTGATTGTTAACTACCATTTGTTTGTAAACATTTGATTATAAACATTTGATTGTTAACTAACATTCGTTTATTAACATTTGATTGTCAACTAACATTTTTTTATAGAAAGTGCAACTGTTAAATAATAAATATTAATTCATAAAAATGCAATTGTTAACAAACCTTTTTCATGAAAATTCAATTGTTATCTATCGTTTGTTCATGAAAAAAACATTCGTTACATAACATTTGTTTTTAAAAAGTATTTGTGAAATAACATTCGTTCATAACAAACACAATTGTTAACTAACATTTGTTTTTGAGTAACAAGTTATTTGTTGTTGTTCATGATTGAATAAAATGAAATAATATTATGATTATTTAATTCAGCCCTTTGGCAAACAATTTACAAATTTTGCATTAACATTCGCTAATTTTTTTATGAATAATTAAATTTTTTATCAGCACCTACTAGTTTTTGTAAATTGTTTTCAATTTTCATATGTAATAACATATAAAAGATATTAGTTTAAAGAAAATTAAATTACACAGTGTGTATATCTATATACATCGGTTAGGAAAAAGTTTTCACACTTTGAAAGTAAAAAATCAATGTATCTTAAACAATTTCATTAATTTTTTCCGGGAAAAAATTTTTTCTCTTAGAACATTCGTCGACACGATTTTTAGTCACTTCAATTTCCATTCGGTAGTCTGTTCGGTAGTCTTCGATCGGGTTCGCTTAAATCGGGAAAACAATCGCCGTCGTCATTCTACCCAACGCCTTGATCCATCTTGTTGTGCAAGGGGTTTGAGTTAAATAAAATAACTCAAATAAACCTTTGAAACAGTATATTTAGGGATACAGTAACGTGCACAATATGTAAATTAAGTCTTGATTGTCCGGAGACTCTTTGTGTAAAATTGTTAAGTATTGTTATTCGCGGTGTCGCGGCGCGGCGGAGAATCGGACTAAGTCCCGTCGGTGGGATTTATTAAGGAGATTGGGAGCTCGGAGCTCTTAATTAATTGTCGGCAAGATTGATTCTGACGCCCATCGGGAGCGTCCGGCCGGTCGTCAGCGACGATCGCCCCTCCAGATTTTGCCAAAAACCGCTGAATTGTGCCCTTGGCTGGGCACATGTGGAGCGCGGTCTCAGCAAAATCATGTACAAAACTGGAAAACTTCCTGTGCTCGATCATCAAAACGATGCTCGAGTCGGATTAATGATATTTGATAATTATCAAGTAACAGAAATTGAATAGCGGCTCGGATGTCCCAGGCATCCGGCCGAAAGTTGATATTTTAATTTGAGATTTTATGTTAAAAAAAATAAAAAGTTTATAATTATTAATTTGAATACAAAAATATGCCAAAGTTGTGCTGCGGCACAACAATCTAGTAATTACATCACTTATTTTGATAACCAAACTGGGACGTCTGTCTATCATATGAATAATTAAGGTTTTAAAAAAGCAATATATCACATAATGTTTTAGAGTTCAGTGTTTTATTGAGAAAGTTCACATTTGCACATACAAAGAATTGTGACAGTGAAAATGTGATTTTCGTGTGATAGTAAACTAGATAAAATTCAATTTTATCGTATTACGTGAATTTTATTTAAATGTACAGACACTTGTAATTTCACGGTGCTCTTTGAAATGGTTATTTGTGACTTTTAAATTACAATTCCAATTTTTAATTAACAATGTTTGCATAATCTCCAAGAACGTCTTTGTATATATCAGCCCAGAAAACTAATCTATCCGCGAATAAGCCTTTTTCCATTTTTAAATCCAAATTAATATTGAGATAATTATCTTCTTTATCAAGTGGCAGCCATTGAATATTCACGTCTGTATCCATTTTAGCTGTGGGATTTCTAAAACAAAATAGTTATAATAATTTATCATTTTTAATATCATTTGAAACAATTGTAAATATTTATCACTATGAAAAAACATTTACCCTTCTTTAGCAAAACTGGCCCACATTTTAGTCATTTTATTTGTCATGATTTCAGCATGGGAATTCGGCTTTGGCTTATTTTTAAACCCATTTGAGTAAAACTGGTATCCAGTTTCATCACCGTGAGTAGCATCTGGAAAATTACAATGAAAACACGTTGACGTTTTTCGAATGATAAAAAATTAATTACGACTTTGAAATCGCAAATTAAAAACTTACATTTATTTAATCCTGCAAAACTTTTCATCACACCAAACGAACTCTCATAGGTGAACAAATACTCGTAAACAGGAGACTTATTTCTTGACTGAATAATTTTGGTCGCCATCAAGTGCGGAATATTAAAAGCGACATCTCCGATCATCTAATAACATTATATATTTTCGATTATATCTAACGTTTAGAAAACTAATACAACGTGAAAATTCTTTTTAAGCTGTTCGTTCTTTTTACCTTTAAAAATTCTGTTTCAGTTTCAGGAAATGCAATTTTTTTGTCTTTGAAATAAAATTTCTTCATGCTGTCTGAGACCTGTTTTTTTATCTTAGAATCCGTAATGTTCAAGCTGATTGGTATGAAGCTTTCCATATGTTTATTTAGAGCATCGCCCATTGCAAACATACCTATAAAAGTTTATCCAATCATTGATTATAAAATTTACTCAGATATAATTAGCTTTGCTAAAATAATGTCATGTAAAAGAAGGACAAATTACCTACGCCAAAAATTGCACCTTCATCAGCAGTTACTCCTGATAACAGTGGAACATCCGCTAATTCGCTAGACTTGACTGCGACCCAAGGATCTGTAGGTAGGAATACATTCTCTCCTTGATCGTTTTCAATGGCTGGAACGAAAGCAAATACTTGCCCTGTCATAGGATGCTGAAGCAAAGTGATTTTTTTTTAATTTTACAAATACATTATATAGTATTGAAAATTAAAAAATATTTATAGTACCATTTCCTTGTTGATTTCTTTTGCAGCAATGATAATGTCAACATGCGACTTCTTTTGGAGTCCTAGCAAAAGATCTTTCGTTGACTTTGCATTTATTCCCAATATTTTGCCCAGTTTGAATGCAGCTTCTTTCGGCGTTCGGTTTAAACTGAAATCATTTAGAGCAGATCCTGCCTGCATAACAGCTTTACTAAATAGTCCTAAAATGTTATTAATCAAAATTTAAAAATGACTATTGACGCTGTTGAAGAAAAATTGGATGTTACAAATGAATAACCTTTTGACATTGGTGACATCATATGTAATTGAACAGACGCAGATCCTGAGCTATGGCCGAATATAGTCACTTTTGTATTATCTCCGCCGAAATTAGCAATGTTATCCTTAACCCATTTCAAGGCCATAACTTGGTCCTTCATACCCGCATTGCCTGGAGCGTTTTCATCCTGAGTGCTTATAAATCCTATACATTGGAATGTTAAATTTAACTTTAAATATTTATTAAATTAAGTTGAATGAAAAAACGTTGTATACATATTTATTTATGTACCGAGAGGTCCTAATCTGTAATTAGGTGTAACTATGATAACATCCTGATCAATAAAAAAGTCTGGACCGTACAAGTCATCATTTCCAGAGCCAGCATTGTAACCACCGGATGGGAACCATACCAGGACTGCTTTTTTCGCGTCCGAATTTAAGTTTGTGGTGTAGATGTTAAGGTACAAGCAATCCTCGTCGCCCATAACACCCTTTTCTATCAAACACCAATAAGGACATTTTGCTCTGTGTTTCGTTGCGTCCCAGACACCTTCCCATGGTTCAGGCGATTCTGGTAGCTAGAAATGACATTAATGTAGTATATAAATTAACATCAATATTCCTACTTACTGACAAAATTCAATGTTCATGTTCTATTTATTTACGTCAAATTTGGTTAGTCCCACCCTAGGTTTTGCGAAAGGCACTCCTCTGAAACTGTAGTAAGGGATATTTTGCGTGACTGTAAACGCTTTGATTCCCTTAAGGGTCCCTTGGGGTGTCGTGACCGTAACTTCATCATCGCACACAATACTTTGGATTAAAAAACAAAGTAATATTGACTGTGAGAACCACATTGCTACTAAGTGGTGAATTCAAAATGCGACTAAACTTTTATACCTGTAATAACTAGGATATCAGTGCGCGGAAGCGAAATTACAAAGAATTATTTATGTAATGTGAACATGAGCTATGCCACATACGTCATATCACAAGCTGAAGCTGATATTTAACAAAAATTTCATCTTGCATTGCGCAAAGTCAAAACTTTGTAATAATGCGAATTTTTCAAACTTATAATTAATATTGTTTTTATACGCTTTTCTTGACTCTGCATATTTCGACCAAATCTTGTAACGTCAATTGGACAGGTTTACACTTAATGTTATTGAATGAAACTTTGCAGGCCTATGTATTCCCGGTGACAATACACGAATATGTCAACAAAATTTTTTGCTGTTATTGTTTTTGTTGTTGCGTAATAAAAACCGATTCTTATCAAAAATACATTAAATCACACGTTTAACTCAATGTAAGGGCTTGAAATTTTCAGAAATCTTAGGTTTTCATTCCAACTACACATAATCGAACGATTCTCGTTCGATTTTGTACAAATTTGCTTTAGAAAAAATAAAAACGCGTTTTCAAATTTGCACTTATTAAATGTCTTCTTATCAAAGCAAGTAGAACCTTGCAGGCATATATGTATTTTTGACCATATACGGAAGTTACTCATTTTAAGTAGGTATTACATTACTTATTTTGACTAGGGACAACTATGGGGGAAGGTCGTTTATGGTTGCGATTTACCTGCACGCCCAAGCTGTGCATAATGACGCAAAGAACGATTTTTTTCCTCAACCCCTTGATCGTTTTTGAAGGGGTCAAAAAGTGCTATTTTTTCGATATCACGTACGCAAAGGGGCGTGGCCTAAATTATATTATTTTTTTTTAATTTTAATTTAAAATATTTGGTAAAAAGTGGTTAACAATAGGATGCCATTAAAAGCAAGCAAATAGAAACAATTTCTGACCCGATTAAACTAACAAATTGCTATAAATGAATGACAAAATTATTTAACATCGAATAAATTTTTTTTTATTCTTAATCGAATATATTAGGTAAAAGATAGTGAACAATATGAAATACCATCAAAAGCGAGTAAATATAAACAATTTCTTACCCGGTTGAACTTACAAATAATATAAATAAATGAAAAAACATTAATTAACATCAAATAATTTTTTTTAAATTGCAGCAGCTGTAACTTCAAAAATATAAATAAATATATAAAAGTTAATTATTAAGTTTTCTATAAACAAAAAGCAATAAATAAATAATAAATTGATGAAAAATTGTCATTTTTGTACGTTTTACCCTACTCTCTTATGAAATCGACGCAAAATGAAGAAAAAAAGTATTGTTCCAATAACGAAGGACAACGGTGATAAAATAAACAATATATAATTATTGTTAATAACAAATAATAATTTAAAATTGATAAACAATCGTTTATTTCTTCTAATAACTTTAAACAAAGAAAAAAATTGTTGTATTAAATACACTATTAATCATAAAGGACAGTGACGATGGGATAAAAAATTAGTTAGTATCGAATTTACTAATGTTGATAATAAATTTAATAAACACTTGTCATTTCGTCCCTATTTCTCATGAAATCTATGCAAATTGAAGAAAAAAATATTGTTTTTAATAGCAATGAAGGACAAATAAACAGTATATACTAATTGTTTATAACGAATGTTGATTTAGAACTTAATGAACAATCATTTGTTTTTTCCAAAAATTTGAAATTAAGAGAAAAAATGTTGTAAAATTAAATAAAGGACTATGATGATGGAATAAACAATTAGGTACCCAGAAATTAACGGAAGTTAATAATAAACTTCATAAACTATTGTCTTTTTTTGCAGAATTACAGTGAAATGAATATTAAATAATAATTTATCTTTAACTTTATACAATACAGTTACAACCGATCAAAATCATAATCAAAATTCCTACTGTTTACGTACACTGCTTGAAATCAAAGGAGATCATCCTGACTGCTTAGAACTAGTTCAACTGTCCCTTGTATTTAAAAAAAAATCACGGCATTTTTAAATAATGAAGATCAAGAAGTGTCTCAAACTGGTGGAATCGATCGCGTGATCGATCTCCGCCGTGAACAGGCAGGCTTTCGACCAAACCATTCTTGTGTTGACCATATCAACACAATTCGGATGATCATCGAACATTCTGTCAAGTGGAACAGCCCGGTCTACCTTTTGTTCGTCGACTTCGAGAGAGCCTTCGACATGATACGACGAGAAGCCATCTGGAATACCCTGAGGAACATTGGGGTCCCGGAGCACATCATAGAGCTCATCCAAGAACTCTATCGAAAATATCCTTCACCAACGACAGAGGAGTCAGGCAGGGGTGTGTCTTATCACCTTTGCTCTTCATCGCTGTCCTCGACCTAGTCCTTGATCGCACTAACTCCGACGCCCCAAAGGGAATCCAATGGTCTCTCACTGAGAAGCTCCACGACCTCGACTACGCCGACGACATCTGCCTCATGTCCAACTCCCTCACAGGGATCCAGAACAAGCTGCATGCACTGGCAGCCCACGCAAGGAGAGCTGGACTTTACATCAACATCGCTAAGACGAAGTTAATGAGGATCGGCACGAGAACTGCAGAACAACTCCTGCTGGATGGGAAAGTCATCGAGGATGCAGACGAGTTCTGCTACCTCGGCAGCATGCTATGCAAGGACGGGGGAACAGAAGCCGATGTCCTCTCCCGCATAGGCAAGGCTCGGAACGCCTACTACTCGCTTGGCAACGTCTGGCGGTCCAACCAGCTCTCCACCTCCCTCAACCTACGGTTGTTCAACTCCAACGTCGAGTCGGTTTTGATGTACGGGTACGAAACCTGGAAAACCACCTTAACTACCAACCGCAGGATCCAAGCATTTATGAACAAATGCGTGCGACGCATTTTGAAGATCTTTTGGCCGGAGTGGACAACCAACGCTGCTCTACTACAACGCGCGGGGCAGCAAGCAGTAGCAACCGAGATCCAGAGAAGAAAGTGGAACTGGATAGGGCATACCTTGCGAAAACCAGCATCGGACGTAGCAAGAATGGCTCTTACTTGGACTCCCCAAGGTTCACGTAGTCGAGGTCGTCCACGAACAACCAGATCAATCCTGGTCAGAGGTGTCAAAGCTGGCACAAGACAGGGTCACGTGGAGGCAGTTCGCAGAGTCCCTGTTACCGCTATATGCTCCCTAGGAGCGGTCTTTATTGATGTACATTTCATAATCGTCTTTTCTGTGCAACGAATGTTATGTATATTAAGTTGGACCAATAAAATATTATTTACAGGACTCGTAAATTGGACTCGTGTGAATGACATGACTGTAAGAAATCAAAAATGGCCAAGAAATTCAACGGATGCATATATTCTCATTCTGAAGCGAATTAATTGAAAAATACTTGCGCACATTTTGAAGGTACTTGTGCTTTTTTTAAAAAATACTCGTGCATTTTTTATTGACAATTTGAATTAACAGTCTGTTACTTTCTGAAAGGTAGTGATATAATCAAAAATAAATTTCAGTCAAACTGAAAAGTGTGGCCAACTACGCCATAGACGTCTCTCTAGTAAACAATTCAAAAACAAATGAAAAATATTGATAACAAATTATAATTCAGTTTTTCCTTATTAAAGGTCGTGATATATAAAATTAACGTGGTCCATTACCAAATTGCTATACTTAGAATTTGAATTTTTAAAAAGGTTTGTTCAAAATATATGAAAAAGTCGTAGAATATGAGCTCAAAATTCTAAGTCAGAATAGCTCATTGCAGCTCATTGTTCATCATCTTTTCAGTGATTATCATATTTTATGTCTGTTTTTCACGCTATGTTTGAATTTAAAAAATTTTGATTTTACACTGCTTCCCTGGTAGCACACATTATACAAATTTTACGTAAATTTTACGTAAATCATTTACGTAAAATTTACACTAATCTGCTTGCGCATAGTACTGTAAATTTTGCGTAAATTTTTTTTTTCCAATAAAAGTTTTTATAGAATCTTTTATAAGTTTGATTTTTGCAAAATTTTGCAAGCCCATTTCAATGATGGAAAAAATTTTAAAAAAATTTACGTAAAATTTACGTAAATTTTGAGTAAATTTTTTACGCAAAATAATTTACGCAAAATTTACAGTACTATGCGGAAGCAGATTTGCGTAAATTTTACGTAAATCATTTACGTAAAGCTGTGCTACCAGGGTTGTCATGATTTGTTGTTTTTGATTGTTTTTAATTTTACAGCGCTACTTTTTGACCTGATCATCTTTTTGTTGTTTGTTTTTACCGTGATCGTTATAGCTGCTGTCCGTTTTTTACGCTATGTTTGAAATTAACAATGTTTAAATTTAAACTGCTCGTTCGAATTTGTCGTTATTGATAATGTTTATTTTTACAGTGCTTGTTTGGGATTCTCCCCATGAGCCAACTTTTTGTCGGGCATTCTTTACGATCTATATTTATGAAACATCAATTAATAATGTGTGAATATTTTTTGAAAAAATGTTAACTCAAGTTATTTGCGGCCGATTTCAATCATTTTTATACTAACACAAATAGGTACAATGGTTAATAGTACACATCATTTTTGCTGTAACACAAATAGGTACACTATTTTTCATTTCGGATTTAAATTGATAAAACCAATCAACTACATCATTTTGAGTTTATGATAAATAGTAACATGATAAAATTTCAATTTGTGATTCATCCCAAAGGGATAAAATATCTCATTTTTTGAAATAATTGCAATTTATGACAAATCGAACCTGAAACTAACTGTAATAAGTGTCAGTGAGTTTACCTCAAGGAAAATGAAGTTTATCGTTTTCAGAATATTCAAAAATTCAATTCAAAATTAAATTTCTTTTTTTTTGTCTTTACAATAAGTAACGTAATGTCACACAAAAAAAAATAAATCACTGTATTTTAAGGGAGAATCCCAAACAAGCACTGTAAAAATAAACATTATCAAAAACGACAAATTCGAACGAGCAGTTTAAATTTAAACATTGTTAATTTCAAACATAGCGTAAAAAACGGACAGCAGCTATGACGATCACGGTAAAAACAAACAACAAAAAGATGATCAGGTCAAAAAGTAGCGCTGTAAAATTAAAAACAATCAAAAACAACAAATCATGACAAGCAGTGTAAAATCAAAATTTTTTAAATTCAAACATAGCGTGAAAAACAGACATAAAATATGATAATCACTGAAAAGATGATGAACAATGAGCTGCAATGAGCTATTCTGACTTAGAATTTTGAGCTCATATTCTACGACTTTTTCATATATTTTGAACAAACCTTTTCAAAAATTCAAATTCTAAGTATAGCAATTTGGTAATGGACCACGTTAATTTTATATATCACGACCTTTAATAAGGAAAAACTGAATTATAATTTGTTATCAATATTTTTCATTTGTTTTTGAATTGTTTACTAGAGAGACGTCTATGGCGTAGTTGGCCACACTTTTCAGTTAGACTGAAATTTATTTTTGTTTAGAATACGCTTTTCTTTACTTTACTGCAAGACGATTATTAAAAATCAACTAAGAAAAAGAAAATAAAACGTATTAGCAACTTGAGAAAAAATTCTCAAACAGATTTGTTAAAAAGACTTCTTAAAAATTAAATAGACGAAATCTCACACATTTGTTAAAAAAAGCGCTAGGGGCATAACAAAAATTTGGAATGAGCGCCTCACGCTTTTCTTTAACAAATGAGTGAGATTTTGTCGATTTAATTTTTTAGAAATCTTTTCAACAGATAAGTTTTAATTTCTTTTGCTTAGTTGATTTTTAATAATCGTTTTGCAGTAGAGTAAAGAAAAGCGTATCCAAAAAAATCTTGTTTTATTATATTTTTTTAATTTCGTCTAACTTTTTTTTAATGATGCCAATGGTGTTGATGAAAAGTCAAAATTAATTGAGTAACTAAAAATGTCAAATTCAAAATATTTTAATGTAATTATAGGCTTTTCCGGTTCTTTTGGAACGACTGAGTTTTGCAAATCAATTTCGCATTCGCTAATTCAATTT
Organism: Telenomus remus; assembly: GCA_020615435.1. Lineage (NCBI taxonomy): Eukaryota > Metazoa > Arthropoda > Insecta > Hymenoptera > Scelionidae > Telenomus > Telenomus remus. The sequence goes on from CM036336.1 coordinate 6,750,648, forward strand.
TAAATGGCAATAAAAATAAATGGACATCAATCTTCATTTTGGAAATGTAGTAAGTTTATTCATCTAATTTTAGTTCTGGAAAATTCTTCCTTTAGATTGCTCATAATGTCCTGTCGCTGCTCTAATACTTCTTTTTCGCAGAGAATGGAAAATAATAAAGGACACTGATATTGAATTATTTCGGTGCACGCTGTATCTTTTCCAGATAGAGTAAATATGAATTCTGAAGTTGTATCCACTGAAAAACACAAATAATCCATGTTATTTTCATTTTCAATTTTTGATTTCAAAATCTATTTTCTGCATTTAACAAAAAAGTTTACATCTTTGTTCTTGACATTTAAAATTATAAATCTTCAACATTTTTCAACAAACATTTCAATTGGTCAATGTTAGGAGGACCAAAAAACTACTTTAATTACTTAGTAAAACCGGATAAATAAGAAAACACTCAAACAGTGTATTTTTAAATTACTTAAACTAAAACTAAAACCTGAATCCATAAATTGCTCTATATTAAATATTTCCGTTCAAACTTCACACATAAAGCTGTAAGAAATTTATACATTTATGACATTTGATAAAATCAAAAAGTTTACACCTGATTTTCACAAAAATTGCGATTTTTTGGTGATTTTAGGTCTATAGTGTTACTAGTTTGTTGAATTAAAAAAAATGCGCGATATCATAATTTAATGTATTAAATTTTGATTGAATGGTGTAATTATAGTTAAGAAATATTTCTCTCTGCGTCAAATCAACTATATCAGGGAGAATCCCAAACAAGCACTGTAAAAATAAACATTATCAAAAACGACAAATTCGAACGAGCAGTTTATATTTAAACATTGTTAATTTCAAACATAGCGTGAAAAACGGACAGCAGCTATGACGATCACGGTAAAAACAAACAACAAAACGATGATCAGGTCAAAAAGTAGCGCTGTAAAATTAAAAACAATCAAAAACAACGAATCATGACAAGCAGTATATAATTAAAATTTTGTAAATTCAAACATAGCGTGAAAAACAGACATAAAACATGATAATCACTGAAAAGATAAACAATGATAAAAAATAGAAGTAATTTTATTTAATTAAAAAAATAAAAAAAATATAAATCACTACTTTGTAATAATACACACTGTGATAATAAACGAAGATGGCGGCTGATGACAACTAAAATGAGCAAAAATAAAAACTTTTTCCCAATATCAGTACAGCGATTTTTATCATGTTGGCAATAGCCGCCATTATTGTTTATTATTACAGTGCGTGTTATTACACGTAAAGATGTAAAGATTTATATTTTTTATTTTTATAATTAAATAAAATAACTTCTATTTTTTATTATATTCGATTATATTGTTTATCTTTCCATTGATCATCATATTTCATGTCTGTTTTTCACGCAATGTTTGAATTTACAAAATTTTGATTTTACACTGCTTGTCATGATTTGTTGTTTTTGATTCTGTTTAATTTTACAGCGCTACTTTTTGACCTGATCATCTTTTTGTTGTTTATTTTCACCGTGATCGTCATAGCTGCTGCCCGTTTTTCACGCTATGATTGAAATTCACAATGTTCAAATTTAAATTGCTCGTTCGAATTTGCCGTTTTTGATAATGTTTATTTTTACAGTGCTTGTTTGGTATTCTCCCATTTTTTTCTCAGTATACTTCCGTTTTGATAAGAGACACTCCACAGAAAATAGAGGTAATTCTCTCAACCATAATTTCACTGCACGCAATATTTAGTTATTGATATTATACATTTCTTGATTTTGAAATTTTATAAAAAAGTATTCTTTGAAGACGTCGTTTATATTATTTTTTGTAATGAAAGTGTGTAAACTGAAAATTTTTTTTTCAATTAATACTCACAACAACCAAATTTATTGAATAAAAAGCATGTGCGGTGCTCTGAACTTATCAAAAATCCTCCTTCGATTTGACGGACAGAATAATGACCAAGCGCTGTATTTTTTAGTGATGGAAGATTCCTCAAGTGTTCTGTATATTCCACGGAATATTTCCAGTCATCGTAATTTCCACTTTCGTTCACAACCCGAAAATTTTCACTAAAAATTATTTTAAATATATTTAATTAGAAAATTGATGTAAATATTTCATATTAAAATTTTTAGCTTAATCTTTGTTACTCACATTATAGTATTTAATTTCAACATGTTGCTGAAGTCAGCAACATGTTCCCATACGTGTTTAGGATTCGAATTTGGTATAGAATCTTCGTGAACGAATTTGAAAGACCATTTGTGGAGTAAAAGAATATACAGTAGTATTGAAATTAAAAGGCCGTAACCCACATTTTTCGTTTTCCATCGTAAAGGACTCAAATTCATCTTAATTACTGTGAATATATAAAATATGAATTATTAGTTGAATTACAATTCATATTTGAAAGTTAATTAAATGAAGAAAGAAGAAATGAAAAAGTAAGTATGTTGCTTACTTTTTGGAAAAAACTGAATCCAATTTTCACTTAAGTTTCTTTAAACAGGCGTGCTGGGCTGCAATGAACTCAACTGAACTCAACTAAACATAAATACTGATAAATACCATGGTTCTATGCATGCACGTTTCAAGATTCGTCTGTCGAAAAGTTTAGAAAAGTGGCAACGCTGTTTCCGGCAAACCGTCAAGATGATGACGTTTCAGTCTTGCAGTTGAGCACAAATACAAAAGAGCTATTTATAAAAAAAAATAAAAGCAAGAATGATATTCAATTAAAATTAAAATAAGATTATTAAAATAATAAAAAAACACATTTTAACGGATAAAATTAAATTTTATTAACACAATGTCTCGTATGCTAATGTATTTACATCTGCGGTTTCGTCTAATTTAAACATTGAGCTAATCTTACATCTTCAGCTTTTTTCAAGAAAGCTGTCGAGTGCTGGTTGAGAATACCGTTCAATTGCTGAGGCATTGACAAGCTTTTGAAATTGAATAGCCTCACTAAACCATTCTGGTAGGCACAAGCAAGCCAGAGGTGACTCCAGGAATTCGGATTCCATGACAATCGGTTGACCGAAGTGAATGGATACTGTTCAACGTTGATCGGATGGTTAGTGTCTGCCGCTAAAATTTTTTGGCTTTTTTTTCGACACGTAAATCTCACTTCGTCGGTGTAAATTAGCCCAAAACGGTCTTTGCAACCTGCATATGTTGACGGAAGATAATGATAGTCATCGCCTTTTTTCTTCTTTTTTCTATCTCCCTGAAACGAGAAATATCTTTACATTTAAGAACTTCAAACTTACACTCTGTCGAAGATTTGATAAACGAATATAATTTACCTTTAAATTAATTTTTTCGTCATTTGAATCAAAATCCACAACTGTAATAGTGGAACACAAAAACCTTGTTTTTGTGAATACTGATTCTAGATCTTTCAGATAGACAAACTGCGGAGGGAACATTGCATAAACATCGCCAGCAACTGTTCCTTCGGAAATGCCATTCACAAAATCATTTACTCCAATTGAATAGATTGTGCAACCTGCGTTCAACAATTGGAAATGTTTGAACTCAAATTCTCGTATAGGCAATACGTAAGATCCAGAAGCATTCAAGCCCATGGCGTTGTCGAAAGTGACAGCAGCACATGGCCAGTGATTCATCCAAACTCCATCGACTATGACACCATGCTTAGCTTTGCTGATTGGGGCTGATGTATCTTCCAAATCCCACATTTTAAGGTGTCTGTGAAAAATGCACATCAAATAAAAATAATTATCTTTCTGTGTCATAAAATGACTGTGAACAATGAAAATTGATATTCACCTATCAAGACTAGCTGAAACACAGTATCGTTTGTTCGCATACGAAACTATGTTGATCATGGTAACGCAATGAGTGTGAGCATGAAACTTTTGAAAAGGATCCAAGAACGTAGAACCGTCAGAAGTTTTGACCACCATGAGGGAAGATTCAGTAGCAATATCCCAAAGAGCAATATAACCGTTCGAGAAACCAGCAATTATGACATCATGTCCAGCTTCCTTGGTCCAAGACAACTTCATACATTGCCAAGACTGTTGGTCGTTATTGTAACTATCGTAGTCTAAAACCAGGGTTCGCACGGGTTTCGTTTGATAAAATGGAAACTCTTGCTGCTCTGACTTGGCGTTGTGTAGTTCTTCGGGAAACACCATGGAGTATATTCGAATACACCCGTCGGAAAAAGCTGAGGCTAAAAGTCCAATTCTTCTTGGTCGGCTCTCGGAGCTTTCGTAATTGTAAAGCCTTTCGTCTTCATAACAACCTGATGGACACCATTCCATGCACCAAATCGTGCCATGATTATGAGTTATGGCATAAGCTAGCTGAGGAACATTAATTTTCGCCAATTGCAGATCTAGGACACCTATATTCCACAACTGGATACAATTACAACCTGGAATATGAATTATTTTATGAGTGTACAGAATAAAATGAAATTATAAATTATAATTTCAAGTTAAGATTTGAAACTTGTACATAACCTGAGTAGGTTTGATCGACGCCATACTCAGTCTCCATATCGATGTGAGTGCTAACTGCCAAAAACTGTTCGACATCCTGAGCATACAACGAACTGGGAATAGGCAACCAAGCCAGGGCCCAAATTGGACCACCACAGAAAAATGTTGGCACGTTAGAATCGATGTCCCCTTCAAACCTCTGCCAACTTTTCCACTCAGTTTCTACGTTTTTGGACAACTCGTCATATCTTTGCACTGTTGTTTTCATCGAATTCTCCTCTTTTGGCATGTATATTTTTGCCTGTTCATCAGTCAAGGCCTGAAATTCGTTCGGTTGCAAATCTTGAAACAAATTAATCCTGTAATTTTCCATTTCAAAATCTAAGGTCCACTTTAGGGTGTGGTGGTAAACCATCTTCTGGTTGAAATTCTTCATAAATGACCACCGAACAACATTAATAGTCTTCTCAAACCGCGACTGCGAGCTCACTCGTCTCTTTGGCTGCGAGAACGTAATCACTGCATCAGTTTCGTCAATCTCGTCCTCCTCCGATTCAGAAGCCTCATTTTCTGAGGCGCTAAAAGATTCTCCCAAATCTTCGCCAGAGTGCTGCGATGTCACATGAGCGTTAATTACAGACTCTAGCGACGACTCAAAGAGACAAATTTTGCAAACGAAGTTTTTCCTTGGGATAAAATTGCAAGTCAAATAATGTTCTTCTATGACAGTGACATCAGGGCTGGTGTAAGCGCATCCAGGCTGTTTACATTTAGCTTCACCTCCATCTGCGACTTCTCTTATCCAGACTTTTTTTACTATTCCTGGTACGCGTTTTGATACCTGTGGTCTTTGCACCAACTTTCTGAGTCGCTGAGGATTGGGTTTGTGCTCAATTATCAATTCCTCTTTTATAACTGTACTCGCAAACTCGGAAATCCTTGAAACCGCTTTCTCAGCAGCACGACGTCGCGATTTTCTCTCTGGAATGACAACTTCTTGATCGCCTTTTTCAATCTGGGGTTCGACCTCAGCATGTTTTCGGGCTACTTTAGTCTCTTTATTCTGATGAGCCTTCATATGCGTGATCATAGAAACAGGCATGAGTTGTGCCCTGCAGATTTCGCAGGCCACTAGCAGGCTTTGCTTCTCTTCATCGGTTTTTCCGCAAAAAGTCAAGTGAGATACAAACCCCATCACACTCTTTTTTGTTGTCCCACAGAGCTCACAGGCTAAATGATTGTCACGTTTTTTTATCGCGTCGGACAGGACTTTGTTCAGAAGCTTTGGATCACTATTGTAATCCACTTGTGCGTCTCCTTCTCGCCAGGCAAGATTGTTGTGCTTCCAGAGGTTGTGGTGGTTCCAATTGGATCTGCTCATACTCGTCTCACACTTAGCGCAGGTCACCGTTCGAACTACATGCTCTTCTTTGTTTGCTAAAAATAACCAAAACAATATCTCTTAGATCTTTCATCATTTTAACGGTTGAGAAAAAAAAATATTTTTTGTACCTTCTACTTCCACAGTTTCAAGTTTAACAACAGGTACTAAAATATTATGGTCTATCGTGTGTGTAATAGGATGAGCAGGAGTGTAAGCATAGTTATAATCTTCAGAACTGAATGCCCTGCCACGAGGTCTGCCTCTTCTTCCTCTACCTCTTCTTCGAGTCTTACCTCGACTTCTTTTGCTTTCAGTACTGCAATTTCGTTCATTGCTTTTGTCATCATTTAATTCTTTGTCAGATTTATCAGACTTATTGCCTTCGCCTTTTTTTTCATCTTCTATGTTACAAGGAACATTCCTCAGTGATTGCATGCTCTTTACACGAATTGAATATCGAGTTGTTGGAGCGTTCGCAGGAAGACCTATAACAAAATTTAAATTTAAATCTTTAAATTGCTGTTTTTTATTATCTTTAATTTATTGTCTTTGAATTTTTTAGTCATTAGTTAAGTTTGTATGTAAATGATTTTGAACACGTTTCACCATTTTCAGTTGACATAGATTTTCTCGAGTTGGTACTGTCATTCAAAGATTTTTGCAAATTAGAACAATCGTTTAAAGATGCCTCGTGGTTATTGAAAGAACCATTTTCATTCTCTGTTGAATCAATGTCATTATTTCGGTCCTCTTCGGTTTTTCTAGGTCTTCCTCTTTTCCGTGAACTCATTTTGGAATTGTGTTGTATAAAAATTGTAATATTTTCTGAAAACAAACAATGCAATAGTTTACAGTTGTTTTTATAGTCTTTTCAATTCGCAATAATTTTTCATTTGAATACTATCGCAAAAATTTTAAATAATGAAAAATAAATTAAACATTGAACCTAGGAAAATAGGACTACTTCAGAAAATTTTTTTCAAAATAACAGAGAGAATTGCCGGCTACTTCAGAGTTGCTTACATTTTCATCTTCACGTTTGACAGCTGTATTTGAAAAGGAAACAAACAATTACATCACTAAACTATTTCAAGTAAGTTTTTTGTAATCAGTTACACTGTTCATTTTGAATTTCATGTTTATTAGTTAACAGCTTATTTATTATGTTTACGTTTCTTATAGGTTATTGTTTTGTGTAAGGTCTTATAGGTTATATAAACTTACTGTCGCGAGCTCGTTACAATTTCTGATAATACCAAGATAATACGCTTTTTATATCGACAAAAAATTGTCTTTCCTGTAGAACTTATTCCATAATATAATAATAATTGTATTTAGTCTTTTCAATACAACAATTTCTAAAAATATATGTTTTGGCGTTGAAAACGTATTTCGTGGTATTTCGCTTACTTTTTAAGCTGGATTTCCATGTGTGTTCAAGAGTGGTACTACGACCGTGGTAGACTCACAAGACCGTCACCTAGTATTTAATCAAATAAATCAAATTAAAAAAAAAACGAAAACGATTCACTACCTCACTACATAAAAAGTCGTTATTGAAATATTAGTTTCAATACATAAAATCATTTTTATACAAGTCTTTTTTTTACTTATAATGAATGATGATGATGTTTTCAAATCTATAAACTCGACAGTTGAAAACGTTATCCTTGTTTGTTTTGAATTGCAGTGTACAAGATAAAAAGAATAAGGTGATACATATTCAAACTTTTCTGCTGTGCCACATCACGTGTTCTCGTTGTTCTCGTACCTCTCGTAAGTCTCGTACTCTCGTACACATGATTAAGTGATCTCTTTGTACCAAAAAAGAAAACTCACGAATATTTTAAAGAAGAGAGAAGACGTACATGTAATTTTGATAAAAACATATAATTGAATAAACAAAATTTGTCTGCTGTACAAACAAGTGCAAGATGGAACGTCCGATATCGAAAGAAGATTATATGGAAATGATGAAGCAGGAGATGGCGGTAGCCACCGCACAAGAATTAATATCGGTAACTTATGATTTTTTATTTTTGCAACTAACTTTCGTAGCAGGTTGTGATATAATGCTTATATTTTTATTGCAGAAAATAACAGAGAAATGTTTCAAAAAGTGTATAGGAAAACCAGGAACGTCGCTTGGAAGTTCTGATCAGGTATTGCAGAAGAAATTTAAACTTAACCAACAAATAATTTCCGGCTTGGAGATAGAAAAAAGTTAAACTTATTTCATAAAATACTACGATTTTACCGAAAGATTAACCATCAAAACTGAAAATTCTACTGCGTTCAAAACTTTGCACAACAAGGGAGGATCCCAACAAGCACTGTAAAAATAAACATTATCAAAAACGACAAATTTGAACGATGAGTAGTTTAAATTTAAACATTGTTAATTTCAAACATAGCGTGAAAAACGGACAGCAGCTATGACGATCACGGTAAACACAAACAACAAAACGATGATCAGGTCAAAAAGTAGCGCTGTAAAATTAAAAACAATCAAAAACAACGAATCATGACAAGCAGTATATAATCAAAATTTTGTAAATTCAAACATAGCGTGAAAAACAGACATAAAACATGATAATCACTGAAAAGATAAACAATGATAAAAAATATAAGTAATTTTATTTAATTAAAAAAATAAAAAAAATATAAATCACTACTTTGTAATAATACACACTGTGATAATAAACGAAGATGGCGGCTGATGACAACTTAAATGAGCAAAAATAAAAACTTTTTCCCAATATCAGTACAGCGATTTTTATCATTTTAAGTTGGCAATAGCCGCCAACATTGTTTATTATTACAGTGCGTATTATTACACGTATAAAAATTTAAATTTTTTTATTTTTATAATTAAATAAAATAACTTCTATTTTTTATTATATTGTTTATCTTTTCATTGATCATCATATTTCATGTCTGTTTTTCACGCAATGTTTGAATTTACAAAATTTTGATTTTACACTGCTTGTCATGATTTGTTGTTTTTGATTCTGTTTAATTTTACAGCGCTACTTTTTGACCTGATCATCTTTTTGTTGTTTATTTTCACCGTGATCGTCATAGCTGCTGCCCGTTTTTCACGCTATGATTGAAATTCACAATGTTCAAATTTAAATTGCTCGTTCGAATTTGCCGTTTTTGATAATGTTTATTTTTACAGTGCTTGTTTGGGATCCTCCCCACAACAATACAGGAAAAACTTTAATGAGAAAGTAGTATGTGAACTTAAAAATGGAAATGATCAGTACAAGTGAATTTTAAGGGAGAGAATACCAAACAAGCACTGTAAAAATAAACAATATCAAAAACGAAAAATGCAAACAAGCAATTTCAAATTAAACATTCAAAATTTTAATCATATCGTAAATAATCATATATATTAATCATATATATATATGTAAATCAAGTCGTTCGATAGAACGACGACGGCGATTGTTTTCCCGATTTCAGCAAACCCGATCGAAGACTACCGAACTACTTATTTACTCCGACCAACTCAAAAAGCGTCATATATAAGGCTGGGTCCGAGACAACAATCGTACAGACTGCCACAATGTTTTTTGGCACACGATAAGCTGCCACGGGATGAAACGGTCACAATGAAATTGTTCCACATTCAAATTGACCACCGGTAGAGACTACCACAGATGACATTACCACAGGGAATGAGAACCACAGCGTCCGTATTGCCAACCAAAAGATTTCAAAAAAAGTATTGCAATGAAATTGAACGTAACGATAAAAACAACACTGTTATGGTCACGTTCAATTTCATTGCAATACTTTTTTTGAAATCTTTTGGTTGGCAATACGGACGCTGTGGTTCTCATTCCCTGTGGTAATGTCATCTGTGGTAGTTTCTACCGGTGGTCAATTTGAATGTGGAACAATATCATTGTGACCGTTTCATCGCGTGGTAGCATATCGTGTGCCAAAAACGCCTTGTGGTACCTTGAACGATTGTTGTCTCGGAACCGGCCTGTTATGATATAAAAAATTTGTTGGTCAAGTAAAAATTTAGGAAGAATGACTAAATTACGCAGTTTCGTTCTGTCTATAATCAGAACACCGTGACGTGTATTAGCAGTTACAGATAACAAAAAAAGCAGAAATATATTTACTGAAATTTGTTGGTTTAAAAAGCTGATTTAAGGTACTTGGCGAGCCATTACGACAACGACTAGGTACTACTGTATTCTTCCATTTTCTTTCATTTTATATAATTTCAGTTATCGTGCAATTCAATGAAATTGGTAAAATAAAATTTGAATTTATAGTTATTTTTATTAATAAAAATCTAATTTTCTCAGGAGTTTTACGAATCTATCTTTTGAAAATATTATTGGATTCATCATATATAATACTTTTGCAGACATTTTAATATAAAATATGTACAATAACCTTACACCTACTGGTGAACTATTACAAGCGCGTAACTTCTCAAAGTTACCAAAATGAATACGATAATGAATTTTGAAAATAAACTAAGTTCAAAGTTTGAAGTTTAAAGTTTAAACAATTGAATTTTGATAATTTGAGCAAGGCATTTACACTCGGATAGATAGATAATTGAATAGACAGATATATCGATGACTTAAATTGTTGTAAAAATTCTTGAGTTAAATTACAATATTCAAACACAAGTTATATATCGAACATTATGAATGGAACGTCATAAGCAACACTTTTTAATTAAATGTTGCTCAGATTTTTAAAAACTAAAGCCCGCTAATTTGAATACCGGGTTAATTGGTTCGCCATGAGGTTATTGTGGTACCTCTAATTTTTCACAGAAAACCAGTTCATTGAACAAAAAATTAATAGTGTTTTTCCATTAAGTTATTAAGCGTTTTACATTTACCCCGAAGCGTCGCATTTACCTCGGTTCCCCCTATTCAAAAACCGATATTTCAATTCAATTTCGTATTTAAACCAGCAGGCTTCAGTTATTGAATACCTAAGCATAACACCTTCGTAGTTAAACTTAGCATGAAAATTTAGACAACAAGCTCCCACCTCTGCAGTGTTTGAAAAAATTAACATAAATTGTTTTTAGATTCATTCTTAACAATTCTGATTCCAATTTGTTGATATATTGAACATAATATTTTAATAAGTTTAAACTGAAATTTTTTATTTGAAATTTTTATTGATCAGTGTTATAATCCTTGAGGACGATGCGGAAATGAAAAAAATGAGGTCGAGAATTCTTTAAAAATTGTAAAATAAAAAGTAATTTTCCTATCATATCAAAAGATTGTATCTGCTGATTTCGAAGAAAATTTATTATGATGTGGAGAAAAGACATTAAGAACAGCTCTTCAAGCTTTCGGAAAAGTCACTCATACAAAGTCTCAAAAATAAATGTTTTAAGAATCAAACCTATTCATTTCTAATTACAAAATTTGTAGAACTCCTTAATGTATTCTTCACTCCTACCAGTAGTAAAGTTTACAACTGATTGAAAGTCTTCAAAATTTGTCAATATTTGAATATTGTCATTTTAATGCAAACATCATTATATGTTCCAAAAATTGACAAAAATTCTATAATAATAACAATATTTCTTAGCGGAACACTTTTACTGTTGAATAAGTACTGGAATTAATAAAAAAATTGAAAACAAAAATTTTCTACCAATTTCGAAAGTAGATGTAGTGGTGCTGCAAAAAAATGGCTGTCTATAGACAGCCATTTTTGTCATTAGCCATTTTTTTGCAGCAAATACCGGAATAAAATATTCAAACTTGACTGCTAAAGTATTAGGAATTTTTGAGTAATAGAACAATTCGTGTAACCCCCAAAAAATTAGAATTCACTAGTTCAAAACTTAGGTTTCTTGACATTGTCGCCGTGGCTCACCAAGTACCTGAAATTAGCTTTTTAAACCAAAAAATTTCGGTAAATAAATAAATATTTCTGCTTTTTTTGTTATCTGTAACTGCTAATACGCGTCACGGTGTTCTGATTATAGACAGAACGAAACTGCGTAATTTACTCATTCTTCCTAAATTTTTACTTGACCAACAAATTTTTTATATCATAACATTTATTCAAGTACTCGGCCATCTCATTGATTTATTCATAACATATATTTATTTTTCAAATTTCATTTCTTTTACACGTTTTCTATCATTTCTTGATATTGAAATATGTATATTAACATACATTTGACTATTAACATTTACATATGAATATTAAATTGTTTATAGTTTGTTCATGAAACTTCATTTGTTTATTAACGTTCGTTTATAAACATGCATTTTTTAATAAACCTTTGTTGATAAACATTAATTTGTTATTAACATACATTTTTTATACACATGCCTTTCTTTTATTGACGTTGGTTTAATGAGAATGCATTTGCTTATTAACGATTGTTTAGAAGCATACATTTGTTTATTAGCGTTTCTTCAAATATGAACAAACGTAATGTTAATTTCTTAATAAAAATTTTTTATGAATGAACATATATTATGATTAAACATAAATTGATTTAACATATTTCATTCATTAGGATTTGTTTATAGAGGTTTATTTATTTATTTATTAACATTTCATGAACACTCATTTGTTTGTTGACATTACATTATAAACTTTCATTTGTTTGTCAACATTTGTTCATAACCATTCATTTGTTTATCAAAATTTGTTGATAAACATTCATTTATTTATCAACATTTTTTCATAAACATTCGTTTGTTTATATACATACATTTTGTTTATCAACATTTATTTGTTTATTAACATTCATTTTTAATCAACATTTGTTTATGAGCATTCGTTTATGAACATCCATATGTTCATTAACATTTGTTTAAAATTATGAATCTGTTTTTCAATTTTTGTTTCTAAACATTTATATTTTTAAGCAACATTCGCTGATAAACATTTGTTTATATAAATTTATATAAATAAATTTCTATAGGATCAATAAATAATCTATAAATATAAAAAAGAAAGCCATGCGTGCCAGGGCTGAAAAACGTGCCTGGCGAGAACAGAAAAAAAAATTTTTTTGAATTTTTACGCTTTTTCAATGCTTCATAACTTTGCCATTTCCTTATCGATTTTAACTTTTTTTTGAAATTTGTTTGTCTCCGCAAAACCTACAAAATGTTTCGAATAACTTTTTTCGTTAGTAGCGTTCTGACGGAGTTATTTTGGTCGGAAAAGTTGCCATTAGCTTGCACAAGATCAGAATTCACTGGTCTCGTCGTATCGTACCTCGTATTGTATCGTATTATAAAACTATTTCAAAACATTTTATATAAATGAAAAGGAGGTACTCGGCCAGAGACACTGCCGTGTCTCCTGATTACAACGTAAAGCACATAATGTTTATTATAAAAGTAAGGTTATAAAACAATAATTGTGAAGGGTTCGGTGATTGTTTCCCGAAACCAAAAAAACTGCTGATATAAAAAAATAGCGATTTGAGAGAAAAAATATATTTTACACAGAATATTTTTTCAATAGCTCAGCCTAGATTAAATGAATACGAAAATCTTAGTTACGAATATTTGGTTATTAATTGTTTTATTTTCTAAACAACATGTCTAATGAGAAATCAAAAACAACAAATCATCACAAGCAGTGTAAACTCAAAATTTTGTAAATTCAAACATAGCGTGAAAAACAGACATAAAATATGATATTCACTGAAAAAATAAACAATGATAAAAAAATAGAAGTTATTTTATTTAATTATAAAAAAAAAAAATATAATTCTTTTTAATCAAATCAAACTTAGCGGTTCAAAAAAAGAAATTTTTGGACATTAGGCAAACTCTTAGGATTTTTTTCTCAGGTTCTAGGTGTCAAAACAAGATGAGAAAATGGTGCGGCTCACCTTGAAACAGGTGGCGACATACTTTTTTAATAAAAAAAGAAGAAAATAAAAAATGAAAAAAAATCGAATTCGTGAAACCCCCATTTTTTATTGCAGATTCGGATTCTTCATAAAAAATAAAAAAATTTTTATTCTTATATTTTTTTTGTTTTGCACGATAGATGGCGCTGTAATTGCAAGAGAACGATTTTTATTAATTATTTATTTCTTACGATTACAGCGACATCTATCCTAAAAAACCGAAAAATGATAAGAATAAAATCGTTTTATTTTTTTATAAGGAACCCGAATCTGTAATAAAAAATATGGGTTCAAAAAACTCTCATTTTTTTAATTTTCTATGGAACCACCCTTAATTCGGACAGAGAGTGAGGGTGAAGGTCGAGTTTGATATGGTTGTATAAAGTTTGAAAAAGTATTAGACAAATATTTTTTGCAAGTTGTGTGTCTTTTTGTACCAACTGTTCGTATTTTATTGGAAGAAAAAGAACGATTAACTTAATTCACTCGAATTTCTTAGTCATAGTACTAAAATTGAGACATAGAAAAATTTTGATATTTCGTTTTCAGTATTTGAATGACTTTAGTAGAACGTACAACACCCCATAATCGATAAAAAACGTAAAATTTGAAAGAAACCAAATTTGGAGTTACGTTTTACATGCTTTTTTGTTGCTTTTTTGGCAAAAATCACTATAACTTAATTTAATTTTAAAAGTATGTCGCCACTCGTTTCAAGGTGGGCCGCGCCATTTTAAAAAAATTTTTAATTTTTTGTATTGCTAAGTGGATGTTAATTTTGGATTTGCTCATATGACAATCAAAATTCCAGTCTTTGCCATACATTGTTAATTTCTTTGTTATTTCTTTGTTAAACAAATATTGTTGTTTTAAATACTCTAAAACTTTTTTTCTGATATTTAATAATTTTTTTTTAACAAAACATTTAATTTCACCGATCTTGTGAAAAGTCTATCTTCTGCGAATAGAAGCTTGTGATTTTCAATAGACAATTGTTAATAGTGATTTGTTAATAATTCTAATTAATTTTTTAGTAACAAAAGATTAAATCATTCAAAAAGATTAGCTATATCGATTTCCTATAGTATATATGGATCCTTATAGTTTATCATAGTCCTTACATAAAAAAATTATGGATAAATTTATAAAAAAATTTTTGGGTTTGGTTAAAAAATTTGAAGATTTATAACAAAATACCATTATAGAAAGTATTATTTACAAAAAGCCATTCACATTGAACTATTTTCAATAAAAAATAGTCATTAAGTATGTGGCTCATTCCGATAGAAGAATTTATCGAAGCAGATGGAGCAGTGCACAACGACGCAAACTGATATCCTCAAGGGCCTGGGATCGATTCTCGTGCTAGAGTAAAATTATTTTACATTGTTCATGTATCGTCAATATATTGTCCATATATGGGCAAATATATTGTTAGTATATGGTCAATATATTACTAATGTATGGTTAATAGATTGTCAATATATGGTTTGTATTGTATGGTCAATAGATTGTCAATATATGATCTTTTTTACAAGGGTTTTGTTGTTTGTTTTTACTGTGATCGTCATAGCTGCTGTCCGTTTTTCGTCGCTATGTTTGAAATTAACAATGTTTAAATTTAAATTGCTCGTTCGAATTTGTTGCTTTTGATAATGTTTATTTTTACAGTGCTTGTTTGGGATTCTCCCATTAGGAAGAACCAGTTAAGTGATTTCACAACTTCTTCCATGGAAGTTTCGAATATAACATCTTTATATCAAAGAAATATGATAAGTAACAAAACTTTTGGTCAATTATTATAATACAAAAAATAAATTGAATTTAACGTCGACTCATAAAGCTCGAGAAATACACCGGCTTTTGCTAAAAAATTGACGTTTTTGTAAATGTCACTTAACTCGTTCTTTCTAATCAACACAGAAATTTTCTCTTATATTTTTGTGAGAGGCTTAAGAACAACCAATGTAAAAACGACCAAAGTTATATTTTACGATTGAAAACATGAATTTTAATAACAAATACTAACTGACTTTTAAGTATTATGTTTTGTAAAAACAAATATAGTGTAAACTATAGCTGAATTACCCAGCTTCGCTTGGGTTTTATCGTAGTGTATATTAAGACCTATTTTGTGCATTTTTATATATGTCTGAAATATAAATATCATATATAAATAAAAAGTAACGTTCATAAAATCTGCACATAGATTTGAAAAAAAAAGTTTTTTCAAAAAAAAAACAAATTCATTGCAGTTTCTTTAAATTTTATCCAACCTAAAACCATCAGAGGACGAAAAATATGCCTGAGGCATTGAATTGCTTTAAAAAATCGTCAATAGAAAGTTATAAAGTGACAGACAGACAGACAGACAAACATGTATTATATATTACCTTACTTGTGGGAGAATCGGCCGCTCTTCCACAAGTGAGGGAATGTAATTAAGACCAACCACTTGGACTCAAATATTTCTTACGTTGACAACGGCAGCCATTTTTCAATTATTATTGTATTAGTTGTTTTTACAGTATTCATTTTTTGGCCAGAACCTGAATGACTACCGTCTTAATAAAAACAATCTTAACCCGTGAAAGGCACACTAGTGCATATTTGCGGGGCCGTATAGCACCCACGAAAATTCATGTAGTGATAGGTTAGCAAGACGAGGAAATCTCATTTTGTTATGTTTCATTCCAACAGAATCGCAATGTTATTTTTTGTAATAGCAAAGGTTAGTAATGTAGATAAAGACTCGAAATTGCTCGAAATACTGAAATCGTAAAAGGAATTAATGTAAAATTACTCTAATCACAGACGAAAGATTCACAATGTGTGCTGAAAAATTGACTGCATTTAAAAGTGTGCACGACAATATAAAGAAATATTTCATAGAGAAATTAATGTATCAATTGAACGTCCAGAATGAATGTTTAAAATTTCCCAAAATTCAGTTTGTGCACGGCACGATAGTGACGAAATAGTTGTGCAAAATAAACGCGAAAAATAAAAATTAGGGTCACCCGGGGTAAGAGTGACAAAAAAATGCAGAGTTAGATTTGGACTCTTCAAAAATGTAGAAAATATTAATAGTTCATATTAATTTTTTTTGAGTATTTCATTTCAACCCTCTTGAACATAAAACTTATGTAAAAAGATGATTATTCCATATTCAATATAAACAAAAAAATTATTTTTTAATGAAGTGTAAAATCACAATTACCTCATACTACTGGGGCAATTTGTGACATCACAACGCTTACAATTATGCATAATAAAATGATGTGTAGAATATAAAGCATCTGGAAGTATAAATAACGAAAAAACCAAACAATGTAAGCAAACCAAAATTGGAGTTTTAAGACTCAAATTTTGCAAAAAAAATTGTATGTTATAACAGCAATATTAATAAACGCAAATTTTGTAATTTAATTTCACAAGTTTCATTTTTTACTGTACAACTCGGGTGTAGAAGTACAACAATTATAAAACGAACAGACAATGTCAACAAACTTAACTGTTTCCCATTAATTTTATTTCATTTATTTATTTATTCGTATATCTGTTTTGTCGTTCATTTTCATTGAAATTCATTTCTTTCAACTCTGGTTCTACGTTTTATTTATATTGACATCTTTCCTGTCAATTTGAAATTTTCAAACCTCGTTTGAATTTCTAACCTGATTAGAAAAAAATGATTTCAAAATTGTTCGTCAGTGCATCCAACCCCTGAAAAAAATAAGCGTTCCTAAACTGTCAACGTGAAGTTAGACTGGAGGAACTAGGAAACCGGCCTGTAGAAAAATGGCTATGACCCCCGTCTGCCTAACCTGAACAGGGAAAGCTAATAGAAACCGCATGTTACTGTTTCTATCTCACTATAAACTAAAGACGTAAATACTGCGATCGTTTCTATTGGTTCACCCACACATGTAAAGAACTGTCATCTTTACAAAAATTGTTTTTTCAAAATTTTTTTTCAAACATTCAACATTTTCAATATTACATAAACGGTTGTAACAAAAATTATTAATTCAAATTCAATCAAATCATTCAAATTTTGTTAAATTTCTTTTGAAATGACCTATATGGTTTATTTCGTATCATTACAAACAAAAAAGTTACACGTGTTCAGAGTTGCCAAAGCCAAAATCGCACTAGTGTGCCCAACTCGCTGACAAAATTGAAGTGTGCCTGAAACGTCGCCCGTCATATGAGCAGTCGTTATTGACATATTATGTTTTTCAAAATCAGCTGGTCTTAATAGCTTAGCCAAAGAAACGGACTAATTAGTCCAGCTGATTTAACAAAAATATGTATTTTTTTTTAAGAACGGCTGCTCATACGTAATACAACGTTTTTGACTTTGTTATTTCCGTAGGTGGTCATTCTATACTATAATCATTTGAACGGCAGTCGTTTAGTACAGAACTGTCATTTTGGATTGTAATCATTACGATGGTGCTCATTACGATTTGACAATAATTGAAGATTGTTTTTATTTAGACGGCGGCCATTCATGTCCCCACCAATTTTTTTTTGCAAAAAAAAAACAATGAAAAATCAAATAGGATTCTTATTTTGTATTTACGCCGCTACATTTGTTTTTATAAAACATTGACACTTTGTATTTGTTATTAAAATTCATGTTTTTTCGTAAAATCTTACTTTGGTCGTTTTTACATTGGTTGTACTTCATGATTGGAATTCCAGTTTCGCAGTTCGAACATTTTGTACAATTGTACAAAACAAAATATTGAGTTTCTAAATACTTGATTACTTTTTTTTAGAAATGTCTCGCCATGTGCATGGATCGATATTTGGACTCGCATAATGTTGTATCCAAAGCTTATGGATTGAGAATACAAAGAGAACAAAACAGGATGTAAATGTATGAATTAATAACGAATATTATAAATAAAAATCAGTGAATAAAAGCGTATTTTTAAAAAAGAATCACAATGTCTCATTATGGCTAAAACAATTGCAACCTTCAATTCAAACGTTTTCTTTGACGTTTTTTGAATTAAAAATAAAACAAGAAATAAAAAAGAATATAATTTAAAAACAATCACGAACAATAACATAAAAAACAAACTTAATACAATAGAAGTATACATTTTTTATCTCTATTTTTCTCATTCTAAACATTGAGCTAACAATATTCTCGACTTTTCATGCTCAAATAGAATTATCTGATGAATTACAAAAGTTCCACTGTAGAGTAATTGAAAATTTTCATGTATTATTAACAAAGCTTCATACAATTGAGTCGCTGGATGCAAAAACGGCTTAAGTGCCCTTAAGATTTTGATAGAAAATTGATTGTTAATGTTTAATTTAAGTCTAAAATATACATGAGTTTGATAAGAAAATGTTTACACAGAAAAATTGCCTACTGTTTCATTAAACAGATCTAGATTTTTTACTTACATCAAACATATTTACAACGAATTTTGGTCTAAAATCTTATAACGGCACTTAAGCCTTTTTGCATCCAGCGACTCAATTATGTTGTTTGCGACGCAGATTCATAAATGTCGATGTATGATCTTATTAGTTTGTTGTTATTCAAATTACCCGGATGAATTACAATCAAAAGTGAATGATTGGATTTGAATTTATTCGGTTTTCTTCTGTCAACTTCAATTGAATATTTGTAAAAAACAAAATTCATTTCAAAAGTCATTGGATCTGCACAATATATAATGTTGTGTTACACATGTCAACCTTTCAACACAAACAAAGGAAGAGCAGATCAGAGTCTGATGAAAATTTTAGCCATGCTTCGATCAATAATTGCATAAAATAACAAATTTGTATTAAAAGTTGAAGCAAAGCACGAAATTGTTACGGAAAAGTTACACAAAATTGATGTCAGTGTACCACTCGTTTGCAAATATTACGGTAATAGATGGCGAGGCATTCTATAAGCGGATCCCACAGATAAATGACATCTAAGTAAGTATTCTTTAACAAGGACCTGATGACATTTACCCACTGCGACAAGTAGGTATTATGTATTGATTTAATACATGTAAGATTCTTCACCATCACAACTTACGTTGTGATGACTTACATTACGAGAATCTTTTATGTACCCTTGACTCTTCTCGTAAGTCTCTTTTGAGTTGGTGAGTATCTTTACAAAAGCCAACCTTGGTATTAGTAATTCCTTCGGGGGTATATAAAGCGTAGTAATGCGAGGTCCAGTAAACATTTGCCTATCAACAATTACAGCATCAGCATGTATACCTCAGTGGTAAGAGACCCTTTTGGATATTCAGTGTTAAAGTGTCAATACCACCCAAACTAACTTACATTTGAGTGATTTGTGAACATGTGTCTCATGTGGTGCTTTTTTTAATCTCTTCCCCTTGCAATAACTGTGAGTTTAATTCAATGAATTAAACAATTCAATTTTAAAATTAAAATTGAATAAACTACTTTTCTTCAAACATTATTTAACTCTAAAAGCGACTTTTAATGCGTGATTTATAACTGTTTTGAGTTTAAAGCTTCATTGCTGTACGTAACACAGTAGCTTGCAATATAAAAGTATTTAAAAAGATGTTTCATTTTCACTAGAATAAGCTTTTTTCATCTGTTGGCTTTTCTAATGTAGCTGAAATACACAGTAACTGGTACATAGGAGTATAAACAATAAAAACTTTACCGAACGTCCTGTTTGTTTTGCCTTTATATTCGTTGTTTGAAAGTTCGGCATTCAAATCTCATGCAGAGTAGGATTTTTAATATCTTAATGGACCTTTTATAAGACTCTACTTACGTTCTACAACATTTTAGCTCTTTTTGGGTAACAATACTGATAAGTCAAAATTAAAAAAATAAGGTAAAATAATTCGATAAAAATTTGATTTTGAAATTCAAAAGGGTCTTCATTTCATAAAGTTTATTTTGCTGATGAATTTGCATTCCAACGGATTTTGTAAAATTGTTTATTTATAATTTGTTCTTCATTACAAGCTGAAAAAATTATTCAGAGAGAAAACTCAGCAAACTGTTGCAAAATGTAAGTTCATTATCGAGGATCTATTTCTATTAAAATTTAATCAACACAGAACGACAAATGATTAACCGCATTGGCGAAAAGTAAGAACTAAAAATTAAAATATCACGGAATCAGATGAAAAATACATATTTTATTATTTTTAATGGTCAAAATTCTGTTTGATAACTGTAGGTACTGGTAATCTTTTTTTTTAATGCGTGTTGTAATTCAATGGAAGTAAAGTGAAACCAGATAAAAATATTGCGGTTCGTGACTTTAAGCTAATCCATTCTTAAAAATATACATAATAATAATTGAGTCGCTGGATGCAAAAACGGCTTAAGTGCCCTTAAGATTTTGATAGAAAATTAATTGTTGAAGTTTGATTTAAGTCTAAAATATACATGAGTTTGATAAGAAAATGTTTACACAGAAAAATTGCCTACTGTTTCATTAAACATATCTAGATTTTTTACTTACATCAAACATATTTACAACGAATTTTGGTCTAAAATCTTAAGGGCACTTAAACTGTTTTTGTACTAGCGACTCCGTTGTATGTTAAGTAAAATAAGGCAGCAGAATGTCAGCTCAATTTTCATTAGTTAGTTGATTAAAACATTAAAAACTCTTCGTCCTATAAAATTATAATCGCGATCGTTTATAGCTGATTTGTTTAGTAACCAATAATACACGGAGATGATGTTTTTTTTCTAACTTAACAATTGACTTGGATGAAATATTTTCATACATAGGATGCGGAGTTGATTAATATCTACCATATTACGCTTTATGTAAAATAAGTTTGTGTGAAGTATCTTAGAGGCACGGCCAAAGAAAGATAGTTGGGGTAATGCGGGCGTAGAAAAAAAACACGTTCTATTCAGAGTTACTAACGTTGTTGATCTCTGCACGTTCTTGGTATATACCAATGCTCAATACTATTAGCGGTCGCGTCACGAGAAATGTTGACTTTTCAAGATTTATTGATATCAGCGCAGTAGTCAGTTGTAGCTGTACATCCGGGATTAAATAACAGATTCTAAACAGCAGAATTTGAAACACGTATTTCACTGAAAATGTCGAACAATTTTTTTTATTCTTGTTTCATACAAAGACTCGCCTCACATCTTGATTATCACATATTTTCTAAATTGTTTCTTGCCATCGCCTTCATTGTTTTGTTTGTCCAAATATTGCGGCTCAAAACATGTTGAGCAAAACCGCGCCATCAAATCAAGCGGGACACGCTCCCCCAATGAGCTTTACCTCAGCACGTGATATTTTCTTATCAAAGATCTGTTGAGGGTGTGCGTTCAACTCTACAAGAATTTCTGAGGTAACAAGGCAAAGAATAAATGTGAAGTTCCGCGAAAAAAAGAATTATCTATTTTATTGTTTTTACGCTTGTCATTCTTTTTAATTAACAAGGAAAAATTTTACTTAACAGATTTTCCGATTGAGTAAATCAAAAAAGAATCGTAAAAATTCGATAAAATTCATGAAATTATACTCGAAATTTTTCATCTATCTTTCGTTTAATAGATTTTTTTATCCTTAAATTTGAAATCTGTTCAGTACACTGAATTATAAATTATCAGTATTTTAATATCAATAATCGATTGGAATTTTTTTCACGATTCTTGCAAAAAGAAATTGTGCATCAGCGTGCGAAAAATCGTATTATTATCATCATTATACTTTGAATTTACTTGGAATTTACATAAATCTGGCTATTAGGGAAGTTGTTAGTTTTCTATATATAGATAACGTTATTCTCTCGTTTATGTTTAGTCCTTGAAAAGTTGTTAATTGATTACATTGATCACTCCAAGTTGTTTGCAATATTATACCAGAGACAGTTAGATGGTTTTAATGTTAATTTAAACAAGGTGTTTGAAAAAGTCAAATTAAATGTTTTTAACAAGTCAATATTAGTACAAGTATACAATTTGTTATTAAATAAAATCGGAATAAATTTATATTCTATCGAATGATTGCATAACAGTATCATGAATCAATATGAATCGTGCATGCTTCGTGACAAATATTTTTCAAGTTATCTTAATTTTGTGTAAGCTCATCCAAGTGAATCACATTTTGAACGTTAAATATTTTTCTCGTGTTGGCGAAGCTATCAAAAACGTGTTTTGATATTATGTAACTGATGTGTCAATTAATTCTTCATAAAATTTCTATGGACATAAACAAGCACTGAGGAATCAATAGATTTGACATTAACAGATTGGGTAAAAATCTTGAGAAACAAATGTATTGTCGTTGCATAATCCTTACATAATCAATAAGCACTATTCAGTAACAGCTTTTTAAATTGGGGATTTATTTAAATTGACTGCCTATATTGATGAATCTGATGAGCAAATGTCTCAATTAAATTGCGTGTCGGATAATTTTCATCAAATTTACGGCATCTCAGTCTTATCAATGGTAAACATTAACTTGAAAAGTCTGTCACTGATCAATTTAAAACTCGATGATATAATCAATGTAGAACAATTAAGATTTTAAAAATATTGTCAAATGACTAAAACAAAATTAGTCTCTTTTCAATCCCTTTTCAAACTACTAATTTAGTTCTACCATCAAGAAGATGAAGAAACATTGAATATTCCTCGAGAGTCAAATTAGTTGTGCTGTATTTTGATTCGCTGATTATATTTGAGAATGAATAATTCATGATTTGGAGTTCAACAGGTCACGATACTTTGCCTATGCTTATGGGCTGCATCAGCATTCCCTCAGCAGCCAAACAAAGAAGTGATTCCAATAGTCAGTCAAACGCAAGAAGGACCGAATCCAGATGGCTCGTACAAGTGGGCTTACGAAACTGGAAACGGAATCAATGCTAATGAGGAAGGGCAGGTGAAGAACGCTGGAAGTGAGAACGAAGCGATGGAAGCTAAAGGCGCCTTCAGTTACACAGGTGACGATGGCGTCAAGTACGAGATAACTTATGTTGCCAACGAGGAAGGCTTTCAGCCTGTAGGCGCCCATTTGCCAACACCACCACCCATTCCGGAGGCGATTCAAAAAGCCCTCGAATGGAACGCAGCTCATCCGGAGGAGGACCAATCTGCGAAATCATAAATAATCAACTTCTTCATTTTTAATACAAATCACCAGATAGCACCTCTTATATAGTCAAAAAGTTTATTTTTATCTATCGAAATCAAATTTTTATGATTGATAAAGGGCATACTGGGTTGTACTTCTTAAATCACAACGAGTATTCAAACTAACGATGTTATCCGATCTTAAGATGAAATATTGAGAGTCTATTATGTACATATTTGTGATGCGCGTTAACTAGCCATTCTGTATGATTTATGTAATATGTTTGCATTTAAATAAATCTTTTCATTAACGAAATTGAAAAAATAGACAGAGATGTTTATGATTTGTATATGCAAGTTTGAATAAGAGTTAGACCAAACTTTTAATCATCTCTGTGCAATGTGTCTTAATTGATTAAGATGTGTTTGTGTTCCAAAGATGTGCAGGAGTCACATTAATTTCTCGCGCGAGGATGAAAAGTCGTTAATCAGCAATGAGCAATAATAATGAAAGAAATAATTACTATGTTATTGAAACTTGAAGGTAAATTCGAAGGAGAATTATACTTGGAATTAAACAAGAAATGATAGCAAAGAAGAAAATTCGAAGGTGATTTGTAAAAATTTTTCTTTTAAAGAAAAAACAATATGTACTTAATGACAAACAAGATTGAAGTAAAAGGTAATTACATATATATGAAATTAGGAAATGCATTATGTTTATATGTATATTCTATTTTGTGACAAAATGGTTTCACTAAGTTTCATTTAATTGTTAAAGTGGACTCTCGTGGCGGATATTGTGTCATATAATTGGATACAAAAACGGCTTAAGTGCCCTTAAGATTTTGATAGAAAATTGATTGTTGAAGTTTGATTTAAGTCTAAAATATACATGAGTTTGATAAGAAAATGTTTACATAGAAAAATTGCTTACTGTTTCATTAAACAGATCTAGAATTTTTACTTACATCAAACATATTTACAACGAATTTTGGTCTAAAATCTTAAGGGCACTTAAACCGTTTTTGCATCCAGCGACTCAATTGTAGTCATATCAATTATAAGAATCAAAAAGAATTTCTCAATTACGGCGCATTGTACGGTGAATCTCATTCGAAACATTTGTTTCCATAACAGAGGTCGACTGTTAAATTGAATGGTTATGCGCTTTGCGCAGTCATGCATTCTAATATCCCACATTTTATTCAATTATTTCTGTCCAACCAGAGATGAGACTCTGGTTCAACGTATTACCAATATTACCCGTGCTATTAGCCGATGTGTTACCAACAGAATCGTGATTGTTTGTATTTAACAAGTCAGTCGGTAATAAAACTTACCGACCGCATAGAGTGTTCGACGTAATGCTAAGAGTTGAACAACACTGGAGGTATCGAACCGCGCGAATCGCGAGTATTGCGACGCATTAAGGTGAAATGTCATACCGGAATTCTGCAGTTTTAGTTACTTTTTAATTTATAATTTGTTGAAAATTTATTTGTAAAAAAAAGCTCTGTTGATTACTCCGTATACTTTGGGAGAACAATTTGGTTTAAATAAAATCAACTTTCATTGCAAATCGCTGGCAAAATGTTGGAACGAAATAATTCTAACCTACAAATTTAGCAGCTCTATTGCGTTCCTTGCGTTCCAACATTCTGTCAACAATTTGCAATGAAATTTGATTTTATTTAGACTAAATTGTTCTCCCAAAGTATACGGAGTGATCAACAGAGCGTTTTTTTACAAATAAATTTTCAACAAATTATAAATTAAAAAGTAACTAAAACTGCAGAATACCGGTATGACATTTCACCTTAACCTTTTGAGCCCTGATGGGTCTCTGAGCGACCCACCTAACTTTAAATTTCAAATAGACAAAAAATGTAAAGATTTCTATGAAACATAGTTTATAATGGTTTTTTAGGTCACTAAACAAAATTCTGACATCAAAATTTTGGAATTCAGAATGGCGGAAACAATATGGCGGGTCAAAAAATGGAAACAAAATTTCTACTTATGTGAATGATACAAATACAATATATGAATGAATAGCAAAATGCAGGGGTCGAAGGGTTAAGTGATCCCCACATTTGAAACATTAACCCATTTTATGCCAAACATCGAAAAAAATTTTGTTCAACAAAAACTTCATAGATTCATGTTCCGTATATTCAAAACTAGAAGATTTTGCAATAAATTTTTTTTTTCGATTTTTTGCAATAACAATTGCAATTGTTTGAAAGAATTATTTTTTTTACTGTAGATAATAAACTTCATGATAGGCCTCATCTTTTGATACGACACAGAACAAATTTTATCTATTGTTGAGTCGAAGTAACATTAAAAAAACGATTTTTGAAAATGATGCGTTCACGCATCAATGGCAAGAAATCGGTTAAGGAGTTTTGCTTTTTTGTCTCTATCATCATTCATAATTTGTAAAATTTTCTTCAAAATTAAATTGAATCAATTTGAACAAGTTGAGAAGTTACTTTGATTAGAAATAAAATGTTTCATATGATTTTGCTTACAACAAATCGATGGGATATAACGAAAAGTTAAAAATTATTATTCGCACAAAGGGGGTTTTGTTTTTTATCGGACTATATGTAAGTATAATGGTGCAACTTTATGACTCGTTTATGACACATCATATTTTCAGTACGATGGCAGAGAGAGGAAGCCTGATGCGTGTACATACAACGTCGAAGAAAATCATTGTCGAGCAATTTGGCGTGTGAATTTGCCGAACACACTTCCACGGGAGGAAATGTTTATTACAACGGAAAGTCTTACAAACAATAGCGAGAGAGCGTGAGAGAGACGAGCGTTCGTGTCTTCTCGAAACTTTTAAGCTCATCGTGGAATTGAGTGTAAAACAACATCAGATTCAGGTCGGATGGCGTTTGATTGTTTGTTCACTATAAAAATTATTTCAAGCTTTTTTTACACTAATAAGTGAAAACAAATATCACTCAAGCCAACTCAAGCAAATTTTATATTATTATATATTATAACGAGCCAAGCAGACAAAATTGTTTCATTATAGCAAGAAAAAACAAATGAACTCATGAGAACACTTAGTCAGACTTTTACACTTAAACCAAATTTATTCCAACAAAAAGAGTTGTTTTTTCTTTCGAGAGCATCTTTGCTCGTCAATTTATTATCATGTTTATTTTGTAAATTTAATTTTCTCTGTAAGCCATTTTAGTAAGTATGATATATTTGTTATTTGTGAATGGTGTAAAGTGTTATAGAAAGTGATGAATTTTGTATATTAAGCATCGAGGATGGACAAAATGAAGTGGAAATAAGAGCGCGGCGCTTCCATTGCGGAGTCATGACCACAATGGCGAACTCGATGGCCGGGCCCACATGTTGTTGAGAGGTTCACCGCAGTAGCACCATCTGCGAACCCGTCATACCGGTTAGACTACTACTATAGAATGGCAACTGGTTTCAAGAATATCTGCGTCGTCGCATGTTCACTTCACGGATCTTTAGGTCGTGTTACTTCTTGCCAACATTCATCTCCTCTACCATTATTATCATTTCTAATGAAAATAAGGATTGATCCTTCGAATTTTCTGCAGCAACATTTAAACTTGTACAAACTTCAATCCCCTACAATGGGCCTGAAAAAGGATATTTATTAAAATTGTCACTTAAAAGAGCAAATTAACGTTAAGAAAAATGACAAACCTCTTCCGAGTAGAAGATGCAAGTTGAGAAAATTAACTTTCTATCACGTAAAACACGATTTTTCCAGGCATTAAAATTAATTACTCCTTGCCAAGGGGTTCTCGATGAGACAAAAACATTGGAAAGATATGCAACATTATTCGCACAGTATCGATGAGATAAAGGGGTCCAATAGAAGTGTTGCCCTGACGATAAAAAAAACCTGAAATTCTTGTTCAATTTTCAAATTCAGCATAACAAATTGAAAATAGCAACAATCTGCACGACTGATGTGAACAAAATAAACAAATGAACTGTTTTTTTGAGAAATTGTAGTTCGCGGTTCATGTATAAATGCGGTTCACGACAAATGTGAAGGAACACAGTAATTGTTTATTCACTATAAAACAAACAACTATCTAAACTACTATTTGAAATAACTATCTAAAATAACTTATCATTTAAAATAAACAACTATCAGTTAACCAAAAAATGTTGTGTGAACAAATAACGAAAGAATGATTTATAAAAAAATAATATTCGAGAAATTAACTGCATGGATCGGCCATGAACGAATAAATGTAATTAAATAAATAATAATTTTTGAATAAATGTTAATTGAGGGATTGAACTGTTCTTAAAAAACGTTACCGTCCAAATGAATGTTATAGGTAGTTTCCTGGTAATATGAACAAACTATCCTGAAAATTTTAGCCGCTTCGGTGATGCGGTTTTTGAGATATTAATTTTTGAAAAATCGCGTTTTTGGGGATTTTATCATTTTTTGTTTATTTTGAAACGACTGTTCACATGTTCTATGTTATAAACAAATCAAGTTTCGGTAATTTTTTGTGACTACTGGTCCCACTGAAGAAAAAACATGCATGCAAACAAATTTTTCAAGGGCCCATCTGCTCATGAGCATGCATTGAATTTTAGCATTTTTTTATAGAAAAGTGTCATTCAAAAATGACGATTATCCCGCAAGTAGTCCAAAAATTTGACTTCGACTCCAATTCTACGTGAAATAAGCTTTTTTCCTACAGAAATCATGTGTCAAACATTTATTTTTTTGTGATTAGAAACAATTGAAAAATGCATGAAAAATGGCTTGAAATGAGAATTTCGCAAAAATGAACATTTTAAAAAATTGATAACTTAGGTAAAGTTTTCAAAAAAAGTGGTGGAACTGTACAGTTAGTCTTCAATATATGAGCAAATCCAAAATTAACATCCACTTAGCGGTTTAACAAATTAAAAATTTTTGGACATTAGGCACACTCTTGGGATTTTTTTCTCACGATCTAGGTGTCAAAACAAGATAGAAAAATGGTGCGGCCCACCTTGAAACGAGTGGCGACATAGTTTAAAATTAAATTAAGTTATAGTGATTTTTGCCAAAAAAGCAACAAACAGCAACAAAAAAGCATGTAAAAAGTAACTCCAAATTTGGTTTCTTTCAAATTTTACGTTTTTTATCGATTATGGGGTGTTGTACGTTCTACCAAAGTCATTCAAATACCGAAAACGAAATATCAAAATATTTCTGTGTCTCAATTTTAGTACTATGACTAAGAAATTTGAGTGAATTAAGTTAATCGCTCTTTTTCTTCCAATAAAATACGAACAGTTAGTACGAAAAGACACACAACTTGCAAAAAATATTTGTCTAATACTTTTTCAAACTTTATACAACCATAACAAACTCGACCTTCACCCCTCACTCCCTGTCCGGATTAAGGGTGGTTCCATAAAAATTAAAAAAATGAGAGTTTTTTGAACCCATATTTTTTATTACAGATTCGGATTCCTCATGAAAAAATAAAACGATTCTATTCTTATCATTTTTCGGTTTTTCAGGATAGATGTCGCTGTAATCGTAAGAAATAAATAATTAATAAAAATCGTTCTCTTGCAATTACAGCGCCATCTATCGTGCAAAACAAAAAAAAATATAAGAATAAAATCTTTTTATTTTTTCATGAAGAATCCGCATCTGCAATAAAAAATGGGGGTTTCACGAACTCGATTTTTTTTCATGTTTTATTTTCTTCTTTTTTAATTAAAAAAGTATGTCGCCATCTGTTTCAAGGTGGGCCGCACCATTTTTCCATCTTGTTTTGACACCTAGAACCTGAGAACAAAATCCTAAGAGTGTGCCTAATGTCCAAAAATTTTTAATTTTTTGTACCGCTAAGTGGATGTTAATTTTGGATTTGCTTATATATGTACTTCCTGTAAAAAAATTTTGGGCTAAATTTTTGGACCTCGTGCGCAGCGAATTTTCATACTTGGTTGAAATGACCCAAATGTAGAATAATATGAATAATAATGATAAAATGCTTGTAAAATGCTGAAGACATGGTGAACTCGTGATGAGACGAAGAAGTGATGCAGAAAGAGAAAAAGCCAGGTATAGGAGTTAAAGGTGGCAAGCACCTTAGTTCATCTCTGTTCGGCCCACGCATCTGCCTTCGCTCTTTCTCGACCTGCTGGTCTCTGAAACTGAATACCCAGACAAAAGCGGCGTTAGAGGCCAGCCGGTTCTTGACACGCAGTAACGCAATCCTTATACGATCAAACAGCGTTGCCAAGCTTCTCACGAGTCCATGTAATAATACAAGCGGTTTGCGTGCGCGCGCGAGTCTGATGATCGCTCGCTGTTGCCGGTTCTCGCTTATTCTAAGATGGGACCATCTGCTGGCCCTGAAGGCCTTATTTAAATCATTGATGCTGCGCGTGTCACGACAGTCCGCGTCCTCTATCTTTGATGATATAATACTCGACTCTTTCGCACCATCATCGGAATTCTTTCCAGATCCAGATGTAAATTTTCCAAGACTGTCTGAGACTTCGTATACAAGAATATTTTCTTCGTACATGCATACAAAAAAGACACGTGACTTCAATATATCTTGATATATTTTCTTTTCTAGCAAGTGGACGAAGGTGGACGCAGAAAACAGTTTCATTGCAAAAAGTTGAAATGCCGAGAAATTATTTTTTTGCAATCTATATTTTTCCTGTGTTATTTTAATTTAAAATTAAAATTTGCTTTTATTACTAGTCAAGGTGGATAAAACAAACAAGCATTGCAAAAATTTGATTGAAACAATAATGAGGATTTATTTTTGTTACAATCTGTTCTGACGTGAATTTTTTCGGTCTGTTAGAGAAATGTTAAATTCTATTGCAAGACGAGGTGTGGAAGAAACGAACAACAAATGGAATAACAATTTTTTTCGTGGACATTTGTGATTGCTATAGAGATGAAGAAGTTTAATTGCGCAATTCGAGATATTCAAGTTGAAATACTATTTCAAGTATTAACTTTTTCTAGGAGGCAATTTTAACGTTTCTGTATAAGTCTGGACCAAAACAAAGAAAACCGCAGTGAAATCTGTAAGATACAATTTTGAGCAGCGGCCGAGGTCCAGCCGACTTCGTGGAGGACCATCAAAAAAAAGTTTTCACCGCTTCTCGCCGCAGCCGACGTGCAAGCAGGTGTTTCCCATCATCTTTAATCAGACTTCTGCATTTATATTAGCTTACCTTAGTTAGAACCATCTGCCCAGTACTCAAGGCTTTCTCCTGCCGATTTACTCCAACTTTTATACCTGCCAGCCAAAAATCACATGCCCGTTAAAAAACGTATCTATATTTTTGTAATTGCAAGATAACCAAGATGTCAAGCGTAATCTCTTTTTTCACACCGCATGGAATTAAAACTATATTTTCAAATTTTCACCTTCACATTTTATTTTAAAGGAGCATTTAGGGGCCATTCACAATGAATGCTTCCGCCTGCGGAAGACGCGCGTTCTGCTGTACGGCGCTTCGCATCATATGGAAATGTGTGCGCGCATATAAACGCGCATCACTACGTACGTCAAATTTTATAACCTTTTAGTTAACGCAGCTCGAAAACTGATGCGTAGAAAAAACGCATGGAAAACTGTATTCATAACTCTTCAACTGGTATATTTAACTACTTAATTTACCCATAAAGGTTTGTAAACGAAGGTTTTTTCAATTATGAATTATTACGAGTATTTTCTATTACATCAATTGTGCAAAACATATGATGCGAAACGCCGTACAGCAGAACGCGCGTCTTCCGCAGGCGGAAGCATTCATTGTGAATGGCCCCTAAATGCACCTTTAGGGCTCATTCACAGTGGACGGATACGCGTGTTGTATCCGTGGCGTGAACACTTTTTGAGTACAGGTCAAAAAAAAGTTGAGAAAGGAAGTACGAAACCTGAATAATAATATGAGCAAATCCTAAATTATCGTCCACGTAGATGGCACGGAAAAATTTTTTTTTGATGTTCATGACACATCTTTAGAATTTTTTTCTGGTATTCCTTGGGCACCAAAAAAGTCAGGAAAAATGAACTAAACCAGAAAAACAAGATGGTGACACATTCAAAAAAATTGTTTTGCTTTTTATCTTTAAAAAAATGAAAAAATATTGAAAAATAGTTTTAAACTAATAAAATAACTCTAATTTTAGTTGTGCGAATGCACAGAAATGATACAAATGGTATACCCATTTCTCAATATTTCTTTGCCGAGCTATTAGGGTGTTAAAAAAGTTGGGCACTCTGACTAAACTTTGATGAGCGAAAATTACAGCATTCGTATTTTTTGTTGTCAAATTACTATAAAATATTCTCTTCATACCGTCTGTTATCGTATGTAAACAGATGATATTTTATGGACAGCCATATAAACATAGTTTTTATAGTGGCCTTGTAGATGAAAAAAAAATTATGAAAAAATATCTTATCAAATTCATTGTACTATTATTTTTATATAATATAATATAATATAATATAATATAATATATATAATATAATATAATATAATATTATAATATTATAATATTATACTTTATATAATATGATATTTATATTTTATATTTTATATAATATAATATTTATATATTTTTTACTATCGTTCAAAAAAAAATTGGACGCGCGTTTTGACATGCGTGTTGATGCGCGTCACTGCTGTATGTCTGTCCAGCAAATCGCGCTGCAATCCGCTCGTTGTACGTGCGCAAAAGCGTCCACTGTGAATGAGCCCTTACTCAAAGTTTTGCCTTTGTTCTTTATATGCCCGGTATATTGCAGATTAATAATACAAAAACTTTTTCTATCGTAATCACACGTAATATTATAGAGGGTTTCTTTCTTTTTCAGTACTAGGTGCAATAAAGCGCGACCGTTGGGCGCGCTCCCTTTGCAACATATATTAAAAGAAATGAAATTTAAATACGTACATATGATTTTTATTTTTTTAATAAATATTTTCATCTTAACTTAACAGTACAGTTTAGGCACTTGAAATTTCCATATTTAAAAAATATTTTCAATTTATTACATTAGGTCTATTTTGATGCACCCGTTCCTTATACTATAAATATCAAAAGCAATCTAATTGCACAAAAAATGATTTTCATTTTTGTTTAAGTGACGCGCCGAGCTAAACCGTAAAACGACCGGCCAGCTCTTTTATCAGGGAGAATCCCAAACAAGCACTGTAAAAATGAACATTATCAAAAACGACAAATTCGAACGAGCAGTTTAAATTTAAACATTGTTAATTTCAAACATAGCGTGAAAAACGGACAGCAGCTATGACGATCACGGTAAAAACAAACAAAAAAAGATGATCAGGTCAAAAAGTAGCGCTGTAAAATTAAAAACAATCAAAAACAACAAATCATGACAAGCAGTGTAAAATCAAAATTTTGTAAATTCAAACATAGTGCGAAAAACAGACATAAAATATGATAATCGCTGAAAAGATAAACGATAATGAAATATTGGAGTAATTTTATTTGATTATAAAAATACAAAAAATATTAATCCTTACGTGTAATAATACGCACTGTAAGAATAAACGAAGATGGCGGCTGATGACAACTTAAATGAGCAAAAATGAAAACGTTTTCTCAATATCAGTACAGCGATTTTTATCATTTTAAGTTGGCAATAGCCGCCATCATTGTTTATTATTACAGTGCGTATTATTACACGTAAGGATTTATATTTTTTTTATTTTTATAATCAAATAAAATTACTTCTATTTTGATATCATTGTTTATCTTTTCAGTGATTATCATATTTTATGTCTGTTTTTCACGCTATGTTTGAATTTACAAAATTTCGATTTTACACTGCTTGTAATGATTTGTTGTTTTTGATTGTTTTTAATTTTACAGCGCTACTTTTTGACCTGATCATCTTTCTATGTTTGTTTTTACCGTGATCGTCATAGCTGCTGTCCGTTTTTCACGCTATGTTTGAAATTAACAATGTTTAAATTTAAACTGCTCGTTCGAATTTGTCGTTTTTGATAATGTTTATTTTTACAGTGCTTGTTTGGGATTCTCCCTTTTATCACATACATTAAATGATCCAATGGGTCAATGATTAAACTCTTCAATGATCGAAAATATGCAATAATTTATTGTCACATGATCTTCTGATCAAATGATAAAATAATCCAATGACCACTGATCAAAAAACTCTTTTCAAATTGTTTTAGGTTTTATAGTACTGTAACAGTTTTATTTAAATAATTTGTTTTTACTGATATACGTTAAATATTGAATATTTGAATGATGAAATGTTCGAATGATCTAATGATCAAATAATTCAATGATCAAATAATTCCATGATCTTATAATTTAACAATTCAATGATGCTATAATTTCAACATCTAAGGACATGATGATCTAATAATAACCTATAACGATCAAGTGATTAAATGGGGCCGTCCATCATTTTCGTAACGCAATCTTTCATGATTTTCAATACGCCCCTCCTCTCTTCGATGGACCATTTTGAAACGACATGTAACGTTATTGCAGACCCCCTACCACCCTTCAGAGCGTTATGTAATTTATGGATGGCCCCGAAGGATCGAGTTATCTCTTATGAACTTAATTATCCAATGATCCTATGATCAAATAATCGATTCATTTTATCTGAGCCTCATTTGAATTTAGTTCAATCATTGTTGCAAAAGTTCTGTATACCTCCTTCAAACCTCTTCTGAAAAATTTTTGTTGTTTTCATTTCGTACTTCATTCATCAACAAATTTATTAAATCATCATTCAACTCCTAGAAAATAATTGTTACTGCAGTCCATAAATCATCACTGCATCACTGCATCACTGCATCACTGCATGGATTTTTTTCTAGGAATAGACGATTATTTTATTCGATGCTATAAAAAAATAATAAAAAAACTATAAAACTATTTTATTCATTGAACTTTTTTTTATGAACGAATTTTTTGTGATTACATGATATATTATTTAATTCTTGATAAAACTTAATTTCTATTGATATCAATCGTAATTTCATCATTTATATCAAATTTTTAATAGAAAAATGTATTTATTTATGAACATTTGTTTAAAATTGTTAATTTGTTAACTTACTTTTTTTTAGAATTCGTTAGGAGGATCCCAAACAAGCATTGTAAAAATAAACGATATCAAAAACGACAAATTCAAACGAGCAATTTAAATTTGAACATTGTGAATTTCAATCATAGCGTGAAAAACGGACAGCAGCTATGACGATCACGGTAAAAACAAACAACATTGTTTATTATTACAGTGCGTATTATTACAAGTAAAGGTTTATATTTTTCACACCTCCGGTCCGAAAGTGCCGACATTCGTCCCTCAAACCGAGGATGAAAGTTCAGTTTTTGGTCCCGCACGTCCCGGTCCGAAAGTTAATAACTTTCGTCCCTTTTTGTAAAAAAAGCTTGTAAAAACAGTATTTTAACACAATTTTGAAAAATTTTCAATTTGAATTCGCGCGATTCAAGCGGTACCAACTTCTGAAAAAAGAAAAGTTTTCCACGCAAAAGCTTTCATGTGTTATTGGTGGGTTGGTTCGAAACAGTCACGTGATTCACGAAATTCAGCAATTATTCGATTAACATTGATAAACCAAAGAAAAAGAGAGAACACCGTTGAAAAGTGTCGGAAATTTAACTCTTTGAGCCGGGTATGGATTCCCCACCACTAAAATGCACTTTCAATATGGCGGCCGGACTCAGTGCCGTAATTAGACAAGGGCGCGCGTGGGTCTATCACAAAATCTAAAAACTTGCATTTGGATGGATGTTAAATATTCGTCCAGCAATGTTTCATTCAAATAAAGACTTTAATTTTAGCAAAATGTTTCAGCAATCAACATTTATTTTCTTCTTAACTGAGTTCGCGAATTTTGTAAACATTAAACATAACCTAAAATGTGAATTTCATTTTCAATAAAAAGTGAATGCGAAACTTGAGTTTGACCTCTGACGAACAGATAAAATGATAACAATAATAAATGTTATGAATAATTACCTGATCTTAAAACATTTAGTAGATGAATTAAATTAAAAATAACAACAAGTCTGGTATCGGAACGGAAAGCAAAATATCACGGTAAGTGGCATGAAACATGTCACGATAAATGGCGCACGGCAACCAAAAGACTCACGATAAGTGGAACCTTCAGCTTTTTATACAAAATCAATCATTATTTATAAATTGACGTGGTTTTTCAACAATCTGAAGTGACATAAATGTTCTTCACAAAAATATATATTTTGAAAGTATTTTTTTTTTATTTCAAAATAATCAATATTGACTCTAGCATCGTTTCTTTAAGAACTTACAAAATCCTTAAACTTACGTTAAGGGGTGCTTTTACCTTAAGGCTTTATAAATAGGGTTCGAAAACGTAATTGTAGGTTTTATATTCTGTAAAATTACCATCCTTTCTTTTTTACTAACAAAAAAACGTAAATATGTTTTCACACCTCCGACCCGAAAGTGCCGACTTTCGGCTCCCTTGGGAGGACCGAAAGTCCGGTTTCCGGGGTCCCGTGCCCAGGACCTAAAGTAAATTTTTTCTGTCCTCCGCGGAACAATCGACAGAAGAACTTTAGATTAAAGCCTCTGAAATTGTTAAAACCGACTTCAAAATGATTTTAAAAAGTTCAAAGACGAAAATGTATTGTTCATTCAAAGAAAAAAATGGACGTCGCTAAATTTTCTGACAACGGCCCAATTATTTAACTCGAAATTAATAAATAAATTCACTACAACAGTTTTCAACACTTCTCAATACAATAGTATATTTTGCAACTAGGGACGAAAGTGCAGGTTTCGGTCCCACAGATGCAATATGACTGCCCGAGCGTAGCGAGAGCAGTCAGCATCTGCAGGACCGGATTCTGCAATTTTGTCCCTTGTTTCAAACGATACTTTTTACACCGATGTGTCCGAAAGTGCCGTAATTGTTGATTATTCGACTAAACCGATAAAACCAAGTTTACATTGACATAAAACAAAGTTTTACTCAACAGTGTTCCAAAATTTATTTCATATAATGTAAGTCAATCATTGCTAACAAACATTTACACTTATTAATATGTGCAAGTACTACTTATTACAATTTTGTAAATTTTCAGTTTCTTTAACATTTTTTATCACGCCTTTGGTTTAGTATTCACGCTTAATGTAGTACTAATTATATCTTTGTATATAGATTTCAGTCTTTAACATTTTTTAACGCGCCTTTGAAAATAATACTTTTCAATATAACTTACAACTTTTTAACATATTTTGCTGGAATATAAACAAAAAATACATTTTTGAGTTATATAATTAAATCTTTTGGAACAAACATATAAAGATTTCAAAAACAAAATAAAGATTGATTGAACAAATAAGTGATGACGTCACAACTTTGTGTGTCAGTCTGTTTTGAACTGCACATTCATTTGAGGTTGAATGTGCAGTTTGCAAAGGAATAAGTTGGATTTAACTCTTTGAGCCGGATACGTCTCCAATCGTCTCGGTGAGAGGAGCGTGGGAAAATGTATCGTTGTACTTGTAGAAGAACCATGTGACCGCTAGCCGGCCAATGAGCGAGCGCCAATGAGCAAAGTGCCAGTGCCGGACTGAGGCATGTTTAGCGTTCCGATACCAGACTGAAAAGGGACGAAAGTCGGCACTTTCGGACCGGAGGTGTGAAAAATATATTAGGAAATATCAATGAAAAACCAATTGGTGCACTCAGTGCACGACGCGAGCACTCGTATAATTATTTTGACGCGAGCGCCGGAAGGTTAATAAACAAGAAATTTCGCGTTTAATTTTTTAAATCATTTTGAAGTCGGTTTTTTTTAAGTCAGGGGGCTCCGCATCCCGAACCCCCCGCGAGGGGCTCCGCCCCTTCGAACCCCGTGGGGTGCCCACAGCTCGGGAACTTCGTCCCCTCGGAAGACGACGGGCCTTCGTCTGTTATACAGTCGGTTTTGGGTATACGATTTAAAATTGCAAAGTTGCAAAAATCTGCACCCACGGCACTTTCGGGTTTGTCGGTGTAAAAAGTATATTTCGTACCATGGGCCGAATGTGCAGGTTCAAGTGTCAGGGTACTGACAAGCCACGCTACGCTCGGCACGTCATATTGTACCCCGACTCCGAAACCTGGACTTTCGGTCCTTGGTACGGAATGTACTATTGTTTGCTATCAAAAGAGAAAATCAAAATCGATTTTTTGAAATTGTTACATTTACACATTATTTATACAATTTTATCTACACTAAGCATCTAGCGTCACCGGAAATTTCAGTAGGACGCAATTGCTGCAATTCATGAGAATAAATTTGAAATATTTTCTCGGGATCACAATTCGATCGTTATTTTGTTTTTGATTCATTATGACTTTTCGTTTAGTCGTGTTTACATCGTGCCCGCGAGTGAGTTCGTAAGTGACAGCAAAATGCCGACAAGACGTATAACACATTTGCAAAAAATAAGTAATGACGAACCGATATTTGACCTGATAAATTGTTAGACGGCGTGTCAAGAGCTTACTGTAAAATTTTGAAGGTCGCTCTTTATGCAGATTTTGAGAAATTCAAAAATTGAATAAAAAATTTTGAAACGCGTTTTTGACTCAGAATCTATGGCTTACAGCGAAAAGTTTTTTAAATAAAAAATCTAGAGGACGTTGTGAACTTTTTGTCGTGTAAATGTTTTATCATTGCCATGACGTCTTCCGACTTACAACCGACGTCATTCGAAATACAAAAAATAGATGGCGCTCGGTGATCAAAATAGTGTTTTTTTTCATGTTTCTTTACTATTTTCACTAGAAAAAAAATAGTTTTTTTACGATTATAAATTGAAAAGTTGTTCCTACAAAATTAGCTACAACCAAGCTACAACATTTATTCAATAAAAAAAATAATTTTTAGCGTGAGGAGTATAACAATATAATAACTTACTTGCGGGAGAACCGTCAATTTCCTCACTCCGATGATTTCCACAAATAAGGGAAAGATTCAAAATGAGCGCCTCACGCTTTTCTTCAGCAAATGTGAGAGAGTTTGTCGAATTTAATTTTTTAAAAGTCCTCTTAACAGATCTGCTTGACAATTATTTCTCAAGTTGCTATTACGTTTTATTTTCTGTTTTTCAGTTAATTTTCAATAATCGTATCGCAGTCCGAAAAGTGAAGAAAAACGAATCCTGAAAAATCTTTTTTTATTAGGGGTAAATGAAGTAATTGTGAAACTTTGAAAAGCACTGTTTTTCAATTCTGTATAATAAATATTAATTTTCAATAAAAACAAATAATGGAGTCATATAGTCTCCCATAAAATATTATTCACGAAAATATTTTTAAAAAACGTAAGAGAGTAATAATGGCGGCATAGGGTAATTTTGTTTTCATGATAGTTTTGTGTTCAAAACAATATGAAATGTTCTTTTACATCATTTTCGAGTTTAGTTGTTAGGATTCCTGCATTTTTATTGTGATTCTTTGACTGTATCACATATTTATTTCAAAAAATGCTAAATTATATCACGTTGTTCACGAAGTTCAGGCCTCGTCAGACGATAATTACAAGATAATTATTAAACTTAGTCGTTCGGTAAAATCTAAAAAAATCGCTTATTTTCTATTTTTGTAGACATCTTGTTAATTTTTGATATGTTCACTTATGTTGAGCAAAGGTCTGGCCATGTTTTCTGTAATCCATTTGTTTCTTTCTTTTAGGGGTGTATTTTCGAAGCAATGACATGCAAATTATTACATCCGCAATATACTGTTTATGCATTGTATAGGGTGAGAATTATTGTGACATGTGATTTAAACCAAAAAAACGTAAAGATTTGCAAAAATTTAAAACTTCGAGGTTATCGTTTAAAACTTTTAATCAAAAAAAAATTTCAGTCAAACTGAAAAGTGTGGCCAACTATATACGCCATAGAGGTCTCTCTAGTAAACAATTCAAAAACAAATCAAAAATATTGATAACAAATTATAATTCAGTTTTTCTTAATTAAAGGTCGTGATATATAAAATTAACGTGGTCAATTACCAAACTGCTATACTTGGAATATGAATTTTTGAAAAGATTTGTTCAAAATATATGAAGAAGTCGTAGGATATGAGCTCAAAATTCTAAGTCAGAATAGCTCATTGTAGGTACTTGGCGACATGTCGCGAAAACCAATTACATAAGATTACGGGTACAGCTTACATGAGCCAACTTTTTGTCTGGAGTTTTTTTGCGGTCTATATTTATGAAACAACAAATAATAATGTGTAAATATTTTTCGAAAAAATGTTAACTCAAGTTATTTGCGGCTGATTTCAACCATTTTTATACTAACACAAATAGGTTAATAGGTTACAACGGTTAATGGTACAAATGACTCTTATTATAACACAAATAGGTACACTATTTTTTATTTCGAATTTAAATTGATAAAACCAATCAACTACATTATTTTGATTTTATAATAAATAGTAACATAATAAAATTTCAATTTGTGATTTATCCCAAAGGGATAAAATATCTCATTTTTTTAAAATAATTGCAATTTATGACAAATTGAACCTGAAACTAACCGTAATCAGTGTCAGTGAGTTTACCTTAAGGAAAATAAAGTTTATCGTTTTTAGAATATTCAAAAATTCAATTCGAAATTAAATTTCTTTTTTTTGTCTTTACAATAGGTAACGTAATGTCATACTAAAAAAAAAATAAATTACTGTATTTTAACACGTATACATGTATGTACCGACAAAACTTATTCATCGAAAGACCATAATATGTTTCTTTTTTCTTCGATTATTTTTGCATAAATAATTTTCACAAAATAGATGACATTTAATTATAAATAAATTAAATTTTTACAATTCAAAGACGTTGATCTTGAATTTTCTTACATTAACCAAGGACATTAATGGTAATTGCA
The DNA here is from genome assembly GCA_020615435.1 of Telenomus remus. Taxonomy (NCBI): domain Eukaryota; kingdom Metazoa; phylum Arthropoda; class Insecta; order Hymenoptera; family Scelionidae; genus Telenomus; species Telenomus remus. The sequence goes on from CM036336.1 coordinate 6,791,501, forward strand.
AATAATTCAACGAAATAAAACTTTACAAAAAAAAATTACTTTCAAAACTGTTGAGAGAAATGAGGCATTTTGTAAAACTCTCACTTTCACTGCACTATATTATTCTATATTTCTCATTTTAATAATAACGATTAAATATAGGTTACTTCTGTGGCTTCTAGTTATAACCAGCTAAGTGACACTTTGAAAATTCATATTCAAACAGAGCGACATGTTGCCAAGTACCTACAATGAGCTGTTCTGACTTAGAATTTTGAGCTCATATCCTACGACTTCTTCATATATTTTGAACAAATCTTTTCAAAAATTCATATTCCAAGTATAGCAGTTTGGTAATTGACCACTTTAATTTTATATATTACGACCTTTAATTAAGAAAAACTAATTAAGAAAAATTTGATTTGTTTTTGAATTGTTTACTAGAGAGACTTCTATGGCGTATATAGTTGGCCACACTTTTCAGTTTGACTGAAATTTATTTTTTAACATTACTGTAGCCCCGATTTTGATTACGATCACGCAATCGATTCCACTAGTTTGAGAGTTGAGAGTTATAGGAAAAAATAAACGATTGTTTATTTATTCGTGAGTTCATAGTATATTACGCTACAATGGAGAAAAACAAGCGTCGATTTCTAGGGTCCACTCGACTCCAAACCTCTCACCATAACCTCTCCGTTTTGTCGGGAAGGAAACATTGTATTATTCCTTAGAGGCGGTTTTATTCCCTGTTATTATGGTTCTTACCATATACCATGGTAACAGGGAATACACCGCGTCTTGGAAAAGTGTGTTTCTCTTCCGACAAATCATGGAGAAGTTGGCCGTTTTTGATGCACGTGTTATGAAATAGTATATATTTCAAAACAACGCGCGAGGGGGCCCGAGAGCGTTTTTCTTGTGCCAGAGACGCCTCATCATGGTGGTCCTTCGAGGTCCGTGTCACGGACAATATTTCCTGTTCCAAATCGCGCGCGGAGAGAGCTTCGAGTCTCTTCGCGTCCAAGGAAACTCTTCGCGTACTAGTAATGCGAAGAGAATGATGCGAAGGTTCTCTTCGCGCATGGAACGAAAAAAATATTATCTAGTTCACTCGGCGACCATATAAGTACGTTGTGAGTTTTTCCCAGTTGAAATGTTCTACTCTTGTCGCTCTTGTTTAAGAAATAATAAAACGGTGTGCATTTTGAATTTTTTTTGTCAAAAAAACATATCAAGAATATTTTGGGTTATCGAGTATATTTCAGTTTTATTTTATTAATTCGATTCTTCGCAGCTGCTTTCGTCTTAAAGTAGCTCGAAAAAGTTAAACAACCATACCAAAATAATAAATTTTAATCATTGAATTTTTTTTTTGAAAAAATTGTATCAGATATAAGACGTTGTCACGTTAAAACTTCGACCGTAAACGGAATTTTTATATTTTTAATAAACTTCTAATATTTCATAATTTCCTTGTCATGTTTTTATTGTTTTTAAAATTTTATGAAATGCGAAAACTATATATTTGGTATATAACCAAAAAATGATTAATGATTGTTTATTTGAGTTTGTCTAACGTTTGTCCTGAGTATATTTGCACCGAGAAAAATTGAACTAGTCAACCTGACTATGAGGAATAAAGTTGACAGGTTCTAGTTAGGTTAACTCTAATTCTAGTCAAGTCAACTAGATTTGTAGTCAGTATGACTAAATTAACTTGAATATATTTTTTAGTTGGTTTTTTAGTCAACTCCGCATTTATAGTTGACTTAAATATAAAACGTTGTTACAATAATTACATCACACTTGTCAAATAACTTAAAAAGATTTTGAATTGCTGTCATGATTCGAAATGAGGTTCCATTACAATTTCGCGATTAAAAAATTGTAAACATTGCGAAAAACGTATCCAAATTTTAAAATCGTTGAGACAGAACAATCAATGCAAAAAATAATAACAAAAAGGATTAAACTGTCTAAATTTTTCAAGTCTATTTGAAAAAATGTATGCGAAAAAATAATCGAGAGCATGAAACTGTCCGAATTGCTTAAATATTTAGACAAAAAATACATGCGAAAATGATAACCAGCAGCACAAGACTGTCTAAACTTTTACAATCTATTAAGCAAAAAATGAATACAAAAAATAATAACAAAGAGTAAAAAACTATCGAAATTTTTCGAATATTTGGACAACAAATAATTGCAAAAAATAACAAAGAAAACGAAAGTGTTACTTTTTTTGAATATTGTAGATAGAGATTGCAATCCCGGCGGGTTTTTTTGAATCCCGAAATTTTCAGATTGTGTCAAAGAGATCCCGGGATCCCGGCATTGATTCTGGGTTTTTCCGATAAACAAACAAATGCAAAATACGATAACAAAGAGCACAAAACTCGTTGATTTTCTAATTAATTCTTTTATCAAACAAACAAATGCAAAAAAACAATAACAAAGAGCACAAAACTGATTGATTTTTTGATAAAATTTCTCTGACAAATCCAAAAAAATAACAAAAAGCAGTAAGCTGGTTCATTGTTAAAAAATTTTCTTACAAAACCAACCAGTTTCGTGCTCTTTGTTATTGTTATTTGCTTTTGTTGTAATAATAACCATATACAATTTGTAGATGGATATTAAAGTTAGAAAATCTATGAGCTAAAAAATGAATACGAAAATAAAACCGAGAGCACAAAAGTACTCAAATTTGTCAAATATTTTACATAAAAAAATAGATGCAAAAAATAATGACCATAATTATGGTCATTATTATTATTTTTTCTGGTCTTAAGCACAAAACTGTGTCTGATTTTTTCAAATTCGTTAGACAAAAAATAAATACAAAACACAACAACGAACAGCACAAAAGGAAGTACTAGTTTTCGTGCTGTTTGTTATCATTTCTTGCATTTATTTTTCGCCGAATACATTAGACAAATTTTGACAGTGTTGTGCTCTTGGTTATTTTTTTTTTGAATTCATTTTTTGCCTAATATAGATTTAAACGATTTGGACAGTTTTCTACGCTGTGTTTTATTTTTCACATTTTTTTTCTGAAAGATTTGAAAATGTTGGACACTTTTGTGCTAATTGTTATAATTTTTTGCATATTAATTTTTTTGTCTCAAAGATTTATAAAATTCAAAAAGTTATGTGCTTTTGGTTACCTTTTTTGCATTAATTTCTTGCATATGTAATTAATTTGAAAATTCCAATAAATAAGAACCAAGATTACAATACTTTACAATACTCATAATTTCCAAATCTATTAAGCGAAAAATAAATGCAAAAATTATAACAAAGAGAACATAACTAGTCAATAATCCATTTCGTTCTGTTTTTTATTGTTTTTTGCATTTTTTCGTCTGAAAGATTTCGAAAATTAGAATACTTCTGTGCTTTTTGTTATTTTTTTTTGCTTTTATTTTTTACTTGAATGATTTTTGAAATTTGGAAACTTCTTCCTCTTACAATGAAGATTCAAAAAATCGGAAAATTATTTGCTCTTGGTTATTATTTCTCTAATTCATTTTTTGCGTAATAGATTTAAAAAATGTAAGACGTATGAAAGTATTGTTTTTATTGGTATAATATTAGTATGATAATAATTTTAATTTTGAAAGCATATCTTTACGCAATTTTTTTCAAAATTTGAATGAGAATTCTTTTTTAATAGAAGCTGTTAGGTTAAATGTCAAATCTTAATGTCATTTCCGTAACATCCGTCAACTATAATTCGAGAGTTGGTCTGACTTGTGTTTGTGGAGTCGACCAAAAAACCAACTAGATTTTGTATAGTCGTAGCAACCCATATTTTAGATATACTCAAGACTGAAAATATGTGCTCTTTTTTCAGGCACTTCGACTTCATCCTTAACTTTGTTTCCATATTCTTCAGCCTTTCTTCAGCCTTTTAATTTTTCTCAAGCATCCTTCGATTTTTGCCAGTTTCAAGATTGAAATATAGGGTTTAAATAGGCATTGTTTTTCTATAATGTTTTTGTATTTTTCTAATGGCATTATTTTGTTACTGTAGACAAGTATAAGAAAAAATTGTAAATGTTGAAAAAGAATCAATTAAAGAAATTGAAAACAAAGTGATAGTTAAATTATAGTGTCAGTGCCATAGCTAACATTGCCTTGGTGTGTTAATTATATATTTAATAATTAATTATATATAATTATATAAATTTGTGCCCAAATTCCAATTCCAATTTGTGCCATTCTTCCTATCAAATCATTCTTTCCTGCCAATGTTGTTTTTGCGTCTCAATTTCCAGCAAGAGAACCCCAGGCATAAATTGTCTCTTTTTTCCCGCCAGGGTTGCTTGAAGAAAACTGCAACAATAAATCTCAAGTGCATTGAATGAGAAAAGTCGGCAATCCCTTTTTGAGTTATCGCTGTGGAGTCGGAAATCGTCAACTTCCTTCCCTAGTTTCACAACAGCGGCATTGTCCGTTGATTTACTCGTATCTTGCCAGGGATAGAGACTTACGCGGGAAGCAAACAGCCTCTTTCCACTCATTATCCCAAAAATCTCTGGACGATTTGGCACGCTGTGCGCGCAAATTGGCGTCGATAAAAGTGCGCGTTAGCGCCGGAGCATTTGGCCCCGTTGCTTGTAGCATCAGTTTTGCTTATTTTTAGGCACCCGAACAAAAAATGCAGATGCTCGAAAATGATCGGTTTGGTTGAAGTGGTTGAAGGATAAAAAAGCCACCTGCCTCGGCAAGGAGGAAGCGCGTGTATTCTGTATTTGTCGAAGAAATCAAAAGAGAGGAGATTGTGTGACTGTGTGCTCTTTCCTTCTCGCGCATCCAGCCGTATTTATGCGTTTAATGTCTGATGCTGGCGTCGTACTTTTTTTGTCATTCCCCTTTTCTCTGTTCCTTTTCAGTAGAGTTTCCCCCACGTTGTTACTGGGAGAAAGAATGCCTTTCGGTAAGGAGGGGGATTTGACGCTGCCACGCTGAAGCGCGTTCAGTGGCCGTGCGGCCGTCGACATTAGTGCGTCTAAGCGATATCTGCGCCCTGCCAATGACTGGTTGCTTTTCACTGCCGAGGACCAGGTGGAAGAAAGCCGATGCGATCGGCGGATAGCACCCGCGACATCTGCTCTTGGATAAGTGAGTGTTGGTGCGATGTCGTGATAACTGTGAAGCTCCTAAAGTGTTTAGAGAAGAAATAACGAAAACATTTTTTTTCAAAGTAAAAGAAAAAGTTTGCGACAACAGATTGATGAGAAAACAGTCTGGTGAAATGCTGGTTTATTGAATATGTACCAAGCGTAAAAGCGGAGGATCGCTTGCGGCGAATGTATTAAGGTTTTCAAAGACCAATGCCTGGATTATTTACCATGTTGCGCCTCAGCTTCGTCACCGCTCTTTTGCTCAATCTTGGTAAGTCTCGTCCGCTCAATGCGCCAGTTTTCTTTTCTTTTTTTACAGTGTGCTTTCAACGACTTTTACATGAGACCCCACGGATGCTTAATGAAATGTTTACGTTACGGGACGGTTTGAACCTGCACTGCTGTGTGATGCGTGGAAAGTTTTTATTTTTCTTTCTTTGTCACATCCTCATCGATTTTTATTTTTTCATTCTTTTGACCCGAAGACCCGAAGGCAATGACTTATTGCCTGCGACACAATTGGCTGTCGAATAAAACAAACTTTGGATGAGGGAAGGAATTTATGAAACGCGTGAATTGACAAGCGGTTCTGGGTATCCGGCACCGCACTACCTGAATTTGAAAACGACCCAGGAATTTCGAATTGCACCATTGAATTAAAGGCCTGACGAAAATGACCGATGCTGAATTGAAATTCTAATCAATTTACAGGGATAGCTGCCTGGAAACACATTCAAACTTGCCTATTGAATTTTGATTTCCTTTTACTTGTCAGTTCACTTTTTTCTTTTCTTGTTCTCTATATGTTTATGTATTCTTATTGTTCATACATACTTATAGTTTCCTCTTAGCCCAGTTTCTTTTTTATTCCTGTAAATTCTGTGGGATTTCTTTTTGTTTGCACGGAAAATGTACAGTCGCGCACTTTTGAAATGCGTGCAGAGCTGCGAGTTCTCGCTCCTATACACGTTATTATAATAGCCTTGGCGTAACTTTTGCAGCACGTAATTTTTCACGTTCGATACAATTATTCAACATATCTACGAGCTTGAAATAACGCTGTTGTGAGAAGAATGCCAAAGATGAAGGTTAGTGAAATAAATGTGTCACAACAGGGAAGCCTTAGTCGTGATGCCTAAGTGGTCTTAACGTGCAAACAAAGTCTTGAGCAATCGATAAATTCATCTATACATTTCTATTTTAAATGTAAATATCGGTCAGCGGTTTATTCTTTAGCGTTTTATACGTCATTGTAAAGCTAACTTCATTCAGGTTTGTTTTAACTCTCTTTTACTGTCTCTTGCACTGCGATAGTTAACACACAGAAATTATTTCTGTAAGTACATAAAATAACAAAAAGAAACAATAACTAAAATAAGTTGTACGTTAGAATTCGAAATTTTGTCTAATCGAGGGTTACGCTATCGGTTTGGGTCGGTTCTGTTGGAGTGGTTGGACCGTTGGACAGTTGTTTTGTAATTACTATTCGAAGCATGTCACAGGTCAATTTTATCAAGAATCGTTAAATACATCTGCTCGAAAGCTATGTCTTGTCCCGGCGTAACCGTACTTCGGACGTTTAAACCTGTTCCCCACTATGTAGATGGCAGCACCGTTTGAAAGGTCAATACTCTGTCGCCTCCTTGATTCGCGTACATTCGCGTATATCATTTTCAAACCCAGCAGAGCACCAAGGGATTCAGCTGCCCTCGTTTCAATGACCTATTATTTGTTTACTTATGACCGCTTGTGTAAAATCACTTCCCTTTACAAGAAGAAAAAATTAAGAAACCAAAATCAAACACTCGACGCTTTTCCATTCTTAAAAAAATTTACCGGTCTGAAGTTAAGTGTTCACACATCGCACATCGTTTATTATTTAAAAATTTTTATTTTCTGAACCGTAAAATATTATTATAAATATTATTATCGTTTATTATCTTCGTGATAATAAACGAAGATGGCGGCTGATGACAACTTAAATGAGCAAAAATAAAAACTGTTTCCCAATATCAGTACAGCGATTTTTATCATTTTAAGTTGGCAATAGCCGCTATCATTGTTTATTATTACAGTGCGCATTACTACACGTAAAGATTTATATTTTTTTATTTTTATAATTAAATATAATTACTTCTATTTTTTTATCATTGTTTATCTTTTCAGTAATTATCATATTTTATGTCCGTTTTTCACGCTATGTTTGAATTTAAAAAATTTTGATTTTACACTGCTTGTCATGATTTGTTGTTTTTGATTGTTTTTAATTTTACAGCGCTACTTTTTGACCTGATCATCTTTTTGTTGTTTGTTTTTACCGTGATCGTCATAGCTGCTGTCCGTTATTCACGCTATGTTTGAAATTAACAATGTTTAAATTTAAACTGCTCGTTCGAATTTGTCGTTTTTGATAATGTTCATTTTTACAGTGCTTGTTTGGGATTCTCCCTGGCGTTTCAATCGTCAAGCGTTAAAGGAAAAAACGTTAACGCTTGACGATTGAGATAATTCACTCATTGACAATTTCTAAATTGTATGTTCGATGAGAACAAAAACGAAAATAATAATGTATTTAATCATAAATAATATTTTTTTCTTTTTTTTCAATGAGAAAAAAGTAAAAAATTCAATTTAAAGATTGGCGCTTGGCGATCGTAGGCTGTTGTCGGATTATCCGTTAACGGTTGACGATTGAAACGTCAAATGTTAAGGGGGTACGACACTTTGAATAACAAAGATTTTACGTCAAATTGAAAGTTCAATATTATGAACAATACTTTTCCAAAACAAATGAAACTTTTTGTATTCATAAATACAATCATTAAACTTCAATTTAACACATGAACGATGTAAAAACAATTATAACAAAGTATATTTATTCAACAAATGGGTTAAGCTCCTCGCGCAGGCTGGCCGCTCACTTTCCGGGGACATGAAACAACGAAAATGGATTTAAATTCAAGGAGGTTGATCTTAAATACATTGTCTACTATGTAGCGTAGCCATTTTTCATTTTGTTTATTCGTTTTGAAAATACAGCCACTCAAAGAACGAAAATCGATTTTCTGGAGAAATTTTTAACAATAAATAGCCGCCATTTTGAGAAAAATGAACCAATCAAAAAACGGCTACGCTACATCGTAGACAATGTATTTAAGATCAACCTCCTTGAATTTAAATCCATTTTCGTTGTTTCATGTCCCCGGAAAGTGAGCGGCCAGCCTGCGCGAGGAGCTTAACCCATTAGTTGAATAAATATACTTTGTTATAATTGTTTTTACTTCGTTCATGTGTTAAATTAAAGTTTAATGATTGTATTTATAAATAAAAAAAGTTCATTTGTTTTGGAAAAGTATTGTTCATAATATTGAACTTTCAATTTGAAGTAAAATCTTTGTTATTCAAAGTGTCGTACCCCCTTAAGAAATCGTTCGACAAATCGAGTCGACGAATGAATCGTCAATACTAAATGGTATTATTTGTTAAAGTTTATGTTTTTATTCTTTAATTCGATTTTGATGTTCAAAACCATAAATTTAACGATTAAAACGTCAAAATTTTTGCTGGATTAAACCTCAAGTTTTCGTTGGCGTTTAAAACCTCATCAACAATTTTCTGAGTGCAGAATATATTGCATGCGCGTTGTTAATAATATAACAAAAATGCTCAAGCATATGCATTTTCATTATTTGACAATAAAAAATGAATGGATAATTTAATATAAACAATAAAATTCATAAAATTTTTTAGATTAATCATGAAATATTGCATGCGATGTTAAGAATATGACAAATAGGCCAAATCATATGCATTTTCATTGTTTGAGAATAAAATATAAAGGAATAATTCAATATAAATGAATAAATTCATAAAATTTTTTCTCAAATCAAAAATTGGTTTTTAATGTTAACTATTCAAGAATAAAATGTGAATTTATAATTTGCTATATTTATAAATAAATTCATAAAATAATTTTTAAACTTAATTAATCATAAAATATTACATGCATCGTTAACACTAGGAGGACCAAGATTTGCGTATACCTTAAAGGACCGGAGTACGTAAATTTTACGTCTTGATGATTTTTCGATGCTGTAACTATTTATATAAACATTTCAGCTTTAGTTATATTCAAATAGTTGCTTTAATTAACTTTTTATTAACATAACTATTAATCTATTGTCATAAACAATTATTTTTTCAATAAAAAGCTACAATACTCGTCGGTATTTCGCAGACCTTCTTTTTGGTTCCGGATGGTTGTTTTGAATAAAAATTCGAATGCAATTTGCTATAGACATAATTGAAACAATTCATCATACCAAATATTATTGTTAAACAGGTCCATAAACATGTCTGAAGCTGATTGTTTATTTATTAACTAAAAAACAACAATTTTAGGTCCTTTTAGGTAGAATCGATTTTTTCTCAAATTCTATTTCACATATCGAAAAAATTTTAATGTCGTTTTAAAGAGAATCAAAAATGATGAAAAGTCACCAGAGGAAAAATTGTTTCATCAAACCTAACCAGAATGGTGAAGAGGTGAATATTGAAAGACGTAAAATTTACGTACGCGGTCCTCCTAGTGCTAATGATATAACAAATAGACTTAAGTATGAACATGTTACTCTACTTAACAATGAAATATAAATGATTAATTCAATATAACTTAATAATATGAATAAATAAATCGATAAGCTCATTTTCAAATCGAAAATTAATTCTTTTTATTAATGATTGAATTGCATGAATTTAAACTGCAATAAATTATAATAATTCAAGAAAGTTGATAAACAAATGCATAAATGTTTATGAATAAATGAACGTCGGTGCGCAATAAATAGATAGCATAATGAATAAATAGAAGAGTGTTAACAAATAGATGTGCATATCATCCATTTAAAAAAACATCACCGGCCGCTCTGAAGTTGCAGTTTCGCCCGAAAGAATCGCAAATAATTTATTTAATAATAAACAAAATAAATGAATATATTAATATTAATATTCATTGTAAACTAATTAAGTCGCTGGATGCAGAAACGGCTTAAGTGCCCTTAAGATTTTAAACCAAAAATTCGTTGTAAATATGTTTGATGTAAGTAAAAAATTTACATCTGTTTAAAGAAATAATAAGCACTTTTTCTATGTGAACATTTTTGTATCAAATTCATGTAAGTTTCAGACGCAAATCATACATTAACAATCATTTTTCTATCAAAAGCGCACGGACACTTAAGCTGTTTTTGCATCCAGCGACTCAATTAAATATCAAAGTTCTGGACGGCGCGCCCGTAGGGAACGTTTCATCTCCCGAGTGTTGGATAAAAAATTAACACTGTAAGACGTCTCTAACCTTTCGCTTTTTTTATTAGTTCGCGGTAACCCGCACGGCAAAGCTACCGTCCCGGACATATCACTGTTGCATCTACGTTTTTTCAACGGCGATCTACCTTCTATCCACGTCTCCCGATTTTCTCCCGTAAATCAACGTTGAGACAACGTAAATGAACGTATAGCTTGCCCGTGCGGGAATATTACAAACGGCAAATTTGTCAAATCTCGGAAAAAATATATAAAAAGTTTCTCTATTTTTCAGACGCTGAAAATAAATGTTAAATAAATAATCAAATCAGAAAGAAAAGTTTTTTTATTTTCATTTCAAATCGTTTCACTGACCTCTCAAAGGTGCTGTTTCAAACAAGTCAAATGAAACTTAAACATAAAAAGTGATTTCGTTTCATTTTATTTAGTAAGGTAGTTTTATCGCTTATTGTGAATGTATTGGTTACCGAGACTCTTAAATTTTCAATTAATATATTCGATATATGAGCAAATCCAAAATTAACATCCACTTAGCGGTTCAAAAAAATAAAAATTTTTGGACATTAGGCACACTCTTCGGATTTTTTTCTCAGGTTCTAGGTGTCAAAACAAGATGAAAAAATGGTGCGGCCCACCTTGAAACAGGTGAAGACATACTTTTTTCGTTAAAAAGGAAGAAAATAAAAAATGGAAAAAAAATCGAGTTTGTGAAACCCTCATTTTTTATTGCAGATTCGGTTTCTTCATAAAAAAATAAAAAGATTTTATTCTTATATTTTTTTTGTTTTGCACGATAGATGGCGCTGTAATTGCAAGAGAACGATTTTTATTAATTTTTTATTTCTTACGATTACAGCGACATCTATCCTAAAAAACCGAAAAATGATAAGAATAAAATCGTTTTATTTTTTTATAAGGAACCCGAATCTGTAATAAAAAATATGGGTTCAAAAAACTCTCATTTTTTTAATTTTCTATGGAACCACCCTTAATCCGGACAGGGAGTGAGGGGTGAAGGTCAAGTTTGATATGGTTGTATAAAGTTTGAAGAAGTATTAGACAAATATTTTTTGCAAGTTGTGTGTCTTTTTGTACCAACTGTTCGTATTTTATTGGAAGAAAAAGAGCAATTAACTTAATTCACTCGAATTTTTTAGTCATAGTACTAAAATTGAGACAGAAATATTTTGTTACTTCGTTTTCGGTATTTGAATAACTATGGTAGAACGTACAACACCCCATAATCGGTAAAAAACGTAAAATTTGAAAGAAACCAAATTTGGAGTTACCTTTTAAATGCTTTTTTGTTGCTTCTTTGGCAAAAATCACTATAACTTAATTTAATTTTAAAAGTATGTCGCCACTCGTTTCAAGGGGGCCGCACCATTTTACCATCTCTTTATTTTTATTTTTTTGAACCGCTAAGTGGATGTTAATTTTGGATTTGCTCATATAACACAACTTTAAATGCCATAGCAAATAACTGAAGATAATTTCTCAAAAATTAGTTATTATTTGTATAATTCATGGTGATATATATTACAATGTTGTTAAATTACTAAAAGTTAAATTACTTACGCAGGTAATTTTTCACATAAAAACAAACCAAACGAATATGCAAAATTCTTTATAGGGTAACCCGGGGTAAGAGTGGCAAAAAATGCAGAGTTAGATTTTGACTCTTTAAAAATGTAGAAAATATCAATATTTCATGTCAATATTTTTAGAGTATTTCATTTCAACCATCTTGAACAAAAAACTTATGTGAAAAGATGATTATTTGTATTCAATATGAACAAAATAATCAATTTTTTATGAGGTGTAAAATCACAATTACCCTATACTACTGGGGCAATTTGTGACATCACGTACAAAAATTATTTATAATAAAGATAACATCACGAAAACGTATAGTAGATTCATGTTCGAATTGTCATCAAAAATGCATAAACTCATCAAAATTTTAATTATTTAAAGAAATCTTTTATGACGTTTTGAGGTTATGTTTCGAGTTCGTCTACATTTACGACGAAAAAATCCAATAAACAGTAAAATACAAACAACAGACACGTTTTTCTGTTGGTCTAGGCATTTTGGCATGAAGTGATATTATTTACGAGTACAAAAAATTGTTGATAATCACTGTCACAAATACCCCAGACTATTTTTCACATTTACCCCGCTATGTGAATTTAGTATGAGGTAATTTTGACTTTCGATTTGTTAAATGAACAATTGACTATAACGCATTAACTTGATAAATTGTTTTGTTTGATGCATATAAATTAATATAATGACTTATGATTTTATAAAACACTTTATCGTCATAAAAAATGCGTTTAAAACTTCGATGGGCAACTTTGGATGTTAAACTTTTTGATATTTCTGCATTTAAATGTGAAGAATTATCGTTTAAACTTTTTGAAAATGGATTAAACTTTTTCAAATCACTAGAAGAATTTTTATTCTCCAGAAATATAGATCGACTGAATTAATTTTCTTTTTTTTAATTGTTTAAAGATAAGGTGTCACGAATTTCCCCAAAATCACAATTACCCCGGTTGACCCTATTTCAGTATTATGGCAATATTTTGATGTGTATCATAATAAATATTATCATCATTATATAAATGATAACTAATTCTTAAGAAAATATCTTCAGTTATTTGCTATGGCATTTAAGGTTGTGTTATATATGTATTTTCATCATTGGGGCCCTCAGAACCCCAACTTGGAATTCAGCAAACTTGAGATTGAGAGAGTTCCAACTTAGCGTCGAAAAATCGCTAAGGATTGGGCATCGCAAAATTTGTTTAGTTTTAAAAATCAACCTTTTTTATATAAGACCAGAACCTAAGCTCATACTTAAAATAAAATAGTTATATATACTGCGAAATATTATAAATAAAAATTTTAAATTTTTTATATATAAATATTTATATATTGATTCTATGCTGTTATAAAACCGATCAAACATTTTTATTAAAATAAATGATGATTATAAAGTGTTATTTTATCAAAATATGTTGATATCGAAAAGCAGAACAGTCTGCTTTTTTGTAAATCATTCATGGTTATTTAATACACGAGCAATTCCATGAGCTGTGCTAGCAATATTGTTGTTCTGAATACTTTTCTTTATCAATTGCTCGTGAACCCGTCTCCAAATATTGTAAAACACTGTTATTAATTTATTGTAAAAGTCAACTTAAATCCTTAAATCATCGGTAACCGGTACAACTACCTTATAATCGAGGACTATTTCTTTGGTTGACATAAATAAAATTTCATATTCGTTCAATTTCGAATGTTTTCTTTTTTCATCAGGTGTTATTCCCGGGTAATTTTTGTCTGTATCCCTTTCATTTAGAAAACTCAAGAGCTTTCCTTGGCCTCATCCCAGATAAGAAGCGCAAACATGAACAGGTCAAACGCATAAACTAAACAATCAAACTATTGCGAGTACCCATACGATTTTACGTACAATTCCTTTTCGTCTTATAATTTTTAAGTATTTCAAACATTATATGTTTTTTGGATTTTACTTACTTTCCATTTTCGGTACGTTCAACTTTCTAGGATTTCATGTTTCGTCATTCCGAAATTAGGTACTCCTACCAGATCGGTATATCGCACTTTACGTACAATCATACGTACCCGTGGAACTAACCAAGCCCTCGTGCCTTCGGCACTCGTGATTGGTCAGTTCCACTTTTCAGACCGCTATCCTAGGTATGAAATAGTATATTACGCGATTTCGGCGTTCAGTCTTTGTTGCGTATACTATTTTTCGTCACTAGTGCACTGGAATGCCCTCATTTTGGCGTTTGTTTTCATTGACGCTTTGATGGGGGACATTTTCTCGACAAAATAGTCAAAATAAACTAACATCACATCTTCATTTTTAAACTAACATTTTGTAGGTTAGGTATGTTTGCTCGTACAAATGTCGGCTTTTTTTGGTAGCAAATGCAGACACAATGCAAAGGTATAGAGGAATAAGCAAAGGAATACGAAAAAGGAGTAACGGTACTTCTGTATAATTTGATATTGTTTTCGGTTAGTCCTTTTTTTATTCCTTTGCTTATTCCCTTATACTCTTTGCATTGTGTTCGGGGCCAGTGACATACAGTTATTGTTGTTAAACTGACTTGAAGTTGGCTGCGCACATCTACCATCGCGCGGAGCGGGCTGGGTCGAAACGTGCGGAGCGCGCTCCACTACTACTGAAATCTCCATTTCATCCCGCTTTTTGCGTGGTGAAATGATTTTGTCCCGCTTTTTGCGTAGCGAAATGATTTCGTCTTGCTGGAGCGGGATCTGTCTGGAATTGGCCGCTTTCGTCACGACGACATACACCGAAAAGAGGGCGCTTCAGTGCACGTGTAACGAAAAAACAAGTTGTTTGATTGATGTTGCGAAATATCATATAAAAAAGACGTAACTTTATTTGAGTAGACGAAAGTTGTTGTCTAAAATGTCTGTATTAAAGATGAGAGTGACTATTCGCACCCAGTCTGTGAGCTGTACGGTCCGTGTGGACGGACGAACGGTCAAACGGACGAATCGTTTGGCACACGGATGGAGTTTTCTATTGTGTTAGCCCACGTGGTTAATTACTGCATCAGGGTTTTTTTGTTATTTTAAAAGAATACACAAATAAAATCAAATTTAAATATGAATAAAATGTATTACTTTCGTCGTAAAAAATAAACACTTTAACTGTTAAATAAATTGCGATGTTTGTGAGGATCATAACTATCAACTTCCGCTGCTTCTGAATTTGAAGTGTTCATTCTATAAAGTTCACTAAATTATTGCATTGAGAACAGGTCATATGCTTTTAATTTCTTTGGAACTTTTTTTCATTGATCACACTTCTTTTTTTATTTTAAAAAATAATAAAATCGTTTCAACTAAACGTTACGTTATCTGCTGCTCAACTATTATTAGCACTTACGAGTTAATTTGAATGAAAATGACAAGTGGCAATCCTATATATGATTTAGGAAGCTTCAAATGAGACAATAATAATTAATCACCGATGAATATTGTATTTGGTAAATTTTCACACCTTAGAAGTGACCCTATTTCAATAAACATTTTCAGAGTCTCAAACCTTCTAAATCAGAATAGTTTTTCTCAAACAATACTAAACCTTCAACTTTTTAACTTGACAAAAAGTCTTATAAGATTTTACAAGTTGAATGAAACAAATTCAAATCGTCTTTATGATTAACACTAGAAGTACTGGACTTTTCGTATACATAGAAGGACGGACCACACTAATTTTGTGTAAGGTTGTATCGTGAAGTTTAAATAAGTGTCAGAAAGTTAAAAAAACTTTTATGATCAAAGAAAATATATTCATAAACATTGTGTAAAAATCTTAGCTACTTAGGCTGTCTCGTTTTCGAGAAATGATGACTTAAAATCTGACGTTTTTGATGTTATACATGGCGGCACATGACAACTAATGACATTTTCAACATTTGATTATTTTAAAACGGTACAATAAAAGTATGTAGAACTTTCATACAATGTTTATAAGAATGTTTTTAACAAGTTATTACATTTCATTGGTTACATTTTCTTAGCATTTCTTTGAAAATTTTGCTCATCTCGGTAGGGGGAGATGGTACATCATCTCGGTACTAAACAAATTACTTTTCTTTTGATCCTGTTCTCAAATAGGTTGTTTTTAACCCTTTCATAAAATCATCGCCCTAGACACGGTTTGAATGTTTAATAATTCTGCTTTTTCATTTCCAATACAATATTATGAACAAACATATAATAATAATTTGTAGCTTTGTTCGAGCTTTGTAGCATTTTGTAGCTTTTAAGATGAATACCACCAAATGTAGCATAAGCTGCATGGAAAACTATTGTTTTTCATGCAGCGAGACAGTCTTCGTAAGAGCCATCGGATCGTTCTCAAAATTATTTTGGAAATCATTCCAAGAAAATCATTCCTATATATATCGAAAATAAATCAATAGGTATTAGATAGTTTTGTAGTTCATAAATGATTGTCCAAAGTTTCAAAGTGAATTAATAACATACGTTAAAAATATTAATGCTTTTCAAAATACCAGTCAAAATTGCCATAAAAATGTGTACGTGTAATATATGAAGTAGAACGTATAAAACAATTGAAATTTTCTTTTTTGTGTTAAAATAGAAAATATTCCAGGTGCATTTATTATCCGCGTGGGTTAATAATATAGTGGAGGGGGAATTTACGTCCGTGCAGGAGCTGCACGGATCGTCCGTTTGTCCGTTCGTCCGTGTACACGGACCGTCCGTCACACGGGCCGTACGGCTCACGGACTGGGTGCGAATAGTCACTCTCATTAAAGATTTCATAGGCTTACAATTAATTCAATTTAACAATAACTTGCTGCGAGATGTCAATTTTTATGAGTTATTTTGTGTATCAATGCTAGCCATCATTTTTGTTAATTATTAATGTGTCCGTTAGTCTATTGTACCGAAAAGTCTTTGATCTTCTTCAAATAGCATTGGATTTATGAGCGACTCAGCACGATGAAGGTCTAATCCAATACATAATGCAAATTGAGATTGTCGAAGTCATTTTTATGGTGTAATAAATATTTTTCGGAAAAATAGAATATATGACTTGCCCTTTTTTGTATAATAAAAAACTATACATCTGAAAAAACGAAAAAAATAGAATCATCATTTTCACACATGATGTTTTGTAATAAAAAAGTATATAATTTAACGATGGATAAATTAAACATGCATTCATTTTAAGTGCATGTGCTGGAATAAAGTGCGCATTTTTTAATAACACAATGTTTCTAGATTGCTTGCGATAAAATATTTGAAATTATAATACACTGTAAAATCGCACATAAGTTAACGCTCTTGAGACACACGTTATTCCGTGAGATTAATGCCGGTGTATATTTTATACAGAACTTGAATGTCCGCGTCTGTGTAATACCACACATACAAACAGAACCCTCTGTCGCCAGAATCCGGAACTCGAGTTCCTTTGTACTCGTTATGTCTTCAAGAAATCTGATTCCTCCATAAAAACTATGCATTCATTATGAATGAAACATGGCGTAATAATTATCCGCCATTTCGTGTAACAAAATGCAATAACAAAAAATGAAATGAAAAAAGTAATATCTGCCTATTCAAAAAACTATATCATTAGCTTCGAATAAAAAGTTACGATTAGTCGTTGACGATCCATTGTTTTCGAAATTCTCATCTGAATAATCAAAAAACACTTGGAAATCAAATAAACAGTTTTAGATGTTCAAAAGCGGCAAAGGACGAAAGCTCGAACGAAAGAAAATTGCTTCACTATAGCACATGGCTCTCAATTATGATGGAAGTTTCTTCAAGAGTCAAAGTATGGTTCAAATGTGTTTTGAGAATGTAATGTCCTTATAAAAGAACGACTGTTGGCGAACAGAAAAACCGTACTTTTGAACTCGACTGCACTTTTAGGACTAAAGTGGCCAATTTTGTTCTCACGCATGGCTGAGGACATCGCGCTTGAGAAAGGCTTTCATTGTGACGTTTCCATTTTTTTATAAGTTTTTGCCAAAATACAGAGATCAAAATAACGAAAACCGTTTTATGAATTTTACAATTGAGCAAATCCAAAATTAACATCCACTTAGCGGTTCAAAAAATTAAAAATTTTTGGACATTAGGCACACTCTTGGGATTTTTTTCTCACGATTTAGGTGTCAAAACAAGATAGAAAAATGGTGCGGCCCACCTTGAAACGAGTGGCGACATACTTTTAAAATTAAATTAAGTTATAGTGATTTTTGCCAAAAAAGCAACAAAAAAGCATGTAAAAAGTAACTCCAAATTTGGTTTCTTTCAAATTTTACGTTTTTTACCGATTATGGGGTGTTGTACGTTCTACCATAGTTATTCAAATACCGAAAACGAAGTAACAAAATATTTCTGTCTCAATTTTAGTACTATGACTAAAAAATTCGAGTGAATTAAGTTAATTGCTCTTTTTCTTCCAATAAAATACGAACAGTTGGTACAAAAAGACACACAACTTGCAAAAAATATTTGTCTAATACTTCTTCAAACTTTATACAACCATATCAAACTTGACCTTCACCCCTCACTCCCTGTCCGGATTAAGGGTGGTTCCATAGAAAATTAAAAAAATGAGAGTTTTTTGAACCCATATTTTTTATTACAGATTCGGGTTCCTTATAAAAAAATAAAACGATTTTATTCTTATCATTTTTCGGTTTTTTAGGATAGATGTCGCTGTAATCGTAAGAAATAAAAAATTAATAAAAATCGTTCTCTTGCAATTACAGCGCCATCTATCGTGCAAAACAAAAAAAATATAAGAATAAAATCTTTTTATTTTTTCATGAAGAATCCGAATCTGCAATAAAAAATGGGGGTTTCACGAACTCGATTTTTTTTCATGTTTTATTTTCTTCTTTTTTAATTAAAAAAGTATGTCGCCACCTGTTTCAAGGTGGGCCGCACCATTTTTTCATCTTGTTTTGACACCTAGAACCTGAGAAAAAAATCCGAAGAGTGTGCCTAATGTCCAAAAATTTTTATTTTTTTGAACCGCTAAGTGGATGTTAATTTTGGATTTGCTCAATTATCAATTTTCATGACACAATTTCCACTTCGTATAACTTAATTATATTTTTCGTTCTCTCGTGTTGAAAAGTTTCTCCAACTTGAAAATTTGTTTTTCTCAATTTAAAGTATCACGTAAGGTTTGGGGGTTTTTCAGTTAACAAACAAAATTAAAAATTCATAACAAAAATTGTTGTTCAAAATTCATGTCTCGCTTTCTGATTTAGTTTTCTCTGCAAAATTTCGTATTCAGTTTATTTGATAGAATTTTTTTATTTTCTTCGGTAATAAAAAATGCAATTTTTGGCTAACTTTCATCCACACGAGATTTAGGGTAAGTTGGGGTAAAAATGATCAGACTAGGGGTAGAAATGATTAGGCTTCAAAAATAAATAAAATATTTTTCTATTAATTTTCTACTTTGCCGAATGTGCGCCTTTGATAGTTTATCTTTGGAAATGGATTAAAAAGAAACGAGTTTGTTTTCATTTGTTTCTAAAAAAATTGAGTTGATAATTTTTACCTCAACTCACCCTAGTGATAAAAATGATTTCTTCCTGAATAAAATGTCCGGGCAGCTCCTTGTCAAAGAAGTAGAACATTTCATTTCTCAGTTTACAAGCGGTAAATTCTGATTACCTAGAGATAACCGCAGTTATAATAAACAAGAGTCAAAGTAACGTTACAAGCAACACTTGCAGTTCAACGGTTCTCTTAATAATTAATAGTTAAATTTAACAAATACAAAACAGTAAATACAATCATAAACACAATTATTATAACAATAATTATAATCTTCAACATCATCACCTGCATTACGCAAACAACCTTCTCAAATGTTTGTACACAAATTTTGGTATTGAACTGAAACCAAAGTAAAAAATTAAGTATAAAGAATGTAATGTACAACAGAAAATTTGTAAGAATAATGTTGTTAATCAAACGCTTGAACAATCAATTATGTAATAAAATGAAAGTGTATATTTTAGTATATTCCGAACTGAGTTATCTGAATTGAAGAAAATATTGCTACAGCTGAATAAATAATTATCACAGAGTTAATTAATAAATGCCGGCAGTTGTATGAATTCGACGCACCAACGTCCATCTGAAATATATATTTTGATTTTAATTATGCTAGGCAAAATTATGCTAGTCTAGCAAAATCAATCGAGTTTTTCGAGAATCAGTTATCAAGTTGAATTTTGTCAAAGCGTCTTTATAACCAGCACAAATACATCATTCAATAAGCTTCACTCACTGAAGAACAAGAATTTTTCGATTAACTTCTGTTCTCAACTATTAATTTCCTTCGTCACACACTTCATCGTTTCAAAAAAGCCGCGATGTGCAGAAAATCATTATTAGACGCATTAAATGTAAAATAAATCATGGATATTTCTGTCGTCTGCGGGTTACACAATCGGCTTTTTCATCGCTTTATATGCAGTCATGAATTGAGAAATAAAGTCATACAGAATTTTGTCTTTTTTTAGTCATCACTGAATTCCCGGCCTACAACATGTGATAGAATAATTTATTCTTTTGAAATTTAAAATTGTTAAATGAGTCTAAAAAGGGAAATGTAAGTTAACTTACAATGTAAATTGTCATTGAAATGAAGCTAATTTTTTAAATTTCCCAATTCAGGTCAGCACTCTATCGATCAACATGCATTTTTTATTCCTGCTTCATTCAATTTTAACCAAGCGTCCAACGTTTTTCTTTTTCTCTATTGCTATTTTTTTTCTTTCTGGTTGTCATAAAAAATGCAACGTGTTTCGAAATCAGGTTACAAGCGATCATTCGTGTAAAAAAATAATGTTTGAACAATTGCAAAGTCAGCTGCCATCGTAAATTCCATGTGTCATTTGCACATTGTTATATATATAATTTGAGCGCGCGTGTAACACCTCCAGACCGTTGATTATAATAAAATCAATAACCCCCTTACAATGTTTTTCCAAAAAGGCAAAAATTCTTAATTATCGTTTACACGCGGATTGACCGTGATGCCAGTCATCGGAACTTTAATCTGACCATCTTTCACATTTATTGTCGATGAACGGAAAAACAAAACCAAAATAAAACAAGTTTTAAAATCGATCAAGTTTCAAAAACTATAGACTTTCGATTCGATGCCTCCTAGGGGGTACTCCCAAAGTCAATTTGAACCAGAAACCTTAATGGAAAGTCACGCTTTCTTTGAGTCAACGGTTTTTTTATTTGCTCCGATTCAGAAGAATTATGTAAATGTGGTCCATTAATTTTTCCCTCGAAGGGAGGAAAAAATGTTAACAAGTGAAGTCGAAGGTGCTTTTTGGTTTCATCGGAAAACAATTATTTATGCAAGTGGATTATACGTTGGACAGGAAAAGAATGGGCGTTGATCGATAACCTTTTGGGTCTGTCGCATAATTATACGACAACTGACGACAACGTATGTCTATAGTATTAGTTTTAGAATTTTGTTGCCAATGGGACAAATACAACACGCCGGAGAGAAAGGTACTTGTTGGAGTTTTGTACCGTTACGCGACCCATTCACGACCCACATTCACCGGAGACATCGTGCGCCTGAACGCGACTTTTCAACGAATACTCAAGCCATTCGATGGAATTTCGTTTGATTGCCTTTCATAAGTTGTGTGTACGGTATACAGTCGATGAACGGTACATAATTGTTGTTGGCATCCGCATTTGCGAAACATAATGCTTGCGCAGCACAAAACTTTTCTCTTTTGTTTTTTGTTTGCCTCACAACTATCTTCATGCGTTTGCATCGATTCTGCGCCAGCAAAAAGATATAACGCGCGACTTTGTATGGGATCATGCGAGCAAAAGGATTACACCAAGACGTCATATTAAAATCTTTCTCCGATTTCCAGCACTATGAATGAAGATCGGCTGGAATAAGTTTTCAAATGAATCCTCGTGCAAATGCTAATCTGAGATGAAAAAATTGTTCAAAAATTAATAATGGCATCTAGTATTAATCTATAGAAAGTCAAAATTGAAAAAAAGGCGTTAACTATACTTTGGCTTGACCAGAAAATGATCCGAGTTACAAGTTATCTGTAAATTATTTTCGAAATTTTTGTATTAAATTTCAACGCAATCCAGGTTCGATGAAAAAAAAATCTATTAAAAACTGAAAATAAAACGTATTAGCAACTTAATGCATAAGGTGTTTGTACATATTTGTACAAGTTTGTCATAAGTTTGTACAAATTTGTAAATTTTGAAAATTTTATGGTGGCCTTTTCTGTGCTATTCGGTTGTATTCCCAGGGGGTACACAAAGTTCGGTTCAATACTATTTTTATAGTGTTTTGTTATATTACTTTTCTATAGTAACATGCATTGAAGTTTTCCAAAACTCTTATTTTTTTGTTTTTTTTTAAACCTGTCAAGTCCAAGCAAATAAATGTCCAAGTCCAAAATTGATTTCTTTAGTTTGTTTATGATTTCCTTTTGTAGAACAAAATAATTCAAGTATTGAAAATTGTAATAGTTTTCGATAACTATCCGAAAAGACCTATATATTTCCATTTTTTCTTTTACTAAAGGTGAAATGTCATACCGGCATTCTGCAGTTTTAGTTACTTTTTAATTCATAATTTGTTGCAAATTTATTTGTAAGAAAACGCTCTTTTGGTCTCTTCGTAAACTTTGGGAGAACAATTTAGTCTAAATAAAATCAAATTTCATTGCAAATTGTTGACAAAATGTAGGAACGCAATAGAGCTGCTAAATTTTTAGGTTAGAACTATTGCGTTCCAACATTTTGTCAACAATTTGCAATGAAATTTGATTTTATTTAGACTAAATTGTTCTCCCAAAGTTTACGAAGAGATCAAAAGAGCGTTTTCTTACAAATAAATTTGCAACAAATTATAAATTAAAAAGTAACTGAAACTGCAGAATGCCGGTATGACATTTCACCTTGAGGAGGTACGATTGATAATTTCGGAAATGATAGACTGCAATAAAACTTTGACAGTTTGTTAATTATGTATAAAGAAGAATGCATGATTTTTTCGGAAATTGTTTACCGAATAGTTTACGAATAATTACGAATTAAGAAACTGCATTTAAGGTGAGATGTCATACCGGCATTCTGCCGTTTTAGTTACTTTTTAATTTATAATTTGTTGAAAATTTATTTGTAAAAAAAAAGCTCTGTTGATCACTCCGTATACTTTGGGAGAACAATTTGGTTTAAATTGAATCAACTTTCATCACAAATTGTTGACAAAATGTTGGAACGCAATAGAGCTGCTAAATTTGTAGGTTAGAATTACTTCGTTCCAACATTTTGACAACGATTTGCAATGAAAGTTGATTATATTTAAACCAAATTGTTCTCCCAAAGTATACGGAGTGATCAACAGAGCGTTTTTTTACAAATAAATTGTCAACAAATTATAAATTAAAAAGTAACTAAAACTGCAGAATGCCGGTATGACATTTCACCTTAACGTGGACTCTTATGGGAGAGCACAAACAAAGCTAAAATTTACCAACTTAGAAATGATATAAAATTATCAGACATATTGTGACAAGTTGTTCAACAATTCAAGTAAATGGTCGTGGAATGTTGAAAACATTGGCCGATTATAGTTTCAGAATAATATCAAAACAAAGTAAAGAAAACACTGACATTCTAACCTGTTTGTGTGAAAAATGCTACCATCTCAAGAAGCAAAATAACATCAATTTCGGATATTACAATAAATTTGTTATTTATATTTTTTGTGAGAGCATATCATTGTTATGGGACACATTTGAGCATCACAGCAATGCTCAACAATATAAAATATAGCTTATAAATCACGAAATAAAGCAGTTCACGTTTTGACATTTCAAGGTTGGAACACTGCAAATTTTAACAATGCAGTATGGGACACTTTTCTCAGTCCCCCACTCCTCGATCGTACTTCCTTAATCAATTTCGTATCAAAGATTTTCTAATTTTATATGAAGGTATTTTTGACAGGCTTATACTCGATGTAATCAAATGAAATTTTGCAGGCCTATGTATTCCCGGTGACAATACACGAAAATGACAACAAAAAGTTTTTGTTGTTTTTGTTTTTGTTGTTAAGTAATAAAAACCGGTTTTTATCGAAATTACTCTAAATTATATACCTGTTTTACTCAATGTAGGGGCTTGACATTCTTAGAAATCTTAGGTTTTTATGTGAACTTCACGCAATCATACAGTTTTAGTCCAATTTTGTAAAAATTCGCTTCCTAAAAACTGAAAACGCGTATTTAAATGAACACTTTTGTATTGAAATTTGTTCCTTCATTTTACATGCCTTTTTATCATAACAAGTTAATAGAACGTCGCAGGCATATGTGTGTGGTGATTAGAAAGATCCAGTTACGTGGTTTTGGGACTGTCTTAGTCCGGGAGCCAGCGTCACAAAAAAGTCATGTATATGCCATCGTGTAAGACGCTGTTGAACCGACAGTTTTTAGGCCCCTAAATACGAAAATCAGTGTCCGAGCGGTGAGAGCTGGGACAGGTGCGCGCTAGCGCGGTACGTACCCGTATGCATTACAGTGCATTAAAAATTATATGAAAATACAAAAAATTTATACAAACATGTTCTTTGAGCCTAATCCAATATAAAAATGTGCGTCTTGAATTTTTTTCGTGGGACAAAGACCGTCTTACAAATTTTTGAATATGTACCTGTTACGTAATTGTTAAAATTATTTATCAACTTTTAAGACGTGTTGCAATGGATAGGGTACCTGAAAAATAGACGAACAAAAATAGTCTTAAAAATTTTTCGTGTTGACAACTTACCTTTTTTCGAAGTTGAAAAAAAGTTTGCGTCGAGCGCATAAGAAGTTATATCTTGTTAAGGCGATATGAAAAGTTTGCTTCAAAATTTGAGGTTAGAAAAATCGGTTCGGGGTTGTGAGCAAATTCAACAACATTTTTTAAAACGAAAAACATATCAGGACAAAGACAATTTTCTAAAGAATGTTCTGATATAATTTTTGTTATGAAAAATATTGTTGTATTTGCTCACGACCTCGAGCCGATTTTGTAAACAAACCAGCCCTTTTCATATCGCCTTAAAGTTTTGAATATAACATTTTTATCAACTTATATTGAAGAAATAAGAAGGATGACACAATTCGGTCGATTATTCATTAAAAAAAATTACTTTTTTTAAAAATTTCTCTTAACTAATTCTTCCTAATCACCACAGATTTCTTCTCAATAATTCACGAAAGTTGCATGCAAAAATAGTTGTTGTTTTTATTAATGCTCTTAATTTTCCGTATTCAATGATATTACTCTAAATTAGAAAAAAAACGAAAGACTGAGACTAAAAACTGAAAAATAAAAAAGTTAGAAATTAGAAAAAAAAGTTAAAAAAATTTGAAATAATAGACGAAGCTTTGAACAAAGACAATTTCGTAAAAAACAGATTTTGCAGGATACGCTTTTCTTTGCTTTTCTGCGACACGATTATTGAAAATTAACTAAAAAACTGAAAATAAGAAATAAAATAACAAAGATTAAAAATATCTCGCTTTTTTAATAAATGTGTGAGATTTTTTCGATTTAATTTTTTAAAAGTCTTGTTAAGATCTATTTGGAAATTTTCCCTTAAAGGGGTTTCTCGATTTAGATTGCCAAACAAAAGACATTTTTAATGTTTCATTTAATTAAAATAATAAAGATGATACAACATTCGGGGTTCTTCTGATGTTTAGTATGTGTCTTCCAGATTTCATTCGATTTTTTTCGTAGTGAAATTCAACACCGTTTGCCTGTGTAGTGCAAATGTGTTCACGCGCGCGCACGGCGTGCACGTCCAATCGGTGTGCATAATAGGGATGAAACGGCTTACCAACAACAAACAATTAAATCATATTCCGAAAATAGATTGAATTTCAAAGTAGACGCGAGTTTCGAAAATTAAAATAATTTATTTTGTATATGAAATAACGAGCAGTAGAAAAAAAGTTTCATTTTTCGCCCTGTTTTTCATGTTTAAGACACTGTAAAAAATATAAATAATTGAATTTTGAAAAATCTAAAACTCTCGTCCACTAATAAAGGTAATATAAAGCCCACTAATAAAGATAAAAAAACACGTGAAAGCTGTATTTCGGTTTGTCTTTGCTGTATCGTGCACACCGGTTTTAGAAATGGCGAACGGAGATACTGAATGTTAAAGTTGACGCATCTGCCCTAACGCTATAAGCGTAGCAAATGCCCTTGCTCTGTTTGAACGCTATTTGAATGAGAAAGAATTGAGATAGATAACACGGTTTTAGGAGAATATTTTCGAAACATCATCAAGGATGACGTTAAGCAAAAAAAAACGATTTTTCCCCTTAACACTAAGAGAACCGAGATTTGCATATGAGCAAATCCAAAAATAACATCCACTTAGCGGTTCAAAAAAATAAAATTTTTTGGACATTAGGCACACTCTTAGGATTTTTTTCTCAGATTCTAGGTGTCAAAACAAAATGGAAAAATGGTGCGGCCCATCTTGAAACAGGTGGCGACATACTTTTTTAATTAAAAAAAAAAGAAAATAAAAAATGAAAAAAGTTTGAGTTTGTGAAACCCCCATTTTTTATTGCAGATTCGGATTCTTCATAAAAAAATAAAAAGATTTTATTCTTATATTTTCTCGTTTTGCACGATAGATGCAAACACATTCCTACACCCTAACTTCACGCTGTCAGTTTCGGAACGCTTTTTTTTCAGGAGTTGGATGCACTGACGAACAATTTTGATATCATTTTTTTCAAATCAGGTGGGGAATCTAAACATGGTTTGAAAATTTCAAATTGACAGCAAAGATGTCAAAATAAATATAACGCATTGCCAGAGATGAAAGGATGTCAAGTCTATTCGCAATCTTCTGAAAAATTTCAGCTATATATTTGATTTTAAGTTCACTTTTAATTTTTAATGAATTTCGTTCATGCAAAATTGTACTTGACCAAATAATTTCAAAAGACTGATATGAAAACATAACAAAAAATGAAAAACTAGTTAATTTTTTGACAGAAATTTATAATAAACAAATGCTAAAACTATGCCACATAATATAAAGAAAAAATTATAACTGGCAAATTTTGTAAAAAATTGAAAAAAAGTCAAAAGCAAAAAATTATAACAAAAGCCACAAAACTAGTCAGTTTTGTAGAAAAATTCAAAATTGACTGAAAATTTTTCAATAAAATGTACTAGTTCAGTGCTCTTTATATTGTTGATGTTTTTTATTTTCCTGGAAAAGTTTGAATCAAATCAATCAACTTTTTACCTCTTTGTATACTTTTATATTTGAGTTTTTCTCTAATTTTTAGTTTAAAACTGTTATCAAATATGTTCATAAGAAACTTTACAATTTAGAGCTACGACTTACTAAAAAGCGTTCAAAAGTTTTTTGGTATTGAATATATAAAATGTACGAAGAACATTCAAATGTGTACTCTGAAGTGTTAATGAAAATTAATCAAGAAATCGAGTAAATAACAACGGAAATAAAATGAATGAATGAAAAACGTTGTAGTTTGTTAGCATATGTCTGTTTGTTTTATAATTGTTGTATTTCTACACCAAAGTTGTACAGCAAATAATAAAACAAATGAAATTCGATAACAAAATTTGTGTTTTCTTACGTTCGTTATTTTTCATCTACAATTCTCTAAGCAAACTTGAATGTAAAAAAATGAATTGTATATTAAAAATAAAATTTTAGCTTATTTACATTTTTCATTCATCGTTGTGGTTACTTCTCATTCATGACAGATTATTTATTTTACACACATAATTTGTCTGCTTCTGTTATCGATTTGAAAAAATGTTGACAATTATGCTTAATGAAATGATGTGTACAATATAAAGCATCTGAAAATATAAATAAAAAAAAAAACAAAACAATACAAGAAACCAAAATTTAAGTTTTAAAACTCAACTTTTGGAAAAAAATTGTATGTTAAAACATTAATGTTGACAAACGCAATTTTCGTAATTTAATTTCAAAAGTTTTAATTCTTAATGTAAAAGTTAAGTGTAGAAATACAATAATTATAAAACGAACAGACAATGTAAACAAACTTGACTGTTTTCCATTAATTTTATTTCATTTGTTTTTTATTCTTACTCGTTTTGTCGTACATTATCATTCAAATGTATCTTTTCAATTCTGGTGCTGCGTTTTATTTATTTTGACATCTTTTCAGAAATTTCAAACCTTGTTTGGATTCCCCACCTGATTAGAAAATAATTATTTCAAAATTGTTCGCCAGGGCATCCAACTCCTGAAAAAAAAAAACGTTCCGAAACTGACAGCGTGAAGTTAGTTCGTAGGAAACTTGCTTGTAGGAAAATGGCTATGACCCCAAGAGAACGATTTTTATTAATTATTTATTTCCTACGATTACAGCGACATCTATCCTAAAAAACAGAAAAATGATAAGAATAAAATCGTTTTATTTATTCATAAGGAATCCTAATCTGTAATAAAAAGTAGGGGTTCAATAAACTCTCATTTTTTTAATTTTCTATGGAACCACCCTTAATCCGGACAGGGAGTGAGGGGTGAAGGTCGAGTTTGATATGGTTGTATAAAGTTTGAAAAAGTATTAGACAAATATTTTATGCAAGTTGTGTGTCTTTTTGTACCAACTGATATTTTATTGGAAGAAAAAGAACGATTAACTTAATTCACTCAAATTTCTTAGTCATAGTACTAAAATTGAGACACAGAAATAGTTTGATACTTCGTTTACGGTAACCAAAGAAACCAAATTTGGAGTTACTTTTTACATGCTTTTTTGTTGCTTCTTTGGCAAAAATCACTATAACTTAATTTAATTTTAAAAGTATGTCGCCACTCGTTTCAAGGTGGGCCGCACCATTTTTGTATCTTGTTTTGACACCTAGATCGTGAGAAAAAAATCCCAAGAGTGTGCCTAATGTCCAAAAATTTTTAATTTTTGGAACCGCTAAGTGGATGTTAATTCTGGATTTGCTCATATACTTTAAAGGACCGGAGTACGTAAATTTTGCGTCTTGATAATTTTTCGATGTTGTAACTATTTATATAAACATTTCAGCTTTATTTATATTCAAATAGTTGATTTAATCAACTTTTCATTAACATAACTATTAATCTATTGTTGTAAACAATTATTTTTCCAATAAAAAGCGACAATACTCGTCGGTATTTCGCAGACCTTTTTTTTCGTTCCTAATGTTTGTTTTGAATAAAAATTCAATCACAATTTGCTATAAACATAATGAAAACAATTTATTATAACAAATATCATTGTTAAACAGGTCCATAAATATATGTGAAGCTGATTGTTTATTTATCAATTAAGAAACAACAATTTGATGACAATGATTTGATTTGAAATGATGAAAAGTCACCAAAGGAAAAATTGTTTCATCAAACCTAACCAGAATGGCTTAGAAGTGAATATTGAAAGACGTAAAATTTACGTACATGGTCCTCTTAGTGTTAATAACAATTATTACATTCTATAATAGTTAAGGCTTACTTCAGATTTTGATTAGTAGTTTACTTTTTTGTTATTAACCATGGTTGTACAAAGTGCCATCCCTCATCGACGAAAATATTATACAAAAAATGTAGACAAAATATATAAATTTTATACATAAATTATATAAAATTTGTATACCTAATGTTTAGAGAACTTATTGCCGCTTTTTATATATAATTTATATATAAGTCGTATACATTTTTGTCTATATTTTAAAAAACAAAAAAATATAATTAATAAACAATTTATTCATAAATTAATTATTCTATTTATTTTATTATGTTTTTTTTATCCAGAATGCCATAATTAGATACGCTTTGAAGAACTGGCTTTTCTTTATCCCGGTGGGTGATAATAAAAAAATAACAAAAAAATCAAAGACCTCGGTTTGTTAACCAGACGTGTGTAAAACTCAGAAACTTTACTTCGAGTCAACTGGTAATTTCCTATTTCGGCGCAATTGCATCTTTTGTAATTCGGCGCATCTGAATGATTTCCACCAGGGATTTTAAATCCCTACCGATGTCGACCCGGCGCAATTGCTGAAACCCCATCCCGGTTTAGGTTTTGAACCCAAAGCCCCTATCAACATGAGTCCGATATCTTGACCACTGGACTACGACGATCATCGAAGTTAATCAGTGTATTTGCAAATACACTCACAAACATAATATATTCTTGATATATATAAATTTTATATTCGTGTATATATAATTTTATATATTTACCAAATAGAAATTCATTATATATAATAAATAAAAAATTTTCATAAAAAAATTATATATATTGAAAAATATATATATTTTATAAAATAAATATATATTATATATAATTTCTATATAATGGTATATATTTTCGTCGGTGAGGGATTTGGTATTTCTATGGGGGAAAACCTGTTTAGTAACTTGGACAACAATTTTCACAATGAAAATGTTGTGAAATAGTGTGAGATGCCGAAATATAAAAAGTCCCCAAACGGCGAATTGATTGAATCAAAAAAATTAATTTCGCGAGCAAAAAACTTTTTGCCTGGTACATAAAAGTGATGTTGGTACTTCTTGTTTTAATATTAATTAAACTTCAATTCTTACTTTAGACTTACTCTCACTCATTTAACTCATATTCTGTACTAACTATACCGAATACGAATACGTACTTACGTACGTGTGATTCCACTCTTCTTAGTGTCTCTCCACCAATCAGGGCGCGAGCTTCAAAGTGGCAGGTGTCAAGCGAGCTTTGAGGTTAACTAATAGTTATTCCAATCTTGTTTTTTTAATAAAAAAAATAGTGAACCGAAAAGTTGACAAAAAGAACATGAATGGGTATTATGAAAGACAAATTTCAGATAAATTCATGGATCATCAATGAAATAATGTTTCAAAAACGTTTTATTTTTAGAACTTTGACTGTTTGAATGTGCGCTCTCTGTCACGCTAACGTGCGTTCTCTGTCACACTAGCCCAGCTGAAAATTGGAGGGGAGACCTTAGTACAGAATATGAGTTAAAATAATCAATTTGTTCTAAACACTTTTAACCATAACAAGATCAAAAAAAGTTGATTATCCATCTCCTTAACAGACAGATGGTACGAATTTTAAATGAAAATCTTGTAATGAAAAATGAAACATGTTTCAATTACGTACGTCAATAAAAAAACCACTCAAATTGTGTTGATTCAATGAACTTGGCGGAGTTTGATTCGTAACATCGTGGAGTTATTTATTTATTATTTTTTTTTCGGACTTGGCGGGTTTTGCATCTAAGCTCTTCTAATTCTTTACAATTTGTTGGCGTCCATCGATGCTATCCCTAATAATTAACAAATACGTGTATTCTAATTATGAGACTTATAGAAAAATTGAGATTCCTACCTCGTGATATGTCACATTTGCTCTAAAATAACTTTTCAACCACTGTCAGCAACCTCAATTTATCGCACTATTATTTTACTAATATGATTAGATAACAATTCCTCGGTAAAAAAATGGATAAAAAATCCCGCACTATCAAACTGTAAAAGTACAGATTTAAAAACTGTCGTTACAGGATTACTAACAAACTTGTTTTTTATTGCAGTAATGTCAAGTGCGTTGGCTATGCAAGAAATGGACGTAGATACGCACGAGGGTTCCACAGTTATGCTGCAATGTCGGTTTCCTACGCCAACGGTGACTACGACATGCTTCTGGCTTACGCACACGAACAACGCTCACGACAACGCTGCCATCGGGTCCACGGCTCTAGCGCCCTATTACAAGGTCCATGCGAATATCGGCAAAGGCATTTATGACCTCGAAATTCGCAACGTGTCCTATGACCGAGACAACGGAAAGTACGAATGTCGAGTAAAAGATAGTAGCACCGGATCCAATTGGTTCCATAAAAATGTCACTCTCACGGTCCTGAGGACGCCGGGTCAGCCCACAATCAGCCCGACTTATGCAGTTGCCAAAGAGGGAGAGGAACTAAAACTTAATTGCAACACTTATGGGGGTAGCCCTGAACCTGAAGTTCAGTGGTTTCGCGGCGACGATAAGCACGTTATACACAGCGGCAGGGAACTCATTATGATGCCAACAAAAGAGGATGACCATGCACTTTTCAGGTGAGTTCACACTTTCGGATATTATTTTCACCTTTTTACTATTTTGCTTAATCATTAATTTTTTTATTTTCCACTCCAATAAATTTGTCACGCCTTTTTTTTGTTTGTTCATTGTATCAGGTGACTTTCATTCCAAGTTTTTACACAGAAGACAACCTTTTTTCCTCCTATCATTCTGACATTCACAGCAACAGAGTTTTTGGAAATTTAAATTGAAAATATTGGTACTGATTGACTCTTGAAGAGAATCCTAATCATAACTCACAATAGACATTCAGCAAGAGTCATTAATTGAAATAAAAAATAGTTAAATTTTCCAAAAATCTTATGCAATAGTTAAATTTTTGAAAAGTGATTAAATTATCGTACATTGCTAAAAAGCGAACTGAATGGATTAAAATTATGATATTTAATAGAATGTGCTGATTTGTCAATATTTACTTCGTTTATGTAGTTTTTTAGGTTGATTGTTTGTTAATTGTTTCATATTAAATAAAAACATCTGAATACATGTTCTTTGTATTTTAAAAGGATTACTGAGTACTCAAAGACGATTAATTTTTTAGAAAAACAAAGTTTTGTTCATGCAAATACCTGTTTACACTCTTGTTCGAGCAATGGTTGTGTGAGTGCTACGTTATCGGCCTGGAAATCTTAGCACATTGAGAGCGTTATAAGGACGATTTAATTTGAAATCTAAATTTACCCTAATTTGTGCTTCAACTCATTCTATGTTATGAAAAATGCTCATTTTATGGAGTGAAGAAATTAAATGCTCATTTTATCTAGTTTCATGTCAACGTACATGAAACTACGGTGTGCAAACTTGAAATGAACTTATTGTTTAAATTAAAATTGCGACAAATTTCAAAAAGTTTTGTTGGCTTGGTTTAACCTTGATGAGGAATTTGAAGTGTAAAAAATGTTGCTGTTTAAGTTGTACGATGCTCATTTTTACTCCGTTGAGGATGAAATGGGTCGATGCGCAAAAAAAGTGTTATGTACTTCTAGGTTTAACAAAAAAAATATTGGTTGTTGTAGATGCGAGGTGCACAATCGGGCTATGCGAAAAGGCGAGAAACTGACTGCAACGGTATCATTGGACGTGCAATATTTTCCCCGAGTGAGTGTGGGTCCGGATGATCCGCTGCGAGTTGACGCAAACAGCACGGCTACTTTGGAATGCCACGTCGACTCAAAGCCGAGCGTTAACAACATCAAGTGGTACAAAGATGGTAGTTTCATCGGCACTTCGTTCCGGCACATAATACCAAAAGTGACCCTACAAGACGCAGGAAATTACACCTGTTCCGCGGATAACGGTCTGGCGAGGAAGGGTGAGACTTCATTATCTTTAGATGTGCTCTACCCGCCAGTTGTCAGCATAGAAGGCGATGTAATTAGGAACGTCGAGGTGGAAGACTCCGTTAAAGTATACTGTAACGTATCGTCAAACCCGGAGCCAAGCGTTGTTGAGTGGTTGCGCGACGGGCGACAGGATTTCCGCCAGGCTGGTAACTACTTAAGACTCAGTCGAATCACAGCTGATCACGCGGGCAATTACACCTGCCGTGCGATCAACACCGTGTCCTTTACCAACGGTGAGCGCAAAAATCACACGGCCAATGCGCACGTCATTATTCGGGTGCGCCACAAACCCGGTCCTGCAAGGATCACCCCGGATTCGCCGGTCGCTGCTGAAGGTTCCAGGGTTATTTTAACTTGCATGGCGAATCCGACGGGGTACCCTGAACCCACCTACCAGTGGTCCAAAGAAAGCGACAGCAGTCGAAGTTCTACCTTGTTGCCTCAGTTTGGATCTAGGTACGAGATTGACGCGGTGAATTTGGGAAGCGAGGGCACATACAGGTGCCATGCAATGAACGAGATTGGTAACGGCGAATCGGCTTCTGTCAACCTCACGGTCTATCAGGCTCCTAAGATCCTTACTAAACTGCAACCTCATGTAACGAGAAAGTAAGTGTCTTTCATGCTTTTTTATTTTCATTTAAAGCAAGTGCTGAATTTTGCAAAAGCAATTTCCATGCACGTTTCGTAAGTTAAAATTACGTGTTGACTGAATTCAATAAGGACTTTCATATTAGAGAAAAACTTATTAACGATCAAAGATCTTCTAAGAATATTCATAATATGCTTCGCATCTAAAAACGAAATATACTATTTCCTTGCCTCGCACACAGTGGCGCCATTGGCAGAAATGTACTATTTCGTTCTAGGAACAATACTTTGCGCCCGCGCAAGCAAAAACAAAATCTTTTCATGTTATGGAGATGGACAAGGATAGACACTTTTCGCGTAGGTTTGAGGAAAAACCTTATAATAGGTCATAGTTTTTTACTTCATAAGCAGCATAAATAACAAATCCGAATTGATTGCAGAGTTGGGGAGTCATCGTTTCACGTATTCTGCGTCGCCCAAGGGAAACCCCGCCCGATCGTCAAGTGGCTAAAAGATGACCAGGAACTGACGGCGGACGAAAAGCTGTACAAAGTTGTGACGACAGTTACGGAGGGTCACGCTAGAGTGGTGACGGTCAACTCGACCCTCAATTTCCTCGGTTTTGCTCGGCCAAGCACCGACGAGCTCATTGCCAACGACCGTGGCAAATTTACTTGCGTGTTCCACAATGACGTCAAGAAGGTAGAGTCCCAAATGATGCTCAAGGTCGAGCATGCACCGATCGTCTTGCGGCAGCATGGAAAGGTCGCTTACAATTTGCGAGAAACTGCCGAGGTCGCATGCAAGGTCCAGGCGTGGCCCAAACCCGAGTTCCACTGGAGTTTCGGTACCAACGTCGCGGCTCTTCAGGGGTCTTCGAGCGACGGCCACTACGAGATCACCACCACCACCGACAACTACGACGTTTTCACCTCGGTGCTCCGTATCACCGACATCAGACAGTCGGATTACGGCGCTTACAGCTGCAAGGCAACCAACATGCTTGGTAGCACCACTTCGGCGATCAAACTGCAACCGAAAGGAGCTCCTGAAAAACCTACAACCGTCTCCACGATGGACATCGGACCGACGTACATAGCTCTGCACTGGGACCTCGGTTTCGATGGCGGCCTTCCAATCACCAAGTACTTTGTCTCATATCGGCGAGTTGCAGGAGGCGAGGAAAGTTACGCGTCAGATTGCGCTCCTCCTCGCAGTCCTTCGGGTCAATGGATGGAGCTTGACTGTCGGCTGTCCAACCCCTGCAACGTCACTGATCTAGAACAACACCAAACTTATGCCTTTAAAGTTAAGGTTTACAACACCAAGAACAGTTCGGAT
Source organism: Telenomus remus (assembly GCA_020615435.1). NCBI lineage: Eukaryota > Metazoa > Arthropoda > Insecta > Hymenoptera > Scelionidae > Telenomus > Telenomus remus. The sequence continues at coordinate 6,827,027 of CM036336.1, forward strand.
TACTCCGATGAAATCACCGCTGTTACTGCTGTAGCAAAGATCCCAACTCCTTTAAGAGTGAGCTACGACCCGGAAAGTGGATCCCTCGTCATCAACGTAGGAGCTACCTGTTTGGCGCTCGCGGCTTACATCGAAAAGTCCGACAGTGATCTCGACAGCAGATCCGACTCTTGGAAGATCGTTCAGGATTGGGACTTGGAAGTAATGGGCAATAGTCCAACTCAGAAACAAGGCACTTTGGACGATCCTGACATTAGCGGTAACGATCTAAAGATCAGAGTCAGACTCTGCCTCAAGACCGACAGACAAAAGTGTGGTGACTACGTCATGGCTGACAGTAAGTTGAATCATATTACGAATATTGTAACCCTGGTTGCTGTATAGCTAGAAAGTTTTACGCTAGTTTGCAAATGCTGCATTGTAAATTGCAACGGCTGGAATGCAAATGAACTTCTAATATAGATCTTAGCATTGATTACTAACACTATGCCATTATTGTGTCTTATTCAAGTTGGACCGTCCTACATAGCACATGCTGGAGCACTCGCGACGCCCACCCTGATTGCGTTGGTGGTGAGTGGGGCCGTGTTCCTGCTGTTTGCAGCTCTCCTTCTGCTGTTTTGTCGTTGCCGTCGGAAGAACGCTGCTAAAGCCAAGGACTACGAGCTAGATTCGAACACGTAAGTTTGAAATACGAACCTTCCAGCTGACGCATATCGATCAATGATGACTTGTTGATGCGGAAAAAAGAGGGCTTTTGCCACGTGGGACGAGTTCAATTTTCAATTAAGTGAAACCCGCGAGATGCCCGACAGATGCTTTTTGGCTATCCAAAATTTTCTCCCGCTTAGACGTTTTTTCCTCGCATTTGCAATATGTCATTTCGCGAAACCTTAATTTCAACCGAAGAGAGGATGACAAGCGCCTGAACTAGATATCGAATAGCTTGAAATCAACACGAGACATAATTAACCCACCTGTTCTGTTATTATAAGGGTTTTATAGATCGTCGTATCATAATTGCGTGATATTGTAAGTTTTTTCCCCCTTTTTTTGCAATATTTTTAGACCCGGTTGAGAAATAATAACTTTTGATTTCGTCTTTTTGTAGATAATACAAAATGTGTTACGATATCAGGAGGTACATGTTATTATGCTTTTTTATCGTTATTATTTCAAGAAAGTTTCTAATTACCGTTTTCAATGATTTAGTTTCATAGATTTTGGAGCAGATTATATAAATAAACAATTACCGGGGCATGCAAAGGCGCCCCGTCGAGTTTTGCACACTGGCCGAAGAAATTATACTCTGAGGTTATCGGAGTTCTAGTCTCGTTCTCACGCGACTTTTGGAAAAGACTGATTTAAGCTCCATAAGCCAGTGTGCACGCACGACATTTCTTTAAACTCGTTAAGTGATATTATTTTCAATTTTCACAAATCTTGTATACGAGCATTGTAACAACCTATTCTTTACAATTTATCTAAAACACGCCGACTTACATTCAACGTTTTTTTCTTCCCTTTGGTTTTTATTTTTAAAACCTACTCATTATGCAGTATGAAATTAAATGCAACCTTAAATAAAGTGGCCTTTTATCTAATTTTGTAATACAAATTCATTTAAATCGTATCTAAACAGGTAAATTACGATGGAAAGTAAATCAAACCGTTTTCTTTTCGTTTTTGTTCACAGAATTCGGCCGAATTTAGTTACTGGAAATGGTCCACAAACTCAAGCACCGCCGCCGTATTATGCTGAGAACAAAGCGTTGGAACATAGCTTGGATCACGCCTTAGCCATGGAGGATCAAAAAACACCCGCCTACTCACAACCCGGATATGGGTACCACCAGCCCAACCATAACATCAACAGTATGTGACCAAGAAAAGTTTTTTTTGGTTTATTAACATCGCCGAAAGTTGTTGATTTGAAAAATAATAAAATAATAAACGCCTTTTGCGTTCGTGTCATGGATTATATTTTTCGTTCCAAGTCGCGCGCGAAGGCGGCTTCAAGACATTTTCGCGTCTGAGAAAACTCTTCGCGGCCTAGGAACGCCAAGAAGTTCTTCGCGGACGCGAAACGACAGCACGAGGGTCGCCTTCGCGCGCGCATAGAACGAAAAATTATTTTACCGAACCATTATTTTGTTTTTCAGACGTGAACATGGGTTACTTGGAAAACAGCTACTCAAACTCAAACAACGGCGGTTCAGTGAATTCTCAAGACTCAATTTGGCAGATGAAATCAGCAGCGGCTAATGGTGTCAGCGCACCTTATGACATGACCTATGCCACCAACGAGCCTGACTACCCTACCCATCCTCATTATCTGACTCAACAGGATTACAGAGATACACACAATCTGAGTCGTCAACAATTCTGCAACGAACCGTTCGCCAGCGTTGTTAAGTCCCAGAAACATGTCGGTGAGTAAATAATCTAACAATGCCATTATTATGATGATGTTAACAATGACAACAAAATACACTCAACTTCCCAGGCTTTTGCATTCGGCGCTTTTGTATTCGAACCTTGTTGCTAAAATTCTTTTGTGAATGAACCCGATGGTTGACTCTTTCTAGAACCATAATATTTTATTTAATATTATTATCCATTAACTCAATTCAGATGATTTTTGTGTCTAATAATTTTATTTGTGCAAACCCTGTTTTCATTTGTTATTATTTAGTATTGTCTGTAAAATAATAAGACAGCAAAGGTTAATTCATAAAAACGTTTCGATAATTTACAAACAAATAGACCTATAAAGGTTGCACCACCAATGCAGCACAACCAAAAAATGATTTGGTAATAATTAGCACAACAAAAAATGCTAATTTAATACTACATTTCAAAATGTAATACCATTTGTTTTTTTTAAAGGTTTGTGCTAGCTTTGAAGCAAGCTAGCACACATTGGTAATAAATTAAAAAAAAAGTGGTATTTATTAGCTCAACATTAAATGCTAATTTAATACTAGACTACTTGTTGAATTCAATCGTAATTAGTTATAAATAATTATTACTAAAAATAATGTCCTAACAAGCGAGTCAGCACAGCCATTATATTTTTTTATTCTCCGAGAATATTGAAGTGCCTCAGGTTAGCCGTGCAGAGTGGGGGAAAAAGGAGGGGGCCGAACCCAAATGATTTTTTTTTATTTTGTCGTTACAAACCATAATGTAGAAACGCATGGCGCGGCTAACTTGATATCAAGTGAGCAATGCGCTATGAAAACTAAAATTAATAGAGCCAATATTTGTCGTGTTTTTGTTGCTGAAAGAAAATACAATAGTTGATAACAATAGGATTTTCATTAATAATTTTATGAATAAACCATTTTTTGAATAACTAATTTTGGAAGTATAACATGCAACCCGAATTTGTCGTTTTCTTGTCCGGAAAGACTACAACATAACAATACAATTGTTATTAACAATGTGAACATTTTTTAAAATAGCTGATTTCGAAGGAAACTCCTAAAATCGAAAAGTTTAATTGTTTAATACTACGCAAACTGTTTATACAAATCAAGCAATATTTTTTTACATATATCGTGACCGGAAGTATTTAAACGGGCACAGAGTCCAGACAAGAAGCTTTTTTTTTTACAAACAGAATTATTTTCAGAGCGAGAACCAAATTGCGAGTGACTAATGATATTTTTGTAATGATATTTTTATTGTTGAATTTGGATTTTCTAACGAACAGTAAGGAGTCACGTGTATCATAGACATCGGATAATAGAATGTTTTATTTAAGCACTTTAAGATGTTGGTTGTTGTTTCGAATTCATTTGGCAAAGATTGACGGAGGGCACTCCTGTAGCAAAAGTCCCACACAGTGCGAATTATAGTAGCATCGCCAGTCCTACCATTAATTCATTTATGTTATCATTGCCGGAAAAAGAGCGCCTGCCATTGCAGCTGACGGATGCTGGCATCATCGTTACTCATGCCTTAATTCTTAGCCCCTGAAAAGGAGAAATTCAAATCTCACCTCAAGTTTTTGCCCCTGGACTCTGAGAGATGCGTATGTTATCGGGTTTTCGCCGTGAAGTAAGGGCCATGAAGACTCAGCAGAAATAGCAGAATTAAGGTCAGGCTTTCTTACTGTTCGGGCGATTCACTGATTTTCACTGAGTTTTGTTTAGTTATGGTTTTTCATTAATTGCTGATTTGATAAATATAAAGTTTCTTAATTTTGCATAACGTCACTCGATCTAATGTTTGGTATTTAATATTACTGATGGTTCAATAAACAATAGTCGCTCCTAGAGCTATGGTTTTATTATTTAATGATTGTTGTATTGTCTGATAGTACTTATTTGACCATTGTCCCTACGACGAACGCGATTAGAGAGTTTCATGAAATAGCCGGTTATGTGTTTGATTATTTGATTAGAGATTTCGATATTCTTGTTTGATGGAATTTGGCAGAAGTTTTATTCGGTTTTGAAATTCATTGTCACAATATTTATATAATATATATAAATATTGTGTAAATGAATTTTTTTTTTCGGTTTTTTATCTCTTTTGCATCGACAATAGCTTCATGATTCAGAGAAAAACCGAATTTCGCTGTACCAAAGTACTCTACAATTTTTCTCTCATTCGATTTGTTACAAACAATTTGTAGTTCACATCGAACAATTATTGTGTAACCAACCCGTATGTTTTTTATTACTCTACACTCAAAAAAGTCATTTTGTTGTTAATATAAATTCAATAAAAAAACGGCATTTCGATTTCGGAGAGTACTTGTACAATTTGTCGCTCGTGCAATTGGTTATGAACAATTTGACGTTTAAGTGAAACAATTGTTATGGAGTGACCCAAAAAACTTTTTATCAATTAGTATTGAGAAAAGTTGAAAAACTTTCTTTGTTATTCGTAGTCCATGCAAATAAGATCGGAAACTTGAACACTTAAACAATTTGTTGTCCATTTGATTTCTTATAAACAATTAGTCGTTTACATAAGACAATTATGGTAATTAGGAACTCTCAGAATTTGAAAAAGTGAAAATTCACTTTTTTAAAGTGAATTTTCTCTGTTTCAAAAAGCCCACAGTCGTCCACTCAAAATAAGTGAATATACGCTTTTTGAAAGGGTGATTTTTCTAACATATCACAAATAAGTGAAAATTCACTTATTGAATAATTTAGAATCGTGAGGTTTTCGGCGTAGGCAACTACAATGCATGCATAAGGTAGATGTATGGGATATCGGACAGTTTAGGGTTAGTCGAACGTTACAATGAAAGTAACGTGTCATAATTTGCAGTATATTGAAAGATATTATTACTCATCAGATATTTTTCTTTTGAAAAGTATGCGAATTTTCATAAAAATGATCAGATTATTATTTAAAAAAAGGCATAAATAGACTGTTGTCATTTGTGTGTGATATCGGACACTTGCGTGTTATATCGGACACCTATAGCCCCGGCATTCGGACGCTTACCGGACGGGGCATGTATGAGATATCGGACAGTCAATACTTTATCGAAATATCGCATGTTTTCATATAAAATTAGTTTGTTTATGATATTATTATTATTTGTACAACTTATATTATTATTATTTCAAAGTACAAAAGAATTGTTAATGATTATTCAAGACAAAAATTGCGGCTGTACGACCGTGTAATTTTGCATTTTTATTTTAATCCATCCAAGTCCCCTTTGAGGCTCTCGTTCTCTTCCTTGACCCTTCAGGGACATTTTTGGTTTTTTTTCTGTTCATCCAGCTTTTCTTTCTTGATTTTTTTCGCCAAGAGACACTGTTGTTTTTTTCCTCTCTTTCTTTTTTTGCTTCCGTTTTTCTCAATAGTTCTTCTTCCTTTAGCCTCTTGTTCATTAGCCGTTTTAAATATATACAACGTGCTGACAACGTGATCGCAGCTCAACGTGCATTATAACCGAAAAGGACGCTACCAATGACACTTATGATGGCGGCAAATTCAAAATAATAATTCAAATTATTAATAGTAAAAAATAATTATGAATATAAAAAGGAATTTTTTCATAAACATTGAAACTATTATTATGAATAGTTACTATATTAACAATTATTTTATTTTTTTATGCATACAATTTTGAAAATATAACTTCTAATTAAAATTTACTTCTTGCCTAAGATATTTAAATTAATTCAAAAGATAAAAAAGTATAATATAAAATAATAATACACAGTTCACCATTTCCTTAAACAATTTTATTGAATTTGGACAACCACATCCAAAGTTAAGACGAGGGAAAATTACTTCATTAAAAAGCGTTATTTTACTTATTTAAGTGTAAAATAAAAATGCACTTATCAATAAGTGATATTCGACGTATTCAGAAGTGAAAAACTGTTTCACTTTTTGGAAATGAGAAATTTTCACTTATTCGAATTCCGAGAGAAGACACCAGTTAGATGAAATTTTCAAAAGCGTCAATTTTTTGTAAAATTGAGTGTATTTCTGAAAGTTTACCTTTTGAACGTGAATTTATTCAATTTATATTCTGTACTATAACTGACAAAAAATCGTGTCACTCGTGATATTTCTTCGATCTGAATATGTTATATACTAAACTTCAACCAGACAAGTCCCGAAACCGCTTAACTGATTCTTTCTACTCACCACAGAATTATTGCATAGCCATCCCAAATTGTTTCTATCAATCAGCATTCAAAAAAGTTATTTTCGAATTTGGTTTTTCTTTTGATTTGCATCAATGACGAATTAAAAAATACTTTTTATCCGTTGAATGACAAAAACCATTTAAATTGGATACACAACAATTGTTTCATATGAACAATAAAATAATAAATAAATATAAATAATAAATATATATAATAATATATATATATATAGAATAAATAATAAATAACACTTTTAAATTGATGGGAGATATTTGGGTTGGCTATACAATAACAGTAACACCAAATTGTTTATGACAAATCAAATAAGCGAAAAATTGTTGTACTTCATTACAGAGAAATTTCGTTTTTTCATAACACTTGCACCATGAATTTGTCGTTGATGTATAATTAGGTAAAAAACTGTATTTTGTTGTACGAAAGTATTTGAACAATTTGTCGCTCACTTGATTTCTTATAAACAAAATGTCGTTTGCATGGAACAATATCTTTATGTAACCATCTCGTATGGTGTTTATCATTCAACATAAAAGTAGTCTAGTATTAAGTTAGCATTCAATGTTGTGCTAATAAATACCACTTTTTTTTAGTTTATTACCAATGTGTGCTATATTGCTTCAAAGCTAGCACAAACCTATTTTTTTTTCAAAAAACAGATGCTATTAAATTTTTAATTGTGGTAATAAATTAGCATCTTTTGTTGTGCTAATTATTACCAAATCATTTTTTGATTGTGCTGCATTACAAATTCTGAAAATTTTGTCTGTCGTATACTACTTTTGTGCAATTCTATTTGAATTAATTATCGTTCATAATTGAGTGTACAAACAACAACGCCCCGAAGGTTAATTTATAAATACATTTTTATTTCCGATGGTACAAAAGACTAGCTTATAAATGATGAAAATTCAAGTGTAGAGAAGTTGATACTGTAATAAAATCAGAAGCTTAACTAAAATTGATGAAGCTAAAGTGGAAACAAAAATAATTTTAGATTCTCCCTACGACGTGTCTGGTCTACCCTACCCAGAGAACTATGAGGAGGACACAAAGCCCCCGCAACAAGTGAGCTTATCGTACGACGAGAGCTTAGAGTCGGGCTACTCCACTCCCAACAGCCGAGGTCGCAGGATAATACGTGAAATAATTGTTTGAGATGAGCCTACCGGCTACCAGGCCGGCAACGGGATAACATGGCTCTAGCAGCAGGCCCCGCACTGTACACAAATGGTCCTACAGGATCGCAATGTAAATCTCGACGGAATTTTGTCGCAGCCGGTGCTGCAACCCGTTCCGTACCTGGATGGCAAGGCAAAATTGTATGCGACCTTGCCCTCACGTCTGCACAAAAGACAAGTTCTAGTCTCCGGAAATGACTTCACTGGTGCTTCCATAGTAACATCCCGTCGATTCGGCCGGTCGGGTCTGTTAGAAATCCCAGACACGGAACGCCTGCAACATCGATCTCAATTATCCGTCAAGAGTCCAAGAGTCTCTGAAGGTCAGCCTCAAATAAATACAATTGACGGTCAGCTGGTCGGCGGTAACAAATGCCTGGTGACCTTGAGCAACAGGCAACGTAGTTTGAAGTTAGCCGACAATCCTCAGTGCCATCTTGACGACAATCTTGATAAGAATTCAGAGAAGAAAGTGCATTTTTCTGAGCAAGAAGGGGGTGTAAATAAAGATGAAGAGGAAGCTCCGAAGGAAGCGAGAATGACTTACAGGACTCCGAACAAAGTTCTGCACAAAAACGATCTCCAGGCCGTGCACGTAATCATCCTATCAGAGCAGTTGTGAGACTCGGCCTCACAACAGCAATAGATGGGAGGATGAAATTTATATATTTATGTACAGTTGATGATACTTGTCTGACAAGCTGCAACTATATGGTGTATTATATGTAAATTAATGCATGGAACACTTGATTTTATTGGTATATATGTTTTAAATTTTTTTTCTTTCTTATAACTTTGTTGATGTGATTTTTTAAAATAATAAAAAACGACTAAGTTGGATGTGGGTGTAAAAATGTATGAAATGGAAGCATTTCGCTATTTGTCTTTCATTAAATTCGCAATTTGAAAATTTTCGAACTGATTTCTCTCGCGTTGATAAGTTTTAACAACTTTATTCTTGTTCGAGTACTTAATTTAGCACTGATAACTTATTAATTTCCAGCGCGAGGATTGTAAGCTTATGAGTGATAATCAATTGTGGATACCTCGAAATTCTGCAAAGTTGCACGACAAAGTTTCTACAAGATCGCATTTTTTCTAAAAATTTACATAAATAGGACATCTGTAATTCAATGTACAAAATATCAAACTCAATACTTCGACTAGACAAAAAAGGGAAAGGAAATAAGTTTAGAGAAAAATATGTATCATCACAAGTGTCTTGCGATGAATATTTTGTGAAATGTGAAAAAAACGGAATAGTTCATAATTTAGCGATATAGCTTTTAAGTTGCAAAGCGTAGCGGAGTTAATTTTACAACATTATAGCTTTAAGAGCGTACGTGTACTCCAGGCTATTTCGATAAATGAACATCCCTCATCACGCAGAAGGGGACATAAGAAGAAAGGAAATTGTTCAATGGACATGCATATTTTTATACCGTAAAATTAATGCTTGCAAATTAAAATGCAGTAAAAACGAGAGAGAAAAACGTCGTTGAAACAAAAATAAAACACGAATCGATGTGCTGTGCACTGCAAATTGTACAGAAATCATTAAAACACCGGAGCGCTTTGTTAATGCTCAAAAAAACAGCCGCAGCCATGGAATTTAACAGTGGCTATTTCGGTGCAACCATAAGGCGTTTGGGTATTTTAAGAAGTACCATGACGTGAATTTCGTGTTCAACGAGGTTGAAAAAGTGCAGGCAAATTTTAGAATAAACTAGAGTTGAAGCCCGCGCTTCGCGCGGGTCAAGTGTGATTTTGGAATTTTACCAATCACATTTTCATCATTTCATGAAATTTGTTGATTAACTATTTTGCTATGACGTGTGTTTGATTAATTTAGAACTTAACTTAACTTAGATTAATTTATTTTATTTGCATTGCCATCTCTGTTGGAATTAAAAAATCTAATAATTTTCAAAACTTATAGTCAGCCAGTAAAACAAATGAAATAATTTTGAAAACTTTTTTTGTCTTATTTGTAAAGGATGTATATGTCGTAGGCCGATTGTCATTTCAGGCCGATTATAATCTGCCTAGGCCGTTTATAATCGGCCGGCCGATTGAATTATCCGCGATGGTCTCATTATTTTTGGTCAATCTGCCTGGAATTTTCAGGCAAATAGCAAACGCCCGGGCGACGTTAGGCCGATAGAAAATAAATGTTTTGATTGAACGGTCAACGAACTAAATTCAATTACGGGAGTATTTTCCTTTATAAAATCAAAATTAGAGACGATGCAAAACCAAAACAATTAAAATACAGGAGTTTATTATAGGAAAAATCGCTGCAATATTTTATTTATAATATAATTTATATAGCCATTACAGTTTGTTTTTTCAGTCACTTAATTATTTTATTTATTTAGTTGTCGGATACCATCCCTTAAAAATTGTCGTAACTCAAATTTTTTTGGTTTTAAGATGGCGTGATGTCTCTTGGTCTCTCAGAGAAGCGGCCGCCGAACAGTCATTGAGTGGGGGGCAAGGGTATAAAAAATGTAATTGTCAAATTTCAAAAACCCAATGCGGCACGAAACGTTGCAAATGATTCAAAGCTAGAATTTTGTGCAACTCGCGCTGTCATAATAGTGGTAATTGTTGTAATAAATAAATAAAAAAAAATAAATTAAGTGACATAAAAAGAACTGAAATGACGAAAAAGAACTGTTTATAAATAAAAGATTACAACATTGTTCCTCATAAACTCCCGTGTTTTAAGGCGATATGAAAAGGACTGGTTTGTTTACAAAATCGGCTCGAGGTCGTGAGCAAATACAACAATATTTTTCATAACAAAAATTATATCAAAACATTCTTTAGAAAATTGTCTTTGTCCCGATTTTCGTTTTAAAAAATGTTGCCTTTGCTCACAACCCCGAACCGATTTTTCTAACCTCAAATTTTGAAGCAAACTTTTCATATCGCCTTAATTGCTTCAGTTTAGTTCGTTGACTGTTCAATCAAACCATATTTATTTTCTATCGGCCTAACGTCGCCCGGGCGTTTTCTATTTGCCTGAAAATTCCAGGCAGATTAACCGAAAATGGTGAGACCATCGTGGATAATTCAATCGGCCGGCCGATTATAAACGGCCTAGGCAGATTATAATCGGCCTGAAATGACAATCGGCCTAAGACATATATTTATAAATTGGTTGAATTGTATCAGAAGAGAGGCTGACGCCCCCTCCCGGCCTTCCCCTCATCCACATTATCCATGGCGCTTTAATATGAACATTTAAATCATCATAAGAGCTCTTCATTATTTTTTAATATGATGATTTGCGTTTTACGTTGTAATCATTTCTTTCAATCATTTATTACTATTTACTTTTAATATTTTCAAATTGTCAATATTTATCACATCAATATTATTTTCAATAATATTTCGCATGTTATCGTTAAATGAAATCATGAAACAGTCACTCAATTTTTTTTTCAAATGAACCGCGTCGAAAAATAGAAGTATTATGTGAGAAGTTAGTCACAGAGCCAAGTTCAGGGTGCCGTTTGTCTTTTCTGGATGGATAATTGGCTAACGTTGTAATTATTATCATCACTCAATGTATATTTCTAACTCCACGAGCTGTTTGGATGGAGCGTGTTTTAGTTAAACGACTTGAGAAGACTACAATAAGTTTCTTTGTGAATCACATGGATGATAATAGTTACTTATTAATTGATCAGTTTGCTTGCACTTTGTAAGTCTTTTTCACAGTTATTGTTTTACGCAAAACTTGTTGTGGTAGATTCTTATTTGTCTGTTATAATTCTTCGATTGACTGTCGATAAAGTGTTCTGCCAGAAATCAAGTAGCAACTTTTAGATGTAAAACCTGTAAAGCCTTGTAGTAAAAAATTAGAAGTCTGACAAAATTGTTAAAAGATTGATGATAGAATACCTTGATGGATCACCTTAGATAGGTCTCGGTTGTTGAATGTGGTCGTGATATTATTTAGACACCGTCTGAGTGACCCATTCCTAAATGCAGAGTTTCTCTGATAAAATAGCGCCAAGGGTCCGAGTTGATTAGAAAATTTTTTTGTATCATTTGCGTCAAAATAATATGCACTTCACGCCAAAAAACTGCTTTTCAATGAGAAATCAATCACATAAATTATACGCATAAACAAAAAAAGATGGCTGTCAATTTGAAGAATTTTCCACAGTTTTTTCCAAAATATTTTTTTATTCTTTATCAACAAAAATTATTTGCAACAAAAAAAAATTACACACAATTTTAATGACTTTAATATAGAGATTAAAATGTTTTTATTTAAACAAAAATGGAAAAACTTAAATTCAACTTCAAATGTTTGACATTATCAAATGTCTCATTGGTCGTCTCTCTCCTGCCTAGCACATAAACAATTTGATCTTGGTCGATAGATGAAAAAAATGATTTATCAGTAATTCTCGTACCAAAATGATTCTTATTGTGGACCTGGAATTTTCACTATTTGTAATTTTTCCAATTGATAAACAGTAAAAAAATATTTTTAAAAAATTTTCAAAAAATCTTCAAATTGACATCTATCGTTGTTTATCTGGATAATTATTTATCTGGATAATTTTTTTATGCCAAACGAAAACGCACCCTAAGCAATCTTGAGTTATAAAAATGTGGGAGTAAAAATTTTTAGACTTCGTAGTTTGGCCATAGCGGCATTTTATAAAAAATTTCAAGTTTTTAGCTTATATAAATTATAATTGAGAATTTATTATGTGGTGATTAGGGATAGAAGAACCAGTTATAAGACAATTTCAAAAGCGTCAATTTTCTTGTAAAAATCGCGTGAATTTTTAAAAGTTTACTTTTTAATCATGAGTTGTGGAATTTAATTTATATTTTATAAAATTTTATATTAAAAATATAAAAAGACAAGTCCCAAAACCACTCAACTGGTTCTTTCTAATCACTACAGATTTTATTAAATAAAGTTAATGTAAAGCACTGACTTCGTCAATTTAAAAAAAATTTTAAAGTAGAGGAGAAACATTATTTTCCGACACTAAATTTTTTTTGCAAAATAAATACATAACAAAAGATTAAATAATTTGGCGTAAAACGTTGTATAAAAAAATTGTATAAATTGGCGTAAACGATACATCAAACGTGGAGTATCTAATAACCAAAAAAGGCAAAGTGGCGCAAATAAAATTCTTCCATCTAGATACGATATTTAAAAATATTTTAAGATTAATTTTATAGCTTCATATTATTTTTGACTTTTCATACTTTTGGGAAACCTTATAATTTTGTTTGTTTGTTGAAACAAACATAAAATTCATCTTTGGAGACAAATTTAAGAGGGAGTCTACTGTCAATTGTTTTTTAAGAACATTGTCTTGCGACCCGCCTTAAGGAGCAATAAATTACATGAAAACAACTTTATGCAATTTTAGCAGAGTTACAAATTTGTTTACAAATAATTTTATGAATACTAAATTTATATCTGTTGGTTTACTTTTAAACATTTAGCCTATTATTGTTATAATTACTCACCCGTTCGACTTGATGGAGCATTTTCAACGGAATTATATTACCTTCTTCAGGGTCAGTTAGAGTAAAAATGATTTGACTAAGGTCCAGCTAAAATAATAAATTAAAGAGGTTAGCGAAATATCGCTAACTATACCAAAAATAAGTAACGACCAAGTTCATTCTCCATTGCTCATAAACAATTGGTTTACTATGCAGCTGTTGTAAATGTTCCATCATAGCAAACAAATTTAAATTCAAACAGTGATCTCATTTGTTCATCTCGCTTCCGATGTGTTTTCTTTTAATAAAACTTTATTATTAATAAATACCCATATGTATACGCGCCACGTAAGTGCGCCAGACGCTCAGGTTCTATAAGCGGGAGAGCCTGAATGTAAAAATCTTACCAAAACAAGATTACTTTGACACGAAATAATATATTATATCTCGTCCGGATCGTGCTTATAATAACAGTTAACCCTCACTCATAAATGTAATCAAGCATAGAGCCGAAAGTCTGCTGCGTTTAAATCTGCTATAATAAGATGTTAGAGTAAGATTTTTATTCCGTAATTCCAATTGTTACATATTACTCGACCGCAGTATTGTATCAAGATATTATTTTAATCTGTGTAACTATAAACAAAGAAAAACAGAATTGCATCTAGATTGACGTTCATAAGCTTTGTTATGTATATAGTTGTAAGGATTAATGGTGCGAGAAAAAAAAATAAGAGATCGACGGACAATGTTGAAACAAAAGAAACAGGAAAAGAAAAAGCAAATAAGAGAAAGAGTTTTATATTGCAGTGTTCAACAATTTACGCATAGGCGTAATTCTACGATTCTTATTAACCGTGACTTACAAATTAAGCAACTATTATGACAATTTACGTAAAAATGAAACAATCACTGTACTTCCGAACAATTTGACCCGTTTATAAGTTTGCGTTACCTCTATTTTGTTCAATATTCAAACACCCGAACCAAGTTTTTATTCGTTTTAAAAACAAAAGCGTCAAGAATGTTGTATATAGAAACACGCGAAACAGCGAAAACGAAATGTAAAAGAATCAAAGTTTCGTTATCACCGCTTGTTTCTTTTTGCAGTTTCCACGAAATTTTGTTCATAGTTCGTTAAGAATTTTAATCGCATAAATATAAGCGTACTCTTGCAGAACATCATTTGCCTTCTTTTCATTAGTTGTAATTCAGCATTAAGTGGATTTGTACAAATTTTTTTGTTGCAATATGAAATAAAGATTAAAGTTTCTATATAATAAGATGTCTCGTTGTGTTTTATCTTAACAAGTTGAACCACAACGTTTAAATCCATTTATTTTATGATTTAGAATTTAGATTAGAATGAAAATGGCAAAAATATTTGAAGGAAAATTTACAATCTTGTAGTCAAAAGTACAAATAAATCTATTAAGATTTAATTTGCAAACTTTTTTTTGAGAATTTAAAGTTTTAATGGCTCTGCTTTCATAATTTCTTTTTTAGAGTTCATTGAACCATCATTATGATACTGAAAAATACACTGAGAAAAAAGATTCATATAACTCTTATGAAATCTATTCGATTAAAAGGTTTTTCAATTTTTGCTTTACAATAAATAAATATTGTTTAACACAATTAAACATCGATTTATTATAACTTTTATAGGATAATGATAGTCTTACATTCACATCACGATTTCATTCATATGATAGCATGAATAATTATACTGATCGAATGTGTCTTAATTTTTACCTTATCAAAATGTAACAGTTATTGGATTTTACAATACAACAATATTATAGAAGACCTTAATAAATATTGACGGACTGTTATAATTATAGTGAAATGAAATTTCAATTACAACAATCGTTGTTACGGTTTCAAATTTTTATTTAAATAATAATAGTTATCCTACGTCATAAATTCAACATAATTAATCTCTTATTTACAGTATCAAATAACAAGTATCGAATGAAATTTTGATAGTTAAACTGTGTAAAGTTAATGTGTTTTATATATGTAATATAGAAATGATTGTTAGTTTAATCGAATGATGTAGTAATAGTTAAGACACGAAGTAATAACTTAAAGTCAAATTCATTGTTTTGAAAAAAAGAAATGCAAGGTTTCTTGCAAGTGGCAAACGAAGGGCTACAGGAAGATGAGCAAACGTGGATATGCAGCAACACTCGGATCCAGAGCGAATCGGGGGTAAGGTGTATCTACAGAAAACCATGGAAATATTAAATGTATCAGCTTAGCCTATGTCTCAAATATTTGCGACATAAAGTACCTAATCCGTTCTCGACAAGATCAGAATCTTTTGTCTTGTGTGTTTTACAGCGTAGTCATGCATAGCCGTACGAAATTTACACATGTTTCAATGGAGAAAAAATCATGTAACTCATTTGGGTCTTTATTTATTAAAGATATTGCACGCCACTTTTAAAGTTAAAAGTTTACAATAAAACATTGAAAGTACCCTCTTTTCAAAGTAACAATAATATGTGATTTTTTTTCAAAATTTTTAACTACATGGTTCTTGAGATATTGGAATTTGAAAATACATTTAGTCAGTTAGTTACATTTAGATTCAGTTAATTTTTCTCATTTTCGAATCTTTAAAAAAATGCAGAAAAAAATGATTTATCGACAAGCTCCATTGTTGGATGATCAGAGTATGTACCTGGTAGAGGTGGCAAGAGAAAATGTGAAAAGTACAGTACGTCTGACCTTGTTCTTTCGAACCAAACTAGTTTTAGTTTGTACATCACGCAGCTCACACTTTGGTGAAAGTTTTTTTTAAAAAGTGACTGGCCACTCAAGATTGAAGAGTGAACACGAACGCATTGCAATGTTCCGCTGTACACTTTGTGCACTTAATCATTACTTCGGAGTGCTATCGTTGGTTTAAGACGCTCATTGCGACCGAATAAACTATCTTCTATCAAAGAGAAGAATTGCCAACTGCAACAGGTGTGTTTCTTATTAACGTATCTGAAAAGGTAACCGAGAGAAGGGCTATTGTTTCGCTCGACCTCAAAAATTAATATTTAATTCTCTAATTCAAAAATTGTTTGATTGTTTAAAAATTTCGCAATTATTTTTCATTTTTTAGATATCTTATTAACACTTGGTTTGATAGCAAGCCTATTACTAAAAACTGTTTTCGATTAATCAAAGTATTTCCTATGCTCAATAGAATGGCATCGTTGCTGAGAAATATAACACGTCGACTGTCAACAGAAGTTGTGGCATCAACAAAATATTATGTGAAGACCGAAGAAATCTTGCAAGCAAAGAGCTATGGAGAAATACCAGGACCAAAGCCTATACCGATCTTAGGTAATACTTGGCGATTGTTCCCTGTGATTGGTCAGTACACCATATCGGATGTTGCGAAAATTTCTGAGCTATTCTACGAACAATATGGTAAAATAGTACGACTCACTGGTCTAATTGGAAGGCCAGATTTGCTCTTCATTTACGACGCTCATGAGATTGAAAAAGTGTACAGGCAGGAAGGACCGACACCTTTTCGACCATCAATGCCTTGTTTGGTTTATTATAAAAGCATCCAACGAAAAGACTTTTTTGGCGATTTGGGCGGGGTCGTTGGAGTGTAATTTCTTTTTTTTTCATTAAATCAGTTTCAAGAAGTACCGAAATTGTTCTTGCTATGATTTCTGATTTGATAAAATTTGAAATGGGCATCTTTTTTTTAGACATGGTGAACCGTGGAAGGAATTCCGTACACGTGTGCAGAAGCCCGTCCTTCAACCGCAAACCGTTAGAAAGTATATTACACCAATAGAAGATGTTACTAAAGATTTCATTGAGAGGTGAATGAACAAAATTTTTTTGTACCGATCTTTCTGTAAGGAAATCAATCGTATAAACGTTCGATTATTTTAGAATACAGG
Source organism: Telenomus remus (assembly GCA_020615435.1). Taxonomy (NCBI): domain Eukaryota; kingdom Metazoa; phylum Arthropoda; class Insecta; order Hymenoptera; family Scelionidae; genus Telenomus; species Telenomus remus. The sequence continues at coordinate 6,844,283 of CM036336.1, forward strand.
AAATTAAGAAAGACAATGAACTTCCGGCTGACTTCGATAACGAGATTCATAAGTGGGCGTTGGAATGTAAGTAAGAGTAGAAAGTACATTCAAATTTGATTTCTCATGATTTTTTTTATGACATTGAAACAGGTATAGGAAGAGTAGCTTTAGATGTAAGATTAGGATGTTTAGGCAGAAATTTGAGCCCAGACTCCGAGCCGCAAAAGATAATAGATGCTGCTAAATATGCGTTACGAAACGTCGCCGTTCTAGAATTGAAAGCCCCTTACTGGAGATATATTCCGACTCCTCTATGGTCGAGATACGTGCGGAATATGGATTACTTCATTGAGTAAGTGTACGAGGCGTGGAGTTTAAAAAAGATAAATTTTATCTGAAGAAAACGTGGGACTAATATGACTTGTATCAAAGGATTTGTATGAAGTACATCGACGAGGCTATGGAGAGACTGAAAGACAAAAAGGCTACTAGAGAGTACGATTTATCTCTCGTTGAGAGGATTTTGGCCAACGAAAGTGATCCTAAAATGGCTTACATCTTGGCTTTGGATCTTATTTTAGTTGGGATTGATACTGTGAGTAGTTTTGCAATTCGTATGTACCAGGTAGTCAAATAGATCAAGATCAAGTTATGTTTTTTTTTCAACTTTTCTCGTTCAGATTAACTTTTTAATTTTGAACGAGATTATGTTCTTTTTTGTCCTATCTGCGTCAAAATCTTGTGATTCCGTGCATGTTGATCCGATCTTAACAGGGCCTATATTTCGTTCGACTTCATCAAACTTGAGCACTGATACTAATGTGGTGTGCGCGATACAAATGTTACGCGTATGAAGAGATTGAATAAAATTGTTCAAAAGTTTGTGGTCTAATGAAAGGGAAATAATAAAATAGTTAAAAACAGGTAAAATGTTCATTTAATGTCCGTCGTAATATTAGAGATCACAACGGGTAGAGTGTTGTAGAACACAAAAAATGTGTATAAATAAGAAATGTGCTGCTCCTCAATGTCATAAAAAAATCAGATCAGTTTAATCTAATTCGGAAAATTTTTTCACTTTGTTAACCCAAAGATGTTGATGAGACAAGCGCCCTCTGCTTAACCTTAAATAGCGAGAGCCAACAGAAACCGCGTGTTGATGTTTACCCTATGTAAAAGATCCGGCCCGGAATCCGGCTCGGAATCCGTTAACTGATCCGTTAAGGGATCCGTTAAAGGACCCGTTAACAGATCCGGGCCGGAATTTGGTACCGGATTTTGTACCTGATTTTTTGAACAACTACCGAATCTCTATGAAATCCAGCTCAGATTCCGGCCCGGAAAAATGAAAAATTCGACTTTCTAAATTTTATTTGCAGAGTGTGTTTGTCCAGCAGGTATGGACCTCAAAGAAAGTCTCGTGGCGCAACGGTTAGAGCTTCGGCTCTACATCCTCGAGAACTTTGGTTCGCATCCTCGAACTTCTCTGATTTTCAGTTTGGATTCGAGGAAAAAAATTTTTTCATAACACGTGCATCAAAAACGGCCAACTTCTCCCTGATTTGTCGGGAGAGAAACACTGTTTTATTCCCTAGACGCGGTTCATTCCCTGTTACCATGGTAACAACCATAATAACAGGGAATAAACCGCACCTTGGGAATAAAACAGTGTTTCCGTCCCGACAAATCGGAGAGGTTAGCCGTCTTTGATGAACTTGTTATGAAAAGATATATATGCCACATGGGAGATACAAGCGTTTAAACCTCGGGAGAAGTGACCAGCACTCGACTACACCTCGGGCTGAAGTCTCGTGCGGTCACTTCACCCGCGGAATAAACGCTTGTTTCTCTCCCTTGTAGCGTAACATACTATTCCATTCAAATTTTTCATTTTTCCGGGCCGGAATCCGAGCTGGATTTCATAGAGATTCAGTAGTTGTTCAAAAAATCCGGTACAAAATTCGGTACCAAATTCCGGCCCGGGTCCGTTAACGGATCCTTTAACGGATCCTTTAACGGATCCGTTAACGGATTCCGAGCCGGATTCCGGGCCGGATCTTTTACATAGGGTATATTTTATTTCACTCTAAACTAAGCACGCATGATGTTTCGCGTGTTTTCATTGGTTCACGCACACATGCCATATAAGTATATGAGCAAATCCAGAATTAACATCCACTTAGCGGTTCCAAAAATTAAAAATTTTTGGACATTAGGCACACTCTTGGGATTTTTTTCTCACGATCTAGGTGTCAAAACAAGATACAAAAATGGTGCGGCCCACCTTGAAACGAGTGGCGACATACTTTTAAAATTAAATTAAGTTATAGTGATTTTTGCCAAAGAAGCAACAAAAAAGCATGTAAAAAGTAACTCCAAATTTGGTTTCTTTGGTTACCGTAAACGAAGTATCAAACTATTTCTGTGTCTCAATTTTAGTACTATGACTAAGAAATTTGAGTGAATTAAGTTAATCGTTCTTTTTCTTTTAATAAAATATCAGTTGGTACAAAAAGACACACAATTTGCAAAAAATATTTGTCTAATACTTTTTCAAACTTTATACAACCATATCAAACTCGACCTTCACCCCTCACTCCCTGTCCAGATTAAGGGTGGTTCCATAGAAAATTAAAAAAATGAGAGTTTTTTGAACCCATATTGTTTATTACAGATTCGGATTCCTTATGAAAAAATAAAACGATTTTATTTTTATCATTTTTCGGTTTCTTAGGATAGATGTCGCTGTAATCGTAAGAAATAAATAATTAATAAAAATCGTTCTCTTGCAATTATAGCGCCATCTATCGTGCAAAACAAAAAAAAATCCTTATATATATAAAAATGTAACTATGTTTGTTTGTCTGTTTGTTTGTTTGTTTGTGTCGAAATGGCGCTTCAAAAAATCGATGGAAACGATTTCAAGCGCATCAGGGTGAATCTACGAACTCTCACAATTAAAATAGGCTATATAAAGAATCGATTTTTGAAATTTATTTCATCGAAAATCGTAAAAATTTATTTTTCGTTTTTTTACCATGGAACTTTTTTTCGTTGATTTCATGATTTTACGCATCTGGGAGGTTCCCTTAACTTCCACAATGACCATGGGCTTTATAAAAAAGTGATTATCTTCATTTTTTAGAATTTCTTAATTTTTTCGTCAGTTTGTTTGTTTCTATGTGTCGAAATGGCCCTTCAAAAAATGGATAGAAACGATTTCAAGCGCATTAGGGTGAATCTACGAACTCTCACAATCAAAATAGGCTATATAAAGAATCGATTTTTCAAATTTAATTCATCGAAACTCGCAAAAGTGTATTTTCGGTTTTCTCAAAATCGCACTTTTTTATGATTCAACATTTACTAAACAAATTTTATTTATAAAAATACACCTCGGATCTCTTTAAATTTTCGTACCTTGCAACAAAAAATCGGTTTGAAATATTTTCTTCCAAACATAAACATGAACCTAACATTTCATTGAACTATTCACCGGAAATTCGGCATTATTTTGATGCTACCTTCAGTAGTGTTATGATTTTGTAAGTGAACTGCAGATTGTACATTTTCAATATGCCGCTCCAAAAAAACTCACATTTAACTAAAGTTACGAAACAAGCTGCTGCTTTACGTGTTGTGCGAGCCGAGGAAGACGAGGATGTTCGACAGGTAGGTGCTCCTTCTGGTTATTGTAACATTTTCTTCTTTTTGGTAGTACAACTTTCAAAATTTTTAGAACCGTCTATCAAGGTCTCGGACACGACAACGAGTGAAACTATCGATCGCAGAAATGATGATTCCTACAAAGTCATAGTTCGTGGCGATCAAGTACCAGCTGGTGAACACCCGGGACGATACAACGCTCTAACAGTCGACGAGGTTGCTGCTATTATTGTCGGAAGAGTTTCAGATGAACGAGATATAGTGTTGCATACACGGGATAACCATCTTCAACGAATTTTTTATTGCAATCCTTATTATGACGCTTTACAGTATCCTTTGATGTTGTGGCAGGGTCAAACTGGATATACGTTCAAGATCCCGGAGGTCAATCCGCATAATCTTGCACCAACGGCTAAAAAGGTTTCTGCAATGGATTTTTATGCATTTCGCATTGCAGTTCGTGACCAAGATTTCAACACTCTATTGCGGTTCAGACATTTATTCATCCAATATTCGGTTGATATGTACGCCAAAGTGGAAAGTGAACGACTCCGATATATTTCGACTCATCAAGCGAGATTACGATCGGAGGCGTACGTTCATCTAAGACATGCTGTAGTTGCTGATGCTGCTGTCAATGCGAATGACATCGGAAGAACGGTTATTTTACCTTCTACTTTTGTGAACAGTCCTCGATATATGGCGGAGTATACTCAAGATGCTTTGGCAATCGTGCGGAAATATGGCAAGCCAGATCTCTTCATTACGTTTACATGCAATCCATCATGGGACGAAATTAAATCTGCCCTTTTTGAGGGCCAAGCTGCTATGGACAGACACGATATCATCGCCCGGGTTTTCAGACAGAAAGTCATCAAATTTCTCAAGTGTCTCACAGAAGGACGTGTTTTTGGTATTGTTTCAGCATACGTATACTCAATAGAGTGGCAGAAACGTGGTCTCCCTCACATCCATTTATTACTCTTTCTTGAACAAAAACTTCGGCCAGCAGACATCGATTGGATTATTTCAGCAGAAATTCCAGACCCTGAAATGGATCCCAATCTTCACAGAATCGTTGTAAAACACATGATTCATGGACCATGTGGAGAACTGAATATGTAGTCACCTTGCATGAAGAATGGCTGCTGTACCAAACAATATCCAAAAGATTTAATTCAGGAAACAGTCAGTAACGCAAATGGATATCCAACGTACAGAAGACGCAGTCCTGAAGATGGCGGCCTTACAACAACCATCAATATCCACGGACATGAAGGTCAACAGGTCACTATCGACCCACTAACCGGTGGGTCGTGCCATATTGTCCATTTTTATCAACATCTTTTGGCGGACATAGTAACGTTGAGTGCTGCAATTCAGTTGAGGCGATAAAGTATATATGTGGCTATATAAACAAAGGATCCGATCAGGCCTTTTTCCAAGTTCGGCACACAGATAGGCAGATAAATCCATTAGATGAGGTTCGCACTTATCAGGCAGGACAATACATTAGTAGCAATGAAGCTGTTTGGCGACTTCTTTCTTTTCCAATGCATGAACGCTTTCCTAATGTAGTTCATTTACAAGTCCACTTGGAAAACGGTCAACGTGTTTATTTCAACGAGGAAAATATGCAGCATCACGTCGAACAGCCTCCAAAAACAACACTCACTGCTTTCTTTGCATTATGCCAAAATGCAGTTGAATCAGATTTTGCTCAAACTTTATTATATGCTGAAGTTCCTACTTACTACACTTGGGATAATTCTGATAGAACTTGGAATCCCCAGAGACGTGGTGAAGATGTTCCTAACTGGCCTGCAAGAAAACAGACTGCTGCGATTGGACGCATGTACGCCATTCATCCCAATCAGTTTGAGTGTTTCTGCTTGAAATTGTTACTCACAGTTGTAAGAGGACCAGCATCATTCGCAGCTCTTCGAACAGTGGACGGCGAAGAATATCTCACGTACAAAGAGGCATGTGAGGTTCGCGGTCTTCTGGAAAACGATGACCACTGGACTCTGACAATGCAAGAGGCGGTTTTGACTCGGTATCCAAGCCATTTAAGGACATTGTACTCCATCATTATAACCTCCTGCGAAGTTTCCAATCCTTTCACACTTTGGAACATGTTCAAGGATCAGATGTCTGAGGATATACTCCATCGTCGAGAGCAAGAGCAACCAAACATTATAGCATATGACATCATTTATGACGAAGCCATTCAGTTAATAGATGATATTGTTTATTATAAACATGAGAGTTTTTCTTCACAATGACGAAAACGCTGCCAATTTTTCGTCATTGCTTCTCCGAATCGGTGATGGATTAGAGCCTCTAGACAATGATGGAAACATTACACTCTCTCCAAATCTCTGCTGCATCGAAAATTCCACTGAAGACCTTATTGCTGCCGTGTTTCCCGACATTCAGCAGAATTACGAACAGCAGAATTGGTTATGCTAAAGGGCTATTTCAGCCCCCACGAATGATGTCGTGTCGGCATTAAATGACAAGATATTGGCCGAAATCATTGGAGACGAAAAGGTTTACACTGCTTTCAATTCTGTGGTGAACCAGGATGATGTGGTGAATTATACTGTTGAGTTCTTAAACTCCTTGGAGTTGCCTGGCGTGCCATCGCAGATATTAAAATTGAAAGTCGGTGTTCCAGTTCTTCTTCTGCGGAATTTAAACCCTCCACTTCTATGCAACGGAACACGAATCTGCATCACTCAACTTCGAGACAGGATAATTGAAGGTATTTTAAAACAATTTCAGTAGTATTGTCATGTTCAATTAATTATTACACAACTGTTTATAATTTATAGGTATAATAATGAATGGAGCCTATGAAGGAACGCATGTCATTATACCTCAGATTCCAATTATTCCAACGGACCTGCCGTTCGAGTTTAAAAGGAGGCAATTCCCGGTCAGATTAGCCTTTGCCATGACAATCAATAAAGCGCAGGGACAAACTTTGAAAGTCGCTGGGGTCCACCTTAAAAAGCCGTGTTTTTCTCATGGACAATTATATATATATATGTGGCCTGTTCGCGTGTTTCTGATCCTCAAAGCTTACACATATATGCTCCTAACCAAAAAACTCCAAATATCGTATACCAAAATGCGTTAGTGTAATTATATCATGTTCGTTGTTTCAAATGATTATAGCACCATATAAATGAGGTTTTACCACGTTTACGTGGGTTTTTCCTCGCGCTTTGCGCGAAATTACCGATTTATCATTTCTTACACCCGAATTGTAAATTACTTATATCATTGGAAACAAAATGTTGCTACATTCTTCTACAGTTTATACAGTGCGGCGACGATGAGCCCCGTGCGAAGCACGGGTGCTCAGCTAGTATAAGAATAAAATCGTTTTATTTTTTCATGAAGAATCCGAATCTGCAATTAAAAATAGGGGTTACACGAACTCGATTTTTTTTCATTTTTTATTTTCTTCTTTTTTAATTAAAAAAGTACGTCGCCACCTGTTTCAAGGTGGGCCGCACCATTTTTTCATCTTGTTTTGACACCTAGAACCTGAGAAAAAAATCCTAAGAGTGTGCCTAATGTCCAAAAATTTTTATTTTTTTGAACCGCTAAGTGGATGTTAATTTTGGATTTGCTCATATATGACACATGCAGAGAACTGTTATTTTTACGACGATTCTTGGCGTTTCAACGAATTTGGGTTAATGATTGTAGATATGTCAGGCTGCCGCATATGGGCTGCCGTCATATGGCTGCCGTCACGACTCAAACGGCTAATTTCAAGTGAAAGCGACAGCATGGTGGCGCTAGCGTCGATTCGAGCGTTTTTTAGTTTTGACAGTTTCTTCAAAATTTCATTTATTGATTTGCAAATGCAAATAAAAAAAAGAACAAAGAGTATTGAGTTTAAGTATTTTCAATTTTAATTTTTTTGCAAACGATATTTCAACAAAAAGGCAAGCAAATAACGATAACAAAGAGCAGAAGATGCTCTGTGAAAACCAGTTTTTACAGTTAGTGCATTTTTTGTAATAATATTATTGTATTTTTTAAGAGACAAATATCTAAAAAAAATAATTAAACAATAACAAAGAGCATCGGAAAACGCAAAACAAAGGGTTTACACTTGTTGCAGAAATTGCAGTATGAATTTTGATACTCGATGCATTTCTTACAGCTTGTTTTTTGTATTCTTCAATAAACCAAGGGCGAAAAATGCAGGTAAATAAACAATAACAAACATAACAAAAATGCATCGAGTGTAAAAACTCAATTTGCATTTTCTGTCCTCTGTTATTTTTTATATACTTTGGTTGATTAAAAAATGCAATAAAAAGCTGCGAAAATGCATGTAGTATCAAAATTCGTTATGCAATTTCTGCACCGAGTGTAAAATATCGTTCTGCGTTTTCTGCCCTTTTTTATGGTTTATTTATATATTTTTATGATGTTCGCATATTGTGCTCTTTGTTATTTTTTTTTGCAAACCGATAAATAAAATTTTAAAGAAACTGTCAAAACTTTAAAACGCTTGAATCGACACTAGCGCCACCATGCGTCACTATCGCTTGAACTTAGCCCTTTTAGCCGTGGTGGCAGCCTGGCCGGACTATGCTTGATGGCTGCCCCTGGCTGTTTTAGGCAATATCGGACTTTGCCTGGACATCGGCGGATAAGACAAACAATTTTTTGATGTTGCCAAGGCAAGGACTGACATTGCCAGATTTTGGACCCTGCCGGTAACCGATGTATTTTCAAGATATGAAGAAAATTAAGTAGCACAGATTCGATTTGCATCTTTGTTGCGATGCAAATCAATTCTAAACAGTCTAAGTTCCGATGCATCGTTAATAAAGAGCAATTACTTGAAACATAAGAGCAAGATCCAGACAGCAAGAAAGCGAGCATAAATGCGAAATTATTAGAAAACTAAATTAAGGATGCGACCCTAGCGGTCGTCGCGTGAACTAAAAACATGGCAGCCGTGTAGGTGCATTTTTACATTGAGTATACGGCTGTCTCGTGTAAAATTTGGATTTTCACGATAACAAATGTAAAGAAAATTGTAAAATGTCGAATTAACTATTTTTAAGTGTTAATAATAATTAAAATAGGGTTTTCGCAAAAACGGTAAAAAAAGACTAAAAACTATAGTATGTTACGCTACAAGGGAGAGAAACAAGCGTTTATTCCGCGGGTGTAGTCGAGTGCTGGTCACTTCTCCCGAGGTTTAAACGCTTGTATCTCCCATGTGGCATATATATATATATATATAACAGTTTTTTTATAAATACATGGATACTGACATATCAACAGTAAATGTTATAACTCATTAACAAGAACAAAATGAAGAATTCACAAAATTTCATAATTATCGCGCATCCATCTAACGTCGAAACCTTTGATTCGTCAAAATGCCCTCCTTTCGCTTTCAGCACAGCTTTACACAGTCGTGGCATACGCTCAACGAGCTTGATCAAAGATTCTTCTTCTATTTCTCTCCAAGCTTTTTGCAAATTTTCCCCCAATTCGTTGACATTTGTTTGCGTTTTGGCTTTCACTTTCCTATCCATTTCGTCCTACAACAATTCTATGGGGTTCAAGTCAGGACTTTGAGGTGGCCAGATCATCCTTTTAAAAACACCTTGGCGTTCTTTGGACGCCAAATAATTTCGGCAGAGTTTCGAACTATGTTTCAGATCGTTGTCTTCTTGGAAAACGAAATTTGTGCCAATGTTCCTCAGTCCTGATGGGATAGCATGTCGGACGAGAATCTTGTAATATCCTTCTTTCTTCAAAATTCCATCAATCTTCGTTAGATCATCGCATTTTTTCCCGCCAAAACACACCATGACAGATCCTCCTCCGTGTTTGACTGTTGGCTGCAGGCACTCAGCGTTGTATTTCTCACCTGGGCTACGTCGTACATAAATCCGTCGATGGGAACCGAACAACTCGAACTTTGACTCATTAGACCACTGTACTTTGTGCCACTGTTCCATCGTCCAAGACTCGTGTGCTTTGGCCCAAGCGATTCTCTTTTGCTTATTTTACCGCTCTAATGTAGGGCTTTCTCGCTGCAATGCGCCTGTGCAATCCTTTCTCACGCAAGCGGTTTTTTACTGTTGACAGACAAACAACATTTTTCCTTGACTTGTTTACCTGAAAAAAATTGCAAAATAAACTGTTTTAATTCCCTTTCATTGTTATTTACAAACAAAGAATATAATCAATAATAATTCGCATACCTCGGCTGCAATTTGTCGAGCAGTCATTTTTCGATTTTGCAAAGGCAATCTCTCAATGCATCGATCTTCACGTGCTGTTGTCTTTCGAGGTCTGCCAGATCGACGGCGGTCAGAAAAACTGTTTGTTTCTGCTTTTCGTTTACAGGCATTCACAGCACAACCGACGGAGATATTCAATGTTTTGGCGATTTCGCGTAATGTAAACTTTTTTTTGCGTAAAGCTACCACTGCTGCTCATTTTTTCACCCAAAACTGCTTGTCGCGTGTGCCCCGTTTTTTTTACTTGGCATTTTGCCTTGAAATTTACTTGAGTACAAGGGTTTTTTCTTGTATTATTGACCGCTGGTACCTTTCGACTGAGGCTTATCTAGAGAATTCAAAATACTAATGCTATTTTTAGAGTTTATATACAAAACATGCGTATTCTTGGACTTTCAAATACTGGTAAAAAAAGATACCATTTTTCATTTGATTGTACTTTTTGGAATACAAAAAACTTGAAAATGTATGCGATTTGACTGAAAAATGTAATGTTCACGAACTTTTTGCCTTATCAATTGCTCTATCTGCAATTTCGGCGGTGTGTTGAAAAAGAAAAATCGCATAAAAACCCTAATTTTTCAATGTAAAAAAACAAAATATTATACCATTTTAAAGCTTAGAATCTCCTCTTTCAGATGGCCGGATTTAACTCATTTAACTCTGCAGCTTGTATAGGCTGAGAAAAGAAAATTTCTGAAACTGCAAAAAAACCGTTATTTTTGGTTTTAAAAAAACAAAAAAAATTTTTTTTTGCACAATCGGGATTTTCGGGCACGGTTTTGAGCCTTATGCCATACCTTATCAAAAGGCGGCATAACAATTTTTTACATAAATATAAGAACTGCCGATACGGTCCAGCCTTTATACAGGTCGTTTCAAACTCATGTTCATGAACTTTTTGCCGGGAGTGTAATACAAGTTGTTGATCTGTCAGACAGACTGTCTGACAGACAGTACCTCCAAAGAGTGTCAAGTACGAAGTTGATCAATAAAAACAAAAGACAAATAAAAAGTGCGAGAATCCAAATTCAAATATTACAAAACTCCCGCTATTCGAGTGCTTTTGAGAATATGATGAAATCAAGTGTTCAATTGAAAATTAACTTCAAGCAACATAAATAAAGAAAAATGACAACTTCTTCTCAACCAATCCGATCTTGTGAATGATAGTTTTGAAGCGGTCACGTGGAAGAGGCTTCGTGAAGACATTGCCAATTGTTCTTCAGTTGATACGTAATCGACTTGTATGAGCTCGTCTTCTTCCCTTTCTCGTACGAAATTGTACTGCGTGTCGATATGTTTAGTTCGTCTATGAAACACTGGATTCTTGATGAGGATTGCTTGCTCCCTGATTGTCAATCAAAAGTGACGTAGGTTCACAAATTGGATTTCCAATGTCTTCTAACAACTGACGAATCCAAATGATGTCTTTTGTTGCTTCACATGCTGCTACAAATTCTGCTTCCGTCGTAGATAGTGCCACCGACTTCTGTCTCTGAGTTGACCAAGTGATAGGACCTCCTGACATGAAGAACACGTACCCCAAAGTAGAACGCCGAGTGTCGACGTCTTTCGCATGGTCTGCATCAGAGTATCCTAGCAAACTGCAACCTTCATCGCAATGACGATATTCTATGCCAAGATGACTTGTCCCTTTTAGTATCTTAGTATCCTCTTGACAGCGTTCCAATGAGGTTGGCCAAACTTTGCGGAGAAACGACTAACATAATTAGTAGCAAACATGATGTCACACCTAGTTACAAGAGCCGCAAACATCAGAGATCCGACTGCTTCCTGATATGAAATGCCCTCAGTGTCACATTCTTCAGTTCGGCTGAGCACAGTGTGAGGATCTGCTGGAACACTCACCTCGTTTGCTGATTCTTCTCCAAACTTCTTTATGAACTTGTTGATATACTCAGTTTGATGGATGAAAATGCGATGGATGATTTCGTCATGTTCAATTTGGACACCTACAAAAGTCTTTGGCTTGTTGAAAGTGATTTCAAAAGTCGCTTTCAGATCTTCAATGAAGTTCATCAAAACCTTTTCGTCGGGTAAAAGTACTAACCCATCATCAACATAGAGAACGACTTTGATAAATGTTCCTTCAGTTTCTTTTGTATACACACATTTATCGGCTTCAGATCGTTTGAAATTTTTCTTAATCATGAAGTCATTGAACAATTTATTCCAACAACGGAACGATTGCTTCAAATCATACAGAGCTTTCAGAAGTAGACAAACCATATTATCTGGGATTCCTGATCCTTCAGGTGGTCCCATGTAGATAGTTTTATCCAGATTTCCATGCAAAAAGGCAGTCTTGACATCAAATTGCATAATTTTGCATTTGTGTTGAACCGCAAGAGCCAAGAGAATCCTAATCGAGTCATATCGAGTGGTTGGTGAGAAAATTTCTTGATAATCTACTCCTTCCTTCTGAGAAAAACCTTTTGCGCAAAGTCTTGCCTTGAATCTTGGATTATCCTTGTCGTTTGGAATAACATCCGGTAAAGTTTGTTGTTTTCTTGAACAGCAGAAGCAATGAGTTCATCACCGTCATAAATTTCAGCAACAGTCCCTTTCTTGATGATTGTCCAACCCTTTTTTGTAATGACTCCTTCCGAGAACAAGTTTCTCTTCAAGGCCGGGATATATAAGACATCCGTGATGAAAGATTCGTACCAAGAATTGTTAATTAGCGTTTTAATCCTGACATCTCCAATTCCTTGCACATGTAGTGACTCATTGTTTCCAAGTAGAACAGTTGTTCATTTTCAACTTTAGAAAGCTTTGAGAAAAAATCCAAATGATGAGTCATGTGGTGGAGCACTAGCTCCACTGTCCATCGTCCAAAAATTGGACGTGTCATCATGTTTCACAGAAATAGCTGCATTTAAAGCGGAGAACTCACCATGATCCTTGCTTGAATTTTTTTTGAGTTCTGACTATCTATTTTTTCGTCCCTGAACCAACAGTTTCGAGCAATATGTCCACGCTTACGATAGTAATAACAAATTGGAGCATTCGTTTTTTCATTGAATGATTTTTCTTACAAAACTAACAAACAAAACACCGGCGAAAAAAATGGGCTATCCAGCCTTGTTTACGAAATATTTGAGAATGAAAACAATATTTCCGATAAAAATTGCTGTCAGCTGTGAGCGTCAGCCAATCAGATTTAAGGTTTAAATAAGATTTAAAAGGTTTCTGAACTAAACGATAAATTGAAATAAAAAACGAAATAAAGCGAATTATATCAGTGAATTAGGAATTCAAAATTGCGATTTCCAATTAATCGGATGCTTCAAAAACTTATATCACGACAGACGTTGTCATGTTACATTTCCGTCTGTATACCGACTTTACAGACAACCAATTTTTTTGTAAGAAAACCGCCAAAACATATTGTAGATTTTTTTTAATAATTATTTTAAACTCAGCATACATAGTAACAGTGCGGTAAAGGCAAGGGCCAATTAGCTACTAAAACAGACAATAACGGAAAATGAAAATTGATTATGGAAATGCGACCTCACATATAGCCGTTAAACTATATCTTAACCCAGAGAATTTTATTAGATTATCAAAATATTTTGATTGTTCCAGATTTCAATGGCAGTTTGTTCTATATTATATCAACTCGCAACAAGATCAGAAGAGCAGGAAAAAGTTTATCAAGAACTTTTACAAATTTTACCAGATCCATCGGTTCCACTTACAACCAGTCATTTGGATAAAGCCGTTTATTTAAAAGCATTCATTAAAGAAGTTTTCAGGTGTGCTTTTTTGAGAAATTAATAATTAAAATCACTGAGAACAAACATTTTACGAATTTATTTCATTGTTTCGCTGCAGAGTCTATTCTACTGTAATAGGAAATGGTAGAACTTTACAACATGATACAGTGATTTGCGGTTATCGTGTACCCAAAGGAGTAAGTATTATTCAAACTGTATTTTATTTTGATGATATTTATGATATTTATTTATATTATGATATTTATTTTAAAATAACAAAGCGAGCGATAGCACATTCTTAACATTCATTTTTAATTAATATTTGATCTACATTGTTATAATTCAAATTTCAATGTAAATTAATTTTTAGGTCCAAGTTGTATTCCCGACACTTGTAACAGGAAATATGGAGGAGTACGTAGAAAATGCAGCAGATTTCAAGCCTGAGCGCTGGCTGAAAGCCAACGACGTCAAAAAATTACATCCGTTTGCATCTCTACCATATGGGTATGGCGCTCGCATGTGCTTGGGAAGAAGATTTGCCGATCTGGAGATGCAAGTACTGTTATCCAAGGTTAAGTATCAAACAAATTGCCGTAGATGAAGGTGATACATTAAACTAACTTTTAAAACAAGAAAATGGTTTAAAATGCATAAAACTCGCTTTTTTCAGCTAATCCGATCATACAAGCTAGAATATCACCACAAGCCATTGAAATACAAAGTCACTTTTATGTATGCGCCGCATGGAGATTTAAAATTTAAATGTACTAAAAGATAGTTTAACAATTGATGTCCGTTAGTCACCTACTTATTATAATTGTTTTTTTTCATACATCTATAATATGATGTTTCACCTCCGATCCGTCAGGAATTAGTACGTAAGTCATGAAATGTATATACGACTAGTTTTCCATATTAAACAGTACTAATTCTAACTTGTAATCGACATTCTAAGTTTGAAGTACAAAAAACTCATAGGAAACCTTTATTTGCGACGTTTAATAGTTGTTGAAAGAAAAGTCAGAATTTTCTATATTTTCAGCAATCCATTCGTCAAACCGTTGGATCATCTCCGTAGACATGATTTCTTTCCACTGATTAACAGTTCCACTTCTTATAAATTGTCCATCTGCGGTACTTAAATTGCACATTTTGTTCAATTTGATTAGATTTTCAAAATTGACGGATGAGTTTTGTCTCATGCTCGGAATACTCAGATGGTTCAATAATTGCTTCATTTTTCCTACCGGGTCGGGAGTATCTAAGTGAGACGCAACTTTTCTAATAACAGACTTCAAATCCTAATAAGAAAGTATATTACTTCGATTTCACAATGATTGTATAAAAATACCAAATATAATATGAAGTTGCTAACTTCTGTTAACTTTTGTAATACCTTTTTCATTTCCTCGTATCTTATGAAAAGAATGTTGCTGTCATTCCTTTTCTCCCAAAATTGGAGTACATGTTTCCAAAATGGACAAAACATAACTGAAAGATATTAAAATAGAATCGATAGTTAAAATAATATAAAACATTAAAAAAAATCTTTAAGGTTACAATAGTTTGAAGCAAATATTATAAGACCTAATATTTGCTTTGAATTTTGACGTGACAACGTCTTATCAATCGGTTTGACCGGAGGCATTCACAAATCAACCGTAACGGCTAAAACCTTACGCCACGCGAGGCCACGCCTCTCTCTCCATTCAAACCGATGTATCGTTCTCTCTTCCGCTTGAGCTTTCTTGGTTTTGAAGCGTAAGAAACAACAAGCTTCTCAATAAGTGTGATGAAGTGTGCTCGATACTTCATATCTATATCTATTCGGAAAAAGTCTAACAGTACTGAGACACTGTCGTTCGAGTGTGTTAATTTTTTATGAAAAAAATTTCATAATGAAATTTTATTTTTTCCTGGGGTTATGACTGTGAACAGAAAGTACTGACTTTCCTCATATCAATTACACTACTTTATATTTTGATTTTTTTTCCTTTTTTTTGTTTCCACTTGACTTTAGTGACAGCTCGAACAAAATTAACTAATAAATTTAAACAAACGATATGATTACTAGTCAAACTGGGCTTGCCAGTACACAGCAACACGTCTGCTTCATAATGAAATTGATTCTATACCAACAATGATACTATTTTTTTCCTAATTACGCCGCAGCCTGGTTGGCCTGGCAGCGGGACTTACCTACCACCTATGTGTGGGGGTTTATAGCCCATTCTTCCTTCACTAGCGTCTTCGAAGAGAGGCTCCTAACGTGGATTGCAGGTCCACAGAGCACCTGGCTTCATGCCGGTGAGGCCGACATTCCCTGTGCCCCCAGTTGCACATCGGATCAGCTGACTAGCGTTCCTAGAGGAGGAGTTACCCTTCACTTCACCATGGTTTGTATAGTCTTGAGGTAACCCTCCTCTAACCAGTAAGGCTGGCATTCCCTACACCACGAAGGCGTATCGGGTCAGCTGGTTCATTCCTCTAAATCACTATCCTATCTCCCTCCTGCCCTAATCTGCTCCGCATTCACTCAAGGTCCCTAGCGGATCCTTGGGGAGTTAGGAAACAACCAAGAAAGTCCGCTGAAGACAACTTTTCGGGAAAAAAACCTACCCCAGTGCTGTCGGGGCTAGCGATAGAGGAGAAACAGGATGTTTCCAAGTTTTCGCTAACATTAATTTTTTTGAACGACAAAACAATTCTTTTTAAACTTTACAAACTGGATATCAACCTTTGTACTTTTGGGGTCATTTTACGATTTTTTTATTACAATTTAAATTCGTCAAAACGTCCTGTAGGGCTAGACGTTTCCACACCTTGGGTAGGACGTTTCGTCATTCGGAAAGGATACCAAACAAACACTGTAAATATAATTAATATCAAAAACGACAAATGCGAACAAGCAATTTAAAATTAAACATTCGAAATTTCAATCATAGCGTGAACAGGAGACTCAGGCTATGCAATTTAGCCTGATAGCGATTTAAATTTAAACTTTAAATTTAATTTATATATTTTATCGAAGCAGATGGAGCAGTGGACAACGACGCGGACTGATAACCTCAAGGGCCTAGGATCGATTCTCGTGCCAGAGTAAAATTATTTTACATTGTTCATGTCTCGTCAATATATTGTCCATATATGGGCAATATATGGTTTGTATTGTATGGTCAATAGATTGTCAATATTTTGTCAATATATGATCATTTTTAAAAGGGGAGCGAAGCGAGGGAGTTCAGCTAGTAGGGGAACGGAGGGTATTATGGGCCACCTAAGTTTAGACTCAAATATTTTCATCAATATTTAAAATACAAACAAATTTAACGGTGGAGGTGTTTATTTAAACATTTTTCTTCAAGTTTACCAGTAAATTTGCCTGAAAAATACAATATTTTTATTAAAAAATCTCGTTTGAAAAATGTATGCGAAATGCACTCAAAACCGAACGCGTCGGAAATTGTAGGCCACTAGCATAAATGTTTATTTAAAACAAAGAGATTCTTCAAAAAGAATTTTGATTATCATAAACAATCAAATATATGATCAATTTGTTCGATGAAATAAGAAAATATCAACTTATAAATATAAATTTGTTGAAATAATCACTGTTAAATTTACGTTTTGAGGTTATAGAGTTATTTTCATTTTTAATAAAGAATTATGTACTTCTTGCACATAATAGTGTTAATGAGTGAATTTAATTAATTTCTATTCATTCTGCGTTGTTTGTTTGTTATAAAATTATAATTATGCCGAATTTAATAGCAAAAATTGCTAGTGGCCCACAATAGCCGCTCGTGAATTAGCATTGTTTTAAATGGGAAAAACGTTACATCGCGACTATGTCAAAGTAACTAATTTGATTTATTTCCTCACAAAACAATTTATATGTATATAAAGTATGCTTTTAGAGGTTTTTCTACTTGGAGAATCGATTGCGATCATCAAAAAAACTGAAAATTTAATTGTTTCTGAGTAATTAGGGGGCCCATAATACCCGACCGGCCTATAACACCCTCCGCTCCCCTTTAAATAAAAAGTAAAAACAAGTGTTCGTCCGCGTTTTTGAATCCCCGTCACCTTTGTCCCGACAAATGTATGTGAAAAAACGTATGGGGATACAACATCAAGTGAACTTGTCAAATTTCACAATGTTGATACAAAATTTGAAAAAATTTTGAAATAAAATTGATATGCAAAATTGGAAATTATACTGGAACTTAATGAATCCTTTACTTATACAATTGAAATAGTTATTTCCAAAAATATATCACATATAAGACGTTGTCACGTTGACACTCACGACCGTAAACGGAATTTACAAGCAACCAATATGGTTCTTTGTTTTGCAATAACTTACATGAGTCTGACAGTATAAGTTCACAAAAATTTTCAAAAGAACCACTGTAACCAACAAACAACTTGCTGTGATTATAGTATGAAATAGCAACATCTTTCGGATTTCTAGCTGCATAAATTATTTTTGGTTTTTTCTCTCCTGTTCGAAGTTGTTTCGGTAGAAGATCAAAGGGCAAATGAGTCCTGATAAACCTAGGAGATCGCATATTTTTTGTAAATTCCACACTGTTGAGTGCTGGTTCTCCTATTTCCATTTCAGGTATTCTTTTCTTCAAACTTTTATAATCATAAAGAGAGGATAATCTAAATATAAAAAAAATTGTCAAAATAAGCAAAAAAAGTAATCCGAAAAATGCAAGAAGTGATCACAATGCACAACCTTCTATACCCTTATCACGGGAGAATCCCAAACAAGCACTGTAAAAATAAACATTATCAAAAACGACAAATTCGAACGAGCACTTTAAATTTAAACATTGTTAATTTCAAACATAGCGTGAAAAACGGATAGCAGCTATGACGATCACGGTAAAAACAAACAACAAAAAGATGATCAGGTCAAGAAGTAGCGCTGTAAAATTAAAAACAATCAAAAACAACAAATCATGACAAGCAGTGTAAAATCAAAATTTTGTAAATTCAAACATAGTGTGAATAACAGACATAAGATATGATGATCAATGAAAAGATAAACAATATAATAAAAAAATAGAAGTTATTTTATTTGATTATAAAAATAAAAAAATATAAATCTTTACGTGTAATAATACGCACTGTAATAATAAACAATGATGGCGGCTATTGCCAACTTAAAATGATAAAAATCGCTGTACTGATATTGGGAAAAAGTTTTTATTTTTGCTCATTCGAGTTGTCATCAGCCGCCATCTTCGTTTATTATCACAGTGTGTATTATTACAAGGTAGTGATTTATATTTCTTTTATTTTTATAATTAAATAAAATTACTTCTATTTTTTTATCATTGTTTACCTTTTCAGTGATTATCATATTTTATGTCTGTTTTTCACGCTATGTTTGAATTTACAAAATTTTGATTTTACACTGCTTGTCATGATTTGTTGTTTTTGATAGTTTTCAATTTCACAGCGCTACTTTCTGACCTGATCATCTTTTTGTTGTTTGTTTTTCCGGTGATCGTCATAGCTGCTGTCCGTTTTTCACGCTATGTTTGAAATTAACAATGTTTCAATTTCAACTGCTCGTTCGAATTTGTCGTTTTTGATAATGTTTATTTTTACAGTGCTTGTTTGGGATTCTCCCCTTATCACGGACGTGTCGAAAGGGACATTCACAAAGAACTCAGAAACCCAAATTTACGTACATTCAATGTGAACGCATCTTGCGTTACGCACGTTTTTTTTGTGCATGCTATTATATTAATTTACATGGATGCGTTTTCGTTTGGCCTCAAAAAATTAGTCAGATAAATTGTACGCATAAACAAAACAACGGTGGCTATCAATTTAGAGAATTTTGCACAATTTTTACGTTTTTACGTTTTTAAATTTTACATTCCTTTATCAATATAAGTATTTGAAACAAAAAAATCACACATAATATTAATGACACTAATATAAAAATTAATGTTTTCATTTAAATAAAACCTGAGGAAAAGCATCCGGGTGATTCCGGATAAAAATTGCCGAAACACCCGGAGTTGTGCAACGTATGTCTCGGAAAGTCCCAGAATTCTATCGCAGAACGTATTGTGCGTAAAAATTGCTTTAAAAATTTTTTAATAGAAAAAATTAGTAATTCGAGGCAGATCATCATCATTGGAATTTACAATGTTTAAATTTGATTTGCTCGTTTGAATTTGACGCTTTTGATATTGTTCATTTTTACAGTGCTTGTTTGCAATGTTCAAATTTACAAAAATTTTATTTTAAACTGCTTGTCATGATTTGGTGTTTTCGATTTTGTTTAATTTTACAGCGCTACTTTCTAACCTGATCATTTTTTTGTTGTTTGTTTTTACCGTGAACGTCATAGCTGCTGTCCGTTTTTTACGCTATGATTGATATTCACAATGTTTCAATTTACATTGCTTGTTTGAATTTGTCGTTTTTGATATCGTTTATTTTTACAGTGCTTGTTTAGGATCCTCCCGTTTCCACTTTAATTTTTCGGTTTCGGTTTCGTTGTCGATTTTTTGATTTTTGTTTTGTGCTCTTATTCTCTGGTTGGTTTTAATTTTGTTTTTTATTAAGTATTGAAATTCTGTTCCATCTGAATAAATAATAATATTTTATATCGAAATGATTGATGTTATACGTAAATCTGTGTGAAATAAGTGCGAATAGCCAATACTGCTAAAAGTATCGACATGTCAACTTACCAATGCTAGCCACATTGGTGAGAGCACAGACTTGTAATTGATTGCGGGTTCGAATGTCCCTTACTGACACGCAAAATGAATATGCCGCGAATTAGTAATTTTTTTATTGAAATATTTTTGTAATGCAATTACTTATGCAAAATAAGTAGTTTTTATAAATTATGCGTAATAAATACATGAAATTTTTCTAAACGCGTTCAGGTTGCCCGCAATTTTCCAATAGATTTGCGGGACTTTATGGGACTGACGTTGCACAACTCCGTGTGATTCCGGCATTTTTATCCGGGATTATTTGGAGTCTTTCCCTCGGGAAATGAAAAAAATTAAAATCAACCTAAAATGTTTGACATGATCTAATGTCACATTCGTCTTCTGCCTAGCACATAACATATTCGATCTTGGTCGTTAAATGATAAAACTCTCCTGTTAAAATGATTCATCTTGTGTGTCTTGTATTTTTCACATTTGTAACTTATTATATTGGGGTAGGTTTGTTTGATCGACGCGTCAAAAAGCAGTTTTTTATAAAATTTTTGAAGGCACTTAGAGTGTAGAAATCATGCAAAAAGCGGTTTCCTCATTTGTGTCTATACAATTCAGACATATAACATACTAGCTGAACTCCTTCGCTTTGCTCGGGCGTCAGCTTCGCTGCACTATATGAAGTAGTTAAGGCTTTTTTTCGGAATTCTTTAGACATAACACGACTGAATGAAAAGTCATAATGAATCAAAAACAAATTAACGATAAAGTGCGAACTATTTCAAAAATATTCTCATACTTACGTTTGTTTATTAATAAGAAAGGGAGGATGGTAATTTTACAGAATATAAAACGTAACATTATGTTTTCGAACTCTATTTATAATGCCTTATGTATTGTGTATTGTGTGTGTGTGAAAATTTTCAAAAAGCTGAAGAATTTTTTTTGCAATTTTCTCCGAAAAAAAAATTAAAAAAATGATTTCTAATGTAGCCTACGTTAATTCTGTGAGCCCAAAGAATCACCCTGATGCGTTGAAATCTTTTCCGAACGCTTCGTTCAGGCGTGATGCTAAGACAAACAAACAAACAAACAAACGAACAAACAAACAAACAAACATATTCTCAGTATTATTATATTAGTAGGATAGGATTGATATAATGTAAGAAAAAAGAATCGGTTTTTTATCGCATTTCAGAAGAACCTCTCCTTAATAAACAATAAAAAAATATTACAAAAAATTTCAAACAATCTTCGAATTGACAGCCATCGTTGTTTTGTTAGTTCAGATACTTATTTATCTGAATAATTTTTTTGTGGCAAACGAAAACGCACTCCATGAGTTTCCCTTCAGAAATCAAACAACCTAAATTGAAGCTTTTATCAATAAAAAATGAGAGTCAAGAAGCTTACTCTAAGAAAGGGAAACGAACTATAGAATTAATAGTCTTTGCTTTTTCAAAATCACAATCATTTGCCACACACCAGATCATTTCTGCGCTCCAAGTGGTGCCTGAAAAGCGGATTTTCGTTTTTTTTTTTCGAACAAATCAATTTATAATTTAAAACTTACCTGATTTAGGATAGCTAATAAGCCACACGTCGTCGTCTCTAACTTGAAAATTCTCAATATCGTTGATAAATTTCTCGTAGAACGCTGGCATGCAACAGCCATTGAAAGTTAAATAACCTTCTCGAAACTCTCCTGTAAAATGGTTCGTCAATATGTTATTACATTTGCCTGCAGGAATTTCCTTTATCTCCATTTTCGTGATGAAATCGTTTTTCAATCCGTTTACTTCGGAATGAGCGTTACGAAAGACAGTGGAAACTGACAAGAAATAAGTTCTAAAACACCGATTTTGAATACCAGTTTTGTATGTATCTCTTTATTCTTCAAGAATTACTGTGATACATACATTATTTCAAGATACGATATGAAAAACTTTTTCATATCATCGCTTATAGAAAAATTATACATTTCATTACATAATTATACAGTCAATTTCGGCTTAAACACGCTTTAAATTAGTCAAACATAAAAATTTCTAGTTAGAATTATCGAAAACAAAATGGCACATTTTTTTCGGAATTCGGTATTTGTAGGGAGTAAAAAAATTCAGTGTTTCTAGAGTTAATTTATAATTTGAATATATTGATTGAAAAACCATTTGATTAGTGATGATCCAATTATTAGATTACAAGATCATTTCATATTGCATTAAATATTCCCAGGAAGAAATTCGCACATCGAAATCCCTCCTTCCTCTCTAGTCGCTCACTCTTTTCCAGCTACGTCATTTTTGTCATTTTTTCCCTTGTTATAGGCTACTTGCATTGGAATAAAACGCATGTCGCAGGCGGAGCATTTTTGTTGAGCCATAGTAAAATGTTGTCTTATAAATGTTTTCTGGAAAAGTGATCGAATGTCGTAGATTGTAAACACCCTCAGCGATGTGGTCGGATAAGATAAAATAAGGTGATGTAATGAAGAGTGAAGAGGGGGGAAGGAGGAAGTGACTGAAAATGGATAAAAGTTCTGTCAAAAGCCACCGAACTTACGAACAAATAGCTCTCAATTTGTGAGAGGTTTTAAAAAAAATCGTATTTGAACACAGGTCTTTCAGGTCACAAAGCCTGTACTTGACCCCTTCGTTATTTGCCACGTACAATATATGGAATAGATTGCTTGAATAAGTAGTACGCTTGTTGTTGTAGTTCAAAAAAATTCTTTATTTTAATGTTTCTAAGGATCTTGGTAGCTAAGGGGTTCAGTACGGGTTGCAAGCTCCTGGGAAACTTGAGTTCGATTCCTATGTTCAACCAATTTTTTGAAATGTTTTACCGTTTAAAAAAAATGTTTTCATGTAGACTTGTTTTTGAGCCGTTTCTTACTCGTTCATTTTAGGAGGGTCAGTTGTGTATACCTCGGCGAAGGTGCCTGCGAAGATCTCAGTGATGTCCGCAGGGTTTGCAATCTCCAGATCTCCCTTCTTCATGGCGTTAGGGACTGGGTTATATGAGGTGGATGCACGGTTCAGGTACACGTAGAAGGCTTTGCGACCTCAGCTACGATCTCAGCTTCGAACTGCTTCCTAGCCAGTCTGATGGTGTTGTTCAGATTGTTGAAATGTATCCTATAAGCCTGGTAAGCGGCAGAGGTCTCGGACCGTTTGTACACCTACCAGAGATATTTTTTCTTCATGATTCTCGATAAGATGTCGTTAGAGACCCAGGTTTTCTCAGGCCGCTTCCTACATCTTCTGTGGGAGGTGAGTGCAGCTTTCCGGAGAAGTGAAATCAGGGACTCAATGAAGTCGTCATAACACTGGATCAGATCTTCCGTGGGGGTTGAAAGTTGATCTTGTATCGTGGTTCAGATGAAAAAATGGTCCAGTTTGAAGTAGAGGATTCGGGTTTCTGGTGTGCGCTGGGGCCAGGTGATGTGGCAGATGTGCTCCAGGTGTGTTGAGATCACTAGATGGTCGCTGCTATCGATGGCGGAGCTGGAGGGAGGTAAGAGAAGCTGGGGCTCGTTTGTGAGCACGAGGTCGAGGATTGATAGAGTTTGGATGCCCATATGCTTGGTTGGTTCGCAGATCAGTTAGTCAAAGTTGGAGTCCTGCAGCGTTTCGATAAAAACATTGTATACTTCACGCAGGCTTTGCGGTGACCCATGTGCCCAGGTGGTGTCCGGAAAGTTACAATCTCCGAAGATGAAAGTTGAAGTGTTGGTATCTGATCCGCCGGAGCACGTTGAATAGGAGTATGTCAGTTAGTGTGACACTGTAGGTCCTTGTGGGAGGCCTGTAAATGCCTGCCATTACGAAAGTGAGGTCGCAGATGTTGACAAAGAGCCAGAGGGCCTTATCTCAAGCTAAATAGTTCTCAGCAAAAGAGGTGTAATCAATTACTGTAACAATTTACATTATCGAAATCGAAACAAACGTGGTAAAACAAAAACAAAAAACTCAACAAAACTCAACACAAAAATACTTGTCGACCCAATGTATAGACATTGGAAATTGGGTCAGCGAATATTTTTTTTGAGTGTATTTTTGTAATTTTTGTTTTTTTTTTTACTACGATTGCTTTGATTTCAGTAATGTAACTTGTTACAGAAATCGATTTCTATCATTTTGTTAAAAACTATTTAGCTTTAATAAACAAACACTCATTTTAATTTTATTTCTTTTGTTGGAAAACATTTCAAGTACGAAAATCGAGTTAAAAACAATTCAACATCATTGTAACGACGATAACCGCAGAAATATAAAGATTAATAGAGGAAAGCACGATAGCTTGCGACGTGAATTATGTACCTTTTGAAAGGGGCGTGCAAGTGAAAACGTTAAATTCAACAATAATAGGCCGATTTTTATAATTTTTTTAAAATTAAAGAGGTACACTTGATAATTTCAGAAATGATTGACTGCAATAAAACTTTGACAGTTTTTTAATTATGTAAAAATGAGAATGCATGATTTTTTTTCAAAATTGTTTACCGAATAGAATAGTATACGAATAATTACAAAATAAAAAACTGCATTTAACGTAGACATTTATGGGAGAGCTCAAACAAACCTAAAATTCACTATTTTAGTAATGATAGAAATTTATCAGACATATTGTGACAAGTTCTTTAACAATTTCAGTAAATGGTTGTGGAATGTTTAAAACATTGACAGATTGGGATTCAGAATAATATTAAAACAAAGTAAAGAAAACACTGGCATTATAACCTGTTTCTGTAAAAAATGCTACCAACTCAAGAAGCAAAGTAACATCAATTTTTGATATTAATTTAACAATAAATTTGTTGTTGATATTTTTCGTAAGAACATATTATTGTTATGGGAAACTTAGAGCATCATAGCAATGCTCAATATGAAATAGCTTGTAAATCACGAAATGAAGCAGTTCATGTTTTGACATTGCAATGTTGAAACACTGCAAATTTTAACATTGCAGTATGGGCCACTTCTCTTAGTCCTCTACCCAAGTAAAAATTTATAGATGGCTCCATGTATGGGGCATAAATGGGCCTTAAATGTAACATTAATGTGACATATATGTTTGTTGATTCATATATGGGCCATTTATGGCTACATATATGGCACGTGTATGGTCCATAAATGGGTCCATCTATGGTCCATATATGACACATAAATGGAGCGCATGTAAAAAGTAGACTTATATGTTTCATTTATGTCCCATAAATGTTCCCATTAATGCTAGGACCGTCCTGTAACGTCCACAACTTGTTGTTTTGTAGCATGGTCTAATTCATTAAAGCGAATTGGCTTAGGGGATTAGTCTTTCTATTTAGAAAGAAAATTTTTAATTTTCGGACCACTTGCGGGATGATCGTCATTTTTAAATGACACTTTTCTATAAAAAACGCTGAAATTCAATGCATGCTCATGAGCAGATGGGCACTAGAAAAATTTGTTTGCATACACGTGTTTTCTTCAGTGGGACCATTAGTCACAAAAAATTACCGAAACTTGATTTTTTTATAACATAGAACATGTAAACAGTCGGTTCAAAGTAAACAAGAAATGAGAAAATTCCCAAAAACGCTATTCTTCAAAAATTAATATCTCAAAAACCGCATCACCGAAGAGATTGAAATTTTCAGGCAAGTTTGTTCATATCACCAGGAAACTGCCTATAAAATTTCTTCTTGGGTATTTGAGACTATTATAAGGGAAAAATTGAATGGTTATGACCATTTTTTCACCGAAGCTGTTTTACAATGCATATAAAGTTTTAAATGTTTAAAATGATTAATGTCTTTAACGGCGATTCTTGGCATTACCATGACTTTAGGTTAACGTCGGAAAAAAATAAAAAGAAACTTGAGGTTGTTCATTATGCTGCTCTCAGAACTTCAATGGGTTTGATGAAAACAACCCCTACAAACATCCTTTTAGATACGGCTTGTGAGCCTGCTCTAGATCTTAAAAGGGAGTTTCTGTCCAAAAAGTATACATTTTAAAAATTTTTGCATTCAAATCTCATCCTCTGAAAGACGCTATTTTATCTTTGGGTAACCATAATAAATATAATAGCAGTAAATTCAATTTTAATCTAGTAGAAATTAAAAATAACATTACCTCCTTAATCGATCAATTAATCACTTTCGATAGGCCTGGTTGTCTTCGTTTCGATTTTGATCTACGATTCATGGATCTGGCTCGATCTGTAGATACCACAGCTGGGTATGATATAGCAGAAGTAGAAGGGAATATTTTAGGTAAGAAAAGGAAAAAATAATCATTTCAAACAATTTTATTTGGATTATGAATTTATTTTCACGGATGGATCCTGTGATAGAGAAAAAGAAAGAGTTGGTTTTGGGCTTACTTGCCCCCCCCCTCCCTAGGGAAAGACTCCGGGAGATTCCGAATAAAAAGTCCCGGAAATACCCGGAGTTGTGCAACGTAAGTGCCGGAAAGTCCCGGAATACTCGTGCCGGAAAGTCTCGGAAAGTTACGGAGAAGGGGACGCGTTTAAAAAAGTAAATAGTAATCAAGGAAAACATAAAATATGCATAAAAAATATAAAATTATGCATATTTTGCATTGAAAAAATGTTCAAATAAAAAAAATGCAACCAGTCTCGGCTTCACTTCCGTTGCACGAGATGTCGAGCGAGAATCGAACCCGCGACGCTCAAAATCTCAGGGTGTAGGACTGTGTACTTACCAATGTGGCCAGCATTGGTAGACTATAAGTGCTACACTTTTTGCAATGCTGGGTCTTCCGTACAGTTGTGTGCACGGACTCTCGCGTCGCACACTGGACGGATTTTTTAATAATGTTGGTCGAGTGCAAGCTAACGATGCAAATTAGTTTTATCGATACTTAACATTATTGGTTTACTTATATTCATTAATATTCACATATTAATAATAATTCATTTACAAATGATACCTAATAATTGATTTTTGTATCAAAACGCGGTACTGGAAAGCTGCCGCTGAACAGTCATTAAGTGGGGGGCAAGGATATAAAAAATGTAATTGTCAAATTTCAAAAACACAATGCGGCACGAAACGTTGCAAATGTTTTAAAGCTGATATTTTGTGCAACTCGCGCTGTCATAATATAGTGGTAATTGTTGTATTTAAGAGACCGAAAAAAAAGAACTGTATTGACGAAAAACAACTGTTTTAATTATAAATAAAAGATTACAACATTTTTCCTCATAAACTCCTGTGTTTTAATTGTTTCGGTTTTGATTTTGTTTTTATAAATAAACATAATCCCTTCATTTTGAATTTAGTTCGTTGACCGTTCAACATACTTATTTTCTATTGGCCTAACGTCGTACGGGCGGTTTTTTCTATTTGCCCGAAAATTCCAGGCAAATTGAACAAAAATGGTAAGACCATCGCGGATAATTCAATCGGCCTGAAATTACAACCGGCCTACGACATATACAATTTTCAATTTTTTGATAATTCATTTCGAATGCAAAATCTTGACTGGCGATAAAGCAGGTACCTTGACAATCATTAGTCGAATGTCGAATCAATGTGAAAATGTCTATCCATTCAATTTCAAACGACGACAGTTTCCGGTTAAACTTGCTTTTGCTATGACGAATAAATCTCAAGGTCAAATATTTGAACAAATAGGTATTGACTTACGAAGAGGAGTTTTTAATCATGGTCAATTTTACGTTGCAGTATCTAGAGTCGATCGTGGAACTCTTTGAAAATTTTTCGAGATTCTAATAATAACAGCAAAAGTTCGACAAAAAATCATATATAAAGAGCTGTTTACATGAATTAACATTATCACATTTTAAAAAATATTCAAAAATTATTAAGCATCGTAGCAAATCGTTTCATTTTAATGGTTGTTCTTTTTTGACAACCAATAAGCTAAGAATTAAACTATAATATATGGAAAAATGATTCAATAGTATTAATGAAATAACAAAAGAAAACGAAAATATCTTCCAAAAATTAAATTGTGAATTGATTTTATTCAATAAATATTTCTAATAGATTATTCAATCTTTTTTTTTAAAAAAATTTAAACCTGAAATCATTTCATATTCCGTTTAAAAGAATATTATTTTTTTATTCGACAAGAAATAAGAAAACAAATATTAAAAACTTAATAGTTAACGTAAGAATTTGTATTATGTTCGGGTAGAAGCAACCAATCCACCTATACAGTTTTTTAGATTTAAAAAAATTTGCTATACTTATATAATTCTTCAATCAAACAATTAACGTATTGTTTTAATTCAATTTTATTAATACACCACTATTCGGATCTGCGCGCCCGCGCTCATTCTTCTATTTTATAAATTTACTAATTCAGTTATTTGTTTAAATTTGATTGTTAACGAAGATTGATTTATTAAAAGGCAATTGTCAAAAACCAGTAAAAAAAACAGAACGAATATAAATGAAGAATGATAATGAATACTGAATATTAAATATTTATAAAACTTATTTCCATTTTCCCTTTTCCAAGTGTAGCACTTATAGTCTATATACCGATGCTGGCCACGTTGGTAAGCGCACAGTCCGGCACCTTGAGATTTTGAGCGTCGCGGGTTCGATTTTCGCTCGACATCTCGTGGAAGTGAAGCCGAGACTGGTTGCATTTTTTTTATTTGAACATTTTTTCAATGCAAAATATGCATAATTTTATGTTTTCCTTGATTACTATTTACCTTTTTAAACGCGTCCCCTTCTCCGTAACTTTCCGAGACTTTCTGGCACGAGTATTCCGGGACTTTCCGGCACTTACGTTGCACAACTCCGGGTTTTTCCGGGACTTTTTATCCGGAATCTCCCGGAGTCTTTCCATCAGGCCTCGCTCAGTATTGATTCCAAACTCAGAATCGGTAATTATTTCTCAGTTTTCCAGGCCGAAGCTATTGCAATTCACAGGGCCATTAATGTGGTCCTGGAGAACAAAATCGAGAAAGCTCTGGTTTCGGACTCAAAAAGTATGTTATCGGCTCTTCGTAAGACGTCCGAAGGAAAACGAGAGTCCTGTATCTATGTGATAAAACTTTTATTAAATATGGCTAAATTGTCAATATGTTTCCTTTGGGTTCCTAGTCACCTGGGAATTCTGGGTAACAAACGTGCCGATTGTCTGGCCGGTGAATCTTTGTCATCAGTATTATATCAGTATAGTATTATATACTATCAGTATTATAATTTTTTAGGTTCTTAGGGATGATCTGAAAAAAAATCCGTCCAATTAGTGTCTAACCAAAGCAATTTTAAGGAAACAAATTACTTTAGTCTGAAAAAAGTTCCTTTCAACAAATCTTGGTTTAGGAATGTGAATCGGGACCGAGATTTTATCTCCTTCCTTTCAAGAATTCGCACAGGTCACACTTTTGTGCGAATCATTTAAAAAAAAATTAAAGCTGAAGACACCTTTGATTGTAAGGAGGCTCCAGGACTTAAATTATATCATTTTCAGATGTAATAATCATTCTGAGCTTTCGAGTGAATTGTTGATTAAGATTTTTGAAGCTTATCCGGAGATGGAAGAAGATGTTGTTAAATTGTCGTTCGAGAATATTCTCGGATAATCTCACAGTTTATAATATGTTATTTAATTTTGCTAGATCTAACAAGTTGTTTAAACTTTTGATAGAAAACAGAGTTCGGATCTTGTGCGTCGAGTCTGATCGGCAATCTTGAGGTTATATTTTTGTATTTAATTTTTAGTTCGCGTTTGCGCCCTGTAAGGGCACTTACGTTTTTCCCACTGTTTTTTTTTTTTTTTTTTTGAAAAAATGCATGACTTAACGCAAAAGTGATCTTTGAATTTTATGATAATTTTAGTTTGCAAAATATTTGTTCGACAACTTTTTCTTTTTTTCTCGTTTTTTTTATTGTGATACTCGTCATATTAGTCGAACGGAAGTAAACTCTGGGCTCATCCCAACCGTCTAGTAATTGGTATGTGGAGCCCCTTCTATTGCTCCGCAGCCACAACCGAAAGAAAAAAAAATCTTATATGTCATAATAGTCGCGCAGCGCTTCCCGCCTTTTTCGTGCCATTTCAAATGACTTTCAAAAAATTTTTAATATAAAAACAAAAAAACCTTGCGCTTGCGCGACCCTTCATGCCCCCGATGCGATTTTCCCCTGATTTTTTGCTCTGTGTACTTGTACACACTGTAATAAGGAACAAAGATGGCGGCTGATGACAACTCAAATAATTAAAAATGAAGGAACAACACTTGACGTGGAGGACGTTACGACGGTTTTTGGCGCGAGTAGAACAGAAAAAACTGCTCGAGTCTATTGTTAAAAAAAAAAGTCGTGTTTTTTGACAAAGTTGCGCGAGTGTATCGATCTGGCTCTTTTTAAAGAGCGCGCAAGTAACTCCACGGAGTTTTTCATTGTCAATTGTGAGGTTTAAACAACCTAACCTCGATTTTACTTTTCTTTCAACAATCCCCCGGTTTTTACCGGGCGGATCGAACAACCAAGATGAATGGAAATGAAGCCACAAGTACAATGTCCCACGACGCCTATCCTGCGGGAGCCCATGGACCTTATGGTGTGTGGGTCAGGGACGTCGCCAAAACAAATGTGCATTTTGACATCTTTAGAATTGGCAAAGCTATTTTCGGCCAATATAAATCAATTGTCGAGATAAAAACGGATGGCCGCTTTAAAGGGGTGATCCTTTTCAAGAAGAGAGAAGAAGCTAACCATGCTTTGAAGAATCCCGTTTTCGCTGAACATCGTATGAACACGTTCATACCCGGTTTCAGAAAGCAGAGAAGATGCGTACTGAGAGGAATTCCGGTTGATGTTTCTACGGAGGAATTGGAGAAAAACATTGTCGCTTCGGCCAATGTTAGCAAGGTGGTGAGACTTAGCAGGAAGAACAAAAACGCAACTTTGGAGGAAAACAGGTGGATTCCTACGACTTCCGTCTTAGTCATTTTCGACGGAGATCAGCTTCCATCTGAGGTTTCATTTTTTATGTGAAATTGAAAGTTGCACCATTCATCAATAACCCTCACCTTTGTTTCAATTGCTTTAGTTTCGGACACTTGGCCAAGTTCTGTCGCAACCAAAAGCACTGCCCTATGTGTGGAGAAAAGGAGCACGAAGGCGACTGTCAAGGCATCGTCCCTCGTTGCCGCAACTGCAAAGGCTCTCATAAATCAATCGACAGCAAATGTGAGACGTACTTGAAGAACCGAGAGGTCAACAGAATGATGGCACTGGACAACGTCTCATTCTCTGAAGCTTATCAAAAGGTGTTCAAAAACAGTGCACCCCCGATGAAAACAATGTCACAATTCCCGACTATGCTAGATAAAAGAACAGAAGTCACCCCGTCATTCAGCCAAGTGATTGAACGTAATCTCAGAAACATTCGGAACAAAACTTTGTCTCTGTTAGACGACAACGATGATGATGAGAACGAGCCAAACAAAAACAACAACAAGAACACCATTTGTGATACAACGCCAGTGGAGTCCGATGTTCGTACAGAGGAATCACAACAGATGGAGGCGGAGTCGCAGAACATCAAACGCACCAAATCCAGAGATGACGTCAACGAAGAACAGAACATCAAGAAGAAGATGGCGCTCGATCCAACTGCAACTGCAATGTCAACCCCGTCCCAGCTGAACCTGTCAAACATCGCTAATAAATTGTCAGAAAAACTAAAACATGGTCAAAAAATTCAAACTTACTCAGGTAAAAAGAAAAGTACAAGACGATAGTTTGTGTCAGTTTTAGTTGAAATTAAATTCACTTTTCTAAACTTTTTATGGATTACAACTATAATTCAAATGAAAATTATATATAGTAACAAAAACAAAAACTTAAATCTTTTGCAATGGAACTGTCGTGGAGCTAGAAACAAACTATTAGACTTGAATTACATTTCAGATAAATATGATATTATTATGTTAATTGAAACAATGTTGAAAACAGATGATGAGTTTAAATTGAAAGGTTTTAATGTTGTAAGATTTGACAGAATCGACGAACCTCATGGTGGGATAGCTATCTGTGTTCGAGAAGGTCTAATTTTTGATAAAGTTAATTTAAACATTAATAATAATTTTTTAGAAAGCGGATCAATACAAATTGAATCTAATTTCGGTAGTATCTTGTTAACAACATGTTATAGAAGACCTTATAATAGAAATAACATTAGAAAAAATGAATGGGATGACTTTACAAACAAAATTAAACAGCATAAAGCTGATCACTTTTTCTTTGGGGGTGACTTTAATGCCCATCATACTTGGTGGGGAAGCTCCAGATGTTGCGCTAACGGTAATGTGATCTCTGATAACACTGATATTGAAAATTTTATTCTCTTGAACGATACTAGTCCAACTCATGTTACAATGACCGTTAATAATTGCAACTATTCTAATATTGATTTATCTTTCGTGTCTCCTGATTTGGCTTTGATGAGCGATTGGCAGGTTGAAGATGACGCTATGGGTAGCGATCATTTTCCAATTTCAATTCAAATCAATGTCTCTCCCACTTATCAAACAAGACTTCAGTACAAATATAATATGAAAAAGTTTGACTGGGATATGTTTTGGGAACTATTAGATTCAAAGAAATTTGTTTTCAATAACACTCAATATTTAAACTTAGATATAGTATCCCGATACAATTACTTCATTAACTTTTTACATGAAACTATTAACGCAGTAATGATTAACAAACCTGGCAATAACAAAAAGGCAAACGATGATAATAATTTAGCAGATGATATGAGAGTTAATATAAAATCAGTAAAATCAAAAATCAACCCTTGTGCTGTTTGGTGGAATGAGAAATGTTCAAAGGCAAAAAGGTTACGCACAGCCGCATATAAATCCTTGAGACACAGATATACAATGAAACAATTTGTTGATTTAAAAAAAACAGTTGCTACAACTAAAAAAATATTGAGAGAAGAGAAAAAACAATCTTTTGTTGATTTTAGTGAAACAATATCACCGAAAAGTAACCTAACGTATGTGTGGAGAAAAATTAGATTGTTTAAAAATAGCTTTAATAAGAATAATATCTCGGAAGGAAATAAAAAAGTAGAAAAAAATATCAATGAGTGTATTGAAAAATTAACTAGCGGTTTTACTTGCAATAATACAAACTTGAAAAAGGTCGAGGATATTGGCGAGGATTTCCCAGAAAAAAATCCGCACATCGGAATAGATTCGAAATCGACTCGATTTCGGATCGTTTTCTAGTCGAAAATGGCTCGAAACCAAGTCCGAATTTCGTGCATTGAAAAAGAGCCGAAAACAAGTCAAAAATGGCTCGAAAAGAAGTCGATTCGACATATAGTTTTCGTAACCAGTGAAAAATTTTAAAAAATTTGTTAGTCTCAGGATTTGAACTCGGGACTCTCAGATTATTAAGCCCGCACTCTACCCCTAAGCTGTCAAGATACTTAGAAACTAACTGATAAAAGACCTTGTTGAACTACAACAACAAAAGCGTACTACTCATTTGAGCATACTATTTACATAAATACTACGTCTCGAATAGCTTAGGGGTAGAGTGCGGGCTTCATAATCTGAAAGTCCTAAGTTCGATTCCGAAGACCAAATATTTTTTAAAATTTTTCACTGTTTTAAAATATCGACTTCTTTTCGATCCATTTTCGACTCGTTTTCGGCTCTTTTTCAATGTACCAAATTCAGACTTGGTTTCGATACATTTTCGACTCGAAAACGATCCAAAATCGAGTCGATTTCGAATCTATTCCAATGTGCGGATTTTTTCCTGGGTTGAATTCCAATTTTTTGGATTGCCCTTTTTCTTTCGAAGAACTAGAATTTGCAATTAAATCAGTTAATACCAAATTTGCTCCGGGTATGATAAAATTAATTATGAAATAATTTCAAAACTACCTGAATTCTATCTTAGGATTCTACTTGACCTATATAACGACATTTTCGATGCAAAAATCTTCCCTGAAAGTTGGAAATCATATTTACTCGTTTTTATCCCGAAAGGACAATCAGATAAAGTGAGACCGATTTCACTAGCTAGCTGCATTTTGAAATTAGTGGAAAGAATGATCAATGAGAGATTACAGTGGTGGTTCGAATCTGATGAACTCTTAGCTAAATCACAATACGGTTTCCGTAAAGGAAAGTCATGCATTGACAATCTTGCTATCCTTACTTCTGATATTCAACAAAACTTCTACCAAAAAGACACTGTGACAGCTGTATTTTTAGATATAAAAGGCGCTTACGACAATGTTATTCCAAAAATATTAATCGATGATCTCATAAACTTAGGTTTACCAAAAAAAATTGTTGCATTTATTGATAATCTGATAAGTAAGAGAAACCTTATTTATTGTTTGAACGATAATATAGAACAAAAATCGGTGTGCAAGGGACTTCCGCAAGGAAGCGTTCTTAGTCCTATACTATACTCTATTTACACTAGAAAACTAGAGTCGTTAATTGATAATCCTATAAATATTTTACAGTTTGCTGACGATTTATGTTTATATAATAAAGAAAATAACGTTAATATTGAAACTCAAGTTAAAAAGTAGAACAAGAGATTGCTAAAATTACCCCGTGGCTAGCTGATCGTGGCCTTAAACTTGCTCCGGAAAAATGTGTGATGGTTGTATTTGATAAAAAATTGAAACGTGTCGATAAAAATGTCAAAATGAAAATTGAAAACAAAACTATAAAGGCGTCGGAGAAAGCGAAATTTCTCGGAATGTACCTCGATCGGCGTCTCAATTGGAACAAACACATTAATTATACTGTAGATAAAAGCAAGTCTGCTATGAAAATTTTAAGTTGTCTTAGAAGAACATGGTGGGGTGCTGATCCGAGAACCCTGCTTATGTTATACAAATCGCTAGTGAGATCAAGATTAGAATATGCAGGATTTCTTATATCTCCTTGTGATGAAAAAGTCTTTTATAAATTACAGAAAGTACAAAATGTAGGTTTAAGAGTTAGTTTAGGCTAT
Source organism: Telenomus remus (assembly GCA_020615435.1). Lineage (NCBI taxonomy): Eukaryota > Metazoa > Arthropoda > Insecta > Hymenoptera > Scelionidae > Telenomus > Telenomus remus. The sequence continues at coordinate 6,879,684 of CM036336.1, forward strand.
CGGAACAGTAACTCCGATTAACGCCATGTCCGCCGAAGCTAAAATTCCACTGTTAAAATATAGGTTTGAAGAACTATGTCTTAAATATATTCTGAGATGTATGTCATTCGAGAATCACACACTGTTGAAAAAACTTGAAACATTAAATGAAATCGCAGATAACTTTATTAATGAAAATAATTATAAAAAATCGTTGGTTCTGAAAAGCTATAATGATATTTGGTTTTTGAGAGACTCTATTTTGCGTTATAATATCCATTATAAATATGAAGGTTGTTATAATTTTAGTTACTATAAACCGTCGACAAACATACTTATAGGGATAGGCATTAGTGAGGCAGATTGTCCTAACACTGCCTTTGAACTGAAATTTCCTAATGTACGCGAGATTATACAGATATTTACAGATGGTTCTAAATTAGAAGTTAATGATAAGACTAGTGTAGGATTTGCTGCTTGGAGCGAAAATGAAAATTTTAAAATGGCATTTAAAATATTAGACTGCGCCTCAATATTTACAGTTGAATGTTTGGCAATACAAACTGTGATCGACAAGATTATTGAAATAGGTTTAGGTAAATATGAGATATTTTCTGATTCCAAAAGTGCTATCCTAGCTTTAGAAAACGTTGTAAATAATAGTTCTCCTTTGATTAATCAGATTCGCCAGAAACTGGCTTATGCTGATAGTAAAAACATAGATATTAAGTTGTATTGGATACCAGCTCACAAAGGTATCTCTGGTAATGAAAATGTCGACAAAACTGCGAAAGATGCTGCAAAGTCGGGTGTGTTGTATGACGGTTTTGTTCCTGTAACTGACTTGTACTCTATAGTTAAAAGTAAATGTAAAACAAAAATTGAAAATGAACTCAAAGAAATGGCAATTGAAAAAGGAAAAAACTATTTTGATATATTCTATAAAAACTCAGCTAAAACATGGTTTCACAATATTGATCTACCCAGGAAAGCAATAGTATCTATTAATAGAATTAAATGCAATCACACCTCTCTGAACAGTAGTCTTTTTAGACAAAAAATTAGCGATAATAAATCCTGTAGATGCGGAGAGTCACCGGACTCTATCGACCATATTGTGTGGAAATGTGCGTTGTTTGAGAGTGAGAGAACTGTAATGATGAATGAACTGCGCAAAATTGTTCGAATTGGTCCATTTTCTGTGTACTCCTTGTTAGCAATGGATAAGCAGAAAATTTATTCTATTATTGGAAAATTTTTGAACAATATTAAGTGTAACATTTAATTCTGTATTTATTTTCATTATTTGTATACGATTTTGATGATACTTGTGTACTTTTTGTTTGAGTTAGTTGTAAGTTTTCTTTTTGTATAATTATCACCAACAGCTAGTGAGAATAACGAATTGTTATTAGTGTAAGACTAGAAAAATGTACTCTGTTTTGAATCTTGTAATTCGCGTGCTTTAGGTTTTAAGTTGTTTCCATGTAACGGTGGCTATATGTACTTAACAAGGCCAATAAACTTATTTTCTACCTATTAAAAATGAAAACTTTTTCCCAAAATCAGTACAGTGATTTTTATCATTTTAAGTTGATGGCAATAGCCGCCATCATTGTTCATTATTACAGTGCGTATTGTAACTTGTAATCATTTATTTTTCGATTTATTTTTATAATGAAATAAATTTCCTTTTATTATTATATTATTGTTTACTTTTTCATTGATCATCATATTTTATGTCTGTTATTCACGCTATGATTCAATTCACACAATTTTGATTTTGCACATGCTTGTCATGATTTGTTGTTTCTATTTTTAATGTTACAGTGCTATATAGCACTGTAACTATAGTTTTCATCTGATCATTTTTTTTATATTTCTTTTGACTTTGATCGTCATAGCCTGAGTCCGTTTTTTACGCTATGATTGAAATTTCAAATGTTCAATTTTAAATTGCTTGTTCGCATTTGTCGTTTTTAATGTTGTTCATTTTTACAATGCTTGTTTGGTTTCCTCCCGTGTTTTGGCATTTTGAAAAAACGATGACAATACTATATGTATTGTAAGTAATTTAGAAAAATGCCATTTTCCTTGCATTTTCTCTATTTTGAGGGACCACATCTTATGCATAGTTTTTACTATCAAATGTTTTATCTTTTTTATATGGTAAATTATGATGTTTGGCAGTGTTTACAAAATTTTTTTGACCCATTTTTTCATTTTCCAAATCGTTATTCCAGAGGTATCTTAAGTTCAATCAAATCGGTGACTCAAATTAGGGGATTCTTTTGTTTGATGGATGAGCCAATTCCACTTTTTTTAAACGTTATTTTTCATCACAAAATAAACTTAAACATGCGTTAAACTTTTTAAAAAGACTAATTAACATTCGAACTTTAACATTGCACTCTTATATTTATGTACACAAAACGTTTGCAATGACGTTTTTAAATGCATTTAACCTCAGGTTGCTCACAATAGGCAACTCTCCCCTACCAATTTTGGACTTGATTTCAAGCTACTTTCGACTTCAAAACGATCCTAAATCGAGTTGATTTCAGAATTTGTTTCGATATGCGGATTTTTTCCTAGGTGTATAATTGATCAGGCGTGTACCCGGGAACACTAGAGATGCGTATATATATGAAGGATTTTATTGGGAACAATTAAAAAATAATAAACATATATTAACAGAGTTTTATATGACTTGACACGTATGTAAATAAAAAGAAACTTACACGTCTAAGAAAGTAGTGGACACAGTCTCTGTTTAAAACATCTAAATATTTATTTATCATATAAATTAAAATTTCACATTTGCGCTTATAAATTTTTAAATCCAAGATTAATAGCAATTTTAATTGTATGATTTCTTTTAGTAAAATGAACGCCCTCTTATGTAATCTGATCTAGGATATTATGCATCGTATAAAGATTTAAAAAAATGTGCAACAGGAATCGTCAGATGAGATCATGTATTAATACATTTGATGTTTATGCTGAATATCGAATTTGTTGTTTATTATTTAATTCTTTATTATCAAGAATGTTTAAAATAAAAACTGGTTTTTAACAATGCTCATTTATACACGTTACGTACATCAAACCTGTGTGAACATTGCATCAGAGTATGAAAGTTCAAATTATGTAGTTATTTATGCCTTACTATAGAAGTAATTATAACAACAAATCGATTTTTACTTTCGCTTAAAATTGAAACGATAAAAGAAAAATGTAAAACCTTCTTTTCAATATAAATAATTTTTAACATTGTACACGCATACGCGAATATGCCATGTTACAATTTGTAATAATATTGTAATATATTATATATTGCATAAATAAAAAGTTGGTTAGTAGTTATTGCGTCAAGCGAAATTGTACTCCAAAAAAATATCTAACGTAAAGGCGTTACTCTATTTTTTATAACATATAAACGTTCCTTCAGTTTGAATGATATATAAATCAACTTTTTAAAACCCCAGAATAAATGATGTGATTTAGAACAAGCGCACGCGTCTTTTAATATCATTTCTACGCCATTGTGGTAATCGATAAAACTCTGATCGACTAAATTGTAGAACTGCTTCAAATTCAGCATCCGACAGATGACGCTGCAACAAAGAGTACAATAAAATTATAAACATAATACAAATTATGCAAAAAATACAATTATTAAATATCAATCATTACAATGATTGAAATTTTAATTTAAATTAAGTCACCTCTAAATTGCAACGATCAACATCTGCTGGCAATCTGTAATTTGTGATAACGAGCAAATGGTATGGGTATAACTTTAGGGATTCCGTTGGAGCCGCTCCCATATCTGGCAATGATCTTCTGACATGCTGACTGTGACCAGTACCAACGGAGCCCAAACCACCGGTATAAGTTGTTGAAGCAGGAATTATTTGAGCATCATGCTGAAACAATCAAATTTGACGATAGTTAGTCGATTGGTATAGAGCTCAGTTCTAATTTCAACTGTACTTAAAATTCTCTAGAACTTGAAAACGACATAAAATAAATATTGTCATGCAAGTTCTAATAAATAAGATATCGTGTATCCTGTAAAAGGAAATACTGTAGTGAAGTACTAAAGTGATGTATCATAGTGATTTACCATAGTGATCTGCTAGTGAGATACCAGAAAAAAATGAACAAAATAAAAAGTCTACTCCAATGACTGATAAGATATTATCAATGTGTATTTGAGTGTTACACACCATGCTTGTTCGTTGGCTGTAGTAGGGAGCTGAAGTACATACCAATGCCCGACGATCAACATCTGTGATGCTGCCTGCAGAAGCTGATAAAAACAAAATCTAAATTAATTCGTGTTTTGTAATACGAAAAAGTTCACTGGTTCATGCAAACTAAATACAAACATTTCACAGCGAAGAGAAATAGTATATTACATCCGAGGGCGCCACCGGCACCCGAGGACTGTACGATATTTTTCATCCAATAGGGCAGCGGTCGAATGTGGAACTGACTAATCACGAGTGCCAAAGGCACGAGTGTTTGGTTATCTCCACATTCTGCTGCTTCCCCCGGGATGAAAAATATCATACGTTTATTTTTGTCCATAAGACTCGTTTACGAATAACGCATGATTAGGAGACATTAGAATACTTACTGTCAGATTTGCCAGAAGAAAAATCAGTGCTATGAGTTTTATCACCCATCCCGCTGAATGAATAATCCCCCTGAATTTGTAAAAATAAGAGTTGATTAATATTCTTCTTATATTTATTAATTGAATTTCATCAAAAAATGGTAAATAATGATAACTATAAAACTATATAAAGTAAATAATTTATAACTATAAAATGGTAAAGTGGTTTTCATCTCTGTTATTTGTGTTTTCTGTGCATGTGTGATAAAGCACAAAATATATTCAATTCACAAAATTTTGGTTTTGACAATACTGCTATACCATGTATGAGCATTATCTAGCTGCAGCAGAATTTGCTTTTGCTACATGCATACATTTATAATCACAAATGTGTCACTCGTTTTTGTTTCAATGGCACGCAAAATTGCAGCAGTATTGCCACAAATGGAATTGATCCGCAAATAACTCAACTGGAAGTTTCAATTCAATCAACATTTCAAAAATTTGGATTAGATTTGCGTATACCTTAAAGGACCGGAGTACGTAAATTTTACGTCTTGATGATTTTTCGATGTTGTAACTATTTATATAAAAATGTCAGCTTTAGTTATATTCAAATAGTTGCTTTAATTAACTTTTTATTAACATAACTATTAATCTATTGTTATAAACAATTATTTTTTCAATAAAAAGCTACAATACTTGTCGGTATTTCGCAGACCTTCTTTTTGGTTCCGGATGTTTGTTTTAAATAAAAATTCAATTGCAATTTGCTATAAACATAATTAAAACAATTCATCATAACAAATATTATTGTTAAACAGGTCCATAAACATGTCTGAAGCTGATTGCTGATTGTTTATTTGTTAACTAAAAAACAACAATTTAATATGTGTTGTCGTGGAATGACGTAAAATTTACGTACTCTGGTCCTTTTAGGTAGAATCGATTTTTTCTCAAATTCTATTTCACATATCGAAAAAATTTTAACGTCGTTTTAAAGAGAATCAAAAATGATGAAAAGTCACCAGAGAAAAAATTGTTTCATCAAACCTAACCAGAATGGCGAAGAAGTGAATATTCAAAGACGTAAAATTTACGCACGCGGTCCTTCTAGTGTTAATTTATTATAAGAATGATCAGGAGAAATGAATATAATTAATAAACATCAAATTTTTTGTAAGATGTATGATAGTTGTGAAACTTACAGGAAGAGCCGACACTGAACCACCGGTGGATGAAAAAGTGTGACTCCGTGGTGCAAGACCGTACCCTGGCTTCGGGATGTGTCGAAGAGAGCTCACAACTAGTTACAAATAACATGTTAAGTTTAATTTCTCGTAATGAAGTTGAACATGTTTTCACGCCTTATATTCCATTAGATGTATTGCAGTAAAAATTTAGATGGACATCAGAATTCAGACACAAATTTTTATTACAGGAAATGAGAAGAATACAAGGCATATCGCATTTGATTGTTTTCATCAGGTATAATGTGATAAGACAATCGTGTACAAATTAATGTTTAATTCATTAAAACTTAATGAGAAAATGTTAACAGCAATGAATTGAGAAAAATGGAAAACCTTTCGCAATTGTGACACATTTGTTTGATGAAACAATGAAACAGAAAATTTGAACAATTTTCAGAAGCGTTAATAAACATAATAAACTTTAAAAAAATGAGGAAATACTTTTTAATGCTGCAAAGCGTTAAGCTTTGCAAAGCTAAGAGTGTAACAGCTTTAGAAAAGAAAAGTAGATAGAAAGGGTCAAATTTCTAAGATATCTTTACTCGTGAAGACTATAAAGAAAAGTATGTGAACATTGTGGAAGTGAGTATAACCCCTAAATACATGAGGATAATCTGAATGATATTAATTCATTGATACTTACCATTATAACTAGGACCCACACTCGAGCGACAACTAACGCCGTCGTCATCATCCCATGGACGAGCATGATCAATGTTTCTCGAGGGAGCTACAACAAATAAGCATCACGGTATGATCATACAAATAAGAGACTCGGCCATTTTATAATATTGTAAAAAATTCGCGCAAACTTACAAGCACCAACAGGACTTTCATATCTTAACCTATACGCCGGCTCCCGTGCGGCCGACGGTGTTCTTGAAGCATTTCTTGGATCGATGTTAACCGCTCGGTGTCTTAAATTTTCTCGATCTTTTTGCAGATCTTGAACAAACACTTTTGCAATGCCCGTATCAATTTTGCTCAACTCTTCTTGTTCTTTTTTCAACTTTTGATCCACCTCTTTCATGAAACTTTTACTATCCACTTCGTCATCATCTGACTCTGGTACACCCTACAATTAAAACATGGAATGATGTCAATATTAAAGTGTATAATAGTTATTTATGCGACAAGGGCAGACAGCACGGGTTTCGCCCGTGCTGCTTAACACCTCGTGCAAAGGAATTCCCATTAGGCTCTTGTTATATCGCTTAAAGAACCAATGATTTTAAAGTTATGTCCATTACGCCCGCTTTGCCGGGCTGAATAGGACTTGTTTCGCCCGCTAACGCACTGCGCAAGTTCGACAAAGTCGAACAAAATTTGTTACAATCGGATCATCACGCATGAAATCACAAGTTTTTGACGCAGATAGGACAAAAAAATATTACAGGAATTTTAGTTTTCAATGTCAAATCTTCTAATCTTCTTGCGAAAAATTTTTCTGTTTGAAATTTATAAAATTTGATAAATATTGATATTAACACTAGGGGGACGAGATTTGCGTATACCTTAAACGACCGGAGTACACAAATTTTACGTCTTGATGATTTTTCGATGTTGTAACTATTTATATAAAAATGTCAGCTTTAGTTATATTCAAATAGTTGCTTTAATTAACTTTTTATTAACATAACTATTAATCTATTGTTATAAACAATTATTTTTTCAATAAAAAGCTACAATACTTGTCGGTATTTCGCAGACCTTCTTTTTGGTTCCGGATGTTTGTTTTAAATAAAAATTCAATTGCAATTTGCTATAAACATAATTAAAACAATTCATCATAACAAATATTATTGTTAAACAGGTCCATAAACATGTCTGAAGCTGATTGCTGATTGTTTATTTATTAACTAAAAAACAACAATTTAATATGTGTTGTCGTGGAATGACGTAAAATTTACGTACTCTGGTCCTTTTAGGTAGAATCGATTTTTTCTCAAATTCTATTTCACATATCGAAAAAATTTTAACGTCGTTTTAAGGGAGGAGCAAAAACAATCATCGCAAAAACGAACACGGCAAATACGAACACACGCAATTTCGAACACATTATGCGTGAAAAAAATAAAATTTAAAAATAACAGAATTTTAATTAAAATGATCACGCGCAAAAACGAACACGAAGTCTTATAAAAAAATTAAATGTATTTTTTTTACTAAAATTTAAAATGACAACAAAAAAATAGGAAAAGCAAAAACGATCACGAGCAAAAACAATCACAAATGGCCGCCACTGTCAACTGTTAGAAAAAAAATTCATGGAACATGGCCATGTTTTATGGAAAAATGCTATGGAACATTGCCATGTTCCATGAATTTTTTTTCTAACAGTTGGCAGTGGTGGACATTTGTGATTGTTTTTGCTCGTGATCGTTTTTGCTTTTCCTATTTTTTTGTTGTCATTTTAAATTTTAGTAAAAAAAATACATTTAATTTTTTTATAAGACTTCGTGTTCGTTTTTGCGCGTGATCATTTTAATTAAAATTCTGTTATTTTTAAATTTTATTTTTTTCACGCATAATGTGTTCGAAATTGCGTGTGTTCGTATTTGCCGTGTTCGTTTTTGCGATGATTGTTTTTGCTCCTCCCCTGTATTCGTGTTTAGCTGATGATACGCAATCAACCTTCACCTGAACCGAGGCAGTCAAAATTACTGGATCGGTTTTGAAACAATATGATCTGTACCGAAATCGTTGGCATTTAGCCATACAAAAAAATTGTTAACAAAATCAATTAAAGAACTATTTCGGAGAACAACATATTTTATATTGCCATTTATTGACTTGAACCGAAAGATTATTTAAAGACAACAGTTAAATTGAAGCGAAAGTAGATTGCTGTATTCAAAATTACTATTAATATTGTACTATTATAATATATATTAATAAACATCTTACTTATGCGTCGACTTTAATCGAATGTTTAGTCACTTATAGTTAATAAAAGCAAAAGTCAAGACTGAAAAATATCGTTGTTTTTTATTTTAATTTGTGCTGTTAAAATGTTTGAAATTTTTTATAAATGACTTCTTATTATTATAACAACACATATTAGAATTTGTTTATTGTTTGTTTTTTAATTGTTTAACAAAGTTTATTCATTAATTAGAACGTTAATAAATATAGTCCGTGCAGTGGGGTCCGTCCGGACGGACGTCCCCAGACAGACCAACTGAATGCGAATAGCCGCTACCATATTTAAATTGTTACAACTTATTTTGTAATTATTTTCTTACAAACAAAAAACAAAACGAATAACTTTTTGTTTGAATTTCACCTTGTATGTATCGGACCATCTTCTTCGTCTTTCAGGATCAGTGTAAGGATAAGGAGGTGCAGGAAAGTCATCTCTTTCAATGGGAGGTTGAACACCTGGCGGTGGTTTCATTGCATCGGGATAATGCGCAAGTTCGATCGGTTCTTCGTTATCTACTTGACTGCCAGCCGGCGATTTGGGTCTTGCCTCAGCCAAGGCATCGACGAGCGCTCTCATGCCTGAACGACTACTGCGTCCTCCGCTGCTTCTAACTGAGCGCGACGCTATTTTCCAACACAATTCCGACGATTAATATTTTCCAATAATTCAATTGACACTTAGGCTGTGTAAACATTCCATCAATCAATTATTTAATCATTCTCAACTTACAGCTTGGTCTATGAAAGTGTGGACTCGTTGGTGGTTTGTCGGAAGGTTGAATTGGACGTCGAAGATATCCCTGGGTTGGAGCCTCGGTTAAATATGAGTACGTGAAACATCTCGACACATCTTCGTGCCCGCTACGATCTTCCCGCAAAATCAAACCTGGACTTCCAGTTCTCGCTGAATAGTACTAAGAAACAACAATTCTTGCTATTTAATTGATACCCACTTCACAAAGACTTTTGTGATTGTTAAAAACGTCGACAGAAGACGCAAACTTGCTTTGTCAAACTAGTTCTCATTGCTTTTTTAAAATTCCTCTATTGAGAATGACTAACTTCCTTATTGTACTCATGAATTTCAACTTACCTTGCGACTGTGGCTGCTGCTATAAGGTCCAACCAATGAGTCATTCAAGCTTGGTGTTCGAGATCTCAACGAAAACTACACAATAATCATGCATCCAAATAATAAATTAAAATCATGGAAAGTCAAATAAAAATTGTTGTACAACTTATAAAACGCAAAAAAAGAATGTCATCAAGTTGTTTACATCAAATCATAAAAATACTGGCCAATATCACTAAGCATGACTATTCTATATGTACATCGAGCAAACTCGTGAAAAATAAAGAATACTACCAATAAAATACTTGTTTTGTTTTGTTTGAAGCAATCTATTGAATTTTGATGATCAACAGCCAATACCTGCATCTCCGAAGCACTGCTAGGGATGCGGTCAGAGTCTCCGTGACGAGGAGTGTGTGCTTCTGTGTGGCCGTTGACGATGCCATTCTGACCGGTGGGCCCAGGACCGCACCGGGGATGCCATATAGCGGCTCCTTGTAGATACATCTCCTCGCCGTCTCCGAAGGGGTCGCCGCACTTGGTGCAGCGAGCACATGTTGGATGAAAATGATGATTCTCGCCAGCCTGTAAAACTTTTCCACTTATGTAACGACTGCAGTACGCGCATTTCACTCCATAACGTTTTTGGTAATCTTTTTCGCAATAAGGCACTCCATCCCTGAAAACAAACAGAGAGAAACTATTTATAAAACCGACAAAATGAAGAATAGTCAAATGATGTTAATCGTTCAACTGGAATTACGTAAGAGATTCAGAAAAACAAGAATATTAATAGGTATAATAGAAAAATTGGGTTACAATGGGAGCATAAAATGAGCGTATAGCACATGAACAAGAGGCAATGAATTTTCAGCCTCAATGTTCAATCAAGCAGCTTGGAATTCGAATGTTATTATGTGTAGACCAGCTGAGCAAGATTTAAGATTCTTACTTTCCCATGTACTCTCCATGAAGTACCGCATCACAACTGTGGCATTTGAAACACCAAACGTGCCACTGTCTGTCAAGAGCAACCAGTGCTTGACCCTCGCGCAGTTGTTGTTTGCATCCTGCACAAGTACTGGGATAACTTGCATCACCACCGTTGTTGTTTGCAGTGCTGTTAACACCGGTGTGGGTATCACGTACAGGGATTCCAACACAACGGTGACATAATGCCTGACCTATTACAAATCGCAACAGCATGTTATTACAATTTTTCAAAAATTTTTCTTCAACTTCATGACAATCTTGCTCAAACTGAAGCAAAAAATGAGAAAATAAATTGAACTAATGCACCTTGAACTAACGTTACTTTCGCCCCTTGACCAAGTAAAGATTTTCTACAACGCTGACAATGAAAGCATTTAGGATGAAATGCATGTTTTTCCCCGGCAGTTACAACATCTCCTTCAACATAGTCTTTACAGCCAGCACATTTTGTACCCCATTTTTCACGGTAATCCTGAAACAATCAATCTCCATTAGGCTCAGTTATTGACAAACTAAAATAAACCGGTTTATTGAATTTTTCGAAGGGAAAATTCTTATGCTTTGATTTCCTTCTCTTTTTTAGTCTATGCTTTTGAATACCTTTAAAATTATATTTTGTTTTCCTTATTATTTTTTTAATTATGTAACTTTTACTAATTTTTTACCTTCGTGCAATAGTACGTTCCTCCATGTTCGAAAAATCCTCCCTGAGCCAAACTAATATCGCATTGTGCACACTTAAAACAACTGATGTGGAAATACTTTTCCTGAACACGAAGAACTTCTCCACTACACTTCTTCTTACAAGCGAGGCAGTAAGTTTTACCTGAAAAATAGACAATTAAATAATTGAATAAGATTTGATTCTTTGGACGCACAAATATTTATGAACCGTTTCAATATTTTAACAGGAAGGTGCGTTAGGTTGCATTGTTGCGGTTTTTTCAGCAAGTGTGAAAAGTCGTTATAAAGATAAAAGCAAGGTGAAGGCTTATTTGATGAAGGTTCAGTTTTCTTAGGTGTAACTTGATAATCTCTTCATCTTTCTCATTGTTTCTCTTGATGCAAGCACCTTGTTCGTTTTATTGGTTCTAAAAATAAAATCTGAATTACGTTATTGATGTTAATTTTCTTTTTTCAATATTCTTTAATAAAATGTTAATTTAACGTTTTGAGTTTTTTATTCATAGAATCCTAGATAGATTCTGCAAAAGAATGAACTCTGTCATTACAGATTGAATTTATTTTTCTTTTTGAATCAATCGATTTGAGGTAAATGAAAAAGTAGTATAATTAATTTTATTTGGACCTAAAATTTAACTGAATATCTTAAATAGGATGTATCAAGTGGGGTTAACAAGATGACCTAAGTGTACTTTATTTAATATCCCATCGCATCAGTGACACGATAAAAATTTTTTTTTAAACACAGTTTACGCACTTAGTTTTTATTACATTTTGGCATTCTCGTACAATATTTCAAATTAATCTTGTATTCACACATTCATCCATGTTTTCTTTGTCTAGTACGATCAGAAGATATTTTTACATCGTGACATAATATTTTGTATAATCGGCTAATGCTAGCAGAATGAAAAAAATTGACCATGTTTTTTATGCAATGTCATTGGAATTTTTAAAAACATTTCACCTTAACTATGAAAAATGGAATAGGACCTTTCCGAAGAAAAATTTTTGTCCAGAGGTCGTTGGAATCACTAAATTTTTCTACAAACAATTTTGAGCCAAAAAAAATGAGTCATAAAAAGTGAGTGCGTAGTGGGTAGGCTCATACTAATATGGTACGTGATACAAATGTTACGCTCATAAAAAGATTGAATAAAATTGTTTAAACGTTTGTGGTCCAATGGAAGGGAAATAATGAAATAGTTAAAAACAGGTACAATGTTCATTTAATGTCTGTAGTAATATTAGAGATCACAACGGATGAAGTCAGAGAATAAATGAGATATTTTGAAGTCGGCCACAAGAAAGAACACATGAAACTGTTAACCACACAAACCTTGTTGTAAGTACTTGGCGACACAGGCTCAAATGTTCATAACAAAAAGCTGCGATCATTATAACGCATCAATATTGTAGTATTCTAATTATGATATTCGTACGAAGGATTCATGCAAAGTTAATCTATAAAAAAGAAATTAACCATAAATGTTTGCATTTTGAGATGAGTAATTAAAAAACCTGTCATTGCAAATCGCTTTAGATGAAAGTTCTCCACGATGAAAATGTCCACAGGTTTCGAAATCATTTGGTCAAAATATTCACAAAAAAAGTTCATAAAAGAAAGATACATAATTTCTTATAATTTTTTCAAAAAAATTATGAAATATATAAAATTATGAAATATAAAAAAATATAAAATTTTGAAACGACCTCTGGACAAAAATTTTTCTTCGGAAAGGTCCTATTCCATGAAAAATATTCATCCGAAACATTATGTAATTCAAATTTAAAGTTGGGGTAATACCTCTATTTATCATACGATTTTTCAAAAAAATATATCTATTAAACAAACACCAAAGTAATCTTCATTTAAAAGTTTGTTAAAAATTGTCGGTAAAATACATAGAGTATTCTGGGAGACATTCTAATTTGATTATTTACTCGTGATTCTATCATATGATTCGTAAGAAAATTTAGTATGATGTGATGAAAAACAGGAAAAAAAGTTGGGTAAAATTTCTGGAAAATTCACTTGTTCAGATAGCAAAAAATTGGCTTTTGTAATTTTTGAAAAGATGAATGCCATCTATTTTCAGTTTTAATATATATATAAAGTTAACAAAGCATATTGTATTTTTATTTGTCAAATGTTGATTGATGAACATCGTACCTCAATCTCCATATTAATTTCTTTCTCATACAAATTTTTGAACCACCAGCAATGTATCTAGTATGGTATGTGTTTACGAACCATAAAACATGGTAGGTTTAATTAAAAAAAATCTATTAATTAATCCTCTTATCAGATAAAACATTATTGAACAGATAGGAATTAGCTAGTAGACCAATAAAATTTTATTGACTCTTTTCGACCAGTCAGAGTCCATGTAACGATGAAATCAATATTACAACATCTTTCTGCATCTTAGATCTTTATTTTTAATATAACATTTTTGTTATCAATTTTTCAACTAATCTTAAGATAATTCTCATTTGTTATGCTCAGATCAATAATTCAGCTTGTTTATTTTCACCGCAAAATATGATGTATTTCTACCTAGGGGTAAGTGGGATAATTGTGACACTTTTGCAGTTTATTTGTTTTTGTTTTTTAGGGGTGTATTTGCGAAGCAGTAATTATACAAATTATCAATATTTCAATAATACTATTACGATGTGAAATAATCCTTGACATATCTCAAAACTATAATAAATTATTGAAAACAAAGTTTTTCTATACTTAACCTCAAAATATCATTTAATTTTTTTTACTTCAAAAATAGCAAAATCTGGTTAATAATAAAGTGAAATTCAAGTGTAATGAAAATTCGAATAATTCAACTGTAATGAAACCCGTTATTAGAATACTATCAAGATTTTTACAACGAAAAATATAACACTTGTTGTTTTAAATCATGTCACATTTTCCCTCACGAATCCTGATGTCACAATTACCCTATATCGCGCAAATTGTATGGGGTAATTGTGACACCTGCATTAATAATTAATTTTAATAGGAATAGACTCTCATAGAGTACATTATCAAAATTTAGGCTATTAATAATAAGAATAAATTTGAACCAAGGAAAAACATAAAGATTGGCCAACAAATTGTTCAAAACATTGATTTCGTGACGATGCACCATCAAATATCTATAACAATGAATATTTTAAATAATTACACTTAAAACTTCTTTTATATTATCAATAAGACTTCACTTGATGGTAATGTTACATAAGTTTTTAAGAAATTTTTTACTTCTTGAAATTATTATTTAGCCTGTTACGAATTACCGCCCCACTGTCACAATTACCCCACATACCCCTAGATAATAATCCCAAGACAGAAAGGAGAATAAAAAAAAGGAAAAAAAACTATTAAAACAGCAAGGGGGATTCGGCGCAAATTACGTAACTCGGGGAATGACATAAAAAAGAGGGTCACGCCTAAATAAGTTATTGCGATAGAAGTTATGGCTGGAATGAGTGCTGTTTGAGAATTGAGAGTGGTCGGAGAATGCTAATAAAAGCGACTTGTCATATCTGAGTAAACGCAATGGCATTACTAGTATAGTCGGCGGATTAAATGCACAAATCCTGCAGGGTTCTAAAAATAACCCAAATAGAGAGGAGCCATGGCTCGGCCGTCAAGCGGCTCACTTGCAAACTCCAACGAGAGAAATGAAATGAAAAGTGAATGAAAAAAAGAAGAGAAAAAGCCCTAGCAAATGTCACATTCCTGCTATGGTGCGTTTGGCCTCGAATACGGTAGGTGGAAACGCGATCAAAGAGGTGCAAATGTACGAGGAAATGATGTTAAACTCACCCATTATTATAGACAAACGGCGCGGCTTCACAGACCACTCGAACGTTTGTGATGCATCAAACCGGGTTGATCTGTAGCACAAATTTTATATCATACTGACGATTGCATCGATCCAGAAAAATAACTAGGAGTTTAATGAGCCGATGCAAAATCAACGGCAGCGTTTATCAAACCGATTCGGGGCGTTGTCTTCATGAGAGGCACAAATGAACCCCGGTAAAAATACACCGGTTCGTTCGGATAAAATATTCGGTTCGAGATCGATTGTTCCAACGGATACGGGAAGAGACGGCCAAAAGCACTGTTGTAGGCGAGTCGATCGCGCACGGCCACTCGCGTCTGCTCGCGCCTTCGCCTTATTCCTCGGTTCCACGGTTTCTCTTTTTTTCAAATGCATACTATATACTCCTCGCATCCAACCAAGCTGCGATCCCCATCGCGCGCGCAACTATCATGTGTCCTTCTCATCCGCGACCACTCTCCCGATCCTCGTCTTGCTTTGAATCACTCCTAAAACAAGGATGCCGTTAACTGTTGAACCGAACGTAAAAATCATTTGAACATAAGTTTAAATTTTTGAGTACCTATTTACATTGTCTATTTAGGAACTTTGCAATTTCTAATCATTCATCATTTCTGGCAATTAGGATCAATAAAAATAATATTTTATTTTGTTTCAATTTTTTTCATATCAGCAAATTTAGTAACATAAATTAAGCGTTGATCATCATCACAACGGTGTATATAATGTAGTATCATCGGTTGATGTACTACAGAAGACCATTCTCATGAGTGGTACAGAAAAACAAAAGTATGCAAAAAATATTTGAAACCAAGTGATTAACTTAATTAATTAGGCTGAAATATTTCTTGCGTTGGCAACGACAGCCTTTTTCAAAAAATGATTAAGGTAAAAGCAGGGGTACGGTTTTGTTGGCCTCAGAGAAAATTCTGACTGTCAGATTCTGACAGTGGTGCTCAATGGTCGTGGCGCGAATTTTGAATGAACAGTTAAAACTGTTGTAAAATTGTGTTAAAAAATTTGTTCTGATTAAAAAACAAATACAAAAACAATAACAAAGAGCACAAAAATAATCAATTTTGTTGAAAACAAACAAATGCAAAAAACAATAACAAAGAATAACACAAAATTGTAATCGGGTTTGTTATTTTTCGAGTTTTTTGCATTTGTTTGTCAACGGAAAAGAAGTTTCCAACAAAATTGATTAATTTTGTGCTCTTTGTTATTGTTTTTTGCGTTTATTTGTTAGTCGGAAAAAGTTTTTAATAATATCGATTAATGTTGTGCTCTTTGTTATTGTTTTTTGCGTTTGTCTGTTAGTCGGAGAAAGTTTCCAACAAAATTGATTAATTTTGCGTTCTTTGTTATTGTTTTTGTATTTGTTTGTTAATCAGAACAAATTTTTTAACACAATTTCAGAACAGTTTCAACTTTTCATTCAAAATTCGCGCCACGACCATTGAGCACCACTGTCAGAATCTGACAGTCAGAATTTCCTCTGAGGCCAACAAAAACGTACCCCTTATCGTGAGAGTTTGAGGATTTTGTAAATTCTTAAAGAAACGATGCTAGAGTCAATATTGATTATTTTGAAATAAAAAAACGAAAAACCTAAAATCAAAAACAAAACGAAAATACGGAAATCAAAAACAACAAAAATCAAAAACAAAACGAAAAACCAAAAACCAAAAACAACAACAACCAAAAAACTAATTATTATAAATAATAATAATTTTTATGAATAAATAATTATTTATAAAAAATTAGCAAATACATGTTAGTGCAAAATTTGTAAATTATTTGACAAAATATGATGTAAATTTTGATGTAGATATTACCAGTTTTTACTGCTGCCTTCTACTAAATGAACATGTAGATAAAAAAGGCCTGAATTGAATGATCATAATATTATTTGTTTTCAATCATAAACAACAACAAATCAAGTCGTTCGGTCAAACGACGACGGCGATTGTTTTCCCGATTTAAGCAAACCCGATCGAAGACTACTGAACTATACTTATTTACTCTGACCAACTTAAAAAGCGTCATAAATAAAAATTTAAATAATTAATAAAAAATACTTAACGCGTTATTTTATGGAAATAAAAGTGACTAAGAATGGTGTCGATGAATGTTCTATAAGAAAAAAAATTTTTCCCGGAAAAAATAAATGAAATTATTTAAGTTAAATTCAACAATCTGAAAGTGACATGAATGTTCTTAACAGAAATATCTATTGAAAGTATTTTTTTATTTCTAAACAATCAATATTGACTCTACCATTGTTTTTTTGTGAACTTACAAAACCCTCAAAGTCACGATAAGGGGTGCTTTTACCTTATACAGGTAAATATTTAATACATTTACAGAAAATACCTTAAAAAGGTAAAAACCAACGTGGCAAGGTTTTAGATCCTTCGATATTTTCAACACAAGTGGTGAAATCAAAACACGTGTAAAAATTTATTTATGTAAAAATATATCTTTATCAACAAAAATACATTTACGAAATTACAAATGCAAAAAATTACAAAAAAAATTACATGCATAAACATATGGAATTCCTACATCCTCCTCTACGCCTCTCATCTTCTGTTTCGCGGTTCCCATTATAGCGAAGACTTGGGTAAATATTGTAGGTGCCGTGTCAAATGTTCCATCGAGAAACCATGCTACAGATTTCTAAAGATTCCTGATATTTTCTTTTGTCGCGTACACTATAACACGTCCTCCATCAAAATTTTCATCTTTGTAAGAGTCGTAAAGTAAAAAGTGTTCACCTAAAAATAAAATTATATTCATAAATTGTACTCGTAATATTTTTTCAATAGAATACCTCCACGAGTTATTGTGAATTGCGAAGGAATCGACTCAAGATCACTTAGACAGGTAGGATTAGAAAGAAGTTCTTTTAACCGATCGCGTGTTATCATTTTTCTTATATTGTCACGGCTGGGCATTTGTGATAAAACTGCACCAGGAAGCTGATTCAGCTCACGCAAAACTTGAACTGCTGGACGTTCAGGGTGCTCTATCGCCTGGTGCCTTGTTCTCGCCAAAGATTTTTTTGCTGCGACAAGTTCAGGGTTGTTGGGGTGTTTATGCTCAGAGACATCAGGTCCTCCTCGCACCACTATGACGCGACCAGCTCTGCCAATGCATTGGGTTTTTACCCATGCATAAGATTCTCTTTTCTTGACGCAAACCCATTTCATAATTCCTTTGGACTCGCTGTGTCTGTAGTATAGATGTCCTTCGACTGCTAAAATTTTGCTTGAGCCATTCTGACTAATTTCTGCCTCAGGAATCATAGCAGCTGCCATGATTTACAGTTAATTTTGTAATTTTTAGTTGACAAAAAATTTTAACACCGCGACAGACCGAATGTTTGACAGGTTAATAACAAAGTTTTACAGGTTACAAAAATTTTGAAAATATTAAAATTAGGGAAAATAATAGTCAGGAGAAAAAAAGTTAAGGGAAAAATGGCAGGGGTAATTTGTCCTCCTACCCGTGACGTGACAATTTTGCGCGGGTCACGAAATCCCTTGCCAACCGTTATAACTGTCGCTCTCGATATCGACGGCTACCCGGGCCTTAGGAAAACAGAAAGATTTTACTCAACGAAACGTCTAGGATCGCCAGGTGGTCTTTCCACCAAACTCAAAACTCAACACAAATGACTCAACTAAACTTAAAATCACGCAGCAAGATTCACCATGCCTCTTGCACTGTGCTCACGTACTTTCTATTTCTCCCTTAACCTTTAGCAAGATGTTATTTGGCGATAGCGATACTCGGGACGATTACCGGTTGTAGCGGACTAACTCCACTCGTGGTCCTGAACGGAAGCTAACAATCAGAAGCCAGGCAAGGATCTTAGAGTAGCACCTAGGAACAAAATCAAAATACATCACTCAAGCGGATTTACGATTTATTGACCTTGCAAAAACTAAATTACTAAACATTACAAAAGTGTCTCATACAGAATCACCATAATTCGATACGGACAAGAAAACCGGTCAACAATCGCAAAGTTCTCTGAGAGGTTTGCGAAAGCTTGGATAGTCCAAACTTAAAATCTTTACACAATCTATATTCTCATCAAATCATCAAAAACGTCATAAATCTTCATTTCAATGCGATAAACTAAAACTAAACTTTGCTAGGACTCGAACACGAGTCACCGACCCAGCAAGTAGCATCTCAAACGAAAAATTACTGAACTTTACTGAATTCAATTTACTGTAGAATTCATTCTTAAAAAAAAACAAAAAGAAACAAACTCACAGAATCTAAATGCAATAAACTCAAAAAAAACTAGGCCCTGGATCTTCGATCGGCCAACGCAGGTTCGCACGGTATTTCGGTAGCTGGAAAAAGGTCCGGCCTCGGGAGGTCCCTCGAGCAAAGCAGTAGTCGTCCGCACAGGTCACTGGTCGAATTCTGAGAGAGAGTCAGTTCTCCTCGTTGCGAAATTGCGATACCGGTAGCTCATATCAAATTCAGCGCGCGCCCCCCTTCTTCCTCTTTTCGCTCTCGCACCAACGAAGTCAAGCCCATGCTGTGGCGCCAACTTCAAATTCTTGTTGTGTTGTAGTTGTCGGTTTCGGTGGTAGATCTCCCATTAAACTGTTCTTGCTGATGTCCCAATCGTTTACCCTTGGCTTCGAAGACTCTATCCTGGACAGTACTGACTCCTTCGTTATGGCCCCTATGCAATCATTCGTACGTCTATGACCATAGGTTATAGGCTCGTTGTAGGTTTTGGAACAAGGATGGCTGGCCACGAGACAGGCCACTAAGGAACTCTAAGATCGTCGTAGGCACACGTTTTACTCTCAACAAGTAGGCAGAGATCGGCCAATCCGGGAAAGTCATCCCTTGACTTGGAGAACGAGTCGTTTTTAAAAAACTTTCGGTACAGCTCGATAGCAACAGCAGCAGCTTCGTGAAAACCGGTAGCAGCGCTATGGAACAGAAACACAACATCATGGATTCTGGCGATAACGAGACTGATGTAGCTTTCTCTTGATTTCTCGCTCTTGAAGGTGTTCGGAGAGGAGACTTGGGTTAACTTCATTAAGCAATCACAGTCCGAGGCGCCCAGGGTTGGCACGCTTATCTCCTGCTGATCTGGAGATGATCCTAGGTCAGGAACTGACGACTGTTGTTCCGGCGGTCGATGTCTTACGATAAGTGCGACACCTGGCTAGCCGACTTTCGGATCCCTTTACAAGCTACAAACAAAATTAACATAAGGGAACTGCACACACAATAAATAAGTTAAGTGCACTCACTCAATATACTGAAACTACAAACTAATTCTACTAAATATCCAAAAACGAAACCAAAATCTACTGATCGAAAATTGCACACATACCAATTCACCCAAACGAAAATATGATACTACTTATGCTGGTCGTCAGGGAATCCTCGAGGCCAGACGAACCCCTACTTCTCTTTCGGAGTCGCGAATATTACTTGAAAGGCCTTTGTTAAACGTGATCCAAGAAACCACGTTACAAAATAAAGACATAGTCTATTTAAAATCTTTTGAATAATTTTGCCTCATCGATAACTCAGTTACACCAGGCGAAGCCGAGTGCAACCTGTGTAAACAGAGCCTACTTGCCCTCACTTCTATTACTAGGGTGAAAAGTAAAAAATTTTTGCGCACGATTGTCAAATTTTTTGAATAGTCACAAAAATAATTTAAAACGAATAGAAGGAAATAAATTTTGTTTAATGAACAAAAAATATAAAATTTCACTTATCCGTCACGCAATTCGATTCAAATATTTACAGGAGTGATCCTGTAAATGTAATTGATGCAAGGAAAATTTTTTGAATGGATTCAAGATCAGTGTAATTGACATTAAACAACCTGATTAGCTCCTTATCTGAGACCTATTTTGATGGTTTACTAAGGCTAGTATAGAATTTTGAAACCTGTTAATTCTGAGAGTCCAACGAATCACCCTGATGCGTTGAAATCATTTCCGAACGCTTCGTTGAGGCGTGATGCTCGGACAAACAAACAAACAAACATATTCTCATTTTTATTATATTAGTAGGACTAGTAGGATTTTGTTTGGGGGCTGATTTTATTTATTTACTGTATTAATTTTTCCTACTTTTTTCAGACTTTGTTCGTTAGTAATGTAATTAGAGAATTTTAATATCTCTTTTTTGCTCCGTGGTATTTTGCGTGGCAAGCAGTATGTAGTATTTGTAATTAGTTTGATGAATTATGAATTTCGTTTTCCTCGTCGAATTTGCTCATTTGATAAAACTTTTTATTTTTGTATTGGAGGGTAATGTTTGCTCCAGCTTAGTGGCTGCCGTTGGTAGTCCTGTTCATAGGAGTGACGAAGAGCGGTGCTATGTGTGGGAGGGAGACCGCACTTTTCGTGTGTGAGGCTTGTAGTCTCACATTTTGAAATGTTGATTTTAATGTCTAATCCTATTTGTTATTTGTTGAAGAGATTTATTGAATGTGTTTCTGGTGTTCACCGTTTTTCTTCGAGAAAGCAACGTATAACTCCACTATATTGATAATGAACTCATATTTATCATTTATGTTATGATCATGTATCCTAGCTTCCTCTTCTTTACTAATAATGTTCGTATTTTTTTTAGATTCATCATCCGAAGATTGAAGTACAGCCTAAAAATTTTTGCTGTTTCCGTCGTTAAAAAAAATTTTTTTTTGTTAAATTTATTTTGTTTGATAAAATTTTTCGGTAAAACACGTTTTTGGGTGGGCTAGAGAAGTTTCAGAGGACAGCTTCATGCTTTGGTCTATTGTATGACCTTCTCTAGATCTTGTTCGCCGAAATGTGCTAGTTTAGCGTGATTTTTATAAAAGTTTTCCAGTTTTCCCTTAGCGTTTATTATCAGGTTGTGTCTGAGAGTAATTTCTTTGATTTTAAAGGGACCTACGAAGTGCGAGTCTAGCTTGTTATTCAGCCAGTTTTTAGTTTCGAACACGTACTGTCCGACTTCGAAATCGACGTTTTTTATTCTTTTTTCTTAGTAAAATTAGTTCAGTTGTTTTTGAACGTGGACATTAGCGTTGGCAAGAGTGGCTAGTTTTTGATGCTTTACTATTAGGTTTTCGATATAGTCGTCGTATGTTTGCTCTGCTTCAATCGGGAAATCTGTAGGGATTCTGGGTTTGCGGCCAAATACCAATGTAA
The DNA here is from genome assembly GCA_020615435.1 of Telenomus remus. Classification (NCBI taxonomy): domain Eukaryota; kingdom Metazoa; phylum Arthropoda; class Insecta; order Hymenoptera; family Scelionidae; genus Telenomus; species Telenomus remus. The sequence goes on from CM036336.1 coordinate 6,902,267, forward strand.
ACGGCTTGAACCCTGTTGCTGAGTGACGTACCGAGTTATAGGTAAACTGTACTAGTGGCAGCAAGCTGACCCAGTCTTTATCTTCGGTGTTTGTATAAATTCGCAAATAATTGTTAATGACAAAGTGGGATTTTTCGTTCTCCGCGTTGGACTGAGGTCTAGAGGCAGATGTTCGTGTTGCTTTTATCGATAAAACTTCTGCTAATTGTCTGCTTAGTTCGGAACAAAATTCATTGCCACAGTCATTTTTGATTCCCTTCAGATATGCGGGAATACTAATGAAATTGTTAACAAATGCCTTTACAACTGACTTTGCTCTTTTTTCTGGTAACAAGTATAATAAAGCGTGATAAACAGCACATGATTATCAAAATGTATCTCATGCCTGTGTCCGTCCTGGGATGCATCAATCCCATCAAATCCATCGATACTTTAACGAAATATTGCGTTGGTGTATCTGTAATGACAAGTAAGGCTCGCACTCCTAGTTTGGTTTGTTTGTACTTTTGACAGGCGAAACATCTTCTCACGAAGTCGTTGACATCGTTTGAGAGAATGAGAATGTTGAGAAGAAAATGAGATTTATCGCGTTTTCGAACGAGTCCAACTCGAATGATAAAAATAATTCGTCTTCTAGGGTTAGTAAAAGCTGCAGTCGCCTAATTCGGGTTTAGTCGCAACTAACTCGTGTTTGTTTATAGGTTTCTTTTCGCAAAGTAGAAGTAGCGTTCTGCTTGACATATCGCAATCTGTCGTAAAGAAATAGAGTATATAGCCTGTCATGTAGCAAGGTTTGTGTCGATTCTAATTTGAATGGACAAAATTTTCCATTTTTTCGGGCCGGAATCCAAGCTGAATTTCGTAGATGTTTGGTAGTTGTTCAAAAAATCCGGTACAAAATTCGGTACCAAATTCTGGCCCGGATCTTTTACGTAGGGTATCACGGTATTGGTTTCTTGTAGTTCGTTGAGGGAGAGATAATAATTCTTCTTCTGTGTCGCTGCTTTCTTCGCTTGCTTTGTAGGGTTTGTACGCATAAAATTCATTTCTTACTCCCGGTTTTTTCCTGGTTTTTTCCTGTTTTTTTTTCGCTTCGGTTTTTCTGTTTCTTTTTCTAAGTCGGCTCCTGAGATGGACATAACCTCGTACAACTTTCAGGCTATTTTAGGCTGAAAATTGTCAGCCTAAGTCATCTCTAAGTCGTCTTTTATTTTTGCTCATTTTAAGTTGGCAATAGCCGCCATCATTGTTTATTATTCCAGTTCATATTATTACACGTAAAGATTTATATTTTTTTATTTTGATAATTAAATAAAATAACTTCTATTCTCTATTATATTGTTTATCTTTTTAGTGATTATCATATTTTATGTCTTTTTTCACGCTATGTTTGAATTTACAAAATTTTGATTTTACACTGCTTGTCGTAATTTGTTGTTTTTGACTGTTTTTAATTTTACAGCGCTACTTTTTGACCAGATCATCTTTTTGTTGTTTGTTTTTACCGTGATGGTCATAGAGCTGCTGCCCGTTTTTTACGCTATGTTTGAAATTAACAATGTTTAAATTCAAACTGCTCGTTCGAATTTGTCGTTTTTGATAACGCTTATTTTTACAGTGCTTGTTTGGGATTCTCCCATGTTATGTTTCTTTGCTTCCGTTCTGTTATTTTGTCTAAAAATGCACTAATGCGCATTAAAAACGATAAAACATTTTCGATATTTTCTTGCATGACGGTTTTGTATTATGTTGCGGTTTTTCATTGTTAATTTTCTTGTTAGTTTTCGTTATTTTTGATTTATCATAAAAAGAAAAGAACCGAGAAACCTTCGAATCTTAAGAATTCGAATTTTTCTTGGTTTTTATTTATTTTTGTTATTGATTTTATGGTTTTTGTTTTAGATTGTGAGATTTCAGTCTTTTGTTTTTAATTTTTTAGTTTTATATTGTTTTTGATTGGTTGGATTTCGAATAAATTGTAATTTCGTTTTTTATTTCCAGTTTTTTCTTTCATCTGCGATTTCCCAATTTTTGCTTTTTCGTATTTAAATTTTGTTTTTTGTTGTTGTTGTTAATTCTTTAGTTTGATTTTGTTTTCCAATTCCTGGATTTTGGTTTTTCATTCAGTTTTTTTAGGTTTTTGTTACGCAACGTTTCAGGGTTCTGAGAATTTTAAAAATAATAAGATTTTTAATTTAGTTCGAAGGTTCATGGACGAGACCTATATTTCGAAAAAAAGATAACAATGTTTTGATGCAAAAGAAATACAATGTTGTTCCCTATTTTACAGTTTTTGACTTCATTTGTTCATACAATCGTTTAAAGAAATAGTGCTAATTGAAAAAAGAAACGTCGTTTTTGAATAAAAGACCCGAAAAAGAAAACTGACCCTCACAATCAAAACAAAGTTTTAGGTTGGATCAGGCGTATGACACGAAGCTGAAACTGCATTCGATCTGACAGTTCCTTAATTTACCGTCTTGGTGGCGCTACTAGCGCTTTCGTACTCGAACCTAACCTCAAAATGTCAGTAGGAGGGAAAAACAATCAGATTTATTTTGAAATTATTAATCAATGAAAAATGCAGCGTACAAATGTTTAAAATAAATTATATTATTTTTATAATAAATATTTCGTTACATTATATATTATTTTCATTCTCAAAGTTCATGAATATGTGGTTGTCCGGAAAAATACTTTTTTTAAAACAAATTTCATAAAATCGGAGTTTATAATTGTTTTGTTCGTAGGAGTACTTGCAAAATGTTAACTTTTTGAAATAATTTTCAACTTTTTTAGATTTAATTTTAGACTTAATCTTACAATCACAATAAAATAATGAAAATATGAGAATTTCCACTAAGTACTGGCAAAATTCACCATCTTTTTTTCCAACTGATTTTCTTTACTCGTACTTTGTTTTACATTTCGACAGAACTCTCGCATCTTCATTTGTAAAAATTAGTAAACAATGTAAGGAACTACTTCTTCTTTATGCTCAGAGCAAGGGAATGACCCATGAACTAAACCACCAGCTTGTTCAACCAAAATTATTGCTAATGAACAAACATTAAAATTAATACGACAAAAAAACAAACAAATCAATAACAACTTAATTTGACATAAAATGTAATATATCATTTAGTTATCAATAAACATTAACCTTTCATGATGATCTTGGCTAATTCGATTCCCGGTACATTTCCCGTTGATGCAAAAACGGCTATTAGTTGCGAATATGTATCATACAAAGGTTGAAAGTAAACAACAAGAATGTGATCAGCTCTCAAATCCTCGACTGGCGGCACTTCATTAGTTGGACATTTTTAATCGTTCGTTTCGAACGTACCTTATTGATTTCTGCTTTGAAAGATTTGAAAAACTGTTTAAAAAGAGAAAAATTACCGTTTTATAGTCCTGACGCTTGGTAAAGGAAGAATATTATGATCCCTGTTGAATCGATATGCTTTTGGAGATCGCATGTGCATCAAAATGCACAGTAGTAACCAGTCCTCTGAGTATCTCATGCTCTTTTTGTTTTCGTACTTGGATGCTTTGAAGATTTGTCGAACACATTCTTTTTCATTATCGCTCATTTTTGAATCCGATAATATTCGTTCCACGTCAGTATTCGAAATTTCTCTCATCTTTTGTTAATTTAGTAATAACTCATTTTTTAAAAACTTAATCTGTAATTCCAAGCGTTTTTTTGACCTACTGACCGTCGAAAATTTTTGTTTGATCACTGACAAATTGAATTTATTCCAACGCAAACGTTTAACATTCTTTCCTTGTTCTTGAATCCGTTTCAATTTTCCTGCGACCATTTTTCACACGTTACGACAATTTTGACATGTATTGCCCGTTGGTAACAATAAAGCACATTTATTATGCCTAAGTGAACCGGCGCTGTCTTTCGGAGCAACTAAACAATCAACATTTAAATCCGTCTGATACCCAGTGCAAACGTTGTAGCTGTTTAACAAGTGTAAAATGTTTTGTAAAGTATTCATGTCCTTCAGGTACTCGTCTTCTATGCCAATCGATTGAAGGTTGACCCTTTTTCCCATCATGTTGATAACAATTTTGAGATCCGATGTGACGATCATTTCCTCAACTGACACAAGCCTCATATGTCCTTCTACATTACGAACACGAGATCTCGAAAAGCAAACAAATTAAGATCCATCGGAATCTTTGTCTTCAAATTTCAGCCACGCAAGTGGGATGTGGAGATTTTTTATTTCATTTTGAAGCATGTTAAAAGTAAAATCTGTGCTTCTAGTGCTGTCACTCGGCGTCACAGGATCAGCCGATACATTTAATGAAGACATCTCAACGTCGCTGTGAATCTCGGAAGTTTGTAATACCTGTTCCGTAATATCAGCTGCCAGCTCCTCGTAACATTTAGCTTGCCTGTCTTTGTTATCAACAATTTTAGAATCTTCTGTTGTGGAATCATGTTCAGTTTTGACAACATCCTTCTCTTCTAATATTCAATACAAGACGAACAAAAATAAGAAGCATAAATGAATTAATATACACGAAAAAACTGACGTAAGTATTTCAATTTATATTCAAAATTGTTCATATAAACATTTCATTGATAAACATACTAAGAAATTCGTCTTTTGAAGTCAAATAACAAAAGTTTTAAAATGTACCATTACTTTCAGTTTTTTAAAAATAACTTACTGTTTGTATCACCGTTCCATCAGGAGCTAACAATTGTTTCTCTGTTAAAATATCGGTGGCGTCGAAGTGTAAATCACAGATAAATTTTTTATCATCCAAATCATAACATGGCAAAATTTTTTTCCACTCAGGAATATCACTGGATTTAACTTTGAAGAAATGTCTTTTTTCATCCCTTTTTTTCCGGCTACGTGCCTCACAATTCCAAATCATACACGAAGGCATGACGTCTACATTTAATTTAACAACAATTCACTTATAAATACAAAAACTCGCAAAGTCGTTTTGTCAACAAGTGCTTGTTTTTAATATTTTGAACTGACTAAAAAAGTGAGGTTATGGTTATGCACGAAAGGACTTGCAGCGCCACCTAGCGATAGTAGAGTACGCGACCACTCTATAACGTCTCGTGTCATAGGCCTGGGTTGGATGCAACCTCTATTTGAATTTGAAAATGTTACTTTTTTATTGCGGAAAAACAACACAAGAAAACAAGAAAGTGGTCCAGGAATGGCTTAACCTGCTGGATGGCACTTGAAACCGACTAAAAAACTCTTATTCACTTAATTTATAGCGAAATTGTGACACGGCAAGACGGAGACGAGCGGTTGTTGACAACTTTAAATTTGAAATATGGCAGACGGTTAGAATCCTAAGAATTGACTTAAGACTTGGCGCGTTCTCAAAGTTTGAAAATGACAGGTGATTCGAATTGTACGCGAAGACTCACCCTATCGTTGGCTTTCATTTTGCAACTACCTAATTCGGTAGATCTTTTGGCAAATAAAGAGAGGAATTTCAAATCCTATTCAGGAAATGTCTTTTCCTGAAAAATAGCTGCTGTGGAGTAAGAAATGCCTTGTTCCTTGTTGGAATCTGGACTTGCAAAATATCTGCCGATTTACTTTTCAGGAAAGAGGACTTTCATAAATAAGAAAAGACCAAGCCTGATTTTCACCCGAAAATTCGCGGAATTTATAGTGATAATTGTTTAAACTAATTGCGAGAAAAACCGTTGGCTACGTAGCAGATAAATGCCATTTTTCCACTCTAATTGCGAGAAAGACATGCGCCACCTAGCAGAGAGTCAATTTTCTAACCTCAAAATCTATTTTTAGACATAACCTCTAAATTTGTTCAACTTGTTTTGCTATCATCTCCGCTTTTTACATCTCGAAATGTTGAAAATAACTTACAAAAATGTTATAAAGAATTTTATAAACAATTTGTATTGTTCAAACAATTGTACTCATTAATCAACAAACAATTATGCAACCCAAAAGATCAAATACGGGCGTTGTCGTCGCTATCTTTGTTTACAGCTGTTTGACAGTTTGAGGTTATGTACGGTCGTTGTCAGTCGCGAGGAAAGTCATGTTAGGTTGTTGTTCCAGTTTGTTTACATGTTTCTGAGGTAAGTATGCTGTGTTTGTGTAATAATGTATGTGTGAATAGATGTTTGTGTTGTTTGTTTATTTACTGCTGTTTGTTCTTTTTATTTATTAGTATTCTTAGTCTCAGCTGGACAACAACAAGGAGCAACGAGGACAATGCCAGCATATTATAAGTATAGTTGTGTTGACGAAAGTCAACACAATGTCAATAAAGTTTATGCAAAATTATCGTTGACATATATAATTTTATTTATAATAGGACGATGATATGAGAAATATGAAGTATACGGTCGCGTGTCTGCAACGATATTTTTGACAAAAGTTAAATCAATGATTGTACTTCTGAGTGTCGTTGACTTGTCAATGTCAGATATACATTCAAACCCGAAAGTATTTTTTATAAAAGTTACAAAAGTTGAATTAGTTTTGATGTTAATAATGAAATCTCCACACAAAAACACTGGAAGGGAAGGCGATGGTGTGTGCGATAATGTTGATTGACCATTTTCCGTAATACGCGGATAATATTTTTTGCAAAAACGTTTCGATAGATCGATCACAATAATACAAGCGAACAGCATCTGGTAGGTGTTCCTTACACCACTTCTCATTTCCACCACCACCATATCCATTTCCAATTTTTGTAAGAATAGTGGAAAATCGTTCATCAGCTTGTCTTACAACACGAACTGATGGAAAGTAGTTTAAACCTTGCCACAATATTGGTCCTCGTAACTTATCTCGCGGGACGTTGAAGCAAGAAGTAGCTTTAGTCGGAGGTAATTGTCTGAAATCTCCACAAAGAATAATATCCAATCCTTCAAACGATTGCAAGATTTCTGTTGACATGTTTGTGATACGAGATGTCGACAGACGAAATGCTGAATGGACTGTAGTACTACCGAGAGGAACTGCTGCTTTGCCTACAATAATAAATGTACCACAAAAATAAAATGCATATTCGATTTAATTGTTCATTTATCATATCGTATGTACCTGTACTCGCGCAAGCAATGTAAGCATTCCGTAACGGGTTGTTCGACTGTGTGAACCGATTGTACATATCCATTATTAACTTCAAGACATACGTTTTCCCTGATCCTGCCGGACCCGTAAAAACACTTGTAAAGGTAGTTGAAAATCAGTATTATAAGGATGCAAATAATAAATTATTTCCAAAATGAATTCGCGTTGTTCGAAGTTTGTGCTTGACATCATGTGACAATACACTTCTTTGCTCATAACCCCTTCTCTTCTCTTCACTAAAGAAATTCCTTGAAACGTATCAATTTGGTGGATATCGTCGTTGTTTTCCATACCATGTTGTCCTAACAATCTTTCTACAAAAACTGTTTTTGATTCAATGACTTCATCAATGTTGTTTTCGTCTAAAATCATCATTGCTTCTAGCTCCTTTATAATCTTTTCAACGTTTAAATTCTTTTCATATAATTTGCGACGTTCCATGATTGTATCTTGATTCTCTTCGAATAATTGGAGAAACTTATTACAGTCAAGAATATCTGACAGTTCATTGCGAAATGGATAGTACAAAAGTACCATTCCACGTTTATAATTGATGGTGTCTTCAATGTCATAATGACGATAACGAATTATGCGACTATTCAGCCGTTTACGATAGTGAGTAATTGGCGTGCCAGGTGACGAAACTAGGAATGTAGTATTCTGATTGTGATTATCTTCATTTTCGTCATCTTCACTATTTTCGTTTTTTTCTTTATTAAAATTAGTAGAAACTGCATACCATGATGCAAATTCAGCTAGATAGACTGATTCCAATTTTTGAGGTCTTTCTTCATACCGTTGAATAATATTCTTGGTCCATACATCTGTGCTATCGGGACCAACTCCTTTTTTATCCATTTGCACACGACGTTTGCGACACAATTGCCGTTCAGATAGCCATATTGTAGGGATGTATACGATTTCTCTACTACTTTGACTCATCGGTTGGCGCAATAAAAACCAGGCTGCTTCCTGAGCTGACATCTCCACGGCGTTGAGCATTTTAATACTCAAAGATTTTAATTGCCTAGTGTAATCACGATCAGGATTTACTTGTATCATTTTGTAGAATTTGTTTATGAAGATTTTCCATTTCTCGAGCTGACTTGTTTACATATTCTACCACATACGCTACGCAACTGTAGTCATCTAATACGAATTCAATATCTTTATTAGCGTTCAATTCGCCAGAAATGTATGGATTAAATGTATTCGTCATGATTTCGTCAAAATTTCTTTTAAAAGTACGTTCTTTTAAAAATACGGAGACCAACTATTTCATAGTTGGTCTCCGTATTGTTGATCGTATAATATCTAAATAACTTTCAGCACACAAACGATGCTCTATCCAAAACTCTTCGAGACTTGAATATTTCTTCACCTCTATACAGGCACGTAATTCTCTGGCTCGTGTTTGCAATTTGGTTCGGCGTCCATCATTTTTCGCGAGAGGTATTAAAACGCGTGTACTGAGCATCGGCCAATATGAAATGCCAAATCTGCAAGATGCTTCACCTCTTTTAGTACACGTAAAAGTTTGTTTATGGACTTGATTAGAATATGAAGCATCTGTAGGTGAATCTTTTCTCAATACTGAACTTAATTTCTCGATAAATGCTATTGTTTCAGGCATATCTTCAGACACAGGTTCCTTTGGAGCTCCGTGCAACCACAAAAGGATATGCGATGCGCATTTCTACGGTTTTGGAATTCAATTCGAAGAAAAAAATCTTTCACATAATATGGAAAAAACGGATTGTAGGGTCGTTACGCTTTCAATAATTTCATCATTTCTTCAATGAGTTTATGAAAATATACTCAGCATGTCACTGGATTATCACTAATTAATGAACACTTTTGAGCATAATCCAAATCTTCTGCAACTTTTCCAGGATAGTTTTTGCTTAACTGCTTATCCCAATGAGATTCGTTGGGACTCACTGTCAGAAATATTGTTGGCTTTCCATTTTGTCGAATCATGGCATTCAAATCGCGTCGGCGTTGCCCCCAATATTGTATTGAATTCGGTACGGTTTTCATGTAAACATTCTTCTGAGAAATTTTTATCTTCTAACATTCGTCGAGTAACGTTCTGAGTGACAGACAAATGGCGAAATGTATTATAAATGCCGTCGACCATTCGCAAACGTAATATCTTTATAGCAACATACAAAATTTTCATAGGAGTAGCCTCACGTCTATCACTTCTTCTTATTTCACTAGACGCTATCATGTACGGAGTTACAGAGACTTTAGGGTTGAATACTCGTGGTTCGCCGTAATAAATTGACTGGAAAGACATCTCTTCAGCATGTTGATCATAAATAATAATCAACGGGTTTGATCGACATCCTGGCGCAATATACAAACTGTTGTCTTCATTCCATATCATGCTTTTATGTTTAGCCTCGAAAATTTCAGATAAGGGCGTATGGTCAATAGAAATTTTTTCTATCCCATCTGAACAGTCTTCTTTCTCAATCTTCTTTACAATCAAAGTGGGGGAATCCAATCTCTTCATATCAACTTTTATATCATACAAACGATACAACGTTGAATTCAGAAGAACAGTTAACCATTTCTTGATTGTCTTCTTACATACATATCTACTCAAGTAAACCGATTTGTGTGCAAGGTTGCGTTGGATATTTATGTTAATGCAATAATCTTCGTCCAATTGTCTTAACAAGCGTTTTACCATTTCGTCTACGTCAACGGGGATATTGATAACCTGACCGATGATTCCATAACAAAGATTGTATCGCAAGCGACGAATTTGCATGAATGGTAAACGCGGCGAAATTAATCGTTCACTAATTGGATCCAAGGGTGGCAAGCTAGGTAGGACTTCAGGATATGAAAAACCATTTACTTTCGCCATTCCGGGAACATTTTCTTTCTTTAAAGATGATTTACAGGTATCGCAAACTAATGCATATCCATCATTCGGAATTGGTATCTTTTCTTGAAGGTTCAATTAACCATTCAATTTCATTCAATTAACATTTGTTTCTCTGGGTTTTTAATGTTGTTTAATCATTTTTAGACCACAGCCTATCACAGACAGAACATGGATGACCAAATTCATTATCGCGAAAGTATCTCTTGAATCTGATAATTGATGTTGCCCAACGAACACACCACTGATTTTTTGTTACAACTTCTTCTGAATACATATTTGCTGACTGCTGAGATTGAACATGAATTGCGTTCTTTGCTGCAACTTTTTTTCTACGTATACGCAATTTTTCAGCGTTTGTTTTATCTTTAGTATTCCTCTTGATATCCTGCACAGTATTTGTTTCAGAGTTTGCATTCCTTTTACGTTGACGCCATTTGCGAGTTCTCTGAGCCCCGGTTTTTGGTGCTGATTTTTTCACAATTACATATTTCCGACGATCGCGAACTCTTTTAACCAATGTTTTTGCTTTTTGCGGACCATTTTTCAGTTTTTCGATTTTTTTACGTCGTCTATAGGCACGCATTTTTTCACCATTTGATTCATATTTCTTCTTCCGTTTTCGTATTCCACACGGCACATCTGCACACGCCTGTATGCAATAAACATTGCTAATTAGATTTTTCTCAGACAACCACACTGTTTAAAATGAGTTAAAAATGAATTGAGGCGCCTAGTTGCAAAACCGGCTAAGTACAAAAAAATATATTTTTGCGATATTAGACCAGTTTGAATTTTACACAATTTTCTAGCATTCTAAAACGTTTGAAACCCGAAGTTAGTTTTGATTTACATTTGATACAACAAAGACTTAATTACGATTTCGTTTTCAACTCATTTTGAACATTCCCGCTGCCTGGGTCTTAACACAACAATTAATTTTATAATAAATACATTTTCAGAAAGTACACAATTGTGAACACTACATACAATTCCATTTTCATGTAAATTGTTGTCAACCATTATTATATCACTTCGATTATCTGCGAAGAAACAGTCTTCAGACATTTTAGATTGTATTTCATCCATCGAATCGCTCTTACATCCTGTCACTGCATTAATTTTTCCTTCACACCGTTATTATCATGTTATACTATCATCACTGTCCTTTCAGAAAATATCTGAAAATCAAGTAATTTTTTTTTTATCGCAATTACGCTGCAGCCTAGTTGGCCTGGTAGCGGGGCACCCCTACCACATATGTGTAGGGGTTTATAGCCCATTTCTTTTCCCTCATTTGCGTCCCCGAAGAGAGGCCCCTGGCGTGGATTGCAAGTCTGCGGGGTGCCAATCTTCATGCCGGTAAGGCCGACATTCCCTGTGCCCCCAGTTGCACATCGGATCAGCTGTCTAGCTTTCCCAGAGGAACCCTTAACCATGGTTTGCTAGGCCATGAGGTAATCCTGCTCTAACCAGTAAGGCTGGCATTCCCTACACCACGAAGGTGTATCGGGTCAGCTAGTTCTTTCCTATAATTTCCTGCCCTGTTCCTCCCGGCCCTAACCTGCTCCGCATTTGCCCAAGGTCCCTAGCGGATCCTTGTGGAGTAGGGAAACAACCAGAAAAGTCCGCTGAAGGCAACTTTCCGGGAAAAAACCCACCCCAGAGCGATCGGGGCTAGCGACAAGTTCTTTTCCCGTCGAAAAAACCCAGAATAGAATCTGAATATTTTCGCCAGGAATCGAACCCACGGCCCCTAAGTAGTGTTGTTTCTGGAGCTAGCGCGCTAACCACTGAATCAACACGGCTCTGAAAATCAAGTAATTTTTTCATTTAAATTCTACAGTACCATAACACTACATATTTCACAAATTTTTCTATTAAAATTTATAAAAAAAGGATACTGAATAGTTAATTTATTACAGCCACATTAATCTTTGGGCTAAGTATTCAAATAATTCCGTTATTATAAATTATTTTACCTGGCATTAAGACAAGTACAACGTAGAACCATTCGTTTCACAATTTTTTTAAACCGATAACATCGACCTAAAAAATTATGATTTCTTATATTTTTTACATACTTATTTATGAATGACAAACTATATTGTAAACAAATAAATTTTCGTGTTTTTCTTTCACTCTAACCTGCACTGTTCTAGAGCAGTTTACCACTAATTGTGGCTGAAATGACACACTTATCATTCAAAATTTGAACCCACTTACATCGTCATTATTATTTCATGAACTTCAATATTTTATTTCAACCTTCTAACCAGTGTAGCAATATATATATATATACAATAATATCCATCCTTTCAAATATTTTCAAGTTCGTTTGCTTCCTTGATGGTTTCATTCACCTTGAAAATACCGAAGCCGCATTTAGAGACAATGATAATTTTTAAACAAAACATTATCAAACATTTACTTACAAAATTACTCACATCATTGTTGAATTTACGTATTTCTATAATATCGAATAAGTTCACATACAATTTTTTCGTTTATTGTCAAACATCCTATCCACACGTCACTTTTGTTTATTTACAATATCTTTCACTTAACCTCTTGAGATTCAAATTTATTCGATAGAATGTTATTGTCTATGACAGACATATAACCTTCACAGTTCACGCATGACATTTTCGACTATACAATAGTGCAAAATTAACGGTAACACGGTCATAAAATGAAAAGACAACATGAAATTGTTGATTCAGATGAAGAACATATCTCGTCAAATAAAAGAGGGAAAAAACATATCAACTCCGCATCTTCACCAAAACCTAGCACGTCATCAAACGTTACATGTGAATTTGACAAGATTGCAGACCTAAAACTAAACACAACGAAGTACGTTTTATCCTCTTACAATATTGACTTTATCCAAGAATACGCACATAGAAAAAATCAAGTGATTACGCACACAGGTCTGTGGACGTGACAACGTCTTATAAATCGTTAGATACACCCGCCATCTGAATAATGGCGACACTTTTTGACAGGTTAAATCTATTGTTAAAATTAAACAAAGTAAATATTTATTAATGCGATTTGATTTCTTAAAGTGTGTAGAAAACAATTGTGGTATTGCAGAAGTTGATAAAGCGGTGTTGCAGAACAATTGATAAAGTTATAAACAAGTATAAAAAGATAAATTTAGCGTTAAAATTTTCATGCGTGTTTTTTTAATATTCAGAGAAAACACATACTAAAATCACACAACTGACTCGTGCAAACGGCATGTTCAAATTGAATTTTCTTACAGTTTGATCATTAAATATTTTCCATATAAGTTCTTACATCTAGTAGCATTATTTGTATTAATAAATTAACTTGTAAAACATCTATGGGTCCCACAAAATCTTCTGCGTGTTCTTGAGTTTTATAATAATAGTAATGAAAATGTTTTTCAGATACATTATTAAAGAAAGGGAAATCCCCTATTAAAAAATATCTCTCCGGACAAGTTGTTAGCTTCGATTTGATAGATGATTCCGAAACGATTCGATGCGTAGCATTCAATAACAGTGTTACCAAATTTTTTTAACAAAATAGAGGTACACATGAATTACTAATCTTTCACTCACAACGCATCATTCAACAAGTTCCCATTTCAAATTATAAAATCACGTTCCACAGTTTATACTTTCAAGAACATAAGAATCCACTTGAAATTTCCATTCTTAATAATATGTTTTAATTTCTTTTCGAATTACGCTTTTAGTTATCCCAAGTTTATAAAATATCTGAAAGAATTATACGAGCGAAAAATCCAACTTATAATAGCTTAAGACATGAGTTCGAAATAGTACTTACCACCGATACAACAATCACATTGATAGAGGACGAAGATGAAATTATTCCTAAATTAGAATTTCAGTACAAAAAAATCAAAGACATTGGTAAACAAAAATCCAGAAATTGTTTAGGTATGCGTTGCATTAAACTAATACTTCAACTAACAGTACTTCACAAACAATATTGTGTATTCACTATTTTTATTCAACACTCAATATTGAAACTTTCATATCACTTCCCAGATTTATTAGTAGCAGTATCAACCGTAGGAAATACTGAACAAATTTATTCACCAACCCAAGAAAATAATTCACTGAAACAAATTATCACAGTAGTTGATGACAGCAAATATCAAGTACACTAAACTATAACTTTTTTTACGTTCGTAAACATTGTTTCTAATTTTAGAATCTCTTTCAATTTTGCTCTTACAAGATTCAATTCGTTCTGTGGAATGACAGGATATCAGAACTCTCGATTGCTGAAGGTTATGTAATCAGTTTGTACCAGGCCCAAATAAAAGAGTTCAGAAATGAAAAACAATTAAACCTAGTACAAACTTCAGGAATAACAATGAATCCAAACACTGAAGAGGCCAAGAAGTAATCAATCACTATGCAATAACACTGTCACTGTCAACACACTGTGTAACACTAACAATTTACAGTAAAAAGTTACACTCAAAATTTTAAACTTTTCAGATTACGTAAGTGGTACAAAAAAATCGGAAAAGGCATTTCATTCGAGGATATAAATTGTAGAAATAGCAATCAATAAATGTTTATCCAAAATTAATTTCAAATAAAGTTTTTGCTTCGCAACTATTAAAAATGTAGCTTACACCGGACTTTGTCACGCTCAAAATCCTACGCAACCAGGTTGCAAGGCCGCAGTTTTTTATTTATATTTTCATTCGCGTACTCTGCGAAGCACGGTAAAATAAGACATAGTAGACTTGACTACCTGTAAAAAAATCAATCATGTAAAAAGTTGTATGTTTCAATTTATAAATTTTACTATGAACTTTGCTTTAATTTTTACGGTTGCGAAGGTGCTTAACGAGACATTATAAAATTTTCCAGCTCTGAGTACACAAGGTTTTCGACATCTCATTAGTACAAAGATCAAGTCTTTTTTAAATCTGCACCCAGAACCTTGCGATGGGACTTTATGCCACATAGAACTATAAGCTTGAAAGCTAATTTTACCGCTTTGAGTTATGATTGCAGTGCATACGTATGTAAGAAGAAATATCTGTGTTAGACCAGCTACAATTATCATAAAGTTCACAATAACAGTTCCAATAAGCGGCTCCGTCTATAGAATGCGAAAAATATTTTTATACTCATACGTCTTAGGCCGCTAAAAGAATCGGGACAATAGCTAACTTCATATTCGCTAACTGCCGGCTGATAGATAGATAGAACATTTTCGCGTCCGCGAAGGAAGTCTTCGCGTTCCTAGGCCGCGAAGAGTTGCGATAGAGACTCTTAGCGCGTGACTTGAGACAAAAAACATTATAAGCGACGTGTACGACAAAGAAAAGCTATTCGCGCGGCAGACGAATAGAAGCTGTACTTTTGTACATGTTGCTTAATATACTATTAAATTGCTACAGTCGCCATCACTCATATTGACTAGAACTTGCGAATACAAAAAGCTGTTACAAGATGTAACTTTTTATTTTCTATTCTTAATTTTGTACTTTTTTCTTATTTAAATTTACATTGCAAACTAATCGCAAACTATTTGGATATTGAACTATGGAACGATACATATTGTCAAGAATTGGCTCTTGAATTTGCCACTCACGTCGCGAAAAGGTACTGATCGGCGCGCGCAATGACAAGTGCACGAATAGTTTTCGGCGCCACCGCAACAATGATGGTACCGGTGCCATCTTCTTCGCTAAGATCGCCAACGACAAGTTTCGCGTTAGCAGGCTACAAATGAGCACTAAGTTGCAAGTTGCAGTACCAACGTCATTGGACTGCATCGAAGTCCGTCGTGCCTCAAATAGAGACGACAAACATCGGCCTGAAATCATGTCTATCAATGGCAGGTTTCTTTCTACTTTCGTTGCGAGTATCCTTGCAGGAATGTGCAAGCATCCTTGTACACACAAATTTACCCCTAGATCGACGTGGAGTTCCTGACCAGCAGAGGTGGATTCATCGGTCTTATCTGTAGCGCCGTCCGAATCACCGAGGACCGAATCTGATTTGTCGCGAGTCATTATTATCGGCATTTTCAAAGAATTCAGTCGACAGGCTCGAGAATTCAGTACAATCCCTGACAGTCTTTGAACGAGCCGGATTGGTAACGCGAAAGCCCGCGCAGAAAAAAAAGTATGGGCCATACTATTAGCCATACTATTGATTGATATGGCTCGTGGCCAAATCCCATACGTTGCCATACCAATCGATTTGTCAAAGTATGGGCCATACTATTGCACATACCATGGACCATACTATTGCCCATAATATGGGCCATACTATTGCACATACCATGGACCATACTATTGCCCATAATATGGGCCATACTATTGCACATACCATGGACCATACTATTGCCCATAATATGGGCCATACTATTGACCACATTATTGCCCATATTATTGCTCATATTATTGCCCATACTTTGGGCCATACTCTAAATATATCGATTGTTCCTTCCCGAAAAATTAAAATTTTGAGAGGTTTGCGCCGTCTCAGACCTTGCGTGGAGGCTCGCATTGTCGAAAAATCCCGTCAACCAATTTTGGAGAGGCTTGCGCCGTCTCAAGACGCTTTAGAGGCTTGCACCGTCTAAAGGTCCTACGATCTAACCAACCAGCAACACATAACACCAAATATGTAATAAATCAATAAGTTTATTTCGATTGAAAATTCATTGCCCGTGACAAAACTTTGAAAAAAAAACTCTTTGAATTGTGCACGTAAGTTTTAACATGAAAATGAAAACACAAAAACCGTCAATCAAAACCTCGAAATTGATCTCACTTAATCCTTGATAACGAACATTTTCGAAGGAACTTTAATGCACGTCTCCATTTTCGTTACATTTGGTTAAGACTGAAAATTTTTTGAAGTTATGAAACATTTGGTTATAACAAATGACAGTTGTTTATCGTTGCTAGGGAAAAATTTTTCAGTCTTAACCAAATGTACGAAGACTGAGACGTGCATTAAAGTTCCTTCAAAAATGTTCGTTATCAAGGATTAATCGCGATGTTTAAATAAAGATTTACATCTGTGTAAATTTAATTGTAAAAATGAATTTTATATCCGGTTGAAGTTTGTTTATTGAAAAGTGTCAAGATTCGACGCACAATTTTGAGGTTTTATTACATTTTTATTATTTATTTATCATTTATTTTTTATTTTATTTTTATTTATTACATTTTTGGTGTTGTGTGTTGCTTGATGCAAGTTGGTTAGATCGTAGGACCTTTAGACGGTGCAAGCCTCTAAAGCGTCTGAAGCGTTGACGGGATTTTTCGACAATGGGAGCCTCCACACAAGGTCTGAGACGGCGCAAACCTCTCAAAATTTTATTTTTTGGGAAGGTACAATCGATATATTTAGAGTATGGCCCAAAGTATGGGCAATAATATGAGCAATAATATGGGCAATAATGTGGGCAATAGTAATGGTCCATGGTATGTGCAATAGTATGGCCCATACTATAGCCCATATTATGTCTCGAAATATCAAGGTATGGCCCATACTATTGCCCATACTGTGACCCATAATATCATAGTATGGGGCATAGTATGGCCCATACTTTGACAAATCGATTGGTATGGCAACGTATGGGATTTGGCCACGAGCCATATCAATCAATAGTATGGCTAATAGTATGGCCTATACTTTTTTTCTGCGTGGGAGTGAGTTGAAATTTGAACAAAAATTTAGAATCAGCACAATTTTGAGGTTAATTCAAAAAGTGTAAAAAAAAATTTAAAAAGTCCAGACAATATTCACAGAAATTAAAGTCAGTTACAAAAATTCAATTTCAACGGTTTTTGATTTGAAATTTGGCCAAAACGTAAACAATCAATTATCGTGTTGACACTTTTCGCCTCGACTTTCACAAAGTGCAATAACAAAATAAAACAAAACAGTTCGAGAGAAGTGAAATATTGTAGACAAACCATACACTAAGCTCATTTCGAATAAAACTTGCAAACAAAATTCAAATTAAATTCAAATTTGTTTCCGAATTAAATGGTACTAACTTCAAATTCAAGACACATAGCAATTGCAGCTTGGGCTAGAGAAGAAGCTAGATGGACAAAAACCCCACAGGTTCGTGAAGATTACGATGCTTTCATGGTTGCGTATGCTGAGCTGGGACACATGACAGAAATTCCACATCATGAACAAGGAGCAGATAAACATGTATATCTTCAACATCACGCCGTGGTGAGATCTGACAGCCTTATGACGAAATTGAGGGTTGTGTTTAACGCTTTAAGCAAAACTCGAAGAGGTGTTACATCAAATGACATTTCGTGCATTGGACCAAAGATGCAAAATGAAACAGCCAATGTGATCAACAATTGGCGCATACTAGTCTATGCCTACAAGGCTGATATTCCAAAGATGTACAAGCAAATTTATATAGAATCAAGTTTTGAAAGCTGCAATGCATTGTTTGGAATGAAAAAGGTGAGCCCGGACCTAAGTTTTATAAGCTGAATACGGCGACATATGGAACACAACCTGCACAGTTCTTAGCGAACCGAGTGATCAAAGTTGTTATCGAGGATCATGCCTCTGGGTATCCTCTGGCGGTGGGACCTCTCGACAAAGTACTTATGTCGATGATACAATTTTTGGCGCTGACACCAAACCACAGGCAAGAGACATACGAGAACAAGTTGTGACTGTACTCAAGAGAGGATGTTTAGAACTACGCAAATGGTCGTCCAACTGCAAAGATCTTTTACCAGCCGTCACAGAAGGCCAGGATAAGTTTTATATAGAGCCAGATGCTAATTCATCCTTAGAGGTCTTGGGCATGGTGTGGTGTCCATCCTTGGATGAATACTTATTCAAGGTGACAAAAATATACAACAAAGTAATCGCAAAAAGAACCACATTATCAAATATAGCCAAAGTGTTTGACCCTATTGGTTGGCTCTCTCCATTCTTCATACGTGCGAAAGTTCTAATGCGATCGCTTTGGCTTGTCAATGTAGGATGGGATGATATCAATTTGCCTGAACAAACTATCACATAATGGCTCGAACTTTGTGAAGAAATACAGCAACTTGTCAAACTTACGATTCAATGGTTCATAGGTTCAGGTCCTCTACCGGCTGCCGTCAAACTGGTAGGATTTTTAGATGCGTCCAAACAAGCTTACTCAGCAGCAGTGTTCATTGAATTTGACTATCAGAATGGCGAAAATAAGTCTCACTTGTTTAGAGCAAGAATGAAAGTAGCTACAGTAAAAACGCAATCAATTCCAAGGTTAGACCTGCGTGCCACTGTTGAGCTCACTTAACTCATAACTACAGTAAAAGACGATTAGCTGGGACGAGTGGATGAAGTTCGTAGCTATACAGATTCGCAAATCGTGCTAGATTGGTTCGCCAGACATGCAACTAGCTGGCATACGTTTGTGGCAAACCTAGCGTCTTTGGTTCAAACAATGCTGCTAGAGGTCAAATGGAATCACGTTTCAACCAAGAAAAATCCAGCTGACTTGAATACTCGAGGACTGAAAGTGGATGACTTGGTAGTTGGTGCAATCAGGCTTATGGTGGAATGGTCCAAGTCTGGCAGAGCTGCCTCAATGTACTCTAACAGAGGATGAAGAAAAAGAAAAACAAAAAAAAGTGAAAAAAGGAAGCTTGTCATTTAGTAATCAATCTCCAATTGTACCGCAACTCGATCAGTATTTAAATCATCATTCATCCTGGGATAGACTTACCAGGATGTTAGTTAGCCTTCGGTTTAAGTACTTGAGTATTCTCAAGGAACGAACAGAGAATCGAACACCCAGAGGATCACGTCATGAGTTGTAGGCAAAGCACCAGTTTCGCTTTCAGCTGCAAACATATCGAGTACCATGACACGCTTATGTTATTACACGAGAGCAAGTAATTCAGGCACAAAATCATATATATAAAAAGCTACAATAACATGGCTTCAAACCAGAAATGAACAGGTTAAAACGCTACTTGTCTGTATCAAAAGGATCACCACTTTATTAGCTAGTGCCATTTTTGGATGTCTATGGAGTGATGAGACAACGTGGAGAATTGATGAACTCAGACCTGCCTTACGCCCAAAAGCATCCAGTGATGCTAGCTCCGAGCAAAGTGACAGACATGTTGATCTCCCATTACTATCTGGAGACTATGCATGGTGATGTTTAACAAATTTTGGCATTGATAAGAGAGAAATATTTCACTGTCGAAACAGAGCCAAATATTTGGTCATCACATGTGTAACTTGTGCAAGATATTGAGAAAAGTTGGTGTCTCAGCGAATGAGTTTGTTACCTTCTCCAAGATGCTCACCCTCAAGACCTTTTTGTCACACTGGTGTTGATTATATGGGACCTCTACTTATAAAAATGGTTCTGCAAGATGCAAAAATTCACACAAGATTTGGGTGGCAATCTTTGTTTGTTTTTCGACCGAGCCATTCACTTGGAGACTTGCAATGATTATAGCAGTAAAACATTTCTGGCTGTCTTTAACACTAGGAGGACTGAGATTTGCGAATACCTTTACGGACCGGAGTCCCTAAATTTTACGTCTTGATGATTTTTTGATGTTGTAACTATTTATATTAATATTTAAACTTTAGTTATTTTAAAATAGTTGTTTTAATCGGCTTTTTACTAGCATAACTATTAATCTATAGTTATAAACAATTATTTTTAATATAAAAAGCCACAATTTCGTTCCTTTTGTTTCGCTCCGGATGTTTGTTTTAAATAACAATTCAATCGCAATTTACTATAAACATGATGAAAACAATTTATCATAACAAATCTTATTGTTAAACAGGTCTTTGAATATATCTGAAGCTGATTGTATATTTATTATCTAAACAGCAAGAATTTGATATGTGTTGTCGTAGAATGATGTAAAATTTACGTAATCCTGTCCCTTTAAGTAGACTCGATTTTTTCTCAAATTCTATTTTCATTACAAATCGTAAAAATTTTAACGTTATTTTGAAAAGAATCGAAATGATAAAAAGTCACCAAAGGAAAAATTGTTTAATAAAAGCTAACCAGAATGGGGATGAAGTGTATATTGAAAGACGTAAACTTTACGTACGCGGTCCTCCTAGTGTTAAATGCTTTACGGCAAGGCGAGGGGTACCAAGTGACCTGTACAGTCACCAACCAACGACTTTCAAAAAGGCAAACCCAGAAATGCAAAAATTCTTTAGGGATATAACGAAAGATCTTAACGTTCTCAACACGTTAGCAAGCGATCAAGTAGTCTGGCTCATGATACCTCCACATGCAAGTCACTGGGGCGGACTGTAGGAGTCTGACGTACGAGGAGTCAAATATCATCTCCGAAGAGCACTTGGAAAGTTCATTCCAACCATACTATTTTATGCCAAATTGAAAAAGGTTTGAAATCGAGACCTTTAACTCAGCTGAGAGGAGAGCCATCGGAAGAGCCAGTTCTCACTCTTAAACACAGCCTGATTGAAACAAGCATACTCTCGATTTCTTAATCAAGTCTCCTTAATGGAAATGGAAATTTACTAACCAGATGGCAAACTACAACTTGCACCGTTCAAGCGTTTGGAAACGATAGAAACAGGAATATGTACATACATTACAGTAAAGAATTAAGTGGGAAAATGAACAAAAAAACCTCAAAGTTGGTGACATTTTTCTTCTGCAAGATCCAAATCGGCCACCATTTGACTGGAGAATTTACCTGTAGTGTAACTCTCTGTTCAAACAAGTATTTTTGTTTAAACTCTGTATCCTGTTTGCTATTTCATGAATTTGTTGCTATCCTTATATCATTACACATGACACTATCGGTAGAATCAAATGACATTACTGCTTGAACTGAACACTAGCTGAATTACATATGCTCAACCATTCGTGCTTGACTCTTTTGCTTATTTTCGTCTCCTTCGCATGACATAAATGCAATAGAAATCCGAAAACTGAAATTGATTGTTCTTTTCAGAAATGAGCGACTCTGATGAAGGTATCAGCATTGACAATTATGTCACGTTTCCTGAGGAACAGCCTCAGCCAGAGATAGACAAATCCAAACCATCAACTTCAAAAAGAACTTGGAAAGAAGAAACAGCAAATATGACCACTTCTAAAAAGAAAAATATGGCAACTTCTCCTGCTACTGGAAATGAAGAACTTGAAAACCACGAAAAGTGGACAAAAAGGCTAACTGGTCAGAGCCTAAGACCTCGCAAAAAGTCCAAACATCGTCTAGCCCTGGCTACTATCATACTACCATCTCAGGAGGATAATCCGATTGCAGAAAAAGAACATCGTGTAAAAATGGCACACGTTAAGCAATGGGTTAAACAAGCACACAAGTCACTAACAAGCCAAAAGGAAATTCCAACAATTCCTTTAGAGCCTATTCCAGAACCTGACATCAACTAAATAGCTGAAACAGATGAAGAGATAAGATTTGGCGAGTCAGATAACACTTCCAGACTCGACAGAAGAACGGAACTTATCCGCTGGCCTGACGCTGAACAATGCACAAACTTAAGTAGTATGAGCTGTTTGAGCAATACCTATAAACTATCAACTTAGTGTTCCGAGAGACTCGTGAGAGCCAACCGCAGATCGACCCAAATGTAGTTGTAGATGTCACACCATCGGGCAAAGTTCAGCCGGGATTTGTTTAATTTTGTAAACAGTGTTCATTTTAATTTCTCTCTCTTAAAACCGAGGATACCACGAGGCACGAATATCCTATCCTCGTCGCCACGAACTGTTGTGCAAGGGTTTATTTCCGGGAATTTGATTATAAAACCGAATAAACCTTCAAAGTGTACATTTAAAGATACAGCAGCGTGCACAATATGACATTTAACTAAACAACTTGACCTTCTAAGTGTGAAATTGTATAAGTATTCGCGGTGTCGCGGCGCGGCGGAGAATCTGGCTAAGTCCTGTCGGCGGGATTAGTTGGGAGATTGGGAGCTCGGAGCTCTCAATTAAAAATCATGTACAAAACTGGAAAATTTCCTGTGTTCAATCACCAAAACGATGTTCGAGTCGGATTAACGATATTTAATAATTATCAAGTGACAGAAATTCAATAGCGGCTCGGATATCCTAGACGTCCGGACAAAAATTGATATTTCAATTTAAGATTTTATTTAAAACAAAATTGGAAAGTTTATAATCGATAAATTGAATATTAAAATAGGCCAAAGTTGTGTTGCGGCACAACGATATGCTTAAACGAATTGTTGTTTTATGTTTTAGAATTCTGCATTATAAACTAAAACCAGCAACGATTTCGCAGACTAAAGTAAAGAAAGTGGATTAAACAATTATTGTTGAAAAATGTGTAGGATGAATAAGCTGCCATGCGTTAAAGCTTTCATTCACAATAACCTGAAAAATTTTTTAAAAAGAAAAACAACGACAACAAAACTAGACTTAAACAGCACGAACTAGATAACCAAAATCAAAAAAAAAAAAAACAAACACAAAACTAAACTGAAAACTCAAAAACGAAACTAAAATGGGAACACAAACTAAACAATCAAATCAAGAACTAAAAAATCAAAAGAAAACAAAAACAAATAAAAAGAAAACAAAGACAGAACAAAGAATTGAGAACGAAACAAAATCAGAAGTATTTGAAAACCGAACGAAAACCAAAAAATTAAAACCAAAACCATCAAATCAACACCGAATTAAAGACGAAACAAATCCAAAACTAAAAAAAAAAAACACAAAAAATCAAAAACAGATAAAAAATCAAAAACAAATCGAAAACCAAAAACAAAAGAACGTAATAGTTTTTTATTCTTGAAAAAAGGCCAGAATAAAAAAAGTTTCGTTATAGGATTTTGGTGTTTGTGATTTTTTTGGTTTAGTATTGCTTTTAAAATTTCCAGATTATTGTTAAAAAAAATCTACAACGTATGGCAGCTTTTTTATCCACTACAGCTTTTAACAATAATTGTTGAGTTTACTTTGTCAACTTAAGTCTGCGAAATTGTTGCTAATTTTTGTTTTTAATGCAAAATTATAAAAAATTAAATAAGAACCTTTAGTATAATATCGTTTACAATATCGTAAATGATTTTTTTTTACAGCTGCAGCTGGGCATTCATAGAAGCGTCAAATTTTCGCAAAAATTGCGTCTATTTCTTAAACCTTACCTTTTGACCATTAGTTGTTAAATTTAATTCATATTTAGTACTATAATTCACCGAAACCCGTGTTACTCATCACATTTCTTTGAAATGAAAATGTTATATTTTAAATTTTAACAAGACAAGTTCTTAAACTACTTAAACTTAAAACTATTCAAAACTGTTGTCTTTAACAACAATTTCACGTCAGAATAAAGTTTTCAGAAATGAATAGAAGCAAAATCATATCTTTCAAGATTAGTCTTCTAACAGTCGGCAGTTAACTAATGGCCTAGAAAGATAGCTAATATCCTGATTTTTTACCGGCCTATGACATATAATCTACATCAGTTATTTTATTCAACAAAAATTGTTAGAAAGGAACTGGAAAAAGAATACCATAACGATATATATGCATAAGCATGTACCAAGACTAGACAAGAAAAGCGTTGCAAGAAGAATGCTACTGAAAACCGATTCTACTGTTTTTGTATACGAAACAATGTTGATGTGTTTCTGAACGAATAATTTCATTTTTGAGCTTAACGATTTCAAATATTCTTCGAGCTTTTCTGCATTTTTTGTACAGCAGGACAGAAAGATTAGATCGCTGGCTTTCATAGTAGCCTGCTCTCCCAAAATATGGAACTGAGCTGCTAAGTGGATCATGATCGTTGATAAAAATATGTCAGTAGAAAAAGTTATCACGCCAAAATTAGCTGTCAAAATTATCTGCAATGAAAATTGTATTCTTTTTCGATTACAGAGCTTTCAGGATTAAAATAAAAAAAACTTACTTCAATAATCCAAACAATTTCATACATTGGAGTGACAAATACATCAGTAGGTAAATACATATGGAACGGGTGTTCTCTTTCTAGAAGCTCAGATTTTGGCCGGAATAGGTTGTCTGAACATCAAAAAGAGGAACTTACGATTAGAAGTAATTTTTACCTTTTTGTTTGCTTGTTGCCTCATTGTATTAATTTTTTCTCACCTAGTATGGGTCGAAAATAATAAGAAAAGATACATTCAAGTGAATTGACCGTATGAGAGATGATAATTTTTACTCCTAATTTCTCATACTTTTGTATAATGTTGTTTTGAATAGCGGGGTATTCGCAGTCCCAAAAGTACATCTCCGAAAATCTTATCATCATTTTTAGTAAACGACGATAGTAAAAAAATGTTACCAATTTTGTAAAAATAATAATACTGAGGAAGTCGTTTATAATCCGGCTGAATATAAGCTAAAAAAATTATTCGAAATATGGTAGGGAAATATGCACTTCTATTGTTAACTTTTTAACAATAGAAGTATTGATTCATTTTAATGTACTTTTCCGTAGAATTTGACTGCTTCGTTCATTTTTTTAAGAAAATTTTTTTTGTTATTGAAAATGTTGTAAATATAACACAAACGCTTTTGTTCATTCAAGTAACGTTCGTTTAAAAAATAACATTTTTCACTTTTATTATCAGGAATTGAAGCTTGAAACCTCATCTTTTCAAACAATAAAATTCATTTTTCAGTTCTTCAAAAATAAAAACTTTCAGTGGCGTCTAAACGTACGGCACTTTTACATTGTAAAATCAATAGAAGTTGTCCATGTGATGTTTTAGGTTAAGTGACTTTAATATTTTCACCGTATAAATTTTCATTTCAACATAGGAAAAACTTTGATAACTTGATGTACTTTGATTTTTAAGAGTTTTCGACACATATTCGGCGTAACTCAAGCAAAAATGATTATTTAAAACGGAATAGGACCTTTCCCGGAAAAAATTTTTGTCCGGAGGTCGTTGAAATCACTAAATTTTTCTCCAAACAATTTTGAGCCAAAAAAAATGAGTCATGAAAAGTGAGTGCGTAGTGGGAAGGCTCATACTAATGTGGTACGTGATACAAATATTACTCTGGACAAAAAATTTTCCCCGAAAAGATCCTATTCCATTTAAAACATTTCAACGAATGTTTTAAAAGGACCACGAGAAAAAACATCACAAAAGCATTCAAGATTGTAGACAGCACCTCCAACTGTTGAAAAAATACATAGAACATGTCAATGTTCCATAAAATTGTTCTTTGTTGTTCATTATTACGTTCCAGGAATTTTTTTGGAGTTGGCAGTAGCAGTTGGCGTTATCAAGCAACATGCGATAAGTTTAACACTCTCCCTGTGCAAAGTCACGATTTATTTATAGGGTGAAGCGTGGCGAAAACGAACAGTTTTTACAATGTTTTGTTTTGGACAAAAAGTACATTTCGGTCGAGGGCGCTACTGTGCGCGAGACAAGGAAATAATTTTTCCCTCGATAGAAAAGTACTATTTCATACCTAGGACAGCAGTCCGAAAACTGGAACTGACCGATCACGAGTCCCAAAGGCACGAGGGCTATGTTTTTTTCTATTTGCTTTTTTGTATATGTCGTAGGCCGATTGTCATTTCAGGCCGATTATAATCTGCCTAGGCCGTTTATAATCGGCCGGCCGATTGAATTATCCGCGATGGTCTCATCATTTTTAGTCAATCTGCCTGGAATTTTCAGGCAAATAGAAAACGCCCGGGCGACGTTAGGCCGATAGAAAATAAATGTTTTTATTGAACGGTCAACAAACTTGTTTTTGGCATAGTAGAGCATTTTATCTCTGCCGCCGTGACCGGTTAGCATGTGAGCCTCGGTGAGGCGATCGTAAAGATCTTCAAATAGAATTATAAAAATTAGTGGATCACTTGGGTCTTTCCTTTTCACTATCACTCGGGCTTCGTTGCCAATTTGAACAACTTCGTAATACTTTTTCCAATAAACTGCAGCTTTTTCTTCGTCGTTCGTTGCCTTGAATAAATCTAACACTAATTTTTCTCGTTCGCGATTAAACATTATTTTATTACCGTTACTATTTTTGCAAAAATAGTCGTGCATTTTTTTCGAAAATATCACGATCAACCGAATTTGCATTCATTTTCTATTGTTCTCGCACTGGCGACTACTCGAGCACTAAACAGAGCGATTATAACGATGTTTGTTTTGATTCCTCTGTTTAGTACTCGAATAGTCTCCAGTGCGATAACAATATAAATTTTGAGACAAAATGAAAGCAAATTCGGTTGATCGTGAAATTTTCAAAGAAAAAATGCACGATTATGTTTGCAAAAATATAATCAATCGCGAACGAGAAAAATTAGTGTTAGATTTATTCAAGGCAACGAACGACAAAGAAAAAGCCGCAGTTTATTGGAAGAAGCATTACGAAGCTGTTCAAATTGGCAACGAAGCCCGAGTGATAGTGAAATGAAAAGACACAAGTGATCCACTAATTTTTATGATTCCGTATGAAGAACTTTACGATCATCTCGCCGAGGCTCACAGGCAAACCGGTCATGGTAGCAGAGATAAACTGCTCTATTCCGCCAAAGATAAGTGGCGTGTTTCAAAATATGCGTGTCAACTGTTCGCCAGCCTGTGCAAGTCGTGTAATAAAAAAAGAGCTGCTCCAAAAAAAGGGATTGTGATCAAACCTATAGTTACGGATGGTTTCAACGTACGAGGGCAAGTGGATCTCATCGACTTTCAATCGTGCAAAGATGGCGACTATTCTTTCCTAATGAATTACCAGGACTACGCAACCAAATTTCTGCACTTGCGACCGTTAAAAACAAAACATGCTGTTAATGTCGCTGAGAAATTTTCAAAATTTTTTTGGACATTCGGCGCTCCAAGGATTTTGCAACGCGACAATGGTCGCGAATTTGTTGCAAACGTAATACGCGCTCTAAATAAAAAAAAGGTTGCAAAAAAAATTTTTGCAAAAAAATTTTTTTTATTCTTATATATTTTTTTATTTGTGTATAAAGAAAATTGGTTCTCATAAAAAATATTTATACAGTGTCGTTGTAGCCGCGCTGCAAAATTGTTCATGGACGGCCCAGGCATCCACAAAGCCAAGGGAGCGTCGAACGCGCAAACGCCGACGTTGAAAATATGTTGCGAACTTGGATGGCCGACAACAATTCGAATAACTGGAGCCATGGATGTTATGAAGTTGAGGTACATCAAATTAGAAAAAAAACTGAAAAAAAAACATTTTTTCTGAACAAAAAAAAATAAAATTTGTTTTTCTGTTTGTTTTTTATAGTGGCTTAAAAACACATCAAGACACCGCGTGATTAATCGAACCCCATACGAGGCCGTATTAGGATAAATAAAATGTGGGTTACAACAAACTTCGTTGCCAGACGCGATTATAAATACGTTGGAAACCGAGGAGGATTTGGAAGCGGCGCTTGTGGAACAGAACATCATGGAGATATACGATGGAGAAGACGAAAGTCAAGAAATGGCAGAAGCACGCATTTGTTCGGAGTGCGATGTGCCAATTTCTTCTGATTAGGGTCGCGAAATAGGAAATACGATTTTGTGCGCACTTTGTGCAAGGGAAAAAGAGATGTCTGCAGTTCGTGACGATTGTCTTCAACAGCAAAAAAAGAAGCGCGGAAAATGGCCACTTTCACGGAAAAACAATTCCCACCTTTGCAAATTGGCGATGAAGTAACGCTAGCGATTCCTTCGGTCGATCGTGGACCGTTAGATTTCCCCAATATTTCAGCCGTTGTAATTGATTTCGCAAATGACGTGTACCAAATCGGGACATTACACGGTGTACTGAAGGGATGGTTCCCGAGAACCGATCTTGCAAAATCGAGCACAAACGCGATGTAAATTGACGACGTTCCGCGTGATGTCTCTTTGTCTCTCAAAGAAGCGGCCGCCGAACAGTCATTGAGTGGGGGGCAAGGGTATCAAAAATGTAATAGTCAAATTTCAAAAACCCAATGCGGCACGAAACGTTGCAAATGTTTTAAAGCTGGAATTATGTGCAACTCGCGCTGTCATAATAGTGGTAATTGTTGTAAAAACGACAAATTCAAACGAGCAATTTAAATTTGAATGCGTGAAAAACGGACAGCAGCTATGACGATCACGGTAAAACAAAAAACAAATAAAAATCAGGTTAAAAAGTAGCGGTATAAAATTAAAGAGAATCAAAAATCAAAATTTTGTAAATTCAAACATAGTGTAAAAAACAGACATAAAATATGATAATCACTAAAACGATGAACAATATAATAAATATAAGAGTAATTTTATTAAATTATAAAAATAAATAAAAAATATAAATCACTACTTGTAATACAAACTGTGATAATAAACGAAGATGGCGGCTGATGACAACTTAAATGAGCAAAAATAGAACCTTTTTTCCAATTTCAATACAGCGATTTCTATCATTTTAAGTTGGCAATAGCCGCCATCATTATTTATTATTACAGTGCGTATTATTACGAGTGTAGATTTATATTTTTTTAACCTGGGAGATAAAGCATCCCGTACGGGCGCGCCGTACGAAACTTTGATATTTAATTAGTTTGCTGGTTATTTATTTATACGCTCCGCCCCGACCGATCAAAAAACTATATTTTTCGCGATGTTCCTTAGTTTCGAAGTTTTCATAAAATTAATTAATACATTTAAGACATTTAATTTTCTGGTCTCCGCACAATTTTAATGTTTTTAATTTGTTCCATTAATTGATTCCGAATTTCACATGAACAATTGGCAATGTGACAAAAAATATTATTTCTGTTTTTGATACAAATATGAAAACGTAAAAGTTGTTTTTGTTACACCTGCATGCGAAAAACGCTTTTGCGCTCTGAAAATCAGATTGCGAGGAGTCATTTCGCGCCGTAGTGCGCAAAGAACTTCTTTTGTCCGAATTCAGCAAGCCCTAGTGCTCTGAACTCAATAAAAATACAAATAAAATGTAAATTAATAAATAAATAGCTAAAATACAAATTAATAAAAATAATGAATATAAAGAAACATATTCGTATTTCAATGATTGCGCGCAATCTAACCAGATCGATATTTTGATTGATAATGCAGTTTACGTTATTTTTCAAGCTGCAAATTAATTATCAGATAGCGTATTAAATTTGATTAACTGTGATTTGTTGATGATTTATTATAATAATTATATATTTAATTATAAAAATTTGAGAAACGATAATGAGAAAGTAATAAATAGAATGTTATCAAGAATAAATATATTTAAAGTAAAGCACGAGTGACGTGTCAGCGACAACTTTATGCCAGTCAACGCTGAATTAACGATGGTGTGTGCAATCTGCAACTTTAGACAGTGACTTTTTTTAAGAATGGATAAACAATGCACATTTTCGACCATATTTTATTAACCTTCCGTGACGCGCGTCAAATAAGTTACACGAGGACGCGCGTCGTGTACTGAGTACACCGATTGGTTTTTCATCGTTAACAACTGAAATTAATAACATTTTTGCAAGATTTGTTGAGAAATAAATATATACATCAGTATTTCAATAATTAATAATAAATAATAAATATTTATTATAAATAATAAAGTTAATTAACTAATCGGACAATCGATTGTTTAAGTGAGTGTGCGCGTCACATTTCGCACAGCTGACAACAGTTTTTTTCCATATAAACAATAAAAATCCTAATGAAAAATTGTTTATAATAATTATTGTATTATTTAATTATTTAAATATTGCCTTTTGCCGCAGAGATATCTGTCTCATTGATAAAGAAACAATAAATAATGACACAGCGCGGTCGAGCGGGCGCCCAGACAAGTCGGTGCGCGCATGCTGTAATATGAGATTTGTTTTGATATTTGGGTTAACAGTCGGAATTTTTCTACAATGTCGATTGAAAACAGTTTAACTGAGGAATACATACAAGTTTTCAAGTGAAAATACTTGTTTTTTAGTAGTTATAGAGCAAAAACGGCCGCCCGTGTACTCAGTACACGACGCGCGTCACGGAAGGTTAATATTATCAACAATGAATATTAATATAATTCTATTTATTTATTCTATTTATGTTTATTATTAAATAAATTATTTGCGATTTTTTTGTGCGAAACTGCAACTTCAGAGCAACCGGTGATTTTTTTAAAATGGATGATATACACATCTATTGTTAACACTCTTTCATTCATTCATTATTCTATCTATTTATTGCGCACTGACATGCATTTATTCATAAACATTTGTGCATTTGTATATCAACTTTTTTGCAGTTTAAACTCATGCAATTCAATCATCAATGAAAAGAATCGATTTTCGATTCTAAAATGAGTTTATCGATTCATTCATTCACATTATTAAATTATATTGAATTATTTTGTTATAATTTATTGTTAAGGATGTTATATAAGTATTCCAATAGTCGCAGAAATGAAAAATTTTAGTTGCTAATTATAATTTTAACTATGCTCTATCGATTTCCGTTAAGAAAAAGTGGACTTTTCAGCTTAATTTTTGAGATATCGCAGTTTGAAAAGTGGAATTTTTTAGACACTTTACATAGACGCTTATGGCGAGGTTAGGTTGTTGACAACTTTGAACAAAGAATTCATTATCTTAGAAGTTACTCATTTTTCTCAAAAAACTTCATGAAAAAACTTGAGATTCTAACAAACAAAACACCGGCGAAAGAAATGGGCTATCCAGTCTTGTTTACGAAATATTTGAGAATGAAAACAATATTTCCGGTAAAAATTGCTGTCAGCTGTGAGCGTCAGCCGATCAGATTTAAGGTGGAGAGAGAATAGCTTGTCAAAGCGAAAACTAAATACAACCGATTTTTGATAATTATCAATATTTTGTTGATTTAGTCAATACAATGTCCACATAAGGTTACAAAAAAAATAATCATATGCTGAAAACAAAAAATAAGCCATTTTTAAAAAGTTTTGATTATTTAGTCTTTTTACGGACTACAGCACCACCATATAGCATCCTTGATTAGATTAACTTGTTCATGCTTAAGTCTCTATATTATATTATTGATGATGCATGTAATATTTTATGATTAATTATTAGTTTAAAATTTTTTATGAATTTATTTATACATAGCAAAATATACGTTCACATCTTACTCTTAAATAATTAACATTCATACGCTTAAGCCTGCTTGTTATATTATGTGCTATGAGTAAACTGCAACTTCAGTTTATTTATTGCAAATATATATGCATTCGTTCATGAAAATTAGATGCATTTTATTCATTATTTATTATTGTCAAAATTCATGTATCACTAATGAACCAATTTTCGATTTAAAAAAAATTTCATGAATTTATTCATTTATACCAAATTATTCATTTATATTTCATTGTCAAATAATTAAAATACATATGATTTAGCCTATTTGTCATCTTCTTAACATTGCATGCAATGTTTCATAATTAATCGAAAAAATTTCATAAATTTGATCGTTCATAACGAATTGTTCATTCATATATTATTTTTAAATAAATAAACATGCATATGCTTAAGCCTTTTTGTTATATTATTAACAACCTAGCACTATTCTGTAATTAATGTAAAAATAATTTTATGATTTTTGTTATATGAAATTATTTATTTATATTTTGTTAATTATAATCATGCATAAGCTTGAGCTAATTAAATTGTTATTAAAAACAAAGCATGCAACTATCTATGATTAATCATCGAGAGGTTTAGGAAATAAAAATATTCTAATAATAAACGATGTGCGATGTGCAAACAGCTAACTTCAGACCGGTGATTTTTTTTAAGAATGGAATATTCTCATCTGAACTCAACAGTACACTTCAGGCACTTGAAATTTCCATATTTAAAAAATATTGGATCGGTAAAAAGGGTACATGTTGCCGTACGGGTCAACAGGAGATTGACACGAACCATGTCGTCAATGAATAAAGTGGCACAGCTTCAAAGGGATCTCGAGGAACAAAGAAGTTTTTGTGACAACGTTGCAAGAGCAGCTGCGGGAGCAAGTCGAAAGTCGAGATGACAGGTCGGAGGTTGAAAGTCTGGAGACAGCGAGCAGGGAGCTAGCCGAGAGCCAGATGGGAAAAAAACGACCAATTTAATCGAAAAGTCGCAGCGCTGCGGGAACAAAAAAACAACAAGTCGGAAAACAAGGGCTCGTCGAACTAATGGGGTGTAGTTCGATGATGGGTGAGGCTGGGTCAAACCCAGGTTACATTAACGTTGGTCGTATCGATGGTAGTAGTTGTCGATTAAGCTTCCTCGGTAAGGTAGGGAGTAGAATTTGTAATTTTCTCTTAGATACCAGTGCTGACGTTTCCATTTTAAGTTCAAGGTTGATTGAACCTGGAGAGGATCGGGTGCCAGTACGGGATGTCTATTTACGGTACCTAACTGGCGAGTTTGTTCCCGCAAAGTGTCAAATCGAAACAAATGTTTGCCTTGGTCGTCATTCTTTGAAATTTTTTCTATATGTCGCAGACATTTCAACTAACTGCATTTTTGGGAATGACTTCCTTTCTGCTATTGGTCTTGCTCAAAAAATTGATCAGGTAATTTCAGATGATCTCAAGAACGATAAATTTACGGTTCATCAAATAGCTTCTATTTTTGGACCACCCATGGTTTTATCTGGCGTTCTAAAAGATGTCTTTGAGAAGAACTCAGCGGAACTAAACGGCACTCAAAAGGAAGCCTTTTTACAATTTCTTCTAGAGTTACAAGATGTGTTTTCTGACTACTTAGTTGCAGGATGCTATGAAGAAGTACAACACCAGATCAAATTGAAGGAGAGTGCTTAGCCAATCGAGCAGACTACAAAGCGAGTTCCGATGTACTTAGAGGGAGAGGTCGACGAGATGATCCAAGACATGCGCGAGAAGGGCGTAATTGAAGAATCATCGAGTCCATGGGTTTCTCCAGTTATTCTAGTCAGGAAGAAGGACCAGTCCTTTCGTTTTTGAATTGATTACAGGAAGCTTAATGACGCAACCGTTAAAGATGTCTATCCTTTGCCGAAAATAGACGATCTACTGGATCAGCTTGCCGGATACTCGTGGTTCTGCACCTTGGACCTGAAGAGTGGCTATTTGCAGGTGAAAGTAGATCCGGCGGATAGGGAGAAGACAGCGTTCTCGGTTGGGAAAGCGTTGTGGCAATTCTTTGTCATATCCTTCGGTCTTTATAATAATCCAGCAACGTTTCAAAGGCTGATGGAACGTGAACTGTAAGGTCTTCTTAATAAAATTTGTCTTGTATATTTAGATGATGTCATCACATTTGGTAAGGCTTCACCGTCTTCGTAAGGTCTTCCTCAGGTTGAGAAAAGCAGGCCTTAGGGTTAATCCTAAGAAATGCACTTTCTTTCAGCGTAGGGTGAGGTATCTCGGACACATCGTTTCCGAAGAAGGAAAAGAAACGGATCCAGAAAAGGTGGAAGCTGTCAAGACTTGGCCGTTACCACAGACGAAGAAACAACTCAAGAGCTTTCTGGGTTTCTATTCTTACTATCGGAAAATTGTACGGGGATTTTCATCTATCTCCAAATCACTATATGCGTTTCAGAGGGCAAGGGAAAACTTTACTGGTCTCAAGATCAGATTCGAGATTTTAAACGGTTGAAAAAATCTTTATCTTCTCCTCAAATGTTGGCTCTTCCAAATAGTAAGCATGACTTCATTCTTGACACCGATGCTTCAAATCATGGCCTCGGTGCCGTTCTTTCTCAAATTCAAAATGGCCAGGAAAGGGTCATTGCTAATTATAGCAAGTTATTGTGTCACTAGGAGGGAGTTGGTCTTCTTCATAGAAAATAGATCAACCCCAAATTAAACTCTTTTCTTTTACAGTTAGTGGTCCCACGAGATCAAATACCTAAGGTTTTTCATGACTCTCCCTCCAGAGGTCATTTTGGTGCCAACAGAACATTAAATCGAATCCGCAAACGATTTTACTGGGTCAATTGTAGAACTAGTGTTGAAGCATGGTGAAGGTCTTGTGCCAAGTGTATGGCCAAGGCAGGCCCTCCTGACAAAGGAAAACATCCAATGCAGATCTACAACTCTGGTGCTCCTTTTGAGAGGTTACAATCAGACATACTAGGCCCACTTCCAAGGTCTAATAAAGGGGATCGTTACCTTCTAGTAGTAACAGATTGTTTCACCAAATAGATCGAAGCTATTCCTTTCTCAAACAAGCGTGATCTTACAGTCGCTGAAGCTCTGTTGAACGAAGTGATCTGCAAACATGGAGTTCTTCTGGAACTCCATAGGGATCAAGGATGAAATTTTGATTCCAAATTGCTCAAAGAGCTGTCACGATTGTTAGGATACACAAAAAAATGAACTACTCCACTTTATCCCCAATCAGATAGACAGGTCGAGCGCCGAAATAGGACCATTCTTGATTATCTCACTAAATTTATTCCTGAAAATCAAAAAGATTCGGATATTTAGATACCTCTATTTCTTTTCGCTTACAGGTCATCTTAACACGAATCCATCGGTTTCACACTAGCTGAGAGCTACATTGGTCAGAATCTTCGCTTGCCGTTAGATCTTCTTCGTGGAACGTCTCCGGATCAACCCGCAACACCATCAGACTACGTCTCTTCAGTTCGGGAAAAGCTGGACAGGATCCATCATGCAGCGAGAGGAAAGTTGTCTATAAAGTCCAACTATGATAAATCGTGGTACGATAAGAAAGCTAGGATGTCGCAGTTTTAAGAAGGACAGAAGGTTTGGATGTTCAATCCACGTCGGACAGTAGGAACATCTTCTTAACTACAGTCGAACTGGGAAGTTCCTTTCGTCGTCGTAAAGAAGATCAAGGACGTAGTTTACTGTTTTCAAAAGACCCCTCAACACCGAAAAAAGATGTCCCACGCCGATCGATTGGCCACCTACATTGATCGGGAACTGTCCGCCTCACGGTTTTTGAGCCGTGGTTCCCGTGAGGCAGTTAGGGCTAATGCCGAGACAAAGACAAGGTTTTCAACCCGTTGGTTGAGTTAGGGTCCACAATGGGTACCCCACCTTGTCCGACAAAAGGACTCCATTCCTTCGGTGTCTCCACAGTCTCGCTACCGGAGGAATGTTTTCTACAGAAGTTTGCTAATCAAAACACGGGTCCAGCATTCAAATTCCAGCAGGGCTTCGATTGGGTACAAGTTTGGCGGATGGGGCTTCAAAACTAAAGCCGGATACCCTGGATTCAATGCTCGGGAAAGAAAGTCGTTGGAGGATACTCGCTTGGCAGTACGAAGTTCGATTGTCAGGGTTGACAATCCTGAAAAAGGAGGGGTAGTGTTACTTGTCGCGGAATCCCTTTTCGTATTTCGGATGTCGATCGTCTGTCAAATGTCAATAACGTCGTTGTCAGTTGTCACGTCGAGGTTCAGTCATTCTGTCATAAACTGTCAAACGCTAAAGTACTAACGCTAAGTCAATAAAATCAGTTCTTGTTCTTTTTTTTTAATAAACGTCTTATTATTTGACTTGACGCGCGGCGCGCTACAATATTTTCAATTTATTACATTAGGTCTATTTTAATGCACCGTTTCCTTATACTATAAATATCAAAAGCAATCTAATTGCACAAATAATGATTTTCATTTTTGTTCAAGTGACGCGCCGAGCTAAACCGTTAAACGCCCGGCCAGCTCTTTTATCACATACATTAAATGATCCAATGACTTAATGATTAAACTCATCAATGATCGAAAAAATTTAATAATTTATAGCCAGATCATCTTCTAATCGAATGCTCTGATGATCCAACAATCCACTATTCCAAAAATTTAAAATAATCCAATGACAACTGATCGAAAAACTCTTTTTAAATTGTTTTAGGTTTTATAGTACTGTAACAGTTTTATTTAAATAATTTGTTTTCACTGATATACGTTAACATTAGTACTTCAATGTAACTCATGTAACAAAAACTAATGCTATTGCGAATATTAATGTGTGAAAGAAAATTACTATATATATGCATAATTATTGATTAAACAAATTATTTGATCATAGGATCATTAACACTAGAAGTACTGGACTTTTCGTATACCTAGGAGGACGGACCACGCTAATTTTGTGTAAGGTTGTATCGTAAAGTTTAAATAAGTGTCAGAAAGTTAAAAACTTTTATAATAAAAAAAAATATATTTATAAACATTGTGTGAAAATCTTAGCTACTTCGGCTGTCTCGTTTTCGAGAAATGATGACTTAAAATCTGACGTTTTTGAGATTATACATGGCGGCACATGACAACTAATGACATTTTCAACATTTGATTATTTTAAAACAGTACCATAAAAGTATGTAGTACTTTCATACAATAATTATAAGAATGTTTTTAACAAGTTATTACATTTCATTGGTTACATTTTCTTGGCATTTCTTTAAAAATTTTGCTCATCTCGGTAGGGGGCTCGCGATACAACTTCCATAGAAAGATTCAAATGTAATTATCATTTTTACAGGGTTCTAACGAGTTTCAACAATATACTATTGTGTAAAAACCTTGAACAAAATAATTTCAACATTAAACAATATGCAAACTATTTTTAATGCAGGTGTACTTGTTTTTACCCGTGCACTTCCTACAAACTTGTTTACTGCAAGAAGTGCATGTTTGATTAAAATAATAATATATTTAACATGTCCAATAACAATAAAACGTTATTATTTCACTATAAAACACTAATATCAAACATTATTAATGTTTGTTTTTATAAAAAATAGAAATAAAACGTGTCAACAATAAACTACACAAAATTAGTGTTGCCCGTCCTTCTAGGTAGAATGTTTTTTTTCTCGAAAACAACGCAAAAAAATAGAATTTTCTTAACGCTATCTTAAAGAGCATAAAAAATTAGTAAAAGT
This sequence comes from Telenomus remus, assembly GCA_020615435.1. NCBI lineage: Eukaryota > Metazoa > Arthropoda > Insecta > Hymenoptera > Scelionidae > Telenomus > Telenomus remus. Next base: position 6,940,185 of record CM036336.1, read on the forward strand.
CACAAAAGACATAAGTTTTATATTGAATCTAACAAAAGTAGTGAGGAAATGAAATTCTGAAAACACAAATTTAGTGTCGTCCATCCTTCTAGTGTTAATCATTGAAACTTTAGATCATTGGATGATTGAATTACTTGATTATGCGTAATTTATTTCCAATTTTCCTGTATTATCAAAATACATGTACAAAATGTAAATTAACTATTCCTACTTACATATTCTCATCAGAAATAAAATCTTTAATAACTGAATAATCCAATCATGCTAGATTCAATGTATTCTAATGATTTAATAATTGAATATGTAATTCAATGATACAGTTACTCAATAAAGAAATTATTAAATATTCGAATTATAAAGTGTTCGAATGATCTAATGATCAAATAATTCAATGATCGAATAATTCCATGATCTTTTAAGTTGATGATAATTCAACAATTCAATGATGCTATAATTTGAACATCTAAGGACATGATGATCAAATAATAACCTATAACGATCAAGGGATCAAATGGGGACGTCCATAAATTATGTAACGCAATCTTTCATGACTTTTAATACGCCCCTCCTCTCTTCGATGGACCATATTGCAACGACATGTAACGTTATTAAAGACCCTCTATTCCTCTTCAGAGCGTTGAGTAATTTATGGATGGCCCGAAAGGATCAAGTTATCTTTTATGAACTTAATAATCCAATGATCCTATGATCAAATAATCGATTCATTTTATTTGAGCCTCATTTAAATTTAGCTCAATCATTGTTGCAAAAGATCTGTATACCTTCTCCAACCCTCTTCTGAAAATTTTTTGTTGTTTTCATTTTGTTACTTCATTCATCAACAAATTGATTAAATTATCATTCAACTTCTAGAAAATAATCGTTACTGCAGTCCATAACTCATTACTGTACTGTATCACTGAATCACTGCATGAATTTTTTTCTAGGAATGGTAACGGTTCATCAGATCAACTGACCAAAACGACAAGTTGACCAATATTTATAACCAACGGTCTGCGGCGACAATCAACCGACGCGCATGCGCAATAAGGTGAGAGCCTTATTGACAATTTTCATTCTCAAAATTACATTAATTCATGGCTCAAATCGGCAAAACAGCCCTCATAGGTCGATTCTTTATTACTTAACCTCACTTTTGATAACAAACGTTTTTTATTTGAACAAATTTTCGAATCCGAATCAACGTCGCAAGAATCGGCTGATTAGGTAAGGGAAACGCTACACGATCGTGCGAAATTCTGAGAATGGGCACCTCGCTCACTATTGGTGCGCTGAGGTCAACCAAAAAGGCACAATAGTGAGCGGGGTGGCCAAAATCGGCACTTGTGGTTGAGAGACCGGAATGAAAAGAGCCCTCCGAGATTGTTACGCGCGCAACCCTGTGTTCTAGTGCCCACCAAGTGGATAACCTTAAAGAGGCGACGGTGCAGAGGATTTTGCGTCAAAGGCGAGAGCCTTGTAAGGTAATTGTTCAGATCAAGGCGGAAGTCGCGAACAATTGTTATTGCCATTTTCTTTTATTTTAAAAAAGGCGAAAGCCATTTCCAAGGGTTAAAGCTGACAGCTAGTCATTGCTCTTGGTGCAAACTTTGAGCAAAGCAGTCAAAGTCATTTTTCTTGTGTAATTTTTATTTTTATATTTCTTTTTGTTTTTGATTAATTTTTCATATTATTTTAATTCAGAATTAAAATCAATAAAGATAAATATCAAAGTGACCGTTTAGAGAGCCTTTATTGTTCAAATGTAAACAGCTTAAGGAGAAATTCGAGAGCCTTATTTTTTCAACTTAAAGAACAAAATTGCTCAAGGAGAAATTAGAGAGTAATAAGTCGGATAGCTCGAGGAGAGATCCGAGAGCTTAATTATTTTTTAAATTCAGATCGTAATTTATCATTTAAATTATTTATGAATTGATTCATTGAGTGAAATAGAGCTTGTTCAGGTCGCAAACCTACAATTTTTTTCTCTTTTGTTTTGTTTACATTCCAAAAATAGATTTGAAATGAATTCAAGATATAATACTATATTTTGGTTGATTCTTTTTATGGATCGTTTGGTCTTTTTGCAAATTAAAAAAGAGTCTCATTAAAAATTCGAATAACATCAAATTATTTTCAATAAGTCAATAGTTATTTTTCTTTTGTAATTGATAAAGTAAAGCTCCACATTCAAATCAAAATTATTAAAAAAAAATTTTTTTTCAAAAAGTGTTTGAAGCTGGCCGTGAAGCATAACTGAGCCAGCTCAACACAACAAAAAAATAATTCGTCAAGTTTTTGGTTCATAGTTTTTTTATTGATTGTCATTCCTATAAAATTTTTTTTTGTATATATCTAACCGACAATAACGTCTCATTGGCGCCAACCGTGGGGCTCGATTTGACACAGAACAAGCTATCAACTCAATGAAAGGTCGCGCAACAACCCGACTGTGGTAAGGCGACCCCTATTATTCAAATATAAATATATTATAAATGTAAATGTAAATGTAAAAGATTTGAAGCGCTAAGCGACTATATATACGGGAGTTTAGGCTTGCCGCTCACTGCGTCACTCTCTGCCCTGGATATTACTAGAGCATAAGACAAAGAGAGGTAGTTCGTTTTCGCATTCCATTTTCATTGCCACGACTGAGAGCGACACCTTGCGGCGGATTGATGTAGTAGTACACCGCGGGTCACCTCTTGTCTTATGTATTTGTAAGACAAAGACAGAAAGAGACGGCTCTATCTCTGTTCTTGTTTTCGCAGGCATAAAAAGAGATAGAAAACGTGTTCATCTCTAATGATAAAATAACAAACATAAAATGTATATAATAATAAAAAAAGTGGAAAAAAGTGATGTATTATGTAAATAAATACACATAAATAAATAAAAAAAAAATTAGTGCAAAGTAAGTGCGTCTTTTTGTGTGCCTTGAAAAGTCGTGAGGAACGGTGAAATGATAGGTTAGGTTTTAGATGTCAACAAGTAGTTAATGTTGTTGTTGATGAAACGCAAGTCTCGTCGTAATAGAAAAACGTAATCGAAAAACAAATAACAAAAAAAAAAACAAAAAAATAGTCTAACTGACAAAGAGGAGTTTGAGGTTTCGGCATGGTTATTCAACAATCTGAAAGTGACATGAATGTTCTTAACAGAAATATCTATTGAAAGTATTTTTTCAATTCTCAACAATCAATACTGACTCTACCATCGTTTTTTTGTGAACTTACAAAACCCTCAAAGTCACGATAAGGGGTGCTTTTACCTTGTACAGGTAAATATTTAATACATTTACAGAAAATACCTTAAAATGGTAACAAACAACGTGGCAAGGTTTGTTATCCTCCGAGATTTTCAACACAAGTCGGAACACGTGTTAAAATATTCTTTCATTAAATTAAATTAAATTAAATTTAAATTCTGACAGAAAAATTCAAAGAATAATTGAAGGTTCGACAAGTTTGAAATTTTTCTTTTTTGACTTTTGAATTTTTCATTTTGTCGATAAAATCTTATAAAATAACTGATATAAATCTTGCAAGACAATGTGAACTTAGGTGCATGTGAATTTGGTGTACATCTTCATGTAAAGCTTAGCCAACTAGGAAATGATTGTACAAATAAAACACAAGAAATTATGTATGTTTAAACTCTGTCATTTATATAACTTTTTATTCTTAACGACGGATGCGATTTTCAAAATGTATGTATTCATTTACGATGAACAATTACAAAATGTACGATAATACAACACCTTACCGCCACGCTTTTTCTGAAAGGCTTCGCACATGATATTCTGTATCAAATAACTACGAATGAACTATCTTGGAGGATAACGAAAGAATCCCAAACAAGCACTGTAAAAATAAACATCAAAAACGACAAATTCGAACGAGCAGTTTAAATTTAAACATTGTTAATTTCAAACATAGCGTGAAAAACGGACAGCAGCTATGACGATCACGGTAAAAACAAACAACAAAAAGATGATCAGGTCAAAAAGTAGCGCTGTAAAATTAAAAACAATCAAAAACAACAAATCATGACAAGCAGTGTAAAATTACAATTTTGTAAATTCAAACATAGTATGAATAACAGACATAAAATATGATAATCACTGAAAAGAAAAACAATATAATAAAAAGGAGAAGTTACTTAATTCGACTATAAAAATAAAAAAATATAAATCACTACTTTGTTATAATACAGACTGTGATAATAAACGAAGATGGCGGCTGATGACAACTTGAATGAGCAGAAATAAAAACTTTTTCCCAATATCAGTACAGCGATTTTCATCGTTTTAAGTTAGCAATAGCCGCCATCATTGTTCATTATTACAGTGCGTATTATTACACGTAAAGATTTATATTTTTTTATTTTTATAATTAAATAAAATAACTTCTATTTTTCGTAATATTGTTTATCTTTTCATTGATCATCATATTTTATGTCTGTTTTTGACGCTATGTTCAAATTTACAAAATTTCAATTTTACACTACTTGTCATGATTTGTTGTTTTTTATTGTTTTTGATTTTACAGCGCTACTTTTTGACCTGATCATCTTTTTGTTGTTTGTTTTTACCGTGATCGTCATAGCTGCTGTCCGTTTTTCACGCTTTGTTCGAAATTAACAATGTTTAAATTTAAACTACTCGTTCGAATTCGTCGTTTCTGATAATGTTTATTTTTACAGTGCTTGTTTGGCATTTCCCCAGGATAACGAACCTTGCCACGTTGTTTTTTACCTTTTTGAGGTATTTTTGGAATTTTTTAAGTGTATTCTTTTGTAGGTAAAGATATTTTTTTACACAAAAAGTGAACCCTTGTTTTTATTTCACAACTTGTGTTGAAAATATCGGAGGATACCAAACCATGCCACGCTGGTGTCTTATTTTTTAAGGTATTTTTTGTAATTTCGTAAATGTATTTTTTTTGATAAAAATATATTTTTACATCAATAAATTTTTAATTAATTAACTTGGTAAATAAAAAAAAGAGTCGGAGCAAAATTATCATAAACAATGGCTAACGGTTATGAGAAAAACAATCGAAACAAGAATAACGATGATAAAAAGAAAGAAATTGCCGAGATCACGTTAAAAGAACATGAAAATGAAGAGGAAGTGAGAAAAGAGCTTCAAAAAGAGAGCAATGAAGAAAAAGGCGACTCATCATTTGAAATTATTTACCAATTCAAGGATGAGAAGAGTGGGTAGCGATTCCCATTCGGATGGTAGATGAAAGGAAAGAAAAGCTACACACGCTAGGATGATTGATGAGCTTTTTGAGGGACAAAAGATCACCAGTCAGAGGATTTTCGCAAACTCTTAGAAAGAATGAACATGGTGGAGACAGAAATTCCAAACCTACATGACTGATGTGCTACTCTAAACAACAACCAGGACATTCTTTACACGAACTACAAGTAAATGAAAAAGACAGTTGTGGAAACAGGCGAACTTGTCAACCAGGTGATCTAAGATCAATTACAACTTCTGAACGTGGTGAGAAACGTACAAGAAACTACCAAGAAGTGCGTGCAAGATGTCACCCTATTAACCAAGAGAAGGTTCTTGGACTCAACTGCGACAACGCCTATTGGAGGATAATTCAGCGTTGGAAAAATCTCTCCACCTGTGTTTCAAGGAAAAAGCAACCCCGTTAGGTACATGAAGGAAGTGGTAAATTACTGCCTTATTCTCCTATTGACAGGATGGAGTTTGAAACATGCTCTTAGCACAAGTCTGAAAGGACAAGCAAACGATTGGTGGCACTCTGTTTGTGAAGAGGTTGTTACCTTCGACGACTTTTTACAAAAGTTCAAGGACGAGTATTGGGATCAAATCTCCCAGCACAAAGTGAAAAGAGACTCGGAACTTGGCCGACATTAACCCACTGGAAATCTGAATCGAGTGGAATATGCGAGAAAAATTATCAACAAGGTGCGATATTTGGACAATCCTCCAAGTGATCGAGAAATCATTCAATCCTTATTCCGACTTTTCCCTGTAGATGTCCAAAGGGTGGTGATAGTCGGTTAAGTCACAACTATAAAGGATTCCTTGAGATTATTGAAACAAATTGATAACGCTGAAAGGCCGAATCAAAGAAACAATAATTTCAATAAAAATCCTAACAACAATAACACCAATCAAAATGGAAACTTCAACACGAATTATGAAAATAATTAATTCAAAATTTCAAGGACAACAACAGGGAAGAAATTACCCTTTACAAGGTTACTAGAACAACCATCAAAATGTTAATTACCAACAAAATGGTAATTATAATAGAAATAATTACCAAGGATATCGCCCTTACAACAACTACCAGGGCTATCTAAACAATAACAACAGAGGACAGTACTACCAGGAAAAACCTCAGCAAGGAACTGGCAACAACCCCAATCAAATCGTTGAGAAACATTTTAATCAGGGGAAAGTAAATGAAGTCCAGGTTAACAAAGAAAAAGAAATTTTAAAATATCGACAAGAAGAGGATGCAGTGGAAGAAATGCTTCAAAAAGCATATCAGAAAAACTAAAAAACCCTGCGTTGGCTAGTGAGTCCTGCAAAACAGAAATTGTCGAAATGAAAACCAACGCAGGTTGATGTAAAAGAGAGGACTCAATCAAAATCAGAACCATCAGTATAAACGAACTTATGAATGAACAACTCGCAAAAGAACAAAAGAAAAAGTACTTTCGTCCGAAAATGAACGTGGAAATCGTAGAGCTAAATGTCACAGCACTAGTCGATACAGGAAGTGAGATTATCTGCATTCAAGAAGGCTTTTATGTAGAAAACTTGAAGAAATTCACGAAATTTCCCAGCCTACCCATTGTAAGTTTCACAGTGGTGGAAGCAACAGGGGGGCGTCAAATAAAAATAAAAAAGCAAGTCTTTGCAAAAATGAACATCGGAGGAATGCAGGTGGAACACCCTGTGTTCTGTGAATACCTATTATCTAGAGTACAGACGCCAGTGATCGAGCTCTAGGAGCAGTGCTATCACAAATTGACGAAGATGGACAAGAAGGTGTAGTGTCTCTTGCAAGTCGGACGCTGAAAGGCGCCGAAATAGTGTATACAACAACTGAAAAAGAACTTAGGAGACAAAATTGTTGTGTAGATTGATCACAAGTCTATACTTGAGTGTGGGGAAAATACTTTACAGTGCCGCCGGATAAAAGAAAGTGTTTGTCGAGTGAAGAAAAACTGATGATGGCGCGAGAGCGCATAAGAAAAAAAAAGTTGAAGAGGGCGGAAGCCTTTAATAAACTTCACAACTTGTATAAATTTTAAGAGGGAGACTTAGTAATGGAAAAAGCCGACACGGTCTCGAACAAATCGGAAAACAAAACAGCAAAATTTCGTGAATGAAGGTCCCTACCGTCTCGCGGAAAAGATCGGAAAAAGTACTTTTCTATTGAAACATGTTGAATCAGATATTGAGCACGGAACGTTTAATAGCTTTAGCTTTAAAAAAAATTATCCAAGAGATCTAAATCGCATTTGTATCTGTTTGGTGCAGAGGCCTGGTCACCTGAAAAGAAAGAGAGAAGTACCGGTCCACCTAATAGTGAAAGGATGAGGCCAGACAGGAAAGAGAGAAGAAGGAAAGCGAGGAAGGAAATGATCCAGAAGGTAGGAGGGCTGGAAGCGTAGAAAAATTTGGACGAGAGGGAGAAGGAAAGGCGAAGAATGGAGGCAAGGGAGGCAATAGAAAAAGAAAAAAGAGGCCAAGAAAATAGAGTGCCAAGTCAGGAGAGACTTGGAATCAGGATAGTCCAGGAGAGGATTCCAGTGAAGGATAGGTTGGGGCCGAAGGTAACGCAGGAGGAAAATAGACGTGAGAGGAGAGTGGAAGTGGAAAAGAAAAGAGTAGAAAGAAGAGAAAAGGAAAAAGATGAGAGGCGAGAGCCTTTCTCAGAAAATTCGAGAGAGCCGGTGGGAGCCAGCCCAATCGAAATGAGTGAGAAGGAAAAGGAGTTGGAAGGGAAGTACCAGAGGTTGGGAACAGGAGTGGGAAAGTTGCCTCAAAAGGAAGTACTATGAAAAGATAAACGGGCTTAAAGAAAGCCAATATAACCTGGAGAAAAGAGTAGCAGCAGAGGAACATGTGGCAGGTCTGAAGAAGAGAATGGAAGGAGTGGTAAAGGAAATTGTGGAGAAGAAGTGCCAAGCATGGAAAAGAAGAGAGGAAGAAAAGAAAAGAAAAAAAGAAGAGGAGAAGAAAGTGGAACCAAGAAAACTAGCGGAGGAGATAGAGCAGGAGAAAAAGAGGCAAATCGCGATAAAGGCGGAAAATCAAGAAAAAAATCAGAAAATGCAGGGAGTGGAAGTTGGGAGACAAGATTGTGGTGGAGGATGAGTTGGACCGGGACTTCACTTTGTTCGAGTTCGCGGAATAGAAAGGAAAAAAGAAGGAAGGACGAAACCGGGTAGAGGATCTTGCGATCAGTGGGCTACCTGGAGACTGATTAGATTTTAATTTTTGTTTTACTTTACTTTCTTTCATATTTTCGAATACCTATTTATATAATCATCGTTGTATCCAATTAATAATTTCATTGATCATTCATTGTGATCGATCATTGGGATAACTGCCAAAGAAGGCCTGGTTTACTTTTATATGCGAGATTTGATAAACATAAAATTTTACAAATTGCTTTCGTACCATTTCATTTCGGGGAGCAGATGTAACGGTTCATTAGATTAACTGACCGAAACGACAAGTTGACCAATATTTATAACTAACGGTCTGCGGCGACAATCAAACGACACGCATGCGCAATAAGGTCAGAGCCTTATTGACAATTTTCATTCTCAAAATTACATTAATTTATGACTCAAATCGGCAAAACTGCCCTGATAGATCGATTCCTTATAAATCAACCTCATTTTTGATCACAAACGTCTTTCATTTAAACGAATTTTCAAACCCGAATCAACGTCGCAAAGATCGCAAATTGTTGTCGCCGGCCGGTGTGTTAGCGCTTGCAAGCTCGCCTCAACCTGTCAACTCGGGTCTTTAATCGTTCATTAAATCAGTTCTAATTATTATTTTGCAAAACAAAGTACATCAGCGTGATCAGCGTAATTAATAGATAATCTTAGTACTTTGTTTTATATGAGAAAACTAATATTAAAAATTTTCATTTCTAATTTTCTGATTGGCACGGGCGGGTGTAAGCTGCGCTCTGATTGGTCAATGGGAACAGGGTAAGGGATACGCTACACGATCGTGCAAAATTCTAAGAATTAGCACTTCGCTGACTATTGGTGCGCTGAGATCAACCAAAAAGGCACAATAGTCAGCGGGGTGGCCGAAATCGGCACTTGCGGTTGAGAGACCGTGCTGAAAAGAGCCCTCCGAGATTGTTACGTGCGCGACCCTGTGTTCTAGTGCCCACCAAGTGGATAACCTCAAAGAGGCGACGGTGCAGAGAATTTTGCGTCAAAGGCGAGAGCCTTGTAAGGTAATTATTCAGATCAAGGTAGAAGTCGCGATCAGTTTTCATTTTCATTTTCATTTATTTTAAAAAAGGCGAAAGCCATTTTCAAGGGTTAAAGCTGACAGCTAGTCATTGCTCTTGGTGCAAACTTTGAGCAAAACTGTCAAAGTCATTTTTCTTTTGTAATTTTTCTTTTTCTTTTTGTTTTAGATTAATTTTTCATATTATTTCAATTTAAAATTGAAATCAATTGAGATAAACATCAAATTGACAGTTTAGAAAGCCTTAATTAATCAATTGTAAACTGCTCAAGGAGAAATCCGAAAGCCTTATTTTTTCAACTTAAAAAACAAAATTGTTAAAGGAGAAATTCGAGAGCCTTATTTTTTTTACTTAAAGAAAAAAATTGCTCAAGGAGAAATTAGAGAGTAATGAGTCGTATAGCTGGGAGGATCCCAAACAAGCAATGTAAAAATAAACATTATCAAAAACGACGAATTCAAACGAGCATTTTAAATTTGAACATTGTTAATTTCAAACATAGCGTGAAAAACGGACAGCAGCTATGACGAGCACGGTAAAACAAACAACAAAAAGATGATCAGGTAGAAAAGAAGCGCTGTAAAATTAAAAACAATCAAAAACAACAAATCATGTCAAGCAGTGTAAAATTACAATTTTGTAAATTCGAACATAGTATGGATAACAGACATAAAATATGATAATCACTGAAAAGAAAAACGATGATAAAAAAATTAAATAATTTTATTCAATTATAAAAATAAAAAAATATAAATCACTACTTTGTAATAATACACACTGTAATAATAAACGAAGATGACGGCTGATGACAACTTAAATGAGCAAAAATTAAAACTTTTTCCCAATATCAGTACAGCGACTTTTATCATTTTGAGTTGGCAATAGCCGCCATCTTCGTTTATCATCACAGTGTGTATTATCACAAGGTAGGGATTTATATTTTTTTTATTTTTATAATTAAATAAAATCACTTCTATTTTTTATCATTGCTCATCTATACAGTTATTATCATATTTAATGTCTGTTTTCCACGCTATGTTTGAATTTACAAAATTTTGGTTTTACACTGCTTGTCGTGATTTGTTGTTTTTGATTGTTTTTGATTTTACAGCGCTACTTTTTGACCTGATCATCTTTTTGTTGTTTGTTTTTACCGTGATCGTCATAGCTGCTGTCCGTTTTTCACGCTATGTTTGAAATTAACAATGTTTAAATTTAAACTGCTCGTTCGAATTTGTCGTTTTTGATAATGTTCATTTTTACAGTGCTTGTTTGGGATTCTCCCGCAATTTCTGATACTAATTTATTAAACATTAGCATGGTTTACTATATTTAATATTGTGATTGCTTTTGAGTATAAAATTTCATTTATATTCAAAAAAATCTGTTACCCGCATTATCAAAATGTAATGTTTTATCATGCGGGTTCTAATCCTCGCATAAATAAATTTTAATTTTTGAACTTTAAATGATATTGCCATGCAAAGTTATTGGCCTTATCTATGCGGGTTCGAATCTGCAGATAAATCAATTTTATATTTTGGAATTTTAATTATATTACGATATGAATTTATTTTTTATTATTTTATTTTAATTCTTTATGTTGAAATTATTAAACATTGGCATAGTACGTTGTCCAGCACACAATCTATTAGCCGCATTTGCAAAATTTTCCCGTTTTATCATGTTAGTTCAAATCCCTACATAAATAAATTTTATTGTTCATGTTAATTACTGCTTTATTGTTTTTCGCAATTTCTGATATTTAATTCATTAAACATTAGCAGGGTTTGCAATGTTTAATATTGTGAATGTTTTTGAGTATAAAATTTCGTTTATATTCAAAAAAATTTATTAGCCTCATTTGCAATGTTATTCTTATTGTGTTCGAATCTCCATATAAATTTATTTTTTTAGTTTGAACGTTAAATTATATTACGATACAAATTTATTTTTTATTGGTTCATTGCAAGTTTTTATGTTTAAATTATTAAACATTTTCATAGTTGTTAAACATTACCAAATCTGTTAGCCTCATCTGCAATGTTTGTTTTTTTTTAGTTTTTATTATACGTTTTCGAATCGTCAGATAAATTAATTTTACATTTCGAATTACGTTGCAAATTTTTTTTTATCGTTACATCGCAATTTCGTATGTTTAAAATATCAAACATTAGCGTAGTTCGTAATGTTCAATATTTTGATTGTAGGGGATACAAATTGAATAATGTTTTCGAAATATAATAGATAATTGTGTTTTGAAATTGTAAAGTTCATGCTGATTGTTTTGTATTATGCGGGGTCGAATTCTCAGATAAATTAATTGTATTACGATGCAAATGTTTTTCTTTATTATTTTTTTGTAATTTGGTATGTTCAAATTATTAAACATTAGCAGGCTTCGCAATGTTTTAAATGTTTTATCATGCAGGTTCCAATCCCCACATAAATGAATATGTGATAAAAGATATTTTCATTGAAAGTTTTCGGCTTTATTTATTCGTGGTTCCAATCCCTAGATAAATTAATTTTATATTTTGAACTTTAAATTATATTACGTTGTAAATTTATTCTTTATTGTTTCAGTGCTATTTTCTATGTTTAAATTATTAAACATTAGCATAGTTGTTAAATACATAATTAATTAGCCGCAATCGTTAGCAGGTTTTGCGACGTTTAATTGTTTGACTGTTTTTAATTGTGAAATTTTATTTATATTCAAAAAAAATTTATTAGCCGTATTTGCAAAATTTATTGTTTTATTATGTGGGTTCAAATCTCCACATAAGTGAATCTTATTTTTCGAAATTTAAATGATTTTGTCATGCAAATTTATGAGGTTTATTTTTGTGTGGGTTCGAATCCCCAGATAAATCAATTTTATATTCCGAACTCAAAGTTATATTACGAAGCAAATTTATTTTTTATTGTTTCATTGCAATGTTTTACTTTAAATTATTAAACATTGCCATAGTTGGAAATGTTTTATATTTTTAGTGTACGGGTTCGATATCATGTTTATAATAAAGAAATATAATATTCTCATCTACAATCTTTATTGTTTTTTATTATGCGTGTTCGAATCTCCAGATAAATTAATGTTATATTTGGAATTTTAAATTCTTGTATGATGCAAATTTTTTTATTATTGTTTCATCGCAATAATTGTAATTAATTCTAATTGTAATCTTATTTTTCATGCAAATTCATGCTTCATTTTTTTATCGCAATTTTGGTTATTTAATTACATTAGCAGGCTTTGCAATGTTTAATTGTTTGATTATTTTTAATTGTGAAATCTTTTTTATATCAAAAAATGTTACCCGTATTTGCAAAATTTATTGGTTTATTGTACGGGTTCAAATCTTCACGTAAATGAATTTTATTTTTCGAACCCTAAATGATATTGTCATGTAAAATTAACGGCTTTATTTATGTGGGTGCGAATCCCTAGATAAACGAATTTTATATTCCGAACTTTATGTTATATTACGATGCAAATTTATTTTTTATTGTCTCATCGCAATTTCGTATGTCAACAAATAACAAATTGAACATTAGTATTGTTGTTAAACATTGCTGAATCTATTAGCCTCATCTGCATTTTTTTGTTTTTTTTTCCTATTAGTATGCTCCTCTGCAATCTTCATTGTTTTTTATTATGCGGGTTCGAATCCTCAGATAAATAAATGTTATATTTGGAATTTTAAAATATTGTACGATGCAAATTTTTAAACTTTCATGCAAACTTTATTTATATTTTTTTATCTTTTATTGTTTATTTAATCATTGAAGTATTTGTACAACCAATAAATTGTATCGCAAATCATTTTTTGTAAATACGATAGTGATAAATTATTATAGATATTATATATATTATTTTAAATTTGAATAATTATAGTTCATACTTGATTGAAAATGTCGAAAAGAAAATCAAACAACGTCGAACCGAGTACTTCTAAACTTGAGAAAACCAGAAAAATAGATTTTACGTTTACACCCTCAAGTACCATAAAAAAAATACGTATAAACGATTCTTTCATGTAAGTTTATCCCACAATGACTTTATTGTTGACCGCGTTTTATTATATTCAGTACAACTACATTATACCGTATTAAATTGTAATATATTTTTCATAACACGTGCATCAAAAACGGCCAACTTCTCCCTGATTTGTCGGGAGAGAAACACTGTTTTATTCCCAAGACGCGGTTCATTCCCTGTTACCATGGTAACAACCATAATAACAGGGAATAAACCGCACCTTGGGAATAAAACAGTGTTTCCGTCCCGACAAATCGGAGAGGTTAGCCGTCTTTGATGAACTTGTTATGAAAAGATATATATGCCACATGGGAGATACAAGCGTTTAAACCTCGGGAGAAAGGACCAACACTCGACTACACCTCGGGCTGCCTTCGGCAGCCCTCGGTGAAGTCTCGTGCGGTCACTTCACCCGCGGAATAAACGCTTGTTTCTCTCCCTTGTAGCGTAACATACTATATTGTATATAGCAACATACGATTTCAGTTCTATTTGTGGATACGTCAAAGAAATTTGTCCTATTGAAAAACGAAACAAAAAAGTCACCAAAGAACCCTTGGATCTTTTCAAATTTTCGTTATGTAATACGATAAGGTGGAAGTCACCTTTACGCATGGAACGAAAACGCGATTTATCTTAACGAGATAATTCAATTGAAAAAGGTGACTTCATGCGAATGACGTCGCCAATACAACAGTCAGCAGTAGTCTGTTGTTATTTGCTTCACTTCTCTTTAATTTATATTTTGTTTGTCATTTCTATATCATTTTTATATCAAAGTATTTGGTTTCATTTCATAGTTTGTTTTTTTAATCAAAAAAGTGCATCTTTTTACAATGATCCACATTGTTGTATTACGTTTACTTCATTGTTATTTTATATTTTGTTCGTTTAATCATTTTACAAAATTGCATCTTTCTACAATGCTTTTCATTGTTGTTTACACCTACTTAATAAATCAGTGATTGTAAAACATGATGTAAAGCAATGTGGAAAAATGTTTCATTTTCCAAAAATTGTAAATTTTAATCACTGTTATTGTATATATTTTTGAAAATGCGATTTCATTTTATAGTTTCTTATTTTGTGGAAAAATGTTTCATGTGGAAAAATGTTTAATTTTCCAAAAATTGTAAATTGTAATCACTGTTATTGTATATATTTTTAAAAATTCGGTGATTTCATTTTATAGTTTGTTTGTATGATCATTTCAAAAAAGTGCGTTTTTGTACAATGCTCTACAAATGTTGCAAATTGTTGTTTATATCTACTTTATAAATCAGGGAATGAAAAACATGATGTAGAGCAATGTAAGAAGATGTACCGCTTTTCTAAACATTGTAAATTCCGATCACTGTTATTGTATATATTCTAAATAACTCAGTGATTTCATTTTATAGTTTGTTTGTTTAATCGATTTCTTGCCATTGATGCGTACACGCATCATTTTTAAAAATCGTTTTTCTTAAATTTCTTCGACTTAACTACATATAAAATTTGTTTAACTGTGTCAACGGATGAGGACCACTATAAAGTTCATGTCTAATAATAAAAAACTAATTTTTATAAACAAAATTGTGATTGTTATTGCAAAAAAACGAAAAAAATTTTTATTCCAATTAAAATCTTCTTTTATCAATGTTTAACAAGAAGTGGGTTAATCATTTTAAAAAAGTATCAGGTATTCTTTTTACATCTACTTTATAAATCAGTGAACGTGAACGATGATGTAGTGCAATGTAAAAAGATGTACCTTTTTTCTGAAAATTGTAAATCTTTCCATCACTGTTATTGTATATATTTTAAATAATTCGTAGATTTATCTTATTTGAAATTTAAAATGCGTACCCGCGTCAAATAGTAATTTTGGAAATGTCGATTTCGAATTACAATACACCAAAATTAGCAAAGTTATTGATATGAATCAAACTTTCGACGAGGATGAAGACGAATGGACCGATTTGAAAAAAATTAAAAATTTGAAAGAATTACAAAGTTTTACTGAAAACAAGTGTATGTTCAATATTTTTTAATATTTAATTATCAACCGTAAAACGACATTATGATAAAGTTTCGTGCTTCTTTCTACTTTATATTTCAGTTATTGTGGAAGCATATTTACGAGATCAATTCGTTAAAATTAATGTACGGAAGAATCGTTGTTGTGGTACTGTTAGCGACGGCAAATATAAGTTAATCGTCGAAGTGACGGGAGGGAATGAAATAACTTTTAACGAAGGACAACATTTAGAAATAATCTGTGAAATTGTAAACGGTTAGATTTAATTAAATACACATCGTAAGTATTAATATCATGGTAGACAACTTGATATTAATATAAAATCACGTTCAAGACTCGATTATACGTAAAATTCGTATGAAATGTGTGATATGAAATATATCACACATTATGAAAAATTGAATAAATCCCCTGAAACCTTTAATAGAACTTATGCGTAAAACAATCTGAAAGTTAACTGTAATATTATTCTGTCTATCATGTTATTTTTGAACACTGTTATTCATACGGAGTTGTTTATTTTTATTTTTTTTTATAGATAACGGAGTTGTAAAATTACAAGTCGCATCTGCCGCTCACATTAAATTGTGTTCTACAAAAGTCGTAGACATCAATAAATTGTTACTCGCGGAAGAATCGGTGAAGTGGACGCAGAGCGAGTAAAAGTAAATGAAAATTCGATTATTATATAATATTGCGATTTAATCATCATATAAAAATTTATGATCGTTATAATATCAATTTGTTATGAACATTAACTTAGGATATAAATGTTTTGTAGTTAAAAAATGACTACATAAACCAATGTTTCATTACTTTAATTCTTTGGTTTATATTTATAGTCATAGTTATTTAGATACTATACACCTATCTGTTAATATCTTTGCAGGCTGTTTATGAAACATCATTTCTACAGAAATTCTAGCCAAATCCGTTCAAGTAACGATCTTTATTTATTAAAAAATCATATAATTATCAGTACACATTAACTTCATTACCTCCTGTCGTCATAAAGTTTTTTCGGCAAAACGTTCAAAATGAACGTTTTTCCGAAATATGCGGTAAACAGCAATACATCGTTGTATCGATGTTTTGCTCATTTTATATACAACGATCAGAAAAACTTTAAATATGTACGCAAAAAAATTATTTAAAATATAGTAAATAATTGGATAAAGTATTCCGAACAAATCACAAGTGACAATGCGTATCCAAAATGTGTTATCGACACATCGAGTTATCAAAAATTTTCGACTCAGTCCAAGTTTTGCGGATACAGTGTGGAGATAACGTCTTTTTGTGATATGTATAATACGAAAGTAAAAATAATTGATAAACGATCAAACGAACAAAACATTTATGGCAATTTTTCAGTTATTAACAAATTGACTCTCAAAAGAATGAACTATCAGGATTTGATATGTTACGATATTGTAAATAGTTCAGTTTTTCAGAGTAACGGTCGAAAATGTATTTCTAATTTGAACAGTTACAAAAATCATAAAGAATCAATTAATTTTGAAAGAAAGCGTTCAAATATGTTACTGTCCAAATTGGAAAATGTTAGGAGTAAATTTCGTGTTAAAACAAACGGTGGTAGGAAACGACGAAAAGATAGAGTAACGGAACTAAGCAAACAATTACATCGCGAAAAAAACAGAAAGTCAAAAATATCAAAAAATAGGTTGGATAAAAAACGACGGAATAACAGAGTTGAAACCATGAAACAAACGTCGCCGGAAAAATTGATGAAACGTAATCTTCATCAACGGAGTTATAAGAAATTTAAACATAAGAAATCCTCGGTTGTGAAGTATTTACACATCGGATCTATGTCTTACAAATGTCCTCATTGTGGAGCATTGTATTATGAATCGGAAAAATCCAAAATTTTATGTTGTAATGGAGGAAAAGTACGCGTTCCACCCTTGAGTCCCTATCCGGAAAAATTGAAAGAATTACTGTTACACGACAATAACTTTCGCAATTTAATCAGATATTATAACAGTTCTATTTCTTTTGTTTCTTTTAAAGCAAATTTCGTTAAGTATAAGCATCGTGGCATTTACAATCTTAAATTGCACGGTGACGTGTATCATACGACACCTTCAACAGTAATACCTCAGAATGACCGTAGACCGTCGGGTGGACAAATATATATATACGACAACAGTTCAGAACTGGTGGAGGATATCATGAGTAGAAATAAAAAACTTCATGATATCCATTTGCGTACTGTATCTTCTGTTTTAGAAAATCAAAATCCGTACGTTAAAAAATACCAACATTTACACGAAGTTTTTAAAAACAAAAATTTACCAACTTACAATCTTTGTTTTATGAAAAATATTCCAAGCGTAAAGGAGAAAAGATACAATGCCCCACTTACGGCAGAATGTGCTGCTCTTATTTTGTCTGAGGATGGACAAGTACCGTTGGACATAGATCTTTGTGTGTATCCAAAAAATAAACCATCGGGTACTCCTGAATTTACCAACGTGAAAAAATTTTCGGCACATCTGGATCCAATGACATTTCCAATATTCTTTCCAAAGGGCGATTTAGGGTGGAATCCTGATTATAAACAAAGTGTCGAATCAAACAAACGAATAAGTCCGAGTCGTTTCTATTCCAACCGTTTATCGTTGAGGAAAGATATATTCAATCCGTTATTAAATGGAGGTCGACTTAGCCAGCAGTATGTAATACAAGCGTTCATCATTATGGAAAATCAGAGACTCAATTTTTTTAGGTATAACCAACATAACCTCAGGATTGAATGCTTGCAAGGCGTTGCGGATCATGTTGCGAGAAGTGCCGGGAATACGGCAGATCAGGAAAGACTAGGGAGCATTTTCGTTTTACCTTCTACGTATGTTGGTAGTCCTAGATATATGAATCAACATTATCATGATGCCATGGCCATAGTCAACCACGAGGGTAAACCTGATTTGTTTATAACCATCACGTGTAATCCTCAATGGCTTGAGTATATAGAATTGTTGACAAAATTTCCATCTGGAACGACATTGAACGATATTTCGGTATTAGCGGTTCGAGTCTTCAAGGTGAAATTAGATGCAATATTAGCTGACATTACGAGTGAAATAGTTTTTCGTCCTATAAGTGCATTCGTGTATACAATAGAATTTCAAAAACGAGGATTACCTCATTGTCACGCCGTTTTCACTTTAGACAGAGAATATAAACTAAACTAAAAATTCATTAGTGCAGAAATTCCAAATGACGACGACTTCTTAAAGGACTTGGTCATGAAATATATGTTACACGGTCCACATTCAAAAGACTCATTATGTTTGAAAAATTCCAATGACATTCAATGTTCGAAAAAATTTCTTAAATTATTCACAGAATTTACGACATTTGATGAATTCGGCTTTCCTCAATACAAACGTCGCGACAACACTTTCGAAAATTTGTATTATCATAAAAAAATTAATGGCGTAGAGGTTCGTGTCGATAATTCAATGGTAGTACCTTACAATCCTTTTTTATTAACAAAATACCAGTGTCACACAAATACCGAATATTGCGCTTCAACCGTTAGTATTAAATATATCCATCAGTATATTCACAAAGGAACGGACCGAGCTTATGTGAATGTACAGCAATCCGATCGAGGGAAAAAAAGTGAAGTTATCGACGAAATCAAAGACTATCTCGATATGCGTTATGTTGGTCCAATGGAAGCACCTTGGCGTTTGTTACAATTTCATCTTACGGGTAGATCTCACGCCGTAATAAGATTGGCCGTACATACGGAAAATCAACAATTTATCGTTTTTAACGAGTCTAACGTATCTTCGGCGTTGAGGAAAAATAATTCGACTACCCTTACTGCATGGTTTCAATTAAATAGGAATCATCCCGAAGCTCGAAAGTATCATTATTCGGCTATTCCGGAACTCTACGTGTGGTGTTTACAAAAGAAGGACTGGAAAAAAAGAATTAACGATCGAAAAACCATAGGACGAATTTCTTCGGTTAGTATTAAAGACACTGAACGGTTCCATTTAAAACTTATTCTTTAGCGTGTCAAGGGAGCTACTTCGTTCCAAACTCTTCGAACTTACGAAAATGTTATCTACAATACTTACCGATAAAAAGCTGTCGCTATGGGTTTGATCGAAACTAACGAAGAACTTTTCAAAATATTCGATGAGTCTGCATCGATTATGATGCCATCCCAATTTCGAAAATTCATTTGGTTGGTTCTTGATCACTGAGAATATTTTGCAGGGTCCTCAAATTCGGGAAAAATATAAACACTTAATTTGCGAAGATTTTCGAATGGAAGTTAATATGGAAAATAGGAGATTATACGAAATCCAATGTATTCTTCAAGAAGAAAATATGTCGTGTTTGAACTTTGGTTTACCTCGGCCGAACATTGACGATATTCCCATTCAGGTACATTTTGACGAACGAATTTTAATAAGCAAAAGTCTAAGTGATACGTTAATATCCCAACTCAACGAAGATCAGCGTCTGATCTTCGATAATATTATTGATTCCACGGAAACCAAATTATTTTACATAGACGGTCCAGGAGGTATAGGAAAAACTTTTATATACAATGCCCTTATCAATTATTTTACGTCACACGGAAAATTCGTACTCGCGATGGCCTGGACTGGTATCGCGTCTATTCTTTTGGCATGGGGTTCGACAAGTCATAGAGTATTCAAACTTCCTCTTAATTTTCTTGATACGGAGTCTATAATAATTTCATCGAAGGAAGATAAACTTTTGTTATTACAAAGCGACATAATTATTTGGGATGAGGCCTCAATGATTCCAAAAAAAGCACTAGAAATTGTTGACAAATTATTACGCGATATATGTCGCGCCGATTCGCTACCGTTCGGTGGTAAAACGCTAATTTTGGGAGGTGATTTTCGTCAGACTTTGCCCATAATCAAAAAAGGCACTCCAAACGTCATCGTTTCAGAAATTATAAAAAGATCCATAATGTGGTGTTTTTTTAAAACATTCGAACTAATCAAAAATATGAGGTGCAAAGATGCAAATTTTGCAAATTTTTTATTAGAAATCGGAAACGGCACCATCGAGAATTTCCAAATCCCTGCGAGTTGGCTTACTGCAGACGTTTGTCTGTCCATTTATGGCAAAAAAATATCGAATTCTGACTTATCGAAAAAAATTATTTTGTCGATTCACAACAAAGATGTCCAACAACTCAACTTGAAAATTTTGAAAAAACTTCAGACGAAGGAACGTACCTATTACAGCATTGATTATGCAAAGTCTAAAGGGTCTGACGAAACCGATGAAGAGATTAGTTTAGATTTTCCACGGGAGTATATCAATTCGATTAATCCTCCCGGTTTTTCAATCCACAAACTAACTCTGAAGGTAGGTGCTATTGTAATGTTGATTCGCAACATAAGCATTAGTAACGGAATGTGCAACGGAACAAGGTTGAAGGTTACACGATTACATGAATATAACATCGAAGCGACAATTTTGAGTGGTCAGAAAACGGGAACATCAGTTTTTATTCCGAGAATCAAACTGAGTCTGAATGATCAGGATTCTCTTCCTTTTATTTTGTACAGGAGATAATTTCCGATTGTTATAGCGTTCGCGATGACCGTCAACAAAGCTCAGAGACAAGGATTCGATTACGTCGGAATCTATTACAGTGAAAAATTGTTTTCCCACGGTCAGTTATACGTTGCTCTTTCGAGGAGTAAATATATCAACAATATATTTATTCAAAGTGTCTCCGGCGATTCGAATGTTGAAAATGTCGTTTGGAAAGATGTTTCCGATTAAACACTACAATTCCGTCGCGTCATTATTCAATCTATTACATTGATACTGAAGTTATTTTATTTTTAATTTCTTAACGCATTTTTTTTTTGAATGATCGTATTTCCAGAATTGCAGTAAATGTCAATCGTATCTTATCGTTTTTTGTTTTATATAATTCATATATTTTATTGTCTATTTATATTTTCTGTTTTTGTTTTTTTTTTATTAACGTAACATAACGAATTTAGTTTCAGTCGATCTCATTAATACTTATTTAGGTTTTTCTTTATTATGGCGACTACGTATTCATTGAATATCAACAAATCTATACACAATGGTTATGTAAAATTAAATGAGAAGTTCCAAAGGTATTCCGTCCAATTCATCCAAAATTCAAGGTCAGTGTACATAACATTTTTCGAAAGTCTAAGTAATTTTACTGTCAACATTAATGACACACAAATTGAATTTCGCGATTTCATGCACACTTTCAACCATATATATAATTACGAACACGAAAACATGAAAATGTCGAAAGATTTCCTAATCAACGGTATGTATTGTGGATACTACGATGATATTGAAAACGCGTGGTTAAGAGGACGTATTATATCCTCTGATAATAAGTTCGCTCAGATCGATTCGTTAGATTACGGAAATATTTCGACAATTCATTGTGAAAAAATTTGTTTTCTGTTAAAACTTAGTAAATCGTTTCCATTGCAAGCTATAAGATGCCGTTTGTTAAATGTATGTCCGGGTAACGAAAAATTTTGGACCAAAAAGGAAATAGATGACGTTAGATTACTTTTTATGGCTTCTAAATTCAAAATTAAAATTCATTCCTCAATTGCCAATATTTTGATTTGTGATTTAATAAGATCGAATTCTTATAATCAGTCGATTAGAGAATACGTTACGAAACAAGAATTGGCGCGGTCAGATTTTTTTCCGGTATATTACCCTTCCGAGTAGGTTTGAAAATTCCGATCTATTCAATTTTTTTCACAGAATGGCAACAACGATTACCAAGTATTACAACGAAACAGTGTGAACACTCCCGATATATTTTTGCATTGTTTTTGTGGGATCGAAAATACATGAAGTTTTTGGAGTTTTATTCCAAATTAAATCTTATATCGATGTTTTAGAAATTTATAGATTTTTTTCATGTATTTTCGATGAGCCTGAAGGCAGAAACCTCCTCGCGGTCAGGCTCGGGCAATGATAGTGCACTATATGATTTCTGATCTGTAATACTTTGAAGTAAAGATTCGACAATATTCGCATAATTATTTCGTCATTATACCCGTAAAATTTTTATGTTTTTACGTAAATTGAAGAACTTTATTTTTAAGTATTATAACATTTCATCATATACTGAAACTATTAGCTGATATCTGCCATTAGTGATTTTTGTTGTTCTCAATTTTGAATATTATGACCATTTATATAACAATAAATACTAATGAAAATAATTACCGAAACTGATTAACCATAACTATCCGATACAAAAGGATACAAAATTCTTTCTCAGTATGTCTAAGAAATAGCAAACAATATTCCTCCTCTTGAAAATATTAAGTTTAAAAATCTTAGCAATCGAAACGGGGTCGATATCAGTATTGAATTTCTCGGCTTGAGAATTCCATATTGTCAAACTGACCTGATAGTCAGTTTGTCATCGTCAATTTATAATATCTTGACGATTTTTTCAGCATGAAGGACGTCATCAGCTTGATCTCAGCGGCCACTTTTGGGTCCACTTCTCTTTTGCAGTGTTGTTAACTTCCAACTGTACTTTCAATCTTTTAAGAATAAAAGCAACATCATGTTGCTTTCTTAAATACAATCAACCTTCATCCCACTCAACTTATTGTTTCAAACTTTTATTCAAACATATTCGTCTTTGTCCTTTCTACTATATGCTGTCAATTTAAATTGTTGAAGGTGAAAATTCGTTTTCCTCTCCATATTCATCTTTGGAATTGATGATTGTCTGTTACCCACTTGCAGCTCAAAAATAATATGACTATGAAGAACGTGACTATGCCCCATTATAAATTGATTCATTATCAATGGAATGACGAAATATTATAGGGAAATATGTATAACATAATATGAGAAGTTATAAATTATTATCATATCGTTAATATCAGTGTCTTTTCCAACTGTAAAGCTATTGTCTTTTTCAAGATATCCCATCGTGTTTTTACAGCCTTGGACGTGTTGAAGTAACGAAATTGTTACCCCAAAAACAAAACGAAACAAAGTTTATAAAATAAATAAAGTATATAGATATATCTTAATATAAGAAGTTATAAATAACTGCTGGCCGTGAACTTTCAAGCCAGTTTTCATCATGTTGGACGTCATCAGCTTTATTTCAGCGGCCAGTTTCAGGTCCACTGTTTTCTTGCAGTGTTACAGGCATGAACCTGTACTATGATGATTGGTTTAGCCAATTGTCTTGACTTCAAATAACGCTGTGAAATCTTTAAAACCGTTCGCAGTAGCTTGAACGGTATAAAAACTGGGTTCCTTTCCACTTCCCAAATTTCTGGCCTGAGCGTAGGTCAGGCCAGGATTTATATGTTTGCATTCAATGATCTGTTTTCCCTTCCATTCATATTTGAATCTAATGCCGTGACTATTGTTCACCCGCATCTCGAAAGTCATTATGTACGCATTTGAGTTTAAAACATTTGACAAACTTATTGAACGAACGTGAAATACATATTAATTCATTATGTTTCAATTGTTGTCGTGATCCTTGTGTGTCGCGCGTTCAGAATTCAATGTGACTGTTTTGATTTAATTTTTTTTGTAAATTATTTAAATTACAAGTTGTGATCAATATTGCCAACGTCTTCTTACTTTTTTCAGGCAGATTGGTTTAATAATCGTCAGCATCTGCGATGCAATTACGTATTGCCAACGTTTTTTAATGAATTTTATAAACAGTTATCATCTTTAAAGCGGTTTACAGTAGCTTTAACCATACAAAAACTGCCTTTCTTTCAATCCATAATGATAAGTTTTAAATATTTCATCGCGATAATTATTTTCATTGCGTCACATTCGTTAAAAACATTAGAAGAATCTTCAAACGCTGGTAGTCGCTCTTGCTCACTAATTTTGTAAAAGTGATAGTGATTTGAATTGGCCTGTCGTCAATAATTCAGTGAATTGCAGATTCTGAAAATCGTTTTTTTTGTCTTAAAAACGATCCCACAAGGTGAAACAGTTTCTACCCAAACGATCTTCGGTAAACGGAACTGTGCGCCTGGCTATCGCCATCTTTTTTTTCTCTCCATTTCGTATACTCCCTACTTCGGTGCTATTTTTTGGTCATGTAATTTGTGGCGATGACAAAGTCGATGTGGAAGAAGAAGATGAGGAAGACGGATGGTTTGAACTCGAGCTAAAAGTTTTTTAAAGATACTATTTTTTGTATCTGTTGACCTCTGCTCGAAACCGCGTTGACATACGTGTCTCAGCATGTTCATGCATAGTCCTGAACTGATTCTTATAAACAATTATCATCTTTAAAACGATACAGTAGCTTTAACCGTGTACAACCGTGTCTTCATGTGTATATGAAAACAAAACTTTTTGTATATAAATAAAATCCATTCCCCCATTTTCTGGGTTCAGAGATCGTCAGCCAAGGTTTAGAGCTGTTATCAACTTTGCTCATCATAACATCTGTTCCACAAAAATTTGTGACTCAATTATAAACAAACAGATTTTAACGATTAGTGCTACTTCGTGTTTCATCGCGTGGATGACGTCATGCGGGCTGGGGAAACATAACCTTCCCATAGGAAACGTCGGTTGTAGATTCCTTTTTGATATTGTTTTTCTCCATTCGGGTTTTTCATCATATAAATCACGAAATTGATCGACAAACACTATTGTCAGAAATTCGTACAAGACTTGATGATTTATACAAGTCAGAGTCTTCTTTTTATTGCGATCTTAATGAACTTTAACAATTTTTCTTACGTGTTCTTCTTCTTTTCTTCTTCATCATCAATTCCTTCTTTAAATACCATCTTAACTCTTTCAGCCGTATACGTCTCGAATCGTTTTCACGAATGTAGCGATTCGAAATGAAAGTGTTTCTCCACTTCAAAACTCGATATCCAATTCCTTCAGCTCCGGAAGTTCTGTCAGTGAATTTTGAATTTTGAATCTTTCCCATCGTCGGTTGTATTTTATTGTATAAAGTCGTTTAAGGTTGTTGAATGTGAAAAATGGATTGTTAACTCATACATTAGGTTCCTTTTTGATATTGTTTTTCTCTATTCGGGTTTTCCATCATATAAATCACGAAATTGATCGATAAACACTATTGTCAGGAATTTGTATAAGACTTGATGATTTGTTACACAAGTCATAGTCTTCTTTTTATTGCGATCTTAATTGACTTTAACAATTTTTCTTATGTGTTCTTCTCGTGGTTAATATCATATCAATTTTGAATTTTTAACCTTCCCTATCGTCGGTTGTATTTTACTGTATAGAGTCGTTTGAGATTGTTGAATGTAAAAAATGGATTGTCCTTCCCTATCGTCGGTTGTATTTTATTGTATAGAGTCGTTTGAGATTGTTAAATGTAAAAAATAGATTGTTAACTAAAACATTTGTTTCATATTATTTAATTTTCGAACACCTTCAAACTAACTTTTCTATACTTCAACAACAGAATCTCCATTAGTTGTTTCTTTATATTTAACCTCTCAAATATTTTTCTTAACATTAAAATATGTCCATCCGATTTTCTGCGAGGTGTCCCCACCTCGCCGAATTTTTTTAGGTAGTTTCACGTACATGTAGTAACATTTAACGATTTAATATTTGTTCTCATTTTACCTTACTAAAAAATTTTTCATACAACTTTTTAATGATTCAATAACTAAACCTTCGTTGTTCATTCACATTTAACCTCTATAATATTTTTCTTTATGACCTTGAAGTTGTAGTGCCTAACTTGAATTGTCAAAAATTGCAAATGTTACATTTGCAATTGGAAACATACATACAATTGGAAAGTTACAGTTTTTTCCTATGAGAATATACACTGAAAATTTTTAGATTTCAGTGATCAAATCAAACATTCGCGGTCTTCGTTTATATACATGGACATTGAAATTTGTAACAATTTTTTACTTCAAATGAGCGTTGCCCTTAGGGTGGTACCAGATGCGATTTCACGTATCGCATCGGTATGATGCATCCAAATCCCTTCGGGTACTCAGCACTCGATCATTTTGAAAGATTTAAACGTCTGCCTACGAACCGAATTTACCTCTTTCAACTTGCGTTACCAGTTGGGTAGTAATATTCATCGTACTAAACAAAAAAAATCCTACATGGTACTCTGCAGTCGTAAAGTAATAATATCCTTCGTATGGCTCTGAAAACGATAAACTTCCCCATGTCACTAATTCGTCCATAATTTGTTGAACGAAGACCTTCATCGAATATGACTTTCCCATCCTATTTTTTCCCTAATATTATGTATTATTGTTTTGGGATCAACTATAAATTAAGTTGCTTAATAGATCAAATTATATTATTACTATTTTGAAATTACATAGACCATAACATATTTCTTAGTTCAACTTAATTAATAATTAATGAATCTCGAAGCAGAAACCTCCACGGGGTGAGATTTGGACAATGGTTCATTGTTAAATGAGCATTTAATCATTTAACATTCAACTAGCCTATATCTGCTACCTTTCTTCAATTTTCTATCCCTATAATATACTTTCTATTATTTTCGTTAAACAACCCATAAATTAAGAAACTCGCTCATACGGACACTGCTTTAAAAATTACAAAACCAATGTTCATACACGGCAGCAGTGATATTTTCGATCCCCATAGCGTTACCGTTTATTTTACACGTAATTGTTTCAACAAATGGGGGGTGGCGCGAAGCGCGCAGGGGGCGCAGCGCTG
Source organism: Telenomus remus (assembly GCA_020615435.1). NCBI lineage: Eukaryota > Metazoa > Arthropoda > Insecta > Hymenoptera > Scelionidae > Telenomus > Telenomus remus. Next base: position 6,967,531 of record CM036336.1, read on the forward strand.
AAAGCGCGGAGACCCCTAGTTATAATTAAATAAAATAACTTCTATTTTTTTTATATTGTTTATCTTATCATTGATCATGCTATTTTATTTCAGTTATTCACTGTTGTGCCGCAGCACAACTTTGGCCTATTTTAATATTCAATTTAGTAATTTTAACTTTTCCATAACATTTAATCTCAAATCAAAATATCAATTATCGGCCGGATGTCTGGGACATCTGAGCCGCTATTCAATTTCTGTTACTTGGTAATTATCAAATATCGTTAATCCGACTCGAGCATCGTTTTGATGATCGAGCACAGAAAATTTTCCAGTTTTGTACACGATTTTGCTGAGACCGCACTTTACGTTTGCCCAACCAAGGGCACGATTCAGCGATTTTTGGCAAAATTTGGAGGGGCCATCGTCGCTGACGACCGGCCGGACGCTCCCGATGGGCGTCAGAATTAATCTTAACGACAATTTATCAAGACCTCCGAGCTCATTATCTCTAATCAGTCTCGCCGACGGGACTTAGTCAGATTCTCCGCCGCGCCGCGACACTGCAAATATCCATACTTAACAATTATACACAGAGAGTCTCCGGACAACTTAGCTTATATGTACGTTTTGTGCACGCTGCTGTATTTTCAAATATACAGCTAAAAGGTTTTTTTGGGTAGTTAATTTATCCCCGTAAATGAACTCCTGCACAACAGTTCGTGGCGACGAGGATGCGATTTCCGTGCGTCGTGGTATCCCCGGTTTCACGAAAAACCGAAAAGTCCAGTGCACGACAAATTCGTTTGACCAGTGCCAACTTAACGAACAACCAACCCACCGACCAACCCTGGGGGCCGATGAGAACCATCTTCCGAGGGTCATAACCGGGAACCACGTCACCCAAGTCCAGACCGGAGCATAGCAAACTCCACAAAGGTCGTAAGGACAGGCGCTTAGACGCCACCTCATCAACAGATGTAAAGCGAGCAACCCTTGAGGCCCAGCGACCAGAGAGGCAGCCCGCCAAGCAGCCCAGTACAAGAAAGGCTCTACCAAGGCCTTTCCAAGACGCTGTTGCCAACCAAGGTCCCGAAGGACGAAAAATCCAGCCAGCTAGCCTGTTTGCAGCGATTTGAGCCAGTCGAAAAATGGTAAGTCAAAATTAGCAAAATTCCGTTTTCTCAGTCTGCTCTCGCACTCCGCGAATTAGACCATTTACAAAACCAATTACACGCATTAACGATTAGAATGGACCAAAACCGCGAAGCAAATGCCCTTCCCTATTGCAACAATGTTGTACTTGAAGAACCCGCAAATAACTACGATAATATTAACGGCGACGATCGATTCCACAACCCTTTACACAATCATCACCGGAGACAAAATCCAGTGATGAGACACAAGAACAATGACCACGCGCCGCAACACGCGAACGGCACGTTAGAAGCGCGACACGCGATAAACGCGATTCCTATCTGTGACGGATCTCCGGTATCAGTTAGTAAATTAACTCGATCCCTAAGACACATCTGCAAATTTGAATCGAAACGAGCAGCAAAATCAATTAATATTATTGGGGGGCCGTCTAACCGGAATCGCACTAGATTATTACTATAGAAATATGTCTGAATATCGCGTTGTCGAAGACTTGATCGCAGATTTCAAACTTCGTTTTGGTAACAATATCAAAGTTGCAACTTTATTAAAGAACATTTAATGTGAACGAATGATCCCCGGAGACACTGTCTCACATTTCGCGGACAAAATTGAATCCGCAGTCAGCCAGGCTAAATGCCAGTTAGAAAATGATACCCAACTTAGTCCCGAAGAACTCGACCTATTGTTGTAGCTCGTCGACTCCACCGCGTTAGAACATTTTATAGATTCGCTTCTTCTCGAAATTGAAATACGAACCAAAATTATGCGTCCTGCCACTCTCCCTTCCACAATAACATTCGCTACTGAGGTAGAGAGAAAACTCTAAATCGATCAAAAAGAACTAGAAACTTTAATCTCAACCACCAAAACAGACACTGCGTAATACACGGGATTGGCAACCATACTACTAATCAATGTGGTGAGTTTTCAGATAGCAATTTACAAAGAAACCCGCTTCGACGCGTACACCCCATTTCTGAATTTTATCGAAATTTTGAAGAACTCTACGACGCTGCGTATACACAAAATGATTATAACAACCACAACTCCAATGAGTATGACCGTGGTGCCGACGATGACTTGTCAAACCACTGGAACCGAAGCGATTACGAGCAATACTACGATGAATACGAACCGAATCCAACTCATCAAGACACTTACTACGAAAACACAAACTATGAAGATCACCTTCAAAACGAAATCTTTGCAAAAAACGGGGAAATGGCCCAGTAGGCCGGGCCAACTACACCTGAAAAATTCCTACAACTATGTGCGGGTCAAAACACTATGGTGATAATAATCGACATTCCGAAAATCTTTATAGAAATCCTAAAGAACCGAATACAAACAATTTCGATCAAAACTTGAGACATTTTAATTGTAACGTTCAAGGTCGCCGCGACCATGATTCATATCACAGCCGCTGCGACGACCTTACAAAAAATGTGCAACGAGCAGAAAAACTCTCGCGATCACCTTACAATTCTTACAACCGAAACCCCTCTAATAAAATTCATTTCAATCGAAGTCAAAAGCAAAAGGGAAAAATAAGTGTTTTAAATAGGCCTTACATTCAACCAGCGTACGCAAATTCAGTTCAATCTGTAGAGTCGCAATTCGAATATTTCCAAACGGTTCCAGTTAATCACTCAGAGGACGTCAAAAACGCGAACCACATCAACAAGAAAACTTCCCTTCCACCTTCACCGGTAAATCCTACCATGAACCCGGAACAACCAAGAACCATGTTTGACAATGCAGCCCTACCCTGGAACGAAAAACCAAAAACATTCAGAAACAGTGTAGACCCGAACCACGTAGAGGAGTCTATCAAGAACAACGGAGTGACGTTAGTGAACCACGACATCACCTAGAACCTAGAACAAACCAATGTTCATGATGAGGGCAACATAATGACTCTAGTAAAACAAAAAACAGATCCATCCCACAAGAAAGGAAACATTCTGGCTGTCACCGACGAAGTGAGACATACTGTTGAGTCGACCGATCCGACAATTGCTAAATCCAAGTTTTATTCTCGCCCGCAGTACCGTCATGAGAAAATTAAGTGGCAAGCAAATCAACTAAACCTGGACCTAGGTCACACAAACAGTAATAAAGGTGGTTCGCTGACTGTAAAAGTACCAAAGAAACGAGAATCTTTGACCAAGCTGCAACCAGAAACAAACTTTAAAGAAACCTCAGATGATAGCAACACGGGAACGCCGTATTCAGAAAACCATTGCTCGCTACGAAAAAAAGAAACTAAGGAACAGAAGAAAGAACGACTACGCCTAGCAAGGGTACAAAATGACCAAGTAAACATAACTGGGACACGCGAGATGTACAACGAAATAAAACAACGCGATTCGATCACACCATCTAAACCAACTTCACCAAAATCCCCAGAAAAATCTTTGTTATTTTTATTTTGTCAAGTCAACTTGAACCTCGAAATGCATTGCCAAAAATTAAAGACAAAGCTCTAAGCGACAGTAAAAAAAAGTAATACTAATACTTACAGTAATAAAGTAATACTACCGCAAATTAAAATGATCGAAAAAGAAAAACTGCGAACCGACTCAGAAAAGGCGATTGTAAGCATCAAGCTATCCGTAGGTCTCATGAACCGATCACCCGTGATCAAATTCGAAGGTAAACACACCAATAACGAGCGTACTAGTAAATGTCCTACGTTGAGAAAGGCGAGACCTATCTCAAATTTAATTTTAATCTAAAACTACAAAAAAAATCGGACGTGAACGAGAAAGACGTAGTCGTTATAAATGTCATTGATAAGTTTCTTTTCGATCGCGGGAAAAACCGCCTAACTGCCCCTGCGGCTTAGCTATACCAAAAATGAAAACTCAAATAGCGGCCGCCACCATAATTATCAGACAAATTAGTCAAACAAACTTATTTGTCGATAACAAGCTTCAAACACTGAACTTTACTATTGAATACCGCAATTAACACAATAGCAATTGAACCAATACGGAACCATTTGAAAATCTTAACTTCAATGATTACGTTTCTTAAACCAGGAGGAAATGAACCACAAACCTACACAAACTAGTTCAAAATGTTTTAAGAACCACCCCACAATTTAGAAATTTGCGACCATAGGATCATTATACAGTAAACCCTCGTTAACACGAACACGGAAAAACCAGACAAATAGTTCGTGTTACAGGGGAGTTCGTGTTATCCGAGCAATGCAAAAAATGAATTCGTGTTTATAAATTCATTATTATGATTCATGATAGAAAAATTTATTAATTTTTTGATATAATCGTTTCATATTAACAATAATATTTTTTTATTCTTAATGTTTCAACTTAACATTATTATTATTACATATTATCCAATTTTGTCGCAATTCTATGTCTTCGTGTGAAGCTGTACGTAAACGTTTCGAACGACTGTTGGCACTTTCGGAAGCGATAGCTTCCGCTAGCTTTTCTAGATTTTAGAATTTGAAACTTCTCGGCTACAGCACTTTTCGACAAAACACCACGATCAACTTCCGTCACAATTTCGTATTTAGTTTGCACGTCAAAAGAGGTCTGCTTCCGTTTAGACATCTCGAAAAACTGAAGTGTTTAGGCACTCAAGTGAATGTTTTGATATCCTAATCTTTTGTCTATTTTCAGAAATTCGAGTTAATGACTTTTCTAATGTCTCAAGCCATTGTTTACCTGTATTTGTATTGACCGAAAAAGACAAAAATATACAAAATACATAATTTGAGAATTGCTATTGTTCGTGTTATCCGATAATTAACCGTGAAGGGACGAAAAAGTTGTTCGAAGTTCGTATTACCGAGAGTTCGTGTTATCCGATAATTAACCGTGAAGGGACGAAAAAGTTGTTCGAAGTTCGTAGTAACGAGGGTTCGTGTTAACCGAACAAAGTTACATTGAAGCTTATGGGACTATTGTTTAGAGCAAATTTTTGTTCGTGTTAAACCAGAATTCGAGTTAACCGTATTCGCGTTAACGAGGGTTTAGTGTACCACAATTCGACCATGACTGAGCATTGTGATTTTGACTTTATCAACTCTACATTTCTTGCAAATAACAAAAATCCCACAAAATGAATCCGGGCGCCAAGGACACATGTTCACGCTGTAAAGTATACGACTAAGCCACGTCCACGCACGACTAAAACTATAATTATTTTATACGTATGAGCTCAAGCAACCCAAAAAAATATAAATAAACAAAAAATTCGTAATTTAAAATTAACCGGAAAACACATACAACACGAGACATTACTTTTTATCGGTTGTAATTTAGAAAAACAAAAGGATGAGCAACCAATTAATAACTGCGATCAAAACTTTAATTATCGTTGATAACACGCGTCAAAAGATTTGTTTTAATAGCTATTAAAATGAAGGTCGAAAACAGTCCCCGAAACTGTGTAATTCCGCACTGCCGTATTTCACAAAATAATAGCATAAACTATATGAATTTAAAATTCTTATTCTATCACTCCAAATTATGACGCAAGTTCGAACCCCCTTTCAATCTTATCTTCAAACGCCCCCCCCCCCCCAAAGAGGAAAGTAGTGTGTGCCTCACACACCACCACGGCTCCGCCGCCACGAAAAACCGTATTTATGCTTAGCCCGCTTGAGCAACGTAACTCTGCAAAGCTCAACAGAGAGCACTAACAAGAATGAAGAAATTTTAGCAAAAATTTTTTTTTTGAACAAACGAAATCTTAACAAAAATTAACTTAGAAAATTCAAAAACACACAGTCACGTAAGCTAAGTTCAGCAAACCACTGCGCCAGTCGTTTATCGCCGCCGAAAACGACCACTCGTTGCTAATCGCAATAATTTTCGAAGTGTGCAAAATTTTAAGCTCTAAATTAAGTTTCTGCTGCTGTGCAATGTTTTCAGGTGACCCGGGGCCTGACCGGCTCTGGCCTAGCATATACGCCAACTAACAAACACAGTCAAGGCCCGTCACCTGTACCCGAGCATCCAAAAAAGCAACTATATGCTCCTACCAGTGCTACGTGCACAACACACACCATACATTATGATGACCAACCAACCTACTAGAATCTTCGAGGGACTTACAAGACCATGGGTCTCCAACTTTAAGAGTTACAATTAGTATTAAGGATGGTTTTCAGGGAGATACAGTAAGCGTTTTCTTTAGGGCCGCACAAACACACACGCACACATGCACACACACACACTCCCTTCCAACTTGTAAACTCAATTGGAAAATTTCGCCTCACTTCACGACACGACGGGACTCGTGTCCGATAGAAGGGGAAGGCAATGTTGTGCCGCAGCCCAACTTTGGCCTATTTTCCTATTCAATTGATTAATTTTAACTTTTTCATAACATTCAATCTCAAATTAAAATATCAATTTTCGGCCGGATGTCTGGGACATCCGAGCCGCTATTCAATTTCTGTCACTTGATAATTATCAAATATCGTTAATCTGACTCGAGCATCGTTTTTATGATCGAGCACAGGAAATTTTCCAGTTTTTTATATGATTTTGCTTAAACCGCGCTCCACGTTTGCCCAGCCAAGGGCACGATTCAGCGATTTTTGGCAAAATCTGGAGGGGCAATCGTCGCTCACGACCGGTCGGACGCTCCCGATGGGCATCAGAATCAATCTTAACGACAATTTATCAAGAGCTCCGAGCTCATTATCTCTCATCAGTCATTTTACACAAAGAGTCTTCAAACAACTAAGCTTATATTCACATTCTGTGCACGCTGCTGTATCCTTAAATATTCAGTTAAAAGGTTTATTTGGGAAGTTGATTTATCCCCGTAAATAAACCCCTGCACAACATCACACTATGTTTAAATTTACAAAATTTTGATTTTACACTGCTTGTCATGATTTGTTGTTTCTAATTGTTTTTAATTCTACAGCGTTACTTTTTGACCTGATCATCTTTTCGTTGTTTGTTTTTACCGTGATCGTCATAGCTGCTGTCCGTTTTTCACGCTATGTTTAAAATTAACAATGTTTTAATTTAAACTGCTCGTTCGAATTTGTCGTTTTTGATAATGTTTATTTTTACAGTGCTTGTTTGGGATCCTCCCAGCTCCACTTTCAAATCAAAATTAATAAAAAAAAAATTTTTTTTCCAAAAACCATAACTGAGCCAGCTCAATACAACAACACAATAATTTGTCAAGTTTTTGGTTCATAGTTTTGTTTTATTGATTATCATTCCTATAAAAAATTTTTTTCACAATATCTAAACGACCATACCGTCTCAGAATGGACGATTATTTTTTTCGATGCTATAAAAAAATAATAGAAAAACTATGTTATTCCTTGAACTCTTTTTTTTATGGACGAATTTTTTGTGATTATGTGATATATTGTTTAATTCTTGATGAAACTCAATTTCTATTGATATAAATCATAATTTTATTATTTATATCAAATTTTAAATGAAAAAATGTATTTATTGATAAATATCTGTTTATAATTGTGAATTTGTTTACTTTTTTTAGAATAATGCATTCGTTTAACTAAGTTTGTTTATAAAAATTCATTTTTTTATGAACATTTATGTGTAAACATTCGTTAGATTATAATTATTTGAGTTCAGACATTCATTTGTTTATTACCATTTGTGTGTAGACATTCATTCGTTTATAAACAGTTGTGTGTAAACATTTATTACAAAATTCCAAAAATACCTTTAAAAGGTAAAACTAACGTGGCAAGGTTTGGTATCCTCCAAGATTTTAAACACAAGTAGAGAACGGAACACGTGTTAAAATATTCTTTCATTAAATTAAATTGAATTAAATTCAAATTCTGACAGAAAAATTTAAAGAATAATTTAAGGATCGACAACTTTAAGATTTTTCTTTTTTGACTTTTGAATTTTTTTTTTTTAATAAAATCTCATAAAATAATTGGTATGAATCTTGCAAGACAATGTGGACTTAGGTGCAAGTGAATTTGGTGTACATCTTCATGTAAAGCTTAGCCGACTAGGGAATAATTGTACAACTGAAACACAAGAGTTTATGTATGTTGAAACTCTGTCATTTATACAACTTTTTATTCTCAACGACGGATGCGATTTTCAAGATGTATATTCATTCACGATGAACATTTACAAAATCTACGATGTTACAACACCTTACCGCCGCGCTTTTTGGGAAAGGCGCACGTGATATTGTGTATCAAATGACTACGAATGAACTATCTTGTTAAAACAATTTCATTTTCATTAACATGTTTTTTCGCCTTGTGATAATAATTGATCCTAATTTAATTTGAATGACTTTTCAATTACCATTATGATTTATTGAATGATGATCCTACTTATTCTCATATTAATTCCATTCATCAACGTAAATATAAAAATATAGCTGGATATTATTTATTCGTTATAAGAGTGCTAAGAGATTACGTGAAAAACCGTCCGGCCTCTTTGAGGGCTGACTGAAGGCTTCAGGTATATCTGTTGGAACATACCATACCATACCTTGTTCCATGACTGGAACAAGCACCAGTAGACGAAAAAATTAAAGTAGCTTCATGGGCTTTTGAGAAAAACATTCGAATCTGTGAGAAACGTGGCTGCATTTTAAGTGACAGGACACGAAGTGGTACTTTGCGCGCTTGTCACAATATATAGGACGCCAAGAAAAGCTCCGAAATTGCGTTACAAAACGCCGAGTCAAATGTTGCTTACAAAAATAACGATTATGCTAATTTTTTAATCGACTGAATAGTTATATGTTTGATAAAAATTATTTAAAACGGTAAATAAAGAGAGGCAACTAAAATCATAGTGAGTCAATATTCGGTTTTCGGAATTTCCTCTTACAATGTCTTATGTTTCAGGTGCTCTTCGAATTAGACATTGGTTATCAGCAGTACTGAACTTAATTAGTTTTCTTCTAAAAAGCGCGGCGGTAAGGTGTTGAAACATCGTACATTTTGTAAATGTTCATCGTGAATAAATATACATCTTGAAAATCGCATCCGTCGTTAAGAATAAAAAGTTGTATAAATGACAGAGTTTAAACATACAGAAACTCTTGTGTTTCATTTGTACAATTATTCCCTACTTAGCTGAGCTTTACATGAAGATGTACACCAAATTCACATGCACCTAAGTCCACATTGTCTTGCAAGTTTCATACCAATTATTTTATAAGATTTTATCGACAAAAAAAAATTCGAAAGTCAAAAAAGAAAAATTTCAAACTTGTCGAACCTTTAATTATTCTTTGAATTTTTCTGTCAGAATTTAAATTTAATTTAATTTAATTTAATGAAAGAATATTTTAACACGTGTTCCGACTTGTGTTAAAAATCTCGGAGGATAACAAACCTTGCCACGTTGGTTTTACCTTTTCAAGGTATTTTTGAAATTTTGTAAGTCTATTCTTTTGTAGATAAAGATATTTTTTAACACGACAATTGAACCCTTGTTTTCATTTCACAACTTGTCTTGAAAATATCGAAGGATCTAAAACCTTGCCACGTTGGTTTTTACCTTTTTAATGTATTTTTCGTAAATGTATTGAATATTTACCTGTATAAGGTAAAAGCACCTCTTGTCGTGACTTTAAGGGTTTTGTAAGTTCTCAAAAAAAACGATGCTGGTGTCAATATTAATTCTTTAGAAATAAAAAAAATACTTTCAATACCCGGGCCAAAAAAGGTTGATGTATAAACAATCGTTAAGCGATCTATTCTAGATTAGTCTTCAGAAGACCGCGAAATGATCTTTAATAAGAGAAAAAAACGACGTGTCGCAAGGTCATTTTGAGATCGAAATTCGATCTATCGAAATTTGGTCGTGAATCGATCATTTTCCGTTCACTTGAAGATTTCCAGATTTTTTAAGTTACGATCGTAAAACGATCGTTCAGCGATCTTTTTTGATCGTTTTATAACGAAAAGAAGACCTGTTTTCTGAATTGAGCAATTAAATATAAGGATGTTTGATCTAAATTTGATTTATTACACATTATTTGTCTTTCATACACTTATTACAATACTTTTTTGTTGACTGATTTTTGATTGCGATTTCGGGAGTTGAATTTCGATGTGCTGCAAAACATATTCCTTGACAAAAAAATCATCCAAGTACAATATCATGTGCCACGTTAAGCGACTCGTCTTAGATCTGCGATTGAAAAAATTCGAAAAACAGTTAAAGAATAGTAAGATAACAGAATTTTTGAACGTGAAAAAAAAGCTTGTGATAACGCTTGATCAATGTACTAACCTTGAGCGTGAAAAGTTGTCCACTTAGCGAGTTTTCTCTAACCTTTGTTTGTGTCTAGTTTTTGGCTTGATCATCCGGCTCAAGCTTATTTTAAGTATTAAGATACATGCGAAATATCTCTTTTTATTTCGCAAAATCTATCCTCCAACTTAGCGCATTTTTCCGTTTGACGGCACAAAAAAACAACTGAAGTTTTGTTTTTGAAAAAAGTTGAAAATGACAGGTGTTGCTAAGGGAAAATTTTTGTTGTTTTAATGTGTTATGACCCGTTCTGTCTTGTCAAACGAAAAAAGCACCAAGTTAAAGGATAGGCCGGATAATTAAATCATAAAATCATCAACATCATCACAAACAAAGGTTAGTAAGAAAATTTGCAAAGTTGACAATTTTTCACGCTCAAGGTTAATGCGCTGATCAAGCGTTATCGCAGTTTTGATTTTTTTATGTCTGAAAATTTTGTCATCTTATTATTTGTTAACCTTTTTTTCAGATTTTGTCAGTCTCATATCTCAGAAGAGACGCTAAACGCTGGGCATGTTATTGACTTCGATGATTTTTTAGTGCAGTATTATATGTTTTGCAGACTTGAAATTGAATTCGCAAACTCGCGATGAAGAATCGGTCAACTCAAAAAATAATTGTAATAATTGTATAAAAGTCAATTGATATATAATAAATTATTTCAAGATCAAATATTTTCGAATTTAATTGATTTAATATAGGTCATTTCTTGGTTATTAAACGATCAAAAAAAGATCGCTAAGCGATCGTTTTGCGACCGTAATTTTAGAAATTTTAAAATCTTCAAGTGAACGAAAAATGATGGATTTACGATCAAATCTCGATAGATCGAATTAAGATCTCAAAATGACCGTGCGACACATCGTTTTTTTCTCTTTTTAAAGATCGTTTCGCGATCTTCTGAAGATTAATCTTGAGTAGATCGCTAAGCGATCGTTTATACATCAAACTTTTTTGGCCCGGGTAGATATTTCTGTTAAGAACATTCATGTCACTTCAGATTGTTGAATAACCACGTCAATTTATTAATGATGATTGATTTTGTAAAAAAAAGCTGTAGGTTTTCCACTTATCGTGAGTCTTTTGGTTGCTGTGCGCCATTTATCGTGACATGTTTCGTGCCATTTACCATGATATTTTGCTTTGTTTTGAAAAATATTAAAATAACATATTTTGATCAGTTTCGGTCGTAAAAGCATTTACAGTTATTTTTAAAACAATATAAAACCGAATTACAGATTTGTAATTACGATAACAAAACCAGCCAACTTGTGTGATGCCCCTTATCGTGATTATTTATTTGAAAATACTTTTGTTTTAATTTAAGTAGTTTAGCATTATCAAATGATACTTTGAACATTTATTGTTGTGTAGCGATTTTTTGCGAAGTAATTATATTTCAATTGTAATAAATACAAAATATTTTACGTGACGGTGATCCTTAGTGAGGGAATATAAGAAATGAAGCTTTGGGCACAAGACCGTGTAGTAAGAGATTACAAAACGATTTTTCCTTTTGTTTATGCAATGATAACAAAAAAAGTAGTCAGATTAACTTTTCATGTAATAAATAAACTTTTTTTTACACTTTTAAACTTTTTTTAATAACAACTAATGTTTTTATATTTTTTAACAAATTGTCCATACCCAGAAAACTCACGATAAGGGGGTTTGTCACGATAAGGGGCTAATTTACCTTAGTCGAAAAATCATTCTGATAACAAAGAAAAGAGGTTTTTTTTTAGTCAACCACGTTTCTGTCAAGATGCTCCAACACCTCTTTCGTGTTTTTTAAATTCGGTATCCTTTTTTTTCTTAGGAAACCTTTAACTCCTCCTTTTTCAGTTAGACTATTTTTTGTTTTTTTTTGTTATTTGTTTTTCTATTATGTTTTTCTATAACGACGAGACTTGTGTTTCACCAACAACAACATTAACTACTTGTTGACATCTGAAACCTAACCTAATATTTCAGGGAGAATCCCAAACAAGCACTGTAAAAATAAACATAATCAAAAACGACAAATTCGAACGAGCAATTTAAATTTAAACATTGTTAATTTCCAACATAGCGTGAAAAAACGGACAGCAGCTATGACGATCACGGTGAAAACAAACAACAAAAAGATGATCAGGTCAAAAAGTAACGCTGTGAAATTAAAAACAATAAAAACAACAAATCATGACAAGCAGTGTAATATCAAAATTTTGTAAATTCAAACATAGTGTGAAAAACAGACATAACAACTTTTTCCCAATATCCGTACAGTGATTTTCATTATTTTAAGTTGGCAATAGCCGGCATCATTGTTTATTATAACAGTGCATATTATTACAAGTAGTGATTTGTATTTTTTTTATTTTTATAATTAAATAAAATGACTTCTATTTTTTCTATCATTGTTTATCTTTTCAGTGATTATCATATTTTATGTCTGTTATTCACAGTATGTTTGAATTTACAAAATTTTGATTTTACACTGGTCATGATTTGTTGTTTTTGATTCTCTTCAATTTTACAGCGCTACTTTTTAACCTGATCATTTTTTTGTTGTTTGTTATTTGTTGTTGATGGTCATAGCTGCTGTCCGTTATTCACGCTATGATTAAAATTCACAATGTTCACATTTAAATTGCTTGTTTGAGTTTGTCGTTTTTGATATTGTTTATTTTTACAGTGCTTTTTTGGGATCCTCCTATATAATTTGTACTTTTCTTGAACAGTTTAATAGAATAATAACAAATCTTTTATCAAAGTAACTGCAATACTAGAGATTTAATCAGACGATGTTTGCTTTTACCGCAAACATAGCAATTATCATTTTATAGAATGCATAACGACAAATATGGCGAATTAATGGAAATGCGTAATTCTTATATTTAAAACTGTGTAGAAATAATACAAATTATATTTGTTTGTCATAATGTTTAGATATTAAGGTTGGTAAGTATTTTTTATTTGTTTCTTTTTTATTTGTTTTTTAATTATGTGAAAGCACGGAAGTATTTAAATTTTTGATCTCTTTCAGACAAAAAAATGCAAAAAACAATAAAAAAACAGAACGAGACGGAGTATTGACTAGTTTTGTTCTGGTTGTTATTATTTTTTGAATTTTATAAATCTTTGACACGAAAAAATAAATATGCGAAAATTATAACGATTAACACAAAAGTGTCGAACATTTTCAAATCTTTTAGATTAAAATTTATGGGAACAATAATAACACAGTACCGAAAACTGTCCAAATCGATCGAATATATATTGTCACGGCTGGGCATTTGTGATAAAACTGCACCATGAAGCTGATTCAGCTCACGCAAAACTTGAACTGCTGGACGTTCAGGGTGCTCAATCGCCTGGTGCCTTGTTCTCGCCAAAGATTTTTTTGCTGCGACAAGTTCAGGGTTGTTGGGGTGTTTATGCTCAGAGACATCAGGTCCTCCTCGTACCACGATGACGCGACCAGCTCTGCCAATGCATTGGGTTTTTACCCATGCATAACATTCTCCTTCCTCGACGCAAACCCATTTCATAATTCCTTTGGACTCGCTGTGTCTGTAGTATAGATGTCCTCCGACTGCTAAAATTTTGCTTGAGCCATTCTGAATAGTTTCTGCCTCAGGAATCATAGCAGCTGCCATGATTTACAGTTAATTTTGTAATTTGTAGTTGACAAAAAATTTTAACACCGCAACAGACCGAATGTTTGACAGGTTAATAACAAAGTTACAGAAATTTTGAAAATATTAAAATTAGAGAAAATAATAGTCAGGGGAAAAAAAGTTAGGGGAAAAATGGCAGGAGAAATTTGTCCTCCTACCTTGATCGAATCTATAAGGCAAAAACGAATGCAAGAAGTCATAACAAACAGCACAAAAACTAATTACTTCTTTTTGAGCTGTTCGTTGTTGTGTTTTGTATTTATTTTTTTGTCTAAAAAATTCGAGAAAATTGGACACAGTTTCGTGCTCATAGTTATTATTTTTTGCATCTATTTTTTTATGTGAAAGATTGTACAAATTTAAGCACTTTTGTGCTCTCGGTTTCAATTTTCGAATTCATTTTTTGCCTAATGGATTTTTAAAATTTAATGTTTATCCACCAATTTTAGATGGAAATATCATTACAACGAATGCAAATAACAATTACAAAAATCACTTAACATGTTTTGTAAGAAAATTTTTTGACAATCAACCAGTTTACTGCTTTTTGTTATATTACAAGACTAGCTGAGCACCCTCGCTTCGCTCGGGCGGCAGCTTCGCTGCAATATATGAGTTAGTTAAGGTTTTTTTTCCGAATTGTTTGGATAAACAAATTGTAAGGACGAAAAAGGTTATACAAAATAATTAATGAATCCATTTTGCATTGTGCGCGAGAAGAAACCCACGTACCCGTGGTAAAATCGTGGCATTTATTGATACATCTGTATCAATGAACTGAACCAGAATTGTCTGGAGTTCCGCCACACATACTTAAATTAAAAGTCGGAGATCCTGTTATGCTGCCGCGAAATTTAAATCCTCCTGTTTTATGCAATGGAACTCGAATCCGCATCACTCAACTTCGGCATAGGATTATAGAAGGTAGTAAGCTAGAGATTGTCACACAACTTTTGCATTTTATACTAAATGTGTTGACATACTATTTAATTTGTATGATTTATAGGCACTATAATGACTGGATCGAATCAAGGTGCAAACGTCATGATCCCTCAGATACCAGTGATCCCCACAGATCTTCCATTTGAATTCAAAAGACGACAATTTCCCGTAAGATTGGCATTTGCAATGGCCATGAATAAAGCTCAAGGTCAAACGCTCCATGTTGCTGGTGTACACCTTGAAAAACCATGTTTTTCTCACGGACAATTTTATGTTGCATGTTCACGCGTCTCCGACCCACGGAATTTACACATTTACGCTCCAGAGAGTAAAACATCGAATATTGTTTACCAGAATGCGTTAGTTCAATAAGGTGTTGTAGTTTCACGATGTATCAATAAATGCCATGATTTTACCACGGTTACGTGGGTTTCTTCTCGCGCACAATGCAAAATGGATTCATTAATTATTTTGTATAACCTTTTTCGTCTTTACAATTTGTTTATCCAAACAATTCGGAAAAAAAACCTTAACTAACTCATATAGTGCAGCGCACCCATTATAGCAGTACGTCAATACATTTGGTATAAAATGTAAAAGTTGTGTGACAATCTATAGCTTACTACCTTCTATAATCCTATGCCGAAGTTGAGTGATGCGGATTCGAGTTCCATTGCATAAAACACGAGGATTTAAATTTCGCAGCAGCATAAGAGGAACTCCGACTTTTAATTTCAGTATGTGTGGCGGAACTCCAGAAAATTCAAGCGAGTTCAAGAACTCAACCGGATAGTTTATCACTTCATCTTGATTTACTACGGAATTGAAAGAGGTGTAAATTTTCTGTTCCCCGGGAATTGCAGCCAATATTTTGTCATTTAAATCAGTGACAACATCGTTTGTTGACGCTAAAATAGCTCTTTCATATAACCAATCCATGTGCAAGTGATTTCGCTGGATGTTGGGAAAAACTGCAGCAATCAGTTCATCAGTAGAATTGGCAATAGTGCATAGTTCAGGAGAAAGAGTAACACTTCCATTAGCATCTGTTGGTAGCGTACCATTGCCGACTGTCAAAAGTAATGCAGAAAAATTGGCAGCGTTCTCATCATTGTGAAGATATACCCTCATGTTAATAGTCAGCGAATGGACTATGACACTTTGCCATAAGATTGAACTTTTGATACTGGCATGAAGCTGATCAGCTGGAGTTCCACGGGTGATGACCGGGAGGGTTTGTCGAAAATCACCAGCTAATATAACGACTAATCCTCCCATTATCCGATTGTCACTCCGTATATCTCTCAAGGTTCTCTCGAGTGCCTCTACTGCATGCTTATGCGAAGAAGAACATTCATCCCACACCAATAGTTTGCACAACCGCAGCACCTCGGCCCTTTGACTATTTTTGCTGATGTTACAAAATGGGGTCTCCTGATGGTGCAAATTCAGTGGCAACTTCAGCACATTGTGAGCAGTTCGTCCTCCTTGTAACAACGTGGAAGCGTTACCAGTTGAAGCCAAAGCTAAAGCCACGTGACGACGACTCCTGATAGTTGACAGCAGGAGATTCAATAAATATGTTTTTCCTGTTCCTCCACGGGCATTCAGAAAAAAAATTGCAGGATCGTTGTTGTGAATTTTTTGTAGTACCGCATCGTAGAAGGATCTTTGGTCTCCATTCAGATGAGGCAAAGCTGTTCCTCAGCCTCTGTAGCTCGCGCAGCTCTATGTTAACTGTATCAATAGTTATTTTTTGCAAATGTGTTTTACGTTTCGTCGGCATTTCGATGTCACTTATAAAGTCACTGGCGGACACGATATAAACACGACTGAATGAAAAGTCATACTGAATCAAAAACAAAATAACGATCGAATTGCGAACCCGAGAAAATATTTCAAAATTATTCTCATACTTACGTTTGTTTATTAATAAGGAAGGGAGGATAGTAATTTTACAGAATATGAAACGTAACATTACGTTTTCGAACTCTATTTATAATGGCTTATGTGTTGTGTTAATGTAAAATTTGAAAATTTTCAAAAAACTGAGAAAATGTTTTTGAAATTTTCTCTGAAAAAAAATTAAGAAATCGATTTCTAATGTAGCCTACGTTAATTCTGAGAGTCCAAAGAATCACCCTGATGCATTAAAATCATTTCCGAACGCTTCGTTGAGGCGTGATGCTCAGACAAACAAACAAACAAACAAACAAACAAACAAACAAACAAACATATTCTCAGTATTATTATATTAGTAGGATTTGTTCATTTGTCATTAAAAATTATTGTAAAAAATCAACTAGTTTTATGCTCTTTGTCATCGATTTTTTTATTTGTTTGTTTAACAACAGAATTTCCTTATAAAATCAACAAGTTTTGTGCTCTTTGTTATTGGTTTTTACATTTGTTTGTTTATCGGAAAAACCCGGGATAAATTCCAGGATCCCGGGTTTTCTTTGCCACAATCCCAAAATTCCTAGATTAAAAAAAACCGCCGGGATTGCAATCTCTATCTACAATATTCAAAATAAGTAACACTTTCGTTTTCTTTGTGATTATTATAAGCAATCATTTGTTATCTAATTATTCGAAAAATTTCGACAGTTTTGTTTTTTTTTTCTTATCATTTTTTGTATTTATTTTTTGTTTAATGAAAGGCAAAGCCTCTTATAGAATATTTCAATTGAACGTACAGGTGAACAGTGCAGCAAAGGTGATAGGCGTGCGAAGCACGGCTGATCAGCTAGGTAGTAATAAACAAATATTAGGAAATTGAATAAAGTATTTTACTAACGTGACTCTTACGATACTTCCATGTATCTATAAATAAATTAGTCATAGATAAAGTACAAGTGATAATACCATAATAAATCGAACCATTTTCAAAGATTCTTGCAAATTTTGTCTTATTATGGAATATTCCAACGAATTGACTGAAAAAGAAACTAACATTGACTGTAGTATACGGATAAGTTCGCATGTTTGTCTTTCAGACTTGAAAATAATTATTTGAATCAATTCCTTTGTAGACTTCAAGTGAATATCAAAAAACAAAATGTTTTTATAAAATACCATGTGAAAATAAAGGTGCAAGCGATGTGTGATTGAAGTATGCATTTTTTAGTACATTCGTCTCTACGACTGTAAACTTGCAAACGTTAACATACTTGATTGATGGGTATCTATTCCCGGGAAAAGTATTGTCAGTTACAGGTGACACTCATATCACAGTTCTAGTCGAAGCCGAATCGTCTCCACACGGAAGGATACGGAACAAGCACTAAAGAAGCAAACAATTTCAAGAACGACAAATGAAGACAAGCAATGTTGAATAAAACAATCGTAAATCCAATCATAGCGTAAAAAGTAGACAGTTGCTATGATAATTAAGGTAAAAACAAATAATGAAAAAATGATCAGGTCGAAAACTAGCGCTTGAAAATAAAACGGAATGAAAAACAATTCCTGACAAGAAATGTAAAGTCAAACATTTCTGAATTGAATCATACATTCCAAAAAAGTGTGTCAGAACTTAGAGTTGCACTTTGTCAATAGCATATCGGCCTGAAGTTTCAGCTTTCATAGAAATTATAAAAATTGAATTTTTAAATTGATTTTAATTCTATTTATTGCATGATTGTAATAATAAATTGCTTAGACCAAATCCATGTTTATTGATTAATTATTAATTTATCGATCTAATAAACTGATAGTTAATAAATAAATGATCGAAGTTTCTAATGAGAATGTTTTTTTTTATTTGTATTTTAATAACTTATATTGATTGATGATTTCTAACAATAAGGACTAACAATGAAATTGCATGTTAATAATAAATGAATGTCCTTAAATGAATGCATGTTAAATATAAGATCCTACTTATATAATAAAAACGAGAATATGTTTGTTCCTTTGTTTGTGTGTTTGTTATTCGTGTGTTTGTTTGTTCGTTTGTTTGTCTGAGCATTACGCCTCAACCTCATCACGAATCACCTCATCAGGGTGATTCTTTGGACTCTTAGAATTAACGCAGGCTACATTAGAAATCAATTTCTTAAATTTTTTTGAGAAAATTTCAAAAATATTTTTTTAGTGTTTTGAAAATTTTTAAGGATATTGGAGCTTGGTTGGCAAAACACAAAGAAAGTGATAATAATTAACACGTACGTTTTTATATTTGAAAAATTAACGTGTGAATTTTTTCATAATTTTCTATCTCATATTTTCGGAGAAATTTAATTGTAAAAATCGGGAAATTACGTGAGGTTATATGGAACGCGAAGTTGAAACTCGTCAAATACCTCGAAAAAAACAAAGTTGATTATAAAAATGTAATAAAAATGTTGTGTAACAAAAGACCTACATCGTGTACGAGTACCATCAATTTGTACCTCATAGGTTTTGTGTAATTAATTTTTATATTATTACCTTTCGACCAAAGACCATGTGCCACGCGGAGATGCGGCAACACATCACATAACACACACATAAAAATATTAGTGACGTTACGTTTACGTTCATTTTTCATGAAAATTAATTAAATTTTCTTTTATCAAAGAAAAATCACAGAAAATCATAAATCTTCGTCATAAACTTTATCATCATGCACGTAACAATTGAAATATACGTAACATAAGACCGTCGCGGTTTGAACAACGCTATTCAGGCTATTTCAACGTTCACAGTACACGAATTTTCATCCATGGTTCACTTGAACTTGGAAAACGACATGCATGCGAGTGACAAAACAACGGTATTTGAGGTTATGATAGCGTGAGCGTGACCAACAATACGGCGCGAAAACTAACAGCGGTCTTACAGTGTTGCCGTTGTCACAGACGTTTCTATGCAACGTTTTTTTTGTAATAAACAATGCATTGTAAAATAGTAAAAGTTGCCGGAAGGTATTAGATCGAATAATAAAACAGTTTGGAATAAAAAAAATTTTTAAAAATTGGTTTTAATACGCAAATTCATTCTTTCATTTTTTTCTTGAGAGTTGTCATCTTGACGATAAATTTATTGCGGGTATAGCAGCATCCCCCTTGCCCCGCACCTACCGCTCAAATATCCTTAATATATTTTGCGATTACGCTGCATAAGGCTTCATGAATAGAGTTCGAAAACGTTATTGTTATTTTTGTTATTTGATAATATTTATTATGTCATTTTTATATTATGACTTTTCGTTTAGTCGTATTCACATCGTGTCCGCGAGTGAGTTCTTAAGTGACAGCAAAATGCCGACAAGACGTAAAACACATTTGCAAAAAATCAGTACTAATGCAGCTACAGAGTCTGAGGATGTTCGCCAAGTAAGTTGTAGTTCATATCACCAGGTAGTTTCCTGGTAATATGAACAAACTTTCCTAAAAATTCCAGCCTCTTCGGTAATACGGTTTTTGAGATATTAATTTTTAAAAAATCGCGTTTTTGGGGATTTTCTCATTTTTTGTTTATTTTGAAACGACTGTTTACATGTTCTGTGTTACAAACAAATCAAAATTTGGTTATTTTTTGTGACTACTGGTCCCACTGAATAAAAAACATGCATGCAAACAAATTTTTTAAGTGCCCATCTGCTCATGAGCATGCATTGAATTTTAGCGTTTTTTTATAGAAAAGTGTCATTTAGAAATGACGATCATCCCGCAAGTGATCCGAAAATTTGACTTCGACTCTAATTCTACCTGAAAGATCAGCTTTTTTCATACAGAAATCACGTGTCAAACATTTATTTTCTTGTGATTAGAAACAATTAAATAATGCATGTAAAAAGGCTTAAAATGAGAGTTTAGCAAAAATGATCATTTTAAATAATTGATAACTTGGGCAAAGTTTTCGAAAAAATTAGTGGAACTCTACAGTTAGTCTTTAATATATATGCACTTCTTGTAAAAAAATTTTGGGCCAAAATTTTTGACCTCGTGCGCAGCGAATTTTCGTACTTGGCTGAAATGACCCATATTTATTAAATCTTCTGCTGTCAACTATCAGGAGTCGTGGACATGTGGCTTTAGCTCTGGCTTCAACTGGTAACACTTCCACGTTGTTACAAAGTGGAAGAACTGCTTAGAATAAGTTGAGGTTGCCATTGAATTTGCAACCACAAGAGACACTAGTTTGTAATATCAGCAAAAATAGTTGAGCCGAGGTGATGCAGTTGTGCAAAATATTGGTCTGGTATAAATGCTCTTCTTCTCATAAGCATGCATTCGAGGCACTCGAGAGAACCTTGGGAGATATTAGGAGTGACAATCGGATAATGGGGAAATAGTCGTCATATTGACTAGTGATTTTCGACAAACCCTTCCGGTCATTACCCGTAGAACACCAGCTGATCAACTTTATGCCAGTATCAAGAGTTTGATCTTATGGCGAAGTCTTACTGTGCACACGGAATAACAGGAAAATATACCTTTACAATGATGAAAACGCCGCCAATTTTTCTGCATTACTTTTGACGATCGGCAATGGTACGGTACCATTGGTTATGTGAGAAAGCCATTTTAACATCTACAAATAATGTCACTGATTTGAATAAGGAAATATTAGCAACTATTTCCGGGGAAGACAAAGGACCCCGCACCATTTCCAAGGGCGATTGGGTCCCTATGAATTTGGCTACATAATCAACTATGTTGATCTACTAATACTTCTGATCAAATATATTCACATGCAAAATGCTAAGAATTCATACTTTTCAAGTTTTTAGCAATTTTTCGCACCAATTATAACTTCGTCAAAAAAATACTTTTGGAGCGATTAATTTATGTTTTTGCGAAAAATGATCAAATCAAAGTGATAGATTTCAAGTAAAGGCATTATAGTGCAAATATTTGTGCGAATTAAAAATATATTTTTTAATTAATACAATATAAAATAAGTTCGTTTCAAAACAACACTCTGTGTACACTTACTCACACGATATAAGGTGCATTTATTGGTCTTGGTCTATTCGCAGCATCAAGAATCGTGTTGAGAAGGACCGTTGAAGTGTAACGAATCCTTCCGATGTGACGGGCAAATCCGAGAAACCATATGACACTCGCTATATGAGCGTACGTACCAAAGTCCTAGCATCAGAAGGGCAGGTGCAATAGTAACCGATCACAGGTAAATCGTGGTCATCGTTTTCGTCTTCGTCGTCATCGAGCGATTTTTAAGCAATCCTTAGTTGATACTATGTTGCATTCCGATAACGAAAATAGATTCTCACTCTCAGAAATCCTGCTTCTGGCAATCTATCTGCATTTCGAGGCATCTCTACTTAATACTCCTTTATTTGTTCCCTGTCGAACTTGTCTTGAAGATATGATGGAGCTAAGTTCACTTGATAGATTCCGACGGTAATGTCTTTCAGTTGATCAGGTGTTACAAGAGGGAAATCTTGGATGTGGTTAGCAGTCAAGATCATCCATCTTTAAGCATTCCTAGTATGGAGATTCTCAACTTCTACCCTTTCTTGAACTATGTTAGGCTCTTTCGCTTTTTCAAGTAAAATCCGAGCTGTTTTTGCAGTGCAATCTTGCATGTTGATAGTTGGATAATACTTATTTATCATTGCCCCAGCAATCCGATAAAAATTACCCAGATTTCGAAGATGCGTCACCTCTAATACTTAGTTAAAAAGCAAAAACACCGAAATCATTATTAAACCTGATTACTCCTCGTTTTTTATTATTCATATATCAATTAAACATTATTTACTCTGTTCAAGAACTTGAACATTGATTTTATGTTACCGTTTCGAGCCTCAACTATCCATCTGGTTTTAGTCACGAGTCTCGACTGATTTTCTCGCTTCTTCTGTAGGTAGTTGACGTTGACCTCGAGCAAGGAGAGCTGGCATTTCATACTGGATACCCAATCGTTGCAACAATTCAGTGACATCCCTATAATCTCTGTCGACTAAGAAAATATCTTCTTCTTCAACCCAATGCCTTAGACACTCAGCGTCTCGATCGAATTCACTCTGCAGGATTCGAGCATCGTTGTGACGACTGCCAGAAAAATATGGGCCGTGTATGTCCAGTATATAACCGTCAGGTGCAACTACTAGTACTGGTTTCCATAAATGACGTCCTTTAGGAGTGCTAAATGATTGCCGAAGGGAACGAAAGTTGCTGCTTTTCGGTATGTAGGTGTATGTAGCGTCTACGTATACAATCGTTCGGGGGACCCGTGGGTCAGGGTTATATAACTCGTTGGAGAATTCATTCACGTGTTGTACAACGAATTCTTCCCTTGTGATCGAGCTCACCCCGATGTTTGCAGAAACGAATCGTTGCATTAGCGATTGTCAGATCGGTGAGATTACTAAACTTGTCGCTTGTCGACTTGAATATCCAAATATGACTTTTAGGAATTCATCTAGGATACCTGGACGCATCTTACACAGGAAACACAGCAAGTCTCTTTTATCAACGTATCGGTAACCAGATTCACGAGGAACAGGATCACAGAAAGTGTTGAGATCTTGGAACTGCTTTTTGGATACGGGTGAAAATGATGCAAACTCCTCTTATGTGAAGTCATTATCGTCGTTGATTCTTAGTTGCGACTTGATTTTTTCACGAAGTACTTCTAGAAATAATTGCAGTTCTCGGCCTTGCAAAGCGTAAGGCCTATTGATAGAACACAGATTTAGGAGAAAATAGCGTTGAAAAAAACCTCGGTCGTCGCAATGATGAGCACACGATCTTACATCTACCGGCATGTATATGTTGTGATGGACGAAGATATCCACTCTGCATTCGCGAGAAACTCTCCTGACATCTACATCCGAATTGCAGACTACGTATGTTCCATTTCTGGTCTAATGCAGAACGTTAAACCTCAAACAATTCGGGTCCTGTTGTAAATCGTTCAATTCACGTCGTATAGATTGATTGCAATTGATGCATATTCGAGTCAAGTCTGTCACTTCAAGTTGTGGTCCACCTAATGCAGCACGGCGCAGAATAGCTATATTTCTATTTTCAGCATTGCCATCTCCACTGATCCGAGATAATTGTTGAACAATGAATAGATCATCACACACGTAGCAGCGATGACGATTTCTCTTTGCCATGGTTTAGGTTCACTGATATATGATAGGTTTAAGCAAACCTTAAGATGGATTTTTCTAGCTTTTAATATATAATAAAAGTAATAATAAATGTTACTCAGAGCACTAAGATGCTAAATAAGTCTAAAATATATACCTACGAATATATAATATGAAGACACAGGTTTCATTTTTCCTTCTTGCACGCAATATCCATATTATTTTAACGAATGAAAAACCACTGTTACAATCAAGTACCGAATAAGCAAGTTTCAGTATAGAATACGTTTTTGTTATGCTGGCGAATTTTTTCTTCGGAGAAAAAAAAGAGAGCGACACAGTTAACTTGGAATGTTTGACATTTTCTGTTTAAAATTAGCTTTTTTGTTAGGATAATGTTTTGCTGGACTATCTTTATCACAGTTCATTTATTGCTTATATTTTTTATAGTTTCTTTGCTGATTACTTGCAAAAACATAAATAAATTGATTAAAAAGTATTTTTTTTTTTGACAAAATGAGTCCATGTGAATAAATTCGGTCATAAAGATTAGTAGACCAACATATTTAATTTTAAGCCAAATTCACCGGGACCCAATGCCCCTCGAGAATAGTGCGGGGTCCTTTACACTTTTTTCAATGACATAATAAACAAAGATGAAGTGGTGAACTATCCCGTTGAGTTCTTAAACTCGCTGGAATTGTCTAGAGTTCAACTAAAATTCAAAGTCGGAGTTCCTACGAATGTTAAATCAATAAAGATATGCTTTCAAAATTAAAATTATTATCATACTAATATCATACTAATGAAAACAATACTTTCATACGTCTTACATTTTTCAAATCTATTATGCAAAAAATGAATGAGAGAAATAATAACCAAGAGCACAAAATTTTCCGATTTTTTGAATCTTTATTTTCATAATTCAATAGAATTACTTCTTTTTTTATCATTGTTCATCTTTCCAGTGATTATCATATTATATGTCTGTTATCCACACTATGTTTGAATTTACAAAATTTTGATTTTACACTGCTTGTCATGATTTGATGTTTTTGATTGTTTTTAATTTTACAGCGCTACTTTTTGACCTGATCATCTTTTTGTTGTTTGTTTTTACCGTGATCATCATAGCTGCTGTCCGTTTTCACGCTATGTTTGAAATCAACAATGTTTAAATTTAAACTGCTCGTTCGAATTTGTCGTTTTTGATAATGTTTATTTTTATAGTGCTTGTTTAGGATTCTCCCGTACTTTCTTCAGTGCTGTTCGTTGATGTGTTTTGTATCTATTTTTTGTCTAAAGAATTTGAAAAAATTGGACACAGTTTTGTGCTTATGGTCATTATTTTCTGCATCTATTTTTTTATGTAGAAGATTTGACAAATTCGAGTACTGTTATGCTCTCGGTTTCAATTTTCGTATTTATTTTTTGGCTAATAGATTTTCTAAATTTAATATCCATCTACCAATTGTATATAAATATATTTACAACAGAAGCAAATAACAATAACAAAGAGCACAAAAGTGGTTGGTTTTGTAAGAAAATTTTTCGACCATCAACCAGCTTACTGCTTTTTGTTATTTTGTTTGGATTTGTCAGCGAAATTTTTTTAAAAAAATTAACCAGTTTTATGCTCTTTGTTATTGTTTTTTTTACATTTGTTTGTTTGATAAAATAATTTACTTATAAAATCAATAAATTTTGTGCTCTTTGTTATCGTTTCTTGGGGGATTAATTCCGGGATCTCTTTGACACAATCTGAAAATTTCGGGATTTAAAAAAAACCCGTCGGGATTGCAATCTCTATCTACAATATTTAAAAAGTTACACTTGCGTTTTTTTGTTATTTTCTTGCAATCATTTGTTGTTGAATATTTGTTGTTGAAAAATTTCGATAGGTTTTTACTTTTTGTTATTATTTTTTTTATTCATTTTTTGCTTAATAGATTGTAAAAGTTTAGACAGTCTTGTGCTGTTGGTTATCATTTTTGCATGTATTTATTGTCTAAATATTCAAGCAATTCAGACAGTTTTATGCTCTCGATCATTTTTTCGCATACATTTGTGCCAAATAGACTAAAAAAGTTTGGTCAGATCTTAAAATTTGGATACGTTTTTTGCAATGTTTACAATTTTTCAATCGCGAAATTGTAATCGAAAATCATTTCAGATCGTGACAGCGATTTGAAATCTTTTTTATTTGACAAGTGTGATGTAGTTATTGTGACAACGTTTTATATTCAAGTCAACTATAACTCCGAAGTTGACCAAAAAACCAACTTTAAAAATATAGTCAAGTTAATTTAGTCACACTGATTACAAATCTAGTTGACTCGACTAGAATTAGAGTTAACCTAACTAGAAGCTGTCAACTATATTTTTCGTAGTCAGGTTGATTAGTTCAATTTTTCTTGGTGTCGTTTTTTTACCTTATTTACGTCAACTTTCACCAACAAAGTTTTTGTAGTACGCATACAATTGCAGTACGCAGACACGTAATCCGCCAACGTTTCCGTTTCCCAATATAAAAAAATCTTGATCTATCATGATCATTATTGGAATTATTATTGGATCATCATTGAAAATGTGTCAAGATACACGTTAGTCCCTCAATATGAAAACTTACTTTTGCTTCACGTAGACATCTCATCTAGACCTATTTGGAGTCATAATGCATCTAGATATTAGATTGAAATTATACGTGTAGAATTCACTTTTAATTTAGAATTTTCATAACCTCCGAATCGACACGTTACCGCTATCATACTAACCAATATTGACGATTTTCTTGTGTTATTAGTCAAATTTTGAATCTATTCCGGAACTATCACATAATGGATACAGATTAAAATATAAACTTTTTCAAGAAAACTATACATATACTAGATATATATGAAAAACTATTCTCAATTATTTTTTATTTTCAGAACTCATTCTTCATTTCTCATCCTTGTTTTTTTTTATTTTTTTTCGTTGTACTATAACTCCACCAGAATACTTGAAAACTTATATTTATTTAAGGAGTGACATTTTCTGAGTTTTGGAATAACACTTTAGAGAGGCCATTTTCAAAGTTTCACCCCCTGCGTGTAGACAGACCCTGCACATATTCCCTACTTGCCCCTTCGACGTGATGTATTTTGGTGTCACTTCGTCACGTTCTTTTGTGTCACTTTGTGAAGTTTTTGACAAGACGACGTCTTATAAATTGATAACCCCCCCACCTTCCACTCAACAAAATGGTAACCTCCCACTCACGATTTTGGGCCTGGACACGCGTTACCAGAGTCATCCGTGAAAATTGCGACCCCCAAAGGTCACTTTGTGACCTTTATTCGTGTCATTTTAAAGGACCATTTTCAAAGATTGACTCCTACCATATAGGCGTACTTGGTAGGTAATACTCATATTACCTACTACCCCCATACGACGTGACTACTTTTCGTGTCACTTCATGCCTTTCTTGTATTATGTCGTGTTGTTTCTCGTGTCACTTCAGGGAGGAGGGGAGCATTTTCGGTGTTTGACCCCCAGCGTATAGACTGTCACTGCCAAAAAATTGGAAAAATATGGAATACGACAATTAATAAATCATAACAATGTGAGATTCGAGCCTTGAAGATTAAAATGAAAACTCGCGTTTTGAAACTAAGATTACATTTATTTAAAAAAATGCTAAGAACTAAAATAGAAAAGTATCGTCAATCTGACTCGTAGCTCGTCTTTCTCACTAATAGCTCCCATTTCTCTGTCGTCTCTAAACCTTTTCCCACGTTATCCCTCATCGCATCCAATTTCTACAACATAAACCGCGTGCGTCAGCCAAATCGTCTTCCATAAACCCGGCAAAATTCGAATCCGAATCAGAATCCCACAGTAATATATGTTACAGGAAATGTCCGAAGTAAGGCCAGGTAAGACTTTGCCTAACCAATCGAGCGCGTGTTATGAAAATGGTCGAAATACGTTCAAATTTATATAAATTTGCAGCAGCTCATTCGCCACAGAGTATTTCAAACCTTACTTATTCGGAACAGAATTCACCACATATACAAATCACCAACCACTGCAATATCTGGAAAAGATTAAATATCATACAGGAAAAATTATGAGGTGCATCTAAGGCTGTCCTAATCACAATTTACAAGCAAGTATAAAGCAGGAAAAGACAATCACGTAGCGAATGCACAGTCGAGAAACCCAGCAGACATCAACCTCATACAAACAGTGATGATGACAAAAAGAAAGAGAACTATAAATGTAAACCCGGAAGAAAACCTAGCTACATCATCCCAAAGCGAACCACGACACAAAAAAAGAAAGGAGAAATAAAAACAACAGGAAATAAGTAGCGATATCTCGTACGACGTTCAAGATGATTTAGGCTAAAAATTGTCAGTATAAAACACCCCGAAAAATTAAACAAGAATTTTACGTTAGTAGCGAAATTTAGCCGAAAATTCTGACACGATCCAGACGAGGTCACGATTTTATAAATGTAATTCTTCTCGAATCAAAAATGTAACAAAAACGAAAGAAATCGAAAACAAAAACGAAGAAATCAAAACCAAAACAACAACCACAAAGCGATAACAAAACGAAAAGCAAAAAATTCAACACTAAACAAAAACTAAGAAATCAAAAAACTGCGGCCTTGCAACCAGGTCGCGTAGGATTTTGAGCGTGACAACGTCCGGTGTAAGCTACATTTTCAATAGTTGCGAAGCAAAAATTTTATTTGGAATTAATTTTGGATAAACATTTATCAATTGCTATTTATACAATTTATATCCTCGAATGAAATGCCTTTTCCGATTTTTTTGTACCACTTACGTAAACTGAAAAGTTTAAAATTTTGAGTGTAACTTTTCACTGTAAATTGTCAGTGTTAAACAGTGTGTCGACAGTGACAGTGTTATTGCATAGTGATTGATTACTTCTTGGCCTCTTCAGTGTTTAGATTCATTGTTATTCCTGAAGTTTGTACTAGGTTTAATTGTTTTTCATTTCTGAACTCTTTTATTTGGGCCTGGTACAAACTGATTACATCACCTTCAGCAATCGAGAGTTCTGATATCCTGTCATTCCACAGAACGATTTAAATCTTGTAAGAGCAAAGTTAAAAGAGATTCTAAAATTAGAAACAATGTTTACGAACGTAAAAAAAGTTATAGTTTAGTGTACTTGATATTTGCTGTCATCAACTACTGTGATATTTTGTTTCAGTGAATTTTTTTCTTGGGTTGGTGAATAAATTTGTTCAGTATTTCCTACGGTTAATACTGCTACTAATAAATCTCGGAAGTGATATGAAAGTTTCAATATTGAGTGTTGAATAAAAATAGTGAATACACAATATTGTTTGTGAAGTACTGTTAGTTGAAGTATTAGTTTAATGCAACGCATACCTAAACAATTTCCCGCGCAGAAAAAAAGTATGGGCCATAGTATTAGCCATACTATTGATTGATATGGCTCGTGGCCAAATCCCATACGTTGCCATACCAATCGATTTGTCAAAGTATGGGCCATACTATGATATTATGGGTCACAGTATGGGCAATAGTATGGGCCATACTTTGATATTTCGAGACATAATATGGGCTATAGTATGGGCCATACTATTGCACATACCATGGACCATTACTATTGCCCACATTATTGCCCATATTATTGCCCATACTCTGAATATATCGATTGTTCCTTCACGAAAATTAAAATTTTGAGAGGTTTGTGCCGTCTCAGGCCTTGCGTAGAGGCTCGCATTGTCGAAAAATCCCGTCAACAAATTTCGGAGAGGCTTGCGCCGTCTCAAGACGCTTTAGAGGCTTGCACCGTCTGAAGGTCCTACGATCTAACCAACTTGCATCAAGCAACACACAACACCAAAAATGTAATAAATTAATAAGTTTATTTCGATTGAAAATTCATTGCCCATGACAACACTTTGAAAAAAACTCTTTGAATTGTGCACGTAAGTTTTAACATGAAAATAAAAACACAAAAACCGTCAATCAAAACCTCAAAATTGTGCGTTGAATCTGGACACTTTTCAATAAACAAACTTCAACCGGATATAAAATTCATTTTTACAATTAAATTTACACACATGTAAATCTTTATTTAAACATCGCACTTAATCCTTGATAACAAACATTTTTAAAGGAACTTTAATGCACGTCTCCATTTTCGTACATTTATCATTTTCGTATCGCTAGCAACGATAAACAACTGTCATTTGTTATAACCAAATGTTTCATAACTTCAAAAAATTTTCAGTCTTAACCAAATGTAACGAAAATGGAGACGTGCATTAAAGTTCCTTCGAAAATGTTCGTTATCAAGGATTAAGTGAGATCGATTTCGAGGTTTTGATTGACGGTTTTTGTGTTTTTATTTTCATGTTAAAACTTACGTGCACAATTCAAAGAGTTTTTTTCAAAGTTTTGTCATGGGCAATGAATTTTTAATCGAAATAAACTTATTGATTTAATACATTTTTGGTGTTATGTGTTGCTTGTTGGTTAGATCGTAGGACCTTTAGACGGTGCAAGCCTCTAAAGCGTCTTGAGACGGCGCAAGCCTCTCTAAAATTGGTTGACGGGATTTTTCGACAATGCGAGCCTCCACGCAAGGTCTGAGACGGCGCAAACCTCTCAAAATTTTAATTTTTCGGGAAGGAACAATCGATATATTTAGAGTATGGCCCAAAGTATGGGCAATAATATGAGCAATAATATGGGCAATAATGTGGGCAATAGTATGGCCCATATTATGGGCAATAGTATGGCCCATATTATGGGCAATAGTATGGTCCGTGGTATGTGCGATAGTATGGCCCATGGTATTGTCCATACTACTGCCCAACCTATGGCCCATACTATAGCCCATATTATGTCCCGAAATATCAAAGTATGGCCCATACTATTGCCCATACTGCGACCCATGATATCATAGTATGGCCCATACTGCGACCCATGATATCATAGTATGGGCCATAGTATGGCCCATACTTTGACAATACGATTGGTATGGCAACGTATGGGATTTGGCCACGAGCCATATCAATCAATAGTATGGCTAATAGTATGGCCTATACTTTTTTTTCTGCGCGGGTTCTGGATGTTTGTTTACCAATGTCTTTGATTTTTTGTACTAAAATTCTAATTTAGGAATAATTCCATCTTCGTCCTCTATCAATGTGATTGTTGTATCGGTGGTAAGTGCTATTTCGAACTCATGTCTTAAGCTATTATAAGTTGGATTTTTCGCTCGTATAATTCTTTCAGATATTTTATAAACTTGGAATAACTAAAAGCGTAATTCGAAAGGAAATTAAAACATATTAAATAGATTTATTGCTTAAAAGATACAAAGATCTTATAGCCTAAAGTTGAATATACAATACAGTATTTAATATACAAGAGAGTTTTAACAAAGAGGTTACAAACGTACTGGTTTCAAGAATACAAAATTTTCAATTTGGTTACAAAAATTAGATTACACACAGCACATGATTATTCATTATCTAGAAAGGCACGGACCTGAAAACATTGTGTTATATATAAGAAAAGGGCTTTGACAGAAGCAATGTCTGTTTTGTACGCTAGTTCAGCAAGTGATTGAATGTTTCGACCCAGGAGGGAGACTCTCTGTTCGCTAAAAGTTGGACGTTTTAACATGAAGTGTTCAAGCGTATCTCTGCATTGCCAATTACAGTACGTGCACATAGAGTTCGGATTTATTTTATACATCAAGTTTTTATATGTAAAACGAATATTGTGCACCGAGGCAAGACGAAATTGGACAAAAATTTTCGTGAAAGCAATAGGACATCTGTGTGACAAAAACGAGGCTGGACAGTCATTAATTCCACGGATAATTTAACAGGCTGGAGCGTTTGAAATGTTATATTTAATTATATCCGCGTTTTTCAGAAAAAGACCAAATTTATCAAAAGCGAAATCTTGCCAAACGAGCCAGGTACGATAGTCAGAATCATTTAAAAGATGTGATAGATCGATCAGGTTCAAAAACGACGCGAATTGCGTGACCCAGTTATAACGGGCATCACAGTTGTTATTAAAGTGTAGTTCAATTAAGCGCTGAAGGCAGATCTTAGGAAGCCGCGAGTCATCCATTTGCAGGAATCTGACTATCATTTTCCAGGCCGCTGTGAAAATGAAATAATCGGTTTTCGTTGCACCCAGCTCAAGTCTAAGAGCGGTTCCTGGACAACATTGGGGTAGCGAGAAGGATCTTTTGAGAAAGCTAGTTTGAACCGTTTTGAAGTTTTCCGTGTACCTCAAGCCACAAACATGCGATGAGTTCTAAAGAATTGACTTAATCGCGCTGTCGTATGTAACTTGTTTACTTTCCCATGAGTCTGATTTACAATTTTGAAACAATTTCAAAGTCGCGCCAATTGCCGATGTGGCTTTGTTAACAAAGTGTTGCGTCGCACAAAGTCCTAAGCCCGAAGATGAGAAGGGAACTCCCAAGTATTCGTATGACTTTACAATTTGTATAGGATCGCCTTTATAAAAAAATTTTTTCGCTGTGGGTTTGCCCCCGTTTCTAAAATGAACAATCTGGGTTTTTCCGGTGTTTACAGTTAGACTATTCAGTGCCGTGTAGTCTTCAATTGCTTGCAAAATTTTTTCCATTTTCACCGTCGAGTCAGATAAAATTACAGCATCATCAGCGTATAACAAAATAAGCAAATCATTTGCGCCATCAATATTCACACCTTCCAAGCCTCTTTCGCGTAGAAAAATTTCTAAATCATTTATAAATAAAATAAATAACAAAGGACTAAGATTTTCGCCTTGAAAAACACCTTCAGTAATGTCGAAATTTTTTGACAAACGATTGTCATGTCTAATCACGATCGAAGCTTTGTTGTATAATTGAATCATAATGCGAATGAATTTTGCGCTCACTCCTGTTCTATACAATTTTTCCCAGAGGAGTTTGTGGGAAATTGTGTCGAAAGCTCTTCTCAAATCAACAAATAAAGCGTATACATTTCTCTTACTAAGTCTCAGTTGTAGATGAATAGCGGATAAAAGCACGAAGATGTTGTCTGTGCAGCTTCTTCCTGCTCTGAAGCCGCTTTGGCATTCAGATAATATTTCAAAAGTGTCGGCCCATTTTACAAGGCGGGAGTACAAAATTTTAGTAAATATTTTGGCTATGGTATTGAGTAACGCAATACCTCTGTAATTTAAGGTGTCGTATGTATCTCCCTTCTTGTAAAAAAGGACAAGCATCGCTTTGGACCAGTCGTCCGGTGTTTTCTCTGAACTTAGGATTATATTGAAAAAGTCTAAAATGAAATTAAACCACAAAGGAGGCAGATTTTTATAGAAGTTCGCATTTATTGAGTCGATACCGGGTGCTTTGTCGCCTTTCATAAAATTCAGAGCATTTCGCAATTCGACTGCTGAGATAGACGAGTCGAGAATCGGGTCGAAGGTACCGTAATAAGTGATGTCATTTACTATTCGCACCGGATAATTCAAATCAAAAAAGTTCTCCTAGTTTTCCATTGAAATCGGATGTAGAATAAAAGGTTTCTTCTTAAATTTGTTGTAAACGCCCCAGAAATCGGTAGGGTTTTTTGTGTTTGCAAATTTGTTTTGTATATCAAATATGTAATTCTTATGTTTATAATTAGACATGTTTCTATAGTCACGTTTGGATTGTAAAAAAAGGTTTTTGAAATAAGGATCTAAACTGTTCGATTTTAAGGATGACAAAGGTTTTTTCAAGTTATTTCTAGCAAAATTACATTCGTGGTCAAACCATGGTTTGTTTTTAATCCGATTCTCATTTATCGTAAACGTTGTTATCATATCAAGATCAGTAGCGCATTTTTTGACAGTATCAGTGATAAAAGAATTACAAAAATCAACATAAACTACATCATGATTGTCAGTTAATTCAAAAATTGCAGCGGAGTTCCGAAGAGCATCGTTAAGATTGTTTTGAAATTGAATTGTAAACGTAGGATTGTATTTAACACGGGATATAGAATTACAAGTAGTCTCCACGGCAGGCGCACCGGTGTGTGCGTTCTCTAACTTTAGATCTAGGATTAGAGGAAAGTGGTCTGAGGGTGTCGGGATGTGTTTGACAGTTAGGTTATCTACCAGGTGAGCATGTGGGAGATCGATCCAAACATGATCAATCACACTGTGTCCCACCGCCGATACAAAGGTGAAGTTACCCACCAGATCGCCCGGAGTGCGACCGTTAAGCAGCAGAAAATCATTGCTCGACAAAACTTCGTGCAAAATTTTACCTCTACGGTTCTGGACTATATCGAGAGAGGTCTGGCTAATTCAGTTGCGTGCCCTCGACAGCTTCCGGGTTCACCTGGCCGAGGAGGCCCACTCGGGCTCCGATCGGACCTCCGATGATAAAGGCACAGCCCTGGTGCTGTGCCACCAGCTCATCAAGTTGTAGTTGGAGCAGGTCCAAAGTGACTGCGATATCTTGAGAGTGATTCAGGTACACCGTGCCTATAATACAAAAAACATCATCGATTACACATCGACAAAAAATCCACATTTCTGTGGCTACTAAAGTCATTACTTGTAAGTTTGTGTTTGTTTTAGCCGATAACAAAATGCCTCCACTGGCTCTGCCGGTGCTTCTCTCTCTACATGCAGCTGCAAAGGAACAGATTTTGTGGTTCTAGGGTGGCGGCATCTTGAGGATAGGTGCCGTGGCCTAGGTCTCGGTGGCGCCCAGAAGGTCTACTTCGACCAGCTGGTCAGGAAGAGATAAGTTGGACAGTCCGTGAACTTTCCAGAAGGAAATCCTGATTGTATCGGCTAGTTTTCGTTTTTTGTTGGGGAGTGTGTGGTGCCCACTGTTGTGGTCTTGCCAGGGACCAGCTTTTTCTCATCCTTGTCCCAGGTGTAAGGGACATCATCAATAAAGAGGGTTTTCCTTTTGATCGAGGCTTTTTTTCCATTGCCTCGGGCAAAGCGAGCTTGCTCTCGCAAGGCAAAGTCGACCGAACATTCTTCTGGGGTCTGGTCGTTATCAATGTAAATACTTTGGCCTGGAATTTTTATTGATTTTTGCGAGCGCAAGATTTGCAGTTTAGTCTCCCAGTTCACGATTTTTGCCAAAATAATTTTTCGCGTGCCTCTTTTGTTGATATAGCAGGCCTCTGTGACTGCGTTCTGTATGGTGAGGTGCTCGGCAAAAAATTTGTTAAGTTCCGATACAAGGCTGGCATGAGGGAGATCTAAATTTTTTATCACAACACTGTTTTTCCTTCGATGTTTTTTCTCAGCTTCCATCCATGAGTGACAAGCTTCAAGTTTGGTAAGGAGGCTGGGCGGGAGAGGCTCGTGGCTGTCAGCGCCTCGAGAAGCAAGATTTTCTGCTATGCGCTTGTCGATAACCTTCTTCGCGTTGGCCTCAAGGTCGTCGAATTTCCTGTTTATCTCCTCCCTGTATTTTTTTCATTCATCATTTCGCCTGGCCTCGGAACGAGCGACGTGTTCAAGTGTGGCTTCAAAGGTGGAAAGTTTTGAGGTTATGTCGTTTGTTGATTTTTGTTGTTGGCACTCGACATCTTTTCGAAACAAGTTAATTTGTTCAGAAATAGCACTCACCGCCGCGTCCAGTTGGTGTTGGAAGGTTGCGCACAGGCTGGCTGGGTTGCTCGGGTCGAGGTTGGCTGTGGCATTCGGCGGCTGGCCGTCCTCTCTACATTTCTTTGCGTTGTTTTCATCTGGCTGCTCGTCTTCATCGAGGACGTCAGCGGAGCGCTTAGTGGTTGGCGTTGTAGGGGTCGAGCTTGCTTGGAGGAACTGGAACAGGTTTCTCTGCAATAAACCTTCTCTCACGAGTGCTTCCCCTTTTGTTGGGCGACCGAGGCGGTTTGTGACACGTTCACTTTCCGCGGCTTTGAAAGTTGGGAATGAGGCGACGGGCGTAAAAAAAGTTTTGCCCTCGCTTGTTGAGCCCATCACTGCAGGTTTCAGCCCCGGGAGGGCTTTTTCCCGGTGTTTTTGTGTCGTCCGAGAGAATTGTGTCCCGTGCGACTTAACTTCAAAACCACGTTGCGCCGGCTTCGGAGCCTGGCGGTCACGAGCGGATAGTACGAGCGCGGAAAAGACTTTTGTCCGATGAGCCAGTGACTATTAGTTAAATGCACGCACCTACTCAGCTCAGCCCGTGTTTATTTAACTAATTTCAGCCAATTTTGTACAGCGCACGATGACTCGCAATACTGACAGCGCCATGGCTCGAACGGAACTCCCTTAAACATATTATCCATTTACAACATATTATAAACATATCCATTAAAACATATTATTAAGAATGGAAATGTCAAGTGAATTTCTTATGTTCTTGAAAGTATAAACTGTTGAACGTGATTTTATAATTTGAAATGGGAACTTGTTGAATGATGCGTTGTGAGTGAAAGATTGGTAATTCATGTGTATCTCTATTTTGTTAAAAAAATTTGGTAACACTGTTATTGAATGCTACGCATCGAATCGTTTCGGAATCATCTATCAAATCGAAGCTAACAACTTGTCCGGAGAGATATTTTTTAATAGGGGATTTGACTATTACCCTTCCTTTAATAATGTATCTGAAAAACATTTTCATTACTACTATTATAAAACTCAAGAACACGCAGAAGGGTTTGTGGGACCCATAGATGTTTTACAAGTTAATTTATTAATACAAATAATGCTACTAGATGTAAAAACTTATATAGAAAATATTTAATGATCAAACTGTAAGAAAATTCAATTTGAACATGCCGTTTGCACGAGTCAGTTGTGTAATTTTAGTATGTGTTTACTCTGAATTTCAAAAAACACGCATGAAAATTTTAACGCTAAATTTATCTTTTTATACTTGTTTATAACTTTATCAATTGTTCTGCAACACCGCTTCATCAACTTCTGCAATACTACAATTGTTTTCTACACACTTTAATAAATCAAATCGCATTAATAAATATTTACTTTGTTTAATTTTAACAATAGATTTAACCTATATATTGTATGAGTATATATATACATATATATATATATATATATGCTACACTGGTTAGAAGGTTGAAATAAAATATTGAAGTTCATGCAATAATAATGACGATGTAAGTAGGTTCAAATTTTGAATGATAAGATTGTCATTTCAGCCACAATTGGTGGTAAACTGCTCTAGAACAGTGCAGGTTACAGTGAAAGAAAAACACGAAAATTTATTTGTTTACAATATAGTTTGTCATTTATAAATAAGTATGTTGAAAATATAAGAAATCATAATTTTTTAGGTCGATGTTACCTTTTTAAAAAAATTGTGAAACAAATGGTTCGACGTTGTACTTGTCTTAATGCCAGGTAAAATAATTTATAATAACGGAATTATTTGAATACTTAGCTCAAAGATTAATGTGGCTGTAATAAATTAACTATTCAGTATCCTTTTTTTATAAATTTTAATGGAAAAATTTGTAAAATATGTAGTGTTATGGTACTGTAGAATTTAAATGAAAAAATTACTTAATTTTCAGATATTTTCTGAAAGGACAGTGATGATAGTATAACATGATAATAACGGTGTGAAGAAAGTAATTAATGCAGTGACAGGATGTGAGAGTGATTCAATGGATGAAATACAATCTGAAATGTCTGAAGACTGTTCCTTCGCAGATAATTAAAGTGATATAGTAATGGTTGACAACAATTTACATGAAAATGAAAATGTATGTAGTGTTCACAATTGTGTACTTTCTGAAAATGTATTTATTATAAAATCGATTGTTGTGTTAAGACCCAGGCAGCGGGAATGTTCAAAATGAGTTGAAAACGAAATCGTAATTAAGTCTTTGTTGTATTAAATGTGAATCAACACTAACTTCGGGTTTCAAACGTTTTAGAATGCTGGAAAATGGAGTATCACGTGACGAGCGGTTGAGACACGTACACTTGCAATCGTGTCTCCTTTCAAGTTAACCTGTTGATATAAAAATTAAACCCGGTTTTGCCAAAAAGTGCTAGTTTCCGTCGCAGAGTGCTCCGCTACCCGAAGGAGCTACTTCCGGTGCCGTTCATCCTGGACTTGCGCTGTTTTTTGCGATTTTATACTCGCACGTGGATTCTAACCTCACTTTCATCACCGGTCTTGAAGCTCGTTTTTTCTGCCTCTTTTGGGACGAACCGTCACCCTGGTTCACCCCGGACGGTCAGAGTGACACTCTCAAGGTCTTTTGTTGTGTTTTTTGACCATTTTTTCACGAGTTTTTCTATTTGTCACACCGATCAAGAAGAATTCACCACACCGACCCAAGAATCTCACTCCGATTTCCAAACGTGGCGCCAAAAACCCGAATCTGACAGCTCGACAAATCGGCCTGTCAGACCATCAAAACACAACAGAGGCCGCCCATCTGCTGCGGTTGCACTTGCGAGAGACTCAACGAATGAGACTCTGATTAAGGCGTTTTTGGAATTGAAGAAGAGAAAGTTGGAACCCACGCTGTCAGACATGGATGACAGAAACTCAAAGAAAATGGCACTTGATGGTGAGGCGAACCGCCCCGCTGAGAACTTTGCTGACCTGATGATGAAACTTGAGGCGATGGACAAATCCAACCTGGAGCAATTTAATGGCCTGCGAAGTGAAATCGAGCAGTACAACAAATCAAAGCAATCACAAAGCAATTTAACGATAACGATCTTCTCCCCGCCGACCAGAAAATCCGCTTCCGGATCCGTGAGAAGGCCTGCCTTGAGAAAACAAATGGCAACATAGTCGAAGTCAAAAATTTCTCGATCAAGGTCAACAACAAGTGGTTTTATTGGAATGACATCGACGACAGCTGGTGCCCAGTCAAACGAAGACCGAAGGCGAAATCTCCCGATCCAAAAAACTGAGTCTCGACAGCAGCCTCAAGGTGTCGTTTTGGAACGTTCGCGGGCTTGCCAACCTTGACTCTCTCGACCACCACCTGGAGTCTCCCATACTGGGGCTCTGTGAGAACTTCCACACAACCGACACGATCAACCTGCCAGCTGCATGGAGTGGTTGGAACTACATCTCATCCCAGGCCATCAGGGATAACACCATGGGTAGAGCCATGGGAGGCCTTCTTCTGCTGTATCAACCCCATATCAAGGTTACCTTGATTGAAAAAAATTTTATGTGGATATTTGTCCGCGCTACGTGTAATATTTTTGACCTTGCTGTAGGGGTTGTTTACTTCAGGCCGGCACAAGATATTTCTATCTCGCTCGAGCTTCTCCAATCGACACTCGATGACATCCTGAGCACACACTTGGACATCCCGATCTTAATCCTCGGTGATTTCCAAAAATACTTGGTGTTTTATATAAAGGATCCTGAAAATGGATGATCGTTGTCTTGTAAAGATTTGTTTTAAACGTCAAGTTGCATTGTATCATAACACGAGTACGATAAAAAATATTGCTGGATAACCCAAGTGAACAGTTTCTTAGTCAAGTTAGGCCTCAACCACCTCCGGCAATCTTTGACACTCGACACATGGCAGTCGATGCGCGAGACAGCGTTTTCTCGGTATAAAACATTTCTAGATGTCGCCGATCTGATAGAGTACCAAAACAACCGCTCACTGACTGTGAAACTCTCGCGAACGAGTTCTGACCATCTAGCATGGTATTTGTTACTGAAAGATCATTTTTACTAAGCTAGATTTTTTGCGCAACTACGTTTGTCATCTCGCCACGGTACTCAATTTAGATTTCGTAAAAACTTGTATTAAATTGACTAAACTGCGCTATGCACTATTTGCAACATGAATGTTTCTGAATCTCTTGAACATATTATTTTCATATGTCCTATGTACTATTCCTATCGCAACCACTATCTTGCGCATTTGATTTATATTCGTGAACGACCTGACCGTCTTGAATATTTGTTCAATTTGTCTGATCTCAAAAATCTGAAATTATTTTACCGATTCTTATTTGAAAGCCTAAAGCTTCGTGCTTTCATTATGTTTGTTTAATCTGAAATTCTATCTTTACTGCACAAACTAGTATTAAGTTCTTTGACATGTATAAAGTTTAAAATTCAAATTATGTTATCCATCTTTAACAATGATATGTATACTCCTTGCTACATAGGATTCCTTTTTGAGCAATAAATCTGAAACTGAAACTGAAACTGAAACTGAATGCTAGAAAATTGTGTAAAATTCAAACTGGTCTAATATCGCAAAAATATATTTTTTTGGACTTAGCCGGTTTTGCAACTAG
Organism: Telenomus remus; assembly: GCA_020615435.1. Taxonomy (NCBI): domain Eukaryota; kingdom Metazoa; phylum Arthropoda; class Insecta; order Hymenoptera; family Scelionidae; genus Telenomus; species Telenomus remus. The sequence continues at coordinate 7,007,891 of CM036336.1, forward strand.
GCGCCTCAATTCATTTTTGACTCATTTTGAACAGTGTGGTTGTCTGAGAAAAATCTAATTAGCAATGTTTATTGCATACAGGCTTGTGCAGATGTGCCGTGTAAAATACGAAAACGGAAGAAAAAATATGAATCAAATGCTGAAAAAATGCGTGCCTAGAGACGACGCAAAAAATCGAAAAACTGAAAAATGGTCCACAAAAAGCAAAAACATTGGTTAAAAGAGTTCGCGATCGTCGGAAATATGTAATTGTGAAAAAATTAGCACCAAAAACCAGGGCTCACAGAACTTGCAAATGGCGTCAACGTAAAAAGAATGCAAACTCTGAAACAAACACTGTGCAGGATATTAAGAGGCATACTAAAGATAAAACAAACGCTGAAAATTTGCGTATACGTAGAGAATAAGTTGCAGAAAAGAACGCAATTCATGTTCAATCTCAGCAGTCAGCAAATATGTATTCAGAAGAAGTTGTAACAAAAAATCAGTGGTGTGGTCGTTGGGCAACATCAATTATCAGATTTAAAAGATACTTTCGCGATAAAGAATTTGGTCATCTATGTTCTGTCTGTCATAGGCTGTGGTTTAAAAATGATTTAACAACATTAAAAAACCCACAGAAACAAATATTAATTGAATGGCACCTTCAAGAAAAGGTACCAATTCCTAATGAGGGATATGCATTAGTTTGCAATACCTGTAAATCATCTTTAAAGAAAGGAAATGTTCCCGAATGGCAAAAGTGAATGGTTTTTCATATCCTGAAGTCCTACACAGCTTGCCACCCTTAGATCAAATTAGTGAACGATTAATTTCCCCGCGTTTACAACTCATGCAAATTCGTCGCTTGCGATACAATCTTTGTTATGGAATCATCGGTCAGGTTATCAATATCCCCGTTGACGTAGACGAAATGATAAAATGCTTACCAAGACAATTAGACGAAGATTATTGCATTAACATAAATATCAAACGCAACCTAGCACACAAATCGGTTTACTCAAGTGGATATGTATGTAAGAAGACAATCAAGAAATGGTTGACTGTTCTTCTGAATTCAACGTTGTATCGTTTGTATGATATAAAAGGTGATATGAAGAGATTGGATTCCCCCACTTCGATTGTAAAGAAGATTGAGAAAAAAGACTGTTCAGATAGGATAGAAAAAATTTCTATTAACCATACGCCCTTAACTGAAATTTTCGAGACTAAACATGAAAGCATGATATGGAATGAAGACAACAGTTTGTATATTGCGCCAGGATGTCGATCAAACCCGTTGAATATTATTTATGATCAACATGCTGAAGAGATGTCTTTCCCGTCAATTTATTACGGCCAACCACGAGTATTCAACCCTAAAGTCTCTGTAACTCCGTACATGATAGCGTCTAGTGAAAAAAGAAGAAGTGATAGACGTGGTGCAACTCCTATGAAAATTTTGTATGTTGCTATGAAGATATTACGTTTGCGAATGGTCAACGGCATTTACAATACATTTCGCCATTTGTCTCTCACTCAGAACGTTACTCGACGAATGTTAGAAGATAAAAATTTCTTAGAAGAATGTTTACAGAAAAATTTCGCGTACATGAAAACCGTACTGACTTCAATACAATATTGGGGGCAATGCCGACGCGATTTGAATGCCATGATTTGACAAAATGGAAAGTTAACAATATTTCTGACAGTGAGTCCCAACGAATCTCATTGGGATCACTTTATCAATCTATTGATCAAGTTGAGCAAAAAATATCCTGGAAAAGTTGCAGAAGATTTGGATTATGCTCAAAAGTGTTCATTAATTAGTGATGATCCAGTGACATGCTGTGTAAATTTTCATAAACTCATTGAAGAAGTGATGGAATTATTGAAAGCGAAACGACCCTACAATCCGTTCTTTCCATATTATGTGAAAGATTTTTTCCTTCGAATTGAATTTCAACAGCGTGGAAGTGCGCATGCATATATCGTTTTGTGGTTTCACGGAGCTCAAAAGGAACCTGTGTCTGAAGATATGCCTGAAACAATAGCATTTATCGAGAAATTAAGTTCAGTATCGAGAAAAGATTCACCTACAGATGCTTTATATTCTAATCAAGTCCATAAACACACTTTCACGTGTACTAAAAGAGATGAAGCATCTTGCAGATTTGGCGTCCCATATTGGCCGATGCTCAGTACACGCGTTTTAATACCTCTCGCGAAAAATGATAGACGCCGAACCAAATTGCAAACACGAGCCAGAGAATTACGTGCATGTATAGAGGTAAAGAAATATTCAAGTCTCGAAGAGTTTCGGATTGATCATCGTTTGTGTGCTGAAAGTTATTTAGATATTATACGATCAACAATACGGAGACCAACTATGTTGTTTAAAAGAAATTTTGACGAAATCATGACGAATACATTTAATCCATACATTTCTGGTGAATTGAACGCTAATAAAGATATTCAATTCGTATTAGATGACTACAGTTGCGCAGCGTATGTGGTAGAATATGTAAACAAGTCAGCTCGAGGAATGGGAAATCTTCATAAACAAATTCTAAAAATGATACAAGAAAATCCTGATCGTGATTACACGGGGCAATTAAAGTCTTTAAGTATTAAAATGCTCAAAGCCGTGGAGATGTCAGCTCAGGAAGCAGCCTGGTTTTTATTGCGCCAACCGATGAGTCAAAGTAGTAGAGAAATCGTATACATCCCTACAATATGGCAATCTGAAGGGCAATTGTGTCGCAAACGTCGTGTGCAAATGGATAAAGAAGGAGTTGGTCCCGATAGCACAGATGTATGGACGAAGAATATTATTCAACGGTATGAAGAAAGACCTTAAAAATTGGAATCAGTCTATCTAGCTGAATTTGCGTCATGGTATGCAGTTTCTACTGATTTTAATGAAGAAAAAGCAAAAATAGTGAAGATAACGAAAATGAAGATAATCACAATCAGAATACTACATTTCCAGTTTCGTCACCTGGCACGCCAATTACTCACTATCGTAAACGGCTGAATGGTCGCATAATTCGTTATCGTCATTATGATATTGAAGATACCATTAATTATAAACGTGGAATGGTACTTTTGTACTAACCATTTCGCAATGAACTGTCAGATATTCTTGACTGTAATAAGTTTCTCCAATTATTCGAAAAGAATTAAGATACAATCATGGAACGTCGCAAATTATATGAAAAGAATTTAAACGTTGAAAAGATTATAAAGGAGCTAGAAGCAATGATGATTTTAGACGAAAACAACATTGATGAAGTTACTGGATCAAGAACAGTTTTTGTAGAAAGATTGTTAGGACAACATGGTATGGAAAACAACGACGATATCCACCAAATTGATACGTTTCAAGGAATTTCTTTAGTGAAGAGAAGAGAAGCACACAATGATGTCAAGCATAAACTTCGAACAACGCGAATTCATTTTGGAAATAATTCATCATCTGCATCCTTTTAATACTGATTTTCAACTACCTTCACAAGTGTTTTTTACGGGTCCGGCAGGATCAGGGAAAACGTATGTCTTGAAGGTAACAATGGATACGTACAATCGGTTCACATAGTCGAACAACCCGTCACGGAATGCTTACCATCTCGTATCACAAACATGTCAACAGAAATCTTGCAATCGTATAGAAATATTTTCGTCGGCGTGAAATTAGTAATTTTAGACGAAATCAATATGTTGGGTGCATCTTTGCTTTAAAAAGTGGATGGATGACTTAGAGACATTACAGGCGTTTGTAATGTACGATTTGGAGGATTGGATATTATTCTTTGTGGAGATTTCAGACAATTACCTCTGACTAAAGCTACTTCTTGCTTCAACGTCCCGCGAGATAAGTTAGGAGGACCAGTATTATGGCAAGGTTTAAACTACTTTCCATTGGTTCGTGTTGTAAGACAAGCTGATGAACGATTTTCCACTATTCTTACAAAAATTGGAAATGGATATATCTTGGACGACGATGATATCGAGCTTATTGAATCAAGACATAGAAATGAGAAGTGGTGTAAGGAACACGTACCAGATGCTGTTCGCTTGTATCATTGTAATCGAGATGTGAATTTCTACAACGTAAACGCAATCGAAAACTGAATCGACTACATCGCTGATGACACTATAATGGGATATGAAAATAATACAGAGCATAAAAAATGTCGGAATGAATTACATAAATTGACTGTTTCTGAAACTGGTGGATGGCGCAACTGGAATATTACGATTTAAAAAGTACGAACCAAACCAAGATTCAAAAGATGCAGAAAACGAAAAAGATATCACAACACTGTGGTTCGAATTCCCAGACATCAAAACCGGGGCAAAAGCAAAAGTCAAGTGTAATCCTTATGTTGTTAGCAAATCAAAAATTTTATCTAACAGATGGGTACCAATAACGAAAAACAGAGTTAACATTTGTTTAACATCTACTGTAAAATGTAAACGCAAACACTTTTCTTGCGTACCCGCGCTTGCTATTACGATCCATAAATCCCAAGGAAGCACGTTCAATATAATTGTATATAAATATTGTACTACACAAACACAGCAACTGGTGTACGTAGCATTGAGTCGAGTAACAAATATTGAAGGTCTATTTATTATAACCGATAAAGATGTACCATTTATTTTTAACCATGGTCGACAAGAAAATGATTTGCAAAGAACACGAGATATTCGCAACGAATACCTGAGTACCTTCGCCTGAACGATCATATTTTACTAACACTCACGAAACAATGTCTTATATTTTCTAATGAAGCTCGTCAGTCTCAACAACTCATAATTAGTAATGTTAATGTGCAAAGTTTATCTGCTCATAAAAGAGACATTGAGACGGACGTGATATTACATGAATCAGATTATGTAATATTAACAGAAACGTGGATGCACGATGATTATATACCTCCCTCGATTAAAAGCTAAGACTGTATATCTCGGAACAATCACAATCCGACTAGAAGTATTACAGCTGGAGGTGTAGCAATCTATCGAAAAACATCATCATTTTTAAAATACAACTTTTACAATGTCGAAAGTATACGATCGATACTGTTGGTGATGTTTGTTTTACTGAAATACTGTTCCATGACAATGTTAATATCAAAAAATTTATACTTGGAGCTATTTATATTCACCCAGGAAAAAATATACGATCTATCGAAACGTTTTTGCAAAAAATATTATCCGCGTATACGGAAAATGGTCAATCAACATTATCGCACACACCATCGCCTTCCCTTCCAGCGTTTTTGTGTAGAGATGTCAATATTAACATTAAAACTAATTCAACTTTTGTAACTTTTATGAAAAATACAACGACACTCGGAGGTACAATCATTGATTTAACTTTTGTCAAAAATATCGTTGCAGACACGCGACCGTATATTTCATATTTCTCATATCATCGTCCTATTATAAATAAAATTATATGTGTCAATCAATGTTAATACATACCTTACAAAATTCTCGTTACATTATTTATTTCGCAACTATATTACTTACCACCACCTCTCACTTTCACCCCTACGAATCCCTACTTTCTACCTCCCTCTTTTGTGTTTGTTCGTTTCCGGTCTCTCAGCTTCGTTCATTTCCGACCCCGGGTTTAAGCGTTTCCGCCTCCTCCCATCCCCTTGAGTTTGATCGTTTCCGCCCCCCCCCTCGGGTTTGTGCGTTTCCGCCTCGCCCTTCGGGATCGGGCGTTTCTGCCTATTCCCCCACTTCGGGTTCGGGCGTTTCCGCCTCCCCCCTCGGGTTCGGGCATTTCTGCCTATTCCCCCCCCCCTCGGGTTCGTGCGTTTCCGCCTCCCCCCTCAGATTCGGGCGTTTCCGCATTTTTCCCCCTCGCGATCGGGCGTTTCTGCCTCTCCTCCCTCGGGTTCGGGCATTTCCGCCTCCTCCCCCCTCGGGTAACGCTTTTTCGTGGCCACAAAAACGTCTTAGAAAAGTGTCGCCATTATTCGGATGGCGGTTGTATCTAACGATTTATAATACGTTGTCACGTCGAAAAATAAATCAAGTCGTTCGGTAGCACGACGAAGGCGATCGTGTTTCGATTCAATAGAAGACTGCAGAGCTACCTATCTACTCTGACTACTTAAAAAAGCAAAATATATACAATTGAATAAATTAATAAAAAATACTTTACTGTCGTCGGATATTGCACGCAACTTGATCCAAGGTACTTCAGCCCGGCAAAAGTCGTACTGAAATGACTTTACTTCATTTCAAACACTCTCGGAAACTTTTGCTTTTCTCAGTCCTTTTGCGTTTATGGTCTCCACTGTTTTTTTGTTGGGTTACATTCACTTTAATTTTGCTTTCGCTAAGCCGGCTAACGTTACCCTCCACCTCGCCTTTTTGACGTGACAACGTCTCATAAATCGTTAGGTATACCCGCCACCTGAATAATGGCGACCCTTTTCTGTGACGTTTTTGCGGCCACACAAAAACCGTTACCCGTGGGGGGAGGATGTAGAAACGTTCGAACCCGAGGAGAAGGGAGGCGAAAACGTTCGAACCCTAGGAGGAGGGAGGTGAAAACACCCGAACTTGAAGAGAGGGGAGGCGGAAACGCCTGAAACCGGGGCAGGGGGGGCGGAAACGCCTGAACGCGAGGGGGGGATAAAGCGGAACGCATAATATGTTTGCTTCTACACTATCAAAAATGTAGCTAACACCGGACGTTGTCACGCTCAAAATCCTACGCAACTAGGTTGCTAGTCTGCAGTTTTTTCGTTTCTTGCTTGCCGTGTGTAGCTCTCAGCTCATCGGTGACGTAGCTCACCGTATCCCGCTTGCATCGCCTCTCTGCAACTTAGTGGCCGTTCTCTGTCGAACGCGGCTCTACTTGTACGAACATTCTTTTATCTCATCGACAGCTAGGGCCGACTCCTGGGTTACTTCTCGTCCGAAGATTAGAGCCATTCTCACGTGGTCCCGGTCTCTCCATCTGGCAGGTCTCTCATCTCGAAGGCACACGCGATGTGGGAGTGATAGGGACGTTCCTCGGCACAACAACTCTGGCTCAACCTTGCCAGGGAGCCGGCAGACGATCAGCTGGCAAAGTCGGAGAGGGTTCCAGCCGCCCAACTGCTGGACCCGATAAGCAATGCCCGGCAACTGTGACCGGAAGCCGGACTTTAGTACTGTGCTCGCTTGCCCCTCGCCGCCCAGGGATCCGGACGACCAACGAGAAACGGGAACGAGGTCCGAGATAGGCCCGATGATGCCAGCTGAGAGCAAGAGAGACGAAAGACGGAAGAGACGAGAACGAGAAGCTGCCCACCTAATTGCATTACACACCACCAACTCTTGGGCCTAGCGAACCCCCGGGCACCCGCTTCGACGGGCAGGCTGAATCAATGCTGCTATAAAGGCGCCAGCCCGGATTGTTGCAGCCGCCAGCTTCAGCCAAATCTTGTCTGGCGTGCCGAGGAGCGTGCTGATCTCGCGTGTGCCGTCGAGATGGGAGACCTGACAGATGGAAAGACGTGGACCGAGTTTCGGGTCCCAACCTTCGTACGAGGGGTAACCCAGGAGTCAGCCCGAGTCGTCGATGAGAGGGAAGGATGTCCGTTCACGAGACGCCGAGCGAGACGGAGAACGGCCTCTAAGCTGCAGAGAGGCGAGGCAAGTGGGGTACAGCGAGCTACGTCATCGATGAGCAGAGCGCTACACACGGCAAGCAAGAAACGGGAAAGAGCGAGGTGAAGAAAAACGGTAGCCGACATTGCGAAATAAAAATTGTGATTAATCAAGGAGTGGATTGGAAATGGTACGAGGCGACGGAGGTGTACGGACCGAGGAACGACAACCGATCCAGCCCAAGCTCCCGCTCCCACCTGCGTCATCGACCGGTAACGTTGGTGCGTTTTGTTAAGTTAGAAAAGTCTTGTAAAGGTTTTCGAGAGTTTTTGAGAAAGAAAACGTCAGTTCGGTACGATCTTTGCCAGGCCGAAGTATCTTGGATCAAATTGGCGAGCGATATCGGAGGACGGCAGGGATCAAGGCCGGTAGTTGAAAATTGTTTTTTAAAAGTTCTGAGGAAGTTTGCGAGAGAACGTAGAGTCATTCCGGTATGATTTTGCCGGGCCAAAGTATCTTGGATCGAATTAGCGAGCAATATCCGAGAATGGCAGGAATCAAGGCCGGGTTTTGAATGTTTGCTGTAAAGTAGAAAGAAGTGAAAGCAGCAAGAGCCTAAATAAAAGTAAACGTGCTCTCCGGAGTTATTTTGAGTTTGAGACTTAGTTTCCCTTGTGTCGCATACCCGATGAAAACTGTAGTTTTCATTTGTTTTAGAAGAATAAAAATAAAGATTTGGTTTTAATATTATTTTGATTTGTAAAAGCTGAGAAAGGATCTTGGAAGTGAAATAAATTATCAAAATTGTCAATTAAACTGTATTTTGTTGTTCATTCTATTTCTTCCGAATTACGGTGAAGAAACCGAACAAGTTTTGGACCGAAAAGAAAAAGGATCCTTTCCTGGAGTTCTTGGTAGTCAGATTATCCGTTGCGCAATTGTTCGAGTACCGCTTCACGGTAACCGTTTGACTTGATAAATAAAGTTTGGACGAGATTTTTAAGAACGATTTCGCTTTGAAAGGGGTTTCCAAGTTTTCCCTGAAAATTTAGTGGCGATCCGAGGCAGCGTTGGACCAAGTTACAAGTACCGGAGTTGCGTCTCAGGGATTAATTGTTTAATTTGTGACGTGGCGTTTTACGGTCCACCCGCCCCTTCGCCACGGAACCCAAATGACAATTAAAAGGTCGACAATTATTTTCTGAAACCCAAATTCCGGTACTCGTAAACTGGTCCAACGCTGCCTCGGATCGCCACCAAATTTTCAGGGAAAACTTGGAAACCCCTTTCAAAGCGGAATCGGTCTCAAAAATCTTGTCAACAATTACTTATCGAGTCAAACGGGCACCGTGAAGCGGTACTCGAACAAATTGCGCAACGGATAATCTAACTTCCAAAAACTCCAGGCAAGGATCCCTTTTATACTTTGGTCCAAATATTGTTCATCTCCTTTAACGTCACTCGGGAAAATAAAATAAAAACAAAATAACAACTTAATTGCCAATCTTGATCGTTTATTTAACTCCCAGCTTTCCTTCTAAACTTTTCACAAAACAAAATCAAGGTCAATGTGGTTCTTTCATTTAATTCTGGCAATGTTCAAAACTTTATTTCTCTTTTCTTCTTCCCAACAGTTCGACTTAAACCAAGATACAATTTTCGCTATCGTACCGGACACGAGGGAAAATTATGACTCAAGATCAAAAATGGCTCCGGAGAGCACGTTTTACTTCCGTTCAGGCTCTACTCGACTTTATTTTACTTGCAAAAACCCGGCCTTGATTTCTGCCGTCCTCGGATATCGCTCGCCAATTCGATCCAAGATACTTCGGCCCGGCAAAAATCGTACCGAAATGACTTTACTGTACTTGCAAAAACCCGGCCTTGATCCCTGCCGTCCTCGGATATCGCTCGCCAATTCGATCCAAGATACTTCGGCCCGGCAAGAATCGTACCGAAATGACTTTACTCGCCTCACAAAAACTCTCGAAAACCTTTACAAAATTTCTACTAATTAACAAAAGCACCAACGTTACCGGTCGATGACGCTGGTGGGAGCGGGAGCTTGGGCTGGATCGGTCGTCGTCCCTCGGTCCGTCTACGTTCGTAGCCTCGTACCATCTCCAATCGACTCCTTGAATAATTAATTGACTTCTTTCGCAATGCCGGCTACCGTTCCCCTCCACCTCGCTTTTTCCCGTGTCTCGCTTGCCGTGTGGAGCGCTCTGCTCATCGGTGACGTAGCTCGCCGTACCCCGCTTGCCTCGCCTCTCTGCAGCTTGGAGGCCGTTCTCCGTCTCGCTCGGCGCATCGTGAACGGACATCCTTCCCTCTCATCGACGACTCGGGCTGACTCCTGGGTTTACCCTTCGTACGAAGGTTGGGACCCAAACTCGGTCCACGTCTTCCCATCTGTCAGGTCTCCCATCTCGTCGGCACACGCGAGATGGGGACGCTCCTCGGCACGCCAGACAAGATTTGGCTGGAGCTGGCGGCTGCAACCACCCGGGCTGGCGCCTTGTAGCAGCATTTAATCAGCCTGCCCGCCGAAGCGGGTGCCCGGAGGTTCGCTAGGCCCAAGAGTTGTTGGTTTGCTATGGCAGTTCGGTGGGCCGCGACTCGTACTCGTCTCTCGTCTCTCTCCGTCTCTCCTGCTCTCATGTTATCAGCGGGCCCGTCTCGGACCTCGTTCCCGTCTCTCGTTGGCCGTCTAGATCCCTGGGTGGCGAGGGGCAAGCGAGCACAGTACTTAAGTCCGGCTTCCGGTCACAGTTGCCGGGCATTGCTTATCTGTTCCAGCGGTTGGGCTGCTGGAAACACTCCCACTGTGTGCCAGCTGTTCGGCTGCTGGCTTCCTGGCAAGGTTGAGCCAGGATCATCCTGGTCCAGCGAGGAAGCTCCCTCCTGCTCCACGCCCAACGTCATCTCCCGTATGCTACCCTACAAAATTTCCAAAACCCATTACTGTCGTGCACAAAACATTATTTTCGCAAAAGAAAACATTATCCAAGTTATCCAAAAAAAAATACAATGCATGAAAAAAAAAAACAAAACAAAGCCTGAACTAATGAGAGCGAATTTATAACTACGGATCGTCTGCACTCATACTTTTGTCCCGGAACCTCCGTTCAGATTTTCAATCTAAATATCGGTCCCGTGACGTCACTCTCGCATTCGTACTACCGGTAACAATTTAAAGCGAAGTCAGTTTCTCTCTCCCACGCCTGCATGAGATGGAGGCTGAAACTCACCGACAACCGATGCTCGCCCAAGCTCCCGAGACTAGCTGAAAACAAACATGATTACGCGACACCGGGCAGGTTTCGCAAACGTCCTCGAGAGTCGATTTTTACTTATTACTTTGAGTATTCATTTTCCCTCAATTTAATTCTCGGTCTCCGATTACACTCCCCCCCGAAATCTCGGCATTAGTTAAGCTATTACTGTCCAGACAGGCCGTCCAAAAAGACGCCCTGTCACATCACCCCCCTGAAAAGTCGCGGTTCAGTGCGATCGCGCACCAAACGAAACGCGAGCTTTTCAAAACCCGCAATTTGACTCTTCTTGACCCTAGGAGGGAACGAAATCTGAAACGAGAACCGATATTGGGTGATGCACATCACCCCCCAAGGCCCAGATGGACTGGCCTACGAATCTAAAATTGTGATCTTGACCTTTCCCAGCTGTTGACTCGGGTACGGGGGTTCGTGAGGCCCCAATCCTCGCTGGCGTGGATCCCTGCGCTGTAACGGCAGGCCATCTTCTCTGCCTCGATACTCGACAACGGATCAATGACAATTTCAAAAAAAAACAAACAAAGGAGGATGAACCTCGATGACTCAGATCCGCGGAGTCGTGATGCCCCGAATACTGGCATTTTTCTTCTCGCTCTCAGCATCCCTGCGGTTAGAAACACGTATCTCCCAAACCAACAAGATCAACTCTGATCGGCTGTCAGTAGGCCGACAACCGAGATCCGATTACTCAAAACAAAAACCTCTGAGGCTAAGCCTCTCCAACTCGGGTTCGTGGGGGCGTAACTCCCCAAATACCGGCATCTTTCTGCTCGCTCACGGCACCCCTGCGAAACGAACGCCCTGATCGGCTGCCCTGGCCCGACAGATCAATTTTGATCGGCTGTCCATGGCCTGACAACCGAGAACCGACTAATGAAAACAAACTATTGAGGCCCTGGCACTGGCCCTCGTGACTCGGGTTCGTGGGGTCGTGACTCCCCAAATACCGGCATTATTCATCTCGCTCACGGCACCCCTGCGGAAAGAAACATTAATACATGCTCAAACCGACCCCCCAAAAAAAAACAGCAACATCAACACAGACACTCGTGCAAGGGGAAAACAACAACACAGCACAAGTTCTATTAACGGTTCCGTATATTTGCTACAAAATAATTTCCATAATTGTACAAACAATTCCGGGACCCGCCCGTATGTCTAATCTACGCTCATCGACTACCGGACGGCATCAATCTAAATGAATAAAAAAAAAGAAAAGTCAAAATAAACATAACACTACACCTAAACTACATGATTGACAAGTGTGGCGTAGACCGTCAGGTACACCGTCGTGTCGAAACCCGGAAACGGAGAACAAAAACTTACAAAACAAAACTTATAAGACAACTAAACATTATAAACTTTTCAGTCACATGATTAACGAAAAGCCGGTTAGGCCGGCAGTCGAGCACTCAGCTAATCAACAGTGCTGAGGCCCCAAAAGAACTACAAATAAGAAACCGGAGTACTAAAAGTGACCACGTTCGACAAAAGGGGGAACAATCCAGGGACGAAGACAGGGCGACGTTCGAGCGCATTTCCCGAAAACGGAGATCGGCGCGGGTTTAGCGGCGACCACGTCTGGGCGGAAGGGCACGGTCTTTGTGCCATTGCAGTCCTCTGTTGCGGCAAGCACCGCGAACGTCCAGCTCGGCGCCGCAAATGCCGCAATAGCGGGCAGGGGGCTCGCACTCTCCTGGACGATGGTCGTCGGCCCCGCAGACATCGCAGCCGAGGATCGATCGGCGCTCGAAACTCGGGTTTCCCCGTCGTGGTGGGCTGGTTGGGCGGACTCGTCTGGCCTCCTCCAGGCGGGTCGCGAGATGACGGATTTCTTCCCGTACACCGGACAGTCGTGGCGTCGTCCAGAGCGGCTGCTCGCCGGCCAGCATGCTCTCAAAGCGGACGGCCCAGTCGGTTGCTTCCTGCGTGATCGCGCGCACCTCAGGTAGGGCGGGGTGTTCTCGCCGCCCGTTGGACATCTCCAGGTGTTCCATCAGGAACACCGCGTCGCGCAGGACCTGCTCCGCCAATCGGTTCAGGAATCGGGCCAGATCTTCCCGTTCCATCCGGTCCCGTCGTGTCGCTGGATCCTCCTTGTGCCAGCGCAGGAAATAGAACGGGCACGTTGTGAGGCTGAACCCTGGCTCCCCACAGCGCTTGCAGAATTCGCGCAGCTTCCGGGGGCAGCTGGTGTAGTGGTGCTGCCAGGACGAGCAATTCCAGCACCCGTCCCTCCAGGGCTTCTCCAGCGGCATACCGTCCTCGTCTAACGGTACACCCAGTCGCCCGTGCTCGGCGATGCGGCGCTGGTATTCGCGCTGCTGGGCGCTCATCGGGACCGGTTCCTCGTCCTCTGTATCCGGCGATGGCGGCCGGATCGGCGAATGCCGTCGGGACATCCCTGATGGGCCGGCCTCGGCCCTATCGTCGCGCTGCGGTCGGCGCGGAGTCTCGGCTCGGGACTGCGAGGACGAGTGGGAGGACTCTTCCTCGTCGATCTTGAGACAGTCCTCGGGGTCGGGGCCCGGATGTGGCTCCGCGTCTGGGGAGAACCACTCGACCCTCTCGTTGGGCGGCAGCCTCGGCTGTCCGCAGGTGGGGCAGACTCTGCTGCCGCGCGGGGTCTGACAGGCCACTTCTTGCCTGGCTGGCTCGTCATGCCAGGGCAAGGGGATCGCCCATGGGTACGCCTGTGGCATCTCCACAACGGGTGTGTCTGCGGGCGGAGGCGGTAGCAGCGGTCCGTCCAAATCTCGGGCCTCGTTCACCTCGATGCACGGCAAACGAATCGGTCCTCGCGCCTGGTTCGTTCGACGGTGAACCAAGGCCTGTCGCAGGAGATTTGACAACACCTCGGCCCAGGCCTGGATGTTTTCGTCCTCCATCTCCTCCAGGGTTCTCTTGGGGGACATAGCTGTAAACGGTGAACAAGAATTAGCGAGTGAGATACGGTTTGATATCGGTCGAAGCGACCTTGATCGGATTTCGGGGATCTTTGGTGTCAGCAATTTCGAAAACGGTCCGAGAAAGAATTTTCGTGACTCGGAACGGCCCTACAAAACGAGATGCCAGCTTCGAGGTGAATTGTTTCGCTTTCGAAGAAAGAACCCTCTTTCTAACGAGAACGAGATCGCCAACCGTGTAAGTGGGCGGTCGATGGCGCAAATTATAATAGCGAGCCTGCCTGGCTCGCGCGTCATCGATGTTCCCACTTATCATCTCACGCAATTTGTCAATGCGCTTCATGCGCTCCTTCCAGGCAGGAATGTCGTTATCACTGACGACGGCTGGTGTGTCAGTTTCATTTCGGAGGGTGTGGACGGCTAACGGATCCCGTCCAAAATTCAGAAAGGCCGGGGTGGCTTGCAGGGACGTGTGAAACGCCGTATTGTAGGCGAAGCAGAACTCGCCTAAGTGGGCGTCCCACTCCTTGTGATTTTTCTTGATGAAAACCCGGAGCATAAATTTCAAAACCCGATTTGTTCGTTCAACGGGGTTCGAGCGAGGGGTATAAGGAGGCGTCGTCTCCTTTTGAATACCCGCATGTCGGCACAGACTGTCGACAGTCCGGTTCACAAACTCCCTACCATTGTCAGAAAGGAGGACTTGAACTCCTCCCCAGCGATTCAAAATGAGATTTTTATACGCGGCGGCCACTTGCGCCCCAGTCTTGGCACTGAGAGCCGCGATTTCGATGTAACGTGTGAAAAGGTCTTGGAAAACAACGATAAACGTCTTGCCGCTAGATGAACGTGGAAACGGCCCCATGAGGTCGGCGGCTACCGTGTGCCAAGGTTGGCTCACCCTTCGGCCTGCCACTACCCCGGTCGTTTGTCGCTGCTCGACTTTATTTTTCTGACAAGGTTCGCACACGCGCACGTGCCGAACGACATCTCGAAAAATATTTGGCCAGTAATAATACTGAACGACTCGCCGATATGTTTTCTCAACTCCGAAGTGACCGGCCTGAGCGCTATCGTGGCACTCCTCGAGCGCGCGACGACGCAGCTCCTCCGGTAAAACGAGTTTCCATGCGTCTAAGTCAGGTAAAATTTCGTCAACGACAACCCTTGGCCTATGGAAATAGAGCCGGTTGTCAACTAGTTTCCAATCAGGATTTTGATCTGGAAAACGCAGCACCTGCGCTCGCCGTAATCGATACCACGCATCCCGGGTCGTATCGAAAACATTCGGAGGATTTTCGTCTCCCAGGTGGGCGAGAGTGTCATCTTCGGGTGTGCTGTCCCCGACCGGTTCCTCGGACAGGGCAGCGGGTAATCGCGAGGATGTGTCCGTGCGCCGAATTATCTCGAAATCGTATGACTGGAGTTGGATAGCCCAACGAGCCAGTCTCCCGGTCGAACCCTTCAACCCCAACAGCCAACGGAGGCTCGTCTCGTCCGTGGCCAAGGTGAAATGCGACATCTCGAGATACTCCCGAAATTTCTTGACCGCCCAAAGCGCGGCCAAGCATTCCCGTTCGGTTGCGCTAAATTTCCGTTCGCTCTCCGAGAGCGTGCGGCTCGCGAAGCTAATGATCCGCGGCCGGCCCTCGAGAACTTGAGTCAAAACGGCCCCGAGGCCGACGTCGCTCGCGTGCGTTTGCAAATGAAACGGTTCCGCGAAATTCGGATAAGACAGCGTCGGGGATGACGTCAAGGCGCGCTGAATTCGCAGAACGGCCTCGCTTTGTACCGCACCCCAAACCCACTTTTGACTTGTTTTCAATAACCGCGTCAACGGCTCAGCCACTGTGGCAAGATCAGGGAGGTATTTGCGATACCAGCCAATCATGCCAAGAAAGCTGCGCACTTGTTTGACGTTTTTCGGAACCGGGTACTCTAATATCGGCCGCGTCTTGTCCGGGTCGACTCTAATTCCGTGTTTGTCAATATAAAAGCCCAAGTACTTGGCCTCGGGCTTACAAAAATGGCTCTTCTCGGCGTTAATCGCCAGATTCGCGTCCCTCAACTTTCGGAGCACCCTTGTCAACGTTTCCAAATGCTCGTCGAATGACTCCGTTACCACCACGATATCGTCTAAGTACGCGAACACCTTCCCCTTAAACTCTTGCCCAAGAACGGTGTCGATCAGCTTTTGAAAGGTAGCTGGCGCACCTGACAACCCAAAGGGGAGAGCTCGAAAATGATAATGTCCCTTACCGGGCACGGAAAACGCGGTGATCTCGCAGCTCGACTCGCCCAGTGGTACTTGGTAGTACGCTTGGCTCAAGTCGATCGTCGAAATGTAGCGCGCCGCTCTCAATTGTTGCAAAATTGAATCCAAAATCGGGATCGGGTACGCGCATGGCTCCGATACCTTGTTCACCATCCGAAAATCGATGCACATGCGAAATTTACCGTTTGATTTGCGAATCATAACAATCGGGGAAGACCAACCACTACTGGAATTCACAATTACTCCGGACTCGAGTAATTTGTCTACCTCATCGCATATTGCCTGATAAACTACCGGGGACACGCGCCTGAACCGTTGACGTATCGGAGGGTGGCCACGTACATCGATGTGATGCGTGATAGCCGTGGTCGTAGGAAAACGGGTCGGCAAGGGGGGAATTTCTGCTCGAAGCATTGCTTCAAGCTTGGCCTTTTGCCCTGAAGACAGTTCGCATAGGCCGGGGTGACCTTCCAGTCCCGCGGCCATCTCTACGTCTTGACGGGAAACGTGATCAAAACCGTGCTGAGCCGCACCTTCGCGTGCCAGCTCGTCGGCGCGTACATTACCGGGCTCGTCTGCGTGACCTCTCACGTGCTTTATCTCGACCGCGTCAAACTCCTGCAAAAGGCGACTAAGACGCTCCCACTCGGCCCTATGCGCGACGTCCTTGCGATTGGCGTTTTTCCAACCATTTGATTCCCAAACCGGAAACCAGCGATTGAAGAAATCGGCCACGAATTTCGAATCTGTAATTATCCTAATTCGCGTCTCTCCCAACTCCCGTGCACGGACTGCGGCTTCAATCACGGCCTCTATTTCCGCCCGGTTGTTCGTTTGTTTACCCTCTAAGGGCCGAGAGACGTTGGCTGGATGATCCTCGCCAAAGTACACCCCTATCCCGGCTCTTGCACTCGGACTACCGTTATCAAAACAACAACCGTCTGTCCAGATATCGAGCGCGTTAAGAGGCTCGACCTGCTCTATGAAATTCGCACTATCTGTACCGTTTTCCTTCACGTCAAACTCAAATTTATCGTCCGGTTTGTCGCTCAAATGCCACGACAAACCCTTGAAATCTACCAGTACCCCGAACTCCCTCAGGGTGTCCAAGCCGATGACACACGGTGCGACCAATGACGGCAGAACGCAGAGGTTGACCTCCCTTGTGCGCCCTCCTAACGTCATCGGAACCCGATACTCGACCGCGCACGGCACCACGTCGCCGTTTGCAATTCGAACCTGCACCCGACTCGGCCATGGTTCAAAACCCTGGCCGCGTGCCTGCTTGCCCATGTGCAAATCGACGAATGTGCGAGTAGCACCCGAGTCCATCATCGCCCGGATCGGCTTGCCCATGACTTGGGCCTCGACAAATAACAGTTGCGACGAACCACCTGTGCGTTGCACTCGTAGTTCGACAATTTCTGGGGGGTCTATCACCTGGGGCGGCTGAACCGCCTCGGTCTCCGTCGCGGGCCCAAGTTCCAACCCCACGGTCTCGGTTTTGGTTACGACCAGCTCGGTGCTGGAGTCTAAGTTATGGACGGGTTTAGTAGGGGTCGTGAGAGGGTCAGTATCCGTCCGAGTTACCTTCCCCCGTTCCCGTTTCCCGAACAATTCGGACAATGCGGTTTTGTCACGCCCGGCCTCTGACACCCGTAACAGTGTATCTTGCCTGCGTCCGGACACTCGGTTTTGAAGTGACCCTCTTTCCCACACGCCCAGCACGCGTAAGGTGACCTCGTCCCATCGTCCGTCTGTCGAGTCTGGTCAGTCTGATTCGAATTAGTACCCGGCGGCGGTTCCCTCAAACTATTTTTGTTAACCGCGGCCCGGTTGTCGTTACCCTGGCGCCGTTGCTGTGCGGCAAGCAGCGCTTCGGGGTCGTCAGTACGTGAGTCGTTTTCTATCGCGTGTAACTGACTCCGGTTCCCCTTCGGTGGCCGGTATCCCATCGAAGGACATGCCATTTTATCCGGGGGTGGAGGGGGCGTAAACATTTTGGAGTTACGCATCACGGTCTCCCGGCGGACGGCCGTGATCTCGAGCTGATCAAGAGAGCAAATCTCCTCCCGTGGAATCAACAGTTGCAGCGCCGGCAACATGTTCCGGTATGCCCGGTCTATTTTCGTCGCTTCTGACCAAGCCGGCGAAACGCGGTTCATCATGCTGCGAATGTACGTCAAGTAATCCGCGACCCGTTCCTCGGCACCTTGAGTTCGCCTCTCAATGTCAACGAGAAGTGAATTTGCAAAGTCGGGGTCGATGAAACGAATTCGAAAAGCCTGCGTAAAGTCGGCGAAGGTACGCCACTTGTCTCGCATGCTGCGGTACCAAATCAGAGCAATATCTGACAGAAGAACCGGAATCCCGTCTAGAATGTCGCCATCCGTTAACGTCATAACGCGACGCGCATCCTCGAGCCGGCCGATGTACAGCTCGGCGTCTCCCCTGCCAGAAAATTTCAGATCCCATTTCCGGAGCGTGTCAACCACCTGCGTGGGCGTAGTCCGCGTGTCCCGGTATGAACCGGTGACGTTTGAGGCATGAACGGGGTGAGCATAATTTCCCGGGGGAGGGGGCATCTCATTTGCGCGATGAATCGGGCTGCCCCAGTGGTCGTGGAAACCACCGGCTATTGGGGCAGGTGGGGGCGGCTGGTGAAACCCAGTCCGCGGAAACTCGGCGCCCGGCGGTTGGGGCGGCGAGGACGTATGCGGCCCGTGACCCGGCGGCCGATCCACAAAGCTACTCCGTAATCGAGCAACTTCCGCCTCGTACTCGTGACGTGCCGACTCAACTAATTTTTCCCCCTCTATCCGCGCCTTTTCTAGCTTACGACCGGTCTCAATCAACAGGCCGTCTCGTTCTCGCTCGGCGCAACGGCGCTCTTCGCGGACCGCGGCGCTAACCCTCTCCTCTAAGTCCCTAAGCGACTTCTCACGCTCCTCTGTCCTAGCCTTCTCGACCTCCTTCTCGACCCATCTTTCCGTTTCGCGAATCTCCTCGGTCTCCTCGGTTAAATCTCGCTTCACCGTCTGATTCAATACCCCGAGACCCGCCTGCACGTCCTCAGCGGTCATCTGTTCTAGCTTAATCAATTCCTGTACCGACGGTGGTACGTCCTCGATCGCTCGGAAGTGACCCAGAAGAGTATTACGGCGGTAGCGCATCGTCCCCGTGCACTCGATATTCCGGTCGGCCAATTCTCGGTCCAACTGTTCGGGGCTCAGACGAACGACCCAATTGGTGACCAGGCCGCAAATCAAGGCCGAGTTACGACTCGCCATTTTGATACGTGAAACCGAAACGACACTGACCTACCGTCACCCGTCCCCGCGTTATCAATCTGTCAACTGGTGAAACCGGGCGGATGCGGCGGTAGACAGAACCAAAACACTGACGCAAACGGAGAGCCAAAGAAAAACAACGGTTGAGCTAGTGTGCGCGGCCTCTCCAAACACACTCAGAAAGAAAACATCTCAAAAAAAAAACAAAACAACCACGAAAACGAACAATCTCGCAACAATCTCCCAGAGTGGAAAGAAAAGAAAACAAGGAAGGGAAAAAAAAACGTAAACAACGACACGGGCTCGGCGAACCTTGATTGTTTGCGTCGCGCTGAAAAACGACACCGTTTTTTTTGTTTTCTGTTTATTTTTGGTGCGCCATGTTTATCCCTTCCCGTATTATTGTTTTCTTTGTTTGCTAATTTCGTACTCGGCCCTTTCGGTAACCGTGAAAACCGCCGGACGAAACAACCTCACCGGGTCGTTGGAACCAAATCGCAAGAAAAATCAGAATCGATCCACCAGGGCTAAGACTAGGCGATGAATTTCGCTTTGTTTACTATTGGCGAAAAATGCTTTGTTGCAAGAAAAGAAAATGGCCGCCTCGTTGTCGAAAAATCGGTTGAACGAAGTTAACAACGGCGTTGCCGCTTCGAACCAAAACCCGATGTCGGATCGGGCCCGTTCGATATTCCCGCACTGGCTCTAACCCGGTCACCCACACCCTTCCAACCCTCGGTACCCCTTCGATACACTCGCGAGATCAAAAGAAAAACGAGGCGGCGGCTGGACCTACGACCAAGCGAGACCTGCGAGCTGACACCAAAAATCAAGGGGGCAAATAAAGCGTGATCTCACTCACCAATCTAGTGGCTAACTCGTCGGGAAAACAGGGCTGACCTAGTGAGCCGGTTTCTGGGCAGCGGTAGCTGGGTAGCAGTCAGCGAAAAGCGTAAGCACACGGAGACGAACTTGCGCGTGTCGGGCTCGGTTGACTAATGGCCGTTCGTACGGAGTGGGGATGCGTCCGCACGCGCGGCACCGACTGCCCGCTCGCACGTTAGCGCCTCTACCGGCTGAGCGGGAGATAATACAACTGTTACGGCGTGCGGCCAGGAATTCAATGCTTTCCTCCCGCCGAACGCCCACTGCCCGTGCAAACGGACCACTGTTGTCGCTTTTTCGTACTCCCGTGATATTCGAATCTCTTCGGTGACGGACTCGTCGAGATCCGAGGTCGGGCCTTTCAATTACCACAATAATTCCGATTTCAATCGGGACAGATTTTATTTCGTGTCGGTTTCGCACTCGTAATCGGTGCTCGCGTGAAACCAAAACAAACTCGTATGTTTACCGGTATTGTTATGAGCTCGCTCTTATCTCGTTATCGAGCTCGGGACAATGAATGAATTAATAGCAGCTATAAAATTTTTCAGACACAAACATTAATCCACGAAAAACAATATTCACACTTAAAATATTTTTCCCTTTGCATGCACCATTCCCTTCACCGGTTCTCGGATCTGAAAGGCTCTACGTCGCAAAACGAAAATTTTACTGAAAGGAAAATATATTAGTTTGCTGATGATTTGAACAATCTTAGGATCCTGGCAGGATCGCCAATGTGACGTGGCGTTTTACGGTCCACCCGCCCCTTCGCCACGGAACCCAAATGACAATTAAAAGGTCGACAATTATTTTCTGAAACCCAAATTCCGGTACTCGTAAACTGGTCCAACGCTGCCTCGGATCGCCACCAAATTTTCAGGGAAAACTTGGAAACCCCTTTCAAAGCGGAATCGGTCTCAAAAATCTTGTCAACAATTACTTATCGAGTCAAACGGGCACCGTGAAGCGGTACTCGAACAAATTGCGCAACGGATAATCTAACTTCCAAAAACTCCAGGCAAGGATCCCTTTTATACTTTGGTCCAAATATTGTTCATCTCCTTTAACGTCACTCGGGAAAATAAAATAAAAACAAAATAACAACTTAATTGCCAATCTTGATCGTTTATTTAACTCCCAGCTTTCCTTCTAAACTTTTCACAAAACAAAATCAAGGTCAATGTGGTTCTTTCATTTAATTCTGGCAATGTTCAAAACTTTATTTCTCTTTTCTTCTTCCCAACAGTTCGACTTAAACCAAGATACAATTTTCGCTATCGTACCGGACACGAGGGAAAATTATGACTCAAGATCAAAAATGGCTCCGGAGAGCACGTTTTACTTCCGTTCAGGCTCTACTCGACTTTATTTTACTTGCAAAAACCCGGCCTTGATTTCTGCCGTCCTCGGATATCGCTCGCCAATTCGATCCAAGATACTTCGGCCCGGCAAAAATCGTACCGAAATGACTTTACTGTACTTGCAAAAACCCGGCCTTGATCCCTGCCGTCCTCGGATATCGCTCGCCAATTCGATCCAAGATACTTCGGCCCGGCAAGAATCGTACCGAAATGACTTTACTCGCCTCACAAAAACTCTCGAAAACCTTTACAAAATTTCTACTAATTAACAAAAGCACCAACGTTACCGGTCGATGACGCTGGTGGGAGCGGGAGCTTGGGCTGGATCGGTCGTCGTCCCTCGGTCCGTCTACGTTCGTAGCCTCGTACCATCTCCAATCGACTCCTTGAATAATTAATTGACTTCTTTCGCAATGCCGGCTACCGTTCCCCTCCACCTCGCTTTTTCCCGTGTCTCGCTTGCCGTGTGGAGCGCTCTGCTCATCGGTGACGTAGCTCGCCGTACCCCGCTTGCCTCGCCTCTCTGCAGCTTGGAGGCCGTTCTCCGTCTCGCTCGGCGCATCGTGAACGGACATCCTTCCCTCTCATCGACGACTCGGGCTGACTCCTGGGTTTACCCTTCGTACGAAGGTTGGGACCCAAACTCGGTCCACGTCTTCCCATCTGTCAGGTCTCCCATCTCGTCGGCACACGCGAGATGGGGACGCTCCTCGGCACGCCAGACAAGATTTGGCTGGAGCTGGCGGCTGCAACCACCCGGGCTGGCGCCTTGTAGCAGCATTTAATCAGCCTGCCCGCCGAAGCGGGTGCCCGGAGGTTCGCTAGGCCCAAGAGTTGTTGGTTTGCTATGGCAGTTCGGTGGGCCGCGACTCGTACTCGTCTCTCGTCTCTCTCCGTCTCTCCTGCTCTCATGTTATCAGCGGGCCCGTCTCGGACCTCGTTCCCGTCTCTCGTTGGCCGTCTAGATCCCTGGGTGGCGAGGGGCAAGCGAGCACAGTACTTAAGTCCGGCTTCCGGTCACAGTTGCCGGGCATTGCTTATCTGTTCCAGCGGTTGGGCTGCTGGAAACACTCCCACTGTGTGCCAGCTGTTCGGCTGCTGGCTTCCTGGCAAGGTTGAGCCAGGATCATCCTGGTCCAGCGAGGAAGCTCCCTCCTGCTCCACGCCCAACGTCATCTCCCGTATGCTACCCTACAAAATTTCCAAAACCCATTACTGTCGTGCACAAAACATTATTTTCGCAAAAGAAAACATTATCCAAGTTATCCAAAAAAAAATACAATGCATGAAAAAAAAAAACAAAACAAAGCCTGAACTAATGAGAGCGAATTTATAACTACGGATCGTCTGCACTCATACTTTTGTCCCGGAACCTCCGTTCAGATTTTCAATCTAAATATCGGTCCCGTGACGTCACTCTCGCATTCGTACTACCGGTAACAATTTAAAGCGAAGTCAGTTTCTCTCTCCCACGCCTGCATGAGATGGAGGCTGAAACTCACCGACAACCGATGCTCGCCCAAGCTCCCGAGACTAGCTGAAAACAAACATGATTACGCGACACCGGGCAGGTTTCGCAAACGTCCTCGAGAGTCGATTTTTACTTATTACTTTGAGTATTCATTTTCCCTCAATTTAATTCTCGGTCTCCGATTACACTCCCCCCCGAAATCTCGGCATTAGTTAAGCTATTACTGTCCAGACAGGCCGTCCAAAAAGACGCCCTGTCACAAATTTTTATTTGTCATTTGGGTTCAGTGGCAAAGGGGTGGTGGACCGCAAAACGCCACGTCACAACGAATTGAAAAGCAGACCTAACTCTTAGTTAACCTTGAACTTTGTACGTAAACTTTCACTTTCAGAAGCGGGTCCATTTCCTTCACGTTACCTGTTGTTTCGCTTATACTTACAATGTGTGTCTGTTCTAAAGAACGTTATTATAAAATAAATTATTTTTATTTAACGGTATTGTTCAAAATTTCAAATTTAATTTTGGAATTTTGAAGAAATTTCGTTTCAAGAACTTTCGTAAGCTAACCTTCTGAAGTCGCTATTTTCAAATAAATGCAGTTACACATTTCTCAATTTGAATTCTAACATAAAAAAAACATTTTTTGTGAATCTTGATTTATCTTACTATTCATTTCGTTTGATTTATTAAGTCTTGAAGGATCTCTTTATATTTAATTAACTATATTTCATTTGGTAAAACATAAGGTCAGTAACACATTAATCGACAGACTTCTCAACTAGTGTGTCCTTTCAACCGGAGTGGCAGTTGAACTAAGTGAAGTGGCCTGCGAAACGAAAGCACGAAAATCTGAATCATTTGAAACCCTTTTTATTTGGGTGCTTTTAGGAATAATTACTTTGTAAATTAACATAAAATCAATTAAAAATTTCCAAAAAATTTGATGTGTTATTTTAAAGGAAATACAATCAAATATGATACCCAACCATCCCTATTTTGGAAACAAGCATCTTAAATTGGTCACGTAGAAGAGATTTTGTAAAAATGTCTGCTAACTGCTCAACCGTGGGCAGAAACTATACTTTTATCACCTCATCTTCTTTTTTCTCGAGGGTATGGTGGTACTTGACATTAATATGTTTGGTCCTCTTATGAAAAACTGGATTTCGGATTTAACAGACAGATCCCTGGTTGTCTCTCAGCATGAATATGCATGAAATAACAAAATAATATATTATAACGAGGAATTGATTTCTCGTCACTTTTGGAGCGGCTGGCCAGAACGCGCGGATCTTCAACTATCGGTCGATTAAAAAATCAATAGTACCGCACATGCGCACCAGCCGTCGTCTCCAATCTTTTGGCACGCCGCGTCGCGACTCGCGTCATTCTTTCTGCAAGCGCTGTAAAAAAGCATCACGCCGTTCCTTTTGTTTTCGCTCACGTTCACGTTTTTCTTGTTGAAAGTAAGTCTCACGCCCCGATCTTTCACCAGGCCCCGAAGAGCCTGGCAAGTGCCACGGACGAGACCATAAGAGCCATCCTGTTTTCCTGCCCGCTGAACGAGACAGAAGGATGACTGCCTAAATCCTGGGGGGACGCCGCTGGGTGGCGGCGCATCTGCCGAGCATCAATACCGGGGCCACAGGCCCCGGTCGCAAGTAGGAGTACCGTTTCTTCGGTGCTCGTTCAGGTTTTCCCTTTCGCGATGACGTCGCCCTTCCGGTGGCGTCATAATTTTGCACACGACCGGCTCGTCCATCTGACGATGCCGCCGCCATGATCCCTCGAGTCTGTCTCTTTCTCACCCAAGCCAACAATGGTATTTTCATTTGTTTTCATGTTTATATTCTTTTGGAGCACTAGGCTCAAGAATGTAAAACCTAAGTATTCACCCACTAGGGGTGCGAGTACAATAAATGTACCTTTTCTTTGCTTCACCTTAAACATGCTTTTATTTCATGCCCCTGCCCTTGCACACTTTGTCTTTGTCTTTCTGATCAAGTTTCAGGTTTTCTTTTGCAAGTTTGTCTTCTTTCCTTTTCTTGTTTTTTTTCCATTTAATTATTTAATATCAAGACCACGAAAAGAGCCTAGAACCCATGCCCTGAGTCTCTCAGTCCCGTTAAAAAATTTAGTTTGTCCATTCTTATTAAAAATGGCCTGGCGCCCAGTTGTTTACATTTTTGTTTGCTTTGTTTCTTTTCGCATGGGCTCTGAAAGTGCGAGGGTGCTGCACCAGGGGATGGAATCGACCCTGGCCAAGCACCTTGTTACAATATCCAAAACATCAAAAACAACTTTTTTTCTTACGCCAAAAGTGGAAACAGTGAAATCTTGAACAAAGTAGCCCCGTTTGACGGTATCTTACAATACTCTCCACAGCATCCAAGTGAGGTAGTTCATATTGAGATGTATACCGACTAACGTAATTACTGGCGAACTTAATGTCAAATCTCGTTTTTTTAGTTGATCTTAATCGCTTTACTCTCTGATTAGTTCTTCTTTGCGATCTCTTAAGTTTTCTGCTTGATGATCTGCAACTTCCATCCTCTGATCTTCTCCCAAAACTTCCATTTGTTCTAAGCCAGCTCCTTTTTTAGAAATGTCGTCAGTCATAAATTCAAAACTAGAAAAAATGAGCCCTTTCTTCATCATTATCAAGAAATCCTTTTACCTCTTTATTAAAAACTACATTCCTGGCAATATTATCTTCCCTTAGAAGTCAAGTAACCTATAGTTATCCGAGTCACTCTCGTAATCAACCACCGTTATTTTCTTTGTTTTAGCATCAAGTTTTACCCTTTAGCTGTCTGAAAGGTGCACGTAAGCTACACATTAAAACTTTAAAATGTGGTTTCGATAAGGTTTCTTGTTATAGATGTTTCCGAAGAGAGTTTCAGTTTTGTTGTAAGAACCCTGCTGTGAAAATGTATATCGTTTACGATATCGATATTCAGCGCAAAACAGTAGTCGTGATCTAACAGAGACTTTGTGACATTACTCTTGTACATAAAAAGTCTCATAAATTTATATTGAACGATATAAAAAAACATGAACTTCTTAATTAATTTTTCATAATACTGCATAGTCGATCGAAACGAGGAACCCCGAATTTTAAAAAATTGTGAACAAAATAAAACCAAAAAATCAAAACCAAAACCAAAAAACCAGACACAAAACAATAAACCGAATTTTAACGAATCGGAAGAAAATAAAACTAAAAAATCAAGAACAAAATGAATCAGAAAAATCACAAATCAAACACCAAAAATTCAAAAAGTTAACAAGAACCAAAAAATTGAATTGTTTGTTTCTTTTCTAATTTTGAAGTACTGATTTTGTTGTTGTTGATTAGTTTAATGTAAAAAGGTGAATACCCAAGCGTTCCACGATACTTAATTATAAGTATCAACCCTAAAACTAGGTTTTTGACCAATTGGAACGTATACATTGGGATTTGAATTAAGCAAATTAAAAAATCATAAATTGATCAAGATCTTTTATTCGGCGACGTTTCGATCCTCTCCGCAAGGTCATTTTCAAGCCTATTTTTAAACAACAGAAATAATAGTGCCGTACAGTCAGAAAAATTGTCAACTTCAAAATAACGTACAATGTAAGAACATATAACATACCATTATGTGTTTGTAACAGTCAGTCAAAAATAAATAAACTCTGCGATGTAACAATTGTTGTTAAAAATTGTTAAACGTAAGGGCACTCATTATAATAAATATTCGTGTGATCGAAAGCCGAAAAAGTTTTCTGAGCGACCTTTGTCAAGCAAAGCAGTCAATGTACTGAAAGAAAAACAAATAATGTAATAAGTGTAAGCCGATAGGTGCGAGCGCTGACCAGAGAGCAAAACAAGGTCTATCTGGTGTTGTGCAGTATACCTATATATGTAGTGCTAAGATTATCTACGTCAGATATTTCGTTGACAGAATTTTGAGTTTTTACAATATTATTCATTTCACAGATGATGCGTTTTTTATAAAATCTTTCAGAACAGCGAACTTTCGTTTCTTTCATAATCAAAATTGCGGTCGAAGTCAATTCTGTGTTTACTTAAGGCTGCATAAGATTTTTTATCTCGCTTTACATTGTGGTCATGTTGGTAATGCCTCTGTTTTAAATATTGTTTAGTTTGACCTATATAAACCTTGTCGCAGCCCTTACAAGGGATCTCATAAATGACATTTGATCTAAGTGGCATAGGATCTCGATCTATAAGTTTACTGAAATTGACATCGTTTTTTCGATTGTTATAAAAACCGGAGTTACATTATACTTTTTCAGTGTTTTTTCCAGTTTGACATCAGCATTATTAACAAAGGGAATCGCTACAAATGTAGTGTTTTCTGTGTCAGGTTCTTCTTTTTGAACATTATTTAAATAAAAGTTTAATCTTCTTTCGATGTAACAGTCAATGAATTTCACAGAGTACAAGTTATTTTCTAGAGTTGATTTGACTAATGCTAAGTTTTCTTCGTCATATTTTGCGTTTGACAGTTGTAATGCCTTATCTACTAACTCATTAATCATTGCAATTTTTATCTTTCGCTATTATGTGAACAATAGTTTAAAATTCTACCAGGCCAAGTTGGTTTTCGGTACCAGTTTGTGTGCAACGCGTTACCATCGCGAATTGTCTCAAGCGATAACGTCCCTTGATTATTTCTGACTTCAATGACAAACTGCATTCTCACGTTTACTTTGCTTGATGTCTATTCAAAAAAAATGGCCTGGGAATTGGAGTTTTCTTCTTTGCTGGAACAATCTTCTGCCATAAACATAACATCAACAAGTTGCAATGTTGTATGTCCTCATAATCCCGCAGAATCTGACACTGAAAGCGAACTTTCTAAATCTGGAAGTAATTCAGAAGAAGAAGAAACACAGGAAAAAGTAAATGCAACCGTCGAGATTGCCAGCTTATCACAAAACACTGTGAGAAAAGCAAATAAAAAAAAGAAGAAGAAAAAGCAGAAGAAACTTCTGAGAAAGAATTCCTGACATTATGTTCTCGATTAAGTTTTCCACAAGTCGTAGGTGGATACAGATTGGAAAATATAGAAATATTCATCCAAGAAAAGCATATTTGTTCGACTTTCGTTGATAAAGTAACAGAATTAATGTTCAAACAAGTAGATATCCGCTGTCAACTTGAAATAGGCAGTTTGCGAAAAAATAAAAATCCAACTATTGCGTATCGATGTTATGTTAAATGCAAATCCTGTCGACATAAAGTTTGGAGACTGTACTTTACTCCCTTCGATCAAGACAGCTTCAATCAGTTAAACCAAACCGATTGAGAAATTACTATGGTCACTATTTATGTGACCTCCGTAGAACCCTGCGATCATACCGGTGAAAAACCAAAGGGGCCTCAACTGAGGGGATCGAAACGGAATAAAGCTAAAGAGCTCTTGAGAACAACTGACCCCATAGTATTAATGCGACGCGATATTTGAAAAGTTGATGAAGAATTAGCTGCAGACGGTCATTTGCTTAATTTTCATTCTTTAGGTACTTATCAGAAAGTGACATCTGAAGATAATCATTGTTTTCACAGTTCGTTATTTAGCCATGATCTACAAGCTGTTATTGCAGCATTCAATGCTTAAGTAAAAAAGAAGGACAGATTCTTGCGTGAGTACATACATCCAATGACAGTTCATATGTACAGTAGAGAGCAATTGAGTGTTCTTGATGATTAAGACTTTATTCACATAGATTCAACGGGCAGTATAGTTTGAATACCTAATGGTGTAGTTTGTAAGAGAATTCAATTGTTTTCTGTAACATGTCAAATCGGCTCCGTGACTGTACCTATAGCAGAGATGATTACTGCTAATCAAACGACGGAGTCTATTTCCAACTTTTTCAGGCAGTTTTACACATTGGCAGAAAGTACAGATTGCGAGTTGCCTATTGCCAGAGTAGCTGTTACAGACTGGAGCTGGCCTTTGATTCACTCTGTCTTGAGAGTTTTTAGTAATACGAACATTCTGTCTTATTTACAAAAAACTTTTAGTATAGCTACGGGAAAAGACAGGAAACCTATCGATTTCATGCTGTTGTACACCTGCTGTTTTCACAATATAAAGCGCATGAGAGAGAACCTGAAAAAAATGAATCCAGATCAGAGGCTCATGAATTATGCAATGACTTCGCTGCAGCTCAGAATGCTGTGTACAACGTTGCAAGAAATAGAAGAGGTGTTCGGTAACATGATGACGTGCTTGTTGTCCGATGACAAACGCATCGGCGAAGCAGCAGAAGAAGTTATTCTGATACAAGCACGAGGTATCGACACAAGTTTTGCGGATGAAAAGGAGGTTCCTGAACATGCCACGAAGGAAATCATTGACCGAGAAAAAGCCGAAAAAACTAAATGTCTGTTCGCTTCTTCGATATGGCACAATCATTTCAACAGGATAATGATTGACCTACGCAAAAAAGTTGCCATGCCCGCCGATGAGTATGATGCTCCGGCAAAAAATGATAAGGCATGCGAAAATCCATTATTTTCGCTAAAGTATGCCCAGCATATCATGAAACATTACATGGCATATACACCAATGTGGACTGCAGTAATAGTTTCTAAAGTGATATTGGCTTTCCAGCGACAGAGTAATGTATAGCTGAAAGTTATTTTAATCAAATAAAAAACTGTCTTTTCGCGGGCAAAGGAAAACTGATTATAGTATATGTAATGGAAATGTTACGCCAAAATGCCATGGATCGCGTACAACAAGCTCGACTACAGTCAATGAACGTGAAGCTAGTAGACTATTATGCAGCTCGAAAACGGAGAAAAGAAAAGGCAGAAAAGCCTACACCTAAAAAACCAAGGATGGCTGACCAGAAAGCAGAAAAAAAGATGAGTTCTGCGAAAAACTCAGAATTTGACGATGATGCAGAAGATAAAAACGCATCTGTCAAGTGGAGATATAAACATAGATATACTATTAGACAACGCACATGTCGAAGAATATCTAATGAACTATTATGAACTTGGTTTCCAATCTTATATAAACGTACCAACCAGAATTGTTGCAGATAAACGCACTTCTTGTTTCGATCACATTTTCGCAAAACTGTCAAACGATGACAATGCCAAATCAATTGTGTATGATTTTGATGATATTACTGACCATCTTGCTACTTTGCTATCTATTAAAGAAACTACAATTTCAGAGAGACTAAAAAACAAAATTTCCTATCAAACTAAAATCAATTACAAAAAATTGTGTAACTCTTTAAATTTAGAAAAATGGCATGAAAGGGGGTAGCGGGTTAAGAGGAGTCTGGCGGCCCCCAGAGGGTTAAAATATATCAACCCGAAATTCTTAAAGGGGACCAAAAAACATTTTTTTCAAGATGTGTCGCGACCCCCCACTCCCCATCCGCACCCCTGGGATCGATAAAAACATGTTTTTTTGATGTTTCAATTTTTTTAAGGCTTTCAAATCAATATTAAAACAGGTTTAATGCTACTAAAAATTTTTTTTGTATGTGTAGATATTACATGAATTTTATCAGATTTTTTTGTACAGTAAAAGCAAACGAAAAGTAGCTTTAAATGCAAAAAAAATAGTAAAAAATCGCAATTTTGCATGCTTAAGTCCACTGTATTTCGGATCAGACTGTATCGAAAATTGCGGCCTAAAAAGCATTGAAAGATCTTTTATAGCCCTTTAAAATGGTGGTGGTTGGACTCAATTTGCACGCTTGTAGCTCGCGATAATCTAATTTTAGTAAAAATCGGATTTTAAAGATATGCTATTTAGGCCTACATAAAAAAAGGCAAACTTAAAAATCCAAAAAAAGGAACAAAAACATGTTTCTATATGGTTTTTTAAGTCGCTGAACTCGAATTTGAGGTCAAAAACACGTTTTGACAAATGACAGCTGTCAAAAATCCTGTCAACTACTGAGGAAATGGCTTTATTTCCAATTTCTTCAAAACATAATCATTATATGTGGTTTATCTACAAGTTTTTGAAGTAGTAAATGGAAAATTTCTATTTTGAAAACAAATTTTGACAGCTGTCAACAACGCTGTCAACAAGTTCAAATAATTTTACTTTTCCGCCCTCTATCGTCAGAATGAGTGCGCAGTATGCAACAACGCGGTTAGCGTAGGCACGTGGATAGTCAACTCGGACCACGTGGATCGAGAATGAGGTTACGAACGGTGACAATAGAGGGCGCCTAAAAAAACTAATTCGAATTTGTTGTTTGCACAGAAAATTGGAAAAGTTAAAAAACTAACCACCGCCACTTTAAACGGCTATCAAAAGATCTTTCAAGATCTATTCAGGCCGCAATTTTCGATACAGTCTGATCCGAAATGCAGTGGATCTAATCATGCGAAATAGCGATTTTTTTGCATTTGAAGCTACTTTTCGTTTGCTTTTACTGTACAAAAAAATCTGAAAAAATTTAGGTAATATCTACACATCCAAAAAAAAAATTTTAGTGGCATTAAACCTGTTTTAATATTGATTTAAGGGCCTTAAAAAAGTTAAAACATCAAAAAAAAACATGTTTCCATCGATCCCAGGGGTGGTGGGAGGGGTTGGGGGCCGCGACACATCTTGAAAAATTTTTTTTCTGGTCCTTTTCCAGAATTTTGAGTTGATTTTTTTTTGCCCTTTGAAGGCCGCCAGACCCCTCTTAACCCGCTACTCCCTTTATATCGAGCGTGATATAAATGTTGTAGTTGATAAATTTATTAATAAATTGCAATTTTATATTAATTCATCTACTAAAACGTATACTCGTCAAAACAAAAATAGAATACGAAACGATTAAATGACTAAAGACTTGATTAAATCTTGTAAAATAAAAGACAAACTATATCGCGATCATGAAAGGAAACCTAGCAATATAATGTTAAAAAATAAATACATAACGTATAAGAACAAGCTGAAAAATGATATCCGAGTAGCAAAAACCAAATTCAATGACCGACTTATTGACAGCACTTCCAATGATGCTAGAAAACTTTAGGGTTTTGTTAATTCAAAACTCAAAGCTAAAAAAACCGATCGTACCGAGATAAAAAAAATTTAAGTTAATGAAACAACAAATTATGTAGAAAACAAAAAAGATATTGCTCATGAATTCAATCAATTTTTTTCGTCGGTTGGTCCGGAAATGGCGAAACAATTTGATAACGTCCCTTTGCAACCTTTAGATAACGAACAAATCACAATCCAAGACTATATATTTTTATATCCTGCCACTGAATGAGAAGTCGTAACAATCATTTCTCAATTAGAAAACAATGAAGCATCTGGTATTGACGTTATTCGATTCAAAACTATAAAGTTTGTTTTAATTTTTATAGCTAAGCCTTTAACTCATATAATGAATCAATGTTTGGAACTTGGAATTTTTCCTTAAAAATTTAAAAAAGCTAAAATTGTACCTATTTTTAAATCAGGTGATCAAGATAAAGCAACCAATTACCGACCAATCTCACTCATATCAAATTTTGCAAAGATATTAGAAAAACTTTTGAAAACTAGGATAAGTAACTCTATAGAAAAGCATAGAATTATTAGCCAAAATAAATACGGTTTTCAGGCGGGAAAAAGTACTGATGATGCACTGGTTATAGTATTTGATGAAATCCATGATGCTATTAGTAAAACGACACCATGTATAGCAATATTCTTAGACCTTGCAAAAGCGTTCGATACAGTTAATCACGACTTTTTATTGCAAAAACTTTATAAATTAGGTTTTAGAGGTACAGCGTACTATCTCCTGAGTAGTTATTTGACAAATAGAAAACGAATCGTAAAAATAGATAATGTATATAGTGATGAGATGTATTTTCGTTGTGGTGTTCCGCAGGGCACAATATTGAGACCTTTTTTATTTATTCTGTACATAAACGGTTTGTTAAAGACAGCAGTTGCAAGTTGCAAGATTGTATCTTTTGCAGACGATACAGTGATAATTGTCAAAGGTAAAACGTGGGATCATGCATTGGTGACTGCCAATGTGACGATAAATATAGTAGAGAAATAGTTATCTTAAAACCACCTTTTACTAAATGCTCAAAAAACAGTATATATGACTTTCGGCAGTTATAGAAACAGTTTAACGCTTGAGACGAACGTTACAATAGATACTTTGAATTGTTATCCTCGGACTTGCGAATGTTCGCAAATAAAACAAGTATCACATACTAAGTATCTAGGTATAATAGTAGACTCCAATTTGAACTGGACAGAACATGTGAAAAAAGTTATGCTGGAATCTCGATTTAAAATCTACCTCATGTACAAGCTAAAATCAATTCTTACGAGCAAACAATTATTAACGATTTATTATGGTCTACTTTGGTCAATTGTAACATATAGCATCGTTGTGTGCGGTGGTGCCCATGATACGTCTATGAGTCCGCTTCTCATTATACATAAAAAAACTAGTCAAACTCATATTTAATGACCCACCTTTCTACCCTTCAAGGGATTTATATAAAGAAAAATCTATTATAAGTGTGAAAAAATATTTTATAGAGAAATCAATTTTTTAAAATTTTGAACTACTACAAAACGAGTATGATCACTTGAAAGAAAGTCAATCAAGACGTCGAATTGCTCAAGCACCGTAAGTGCTAAAACAAATTGTTAGAAGAAATCATAAATACATCGCAAGCAAAACTTTTAATTTATTGCCCAATGAATTAAAAGAAAAAAAAGATGACTTCTCTTATGAGTAGCAAAATCATGAGAAAGTGGATTATCGACCTATCATCTTCGACAGTTAAAAGTTTATTCCATCCAGGTATGTGATATATGAGTAACATGTTAAATATTCTAATATAGTTCTATTACCATTTAAACTGTTTTCCTCTCTACGATTTATTTTTGCTTACCATTTCTGTGACATAAAGTTTATATTTTTATATATATGTCGTAGGCCGATTGTCATTTCAGGCCGATTATGATCTGCCTAGGCCGTTTATAATCGGCCGCCCGATTGAATTATCCGCGATGTTCTCATCATTTTCGGTCAATCTGCCTGGAATTTTCAGGCAAATAGAAAACGCCCGGGCGAATCAACGAACTAAACTGAAGCAATTAAAACACGGGAGTTTATGAGAAACAATGTTGTAATCTTTTATTCATAAACAGTTGTTTTTCGTCATTTTAGTTCTTGTTATGTCACTTAATTTATTTTTTTTATTTATTAATTACAACAATTACCAGTATTATGACAGCGCGAGTTGCACAAAATTCCAGCTTTAAAACATTTGCAACGTTTCGTGCCGCATTGCGTTTTTAAAATTTGCCAATAACATTTTTTATACCCTTGCCCCCTAATCAATGACTGTTCAGCGGCCGCTTCTCTGAGAGACAAAGAGGCATCACGCGGAACGTCGTCAACTTTTATCGCGTTTGTGCTCGATTTTGCAAGATCGTTTCTCGGAAACCATCCCTTCAGTACACCGTGTAATGTCCCGATTTGGTTCACGTCATTTGCGAAATTAATTTCAACGGCTAAAATATTGGAAAAATCTAACGGTCCACGATCGACCGAAGGAATAGCTAGCGTTACTTCACCGCCAATTTGCAAAGGTGGGAATTGTTTTTCCGTGAAAGTGACCATTTTTCCCGCTTCTTTTTTTTGCCGTTGAAAACAATCGTCGCGAACTGCAGTCAACTCTTTTTCCCTTGCACAAAGTGCGCAAAAAATCGTATTTCCTATTTCGCGACCCGAATCAGAAGAAATTGGCACATCGCACTCCGAACAAATGCGTGCTTCTGCCATTTCTTGACTTTCGTCTTGTCCATCGTACATCTCCATGATGTTCAGTTCCACAAGCGCCGCTTCCAAGTCCTCCTCGGTTTCCAACGTATTTATAATCGCGTCTGGCAACGAAGTTTGTTGTAACCCACATTTTATTTGTCCTAATACGGCCTCGTATGGGGTTCGATTAATCACGCGGTGTCTTGATGTGTTTTTAAGCCACTATACAAAAAAACAAACAGAAAAACAAATTTTATTTTTTTTTTTGTTCAGAAAAAATGTTTTTTTTAAGTTTTTTTTTGATTTAATGTACCTGAACTTCATAACATCCATGGCTCCAGTTTTTCGAATTGTTGTCGGCCATCCAAGTTCGCAACATATTTTAAACCTCAGCGTTTGCGCGTTCGACGCTCCCTTGGCTTTGTGGATGCCTGGGCCGTCCATGAACAATTTTGCAGCGCGGCCACAACGACACTGTATAAATATTTTTTATGAGAACCAATTTTCTATATACACTAAATAAAAAAAATAAAAAAATTTTTTTTGCAACCTTTTTTTTTACCTAGAGCGTGTATTACGTTTGCAACAAATTCGCGACCATTGTCGCTTTGCAAAATCCTTGGAGCGCCGAATGTCCAAAAATTTTTTGATAATTCCTCAGCAACATTGACAGCATGTTTTGTTTTTAACGGTCGCAAGTGCAGAAATTTGGTTGCGTGGTCCTGGTTATTCATCAGGAAAGAATAGTCGCCATCTTTGCACGATTGAAAGTCGATGAGATCCACTTGCCCTCGTACGTTGAAACCATCCGTAAATATAGGTTTGATCAAAATCCCTGTTTTTGGAGCAGCTCTTTTTTTATCACACGACTTCCACAGGCTGGCGAACAGTTGACACGCATACTTTGAAACACGCCACTTGTCTTTTGCGTAATAGAGCATTTTATCTCTGCCACCATGACCGGTATGCCTGTGAGCCTCGGCGAGACGATCGTAAAGTTCTTTATACAGAATCAAAAAAATCAGTGGATCACTTGTGTCTTTTCTTTTCACTATCACTCGGGCTTCGTTGCCAATTTGAACAGCTTCGTAATGCTTCTTCCAATAAACCGCGGCTTTTTCTTTTTCTTTGTCGTCCGTTGCCTTGAATAAATCTAACACTAATTTTTGTCGTTTGCGATTAAACATTATTTTATTATCGTTACTATTTTTACAAACATAATCGTGCATTTTTCGTTGAAAATTCCACGATCAACCGAATTTGCATTTATTTTGTCTCAAAATTTGTATTGTTCTTGCACTGCAAACTATTCGAGTACTAAACAGAGGAATCAAAACAAACATCTTAATAATAGCTCTGTTTAGTGCTCGAATAGTCGCCAGTTTGAGAACAATACAAAATGAATTGAAATTCAATCAAAACATTGATTTTCTATCGGCCTAACGTCGCCCGGGCGTATTCTATTTGCCTGAAAATTTCAGGCAAATTGACCGAAAACGGTGAGACCATCGCGGATAATTCAATCGGCCGGCCGATTATAAACGGCCTAGGCAGATTATAATCGGCCTGAAATGACAATTGAAGTTTCATGAAAAAGGTTCATTAACAATCACATTTTGTTATTATTTAACAGTTGCGCTTTCTATGAAAAAATGTTAGTTAACAATCAAATGTTTATAAACAAATGTTAGTTAGAAATCAAATTTTTATAAACAAATGTTAGTTAACAATCAAATGTTTATCAACGAATGTTAGTTAACAATCAAATGTTAGTTAACAATCAGATGTTTATAAACTAATGTTAGTTAACAATTAAATATTACAAACAAATGATAGTTAACAATCGAATGTTCATAACCGAATGTTAGTTAACAATAAAATGTTCATATACAAATGTTTGTTAACAATGAAATGTTTACGAACAAATGTTAGTTAACAATCAGATGTTAATAAACAAATGTTAGTCAACAATCAAATGTTTATAAACAAATGTTAGTTAAAAATCAAATGTTTATGATCAAATGTGAGCTAACAATCAGATAATGATAACCAAATTGTAACGTTTCACCGCGACTTTTCACAAACTAACCGAACAGCTGTCAAAAACGAATATCAATAGAATAGGATGCGGCATTACCGACCGATCCAAACCAATAATCGATGCTTTGTTTACCTTTTGTTTTCTAATTTTTAAACGCATTTTTAGTTATCCTGGACAAAAACTAATAAGATAAAAAATTAAATTAAACGCTCCCCTTTATTTTAATAGTAATTTCAGAAGTTTTGATAGCATATTTCATTTTTTATTTGTGCTTAAAGTCTGCCGGCCGGCAATCCGCCAGAGGGCGTGAGTGTTTTTGTCGTTGGCTGTCAATTTCCAACTTCAATTACTTTTTTCATATAAAAATACCTAATTAATCATAAAAACAATTAGATAGCAATAATCAGAAAGTTCCAAAGTTAATTTTAGGACAAAAATCCGATTTTTTTATGCATAGAATAAAAAGTACATTTGGAA
This sequence comes from Telenomus remus, assembly GCA_020615435.1. NCBI lineage: Eukaryota > Metazoa > Arthropoda > Insecta > Hymenoptera > Scelionidae > Telenomus > Telenomus remus. The sequence goes on from CM036336.1 coordinate 7,045,282, forward strand.
TTTTCTGATGGCTGAGTGGAATCTGGTGGGAATCGGGAGTATAAAAGAAAAATGGCAGCCGATGATTGGCTCATTCAACTGAGGAAAGGGCAAGCAAGCACATCGGCTGCGCAAATCATAATTCGTGCGCAAAAGTCCGCAATAGGGCTATAAAAGAAATCGCAGGAGCCCCTGGAGTTCAGTTCTCTGGTGCAAACCAGAGAGATAAGACCTCCTGAAAGGTAATACGGGCGATCCCAAAATTTTAGTCGATAGTTTGCGAATTGGCTGGTGCAAACCTCCCAAAGCGTGTCGCGAGTGACTAGAGCTGGTGCAAACCTCCTCCAGGTCGAAGCTGGTGAAAACCACCTAACCTCTCTTTCTTTTTTTTTAACCTGTTCTTGGCGAAGGCCCCCAGGTTAGTTTTTTTTTTCATTTTATTTCAAATTTTATTTTTCTTTTCTTTTCTTTTTGAGGTGCAAACCTCTGTTCTCGTAGAAGCTGCCCCAGGTGCAAACCCAGGGTTTCGCGGACGGAATTTCTTTTTTATTTTCGATTCAATTTTTCGTTTTCTTTCCAAATCAAATAAAATCTGATTCTTGCTCGGGTCGAGAAACCCACACTTTTTGTTTATTAATTCAAATTCATTAGTTATCAATTGATTAAAATCAAAATTAGTAATAAAAATTGAGGATTAATAACAAATTAGTAATTTCATAGTTTTTAATTAGTTTTGACAGCCGAGTTAGAATACAAAAATTACAAACGAATTCAAATCAAAACAAATGAATTAAAATTAAATTCAAATCAAAATAAATAGAAAAACTTTGTTTTCTTTTTCATTTTCAAGTAAAAGAAACTCATTGCAATTACAGTAAAATCATTTTTAGTTTATAATTAATTTTCTGCACAAGATAAAAACTTTTTGTTGGTTTTTGTTGTTTGCAGCTGGCCGTGAAGCTTAACTGAGCCAGCTCAACAACAAAAATATTTTTTTTTATATCAAAGCAAATCAAATCGTTATCAAAGTTCAAACAAATTAATTTTCATTTAGTAAACAAACCCGAAATTTCACATTGGCGCCCAACGTGGGGCCCGATATAAACAGAGCGAGAAGTTTTGTTTGATTTGGAAATTGCAAGAATTCGTTTGAAATTCTGTAGGGACCAATTAAAGAAGTAAATTTCGATTAAAAAAAAATGGATAAGAATAAAGACGCGAACGCGAAAATAAGCGCAAGTGATAAAAGTGCAGGTGACAATCCTCAAGGACAGCAAACCGCACCACCACCCTCGCTACCATTGCCCGTGATCACGGTCGATTCTCCGTTGCAGGGATTCGCACCGACCACAGAGGAACTCAAGAAAATGAAGAAAAATCTGAGAAGTATGAAAGAAGGAGAGACGATACCGAAGGCAAAGTCCATCTCCAACTTATCAGATGTATCTTTGAATCCGGAGATGTGGAAAACGACGAGCCAAGAGAGCATCATCTCCGAGGATGGAAGGACAAAACAAGGAAGAGCGACTCACGCCAAATTAATACATCAACAGCAAGAAATGCAAAATGAAACCAGGAAACGAATCAACAACCTGGTTGAAAGAACGACAATCCTGGAGAAGAGAAATGATGTCGTTGAAAACAGGTGTGACAAACTCGATGAAAAACAGGACATCCTTGAAGTACGAATCAGCGAAATAAATGAGAGTTTACGATCCCAGGAGAGTATCCTGGTAAATGTAGTCAAGGATCAGGATGATTTGTCACGGCTGGTACATGATTTTCGTGATATCTCGAATATAAATCGTCATGAAATCCACCACCTGAAAAATCACGACAATCCAGTGACGCAAACGTCAACCAGGACAACACCAGGGCAAACCCCAATCTTGTCTCCATTACAAATAATGGTTACCAATCGAGGAGGTGCAAACCTTACGCCTGGTAAACTTTTTCCACCCAGTTTTGACGGTAAGGGAACACCCTCAAAATTTGTAAAAGACCTGGAAGACTATTGTGGAGCTCTGGGATTGGCAGATTGGCAATTACAGTGCGTCCTGAGCACATGTTTGAAAGGACCCGCAAATGATTGGTGGCATTTTGCCCGCGACCAAATAACTTCTTTGGAGAAATTCAAAAAGTTATTTTTAGACCAATTTTGGAATGACAATGTCGAGTATCAAGTGATGGACGATCTTAGATTCGGTCATTACTGAGAAAATGGCAAACTCAACAGAGTGGAATACGCCATAAGAAAAATAAACAACGCAAAATCCTTGGCATCACCTTCGTGCGAACGTTAGATGATTAAATCGTTGAGTAGACATTTCCCTGCAGATGTGCATCGAGTTGCCGTGCTTGGATTGGTTCATGACACCCAGAGTTTGTTGAAATTGTTAGGAGAAATCGATAGCACTGATAGAAATGCTGAAAAGAGAAATAATAACAACAATTTCAACAACAATCGTCAAGTGAACGATGCCAATAGAAATGGAAATGAAAATTTCCCGAATGGAAATCCAAATTTCAACAGAAACAACGGCAATTATAACAACAATCGGCATTACAGTCAGCAGAATGGACAAGAGAGACAAGAAAACTCTCAACAAACTGGACAAAACAACCGGAATCAAAACGCATACCAAAATGGCTATCAAAATCGCGGTTATTATAACCAAGGTGCCAGGAATTTTCAGAACAACTACTCTGGAAACCGGCAGTACCAACAAGCCAATAATTATCAAGGACAAAGGAACAATTTCCTACCAAATCGAAATCAGGAATATCCGAACAATCAAAACAACTACCGAAACAATCAGGAAAATAATAACAACAGGACAGTCCACCAAAATATTCCGGTAAATGTGATTCAAAGCCATGGTTCAAGAGCGAATCAAGACGAGGAGCGTCAAAACAATTTAATCCCGACAGAAGAAGAAGAAAAAGCAGCGGCTAACGCTTTGTTTTTGGAAAACTCCGACCACCTGCGTTGTTAGATGAGTCCAAAGTGACAGTTAACAAAGTGAAAGTGAAAGAAAGCGACGCAGGTGATGAGGAAAAGGACTCAAAAGAACTTCAAGTGATGAGGATAAGTATTAAGGATTTAGTAAATGGGAATTACGTCCCGAAATATCACAGCGTTTTTCCTGTCCAAAAATGCAAATTCAAATTGAAGATGGTAAAGTTACAGCTCTTGTTGACACCGGTAGTGAAATAACATGCATTCAAGAAAATTTCTTCTTGGAAAATGAAAAATCTTTCTCAAACTGTCCTATTTTACCTGTTGTAGGTTACTGTGTGTCTGGCGCAACCGGGGGGCGGCCAGTTAAGATCAAAAAACAAATTTTTGCGACATTAAAACTTGGAGGGATAAAAACGGAGCACACTGTAGTTATCGTCCCACATTTGCAATCGCAGGTCATACTTGGAATTGATCTCTTGAAACCGTTGCAAGCAAATGTTAATTTATAAACAGATGTGGTTGAATTAACACAAGGTGAGCAAACTGAAAAGATAAAAATTCTCTGTCAACCTGAGGAAGAGAGGAGAATAAACAGATTGATTCAATCCTACAAACCCGAAGAACTAACCTATGACGAGATTCAAGATAAAATCGACGAGATGGAAATCCTAAATGATGAAGAATAAAAACACTTCAAAAAGCTAGTCTGAAACCATCGCAACGTTTTCAGAAAAACACCTGGGTTGATTACTGATTTTGAATACAAATTGAAAATCATGGAAGAAGAACCAAGAGTGATCCGAACCTATCCAGTGCCAATGCAATACAAAGAAAAAGTAGATATGGAAATTGAGAAAATGCTCAGGCTTGGGATAATTCGAAAATCAAGAAGTCCATTCTTGAATCCTCTTGTGGTAGTAATCAAGAGCAGTGGGGACATTAGACTGTGTTTAGATGCAAGAAACTTGAATCAATTTCTACTTCAAGACCACGAAACCATAGAAACAATGGAAGCTTTGTTCCAAAAGTGCCACGGCGTTGAATTTATGACAGCACTGGACATGATAAGCAGCTTCTGGCAAGTGAAATTGCATCCTGTAAATACACAGCCTTTATGTACCAGGGTCATTGCTACGAATTTTTAGTGGTTCCATTTAGTACCAAAAGTAGTACAGCAGCCTTGGTAAGAGAAATAGAAACAGTGACTTGCAATTTAGAAGAAAAAATGTTGCAATTTGTGGATGACATCTTAATCCTCTCGATGGAGTTTGGGGAACATTTGAGAGATCTGGAAGAAGTCCTGACCAGATTTGAGGAACGAGGCATAACTTTGAATTTTGCTAAATCGAAGTTCTTTCAGCAAAAGGTAAAGTTTCTAGGACACATCCTTACAACGAAAGGGATAATGGCAGACCCAGAAAAGATAAGGGCAATTAGAGAATTTCCAAGACCAAAGAATCCCAAACAAGTAAGAGGTTTTCTAGGAACTGTCAATTTTTATTCAAAGTTCTCGAGCAAACATGCTCACGAAACTGTTCCATTACTTGAATTGATAAGGAAAGAGGTGAAATGGCACTGGGATGAAAATAAAGAAAAAGCATTTGAGAGAATCAAAGACCTATTTCTGGAAGAAGTCATGCTTAAATATCCCAACCCTAAAAAGCCTTTCATTTTGAGAACAGACGCAAGTGAGAAAGCTTTGGGATCTGTGTTGTCGCAAATAGACGATGATTCACTGGAAGGAGTAGTCTCTTTTGCAAGCAGAACTCTGAAAGAAGTCACTTATACAACAACTGAGAAAGAGCTCCTGGCAATAGTATGGTCTCTGGAGAAATTCAGGACATACTTGCTTGGTGCTAAAGTGATAATTTACACAGATCACAAATCTCTGACCTTTTTGAAATCATGTCGGCTATTAAATTCAAGATTGTCAAGATGGATTTTGAAAATTCAAGACTACGATATAGAAGTAAAGCATTGTGATGGAAAAGCAAATGTAGTAGCAGATATCTTGAGTCGACAATATCCAAGTCTGCAAGAGATGGAAAATGAAGGCAGAATTGTGATAAATGAACTTGCCGGTAAAATGACTTTGAATCTTGGTAAAAAATTGAAGAGACTAGCCGAATTACAAGATCTTGACGAAAAAATTTCAGAAATCAAACAGCATCCAACCGAAAAATTCAAAGTACTTGACAGGATCTTGTACAAAAAGACACAAGAAGGCAGCAAGGCCTATCTGCCGGAAGAAATCCTCGAACAAATGATTGATGAGTGCCATGAAGTTTATGGTCACATTGGTGCACGTAAATGTTTTGAATTTATCAGAGAAGATTTTTATTTTCCAAAGTTGCACAGGTATATCAGAAAGAGAATCGCGACGTGCGACTCGTGCCAACGAAACAAAGTCACAAACCAAACAATGTTTGCAGAAATGCAAAATCTAACTCCAGAAAAGCCAGGAGAAATTCTGTCTATTGATTTTTTTGGTCCATTGCCACAAGCGAGATTTAGAATGAAGTATCTCCTGGTAACTATGGACGCGTTTTCTAAGTTTGTGAAATTGTATCCAATGAAAAAAGCAACAACAGTCGCAACATTAAATAAAATCTTCAATAATTACATTCCAAAGTACGGAAAACCTGAAAAAATCCTCTCAAACCAAGGAAAACAATTTACGTCCAACAAATGGTATCAGAAATTGGAAAAGGAAGGTATTCGAATGATATTGACTTCAGTGAGACATCCGAGAGCCAACATAGTGGAAAGAGTGATGCGAGAGCTCTCCAGATTTTTCAGATCACTCATGAGCTCAAGACAAACCACCTGGATCAACTGGGTTCCCATCGTCGAGGAATGTATGAACGAAGTTTACCATGAGACGACTGAGTTCACACCGAAGGAGCTGCACTTGGGACAGAAACCAAAACGAGTGTGGGAAAAGTATTTCACAGTGCCGCCTGATGAAAGAAAACAGCTGTCAAGTGAAGAAAAACTAATGATGGCTCGCGAACGGATTCGAAAAAAAGGCGCGAAACGAGCGGAGGCTTTCAAACAAAGCCACAAATTGTTTGAATTCAAAGAAGGAGATCTAGTATTGGTGAAAGCCAACAGAGTCTCTGACAAAGAGGAGAAAATAATTGCGAAATTACTAAGCGTGTACGAAGGTCCCAACAGAATCGCGAAACAGATTGGAAAAAGTACTTTTCTTTAAAAACACACAGATTCGGAAATTGAACGCGGGGTATTCAATAGTTTAAGTTTCAAAAAGTACTTTCAAAGAGAAGTAAATTGTATAAATCTTGTTTGTTCACAGAGGTCCAGGTCGCCTAAAAGTAGAGAGGAGGCATCAGAGGAGAAGATGGTGCGGCCAGGGAGAGCGGCAAGAATAAAGGAGAGGGAGGAGATGATCCAGAAGGTCGGAGGAAGGGAAGCCTGGGTGGCGATGTCAGAGGAGCAGAAAGAGGAGTATCGGAGAAGATTCAGACAAGAACGCGAAGGATCGGTGAGGGGAAGGCTGGGTCCAGGGAGCAGAGAAAAGAGTGGAGGGAAAGAGAGCAAAGGAGAGGACCGAAGATTCTGAAAGTGGAAAACCTCCAGAACCTACGTATGAGGTACGAGAGGGGTTCTTTGATGCCGCAACAGATGCCGGTACCAAACGTGCAGGAGAAAAGGGACCAGGAGGAAGAGGAAAGGAGGTTCAACGCTTGGTTTGCCTTGGAAATGCAGAAGATCAAGCCAAGAAGAATCAGCCAGGAAAGGGATCGTCTGGAAGAGGAATATAGGAAGGTGAGAGAGGACTATGGTTTCTGGGTAAGGGAATTACGATTCTATACGCACCAAAGAAACGTGTTGTTGAAGACAGGCCAGGAGGAAAGTCCGACAAACAGAAAATTGAGGGAAAGGGCAGAGCTATTCGAAGGAGAAATAAAGAAGAAAAAGGAGAGGATTTGGTACCGGATCTGTTGTAAAGTGGAAAGGGAGGTAAACTCTCAGGTGACGGACATCTACGCCAGAAAGTTCCAGAGCATTAAAGAGGCAGAAGAAGGAATGCTGAAAAGGGAGACAGAAAACGATAGAAAGAAGGAACAGGAGCTAAGGCGAAGATACGAGGAGGAAAAGACAACGGAAAGGAGGGAGAGAGAAGGAAAATGGAAAGACCTAGAAGCCACAGCCAAATGGAAAAGATATTTGAATGACGAAAGGAAGAAGAGAGAGGCAGAATGGGACAGGGACCAGGAACGCGAAAGACAAAAGAGGGAACGCCACAGGCAAAGAAAGGGAGCAGAGAAAGGAGAGAAGATGAGGAAGGCCAGGGAATGGCAACCGGCAGACAAGTTGGAGGAGGAGAAAATAGAAGAGGTTCCGGAAAAAGAGCTGGATAGAGATTTCTCGTGCTTCGAACTGGAGCTGTGAAGGAGAAAAGAAGACTACCTAGGATCCTGCAAATCGGCGCGACCTAGAGGAAACCAAAAAGACTGATTAGTTTGATATTTACCTTTATATACTTACCTTTTGATACTTACCTTGTTACCTATATACTTAACCAAACAAAAAAAAAAAATATAATATATATATAACCTGAAAAGAAAAGACTGTTTTAATCAAAGAAACAAAAATGTTAGTCGAAACTGTGAGATTTGTTATAAGTTTATATAGAATCATAAGGAACCAAAAACTGTGATTATAAACCATTGTTTATTTCTATAGATTGTTAACTTACAAAGCCGTTAGCTACTTTTGTAATCAATGTACAAATGTATATTTTTTTTTTGAAACTGTTGATGAAAATGAAACTCAACAAAAATTCTTTTTGTTTCCTTCCATTTGGGGGGAAGGTGTAACGTTTCACCGCGACTTTTCACAAACTAACCGAACAGCTGTCAAAAACGAATATCAATAGAATAGGATGCGGCATTACCGACCGATCCAAACCAATAATCAATGCTTTGTTTACCTTTTGTTTTCTAATTTTTAAACGCATTTTTAGTTATCCTGGACAAAAACTAATAAGATAAAAAATTAAATTAAACTCTGCCCTTTATTTTAATAGTAATTTCAGAAGTTTTGATAGCATATTTCATTTTTTATATGTGTTTAAAGTCTGCCGGCCGGCAATCCGCCAGAGGGCGTGAGTGTTTTTGTCGTTGGCTGTCAATTTCCAACTTCAATTACTTTTTTCATATAAAAATACCTAATTAATCATAAAAACAATTAGATAGCAATAATCAGAAAGTTCCAAAGTTAATTTTAGGACAAAAATCCGATTTTTTTGTGCATAGAATAAAAAGTACATTTGGAATTTTCTGATTGGCTGAGTGGAATCTGGTGGGAATCGGGAGTATAAAAGAAAAATGGCAGCCGATGATTGGCTCATTCAACTGAGGAAAGGGCAAGCAAGCACATCGGCTGCGCAAATCATAATTCGTGCGCAAAAGTCCGCAATAGGGCTATAAAAGAAATCGCAGGAGCCCCTGGAGTTCAGTTCTCTGGTGCAAACCAGAGAGATAAGACCTCCTGAAAGGTAATACGGGCGATCCCAAAATTTTAGTCGATAGTTTGCGAATTGGCTGGTGCAAACCTCCCAAAGCGTGTCGCGAGTGACTAGAGCTGGTGCAAACCTCCTCCAGGTCGAAGCTGGTGAAAACCACCTAACCTCTCTTTCTTTTTTTTTAACCTGTTCTTGGCGAAGGCCCCCAGGTTAGTTTTTTTTTTCATTTTATTTCAAATTTTATTTTTCTTTTCTTTTCTTTTTTAGGTGCAAACCTCTGTTCTCGTAGAAGCTGCCCCAGGTGCAAACCCAGGGTTTCGCGGACGGAATTTCTTTTTTATTTTCGATTCAATTTTTCGTTTTCTTTCCAAATCAAATAAAATCTGATTCTTGCTCGGGTCGAGAAACCCACACTTTTTGTTTATTAATTCAAATTCATTAGTTATCAATTAATTAAAATTAAAATTAGTAATAAAAATTGAGAATTAATAACAAATTAGTAATTTCATAGTTTTTAATTAGTTTTGACAGCCGAGTTAGAATACAAAAATTACAAACGAATTCGAATCAAAACAAATGAATTAAAATTAAATTCAAATCAAAATAAATAGAAAAACTTTGTTTTCTTTTTCATTTTCAAGTAAAATAAACTCATTGCAATTACAGTAAAATCATTTTTAGTTTATAATTAATTTTCTGCACAAGATAAAAATTTTTTGTTGGTTTTTGTTGTTTGCAGCTGGCCGTGAAGCTTAACTGAGCCAGCTCAACAACAAAAATATTTTTTTTTTATATCAAAGCAAATCAAGTCGTTATCAAAGTTCAAACAAATTAATTTTCATTTAGTAAACAAACCCGAAATTTCACAAAATGTTAGTTAACAATCAAATGTTTATAAACAAATGTTTGTTGAAAATTGCATTTTTATGAAGAAATGTTAGTTAACAAATGCAATTCGATAAACAAACGTTAGTAAACGAATGCAAATTCATAAACAAATGTAAACAAATCTTCATAAACGAATGTTGTGCCGCAGCACAACATTTCTTAACTTTATTAACAAATTATAAATAAATTGATTAAATTTCCCCTATTTTGACTTAATATCGAGTTCTGACCGGATGTCTGGGACATCCGAGACGTAACCCTTTAATTTTCTCATAATTTAATAAAATTCAACTTTTGGTTATAAGAAACGGCATCGTATTGCATTTATCAGCGTGAAAAAACTTCCAGTTTGAGGATAGGTTTTGCTGACATTGCGCTGCACGTGTGTTTACTCACGGGCACAAGTCAGCGGTTTTGGCCTGATTAGGTGGGGCGATCATCGCTTTTAAATAGGCGAGCGGCTCACGACAACGCAAGAATCGTCAGAACGCACCTTACCGTTTAATCAGAGTTTCGTACTCTTCACAATTTATTTATTTAAGTCCGCCGTCGGACTACGACTGATTCTCTGCCGCGGCGCGACACCGCGATCTACAGTTTGTCAATTTGCCGCTCAGTTCGGCTTGGCTAACTCACATTTTGTTTACGCAACTGTGCCTTTGAAATATAACAATTCAAACATTAAATAAAGTTGTTTCATTCGTGTAAGAGACTCACCTACACAACAGTTCTGTGGACGAGGATGGGATATCGTGCGTCGTGGTATCCTCGGTTCTAATTTGGAAATACGAAAAACGATCGACAAGTGCGCTACAAATCCACGTATCAAAGATCAACCGAATGCCCAGCCAACCAACCGATCAACCCAGAGGACCGATCCGAATCGTCTTCAGAGGCTCCTCACCGGGGAACCACGCCACCTAGTCCAGACCGGAGCCTAGCAAACTCCACAAGGATTGTAAAGACAGGCGCCTAGACGCAACTACATCAACAGACGAAAAGCGAGCATCCCTCGAGGCCCAGCGACCAGAGAGGCAACCCACCAAGCAGCCAAGTACCAGAAAGGCACCACCAAGGCCCGTCCCAGACGCTGTTGCCAACCAAGGTCCTGAAGGACGAAGAATCCAGCGAACCAGCCTACCTGCCGAGCTGCCAGCCAGTTAGCCAGTCTCAATGCGTCGAGCCAGTTGGCAAATGGTGAGTCAAATTTAAAAAATTCCGTCTCCCCAGTTTACCCTCGCGCTTTGCGCCCTAGAGCACCTCCATAATCAGTTAAACACCTTAGCTTTAAGAATGGATCAAAATCGGGAACCAAACGCCCCACTCCTGTAAGATAACGTTGTACTTGAACAACTCGCGAATAACCACGCCAACATGAACGGCAATGCCCGAAATCATAACCCTGAACATAATTATAACAGGAGACAGATTCCTGTTATCAGACTCGAAGATAACGAGCACGCGCCACGAAACGCGAACGGCACAATTTAAGCGCGTCACACGATGAACGCGATCCCTATCTGTGACGGATCCCCGGTATACGTCAGTAAATTCACGCAATCACTAAGACATATTTCACAAAATCTACGCCCAAACGAAGAGCAAAATTTACTAATTCCATTAGGGGGCCATTCAGCTGGAGTAGCACTAGACCACTATTATAGAAATCTGCCCGAGTATCAGAATATTGAGGACCTTATCGCGGACTTTAGATTCCGTTTCGGTAATAACATAAATATCGCCACTCTCTTAGGCAATATTAGAAGCGAACAAATGACCCGAGGCGATTTCGTCTCTCAATTTGCGGATAAAATAGAATCCGCCGTGAGCCAGGCTAAAAGGTATATCAATAACAACGCAAGACTCACTCCCGAAGAGACCGACACATACCAAGAGCTAGTTGATTCCACTGCATTGGAGCATTTTCTCGACTCCTCACTCCCCGACCTAGAGGTCCGCACAAAAATTATGCGTCCTGCAACGCTTCTTTCCGCGATAAGGATTACTATCGAAGTGAGGCAAAACTCAGAAAATCAAACGCCAATTTCGCAAATCTAACGAAAAGAACGCGAAATGTAAATCTCAACCAACAGTACACATACTGTGTGGTACACGGAAATTGCAACCATACCACAGAACAATGCCGCGAAGTGCAAAACTTGAGCTCACAGAGAAATTAGCGCTCTACAGTCCAAAATGCCGCCCTAAACAGAACTTACATCGGGAATTACACTACGAATGATAACCATGACAGATACGAAAACAGACGACCAAACGACGGGTACAAACCTTCAATAATCAAATTCTCAATCGCGATAACACGAACGCCGGCCGATTTGCGCAAACTCGCTATGCCGACCGCGACCAACGCCCAACCAATAATTTTTCACCACGAAATAATTATTTTCTAAATTCTCAAGGGTTTAGGCAAGACAACAGATCCAACTACAAAAATTACCCGCAAACCAGCCGTGATAACTACAATTCAAATAATTATAATCGCGGTAACCAAAATTCTAACCAAGGTCGAAATTACAATCCAAACCAAAATTACGGCCAAAATCAAAATTATAACGGGAACAACTCTAATTACCAATAAACAGTCCCAATCGTGGGAATCTTGACCCGAATCAAGGCAGATACAATTACGGCGCAAATACCCGTTGGAATAATGATTTCCGCCAGAATTATAACGAAACCAGGTAAAACCAGTGCAGCCAACAGGGTCAGTCGAGCATGCTAAACCCGCCGTACATGCAAGAAGCTAGAGCCCAGCAAAGTCAAGGGCAGGTACACTTGACCCATGCATCGCACAATTTTGATTCAAATGCTATGGTCCCAAAAAACGGGGAAGCGGCCCGGGCGACCGGGCCAGCAGTCCAATTAGCACACTAAGTATAACTGCTAGAATTTTGTTGGGCCATGCCGGGATAACTAAAGCACCCACCGTTGAAGTTAATTGTCCTGAAATTTTCAAGGAAAAGGCCCTGTTTTTAGTTGACACTGGAGTCGAACTAAACGTCGTTAAGCAAAGTCGGCACGTCAAAACTCTTTACGGCGACACAAGTGTAAAATTTAATTCAATAGGGATCACTCCTAACCCCGCGACGACGCAAGGCCAAGTTTTCTTAACGATCGCAGATCGGCTTGTTCCATTCCAAGTCGTGGGAGACGATGAATTTAGTATCAAGGAGGACGCAGTCCTAGGCTCTCGATTTTTTGAGGACGAAGATGTCGATGTCTGCTATAGACAAAGGGCTCTGAGAATAAACGACCTCGCCATCCTCTTCGCTCAAGGGGAGTTTACGCAAATTCCTGCCCGATGCATGAAGTTGGTTTATGTACACGATACGAATTTCCAAACAGTTCCCGTTGGCCTCTTGCAGCACGTCGAAACCGCAAACCACATTTATATCGAACAAATCATAATTACAGCCAAGGACGAAATCAGGTACACATACGCATACAACACGTCGTGCGAGCCAGTATCCATACCGACACCCGTCGTCGAACTACAGCCGATTAATCTACACGCCCTCCATCCAGCGACAAAAATCAAGGGTTATGCATAGTAGAACGGTAGAACCCTGGAGTGAAAGGGCAAGGAAAATCTTGGACGATATGAATTTAGACCAATTTGATGAGTACGAAAGAGATGAAGTAGTCACGCTCGTGACTCACAACACCGATCTTTTCCACGTAGAAGGGGACGCGTTGTCCGCCACTAACTGAGTGGATCACACTGTGACGTAACAATTTTGCGCGGGTCACGAAACCCCTCGCAAACCGTTATAACTGCCCCTCCCAATATCGACGGCTACCTGGGTCTTAGGAAACAAGAAAGATTTTACTCAACCATACGTCTAGGATCGCCAGGTGGTCTTTCCACCAAACTCAAAACTCAACACAAATGACTCAACTAAACTTAAAATCACGCAGCAAGATTTACCATGCCTCTTGCACTGCGCTCACGTACTTTCTATTTCTCCCTTAACCAATAGCAAGATGTTATTTGGCGATAGCGATACTCGGGACAATTACCGGTTGTAGTGGACTAACTCCACTCGTGGTCCTGAACGGAATCTAACAATCAGAAGCCAGAAAAGGATCTTAGAGTGGCACCAAGGAACAAAATCAAAACACATCACTTAGCGGATTTACGATTTATTGACCTTGCGAAAACTAAATTACTCGACAATACAAAAGTGTCTCATACAGAATCATCATAATTCGATACGGACAAGGAAACCAGTCAACAATCGCAAAGCGCCAAATTGTCTGAGAGGTTTGCATAAACTCAGATAGTCAAAACTTAAAATCTTTACACAATCTATATTCTCATCAAATCATTAAAAATGATACATAAATCTTCATGTCAATGCGATAAACTAAAACTAAACTTTGCTAGGACTCGAACACGAGTCAACGAACCAGCAAGCAGCATCTCAAACGAAAAATTGAACTGAACTTTACTGAATTAAATTTACTGTACAAAACTTTCATACTCAAAAAAAAACAAAAAGAAACAAATTCACAGAATCTAAATGCAGTAAACTCAAAAGAACTAGGCCCTGGATCTTGTATCGGCCAACGCAGGTTCGCACGGTAGTTAGGTACCTAGAAAAAGGTCCGGCCTCAGGAGGTCCCTCGAGCAAAGCAGAAGTCGTCCGCACAGGTCGCTGGTCAAAATTTGAGAGAGAGTAAGTTCTCCTCGTTGCGGAGTTGCGATACCGGTAGCTCATATCAAATTCAGCGCGCGCACCCCTTCTTCCTCTTTCCGCTCTCGCACCAACGAAGTCAATCCCATGCTGTGGCGCCAACTTCAAATTCTTGTTGTGTGGTAGTTGTCGGATTCGGTGGTAGATCTCCCATCAAACTGTTCTCGCTGATGTATTAATCGTTTACCCTTGGCTTTGAAGACTCTATCCTGGACAGTACTGACTCCTTCGTTATGGCCCCTATGCAATCATTCGTACGTCTATGACCATAGGTTATAGGCTCGTTGTAGGTTTTGAAACAAACATGGCTGGCCACGAGACAGGCCACTCGGAAACACTTTTAAGCTCGTTGTAGGCACACGTTTTACTCTCATCAAGTAGGCAGAGATCGGCCAATCCGAGGAAGTCATCCCTTGACTTAAAGAACGAGTCCTTTTTAATAAACTTTCGGAACAGCTCGATAGCAACAGCAGCAGCTTCGCGAAAACCGGTAGCAGCGCTATGGAACAGGAACACAATATCATGGATTCTGGCGATAACGAGACAAATGTAGCTTTCTCTTGATTTCTCGCTCTCGAAGGTGTTCGGAGAGGAGACTTGAGTCAACTTCATTGAGCAATCACAGTCCGAGGTGCCCAGGGTTTGCACGCTTATCTCCTGCTGGTCTGGAGATGATCCTAGGTCAGGAACTGATGACTGTTGTTCCGGCGGTCGATGTCCCACGATGAGTGCGACACCTGGCTACCCGACCTTCGGATCCCTTCACAAGCTACAAACGAAATTAACATAAGAGAACTGCACAAAAAATAAATAAGTTAAGCGCACTCACTCAACATACTGAAACTACAAACTAATTTTACTGAATGTTTGAAAACAAAACCAAAATCTACTAATCAAAATTTGCACACATACCAATTTACACAAACTAAAATAAACAAATTATGATACTAATTATGCTGGTGGTCAGGGAATCCTCAAGGCCAGACTAACCCCTACTCCTCTTTTGGAGTCGCGAATATTACTTGAAAGGCCTTTGTTGAACGTGATCCAAAAAACCACGTTACAACACAATCGATTTCACGGACACAAAACCAGTGAAATCAAAACTATACCGATATCCGCCGTGCCACCGCAAGGAGATAGACCGCAAGTAAACGAACTACTTGACCAAGATATTATTAGGCCCTCAAGAAGCCCGTATTCGAGCCCGGTGTGGCTGGTTCCCAAGAAACCAGGCCCTGACGGCCTCCCCAAGTTCAGAATGGTCATCGATTATCGCTCCCTTAATTGTAAAACAATTGCAAATTCTTATCCTTTGCCGAATATCCAGACAATCCTCGATTCTCTCTCAAAAGCACAATACTTCACCACTATCGACCTATACTCCTCGTTCCACCAGATACCCATGGCCGAAAAGGACATCTACAAGACAGCATTTTCTGTCGAACCCCAGCAACTTTCCAGGCCCCAATGAATGCCGTTCTGGCCGGCTCGACTAATCTTGATCTCCACGTATTTTTGACGATACAATTATATTCACAAAGACCCTAGACGAACACAACCGCAAGTTTTGCCGATTTGCAGTACGTCTCCGTGAAGCTAACCTCAAGGTCGAAGCCGAAAAATGCTCATGTTTGAAAAGATCCGTTACATATCTCGGTTACGTAATTTCAAACAAGGGCGTTTACCCAGATCTGAAAAAGATCGAAGTCGTACCCTGTCCCAACGTCCCCAAAGAAAATAAAACAATTTCTTGGCCTAGCAAATTATTATAGGAGATTCATTGCCGATTTTGCCAAATGATCTAAACCTATGACAAAATTGCTAAAAATCGGGGTATCGTCCAACTGGACCAAAGAACAGCAAAACGCTTTCTATAAATCGAAAGACAAACTCATTAATTACCCGGTATTGCAATATCCCGATTACGATAAAAAATTTGTCCTAACCGCAGAAGCCTCGAATTACGGCACGGGGGCAGTACTAAGTCAAGACTTCAACGGAAAGGACCTACCAATCGCTTACGCTTCAAAGACTTTGAACGATGCCGAAACCAGGTATTCGACCACCGAACGCGAACTACTTGCTATCGTATACGCGGTCCATCATTTTCGCCCTTACCTCCTGGGCAAACCTTTAACGATCGTTTGCGATCACCAAAGTCTCTAATGGCTCGATGGGCTCAAGGACCCAAGCTCGAGGTTAGCAAGATGGAAGGTAAGGTTATCCGATCACGTGTATCGAATAAAATACAAACCTGGCAAAACTAACGTAGAAGCGGAAGCTCTCTCACGCAACCCGCTTAAAACTGAAAATCAAATTGCGGAAATAAAAAGATATAAAAGGAGACGCAAGGCAGGAGGAAAAAGCTCGTCGCGATCCAGCAGCAGCAAACCCCCCCCCCCCCCGAAAATGCAAAGAACACAACCCACGAGTTCCGACAACATGTCACTCACGTCAGCCGAATCCGTGCCGAAAAAAGGGCCCGGAAGACCGCGGAAAACACCACTGTCCCAGCCGGCTGAGAACAGCAACAAAAATAATACGGACGACGAAGGGTTTAAAGGCCCCTTGCCTGTACGAAGCACGGGCACTATACCGAAAAAAGGAGGCGACAACGCAAGAACCCTTACCCCGAAGAATGAAACGAAAGCTCGGATGAGAGCAACACCGAAGATGGTGTGATTAACTGCTCATTGCCGTTGACGCGAAGCCATAGGAAAAACCAAGAAGAAGAAGAAGAATTAAGACGAGAAAAGAAGAAAGTTGATGAACAATTAGATCCCGACGCAATCGAAGAATATAATGAAGCTAAGCATCACTATAGACTCGCGCCGTGGAAACCTACTACGCAGAAGTTCACCGATGCGCGGCCTTACGTGCACAAGGACATTTTCCCAATTGAAAACCCTCAGTTAAATTTACCCCAAAACAAAATATCAAACACACTACAAGGGAGCGTAGACAAATCTCCAAGCGGCGGGCGCGATCCGTTGAGAAACGATAAAACCAAATTGATACAACGTAATATGGAAGAAATTAAGAAACTGAGGTTAGCCTCCGAAAAATCAAGCCCTAGTACCGAACCGTACGACATTCTCAATAATCAAACCCCTCGAATTACGGTCTAAAGCTACCAAGCAGATAACGTACGTCTGACAAACCGCCCCCTACTCGACGAAGCGGTTCATATTGCATATTTTATTTCAAGCGATGCTTACATTGGGTCCCCCTACTTACACTATTAGCCGCCGCCGGTCTAATAAACGAAACGGAACTCCAAGCCATAAATTTGAAGGAAAAAGATGCAGTTATCACGAGCGAAGCAAGCGCAGTATTATAGGGCCTCGTAATTAAGGAAAACTGGTGGGAAGCCCCGAAAAGGGAAACTATAGTCGCCGCACTTGTTAAGTTACGCGGAAAAATAGTCTTCGAGAAGGTCCCTTCGATTCGTATGGGCAGAGACACCAAAATGGTGACATAAGCTCAATGGAACGCCATCATAAGGTCTATCCGACCATATTTCTTTAACACTAAGATCATGTATTATCTACACGACGAACATCAAGACCCAGAAAAACCCGTTCCAGTTCCTATGCCAACTGAAAAATCACCAAAATTTACCCCGGAAAAATTCTCCTTAACTTCACCTCAGCATCGGAATTTTTCTCCACCACCCCACTCAGAAACCAGCGATGACCTCCTCCAGATCCTTTTCGACCCTGGACCACCACCACTACACGTCACCCCTGAAATAGTAATCGAACGAGCAAGCGATATCGAAATGTTACCAGATTTTCCTGAAGCAGGCCCACCCTCCTTAGCCTATGATGAACTCTACCTTTAGAAAGTCCAGCCAGTGAAACCAACCCCTTTATCCCTTAAGACTAAGCGCGAAACCAAAAAGAGTTAAACACAAACTTAGTAGAAGCGAATCGAACTATAATACACGAACACGGGCAAATTGTATTTTTCATGTCGGCCGACTGTGACACTAACTCCGAATCAATGCGCGTCCTCTGCGAAAAGGAGTTTATTAGCCCAGAATTTAATAGCCCAGAAACCAAAGGTCAGAGAGGTAGTTGCAACCAAAAAGGGGAGGACCTTTCACTTTAGTCTAGTGATCAAGAATGTATATCACACCTCAATGAACCCTCATGACCTGATTGACGCGCTTAGGACACTCAAGGCCATACTTGCAGAAAAGCAAATTACGGACGTCATTATGCCATACGACCTTCAGTTGTTGAAAGACGAAACGTGGCAAGTTGTCAAACGCGCTATATATGCATTCTTCTGCGACACGCAACATGTTTTAATATTGTGCAAAAGGAAGCTCATAGTGCCACCACTGACTATGCGAACGGAAATAATTGAAGAATGCCACGCTGGAAAAGCTTGCGGCCACTGTGGAATTAAAACCACGTATTAAAAAATTTCGCGAAGATTTTATTGGCGAAACATGCACGATCAAGTGACTAAAGCCGTGAAGCGTTGCTACGCGTGTCAAAAATACAAGGCCTCTCGATTAAAAGCTCGTGTCCTAATGACAATTACTGATACCCCAAAGGATACCTTCGAGAATGTGAGCATCGACCTTTTCGGACCGATCCGCGGATTCGAATCCGCAACCGATCACAATTATCAATTCAATTCAATTAGTTTATTCATGTTTACGGCAAAGCCATACATAAGAGTTTCAAAATAAATAAATACAGTGAATAGATTTGTGAGAAGTAAAATTAACAATCTGAGATGTTTAACGAATATAAATAAATAGATAAGATAAATACAATAAGTACGAGAGCAAAATATTCTAAGACAAGTACAGGTTCCATGATTCAATAAAATTACAAATCTCAATAATGTCTTCTCGTTGATGACAGTTTAGAATAAAAGATGGAAAATCAGCGCTTGAAATATCTTGGTGAAAGTGATTGTTTGATATCGATAAAATTTTAGAGCAGTCGGATATGCAGTGAAAAATAACATCTTGATCATGAAGAGGAATAGCACAATATATACAAAAGTCGAGTTTTGTCTCAATCACATTTTTGAAAATAGTCAGCTTATCGTTGTATATAGACAGTAAACGGAGCCTAGCATATGCGCGTTTGAATACAATAGATAGATCACGGACCAATAGATAATTCGCAGCTAGTTGCTCAGTATTTAGAGAGACAAATTTGTATAAAGCCAAAGAATGAGATGCACGACAAGCAGAAACATCTAACTGTCTAAGATAGTTGGAATACTTTTGAATTAATGCATTTGAGTTAAAATTAGGAGTGGACGGTAACTCATTCCACGAATCTAAGCCGCTGGCGTTAACAAAAAAAGGACGGATTTCACATACCCAATTATGTACATATGTAGAGTGTCTGTCACGCAGGTTACAAAGTTCGATAAAACATAGTTTTGGGTATCAGCTGTTTTCCATTGAGTTCAACTTTACCAGCCAGCTAACAATCAATTTAAATATAGCCAATTTCAAAGAAACGCGCCCTATCTCCAAACGCAAAGCATGTGCAGGGCAATTGCGCGTGAGATTTAAAAGTTGTTTAAAAAACGCACTCTGCAATTTGTCGATTTCATTGAGGTGAGATGGACCCCAATATGGGGAACCATAGAGCGCCAAACTAGTAACTAGACTATCAAAAATCAAATTGATGTCGCGCAAATTAGAAGATAAAAAACCAAAAACTAGAATTTGAAACCAGGATTTCTATTTCAAAATGAAAAAGAAATCCCAAATCCGCATTAAAAATTTAACTTCAAAGGGAAATACGAATTTTTAAATCACGGTCATTGTTTAAATTTGAATCTTGTATTTCATTATGCATTTTCCAATTGTAACGCGGTTGTGTATTTTTTTAGATTTTGATAGTTTTCATGTTGTGCACTAAGTTATTGGTTCTATCGTTGAGATGAATGTTTTCCTTTTGAATTGTATTATTTACGTTTTTATCGTAGATTTTTGGTCTGCTATTTGTTTTTCTGTTTTGTTTTTCCGGAATTTCAAATTGTCATTTAAATTTTGATTGAATGATGATTTTAATTTGACTGATTTCAATTCCTCCAACTTATAATTCAAAAAATTCACTTATTATTATTATTATTATTAATTAAAACTCACTTTTATTTCATTTTAATATTTGTTATTTGTATCGTACCTTGTATCGTTCATAAATAAAACTATTAAAAATTCTTTTATAAATAAAAAAAGGTACTTAGCCAGAAATACGGCCGTGTCTCCTGATCCATAACAAAAAAAATCACCGGTCGGGAGTAAGCTACTCACACATCGCATATAGAATAATTTTATTTTCTGAACCTCTCGATGATTAATGGAAGATAGTTGCATGCGTTGTTTAGAATAACAATTAAATTAGCTCAAGCTTATGCATGATTATAATAAACAGAATATAAATAAATAATTTGATATAAAAATATAAACTTATAAAATTATTTTTACATTAATTACAGAATATTGCATGCGTTGTTGATAATATAACAAAAAAGCTAAAGCATATGCATGTTTATTTATTTGAGAATAATATATGAATGAACAATTTGTTATGAACGCTTGAATTTATAAAATTTTTCCGATTAATTATGAAACATTGCATGCAACGTTAAGAATATGACAAATAGGCTATATCATATGCATTTTCATTATTTGACAATGGAATATGAATGAATAATTCGATATAAATAAATACATTCATGAAATTTTTTTCAAATCGAAAATTGTTTCTTAGTAATGCATGAATTTTGACAACAATAAATAATGAATAAAATGCATCTAATTTTCATGAACGAATGCATAAATATTTGCAATAAATAAACTGAAGTTGCAGTTTACACATAGCACACAAATGGCACATTATATAACAAGAAGGCTTAAGCATATGAACGTTAATTATTCAAGAATAAAATAAACAAATTATGATTGAATTTTCCTTACTTAAACGTCATGATATATAAAATTAACGTGGTCAATCACCAAATTGCTATAATTGGAATTTGAATTTTTGGGAATATTTGTTAAATATATAAAGAAGTCGTAAAATATGAGCTCAAAGTTCAGAGTCAGAATAGCTCATTGTAGGTACTTGGCGACATGTCGCTCAACATTAAAGTTAACTTTTTCATTGACTGTTTAAATATGAATTTTCAGCGTTTTATCGGAACGTTTTTCTACGTCGGCTGCCGTGGTCTTGTCTGTGAAACGCTGTTCACAGAATAGCTCCTTAATACTTGGCGACATGTCGCGTAACATTAAAGTTAACTTTTTTGTTATTTGTTATTTGAACAAATACTGTTTAAATACGAATTTTTGAAGATTCAATCGTTGTAAATGAAAGTTTAACTATCACATTTTCGTTTCGAAATTGAATATAATTTATCACGTATAACAATACAGTATTCGTCACGATGTAAAGAAGAAGTTACTTTCTAACCCTTAAGTGCACATTGGACGCTTTGTAACATATGTGACCAGTGGGGTCTGTCAGACCCCATGACTTTTTAATTGTTATAAACAAAGGATTTCAAGCTAAAAAAAAAAGTATAAACAATGAAATCGAAAGTTCAAAGTGTGAGGAATACGATTATTGAGGTGCTTTTACGATAACTTGTTGCTAAAAATTGTTATTAACAATAACAAAAAAAAATCATCAAAAAAAATTTTTTTTTGAAAAAATCGTATCTACGTTTTAATAAGACGTAACAAAAGTTGTATACAGCGATTATTAAATCGGAAGAAAATTAAATATAAGGAAGACTTATATTTTCAGGAGAAAAATATGTCATACTTTTGTTTTGAAAAAAATATAGTTATTCGGACAGCTGAAGAGCGGCAATTTTTGGCGCGTAATAAAAAGGCATGTACAGCATAAATAAGCTAAAACTTGTTGGAAATACAAAAACTAAGATCTTTATTGTTATAAAAACACACTTTTAGTAATAATAAACATTATTTTATCATTAACAATTTTTTATAACTTATTTTTTGTCAGACTAGACTGTTTAACATATATCACATTGTATTCACATTGAATATTACATGCTAAACTCTAGTAAAAGAATCTTAAATACAATTTATAAAGTTTATAAATTAAAATCTTCAAAAGTGAACTCGAAGGTGAACCTACTCCATGGTTCCACCACCTGCACAGTTTTCACACTGTTTAGGAGTGTGTTCAGAGCACATTGTCAAGTGGCATTTGATGCACCTGAACTTCGTCTTGCGGTCTTGCTTTCGAGGGCAGAGACCTCAACGACGTTTGTTTTCCAATGTATTTTGAACAATGTTTTCCTGCGGTTCATCTTCATCTTCGCCTGATGTAACCAGATCGACGATGAAATAGCGCAAATTTTTCGACAAATTGGGTGAGTGCAAACGACGTTGCAATTGCGGCTTAACAAGCGAGAATGCTAAATCTTCAAGATACTTTTCGTGTCACAGAAGCGGGTTTTCTTCTGGAAAAGAGTACAGAATTTGATTGTTGACTGCAGCCTGGTCCAGCATACCATAAAAGATTCGCATCGGCCAGCGATTTGTTCTCCTTGCCGTCGAGAAAACGTGACAAAGTTGATCAAACGTGTCGACACCGCACATGGTTTTATTAAAAAATAAAACCATGTCCGGTTTCGATGTTTCGCGATCCACCCGTCCTACTTTGTGCAAGGAAGACAATAACAAAACAACCTTGTTTTTTTTGGAGTGAATGATACCAGTGTTATACCGTCGTGATACGCGAAACGTGTCGGATTTTCGAGACAAGCTTTTGTGTATGAAAGTGGAATCTAAGGCTTATTCTTTCGAACGGTTCCCACAACTGACAAGGAAAAATTTTCTTTCATGCTTTCCACGAGAGGAACAGACGTGAACCAATTGTCACACGTGATGGTTCGGCCAGAATGGTGAATGGGCGTTGAAAGTTCGCGAACATAGTACCCTGGAATGGTCTCTCCATTTTGTAATAAGGAATCATCGACGCGACCAATATAAGGGATTGCTTTGATCATGTAAAACGTTGACGAGTCATTCATCGAAACTACTTTGAGGCCATACTTGTCCGGCTTAGAAGGAATGTACATTTTAAATTGGCACCGACCACGAAAACCGAGTAATTGCTCGTCGATAGCGCAATTTTCACCAGGCTCATAATACTTCTCACACAGTTCTATAAAAACCGTCCAAATTTCGCGAATTGGCGCAAATTTGTCGGCAGGAGCACGTTCCTAGCGCGTTTCGATGTCGTCGAATCGCAGTACGCGAATGAGGAAGAAAAAACGATTTAAAGTCATTGTTGCTCGAAATAAAAGAGGAGAAAATGGTGACCACAGTCGTCTGACATTAGTGTGGCCCATTTTAAACAAGCCGGCGTAATACATCAGCCCAAGAAGGCTTCGTATTTCTACGATATCTGTATCACGCTGTACAGAGACAGGATTTATCTCATCGCGAACTGTAGAAATTTTTTTATAAGTACAACGCACAATGATTTCTAAAATTTCATCGCTGAACAGTAGTGACCAAGCTTCTAATGGAGTTCGAACATTTTCAGCACCGTTTATCGCGCCTGGTGTATGTTTTTGGGTGCTCGAAGAATCGTTTCTGCGCTCTCTTCCTCTTGTCTCTGGTGGTCGTAGAGACCGGTCGTCCACCGGTGTTTCTCTTTTTTGCTGGGGGTTCCTGTGCATCTTCAGCCTGGTCCATTTCAACTTCACTTGCATCTTCTTCTGACTCATGACTGCTTTCGTACGCGGGTTCATTTTCTTCGCCGCCTGATATCAACGATTCGTTATCATCTACGTCTTCTTTAACATCTTGTGTTTTATTTTTATCAAAAACATTTACTACATCGGCAGCTTGCCGAGTACGTGAACGATTTTGCATGTAGTATTCTGAGAAAAGAATTAGAAAGATAATTAGTTATTTTTATATGGACCACATCTTGTGTTTAAAAAACAGCCTCACTTAAATGTTGTTGCGATTGACAATAAACGCAGTTTTTTTCCTTATAAGTGGCCAAAACTTTTGAAAAATACCGAAAAATAGATGACTCATCTAAAAGTGAGGTTATCTAAGTTAGTATGATGTTAAAACAAGTTTTAAATGACTTACCTTGAGTTTCATAAAATATTCACAAAGTCACACTTTCAACCATATGTGAACACTTGGGGTCTGGCAGACGCCTGTTCTACTTTGGCAGCAAATAAAAATTAAATAACAAAGTTAAACAATGTGCTGTCCGTGACAAATCGTTTCTACAGACGCCGTACTTTTTTTCAGACGGTAAAAGGAATCTTTATTATCGATTTTCACATTGTTATACGAACTTAAAAAACAACTGGGGTCTGACAGACCCCACGAGTGCACTTAAGGGCTAATTATTGACCGATATTTAATTTTTAAAATTTACCCTTTTAAATCTTTACAACAAAAAATGTTCAGAGAACATATTTGAAATGAGTAAATCATTTTAAACGTGCAACAAATATAATAATGCGGTCAAAATCAGAGTTTTACAAAATGCTTCATTTCAGTCAACAGTTTTAAAAGTAATTTCATTCTGTAAAGTTTCATTCCATCTCATTATTTGCAATTATTATTAATATTCTTGGTTAATGAAAGAAAATTCAAATCCAAGGTATTTAATCTGTAAACATTCAATGTATTTAGAACGAAATGTCATCTATTTTGTGAAAATTATTGATGCAAAAATAATAGAAAAGAAATGATACAAACGAAACAAATTCGTTAGAGGATAATAAGTAGAGTAATTAATTTTTTTAAGTATGACATAACCGTACTGTGAAGAAAAAGAAATTAAACAATTCTATAAAAGTGATAAACTTCATTTTTTTACTCAAAAATTAACGTTATCAAGTAAAATAAGTAACTTGATAGCCTATTTGTATTTGTATTGTATTGTATGTAATTAGTTTTCGCGACATGTCGCCAAGTACCTACAATGAGCTATTCTGACCCTGAATTTTGAGCTCATATTTTACGACTTCTTTATATATTTAACGAATATTCCCAAAAATTCAAATTCCAATTATAGCAATTTGGTAATTGACCACGTTAATTTTATATATCACGACGTTTAAGTAAGGAAAATTCAATAATAATTTGTTATCAATATTTTTGATTCGATTGCAATATTTTACAATAGGGACATCTCTGGCGTAGTTGGCCACACTTTTTAGTTTGACTGAAATTTATTTTTTATTATATCAAGACCTTTAGAAAAGTACGACACTGTACAGATTGTTCATATAAAAATCACGATCACTTGTACGTGTATGATTTCTAGCACAATAACATTTTCGTACTCTGAACATCTAACTTTCAAAATGAATGAAAATATTTCTTTAATTAATTCGCCTCAAAATAAAAATATATGCATCGGTCGAATTTCTAGGCCATTTTTGATTCCTCATTGTCATATTATTTACTCGAGTCCAAGCAGAAGATTTACCGTCTTTTAACATACAAGTTTAATGGCGGTTTTTCACACTCTCTCCATGATGAAACACAGTACTCAATACTGTATATTTTTTACTATTTGTATCTATTTTCGTAGTCGGAACACTTCCAATACGAATTCCAGTAATTTTCGATGATGCATTTCTCTCATATTTAAATGCCAATAACTGCACAATTAAGACTTGTTTCGTTGAATGAACTGTTACTTTTCTGCTGATAGTATACTCCTTGCAGATATCACATCTGCCATCATTTACTTCTTCCCAAGAATTAAAATTAGAATTGATTGATGTTTTCAACGTATCGGCAGTTTTTTTATTTTTCTCTAAGTCAATTGCTAGTTGCATAATATTGACAATTTCTATTCTAGTACTCGTGAAACCACATCGTGTATTACGACAACACGTTTTGAAATCGTACTTTATTTCCATATAGTTTTAAATATCATTATATTTTTCAATGAAAGAATTTATAAACTCGCCCGCGTCTTGTTGTACATTTTCATTAGCGAATGTCTTGTTGACATCTTTTCTCACTTCCAAAACATTGGGTATTGCTCTACGAGTCTTATACAAAGTAATACATCTTTTGATAGCTTCATTACTTTCGTATCTACTATCTAATAAACATTGCCTTATGATAGTACAATGAAAGAAACATTGCATCGTAGCATTAGCGTAACAATAGAACTGAGGTTTGGTAAACCATAAATTTCCCAAGAATTAGCTTTTGACAGTTTCTTCGGTATAGTATCCCGAACGATACTTCTTGATTTAGGCAGACCCCAAGTTCTTTGGAGTATATTGTGATTATAGTTATTACTTTGTTATTGTTGTTAAATTCTAGCAAATGTAGAGCATATTTTTTTTCTCAAACGATTGTACTCCAAGATACACCTTTTATCTGCGGTTATTTATGTTGAATTGTAATTAATAAGATGTAAACCTTCCAACGAACTAACTCGTGAAAGAGCGACATAACATTGTTCGTCTTCAAAAATATCGTTTCCAATATCGGTATCATTTTTGTCGTCCATTCATACAACATTATTTTATTCATTCAACACTTTTTTATTCATCTCAATTTCTACGAAAAGTTCAAAACATAAACAAGGGTAATACCCTTGTTACACCGCCTGCCTCTTGTTAATATAAGATTTTTTTTTCTGTCAAATTATTGAGAAAAATAAACGATTGTTTATTAAATTTAAAATTAACGTTTCTTATAAACAATAATTATAAATTGTTGAATTTCAAATAGATTTTTTTTCGCATTCGCAGGATCGAAAGAATAATTATAATCATGTTCAAAATTGTTAATGATCTAATTTTACATTACAAAATTGCTTTGTAATAGTAATAAATTTATTATTAAAATTTGTTAATTTGTAACTAATTTTTCATTCCATCATTGTTGTCCTTTATTTTATTAATCCAAGATTTTTTCTCTGTATTTCAAATTATTGAGAAAAATAAACGATTGTTTATTATTCAAATCAACATTTGTTATAAACAATCATTATATATTGTTAAATTTCATCATCGTTGGCCTTCATTATTAAAACAATACTTTTTTTTTCATTTTGCGTCGATTTTATGAGAAATCAGGGTTAATCGTAAAAAAATGACAATTGTTCTTTAATTTTTTATTTATTTATTTATTGCTTTTTGTTTATAAACTCATATTAAAACTCAATAATTAACTTTTGTATATTCATATCATCATGTTTTGAAAGTTACAGCTATTGTAATTGTAATTTTGGAAAAAATTTAAAAAAAAGGAATAAAATATTGCGTACATGAAAAAAAAACGCATTTTTGATGTTGTGCAGGGGGGATTTGAGTTAAATAAAAATAACTCAAATAAACCTTTTAAAATTTGTATTGAACTGAGGATACAGCGCGTGAACAAAATGTTAATTTAAGCTAAGTGTCCGGAGGCACTTGTGTAAAATTATTAAGTATGAGTATTCGCGGTGTCGCGGCGCGGCTGAGAATCAGACTAAGTCCCGTCGGCGGGATTAATTAGAAGATTAGGAGCTCGGAGCTCTTGATTAATTGTCGTTGAGATTGATTCTGACGCCCATCGGGAGCGTCCGGCCGGTCGTCAGCGACGATCGCCCCTCCAGATTTTGCCAAAAACCGCTGAATCGTACCTTTGGCTGGGCACACGTGGAGCGCGGTCTCAGCAAAATCATGTACAAAACTGGAAAATTTCCCATGCTTGATTATCAAAATGATGCTCGAGCTGTCTAAATGATATTTGATAATTATTGAATTACAAAAACTGAATAGTGGCTCGGATGTCCCAGACATCCGGCCGAAAACTGATATTTTAATTTGAGACCTTTTATTTAATAGTAAAAATGTTAATAAACATTAAGTGAAAACATTAAATAAGGTAAAAGTTGTGCTGCGGCACAACAGTTGCCTTCACCTTCCACCGGACACGAGTCCCGTCGTGTCGTGAAGTGAGGCGAAATTTTCCAATCAAGTTTACAAGGTGGGAGGGGGTGTGTGTAAGAGTGTAGTGTGTGTTTGTGCGGCCCTAAGAAAACGCTCACTGTATCCCCCTGAGAAATCATCCTTAAAACTAAATACAACTTTTAAAGATGGGGACCCAGTGTCCCATAAGTCCCGCGAAGATCCTGATGGTTGGTTGTTCATTTGGTAATAACTTGGTTGGTTGCTGACACGTGTAGTTGCTGGTTTGCAACGGGGTAGACAGTTAGCATATGTGGTTAGTAATTGCCACACATGGTTGACGACTGGTGTCTGTGGTTGACAGGGTCATCAGCTTCCAGGTTACCTGGAAGCATTGAACAACAGCAGAAAAGGTTCCAAGACTTAATCTAGAGCTTAAAACTATGTATACTACGAAAGTTATTGCGATAGGTAATGAGTGTTCGTTATCGGTGGCGATAACGACTGGTGCAGTGGTTTGCGGAATTTAGCTACGTGGCTTTGTGTTTTTGCTTTTGGAAGGTTTTCGGTTATATGCAACAGAATCGCTTGAAATAATCTATTCGGTTCTAGCTGTTAGGTTTTGAATCTAGTAGTTGCGGTTGAGAAAAAAATTTTTTAGCTTAAATTTTTCTATTTTGCCATGTGGCGAGCTTCGCAGAGTTATGTTGCTTAAGCGGTCTAAGAATAAGTTTGGTTTTTTTTTGTGGCGGCGGAGCCGTGTGGTGTGTGAGACACACACTACTTTCCCCTTAGGGGGGGGCGTTTGAAGGAAAGGTTAAAGGGAGTTTGAACTGAGTTTCGGTTATTATGTGCGTTACGTTCAGAGTTTTGTGAGTGATAGGGTTCACATTTTTTTGATTTGTGCAAATTAGGCAGGTATTTCGTGAATCAAGGCAATGCGTTGTCTACTTCTTTCGGGGTTGTTTTCGACCTTTATTCTAGTAGCTATCATCGAAAAGCTCTTGACGCGTGTTATTTACGATCGTTAAAGTTTTGATTTCAAATGTTAGTTGGTTTCTCGGGCGTTTTGTTTTTCTGAATAAGAACTGATAAAAGTAATTTGTTGTGTGTGTTTTTCGGTTAGTTTTTAATTAAGAATCTCTTGTATATATATATAGATATATATATATATACTTTTTTTTTCGGTTGTTTAAGTTCGTACGTGTAATATAATGATGGTTTCAGTTTGCGCGGACGTGTTTTAATGGGAACTCGTTATTTACGAGGAATCTCATGTTAATAAAATAAAAATCACGATGCTAAGTCATAGTTGAATTGTAGTAGAATGATCCTATGGTCGCAAAATTTTGAAGTGTCGAGTGGTTTTTATAACAATTTAAAATTAGATTGTGTGGGTTCGTGGTTGCTTTTCAAGTAAGAGTGCGTGTTTAAGACGTGTCAATTACTGCTTCGTTCTTTCCCGGTTCAGAGAACGTAATTATTTTGGAAATTGATAAAATTTTGTTTTGTTTGTTATAAACTTGAATATTATTTTGTTAATTGCAGTGTTCAATAGGTGAAGTTCAGTGTTTGAAGTTTGTTATTGGGATATTTCGAAATTACGTAGGTCATTCGAGTTGAGAAATAAATTTGTTCGAAAAGTTGTCTTATAATCATGGTGGCGGCAGCTATTTGAGTTTTCGTTTTTAGTTTATTGTATAGCTACGCCGCAGGGGCAGTTAGGCGGTTTTTTTCGCGGTCGAATGGAAACTTATCAATGTCGCTCGCAACAACTACGTCCTTTTCTTTCGCGTCCGATTTCCGAAGTTCCAGTTTGCTTTTCAGATTTGATGTAACTGTTAGCTTGTTAGTGTGTAATTTTTCGGAGGTTTCGCTTAAAATTAAATTTGAGATAGGTTTTGCTTTTCTCAACGTAGGACATTTACTAATACGTACATTATCGTCTTTGAGACTTTCAATTTTGGTCTGAGGTGCTCGGTTATTGAAGACTTTGAATAGCTCGGGGCTTCCTTTCGATTTTTCTGAGGCGGTTCTCAGGTTTTCTTTTTTCATTATTTCATTTTGCGGTAGTATTACTTTATTTAAATTCGACGATTCGCGCTTGTCGCTTGGAGCTTTGTCTTTATTTTTCGGCGATGCATTTCGAGGTTCGGGTTGGGTTGGATTTTGTGGAGGAATCGCGGTGGGGAATGATTTTTCTGGGGGTTTTGGTGAATTTGGTGTAGATGGTGCGATCGGGTCGCGTTGTTTGGTTCCGTTGTACTTCTTGAGTGTCCCAGCTACGTTTATTTGGTCATTTCGTACCCTTGTCAGGCGCAGTCGTTCTTTCTTCTGTTGCTTATGTTGGTTTCCCGTGGCAAATAAAGGTTTTTTGAACTCGTCTTTGGCGTCTTCAGTGTTGCTCTCATCAGAGGTGTCTGAGTGTTCCGGTTTTGTTGCTGGTTTCGGCTTGGTTGAAGTCTCTCGTATCTTCGATATATTTGCAGTCGGCAAAACAGCTTTATCAACATCTGTCTGACTTGAGTCCAGGTTTAGTTGATGACCTTGTTGTTCAATTTTCTCTTGACGGTACTGTAGGCGATGAGAAGGCTTGGATTTCACTGTAATAGGGTTGGTCGACTCGACAGTATGGTTTACTGCGTTGGTGACAGTCAGAATGTTCCCTTCTACGTGGAGTAGATCCGTGTTACGATTTACAGGTTTTGCTACGTTTTCTTTCTTGGTTTTGTATAGGTGGTTCGGGTTCACGCTGTTTAAGATCTTCTCTGGTTTCTCGTTCCAGGATAGAGCAGACTTGTTAAACATGGTTCTTGGCTGTTCCGGGTTGAAGGTAGGATTTAGTGGTGGAAATGAAAGGGCAGGTTGATTTTGGATGTGATTCGCGTTTTTTACGTGCTCTGAGTGACTGACGGGAACCGTCTGAAAACATTCAACTGGCGACTCTACTGATTGAACTGTTTTTGCGTACGCTTGTTGCATGTAAGGCCGATCAAATATACTAATTTGCTCGCTTTGCTCTTGACTTTGATTATAATGAATTTTATCAGAGGAATTCCGGTTGTAAGAATTGTAAGGTGATCGCGAATTATTTTCTGCTCGTTGCACATTATTTGTAAGGTCGTCGCAGCGGTTATAATACGAGACGTGGTCGCGGCGACCTTGAACGTTATAATTAAAACGTCTCAAGTTTTGATCGTAATTATTCATATTCGGTTCTCCATGATTTCTATAAAAATTTTTGGAACATCGGTTATTATCACTATAGTTTTTTGGCCCGTACATGATTGTGGGAATTTCGCAGGTGTAGTTGGCCCGGCCTACCGGGCCATTTCCCCGTTTTTTGGAAATATTTCATTTTGGAAGGGATCTTCCAAGTTCGTGTTTTCGTAGTAAGGGTCTCCATAGTTTGGATTTGATTCGCATTCATCGTAGTATTGGTCATAATTCCCTCGGTTCGAGTGGTTTGACGGGTAATCGTAGCCGTAACGGTCGTATTCATTTGAAATGTAGTTGTCATAATTATTTTGTGTATACGCAGCGTCGTAGGGTTCTTCAAAATTTCGATAAGATTCAGAAATGGGGTTTACGCGTCGAAGCGGGTTTCCTTGTAAATTTCTATTTAATAATTGGCGACACTGATCAGTGGTGTAGTTACAGTTACCGTGTATTACACATTGAGTGTTTTGCTGATCGAGATTAAAGTTTCTACTTCGTTTTGATAAATTCGGAAAATCAGAATTTTTTTTCCGGAGTTTTGTTTCCACTTCAATGGCAAATGTTATCGCGGAGGGGAGAGTTGCGGGGCGCATAATTTTGGTTCGTATTTCGATTTCGGGAAGAAGCGAATCTAGAAAATGTTCTAACGCGGTGGAGTCGACGAGCTCCAACAATGTGTCAAGTTCTCTGGGACCAAGTTGGGCATCATTTTCTAATCGGCATTTTGCTTGACTTACTGCGGATTCAACACGGTCAGCGAAATGTGAAACGATGTCTCCGGGTATCATTTGTTCTAACTGAATATTTCTTAACAAAGTTGCAATATTGATATTTTCACCGAAACGAAGTTTAAAATCCGCGATCAAATCTTCAATATTGTTATATTCAGGCGAATTTCTATAATAGTGATCTAGCGCGAGTCCCGCTAAACGTCCCCCTAAAAGTATTAATAAGTTTTGCTGCTCGTTTCGACTCAAATTGGCAGAGATGTGTCTCAGGCATCGGATGAACTTACTTTCGGATACCGGAGATCCGTCACAGATAGGAATCGTGTTTATCGCGTGTCGCGCTTTCAACGTGCCGTTCGCGTGTTGCGGCGCGTGGTCATTGTTCTCATGTCTCATCACTGGAATTCGTCTCTGGTGATGATTGTGTAATGGGTTTAAAATTTGGTCGTCGCCGTTGATATTTGCGTGTTGCTCTTGAACACGGTCATTGCAAGGAGGACGACCATTCAGTTGTCTGTTTTGGTCCATTCTAAGGTTTAATGCATCTAATTGAATTCGCAAATGATCTAGTTCGCGGAGCGCGAGAGCAAACTGGGGAGACGGAATTTTGCTAGTTTTCACTTACCATTTGTTGGCTGGCTCAAATCGTTGCAGACTGGCTGGCTGGCTGGCAGCTCGGCAGGCAGGCTGGCTGGTAGGATACTCGTCCTTCGCGACCTCGGCTGGCAGCAGAGTCTGGGAGTGGACCTCGGTGGTGCCTCTTTGGAGTCGTTGGGGTATTTGCCTGGTTACCTTTTGGTTGCAGGGCCTGAACGGCTCTTTGCTTTCCTTATCTCGTGATGAGGTGGCGTCAAGGCGCCTGTCCTTATGACCTTAGTGGAGTTTGCTAGGCTCCGGTCTGGACTTGGGTGACGTGGTTCCAGGTTATGACCCTCGGAAGATGGTTCGGATCGGTCCTCTGAGTTGATCGGTTGGTTGGCTGGGCATTCGGTTGTTGCTTGGCACACAATTTTGTCGCGCACTTTTCGATCGTTTTTCGTGTTTCGAAATTAAAACCGGGGATACCACGACGCACGTATCCCATCCTCGTCGCCAAAACTGTTGTGCGGGGGATTTGAGTTAAATAAAAATAACTCAAATAAGCCTTTTAAAATTTGTATTGAACTGAGGATACAGCGCGTGAACAAAATGTTAATTTAAGCTAAGTGTCCGGAGACACTTGTGTAAAATTGTTAAGTATGAGTATTCGCGGTGTCGCGGCGCGGCGGAGAATCAGACTAAGTTCCGTCGGCGGGATTAATTAGAAGATTAGGAGCTCGGAGCTCTTGATTAATTGTCGTTAAGATTGATTCTGACGCCCATCGGTAGCGTCCGGCCGGTCGTCAGCGACGATCGCCCCTCCAGATTTTGCCAAAAACCGCTGAATCGTGCCTTTGGCTGGGCACACGTGGAGCGCGGTCTCAGCAAAATCATGTACAAAACTGGAAAATTTCCCATGCTCGATCATCAAAATGATGCTCGAGCTGTCTAAATGATATTTGATAATTATTGAATTACAAAAACTGAATAGTGGCTCGGATGTCCCAGACATCCGGCCGAAAACTGGTATTTTAATTTGAGCCCTTTTATTTAATAGTAAAAATGTTAATAAACATTAAGTTAAAACATTAAATAAGGTAAAAGTTGTGCTGCGGCACAACATTGACCCCCCAGAAATCGGTAAAAGGGTTAAGCTAGAGAAGCGTTATTGGTCTCGTTTCGCTCAGCTCGGCTGCGCGACCAAGTTAAGACCAATAACGACCTCGTGGCATAGTGACTTTCATAGTTTTTCAAATATCCCAGAACCCCAATCTAAAATGTCTTGAAAAGAAGGCACTGTGACATTTTCTGGCGGTAGTTGGCCAGAGTCACTGCCGTGCCTCCTGATGAACGTATATTTTGCTATTTATGAATACATTCATAGAAAATTTTAAACCTATAATTAATCAAAAAATATTACATGCATCATCAATGATATAATAAATAGACTTCAGCATAAACAGGTTAATCTAATTAACAATAAATTATAAATAAATAATTCAATATAATCTAATAATTTGAATAAATAAATCGATGAACTTATTTTAGAATCGAAAATCTATTGTTTTCATTAATGATTGAATTGCATGAGTTCAAACTGCAATAAATTATTATAAAAATGCAAAAAAGTTGATAAACAAATTCATAAATGTTTATGAATAAATGCACTGTTGTGCCGCAGCACGACATTTCTTAATTTTATTTACACTAGGGCGCTCCGCGCTTGCAGCGCTCCG
This sequence comes from Telenomus remus, assembly GCA_020615435.1. Classification (NCBI taxonomy): domain Eukaryota; kingdom Metazoa; phylum Arthropoda; class Insecta; order Hymenoptera; family Scelionidae; genus Telenomus; species Telenomus remus. Next base: position 7,079,508 of record CM036336.1, read on the forward strand.
CCCCCTGGGCGCCACCCCCCATGTAGCAACGTGTACACTAAACGATTAACAGACGATTATAATCAGTCGGTTAGAGTTTGCGTTTGAATGCGTGTAAAAAGTGTGCATATGAGTTTCTCAATTTTTGAGTTGTTCAACGTAAATAATAATAAATATATTATACGGATATAGAACGGAAGGAAGATAGCAGATATTGGCTAGTTAAATGTCAAATGATTAAATTCTCATTTAACAATGAACCAGTGTCCGAATCTCACCCCGTGGAGGTTTCTGCCTCGAGATTCATCAAATATCAATTAAGCTGAACTAAGAAAAATGTCTAAAAGTCAATGAAAGTTAAATATAACAATTTTGTATGAGTTCTCAAGATACATAAAGAAGACTCAACTTAATTGATAGTTGATTCCATAACAATAATACATAATATTAGGGAAAAAATAGGATGGAAAAGTCATATTTGATGAAGGTTTTCGGACAACTTTTAAGACGAATAAGTCACATGGGTAAGCTTATTTTTTTTTCAGAACCATACGAAAGAATATCATCGTTTTACGACTGCAGAGTACCATGTGGGATTTGCATTGTTTAGTACAATGAATATTAAAATATTACTACCCAACTGGTAACACAAGTCGAAAAGAGGTTAATTCGGTTCGTAGGCAAACGTGTTAATTATTTGAAATGATCGATTGCTGAGTACCCGAAGGGATTGGGATGGATGATACCAATGCGATACTTGAAATTGCATTTGATACTACCCTTAGGGCAACGCAGAATTAAAGTGAGCAATTTTCACAACTTTCAACGGCCATGTAAGTAAACAAAGACCATGAATATTTGACAGATTTGATCACTGAATTCTGAAAAGTTTTTGTGTATATTCTCATATAAAAAAACTTTAACTTTTTATGGCAATTTTTGCTAATTCAAGTTACGCATTACAACTTCGAGGTCATAAAGAAAAATTTTTGAGAGGTTAAATATGAATGAACAACAAACGGATTTTCAGTTGTGAAATCATTGAAAAGCTGAATCAAAAGTTTTTTAAGTAAGCTAAAGTACAAATTCGAGAACAAATAATAAATCATTCAACGTTACCACATGTATGTAAAACTAACTAAAAAAATTTCGGCGAGTCGGGGTCGGTCATTTAATTACTGAAACAATCAATCCGAATCAATTGGATAAATGAAACTACGAATTTGTCCTACGTGAAATAAAAAAAATTGATTAACGCACGGTCGAGTGAACGAAATGAAAGATAACGAAATTTTTTCTGAGTAAGTTCAATTAAAACGATGTACTTCATTTACCGTATGCAGCAATGATTTAGAAAAAATTTAATTCGAATCGGAGCTCAACATCGTTCATTGGATCTACCTAAACTTTTAAAGTATATAAATAACAAATGGAGATTCAACAAATGTTGGATTATAAAGGAGTTGGATCGAAGGTGTTTAAAATTTAAATAATATAAAACGAATGTTTGATTTAACAATCCATTTTTTACATTTAACAATTTGAAACGACTCTACACGATAAAATATAATTGACGACAAGAAAGGTTAAAAATTCAAAATTCATTAACAGAACTTCCAGAGCTTAAAGAATTCACTCTTGAGTCCGAAAAGAGAAATATTTTTTATTCTATTCAAAAATAAGGTTCTATTCAAAGATGCTAATGCTTAATTTTAATTATGTAATAAAGATGTGTTGTGTACCATTGGGATTATTTAGATAACACTCGAATTAGTTATGTAGGTAAACTTATTTTTTTACACTCCCTGTTCGGAGTGAGATTTGACTGGTAGGTCAACGTGTAAAATGAAGTAAAAGCTATCTCTTTACTAACTTATGCGACAGAAGAACTGATGGAAAAATCTGATTGCCTATATTTAAATCACAAATTTGTGTGAAAATGCGTGATACATCTTACGATGATTAAAGTTGATAACAGCTGTAAACCTTGGCTGACGACCTCTCGCGATTTGTATAACAAAAAACCCGAATGGAGAAAAACGATTTCGAAAAGGCATTGCAACCGACGTTTGTTGAGGGCATGATCATGTTCCCTGAGGTGGCATGACATCGTCCACGGGATGGAACACAAAGTAGCAGAAATCACATGATATTACTGACTTTCAGGTCACTTCGACGTTATTGAATTCACAAGCTGGGAAATTCAATAATGATAACGACTCTGTTTTGATTGCTAGAAATTTAAAAGTTAATATTTTCAAGAAAATAATAAATCTTTCTAATAACTTATGTAATTTTTTTTACATTGAAACTTCTAATCCTTCCGTCAACAACTTTTTAATGGATTGTTCTTACATTGCAGTGTAAAAACTCTACAAAAAACTCATTTAGTGACAATGAACTAATTGAAATCTGCCGTAGGACCGGACCAATTGGAATAGAGGAGCAATTGCAAAGAAAAAGCTAATGAATAGTGAATAACTCTTTTAGTCGGGTAGCGTTTCCCCACAACTTTTCAAATATGAACTTAAAAATGTAATATCATTGAATTGAAGAGGGTATGCGCAACAAGGTTGTGTAATGTTAGTCTATGGTGACTAATAAATAAACAAACAACACACATGCAATTATTTTACAAACTTTTTTGCGTACCAACACATTTCCTGAAGTTCCCACGCTATATTTGTGAAGATGATTCGAGACGTATTCGGCTTGAAAGGTTAAACAACTTAAGCGACGGAATAACTGATGAAAAATCTGTTCGTTTATCATTAATCACAAATTTCTGTGAAAACGACCTTACGATGATCAAGGTTGATAACAACTATAAACCTTTGCTGACGATCTCTCAGGTCAGAAATTTGGGAAATTGAAAGGAACCCAGTTTTTACACGGTCGAAGCTACTGTGAACCGCTTTCGAGATGATAAATGTTTATAAAATTCAATTGGAGAATGTGCGGGAACATGCCGAGACACGTGTGTCAAAGTTACATTTATAATGAGAAATCAAAATGGAAATTCACGATATGCAAAAGGATATTGCAGGCCAGAAATTTGGGATATAGAAAGGAATCGCGATAGAAAGAAGACTCCAACAAAAAATTCCTCAACTCTTGTACAAATCATTGACAATAACATCACTCGATCAATTTCGCGATTTGTATGATGTAAAACCGAATGAAGAAAAACGATATCGAAAAGGATCCTACAACCTACCCAAATGGAAAGAATCTCATTCAGAGGAAAGAAAAAACGTAGAAGCAGTAACATATAGCTTTTCTGAATGGAAATTGAGTATTTAAAACCATTAAAGCCTGATCATTTATATTTTTTCAAATATTTCTTCGAATCTGTTTTCAAAAAATACACAAAAATCTTAAACAGTATTCAAAGCATTATTTAAAGGTGAGACATATGGCTACATCAACCATCATAGCGCAGGTTTATGACAAACGGCAACGATGACAAACTGACGTTCTGGTCAGTTTGAGAATATGGAATTCTCAAGCCGAGTAATTGAATACTGCAATCAAAACTGCGATACTTTCACATGTACACTCAGAAGGGTAGAACAAACGAATTTTTCTTTTCTGACGTATATATCGGCACTTCTAGCCATGGAATCACGCAACCAAAAGACGAACGATCGAAAAATTAGAGAAATATCGCGACCAAGCTGATGAAGTTTATATAAGGTCAAATGAAATAGTCATAATATTAAAAATTAAGAACAACACTTTCTTACTTAGAAAGAAAGTTCTTCACTTTATGTAAAAACATACAAATTTTACAGTTACGATGACGAACTAATCATGCGAATATTGTCGAATCTTGAATTTAAAGTATTACAGAACAGAAATCATATAGTGCACTATCATTGCCCGAGCCTGACCGCGAGGAGGTTTCTGCCTTCAGGCTCATCGAAAATACATGAAAAAAATATATAAATACTGAACATATATTACGATATAACATTTAATTTGGAACAAAAATAAAAAATTTCATGTATTTTCGATCCCTTAAAAAAATTTTAAAATATATATCTGGGAAATTTACATTGTTCCTCCATAATACAGTAAAATTTGGTTAAACAACGATTTAAAACTGAATACATTGGAATTTGCAATGGTACTCAGAGGGGTAATATCTGATCGCGCTAATTTGTGTTTCGTTACGTAGTCTCAAATCGATACATTGTAAGAATTCGATCTAATTAAATCACAAATAAAAATATTACTAATTGAGGAGTGAATTTTAATTTTAAATCTGGCAGCCATAAGTGGTAATCTAACGGTATCCATCTCGTTTTTAGACCAAAATTTTTCGTTCGAAGGACAAACATTCAACAATCGGCAGTGTATGGCTTGCGAGGGAAACGATTTACCAAGTTTTACTAAGAAGCAAATTTTGTCATGATGCACTGTCGGAATAGTTCCATAATTTAAGGAGTCAATCGTAGCAAAATTACTCCCGGAGGATATAATTCTTCCTCGTAACCACAAGTTTTCGATAGTGTCAAAATAAACACAATACATTCCATGGATTATGAAACGTTTCGACATGATCATGTCTTGATATTCGAATTGGTATATGTGATTGAAAGTATCAACGAAATCCCGGAATTGTACCTGAAAATCTATGATGTTAATTGAAAAATTACTTAAACTCTAGAAATATGTAATGTTTACCGACCTTGAATTTTCAATCACGTCGACAGAGTAGGTTTGAAATTTTTCATCTCTCTTTACATATCCACGATGCATCGATTCGTTGACAGTTATCAGATTCATATTAGATTCAAATTGTTTAACCTAAATTTGGAAGAATGAGATCAACTGGAAAAAATTGTGTAAAGACGGTTAGCGAAACAAAATAAATATATGATAACTGATATATGATAAATTATGAATAACTGACACTAACATGGTAGATTGAATTATGTCCGATTAACGACCAATTTAACAGACAGGAATAACAAAACTTATTAAATCACGTTTTTATTTAACGTTACGACTCTTGGTGTGAGTCCTCATCAGAATTCTACAAATAATAAAAAAAAATGTCAAAAAACAGATTTACACGACTAACTCGGTGCTTGCGAGAAATAAATAAAAATAAAATAAAAATTCTAACCTGATCGAAAAAAGAAAGATTGTTTGTCCATGTTTTTAATAAATAATTCTAATCAGCCCGGTCTGACTCACTAGTTCGCGTAAAACGTTAAACTGAATTTTGTGGTGGCGCTGGATGTCACCCGGCAAGAGATCACGTGATCAATACGCTGACGTCTGCAGTTGTACATCTTTAAAAATAAGCGTTTAAAATGTAAATACGGTAAATAGAAAGTGATTATTAAGAGTGTACGAAAACAAAATGCCAAACTGTGTAGTGAAATATTGTAAATCTGGACAAATTAATTGCCTAGAAAAAAGGCATTTTTTCAAAGTACCAGAAGATGGGGAACGACTAAAATTGTGGCAAACAAAAATAAACCATCCGGATAAGGAAGTAACCTCAAAACATTATGTTTGCGACGAACATTTTGAACCAACAGAAATCTTGACAGAAAGAAAATTGCTTGGCCCTGATGGTGCAGTGTTAGGCGTGGTGAGTACGATTTATCCGTGAATCATAATAAACAAATGGTAATAAGTAACAATAGAAATAGTACTCGTTTGACTCGTTCTTCTCAATTGCACTGTTTGTTTGTAATTCTGCTTTTAACTATTACTTTGAAAAACTTTTCATTTATTTTGAATTGTTCGTTTGTATGTTTATTGTTTTTTTCAGTCAATTAATTTGTTTTATCATTTCAGTCGACATACAAAATTCCTCGACTTGCCAAAACAGCTTTCCCAAGTAAAGATTTGGCTGGAACGGAGATCATTAACAGCACCAATGAAGTTTGTAGTTGGAAAGGAAAATGTGTCCATGAATATTCCAACACAATTTTATAATGAATGTGTGCAAGATCTATCGCCAGGATGTTCAGGAATCAATTGTGCTGTCTCGTTGTCAATTCTTCGTACAGACAAAGGGAGCGAAAGGTATAAACAAATAAAAATTGATATTGGTTTCCTAGGTTTTAAAAAAAAATTTTATAACAAAAAATTTATAAATAAATTATTTTCAACTCAATCTAATTTGAGAGTATCACTGTGAAAGCCAATAAAACATGTCAGCAATCAAAATTTTGTAAAATGCAGAAATATTTATTTGGAATATAGATACTTTTGAGAGTGTCATTTAGTTTTTCGTTGCAAATTTGTGCATATATTTCAATGTAAAGAAACATGATTAAAACTGTTATACATTTTTTACAATGAAAGATGTCAATGTCAAGTCTCAAGAACAGAAATACAGTGGTTTAATCGATTTCGGTAACATAACAGTAAACACAGATGGCAAAAAGAGTTGTGAAAGGCAAAGTTGTGCCAAGTTGTGATGCCAAACCAGTCCGGGGAGGCAAGTACAAATGAAACATTTTCTAAACTAGCAGATCATTGTTTGGTCATCATGTTTCAACCCCTGTTCGACGAGTATGCTTAACCTATCGCAGTTTTTGCATCGAATGGGCCAGTTCCTGGAGTTACTCTAAGTCAACTTATTATAAATGGTTGGTTTGACTAACTCAATAGTTTGATATATAATAATGATATACATCTAATTTATACTAAATTGTGTTCGTATCAGCTACAAGCCGATTGGAATCTATTGGAGCATTAGTGCACGGTGTCACTACTGATGGCGCCTCTACAAACATACGAGCTTGGCTGGACTTTGGTATTAGCGGAAAATTAAATGATCAACGAAGCTTCACTGAACATCCTCTTGACAAAGACCGATTGTTTTTTTTCTTTTCGGATTCACCGCATTTAATTAAAACGATAAGCAATAAATTGTCCAATAACGGTGCCTATCAGGTAAATGTAGATGATAACTGTTAAATGTTTGAAAATTATTTATAAATGTATACATTCTGTTTTAACGCTCATTTTTTAACAGATGTCACCGTTTCTGCCGTTCATAAAATGGGAACACCTGAGACAATTACTGAAAGCAGACACCGAATCGATTAACCAAATCAGGGTTTGTTCTAAATTAACAATGAAACATGTAGAACTCAATAGTTCCTCGAAAATGCGAGTGAGTCTTGCAACACAGGTATTAATACAGTATACAAAGTTTCTATTTGAATACTCACCCTGTATATCAATACGACAAATTACACTTTGAGTGTTATGACAGGTTTTCAGCAACAGCGTTGTCAGAGGTTTACAATTTTATCGTGCTCATGTGCCTGAATTGCACGATTCTGAAGAAACTGCCAACTTTCGTAAGTGGATGAATGACTTAACTGACGCACTGAATATCTGGTTTGGGTCTGCTGGATTGACCGAAGATAGTGAACATTTCAAGGTCTTACAATTGTTCCTTTTATAAATATTCTTTATATTATTATTTTAATCTCTATTACAAAAATTAACAAGTTTATTAACTTTGAAGGTTTTACTGGATGCTATCGATAAATTGGACCAATGGGAGCGAAAAGTTTTGAAGAAAGAAATACAAGGAGAAGTACAATATTAAAGAAATTTATACTGATAAAGTTAATCAAGATAACATTGAGGTTTGTTACGCTTCACTTTTAGGAAATCTGTTACCGCAATTTCACTGACTTTTACTGACTTACTGACTAAAAATTTCAGATTTTATTTACTGACAGTTAGAAATTGTACTCCACAAGTTTTATTGTATTTAAGAAAATCTACATTCATACTACATTCATATTAACTACTTTTTGAAATCTCACATTTTTTAAAACTATAACCAATTGAAGTTTCGTTGAGGAGTATCTTCTTCTTTCCTCTCTATCCTGTCTACTTTTGACTCATTATAAATTGTTACCTTTCTTTTTAATTTTCTTTTTTGGGAAAATTTTTTTACGGAGGTTTTTCGGTACAGCCAGACTAGCTGGAGGTACCAATGATCATCCATTAACTCCAACATTCCTCAGTATATACAAAATCTTATCCCTATTTTCCACAATAAAACCACCTGCCACAGGGACTTGCACTGTATTCTAAGAAGAGAAGAAGCCATTGATATCGCTGGTGCAATTAAAATCCATCTTTTCAAAATCCGACAATCACAAAGCTTTATCAATTATAAAATAAAAACTTGACGGTTGCATTAATGACGCGAATTGAAGTTTCGAGACTGTCTTTGAACATGACTATTCTTTACCTGAAATCACTGACTGTGTTATTTATCAAATGACAGGGTTACTGAGCTCAAAAGTATTAAAGTCAACAAAATGCGAAACTTGTTCGGAGGCTGTTTCAAAACATTCTTGGAATGTACAAGAGCAAATTCTTGTTGATATGAACACGCAGCTCATTCATCCAAACAAATATTTCTATAATTTCATCAAATTTTTAGAATCCACGTTTCAAAATCATTTCAAGATGATGATCTGTTGATCAGTATCGTTGATGACATTGCTACCCAAAAGTCCCTTGAGTTTCCATGTGCTGAACACAAAATGGAAATAGTTTCGTTTATCATTTATAATTATATAAGTCTCCGCATGCAAGAAGTCTGTCACAATGTGAAATCTAGAATTGTAAAAGTCAGCCAATTGAAGAAGAAAATGGCGAAACATTATAAAAACTAACTCTGCCATTACTTTAAGCCATCGACTATTTTAATTTTTATTATTAACTGACTTATTTATATTTCGAACGTACGAAATAAAACTCATGAAAAAAACTGTTTTGCAAATAATACAAATATGTCATCGATTTACATGTTTACTTTAATAAGCTTATTGTTCCTAAGTTATGGTTTGTAAATAATTTACAAAGTTAATTGTTTTTGGGAATCCAATTAAAACAAATTCATTCGAATTAACTGTTTCATTATTTCATTGTTGTTTTCATTTCAATATTACATTAACAATTTTACTACAATAAAATTTCTATTGTCATTAAAATTTTTATCATGTAAACATTTTTACAATCTACTGCAACTTTTACTGAAAAACTTTATTTTCATGAAATTTCCGTTTTTTAAAACATGACAAGTCTTTTTGTTGTTTAAAATTCAATATTACACTTACAATTTCACTTTTAATAAAATTTGTATTGATGACATTAACATTTTTACCATGTCAATTTTTACAATCTAATAAAATTTGTACTGACAATTTTTATTGACATGAAACTTTGTTTATTTGAACAGAAGAATAAATAAAGTGACAAATCTATAAAAAAATTCAACATTGCAAAGATTCGATCTCACGATCGAAAGTTTTCAGAGCTACTGCTAACCACTGCACTACGACTGTACTGCGTACTGACAGTGTTATGAAATAGTATTTAAGTTGTTTACCTTGGTATGTGTTTTTATTTTTCAATTTTAAACCTATTTCCATTATTACATTGTACATATTTTTGACAGACATGCATTTTTGTATTTCATCTCCCATTTTCTGCCATTTACTTCTGAATTTGCAAAAAAAAGTTTTAACAATAACCTGCATTGATATTGAAAGCAATCGCCCGACAAGTTTGCTTGATAGACAGAGAAACATATAGAGAAGGAGAAAGATAGCATGATTGTGACGTCACAGTGAGCCAATTCTCAGGAATTAGAAAATTCTCGATCGTGCCGTTTCCGATTTCTAATAAAAAATTTGCAAAATTTTCATCGTCGCACCTCATGTTTTCCGTGAGTTCGAACGTTTTAAAAAAACACCACAATTCGGATTTTTTTATAATTTCCGAAACAATGACGTTTGGAGTACCTTTTTTGATTATGGGCGAACTCTGACGAAAATCGACTCCCAAAAATCAACGTTTCACCACCGAACGGTAGCGACTCGGCGCAACAGATATCGCGTAAAAATTTGTCAACAATCTCTAGTGCTTTTTTTGGAATCATTGAGGCCTCATTTCAAATAATTATGTCGCTTCGTAATGACAAAAGTTTGTCTTCCTCGATGAAATTATTATAGACTCCGTATCTACAAAATTAAAAGGAAGTTTGAACACTCTATGACTTGTCGAACCCTATGCCAAAAGAATAGACGCGACGCCAGTCCAGGCCATCGCGAGTACGATTTTTTTGTGTAAAGTTAAATAATGAATGAGAATAATTATTCTCATAATAATATTCTAATATTCTAATAATAGAATATTAATCTTCTAATATTCTCATAATAGAATATTAATCTTCTAGTATTCTAATAATAGAATATTAATCTTCTAATATTCTCATAATAGAATATTAATCTTCTAATATTCTAATCATATTCTAAGAATAATAATTAACCCTTACTTGACACTTGGGGTCAAAACGACCCCACGGTTTGTTCGAACCGATTTTTCTCGAACAAACCATTAGAATTCGGGCACGTGGCTCCGGAGGTATTTAGGGGAGTGTCAAAACTAACGTTCCCTTCGGTAAAAGTTAGTCAGTTCAAATTCGGCTGTCGAAAGGAGCGCGTCAAAGTTGGGCTGGGGTCGTTTTAGCCCGGGAGTGACAAAGCCGTAATCTCAAGTGCGTTTTGGAGCAACTTTCTTTTTGGTGTTTTTTGTGATTTTCGGACAATTTTCAAAGTAAGTATACGTGAAAAGTTAAAAAAAATTTTTTTGTAAATAAAAAACATAAGTTATAACTCACTGTTTTTTTGTTAGTATCGCACATGGCGCGGTATAACTTGCGTGATCGCCTTATGCGTGATTTATTGAAGACGGACGACGAGGAAGTCGACTACCTGGACGAAGCCTCCTCTGGGGAGGAAGACAGGCTGTCCGAAGAAGATGAGGAAGTTGATACCGACGAGTATCAACCTTCCGAGGACGACGAGGACAGCGACGAGGAAAACATGCTGTTGCAGCAACGGCTGCTGAGGATTCAAAGTAACAACGGTATGGAGGTGGACAACGAGGACGACCTGGAGGACCTCCCCCTAGCACAAAGGAATGCCAGACCTCGAGGGCGACCAAGTAGCATTTGCATCTTGCAAGACCATTCATGATGACGAGGCTTCAGAATCCCCTTGTCCGAATTGGAATCAAAGTGTCCATAAAAAATATTTTGGGGTTGGATGAACCCTCTGTCATCACAGCTGATCGACCAGAACTCCCTACGAGGGTGAGGTGCACTGTTTGTCGTCGAAATAAAGACAAAAAAAACGAAAATGCAGTGCCCTTCGTGCCTCCGACCAATGTGCGACGACCACCGAATGTATTTGTGTGTCGAATGCGCGGGAGAACAGTAAAATTGTATCATTCCCATCAGAATGTTATTTTAGTTTGTTAATTTTAAGTTAGAATACTATTTTGTAATAAAACCAAGACTTTAGACATAATTAAACGGCAGAAATTAAGTAAAAACTATGTCTTTTTTGTACCTTCATTTTTCCCCATTCATTTTGCAAACTAAATACCTTTTTTGGAAGAACCGCCTTTGCATTCATTTTTACTTTAAAGAGTACCTATTCCTACGTACACTCACAAATTTTCACGAAAAAATATTTAAAATTAAAAAAGTTATGAATTTTTTTAATAAAAAGCATTTTTCTGGTTTTTATTTTTCGATATTTTTTTTGTTAATTAAACAATGAAAAACAACTTCGATAATCATACAACAATCTTGACAAAGCTTCAAAATATATGTGTAATTTTTTTCAGACCGATATATAAACAAATACAAAAGTTATTAACATTTTTTGCGCTGGGGTCGTTTGGACCCCGTGTGACAATTGTGTAACTTTTTGATAGTGTGTCAAGTAAGGGTTAAATTAATGAAACTTCCAGAAAATGATCTTTAGGTATTCGTACACCTGTTGTTAAAATTTTATATACATCTTGAAATTGATAACGAAGATATTTAATCTTAAAGTTGCTCTCATTTGTACAGTAAGGATAGGACAGAGCGATTATATCCGCATATTTTCACACTTTGTTTCAATAAAATTTGTTTTACTCTTACGAATCCTGTAAAAAAATAGCACAAGATAGGTTATTAATTAAGGAATCGATTGTTCCAAATCTAAGTGAATTCTCGAGTTTTGTTCTCAAAAGTTAACACAAAAGTAAAAAAAAAGTTTTCGTTATTACAAAAGTAATAACAATGAAATGTGGCTGAATGCGAACTTTTATCTTGCTTTTATACACGTAGATAGTACGGCTGACTTTGTCGCGCTGGCTCGAGCCAATCAGATCTCACGCTCAGTACAGTCGGTTAGAAAAGTTCAGGCCGATTTTTCGATATTTTGACCTATACCAACACTTGCAGTATCAGCATAAATTTTTGTAATTTTCGGTCGCACTAGTTCCACCTTAACAATCTAATCGAAGATCACACGCTGATCTTCGTTGAGTTAAGATACTAACGTGTTTTTGCTTGTTGCGATTCGCTCGTCCGAATCTACCACAATGGGAATATCGTCGATGTTTGGCCGAGGTAAACCAAAGTCCGAACACGACATATTTCCTTCTTGAAGAATACATTCGATTCCGTATAATCCCCTATTTTCTATATTAACTTCCATTCGAAAATCTTCGCGAAAGAAATGTTTATATTTCTCCTAAATTAGTGGACCCTGCAAAATATTTTCCGAAATTTTAAAAAGTTCTTTGTTAGTTTCGATTAAACCCATAGCGACAGCTGTTTCTCGGTAAGTATGGTAGATGACATTTTTGTAAGTTCGAAGAGTTTGAAACGAAGTAGCTCCCTTGACACTCTGGAAAATGAGTTTCAAATGGAACCGTTCAGTGTCTGTGATACTAACCGAAGAAATCCGTCTTATGGTTTTTCGATCGTTTATTCTTTTTTTCCAGACCTTGTTCCGTAAACAACACACGTAGTGTTCCGAAATAGCTGAATCAAAATGTTTTCGAGCTTTGGGATGATCCCTATTTAATGGAAACCATGCAGTAAGGGTTGTCGAATTGTTTTTCCTCAACGCGGAAGATACGTTGGACTCGTTAAATACGATAAATTGTTGATTCTCTGTATGAACAGCCAATCGTATTACAGCGTATAATCTACCCGTCAGTGGGAATTGCAACAATCGCCAGGCCGCCTCCATCGGACCAACGTAACGCATATCGAGATAGTCCTTGATCTCGTCAGTTACGTCGCTCTTTTTGCCTTGATCGCATTTCTGTATATTCACGTAGGCTAGATCCGTTTCTTTGAGAATATACTGATGGATATATTCTATGCTAACAGTTGAAGCACAATATTTCGTGTTGGTGTGACATTGGTATTTTGTTAAAAGGAAAGGATTCGGACAATTGGGAATATAGAATCGAGAACAGTGAAGCATGTATTGAAAAAACGACTTCACAGAGGAGAAGTAAGAAGACATAGAGCCAAACAGAAGATTGAATCTCTGAAAAAAGAGTTAAAAGAAAAATGCGATGAGTTGAGTTCTACAGAATCTGGAAAGGTAGAGGCTGCATTATTGCAGTATGGAGTTTCTGAATTTTAAAAAATAGCGATCAAAGAAATCCTAGGGGCATCTCAACGCAACAAAAAGGGGCGAAGATATTTTGACGAATGGATCATGTTTGCAATGATAATGACCATCCGTTCGTCATCATTTTACAAGTTTCATCGAACAAATGAGATACTGTCACTTCCTTGTCGTTTAACCGTTCGCAACTACTGCAAATTATCTTCTTTTACGTGCGGCTTCGATGATAATTTTGGAATGTTGTTGAAAAAAACATTTCAAAATAAACAGCCTTTGCAGAAACAAGGAATCATTATCTTGGAGGAGATCAAGTTAAGGAAGTTGATGAACGTTTGTGCAAGTAATCTCACGTACACTGGACTAGTTTATTTCGGAAAAGATGGAGAACAGTCAACAAATATTGAAAGCCACAATTGAAGCCACAATTGGTCTTGTCTTCATGTTCCAAGGGCTGACTGAAAATTATGCCCAGCTACTTGGTGTTGTTGCGTCGATAAGTCAATTCAAAGGTCATGAACTGACAAAATTGCTTATGAAGGCTATTGCCTTCATAGAAAATAATGGAGAATTCGTGCACGGAGTCAACTGTGACGGCGCAAGCACGAATCAGAGAATGCGTTCTTTGCTGGGAATCAATTGCACGATAAAAAATCTCCAAACTTGGTTTTAGCATCCCATGGATGAAAAACGAAAAATTTACATGTTCTCTGATGTCCCGCACGTGATAAAGAATATTAGAAATCGTCTCTATAACAAAAAGCGATTAAGGGCAATTAAATATATATTCATGTACTTTATTTCTTTCGAATTTTACTTCCATACGAATAAAAAATTTTGATTTTTCAGTTGGACGGATCGTCTCCATACATTGAGTGGAAATACATAGACAACTTGTACGAAATTGATATCAAAGACGAAGCATACGCTCGAGCGTGTCCCAAATTATCACGACACATTCGCATGGATGTGAAAGAAATAAATAACATAGTAATTTGAGTAAATTAGATTGTTATAAAAATTATAAAAGCGATGATACAATTTTTGCAGGTATTGCAAAAATACTCGCGTGGTTAGATGCATAGAAATCCAAGATGTTAGCTGAAAAAATAACTGAGGATGAATTCCCGAGCATTGAAACTGCTCAAGCTTTGCGACTTTCGTTGCTATCAACTCTTGATCTGTGCACTTATTTGATTGAAAACTTCAATTTTAAGTATTTGTTAACTGGAAGAGTTAATCAGGACAATCTTAGGGTATCATTATTTTGTTCGTTGTTTTTACATTTACCATTTTTCAGAAATAATTTATTCATGTCGTTTTCCATTTTAGAAATTTTTTGGTACAATCCGTCAGGCAGCCGGTTCCAATGACCATTTAAATTGTCCAATGTTTCTGCAGCTGTATAAATTGTTATCATTATATAGCACCATTCAAACCACCACGCGCTGGAAATTGTACTGTAGATGCAACACTAAGTCCGCAACTATTAATTTCCATTTCCGATTTCAAGGAATTATTTCAGAGGAAGGAAACAGTCAGCCAGCAAAAAATCTTAGAAATTAAGACGAAATCAGACGATATTTTGAATTGTGAAAAGTGGGAAGCTGATGAATTTTTGAATTGAACAGAGCACGATTATGCTGATTCACAGGCTGTTGACAGTATTATTTACTATGTTTCAGGTTTTACATATTTTATTTCATTTTAAATATTTTCTTACTGCCAATCTGCTTTTCTGTTTTTTTGATATTAACTTTTACGAATGTTTTCATGAATGAACTGCATTACAATTATGAGCTTTCGATTGCATGTGCATCACTCTGTCTCAATTACGCTTCATTGCATGTCGTTTCCTTATTCTCGGCTATTGCTTTTTGGTAAAGAAAATGTCAGACTGCATGCATTGACATTTGAAATACTTTAAATGACTAAGATGTTTGTTTCAGGATAAAATATTGCGTCATCAAGACATCCGTTTACTAACACATAAATATTATTTCTTTTTATGTTGTGTCTGTCCGATAGGTTTCATTTTCCTTTTTTTAAAATTGTTTATTATATGTTTCCTAGTAGCCAGTTTTATGTAAAATTTCAACGAATTTTTTTTAAAATGCCTTACATAAAAATTTACGTAAAATCTACATAGAACTCACTCCACATAATGATTTATGTAAATGCTAAAATCAAAAAAGATCTGAGTGAAATCTAAAAATCATATTTTCGGATCGTTTACGAATCAAAAAAGTTTTCCACTGAAAACTCAGTAAATAAATCTAGTATATAAATCTTTTCAAAGAAAGCGGAGTCCAGTGCATGTAAATTTTGTATAAATCTTCAAGTATAATTTTGCTCCTAGGGATTTTCGTAAAAAAATTTTTTCTGAACTTTTTGTGGATTCTATTGCAGGATATCTGTGCAAGGTACTAGTTAGGAAAATTGGGTCTTCTTGTGCTTTGTGCAAATCATCCTTCTCACATGATCCCTTGCAATTCACATTACTCTCATTGTTAACAGATATCAAGTCAAGACGGAAACTGATTCATCCAAACCTACATCTCTTTAACTTGATAAATTTCACTGAATCTTCTTTTGTCAAGCATGTCAAGTCGAGTGATGTTTTTCATTTAACTATAGAAGAGGTTTTGGACAAGTACCAATTCACTTTTCTTTGCTTTGAGCATGGTTCGCGGGTTTTGTCGTTTGCGCTTCATTATTATATCAAAATGAGAATGAGACAGTTTACTTTTCAGCACAATCAGCGCATGAAACAGAAATATGTTCCTCAAAAGAAAATGTCAAAATTGACTGACCAGTGAAGCTTTGTAAATAGAAACTTATTAAACAATTATTTTGTATTACACTAATAGAAATAATGTATTTGCACAAACTCAGAAAATACATTTCGATTCATATTTTGGAATGAGTTGTTTCTTTAACAAAACAAAGTACTATCAATAAATTTTTCGTATCCATTTCTATGAAAATACCTCGTCAAATTTTAATTAAAAATTGCGTGATTCTATTTTCACAGTGCCCTGAAATTACACTTTGATCAAATTTTACGCAAATCACTTGCATTTCGATATCTGATCAAATACTGTGCATTTAGCGTCCACAGAGTTGATCAAAGTTTGATAAAATCGTTGTATCACATTTTTAATTGAAGTTTTGATCATTTTGGAACAAAAAATTACATCAATTTAACAATATTACTCATTTTTGCTATAAAAATATCGAACTCAGCTGAAATTAGAGCGCAGTCGTGTTTTCAGGGTATTTTCATACATATTATTGATGTGTTCTTACGTGCTGCTATTCTTATTATTTAGTTTTATCAATTTTTAAACAATTTTTGAATGTTTTTTATTTATTTAAAAGTTATTAGTACGATCACTTTCAAAAAAAAATTATGCTTCGTATAGTCTTGAAAATGCTAACTCCGACAACCACCAATGTAGAAAGATTAACGGATTTCACTTTATTAACATGATAAAATAAACGTGATATAAAATTGCAATAAGTAAAATAACATCAAAAAGACGAAATAAACTAAATATAACAGACGAAGTAAACTAACTACCAACAGACTGGCAGTAAATGTTAAATAACGATTTCATTTGAATCGAAAAACCTTTTTCATATGAATCATCTCGTTAAGATGAATTGCGTTTTCGTTTCACGCGTAAATTGTAACTTCTATTTTATCATTATTGCACAACGAGAATTTAAATAGATCCAAAGGTTCTTTGGTCACTTTTTTGTTTCGTTTTTCGATCGGATGAATTTCTTTTACCTATCCACAAATGGGACTAAAGTATAATTTTCTGATGTTGATATACACCATTGTTGTATTATACTATTATATAATATTAAGATGTCGTCCTAAATATAAGACAACGTCGATATCATTAAAGTCATTGTGGAATAAACTTACATGACGGAATCGTTTATACGTATTTTTTTTATAGTATTTTATGGCGTGAACGTATAATCTATTTTTCTAGTTTTTTCATTTTTGGATGTATTCGGTTCAACGTTGTTTGATTTTCTTTTCGACATTTTCAAATGATCTATAATTGTTTTTGAATTTAATAAGCTTAATAGAAAACCAAAATCGAAATTTAAAGAAAACTTTGCATTGAATATGAATTCTATTTTGATACGAAAAATTTCATTTATAAATTCCGACATAAAAATTCAATCACTAATTACGAAAAAATTACACACTATTTAAAGCGTTGATGTTCAATAACTTAATTTTTCAAACTGACATACACCATTACTACCAATTACTAATAATATAAATACTAATAGTTGTACTGTTTATGAAATTCATCATATTGTTTGATAGTTTGGATCGATATATTATTTTTAAATTTTAAATAATAAAATTCATTCATATAGGGATTTGAACCCGCAAACTTGATAACTTGAAATTATAAAACAATAAAAATGAATTTGCATCCGACATATACTGATTAAAAAAAAATTCATTTTGTGGGAATTCGAACCCATAATCAAAAAGTTAAACATAATAAATGTCACTCATAAATGAAATATGAAAATGAAATTTGATTATGCAATATTCATATTGCAATCGAAAATTATGGTTGAATTTTTATCAGGATTCCAACCGGCAGATGAAAAATTGCAAAAACAAATTTTGCAAAAAGGTCATTGTAATTGGGCTTATGTTCAGTGAATTGCTTATTATCTATCAAAAAACTATTTGCGATATCTGAAACTAAATTATGAAAACTGTGAAATTCACAGTTCACACCACAATATTCGTATTGGATTTGAAAATCGTATTTGCATCCGACATTTATTAGGATCCAAACCCAAAGTAAAAAAAACAAACATTACAAAAATAATCATCACAATCGGATTAATGTTAAGTAAAATGTTTATTATTTATCAAAAAACTATTTGAGATATCTTAAACTAAATTATTGAAAATCGCAATTTGCTATGTATGGAGATAGATATGGAGTTTCATAATGAAAGGCAAAGTCGAAAAATTAAACATTATGAAGAGATATCAGGAGGGTCCCAAACGAGCACTGTAAAAATAAACAATATCAAAAACGACAAATCATGACAAGCAGTGTAAAATCAAAATTTTGTAAATTCAAACATAGCGTGAATAACAGACATAAAATATGATGATCAATAAAAAGACAAACAATAATAAAAGAAAAGTAATTTGATTTAATTATAAAAATACAAAAATAGTGTGTTTCCTAATGTCTGTTATTTTTCTAATATTTTTCTGAAACACTATTATTTTCCTAATATTATTTTATTTAATGAACCTCGAATTATACAAGTTAGAAACTGATGTAGCCGACATCCTTTAGATAATCCAGAACCTCATCCCGACGATCTTCGTACTTCAGAACAACGTTGGCGATTCTCTCCTCATTTTGTTCACGAGCTCTGCTCATGTTACGGCGCACTCTTGCCTAGGATTAAATCGCGTAACATCGCCTCGGTGTCGCTCTGTTCTTTTCTGAACTCTAGAAGTAGGGTGTAAAGACCAGAATGGTGTTTTCCTACCACGAGTTGGAACCTATTGTGCTAACCTGAAGAAACGAAAGAAGGAAGTATGGGATAGGAAGGATAGGAAGGATATAAATAGGATAAGGATAAGGATACCTTCTGAAAGGTTATTCGTTCTTGCTAGATTTTGTAGAGTGGCATCGTACATGTTCCATATCTTTGGAGGGAACCTAGCAGTAAGAGCAGACGACAACGTCTGCCTCGTGCAGTTTGTCCTCTCACATATGTAATTCGGAAGTAGTCAACCATTTCCTTGAAAGTCAGTGGTCCTTGTTTTTCAAACTGCGCGAAAACATCGAAAACGTCCTCCAAAGGAACAAACGTGATAGCGCACATCGTTTAGGCTGCCTGTTTGATAGTGCGATCTTCCTCGTCGCTATAGGCAACTTGCAGCTTAACCTGCTGAATGTGCCTGTATACTGTCGTAGGTGAAAGAAACAGGCCCTAACTTTCGTATTTTCTGTCATTACATTTTTCACAGCGTTTAAAATAGCTAGTTTAAAGTCTGTCATAACAATAACGGGTATTCGCCGTGGGATTCCAAATTCGTTACAAGCGTCCTTAATGACTCGAAGTACTTTTTTATATGCATTTGCTTTTTTTCTAACAACACGTGGATAGGAGGTATTTCAATAATTTGGTGTTTGCCAGTTTTAGTTACTTGTGTGAAAGAACCCAGGATAGTGAAGAGCTGGACGAAAATTGTTGGCACGACCTTGAATGTCCCATCCAAGTACCAGTTCGGACTTTTCATCAGAAGTCGCCAATTTTGTGTTGTCGCAAACATGAGAATTCTTCCCATATCTTTAATTTGCTCTTCGTCATCGTCGCGCGAGTCATACAAAAGAAAAGTTTCGCCAGGATTCGTTTTTGCATACACTTCCGGCACCTCTTCCAAATCATCAATGCTCATTGGATTTGTAGGCATGTTCTTGCGCCTTCCGCGCGAAATTGATTTCGCAATATTTCTCTGGTAGGTAAGCAAGCACAGCAGACGGCACTCCATACAATTCGTCGCGAATCACCTGAACCGGTGGAGCCTCTGGGTGTTCAACAGCTTTTCTTTTTATTCGGTACTTCACCTTCACAGCTTCGACGGCATCATAATCCGGTGCATGTCCGTGCGCGTCGATCAAGTTCTCGTCACCCTTTATGATGTCCACCGCTCCACCATGCGTGAGTTGTTCCCTGGTCACCGCCGTGACTTTGCAAATTTTACAGAACCCGAAAATTCTTCCATTGACTGTCCGTCTCTTATTGTACAAAAAACCGTGCATGTAAAGAACATGACTTAAATTAGTTTGAATCATTTTTACAGTCATTTTTGACTAAAATTTTGACAAGACGGTCGTTAATTCAACACGTAAGATTTTGACACTTTTAAGAGGTTTTGCTATCTGTTTACCTGTGAATTGACAATCGGTATTCAAATATTTGAAAAATAGAAATATAGATAAAATGATTATTCAAAAAATATATAAGAAAAATGAGAAATTAGAAAAAATGATAAGTTAGGAAAAAAATTCATCAGGACAAACGGATTAGAAAAACTGACCCACTACCGAAAATGAATTTGCATAAAAATATAATTTTGATTTCAATACGCGAAATTCATATTGTATTTGAAGTTAAATAACAAATTGAATTTTTATGTCAATCAAAAATTGCGTAATCAGAACATTGAACATTGCAAAACGTGCAACTGTTTAATATTTTAAACATCTAAATTTAGACAAAAAATCAAAATAAAGTATGCATCGAAATATAATTTAAACCTGTTTAAATAATACACTAATCTTTCTCAGTAAGACAAATTTACAAATCAATCACCAAATCAAAACGAACACTCAAAT
This sequence comes from Telenomus remus, assembly GCA_020615435.1. Taxonomy (NCBI): domain Eukaryota; kingdom Metazoa; phylum Arthropoda; class Insecta; order Hymenoptera; family Scelionidae; genus Telenomus; species Telenomus remus. Next base: position 7,100,395 of record CM036336.1, read on the forward strand.
AATCCTCACAGGTCCTTCAATAATCCGATATTTTTGTTTCCTGTTCACACGTCCACGTAATCCAATAATGTTCATCAATACAAAGTCCACTGACGAGTTATTCTGAAGTGTCAATCTCCGGCGGCGAGTTTCACTGTCGCGAGGACGTTACAAACGACAAATATAATGTACTTCCTAGAATCACATAATTTTCATTACCACGATACAAAAAAATTTGCGACGACATTTCCTCAAACCATATCACTTTCACATGAAGATAAAAAAACTTTCCGACGACATTGCCCCGATGAAAAACACAGTCACACACCGATAAATGAAAAATATTTAATTATTTTCAACGACACTCTTTCTATTCACAATATTTTTACGCCGTTTCACGTATTTTAGTCACATTTTCCCGTTCGCTTACTCTATTTCTTCGTTGAATTTTGGTTTTTCGCGACAACTTTTAACGACCGAAAACTATTTTAATTAATCTTCTCCGCGACTTGGAAATGTGACTACACAATACCAAACCTGGATCCAAACTAAACGTTGTCATGACAACAAACTGAACGTTGTCATGACAACGTTTAGTTTATCTGTTTTTCAGAAAAAAAATTAAATTTGTCGAAGTCGGTATACTAAAATCTACTATGCCGATCGTAATTATCGGCATAGCAGGTTTCATTACATGCTCTATTAAGGGATTAACCTAAACTTTCAGTTTCTCTTTCCGGTGTTGACACGCGCCGGTTTGTTGACACTGTTACGCGATTTCTTACATTACACTGCATTACTATAGGAGTTAAAAAAATTGTGTGGCAGGAAAGGGTATTAATGAACTAACACAACGCGACACTTTACTCTGAATTATCCTTTCTATTAACTCTGATAATACTCTTTTCTTAACACCGTGAACACCGGTCGTCAATCTCGCGCGCGCTTGCTTAGTACCGGGAGCAAGAGCTAGTGAGAGAGAGAGAGCAGACTTTTGCTCTAACTCGCTTGCGCTCGTTCAGGCGCCCGAACGTGGCGCCATCAACAAAGCTGATTCACAACACTCCCTTCCTTTGTTGATTTCCTATGTAATAATATTTTTAATTTTAAATTCTACTTTAGTTTACTTAAATTATACGAAGTTTACATTTGATTAAATTAAACTTCAATTTAACGGTACTTTAACTTGATTTAAATTCAGATCAGTTTTCTTATGATTTTTACAATATAATATAAAGTTTGAGTGGCTGTAGTTCTTTTGGTGTTGGTTCACTGCTGTTCTGTAATCAAAAATAAACATTAGTTTGTCTCTGAATTTTCTCGGAATTTCATTTGTTCGTGTAACTCTGAATTTTTATTTATTATTTTATTTGTATGTAAACTCAAATGAAAGTTTTCTTATTTTATTATATGTGTCTGAATTTGTTATCTTTACTTGTGACTGATTGTCAAGTTTAATAATTTAATCTTAATAATTAGTTCATGGCTAAAATTTTATTCCTCAAATAAGTGTGTGACCTTTGAGAAAGGTAAAGCTAAATTTTCTTCTGTTGAGATCCAAAGTACTTTGATTTTTTTCTCGTCAACACATTGTTTTACAAAATCTCCATGAGTATCTGCCATATATTTTCTGTTTTCTGTTTCCTCTCTGAGTTTCATTTCCATCTGAATTTCTTCCATGCTTTGATCAAATGTTTTGAGTTTATGGCTCCCATCCATTTCCGTGCAATCTCTGGCTGATCTGTTGTCACACCAGATTGTAACTGGAAATAAGCTTTTTCCTAATATATATCTTACTGACTTATCCAGTGATATAAGCTCTTGACATGCATCACTCATGGCGAGATACTCTGCTTGACATGTGGATAGTGTGACATACGATTGCTTGTGGCTTCTCCAAGCGATCACATCTCTGAATAGTGTAATCACATATCCACCTGTGGATGTTGAATCATTACAATCTCTGAATGAAGCGTCAGTCAGTTCTTCTAGGTTTTCTGATGTGGAATTGTACTTTAATCCTAATCCAGTTGTTCCTCTCAGATATCTGAGTATTCTCTTAACATCATTCCAGTTTTTATTTGTTGGGTTTAATTGTTTTCTGGCGAGATAATTCACTGCATATGCTATATCTGGTCTTGTAGCATTTGCTAGGTATATTAAGCTACCAATCGCTTCTCTATATGGTACCTTTTTCGTTTCAGTTTCTTCTTTTGTATTTTTCAAATCTGGTTTCTGTCTTTTGTTTCTGTTGTCCACCTGGCGGGTTACTATTGGTGTGCTTTGTGGATTACATTCTTTCATGTTGAACTTTTCTAGCACTTTCTCTGTATACGTCGCCTGGTGTATTACTATGTTCTTTTTTTCTCTGTTCCTCTGAATTGTCATTCCTAAGAAGTTTCTAGGTTCTCCAAGATCTTTCATCTGAAAAACTGTGCTTAAATGAATTTTAATTTCATTTAATTTCTCTGGACTGTTCCCGGCTACCAACATATCATCAACCTAAAGGACCAGAAATGCTACTTTGCCATTCAATCTCCACGTAAATAAGCATGGATCATGAAGGTCATTTTCCAGTCCTAGTTTTCTTATTTCTTCTGAAAATCTTTTGTTCCATTTCTTTGGACTTATCTTCAGACCATACAAAGATCTTTTCAATTTGCATACTTTGTACTTTCTCATTTCCTCTGACTTTCCCAGACCTAGTGGAATTTCCATATGCACTTCCTCTTCTAATTCTCCATACAAAAATGCTGTTTTCACATCCATTTGACAGAAGTCAAGATCTTGTTTATTGACAGTTGATACAACTGCTCTGATCAATGAAAGTCTTGAGACTGGTGCATATGTTTTTTTTAGGCCATAAACATTTTTGTCTTTAAACCCTCTGATTACCAATCTGGCTTTGTATTTGATTTCACCATTTGGTTTTACTATTCTTTTCAAAACCCATTTGGAGTCTATTATGTTTGGTTTCTTCCCGTTCCACTTTTCTTTTGGTCTGTCTATTATATCCCACACCTGATTTTCTCTCATGGATTCTAATTCCTCGTTTATAGCTTGTATCCATGAATCTATGTCTTTCAAATTCATTGCTTCGTCATAAGTAATAGGATCTTTGTTTATATCTGCAAGTAGAATATGACCCAGTTCATCTTTTTGTTCTTCTTGTGTTCCCAAGACTCTTGCATATCTTGCAAAACTTATATTTTCAACTTTCTTTGACCTACTTCTTGTCATTGAACCTTCTTCCTTTTTGTTTGTTTGTTTTTCTATAGGCTTTTCTTCTATTGTTTTTTTGGGTGTATTTTGAGACTTTCTTGGTCTGCCTAGTCTTCTGTGTTCACTCTGTTTCTTCTCTGCATTTTCTGAGGCTTCTAAATCATTTTGTTTTCCGAGCAGTTTCTGCTTTTGTTCTTTTGAATTTGTTTTCCTTGGCCTTCCTCGTCTTTTTGGTTCTATTGATTCAGTCTCTGAATCATCTTCTTCTTTAGAATTTGTGACGTGGCGTTTTGCGGTCCACCCGCCCCTTCGCCTCGGAACCAAAATGACAAATAAAAATTCGACAATTAACTTCTGAGATCCAATTCCGGTACTCGTAACCTGGTCCAACGTTGCCTCGGATCGCCACCAAATTTTCAGGGAAAAACTTTGAAACCCCTTTCAAAGCGGAATCGTTCTCAAAAATCTTGTCAAACAATTACTTATCGAGTCAAACGGGCACCGTGAAGCGGCACTCGAACAATTTGCGCAACGAATAATCTGACTTCCAAAAATTCCAAGAAAGGATCCTTTTTATCTTTTGGTCCAAAACATTGTTCTTTTTCTGTAACCTTACTAGGGGAAAATAAAATAAAAACAAAATAACAATTCAATTGCCAATCTTGATAGGTTATTTTACTCCCAACTTTCCTTCCAAACTTTACAAAACAAAATCAAAATCAGTTCAATATTTCGTTTCTTTTTATTTAAATTCTGGCAATATTGCAAACTTTATTTTCTTCTCTCAACAGTTCTACTTAATCAAAAATACAATTTCCGTTATCGTATCAAATACGAGGGAAAATTATTTCTCAAAATCAAAAATGGCTTCGGAGAGCACGTTTTACTTTTGTTCAGGCTCTCAATTGACTTTACTTCTTTACGTTACAACGGTTCCTCGGGCTCCGGGACAATTGGTACCACGATCCAACAATTGCCACCTCGGAAAGACCCGTCTCGCCGTTACAAAAAAAACTACTAGCAAAAACCGGCCTTGATTTCTGCCGTCCTCGGATATCGCTCGCAACTCGATCCAAGATACTTCGGCCCGGCAACAATCGTACCGAAACGACTTTACTTTTCTTACAAGAACTATCGAAAACCTTTACAAAATTTTCACTAACTAACAAAAGCACCAACGTTACCGGTCGATGACGCTGGTGGGAGCGGGAGCTTGGGCTGGATCGGTTGTCGTCCCTCGGTCCGTCTACGTTCGTAGCCTCGTACCATCTCCAATTGACTCCTTGAATCATTAATTTTCTTCTTTCGCAATGCCGGCTACCGTTCCCCTCCACCTCGCTTTTTCCCGTTTCTCGCTTGCCGTGTGTAGCGCTCTGCTCATCAGTGACATAGCTCGCTCTACCCCGCTTGCCTCGCCTCTCTGCAGCTTGTTGGCCGTTCTCCGTCTCGCTCAGCGTCTCGTGAACGGACATCCTTTCTTCTCATCGACGACTCGGGCTGACTTCTGGGTTTACGTCCACGTCTTCCCATCTGTCAGGTCTCCCATCTCGTCGGCACACGCGAGATGAGGACGCTCCTCGGCACGCCAGACAAGATTTGGCTGGAGCTGGCGGCTGCAACCACCCGGGCTGGCGCCTTGTAGCAGCATTGAATCAGCCTGCCCGCCGAAGCGGGTGCCCGGAGGTTCACTAGGCCCAAGAGTTGTTGGTGTGCTAATGCAGTCAGGTGGGCAGCGATTCGTTCTCGTCTCTCGTCTCTCTTCATCTCTCGTCTCTCTTGCTCGTACTGGTATCAACGGGCCTCTCTCGGACCTCGTTCCCGTCTCTAGTTGGTCGTCCGGATCCCTAGGTGGCGAGGGGCAAGTGAGCACAGTACTAGAGTCCGGCTTCCGGTCACAGTTGCCGGGCATTGCTTATCGGTTCCAGCGGTTGGGCTGCTGGAAACACTCCAATTGTGTGCCAGCGGTTCGGCTGCTGGCATTCTCGCAAGGTTAAGCCAGGATCGTCCTGGTCCAGCGAGGAAGCTCCCTCCTGCTCCACCCAGACGTCATCTCCCGTATACTACCCTACAAAATTCCAAAAACCATTACTACTGTGCACAAAAATTTTCTATCGCAAAAAAAACAACCTTATCAAAATTATCATACAAAAAATTATACAATGCAAAAACAAAGCCTGAACTAATGAGAGCGAATATAATGAGCGGATTACCTGCACTAATACTGTTGTCCCGGAACCTCCGTTCAGATTTTCAATCTAAATATCGGTCTCGTGACGTCACTCTCGCATTCGTACTACCGGTAACAATTTAAAGCGACGTCAGTCTCTCTCTCCCACACATGCATGAGATGGAGGCTGAAACTCACCGACAACCGATGCTCGCCCAAGCTCTCGAGACTGGCTGAAAACAAGCATGATTACGCGAAACCGAGCAGGTTTCGCAAACGTTCACGAGAGTCGATTTTTAATTATTATTTTGAGCATATCTTTTCCCTCAATTTAATTCTCGTTTTTCGATTACACTCCCCCCCTCTCCAAAATCTCGGTGTTATTTTAGGCTATCAATGTCCAGACAGGCCGTCCAAAAAGACGCCTTGTCACAAATTAAATTCTATCATCTTACTCTCTGTATTTTTCGCATCTTGCTTGTTTTTGTATACATCTTTGTACACTAGTTCCTCCATGAATCTTACGTGTCTTGATTCAAGGAATCTTCTTGAATTTGGATGCCATAGAATATAACCAGTTGATGTCTGTCCTACTAAAACTGTTTTCAAAGCTGTGACACTAAATTTTGTTTTTGTTTTTGGTAGTTTCATATAAGCGATACAGCCTAACCTCCTTAATTCTTCCAGATAACATCTTTGATTTGATGAGAGTTTCAACAACGGAACTTCATAATCAATGGACTTGTGTGGTATGATAATGTACGAGTGAACTGCTGCTTCTGTTGTAAGTTTCCACATCGTGCTTGGCAGACCTGAATCACACATGAGTGCTCGAATTCTTTGCTGAATAGTTTTATTGAACCTTTCAGCTACCCCATTGAAATCTGGTGTATACGGTGGTCCATAGTTTGGCTAAATATTTTTCTTTTTCATGACCTCTTGGAATTTGTTCCCTGTATATTCTGTCCCTTGATTCGATCGGATGTAACAGACTTTCTCATCTGAACCTAGTAGATTTCTTGTTGTCACAAATTTCTCTAGTGCTTCTGCTGATTCGTTCTTTGTTTTTATACAATATATCTTAGCATATCGAGAATAATCGTTAATGAAAGTTATTATGTATCTCTTTTAATATGCTCTGTAGCACCTGAATCAGCAATGAACTCAACTTCTAATTTCTTACCTTGTTGATCATTGTAAGCTTCTGAATTGTCTTCTGCGTAATCTTCGTCCTGGTGGGCGATGTCACTCTCTTCATACTCAGCTCTTCTGGACGCATACTGACTTCTCGAACCTCTGCTAGATCCTGTTCCTGTAGCACGACCTCTACCTCTGAATTGGTTGCCTCTGAGTAGATTGCCTCTGAATTGTGACGAGCCTCTTCCACTCTGCATCAGTCTTGGCCTCTTGTTTTGAGTTGAAGTTTCCCCTTCTTCATTAAATCTTCTTATGAATTGGTACCTCGGCAGGCGTTCGTCCTTGTAAGAACATTGTTCTCCTCTGTGGTCAGTAACTTTGTTGCAAAAATAGCAAAACCACTGTTTTGTTCTTGCCAGAGGACACTCTTGTTTCCAATGCCCTGTTTGGTTACATCTGAAGCACTTGTTTTGTTTTGGCACTTTGACTCTAGACGCTAATGGAGTTGGCTCTGCAGTTTTCTGATTGGTTTCATCATCCTCTTGGATTTTTTGCAACATTTTTCTCAGTTGGTCCAGCGTCATCTCCGAACCTGTTGTAGCCATGACGGCTGAATCAATTCTTCTTATCTCTGGCATTACACCAATTATTGCCTGATAGAAGGTTGATCTCTTCTCTTGTTTAGTCAATTTGACAACATCGTCACTGAGCTCATGTTGTCGTATAATTTGATCAAATCTTTCACTAAAAGCTTGAGCTTTTTCTACTTTCTTCATTCTAACGTTGTATAATTTGGTTCGGATTGTAGTAGGAGTTGACATCACCTCACCTTTTCTGCAGTCTCTCAGTTTACGTAGAATCTCTTCTGGTTCAGTCATTCCGAGAATTTTCATGTGATAGTCTTTATCGATATGAGTTATGATGACATCTTTAACAAAATTCTTCCTCAGATCTTTTTCAACTTCTGTCAATCCTGCTGGCTCTGGCATCTTGTGATCAATCAGATATATATACTAATAACTTATCAGTTCAGCTCTCAGACTGTCCAGCCAAACTTCATAACTTGACTTGGATGTAAGTTTGTAGGTTCTCTGAATTTTTGGTATTCCGTACATTGCGAGTGAGGTGGGTTGACCGTTGGTTTGACTTGTTGACATTTGTTTACTTCGTGCGTTCTTTTCTTCTTTAATCCTTTTCAATTTTTGTCGTTCGTCTTCCAGTTTTTGATGTGTCAAGTTTATACTATCAACAGCACTCTTTATTAGACGCTGTTCTTCTTTGTTTATTGTGTTGAATGTTAAAACTTCGTTAGCTGTATTCTGAACTGCAGCCAGTGACCTCTGAATAGTTGAATCGTTAGTGTTCTGAATTTCATCCGAATTGGCCCCACTCTGAGTTATCCTTGCTACTGGTGTTGTGGCAGATGCTGTGAAAAATTGCTCTGAATTATTACCTGGGTTCAACTCTGAAAAATGTCAGATCTGACTATTTACTCTTAACTCCAAAAGTTTATTGTTAAATTAAAGTTTATTGAATCAACTTAACTTTTGACCTCTGAATCATTTTCACAGTACTTAAAATGTTATAAACAAATTAAAATGGCAAACTTTATTCTAAAATCAAAAGAAATGAGATTTTAAAATCCTCACCTTCAATTGAGAAATTGTTTTCAATTTCAGCTCTGTTTCTCATGTACTCTTCAGATTCGAAAAATTGTTCGTCAAAATCATTGAGAGCCTCTGAATGGTTCACCATTTGTTCCGGGTTTGGAAAACATACTTGATTAGTTTTTGTTTTCAATTTATTTTTATTTTAATTTGAAATATATTTTAATTGATCTCTGAATTATTCTAACTCTCTGAACAAGTTTCTCTAGTACCAGGTAAACTTTTCCCTTTTAACTAATTAAGAAATGTTTAGTGCTCCTGGGCCACAATATAACGTACAACAATTAATTTGTGACTCGGAACAGGTAATAAAATTCACCTTATCTGCAGTCCATACATGCACACCACTTGCTGACAGTTGATTTTGAGCGTTACCACAAAAATCAGCCAGTTTTGGGTTGCGCACGCACATGCATGGGTCAGGGTATAAGATCCTTTTAATTTTCCTCGTCAGATGATAAGATTACACTGAACACAAGTTTCATCTAACCATTGACCCCAGAACAAAATTTGTTTATTTATTTTTATTTGTTTGTATTTATTTTCATTCTAAAATATTTATTAGTTGACTTAAATTTGATTTCTTTATTCAATTCTTATGAAGAAGAATTATATCTTCAGCCAGCAACCAGAGTCCTTCTGCAAGGCAGATAAGAATGTGGCACTAAACTTCAGAAAGTAATCCCTTTCTCTTTACAATACTCAAAATTCAAATTTAGTTTTATGATTTGAAATGAAAAATTTAATCAATAAAAAATAAATCTATAAAAAATTTAATTTTTTTAATTTTTTAATTTTTATTAATTAAATAATAAATCAGAAATAATTTACTTCTCTGATAAATATTAAATCAAAAATAATTTAGTCCTCTGATAAATATTAATTCAAAAATATTTTGAATAAAATAAATATTGAATCTTAACTCTAAAAACTGCCAAACACTTTACTAAATATTTTTTTAACGTAGCTCTGAAATTTTCATTTATCAAAACATGCGAGTCCTTGTTTACAATTACGCTGGAGAATGAGCGTCAATTTGTATGGGGCAAAAGGTACTTCACATTCTTTTCAATACTTTATACATTGTCTATCAATCTCCCTCCGTCTTTTTCAAATTTACTTTTGAATTTAAATTTTACTTTGTAAATGCATGTCAACTCATTGGATTAAAATATCAAAAATAAAAACGTTCTCTGCGCGCCAAGATGCAAGGCTCCTTAGCACTGCAGCGAACGACGAATGAGCGCACGGGGAGGGAAAGTCTGTGCGACGCCGCACCTGCGAACGCGCCACGCTGTGAGCAGGCAAATTCCAAGCATGCTCATGCACAGGTTTAACAGACACTGTCAGTCTTAATATTAAAATTCACTGTTTTTGTTTTAAAATTGATAACAAACAATTAACTTAAATTTTTACTTTAATTTGTAATTCAAAATTGTTTAAATTTTATTTTAGACTTGATTATTTAAAACTAAACATTAAATTGAAAATATCAAATTTTATAAAATCTAAATTCATTATTACTGAACAGTTGAAACACTTAAAAGGTTTTTAAAATTCATACATTTTAAAATTAATTTTAACTTATGCTCAAAAAGTTTCAGTTGAGTGTTTTTGTTTTGAATCGAGTTTGTCTTTGTAAACAGCTTTAATTAGCTTTCTTTCTTTTCAAACATGAACTTGGTACACACTCTAAATGAATGAGTTTAATGTTAAAAAACAAAAAACATCAACAATTTTAAGAAAAACAACCTTTGTTATTCTCTTTTTCTAGATTTGTTTTGAAAATGCTTGTTTTTATGACGCAACTTTAAAACAACTCTGTATCAAAACAAAATTCATTTTTCAGTCATCTATTTCAACGACTTACTTTTCTTTGTCCTTCTGAAATCTCGTGGATGATTTTATCCAGTTGTCCTGAAGAAAAGAACTAGTCCAAAAGCTCCCAAAGGCCGGCACAAGACACGCTGACACTTGGAACTTAACCTCACTTTTTACCACGCTTTCCGTGCCACTCGAACCACGATCTCCGCTACCATATCAGAGTTAGAAAAATGGTGTGGCAAGAAAGGGTATTAATAAACTAACACAACGCGACACTTTACTCTGAATTATCCTTTTTATTAACTCTGATAATACTCTTTTCTTAACACCGTGAACACCGGTCGTCAATCGCGCGCGCTTGCTTAGTACCGAGAGCAAGAGCTAGTGAGAGAGAGAGAGCAGACTTGTGCTACAACTCGCTCGCGCTCGTTCAGGCGCCCGGACGTGGCGCCATCAACAAAGCTGATTCACAACAATTACACCGGTAAAGCTAAAATAATCGGTGCACAACGACGACAATGTCGGGTATTGTCCAGTTACAACTGTGTTCCTGTCAAAACCAAATTGGTTATATTTAATCGATGCATCTACATGTTGCACCGATCATTGTTGCATTACCGATGTAATGCAACATAATGTTGCATGAGTCAAAAACGTGTCTTTCTTTGTAATTGGTCGCGTTTCATGTAATTCCCATAAGATTGGAATGTAATTTTTATGTTGTTAGCATGTGTTATTACTAGATGTATGATTGTAATGATTTCCATGTGATTTCCATGTAAATCTCATGTAAATCACATGTAAATCACGTGTGAATCGCATGTGATTTCCATGTAAATCTCATGTAAATCACATGTAAATCACGTGTGAATCGCATGTGAATTACATGAAGCGCGACTGACGACACGGCAACAGCGAAATTTTTTTTCAAAGAGAGGGGAATTTATAAATAAATTGAATAAATTTCTCTTATTTCAACTTAATATCAAGTACTGACCGGATGTCTGGGACATCCGAGACGTTAGTCTTCAATTTTCTCATAATTTAATAATGTTCAACTTTTGGTAATAAGAAACGGCATCGAATTGCATTTATTATCGTGAGAAAACTTCCAGTTTAGGGATAGGTTTTGCTGAAATTGTGCTGCACGTGTGTCCACTCAAGGGCACAAGTCAGCGGTTTTTGCCTAATTAGGTGGGGCGATCATCGCTTTCAAATAGGCGAGCCGCCCACGACAACGCCAGAATCACCCATCAGAACGCACCTTACTGTTTAATCAGAGTTCCGTACCTTTCACAATTTATAAATGAAGTCCGTCGTCGGACTTAGACTGATTCTCCGCCGCGCCGCGACACCGCGATCTACACTTTGCCATTTTGCCGCTCAGTTAGGCTTAGCTAACTTACATTTTGTTCACGCAACTGTGCCTTTGAAATATAACGATTTAAAGGTTTAATAAAATTCTTTCATTTGTGTAAGAGAAACTACCTACACAACAGTTTTGGCGACGAGGATGGGATATTGTGCGTCGTGGTATCCCCTGTTATTAAAAATTTAAAATCTGATCACGAAAAAGCGAACGACAAGTGCGCGAAAATTCGTGTGTCCAGTGCTAACTCCATGCACTGCCAGCCCACTGACTAACCTAGAGGCCCAATGAAGATCGTCTTCCGAGGGTCATAACCGGGGACCACGCCCCACAAGTCCAGACCGGAGGCTAGCAACCCCCACGTAGGTCACAAGGACAAGCGCCTAACCAGCCACCTCATCAGCAGATTGAGTAAGCCAGGAGCGACTGAGAACCTGCAGCTCAGCCGTCCTGACAACGTCGAGAGCCAGAGCCATATCGCTTCCGAGCCTAGGTCACGAAGGACGAACTAATTCAACAAATGGTGAGTCAAATCCAGTAAAAATTTCGTTCCCTCGTGTTGCTCTTGCCCTTCGGTTATTACACTGATTTCATCATTAATTAGAAACATTAAACGCTAAAATGAATGGAAACGGAGACCAAGGAGACCCTCCTTAATACGATAACGTAAATCGCGACTAACCCGGGCCTCACCAAGCTAATATGGACGGGGGTAACCGGACACACACCCCACAAAACAATGCCCGCAGGAGACATATCTCCGTATTGAGACTCGACGACAATGACCACGGGCCGCACAACGCGAATAATACATTACAGGCTCGTGATGCCATGAACGCGATCCCTATCCGCGACGGATCTCCGCTTTCACGAGGTCCTTAAGACACATTTCCGCGAATTTACGTCCCAACGAGGAACAAAATTTATTGATACTATTGAGGGGGGGCGCTTATCCGGAGTTGCCCTCGATCATTATTACCGAAACCTTCCCGAATATCACACAACCAAAGACCTTGTCGCGGACTTTAAATTTTTTTTCGGCGATAATATAAATATCGCCACCTTGTTACGAAACATCCGAATCGAACGTATGGTTCGCGGTGATTCCGTATCCCAATTTGCCGACAAAATTGAGTCCACTATAAGTCGCGCAAAAAGTCAGATCGATAACGATGCAGCGCACGGTACCGAAGAAATCGACACTCTCAGAGATTAAGTGGATTCTACCGCGCTTGAGCATTTTCTCGATTCCTTAATACCCGACCTCGAAGTCCGAACAAAAATCATGCGCCCCGCAACCCTTGCTTTCGCAATAACGATCGCGATCGACGTAGAAACTTAATTACGCAAAACCGATTTTGACTTTTTAAACATGACAAAACGAGTTAAAAATGTAAACTTAGATAAACAGTCAAACCACTGCGTTATACATGGGAATTGTGGGCACACTACCGACACTTGTCGCGAGTTGCAAAAATAAAGTTCAGAATGAAATTCACGTAACACAGTCACAAACCCCGAACCGAATAGAAATGACGGTAGAAACTCCGGGACCAATTATAACAGATACGAGGACCGATGGCCAAATAACGGGTACAGGGCTGAACGAAACTACAACAACCAAATTACCGTGCTAACACAAACACTGGAGGGTTTTCTCAAAATCGTTACTATGATCGGGACCAGCGCCCGAAAAATTATCATTTTTACCACGAAACAACTACTCACAAAATACACAAGGTTACAGACAAGGCGATCGAAATACTTACAATAACTACACACCAGCCAATCGCGGCAACCACAACCCGAACCAAGGCAGATACAATCACAATGCAAACCAAAATCAAAATAATTACCCGCGACCAAATTATGGAAATACTAATCGCCCCCAAGGTGAGCCCAGGCAACCCCAGTGTGGCCTAAAAGGCCACACTAGCCAAACTAGCATGTTGAACCCACAATACATGCAGGAAGTAAGAGCCTCAAATTACCAGAGGCAGATACACTCGGCGCATGGCTCAAATGTTATTAATTCTTACGAGTACTTTCCATAGAACGGGGAAACGGCCCGGACGGCCGGGCCTACAATCCAATCTGCTCGCCAAATGTAACTGCCAAAATTAAGTTGGGCCATGCGGGTGTAGCCAAAGCACCCGCCGTTAAAATCAATTGCTTGAAATTTACTGAAGGAAATGCCCTGTTTTTGGTTGACAGCGGAGCCGAGCTAAATGTCGTTAAACAAAGCCGGCTGAGTGAAACCCTTTTGGACGATGCAAGCGTTAAGTTTAATTTAGTCGGAATTACACCTAACCCCGTGACCACACGAGGCCAAGTTTTCCTAACGGCCGCAGATCGACTCGTTCCATTCCAAGTCGTGCGTGACGAGGAATTTTCAATTAAAGAAGATGCGATACTTTGCTCACGATTTTTTGAGGATGAAGGCGTCGATATTTCCTATAAGGACAAGGCACCCAAAAAAGGCGAATTTATAATACCTTCCAGCCAAAGCGAATTCACATATATACCTGCTCGCTGCAAAAAACTAGTTTATGTACGCGTAATGAATTTCTGCACGGTTTTCGTTGGCCTCTTGAAGCGCGTTGAAACCGCGAGTCATATTTACCTCGGCCAGAGCATAATCTCTGCCGAAAACGGAATCGGATATACATATGCATTCAACACGTCCTGCGAACCAGTCTCAATTACCACACCTGTCGTCGAGCTGCAACCTATCGACCTACCCAGCCTTGAAAAACCCAAGTCGATGTCCAAGGTCATGCATAATCGCGTCACACAACCCTGGAACGAGATGGCAAGGAAAATTTTGGACGATAAAGACCTGGATCATTTAGGCAATTACGAATTGGACGAAGTAGTGACACTCGTAAATTACAATACAAATATTTTCCATGTAGAGGGAGACATTCTCTCTGCCACTAATGCCGTGGAGCACACGATCGAATTAACCGATCCAATACCGGTGAAATCGAAAATGTACCGTTATCCGCCATGTCATAGACAAGAAATGGACCCCCAGGTGAACGAACTTCTCGAACAAGGTATAATTAGACCTTCAAAAAGCCCTTATTCTTTCCCCGTCTGGCTGGTCCCAAAGAAACCAGGCCCAGACGGTCTCCCAAGAATGGAATGGTGATTGACTATCGTAATCTAAATAGTAAAACAATAGGCAATTCCTATCCATTACCTAATATCCAAACTCTCATAGATTCCCTCTCAAAAGCGCAGGATCGGAATTCACAACCTTCCCTTCGCATCGCTTCGCCTTTGTGGTCCCTTTCCGCCGCCTTCGCGCTCTCCTCGCGTTCCCCACTTTGACTCGCCGCACTCGCGTCACGTTCCCCACTCAGACTCTCTCGTTCTCCTCGCTTGCCGATGTGCCGGCGCGAGCGGCGATGCGATTGGCCGCCGCTAGCAGACAACAAATCGCTTTGTGTGCTAGCGCCGCAAGTTGTTCCCAAACTTCTTTTCGCGTTTCAAAAACAAAGGAAAATCGCAACAACTATTATTATGTCTTCGGGTTGGATGACATTATAAAAAAATTAAGTATAAACACTTAATATTATCGTGAACAACTCATTTCTTAAAAAAAGTTTTGAACCTCTGACGTTTCATTTTCTTCAACCTAACCTCAAAATTGACATTCATTAAATTGTTTATTTTAGTGCCATCACGACGTGACGGATCGTTATCTCTAGAGGCCCAGACGATCATGATTGTGGCCATCGAGAAAAATCCATCTCACCTGTCGAAGACGTTCGCGTCTGTCAACGTGGAACGAGAGTATAACGCTTCATGGGCTGAGCTCAAAGTCAAGTTGAATAAAATCGGAGAAAGTCGTGATATAGCAAAGATGAAACAGGTAATTAAACAATTATTGAATTAATTATTATTTAATTATTTTATTGTTTGAAATTCATGTTGTTTTATTTCAGGCGCTGGACAAATAGGTGAAATACGTCTACCAGAAGGTCAACGTTATTGAGGGCTTACGTAAAAATGAGATATACTTGCCGAACTATCCAGAGTTCACTTTAACTGACTACGAAAAAAAATTGATATTGTATATCAGGTGAAAATTGTGATTCACCACATAGTTTTTTAATTTTACGATGTTTCTGTTTCGTTTTTTTCCTGTCAATAAAGAACCTTCATATGTCAATAACTGTACCAATAATAATTCAATAATTTTTTAATGAAGGTGATAAGTACAATTTCTAAAAAATACCATGGTTGAATTATTTTTTGAAATAATTATTAAATCATTTTGAATTGTTTAAATAACAGCGTAAAACAGTTAACGCTGTATTACAAACTGCTATCTTTGTCGCACATCAGTAACAGGTCAGGTTTTAAGAACGCGGGAAAAAGCAGCAAGTGTTCACGCTTTAGAAACACGTAAGTGCATATACTTGAGTGTAAACGAAAACAGTTCTAAAACGCGTTACATTATCTGAAATTTTCAACAGATTGTGCAAGCTACTGTCCAAAAGTAAGTGGTAACTTGTTCAAAAATTTTTTTTCTTCAATTGTATCAATAAGTAGTTGACTGTCATTCTTAATAAACATTCTTGAATATTTTGCTTCATAACCTAACCTCAAACACTAACTTCGATTACAATACAACCAAACAATAGTAACTGATACAGTAACAAGAAATAAAAATATTTTTTAATGTTTCATATGCTAATTCTTTTTCAGTGCAACAGTGGTCAGAACCGGCAGCACAAAGTATTCTGATTCGTGCGTTTAGACGAAACAAAACTTTAATACAAAAACAAATTGATGAGTTGGTTACTGCTGAAGAGAAAAAAATATACAAATTGGAGTGGATTCATCTGACAGGGCAACTCAACTCTACTTGCAGTACCGATTTCAGTCCGGAAGATTGGCAACAAGTAAATATAAAAAAAATATTAAATCATTATGTTTTAAAAAAACTATAGAATTGATACAAAATTTAGATTTTTTGTTTTAGAAATGTTATCAATGGGCACACCGAGCAAGAGCGATGTTGTACAAAAGTATGGAGAACGCAGGAATCGGAGCTCAATTATTGGAAAGACGCGATCTACAGCTGTTAAAAATTTTGTACATGTAAAATTAACATCAGCTCACTGTTTTGTTCTAACTAAAATTGACAGTTTAATATATTCATAATTTGATTTAGCAGTTTTCATGAAAGCGCGAGAAGAGAATTCATGAAAATAATTAAAAATGATAAAAGGTTACTGATTGTATGTTTTTGTATTAGAATTAATAAATAAATATATACGTATACTTCCTCTTTACATTTTATTCATTTTTTACAAAGAAAAATACTACATTCACGTAAAATAGTTATTAACTATATAGTCCGGGAGGTGGCGTCACAAAACGTGTATAAGCGGTACGAGGATAAAATTTTAAATTTAAGTTGTGTAAACGTACCTGACGTAGTAAGCGAAGCCCCCTCTTCTAGAGCCGCTACCTTTGCCCTGCAGACGTTCCTAAAGTAAGAAAATTTGATCGGGTGATGGAGTGGGGGGTGCAAGCTCAAAAATTAGCACAGTTGTTCTCCATCATGGTACGAATATAGAAATATACGACTTCCACTCATTTTCCGTAACCAATCTACGACTTCAATTAATCAAAGATTATTTATTTTAATGCATCGCTGATCGGGCGGCACAAGTGGAAGTCGATGTGCAAATGAATTGTTACATTACCAAAACAATTTTAAAATGTGACTTCCAAAAAACATCCGTTGATAACCCTTCCAAAATTCATTATAGAATTTTTTATTTTCAAGCTATTCTAAAGTGTTTCTATTCAATCTTGTCTATCGCAAATTGTTATCTCTGCGTTTTTTTAGGTGCACAATGTTGATTAAAAGGCAGAACTATAATATGTTTTGATGACTCAAGTCAGAGAGACTAAAAATTGACCCTTTGACCCATTTTAACCTGTTAAATATTATGCGCTCAGCTAAAATTTGTTTTGTACTGAAAAATGAAACTTAATATGTGAAAGGTAAAATTTACAAAAGTATAATTATTTCAATATAATTTGTTCCTTCAGGATTTTTTGACTTGGAATTCATGCTCTGAAAACGATTATAATGCAAAGTGTTATATCAGGGCATTGTATGGGCCAAAGAGTTCTGAAAGGAAAGGAAATTGTATAAGAAATGATTTTTCTGTATTGGTAGGTTTTTTTATTTACACATTCAAATAACTGAAAACTTGAAGATTAATCGTCGTCGTCTTCGGATTCCTCATATACTTCAGAATCGGATTCCTCAATTTCTTCGTCGTCATTGTCAAAGTCAAGGTCCTGGTTGTTTGCTCTACCAGGAGATGCTATAAAAAATAAAGAAATGTTACGAGATGATCTTTAAATTGCTGCTAACTCTATCGGAAACATTCAACATACCTTCTATTGTGCCTTTATCTGATAATGTTATATCAGTGACTGAACTTGGCAACTGATCTCCTGTAAACCATAAAAAGTCTATTGGATCCGATTCATTTTTGATCCATCCGCTTTTCAGTGGATCGAGATCCGCTGAGATTCGTCGATGAGCACCCGTCCACATTTTTGCTATATAAGATGCTCGCAAAATTTGTTGTTTTAACTCTGAATGGCAGGGCGGCAAGCACGATGCGTCGAAATTCTTCAAGTTACTTGTCGTCAGTTCTTGTACCTTTTTAAAGTCATACGCCTTGTAAAAACTAGCATCCCTCGCTTCGTTGATTTGTTTACTTTTTTTTGGCCGTACATCTTGCAAACAAACTCCTCAATAATTTTCAGAGTGGCTTCATCACAGGGTGAATCCTCTTTTGCCAGTTTGGCGAACGCTTTGTTGTATCGTGGTTGTTTCAATTTCTTAAACGGGTGAGTTTTCCCTTTATTGTAGAAAGTCGGGTTATCTTGGCATCCAGTTAATGCATGGAATGTTGGCATGGCACTGGATATCTCTGGTCCTAAGTTGTCGTATAAGTCGGTGACATCAATGAAGTTTTCGTTCTTACCCGTACCAGTGTGAAGGGTCACTTTGACATTTGGATTCAAGTGAATCATATTGGCCAACATAGCAGGCAAGAAATCACCATCAGTACATCGAATAGTAACTGCTCTATTGGTAGGAGTTTTCGTAGCGTGAAATACCATTTTGCAAACACTATCCTTGATTCCAATGAAAGACGATAAACCCTGATTGATACCGTTTGTAAGAGTTTCATTACAAACTTAATACTCGTAACAGTTGAAGTAGTCGACGAATGTGTCCTGCCCGCGCAGAAAAAAAAGTATGGGCCATACTATTAGCCATACTATTGATTGATATGGCTCGTGGCCAAATCCCATACGTTGCCATACCAATCGATTTGTCAAAGTATGGGCCATACTATGGCCCATACTATGATATTATGGGTCACAGTATGGGCAATAGTATGGGCCATACTTCGATATTTCGGGACATACTATTGCCCATAATATGGGCCATACTATTGCCCACATTATTGCCCATATTATTGCTCATATTATTGCCCATACTTTGGGCCATACTCTAAATATATCGATTGTTCCTTCCCGAAAATTAAAATTTTGAGAGGCTTGCACCGTCTCAAGACACTTTAGAGGCTTGCACCGTCTAAAGGTCCTACAATACTTTGAAAAAAACTCTTCGAATTGTGCACGTAAGTTTTAACAAGAAAATACAAACACAAAAACCGTCAATCAAAACCTCAAAATTGTGCATCGAATCTGGACACTTTTCAATAAACAAACTTCAACCGGATATAAAATTCATTTTTACAATTAAATTTACACAGATGTAAATCTTTATTTAAACATCGCACTTAATCCTTGATAACGAACATTTTTGAAGGAACTTTAATGCACGTCTCCATTTTCATTACATTTGGTTAAGACTGAAAATTTTTTGAAGTTATGAAACATTTGGTTATAACAAATGACAGTTGCTTATCGTTGCTAGGGAAAAAATTTTCAGTCTTAACCAAATGTAACGAAAATGGAGACGTGCATTAAAGTTCCTTCAAAAATGTTCGTTATCAAGGATTAAGTGCGATGTTTAAATAAAGATTTACATCTGTGTAAATTTAATTGTAAAAATGAATTTTATATCCGGTTGAAGTTTGTTTATTGAAAAGTGTCCAGATTCGATGCACAATTTTGAGGTTTTGATTGACGGTTTTTGTGTTTGTATTTTCTTGTTAAAACTTACGTGCACAATTCGAAGAGTTTTTTTCAAAGTATTGTAGGACCTTTAGACGGTGCAAGCCTCTAAAGTGTCTTGAGACGGCGCAAGCCTCTCAAAATTTTAATTTTCGGGAAGGAACAATCGATATATTTAGAGTATGGCCCAAAGTATGGGCAATAATATGAGCAATAATATGGGCAATAATGTGGGCAATAGTATGGCCCATATTATGGGCAATAGTATGTCCCGAAATATCAAAGTATGGCCCATACTATTGCCCATACTGTGACCCATAATATCATAGTATAGGCCATAGTATGGCCCATACTTTGACAAATCGATTGGTATGGCAACGTATGGGATTTGGCCACGAGCCATATCAATCAATAGTATGGCTAATAGTATGGCCCATACTTTTTTTTCTGCGCGGGTGGATCCTAAAAATGGCACGAAATGCTGTTGTTTGTAGTGCTCAATGAGGAACTCTATTAGAGATCGTTGAAATCTTTAATTTTTCAATTCTTCTGCAAAATGTGCTGGCCGCAGTTGATTAGGTCCGTTGATGACATATTCTGCATCTCTGGTAGAGTCTCTGGAAAAGTTCTAGCGTCTGACGCAGTAATCATTTGCAGGAACATTTTGGCAATGTTTCCCATCGATTTTGGCACACCTTTTATCGACTGCAGCATCAGCATACCATCATAAATTGCGACATCAGTGAATTCAGGACGACAAGACGAGGTAATGTGTTTCAAGGCTTTTACAATCGCCATATTATCGGTTCTCCTGATGGTCCCTTCTGGATGATACATTGACAATGGAATCGGTGTAAGCGGGTATGTCAACACTTTTTCCAAGTCAACTGTATGTTTAAGAGAGAGTGACAGTAATTTTCCAAACATATCTAGTTCCAGCTTCATCTGAAAAATATCGAAATGACTCAATCAAAGATATTTTAATTATTTTCAGTTTCAACAAAAATAAATTTTAGCTTTTTAGAAACACGCCTCATTATCAATCTTAGCTAAACAACTCTGTTTCCTACTGTTACGGACTTTTTCTTTTTTTGACCCTCAGTAAATGTGTGGAGTTTGTTACGGGAAATGCTGCGCTCAAACCTATGAGCATCTGTTAAACACTCTGCGATGAACTGATCTCTTAGTCTCACTCCATTTTTTTCAACGTTCAAAAGAAAGTCTGATATTTCAGCAGAAACTGCTTGCCCACTGGAGATTCTGTAGAGTTTTTTTTTGCTAACGAAGAGGAGAACGGGTTGACGTGTGTTTGCGAATGATCCAACAAGCTGTCGCGTTGCCCGGCATTCTTTTTTATGACGCATTCTTTTAAATCATTGGTCATCTTGGTTTTTCTTCATACCACACTCGTTCATGACATTAGAATTAACTTCTGTCCGCAGAGTGTGACTTACACACCATTTTTGGCGAGCCGACAAGGAGTTCGTCAAATATGAAATACCTACGACGAATATTTGAAAATTATTAGTAAACACTAAGACATGAAACTTAGATTATTTACTAGTTTTACAATATACCTGTCAACTTGTTAGCTGCGTCCGCATTGATCGTTTGCTCCAAGGTCAAATCAACTGGTTGTCTTGAGTATGATTTCGGTGTTCGTTTGATGCCGAATGTTCCTTTCTCCATTTGAATTCTGAGACTAGGATGAGTTTCGTCTACTTTCAGTAAATTGTTCGAATATTTCGTGAGGTATCGGGCATAGTTTTGCTGATTGAAGATGAAGAATAAGCTTACAATTTTGGATAGTGCAAACTTGAGCAGTTCGAAATCGTTTGTTCTAACACTTGCATTGAGCATCATGAAATATTTGACAAAGCGTACGATCATCATATAGTACTGCGGCGTTTTTCCATGTTTTCCATCTAATGTCTCAGTCTCGTACTTCTCATATTATTCATCACATCACGCAATTTACGATCATCTAAGGCAGGTTTTTCGGTGCGGTTTGAAAGAAAGTTTTTTAATTTACCACGCTCTTCGTCTCCTAAAGTAATCCTGTGTTTTTTCAGAAATGCCTCGAAATGTAGAATTTGAATGACTACTGCCAGAAGGGGGTTAAGCCTCTTACATCTGTTAAAATGTTTTTCAGCGATGAATCCGTTAACAGAACCACTTGCCAGTAATCCAGTGTCGACCAATGCTTCACATATTCCGCTATCATCGATGAATTTTCCGACAGCTTTGTAATAAGCCAACAAAACGTTAAAAACTCCGAGATGAATGAAAACGTCGTCGAACAACGGTTTTTCAGTAGCTTGGATTTGTAATGCTATTTTCGCGATTCCCAAATCGTAAAATCTTCTTCTACTTCTGCGGCAGCTTTTTGACTTTGTATCATCGTTTCACGTACAACGGCAGCACTCGTCGGGGATTGATTTATTGTTGTTGAATAAGACACCTTTTGTTGAGACGACTTGTCCTTGTAGATGAGGCTGTTGAATCCAACCCACATTGGTACATTTGGAACGGATAGGAAGTGAGCTGCCAACCAAGCGAAGTAGATTTTCTTGAAAACGTCTTCCGATTCACAACTTGCAACTTTCAGCAGATCCTCCAACGGTGACAACGTTTCAATCAACATCGGCTGCTTCAAATAATGTGGTATGAAAGCATTCAACATCGTAAGTCCTTCTTCTTTTCTAAGATCTATTTGTAGTTGTACAAATTCGTCTTTCAGCAGTTGGTATACTGACAGGATCCGCGACAACGTCTTGATAAATAATACCCACGGTGTCATGCAAAGTGTCGTGGCCACCTGCCGTATCGACGAATCTAGAAAAACGAGTTCATTATTGAGATATCCGTTGAATATTCATTCTTATCCAAATTAAATATTTTTTTTTCAATAACTTACCTATCGTAATTGTCAAATGCAAGACCAGTGCCAAGATTCGGTTGCCTGATGATATCGGATGGGCAAATATCGGAAAAATTTTGTAATGAGAATGTGTCTTCCGTCTCAAGTTCTTCTAATGTCGTGTAGCTGCAACAGTGTCCATATTCATTGGCCATGGTGATGAGTTTTTTGCTATTACTCAGACCTTTAATTGCAAGGCCGTATGTGATGTGTTTCGATGTTTTGATTTTGCCATTTGATGTGATGTAGAATATGTCGTTCGCCACCGACTTAATCTGCCTTTTTTTCCTCGACGATATTTCTCGACGTGAAAGTGGATCTGTCGCTATCGATTCTACAAGTGTCCACAGATATTCGGGAATGTCACATTCACCATTGAGCAAGTCCTGAACAGTGATAGTGTCTCCCAATTTCCTGACTTCGATTCGCTCAATACAACGTCTGATGAGGATTCCAACCCTTTTGATATCATCTACCTCCTCCAACTGTGCCAGGTCAACTTCATCGGTACAGTCAATTGGTTTGATGTACTTCTTCATACCGATATGTCCGGCGATGATGTCATCCTTAAACTTCAACAGAATATTGTCCTTCATATTGTGACGGGGTTTCATTTTTAAACACCGTAAAATGACATTTTGGACGAGAGTAATAGAGTAAAGTAAAGTCTAGAAGCTTGAGAACGCCAGAGTCAGTTCAGGGGGGAACGAGAATTTTGGGGAACTAAAGTTTTCTTTTCAGGAACCAAGCTCAACTTCACGTCCTTGTCGGTGAGTACGATTTGACCAGTGTGAGAGAGAGTCGAAAAACGAGAGCGACGTAGGCCGACTTAAATTGAGATTCAATTGCTATTGATGTTTATTTTTGTTTTGCTTATGTAATTAATTGTCCTCTCGACGGAGAATGAATGTGAGAATGGGCCCTTATGGCCAGCTTTTGCTTAACTTTAATTTTGGTTGATTATTGGAAATTGCATAGAGCCAGAATTGCTAATTTGATTTGTAATTTGTAGATTAGAAAAATCAGCGTGGATCCTTGGGAATTGAGCTCACGTCGAGATCAGCGAGAAACAGCGGATTTAAGGCAGCTTAACAGCCGTCGTCAGCCTACCGACCATCTCGTAGGCCAACAGCGATGTCGACCGGACGCTTTTCCCCAGTACGACTCTCTCGCCGCGCTCACCTCGCAGCAGCCTCCACGACCAACCTGAGTGGCTGCAGCGGCTACCATCTACCCGCACAAGAAATGAACCGGCCCAGCGAGGCGAGAAATCTGGCAGGACAAAGACGAGAAATTTGCAGAAACGTGTGCTGGGCGCCGAGGAAAGTCATTCCGAAGTGAGATAGACCCTGAACCGTGACGTGTGGACAGCCAGGTGACCTGATGTCCCGACCAAGACCTGCGAATGCAGTGAGGAGAAAAAGCGCGCCGAAACAGGCCCGAGTTCCCGCAGACCAGATGTTGAATTTCGCGTCAAATTATAGAGAAACTGTCACGCAACCTGATGGCCGAGATCCAAGGAAAATTGCGAGAGTACGAGAGAGCGAGGAAGAGCTGCGAGAGAGAAGGAAAAAGAGGAGAGGAAGGGAGACATAGGTTTCGTCAAATTTGAAATTGAAAATTGCGACCTCTTGGGTCGCAACCGTCTCTTGGGTAGCATCTCTTGGGTGTTGAGTGTGAACGAATGAGAGTGGACGAGAAGGAGCTTGGAAGAATCTGGACGACTGAGGAGTTGAGCTCAATCCCGGATCCACGTTGGCAAGTCTTGAAAATTTGTTGTAACTTGAAATTTTGATTTTGAATTGAACTAAGATCGCGAGTAGAAACGGGAATTTGGAATTCTGGCTGTCTCAAGCGACAATGTTCCTTGATTTTTGATTTTGATTTTGAATTTTGATATTTAGTCTTTGAAACTTGAAATTTGAACTTTGAAAATTTGAAACTTGAATTGTTGAAACTCTCGAAGCAAACTCACGCAATAATTGCTATAAAGTCCACCCAGAGCACTTGAAATTTGTATTTAAAAATTTATGAGAAACTTGATTAATTTGTACGAGAGATTGGATTTGAAATAAAATCACGTAATTAAAACCATGACTTTTGACCTTGAGAATTAGACACTTTAGTAGTAAATTGAACAATTGAATAAATTGGCTTGATAATTTAGCTTATCAAAATTCGCGAAGGGGCGAGAAATAAAATCCCGTCACAATATAACGATTGCTGAATGTCACGTCGATGTTCACACTGCGACGTCGGATTTCATCCGTCATCCAAGTTTTGTAAGCGAAGCTCAAAGTGTCCATCAAAAGTGCTTTTTTTTAATTACATTTTCGTCCACAATTCCGTAAACGTAGTCCATAGCCCTTGCATGCATTGTCCTATTTTTAGTGTAGTCAGTTGGTTCTTGAGCTGCTCTTTTTTGCCCACGAAGTTTGGCTTCCAATTGATTTTTACAAAGATTATGATACAATAAGGGACCTCTTATGGCCAATATTGTATCAACTCTTTGTAACAAATCAGTGTCATCTAACTCCGTCGCGACGTCTTTGATATGTTGAATTGTAGGCTCGCTCTTTGATACACTAAGTGTGACGATTTTTTTTTGAGCATTCGTGTTTTCTTTTCACAAAAATCACAAACTTCTTCTGTTGTAGAGATCAAACTTCCGGTAGGTATGCAAAAAGTAGATGCACCGCCATCTTCAACAGAGACTACAGTTTGTTCGGATGTAGCTGGCGAAGTACTCGGAGTACCACTCAAAAGTACGATTAGGATCAGCATTTTCGTCAGAATTCGTTGCAACTCTGCACGACTATGATACGAAATAATGTAATAAAATTATCGCTATAAAAAATGCCTTGAAAAATTATTTTCGTGAAAAATTATTTGGTGCTCCAACAGTGAATTGACTTTGACTTTATGACAAGGGGTTTTTTAGCACTGGCTATTGTAGGTTAGACAACCTTCTAGCATCAAGTACTCAACAAATCTGACATGAAAATGAAACATAAAAACATAGAGTAAAAGAAAAGTTAAAAAAAATCATTCATAACGAGTTAAACTGTAATTTCGATTTCGTTTGGAATCATAAACGAAAAAACACAAACGAAAATTTCATCTAACATTCGGTATTTAAGAATAAAAAAATCATAAATAAAGAACAATATTTCTAATTGAATATCGTACAAATGAAATGCAGACTAACATACAACACTATAATTATAAAATATCAACTTGTTAAAGAAAACAATTTAGACTACAATTAAAAACTGCGAAATGAAGGAAAATCGAGATTAAGAAGGTAAAATGAACGATCAAATTTGAATTATAGTAAAAACAATTTTAGATTTAAAGTTTTTTGTAGAAGTATTCGTAAAAAATTAAATGTAAGTGATCAATAAGGTTAATATGTGTAAAAGTGTTTAACGAGACAACGTCTAGTGAAACTTTAGTGTAAAATACACAATCGAAAACAGATGGGTCAGTTTCACATATCAGCAAATGTGCAAAAAAAAGGGTCTTACAAGCAAGAAAGAGGCTCGATCGGCCTCAGCGTTTATTGGTCGACTTTGTGTTATATGATATTAATGATATTGATATTCATCGTGATATTAATCGCAATGTAAGTCGCGATTTGAACCGCGAATTAATTTGCTAGTTAAACTGCGAGTTGAACCAAACAGTAAAACGCGAATCAAACCGCGATTTGATTTGCTAGTTAAACCGCGAGTTGAACCAAAAATTCAAAAGCGAACTCTACTGCGAGCTGAACCACGATACAAACTGCGAGCTTAACTGCGGGTTATCCGCGAATCAAACCGCGAGATGATTTGCAAGTTGAACCGCGAGTTAGGTTGTGAGTTAAACCGCGAGTTAACCCAGAAATTCAAACACGAGCTCTACTGCGGGCTGAACCGCGTTACAAACACGAGCTCTACTGCGGGCTGAACCGCGTCACAAACCGCGAACTAACTACGGGTTGACCCGCGAGTCAAACCGGGAGCTCAACTAGCTGGTTCCCGATTGCAACCGCGAGTTGATTCGCGAGTCAACCGCGAGTTAAACCAAAAAATCAATCGCGAACTGAACCGCGGTGTAAACAGCAATACGAACCGCGAGATTATTCGCGACTTATACAGCGTGTTATACCGAAAATTGAATGCTATTTTGAACGCGGACTGCACCGCGATTCAAACCGCGAGCTGTACTGCGGGCTTAACCGCGATCGAAACCGCGAGCTGAACTCCGACGAACCGCGATTCAAACCGCGCGTTGCCTCGCGGGTAATAATGCAAGCTAAAACGCGATTCAAACCGCGAGTTGATTCGCGAGTTAAACCGCGAGTTGAACCGCGGATTAAATTTTACTATTAGATAGTTTGACACTTCATCCATCTCTTTTGTTATATAACAGACAACCTATTATTCTTATTTACGAATTCGAAAATGTTTCAACATGAAATATAAAACTAAGCTTTGCCGACGTGTTTGCTACCTAACTTAAATAACGCAGCAGGTATACTATTTGAATAGGGACTCACTTTCTTCTGCAAAGGTAGCACTTTCTACTGTGAAAATACTACCAAAAAAATTTTAGAGCGACGCGTCACGAAAAATATTTTTCAAGTAAAATTTTTATATCAATTATTCAATAACAAAATTACGAGTTTTGTGTTGAAGTAGAAAGGATAGGCGTTTTGTCTGCTTTGTACCTCCGCGCCACTGATCCAAACAGCTTGTAGCACGTAGAGTGGTAGCCATCGTAGGAACTCCTTGTTTTGGGAAGCACCACGTCACTATGAACTAAATTAAGATTTTTCCGACATTTCAACAAAAATTTAGCGTTGTTGAAAGTATAATCGGTAAAAGGCTTAAATAGTCCCGTCCGATTACAACAAAAAACACACACTACTTTTGTCATTTTCGAAACGTTTTATTTTTTTACGTGCACGAACTGAAAACTTTTCCAAACTGCCACAACAGGTGATGAAATAAAGACAGGTAGTCATTGACACACGTTTCTCGGTCTATGAAACTGCAAGCCCCCTCTTTTTTACTAAGGGTACCGGCTAGGCGCGATATTTTAAACGTAAATTTTTTGACAAAATATATTTTTATGTTAATTTCAACTTATTTTCCAAACAAAATTTTTTTGACTTGATATTCTATTAACAATGTGAAAAAATATATAAAACAAACAATTTTCGATGAATATGATTGAATAGAAACAGTTCAGAATAGCTTAAAAATGAAAAATTTCAAAATGAATTTTAAAGGGTTATCAACGGATTTTTTTATTGGAAGTCACATTTTAGAATTGTTTTGGTAATGTAACAATACATTTGCACATCGACTTCCACTTGTGCCGCCCGATCAGCGATGTATTAAAATAAATAATGTTTGGTTAATTGAAGTCTTAGGTTGGTTACAGAAAATAAGTGGAAGTCGTATATTTTTATGTTCGTACCATGATGGAGAACAACTGTGCTAATTTTGGAGCTTGCACCCCCCACTCAATCACCCGATCAAATTTTCTTACTTTAGAAACGTTTGCAGGGCAAAGGTAGTGGCTCTAGAAGAGGGGGCTTATCTTACCATGAAAGGTACGTTTACACAACTTAAATTTGAAATTTTAGCCTTGTACTGCTCATACACGTTTTGTGACGCCGCCTCCCGGACTATGGGACATCGACCACCGGAACAACAGTCATCAGTTCCTGACCTAGGATTATCTCCAGATCAGCAGGAGATAAGCGTGCAAACCCTGGGCGCCTCGGACTGTGATTGCTCAATGAAGTTAACCCAAGTCTCCTCTCTGAACACCTTCGAGAGCGAAAAATCAAGAGAAAGCTACATCAGTCTCGTTATCGCCAGAATCCATGATGTTGTGTGTTGGAGGTCGAGCATGAATCCAGACCTATTTGACAAAATCACAATGAATTATAGAAATTTGCTTAATGAAAATCGCGCGAAAATTTGTTGTAACTTGCTTCAAAAAATTTGATGAAATTAAAATTGAATTAAATTTATCTGGAAATTATTTGCTCGAAATAAAATCCTAATACTGGAAATTCATATGATTTGTTTGTTTTGATAGCGCGTCACAAGTTCATCGCTCTCGGATTTGTTGAAAAGTTGTTGCTAAAGTAATTTGTTTACTACGATAAATCGTGGCAAACAATCTTTTTGTTCGTAACAAATAAACTAGAAAATAAATCGCGGTCATATTTGTGATCAATTTTTTGTTCATTTTTTTGTGCCTCTACTGAGCGTCGGCAGACACTGGCGGAGCACCGGCAAACATTAAATCAGAGGAACTAGGTGAGAGAATTCCATTTCATAATAATTTTCTGGTGACGTTTTGGCCAAAAATTGGCTTTCTCGGTCGAAGTCGCGTGTAAAAAAAATAATCGATTTCAAACCCCAACGGTCACAATTCAATTAGCGTTCTTATCAGCGTCTCGAAATTAAAATAAGCTAAATGTCGTGCTCTTGCAATGACATATTTAGACAAACCAAGCTTGATTTCAGACCGATATTTTCAAACCGAATTCTGCCAATAATTTGCATGCGTGCATTTTGCAATTGTGACAGAAATTGTTTATTTTGCAATCGCGTCAAAATCGCGACTGATTTTATTTCAGAGACAAATTTTCATGGCTATTTTTTGCAAGTAATTGGCATTGTTTGTGGAATGCCGATCATTTATTCAATATAGCTCAATTATGACCAAAATCAGAAATAAAACTTGACCTAATTTTGACCTAACAACAATCTTGCTTCAGTTGTACAGAAGGGTAAAGACAAACTTCAAAAAAATCGCAATCACGAAGTCATATATAAGATTAGTTGCAACGACTGTGACAAATCTTATATTGGACAAACATATAGGGCACTTGAAACAAGGGTAAAAGAACATAAAAATAACATCGAATTATCGGAAGACAAACACAATGTCATTTCAAAACATATAACTAGCACGGGACATACCATGAAATGGGAAAACTGTCAAATTCTAGACCGCGAGGCTCATTGGCACAGGAGAAATATATCTGAGATGTTACATATCAAGTCAACAAAAAACACCTTGAACACACAAGTTGACACTGAAAACTTAAACAAGATTTATGATAAAATTCTTTGCAGTAATTAACACACATCTCAGAATTTCTCCTTTGCTCCTGAAAAACCTCACACCCTTATACACATTTTCTTATCTACACAAATACACTCTTTTGAAATCAGTTTGATTCCAACGTTAGAACAGTTTGCAACACAACGACAATTTTTAGAACACTTGACAAAAACTTCACGTTGGATATCCATGTATTAGACTTATTTATTAAAAACATGGACAAACAATCTTTCTTTTTCTAATCAGGTTAGAATTTTTATTTTATTTTATTTTTATTTATTTCTCGCAAACACCAAATTAGTCATGTAAATCTGGTTTTTAACATTTTTGTTTTTTATTATTTGTAGAATTCTGATGAGGACTCACACCAAGAGTCGAAACGTAAAATAAAAACGTGATTTAATAACAAGTTTTGTTATTCCTGTCTGTTAAATTGGTCGTTAATCGAACATAATTTGAAGATACACAGACGTAAACAAAAGCAAATTGACCTAATTTTTATTTCAAACAGCTGATCGTATTCAGGCGATTAAAATAGTATTCCTTATCTATTTCTTTTTCCTATTTATATTCGACAGCGTCTGTCCATTTCGAATAAACGCTCATTCTAATCCAATTTAATTTGAATTAAAATTTTCACTCTAATTTTACATATGTTTGTAATTGAACTAGTTTGCAATTCCACATTGTTTTTAAATATTGACTTGCATTTTGACTTTTGATTAGTTTATTTGACAATAATTCATTCGTTTGTTCGTCACTTATATATCGAAAATTTGACGTTGATATTATTGTTTGTATCGTCCTTTATTTATTTAATAATCGCGTTGGTCTGAATCACTCACAGCGCCAACATTGTGTTCCTGTTCCATAGCGCTGCTACCGGTTTTTGCAAAGCTGCTGCTGTTGCTATCGAGCTGTACCGAAAGTTTATTAAAAAGACTCGTTCTCCAAGTCAAGAGATGACTTCCCCGGATTGGCCGATCTTTGCCTACTTGATGAGAGTAAAACGTGTGCCTACGACGAGTTTAAAAGTGTTTCCGAGTGGCCTGTCTCGTTGCCAGCCATCCTTGTTTCAAAACCTACAACGAGCTTATAACCTATGGTCATAGGTGTGCGAATGATTGCATAGGGGCCATAACGAAGAAGTCAGTACTGTCCAAGATGGAGTCTTCGAAGCCAAGGGTAAACGATTGGGACATCAGCAAGAACAGTTTGATGGCAGATCTACCACCGAAACCGACAACTACCACACAATAAGCATTTGAAGTTGGTGCCACAGCATGGGCTTGACTTCGTTGGTGCGAGAGCGAAAAGAGGAAGAAGGGGTGCGCGCGCTGAATTTGATATGAGCTACCGGTATCGCAATTTCGCAACGAGGAGAATTGACTCTCTCTCTGAATTCGACCAGCTACCTGTGCGGACGTATTCGACTTTGCTCGAGGGACCTCCCGGAACCTGCGTTGGCCGATCCAAGATCCAGGGCCTAGTTTTTAGTTTACTGCATTTAGATTCTGTGAGTTTGTTCCTTTTTGTTTTTGAGTATGAAAGTTTTTTTTAGTAACGTAAATTCAGTAAAGTTCATTAATTTTTCGTTTGAGATGCTACTTGCTGGGTCGTTGACTCGTGTTCGAGTCCTAGCAAAGTTCAGTTTCAGTTTATCGCATTGACATGAAGATTTATGTAACATTTTTAATTATTTGATGAGAATATAGATTGTGTAAAGATTTTAAGTTTTGACTATCCAAGTTTTCACAAACCTCTCAGATAATTTAGCGCTTTGCAATGGTTGACCGGTTTCCTTGTCCGTATCGAATCATGGTACTTCTGTATGAGACATTTTTGTAATGTTGAGTAATTTAGTTTTCGCAAGGTCAATAAATCGTAAATCCGCTTAAGTGAAGTGTTTTGATTTTGTTCCTTGATGCTACTCTAAGATCCTTGCCTGGCTTTTGATTGTTAGACTCCGTTCAGGACCACGAGTGGAGTTAGTCTGCTACAACCGGTAATTGTTCCGAGTATCCTATCGCCAAATAACATCTTGCTGTCGGTTAAGGAAGGAATAGAGAGTACGTAAGCGCAGTGCAAGAGGCATGGTGAATCTTGCTGCGTGGGTTTAAGTTTAGTTGAGTCATTTGTGTTGAGTTTTAAGTTTGGTGGAAAGACCACCTGGCGATTCTAGACGTTTGGTTGAGTACAATCTTTCTGTTTTCCTTAGGCCCGGGTAGCCGTCGATATCGGGAGCGACAGTTATAACGGTTGGCGAGTGGTTTCGTGACCCGCGCAAAATTGTCACGTCACAATACATTTCTAAGGTTATTTTTTAAGTATTTAGTAAATAATTTTTCAAGGAATACTTGTCTCCTGAACAATGATTTCATATCATTTCTTACTAAATTTTTCAATTAATTGTGTATTTCGGTAGGATAAGGAGGATCTTGTCTCGTTATCCATATACCTATTTGAGGTAACGTCAAGTTTATCCTAAAACGCTTGACGATTAAAACGCCAATGCAGTTTGACGTTTCATCCAACAATGTTGAGGAATTATAGGTTAGGCTGTTGAGCTTCAATGCCTTGAAGTTTATAGCTAAATTCTTTAACCCCTTTTATCGAATTATAGTTCAAATTTTAACGAAAAAAACGTTAAATTTTGTTGAATTCCATAATGAATTTTTGAAGAATAAAACGTCAAAATTTTGAGGCTTAAAAGGTCAAGATTTCCGTAAGTTTATTCTTTAATTGTTTAGACATAGGCGGCGCTGCAAGCAGTTGAAGCGAATAAGGCTTTCTAAGAAAAAGCTAACTTCAAAATCGTGATAGTTTTGACAAATCAAGAATAACAAAAAAAGTCTTTACTCTAAGACCTTTTCGCATTAAATCGGACCTTACATCGAATCACAGACGGCGCTCGGATCGATTCAATTTTTTTTTAATTTTTGGCTAACGATAACAGTTTTCCCTAATTTTAAATTTTAAATCTGCTGGTATTTTAATATTTTACTGAGATTACTTCCGTACATATTAATTACAGTACTCAATTTCAGACTAAATATATTTGAAATCTTTCTAAACTTGTAGGCTAAATATTTATGTTTTTGCAAAATTAAGCAAATCTCAAAATAGCAGTAGTTAGGATCAGAGAAAACCGTTTTTGTTATTGGTGAATAGAATAAACTTTAAATCTTGGTGCCATCTGCGATGCGATGTAAGGTCCGATTAAATGTAAAAAAAAGCTTTTAGAGAACAGACTTTTTTTGTTATTCAAGTTTTTTTGATAAAAAATCAGTTGAAGCTTACATGATTTCAAAATTAGCTCTTTTTTGCACAGTTTCAACCGCTTCAACCGACCGCAATGCCTCCTTAGTTCAGCAATTTTTTATATATGCTCTTACATTTGAAAATAACATACTCAAAGCTCGGAAATGAGCTTAAAATGAAATTATTTCGATAAAAATTCTCAAAATTTTGACGATTTCAGAATTGAATCTTGTTAGCAATGTTTTTTTTTATTCAACCACTTGCAGCGCCACCTATGCTAAGCAATTTGTGAATACGGTAGTAATTTTTAAAGTACAGACCTACAGCTTGAAAACAAGCTTAACTTGAACTTTTTTCGATTAAAATTGTTAAAGTTATGACTATTTAAAAAATAGCGCTTTTTAGCAAAGTCTTATTTGCTTCAACGGGTCATAGCCATTTTCCTACTAGCCAGTTTCCTACAACCTAACTTCACGCTGTCAGTTTCGGAACCCTTTTTTTCAGGAGTTCGATGCACTAACGAACAATTTTGAGATCATTTTTTTTTAATCAGGTGGGACATCCAAACAAGGTTTGAAAATTTCAAATTGACAGCAAAGATATCAGAATAAATATAACGCATTGCCAGAGATGAAAGAATCTCAAGTCTATTTGCGATGTTCTGGAAATTTTGAGCTGTATATTTGATTTCAAGTTCACTTTTAATTTTTTAATGAATCTCGTTCATGCAAAATTGTACTTGACCGAATAATTTCGAAAAACTGATATGAAAACATAACAAAGGATGAAAAACTAGTTAAATTTTTTAACAGAAATTTATAATCGACAAAAGCTAAAACTATGCCACATAATATAGAGAAAAAGTTATAACTGGCAAATTTCGTAAACAATTGAGAAAAAGTCGAAAGCAAAAAATTATAACAAAAGCCACAAAACGAGTCAGTTTTGGAGAAAAATTTAGAACTGCCCGAAAATTTCCCAACAAAATGTACGAGTTCATTTATTATCATTGAAATGTATTTTTTTCAATTCTAGTGCTGCGTTTTATTCATTTTGACATCTTTTCAGAAATTTCGAACGTTTAGATTCCCCACCTGATTTGAAAAAAATGGTTCCAAAATTGTTCTTCAGTGCATCCAACTCCTGAAAAAAAAGCGTTCCGAAACTGACAGCGTGAAGTTAGGTTGTAGGGAACTGGCTTGTAGGAAAATCGCTATGACCCGTTTCAACTGCTCGCAGCGCCATCTATGTGAGCTGTTTTTAAAATATGATAATATAATTAAAAATTACAAACTCAGAGCTTCAGAATAAACTGGATTTGAGGTTCTTTGTTTAAAAAATAAGAAAGTTATTACAATTTGAAATTATGCTCCCCCTATAGCAATAGCTTAGTAAATGCATATGTCGATGCTTTAACCAAAAAAAGGGTGTCACCAGGGATTTTTCTCTTGTACGACAAATTTATTAATCTATACTTTTGGGTTCTTCTAAATGGACGTTTCTTGTAGAATCACCCATATGTTAAACGAAATATTGTTAAAATTTCAATCCTGGGACCGGTAACTAAACCGAAAGATAGGGAGGAGCAAAATCCAGATGAAAATCATGCAGTTGCGCCGAATTACAAATGATGCAATGACGCTGAAATAAGAAATAACCAGTTGACTTGACGTAAGGTTTCCACTCTTCCAGAGTTTATTTTACACGTTGCACGTGTCACGTGGTACCTACTCGGTTAACAAACCGACGTCTTTGGTATTTTTGTTATTTTTTTTGAAAAAACGACCAAGTCTTACACACAACGACTGGTTAACAAACTGAGGTCTGTGATGTTTTTGTTACTATTTTTTCAAAAAAACGACCGAGTTTTATACACAACGACTGCTCAACAACCTGAGGGCTTTGATTTTTTGTCGTTTTTTTGAAAAAAACTATTGAGTCTAACACAAAATGACTGGTTAACAAACTGAGGTCTTTGATTTTTGTAACAAACCGTTTCGAAGTGAACTTGGAAATATATAAGACAAAAGTCTGAATTATTTCCGAAACTTTTGAATTCGGCGCAACTGTAGAAAGATTAAGCGTTAAAAATTTGTAGCGCAATTGCAGATCACCCGCAAAAACGATCAGGGCATATACGAGTTCACCCAATATTGAACATAGTTTGCGTGAAAAAGTAAAACTATAAAAAGACAAATTTTTCATTAAATAAACACGTGCAAAAACAAATAGGAAGCTTAAGAAAAAAATTAAGTGTATTTTTATTAACGAATTTTGAAACGAAAACAAAAATATAGAAAATAAAAAAAATAATCGTGATTCAAAACAAGCCGGAATAGCCTGCAAGAAAAAAATGCATAGAACATGACAATTTTACATTGCATTATACCATATAACATGGCCACGTTGCATAAATTTTTTCATTAATAGTTTTTTTCGTTTTCATTTTGAATTTTAATTAATAAAAATACATTCTATTTTTTTGCTTTACATTTGTGTTTGCGCACGATTATTTTACATTTAACAATTTAACATTTTACAATTCTATTTTTGTCACGCACATTGAAAAAAAAACCTGACCCGTAACTGGACCGAAATTCGTTTTGGTTTTTAGTTGAAAAACTAAAAACTTTTTTCAATGCGTAGCTTAATGTAAGAAAAAAAAATACTTTAACCTAAAGTCGTTGACGACACAAGCGCCTTGTGCTTAACCTCAAATAGTAAGAGCCAACAGAAACCGCGTGTTGATGTTTCTATTTCACTCTAAACTAAGGAGGCATGATGTTTCGCACGTTTTCATTGCTTCACGCACAAATGCAGAGAACTGTCATTTTTACTGCGATTCTAGGCGTTTCAAAGACTTTAGGTTGGATTTATAAAGTTTTCGAATTAAATTTATCGAAAGCGCGCCATAACCAGTTGCAATATTCGTAATGTAGATGATGAATTTAGTACGAAGTCAACTTTGGTTTTTAATTTTGTGCAAAAACTATTTCGCAACTTGGAACGCCTATTTCTCAAAAAATTGTTTTTTGGACATTACTAATTATGGCGGGTCGCCACAGAAATATGAATTAAATCTAACGACTCATGTCTAAAAGGTAAATATTTAGGAATACACGCAATTTTTGGATAAAAAATGACGCTCCTGAAAATGATACTTAACTGGTTCTTCCTAATCACCACATATATAATAAAAATCCGAACCATTTTTGACGTGACAACGTCTTATAAATTGGTTTGACCGGAGGCATTCACGAATCTCCCTTACGCCACGCTAGGCTACGCCTCTCCCACATGGACAAAAATATATGAAAAATATATGCGAAAATCTGGAATTATATATTCTTAAAATACGTCTTTGCATATAAATTTTAATATATAAAAAATATATGAAATATGTATATAAAAAATATATGAAAATATATATTCGAGCATATAAAATTTTTATGTGATTCTTATATTATTTTATACAAATAAAATATATATTATTTATATATCTGATATAAAACTAATATGAGTAAAATATAAACGAAATATAAAAACAATGTACTTCTTATAGCTGATTTTCATGTATAAAAAATATATGTAAGTATATATTTTTGGATATCAAATGTATATATACTGGATATATAGTTGGTATACGTGAAAATTCTTAAAATTTCATATTGTTCTTAAGGTATAGAAATGAACTTTAACCCAACTGTATTTTATATATGAGCAAATCCAAAATTAACATCCACTTAGCGGTTCAAAAAAATATAATTTTTTGGACATTAGGCACACTCTTAGAATTTTTTTCTCAGGTTCTAGGTGTCAAAACAAGATGGGAAAATGGTGCGGCCCACCTTGAAACAGGTGGCGACATACTTTTTTAATTAAAAAAACAAGAAAATGAAAAATAAAAAAAGTTCGAGTCTGTGAAACCCCCATTTTTATTGCAGATTCGGATTCTTTATAAAGAAATAAAAATATTTTATTCTCATAATTTTTTTGTTTTGCACGATAGATGGCGCTGTAATTGCAAGAGAACGATTTTTATTAATTATTTATTTCCTACGATTACAGCGACAATTATCCTAAAAAACAGATAAATGATAAGAATAAAATCGTTTTATTTTTTCATAAGGAATCCGAATCTGTAATAAAAAATAGGGGTTTTGGAAACTCTCATTTTTTTAATTTTCTATGGAACCACCCTTAATCCAGACAGGGGGTGAGGGGTGAAGTTCGAGTTTGTTATGGTTGTATAAAGTTTAAAGAAGTATTAGACAAATATTTTTTGCAAGTTGTGTGTCTTTTTGTACCAACTGTTTGTATTTTATTGAAAGAAAAAGAGCGATTAACTTAATTCACTCAAATTTCTTAGTCATAGTACTGAAATTGAGACAGAAATATTTTGTTTCTTCGTATACGGTATTTGAATAACTTTGGTAGAATGTACAACACCCCATAATCGATAAAAAACGTAAAATTTGAAAGAAACCAAATTTGGAGTTACCTTTTAAATGCTTTTTTGTTGCTTCTTTGGGAACAATCACGATAACTTAATTAAATTTTAAAAGTATGTCGCCACTCGGTTCAAGGTGGGCCGCACCATTTTTCCATCTTGTTTTGACACCTAGATCGTGAGAAAAAAATCCCAAAAGTGTGCCTAATGTCCAAAAATTTTTATTTTTTTGAACCGCTAAGTGGATGTTAATTTCGGATTTGCTCATATAACTGAAACGTATTTTTATTCGAACAGAACACTTTTTGAAAACATACTCTCAAAAAAACGTCTCACTTTTTTTCAACATAACTTCTACACGGGAAAATCACAGCACTTTTAATAAAAAATCACATTCACAGTGTCTGAGGCCATGTCTGGAAAGAAAAAATAGTAAATTAGTTGTTTGTTACATTCAATTTTATAACGATTATTTTTTTTTGTATACATGTATTTTTTGAAAATACAGTTACTCAAAGAACGAAAATCGATTTTTTGGAGAAATTTTTAACAATAAATAGCCGCCATTTTGAGAAAAATGAACCAATCAAAAAACGGCTACGCTACATCGTAGACAATCTATTTAAGATCAACTTCCTTGAATTTAAATCCATTTTCGTTGTTTCATGTCCCCGGAAAGTGAGCGGCCAGCCTGCGCGAGGAGCTTAACCCATTTGTTGAATAAATATACTTTGTTATAATTGTTTTTACTTCGTTCATGTGTTAAATTGAAGTTTAATGATTGTATTTATGAATAAAAAAAGTTTCATTTGTTTTGGAAAAGTATTGTTCATAATATTGAACTTTCAATTTGACGTAAAATCTTTGTTATTCAAAGTGTCGTACTCCCTTAACACTAAAAGGACGGAGTGAAAAAATGTGTCAACTTTTGAAATTCAATTCATCAAATCAATATTATTATTATTATTATTATTATTATTATTATTATTATTATTATTATTATTATCATTACTCTTATTATTATTATATTAATTATTATTATTTGAATTATAATTATCCTATAAATACTCTTGAAGACTGAATTCAAAGTTTTACATTTATAAGATGTTTGAAGCATTCATTACTCAATTATCAATGTTAAACATTATCGTTTTTATTCAAAACATTAACTTAAAAAAAAATTAAACGTTTTTCATTGCGAATCCTCCAGACGGTTCTTATCTACGATGCAGGACTTTCTTGACTTCATGGGTAATATTTTCTATAAAATTAATTATTGAAAAACTTTCAATTACTTTACAATATCATTTTAGAGTTATAGATAATCAAACTAAAGTTTGATCGATCAAAAAAGGTCAATTTTTCAATGATAACCAGGCGTGAACAAAATTGTCCATTTCGCCCTCTAAGGTGTCAGAATTTTTCGTTCTTCTAGTGTTAAGAATGTATAAACAAAAGCGTAGGTGAATACAAAATTAAGTGAACTTGTTATTGAATATGAAAATGTTGAGACAAAATACGATAAACGTTTGAAATAAAACTGGAATGCAAAATTGAAAAATATATTGAAACTAAAAAAATCTGTTATTTGTATAATTAAAATAGTTATTTTCATTCAATCTTTTGTTCTAAAAAATGTATCACATATAAGACGTCACGTGTAAACTCACGACCGTGAACGAAATTTACAGGCAACTAATTTTTTTATTATAAAAAATACTGAAGGTAAAGTATTATCGTAAACTTTTCATAAATATATTTAGTTTTTCCTTTATGTTACAACAGAACATGTAAGTCAGCCACGGCAGCGAGTTGTCGTCAGTCAAATCAACGATATTCGCCTGTTGATCTGACAATATCAGGCCGGAAGAATAATACCGGCTTTATCATAATAAGTCATTTTTGCAACAAGGGCCAAATGGGAGTTCTAACGCACGGGATGTTGAGAATTCGTACTAATTGAGCATTTGGTTCTACCTTCCGTGACGCGCATCGTAAAAATAAACATTTTTGCATGATATTTCGAGAACTGAATATATAAATATAATATATATTAAATGCAGATAAATTATTATGAATAATATATTGTATAAACTAACTAATCTGATAACAACAGATTTGAACTCGAATAAAGTTCTTTTCAGGTATACACTAAAAAATTTTTAGAAAAACTTACTTATTATATCAATAACAATCATAATTATTAACAAAAATATTGTTAAGAATATTAATATTAATAATAATAAATTAATTATTAATTAATTAATTATTAATTAATTAATTATTAATTAATAATAATAATTAATTTATATTAATCGCTGTACTGCTATTGAGAAAACGTTCTTATTTTTGCTCATTTAAGTTGTCATCAGCCGCCGTCTTCGTTTATTCTTACAGTGCGTATTATTACACGTAAGGATTAAAATATTTTTTTTTTATTTTTATAATCAAATAAAATTACTCCAATATTTTATCATTGTTTATCTTTTCAGCGATTATCATATTTTATGTCTGTTTTTCACGCTATGTTTGGATTTACAAAATTTTGATTTTACACTGCTTGTCATGATTTGTTGTTTTTGATTGTTTTTAATTTTATAGCGCTACTTTTTGACCTGATCATCTTTTCGTTGTTTGTTTTTACCGTGATCGTCATAGCTGCTGTCCGTTTTTCACGCTATGTTTGAAATTAACAATGTTTAAATTTAAACTGCTCGTTCGAATTTGTCGTTTTTGATAATGTTTATTTTTACAGTGCTTGTTTGGGATTCTCCCCTAAAAACTCAAAGTCAGTTCCTTGTAGGTCCTTGGCGACATGTCGCTCAACAATAAAGTTTACTTTTTTGTTATTTGTTATTCAAACAAATACTGTTAAAATATGAATTTTCGAAGAGGGCTAAATTCAATCGTTGTAAATGAAAGTTTAACAATCACATTATCGTGATTTATCGTGAATATCGTGAATATAATTTATCGCGTATAACAATACAGTATATGTCACGATGTAAAGAAGAAGTGACTTTCTAATTATTAACCGATATTTAATTGTTAAAATTCACTGTTTTGAATCTTTACTACAAAAAATGTGTAAATTATTTTAAACGTGCAACAAATATAATAATGCGGTAAAATCAGAGTTTTACGAAATGCTTCATTTCAGTCAACAGTTTTAAAAGTAATTTCATTTTGTAAAGTTTTATTCCATCTTATTATTTGCAATTATTATTAATATTTTTGGTTAATTAAAGAAAATTCAAATTCATTAAATTTAAATTGTTAACATTCAATGTATCTAGAATGAAATGTCATCTATTTTGTGAAAATTATTGATGCAAAAATAATAGAAAAGAAATGATACAAACGAAACAAATTCTGGTCTTTCAATGAAAAAGTTCTCTAGGTACATGTATGATTGTAAAAGTAAAGTAATTAATTCTTTTCAGTATGACATCACCGTACTGTAAAGACAAATTAAAAGAAATTGAATAATTCTAAAAAGTATAAGCTTCATTTTCTTAAATCGAAAAATAACGTTATCAAGCGAAATAAGTAACTTAATAGCTTATTTTTATTTGTATTGCATTATATGTAATTGGTTTTCACGACATATCGCCAAGTACCTACAATGAGCTATTCTGACTCTGAATTTTGAGCTCATATTGTACGACTTCTTTATATAGTTAACAGTAAATATTTCCAAAAATTCAAATTCCAAATATAGCAATTTGGTAATTGACCACGTTAATTTTATATATCACGACGTTTAATTAAGGAAAATTCAATCATAATTTGTTATCAATGTTTTCGATTCGATTGCAATATTTTACAATAGGGACGTCTATGGCGTAGTTGGCCACACTTTTTAGTTTGACTGAAATTTATTTTTTAATATTCATTTCACTGTAATTCTGCAAAAAAGACAATAGTTTATGAAGTTTATTATTAACATTCGTCAATTTCTGACTACCTAATTGTTTATTCCATCATCGTTGCCCCTTTATTTAATATTACAATATTTTCCCTCTTTATTTCAAATTTTTGGGAAAAATAAATGATGCATGCATCATTCATTTCATTCATTTCATCCCGCGTGGAAAAAATTCTTTGGCTCAGTCATTGGGCCAAAGACTAAGCCAACGATGGGACTCGGCAAGAACCCATAGAGCCAAAGAGAATGCCAAAGACAAGAAAAAAATTCATTGGGCACTGCGAATTTATAAAGAAAAATCGGCCAGACGCTTGGGACGCTTAAAAATCTTGAATATTCTGAAAAAAAAGTTACTTGCCTTTTCGGGGCAGTGGCAAACAGGTAAGCATCTGTAACACAATTTTTGGCAACGGTGGCAAACTCATTGGCACCTGTGGCCCAATCTTTGGCTACAGTGGCACAAAGATTGGCATCTGTGGCACAACTTTTGGCAACCATTGGCAAACTCATTGGCACCTGTGGCCCAATCTTTGGCTACAGTGGCACAAAGATTGGCATCTGTGGCAAACTCATTGGCACTTGTGGCCCAATTTTTGGCTACAGTGGCAAACTCATTGGCACTATTTTTTGCAAAAGTGCCACACATTTTAGTACCAGTGGCTCACAGATTGGCATCTATGGCACAATTTCTGGCAACCTGTGGCAAATTCATTGGCCCTTGTGGCCCAATGTTTGGCTACAGTGGCAAACTCATTGGCACCTGTGGCCCAATTTTTGGCTACAGTGGCAAACTCATTGGCACCTGTGGCCCAATTTTTGGCCACAGTGGCACACAGATTGGCATCTGTGGCGCAACTTTTGGCAACCATTGGCAAACTTATTGGCAACAGTGGCAAACTCATTGCCACTTGTGGCACAATTTTCGGCTACAGTGGCAAACTCATTGGCACCGGTGACAACATTTTTAACATTGCAAAACTTTTTATTTATTATTTATCATAGGAAAACCATTAAAACCATAAAACATAACAAAAGAATTCATTTTCCGAGCAAAGCCTATGTGAAAAAGATTGCAAAAGAAAAATGTTCAACTTCTGAAACTTAGAACTTAATTATCTGAAAAAACGAGAAACATGTGCGATGATTCATTTGATCTTTTTTCATCGACCAAATTTTTGGCCGATAAATTTTATTCCCATTGCTACTGCAATATCAGCTCGACATTTATTTAGAAACTTACTACCTTGAATTGTTTTTTAACACATTCTCAAGCTGTTCTGAATTCCTTGGTAACATTTTTTATCTTTTGCAAAAAAATTAAGTTATAAACACGAGTAAAAGAAGACAAATAACAAAATGAATGATTTTTTAAAGGAAAAAATTATGATATCACTTAACGATCGATTTCAACAATTCTTTAAGGAGTGTTCACAACCAAATTCGAGGATGTGTAAGACAACATGGAAAACGGTACAGTTAGTAAGTAGAAATTTAAAATTAACAAAAATAAATACGTACAGACACTATTCAAGCCATTATTCCCGTGGTCACTAGGAAGAACCAGTTAAGTGACATTATCAAGAGCGTCAATTTTTTTGCAAAGATCGCGTGTGCTTCTGAAAGTTTGGCTTTTAAACATGAGTTGTTGGATTCAATTTATATTTTGCACTATAATTGACCGAAATTTGTGTCACTTATCATATTTCTTCGATATAAAAATGTTGTATTCAAAACTTTAAAAAGACAAGTCCCAAAAATACTTACCTGGTTCTTAATAATCACCACAGATTCATATTGCGATACCTTTCTTACTCTTTAATTACAGTAGATCCACCGTATTTAATATTCCTTTTTATCTGTAAGTATGAATAAAAACTTTGTTATTTGATTTGAATTTCTTATTAATTTTGACATTTTGTTATTTTTGTTATTTTGTTATTTTTATTAATTATTTATTTCCTACGCCGACAGCGACATCTATTCTAAAAAACAGAAAAATGATAAGAATAAAATCGTTTTATTTTTTCATAAGGAATCCGAATTCGTAATAAAAAATAGGGATTCAAAAAACTCTCATTTTTTTAATTTTCTATAGAACCACCCTTTAATCCAGACAGGGAGTGAGGGGTGAAGGTCGAGTTTGATATGGTTGTATAAAGTTTGAAGAAGTATTAGACAAACATTTTTTGCATGTTGCGTGTCTTTTTGTACCAACTGTTCGTATTATATTGGAAGAAAAAGAGCGATTAACTTAATTCACTCAAATTTCTTAGTCATAGTACTAAAATTGAGACACAGAAATATTTTGATATTTCGTTTTCGGTATTTGAATGACTTTGGTAGAACGTACAACACCCTATAATCGATAAAAAACGTAAGAAACCAAATAAGAAAGAAACCAAATTATAAGAAACAATAATAATAATAAGAAACCAAATTTGGAGTTACTTTTTACATGCTTTTTTGTTGCTTATTTGGCAAAAATCACTATAACTTAATTTAATTTTAAAAGTATGTCGCCACTCGTTTCAAGGTAGGCCGCACCATTTTTCTATCTTGTTTTGACACCTAGATCGTGAGAAAAAACTCCCAAGAGTGTGCCTAATGTCCAAAAATTTTTAATTTTTTGAACCGCTATATGGATGTTATTTTGGATTTGCTCATATGTCATTTAAAAGATACTCACCGGCAGTAGAATTTTTGACGAAGACTTTGTCCTGTTATTTTTGTCAATTCTTTTTTCGGTGCTATTTAGGATAATTATAGCAAAAATCTTTCGACTTTTTTCCCCTTGACATCGCAAAACAACAAACAATCGCCTTTTCCGTTGCTACGGAAAGCGCAAGCTTTTGAACGAATTTGAACGAATGTGTAATTGTTTATTGAAATGAAAAACAATTAAAATAAACAGCAATAAACAATTACACATTCGTTCAAATTGGTTTAAATCCACAATTCCTTTTCGTCAGTTTGCGCTTTCCGTAGCAACGGAAAAGGAGATTGTTTGTTGTTTTGCGTTGTCAAGGGGAAAAAAGTCGAAAGATTTTTGCTATAATTATCCTAAATAGCACCGAAAAAAGAATTGACAAAAATAACAGGACAAAGTCTTCGTCAAAAATTCTACTGCCGGTGAGTATCTTTTAAATGACATATGAGCAAATCCAAAATAACATCCATATAGCGGTTCAAAAAATTAAAAATTTTTGGACATTAGGCACACTCTTGGGAGTTTTTTCTCACGATCTAGGTGTCAAAACAAGATAGAAAAATGGTGCGGCCTACCTTGAAACGAGTGGCGACATACTTTTAAAATTAAATTAAGTTATAGTGATTTTTGCCAAATAAGCAACAAAAAAGCATGTAAAAAGTAACTCCAAATTTGGTTTCTTATTATTATTATTGTTTCTTATAATTTGGTTTCTTTCTTATTTGGTTTCTTACGTTTTTTATCGATTATAGGGTGTTGTACGTTCTACCAAAGTCATTCAA
Source organism: Telenomus remus (assembly GCA_020615435.1). Lineage (NCBI taxonomy): Eukaryota > Metazoa > Arthropoda > Insecta > Hymenoptera > Scelionidae > Telenomus > Telenomus remus. The sequence goes on from CM036336.1 coordinate 7,145,141, forward strand.
ATACCGAAAACGAAATATCAAAATATTTCTGTGTCTCAATTTTAGTACTATGACTAAGAAATTTGAGTGAATTAAGTTAATCGCTCTTTTTCTTCCAATATAATACGAACAGTTGGTACAAAAAGACACGCAACATGCAAAAAATATTTGTCTAATACTTCTTCAAACTTTATACAACCATATCAAACTCGACCTTCACCCCTCACTCCCTGTCTGGATTAAAGGGTGGTTCTATAGAAAATTAAAAAAATGAGAGTTTTTTGAATCCCTATTTTTTATTACGAATTCGGATTCCTTATGAAAAAATAAAACGATTTTATTCTTATCATTTTTCTGTTTTTTAGAATAGATGTCGCTGTCGGCGTAGGAAATAAATAATTAATAAAAATAACAAAATAACAAAAATAACAAAATGTCAAAATTAATAAGAAATTCAAATCAAATAACAAAGTTTTTATTCATACTTACAGATAAAAAGGAATATTAAATACGGTGGATCTACTGTAATTAAAGAGTAAGAAAGGTATCGCAATATGAATCTGTGGTGATTATTAAGAACCAGGTAAGTATTTTTGGGACTTGTCTTTTTAAAGTTTTGAATACAACATTTTTATATCGAAGAAATATGATAAGTGACACAAATTTCGGTCAATTATAGTGCAAAATATAAATTGAATCCAACAACTCATGTTTAAAAGCCAAACTTTCAGAAGCACACGCGATCTTTGCAAAAAAATTGACGCTCTTGATAATGTCACTTAACTGGTTCTTCCTAGTGACCACGGGAATAATGGCTTGAATAGTGTCTGTACGTATTTATTTTTGTTAATTTTAAATTTCTACTTACTAACTGTACCGTTTTCCATGTTGTCTTACACATCCTCGAATTTGGTTGTGAACACTCCTTAAAGAATTGTTGAAATCGATCGTTAAGTGATATCATAATTTTTTCCTTTAAAAAATCATTCATTTTGTTATTTGTCTTCTTTTACTCGTGTTTATAACTTAATTTTTTTGCAAAAGATAAAAAATGTTACCAAGGAATTCAGAACAGCCTGAGAATGTGTTAAAAAACAATTCAAGGTAGTAAGTTTCTAAATAAATGTCGAGCTGATATTGCAGTAGCAATGGGAATAAAATTTATCGGCCAAAAATTTGGTCGATGAAAAAAGATCAAATGAATCATCGCACATGTTTCTCGTTTTTTCAGATAATTAAGTTCTAAGTTTCAGAAGTTGAACATTTTTCTTTTGCAATCTTTTTCACATAGGCTTTGCTCGGAAAATGAATTCTTTTGTTATGTTTTATGGTTTTAATGGCTTTCCTATGATAAATAATAAATAAAAAGTTTTGCAATGTTAAAAATGTTGTCACCGGTGCCAATGAGTTTGCCACTGTAGCCGAAAATTGTGCCACAAGTGGCAATGAGTTTGCCACTGTTGCCAATAAGTTTGCCAATGGTTGCCAAAAGTTGCGCCACAGATGCCAATCTGTGTGCCACTGTGGCCAAAAATTGGGCCACAGGTGCCAATGAGTTTGCCACTGTAGCCAAAAATTGGGCCACAGGTGCCAATGAGTTTGCCACTGTAGCCAAACATTGGGCCACAAGGGCCAATGAATTTGCCACAGGTTGCCAGAAATTGTGCCATAGATGCCAATCTGTGAGCCACTGGTACTAAAATGTGTGGCACTTTTGCAAAAAATAGTGCCAATGAGTTTGCCACTGTAGCCAAAAATTGGGCCACAAGTGCCAATGAGTTTGCCACAGATGCCAATCTTTGTGCCACTGTAGCCAAAGATTGGGCCACAGGTGCCAATGAGTTTGCCAATGGTTGCCAAAAGTTGTGCCACAGATGCCAATCTTTGTGCCACTGTAGCCAAAGATTGGGCCACAGGTGCCAATGAGTTTGCCACCGTTGCCAAAAATTGTGTTACAGATGCTTACCTGTTTGCCACTGCCCCGAAAAGGCAAGTAACTTTTTTTTCAGAATATTCAAGATTTTTAAGCGTCCCAAGCGTCTGGCCGATTTTTCTTTATAAATTCGCAGTGCCCAATGAATTTTTTTCTTGTCTTTGGCATTCTCTTTGGCTCTATGGGTTCTTGCCGAGTCCCATCGTTGGCTTAGTCTTTGGCCCAATGACTGAGCCAAAGAATTTTTTCCACGCGGGATGAAATGAATGAAATGAATGATGCATGCATCATTTATTTTTCCCAAAAATTTGAAATAAAGAGGGAAAATATTGTAATATTAAATAAAGGGGCAACGATGATGGAATAAACAATTAGGTAGTCAGAAATTGACGAATGTTAATAATAAACTTCATAAACTATTGTCTTTTTTGCAGAATTACAGTGAAATGAATATTAAAAAATAAATTTCAGTCAAACTAAAAAGTGTGGCCAACTACGCCATAGACGTCCCTATTGTAAAATATTGCAATCGAATCGAAAACATTGATAACAAATTATGATTGAATTTTCCTTAATTAAACGTCGTGATATATAAAATTAACGTGGTCAATTACCAAATTGCTATATTTGGAATTTGAATTTTTGGAAATATTTACTGTTAACTATATAAAGAAGTCGTACAATATGAGCTCAAAATTCAGAGTCAGAATAGCTCATTGTAGGTACTTGGCGATATGTCGTGAAAACCAATTACATATAATGCAATACAAATAAAAATAAGCTATTAAGTTACTTATTTCGCTTGATAACGTTATTTTTCGATTTAAGAAAATGAAGCTTATACTTTTTAGAATTATTCAATTTCTTTTAATTTGTCTTTACAGTACGGTGATGTCATACTGAAAAGAATTAATTACTTTACTTTCACAATCATACATGTACCTAGAGAACTTTTTCATTGAAAGACCAGAATTTGTTTCGTTTGTATCATTTCTTTTCTATTATTTTTGCATCAATAATTTTCACAAAATAGATGACATTTCATTCTAGATACATTGAATGTTAACAATTTAAATTTAATGAATTTGAATTTTCTTCAATTAACCAAAAATATTAATAATAATTGCAAGATTTTTTCTCTTTATTTCTAATAGTTGGGAAAAATAAACGATTAATTAAAATCAAAATTTGTTATAAACAATTATTATATATTGTTTTATTTTATCACCGTTGTCTTTCATTATAGAAACAATACTTCTATCTTTATTTCGCGTCGATTTCATGATATATTAGGGTAAAACAAAAAAAACAATTTTTCATTAATTTATTCTTTATTTATTTATTCCTATTTGTTTATAAATTTTGTTAAAACTCAATAAATAACTTCACAATATTTATATTATTATGTTTGTTGAATTACAGTTATTGAAATTGAAATTTTGGAAAAAATAAAAAAAATGAATAAAATATTGCGTACATGAAAAAAAACGCATTTTTGACCCCCCAGAAATCGGTGAAAGGGTTAAGCTAGAGAGGCCTTATTGGTCTCGTTTTGCTCAGCTCGACTGTGCGACATAATTAAGACCAATAACGACCTCGTGGCATACTTATTTCATAGTGTTTCAACTATGCCCGAACCCCAATTTAATATTTCTTGAAAAGAAGGCACTTTGACATTTTCTGGCGGTAGTTGGCCAGAGTCACTGCCGTGCCTCCTGATATATCTTTACAAAACATTTAAACATATTAAATTTTTTCAACGAAAAATATATTTTCGATATATTATGTTGAATAACCGGCTAGAAACTTTCAGTATATATCCAGCTAGTATCACAATTATATAAGCCGGGAAAGTAGGCGGATATAGTGAAAACGAGAAAAAGTTGTATAAATGGGTCATAATTTAGGTATAAAAAATTGAATAGTTTAAAGGCGTCGAAGATGTCCGTCCAAATTTGTGACTTACATCGAGTGTAACACAATCCCCCAGGTGTTACACCACGTTATAAAGTCACATAAAATTTCATTCTATTTTTTCTTAAAAGAAAACCGAAAAAAATACAAAATTTAAAAATAATATTTTTCAGAGTGTCACTCCTTTTATAAACATGGCATCTGATTTCTATTATGTCCCTTTAATTTTTTTCGGGAATATGCTGTGAAAAGAACATTTTCAATTTGCCTAAAAGGCTGTTTTTTTTTAATTTGCTCATAACTCTGGTGATTTGAAAGAACCAGTTAATTGGTTTTGGGACTTGTTTTGTAAAAGTTTCGAACTTAACAGTTTTATACCAAAGAAATATGACGAGAACGACGATTTACGGTTAATTATGATACAAAATATAAATTGAATTCAACAACTCATGTTCAAAAGTTTAACTCATAGATATAAATGCGATCTTTGGAAAATAGACACATTCAGAAACGTAACTTAGCAAACTCTTTTTGCAATCGATTTCTGTCCAAACTACAAGGTCGAACTTTGACGAGATTGTTCAATGTATAATGCAAAAATGTGTGAATTTTGATTACATTTATAGTTTATTTTATACTCTGGTATCCAATGTCCCTAAGTCTGGTTATTTTGAAAAAACATTATTGATTGCTTCTTGTCTCGATGAATGTGAAAAAATCTTCTACAGAGGTCCGATGAATCCCTCATCGACGAAAATATATACAAAAAATGTAGACAAAATATATTAATGATATACATAAATTATATAAAATTTGTATATGTCGTAGGCCGACTGTAATTTCAGGCCGATTATAATCTGCCTAGGCCGTTTATAATCGGCCGGCCGATTGTATTGACCGCGATGGTCTTACCATTTTAGTTGAATTTGCCTGGTATTTTCAGGCAAATAGAAAGAACCAAGCGTCGCTTACTAAACGCCCGGGCAAAGTTAGGCCGATAGAAAATAAAAGTATGTTTTGATCAAACGGTCAACGAAGTAAGTTTAATTACGAGAGTATTCTCCATTATTTTTTTATAAAAACAAAATTAGAGACGATACAGTTCTTTTATCAGTTTCTAAATAATTTTCTTCAGTCTTCTGATACCATCCCTTGAAAAGTGTCGCAATGCGGTACTGGAAACCTGCCGCCGAACAGTCATTAAGTAGGGGGCAAGGATATAAAAAATGTAATTGTCAAATTTCAAAATTCCAATGCGGCACGAAACGTTGCAAATGTTTTAAGGCTGGAATTTTGTGCAACTCGCGCTGTCATAATAGTGGTAATTGTTGTTTTTAAGAGACTGGAAAAAAGAACTGTATTGACGAAAAACAACTGTTTGATTATAAATAAAAGATTACAACATTTTCCCTCATAAACTCCCGTGTTTCAATTGTTTTGGTTTTGATTTTGTTTTTATAAATAAACATAATCCAGTCATTGAATTTAGTTTGTTGACCGTTCAACATATTTAATTTCTATCGGCCTAACGTCGTACGGGCGGTTTCTATTTGCCTGAAAATTCCAGGTAAATTGAACAAAAATGGTTAGACCATCGCGGATAATTCAATCGGCCGGCGGATTATAAACGGCCTAGGCAGATTATAATTGGCATGAAATTACAATCGGCCTACGACATATATATAATGTTTACAGAACTTATTGCCGCTTTTTATATATAATTTATATATAAGTCGTATAAATTTTTGTCTATATTTTGAAAACCAAAAAAATATAATTAATAAACAATTTATTCATACATTAACTTATTCTATTTATTTTATTTATTTCCATCCAGAATGCCATAATCAGAAACGCTTTGAACTGCTTTTCTGAAGATCCAGTTTGGGTTTCGAACCCAGCCCCACCAACATGGGTCCGATATCTTGACCACTGGACTACGACGATCATCGAAGTTAATCAGTGTATTCGCAAATACACTCACAAACATAATATATTCTTGATATATATAAATTCTATATTTTGACATATATAATGTTATATATTCTCCAATTATATCATCTTATAAAACGAGAATATATAAATTTTATATTTGTGTATATATAATTTTATATGTTTACCTAATCGAAATTTATTATATATAATAAATATAAATTTTTTAATATTTTCTAGTACATATTATTTCTTGATATAAAAAAAATACGTAAAGAAATATATTTTCGTATATAAAATTTTTATATAAAAAATTATGTATATTGAAGAATATATATATTTTTTAAAATAAATATATATTATATATAATTTCTATATAGTGGTATATATTTTCGTCGGTGAATATGTAAAAAACCTTCAGAATTGCATGTGTCTTCATCATCATTGAAATTTCCTTATCTCTGAGGTTATACCGCTATAGCATAGTTTTTATCTCAGGTCTCTGTGCTGTATAAACGCAATTGATGGATCTTGGATATAAGAAGAAAACTTGAATCGCTAGCTGTTATTAATATTAGCTGCGCATACACAGAAATGCTGATGTTGGAAAATAGGGAGCAGATAATGCCTGCTTGGATTAGTGCAAACATTCGAGCGATATAGTTCCGAGGAAGAAAGATATAGTGAATTCTCGAGAGTTCTATAGGATCAAGGTGGTTTTTCATAGGTAATCAAATATTTAATCCTATTCTTTGTTGTTGACACCAGTATGAAAACTTGTAAAAAGAAGCAATCGCTAATCGCTGAATATTTAACGTTTCAATTACCCGGTAACAACGTGGCCAGCTCGGGACTCCATTTTCTCGTTATTCATTCTTGCTTATGTCTTATCTCGTCTGCATACATGGCAGCGCTGGATCAACCCTTATGAATGGGTACAAAAGTGCCCATTACTTCGTCTTTTGAAACCTCTCACCAAATCATTTTCTCTTTGACGCGATTTTTGTCTGTATTCGCTTGACAACGATGAGGAAAAAAACAAAAATTCAAGTTCATTCAAAATCATTTTTCTGTCCTATTATGAACTTAATTTTTTTTTGAATTTACAATTTTGTACTTTTCTAAAGATTTAGACTTTTTCAATTCTGAATACAGTGAAACCCGTTTATAACATATTCCGTGTATAACGATTTTTCGCTTATTACGTTAAAATTCTTTGGCATTTTGGCTATTCCCATATAGATACTGTATTAACAACCTTGCTTATAACGTTTTTCGCTTAATACGATTTTCCGGTTATAACGATCTTTCTTTGCATTCACTAACATTGATCGACCGAAGAGAAAGTTTCGGATATAACGTTGTCCTGACAAAAGCCGAAGGGTTTACTAATTTTTGTCTCAAAGTTTTACTACCTCCAATTCAAAAACAATGAAAAGGTCTAAAAATAGTTTAAGGATTATCTTGTATTGTTTAAAAATTTCGTTCCTAGAAATTTGTAGTGTGTTTTATAGGAGGTTTCCAGGTGTAAACCTACTGGGAAAGTTTTACAATAATGATTACAATAAAGGATAGTAACAATAAAAGAACTTGTGGAATGTTGTATGCTCAAATTTGGGGTATATATACAAGCGGTTCAATAGTTTAACCATCAGTTGTACTCAACATTTGGCACTGTCGTGTACCGCATCTCCGAGTCATGGCTACAAAAAAACGAAAATCGCTGTCCATTTCCGAAAAAATGAAGATTATTCGGATGTTTGACGAGCGAAGTGCTTCCGATTCTTTAACAAGTTTCGCGAAACGATTAGACATGGCACCGTCGACGTTACAAACGATTTTAAAGAACCGCGAACATATCGAGTCCTTATCAGTAACGGCGTCGTGCGAACGGAAGAAAGTGAAGTGCTCAAAGTATGAAGACATCGAAACAATTTTGATCGAATAGATCCAGAATGCAAGACACGCGAACATTCCATTAAGTGGCCCAATTATCCAGAAAAAAAGAAAGGAAATCGCAAAGTTAATGAACGTTGATTTTCCGGTGGCGAATGGCTGGCTTGATCGCTTCAAAAAACGTTACGGCCTCGTCTATCGACAGATTTGCGGTGAATCGGAAGCTGTGGATCTGGAAAATGTGAATTCATGGAGGACAAACATTTTGCCGAAGTTCCTAAGGACGTACCTACCAAAAGACGTTTTCAATGCGGATGAGTTCGGATTGTTCTTCAAATTGATGCCCAACAAAACGTTCACTTTAAAAGGCGAAAAATGCCATGGAGGCAAATTGAGCAAAGAACGTCTTACTGTTCTTTCTGGATGTAACGCAGACGGTTCAGAAAAACTTGATTTGCTTGTTATTGGTAAATCGGAAACTCCGCACTGTTTAAGAAGAGTACCAAAGACGAAATACCCATGCACCTATTCACATCAAAGTGAAGCTTGGATGACTTCGCAGCGATCCGACAAATGGTTAAAAGCTCTCGATAGAAAAATGGAGAAGCAAAACAGAAAGATTGTCTTATTCATTGACAATTGTCCAGCTCATCCGAAAGATGTTGAGAAACGTCGAGGTAGTCGTCCTGACCAAAAACGCTACGAGTGTCTGTCAACCTATGGGCCAGGGGATTATCAAAGTTATGAAGCAACATTACCGACAACGTCTGGTTCAGAGATACATCGCAGAAATGGAATCTACTGTCCCGGTGAAAAAAGTAACGATTTTGGATGCGATGAACTACATTAAATCATCTTGGACTGCAGTAGAATCTCGAACGATCGCTAATTGTTTCCGCAAAGCTGGATTTTTGAACGTAAGCAGTTTTTTTTGAACAGATATTAAAAAACAATGTAAAATTTTCAGAATCTTGCACTGGAAGCAGAGCTGGAGGCAGAACCGGTTGCAGAGCTGGACGTGGAGGTGTCTGATTATCCAGAGATCAATTTCCGAGAATATGTGTCGGTTGATGATGAAGTGGTGACATCAGGATCACGAAGTTTGGACGACATCATCGAAGATCAGGTTTCAGAAAAAACAGGCAAAGAACAACCGGAAAATGAAATGGAAGAAGAACCGAAAGTGGAGATACCCACGCGCCATCAATTTTTGACTACGATTGCCACGATTCGTCGTTATTTGCAATCCGACAAATTAGAATCGAGTGACAGTGATTCGTTCAATTTAATTTCATTGGAAAACTTGATTTTGCGAAACACAAAACAACTAAAACGGATAACATTAGATGATTTCGTGATTCGTGAATAATCATGTTTTGTTGTTGTAGTAAAAGCAATTTTTGTTACTTAAAAAACCGATCTCTATTGTTGTATTAATTTGCGAACTTTTTGTTTAACAAACAAATAGCTATATAATTGCAAAAATGGTGTATAAATATTATTAACAATTTCATTATTGAACAATCCTTTTTTGTACATAGACGAATAAATGTATAGTTGTTCAAAATGTTCGAAGCTTAGTACTTATTTAATCACTGTATCGCGTATAACGTTATTCCGTTTATAACGTTGACTTTGCTTGGTTTTTTAAAAAACGTTATAAACGAGTTTCATTGTATTTTTATTGCACTACTATTTTCGCTTCAAAATATTGTACCCTGGTATCTCTTAAATTATGACTAAAGCCGTTCTAATAGTCAGGCTCATAGAATTGTAACGATAATTCAGCAAGTAAAGCAAAAGTCTAGAGCGAAAGAGCTTTTTTCTTTTTTTATCGAATGGCAAATGTAAGGAGCGATATAATCATTTTGTATAATCGATTTTCAGAAACCTTGATAATTTATTTCGTTTATTTGTATTCTGATGATTTACGAGCTGGACAGCAGATATTTAAGAGACTCAAAAAACGTTCTTTGGACCGTTAGTTATATTCGATGAGTTAATTTATTCAGTAGGTGCCATATATTCTAGAACAGTAATTCGTTGTGGTTCAATGTTTACAGATTAAAGGCGGTGGCTGAGATCCGTGGCCTGGACGAGACCACCCTTAGCGCACGTGAGTCGAGCAAGCTCAGGGCTCTCATCTTGAACATCTGGAAAGGAGATTCTGCCTGGCTTGCGCGACGCACGGCTCCTCGCGAAATTCTCGGATGGGCCAGAAGCCAGAAGGGACTGCGGTGACAAGCTGACGAACTCCCTGACCTGACCAGGATACACTTGAAGAGGATCGGTTTGAGAATGTTCAAACTGAGCTCCAGGAGCAGATCTTGCAGTCGACTAGAGGGCAACTTGTCCTCCCGGTGCCTCAATCAGAAAAACGACTCGAGCATTCCGACCCATAAAAAAATCCGCACATCGGAATAGATTCAAAATCGACTCGATCTTGGAACGTTTTCGAGTTAAAAATGGCTCAAAACCAAGTCCGAATTTGGTGCACTGAAAAAAAACCGAAAAAGAGTCGAAAATGGCTCGAAAAAAAATCGATTAAAAAATCAGTTTTTTAAACGGTGAAAAATTCTAAAAAAATTTTTTGGTCTCAGGATTCGAACTTGGGACTTTCAGATTATAAAGCCCGCACTCTACTCCTAAGCTGTCAAGATACTTGAAAACTAACTAAGACCGTGTTGAATTACAACAACGAACGTACTACTTATTTGAGCATACTATTTACATAAATACTACGTCTCGAATAGTTAAGAAGTAGAGTGCGAGCTTTATAAGCTGAAAGTCCTAAGTTCGAATCCGAAGACTAAAAGATTTTTTGAATTTTTTACTGTTTCAAAATACTTATTATAAATCGACTTCTTTCGATCCTTTTTCGCCTCGTTTTTGGCTCTTTTTAAATGCATCAAATTCGGGCTTGGTTTCGAGCCATTTTCGACTCAAAAACAATCCAAAATTGAGTCGATTCTAAATCTATTCCAATGTGCGGATTTTTTTCTCGGGAGTCATTCAATAGGCCCGCGCGGCTTATTTAGACCTCTTTTGCCACTGGACTATGGATCGCGTTTTAGTGTTCCTTCTTTTTTTTTCTTCGGTAAGAGAAGGTTCGAGAAAGTCCACGCGACTAACGAGGGAAGTCAAGCCTCTCACTTAAGATCAGGTCTTTTATTATCTCTGGTTGGCACAGTAGTCTGATTTTGAGTTAGTGATGTATTCTAATGATTTTTTACTTTCTTATGATTTATATTGATAATTGACTTTTGAAAAGTTAAGGTTCCTAATTGCTATCACTTGTACTTTGAAATTTGCTTCGAATATACTCGCTTCGCTCCTAGAGCTCATTGCTCATTCCTTAATTTTTGTATGAACTTTTAATTATCGTTTTTTAAATGTGGTTGTCACTCATATAGCCACGACACATGCGACTCAGAGCCTCGTGAAACAGGTCAGACTTAGGAAGTAAAAATTAAAAACAATAATTGTGAGGGGTTCGGCAATTGTTTCCCGAAACCAAAAAAACTGCTGATATAAAAAAATAGCGATTTGAGAAAAATAATATATTTAACATAGAATATTTTTAAATAGCTCAGCCTAGATTAAATAAGTACGAAAATCTTAGTTACGAATATTTGGTTATTAATCGTTTTATTTTCTAAACAACATGTCGTATGAGAAAACAAAAACAATCGTCGGCCCAATCTCTTAGATTGCAAAATTCTATACTGGCCCTAAATAATCAAAATAGGGCTGAGATAAGGTGCTACCTGATTAGCACCTGTTTGATGTCAATTTCACTGATCTTAAATCTATTCGAAAAATTTTACTTGCATCAATTACATGCCACAGGATTACTCCTGTAAATATTTAAAGGAGTTGCGTGACGGATAAGTGAATTTTTATTTTTTCTGTTCATTAAATAATCTTTATTTAATCCTATTCGTTTTAAATTATTTCCGTGACCATACAAAAAATTTGATAATCGTGCGCAGAAATTTTTTACTTTTCACCCTAGGAATAGAAGTGAGTGCAAGTAGGCTCTGTTCACATAGGTTGCACTCAGCTTCGCCTGGTGTAACTGAATAATCGATAAGGCAAAATTAATAAATTGATTTAAAATACTATGTCTTTATTTTGGTAACGTAATTTGCAGACAAAAATATTAAGTAAGATTCATAGTTAAAAATTTATCGTGAAATCTCACAGTATAAGAGACCTTGTATTATGGGGCCTGATATGGCCAAGTCAGACAAGTCAAGAATCTAGGCTGAGCTATTGAAACGATATTCTGTGTATAATATATTTTCCCTCTCAAATCGCTATTTTTTTATATCAGCAGTTTTTATGGATTCGGGTAACAATCGCCGAACTCTTTCACAGAAAATTTTTTAGGATTTTATATCACCCAAGTTTTTTGGTTTTCTGGGAATTTAAAATACTAGACCATAACCATAAAAACTATTTTATAAGTTTGTTCATAAATGTTCATTTGATGATAAAGGTATTAGTTAATAATAAAATAATGAAGAATTTAATTATAATTTGTTTATGAAATTGCATATGTTAAATAACGTTTGTTTATGAAAATGCATTTGATAACTAACATTGGTTTATGAAAATAAAATTGTTAACTTTGTTTGTTATTCAATGTTGTATTCGTTTGTAAGCATGTGTCAACATTTGTTTATATAATTGCATTCGTTCACTAACGTTTGTTCATAAAATTGCATTTGTTAACTAACATTTCTTCATAAAAATGCAATTATTAACAAACATTTGTTTATAAACATTTTTATTGTTAACTAATATTTTCTATAAGCAATTGATTGTTAACTAACATTTGTGTATAAACATTTGATCGTTAACATTCGTTTATCAACATCTGATTTTTAAGTAACATTTGTTTAAAACACTTGATTCTTAACATTTGTTTATAAACATTTGATTTTAACTGACATTTGTTTGTAAACATTTGATTGTTAACTAACATTTGTTTGTAAACATCCAATTGTTAACTAACATTTGTTTGTAAACATTCGATTGTTAACTAACATTTTTTATGAACATTTGATTGTTAACTAACATTTGTTTATAAATATTCGATTGTTAACAAACATTTGTTTATAGAAAGTGCAACTGTGAACTAATGTTTATGCATAAAAAATTCAAATGTTAACAAACCTTTTTTATGAAAATTCAATTGTTCTCTATCATTTGTTCATAAATAAATGGTAAATATAGGACAGGAATATAACTGCCTAAAGGGGGGAAATTTTAACACATAAAGCCATGTAACATGTTGAATCTTCATGTTACAACTCAGGATATATACAATTTGCATATATAGATATAGATATCTAACATAAGAAATAGAATATGAATATTCTGTAATAAAAATTCTATACAATAATATTAGATAATATAATAAATTTAAGCTCATACATAAAGTGAAATAGGTAATTTCAATTACTCTCGATGAAAATCGTTTTTTGTTGCTCGACACCAAAAAAAATAACAACAACAACAATTTTTCTATGATGAAAAGATGTTTTTATTACGCGACAACAACAAAGAAAAGATAAGCGTATAAAAACGTGGAATAAAGAAGGATTCTTCCAATTAGAATCTACGGTTCATCATAACAATAGTATGCAAAGATTTTCCATCCTCTGTTTTTTTCTTTGGCGGAAATGCCGTCTTTTCATACCGCCTATGATTTTTATATTGTAATCTGTAAATCAGAAAAAGGTTAATTTGATAAATTTGTCAAACATTCTTGATAACGGTGTTGTATCGAATATATTTTAGAGGACATAAAAAATTGTATATTTACTTCTTTCTCTTCGCGCAGAATAATAATTTCCTTCACGAAAGCGTGGTCGGAAGGGTGCGCTGTTGAACCTCCATCTTTCTTGAAAGCGGTAATCGTTATTGAGATTACCTTCTCCGTGCCAGTGACGTTGGTTCAATGTAATAAAAAATGATGTTAGAAAAATATAAAATTTTGAAAATTTATAAAGTAAAACTGTTATAAATTTTAAATTCACCGAATTCATTTTGATGATCCCATACCTGTTGACGATCTTTATTTATCTGTTCTTCTGTAATAATATGAAAAAAGTCTTTATTTTCATAAAAAATGAAAGATATATATAAATGTAAGAATTTAGAAGAACAAATACCTTCAACAATGGGTTGATTGTTCTGATCTGTAAAGTAATTGTAAAGCACATGATATAAATAATATGATTTCGTGTTATGAAAATCTTAATAAAACTTTTATAAATTTTTAAATTCACCGAATCCATTTTGATGATCCCATACCTGGTGATGATCTTGATTTATCTGTTCTTCTGTAATAATATGAAAAAAGTCTTCATTTTCATGAAAAATAAAAGATATATATATAGATGTAAAAATTTGAAAGAACAAATACCTTAAACAATAGGTTGATTGTTCTGATCTGTGAAGTAATTGTAAAGCACATGATATAAATAATGTGATTTCTTGTTATAAAAATCTTAAGACTTAATATTGAAAAGAAGCATAATGATTTTTTATAGGAATTAAAAACAATTTGGTAAAACAATTACACGTACTTATTGAGCATAAAAAATGGGATAAAGGTTACGTGTAATGGTTATAAAGTAAAGTGCGAGAAAAAGAGAAAAAATAAGAAAAAGAACAATATATTTTCAAAATGTTAAAGTATTGGCCGAAAAATTTGTGAATGTGAGATTGGGAAACTACCTTCATTTTCACAAAGTTGTGCGTGATCATCTGATAAAGAGGCGTTTTGTGGTTCATTATGCAAATGGATTTCTAAAATCGGACATAAAAATTTTATTTAATCAGATAAATATGATGAACGGTATAACTTACGACGAGTAAAATATGAATTACCGTTTTCAGTCACTGTTTTTTTGGAAAAGATACTTCCCATCGCGGCAGTATTGAAAATCTTTCTGACAGCTTATCAGGTTAGAACTGAATTGTTTTGAATGTCAAATGTCATTTGGATAATATTTACTGTTGTCAGGGGTGCGTTGATGATTAGGAGCTATTTTGAAAGTTAATTTATTTATAAAGAGAGTGCAGTCAGATATTCAAAACTGATATGGGAAATGATATGAAAAAATGAACATCATAGTTCATGATAACTTTTTGTCTAAGACAGATGTGCGATTTTTTAGAATTTTGTAAATTTTTTGACATAATAATTTTTGAATTTTTAAACGTAGACTATTGTCAACTTGAAATACTTTTGATTTGATCTTTTTTTAGTAAGGTTTCGGATGATTGATCTGAAATTGAACTTCGAATAAGTTATATCATAGAATCTGAAGTTATGCGTTTGGTTATGTTTGTTTTGACATTTTGACAGGGTTTTTTACTTCGAACATTTTTATATTTGATAAGAACATATTATATTTGACATATTATATTTTTTATATTTGATATTATTTTCATTAAAATTCATAATGAAGAGTCAACTGAATGATAGTAAATCGAGAACAGGAGAAGCGTCAACATCGAAAAGTAAAAGAGCAAAAATGACCGAAAAGCCGAAACAGAAACGTGATGTCATTAAGATAGAATAACTCAGTGATGATTTGGACAAGTATGCAATAATGATTCATTGATTCATGTCCCTAAGACTCGACCGGGGTTTTCATGAGGCCAAAAAAGCCACAAATTTCAAATATTAGTCACTCAAGTATTAAAGTGACTTCAGCAATCGCTACCCACATTGTAACCATAACCAAAATGTTTACAATGCAAAAGTTTGTTAAATTTCGATAAACCTCCTGTATCTTCTCTTCTTCCTTCTTTTTCTGTATCTCCCTTTCTATCGTTTCCTTTTCTTTGGCTAGCGCCCATTTCCTGTTTTCCTCTACTACATCTTTCGAGATCCTTTCCCTTCTTTTTTCATCCTTCTCCTTTTCCTCTTCCTCCTTCCTTCTCCTTTCTTCCAGCTCTCTTTTTTCCTTTTCCTTTAATCTTCTTTTCATCTCTTCTTCCCTTGCTTCCATATCCTCTTTTGTCTCCTTCATCTCCTTAAACTTCTCTTCGTAGATGTCCGCCCTGGAGCATCTTCCCTGGAGTTGAAAAATCGTCTCGATCTTGTACATCAACCTGAACTTCTCCTGTTCCTTCCGCTTCTCCCAGTGCTCTGCACTTTCCCTCTGCTTCCTCTCAGCCTCTGTCTCCTCTTCTTCTCTCCTTTCTTTCTCTCTTCTTCTCCTTTGGCACTCCCTATTTTCGAAGACCCATCCTCCATACTTCTTCCTCACTTCCAAATATCTCCCGATGAGCCTGTCCTTCTCTCTATCCCATTCCTTGCTTTCTATGACTCCGATTTCCTTATCCAATTCATTTCTCCTTTTTCCCAGTCTGTCCCAGATACTTCTTGCTCCTTCCACCTCCTCCAGGTTGCTCTTCTCCCATCCTCCTTCCTCTTCTTTGATCTCCGGGCCTACTTCCACCCTTTGCATCTCCAACACTTCCCTTCTTCTTTTCTGCTGCCTTTCTCTTGCGTCCTCTCTCCTTGCTTCTTCTCTTCCTACCTCCTGCCTTCTTGGTCCGAGCCTTTTGGCTACGGGCACCCTTCCTCTCTCCCTGTCTATTTGCTCCTTCACTTCCCTTTTCAACCTTTCTTCTCCTCTTCCTGCATCTTCTCCCAGGCTTGTAGCCCCCCGGCTCGCCTGACCATCTCCAACCTTGCCTCCTTCCTCTCCTTCTTCCTCTCCTGCTTGTTCATCCTCTTTTTCTTTTCAGGTTTTCCCTTTTCTCTTTCAGGTACTCTTCCTTTTTCTCTTTCAGGTGACTCGATCGACTGTAAACAAAAAGATTTTAGGAGGTTAGTTTCCCGTTTGTAGTATTTTTTAAAGCTTAAGCTATTGAAAACACCCCGTTCAGTGTCTGAATCGGTGTGTTTTAACAAAAAAAGTACTTTTTCCGATTTGTTTCGCGATTATATAAGGCCCTTCGTAAACGCTAAGGAATTTTGCCTTCTCGATAATTCTGTCGGTTTTTTTTTCTTTTTGGGGGATTCGGTTTGCTTTCACTAGAACCCAATCTCCCTCTGTAAACTCAAACGTTTTGTGAGTTCGATTAAACGCTTCCGCCCGTCGCGCTCCTTTTTTCTGAATTCGTTCGCGAGCCATCATCAGTCTCTCCTCACTTGATAGCTGTCGTCTTTCGTCCGGCGGCACTGTAAAGTACTTTGCCCAGGCCTTTGTGGGTTTTTCTCCCAAGTGTAGCTCCTTCGGTGTGAATTCCGTGGTATCATGATGGACTTCGTTCATGATATCCTCAATAATTGGAATCCAATTGATCCATGTTGTGTGTCGTGACTTCATTAGTGATCTTAAAAATCGACCGATCTCTCTGTTTACCCTTTCTACAATATTTGCTTGCGGGTGTCTCACAGACGCTAGGACCATCTTAATTTCCTCTTCTTCAAGTTTTTCTTCCCATTTGTATTAGGTAAATTGTGTTCCGTGATCCGATAGGATCTTTTCTGGTTTTCCATATTTCGGAATGTAATCCTTGAAGATCTTGTTGATGGTTGCTGCTGTTGTTGCATTTTTCATTAGGTACAATTAAACATATTTGGAAAATGCATCAACTGTTACCAAAAGATACTTCATTCCAAGTCTTGCAGTGGGCAAAGGTCCAAAAAAATCAATTGACAAAATCTCTCTGGGTTTCTCTGGAGTGATGTTTTGCATCTCTGCAAACATCGTTTGGTTAGGAACTTTGTTTCTCTGACATGAGTCACAAGTCGCAATCCTTTTTCTGATGTATCGGTGCAATTTTGGATACTAAAAATCTTCTCGGACTAACTCAAAACATTTCCTTGCACCGATATGACAATAGACCTCATGGCATTCGTCTGTCAGTTGTTCCAGAATTTCTCCTGGAATGTAGGCGCTGCTGCCTTCTTTCATCTTTTTGTACAGAATGTTATCAAGGACTTTAAATGTTTTGGTGGGATTCTGTTTGATTTCTGAGATTCTAGGGTCTTGATCTTGTAACTCAGCCAGATTTCTCAGTTTCCTTCCCAGATCAAGTGATATTTTTCCTGCCAATTCGTGTATCACAATCCTTCCTTCACTTTCGTCCTCCTGTAAATTCGGATATTGACGACTCAAGACATCTGCAACGATATTATTTTTGCCTTCACAGTGTTGGATTTCAATATCAAAGTCTTGAATTCGCAAAATCCACCGTGACAATCTTGCATTTAACAATCTTCAAGATTTTAAAAAGGTCAAGGACTTGTGATCTGTGTATATTAGGACTTTTGCTCCGAGCAAATATGTCCTGAACTTTTCCAAAGACCATATGATAGCTAATAGTTCCTTTTCTGTTGTTGTATAAATGAGCTCTGCTCCTTTCAGGGTTCTGCTAGCAAATGCTACTACACCTTCCTGTGAATCATCGTCTATTTGTAATAGTACGGCTCCTAAGGCCTTGTCGCTAGCATCTGTCCTGAGAATAAAAGGTTTTTGTGGGTTGGGATACTCGAGCATGACTTCGTTCAAAAACAGATTTTTCACTCTTTCAAATGCTTCTTCTTGCTCGTTATCCCAAAACCACTTAGCCTTGCTCTTTATCAGTTTCAAGAAAGGAACAGTTTCGTCAGCGTGTCTACTCGAGAACTTTGAGTAAAAGTTGACCGTTCCCAAAAATCCCTTCATCTGTTTGGGATTCTTTGGTCTTGGAAATTCTTTTATTGCTCTGATCTTGTCAGGATCAGGCATAATCCCTTCAGTCGTCAAGATGTGTCCCAGAAACTTGACTTTTTTCTGGGAAAACTTTGATTTGGTAAAATTCAAAGTTATGCCTCGGTCTTCGAACCTTGTTTGGACTTCCTCCAGGTCTTTGAGGTGTTCTTCGAATTCTTTGAAGATTACCAAAGTATCATCAACGAACTGCAGTAAATTGGCCCCTAAATTCTTTGTCACTGTGTCCATTGCACGAACCAGTGCTGCAGTGCTGATTTTTGTCCCAAATGGTACCACTGAGAATTCATAACAGTGTCCTTGATACATGAAAGCTGTGTATTTGCAAGAGTCTGGATGTAATTTGACTTGCCAGAAACTGCTCACCATATCTAGTGCTGTCATAAATTTCACGCCATAGCACTTTTGGAATAGGGTTTCTATGGTTTCCATGGTTTCATGGTCTTGGATAAGGTACCGGTTCAAATCCCTAGCATCCAAACACAGCCGAATGTTTCCACTGCTTTTAATCACTACCACGAGGGGATTTAAATAAGGACTTTTTGACCTTCGAATTATCCCAAGCTCAAGCATTTTTTCAATCTCTGATTCTACTCTCGTTCTGTATTGCATTGGGATGGGATAATTGCGAATGTTTTTTGGTTCTTCTTCGATCACATCGAATTTGTATTCAAATTCGGTGATTAGTCCAGGTGTTTTTCTGAAAACGGCCCCGTGTTTCCAAATCAAGTCACGAAATAGTTCTTTTTCTTTGTCGTTCAACGTGTCCATTTCTCGAATTTTGTCCTCAATTTGATTAAATGTCAGGGTGTCTGGCTCATAAGAAGTCGCCATTCTTCGTCTGGATTACAGAAAATCCTGATTCTTTCTGTTTGATCATCCTGAGACAAAATTAGTATGTCTTTATTCAAATTGATTTCTCCTTTTAGAGATTTCAAAAAGTCAATGCCTATTATAACTTCAGATTGCAAATTAGGGATTATTATTAACGTCTGTTCTTTTTCTATTTTTCCCAACTTCACTTTTGCAAAAATCTGTTTTTTGATCTTTACAGGCCACCCCCCAGTTGCTCCAACCACTGTAAAACCTACAACTGGTAAAATTGGGCATGCTGCAAAGTTTCCTTGATTTTCCAAGAAAAAGTATTCCCTGATGCATGTTATTTCACTGCCCGTGTCGATTAGGGCTTTAACTTTAACGTTCTCAATTTGCTTATGTTTACGTCTGTGTATCTTCAAATTATGTTCGATTAACGACCAATTTAACAGACAGGAATAACAAAACTTGTTATTAAATCACGTTTTTATTTAACGTTTCGACTCTTGGTGTGAGTCCTCATCAGAATTCTACAAATAATAAAAAACAAAAATGTCAAAAAACAGATTCACATGACTAATTTGGTGTTTGCGAGAAATAAATAAAAATAAAATAAAATAAAATTTCTAACCTGATTGTAAAAAGAAAGATTGTTTGTCCATGTTTTTAATAAATAATTTTAATACATGGGTATCCAACGTGAAGTTTTTGTCAAGTGTTCTAAAAATTGTCATTGTGTTGCAAACTGTTCTAACGTTGGAATCAAACTAATTTCGAAAGAGTGTATTTGTGTAGATAAGAAAATGTGTATAAGGGTGTGAGGTTTTTCAGGAGCAAAGGAGAAATTCTGAGATGTGTGTTAATTACTGCAAAGAATTTTATCATAAATCTTGTTTAAGTTTTCAGTGTCAACTTGTGTGTTCAAGGTGTTTTTTGTTGACTTGATATGTAACATCTCAGATATATTTCTCCTGTGCCAATGAGCCTCGCGGTCTAGAATTTGACAGTTTTCCCATTTCATGGCATGTCCCGTGCTAGTTATATGTTTTGAAATGACATTGTGTTTGTCTTCCGATAATTTGATGTTATTTTTATGTTCTTTTACCCTTGTTTCAAGTGCCCTATATGTTTGTCCAATATAAGATTTGTCACAGTCGTTGCAACTAATCTTATATATGACTTCGTGATTGCGATTTTTTTGAAGTTTGTCTTTACCCTTCTGTACAACTGAAGCAAGATTGTTGTTCATTTTGTTAATAACATTAATTCCAAGGTGTTTGAGGTTGTTAGTTAATTTGTTATTAAGAGTTGTGTGGAAGGGGGCGACGATGAATGTTTTTTCAGAGGTGGTTACGGTAGGATCGGGAGGGAGGTCAGGTGGAGGGTCAGGCAAGGGAGAAGGAGAGGGGAGAGGGTTAGTGTTAGTGCGGTTCTTTAACATTTTAATACGTTGGTTAGTATATTTGTTGATGAACGACAATGGGTATTTGTTGTTCAGCAAAATGTTCTTGACGATTTTAATGTTTTCTGTATGGAATGATGGGTGAGATAGAGAGATGGCCTTATCCACTAGTCCGAAAACCATGGCGCGTTTCTGATGAGTCGGATGATGTGACTGAACATGTAAGACGCGTCCTGAGTATGTTGGTTTCCTGTACCAGTTGGTGATTATTTCATTGTTTTCAGATCTAATGACATTTAAATCCAAAAAACTGATTTTGCCATTGGTTTCAATCTCGTGTGTGAATGATAGACGTGGGTGATGGTTGTTAAAAACGTCTAAGATTGTCTCGATTTGATCTTTTGGTATAATACAGAAAGTGTCATCAACGTATCTGGTATATTTGTGAACCTGGAAGGGGAGTTTCTCTAAACATTCATTTTCAAGGTCACGAAGGGCAATTTCTGCAAAGGGAGGAGATACTGGCGAGCCCATAGGTGAACCGTCAACTTGTTGGTAGGTTTGGTTGTTAAAAGTAAAGAAGGTTGAATTTAATATGAGATTAATTGCAATAATCATTTCAGACAGAGGAATCTTGGTGAATTTTGCAATAGTTGGCCATCTCTTTTTTATGCCTTCTATAACAAGTTCATTTGGGATGTTGGTAAAAAGTGCCGTTACATCAAGGGAGAGCAAGCAGTGGTCTGGTGGGACAACAAAATTGTTGACAGAATTGTGAAACTGGGTGCTGTTTTTTACTGAAAAACTTGGTTCTGAGTCTAGAGTATTTGACAAAATAATTTGCATGAGTTTTGAAAAGTGGTATAGAGGACTACCAATTGCTGAAACAATCAGTCGAAACGGGTTTCCTTCTTTGTGGATTTTTGGTAAAGCGTAAGCTCGTGAAAGATTGGCTGAAGTTAAAAAGATCCGTTTGAAACGTTGGTATGAAATATACTCTTTGGTTTTCCATCTGTTGCAGATGTCTTTGAGTTGATCGATGATTTTTTGTAGAGGGTTCTTTGGGATTGTTTTGTACGTGTTCTCGTCTGAAAGAAGTAACTCAACTTTTTTAATGTAGTCACTGCGTCTAAGTGCAACGGTGACATTGCCTTTATCAGCAGGAGTGAAAAAGATGTCATTGTTTTCATCAAGAAAGGTGGAAGTTATTTCTAGTTTTTTAGTTAGATCTTTTTCAAACTTAGGAACATGTTTCATTTTTTTGTTTTCTTTTTGTTGTGTTGAAATAGTGTCAGTAATGATGTGTCGTATTGTGTTTTGTGTACGTGGATTAAAATTATATAAACTATTTTCAACATTTTTAACTATGTTAATTATGTCGTTTTTTTGTATGTTAGGTTTTGTAAAGTTGAATTTATTACCCAAAGAAGCAACTTCAATAACATCTCGCGGGATGTCAACATCTGTCAGATTTTTGAACCAAGTGTTTGTAAGATCGGTAAAATCAGAATCTACTTTATCATTTAGTTTCACCAAATTAGTTAATTTCTTCTGTTTTTTACTCACAAATTTAAAGTAAAGATTTGATTTAAAGTAAAGTTAAAATTATTTATTAAAAACATGGACAAACAATCTTTCTTTTTACAATCAGGTTAGAAATTTTATTTTATTTTATTTTTATTTATTTCTCGCAAACACCAAATTAGTCATGTGAATCTGTTTTTTGACATTTTTGTTTTTTATTATTTGTAGAATTCTGATGAGGACTCACACCAAGAGTCGAAACGTTAAATAAAAACGTGATTTAATAACAAGTTTTGTTATTCCTGTCTGTTAAATTGGTCGTTAATCGAACATAATTTAACGTTCTCAATCTCTAAATTGGTTCTTGGACAATAATATCGCTTTTCTGTTATTAATTCGTTGTCAATTAGCTGTTTAATGCTAATTTTAGCCACAGAAATATTTTCTAGGTCCTTCTGGTTGTCCCCTGCGTTGTTTTTCAAACTCTCGGACCTGTTGGACAACGCAGGGTTTCCTAGTTTTCCGGAAATAACATTCTCACAGCCTCTTCTTCCTCAGGAGTAAACTCAAGATCTCTTACCTCACTTTCTCTATTTTCTCTAACTTGATTTACCTGGGCAGTTTGAGCTTGAGTTTGAGGACCGTTTTGATTTTGATTTCCTTGGAAATTGTTGTTTCTGTAGTTTTGAGGTCTGTAATTTTGATACCTCGTATCATTTCTTGGACCTTGATTGTTGTAGGCCTGCTGATTGCCGTTGTTTTGGTATCTCCGATACTGATTTTGATATTCAGCACCTCGATTCTGGACTTGGTTTTGCTCTCTGGGCTGGTTGTTCCTTGGTGGATTTTGGAATTGATTTTGGTTTCCAGTCGGAGCATTTCCATTTCTATTATAGTTGTTATTCTGTCCATTACTCCACGTTACATTGTTCTCAGGCCGATTGTTGTTGTAGACCTGGTTGTTTTGTGGGTTTTGGACTATTTGATTGTTACGGACGTTTGGATTGTTGTATGGGCGGTTTTGTTGGTAGTTGTTACCATTTCGGAAATTATTTTGGTTGTTCGGTGGTCCATTTTGGTAGTTTGAACCATTGTCGTTATTTTGGGAACCCACGTCGTTGTTTTGGTTCCCGTTTCCACCAAAATTTCGTCCTCTTGGTCCATTTGGTCTTTCTGTGTTGTCTATCTGTTTCAACAACTTTAAAAAGTCTTCTTCTCTGGTCACTAATCCCAACATCGTCACTCTCTGAACGTCTGTAGGGAAGTGCCGGGACAAGGAGTTGATTATTTCTTTCTCCTCTGGGGAATTATCCAAGTCTCTGACATCATTTAGGATCTTGGTTGCATAATCCACCCTAGTCAGTTTTCCAGTCTCTCTGTAACTACCGAATTCGAGACTCCGTCTAACTTTGTGTTGGATTATGTCATCCCAGTAGCGTTGACAGAATTTAGTTTTGAAATCTTCGAAGGTGAGGATGCTACCTTGAACAAACTGCCACTAATCGTTGGCGATGCCTTTCAGGCTTGCTCCTATCGCGTGGAGGAGATCCCATCTTGCCAATTTAAATGAACCTAACCAACTTTTGAAAACTAAATAACAAAGCAAATAAACATTGCGGCGACTGCCCGAATGTATCAAATTGAAGCTAATTAAATAAGGAATCGAGTCATCTGAACAAAATTGATGATAAATACCTGTAAAAGCTGCTAAAAAGCCAAAAAGGCGGACGCCGAGCCGACACGACGCGAACACAACAACCAACTGCCAGCGACTAGGTGGCGTTCGCGTAGACCAACGGAAAACGTCAAAATTCACACTTTCAATTGTTTTTTTCAATTAAACAATTGATTAAACACAAAAAGTAAACTGACAGATCGATTCAAAAATTAATTTAGAATTTTTTCATCTGGTTATTTTTTTTCTTTTCATCGTTATTGTTTTTATTTCGAATTTGAAAGTCGGCGAGACCAACCGACAAAGACATTGTCGATGTTGTGATTGTCGGGGTCGTGTCGGCTCGTAGTTTTTGCAACAATTAGCAAATAAAAAAGTGTTGCGGCGACGGACAAAGCAGATCAGGCGAACCGGGACGAGTTGCTGCACAAATTGGTCAGTTTGTTTGCTTATTTCATTAAAATTAAACATGTATAATTTCTTGTTGAAGTGGTTTTGACAGGTCGATCGGCCAGTGGGCTCGAACCACTTCAACAACGTAGAATCAAGCTAGAAAAGCATAGTTTTACATAAAAAATCATTGTATAAGTTAGTTTAATAATTAAAGAACCTGAAAAACATGAAAACAATAGAAAATAGTACTTTTCAATAATGATAAATTGCAATCGCAGAGATACTCGATTCTGATTGGTTCCCGGGAACATGGAAAGGGAAAATGTGCAAATCTCAAACGGAGAGAGATAGATGCAGCGGGAAAAGGACAGCGAACTGAACGCTGATTGGCGCGCGGGCGTCGAGCAAAAAGCCACCTTAGCGAGGGCCGAATCGAGCTTCGGCACCGCTTCTGGTGAGAGCTAGAAGCAGCGAAACCTCTGGTGAGAGCCGGAAAGACTTCCTGGTGAAGGCTAGGTAGGTGAAAACCCTGGTAAAGGCTAGGTACTCGGTGAGAGCCGGGTGAAATAAAATTAATTTTCATTTTTTTTGTGTTTTCCTCCGGTAAGAGCTGGAGAAGACTCTCTGGTGAGAGCTAGGCGAGTAAATTTAGTACTCTTTTCGATCTTGATCAGGGTGAGAGCCCTAATCAAGCCAAAATTCGTGTTTTTCTCTATAGATAAAATTATTTCGTGTTTTTCTAAATAAGACAGCAAAGATTTTGCAGCGCTCGGGTCGGGTAACCCACATTTTGAGATTAAAAATTTAGTTTTTTGTTTTGTTTCATTTGATTGAGTTAACAACAATCATTTTCATTTATTTTTCTGCCCAAAATATAACTGTTTTTGTTGGTTTCGTTGTTTGCAGCTGGCCGTGAAGCATAACTGAGCTAGCTCAACAACAGAATATTTTTTTTTATTATTCAAAAAGCTAATTCCAATCGTTTTTATTCATTTTTGTTTATCGAGGTTTATCGAAATTTAACAAGGTCTTATAATTAATTCGGCGCGGTGTTGTCGAGTCGGGTCGTTTTAAATTATTTGAATTATATTGATACAGATTAAATTTCTTCAATTGCAGTTAATAATTTTTGTTTTGATTTTAGGTGGTGCCGTCTACCTCCCGTTCTGCCTTTTCTCCTGTTGTGCCCGCAGCGGAGGGTACTACGGACGGTTTGGCGAACCGGAAAAGGCCCTCCGGTGTAGCGGGTCTAGAGAGCCCTAAAGAGGACAAGGGCAGGGAGTCCAGGAGCAGTGAGGGTAGCGGGAGAGGCGGGAGAGGAAGGCCGCGTGACCATCTCCGCTGCTTCCGTTGCCTGCAGTTCCGGCATAAGGCGGACCGGTGTGTTGGGGAGGCGGCGCACGTAGTGACCGAGCGGAAAAAGGACTGTGTCCGCTGTCCCAACTGTGGCGGGTACATTTTCCGCGGTGTGAGGCACCCGTGTAATTTTTGATTGCGGAATTGTGCGCATGAGAAAAAAAATGAAGTGTTTATTATAAAATTGTAGTTTCTGATAATTTTCTTCAAATAAATTTCTATGGATTGCTCTTCAATTGATTTCTAATTTTACTTTTAAACCTGTTTTCCTCTCCTAAAAAAAATTCGTATATTTGACTTATAATTGTGTTCCTTTAGTTTCATTTTTAGCTTGTTTTTGTTACATTATTTAAACTTTATTTAAAATTATTCTTGATTCAATACTTTAGAGTGCTATGAACGTTTATCTCGCTTTCGTTTGAAAATATAATAGACTTTGATAAGGGTTTTTGGTAGTAGACCCCTTTTGTTCGAGTTGATTGTGGTTAACCTCAAAATAAAGTTTCGTGTCGGTCGAATCGCACGAATATTGGCATTATTTCTTTTCTGTCTTTATCTATATGTTTACAGTTGCATTCTGATTTATTATAGTTTCGCTACGGGTTGTTTAAATTAAGTCGTTAATAGATTAATTAAGAAAGGATTATTGAACGAGTTTGAATCGCGCGCTATGAGGATGCGCAATGGGTTATTTGATTATTTGCTCAAATCAAGAAAAATTGTTTTATCGAAAAGTATTTGGGGGGGCCTTTATCTTGAATATAACTAAAGTGTTAATTTATTAGGTTAAATAAATTGACTTTATAATTTAGTTTTGAATTAATTGTGCATTTCATTATTTCATCCTGAGTACACGTCTACGTATGTCCGAACGTATCCGCGTCTCGCTTGAACGCGCTTGGGCGTTCCGAGCACACGTCTGCGAGTACATGTCTGCGTGTGTTTGTTATTTCTGATTATGCCAAGATTTGGGTAGCGATATTAGGAAATTTCATAGTATGGCGTTGTTGTTGGATAGTTTAAGAATATTTCTATCGTGGTAAATTTCTCTTTTCTGAGAAAGCGGATCAAAACCGCGGATCGGTCCGAAGAGGTCAATGCTAACCTTCTGAAAAGTGTCCTTTGGGGTATCTGTGATTGTCATAGGAACACGAGTTTTCAATCGAGAGGCCTTGTATTTCTGACAGGCGTAACAACGTTTCACGGCTTCGGTCACTTGATCGTGCATGTTTCGCCAATAAAATCTCTGCGAAATTTTGTAATACGTGGTTTTAATTCCACGGTGGCCGCAAGCTTATCCAGCATGGCATTCTTCAATTATTTCTGGGCGCATAGTCGGCGGTGGCACTATGAGCTCCTTTTTGCACAGTATGAAGACGTGGTGCGTGTCGCCAAAGATTGCATTTATGGCGCGTTTGACAACTTGCCACATTCCATCCTTCAATAACTGGAGGTCGTATGGCATAAAGACATCTGTGATTTGTTTTTCTGCAAGTACGGCCTTGAGCGTTTTGAGCGCGTCAATCAGGTCATGAGGGTTCATTAGGGTGTGATACTTGTTCTTAATCACTAGACCGAAGTAAAAGGTCTTTCGATGCGATTACCTGTCCGACCCTTGGTTTCTGGGCTATCAAATTTTGTTCATTAATGAACTCCTTTTCACAGAGGACGCGCATTGTTTCTGAGTTTGTGTCGCAATCGGCCGACATGAAAAATACAATATGCCCGTGCTCATGGATGATCGTTTGGTTCGCTTCGATTGTGTTCAAAGTTATTTCTTGCTGGTTTTGAGCTTCGCATTGAGAGGAAGGAGGATCGGGTTCGCTAGGTGGGTCCTCTGGTCGTAATTCATCGTAGGATAGGGAGGGTGACTCGATTTCAGGAAAGCTTGGAGGTGATTTGGGGTCACTTGTAGGGATTGTTTGCTGAGTGGCGACATCCGGGGTGGGGGTAGGCGTGCCGAGGTTCCAGGATTGAAGGGGAAGTGAGGGGTGTCATCCCTGGGTTCTGAGAGGGGTAGCGAAGAAAAATCCGTCTGTTGAGGTGGAGTCGAGGGAGGATTTCTCGGGTTAGGTTTTGGTGAATTTTCCGTTGACATGCGAACCGAAGCGGGTTTTTCTGGACCTTAGTGTTCGTCGTGTAAATAAAACATGATTTTTGTATTAAAGAAATATAGTCGGATCGACCTTATGACGTCGCTCCATTGAGCTTTTGTCACCATTTTTGTGTCTCTGCCCATACGAATCGAAGGGACCTTCTCAAAGCTTATTTTTCCGCGCAACTTAATAAGCGTGGCGTCTATAATTTCCCTTTCTGGAGCTTACCACCAGTTTTCCTTGATTACAAGGCCGTATAACATTGCGTGATAACTACATCTTTTATTTTCAAATTCATGGCTTGGAGTTCCGTTTCGTTTATTAGACCGGCGGCGGCTAATAGTGTAAGTGTGGGAGACCCAATGTAAGCATCGCTTGAAATGAAATATGCAATATGGACCGCTTCGTCGATTAGGTGGCGGTTTGTCAAACGTACGTTATCTGCTTGGTAGCTTTCGACCGTAATTCGGGGGGTTCGATTTTTGAGAATGTCGTATGGTTCGGTACTAGGGGTTGATTCTTCGGAGGCTGACCTCAGTTTCTTAATTTCTTCTATATTACGTAGTATCAATTTTGTTTTATCGTTTTCCAACGGATCGGGCCCGCCGCTTGGAGCTTTGTCTACGCTCTCTTGTAGCGCGTTTGATATTTCGTTTTGGGGTTGATTTGACCGAGGTTTTTCGATTGGGAAAATGTCCTTGTGCACGTAAGGCCGCGCATCGGTGAACTTCTGCGTAGTAGGTTTCCACGGCGCGAGTCTATCGCGGTGCTTAGCTTCGTTATATTCTTCGATTGCGTCGGGATCTGATTGTTCATCAGCTTTCTCCTTTTCTCTTCTCAATTCTTCTTCTTCTTGGTTTTTTCTTTGGCTTCGCGTCAACGGCAATGAGCGGTTAGTCACACTATCTTCGGTGTTGCTCTCATCCGAGCTCTCGTTCGATTCTTTGGGGTAAGGGTTCTTGCGTGGTCGTCCCCTTTTCTTCGGTATAGTGCCGGTGCTTCGTACAGGCAGGGGGCGTGTAAACCCTTCGTCGTCCTTATTATTTTTGTTGCTATTCCCAGCCGTTTGGGGCAGTGGTGTCTTCCGCGGCCTTCCGGGCCCTCTTCTCGGCACGGATTCGGCTGACGTGAGTGACATGTTGTCGGAACTCGCAGGTTGTGTTCTTTGCATTTTCTTGGGGTGTTTGCTGCTGCTCGATTGCGACGAGCTTTTACCTCCTCCTTTGCGTCTTCTTTTATATCTTTTTAGTTCCGCAATTTGGTTTTTCGTTTTGAGCGGGTTGCGTGAGAGAGCGTCCGCCACTACGTTGGTCTTGCGAGGTTTGTATTTTATTCAATACTGGTAATCGGCTAACTTTACTTTCCATCTAGCTAATCTCGAGCTTGGGTCCTTGAGCCCATCAAGCCATTGGAGACTTTGGTGATCGCAAACGATCGTAAAAGGTTTGCCTAGGAGGTAAGGGCGGAAATGATGGACCGCGTATACGATAGCAAGTAGTTCGCGTTCAGTGGTCGAATACCTGGTTTCGGCATCGTTCAGAGTCTTTGAAGCGTAAGCGATTGGTAGGTCTTTTCCGTCAAAGGCTTGGCTTAGTATTGCCCCCGTGCCGTAATTCGAGGCGTCTGTGGTTAGGACAAATTCTTTATCGTAATCGGGATATTGCAATACCGGGTAATTTATGAGTTTGTCTCTCAGTTTATCGAAGGCATTTTGCTGTTCTTCGGTCCAGTTAAACGGTACCCCACCTTTTAGCAATTTTGTCATAGGTTTTGAGCATTCAGCGAAATCGGCAATGAATCTCCTATAATAATTTGCTAGGCCAAGAAATTGTTTTATTTTCTTTGGTGACGTTGGGACAGGGTATGACTTAACGGCTTCGATCTTTTCCGGATCTGGTGAAACACCCCTGTTTGAAATTACGTGACCGAGGTACGTAACGGATCTTTTCAAAAATGAACATTTTTCGGCTTCGACCTTAAGGTTAGCTTCACGGAGACGCTCTGCGAATCGGCAAAACTTGCGGTTGTGTTAGGGGTCGTTGCAAATATAATTGTATCGTCTAAAAATACGTGGAGGTCGAGATTAGTCAGGCCGGCCAGGACGGCATCCATTAGGGCTTGGAAGGTTGCTGGGGAATTTCGTAGTCCAAAAGGGAGGCGACAAAACTCAAAATGGCCTCTCTCGACCGAAAATGCTGTTTTGTGGATGTCTTTTTCGGCCATGGGTATCTGGTGGAACGAGGAGTATAGGTCGATGGTGGTAAAGTATTGTGCTTTTGAGAGGGAATCGAGGATTGTCTGGATATTCGGCAAAGGATAAGAATTTGCAATTGTTTTACTGTTAAGGAAGCGATAATCGATGACCATTCTGAACTTGGAAAGGCCGTCGGGGCCTGGTTTCTTGGGAACCAGCCACACCGGGCTCGAGTACGGGCTTCT
The DNA here is from genome assembly GCA_020615435.1 of Telenomus remus. NCBI lineage: Eukaryota > Metazoa > Arthropoda > Insecta > Hymenoptera > Scelionidae > Telenomus > Telenomus remus. The sequence continues at coordinate 7,175,247 of CM036336.1, forward strand.
TGAAGGCCTAATTATACCTTGGTCGAGTAGTTCGTTTACTTGCCGGTCTATCTCCTTGCGGTGGCACGGCGGATATCGGTATAATTTCGATTTAACAGGTATTGGGTCCGTTAATTCGATTGTGTGTTCCACAAAGCTGGTGGCGGACAACGCGTCCCCTTCTACGTGGAAAAGATCGGTGTTCTGATTCACGAGTGTGACTGCTTCATTTCTTTCGTACTCATCAAGGTGGTCTAGATCCATATCGTTCAAGATTTTCCTTGCCCTTTCGTTCCAAGGTTCTGCAGTTCTACTATGCATGACCCTTGATTTTTCGTTCGCTGGCTGGAGGGCGTGTAGATCAATCGGCTGTAGTTTAACGACGGGTGTTGGTATGGATACTGGCTCGCACGACGTGTTGTATGCGTATGTGTACCCGATTGCGTTTTCGGCTGTGATTATGCTTTGTCCGATATAAATGTAGTTCGCGGTTTCGACGCGCTGCAAGAGGCCAACGGGAACCGTTTGGAAATTCGTAACGCGTACATAAATCAACTTCATGCATCGGGCAGGAATTTGCGTAAACTCCCCTCGAGCGAAGGGGATGGCGAGGTCGCCTATTTTCAGAGCCCTTTGTCTATAGGAGATATCGACATCTTCGACCTCAAAAAATCGCAAACCCTCGACTGCGTCCTCCTTAATACTAAATTCCTCGCACGACTTGGAATGGGACGAGCCGATCTGCAATCGTTAAGAAAACTTGGCCTCGCGTCGTCACGGGCTTAGGAGTGATTCCTATTGAACCAAATTTGACACTTGTGTCGCCATAAAGAGTTTTGACGAGCCGACTTTGCTTAACGACGTTTAGTTCGGCTCCAGTGTCAACCAAAAACAGGGCCTTCTCTTTGGAAATTTCAGGACAATTTACCTCAACGGTGGGTGCTTTAGTTATCCCGGCGTGGCCCAACAAAATTCTGGCAGTTAAATTTGGTGTGCAAATTGGACTGTTGGCCCGGCCGCCCGGGCCGCTTTCCCGTTTTTTGGGAAGATAGCATTTGAATCAAAATTGTGCGATGCATGGGTCAAGTGTACCTGCCCTTGATTTTGCTGAGCTCTAGCCTCTTGCATGTACGGCGGGTTTAGCATGCTCGACTGACCCTGTTGACCGCACTGGTTTTGCCTGGTTTCGTTATAATTTTGGCGGAAATCGTTATTCCGAGGGGTATCTGCGCCATAATTGTATCTGCCTTGATTTGGATTGTGATTGCCATGATTGGGACTGTTTGATTGGTAATTAAAATTGTTTCGGTTATAGTTTTGGTTTTGGCCGTAATTTTGGTTGCGACCTTGGTTGAAATTTTGGTTACCGCGATTATAATTATTTGAATTGTAGTTTTCAAGGCTAGTTTGCGGGTAATTGTTGTAGTTGGTTCGGTTGTTTTGCCTGAACCCTTGAGAATTTTGAGAATAATTATTTCGTGGTGGAAAATTATTGTTTGGGCGTTGGTCGCGGTCGGCATAACGAGTTCGCGTAAATCCGCCGTCGTTCGTGTTATCGCGATTGAAATTTTGATTATTAAAGTTTCTTTCTGGTCTGTACCCGTTATTTGGTCGTCTGTTTTCGTATCTGTCATTGTTATCATTCGTAGTGTAATTCCCGCTGTAAGTTCTGTTTGAGGCGGCGTTTTGAACTGTAGAGCTCGAATTTCGCTGCGAGCTCAAGTTTTGTATTTCGCGGCGTTGCTCTGTGGTGTGGTTGCAATTTCCGTGCACCACGCAGTATGTGTTCTGTTGGTTGAGATTTATATTTCTCGTTCGTTTCGTTGAATTTACGAAATCGGCGTTTGATTTTCTGAGTTTTGCCTCTACTTCGATAGCAATCGTTATCGCGGAAGGAAGCGTCGCGGGACGCATGATTTTTGTACGGACTTCTAGGTCGGGGAGTAAGGAGTCGAGGAAATGCTCCAATGCGGTGGAGTGAACTAGGTCACGATATGTGTCGGTCTCTTCGGGAGTGAGTTCCGCATTGTTATCGATATAACTTTTAGCCCGGCTCACGGCGGATTCTATTTTGTCCGCAAATTGAGAGACGAAATCGCCTCGGGTCATTTGTTCGCTTCTAATATTGCCTAAGAGAGTGGCAATGTTAATATTATCACCGAACCGGAATCTAAAGTCCGCGATAAGGTCCTCAAAGATCTGGTACTCGGGCAGATTTCTATAACAGTGGTCTAGTGCCACTCCAGCTAAACGGCCTCTCAACAAAATTAGCAAGTTTTGCTCTTAGTTCGGCCGTAAATTTTGTGAAATGTGTCTTAGTGATCGCGTGAATTTACTAACGGATACCGGAGATCCGTCGCAAATAGGGATCGCGTTTATCGCGTGACGCGCTTGAAGTGTGGTGTTCGCGTTTCGCGGCGCGTGCTCGTTATCTTCAAGTCTCATAACAGGAATTTGTCTCCTGTGATGATTATGTTCGGGGTTATGGTTTCGGGCATTGCCATTCATGTTGGCGTGGTTATTCGCGGGTTGTTCGATTACAACGTTATCGTACAGGGGTGGGGCATTTGGTTCCCGATTTTGATCCATTCTTGAAGCTAAGGCGTTTAACTGATTATGAAGGTGCTCTAGAGCGCGAAGCGCGAGGGCGAACTGGGGAGACGGAATTTTTTTAAATTTGACTCACCATTTGCCGACTGGCTAGACGCGCTGAGACTGGCTGGCTGGCTGGCAGCTCGGCGGGTGAACCGGTTGGCTGGATTCTTCGTACTGCGGGACCTTGGTTGGCAACAGCGTCTGGGACGGACCTTGGTGTTGCTTTTTTGGTACTTGGCTGCTCTGCGGGTTGCCTCTCTGGTCGCTGGGCCTCGAGGGATGCTCGCTTTTCGTCTGTTGACGAGGTGACGTCTAGGCGTCTGTCCTTACGACTCTTGTGGAGGTTGCTAGGCTCCGGTCTGGACTGGGTGACGTGATTCCCCGGTTAGGAGCCTCTGAAGACGATTTGGATCGGTCCTCTGGGTTGGTCAGTTGGTTGGCTGGGCATTCGGTTGATCTTTGGCACACGAGTTTGTCGCGCACTTGTCGATCGTTTTTCGTATTTCGAAATTAGAACCGAGGATACCACGACGCACGATATCCCATCTTCGTCGCCAAAACTGTTGTATAGGTCTCTTTTATTTATTATTAAAAGTCAAACTAAACATTTTATATTCGTATATTTTACGAGGATACAGCGCGTTAACAAAACTTGGAATAACTACGATACTTTTGATTGTAATATTTGTAAGTGTTGATATTCGCGGTGTCGCCGCGCAGCGGAGAATCTGGCTAAGTCCCGTCGGCGGGACTGATTAGAAGTAATGAGCTCGGAGCTCTTGATTAATTGTCGTAAAGATTGATTCTGACGCCCATCGGGAGCGTCCGGCCGGTCGTCAGAGACGATCGCCCCTCCAGATTTTGCCAAAAACCGCTGAATCGTGCCCTTGGCTGGGCACACGTGGAGCGCGGTCTCAGCAAAATCATGTACAAAACTGGAAAGTTTCCTGTGCTCGATCATCAAAACGATGCTCGAGTCGGATTAACGATATTTGATAATTATCAATTGACAGAAATTGAATAGCGGCTCGGATGTCCCAGACATCCGGCCGAAAGTTGATATTTTAATTTGAGATTTTATGTTAACAGAAATGAAATGTTTATAATTATTAAATTGGATACAAAAATCAGGCCAAAGTTGTGCTGCGGCACAACAATGTTACCCATGGAGTCCTGGATCGTATCGATGAGAACCGTCTGGACAATTCGCAATGAAAAACGTTTTTCAAGAAGTAAATGTTTTGATAAACAAAATAATGTTCAACGTTGATAAAGTGATCAAAAGTGGACAGATTTGTCCACTTCGTTTTTTAAGGAAGAAAATAATACTGCTCTGTTAAATAATGTAATTTTCGCATGAAAATTTTTTCTAACCTTCTAGTGTCGAACAATTTAATAAAAAACAAGTGTTAAAGAAATGAAATGAAATTAGTATTATTATGATAATTTTTTTAATAAACAAAGTAACACATTTTTGAATTACAGTGTCTTAATACTTTTTCCAAATAGTTATAGATATAAGGTATTAATCACACTGAACCCCACTTATCGAGACGCTTTCTTTCTTCCGCTTCAAAATCGAGAAAGCTTGAGTGGGAGAGAGAACGATACAGCAGTCGGAGTGGGTAAGAGAGGCGTGGCCTAGCGTGGCGTGAGATCTCGACCGTTACGGCATTTTCGTGAATGCCTCCGGTCAAACCGATTTATAAGACGTTGTCACGTCAAAATATTTTAAGTTTTTTTTCCAATATTTAAGTGACCCCTCTAGGCCCATATTAATTTAGTGTTTTTTGATTATGAAAATCAATGAACATAAATCATCAATAACCATATTTAACATAAAATTTTGCCGAAAAAATTGTTTTTAAAGGTTTTCGGGGTTGCTGAATCCCAATCGGAAGTCAAAATTGAAATTTTTAACCATTTATAGGTGGCGTCACTTACACAAAATCGAGATTTTTTTAATTTTTTGTATTTGTTGTATGAAATTTACTTTTTTTGGGGTCGCTGAATTCAATTCTGAGGTCTTAATTTTAATTTTGAACAATTTATAGATGACACTACTTACAAATATCAAGATTTTCATCGTTTTTATTGTTTTTTATATAAAATTTATATTTTTCACGTCTCTTAACTCAAACTCATAGTACGAATATATGAGAACTTAAGTTAAAGTTTGGGTTTCAAGAAAAATAGGTTTTATAGATGTAAAAAATTTTCATTTGTGATAAAAATACGGGCTTATTTTGTTATTTCATAGTTTCATTTATTTTTCGTTTCTGCAAACATACCATTTAAATATTTATACAACAAAGTCATAACTAGAATTAACTTTTAGTACAGATTAGAAGTCTTTCGAATGAGTTGTTTTCTCGGCATCTGGATACATTTTTCGATAGTGTTGTATAAATATTGAAATGGTATGTTCGCAGAAATAAAAAAATATATAAGCAAATTCAAAATTAACATCCACTTAGCGGTTCAAAAAAAAATAAAATTTGGTGTCAAAAAAAGATGAAAAAATGGAGCGGCCTACCTTGAGACGAGTGGCAACATACTTTTAAAATTAAATTAAGTTATAGTGATTTTCTACAAAGAAGCAAAGAAAAGCATGTGAAAAGTGACTCTAAATTTGGTTTCTTTTAAATTTTACGTTTTTTATCAATTATGGGGTGTTGTACGTTCTACCAAAGTCATTCAATTTCCGAAAACGAAGTCTCAAAATATTTCTGTGTCCTAATTTTAGTACTATGACTAAGAAATTTGAGAAAATAAGGTTAATTGCTCTTTTTTTTCCAATAAAATACGAACAGTTGGTACAAAAAGACACACAACTTGCAAAAATATTCTTCTAATACTTTTTCAAACTTTATAAAACCATATTAAACTCGACCTTCACCCCTCACTCCCTGTCCGGATTAAGGGTGGTTCCACAGAAAATTAAAAAATGAGAGTTTATTGAACCCCTATTTTTGATTACAGATTCGGATTCTTTATAAAAAAATAAAACGATTTTATTCTTGTCATTTTGCTGTTTTTTGGGATAGATGTCGCTGTAATCGTAGGAAATGAATAATCAATAAAAATCGTTCTCTTGCAATTACAGTGCCATTTATCGTGCAAAACGAAAAAAATATGAGCATGAAATCTATTTATTTTTTCATGAAGAATCAATCTGCAATAAAAAATACGGGTTTCACAAAGTCGAACTTTTTTTATTTTTTTTCTTTTTTTTCTAATTAAAAAGTATGTCGCCACCTGTTTTAAGGTGGGCTGCACCATTTTTCCATCTTGTTTTGACACCTATAACCTGAGAAACAATCCTAAGAGTGTGCCTAACGTCCAAAAATTTTTATTATTTTGGAACCGTTCAGTGGATATTAATTTTGAATTTGCTTATATGAAACTATAAAATAACAAAATAAGCCCGTATTTTTATTAAAAATAAAAACTTTAACATCTATAAAACCCATTCTTTATAAACTAAACCTCAACTTAAGTGAGGTTTAGTTTATAATATTGACACTGATATATTCTTACTATGAGTTTAAGTTAAGTGACCTAAAAAATATAAATTTTATATAAAAAACAATAGAAACGATGAAAATCTTGATACTTGTAAGTAGTGCTACCTATAAATGATTCAAAACTGCAACATCAGATTTGAATTCAGCGACCCTAAAAACCTTTAAAAACAATTCTTTTCGGCAAAATTTATGTCAAATATTGTTATCGATAATTTTTGTTCATCGATTTTTATTATCTAGAAGGTATCTAGAAGGTCTAGAGGGGTCACTTAAATATTGAGCAAAAATCTAGGAGTATTTAGAATTTTTTTTATATTTCGAGACGATTTGAGGGGTGAGACGTAAAAAAAATGTATTTGCCCCTCAAGGGACACCCTATCGTAAATTGTTTTCCATTTTCATATGTAATAACATATGAAAAACATTCATTAAAAGAACATTAAATTACACAGTTTGTATATCTATATATATATATACATCGGTTATATATACAATCCACAATTCATTTCCGACTTCGCCTCTCTAAAACCAAGGTCTATGCGATTTTTATTGACCTTCGCCGCAGCTCCGATTCAATTTCACATTCTCTACTTTGGAAAAAACTCTTTGACTTGGGAGTTGGCCCTAAGTATATTCGAATCTTGAAATCACTCTACGAACAAGCTGCTTTCTCAATCAAACTAAACTCAGAAACCACTGTTGAATTATAAAGTCAGAGAAACACCGAAAAGTGTGAATAAACTATTTATTATGTAACACGTAATGCGAACAGATTGAGATCGGAAAGACGAATGACAAAAGATGATGTGACAGATAGTTATTTTTTTAGTTACCATGACAATTATAATCAAATACATTCTAATACTGTCACTATTTGTTATAATTGGTAAACAATACAATTTTCTAAAATCAGTTTTCGTCCTCCACATTCATGAACCTTTTATAAAGATACATTTGGAACTTCCACGATATTCAGAACAGTACGCAACTTCACAAACTTGTCTCGTGGAAGAGCTTTAGTGAAAATATCAGCCTTCTGATTTTCAGTTGGCACATACTCGACAGTTATCTCACGACTCTTATACTTTTTACGAATGAAATGATACTGGACATCTATGTGCTTTGTACGCTTGTGAAATTCCGGATTCTTAACAAGCTTGATCGCACTTTGATTATCCATGAAAAGAGTAGTCGCGTTGGCACATTGACGTCTAATGTCAGTCAAAAGTCTTCGTAGCCAGACCAGATCTTTGACTGCCATACAAGCCGACACATACTCAGCTTCTGTGGTACTCAAAGTGACCAATTTTTGACGTTGAGCCTCCCACAAAACAGGACTACCAGACAAAATACAAACAACGCCAGAGATTGACCTTCTAGTTTCTGGATCGTTGGCAAAATCTGCATCACTGAAACCATACAGCTCATCAACAGAATCTCGGTTGTACATTAGTCCATAATTCACAGTACCTCTCACATACTTGAAAATACGTTTAACCGCGTTACAGTGACTCTCATCGTAATCGTTCAAGAATTTACTTACAGTACTGACAGCAAATGCAATGTCAGGTCTGCTCACTATGGCCAGAAACAAGAGAGAACCTACAGCCTCGCGAAACGGAAATGAGACCTTCTCATAGGCTCCACTTGCCTTTTCCAAACGTATACCAGGCTCTGCCGGAATCAGAACAGGATTGGAATCTACCATCTCAAAACGTCGCAAAATTTTCTTCACGTACATAGCCTGGTGAACGTAGATAGTTCTAGCTTTTCTATCACGCTCGATTTCCATTCCGCAAAAGCATCGTGCATCTAAAACCTTTATGCAAAACTTTTCTTTGAGCGAGTTAATGATCTCTTCCAGTTCTGTCTTGTCTCGGCCAATCAGCAATCCATCATTTAGTTAGAAACAAAACAAAAGTTTTGTTCCAACATCTCGGAGACTGTTTCAGCCCGTACAAGGCTTTCAGAAGCTTACACATATACAAAACCTTGTCATCATCATTCGGAACCTTTACACCGTCGGGTACAGTCATACAAATATCTTCATCCAGTTCACCGTAGAGGAACGCCGTTTTGACATCAAACTGGACCAGCTCCAAGTCTTCAGCTGCTGCAATCGCTAGTACGACGCGGAGAGAATCATAGCGCACCACAGGAGCAAACGTCTCACCATAGTCTACTTCTGGCCGTTGACTATAGCCTTTCGCACACAACCTTGCCTTCATGCGCTTGCTAGCATCGCTCTTGATCTGCTCCTTGAAGACCCACTTGAAGTCGACGGTCTGTCTACCATCCCTAGTTACTATAGTCCACGTTCCATTTTCACGATGTGCCTCGAGTTCTTCATAGATTGCCTTCTGCCACTGCTCACGATCAGGCCCCGACAATGCTTCGTGATACGAGATAGGATCTGAACTTTCTGTCAAGTTCAGGTCACACTCGCCAAACCTTTGTGTCTTCTTTAACTTCGACCGATCACGCAGACTTGCACGTCGCGATTCAGGAACTTCTACTACGACCTTCAACCTCCTTCCTTCTGGTTCTCTTCTGTCTGCTTCTCTTCTTTCTGCTTCTCTTGCTTCTGCTTCTCTTCTTTCTGCTTCTCTTCTTTCTGCTTCTTCTCCGGATGACCCCTTGAACAAATCGAAAATGGCTGTTGCTGGACTCTGTTTCTTCTCTTCATCTTCAGTCTTCTCGTTGAAAATTACATCTTTGGACTCGATGATTCTTCTTCTTTCAGGATCGAACAGACGGTAGTTTATGGTCTGATCTTGATATCCAACCATCACCATCTTCTTTGCCTTTAAATCCCACTTCCGTCGAAACTTGTCTGGAATGTGTACATAAGCAGGTGCTCCGAAAGTCTTCAGGTGTGAAAGTGAAGGCTTTCTTCCAGTCCAAACTTCGTACGGTGTTAGGCCTTCTTCGTTTTACAACTGTTCGATTCTTCAAGTACACAGCTGTCTTCACTGCCTCAGCCCACAAAAACTGCGGAAGTTTGCTCTCTGCTAACATCGTCCTTGCAGCTTCAACAATAGTCCTGTTTTCTCGTTCAATACAACCATTTTGCTGTGGCGTGTACGGTGCCGACGTCTCCATAACAATTCCTTTCTTCGCCAGGTACTCCTTCAAGTTGTTATTTGAGAATTCTGTGCCACGATCAACTCGCCACACTCGCATTGACTTGCCTCGTTAATTGCTCACCATCGCCTCGAAATCCTTAAAGTATTCAAAAACATCAGACTTATGTTTAAGAAAGAAGACGTACTTGAATTTGGAGGATTCATCTTTCAGCAAGAAGAAGTACCTAGCCCCACCCAGGGACTCCACCTGCATGGGACCACACAAATCACCATGGAAAATGTCGCCAGGTTGACACTCTCGAGGATCTTGGACACTCCTGTAGGAACTCCTGTGTGACTTCCCAAGCTGGCATGGATCGCAGAAGAACTTCTCTACATCCTCGTACTTTATCTTAGGTATAGCTCCAACCTTTTCAAGATGACTCATCGATTTCAAGTTCAGGTGACCCAGACGACTGTGCCACAACTTCAGATTCTCTTGAGACGTCAGATTCACTTGGCATTCCTTGGGAACAACAAAATACATCCGGTAGACCTGATTTTGCTGCCTTATACCTCTAGCTAGAAGTTCGTCCTCTCAATAAACGATCACATATTGACCTTTGAATCTTACTTCATAACCAAGAACAGTACATACTCCGATAGAGAAAAGCTTCTTCTTTAATTGTGGTACAAACAACACATCTTCAATCCTACCAAGCTCCCACTTGTCATCAACGAACTTCTGAATCAAATTGGTACCCTCTGCATTGGCTTGGTACGTTGTGTCGTCTCCAAGGGTCACTGTGACTGTCTCACATCGACGCAACTCATGGAACCAGTCACGTCGATAACTGATGTGCCGTGAAGCTCCACTGTCCGACAACCAGACCTCACCTGAATCAGCGATCTGAATGTAGTCATGAACAGCTTCAAATCTACTAACCTCACGATTCTTCTTTTCACCTGTTTCATCAGTCACAATAAACGCATTGACCACTTGCTCTTTCTTTTTCTCTGTCTTGTTATCTCCTTCCTTCTTTTTCTTCGATTTGCAATTTCGTGCCATGTGATTTGATCCACCACACGCGTAGCATTTAAATTTCGGACGATCTTTTGTTTCTTTCCTTTCTTGATAACGCACGTTTTTCTTCTCCGAGCCGCTTACCGTCGTCGCAGCCAGCGCAGATGTCATCTCTTCTAACCCGGTGATTCTACCTTCCTCAGCAATAAGTCTCTCTTCTAACCTCTTTATCGTCTGATCGGCAACCGGAACACTGTCCCACGCTGTCACTAGAGAGTGAAACTTCGGCGGAAGAGTCCCCAAAATTTTCGTCATCAAAGCCAGGTCCGAGATCTGCTCACCGACATCCTTCAGTTGCGCCACAATATTTTGTAACTTGGCAAAGTGCTGCACCACCGAATCGTTCGCCGCCATCCGGTACTCGTGGAAACGTTTCATGAGCAAAAGTTTGTTCGCCTCTGATTTTTGCTCATGAACAAGAGAAAGCTTCTCCCACATCTCCTTTGCTGTGGTACACATGATCAGGTACTCGAGTTGCGAATATTCGACAGCAGAGGCGATAATGCACATCGCCTTTGCATTATCTTTTACCCACAGTTTTCCAGCAGCATCCGCCAAATTTTCAGGTTTGCCTCGTTCTCCGGACACCACATCTTGAATCGCCATCGCATTGAAAACCGTTCCGATCTGAAATTTCCATAATTGGAAATTTGTCCCATCAAACTTGACGATGTTCTTCGCCAAATTTTCGTCCGACATTTTGACAGGTTACTCACAGGTTATTCACTCGCGTTTCGCCAACTTGCGAATTACTTTTCGGTTTCACACAGTTTTACCAGAAAATCTCTGGGCCCATAACCTGTTGAATTATAAAGTCAGAGAAACACCAAAAAGTGTGAATAAACTATTTATTATGTAACACGTAATGCGAACAGATTGAGATCGGAAAGACGAATGAAAAAAGATGATGTGACAGATAGTTATTTTTTCAGTTACCATGACAATTATAATCAAATACATTCCAATAACCACGAACCCCATTGATGTGACAGAGGGCGTCCTCCAAGGGGAGACCCTCAGTCCGCTCCTCTTTCTTCTCTTTATTAGTGACTTAGAAAAATTCCTTCGAGATAGTAATCTAAGCGGGGTTAATATAGATGGCATTCACGATCTTCTCCTTCTTCTTTTTGCCGATGATGCAGTAGCCTTAGCTAACTCTCCGATAGAGTTAAAAAAACTCCTGGTTGCAATTGATAATTTTGGCGATCTGAACAACCTCACTGTTAACACTTCTAAAACTAAAATTGTAAACTTTCGTCGAGGTGGCGCCTCGACCAGCAAAAAGTTTTTTTTATCAAAGGTCACGAATTGGAAATTGTCAATTCTTACACTAATTTGGGGTGCACATTTTCAAGCTCCTCACTAGAGCTGAAAGCCACAGAAGAAGCTATGAAAAAAGCTCGGACTGCCATAGGTGCCTCACTCCAAACAATTAAAGCTTGTAAAGGCGATTCAATCGACGGAAAAATTAAATTATTCGACGGTGTTGTCGCTCCTACTCTTTAGTACTCGACGCAAATTTGTAGTCTTCGCTATTAAGACAAAATGGAAATTGTCCAGATCGAATTCCTAAAACGATTATTAAACCTTCCACGTACCGTTCATAATGCCACGTTGAGATTGGAATTCGGACTGGTCAAGTTAACGTATAGAATATTTAAGCTAGCTTATAATCGGATTATCCGAATCCTTGAAATAGACAATGAACGTCTGACAAAAATCTGCTTCCTCCGACAGGTCCTGCTCCACCACGATACGCGACCAGCAGCAGAGTTCAATTGGACCACACAATTCAACTCTATGCTCGAAAAAATCGGATTGTCCCATTTGCTGTCCAACTTAGATGCAACAACCTGGCAAAATGGTGAAGCAGATGCCTTCGCGAGGCTTCACCTCCATCTCAGGTTTTCGGACCAACTGAAATATGTGCAATCTACCTCGCTCATCTGTAAACCTCTTAGAACTAACTATAACGAATGTGTACCTTACATGCGAGAGAGAAACAAAAATCATGTTCTAAAAATTCTAGCTCAATTACGATTAGCCTCAAAAATGTACCTACGCTTTACTGTTAGAGACAACACTTATGTTATTAACCAAAATGAATTATGCACAATGTGCAACAATCAATCTCTCGAAACGTTACACCATTTTATGCTAGATTTTAGTCTGTATCAAAACTTTAGACAATGCTATTTACAACCTCTTTTTACTTAAAATTCAAATGATCACTTACGTGATATTTCAAGCATCGAAACTGTTCCTTTAGCAAACAACATCTTTTACTATATAGCAAACAGCCTGAAGCTGAGATCTTTTATACTCAACGAATAAAACATTGAAATGTAATGGTGTGATGTATCGATGGAAGCGAGGATCCTTGAAATTTATATTATATAAATTTCATATATTTTTGTTTATTTTTATTACGAAACGATGTTATTACTTTTCTTTATACGCAATTTATTGTATCAAACTCAAACTCTTTTCTCTAATGAGTATGTAAACTCGAAGTGAAATAAACTTATTGATTGATTGATATATACATCGGTTAGAAAAAAACGTTAGGAAATTTTTTTTCACAATTTCAAAGTAAAAAATCAATGTAACTTGAACAATTTCATTAATTTTTTACGGGAAAAAAATTTTTTTTTTTAAACATTTATCGATACGATTTTTAGTCACTTTAATTACCAAACGACGACGCGTTAAGTACTGTTTATTATTTATTTAAATTTTATATATTACGTTGTTCGAGTTGGTCGGAGTGAATAAGTAGTTCGGTAGTCTGCGATCGGGTCCGCTTAAATCGAGAAAAAGATTGCCGTCGTTGTTCTACTGAACGACTTGATTTAGTTGCCTTATTTAAAAGTAAGGCTGGCACCCAAAAACAAGAAAAGTAATTAAATTTTGAAGTTTAGAAGCTTATTTTTATGGAATATTGTGATTTTTGTCATAGAATAAGGCCTAAGCTCTAGACTTAAGCTAGCTGTTAGCTTGATAGTTGGTCAGAACAATTAATATATAAGAAACAAGCTGTGCAGAAACGAAAGATTTCGTCCCTTAAACCTTCGACCGTTTCCAAAAATGTCAAAAAGTGCGAAAAAAAATTTTCATTTTTTATTTGATTGAATTTAATTCAATTCAATTCAATTAAATATACCGGAAATACCTATGATTTGGACATATAACATATTTCAATGTGTGGCTATAAGATCAAAATATATAAACATCATTCAGTATCAAAATTCAAACGAACATTCGTATAAATGTATAAAAATTATAGTTTTCTCACTAGACAATTGGACTAGAAACGCAGGTTCACATAGAGTCATTTAACGAGAAAGTTGGAATTTGTTTTTTACAAACAGCCTCAGATAAGTAAAAAAACGACTAGATCGGCGACTTTGTTACCAGATCTCATAGCACGTTGCAATGTATGATTCATTCGAACATCACTTCTGAACCCGCGTAACGCAAATAGTTTTTTCGATCTGGCTCTCATACCGCCGGGGTTGGAATTGAAAAAAGAGAAATATCAGGGGATTCATTATAGTAGTTAATGATTTCAAATAAAAATATGAAACGTCCCGTCACACGCCGTTTTTACGTAAGTGAAGATGCGTGGCCTTAAATCATATTATTTTTTCAGTATTAATTAAGATATCAAATGAAAGAAGGTTAGCAATATTATACCATCAAAAGTGAGTAACTATTAAGAATATCTAACTCAATTAAACCAATATTGATTGACAGATGTCATTCATATTTTTTATATTCATTCATGTATATTCGTTGCAGAAATATTTTAACTTGAAAAATTAAGACATATACTTCACGATATTTAACTGTAGGAAAATCATAGGCAGACCTTTATTTTCTTTAATCCGAATATCTTTTTAGAATTGAAATTCTTGAATTCTCGTACATTTAATACTGTGACTTGGCGTTTTGCAGTCCACCGCCCCTTCGCCACGGAACCCAAATGACAAATAACAATTCGACAACTATTTTCTGAATCCCGATTCCGGTACTCGTAACATGGTCTAACGTTGCCTCGGATCGCCACCAAATTTTCAGGGAAAACTTGAAAACCCCTTTCAAAGCGGAATCGTTCCCAAAAGTCTTGTCAAACAATTACTCATCGAGTCAAACGGGCACCGTGAAGCGGCACTCGAACAATTTGCGCAACGGATAATCTGACTTCCAAAAATTCCAAGAAAGGATCCTTTTAATCTTTTGGTCCAAATATTGTTCTTTTTCTCTAACGTTACCCGGGGAAAATAAAATAAAAACAAAATAACAATTCAATTGCCAATCTTGATAGTTTATTTTACTCCCAACTTTTCTTCTTAACTTTACAAAACAAAATCAAAATCTGTTTAATATTTCGGTATCTCTTTATTTTAGTTCTGGAAATATTTCAAACTTTATTTTCTTGTCTCAAACAGTTCTACTTAATCAAAAATACAATTTTCGTTATCGTATCGGACACGAGGGAAAATTATTTCTCAAAATTAAAGATGGCTCCGGAGAGCACGTTTTACTTTTAGTTTAGGCTCTCAATTGACTTTACTTCTTTACGTTACAACGGTTCCTCGGGCTCCGGGACAATTGGTACCACGATCTAACAATTGCCACCTCGGAAAGACCCGTTTCGCCGTTACAAAAAAAAACTACTGCAAAAACCGGCCTTGATTTCTGCAGTCCTCGGATATCGCTCGCAACTCGATCCAAGATACTTCGGCCCGGCAGAAATCGTACCGAAACGACTTTACTTTACTTACAAAAACTCTCGAAAACCCTACGAAACTTTTACTAACTAACAAAAGCACTAACGTTACCGGTCGATGACGCTGGTGGGAGCGGGAGCTTGGGCTGGATCGGTTGTCGTCCCTCGGTACGGACACGTTTGTAGCCTCGTACCATTTCCAATCGTCTCCTTGAATAATTAATTTTCTTCTTTCGCAATGCCGGCTACCGTTCCCCTCCACCTCGCTTTTTCCCGTTTCTTGCTTGCCGTGTGTAGCGCTCTGCTCATCGATGACGTAGCTCGCTGTACCCCACTTGCCTCGCCTCTCTGCAGCTTAGAGGCCGTTCTCCGTCTCGCTCGGCGTCTCGTGAACGGACATCCTTCCCTCTCATCGACGACTCGGGCTGACTCCTGGGTTACCCCTAGTACGAAGGTTGGGACCTCAAACTCGGTCCACGTCTTCCCATCTGTCAGGTCTCCCATCTCGTCGGCACACGCGAGATGGGGACGCTCCTCGGCACGCCAGACAAGATTCAGCTGGAGCTGGCGGCTGCAACCACCCGGGCTGGCGCCTTATTGCATGAAAAGTTAATCTGATTACTTTTTTGTTATCATTACATAAACAAAAGGAAAAATCGTTTCGTCATCTCTCACTACACGGTCGTGCGCCAAAAGCTTCATTTTTTATATTCCCAACTAAGGGTCACAATATGCAAACCAAATTTATTTTGTAAAACAATTATTCAAAACGGTGAACGTGAAAAATGTAAAGTAAGAAACAGAGAGAAAATAAAAAAGTTTTATTAATACTTGAAGTGCAGATTTAATTTCTAAGAACAAATGTCTTTTGCAGAGTTAACAGTTTTTATTAATTTGTTGGATTACTTTTATCATTCATTTAATAAATCTGTAATTCGGTTTTATATTGTTTTAAAAATAACTGTAAATGCATTTACGACTAAAACTGATCAAAATATGTTATTTTTATATTTTTCAAAACAAAGCAAAATATCACGTTAAGTGGCACGAAACATGTCACAATAAATAGCGCACGGCAACAGAACGACTCACGATAAGTGGTACCGACAGCTTTTTTTTACAAAATTAATTATTAATTATGAATTGACGCGGTTATTCAACAATCTGAAGTGACATGAATGTTGTTAACATCTATTGAAAGTATTTTTTTTATTTCTCAACAATCAATATTGACACTAGCATCGTTTTTTTGAGAACTTACCAAACCCTTAAAGTCACGATAAGGGGTTCTTTTACCTCATAGAGGTAAATATTCAATACATTTATAAAAAATACCTTAAAAAGGTAAAAACCAACGTGGCAAGGTTTTAGATCCTTTGATATTTTCAACACAAGTTGTGAAATAAAAACAAGGGTTCAATTTTCGTGTGAAAAAATATCTTTATCTACAAAAGAATACACTTACAAAATCCAAAAATACCTTAAAAAGGTAAAAAACAACGTGGCAAGGTTTTTTATCCTCCGAGATTTTCAACACAAGTTGTGAAATCGGAACACGTGTTAAAATATTCTGTCATTAAATTAAATTGAATTGAAGTTAAATTCTGACAGAAAAATTCAAATAATTTAAGGTTCGACAACTCTAAAATTTTTCTTTTTTGACTTTTGAATTTTTTTTTTTCGATAAAATCTCATAAAATTATTGGTATGAATCTTGCAAGACAATGTGGACTTTGGTGTACATCTTCGTGTAAAGCTTAGCCAACTAGGGAATAATTGTACAAATGAAACACAAGAGTTTATGTATGTTTAAACTCTGTCATTTATACAACTTTTTATTCTTATTGACCGATGCGATTTTCAAGATGAATTCATTTACGATGAACATTTACAAAACGTACGATAATACAACACCATACCGCCGCGCTTTTTCTGAAAGGCTGCGCACATGATATTGTGTATCAAATGACTACGAACGAACTATTTTGTTAAAATAATTTCATTTTCATTAACATGTTTTTTTCGCCTTGTGATAATACTTGATACTAATTTATTTTGAATGACTTTTAAATTACCATAATGATTCATTGAATGTTGAACCTACTTATTCTCATATTAATCCCATTCATCGACGTAAATATTGAAATATAGCTAGATATTATTTATTCGTTATAAGAGTGCTAAGAGATGACGTAAAAAACCGTCCGGCCTCTTTGAAGGCTAACTGAAGGCTTCAGGTATATCTGTTGGAACATACCATACCATACCTTGTTCCATGACTGGAACAAGCACCAGTGGACGAAAAAAACAAAGTAGCTTCAAAGGCTTTTGAGAAAAACATTCGAATTTGTAAGAAACGTGGATGCATTTTAAGTGACAGGACACGAAGTGGTACTTTGCGCGCCGGCCGTTGCGCGCTTGTCACAATATATAGGACAACAAGAAAAGCTCCGAAATCGCGTTACAAAACGCCGAGTCAAATGTTTGCTTACAAAGATGACGATTATGCTAATTTTTTCATCGACTAAATAGTTATATGTTTGATACAAATTATTCAAAACGGCAAATGAAGAAAGGCAACCAAAATCATAGTGAGTCAGTTTTCGGCTTTTCGAATTTCCTCTTACAATGTCTTATGTTTCAGGTGCTCTTCGAATTAGACATTGGTTATCAGCAATACTGAGCTTAATTAGTTTTTTTCTAAAAAGCGCGGCGATAAGGTGTTGTATTATCGTACATTTTGTAAATGTTCATCGTAAATGAATACATCTTGAAAATCGCATCGGTCGTTAAGAATAAAAAGTTGTATAAATGACAGAGTTTAAACATACATCAACTCTTGTTGTCGAACCTTAAATTATTTGAATTTTTCTGTCAGAATTTAACTGTATATCACTTTAATTTAATGACAGAATATTTTAACACGTGTTCCGATTTCACAACTTGTGTTGAAAATCTCGGAGGATAAAAAACCTTGCCACGTTGTTTTTTACCTTTTTAAGGTATTTTTGGATTTTGTAAGTGTATTCTTTTGTAGATAAAGATATTTTTTTACACGAAAATTAAACCCTTGTTTTTATTTCACAACTTGTGTTGAAAATATCAAAGGATCTAAAATCTTGCCACGTTGGTTTTTACCTTTTTAAGGTATTTTTTGTAAATGTATTGAGTATTTACCTCTATAAGGTAAAAGCACCCCTTATCGTGACTTTAAGGGTTTGGTAAGTTCTCAAAAAAACGATGCTAGTGTCAATATTGATTGTTGAGAAACAAAAAAAATATTTTCAATAGATGTTAACAACATACATGTCACTTCAGATTGTTGAATAACCACGTCAATTCATAATTAATAATAAATTTTGTAAAAAAAAGCTGTCGGTACCACTTATCGTGAGTCGTTCTGTTGCCGTGCGCTATTTATCGTGACATGTTTCGTGCCACTTAACGTGATATTTTGCTTTGTTTTGAAAAATATAAAAATATCATATTTTGATCAGTTTCATACTTCTTTAAACTTTATACAACCATATCAAACTTGACCTTCACCCCTCACTCCCTGTCCGGATCAAAAGTGGTTCTAGAGAATGCTGAATAATGACAGTTTTTTAAACTCCTATTTTTCATTAGAGATTCGTATTCCTCGTAAAAAATTAAAACGATTTCATTCTTGTTATTTTCCTGTTTCTTAGGATAAATGTTGCTGTAATCGTAGGAAATTATTAATTAATGATCGTAATCTCAGCTCTGTTAATCTCGCAAAACAAAAAAATATAGGAAAAAATCTTTTTATTTTTTTATGAAGACTCCAAATCTGCAATGAAAAATGGAGGTTTGACAAACTTACACTTATTTTATTTTTGATTTTCTTTATTTTAAATGAAAAAGTATGTTGCCACCTGTTTCAAGGTTGTCCGCACTATTTCTCCATCTCGTTTTGACACCTAAAACGTAAGAAAAAAATCTCAAGAGTGTGCCTTATGTCCAAACATTTTTATTTTTTCGAACCGCTAAGTAAGTGTTGATTTTAGATTTGCTCGTATACCAGTTTTCTCACTTGTAGGAGAGCCGCTGATTCTCTCACTCCTGAGAGAATATATGAGTAAATCCGAAACTTACATCCAGTTAGAACAAATAAAACCCGAAATTTTCAGATTCAAGGCACACCTCTGAAAAAAAGACAGGTTCCTGAGACATACAGAAACATAAAAATAATAAGGTTCCATAGGGAGAATGGAGGTGATACCCCTAAAAAATTATTTTTTTCAAGTTTTCAAAGGATGAATCCACCCGCTGCTCTTCAAAGTCACAGTTTCGGAATATGTCTCGCAGTTGTTTACACCAATGATATTTACCATCGCAACACCCGAAAGACTCGAGTGCTTTTAGGCGGTCTTAGCAAATTCTTGCGTATCTGTCCCGTTTCATGTTGAGAACTCGAAATTCAACGCTCGTTCGATAATTTTGATAATCAAGGGCGCGCGATTTCTCTCGAGCCTAACCCCGTAGTTTGGAGTTTAGGTAGGTCGAAAGAGAGACGCGTTCGTATCACCTTGCATTTTTTAGCGTATCTCAAAGCCCAGAAGTGCAATTCATAAAGAAGCACGGTTTCCACCATAGCCTTAAAAAGCCTGTTCACGGAGACCCATGCATCTGCATTTGAAGAACTCAATATTTTCAGAACCGACGAACTGGCGAAACCAGCAGATTGGATACGCAATTTCATCCACTGAAATGCCTGAGCTTTCGAAAGAGATGCCTAGATAGGTGTTTTTTCTAGTAATCTCAATTTTGTCTTATCCATAGAAAAAGGAGGGTGGGGATTTCGGGTTGCGCCCATTCTTCCTAAATATCGCTACCTGAGTTTTGGATGTATTTATAGTTAACAGGTTTATATCACAATAGTCTTTTATGATCCCCAGCTTTCTTTTTATAACTACAGGTGAGTAAGGAACAACAACAATATTATCTACATAAGCAAAGAGGAGAATATCCGACTCATAATCAACTGAGATTCCTCTTGCCTCTGTCTCTGAAAAATTCCTCAAAGTCGCTCAAAAAAGGGATAAAACTATCGGGCTCGGAGTTTTGCCTTAAACAACTCCTTCTGTTATTTTCACTAGTTCAGTCAGTCCCTCAGAGGTTTGCACTGAAAGTTCAGCCTCATTGTAAAAGTCAATGAGTACACGGAGAAAAGAAGCGGATATACCTTAGCGAGAAAATAGTTTCTGCCAGAGCTTTTCTTGATTAACGCTATCAAAAGCCTGTTTAAAATCAATGAAGACACCGTAAAATTTACCTTCCGGGTTGCGTAGGTGTATTGGAATAAGTGAATTCAAAACGAAAAATTTGTCATCACGACTGCGCCCAGCGCGGAATCCCACCTAAAATTCCCAGTTCGTCAGACGCGTTGAAACCATTTGTATAGAAGTTTTGGTTTCAGTTTTTACTTACGAGATCATGCGCTTATTATCAGGGTCCATCTTCTCCCCTTTTTTACAAATCATAACTACAACTTACAAAGCCCAGGAGTCTGGGACCTTACCATGCGTGATTTTTTGTTGAAGAGGTTGTGCATATAGAGCAGCCATTTAATGGTAAGTTATTGTAGAACTCTATCAGGATTTCGTCGGCTCCCGGTGATTTTTCATTTTTAAACCTATCCAGTGCGTTTGTTAGTTCCTCAAATTTGAATTCGCCATCTAAGAGGGGGTTTGTTTCCAGGGAGATAGGGCGATCGATTCGTACTTTGAATTTGTGAAAGTTAGTGAGAAAGTTGTGCCATAATTCAATTTTGATGGGGTTTTGAGAAATCTGTTTAGCTTTCAACAAATTCACAGCGCGCCAGAAATCTTTTGAGTTTTTTACGTTCACATCCTGTTTTGGAATGTAAATGGTTTTGGTAATATGAATGACATATCTGAACATCTTAATGAGCTCTCTATTTTGTGTTTATCGGAGACTTGGCTAGACAAACAGATTTCTTTTCCAATATTATCGCGACTTGCTTATAATTCAATTCAAGTACATTATAATTCAATTTAAGGCCGTGCAAAAGGCGGTCTGATTGTACTTTATAATGATAAATTTTTTATTGCAAAAATTTTATTCTCGGCAACAAATTTTATTGTTATACGTTTAACTTATATCGGCTCGAATTTCTTACTTTGTTTTGCTCATTTAAAACCACACGAGGATGTCAAGACTGATTTAGCTTTATTAGATAAAGAAATTGCAGAGGCTTGCTTCTTATATCCGGACGACCGAGTGTTTTTGGGCAGTGATTTAAACAGTAGAACCGTCAAATTTAATTCCATCGACAATAAAATACTTGCACCCGGATCTGTTTTTATCCATGAAAGAAAATTTCGCGATAAGGAAATTGATTTTAAAGGCCAACTTCTTTTACAATTCCTTGAGGAGAAAGGTTTTTTAACTCTCAATGGAAAATCGTTTGATGACCCTTCCGCCAATTTCACCTATCTGACGGACCGGGGATGCACAGTAATTGGCCTTGCTTGTTGCCCACTAAGAGATATCAAACTTTTGAAACACTTCTCGATTTTAATCACCCCCTTCACCTAAGACCACCTCCCTATTAAACTAGCATTCAACGTTAAAAATCTAAGACAACGCATACCTCAATCAACTGTAGGTCAACGACCATCGTTTATGTCCGCAAAATCATAGTTTCGCGGACGACTATCACATTTTTCTGAGATTTAACCGCAAAATGCACACGTCTCGCATGATATAGAGAAAATGAACGAAAATCTCATAAACGCGATGTATGACACGATGAGTAAAATTGAACCAGGTAAAAAATCCGGTAAAAAAGTGACAATTTTGTCTACTCGCTGGTATGACAGTAAGTGCGTTCTCTATAAAAAAGAAATGATAAGGTCCTTAAAGCAATTAAGAAAATCAGAGGGGGATTCTAACCTTCTTCAAACTTACTCAGAGTCCAAAAAAAGATTCGCGTCCTCAGTTAGAGACAAAAAAAAGGAGCTGAAAACGTCCGACTTAAATTCTTTAGCTAACGGTACAAACGTTACGATGGGTCACGTTTTTTCGTGCTTGCTGCCGGCGTCTACCGTTTTATAAGACGTTGTCCCGTCAAAATGAAAAATGTCTATCTTATTGAAGAAATGTTCTTCGATTTGATGGCACACTCTTGGTGAGACGATTTTTTCACATTTCGGGATCCCCGGATACAGGAAAAATGTCGAACCAGCATTAAATTGATTATGACACCCTTTTGAAAACAAATATAAATAATTCACTAAATGAGCTATCGCTAGAGAGAACCTAATTTCAAATCGTAATAACTTTCACATTTTACATCGAAAAAACTCTCAAAAAAAACATTTTTGCAAGCTATTCGTTCGCACTTCTAGGTTTTATACTCTCTGGTTAACATCACGTTGAGTAATCTACTATAAACATCAAAAAGTCTTGTACCTTCTGTTATTAATTAGGTTTTTGATTAGCTCTATGTGAAAATTTTTACACAAAATTACGAGGGGCGATCTAAGAAATACGTGCACCAAAACAGCCTAATAATAACACCCTCCTTTCTTCATATGCTATAAAGATGTTAGAATGAAAATTTCCAACACGCATTTAACCTCTGGACCTATGACGGGAAGCCAGGCGTCCCACCTTTCTTCGGCGAATTTTTAGCAATCTAAACATGTAAAGATTTCCATAAAAGTCAGTATATAGGTGTTTTGAGGGTCGCTGAACTTAAATCTGCTGTCGGAATTTTAAAATTTGAAATGGCAGGCTAAATATGGAAAATCAAAATTTAAAAAACAATACTTAGTATGCGTGGGTATTTACCTGAGAAAATCACAAATATGAACAGATTGGACCATAAAAACAAAATGGCGGGTACAATAGGGTGTTTCAAAAAAGGCTATTTTCAAATTTCAAAGTACGCACCCCAAATATTTCAAGTTTCTTCAAAAACAAAATTTTTGGCGTAAATGAACAGTCATTTGATAATAAACAGGTCGCTACCGACGATTAAAAAATAGTATCTTAATAGTACTTTATCGAAAAATGACTAAAAAAGCACACTTTTGCTCATAATAATTTCTGTTGATGCTATCTTGCACTTTTTTATGCTATGGTTCGAAAGTTGAACTATTTTACAAACACCCCAATAAAAAATCCAAGGTTCATACTTACTCGTAACGTTGTTTTTCACAATAATTTCATTTCCAAAAATAACGTTAAGAAATATGTTTTTTTGAATAATGAATAGAGAAAAAGATATAATTCAATTTTTATCAATTAGTGCACTCTCTGGCACTCGAAAATAACAACATACAAACATTATGGTGTCATAAATATGTATTTTCGACAAAACTATTAGGTCGCTACCGGTGATAATCGCTTGGAAATATCCATTCAACAATAAGATTAGTTTATAAAAAACTGATAAATTTAGATAACTAATAATCATTATTATTATTATCTTTTTTTAGGAAAAAATATCAAATTAGCTTTTTATTTTCAATGCGAAGTTTGTAAACTCGACCTTTACAAAGCGCATAGTAAGATTTTATGTTTTGCTATGTTGGTACGACTGATGATTTTCAAACTCAGTTGGCAACGAGTTCTTCGACCAAGAATATCAATCTTCGGTAAACAATTCTCATTGTTGTTTTATTTTCGTTCTCGAATTTGTTACATTTTTGAAACAACTGATTTAAAAACGTAAGTGAAAATGTTCTCGTGATTGTACAATAATGTTATTACATAATTCAAAATAACAATCTCAACTGTTTTTTTTCATTGAATCCACATAATTGTTGTTGACTTTCAGGTTCATTGACAACAATTTGGCTCTTTGAATTAACAGACAAAGAACTTCCACGAGACAAGTTACCTTCTGAACAACATGTTCTTGTTTTGTTTGGATATTGGCACTTCGAACAGAAAAATACAATACACGAAAGTGCTCAATTCACTGCTGAAGCTGTTATTAAATGTTAAGAAAATGTCCACATTCCAACACGCGGTCTTGACCACCGCGTTGTGAAGAAACTCGAAGATCTCTTTGATCAATGGCGCCTACTGAAAAAAACAAAGAAAACAGAACAAAACGATCAGAAATTATTGTGGAAAAAAACAAGAAATCTGTTCGATATTCCTTACGGCGACGTTATGTTAAAACTGCAAAATGACAAGGTCGTATAAGTTCAATTGAACCGACGTTCAAGGAACTAAAGAGAAAACTGCCGAACAAAATATCGAGTCAAAAAAAAACGTCTAGTCAGAGTTTTTCTTCGAATAGTGGCAACGCTGATGACGAAGATTATTATGAAGAGGTTCCTGAAAAAAAAAACCGAAAAAGTCGCCGCGGAAAAAACTTATGACCAAGAACATCGTATCGATGTTAGATCGAGCGAAAGTAAGTACCAGACAAGCTGCAATGTTGGTAACAACATTAGCTCAATCTCTCAACCAAAGTGTCGAAAAAGCAGTGATAAGTCCAGCCGCGGTGTGGAGAACTCGACAAAAAGCTCACGAAGAAGTCGGCAGGGTTCAAGAAGAGTGTGCATCTTTGTTGTGAGAATCTACATTTTCGGTTGGTTTCAAGCCTTCGCGTCTGTGAAAGCGCCTCGACACGACCTGAAATTCCTTCTGAAACTGCTTCAACACAAATCCACTGATTTTCAGGTCGCGAACATAGCAATAAGGAAAATGTTGCTTCATTTGTGGTGCTTATCCGAAAAACTAATACTTTTGGCTTTATTTGACGAACGTGTTTCATCATCTACTAAAAGCAAGATGGTTGCTAACCTGAGATTCAGTGATGAAGATGGAAGAAACAATTTGATAATGACCGAAAAATCAAAGCGGTACTTTCGGTCAACGACGTTAACAACGGCCTCGTGCTTGAGTCTTTTGTAACAGCGAAAAGCACACGTTTGTTTGAAATTTTGCAAGTTGAAAGTAATTTTCTTGGAAAAGACGTTTCTGAATAGTCTGACAATGATAATTATATCAAATGCAAAACAATTTGTAAAAATCTAAAAATTGTAAATGACGTTGGCGAGCGTAGTGTGGCACTAATGCAACAGTACGATCACCTCGCAAACAACAAAAAACAAAAACAGTGCCTTCTCCTTGGTGTACATTAACAAATGATCGATTTTCGCAGATTTTATTTGCCATTTTAGTCGCCATTTTGGATTTTTAAAAAATAGATAACGAATTGAAATTTGAAATTTAAAGATTTACTGCAAAACATCCATTTTTGCAAATTTTGATCTGCGATATTAGTCGCCATTTTAAATTTAAAAAATCTGACTTTAGCTCCGAATTCCGCGACTTAAAAAACATAATCATGCAAGTTATGATATGTTATGTTATGTTATGTTTATTCAGTAGATAAGCAGCAGATATAAACTGGTAATATCTACATCAGCAATAGTATGCATCGTATAATCAAATAGACATATAAACAATAAACAAATAAGAAAATATCTATAGTTCTATATATACAAATAAGAAAATATAAATTTGTATATTGCAAAAACAGAAAGTAGAGAATAAATAAAGGTTCACTACATAAAGATTCATCACATCAGGTACTGAGCGCTAAGGTCCCACCAGTTCCTCCCCACAGAGAGATGACGAGTGAGGGCAGTTTTGAAAGCTGGGATCGAATTCGTGTTCACAATGGAGGACGGTAGCGCGTTCCAACTTTGAACGACCCTGTTGGCTAGAAAATATTTCCGGCCGTCCTTACGTGCTCGACCCAGGTTAAGCTTGTAATTATGCCCATGGAGGTGGGTGGTGTTGGCTCGGAGGAACATGGCTTCAATTGATGAGCATGAGTACCATCCCCTCAGGATCCTGAAGGTCTCGACCAGGTCTGTAAAGTGTCGCCTCTCGGCGAGGCTTTGGAGTTGTAATCTCCTGAGCCTGTCTTCGTAGGGGAGGCTTCGCAATTGCCGCGGTATCTTGGTGGCTCGCCTGAGCACCCTTTCCAAGGCATCCGAGTTTTTGGCACGGTAAGGGGACCAGTTTCTGCATAAATTGAAGGAATAAAAAAATGGATGGGCCAAAGGGTTAAAATTTCTTCAACGTTGAATTGATTTTTGATGAAGAACGAAATTTTTTGTCGGCAAACAAACAAATGCAACAGACAATTACAAACAAGCCAAAATAAGTCGGTATTACGCTTTGTGCTCTTTGATATTGTTATTTGCATTTTTTAATTAAAAAATTTGAAATATGTAGACCCTTTTGAGACTATTGTTATTGCGTATTGTATTTTAATGAAGAGCTCAATGATACTCCGTTTCGTGCATATCAATATCGTTTTTGCATGTGTTGTATTCTAAAGAATAAGGAAACAATTTTTTCTCGAAGTTTGGTGAGTTTTGCGCTTTTCGTTATTGTGTTTTGCATTTAAGAACGAAGCAAATAGTAGTTGGTACTCCGTTTCATGCTTTTCGATATTTTTTTTTTTGCATTTTCATTGTTATTCTTAGAAAGTTGGAGACAATTTTCTTTCAAAATTTAGATATAGTTTTGTGCCTTTTGTTATTGTGATTCCAATTTTCACATAGAGCTGAAGACGACTACTACTACTCGGTACTATTCGTTTCGTGCTCTTTGTTATTTGTTTTTACGTTTATTCTCCACAAAATTTAACGCACGTATACTTTGCTATTACCCCCAACCCTTTCCCTCGAATTTTGTGCAGTTTCGTCACACTCGACCTACAACCTCCCTTCTCACCTCTGGAAACGCACCTATTTTATAAATGGCTCTGTAACTTTGCCTTTTTTTCAATTGTCTTGGCGTTAGTTATTTAGAATTTTTGGATAGTTTTTTGCTCTCTGTCAATTTTTCCCTTTGTTTTTTAAACTTTTGACGTGACAACGTCTTATAAATCATTAAGTATACCCGCCACCTGAATAATGGCGACATTTAGCTGTGACGTTTTTGTGGCCACGAAAAATTGTTACCCGAAGAGGGGGAGGATGTGAGAACGTTTGAACCCGATGAGGGGGGAAGCGGAAACACCCGAACCCAAGAGCGGGAGGAAGCAGAACGAATTAAATTTTTGCTTTTAAACTATTAAAAATTTAGCTAACGCCGGACGTTGTCACGCTCAAAATCCTACGCAACCAGGTTTTTCAATAAGATTCATCATCATCTACCGCCTATAATGGAATCTTAACATTTTTTCAGAAAAGTTTAGATATTAACTGAAAACGCTTGACATCTTTAGAAGCACTTAATTGCAAATGTTTCAAAAAAGTTTTACGAAGCGATCAATTTCATAACCATCGATTCGACAGTTTGTCAAATTAAAAATCTTGTCAAATAGAACGGAATGTAAGCAACAAATGCATTGCGTCAACTGACACATTGCATTGACACGAGATCACAAGTGTCAAAATTAAATTTGCATAGTGCTAATGCAAATTTCTTTCGGTCGATATTCAAAACAGTTTTCGCATTGGACCAATGCGAATAAACCTGGTCAAACTATTCTTTTTCCTGAGTGTAGATTATCAGAATTTAGCTTATTAACAATACGAATAAATTCGAACCGAGAAGAAACATACGTCGTGCTGTTAACGCCAGGTTCCCACCAGAAGTGTGGAACGGTTACAATGCTACACTTTAAAATTTATCGAGGACGAACAACTTATTAGAAGGTATATTGTTTGTTTTTTTCTACGTACCTCACCTACTCACAAACTTATCATTAACTTAGGGTAGCATAATCGATTCCAACTAGTGGTGGGCAGAAACCATCCTGACTTATATGCCTACTTGAAAGAGCTAAAAAAGAAACAGGCCGATACCGAGGGCATGATTGCTGACCTCAATATGGAAAAAAGGATCAGGCGAGATGTTAGCAAAGCACGTGAGCAAAACGAAAAAAAGATAGCCAACGTCGTACTGCAGTATGAGGATAAGAAAGATAATGTACTTTATTCCTTGAGGACTGTGGGGCATAACATTAGCATCTTAACTGTTTTTGAAAAAAAAAAACAATTCTCAAAATATAAAAAAAAAAAAATTTCAGTCAAACTCAAAAGTGTGGCCAACTACTGAGGTAGTTCCGCTTATGGAATATTGCAATAAAATCAAAAATATTGATAACAAATTTGAATCCAATTTTTCTTAAATAAACTTAGTGATACATGGAATTAACGTGGTCGAATACCAAATTGCAAGATTTGGAATTTTAATTTTTTTAAATACTTGTTGAATATAAAAAAGTCGTAGAATATGATCTTAACATTCAGAGTCAGAATAGCTCATTGTAGGTACATCCCGACATGTCGCTCAACAATAATATAATGTTACCTTTTTTATTATTCGTTATCTATATAAATACTGTTTAAATATGAATTTTAAAAGAGGGCTGAATTCAATCGTTGTGAATGTAAGTTCAATATCGTATCGCAATTGAATATAATTTATAGCGTATAACAATACAGTATATGCCAGGATGTAAAAAGAAGTGACTTTCTAATTATTAAGCGATATTTAATTGTTAAAATTTAATGTTTTGAATATTTACTACAGAAAAAGTTCAGAGAACATATCTAGAATTAGTGAATAATTTAAAACGTGCAACAAGTATAATGCGGTAAAAATCTTACAAAGTTTCACAGTCAAAGTTTTACAAGATGCTTCATTTCAGTCAACTGTTCCAAAATTTATTTCAAGTAATTTACCAATTGCGCCGATTCATCCGAAAGAGAAACGTACAAATAGGCTGATGCCGATTTCGCCGCTTATATATACATCAGTTGCGCCGAATTTTTTGCAGAATTTTATATCAAAAATTAAAAGATTTGTGGTAAAACGTCTTGAACTTTGTCACGTGTCTTAGGCAGCGTCAGATACATCTTCCGCCTGCGTCTATAAACGTTCCTGCTTCCCGTTTTGCAAAATTTGACAAAACGGACCTCTCCAAGTTTTTCGGTCCGTCAGTTGTGCGTTACAGATACAAAATCGTCCACAAGTACTAGTTCCTCATCACCAATCGTCTAAACACACGTTTTGCAAGTTTTATTTGTGCACCTCTACTTCCAACAATTTTTTTGCACTAGGAAAACATCTTTGCGAAATTTATAATCATCTATCACTATCATTGATTTTCCTTTTTCTGCGTCTAAGACTACAAGTTTTCTGTGGCCAGCCATAGTGCTCGTTTTTCACGATACTGAATTAATCAACCAAAAATTCGGTTATCGCACGTGAACCGAAACAGGACGAACAACTATCGTGATTTGATCGTTTTGATTCACGATTGATTACAATAAAAAATTCAAAATACAAAATTATTCGAAAATAACATCAGGGTCATTCCAGCCAAGTATGAAAATTTGCTGCGCACGAGGTCCACAAATTTGGCCCAAAATTTTTTTACAGGAAGTATATATATCTTAAATACTAACTGTAGAGTTCCACCAATTTTTTTAAAAACTTCAAATATTCAAGATCATATTCTACGACTTTTTTATAATCAAAAATATTTCTGAAAATTCAAATTTTAAATGTAGCAATTTGGTATTCGACCACGTTAATTCCATATATCACTGCGTTTCCATTCTTAAAAAAAAATCACCGGTCTGAAGTTAGCTGTTTACACATCGCACATCGTTTATTATATTCGAATATATATTTTTATTTTCTGAACTCGATGAACCCGATGATTTATAATAAAACGTTGCATGCATTATTTATATTCATGAAAAAATAGGCTAAAGCTTATTGATGATAATTAACAATAAAATATAAATAAATAAAATAATATAAATAAATGAATTCATAAAGTTTTTTTTGATTAATTTTAAAACATTGCATGCATTGTGAATAATATAAAAAAAAGGCTTAAGTATACGCATGTTCGTTTATTTAACAATAAAATAAAAATAAATAATTTGATTGAAATAAATGAATTCATGCAATTATTTTTAGCATAATTGTAAAATATTGCATGCATTGTTATAATAATATAACAAATAGACTTAAGCATATGCATATTTATTGACAATTAGATGTAAATAAATAATTTAATATAAATAAATCAAATCATAAAATTATTTCTAAACTAATTATAAAATATTGTATGCATTGTTAATAATAATGAACGAATAGGCTCAAGCAAATGCATGTTCTTTAACAATAAAATATAAATAAATAATTTAATTAAAATTAAATTCCTAAAATTATTTCGAAATTAACAATATTGGTTCTTTTATTGCATAAGACGTGACTATAATGAATAATGAAACAAATTAATGTTTATAAACAAATTTCAATTAACAAATTAATGTTTATAAACAAATGTTAATCAACAAATTAATGTTTATAAACAAATGTTAATTAACGAATTTAATTTAATGAATTTTTATAAACAAATGCTACTAAACAACTGAATGTCTAAAAACAAATGTCAATAAACAAATGAATGTTTACACACAACTGTTTATAAACAAATTAATGTCTACACACAAATGATAATAAACAAATGAATGTTTGAACTCAAATGTTTATAAACTAATTAATGTTCACACATAAATGTTTATAAACAAATGAATTTTCATAAAGAAACTTAGGTAAACGAACGCATAATTTTAAAAAAAGTAAGTAAACAAATTCACAATTATAAACAAATGTTCATCTTTTTATTGAAAATTTGATATAAGTAATGAAATTATGATTGATATCAATAGAAATTAAGTTTTATCAAGAATTAAATAATATATATATCATGTAATAAAAAAAAATTCGTTTAAAAGAAGAGTTCAATTAATATCACAGTTTTATAGCTTTTCTATTATTTTTTTATAGCATCGAATAAAATAATCGTCCATTCCTAGAAAAAAATTCATGCAGTGATACAGTGATGCAGTGATGCAGTGATGATTTATAGAGTGCAGTAACAATTATTTTCTAGGAGTTGAATGATAATTTAATAAATTTGTTGATGAATGTAATAACAAAATGAAAACAACAAAAATTTTTCAGACGAGGTTTGAAGGAGGTATACAGAACTTTTGCAACAATGATTGAACTAAATTTAAATGAGGCTCAAATAAAATGAATCGATTATTTGATCATAGGATCATTGGATCATTAAGTTCATAAGAGATAACTCGATCCTTTGGGGCCATCCATAAATTACGTAACGCTCTGAAGGGGGGTAGGGGGTCTGCAATAACGTTACATGTCATTACAAAATGGTCTATCGAAGAGAGGAGCGGCGTATCGAAAATCATGAAAGATTGCGTTACGTAATTTATGGACGGTCCCATTTAATCACTTGATCGTTATAGGTTATTATTTGATCATCATGTCCTTAGATGTTCAAATTATAGCAATCATTGAATTGTTAAATTATAAGATCATGGAATTATTTGATCATTAGATCATTCGAACACTTCATCATTCAAATATTTAATAATTACTTTATTGAGTTTTTGTAATATTGAATTACATATTCAGTTATATCAAATTATTAGATTACATTGAATCTAGCATGATTGGATTATTCAGTTATTATAGATTTTATTTCTCATGAGAATATGTAAGTAGGAATAGTTAAATCACATTTTGTACATGTATTTTACCAATAATCGAGTAATTTAATAATCCGCCAATGATCTAAAGTTTTAATGATTAATGATCCAATGATCAAATAATTTATTTAATCAATAATTATGCATATATTGAGTAATCATTTTTCACACATTTATATTCGCAATAAATTTAGTTTTTGTTACATGCAAACAGATTATTTAAATAAAACTGTTACAGTACTATAAAACCTAAAACAATTTGAAAAGAGTTTTTTGATCAGTGGTCATTAGATTATTTTAAACTTTTGGAATTGTGTATTGTTGCCAACAATTTGTTGGATCATCAGAGCATTTGGTCAGAAGATCATCTGACTATAAATTATTGAATTTTTTCGATCATTGAAGAGTTTAATCATTGACTCATTGGATCATTTAATGTATGTGATAAAAGAGCTGGCCGGGCGTTTAACGGTTTCGCTCGGCGCGCCACTTAAACAAAAATGAAAATCATTCACTGAGAAAAAACTGTTAATATGACGGTTCAGAATGTCATATTAACAATCCAGCACTGTCATCTGTTACAGTCTTGAACTGTAGTCTGATTTGACAGTGCACACTGTAATTTCAACAGTCTTGACTGTTGATTTGAATGTGCTAATTGTGTCTTTTACAGTCAGGACTGCAAAAGTTACAGTAAAGACTGTAAAAGTTACAGCCAAGACTGTAAAAGTAACAGTCTAGCGTCTACAGTCAAGAATGTACGGTCAGCACTGTTCCTATAATAATTCAGACTGTTATAGTAACAGTCTATTTTTCTAAGTGATTTTTTGTTCAATTAGATTGCTTTTGATATTTTTAGTAGAAGGAACGGGTGCATTAAAATAGACCTAATGTAATAAATTAGAAATATTTTTTAAATATGGAAATTTCAAGTGCCTGAACTGTACTGTTGAGTTTAGATAAAAACTAGGGGAATTATGGCGCACCCTCCGGGCGCGCTGACCTGAGCTGACCTGACGTTTTAAGTCAAAGTTCAAAGTCAAACTTTCAGTTTGTGTTGTGGAAAAGGAAAAGTACATTTAGATCCGATACCAGAATTTCCTGAGTATCTAAAATCACTATTTGACAGATCTCATCCTGATTCATCTGACTTCCATGAAAATATTCGTTGCTACAACAATGCATTCGCCTTTGCATCTTTCAATGCAAATTTAGTGAAATTCAACGGAAGACCAGGTCCATTTTGTTTCAAAATTTCGGGTCAAATATATTATCAGATCAATACGTCTTTGTATCCACAAAATGACGATGTGCCAACATTTGGACAATTATTTATAGTTGATCCAAACGAATCCTTTGAGCACCGTTCTTCAGTTTTTGATCATCTGAATCATAATACCTTAAAAAACATAGATGAGATGATGAGGCAATACAATGTTTTTTCACAATCATACGAGATGATGGCACAAGAACTCCGAAATCAAATAGAATCTACTGATAATAATCCTTCTGCATTGCAGCTATTATTTTCTTTAAAACCAGGTATGGATCAACGACGATACAACTTTCAACGAGTTAATGAAGTCGCTGCTATTTTTTCAACAACCGCCGATGGAGAGATTCCTGAGTCTTATGTGACCATCAGGAATAAACAGACAAAGTCTTTACAAATTGTCAGCAGTATGGATCCAAATGTTGAACCATGGATATATCCCCTTCTATATCAACATGGAACACGAGGATGGCATCGAGATATTATGCAAGTGAACAATAAACGCCGAGTCACACGAAGAGATTACACGAAGTATCTTCTACAAGTTCGGGCGCGCTGACCTAAGCTGACCTGACGTTTTAAGTCAAAGATTTTACAATAATATTTATCAAAATATGTGATCCATTTGCCTTGACGGAAAACATGAGAGTTTTACCGCAAGAATAAGAATTTGCTAAGTTCGCATTAGACGTTGGAAATGGAATATTAAATGATCAGGACGACAATATCATCATTCGTCCTTGCATATTGCCTGAACCAGATGCCGATATAGTGCAAGATACTTATGGCGAAGCATTGAAAAATCAAGACTACAAAAAAGCATCCACAAGAGCTATTTTGTCCGCCCGCAATGTAGATGTTGATGAAATCAACAAACTGGTTGTTTCTTTGTTAGATGAATCAACTGAAAAATTATTCATTAGTATTGACAGCATAGATATTTCAGATGACAACGGTGAAATCGCTGCAACCATTTTACCTGAATATTTGAACACGTTGTCGCCACCTTCATTACCACCCTATGAATTACGTTTGCGAAAATACGCTGTAATAATGCTCATCCGAAATTTGAACATTAATGAAGGATTATGCAATGGAACAAGATTATTAGTTCTTGATTTTACTGAGCATTTATTAAAATGCGAAATTTTAACTGGTGATAAAGCAGGAAATATAACATTTATCAGTCGAATGACAATTATATGTGAAAATGTATATCCATTCAATTTCAAACGCAGACAATTTCCTGTTAAACTAGCTTTTGCAATGACGATTAATAAAGCACAAGGTCAAACATTCGAGAAAATTGGAATTGATCTACGAAGAGAAGTGTTCAATCATGGTCAATTATACGTTGCCATTTCAAGAGTTAGATCTTGGGAATCTTTAAAAATTTTTGCAGAAAGAAATGACCAGAATGAGGTTAAAACAAAAAATTATGTTTATACAGAACTGTACGGTTAAGATAGCGAAAAAGCTATCTTTATAATTTAAGCATATATTAAATGTAGCGAAAAATTTCACACATTCAATCTTGGAAACTGAAAAGCTGTATATTGTAAATTAATTTCCCAAACTGTAGAAACATGCTCTGATTAGATTTGCAACATTGCAGACAGTATTTTGTTTGTCATTACAATGTCCTTTAAGTGAATTAACAAAATTATTATATATAAATATATCAGAGGGCGCGCGCCCAACGGGCGCTCTGCACTGCACCTAGTAATTAAAAAAATTAAATAAAAATTTGTTATCAATATTTTTGTTTGATTGCAATATTCTATAAGCGAAACTACTTTTGTGGTTGGCCACACTGTTTAGTTTCACTGAAATTTATTTTTTATTATACTAGGTGCAATGAAGCGCGCCCGTTGGGCGCGCTGCCTTTGCAACATGTTAAAAGAAATGAAATTTAAATAAGTACATATGATTTTTATTTTTTTAATGAATATTTCCATCTGAACTCAACAGTACAGTTCAGGCACTTGAAATTTCCATATTTAAAAAATATTCTCAATTTATTACATTAGGTCTATTTTAATGCACCTGTTCCTTCTACTATAAATATCAAAAGCAATCTAATTGCACAAAAAATGATTTTCATTTTTGTTTAAGTGACGCGCCGAGCTAAACCGTTAAACGCCCGGCCAGCTCTTTTATTACATACATTAAATGATCCAATGAGTCAATGGTTAAACTCTTCAATGATCGAAAAAGTTCAATAATTTATAGTCAGATGATCTTCTGATCAAATGATCTGATGATCCAACAATCCACTATTCCAAAAATTTAAAATAATCCAATGATCACTGATCAAAAAACTCTTTTCAATTGTTTTAGGTTTTATAGTACTGTAACAGTTTTATTTAAATAATTTTTTTTCACTGATATATACGTTTACATTAGTGCTTCAATGTAACTCATGTAACAAAAACTAATTTTATTGCGAATATTCATGTGTAAAAAATAATTACTAAATATATGCATAATTATCGATTAAATAAATTATTTGATCATTGGATCATTAAATTACTTGATTATTGGTAATTTATTTCCAATCTTTCTGTATCATCAAAATACATGTACAAAATCTGATTTAACTATTCCTACTTACATATTCTCATCAGAAATAAAATCTATAATAACTGAATAATCCAATCACGCTAGATTCAATGTAATCTAATGATTTGATAATTGAATATGTAATTCAATGATACAATAACTTAATAAAGTAATTATTAAATATTTGAATGATGAAGTGTTCGAATGATCTAATGATCAAATAATTCAATGATCGAATAATTCCATGATCTTATAATTCAACAATTCAATATGCTATAATTTGAACATCTAAGGACATGATGATCAAATAATAACCTATAACGATCAAGTGATTAAATGGCGCCGTCCATAAATTACGAAACGCAATCTTTCATGATTTTCGATACGCCCCTTCTCTTTTCGATGGACCATTTTGTAACGACATGTAACGTTATTGCAGACCCCCTACCCCCCTATAGAGCGTTACGTAATTTATGGTTGGCTCTAAAGGATCAAGTTATCTCTTATGAACTTAATGATCCTATGATCAAATAATCGATTCATTTTATTTGAGCCTCATTTAAATGTAGTTCAATCATTGTTGCAAAAGTTCTGTATACCTCCTTCAAACCTCTTATGAAAACTTTTGTTGTTTTCATGTTGTTACTTCATTCATCAACAAATTTATTAAATTATCCAACTCCTAAAAAAGAATTGTTACTGCAGTCCATAAATCATAACTGCTTTAAAAAAAATAATAAAAATAAAAATAAAAATTCATTTGTTTATAAACATTGATGTGTAAGCATTAATTAGTTTATAAACATTTGAATTCAGACATTCATTTGTTTATTACCATTTGTGTGTAGACATTCATTCGTTTATAAACAGTTGTGTGTAAACATTCATTTGTTTATTGACATTTGTTTTTAAACATTCAGTTGTTTAGTAACATTTGTTTATAAAAAATTCATTCGTTTATAACTTTTTGTTTATAAACATTCGTTCATAACCATTCGTCCATAAACTTTAATTTGTTAATTAACATTTGTTTATAAACATTAATTTGTTGATTAACATTTGTTTATAAACATCAAATTGTTAATTAACATTTGGTCATAAAAATTTGTTTATGAACATTCATTTGTTTCATTATTTATTATAGTCAAGTCTTATGCAATAAAAGAACCAATATTGTTAATTTCGAAATAATTTTTCGAAAATCATTCATTTGTATTTTATTGTTAATGAACATGCATTTGCTTGAGCCTATTTGTTCATTATTATTTACAATGCATGCAATATTTTATAATTAGTTTAGAAAAAATTTTATGAATTGATTTATTTATATTAAATTATTTATTTACATTCAACTGTTAATAAATATGCATATGCTTAAGCCTATTTGTTATATTATTCACAATGCACGCAATGTTTTATAATTAATCTAAAAAAAATTTTATGAATTCATTTATTTATATTATTTTATTTATTCATATTTTATTGTTAATTATCATAAATAAGCTTCAGCCTATTTGTTCGTCAGTATGAATAATGCATGCAAAGTTTTATTATCAATCATCGGGTTCATCGAGTTCAGAAAATAAAAATATATATTCGAATATAATAAACGATGTGCGATGTGTAAACAGCTAACTTCAGACCGGTGATTTTTTTTTAAGATTTCACTGAAATTTATTTTTTATTATATCAGGACTCTAACGAAAGTACGACACTGTACAGATTGTTAATATAAAAATTACGATCACTTGTACGTGTATGATTTCTAGCACAATATTATTTTTGTACTCTGAACATCTAACTTCCGAAATGAATAAAAATATTTTTTTTATTAATTTGCCTAAACAGTGTTCCTCAACGCCACGACGATCCTGTTCTAAGCGCCCGCGTGGCGGATGCTGGCGCTACAACCCAAATCCACCGCGATCCACCATCCGTTCAAAACATTCAAAATTCTAATGCTACTCTGACGACACCGCATTTCTCGGGTAGCATGGAATCTTAAATAATATATCTCTAATAGTTCAATGAATAAACAATACACGATTTTTTATCCTTTATCATTTTTGTCGTCCATTAATGAAACATTACTTTCTTATTTCATCTCAATTTTCACGAAAAGTTTAAAACATAAAAAATCGAAAATTGTTATTTGAACTAATTATTCATCCATAGCTTTTTGTTAATAAGTTATTTTGAAACATCCATTGATAAAACAATACTTTCTACATTTCATTTCAATATTTTGTGCAGCATTTTCTAAGACTCTGATTTTGATTGCATTATTCTATTTGTTGCTCGTTAAATTTCGTTGTAAAAAAAGTCTTGGGAATTTTGACTGGAAATTCAATAAAGAAATTTCTTATGGCAAAGGAGATATTTCTATGCTAGATAGATATCA
Source organism: Telenomus remus (assembly GCA_020615435.1). NCBI lineage: Eukaryota > Metazoa > Arthropoda > Insecta > Hymenoptera > Scelionidae > Telenomus > Telenomus remus. The sequence goes on from CM036336.1 coordinate 7,213,039, forward strand.
AAATAAAGCTCTCAGAGGAAATTTTCTTGTTAATAATTTTCTTGCATGGAAAATTTTAAACAAAAATTCATCATTCTGAAAGGAATTTTTGGACTTTATTTTAGTACTCAAAAATTTTGTAAAAACCGTCTTCAAACCTGACAATCGAAGATTAAACTATAGAACAAACAAAAAATCCTTGTGTAAGAGTACGTGTAATTATTGTGAGGAACAAAAAATAAAAAAATCAATAGTTGAATTTTGACGACATTTCTTACTTTTATGAAATTTAAATTTCATGATTAAAAGAAAAAATTGTTAATTACAAAATTTTACATAATAAAATTGCTTCGTTATAGTAATGAATTTATTATTAAAATTTCTTTATTTGTAACTAATTGTTTATTCTATCATTGTTGTTTTTTATTTTATTAATACGAACTTGTTCTCTTTTTTTTAAATCATTGAGAAAAATAAGCGATTGTTTATTAAATTTAAAATTGACATTTGTTAAAAACAATTATAAAATATTGTTTAATTATGAATAGATTTTTTTTTCGCATTCGCAGAATCGAAGGAATGATTAACAACATGTTTAAAATTGTTAATGATCTAATTTTATATTATAAACTTGCCTTGTAATATGGTAATAAATATATTAAAATTTGTTAATTCGTAACTAATTGTTTATTTCATCATTGTTGTCCTCTATTTTGTTAATACTAATTGTTTCTTTTAATTTTAAATCAGTAAGAAAAAAAACGATTGCTTTTTTAAATCAAAAATCAACAATTGTTATGAACAATCATCATATATTGTTTAATGTTATCATCGTTACTTTTCATTATTTAAACATTACTTGTTTCCTTTATTTTGCGTCGATCATAAGAAATTAGGGTAAAACGTGGAGAAATGACAAGTGTTTATTAATTTATTATTTAATTTTCGATTTTTGTTCATATATTTATGTTAAAACTTAATAGTTGGCTTTTTTCTATTGATATCATTATGTTTCTAAAGTTACAGCTATTGTAATTGTGATCTTAAAAAAAAATAAGAAAAACAAATATAATATTGCGTACATGAAAAAAAACGCATTTTTGACCCCCCAGAAATCGGTAAAAGGGTTGAGCTAGAGAGGCGTTATTAGTCTCGTTTTGCTCAGCTCGACTGTGCTGTATAATGAGGACCATTAACGACCTTGTGGCATAGTGATTTCATAGTTTTTCAACTATGCCAGAACCCTAATCTAAAATGTCTTGAAAAGAAAGCACTGTGACACTTTCTGGCGGTAGTTGGTTGTCACTGCCGTGCCTCCTGATAAAATCAAATAAAGTATTTGGAAAATTATGATTGAAAAAATATTAGAAAAATTTGATTAGAAAAATTGTATTAGAAAAATGGGATTGAAAAAAGTGACCCTTTACCCGAGTTGGCACTTTAAATTCCTATCATTTTGACTTTCCACTGGGGTCACTTTTTCTAATTAATTTTTTTAATCCAATTTTTCGAAGCATATTTCTTTAATATTTTTTTTTTCAATATGTTTTATTTCACTAATATTTTTCTAATGAAACACTTTTTTAATTTTGGAATTATAATGCATTTTATTCTATGCCTAACAGTTCAGAAGCTAATATAATGCCTTCCGGTTCTGCGGTATTTCAGGACGTTTTCCCTCATATCCTTGTACTGTAATACTACATTTGTAATTCTTTCTTTGTTTTGCTCGCATGCCTTGTTCACATCGTGGAACCTGCTAATTTAATAGCTTCGAAAACTTTCTCATAAGACTTCTGTCTTTTGTTTTCCAACAGCACATAAACTTAAGGGATGGCGACGATTTGTTGCTTATCGTTCTTAATTTGCGCCACAGACGCAAGAACGGTAAACAGTTGAAAGAAAATTCGTGGTACGACCTCGAAATCATAATTACAATTATGATTGAAATAACAAAAACCCAACCGAACCTCACCTTGAAGGTTCCATCCGAAAACCGATTTGGAATTTGCATCAACAGTCTTAAATTTACAGTCGTAGCAAGAATAATAGTCCGTCCGTCATCCGTGTTTTCCTCTTCTTTATTCGTTTCATCGTCGTACATAAGAAAATTTTCACCTTTAGATGTAGTCCTATAAAAGTCAGAAACCTTTTCCAAGTCATCGATGGACACACGATTAGTTGACATATTTTTTGCCTGCCACGCGAAATTGCTTTGGCCATATTCGGTCTGGCAAGCAGAAGAGCGAGCACGGCAGGTCTTACGTCGGCCGATTTCTCGCGCATGATTTGGATACGTGGTGCCTTAGGGGGGCTGTCAGCCCGACGTGTAACACTAAAATTTTTTTTGACAGCGTCAACCAAGTCGTAATCGAGGGCATGGTTGTGAATTTCCAGTAAGTTTACATTTCCTTTTATCACTTCTACTGCGCCTCCGTGAGTTACTTGTTCTCGCGTTACTGCTGTAACTCTGCATTGAGAGCAGTACCAAAGTACCCGACTATTTTTTGTAAGATGTTTTGTGTACAAAAATCCGCCCATGTGCAGCTTGTGTCTAGGATTTGTTTTAATTAATTCAACGGGAATTTCATTTTTACCCTCCATTTTATCACAACAAATTTTGAAACAGTTAAATATTGAATACAACAAATTTTAAAACACTTAAATTTTGAATACGTTTAAAAATAGAAATTTGTTTCAGGAAATATTCCCTTGTAAAAAGATCCGTATATTGTCCATATAAGAATAATATATTGCCAATATATTATTCACGAAATAATATATTGTCCCTATATTGACCATACATAGTTAATATATTGACAATATATTGCCAATATATTAACAATATATGAACAATATATTGCCCATATATGGACAATGTATTATTTTCAAACTATGTATTAACCATACATAAACGATGTAATTTGATTTACAGCAATATATTGGCAATGTATGATTTTTCGCAAACAATATATTGACAATATATGTATGACAATCAAAATTCCATTCTTTGCCATACATTGTTAATTTCTTTGTTATTTCTTTGTTAAACAAATATTGTTGTTTTAAATACTCTAAAAGTTTTTTTCTGATATTTAATAATTTTTTTATAACAAAAAATTTAATTTCACCGATCTTGTGAAAAGTCTATCTTCTGCGAATAGAAGCTTGCGATTTTCAATAGACAATTGTTAATAGTGATTTGTTAATAATTTTAATTAATTTTTTAGTAACAAAAGATTAAATCATTCAAAAAGATTAGATATATTGATTTTCTATAGAATATATGGATCCTTATAGTTTATCATAGTTCTTACTTAAAAAAGTATGGATAAATTTATAAATAAATTTTTGGATTTGGTTAAAAAATTTGAAGATTTATAACAAAATAACATTATAAAAAGTATTATTGACAAAAAGTCATTCACATTAAACTATTTCCAATAAAAAATAGTCATTAAGTATGTAGCTTATTACGATAGAAGAATTTATCGAAGCAGATGGAGCAGTGGACAACGACGCGGACTGATAACCTCAAGGGCCTGGGATCGATTCTCGTGCTAGAGGAATATTAATTTACATTTTTCATGTATCGTCAATATATTGTCCATATATTGTCAATAGATTGTCCATATATAGGCAATATATTGTTAGTATATGGTCAATATATTACTAATGTATGGTTAATAGATTGTCAATATATTGTTTGTATTGTATGGTCAATAGATTGTCAATGTATTGTCAATATATGATCATTTTTACAAGGGTTAGAAAAATATTATATTAGAGAAATATCATATTAGAAAAATATAGGGGAGCGGAGAGTATTAGGGGCCCCCTAATTACTCAAAAACAATTAAATTTTCAGTTTTTTTGATGATCCCAATCGATTCTCCAAATAGGAAAACCTCTAAAAGCATACTTTATTTACATATAAGGTGAATGTACCCGTTATCGTGACTTTAAGCCCCCTTATCGTGAGTGTCTATTAATAATTAATTAATTCAAAATAACAAATTACATGTAATAACATTGTGGCTTTAATAATTGATCTGCAATTCAAGTTATTGATATTATGAACTATTACTTCCTATCGTTTTATGAATGCATTTTTTAAGTAAAAATCACGATGAAAGAGACAGTCACGATAAGGGGTACATTTACCTTACATTTATTTGTGCGGAAATAAATCAAATGAGTTACTTTGACATAGTCGCAATGTAACGTTTTTTCCCACTTGAAACAATGTTAATTCACGAGCGGCTATTGTGGGCTACTAGCGATTTTTGCTATGAAATTCGGCATACTTATGATTTTATAACAAAGAAACAACGGAGAATGAATAGAAATTGATTGAATCCACTCATTAACACTTTTATGTGCAAGAAGTAGATAATTCTTCATTAAAAATGAAAATAACTCTATAACCTCAAAAGGTGAATTCAACAATAATTATTTTGACAAATTTAGACTTATAAGTTGATATTTTCTCATTTCATCGAACAAATCGATCATATATTTGATTGTTTATGATAATCGAAATTCTTTTTGAAGAATCTCTTTGTTTTAAATAAATATTTATGCGAGTGGCCCACAATACCCGACGTGTTCGGTTTTGAGTGCATTTCGCATACATTTTTTAAACGAGATTTTTCAATAACAAAATCGTATTTTTCAGGCAAATTTACTGGTGAACTTGAAGAAAAATGTTTAGATAAACCCTTCGTTCCTGTAAGTTTGAAAAAATAATAGTTTGAAAAAATAACCTTATTTGAATAATAAATTTATTTCGTTTTCATTCAATTATGTTTAATATAACCAGGATAAATTTGGCGGTTGTATTTCCGTATTTTCGTTTTCTGATTCCATAAATTGATATAATTCAAATCAAACTTTATTGTACAGCTTTTTAAATTTGGCGCCTTTATCTTCACCGTGGAACGTTTAATAACTACACTTTCTTGAAGAAATTCGTCAATTTGCACACTTTAGTGTCTAAAACTATTTAGACACCAACAACGTATGAAAATATTCATGCACTTAACATGTTCACAAAATAGTTGGCTTGAACAAGTTGAACACCTCGGAAACGCTTAACATGTAATTTTAACACACTTCTTTTTGCATTGTATACATCACTTCACTCTTTATTAGTGCACTCATGCTTTAATCCCAATCTCCTCAAATAATAAGATGTCAACAAGTTAAGGTAAAACTAAAACATGATACATCATTTTCAAGCTATGGATTTCCTTAATCATATGGCATCTATCATAAAAATGTTCCACCGTGTATAGTGCTAGTTGAGAAATTTCAAAAAAATTTTTCAAAAACTCGCGTGTATTTCTAAAAGTTTACTTTTTCAACTAAGTTAAGGATTTTTTATATATTCTACTATGATTGACCGCAAAATATAGACGTCGTCAAAATTACGAAAAATCTTTGTCAGCTTGCACTAGCTTTTTTGATTAAAAAAAAACGTAAAAAGCTACTTTAAAAAATTTATGTAAGCAAATATCAAAAAAAAAGTACTCGAAAGTTTCGTTTAAAAAAGTAAAGAAATGGCAAACGCAAAAAAAATGTACTAAAGATACAAGTAGAATCTTTACAGATATGCTACACAGAGGAGCTTGTAAGAATACTCATATAGTCTTAGCGTTAAATTTCGTGCAATAAACGGGAGCTAATTTAACGCCTATTGTAACTACTTCCATGCTGTGATAAAAAATGTAATTGGAAAATGTGTAAGGAAAATAATTATAATCGTGAGTCAAATCGTTATTTTAAATTAGTTAACAATCATTTCTAAGCGAAGGTTTTATATGTTGAAAAAGAGATTCTAAGGAAAAAAGTGTAGTCTGGTAACGAATAAGAAACTAGACTAGTAGAAAGGCAAATGTGAGTCAAAGGAGAAAAGCAGGGGATGGAGATTGGAACGACCCGGGGGTTGCCGTGGCGTTATCGACCGCGGCTTAGGGTATGAAGCAGCGGTGTGCTTCTGCGCGGTGACGACCCGGCTTTCTCAAATGCGAGAGTTGCATCCTCCGGTGAGAGCAGTTGCAGCCACGTCTTTTCGCTAGTAAAGACCGGGTCGCTGCATCGAAAGCACGTTTGTTAATCTTTATTGGCCCGAGACCTGTTAATCATTATTGTATAGCATGCGGTTAAACCGAAGGTGGCTTCATCTAGTGATGATGTTGAGTTGAGTCTTAGAAAACTGTTGATGTGGTTTGGGTAAGTTAGGTGTGTAAGTGTTTAGCTGGTTTAGATGCAACGATGTAAGACGGCAGGGTACGCGGGTGTAGGTGCAATGTCTGATGTAGGTCTGATCGGTGAAACGACGTCGGAATGTGGATGCCGATAGGGAGGATGAGCTATTGGTCGGACGTTGAAGTAGAAGGATGTTTGGGCCAGAAGGTCGTAGAAAAAAAGGATCCTAATCTGAGCCCAAAAGGGCACCACAGATGCGGCCCCGGGTGGGCCAAGGCTGTGGCGGCGGCGTGACGCCATGCGGACGCCTCATCGCAACGCACCGACTAACAACAGCAACATTATCAGCAAGAACAACAACAAAACTCGGTCGAGGCTTAAGGTTACGGAGTCGTGCGTCTCGAACCGGACCTGTTCTAGTTACGGGTGCGACAATGTTCTGGGTTTTATCGCGCTCCTCGCTTTGTTGTGCTGCGAATGGAACATGTGTCATGCGGACACTACTGGACAAAAATACAGCACCCGCGTGGTCCAAACCAGGTACGGTGCCTTGCGCGGAATCGTGTCCAGAAGTACTGAGCTTGAGCTTTACCTGGGTGTGCCTTACGCGACACCGCCACTCGGCTCTTTGCGATACATGCCACCGGTTACACCAACCCAATGGCGAGGGGTCAAATTGGCCGACACCATGGCCCCGGCATGTCCCCAGCGGACTCCTGACGTCGACCCCAACATGCCTCGCATTCGCCGAGCTTATCTTGACAGGATAGCCCCGCTTCTGAACAATCAGAGCGAAGACTGCCTCTACCTCAACTTGTATGTCTCGAGGCCTGCACATGGTAAGACCATCTTTAACTTCAAACAACAACTTGATCCCTTTCCTTTAAATCATAGACACTCAAAGACAAATTCAAACCATTTCATCCATGTTTTTTCTAATATGAATACTAATATATATATACATATACACTTTCTAATGTACTAAGGCAACGTGTAATTTAAAACAGGACCCTGAAATTGAGACTAAAAAAATGCTCATTGCTCTTTTTTCCTATTACTTGCAATTTATAATAATAATATGAAAGAGGTTAGGAGAAGTTAAAGTGAAAATGGTTTGGTTTCTCGATTTTGTAATAACTAACAAATTGCAAGTGATTTCGTGTTGATTACCACACGATATCGTAAAGATAAATTATAAAAGTAGAGTGTAAGGAAATTGTAAAATAATTCCATTGGTTACAAAAATTCTGCTATTTATGCTTCTGACTTTTGTACACAGTAAATGGGAGCAAATGGGATAAAAATAATGTGTCGAAGTAATGATTAGGCGTAAAAATAAATGTTAAATAAATTTCATGAATTCAAACAATCGTTTAAATAGAAAAATTCGAATACATGTGTTTACTTTGACTATGATACTAATCATTGTTTATCAAAAAAACATTAAAAAACAATTTATCTCCGAACTTTTCCATCGCATGTCATTGACGTCACACTCAACTCAGATAAAATGAGACGTATCTTGTAGACAAACAGAATGTGTGTAGACTGTTCCTTTTATCCAAAAGAATCTTATATAAGTCAAATTTAGTAAGCCTACCTCATGAATTGTTGATAAAAGTAAATTAATGAAAGTAAGTCGATTTGTTCTTACGGAGAATTGTCACGTAACACAACTTCCGACGATAATGAAACAGAATTTAATCAAGTTACAACATCTATTGTTTATTCATTAACCCTTTGAGCCCTGATGGATCTCTGAGCGACCTACCTAACTTTAAATTTCAAATAGCCAAAAAATGTAATGATTTCTATGAAACATAGTTTTTAATGGTTTTTTAGGTCACTAAACTAAATTCTGACATCAAAATTTTGGCATTCAGAATGGCGGAAACAATATAGCGGGTCGAAAAATGGAGATACCAATTTCTACATAATATGAATGAATAAAAAAATGCAGAGGTCAAAGGGTTAATTTTTCACGTTCTGCGGGAAAATTTATACTACTTATAAACAATTGATTAGAACAACTATAATTTATCGTAGCAAACATAAAAAATGAACTTAGCTGAACATCAATTCTTTTAATAAATTCATCTGTTACAATGTTCAACTTTTAACTGTTTTGAATGACAGCAAAAAAAAAGAAAAACATGTTAAACATTATAAAAAATTATTTCTCCAAAACACCATCTTTATACAAGATCTAAATTGAATTAGAAAAATTCTCGACCGTCTCAAAATTGATATAGGCTACATAAAACTCCTATCAGATGCGTTCAATCATAAAATCTACGAAATAAAGTTTGATTGTCAAAAACCCGAAATATTGCGAGATGAGCAAATGTTTTGCTCGTCAAAAGCGTAAACATTCAGTGATGTGAATTTAAGGCTAATAACGTGGCAATCTCCGGCACAACGTTTGGTTACTTCTCAAGACCAATAGCAAACAGCTATTCGCGCGCGTTATGCATAATAGATGTAGCGTTGAAATATTTGGAAATAAACGTTCTACTGTATCAGCCTTGAAAATAAAAATATCTAAAGTGGAAATGAAAAGCATTAGTTTATAGTATTCTTTATTAATTATATCACTCGATTTATAATATTTTTAGTTAAACTTTACATTAAAATTACTATCATTCTATTAATCCTTCGTACTTATATTAAATAAAAATGAAACTATGTTTGTTTGTTTGTTTGTTTGTTTGTCTGAGCATCACGCCTGAACGAAGCGTTCGAGAATGATTTCAACGCATCAAGGCGATTCTTTGAACTCTCAGAATTAACGTAAGCTACATCAGAAAACGAATTATGAATTTAATCGGAAAGAAAGAAAAATGACAATCGACTTTTTGCACACAGCATTCAGCGTCTCGGAAAATTTCAGTAGGACACAATTGCTGCAATCCATGGGAGTAGTTTTGAAATAGTTACCCCGGTTCACGAATCGATCGTCATTTCGTTGATAAGGTATAGCCTAAGTTTCAAAAACTGTGCCCGTCAAATCCTGGTTGCACTAAAAGAAAAAATTTTTTTTTGTTTTTCGAAATCAAAAATAACAGTTTTTTGGAGTTTTAAGAAGTTTTTTTTAAAACTGCGAAATTCAAATGGCCCGTTCAACACTAGAAGTACCAGACTTTCCGTATACCTAGAAAGACGGACGACACTAATTTTGTGTAAGGTTGTATTGTGAAGTTTAAATAAGTGTCAGAAAGTTAAAAACTTTCATAATCAAAAAAAATAGATTCTTAAACATTGTGTAAAAATTTTAGCTACTGCGGCTGTCTCGTTTTCGAGAAATGATGACTCAAATCTGACATTTTTGATGTTATACATGGCGGCACATGACAACTAATGATATTTTCAACGTTTGATGATTCTAAAACGGTACAATCAAAGTATGTAAAACTTGCGCACAATGTTTATAAGAATGTTTTTAACAAGTTGTTACATTTCATTGGTTACATTATCTTGGCATTTCTTTGAAAATTTTGCTCATCTCGGTGGGGGGCTCGCGATTCAACCTCCGTAAAAAGATTTGAATGTAATTATCATTTTTACAGGGTTCTAACGAGTTTTAACAATATACTATTGTGTGAAAACCTTAAACAAAATAATTTCAACATCAAACAATATGATAACTATTTTTAATGCACGTGTACTTGTCTCTGCCCGTGCACTTCCTACAGACTTGTCTACTGCAAGAATTGCATGTTTGATTATAATAATAATCTATTTAACATGTCCAATAACAAAAAAACGTTATTATTGAACTATAAAACACTAATATCAAACATTATTAATGTTTGTTTTTATGAAAAAATAGAAATAAAATGTTTTAACGATAAACTACACAAAAAAATAAATAACAAAAAAAATGGAATTTTCTTAACGCTATCCTAAAGAGCATAAAAAATTAGTAAAAGTCAAAAAGAAATAAGTTTTATATTAAATCTAACAAAAGTAGTGAGGAAATGAAATTCTGAAAACACAGATTTAGTGTCGTCTGTCCTTCCAGTGTTAATAAGGCAAAAAGTACATGAACATTACATTTCAGTAGAATAAAATACATTCTCAAGATTTTGTTATCGAAAACATCTCTTCAATAAATTTAGAACAGTTTATTTTCTATAGATACATGAATACTAACATACAAACAGTAAATATTATAACTCATTAACAAGAACTGAATGAATAATCCACAAAATTTAATCAGGGTCATAGCTATTTTCCTACAAGTAAGTTTCCTACAACCTAACTTCACCCTGTCAGTTTCGGAACGCTTTTTATTCAGGAGTGGGATGAAGTTACGAACAATTTTTAAAATATTTTTTTTGAATCAGGTGGGGAATCCGCAGCACCAGAATTTAAAAAAATGCATTTCAATGATAATGTAAGACGAAACGAGTAAGAAAAAGTAAACGAATGAAATAAAATTAATGGAGAACAGTTGAGCTTGTTTACATTGTCTATTCGTTTCATAATTATTGTATTTTACACCCGACTTTTACAATGAAAATTTAACTTTTGAAATTAAATTACAAAATCTGCGTTTGTCAACATTGTTGTTTTACCATACAAGTTATTCAAAAATTTGACTTTTGAAACTTAAATTTTGGTTTTTTTATATTGTTTTGTATTTTTGTTATTCATATTTTAAGATACTTTATATTGTACACATCATTTTATTATGCGTAATTGTAAACATTTTTTCGAATGGATAACAGAAGCAGACAAATTATGTTTGTAAAACTAGGTGCAATGAAGCGCGCCCGTTGGGCGCGCTCCCTTTGCACCATGTTAAACGAAATGAAATTTGAAGTACATATGATTGTTATTTTTATAATAAATATTTTTATCTGAACTCAACAGTACAGTTCAGGCACTTGAAATCTCCATATTTAAAAAATATTTTTAATTTATTAGATTAGGTCTATTTTAATGCACCCGTTCCTTATACTATAAATATAAAAAGCAATGTAATTAGACAAAAAATGATTTTATCACATACATTAAATGATCCAATGAGTCAATGATTAAATTCTTCAATGATCGAAAAAATTCGATAGTTTATAATCAGATGATCTTGTGATCAAATGATCTGATGATCTAACAATCCACTATTCTAAAAATTTAAAATAATCCAATGACCACTGATTAAAAAACTTGTTTCAAATTGTTTTAGGTTTTATAGTACTGTAACAGTTTTATTTAAATAATTTGTTTTAACTGATATACGTTTACATTAGTACTTTAATGTAACTCATGTAACGAAAACTAATTTTATTGCGAATATTAATGTGTTAAAAATAATTACTAAATAATTATCGATTAAATAAATTATTTGATCATTGGATCATGAATCATTAAAACTTTAGATCATTGGATCATTAAATTACTCGATTATTGGTAATTTATTTCCAATCTTTCTGTGTCTTTAAAATAGATGTACAAAATGTGATTTAACTATTCCTACTCACATATTCTCATCAGAAATAAAATATATGATAACTGAATAATCCAATCATGCTAGATTCGACGTAGTCTGATGATTCGTCCTCAGATGATTTAGGGACCGCATTCGGAGGTATGAGGCTTGGCACTTCGCAGAGACATGCTTCGAAAACTTCCATTTGCTATCGAACACTACGCCTAAGTTCTTACAATGCTCGACCCTTTAGAGAGGGGCATTGTTGATCGACAGTTGGAGATTGTCAGAATCCAGACCATGCAACCTGTCAGTGGGGTCTATGACCAGGAAAACCGATTTAGACGAGTTGAGCAGAAGCCCGTTTGTCGCCCAGGTATTAATTTTCCCAAGATCTTCAGTCACCAATCTGTAGGCAGTAGCGAGATCATCAGGTTTGAAACAGAAGACTAGTTGAGTATCATCGGCGTACATCTTTGCGGTCGAATGCAATTCAAGGTCCAGTAGATCAGCAACAAAGAGATTGAAGCACATAGGTCCTAAAATCGAGCCTTGCGGAACCCCACGAGTTAGCATCCTTCTGTCAGAGATCAGGCGAGATGTATCGGTTATGAGGACTGTAGACTGAGATCTATCACGAAAGTAAGATTTGAACCAGTCTGTAGATTTCTCTCCGAAGTTAAAATGAACTGGAAGAAGATGGTACGTGTCCAGGAACTTCTGCACTTGGATTTGCACAAGCTTCTCCAGGATCTTCGATAGGAACGGTAAAAGAGTAATAGGGCGTAGGTCGGCCAGTGTACCAGGACAAGAGACTTTTGGCAGGGGTATGGTCAGTCCCTTCTTCCAGGCTGTAGGAAAGGAGGCTGAAGTCAACGAATAGTTGATTATATGAGTCAGCTGGACAAAACAAAAAGGCAGGCAATAGAGCAGCATCTTTCCGGATATGTCATCATCAGCTGCAGCAGTGAGTTTAAGAGACTTGACCACATTGTAGAGGTCGAGCTCCGAAATAGGTTTCAGCTCGAACACTAGCGCATCAGGAGACCGGAGATCCAGTGGAGCGCCTGGAGTCAAACTGTTGAGCAACTGCTTGAGTTTGGCCCAGCGGTCACTCATAGGAAATTCAGACAAGTCAGCAAAGAAGACTTCCTCGTTTGCACGCATCATAGAGAAAATGCGTTTGCGCAAGTTCACATAGGTTGCGCGCAGAGAGTCGCGTGCCTGGTTGTTGGTAGTTTTCTTTAGCTTAGTCCGAATTTGGTCTCTTCTGCGCATCAAGTCCCTGACTTCTCTGGTCACCCAAGGTAGAGAGATTTTAGAGGTTTTCACTGGTTTCAGGGGCGCATATGTATCGAAAAGTTGCAGAAGTAGTCTAGACAGATGAGCTACTTTTTCATCTAGGTCATTCATCAAAAAGACGTCATCCCATGGCAAGGATTCGGCGGTCTGGTTGAAAAGATCCAAGGGGATGGAGTTGAGATTTCTGGTGTGCACCAGTTGAGTCTGCTCGTCGGAGATAGAGAACTCTACTTCACAATGTATCAGAAAATGATCAGTCAAACCTGCCGTATCTACCGTTCCAGAGGAGATGGTACGAAAAGTTGATGAGACAAAAATCAGGTCAAGGATGGTTGCTGTTTCTGCAGTGATACGGGTTGGAGTGTCGATGAGTTGGATCAGATTGAAAAACTTTGCAAAATCAACCACCAGCTGCTAAGAAGGATGTAGTCCAACGCCAACATCAAGTCACCCAGACAGACCAGATTAGCAGTGGTTAGTAAAGCTGCGGTCAAGCATTGTTCCAAAGAGTTGAAAAATGAAGGGGGAGACTGGGTCTGTGGTCTGTAGGCGGTGAAAATGTTGAGCGGATGTGGAAACTTCTGTCTGTCCATACTCGTAATGGTAAAGCCAAGGACTTCTAGCGTCGGTGCTATGTTGCGAGTATCAAAAGTTGTACAGTACAAGCCTTTTTTAATGTAGGCACAGACTCCACCATAGTTGTTTGATCGTCTGTAGGCATCTTCAGAACGGACACTGTCGCGGTCTACTCTCATCAAAACATAACCCTTGATGTAGGCAATAGAATCAGGTATTTTATTTGACAGCCAGGTTTCAGATACAGTTAAGATATTGAAATTATAAGCAAACAGTAGGTTACGTAATTCAGATAGATGAGGAACAAGAGAGCGTATATTTACGTGGGCCACAGAGAGCGATGTAGTACAAGGGTTGGTAGCTGGAGGTGTAGAAGCAGAAGAAAGCACAGTAGGTGGATGACCCTGATTGATGTCTAGTCATTGAGCTGGTGTAGGGGCAGGTGCTGAAGGGAGATTTTCGAGGAAAGTCTTCCAGGCATCAGTTGTTGTAAATCTGACAGAGGCAGATTTCGCCGTGGTTTTGACATAAGTCGCCCCATTCCTCAAGGTGGTTTTAAAGAATCCACGGTTTCTCGCGTCCTTTTGGATTTCTCTAAAAATCTTTCTCTCTGCCATCGTAGAGGGCTCATTCACGTAAATGAGGCCATCCGGCCAGGATGGATCCACTTTCAAAGTTCTCAGATCACGCTTCTTGATTTTTGCAGCGATCCACTCATTACGGGCAATAGCTGAAGTGAAACGAACAAGTATCGGTTTGACGCTTGATGAACTGCGAGAGATGGAATGGACAGTACAGGCATCAAGTTAGACATTCAAACAGACACCAACCTTAGACAATAGAGAGATGAGAACATCTCGTAGATTCACGGGCCGAAGATGGTACGCCAGTGATCACCAATTTGACATCTCGATGTTCAATCGCAGGAGCAGGTGGCAAGGTGGAAACTTGTGAGGCTGGCTGTTCAGAAGCGTTGCTTTCGAGCAAGGCCAATCTCGACGTTACATCATCCAGTCGCGAATCTATAGCCTCTTGATGTTTAATGGCCTTCTCTTGGTCAGTGGAGAGCCTAGCAACCGTAGCTGAAAGCTCATCGACACGACCAAGCAGAGATTCCAGATTAGCCAGTCTGGAGGAGATGTCACCAATGCTCACATTTATCTCGCTGTTAGAAACCTTCAAGTCGGAGAGGCTCTGGTTGATATTGAGCAGTACCGACGCGATATCCACTGGTGGGGCTACTTGATGTTTGGGTGTAGCCATGTCAACCCCATGTGCAATGCCAGAGTTCGGAGTTGCGGGTGACCGTAATCCAGAACGTCTGGTTGGCTCCTCAGGTGTCAGTGGGGTCGATTTCGCTGTCAATTTTCTCAGATCGTTAGCAGTTTCCATACACGTAGAGCAACCTTTATACTGTCTGTCCTCGAAATTGAACGATTTCATTTTCATGCAACCTGGATGAAACAATTTCAAGCATTTCATACATGAAATCGGTGCTGTGACAGTGGTGTGACATTTAGCACATGTTAGGTTGACAGTCGTATGAGATCTCGTTCTGGATTGCATTTTGTAGCAGGTGGCAATGAGTGCGAGAGAGATAGCAGGCGGTATTGAAGAACACACTAAGCAGTGACTGTTTGCACCTGTAGGTTGGTAGTAGTGGTGTAGTGTTCGGCAAGGAATGTAGTAGCCGTTTGTCCTTGTTACTCTACAGCGTGTATGTGATGTCTTTGTCTAACCAATGGGTTTCTAAAGAACTCACTCACAGTAGCACGTTGTCTTCGTCGCAAACAGTTGACAGGAGACTCTCTTTCTGACACATGCAGAGGTGTATCCATTCTTATCCATTCTTAAAAAAAATCACCGGTCTGAAGTTAGCTGTTTACACATCGCACATCGTTTATTATATTCGAATATATATTTTTATTTTCTGAACTCGATGAACCCGATGATTTATAATAAAACGTTGCATGCATTATTTATATTGATGAACAAATAGGCTAAAGCTTATTGATGATAATTAACAATAAAATATAAATAAATAAAATAATATAAATAAATGAATTCATAAAGTTTTTTTTGATTAATTTTAAAACATTGCATGCATTGTGAATAATATAAAAAAAAGGCTAAAGTATACGCATGTTCGTTTATTTAACAATAAAATAAAAATAAATAATTTGATTTAAATAAATGAATTCATGCAATTATTTTTAGCATAATTGTAAAATATTGCATGCATTGTTATAATAATATAACAAATAGACTTAAGCATATGCATATTTATTGACAATTAGATGTAAATAAATAATTTAATATAAATAAATCAAATCATAAAATTATTTCTAAACTAATTATAAAATATTGTATGCATTGTTAATAATAATGAACGAATAGGCTCAAGCAAATGCATGTTCATTAACAATAAAATAAAAATAAATAATTTAATTAAAATTAAATTCCTAAAATTATTTCGAAATTAACAATATTGGTTCTTTTATTGCATAAGACGTGACTATAATGAATAATGAAACAAATTAATGTTTATAAACAAATTTTAATTAACAAATTAATGTTTATAAACAAATGTTAATCAACGAATTTGATTTAATGAATTTTTATAAACAAATGCTACTAAACAACTGAATGTCTAAAAACAAATGTCAATAAACAAATGAATGTTTACACACAACTGTTTATAAACAAATTAATGTCTACACACAAATGATAATAAACAAATGAATGTTTGAACTCAAATGTTTATAAACTAATTAATGTTCACACATAAATGTTTATAAACAAATGAATTTTCATAAAGAAACTTAGGTAAACGAACGCATAATTTTAAAAAAAGTAAGTAAACAAATTCACAATTATAAACAAATGTTCATCTTTTTATTGAAAATTTGATATAAGTAATGAAATTATGATTGATATCAATAGAAATTAAGTTTTATCAAGAATTAAATAATATATATATCATGTAATAAAAAAAAATTCGTTTAAAAGAAGAGTTCAATTAATATCACAGTTTTATAGCTTTTCTATTATTTTTTTATAGCATCGAATAAAATAATCGTCCATTCCTAGAAAAAAATTCATGCAGTGATACAGTGATGCAGTGATGCAGTGATGATTTATAGAGTGCAGTAACAATTATTTTCTAGGAGTTGAATGATAATTTAATAAATTTGTTGATGAATGTAATAACAAAATGAAAACAACAAAAAGTTTTCAGACGAGGTTTGAAGGAGGTATACAGAACTTTTGCAACAATGATTGAACTAAATTTAAATGAGGCTCAAATAAAATGAATCGATTATTTGATCATAGGATCCTTGGATCATTAAGTTCATCAGAGATAACTCGATCCTTTGGGGCCATCCATAAATTACGTAACGCTCTGAAGGGGGGTAGGGGGTCTGCAATAACGTTACATGTCGTTACAAAATGGTCTATCGAAGAGAGGAGCGGCGTATCGAAAATCATGAAAGATTGCGTTACGTAATTTATGGACGGCCCCATTTAATCACTTGATCGTTATAGGTTATTATTTGATCATCATGTCCTTAGATGTTCAAATTATAGCAATCATTGAATTGTTGAATTATAAGATCATGGAATTATTCGATCATTGAATTATTTGATCATTAGATCATTCGAACACTTCATCATTCAAATATTTAATAATTACTTTATTGAATTTTTGTAATATTGAATTACATATTCAGTTATATCAAATTATTAGATTACATTGAATCTAGCATGATTGGATTATTCAGTTATTATAGATTTTATTTCTCATGAGAATATGTAAGTAGGAATAGTTAAATCACATTTTGTACATGTATTTCACCAATAATCAAGTAATTTAATAATCCGCCAATGATCTGAAGTTTTAATGATTAATGATCCAATGATCAAATAATTTACTTAATCAATAATTATGCATATATTGAGTAATCATTTTTCACACATTTATATTCGCAATAAATTTAGTTTTTGTTACATGAGTTACCTTGAAGTACTATAATGTTAACGTATATCAGTAAAAACGAATTATTTAAATAAAACTGTTACAGTACTATAAAACCTAAAACAATTTGAAAAGAGTTTTTTGATCAGTGGTCATGAGATCATTTTAAACTTTTGGAATAGTGTATTGTTGCCAACAATTTGTTGGATCATCAGAGCATTTGATCAGAAGATCATCTGACTATAAATTATTGAATTTTTTCGATCATTGAAGAGTTCAATCATTGACTCATTGGTACATTTAATGTATGTGATAAAAGAGCTGGCCGGGCGTTTAACGGTTTCGCTCGGCGCGCCACTTAAACAAAAATGAAAATCATTCACTGAGGAAAAACTGTTAATATGACGGTTCAGAATGTCATATTAACAATCCAGCACTGTCATCTGTTACAGTCTTGAACTGTAGTCTGATTTGACAGTGCACACTGTAATTTCAACAGTCTTGACTGTTGATTTGAATGTGCTAATTGTGTCTTTTACAGTCAGGACTGCAAAAGTTACAGTAAAGACTGTAAAAGTTACAGCCAAGACTGTAAAAGTAACAGTCTAGCGTCTACAGTCAAGAATGTACGGTCAGCACTGTTCCTATAATAATTCAGACTGTTATAGTAACAGTCTATTTTTCTAAGTGATTTTTTGTTCAATTAGATTGCTTTTGATATTTTTAGTAGAAGGAACGGGTGCATTAAAATAGACCTAATGTAATAAATTAGAAATATTTTTTAAATATGGAAATTTCAAGTGCCTGAACTGTACTGTTGAGTTTAGATAAAAACTAGGGGAATTATGGCGCACCCTCCGGGCGCGCTGACCTGAGCTGACCTGACGTTTTAAGTCAAAGTTCAAAGTCAAACTTTCAGTTTGTGTTGTGGAAAAGGAAAAGTACATTTAGATCCGATACCAGAATTTCCTGAGTATCTAAAATCACTATTTGACAGATCTCATCCTGATTCATCTGACTTCCATGAAAATATTCGTTGCTACAACAATGCATTCGCCTTTGCATCTTTCAATGCAAATTTAGTGAAATTCAACGGAAGACCAGGTCCATTTTGTTTCAAAATTTCGGGTCAAATATATTATCAGATCAATACGTCTTTGTATCCACAAAATGACGATGTGCCAACATTTGGACAATTATTTATAGTTGATCCAAACGAATCCTTTAAGCACCGTTCTTCAGTTTTTGATCATCTGAATCATAATACCTTAAAAAACATAGATGAGATGATGAGGCAATACAATGTTTTTTCACAATCATACGAGATGATGGCACAAGAACTCCGAAATCAAATAGAATCTACTGATAATAATCCTTCTGCATTGCAGCTATTATTTTCTTTAAAACCAGGTATGGATCAACGACGATACAACTTTCAACGAGTTAATGAAGTCGCTGCTATTTTTTCAACAACCGCCGATGGAGAGATTCCTGAGTCTTATGTGACCATCAGGAATAAACAGACAAAGTCTTTACAAATTGTCAGCAGTATGGATCCAAATGTTGAACCATGGATATATCCCCTTCTATATCCACACGGAACACGAGGATGGCATCGAGATATGATGCAAGTGAACAATAAACGCCGAGTCACACGAAGAGATTACACGAAGTATCTTCTACAAGTTCGAAGCGATACGTTTAATCCATTCATTATGGCGGGACGATTGACCCAACAATGGGCTGTCGATTCATATGTTAAAATTGAAAAGGATGTCTTGGAATACCATAAAGGCCATCAAAAAGAGCTTAGAGTAGAAACTTATAAAAATCTCAAGGACTACTTGAACACAAATGCAGCGAATCACAACTCAAGCGTCGGTAAAGTTACTATTCTACCATCTACTTTCGTTGGATCTCCACGGAATATGCTACAACATTACCATGACTCAATTGCTATCGTCAGAAAATTTGGTAAACCTGATATATTCTTAACTATGACTTGCAATCCGAATTGGCCAGAAATACGAGACAATCTTCTCCCTGGACAACAACCATGCGATAGACCAGACTTAGTGGGACGTGTTTTTAACATTAAAAAAGATAAAATGATAGAATTAATCAAAGAAAAACATTTTTTCGGTAAAGTAAAAGCTTATGTTTACGTGATTGAATTTCAGAAGCGGGGCCTGCCTCATATGCATTTGCTTATAAATTTGGAAAAAAATAGCAAAAAAACAACAGCTCAATCTATTGATAAAATAATATCTCCGGAAATCCCTGATCCGGCATTGGATCTAATTTTGCATAATATAGTGATGAAAAACATGATTTATAGTCCATGTGGTGATTGGTGCAAAGTTAACGGAAAATGTTCGAAGCATTATCCAAAAACATTTCAACACGAAACAACACTGAATGACAATGGCTACCCAACTTATCGAAGAAGAAACACTGGTGTCACTTACGAAAAACCAGGTGGGTTTAAAGTTGATAACAGAAACGTTGTACCATATTGCCCAAAATTGCTAAAAGTTTTTGATTGCCATATTAATGTCGAAGTTGTTTCCAGTTTAACGTCTGTTAAATATATTTATAAATATATTTATAAAGGTCATGATGCTGCTTCAGTTATTATACAGGAGAACGATTCAAATGGAGAATCAGTTCTAAATCACGATGAAATAAAGCATTTCGTAGAAACAAGGTACGTCAGTGCTATTGAAGCAATATGGCGAATTTTCAGCTTCAAATTACAAAAGAAAAGTCATACGATATATCGTCTACCAGTTCATTTGCCTGATGAACACAGAATCATTTTAGATGACGTATTAGATGAAGATAAAATATCATCAGCATTAGATCAAGTAACAATGTTAATGGAATATTTTAAATTAAATCAAAGAAGCGCGAGCGCTAGAAAGTATAAATATTCAGAAATTCCAGAACATTTCGTTTACAAATACGAAATTGTTGACAAAAAAAAATCTACCGCTGGCATGAAAGGCAAGATGGTTTCAATAGATGTATAGGTCGTATATACTCTGTCAGCCCGGCACAAAATGAATTGTTTCACCTGCGAATTTTGCTTTTATCAGTTAAAGGAGCTACAAGTTTCGAGGACTTGAGAACTGTCGATGGAATTCTACATTCGTCTTTTGCAGCTACTTGCTTGGCTTTGGGATTAGTAGAAAACGACGATGAATGGCGAAAAGCAATGACTGAGGGTGTTTCCTGGATGATGCCACGCCAACTTCGAAATTTATTCGTTCGAATTTTGATTCATTGTCAACCTAAACAACCGTATGAACTATGGGACGAGTTCAAACTGGCAATGTCTGAAGATTATGCACGAAACTATGATTTGTTGCAAAGTCAAAAAATGGCATATGATGAAATCATTCAATTATTACATGATCAAGGTTATCATGAATTTAAAGTTGATGACATGGATGCAATGCTACGAATCATAAACGTTACTGAACTTACCTCACCAGAAGAGCATTCTGAAATAGGAACTCGCCAATATAATATGCTAAACGAGAGCCAAAAAAGATTGTTGACACAATTTTAGATGCTTTGGACAACAACCGGTCACAAAGACTCTTCTTTATCGACGGACCTGGTGGTTCAGGAAAAACCTTCGTCTACGACACGCTTTTTCATTTAATTAAGAGCAGAAATGAAAACGTTAGTACGATGGCATTTACCGGAATAGCCGCAACACTGCTACCAGAAGGAAAAACAGTGCATAAAACTCTAGGATTACCAGTGCCCTTATTTACTGATTCTTCGTCAAATATCAAAGCACAATCAGAACAAGAAAAAGCGTTGAAAAAGAAAGCTGTATTTATCTGGGACGAAGCTCCAATGGCACCACGAGCAGCTTTAGAAATCATGGATCGCCTTCTTAAAGATATTATGCAAACCAGGACAATCTTTGGAAATAAGATACTGGTTCTGGGAGGAGATTTTCGACAGTTATTACCGATTAAAGAAAATGGAACCAGAACTGAAACAATCAATCTGTCTATCAAATTCAGTCATTTATGGAGACATTTTCAAATATTTGCCTTGACGGAAAACATGAGAGTTTTACCGCAAGAATTAGAATTTGCTAAGTTCGCATTAGACGTTGGAAATGGAATATTAAATGATCAGGACGACAATATCATCATTCCTCCTTGCATATTGCCTGAACCAGATGCCGATATAGTGCAAGATACTTATGGCGAAGCATTGAAAAATCAAGACTACAAAAAAGCATCCACAAGAGCTATTTTGTCCGCCCGCAATGTAGATGTTGATGAAATCAACAAACGGGTTGTTTCTTTGTTAGATGAATCAACTGAAAAATTATTCATTAGTATTGACAGCATAGATATTTCAGATGACAACGGTGAAATCGCTGCAACCATTTTACCTGAATATTTGAACACGTTGTCGCCACCTTCATTACCACCCTATGAATTACGTTTGCGAAAATACGCTGTAATAATGCTCATCCGAAATTTGAACATTAATGAAGGATTATGCAATGGAACAAGATTATTAGTTCTTGATTTTACTGAGCATTTATTAAAATGCGAAATTTTAACTGGTGATAAAGCAGGAAATATAACATTTATCAGTCGAATGACAAATTATATGTGAAAATGTATATCCATTCAATTTCAAACGCAGACAATTTCCTGTTAAACTAGCTTTTGCAATGACGATTAATAAAGCACAAGGTCAAACATTCGAGAAAATTGGAATTGATCTACGAAGAGAAGTGTTCAATCATGGTCAATTATACGTTGCCATTTCAAGAGTTAGATCTTGGGAATCTTTAAAAATTTTTGCAGAAAGAAATGACCAGAATGAGGTTAAAACAAAAAATTATGTTTATATAGAACTGTACGGTTAAAATAGCGAAAAAGCTATCTTTATAGTTTAAGCATATATTAAATGTAGCGAAAAATTTCACACATTCAATCTTGGAAACTGAAAAGCTGTATATTGTAAATTAATTTCCCAAACTGTAGAAACATGCTCTGATTAGATTTGCAACATTGCAGACAGTATTTTGTTTGTCATTACAATGTCCTTTAAGTGAATTAACAAAATTATTATATATAAATATATCAGAGGGCGCGCGCCCAACGGGCGCGCTGCACTGCACCTAGTGAAGATTAAAAAAATGTCAATAATAATTTAATCAAGCACCTGTGTGAGAGTAAAAGATCAGGAGAGATGTCCAGATGTGAAGCATAGACCAAGAGACCAGTAACACATAGCGATAGCAGGCAAAAGTGAGGTTAGGTGGTAAGCCGGCAGAAAAGATCCCAAAATTACAGCATCAGTGCACAAATTGCAACTCGAAAAGCGTGTTACGTGCAACCTCGCACTTACTAAAACAGAAATAGCAGCTCCCAACAAGATTAAATGTAAAGTAAGCCCTCAAAAAGGTAAAAATAAAAGCAATTCAAAGCAAGCAATGTGCTACGGGCTACTTACAGCAGACGAATTCAGCATACTTTTGTTCATAACCATTCATTATTCATTATGCAATAAAAGAACCAATATTGTTAATTTTAAAATAATATTGGGAATTTAATTTTGATTAAATTATTTATTTATATTTCATTGTCAATGAACATGCATTTGCTGGGGCCTATTTGTTCATTATTATCGACAATGCATACAATATTTGATAATTAGTTTAGACATAATTTTATGAATTAATTTATTTATATTAATGTATTCATTTACATTTGATCGTCAATAAATATGCATATGCTTATATCTATTTGTTATATTATTATAACAATATATGCAATATCGGTCAAATATGCCAAAATTAATTGTATAAATTTATATATTTGAATGAAAATATTTATTTATATTCTATTGTTAAATAAATAAATATGCGTATACTTAAGTCTATTTGTTATATCATTTACAATGCATGCAATATTTTATAATTAATCTTAAAAAAATTTTATGAATTCATTTATTAATATTTTTTATTTATTTATATTTTATTGTTGATTATCATGAATAAGCTACAGCCTATTTGTTCGTCTATATAAATAATGCATACAACGTTTCATTACAAATCATCGGGTTCATCGAGTTCAGAAACTAAAAATATTCGAATATAACGAACGATGTGCGATGTGTAAATTCTAAATGTCTAAATTAACTTCAGACAGGTGATTTTTTTTAAGAATGGATAAATAATCTTCCATAAATGAGAATTAACCACAACGATGAATGAAAAAAGTAAATAATCTAAAATTTTATTTTTAAATATACAATTCATTTTTTTTAACATTTTAGTTTGCTTAGAGAATTGTAAATGAAAAATGAGCGTGAGAAAACACAAATTTTGTTATTGAATTTCATTTGTTTCAATATTAGCTGTACAACTTTGGGGTCGAAATACGACAATTATAAAACAAACAGACATACGCTAAGAAACTACAACGTTTCTCATTTATTACTTTCATTTCCTTTGTTATTTACTGAATTTCTTGATTAATTTTTATTAACACTCTAGAGTACGCATTTGAATTTTCTCTGTTCATTTTTTATATTCAATACTAAAAAATTAACGCTTATTAGTAAGTCGTAGCTCTACATAGTAAAGTTTCTTATGAACATATTTGATAACAGTTTTAATATAAAAATTAGTAAAAAACTCAGATATAAAAATGAACAAAGAGGTAAAAAGTTGATTGATTTGGTTGAAACTTTTCCAGAAAAATAGAAAACATCAACAATATAAAGAGTACTGAACTAGTACATTTTGTTGAGATATTTTCGGTCAGTTTTGGATTTTTCTACAAAACTGACTAGTTTTGTGGCTTTTGTTATAATTTTTTGCGTTTGACTTTTTTCCAATTTTTTACAAAATTTGCGAGTTATATTTTTTTCTTTATGTTATGTGGCATAGTTTCAGCATTTGTTTATTATGAATTTTCGTAAAAAAATTAACTAGTTTTTCATCGTTTGTTATGTTTTCATGTCAGTGTTTTGCAATTATTTGTTCAAGTACAATTTGTTATGAATGAGATTCATTAAAAATTAAAAGTAAACTTAAAATTAAATATACAGCTCAAAATTTCCAGAACATTGCAAATAGTACGCTCGCGCAATGATACCGTTCGAAATATTCGAACTTTTTTTGAAAATGTTCGAACAGTTCGAACTTTTTTTGAAAATGTTCGAACAGTTCGAATTTCGAACATGTTCGAACAGTTCGAACTTCGAATATGTTCGAACAGTTCGACTTTCGAATAGTTCGAACAGGTCGATATTCAAATAGTGAATACTGCTACGTTTTCTGAAACTAAAACAAATAGATTATTATTATTATTAATAAGGAAAAACAAACGAGATTATAAAAACTGTCATTGCTGTATTGACTTTTGTCAACACTACAGTACTTATGTTAACGATGGCACTCGCGGTACCTGCTAATTGTTGAACTGCATTAGTCACCTAAAGCAGAAAATAAAACTATTGACGAAAACAATAGCGATGATTACCAACAACACAAACAAACATACTCGCACATTATGTTCTCACACACTCTCACACACAATCACACCGAACTTACCTCTAAAACTTGTAAACAAGCAGCTATAACGACTCAACAGCCCAACACGACATTTCATACTTCTGACAACAACCAAACATAACCTTAACTTGTCAGACAGATGTAATTAGAGATGGCGACTGCGACGCCTATATTTTAACTTAACTCAACAGCATTTTTGACAACTGTCAACTGCCAAAACATAATTTTGACATTAAATTCGTGATTAGCGACCTCAAAAACCCATATATTTAATACAAGCTTAGTTTATTTATTAAAAAATCGAAAATTCAACATTTTTTCCTTGTTGACAGTATTTTTGACAGCTGTAAACTGTCAAAACGTATTTTTGACCTCAAGTTCAAAATCAGCGACCTCGAAAACCCTATAAAAACATTTCTTTTGTATGTTTTTCAGTTTTATAAAATTGGGCCTTTTTTTATAGGCCAAAAATGCAGAGATTTGAAATTCGCGTTTTACTCAAATTGGATTGTCGCAGACTACAAGCGACTAAACTAAGTCCAGTTAGCAGCATTTTGTAGGGGAGTGATGTACCTTTTAACAGTACTTAGGCCGTTATTCTCCATAGAGTCTGCACCAAAATACTATGGCCCTTTTTTTAAAAAAACCCGATTTTTCCTGATTTTTTAGGTTATAAAGCAATATTTCACTCGATTTAACTTTACAGAAATATTTGAAAAAATTTAGGGGATATCTTCACATCTGAAACAAATTTTTAGTTGCATTGAAGCCGATTGGAAATTAATTTACACGCCTTAAAAAAAATAAAATATGAAAAAAACGCATTTTTCGCTTATATAGGGATTAAGTGTCGGTCCGGGGTGTCGCAAAAAATCTCAAAAAATTTTTATTTGGACCCTCTTCAAAGTTATCGGAAAGATTTCACTTAACCCCGTGGGGGCCGCCAGACCCCCCTTAACCCGCTACCCCCTTTTCAATTTGTTTTAAAAAAAGTTTTTGTTTATCTAAATTGAAATTCGCAGCCGACAATGTTATTGTAGATTGTTAAACTGTAAATCTACGGTTGATTCATGTTCTTATCTTACTCTGAATTTTCAAAATAGGGATTTTTGGATTTAAGTCATTGTTGAAATTTAGGTAGTGAATTCAGCATTAATGATTTTAAGATTCTATTGTTATAGGATTGAGTTTACCGTCGACTGAGATATCCATTTGTTAGGGAATTTACCAAGTTTCTTTTTCCAAACAATATCTTATATATCAATGATTATTGATATATTGTTCAGGATAATATTTTTCTAGTCTTATTGTAGTAATTCGAATTATTTTCTGACTTTTTTGTGACTAAAATTGAATCAAAAATTGAAATTAAATTTAATTCAAAATTAAAAATTAAAATCAAAATGAAAAATAAAATCATTTTAAGTAGAATAAAAATGATGAAAAGTCACCACGGGAAAAATCGTTTCATCAAACCTAACCAGAACGGTGAAGAAGTGAATATTGAAACACGTAAAATTTACGTACGCGGTCCTCATAGTGTTATATGACCAGCGATGGCAAAAAAAAAGTTCTTTACTTGCTCTGCAGGCGTGTCCGATAGAACGGACAGCGCTTAACCTGAACACGTTCATCCATGAGATTTTGGATGACTGGGGCCTTGATAATGTAAAAATACAGAAGTTTTTTGTAACAGACAACGAGCCAAGTTTGGTTGCTGCAATTCTGATGGACCCTGATTGGAAACATATCAGATGTTTTACCCACAGTATCCAACTTGTGGTCAAGGATAGCGTGAAAGTTCGTTTAAACTTTATTTTCTATAGGATTTTTTTTATAATAAATCAAAGTGCGCTTAAATCCACAATCGATTCAATCAATTTCAGGTAATCGAGGATTTTGAGGAGGTTGTTAAAAAATGCCGGACTATAGTGACTCACTTTCCTCACTCGTCAAAGGGACGTCAGGAATTGAAGAAAATGCAGCGGCAAATGAACAATTCCACAAAACATTTAAAAATGGTTCAAGACGTTCCAACAAGGTGAAACAGCCAACATAACATGATGAAAAGACTTCTGGATTTCAGGAGAGCACTGGTTGCTGTCGTGGCAACTGGAAAAAGTAATTTTAGATTTCTTATTCTTTTCAAACTCCTTGAAAAACAATTTTTGAGTTTTTAGTTTTAAATTTTTCTTAAAATTTGTCTTATGTTTTATTAATGCAAGACTTTATACAACGCAAACAAATTTTATGTCTGTAACGCTTAGGTACATCGATCAGCATTCAGACTTATATTTATTTACGTAATTCTGGCGAGCAGGATAGTCATCCAAGTTTTCATTTTTTACAGGGAAACCAAAAAATTTAACAGATAATGAGTGGAAAGCAATGGAAGAATATTGCGAGGAACGCAACCGACGAGTGAAAGGTTATTTTCTTGCACTGGAAGAATCACAAGGCCTCAACGGTCGAACTTACTACCCGAACGGGTCGCTGACATAGTGTTTCTCCATGAAAACTGGAAAATTCCTGAATCGTTTTCCTGTTGTTATTATACCAACATTTTTGAATTATTGATAAATTTATTCCATATCTAAATCATATAAATAAAATTTCATCTTAAAAATTTCCAAGTATGTTCAATTTTCAAACCGTGCCCAATTTTTCAACGCTTTTTTCGATTGTCAAAATATTAGATAGAATACCTGACAAATTCATCAAGTTAATCATCGTGGCATTTGACAAAAAATTTGTTCGACTAATTTCGCAATTATATAGTTTTGTCTTTTAATTTCTAAAAATAAATTTGAAAAAATGTTATAAGCAATTTGAATTGTTATTTACATTCTTATGTAATAATATAACAGTTATTTAATCTTAAAGTTAAAATATAGGCGTCGCAGTCGCCATCTCTAATTACATCTGTCTGACAAGTTAAGGTTATGTTTGGTTGTTGTCAGTAGTATGAAATGTCGTGTTGGGCTGTTGAGTCGTTATAGCTGCTTGTTTACAAGTTTTAGAGGTAAGTTCGGTGTGATTGTGTGTGAGAGTGTGTGAGAACATAATGTGCGAGTATGTTTGTTTGTGTTGTTGGTAATCATCGCTATTGTTTTCGTCAATAGTTTTATTTTCTGCTTTAGGTGACTAATGCAGTTCAACAATTAGCAGGTACCGCGAGTGCCATCGTTAACATAAGTACTGTAGTGTTGACAAAAGTCAATACAGCAATGACAGTTTTTATAATCTCGTTTGTTTTTCCTTATTAATAATAATAATAATCTATTTGTTTTAGTTTCAGAAAACGTAGCAGTATTCACTATTTGAATATCGACCTGTTCGAACATGCTTAAAGTTCGAACCGTTTGAACTATTCGAAAGCCGAACTGTTCGAACATGCTTAAAGTTCGAACTGTTTGAACTATTCGAAAGCCGAACTGTTCGAACATGTTCGAAGTTCGAACTGTTCGAACATGTTCGAAGTTCGAACAACTATTCGAACATCGAACTGTTCGAACATGTTCGAAGTTCGAACTGTTCGAACTATTCGAACATCGAACTGTTCGAACTTTCGTTGACTTCAACTTATTCGAAAAGTTCGAATGATGTTCGAGCATTTGAGCGTTCGTTGCAAATAGACTCGACACCCTTTCATTTCTGGCAATGCGTTATATTTATTTTGACATTTTTGTTGTCAATTTGAAATTTTCAAACCTTGTTTGGATTCCCCACCTGATTCCAAAAATGTTCGTCAGTGCATTTAACTCCTGAAAAAAAGCGTTCCGAAACTGACAGCGTGAAGTAAGGTTGTGGAAAACTGGCTTGTAGGAAAATGGCTTTGACCCTTTAATAACTATCGCACATCCATCTAACGTCTAAACCTTTGATTCGTCAAAATGCCCTTCGCTTTCAGCACAGCTTTACACAGCCGTAGCATACGGATAAATAAAAGTAAAGGACCACCTCGCGAGGCGGTCGTTAGCACAAGAAACAACGAGGGTATCCGAGAGCGTTGTTTCTTGTGCCAGAAACCGCCTCGTCATGGTGGTCTGTTGAGGTCCGTGTCACGGAAAATATTTTTCGTTGCGAGTCGCGTGTTAAGAGAGCTCCGAGACTCTTTGCGAGCAAGGAAACTCTTCGCGTACTAGTATCGTGAAGTAGTTCTTCTTGCATGCGAAAAGAGTGACGCAAAGGTTGTCGTCGCGCGCATGGAACGAAAATACTATTTTTAGCATTTTTATTTTATTGCACTTTTTTGAATACAAGAACCCTAAAAATGTATGCGATTTGACTGAAAAATTCGATGTTTGCGAACTTTCTGCCTTCTCAGTTGCTCTATCTGCAATTTCGGCAGGGTATTGAAAAAGAATAATGTGCATAAAAACCCAGAAATTTCAATGTCAAAAAAATATTATATTATTCCAAAGCTTAGAATCTCCTGTATCAGATAAGAGGACTAGTTTAACTTTGCAGCTTGTAAAGGCTGAGAAAAAAATTTTTTAAACTGCAAAAACGGTTATTTTTGATTTCGAATAATCGAAAAATAAATTTTTTCTTTTGCTAAATCGGGATTTTGCGGGCACGGTTTTGAGCCTTATGTTATACCTTATTGGAAGGCAGCACAATAATTTTTTACTAAATATAAGATTTGCCAATACGATCCAGCTTTCAAACAAGTACTTTCAAATCATGTTCATGAACTTTTTGCCGGGAGTGTATGTGTTAACTGCTACGAGTTCAGAGTTAAGGAATCTCGATGATTAGATCGCAGCATAATTCAAGACATAAATTAATTGATATATAGCACTGCACTGGTGGCATAGTTTCAGTGGCTGAATGAAAGCTATCTTCAGTATGGTGAAGAAGAGTTTTTGATCACCGCGCAATAGGACCGTAGCTGTCTGATGTAACTTATATGTAATAAACTAACGAGAGTACAAGGGACAGCTCAACGAATTATAAGAGCAAAATCTTGTCGAACTCGGGATCTTTATAATATTACACGTGCAAATGAAGAGCCATCGCAACTTGCTGCTTGTCTCGGATTGAGTTGAGCAGCCTGACCTTTTTAGCAATGAATTAGAAAAACAAGAAACAATTATTAGTTTTGTTTATACAAAAAGGTTCTATATGGAATGAAAATATTATAAAAATAAGTTTTTTTTAGGATATGCTTTTCTTTACTTCACTGCAACTCGACTGCAACAGAGTGCAACGATTTGTTTCCATGACTAATCAATATATAAAAGTTAAGAAAAGCGTTTTTTAAAGATTATTCTATTTTTCTACTTTTTCAAATTAGCTGCGTTAGCTGCAATAACAGGCACTGTTTTTCCGGCATTAATAACATAAATGCATTAATGTTAGGACTGGCGATGCGACTATAATTCGCACTGTGCCGGAATTCTGCTACAGTAGTGCCCTCCGTTGATCTTTGCCGAATGAGTTCGAAACAACAGCCGACATCCGAAAGTGCTTTAATGAAACATTTTTATATCCGATATCTATAATACGTGACTCCTCACTGTTCGTTAGAATGTTCAATTTCAACCACAAAATATCCTTATAAAAATATTATTAGAGTCACTCGCAATTTGATTCTCGTTCTAAAAATAATTATGTTTATAAAACAGAGAAAAAGCTTCTTGTCTGGACCCTGTGCCCATTCAAATAATTCTGGTTACAAAATTGATTAAAATTGATCAAAATGAAATTTTAATAAATTTTCCTGATTTTTAATTTGCAATGACCACGGTTTGTTCAGATATCACCCAGAATGTATATGTTGAATATATAGCCAAGTTCATGTGAATATAGAGTTATATCGTTATACTCGACCAACTTCAGGTTGTAATGAACTTTTTAAAACTGTATGGATGGATTCGTGTAAGCATGGATACACATTTTTTATTTATTTTTTCATTTCTTTTACCCCGCATATACAATTCCATTGTGTCCAAGGAACATGTCGCTATTACATCCCGTTTACAATAAAATTGTCGTACATATTTCACATAATTACACTGGTAGTGACATGTCAAGGATAAGGGGAGCGATTCATGGGGAACCACTCTAGGCATTTGCCTTAGTGTCCAGGTAACCATAAAAACCTAGACAAAGTGGCCGGCCGTAGAAATCGAACCTATAACTTACCGAATGCGGAGCTATTGCGGCCACAGCCTGGGCTAACAACCAGCCACTTGAGCCATCCCGGTCGGCTTGGGTACGCATTTCTTTATATTAAGGTTTAGACAATTATCAGAACACCAAAGGAAATAAATTAAAGTCGTCCTGTAAAGCCATTGCATCTTCAATATAGTGAATCTGTTTGAAGATTTTAGTATCACCTGCATACTATGGAATAGACGACGACTCAAATTTCTGCGGAAGATCATTAATGTAAGAATGGAAAAATGAAGGACCAACGTGAGAGCCTTGAGGGACTCCTGATGGTACTTGTACCCTTGCCGACTCAGTGTTATTTACACTCACGAACTGTTCTCTACCTTTTAAATAATCTCTTATCGAACGCAAAAGATTACCGCTGATGCCATGAGCATTAAGTTTTTTGAATAATAATTTATGAGGAACCTTATCGAATGCTTCAGTTGAGTTAGTATAAATAACATCAGTCTGCGAACCTTTATCTAGTGAACGTATTATCATATTTATCATTTCAAGAAAGATAGTTGAAGGTAATCTTTGAGCGATAAACCCATGTTGTTCAAGGCATTTCGTGGTTATCATTACTGCGCTTCGATAATCTGAAACGAATTTTTCTAAAGAGTTAGGAAGTGCGCCCGAAATCTGAATCGGCCTATAATTTGATACACACGATTTGTCGCCTTTTTTTAAAAATTTGATGAATTTTGCTAACTTTCAATGCATAAGGAAATAAATTAGATGATAGTGACTTGTTGAATAATAGCCAAAATGGCCTAGGCCAATGATTACTTTTACGCACTCCATAATAAGTTTGGAATTTTTTCCAGGTCCAGCACCTGTATCACAAGACAAATTTGTCAAACCATCAAAAATTTCTGTTAAACCGATTCGAATTGAATCAACTATATTGGTTTGATGAAAAAATAATTATTAATAAATTATTCATAATTTATTGATTAACGAATTTTTGTTTTTCTTCATGTTTCATGAAGCATCGTAAAAGAGGTACAATGAATCGTACTTAGTCTTCCAAATCTACGGAAATAATTTTTTTAATCAATTCAAATTTAGTTGATGATAATTTCTCTAACTAAAAACTGATGTTTATTTGAAATTACTAACAAAGCAGCAGTATTTTTCTCTGTGTGGAGCATAGGCTTTAAGCAAGTCGAGAGTAAAACGGAGAGCCATTGACGACCCAGAGGCATCGCAGGCTTAATTTTGTAGAACAGAATTTCCCAAGGTACCTCCTGCCGTATTTGCAAAACTGATGCCCGACAAAGTGAACCTGACTAAAACATTTCTTTGGTAAAGTCTAAAGAAAGTGCTGTTACGGCCTTTGTCGGTATACGGACATCGTTCACTCCAACTTGAAAATCTAATGAGATGCGTCCCAGTTTTTAATTAGTGATTTAATCCCAATTAAATCATATTGTAAAAAAAATGATTGTTTTACAATTTCTAACTGTCATCTTACTTTTAACAATCAAAAACCATTCTAGCAAATTTCTTTTTGGTTTAAAGAATTCAGATAATATTCTCGATTTTCATTTTTGATTCAACAAACAATTTCAATCAAAAGTTCAAGTTAAACAATCTATACAATATACTTATTTACCGAAATGATACAGGCTTTGTACTTTTGCGAGAATTGGATAAACAAATTCCTTATACGAAAATAATTACCAAATATGGTTCAGCGCCATGACGCAATTGGGCCTAACGAAATGCGATAGATAATTAGGCAATTCCTATACTAGCATTTTTATGACTACTAACAAAATATGAAGAAGATCTTGAGTGATTCTTGATTAATCAGCATATTTCCCAAAATCATCTACTGTTTTGGGCAAATCATAAAAATTAAGGAAAAGCAAAACATGAAAAAGATTTTAACCACTCAGTTTGGAAACGACATTACTTGTGAATTTGAACCGATCAAAAAGAAGGAAGAGATCACCTGATCTTCAGGGGAGAGAATCCTGGATGGGAGTTGCCATCTAAACCTATGTATCCAAATTTCTTTAAATAAGCGATCACCGCGATCGGAAATCAGTTCTCATCCGGAGCCAAGCCTTGCTCTTCGAGGCTCCATTTAGCTACTCCTAGACGTAAAATCCTTCTCCTGAACCATCTCCTTGCTCACTTAAATCCTGCCCAGTAACCTTTACGCGAGTTCAAATCGGTTCACCAAGTTCAAGAGTTGATCCAGTCGATACATCGGTATATTCAATCTTCGTGTAAGTCAGTTTATTTTAATTAGCTATTTTATAAATGTTCTTATTTTCTGTGAATGTCAATGTAGTTTAATAAAATTTTTCTACATATAATTTATCCTATGAACCATTTCATGTATTCAAAAGAATTTAAATTAACTGTTAACGAATTCCTAATTATTATTCTATTGTTTAAGTTGGTTGGCTGCAACATCCAATCTAAATATTTGTTTAACATCCAATTCTAATCTATAGAAAACTAAACAATCAACACATTCTAAACTACATTGTTAATCGTTGAAACTAAAGTTAAGTCGTATTTTGTGTTCATTTATCCTCTGAAGTTGAATTCTATGCGAATGCAACTTCAGCAATCCACAGATACTTTCATACGCTGTCCAGCCTATCCCCTCTACACACCCTTCGAATCCGATTCGTACTATCCAAATACGCGCGCACGCGACGTTGCAATTCGAACATCTTCACTAAAGAAAGCATAAACCTAAGTCACTGATTTTTCTGAATATTCTATTAGTCGATCACACAGAGCGTAAGCCTAGATGCGTAACTTTGTGG
The DNA here is from genome assembly GCA_020615435.1 of Telenomus remus. Classification (NCBI taxonomy): domain Eukaryota; kingdom Metazoa; phylum Arthropoda; class Insecta; order Hymenoptera; family Scelionidae; genus Telenomus; species Telenomus remus. Next base: position 7,247,034 of record CM036336.1, read on the forward strand.
ACGCACTGGATTAGTCAGAACCATCATATGGATAATGATTAAACATAATTACGAGTCTACTGATTTTCTGAGTGGTTTATTGGTCGATTACACTGTATCTGCTCTTAAATGCGTAACTGTGTAGATTCACTGGACTGGTAGGCAAATCAGAAGAACGATTATTAAACAACATTTAATTCACCTCTTTTTAATTCTCGCGAACGTGGCAATCCATCCTTATTACCTTAATTTGAATATTAATACTAATAATTAATTTGAATGTAAGTCAAAAACCTTACCCTAACATTTGCACAATGAAACTTACACACTTATCTTTGCATGAACAACAATTGGAAGAATTAATCTATCTGAATAATGACAACAATTTCAATTTTTCTTTATTATATTTAAATCATTTTTATCTAACTCTTCTGAGCTCAACTTCTTTTTCTTAACTTCTTCTTCTTCTTTCGTCAAATTCTCAGCGACAATTCGAGTGTCAACCTATTTGTTAATTCAAATTCAAACGTAACCTATCTAAATACATACAACTGTATGTTCTCCGGACGTAACAGTGCCAACGAAACCTACTAAAATACAAGTTTATTTCTATTTTTCTTATGTTGAAGATGAGGTAGAGGAGGTTAGGCGAGTGTTGGTGGTAGTGACTAAAGACAACTTAAGACAGCTCATAACAAGTTCCGATTGGTTCGTGGATAGTACGTTCAAAGTACTTTTTGTCCAATTTTTTGTCCAAAAGTTGTGCCGAACTTTTTTTCCAACATTCTGTAATTCTCGCAAGCTTTAGTCAGATTATCCGTAAAGTAAGGACGAAGGTTGCTTTACCTCTCGTATGCGCTTTAATGTCTGGCAAATTAGAGAAGGTTTAGACGCGAGTGTTAAATGTTGTGTGAATTTATTGAATTGTGCCGTGCCTAACTTCGGACATTTACTGTAACACATACATTCTATAACAAAATCTACGATTCCTAGATCTACTTTTATCATCAAAATTTAAAAAGTTTGTTTTAAAAATTCTCCTCAACACTCAACACAGATAACAGTAGAACGAAAAGTGTAACAAAAGGATAGATCGAATGAGCGCACTGACTTTCTTCACTTGAGTATACAGAATTGGCGCATCGCCCTTTCAATTCCGTAGTGCATTGCAGTCGATTATTCAGTTTTCATAAAAAAGAACCTGCAAGCACCGCGGGAATGACGTGGCGGTGCGACGACACTACGTTCAACGCGAAAATCCGATGGCATCATGGGAGCAATATTAATTACCTAAGAATACCTAAAACAACAAGAAGACTGTTAACGTTTAGGCACACAGTTCCAGCTCTCTTATTCCTAGTTGTACATCAGCAATATTGTTAAGATTTTCAATTGCTATTATTTCTTACACAATTTTTATAATAAAAAGTGATAAGTTTATGATCTCGGTATTGTACGAATATTTTCAATATTTTCATCGATATTATTTACGAGTAATTTTATTTCTTATTAGGGGAACGGAGGGTATTATGGGCCACTTAAGTTTAGACTTGAATATTTTCATCAATATTTAAAATACAAACAAATTCAACAGTGAAAATGTTCATTTGAACATTTTACTTCATATTTATCATTAAATTTGCCTGAAAAATACATTTTTTTATTAAAAAATCTTGTTTGAAAAATGTATGCGAAATGCACTCAAAACCGAACGCGTCGGGTATTGTGGGCCACTAGCATAAATATTTATTCAATACGAAGAGATTCTTCAAAAAAAAATTTCGATTATTAATCATCGTTAAATTTACCTTTTGAGGTTATAGAGTTATTCTCATTTTTAAAAAAGAATTATCTACTTCTGGCACATAAAAGTGTTTCTGAGTGAATTTAATTAAATTCTATTCATTCTGCGTTGTTTGTTTGTTATAAAATTATAATTATGCCGAATTTAATAGCAAAAATTGCTAGTGGCCCACAATAGCCGCTCGTGAATTAACATTGTTTTAAATAGGAAAAACGTTACATCGCGACTATGTCAAAGTAACTCATTTGATTTATTTCTTCACAAAACAATTCATATGTAAATAAAGTATGCTTTCAGAGGTTTTTCTACTTCGAAAATCGATTGGGATCAACGAAAAAACTGAAAATTTAATTGTTTTTGAGTAATTAGGGGGCCCATAATACCCGACCAGCCCATAATACTCTCCGCTGCCCTATTCTCGATTATGAACGAAATACAATCATTATATGTTCAAAATCCTTCTGTATTTGACACAAAACACGCAAATAAAAAGATATTTACAATTTGAAACTGAATATAGCCTTTTATGTTCGTTCATGAAAATAAAATCACAGAAGATAGAAGCCAGACTTGTTGAAGACACTAGCGCGTAATTGCACTGCAATTTTTTTGAAGTGTTCTTGATAGATGCTGACGAATATTTCGTTCGTACCATGTAAATTATTTTTGCTAGAACATGTTAACGGTGCGAGTAAGCAAGAGTGTGCCTCTTATGTGTGTAAGACTGGTGCGAAATAGTATAAAAATTCACAGATATATTAATTGTATGGTGATTAGCAAGAACCATTTAAGTGGTTTTGGTACTTGTCTTGTTGAAGGTTTGGATATAACATCTTTATATCGAAGAACGATGATAAATGCGAAGATTTAGAGTCAATTATGGTACGAATTATACGGTAAATTAATCTTTAATTTTTATGAATTAAATGTGTAAGGAAAGGGTTTCCAGGAAGTCTAAACACAGGTTGTAGAGACGGACACTTCTATTTATAAACTATTCACAGCGTGAAGTGCGCCCTCGTGCCGCTACACTTGGACATCGGGCTCTACGCACACCGACCGCAGAGCTTCTGCACTCACAGCACCGCTCTTACGACACCTCTGAGGCACCCCGCGCCTCTTCTACAATACTTGTGGCACGCTCGCCCCCTAGCCTAATCAGCCTAATCACATAATTAGGACCGTCGGTCAGGACGGATCCTGACATATGTCAACTGCAACTTGAGACCGATATTAGATTTACAAACTGCAACTTCAGTTCGTGATGCTCTTTTTCAGAATGGATTAAATTACGAAATGAAAATCAAACCCAACTACTTATGTTCGAAAGCTTAACCTTTAGAAATACACGCAGAGAATTGACGCAGGAAGGTTGCAAGAGAATTGACGCTTCCAAAAATGTAACTTAACTGGTTATATATATCATTATCATACACATGTTTAATATTGTGAAACTAAATAAACTTCTTCTTAATTTTGTCAAACATGCATATCAAAAATCTTTGATAATATAATTAAACACAAAACTAGCTATTTTCTGGAACTCTCTAGAAAAAATGACAACAAAGCCAAGGAAACAGTATTCAGAAATAGTGAATATGGACTATTCACTGTGACTATCACTGCCTGAAGGCAGTTATATACACTTCGGATGGACATTTTGAACAATAAATTAAATGTTATCGCACCCTGGTGATATCAGTTTTTTATGAGGTTGTTCATGAGTAGACTGATCGAAGACTAATAAATCAATAGTTACTAATGAATATGGATGGGGGATTATTTAAAAAAATTTTCGTCAATTTCTGATCAAGTGATAATTTGGAAGAAAGTAAGTAAATCACATGGTCCCGTTCTGTCTATAATGAGAACATCGTGACACGCATCAGCAGTTACAGTTAACATAAGAAGGACGGACGGTGTTTTCAGATTTTCATTTTTCTACTACTTTTCTTTTCATTATTTCTTTTGTGACTTTCCTCAATTTTTTATGCTCTTAAAGATAAAAAAAGAGTCACGAAAAAAATAAATTTTATATCAAATCCAACAGAAGTAGTGAAGAAATGAAATTCTGATGATACAGATTTCGTCTCGTCCGTCCTTCTTGTGTTAACAAAAACAGCAAAAAAAAGCATTGAAAAAAAACATGATTTGTACCCGCCTGATGATGATGTTTTGAAAGCTCATTGAAAAAACTTACTCTTTCTCACTGCTTAATACTAAGACGAATGACGTCTTCTTGGTGCATGACAGCACAACCTCTCGGGCAACAGAGCACAGAGCTCAGCTCCTGCGCAGTGCGGGCTCTTGTCGACCGAGAGCCTCCCCTCTGTTGCTCAGGGGTTCTCAGCCTTTGGGCTGTGCGCACCTCCCGTCGCTCAACTGACGGCACCGCACGGTCGCTACTCTGCTTCGAGGATTGTGAATCCTGGACCTCCCAAGTCGGTTGCTTCGCGACTGATTTCTTGAAACCTTTATGGCAGGTTCAGAAACCTGGATGACATGATATTTTCAGGTTTTTTCAACAATGCAGATGTTCTTTGCGTTTGCGAGACTTGGCTCGCGGCTAAACCGTCTTTCGTTTCAGCATCGTTTACGCATTGTTTTAGTAGTTGAGCTATTAAAACAAGGAATTTTGGTCGGGAAGCGGTGGACTTGCAATATTTTATGACGGTAAGAAATATAAATTTGCTTTTATCGATTCAGAGCGATATTTTAATTCGCGGAGAATTTCCTATGAAACTACAGAATTTATGATTTGTTTTATTTATATCCCACTAAGACATGATATTAAAAACATTTTGAATGATTTAGAAGAAAACCTACTCTTTTTCAAATTTCATCATCCTGATCTACCTATATATCTGGGGGGTGACTTGAATAAATTTGTTCATTTTGTAGATGATGCTAATGTTTTCTTCGGAATAAAGTCCTCTCACATTTTTATATCACCTGCAAAAGGTCGAACGCTAGTTCAAATGATGGAGAATTTAGATTTGGTAACTCTTAAGGGGACTCTTTACCGATTTTCGGTCGAAAATCGATTTTTTAACTAATTTTTGTTTTATTACATATTTTGGTGAAATATATTTCTGAATAAGACAGCGTTTTCAAATTTTAAAAAAATCACATCGAACATGCTTTTATGCGTGTTTTTCCACCAGCGCGCACAGGCGGAGATATTACTGCGAGAGCGCCAACAGGTGCCCCATTTCGTACAGCTATTTCATGACCACTTACTTGAAAAAGTCACTGATAAAAATATCAATTGTTAAAAACAATTATTTAATGTTTAACATTTTATTACTCCTTTCCTTTCTTTCTTCAGATGACTAATCGTCATAGAATAAGGAAGAAAGATTTTGAGTTCCAAACTTTTAACGCGATTATCTCGAAAACATTTTTCCCATTTTTTTTCGACCTTGCCGAGCTCCTTGTTCAACAAATCGCAACCGATTTCAATTTTATAAAGCGAAAAATGTTCAGAATTTATATTAGAACAATTCTGTCAGACAGAATTTTAAAGTTCGAAAAATTCATATACTTATAAACAAAAAGTTGTTAAGAACCTGAAAAAATCGAGATTTTCGGCCGTTTTTTGACGGTGCTGGACATATTTGTAGATTATTTTGAAACAAAAGAAGATATCTGAATTCTCTTGACAGTTTAGTTACTTACTAATCACCGATTTTGCCGCCGATAATGTGAAATCGATCCCAAATTGACGTGCAACGAGCTCGCGGAAAGTACCTCTTTTCGCAGGTGTGAATTAACAAAAATGTTGTTTAAAACTTTTTGTTTCAACAATGCATCGTGTTTTTGTTTTTAACTAGTAAGCAACTATTCAGACACGAAATTTAATAAAAATCTAAGGGACGGTTTAAATTTTAGCTATTTTGGTTAAGAGTCCCTTTAATGGCAGATCAACGAACGATCATCCTGCAAATTATACGCATGTTTCTTATTACGGCAAAAGTATTGTTGACCTTTTTAGGTACACAATAAATGATATTGATTCAATAAAGAACTTTAAAGTTTTTCAATTTGAAACTCTTCCAGACCATTTACCAATCGTTGTAACTATAGAAAAGTTTGTTTTACCATCAAGTAAAAATCAATATGAAAAACTAATATGACAAAAAATCCGCGCGTTAGAATTTTCAAAAATGATGTTATACCGTCCTGAAGAATGTGAAATATTCGGGACTGTTGAAGAAACGAACGATATTTTGATCGAAACAATTTACGATGTTGCGTCCAACCTTGGTTTCTTGAAAAAACAAGATACAAATTTTATATATTCAGAGAAATTCAAACCATGGTTTGACGCTGATGGTAAGTTGGCAAAACAAAATATGAATCAAGCTTTCTTAAACTGAAGGAAACAATGTTTCCTACAGTTGAAATTGATGCCATGATAAATGCTGGTAACTCAGCAGAGTTTTGGTCGCTTCTCAAGAAACACCGGATCAAGAAAACACGATGTAACGGCGCTGTCGACATCAAAACGTGGCATGAATATTTGTTTACTTTTCCTCCCACAACCCGTGTCCCTTGATACATCCCACATTATTCTAACCCTTTCTTAGGTAGTTTTATAACTACGCGTGATGTTATCACTGCTTTTGATGAATGTAAAAAAGACAAAGCTCCCGATTCCGATATGATAGGTAATAATTTTTATAAGAACTTGCCATCTAACTGGGTTTCGTATTTACAATCTTTGTTTAATGAAATATTGAAAACTGAAAAATCCCCGAGAGAATGGAGCGCCCTCACGATCTCTTCTCTCTTCAAGAAGGGAGATCCTAAGAACCCTGCTAACTATCGGTTCATCACACTTGTCAACTTCAATGCGGAATTATTTACTATGGTATTGTTAGCAGAACTCGAGGGTTTTGTTGCACATAATGATATTCTACCTGAATTTCAATCGGGTTCCAGGAAAAAAAGACAATTTATAAATAACATTTTTTCGCTGTCTACGTTAATTAAAATTCACACAAGTCAAAAAAAGCGTAACATTTTCTGTCTGTTTGTAGATTTTCGTAAAGCATTTGATTCTGTCGATCATGATATTTTGTTTGAGAAACTGCAACGCATTGCAGTAGGCTCAAAATTTTGTAATATTTCGTCAGACTTTTAAAGTTAATTTAGAAAAAACAGACTGAGTGATTATTACTAAAAGCGTGTTACAGGGTAAACATTCTGAGCCCACTTTTATTTGCACTGTTTTTGTACGACCTTGAGACTTTTCTTCGATCGAAGGTTTGCAGGGGCATTTCAATTACGCCCGAAAATGAAACCCTGTTACTGGCTTACGCCGATGATATCGAGCTTCTTTCTGACACCCCTTCTGAGCTCAGCCACCAACTGGATGCACTTGCAAAATATTGTATGTTAAATTAACTTGATCTAAATACTGCAAAAACACGAATCGTGCAATTCAGCAAGGGTAGAAGAAAGTCAAAGCGATTTTCATCTTTTTGTTTTGGAGAAGATCTCATGAAAACGACATCGCAGTATGACTACTTAGGTGCCACTTTCTCTCATGAGTCTAAGTTTTATAACAATGTCAAAAAAGTCACTGATAACGCATTAGTCGCCACTTAATCTACAACTAAAATTCTACACCCGTCGAAAGCGTTTTTCTGAAATGTAATCTAAAAATTGCACGAAAGCATGGTACGAAGTACACTTTCATACTTCGCACCTATTTCTGGCACCAACTTTGTTGAAGTGCTTGAAAAGCACAGCTAAAGTACTTCAGACCGATTATTTGTGTACCAGATATGAAAGTCTAATAGTTTGGTCTGTTTTTTGAACTTAGTATCGTGCAATTGAACAACTTTCGATTCTTTAAAGTTTATTTTCAAGTAAAGTCGGTTTTTTGAATTAGATATCGTGCAACTCAACAAGCTTCGAGTTTTCAAAGTCTATTTTTTAAGTTCAGTCGGTATTTTAAACTGGGTATCGTGCAATTTAATAAATATTGACTTCTACAAGTCTATTTTTCAAGTTTAGTCGGTTTTTTGAACTGAGTATCGTGAAATTTTTTAACCATCGTCGCTTGAAAGTCTATTTTTCGAGTTATATTTTTTTTAACTCAATCTCGTGCAATTGAATAACTTGAGACTTTTATGAGTGTTTCTTTTTGTTAAGTCTGATTCTATTTCTTTGTTATGAAGTTTTGAACGACTTCAAAAGCGAGCCAAAAAAGCAATGGATGTTAAAGAAGTGGTTTCGGTGAAGGAGTTTTATGAAGTGCGAGCACAACATGATGTGTACATTGACGTAAGGGACAACAGGAGGGAGGGGGGGGGGCAAGTAAATCTTTCCGGTTCTGTACACGGAGCGGCGCTGATATGCGAGCATATCATTACTGGTTCAGAGCAAGAGTTAAAAGGAATGTGAATAAATCTAATTTCTCTTAACTCTTGCTCTGAACCAATAATGACACTCGCACATCAGCGCCGCTCCGTGTACAGATCCGGAAAGATTTACTTGCCCCCCCCCCTGAGTGACAATGTTGTTGCTGATAAAAATTTGATAGATTCTGAAAAACAAAAATGTAAAAGTTACGTTGCTAAGAAATAAGTTTTTGTTTGTGTCAATGAAAAAGTAGTTGTAAAAGAGAGAGGTTGTGAAAAAGAAAAATAAACGAAAAAAAGGAATGAACGAGATTGAAGGGAATCTGTCATTTTTGGAAAGATCTGTTGACATTTAATTTTTGGAAGATTGATTTTCCAAGTAGGACTACGAGGTTGACCAGAATTTCGACTGGGCTGAAACGTTAGCACCAGGTGACTGCCGTAGAAGACTGCCAGAAAAGAGTAAGGTAATTGCGTAAGAAGCTGTGACTGGACTTTTTTGAAGTTCCAGGTGATCGCTGAAGTGGTGCTGTTATAGCAGCAATAAATTTAGAAGAGCAGATGACCTTGGAAACAGACGAAGATGAAAACGCGGTGATAATTCGGAATGGTAAACGATTCGTTAGTCAAAAAACTCAGGTAGATTTGTTTTTACTCGAATCTGAACATCAAAAATATAAATAAGACAAATGTATCGGAACTTCTGTCCCAACAAAAACCGTCGCATCAGGATCAAACATTCCTTCAACACTGATATGTCAAAATGGATTTCAAGGGCGTGACTCACGCGAAGCAGATCGAGAAATGCGAGCTTTGGCGGGAGTGATGTTTGATACGTTCTATTCAATATTAAGTATCTTGCCAAAAATTAGATGCAACAAAATGTCAATGGACAATCAGCTGTTACTTTTTCTAATGAAAATGAAGTTAGGTTCGTCACTTTTGTCGCTCGGCACTCTGTTAAGAATCCACCGCACTAGCGCGTCTCAAATTTTTTTTGCACTTACAAATTGCTTTTCTGTAGCGTGGAAAAGTTTTGTTTATTGGCCATCGGAAGAAGCGATTGTGAATACGATGCCAATAATTTTCAAGGATGAATATACCAATTATTGCGTAATCATTGAGAGTTGAGCAACCCAAAAACGTAGATGAACGAATTTTTTTATATTCTAACTCCAAAAAAGGCTACACAGTCAAATTGCTCGTAGGTTGTGCACCGAAAGGTATGATAACTTTTGTCTCAAAATGTTTTGTTGGGCGAACAACGGATTCTCAGATTACAGTTAAAAGTGGTTTTTCAAATATGTTAGAAGCTGAAGATGTTATTCTTGCGGACAAAGGTTTTCTGGAAATCGAAACAATTTTAGATGAACATGGTCGGTTTTAATTGTTATGCCACCTTTCGCGCACGATAATATAACACAGTTTTTTGCACAAGTAGTAGCAGAGACATACAGAGTTGCACGACTGACAATTCATGTTGAGAGAATTATGCAAGGAATTCAAATTTATCAAATTGTCTCGAAATTTCCGATATCTTCATTGTATCATTTCGATAGAATAGTTTTTATGGCTTGCGCACTTACTGATTTGCAACCGGCAATCATTCAAGAAAATGCCGAAGATCGGAATAATGATAGTGATAATGACGAAATTGATAATATGCAACTTTGGTTGGATAAGAATGTAAAGTTAAATAAAAAGATTGTTGTAAAATAGGTATACTAATCTGATAAGGTGTCAATAATGTAAACAAATTTGACCATGTTATGTAATGTTATAATTTATTCCTTTGTACTAATAAACACTTTTGGTACAAACAAATGTCATAAATCTTTTATAATACAATTGCAGTTTGCAAATATTACCTTACTTACAAATATTAGTTATTCTTATTGTTTTGCATATTTTTTCTTACTTCTTCAAGATAATATCTAAAATAAAATGATTGCAATCTTGGTATCGAAGGGAATAATAACTCATCATTTCTGTGAATTTCCACAGTTACATGTGAGTATTTAGACCACACAAAAAAGTCGCATACTGTCAACCCTGTAATATACATTTTCATTCGACATTGAGTGTAATATTTATGGCTTTCATTTAACTAAGCGACACCGTCATTCAATTTCAAAAAACCTACATTGCTTTTTCCATTCGAAAAGTCAATTACATGTTCGGTTTTGCAACTAGATGGACATCGAATTTCCACTAACTTTGTAATACAAAAATCTTCAATCACTACACTGTCAACAGATGCACCAAGCTACGGGTGAGAAAACGACACTAACAAACCCAAAGTTATCACGTCAACATTTTGACTTACTTAATGCGCTCTCAAAGCTACCGGTTCCTTCGTTCTTCCATACTCGACTGATGATCCTGAGTAAGTTGCCGGATTGACTTACTTTTTTGATAAATTTTTTAAATTGTTACCCCGCTTAACTTTTATTGTCTGTACATCGGAACTAGCAGTACTTAGCAAATCCCTCGCCTCAATTCACTCGCTGGAATTTGATCCCGAGTTCGCATCCATAAATCTACTATCTCAGTTTCATTAAGATGTACTTTTGCTCTATAAAAATCTTTGCTCTCGATACTATGAAATTAAACTTCTTAGTTACAATTAATACAGTTATCTTGTAACATAAGAACAAAGTTCAACGCGCAAGCGATAGACCGTTCTCTTTTAGCTATCATTACAGCTTCTGTTGAACAATCTTGTAAAATTAACAAACTTTCGCCTTTTTTCGACTTTCTTCAATTAAAACAGATCTAAGCGGACTTTGTATCGTAACTACATTCAACGTCATAAAATTTTGAATCGTGCACAGGAAAATTCACAATTGTTCGATTCTTCTTAGGATGCCACATTTCTTGCACTCAATACACATAACAAACGCCAAGTAATCAGGAGGCACGGCAGTGACTCTGGCCAACTACCGCCAGAAAATGTCAAAGTGCCTTCTTTTCAAGACATTTTAGATTGGGGTTCTGGCATAGTTGAAAAACTATGAAATCACTATGCCACGAGGTCGTTATTGGTCTTAACTTGGTCGCACAGCTGAGCTGAGTAAAACGATACCAATAACGCCTCTCTAGCTTAACCCTTTCACCGATTTCTGGGGGGTCAAAAATGCGTTTTTTTTTTTCATGTACGCAATATTTTTATTTTATTCATTTTTTTTATTTTTTCCAAAATTACAATTACAATAGCTGTAACTTTCAAAACATGATGATATGAATATACAAAAATTAATTATTGAGTTTTAACAAAATTTATAAACAAATAGGAATAAATAAATAAATAAAGAATAAATTAATGACAAATTCTTTTTTTATGTTTTACCCTAATATATCATGAAGAAATCGACGCGAAATAAATAATAGAAGTATTGTTTTAATAATGAAGGCCAACTATGATGAAATTTAACAATATATAATAATTGTTTATAACAAATGTTGATTTTAAATTTAATAAACAATCGTTTATTTTTCTCAATAATTTGAAATACAGAGAAAAAATCTAGGATTAATAAAATAAAGGACAACAATGATGGAATGAAAAATTAGTTACAAATTAACAAATTTTAATAATAAATTTATTTATATTACAAAGCAATTTTATAATTTAAAATTATATCATTAACAATTTTGAACATGATTATAATTATTCTTTCGACCCTTGTAAAAAGATCCGTCTATTGTCCATATAAGAATAATATATTGTCCCTATATTGCCAATATATTAACAATATATGAACAATATATTGCCCATATGTGAAGAATGTATTATTTTCAAACAATGTATTAACCATACATAAACGATGTAATTTGATTTACAGCAATATATTGGCAATGTATGATTTTTCGCAAACAATATATTGACAATATATATATGATAATCAAAATTCCATTCTTTGCCATACATTGTTAATTTCTTTGTTATTTCTTTGGTAACCAAATATTGTTGTTTTAAATACTCTAAAACTTTTTTTCTGATATTTAATAATTTTTTTATAACAATACATTCAATTTCACCGATCTTGTGAAAAGTCTATCTTCTGCGAATAGAAGCTTGTGATTTTCAATAGACAATTGTTAATAGTGATTTGTTAATAATTTTAATTAATTTTTTAGTAACAAAAGATTAAATCATTCAAAACGGTTAGCTATATTGATTTTCTATAGAATATATGGATCCTTATAGTTTATCATAGTTCTTACTTAAAAAGTATGGATAAATTTATAAATAAATTTCCGGATTTGGTTCAAAAATTTGGAGATTTATAACAAAATAACATTATAGAAAGTATTATTGACAAAAAGTCATTCACATTAAACTATTTCCAATAAGTATGTAGGTTATTTCGATAGAAGAATTTATCGAAGCAGATGGAGCAGTGGACAACGACGCGGACTGATAACCTCAAGGGCCTGGGATCGATTCTCGTGCTAGAGTAAAATTATTTTACATTGTTGATGTATCGTCAATATATTGTCAATATATTGTTCATATATGGGCAATATATTGTTAGTATATGGTTAATATATTACTAATGTATGGTTAATAGATTGTCAATGTATTGTCAATATATGATCATTTTTACAAGGGGATCCTGCGAATGCGAAAAGCAAATCTATTCATAATTAAACATATAAAATAATTGTTTATAACAAATGTTGATTTCAAATTTAATGAACAATCGTTTATTTTTCTCAATAATTTGAAATACAGAGAAAAAATCTAGGATTAATAAAATAAAGGACAACAATGATGGAATGAAAAATTAGTTACAAATTAACAAATTTTAATAATAAATTTATTACTATTTCGAAAATGTCATTGTGCTAGAAATCATACACGTACAAGTGATCGTGATTTTTATATTAACAATCTGTACAGTGTCGTACTTCTCTAAAGGTCGTGATATAATAAAAAATAAATTTCAGTCAAACTGAAAAGTGTGGCCAACTACGCCAGAGACGTCCCTATTGTAAAATATTGCAATCGAATCGAAAATATTATTAACAAATTATTATTGAATTTTTCTTAGTTAAACGTCGTGATATATAAAATTAACGTGGTCAATTACCAAATTGCTATAATTGGAATTTGAATTTTTGGGAATATTTGTTAAATATATAAAGAAGTCGTAAAATATGAGCTCAAAATTCAGAGTCAGAATAGCTCATTGTAGGTACTTGGCGACATGTCGCGAAAACCAATTACATACAATACAATATAAATCAAAATAGGCTATCAAGTTACTCATTTTACTTGATAACGTTAATTTTTGAGTGAAAAATGAAGTTTATCATTTTTTTTAATTTCTTTTTCTTTACAGTACGGTTACGTCATACTTAAAAAAATTAATTACTCTACTTATTATCCTCTAACGAATTTGTTCCGTTTGTATCATTTCTTTTCTATTATTTTTGCATCAATAATTTTCACAAAATAGATGACATTTCATTCTAAATACATTGAATGTTTACAGTTTAAATACGTTGTATTTGGATTTTCTTTCATTAACCAAGAATATTAATAATAATTGCAAATAATGAGATGGAATAAAACTTTACAGAATGAAATTACATTTCAAACTGTTGACTGAAATGAAGCATTTTGTAAAACTCTGATTTTGACCGCTTTATTATATTTGTTGCACGTTTAAAATAATTCACTCATTTCAAATATGTTCTCGGAACATTTTTTGTTGTAAAGATTTAAAACGGTGAATTTTAACAATTAAATATCGGTCAATAATTAGAAAGTTACTTCTTCTTTACATCGTGACAAATACTGTTTTGTTATACGTGATAAATTATATTCAATTGCGAAACGATAATGTGATTGTTAAACTTTTATTTACAACGATTGAATCTTCAAAAATTCATATTTAAACAGTATTTGTTCAAATAACAAATAACAAAAAAGTTAACTTTAATGTTGAGCGACATGTCGCCAAGTATTAATGAGCTATTCTGAGAACAGCGTTTCACAGACAAGACCACGGCAGCCGACGTAGAAAAACGTTCCGATCAAACGCTTACAACGATTGAATTTAGCCCTCTTTGAAAATTCATATTTAAACAGTCAATAAAAAAGTTAACTTAACTGAGAGCGTTAACTGTTGAGCGACATGTCGTCAAGTACCTACAATGAGCTATTCTGACTCTGAATTTTGAGCTCATATTTTACGACTTCTTTATATATTTAACAAATATTCCCAAAAATTCAAATTCCAATTATAGCAATTTGGTAATTGACCACGTTAATTTTATATATCACGACGTTTAACTAAGAAAAATTCAATAATAATTTGTTATTAATATTTTCGATTCGATTGCAATATTTTACAATAGGGACGTCTCTGGCGTAGTTGGCCACACTTTTCAGTTTGACTGAAATTTATTTTTACTCTTTCAAAATTGATTAGTCATTAAAATCATTAGCACGTGTTACTGCCTCAAATCCTATTCACAGTATTTGTTCCATCTTCCATGAAACGTGACTCTAAGAAGTTTTCGAGTAACTAATTTATGACTTATAAATAAGACCCTAATGAGTTTTCGACGCATTGTTTTCGTTAACGACCTTACGATGTTTTGAAATATGACTGACAAGTGTTTTGGCGCGCCGCCACCGGCGTCGCTAGTTGTCTTCGTGCACACAGCACCGGAGTACGTAAATTTTACGTCTTTATGATTTTTCGATGTTGTAACTATTTATATAAATATTTCAGCTTTAGTTATATTTGAATAGTTGCTTTAATTAACTTTTGATTAACATAACTATCAATCTATTGTTATAAACAATTATTTTTACAATAAAAAGCCACAATACTTGTCGGTATTTTGCAGACCTTTTTTATGTTCCGGATCTTTGTTTTAAATGAAAATTCAATGGCTATATGCTATAAACATAATAAAAACGATTTATTATAACGAATATTATTTTGAAACAGGTCTATAAACTGATAAACAACAATTTAATATGTGTCGTCGTGGAATGACGTAAAATTTACGTACTACGGTCCTGTTAGGTAGAATCGATTTTTTTTTTTCAAATTCTGTTCAACATATCGAAAAAAGTTTAACGTCATTTTGAAGAGAATTTGAAATGATAAAAAGTCACCAAAGAAAAATTGTTTCATCAAATCTCACCAGAATGTTGAAAAAGTGAACATTGAAAGACGTTAAATTGACGTACGCGGTCCTCCTAATGTTAATTATATGATCATTTTTTAGCTGATTAATTTTATATTATGGACAAAACTTTTTGCAATTTAAACTTTTCATACTTTTTTTAGGTTTGCAATGCTTTAACTAATACTTCAAGTCAACGTCGTTATATATTTGCAAAGCCAAACAAACAGAATTTAACAATTTTAGCATAGTTTTAAATAAAGGCATACAGAGGCATATTAGTTTGGCTTTGCTTCCCTTCATGGCTTTATCAAGTCTATGGAATGTTTTTTGCATACATCATATCGGCTCGATTCTGAAGAGTGGCAGATATACATATGGAAACAATATTATTATGAACAAGTTTTTGCTATGTGAAAGATTTTGTATTTTAAATTCAGTTAAATATAAATGTCTCAAAATACTTTGTTAGCGATTCAAAAAAAAACTGGCGAAAGAGAAACAAAAGATTATCTAATGTCAATTTAAAAAAAAATTCTCTATACTAGTCGATGTTCCCAAACAAGATTTAAGATCAACCAATGACGGTAATATGCAAAGAAGTTTTTCAAAGGAAGTGAAATACCAGCTGAAATAACTGGTAAATTCTATGATCATTTAGAAACAAAAATCAAGTCTTTTTGCATTGTAATACGTGCTATAAGAAAAATATTAATACGGGCTTTTTGTAAGTATTTATCTCAGCCTAATCAAGCGCATGGGTGCCATATTAAAAGCTCTCTCCTGTGGTATTGAAATCAACGTTAAAAACTTCAAAACCTATTATTTAAACATGGCTAAATTGTACGTAGTAAAGTATGAATGGTATCTTATGCATCTCGCTTTGCACAAACTAATAATTCATGGTAATAATGTAGTTGAATCTGTGTCTATTCCTTTTGAAATGCTTTCGGAAGATGCTCAAAAACCAACCACAAGATTTGTCCATTATTCCGTAGAAATTGTGCTCGACAATTTTCGCGTACAGCAACAAATGAAGATATTTTTCATAGGCTGATAGCAAGTTCTGATCCGTCACTTAGTTTGTCTGGGGCAGAGTCGAAACCACGAAAAAGAGATTCGAATGCTGAGGTGATATCATCGTTAAACAATTAAACTGGTCAGCCAACAAAAAATAATAATTATTCGATAGAGAATTCAGATAACATAGGTGACAGTGTAATTGTCCTGGACAGCGATTTTGATAATAGGAATCAGCTTCTGTCTTTATTTTCATTATTCTATAAACTATTTTATTACTGTTTTTACGCTTGAGTTTATTGAAGAAATTTAGTTTTGTCATTTCGATAATAGCGTTTAGCTCCTGTCTTCATTTGCATTCTTTAATAAATTATTTTTTTACTGTTTTTACTCTTTAGTTAGTTTATTAAAAAATTTTAGTTCTGTAATTCATTTGAAAGTTATGATTATATTTCTGAATAGAAATATCAATTTTTGTTTTTTTTTTTATCAATATGTTTTGTTCCTTTCTACGAATTTTAACAAATCAATAAATTTATCGCAGTGATTGGTTTTACTCTTTTCTTTTTGAAACCGCTTGCAGCGCCACAAATTAATAACCTTTTGGAAATCCATCGTAAAATTATAAACTCCAAAGTTATAGCTTTAAAATGAGCTTAATTGCAGGTTTTTTCAATGAAATTCGTCAAAGTTACGACGACTTGACTTAACCGCGCGCAGCGTTGTCTATTATATCAGCTCTGTTTAAATGTCATTGTAAGAATTTGAACGACACACTTAGAGCTTTAAAATGAGCCTGACTTGAACTTCTTTGGATAACATCTGTGAAAGTTATGACGGTTTGAATTCATGCTTTCTCTGGGGATAGGCATTGGAATGTAAAATAAAAAAAATCATTAAACCAGGTTGTACGTTCAAAAATCGCATTTTCAATGCCAAATTTTCCTTGTACAACCTGAAATAAAGGTAATACCCAGGTACTGAAAAAGTATGACTTAATTTTTTAAGTTGAAATATTTTTGCAACGAATATACGTTTAATTTAGCTTTTTGCAATGATTAGAAATAATCTTCGCAATGAACGAATAAGTGCACGTCGGATTTGTGTCAAAACTTCATCAGTTCTTACTTCACTCATTAAAATAATAATACAAAGTAATAATCAAGTCTGAAAATATAAAAAAATAAATTTCAGTCAAACTGAAAAGTGTGGCCAACTACGCCATAGACGTCCCTATTGTAAAATATTGCAATCGAATCGAAAATATTGATAACAAATTATGATTGAATTTTCCTTCATTAAACGTCGTGATATATAAAATTAACATGGTCAATTACCAAATTGCTATATTTGGAATTTGAATTTTCGGAAATATTTATTGTTAACTATATAAAGAAGTCGTACAATATGAGCTCAAAATTCAGAGTCAGAATAGCTCATTGTAGGTACTTGGCGACATGTCGCTCAACATTAAAGTTAACTTTTTAATTGACTGTTTAAATATGAATTTTCGAAGAGGGCTAAATTCAATCGTTGTAAGCGTTTGATCGGAACGTTTTTCTACGTCGGCTGCCGTGGTCTTGTCTGTGAAACGCTGTTCACAGAATAGCTCATTAATACTTGGCGACATGTCGCTCAACATTAAAGTTAACTTTTTTGTTATTTGTTATTTGAACAAATACTGTTTAAATATGAATTTTTGAAGATTCAATCGTTGTAAATGAAAGTTTAACAATCACATTATCGTTGCGCAATTGAATATAATTTACCGAGTATAACAAAACAGTATTTGTCACGATGTAAAGAAGAAGTAACTTTCTAATTATTGACCGATATTTAATTGTTAAAATTCACCGTTTTAAATCTTTACAACAAAAAATGTTCCGAGAACATATTTGAAATGAGTGAATTATTTTAAACGTGCAACAAATATAATAAAGCGGTCAAAATCAGAGTTTTACAAAATGCTTCATTTCAGTCAACAGTTTGAAATGTAATTTCATTCTGTAAAGTTTTATTCCATCTCATTATTTGCAATTATTATTAATATTCTTGGTTAATGAAAGAAAATCCAAATACAACGTATTTAAACTGTAAACATTCAATGTATTTAGAATGAAATGTCATCTATTTTGTGAAAATTATTGACGCAAAAATAATAGAAAAGAAATGATACAAACGGAACAAATTCGTTAGAGGATAATAAGTACAGTAATTAATTTTTTTAAGTATGACATAACCGTACTGTAAAGAAAAAGAAATGAAACAATTCTCAAAAAAAGATAAACTTCATTTTTTTTACTCAAAAATTAACGTTATCAAGTAAAATAAGTAACTTGATAGCCTATTCTGATTTGTATTGTATTGTATGTAATTGGTTTTCGCGACATGTCGCCAAGTACCTACAATGAGCTATTCTGACTCTGAATTTTGAGCTCATATTGTACGACTTCTTTATATAGTTAACAATAAATATTTCCGAAAATTCAAATTCCAAATATAGCAATTTGGTAATTGACCATGTTAATTTTATATATCACGACGTTTACTGAAGGAAAATTCAATCATAATTTGTTATCAATATTTTCGATTCGATTGCAATATTTTACAATAGGGACGTCTATGGCGTAGTTGGCCACACTTTTCAGTTTGACGGAAATTTATTTTTTATTATATCACGACCTTTAGAGAAGTACGACACTGTACAGATTGTTAATATA
This sequence comes from Telenomus remus, assembly GCA_020615435.1. Lineage (NCBI taxonomy): Eukaryota > Metazoa > Arthropoda > Insecta > Hymenoptera > Scelionidae > Telenomus > Telenomus remus. The sequence goes on from CM036336.1 coordinate 7,266,080, forward strand.
AAAATCACGATCACTTGTACGTGTATGATTTCTAGCACAATGACATTTTCGTAATAGTAATAAATTTATTATTAAAATTTGTTAATTTGTAACTAATTTTTCATTCCATCATTGTTGTCCTTTATTTTATTATTCCTAGATTTTTTCTCTGTATTTCAAATTATTGAGAAAAATAAACGATTGTTCATTAAATTTGAAATCAACATTTGTTATAAACAATTATTTTATATGTTTAATTATGAATAGATTTGCTTTTCGCATTCGCAGGATCCCCTTGTAAAAATGATCATATATTGACAATACATTATTAATCTATTGACCATACAATACAAACTATATATTGACAATCTATTAACCATACGTTAGTAATATATTGACCATATACTAACAATACATTGCCCATATATGAACAATATATTGCCAATATATGGACAATATATTGACGATACATGAACAATGTAAAATAATTTTACTCTAGCACGAGAATCGATCCCAGGCCTTTGAGGTTATCAGTCCGCGTCGTTGTCCACTGCTCCATCTGCTTCGATAAATTCTTCTATCGAAATAAGCTACATACTTGATGACTATTTTTATTGGAAATAGTTTAAAGTGAATGAATTTTTGTCAATAATACTTTCTATAATGTTATTTTGTTATAAATCTTCAAATTTTTTTAACCAAATCCGGAAATTTATTTATAAATTTATCCATACTTTTTTAAGTATGAACTATGATAAACTATAAGGATCCATATATTCTATAGAAAATCAATATAGCTAATCTATTAGAATGATTTAATCTTCTGTTACTAAAAAATTATTAAAATTATTAACAAATCACTATTAACAATTGTCTATTGAAAATCACAAGCTTCTATTCGCAGAAGATAGACTTTTCACAAGATCGGTGAAATTAAATGTTTTGTTATAAAAAAATTATTAAATAGCAGAAAAAAAGTTTTAGAGTATTCAAAACAACAATATTTGGTTATCAAAGAAATAACAAAGAAATTAACAATGTATAGCAAAGAATGGAATTTTGATTATCATACATATATTGTCAACATATTGTTTGCGAAAAATCATACATTGCCAATATATTGCTGTAAATCAAATTACATCGTTTATGTATGGTTAATACATTGTTTGAAAATAATACATTGTCCATATATGGGCAATATATTGTTAATATATTATTATTCTTATATGGACAATATACGGATCTTTTTACAAGGGTCGAAAGAATAATTATAATCATGTTCAAAATTGTTAATGATATAATTTTACATTATAAAATTGCTTTGTAATATAAATAAATTTATTATTAAAATTTGTTAATTTGTCACTAATTTTTCATTCCATCATTGTTGTCCTTTATTTTATTAATCCAAGATTTTTTCTCTGTATTTCAAATTATTGAGAAAAATAAACGATTGTTTAATAAATTTAAAATCAACATTTGTTATAAACAATTATTATATATTGTTAAATTTCATCATAGTTGGCCTTCATTATTAAAACAATACGTTTTTTCTTAATTTTGCGTTGATTTTATGATTCAATATATTTATATTATGTATATTATAATTTGATAAAATTCCTATTTGTTTATAAATTTTGTTAAAACTCAATAATTATTTTTACAATATTTATATTATTATTTTTCAAGAATTACAGCTATTGAAATTGAATTTTGGAAAATATAAAAAAAATGAATAAAATACAAAAATTAAAATCGAAATTTGTTATAAACAATTATTATTTATTGTTATATTTTATCACCGCTGTCCTTCATTATATAAACAATACTTCTATTCTTTATTTCGCGTCGATTTCATGATAGATTAGGGTAAAACATAAAAAAAATAATTTTTCATTAATTTATTCTTTATTTATTTATTTATTCCTATTTGTTTATAAATTTTGTTAAAACTCAATAATTAACTTTTGTATATTCATATCATCATGTTTTGAAAGTTACAGCTATTGTAATTGTAATTTTGGAAAAAATAAAAAAAATGAATAAAATAAAAATATTGCGTACATGAAAAAAAAAACGCATTTTTGACCCCCCAGAAATCGGTGAAAGGGTTAAGCTAGAGAGGCGTTATTGGTATCATTTTACTCAGCTCAGCTGTGCGACCAAGTTAAGACCAATAACGACCTCGTGGCATAGTGATTTCATAGTTTTTCAACTATGCCAGAACCCCAATCTAAAATGTCTTGAAAAGAAGGCACTTTGACATTTTCTGGCGGTAGTTGGCCAGAGTCACTGCCGTGCCTCCTGATATTTCGAATATTTATTTACCTTCATTCGAAATTTAATACACATAAAATCATCTGACTTCTACTTCACGATCCCTTGTAAAAAAGATCATATATTGACATTCTATTGACCATACAATACAAACCGTATAATTTGTCCATACATTATTAATACACTGACCATACACTAACAATATATTGTCCATAAATGGACAATCTATTGACAATATATGGACAATCTATTAACAATATATGGACAATTTATTGACGATACATGAACAGTGTTAAGTCATTTTACTCTAGCACAAGAATCGATTTCAGGCCCTTGAGGGTATCAGTCCACGTCGTTGTCCACTGCTCCATCTGCTTCGATAAATTCTTCTATCGAAATGAGCCACATACTTAATGACTATTTTTTATTGGAAATAGTTCAATGTGTATTTTTTTATTAAAAATCTTCGATTTTTTAAGCGAATCTGAAAATTTATTTATAAATTTATTCATAATTTTTTCAAGTAAGAACTATGATAAACTATAAGGATCCATATATACTATAGAACATCAATAAAGCTAATCTTTCTGGATAATTTAATCTTTTGTTACAAAAGAATTAATTAAAATTAGTAACAAATCACTATTAACAATTTACTATTGAAAATCACAAGCTTCTATTCGCAGAAGATAGACTTTTCATAAGATCGGTGATATTAAATGTTTTGTTATGAAAAAGATATTAAATATCAGAAAAAAAGTTTTAGAGTACTTGAAATTACAATATTTGTTTAACAAAGAAATAATGGAGAAAATAACAATGTATGGCAAAAAATGAAATTTTGATTGTCATATATATATTGTCAATATATTGTTTGCAAAAAATCATTCATTGCTAATATATTGCTGTAAATCAAATTACATCGTTTATGTATGGTCAATACATTGTTTAAAAATAATACATTGTCCATATATAAGCAATATATTGTTCATATATTGTCAATATATTATTCTTATATGGACAATATACGGATCTTCTTACAAGTGTACTGAATAATGAAACAAATGAATGTTAATGAACAAATGGTCATGAACAAATGTTAATTAACAAATTAATGTTTATAAACAAATGTTAATCAATAAATTTATGTTTATAAACAAATGTTAATTAACAAATCTATGTTTATAAACGAATTGTTATGAACAAATGTTTATAAACAAATAAGTATAAACGAATGAATTTTTATAAACAAATGTTACTAAACTAATGATTGTCACACATAAATGTTTATAAACAAATGAATTTTTGGAAACAAACTTAGGTAAACAAATGCATAATCTTAAAAAAAGTATGTAAACAAATTTACAATTAGAAACAAATGTTCATGAATAAATACATTTTTTTATTAAAAATTTGATATAAATAATGAAATTATGATTGATATCAATAGAAATTAAGTTTTATCAAGTATTAAATGATATATCATGTAATCACAAAATTTTGTTCATAAAAAAAAGAGTTCAATGAATAACATAATTTTATAGTTTTTCTATTATTTTTTTATAGCATCGAATAAAATAATCGTCTATTATTAAAAAAAAAAAAAATTCATGCAGTGATGCAGTGATGCAGTGATGCAGTGATGCAGTATGATTTATGGACTGCAGTAACAATTATTTTCTAGAAGTTAAATGATAATTAAATAAATTTGTTGATGAATGAAGTAACAAAATGAAAACATCAAAAAAAAGGAGGTACACAGAACTTTTGCAACAATGATTGAACTCGATCCTTTGGGGCCATCCATAAATTACGTAACGCTCTGAAGGGGGGTAGAGGGTCTGCAATAAGGTTACATGTCGTTACAAAATGGTCCATTGAAGAGAGGAGGGGCGTATCGAAAATCATGAAAGATTGCGTTACGTAATTTATGGACGGCCTCATTGAATCACTTGATCGCTATAGGTTATTATTTGATCATCATGTCCTTAGATGTTTACATTATAGCGTCATTGAATTGTTAAATTATAAGATCATGGAATTATTTTATCATTGAATTATTTACATTTAATAATTACTTTATTGAGTTTTTGTATCATTGAATCAGGAGGCACGGCAGTGACTCTGGCCAACTACCGCCAGAAAATGTCAAAGTGCCTTCTTTTCAAGACATTTTAGATTGGGGTTCTGGCATAGTTGAAAAACTATGAAATCACTATGCCACGAGGTCGTTATTGGTCTTAACTTGGTCGCACAGCTGAGCTGAGTAAAATGATACCAATAACGCCTCTCTAGCTTAACCCTTTCACCGATTTCTGGGGGGTCAAAAATGCGTTTTTTTTTTCATGTACGCAATATTTTTATTTTATTCATTTTTTTTATTTTTTCCAAAATTACAATTACAATAGCTGTAACTTTCAAAACATGATGATATGAATATACAAAAGTTAATTATTGAGTTTTAACAAAATTTATAAACAAATAGGAATAAATAAATAAATAAAGAATAAATTAATGACAAATTCTTTTTTTTATGTTTTACCCTAATATATCATGAAATCGACGCGAAATAAATAATAGAAGTATTGTTTTAATAATGAAGGCCAACTATGCTGAAATTTAACAATATATAATAATTGTTTATAACAAATCTTGATTTTAAATTTAATAAACAATCGTTTATTTTTCTCAATAATTATAAATACAGAGAAAAAATCTAGGATTAATAAAATAAAGGACAACAATGATGGAATGAAAAATTAGTTACAAATTAACAAATTTTAATAATAAATTTATTTATATTACAAAGCAATTTTATAATTTAAAATTATATCATCAACAATTTTGAACATGATTATAATTATTCTTTCGACCCTTGTAAGAAGATCCGTCTATTGTCCATATAAGAATAATATATTGTCCCTATATTGCCAATATATTAACAATATATGAACAATATATTGCCCATATGTGAAGAATGTATTATTTTCAAACAATGTATTAACCATACATAAACGATGTAATTTGATTTACAGCAATATATTGGCAATGTATGATTTTTCGCAAACAATATATTGACAATATATGTATGATAATCAAAATTCCATTCTTTGCCATACATTGTTAATTTCTTTGTTATTTCTTTGGTAACCAAATATTGTTGTTTTAAATACTCTAAAACTTTTTTTCTGATATTTAATAATTTTTTTATAACAATACATTTTAATAATAAATTTATTTATATTACAAAGCAATTTTATAATGTAAAATTATATCATTAACAATTTTGAACATGATTATAATTATTCTTTCGACCCTTGTAAAAAGATCCGTATATTGTCCATATAAGAATAATAATATATTAACAATATATTGCCCATATATGGACAATGTATTATTTTCAAACAATGTATTAACCATACATAAACGATGTAATTTGATTTACAGCAATATATTGGCAATGTATGATTTTTCGCAAACAATATATTGACAATATATGTATGATAATCAAAATTCCATTCTTTGCTATACATTGTTAATTTCTTTGTTATTTCTTTGATAACCAAATATTGTTGTTTTAAATACTCTAAAACTTTTTTTCTGATATTTAATAATTTTTTTATAACAATACATTCAATTTCACCGATCTTGTGAAAAGTCTATCTTCTGCGAATAGAAGCTTGTGATTTTCAATAGACAATTGTTAATAGTGATTTGTTAATAATTTTAATAATTTTTTAGTAACAAAAGATTGAATCATTCTAATAGATTAGCTATATTGATTTTCTATAGAATATATGGATCCTTATAGTTTATCATAGTTCATACTTAAAAAAGTATGGATAAATTTATAAATAAATTTCCGGATTTGGTTAAAAAAATTTGAAGATTTATAACAAAATAACATTATAGAAAGTATTATTGACAAAAATTCATTCACTTTAAACTATTTCCAATAAAAATAGTCATCAAGTATGTAGCTTATTTCGATAGAAGAATTTATCGAAGCAGATGGAGCAGTGGACAACGACGCGGACTGATAACCTCAAAGGCCTGAAGTCGATTCTTGTGCTAGAGTAAAATTATTTTACATTGTTCATGTATCGTCAATATATTGTCCATATATTGTCAATATATTGTTCATATATGGGCAATGTATTGTTAGTATATGGTCAATATATTATTAACGTATGGTTAATAGATTGTCAATATATAGTTTGTATTGTATGGTCAATAGATTGTTAATGTATTGTCAATATATGATCATTTTCACAAGGGGATCCTGCGAATGCGAAAAGCAAATCTATTCATAATTAAACATATAAAATAATTGTTTATAACAAATGTTGATTTCAAATTTAATGAACAATCGTTTATTATTCTCAATAATTAGAAATACAGAGAAAAAATCTAGGATTAATAAAATAAAGGACAACAATGATGGAATGAAAAATTAGTTACAAATTAACAAATTTTAATAATAAATTTATTACTATTACGAAAATGTCATTGTGCTAGAAATCATACACGTACAAGTGATCGTGATTCTTATATTAACAATCTGTACAGTGTCGTACTTCTCTAAAGGTCGTGATATAATAAAAAATAAATTTCAGTCAAACTGAAAAGTGTGGCCAACTACGCCATAGACGTCCCTATTGTAAAATATTGCAATCGAATCGAAAATATTGATAACAAATTATGATTGAATTTTCCTTCAGTAAACGTCGTGATATATAAAATTAACATGGTCAATTACCAAATTGCTATATTTGGAATTTGAATTTTCGGAAATATTTATTGTTAACTATATAAAGAAGTCGTACAATATGAGCTCAAAATTCAGAGTCAGAATAGCTCATTGTAGGTACTTGGCGACATGTCGCGAAAACCAATTACATACAATACAATACAAATCAGAATAGGCTATCAAGTTACTTATTTTACTTGATAACGTTAATTTTTGAGTAAAAAAAATGAAGTTTATCTTTTTTTGAGAATTGTTTCATTTCTTTTTCTTCACAGTACGGTTATGTCATACTTAAAAAAATTAATTACTGTACTTATTATCCTCTAACGAATTTGTTCCGTTTGTATCATTTCTTTTCTATTATTTTTGCGTCAATAATTTTCACAAAATAGATGACATTTCATTCTAAATACATTGAATGTTTACAGTTTAAATACGTTGTATTTGGATTTTCTTTCATTAACCAAGAATATTAATAATAATTGCAAATAATGAGATGGAATAAAACTTTACAGAATGAAATTACATTTCAAACTGTTGACTGAAATGAAGCATTTTGTAAAACTCTGATTTTGACCGCTTTATTATATTTGTTGCACGTTTAAAATAATTCACTCATTTCAAATATGTTCTCGGAACATTTTTTGTTGTAAAGATTTAAAACGGTGAATTTTAACAATTAAATATCGGTCAATAATTAGAAAGTTACTTCTTCTTTACATCGTGACAAATACTGTTTTGTTATACTCGGTAAATTATATTCAATTGCGCAACGATAATGTGATTGTTAAACTTTCATTTACAACGATTGAATCTTCAAAAATTCATATTTAAACAGTATTTGTTCAAATAACAAATAACAAAAAAGTTAACTTTAATGTTGAGCGACATGTCGCCAAGTATTAATGAGCTATTCTGTGAACAGCGTTTCACAGACAAGACCACGGCAGCCGACGTAGAAAAACGTTCCGATCAAACGCTTACAACGATTGAATTTAGCCCTCTTCGAAAATTCATATTTAAACAGTCAATTAAAAAGTTAACTTTAATGTTGAGCGACATGTCGCCAAGTACCTACAATGAGCTATTCTGACTCTGAATTTTGAGCTCATATTGTACGACTTCTTTATATAGTTAACAATAAATATTTCCGAAAATTCAAATTCCAAATATAGCAATTTGGTAATTGACCATGTTAATTTTATATATCACGACGTTTAATGAAGGAAAATTCAATCATAATTTGTTATCAATATTTTCGATTCGATTGCAATATTTTACAATAGGGACGTCTATGGCGTAGTTGGCCACACTTTTCAGTTTGACTGAAATTTATTTTTGTAATATTCATGAAAATTTATTTCATTTATATTATAAGTACTTAGTTTTTTTACTATTTGTACAAATTGTATAAAATTGTGGACGAAAGAATCTGTTGATTTTTACACTGATATTAGAGAATACAAAATAAATTTATTTTTTCATGTTTTAGGAGAAACTCCGGAGCTATTACCTGCGCTGATAATAATTCACGGTGATTCTTATGCTTGGGGCTCTGGCAATCCGATAGACGGTACCGCGTTAGCTGTTCAGGGTCAACTTGTAGTCGTCACGATTAACTTTCGTCTAGGTATATTAGGTAAGCGCATGAATGTTCATTCATTAAAAATGACAAAATGCCAAACGCAGGTGGCGCTGGATGTTATTATTATACTGGATGTGCTCATCTATGCGATCCGGTTAGATTATTTTAATTGATTTTCTTTTGGGCCCAAGATTGCTATGATAGGAAACCGAAATTGTTGGTTGTGTGATCACGCCAGTGAGTGGGTTTATAAAACCTCAAATTTTTACTTTGGCGTTCAACTGATATCTTATTGTGACTGGGCTCAGAAACTTTTTGAAGTAACCGACCATCGATAATTTACCAGTTATGTCGCAATTAAGGAAAATTTCCGATTTGTTCGGTTCAAATAATCGTGTATTTTACTTACTTGATAATGTAAGCCCTTGAGAATAATTGGCTAAATCCAGAACCGAAATTTTGAGCGGTTCGGAAGAGACAGGTCCTTGAAGAGGCGCGCTCTCGACGCACGGCCGCCTGAGTTGATAAGCCAAAGAGCAGGTACGTTTAACTTTCAGTTGAAATAACTCTATTTGTTAAGACTGTTTACGGTTGACGTAATTAAAAGAAAACGGCACATCATTTTGATGATGAAACTTTTTACACTCGTTCATATCATACATACGCACAACGTTTGGCAATTACTTTCTCTTTATTTCTATTTTTCCAAAGTTGTTTTTAAGAAACGTTCGAAAAAATCGTCAAAAAACGAACTTTTTAAACGGTTTCGATAACTTTTACGGAGGATCATCAAACCTTTTAAAATTAATATAACAGCCTTCTGCTCAATGCAAACAAATGAAATTTTGCAGGCATACATATACCTGATGACAATACACGAATATGACATTTTGACAAACCGATTTTCAATTGAAAATGCTTAAAAATTTTCACTTTGCAGTAACGAGTAACGTTAATATTTGTTTATATTAGTATTCCTTTTTAGTAACAAATAACGTTAATATTCGTTACTAAAAAGTTAAAAAGGAACAAAAAAAAATTTTTTTTCTACAAACGCTTTTCTTTACCCAAACTGAGAACCAATATGAAAACTTTTTAATAGATTTTATAAGTTGAATACAATCTAATTAATTCAGTTTATAAGGGTGACCCTTGTAACAGTGAGTACATTGTGAAGTGCCAGAAAAAAATAAGTACATATATAATACAAATAAAAGAGGTATAAACAGTAGCTAATATTTGGAAGAATCACATCCCATTAGTTAACGATAATACAATAGAATCAGTATAACAGCACGCCAGGTAAGACTTATCAAAATAAAAAGCAATTTCAAAAAAATTACAAATAAAAAAATGTAAATTTACTGGCTAGTATTATCTTATAGATGGATATTTTTTTGACAATATTTAATGTTTCTTTGATTACTCACAAGATAAAAAACCGTTTAGAGATACTCGCACTCAATTATATACTTTGATTTGTTTAGATTCACATCTTTTATTTTATTGAAAACAGAATCACCATCTGAAAAGGTTGTTGATTGTGGCGAAGCAACCTTAGTGTTGTAGGAAGTTTTTTTTCCAATTTTTTTCGTGGCACTTCTTCCTGTTCACTTGAATCACCACTAGTATGACTTCTTTTCATTACACAATTACGAATATACTAATTTTGCACTAATATTAATTTAACGATAATTTGTCATGTAAAGAAAATATCATGAAAAAATTGAAACGTTATCGGTTTGTCATATTTAAAAACGTTCCATGAACCAAATTTAAATGTCAAAGAGAATTAAAAAGATAAATATAGATAAGAGGTTATTGTGTTTGTCAACAAATGTCAAAATTATAAGTCCCGTAATAACATGCATGGCATCATTTTAATACAACATTAATCAAATGCTAGGAACACAACAAACATTTTAGTATAAAAAATGACACTCGCGTTTTTGCTACATATATTTTGGAAATGAATAACGAAGTAAATAAACATCATTTATTGATACATGGCTTCATTGCTAGTCATGTATTTGTTTGTTTAAAAATATGTACAATTGACCAGTTAGCAGAATTTGATTTTCAATTACTGTTTCATAGATACAGACCAATTTTCCGTTCCTGTTAGCATTCATATAAATACAGAGCAATGATGGCAGCACGTGATGTTAATTTGATGGATTTAACTCTTCCACCAGATGATGATAATTCGATGCGTACTAATGTAACTAAAAATGAAGAAATGGAGTGTATGGTATGTTATTCCAGCAGGTATCGTATAGCTTAAGGCTTAAGTACGAGTTTAATATCCTGAAAGATCTGAGTTCGAATCTTATGACCAACAAATTTTTCAAATTTTTAAGTGTTTTAAGAAACTAATTTTTAAATCGACTTATTTTTTAGCTATTTACAAATAAAAACGATTTAAAATTTAGTCTACTTATTAATACTAATTTAAGTTTTAAATTTCTAGGAATTTAACTCATCAGTGCACGATGAAGATGTTATTTCTAGTACTTCGTTGGTGTCTTTTGCCAAAAATGATAAAAATATTTTTGCAACAAAACAAACAATGAAATGAAAAGAATATGTAAGTATATGTACCGTATTTATAGTTATAAACTTCATGATTTTAGCCATGTATTTGTGTATTTCCTTTACGGACTTCGACGCCTTTCAGTTTTATAAAACGAAAGCAGAAGGTTAAATGTCAATCAAATGCTGAAGAGATGCGTGCGTATAGGAAACGTCAACGAATGGAACAGAAAAAAGGAGAAAGCAAAAATGAAGATCCATCAAAAGTTAGAAACATTGTGGCAAAAGTACGCGATCGTCAAAAACCAGCACCACTAACTGATGCCGAAAGAGCTTGCAGATATTGTCAACGCAAATCATCGAAGAATTGTGTAATTATCAAGGATGGTAAAACAAATACAGACAAATTCCACTTACACAAGAAAAGGATAGACAAGGATGTAGGGAATGATATTATTTTCAAAAGTACTTAACAGTCAACGAGTTTGTGCTCTGCAATCGATGGCATTACGAATCAGCAGTTTTACGTTGAGTGGGCAGCTTCAATAAACCGATTTAAGAAATATTTTCGGGATAATGTATTTAGCCATACGTGTTCTGTTTGTGATAGACTGTGGTTCGAAAAAGATTTAGTAACATTGCACGAGAATCAAAAACAAACATTCATAGAATGGCACAGTCAAGAAAATCCTTCTCTACCATATGCAGGATATACAGTGATATGCAATACTTGCAAATTACCTTTAAAGAAAGGCGTTGTCCCAACAATGGCAACAGTCAACGGATTTTCTTATCCTGAAGTACCTTCCAAATTACCACCTTCAGATCCAATCAGTGAACGATTGATACCGCGGAGGTTACCGTTTATGCAAGTACGTCGCCTCCGACACAACCTTTGTTACGAAATCGTAATCATAAGAGAAAAATTAGTGTTAATGCTACAGTACAACAAATTCTGGGAAAACGTACAGACTTCAAAAATCACTGATTTGACTCTATTCATACATTTTCCTCGTGAAAATTTTGTATCTTTCGACGAAGTTAGTATTATATATAAGAAGGTTTTCTATTTTTGAAAATAAAAAAATTAATTCACACTCTTCATATTTTTATAATCTTGTTTCATTCTCGTTCTTAGCTCTTTCCAAACTTGCAATTATTAAAACTGTCTTTTGTGCACCTCTCAACACGTGACGATTTTTTCTTGGACACAAACACCGATAAATTATTACCAAATATACTACCTTTTGTACTGAACATACGTGCATTAGATCTTTTCATCGAAATTCCAGATCAAACGAAGAACCTGTTTTCTAACACGTTCGGTCTGACATTTCCTTCACTTTCAAAACTTTCACTAAAATTCACTAGAGGTTTGTCCAAATTTTTTCGAACAAATCTGTCTGAGTCTTTACCTGCGTTACAAACATTGCAACTACGTAGTACGCATGCAGAATCACGCTCGAATATTATATATATTATGTGGCAAAACTAGGTTTCATTAAGGTTTTTTTTTACAGACATCGTAGTAGACAATGCAAGAAACTCGTTTCTATTACATCCCAATATTGAAAAATTGATAGCGTGTTATCCGATAGGACTCTTGTTGCTCGGATTATTTTTCGACAAACTATCAAACATTCAAGAACTTAATAATGTCACGTTAACATTTCACGCGATTCCATCGATCAAAATCTTCAATGATTTATATTTCGCTTTAAGACGGATGCATGCACTCCAAGAAAGCTATATCAGAAAAAAACAATAATACGATAACCAAAACACGCAAGGAAAAACGGAAAATTCAAAATAAAAAAAAACGGAAAAGCTTTCCGACGAAAAAAATTCGCAAACACTTTTCTTACAAATAGTATTATCTCCTCAGCATTACGAACGCCTCGGAACGTTTGTTAAACAAAATTTCCTACATCTCAAAATTGTTTAAAAATAATGCAATTTAAAGTATGTCACAAAAATCAATAAAAATTTGCAAAAATGACAGATCATGTTTCGATTATTATTTTTTCGTTAATTTCCTTATAACAGACGTTGTCACGCTCGAATTTTCCAGGCAACCAAGTTGCTAGCCCCTAGGTTTTTCATAACTTTTCAAATTTTTTAATTCAAATCTCACTTAGACTCATCACAATCTCAACATCTAGTAGAAGAATAAATAAACTGGTTAGAAAAACATTATTGTTTAAGTCTGAACAGTTTTCACGAAAAACAAGAATGAAAAACACCTTTTTTTGGCTTAAAAATTCAGACAATCCCCTTACACAGAAAATTGCCGATATCAACTGTTTAAAAATTATTTCGTTTCTCAAAAAACAAATCGTTGCTTCATCGTAGATTTTCAATTAACTAGATAACTCTACGCGCTACGCGCGTAAATGTTTGTTTTGATTCATCTATACTTAAGTAATCAACGTTTTGAAATTTACAATTTAATATAATTACTTGATTGAACTAAAAAAAATAACCCTATCTGAGGTCATGAATCTTTTTCCTGAGGGAATTCAAAATTTATAACATTGTTTTTGAATTATTTCAAGACTCAGTAGATCGTCTAGAAACGGCGTGATATTACTGCCTTTGATTTACTGGTATTGAATTCAAATAACAGATAAAAGAATTTTCCTAATAAATACTCTACAATAGTTAAAAAAGTAGAGTATGTCAATATAATAACTAAATAGAGATAAGGTAAAAATATAAAAATGAACGATTGAATAAAAAACAGGCAGTGCTTTGCCGTAAGCGATTACCTCGCAAAAATGCAGAAGTAAAGTGGAAGATTTCAGGTGACGAGACGACTCAATATTCGCTCCCGTGGACTAGAGATCTCAAAAAGTCTAAGGAAGTGTGCTAATCGAGTAAATTCGAGCAACCAAATGACTTTAGTTTGCGCAAATAACAAAAATACCCAGAAGCGACAAAAGTAACTTATATTCAATCGTTATTATTAAAATAAGAAATATAGAATAATATAGTGCAGTGAAAGTGAGAATTTTACGAAATGCCTTATTTCAGTAAACAGTTTCGGAAGTAATTTCATTTCGTTTAATTATTTGCAATTATCGTTAATGTCCTTGATTAATGTAAAAAAATTCAAGATCAACGTCTTTAAATTGTGAAAATTCAATTTATTTATAATTAATTGTCATCTATTTTTGAAAATTATTTATGCCAAAATAATCGAAGAAAAAAGTAACATATTATGGTCTTTCAATGAAGGAGTTTTGTCGGTACATACATGTGTAAGTGTTAAAATACAGTAATTTAATTTTCAAGTATGACATTACATTACCTATTGTGAAGACAAAAAATAAAAAGAGAATTAATTTTAAATTAAATTTTTGAATATTATAAAAACGATAAACTTCATTTTTCTGAAGATAAACTCACTGACACTGATTACGGTTAGTTTCAGGTTCGATTTGTCATAAATTGCAATTATTCCAAAAAATGAGATATTTTATCCATTTGAGATAAATCACAAATTGGAATTATATCATTTTAGTATTTATCATAAACTCAAAATAATGTAGTTGATTGGTTTCATCAATATAAATTCGAAATGAAAAATAGTGTACCCATTTGTTTTATAGCAAGAGTCATGTGTACCATTAACCGTTGTACCTATTTGTGTTAATATAAAAATAATTGAAATCAGCCGCAATTAACTTGAGTTAACATTTTTCCGAAAAATATTCACGCATTATCAATTGTTGTTTTCTAAATATAGATCCTGAAGAACTCCCGACAGAAAGTTGGCTAATGTAAGCTGTACTCGTGATCTTATGTAATTGGTTTTCGCGACATGTCGCCAAGTACCTACAATGAGCTATTCTGACTTAGAATTTTGAGCTCATATTCTACGACTTCTTTATATATTTTGAACAAATCTTTTCAAAAATTCAAATTTCAAGTATAGCAATTTAGTAATTGACTACGTTAATTTTATATATCACGACCTTTGATCGAAAAAAACTGAATTATGATTTGTTATCAATATTTTTGATTTATTTTTGAATTGTTTACTAGAGAGACTTTTATGGCGTTGTTGGCAACACTTTTTAGTTTAATTGAAGTTTATTTTTTTTTACTTCCATCAAATACATAGTTTATAAATTATAAATTCATAAAATTTATAAATTTCGGTTTAATGAACCTGTGGTTAGCACACTAGTGCGTATTAGCACCGCTCAAAATTTTAAATTGCCGACGGTTTTCAAAGATCTTCTTCACAACAAACTTTTTTGAAGTGGTCGTCTATAGTACCTGTTCTACGAACTTGCACATGTGTTAGAGGTGCAAATTCGCGATAGTGTGCGAACGACGTGTGCTAAACCAGTGTCTACATATTTTTCAAATTATTGTTTTTAGCGTTAGTTCAAGTCGAAATTGCGTTGAAAGTTCTTTAGGAACGCATTACAACAAAGTTTTAAATATTTTGCATGCTAAAATTAAAAAAAAAAGATGCGTTAAAAATATCAAAGTTACCTAACGTGTTGTGCCGCAGCACAACTTCGGCCTATTTTTGTATTCAATTTGATAATTATAAACATTTCATTTTTGTTTAACATAAAATCTCAAATTAAAATATCAACTTTCGGCCGTATGTCTAGGACATCCGAGCCGCTATTTAATTTTTGTCACTCGATAATTATCAAATATCATTAATCCGACTCGAGCATCGTTTTGATGATCGAGCACAGTAAATTTTCCAGTTTTGTACATGATTTTGCTGAGACCGCGCTCCACGTGTGCCCAGCCAAGGGCACGATTCAGCGGTTTTTGGCAAAATCTGAAGGGGCGATCGTCGCTGACGACCGGCCGGACGCTCCCGATGGGCGACAGAATCAATCTTGTCAACAATTAATTAAGAGCTCCGAGCTCCCAATCTCTCCAATAAATCCCGCCGACGGGACTTAGTCAGATTCTCCGCTGCGCCGCGACACCGCGAATAACAAATACTTAACAATTGTACACAAAGTGTCTCCGGACAAATTAAGCTCTAATTTACATATTGTGCACGTTACTGTATCCCTAAATATACTGTTTTAAAAGGTTGATTTGAGTTATTTTATTTAACTCGGAAACCCCTTGCACAACAGTTCATGGCGACGAGGATGGGATATCGTGCGTCGTGGTATCCTCGGTTCTAATTTCGAAATACGGAAAACGATCGGCAAGTGCGCGACAAACTCGTGTGCCAAAGATTAACCGAATGCTCAGCCAAACGACCGATCAACTTATAGGACCGATCCGAATCGTGTTCAGAGGCTCCTAACCGGGGAACGCTACCCAGTCCAGACTGGAGTCTAGCAACCTCCACAAAGCTCGTAAGGACAGGCGCCTAGACTTCACCTCATCAACAGACGAAAAGCGATTATCCCTGAAGGCCCAGCGACCAGAGAGGCAACCCGCAGAGCAGCCAAGTACCAAAAAGGCAACACCTAGGCCCGTCCCAGACGCTGTTGCCAACCAAGGTCCCGCAGTACGAAGAATCCAGCCAACCGGTTCACCTGCCGAGCTGCCAGCTAGCCAGCCAGTCTAAGCGCGTCTAGCCAGTCGGCAAATGGTGAGTCAAATTTGAAAAAATGGATCAAAATCGAGAACCAAACGCCCCACCCCTGTACGATAACGTTGTAATCGAACAACCCGCGAATAACCACGCCAACATGAATGGCAATGCCCGAAACCATAACCCCGAACATAATCATCACAAGAGACGAATTCCTGTAATAAGACTCAAAGATAACGAGCACGCGCCACGAAACGCGAACGGCACACTTCAAGCGCGTCACGCGATAAGAGCGATCTCTATCTGTGACGGATCTCCGGTATCCGTTAGTAAATTCACGCGATCACTAAGACACATTTCACAAAACTTACGCCCGAACGAAGAGTAAAACTTGCTAATTTTATTGGGAGGCCGTTTAGCTCCCGCGCAGAAAAAAAAGTATGGGCCATACTATTAGCCATACTATTGATTGATATGGCTCGTGGCCAAATCCCATACGTTGAAATACCAATCGATTTGTCAAAGTATGGGCCATACTATGCCCCATACTATGATATCATGGGTCGCAGTATGGGCAATAGTATGGGCCATACTTTGATATTTCGGGACATAATATGGGCTGTAGTATGGGCCATAGGTTAGGCAGTAGTATGGACAATACCATGGGCCATACTATTGCACATACCATGGACCATACTATTGCCCATATTATTGCTCATATTATTGCCCATACTTTGGGCCATACTCTAAATATATCGATTGTTCCTTCCCGAAAAATTAAAATTTTGAGAGGTTTGCGCCGTCTCAGACCTTGCGTGGAGGCTCGCATTGTCGAAAAATCCCGTCAACCAATTTCGGAGAGGCTTGCGCCGTCTCAAGACGCTTTAGAGGCTTGCACCGTCTAAAGGTCCTACGATCTAACCAACAAGCAACACATAACACCAAAAATGTAATAAATCAATAAGTTTATTTCGATTGAAAATTCATTGCCCATGACAAAACTTTGAAAAAAACTCTTTGAATTGTGCACGTAAGTTTTAACATAAAAATAAAAACACAAAAACCGTCAATCAAAACCTCAAAATTGTGCGTCGAATCTTGACACTTTTCAATAAACAAACTTCAACCGGATATGAAATTCATTTTTACAATTAACTTTACACAGATGTAAATCTTTATTTAAACATCGCACTTAATCCTTGATAACGAACATTTTTGAAGGAACTTTAATGCACGTCTCCATTTTCGTTACATTTGGTTAAGACTGAACATTTTTTGAAGTTATGAAACATTTGGTTATAACAAATGACAGTTGTTTATCGTTGCTAGGGAAAAAATTTTCAGTCTTAACCAAAAGTACGAAAATGGAGACGTGCATTAAAGTTCCTTCAAAAATGTTCGTTATCAAGGATTAAGTGCGATGTTTGAATAAAGATTTACATCTGTGTAAATTTAATTGTAAAAATGAATTTCATATCCGGTTGAAGTTTGTTTATTGAAAAGTGTCAAGATTCGACGCACAATTTTGAGGTTTTGATTGACGGTTTTTGTGTTTTTATTTTTATGTTAAAACTTACGTGCACTATTCAAAGAGTTTTTTTCAAAGTGTTGTCATGGGCAATGAATTTTCAATCGAAAAAAACTTATTAATTTATTACATTTTTGGTGTTGTGTGTTGCTTGATGCAAATTGGTTAGATCGTAGGACCTTTAGACGGTGCAAGCCTCTAAAGCGTCTTGAGACGGCGCAAGCCTCTCCGAAATTGGTTGACGGGATTTTTCGACAATGCGAGCCTCCACGCAAGGTCTGAGACGGCGCAAACCTCTCAAAATTTTATTTTTTGGGAAGGTACAATCGATATATTTAGAGTATGGCCCAAAGTATGGGTAATAATATGAGCAATAATATGGGCAATAATGTGGGCAATAGTAATGGTCCATGGTATGTGCAATAGTATGGCTCATACTATAGCCCATATTATGTCTCGAAATATCAAAGTATGGCCCATACTATTGCCCATACTGTGACCCATAATATCATAGTATGAGGCATAGTATGGCTCATACTTTGACAAATCGATTGGTATGGCAACGTATGGGATTTGGCCACGAGCCATATCAATCAATAGTATGGCTAATAGTATGGCCCATACTTTTTTTTCCGCGCGGGCTGGAGTGGCACTAGGCCACTATTATAGAAATCTGCCCGAGTACCAGAACATTGGGGACCTTATCGCGGACTTTAGATTCCGGTTTGGTAATTATATTAACATTGCCACTCTCTTAGGCAATATTAGAAGCGCACAAATGACCCGAAGCGATTTCGTCTCTTAATTTGCGGACAAAAGAATCCGCCGTAAGCCGGGCTAAAAGTTACATCGATAACAATGCGGGACTCACTCCCGAAGAGACCGACACATATCGTAAACTAGTTGACTCCACCGCATTGGAGCATTTCCTCGACTCCTTACTCCCCGACCTAGAAGTCCGTACAAAAATCATGCGTCTTGCAACGCTTCCTTCCGCGATAACGATTACCATCGAAGTAGAGGCAAAACTCAGGAAATCAAACGCCGATTTCGTAAATCTAACGAAAAGAACGAGAAATATAAATCTCAACCAACTAAACACATACTGCGTGGTGCACGGAAATTGGAACCACACAACAGAGCAATGCCGCGAAATACAAAACTTGAGCTCACAGCGAAATTCGCGCTTTACAGTTCAAAACGCCGCCCCAAACAGAAATTACAGCGGGAATTACACTACGAATAATAACAATGACAGATACGAAAACAGACGACCAAATAACGGGTACAGACCAGAAACAAACTTTAATAATCAAAATTTCAATCGCGATAAAACGAACGAAGGCGGATTTACGCAAACTCGTTATGCCGACCGCGACCAACGCCCAAACAATAATTTTCAACCACGAAATAATTATTCCCAAAATTCTCAAGGGTTCAGGCAAAACAACCGAACTAACTACAGCAATTACCCGCAACCCAGCCGTGATGACTACAATTCAAATAATTATAATCGCGGTAACCAAAATTTTAACCAAGGTCGAAACCAAACTTATAACCGAAACGATTCTAATTACCAATCAAACAGCCCCAATCGTGGCAATCACAATCCGAATCAAGGCAGATACAATTATGGCGCAGATACCCTCCGGAATAACGATTTCCGCCAAAATTATAACGGAACCAGGCAAAACCAGTGCGGCCAACGGGGTCAGTGGAGCATGCTAAACCCGCCGTACATGCAAGAAGCTAGAGCTCAGCAAAGTCAAGGGCAGGTACACTTGACCCATGCATCGCACAGTTTCGATTTAAATGCTATCGTCCCAAAAAAACGGGGAAGCGGCCCGGGCGGCCGGGCCAACAGTCCAATTTGCACTCCAAATGTAACTGCCAGAATTATGATGGGCCACGCCGGGATAACTACAGCATCTACCGTTGAGGTAAATTGTCCTGAAATTTCCAAGGAAAAGGCCCTGTTTTTGGTTGACACTGGAGCCGAACTAAACGTCGTTAAGCAAAGTCGGCTCGTCAAAACTCTTTATAGAGACACAAGTGTCAAATTTGATTTAATAGGAATCACTCCTAACCCCGTGACGACGCGAGGCCAAGTTTTCTTAACGATCGCAGATCGGCTTGTTCCATTCCAAGTCGTGCGAGACGAGGAATTCAGTATTAACTCTTTGAGCTGGGTAAGGATTCCCCACAACTAAAATGCACTTTCAATATGGCGGCCGGACTCAGTGCCGTAATTAGACAAGGGCGCGCGTGGGTCTATCACAAAATCTAAAAACTTGCATTTGGATGGATGTTAAATATTCGTCCAGCAATGTTTCATCCAAATAAAGACTTCAATTTTTGCAAAATGTTTTAGCAATCAACATTTATTTTCTTCCTAACTGATTTCGCGAATTTTGTAAACATTAAACATAACCTAAAATGTGAATTTCATTTTCAATAAAAAGTGAATGCCAAAATTGAGTTTGACCTCTGACGAACAGATAAAATGATAACAATAATAAATGTTATGAATAATTACCTGACCTTAATCATTTAGTAAATGAATTAAATTAAAAATAACAACAAGTCTGGTATCGGAACGCTAAACATGCCTCAGTCCGGCACTGGCACTTTGCTCATTGGCGCTCGCTCATTGGCCGGCTAGCGGTCACATAGTTCTTCTACAACTACAACGATAATTTTCCCACGCACCTCTCACCGAGACGATTGGAGACGTATCCGGCACAAAGAGTTAAGGAGGACGCAGTTCTGAGCTCGCGATTTTTTGAGGACGAAGATGTCGATATCTCCTGTAGACAAAGGGCTCTGAAAATAGGCGACCTCGCCATCCCCTTCGCTCGAGGGGAGTTTACGCAAATTCCTGCCTGATGCATAAAGTTGATTTATGTACGCGTTACGAATTTCAGGTACACATACGCATACAACACGTCGTGCGAGCCAGGATCCATACCGACACCCGTCGTTAAACTACAGCCGATTGACCTTCACGCCCTCCAGCCAGCGAACGAAAAATCAAGGGTCATGCATAGTAGAACTGCAGAACCCTAGAACGAAAGGGCAAGGAAAATCTTCAACGATATGGATTTAGACCACCTTGATGAGTATTAAAGAAATTAAGTAGTCACGCTCGTGAATCAGAACACTGATCTTTTCCACGTAGAAAGGGACGCGTTGTCCGCCACCAGCTTCGTGGAACACACAATCGAATTAACGGACCCAATACCAGTTAAATCGAAACTATACCGATATCCGCCGTGCCACCGCAAGGAGATAGACCGGCAAGTAAACGAACTACTCGACCAAGGTATAATTAGGCCTTCAAGAAGCCCGTATTCAAGCCCGATGTGGCTCGTTCCCAAGAAACCAGGCCCCACGGCCTTTCCAAGTTCAGAATGGTCATCGATTATCGCTCCCTTAACAGTAAAACAATTGCAAATTCTTATCCTTTGCCGAATATCCAGACAATCCTCAATTTCCTCTCAAAAGCACAATACTTCACCACCATCGACCTATACTCCTTGTTCCACCAGATACCCATGGCCGAAAAAGACATCCACAAAACAGCATTTTCTGTCGAGAGAGGCCATTTTGAATTTTGTCGCCTCCCTTTTGGCCTACGAAATTCCCCAGCAACCTTCCAGGCCCTAATGAATGCCGTCCTGGCCGGCCTGACTAATTTTGACCTCCACGTATTTTTAGACGATAAAATTATATTTGCAAGGACCCTAGACAAACACAACCGCAAGTTTTGCCGATTCGCAGAGCGTCTCCGTGAAGCCAACCTTAAGGTCAAGGCCGAAAAATGCTCATTTTTAAAAGGATCCGTGACATACCTCGGTCACGTAATTACAAACAAGGGTGTTTCACCAGATCCAAAAAAGGTCGAAGCCGTTAAGTCATACCCTGTCCCAACGTCCCCAAAGAAAATAAAACAATTTCTTGGCCTAGCAGATTATTAATCTAATCGCTTACGCTTCAAAGACTCTGAACGATGCCGAAACCAGGTATTCGACCACCGAACTACTTGCTATCGTATACGCGGTCCATCATTTCCGCCCTTACTTCCTGGGCAAACCTTTTACGATCGTTTGCGATCACCAAAGTCTCCAATGGATCGATGGGCTCAAGGACCCAAGCTCGAGATTAGCTAGATAGAGGTAAAGTGTCCCGATTACCAGTATCGAATAAAATACAAACCTGACATGACCAACGTAGTGGCGGACGCTCTCTCACGCAACCCGCTCAAAACTGAAAACTAAATTGCGGAACTAAAAAGATATAAAAGAAGACGCAAAGCAGGAGGTCCGGAAGAGGTCAGGAAGAATCCTTACCCCAAAGAATCGAACGAGAGCTCGGATGAGAGCAACACCGAAAATGGTGTGATTAACCGCTCATTGCCGTTGACACAAAGCCAAAGGAAAAACCAAGA
The DNA here is from genome assembly GCA_020615435.1 of Telenomus remus. Taxonomy (NCBI): domain Eukaryota; kingdom Metazoa; phylum Arthropoda; class Insecta; order Hymenoptera; family Scelionidae; genus Telenomus; species Telenomus remus. The sequence goes on from CM036336.1 coordinate 7,288,708, forward strand.
AGAAGAAGAATTAAGAAAAGAAAAGGAGAACGCTGAGAAACAATCAGATACTGACGCAATCGAAAAATATAATGAAGCTAAGCACCGCGATAGACTCGCGCCGTGGAAACCTACTACGCAGAAGTTCACCGATGCGCGGCCTTACGTGCACGAGGACATTTTCCCAATTGAAAAACCTCAGTCAAATCAACCCCAAAACGAAATATCAAACGCACTACAAGAGAGCGTAGACAAAGCTCCAAGCGGCGGGCGCAATCCGTTGGAAAACGATGAAACAAAATTGATACTACGTAATATAGAAGAAATTAAAAAACTGAGGTCAGCCTTCGAAGAATCAACCCCTAGTACCGAACCATACGACATCCTCAAAAATCGAACCCCCCCCCGAATTACGGTCGAAAGCTACCAAGCAGATAACGTACGTCTGACAAACCGCCCCCTACTCGACGAAGCGGTTCATATTGCATATTTCATTTCGAGCGATGCTTACATTGGGTCCCTGACACTTACACTATTACCCGCCGCCGGTCTAATAAACGAAACAGAACTCCAAGCCATGAATTTGAAGGAAAAAAATGTAGTTATCACGAGCGTAGAAAACGCAGTATTACACGGCCTCGTAATTAAGAAAAACTGGTGGGAAGCCCCAAAAGAGGGAAACTATAGACGCCGCACTCATCAAATTGCGCGGAAAAATAAGCTTCAAGAAGGTCCTTTCGATTCGTATGGGCAGAGACACTAAAATGGTGACGAGAGCTCAATGGAACGACGTCATAAGGTCTATCCGACTATATTTCTATAACACTAAGATCATGTTTTATCTACACGACGAACATCCAGTCCCAGAAAAACCCGCTCCAGTTCCCATGCCAACCGGAAAATCGCCAAAATTCACCCCGGGGAAGTTCCCCTCAACTATACCCCAGCATCAGGATTTTTCTCCACCACCCCACTCAGAAACTAGCGATAACCCCGCCCAAATCCCTTCCGATCCTGGACCACCACCACTACACCTCACCCCTGAAATAGTAATCTAACAAGAAACTACAGCAAGCGATATCGAAATGTTATCAGATTTTCCTAAAGCAGACCCACCCTCCTTAGCCTATGATGAATTACCTTTAGGAAGTCCAGCCACTTAAACCGACCCCTCTTACCTTCAAGACGAAGCGCGAACCCAAAAAGAGTCAATTACAAACTTAGTAGAAGCGAATCAAACTACAATACACGAACGCGGGTACATTGTATTTTTTATGTCGGCCGACTGCAACAGGGGAAAGTAGTGTGTTCACACAACTTACATAAAATAGTCGACGAAGGAGTGTTACAGAAACTAGCCTCTAACACTTGGGCCCGCATGTGGGGATTTTTTAAGGGACTGGGCGACATTACGAGCGGCCTTCTCGAAGTTTATCTAGTGCTTAGAATAATCAAGGCAGCTGTTGACACTGTCCTCCACTTCCTGACACGAGTATACACTAGTACATTAACTAAGTACCATAAACATAGCCGTTAAGCCCTGCCCTAAATACCCCTAATGTAACTTAAACCTAAGTATTGGAGCTCGTTCTGCTGTTGTCCAATGTTTCCAGGTGACCGACAACTCAATGACACTTGAACGCTGTGTTGAACGACTCTTGGCCACCCGATCACTGAAAATCACGCCTGCCGACAAATGGCTTACGAGCCCAGACTCCAGACAACACTATCTACCTCTTCACACCGCCGCTACGCTGCGTATGGCCGCCTACTAACCCCGCTTCCGGAATCTTCGAGGGACGTATGAGACACTGGGTCTCCAACTTTAAAAGTTGTAATTAGTGTTAAGGATGGTTTTAAGGGGGATACAGTAAACGTTTTCTTTAGGGCCGCACAAACACACATGCACACATGCACACACACACACACTTCCTTTCGACTTGTAAACTTAATTGGAAAATTTCGCCTCACTCCACGACACGACGGGACTCGTGTCCGGTGAAAAAGAAAGGCAACTGTTGCGCCGCAGCACAACTTCGGCCTATTTTTGTATTTAATTTAATAATTATAAACATTTCATTTTTGTTTAACATAAAATCTCAAATTGAAATGACAACTTTCGGCCGGATGTCTGGGACATCCGAGCCGCTATTCAATTTTTGTCACTCGATAATTATCAAATATCATTAATCCGACTCGAGCATCGTTTTGATGATCGAGCACAGGAAATTTTCCAGTTTTGTACATAATTTCGCTGAGACTGCGCTCCACGCGTGCCCAGCCAAGGGCACGATTCAGTGGTTTTTGGCAAAAAGTTGGAGGAGCGATCGTCGCTGGCGACCGGCCGGACGCTCCCGATGGGCGACAGAATCAATCTTTTCAACGAATTAATTAAGAGCTCCGAGCTCCTAATCTTTCCAATAAATCCCGCCGACGGGACGTAGTCAGATTCTGCGCCGCACCGCGACACCGCGAATAACAAATACTTAACAATTGTACACAAAGTGTCTCCGGACAAATTAAGCTTTAATTTACATATTGTGCACGTTACTGTATCCCTAAATATACTGTTTTAAAAGGTTTATTCGAGTTATTTTATTTAACTCGGAAATCCCTTGCACAACAAACGTACATAATCACATGAACAACTTCCATTGATTTTACAATCTAAAATTGCCGTACTTTGAGATACCACTAGGACAGGGTTTCGAGTGTTAAGTCCATAAAATGAAAAAATGTCATTTGTTAAAAAAATGGCACGGGAATGAAAAAAAAACTTGTTTCCAGAAATTTTTCGTTTATACAACATTTTCTATACCAAAAAAGAATTTCTGACAAAAATCAATGAAACAGTTAAATTAAACATCATATATCCTACAAAATGATTCTAGACTTAATTTGTACCTCTTTATAAACATAACAGATGCCCTTGAAGTCGTCATAGTCAAATTCGTACTAGTGTGCTAAACTCATCTACAACACTGGAGAGTGCAATCAGTTCCCATGGGTTAACGCTCTTCTGCGGGCGATTTTTCTAGTACCGTCAACCTCCGTCAATTGCCATCTCGAAAAGCTTTACTGCTACGATTAATGGTTATTTTTATATCAATGTTTTTTTAGTATTAGGCAGCGGTACAAACTGGCAATATCTACATCAAAACTCACTATCAATAGTGATAATTATTATTGATAATAATAAAGTTTGGAGCTACAATAATATATTAAGGTTGATACATACTAAAACTGCACAGAACAAAGAACACAGTCCTTGTTTCTGTCGTCCACAAGTTGTCTTTGTAGGGCTGTCTGGAAGCCAGGGATCGTGTTGATTATGTTGGTAGGGAATCGGTTCAATTTTGAAACAACCCTGTTCGCTAGAAATTGCTTTTTAATCGGCTTACGAATTTAACCCAGGTTCGAGTTGAGTGATTGACTTTGAAGAGTGGACGTCCGAGCGTGGTTGAAAATTGCTTTAACCGTTTGACAGTTGTACCAGCCGCCTTTGATCTTGAAGGTTCCGACCAAGTCTGTGTACTCCTCCCGCGCAAAAAAATAAGTATAGGCCATACTATTAGCCATACTATTGATTGATATGGCTCGTGGCGAAATCCCATACGTTGCCATAACAATCGATTTGTCAAAGTATGGGCCATACTATGGCCCATACTATGATATTATGGGTCACAGTATGGGCAATAGTATGGGCCATACTTTGATATTTCAGGACATAATATGGGCTATAGTATGGGCCATAGGTTGGGCAGTAGTATGGACAATACCATGGGCCATACTATTGCACATACCATGGACCATACTATTCCCCATAATATGGGCCATACTATTGCCCATACTTTGGGCCATACTCTAAATATATCGATTGTTCCTTTCCAAACATTAAAATTTTGAGTGGTTTGCGCCGTTTCAAACCTTGCGTGGAGGCTCGCATTGTCGAAAAATCCCGTCAACAAATTTCAGAGAGGCTTGCGCCGTCTCAGGACGCTTTAGAGGTTTGCACCGTCTGACGGTCCTACGATCTAACGAACAAGCAACACGTAACACCAAAAATGTAATAAATTAATAAGTTTAATTCGATTGAAATAACATTGCCCATGACAACACTTTGAAAAAAACTCTTTGAATTGTACACCTAAGTTTTGCCGTGAAAGTACAAATACAAAAACCGTCAATCAAAACCTCAAAATTGTGCGTCGAATCTAGACACTTTTCAATAAACAAACTTCAAGCGGATATAAAATTCATTTTTACAATTAAATTAACACAGATGTAAATCTTTATTTAAAAATCGCACTTAATCCTTGATAACGAACATTTTTGAAGGAACTTCGATGCATGTAACCTCAATTTGTTTGTTTATTTATAAAATGGGATAAATCGAATTATTTTTAATGATTATTTCGAAAGTCTCAGGTTTTTAAATTGAGGTTAACAAATTTAATTTTCTTTGCAATTAATTTTGATTTATTGATTGATTTTTGATTTTTTTTTTTAAACAAATTTTACGATTTCATTTTTACAACAAGAATTCCATTTTATTTGAGCTTTCTATGTTTTATTTAATTTTCTTATTTTGATTAAATCTCAATTATTATATCAGGTTAGGTTGCAACAACTGGCATCCCTAACCTCAATTTCAAATTTCAATGACAATGACCGTACCCGAACCTGCAAATCTCTATAAATCTCCTCCAATTTCAACTCAAAATTCTAAAATTATTAAATCTCAAAAGCTCTTTTAATTGTTTTTCTCGTTATAATTTGTTTGATTTTAAAACTTGTTTATTCATTACATTTTGGTGTTTTTGAAAGCATCAGTTTCCAGGCGAGTCATAGTTGAAAATCATCAACAAATTTGCCTTTCAATCATCGTTTGCTTTTGACACCCTGAAAGTAAATGAAAGAAAATAGAAAATATTTTGTTTTTTTGATTTTAATTATGATTTCGATTTTGATTTTTATTTTGAATTCTTTTAATTGCAAAGATGGATTCAGGACCCGACGTTAAGGAAGCTATTTTAATGCTATTTACTAATTTGATCTCATCTTGGCCCTAGTCTCAAAATTGTTATAAATCTTACCTGGTTCCGAAATGGTCAAACAAAATAACAAATTTTTGGATGCTGGGGCTCAGATGAGGTGATGGAGAGCTTCGATGGTGCACAAAAAAGCTTTGCCATAAGATTAAACTTTTGATACTGGCATGAAGCTAATCAGCTGGAGTTCCACGGGTGATGACCGGGAGGGTTTGTCGAAAATCACCAGCTAATATAACGACTAATCCTCCCATTATCCGATTGTCACTCCGTATATCTCTCAAGGTTCTCTCGAGTGCCTCTACTGCATGCTTATGCGAAGAAGAACATTCATCCCACACCAATAGTTTGCACAACCGCAGCACCTCGGCCCTTTGACTATTTTCGCTGATGTTACAAAATGGGGTCTCCTGATGGTGCAAATTCAGTGGCAACTTCGGCACATTGTGAGCAGTTCGTCCTCCTTGTAACAACGTGGAAGCGTTACCAGTTGAAGCCAAAGCTGAAGCCACGTGACGACGACTCCCGATAGTTGACAGCAGGAGATTCAATAAATATGTTTTTCCTGTTTCTCCACAGGCATTCAGAAAAAAAATTGCAGGATCGTTGTTGTCAATTTTTTGTAGTACCGCATCGTAGAAGGATCTTTGGTCTCCATTCAGATGAGGCAAAGCTGTTCCTCAGCCTCTGTAGCTTGCGCAGCTCTATGTTAGCTGTATCAATAGTTATTTTTTGCAAATGTGTTTTACGTTTCGTCGGCATTTCGATGTTACTTATAAAGTCACTGGCGGACACGATATAAACACGACTGAATGAAAAGTCATACTGAATCAAAAACAAAATAACGATCGAATTGCGAACCCGAGAAAATATTTCAAAATTATTCTCATACTTACGTTTGTTTATTAATAAGGAAGGGAGGATAGTAATTTTACAGAATATGAAACGTAACATTACGTTTTCGAACTCTATTTATAATGGCTTATGTATTGTGTTCATGAAAAATTTTAAAATTTTCAAAAAACTGAGAAAATGTTTTTGAAATTTTCTCTGAAAAAAAATTAAGAAATCGATTTCTAATGTAGCCTACGTTAATTCTGAGAGTCCAAAGAATCACCCTGATGCTTTGAAATCATTTCCGAACGCTTCGTTGAGGCGTGATGCTCAGACAAACAAACAAACAAACAAACAAACAAACAAACAAACAAACAAACAAACAAACATATTCTCAGTATTATTATATTAGTAGGATAGGATAGGATAGGATTATATGGATTTCCCAATTTAGCATATTGGGAAATCCAATATGTTACATGCACGTCTCCATTTTCGTACATTTGGTTAAGACTGAAAATTTTTTCCCTAGCAATGATAAACAACTGTCATTTGTTATAACCAAATGTTTCATAACTTTAAAAAATTTTCAGTCTTGACCAAATGTAACGAAAATGGAGACGTGCATTAAAGTTCCTTCGAAAATGTTCGTTATCAAGGATTTAGTGAGATTAATTTTGAGCTTTTGATTGACGGTTTTTGTGTTTGTATTTTCATGTTAGAACTTACGTGCACAATTCAAAGAGTTTTTTTCAAAAGTGTTGTCATGGGCAATGAATTTTCAATCGGAATGAACTTATTGTTTTATTACATTTTTGGTGTTATGTGTTGCTTGTTGGTTAGATCGTAGGATCTTTAGACGGTGCAAGCCTCTAAAGCGTCTTGAGACGGCGCAAGCCTCTCTGAAATTTGTTGACGGGATTTTTCGACAATGCGAGCCTCCACGCAAGGTCTGAGACGGCGCAAACCTCTCAAAATTTTAATTTTTGGGAAGGAACAATCGATATATTTAGAGTATGGCCCAAAGTATGGGCAATAATATGAGCAATAATATGGGCAATAGTATGGCCCATATTATGGGCAATAGTATGGTCCATGGTATGTGGGATAGTATGGCCCATGGTATTGTCCATACGACTGCCCAACCTATGGCCCACACTATAGCCCATATTATGTCCCGTAATATCAAAGTATGGCCTATACTTTGACAAATCCATTGTTATGGCAACGTATGGGATTTCACCACGAGCCATATCAATCAATAGTATGGCTAATAGTATGGCCCATACTTTTTTTCTGCGCGGGCTGTCTTTTAGCCAGGCCTTCAAGGTTCAAATCAACTGACTTTTATAGAAAGCTTATAACTTTTCTATTCAATGTAAGTAGTGTAAATCTCTAAAAACAACAAAAAACAGGGAAGCCTGTTTAAAACTAGATATTTTTTTCAAAATAACCTGAATACCATTAAAATCATTCGCTCTGGCCGGCCACGTGTGCGAGACTGAGCTTGCCGAGCGAAAGTAGCTATACTTATTTCAGGACCTTCTAGCGGAGACGCCCGAAGTTTGCCGAAAGTTGTTAAAGAAAGAGTTGTTTGAGAAAAAATTGAAGAAGTTAAAAAACTTGTCTTAAGAATATTTACTAAATTTATTTTTATAAACTAATGATATCAACATATAAAATCTGAAAGGTTCTCATTTTAAACAAAACTGAAACTGGAATTTACTTAACCTAGCTCAAACTAATAGCTTGAATTAATTACTTTAAACTTACCCTTAAAAAGTTCAGCGTAGCTCACGGCCATGTCGAGGTTCTGAAAAAAGAAAAATTCTGTGAAGAATGAATAAAATTAGTTAAATTATTATTCAAGTCTTAAAGACAAAGAAATTTTACCTTGGGCTTTTTCCTGCCGCATCGTGAAGCGGAATGTGACATCACTCAAAACACCGAGTGTTATATTTGTAGTTGAAGAAACAATTTTGAGTATTCTAATGACGTGTTTCATATCAGATATATTACTTGTTTTCCATCACAGGTTGAATGTCAGTGAATTATTAACCGAATTTTACATTTTATGCCGTGAAAACTTATATCATTTATATGGTTTATTTTCATTTTCAAGATAAGTTTTGAAAAAAATTTGTTTTTAGTAAATATGGTTATGAGATATGCCAAAGATTATTTCCTATTATAATTAGCATTATCAAGAAATCAATTATTTGCATGTTGCAGCTATGAAATTACATCTGTAGACGACAATAAAAAATGGACTGCAAAAAATTCATGAGAGCGCTTTACACGTTAAAGATCTCAGAAATTAAAGTTACGACTTTGTCATTTGTTTTTATTTAAAATTGATACATATTATAAAGACTTAAAAAGAACTTATTTTCAAGTTTTACAATCACCCCACTATGTGTCAATTGCTACGTGTCAAGACTCAGATGATGTACTCAATAATTTTATTACAATATACGAATAATTGTAAGCAACATTGTTAATCCATTTTGAAAAAAATTATAAATGTACGTTTATTCCTACATGTTCCTGAATAAATAAAGTACAATTTTGAGTATTTTAGTTCAGAAAAAAAGTCGTTAGGAAATAATAATTTATAATTCGATGAAAAACAACGGTGATGACGAAGCAGCACTGGTTGAGTGATGCTAATTTTGCGATTCGAACTGAAACTGTTACAGAGCTGCTGCGCTAACGTAATAAGGATCTGTTTTGTTAATCTAGAAACTGCTACAAAAATATTGAAATATAAAGAACATCTGGAAAGTAACAACATTTGACTGAAGAGACCAATCTATATATAAAAGTATTTTTTCATATCTCAGTTGGGAATTCTGACGAAGACCTTACTGATTTGATTTTGTCAGATTAAATGAAGTTTAAATGAAAAAAGCTTTAATTGAACACATTTAAGCAAACTTCCATATGTCGAACGGTCAGATTTAGATTCTTAAAGTTTGTAGTTTACTTATCATAGAAAATTTTCATAATTTTAATTTTGTAAGATGTGCTTATTTTAAAATCAGTTCAGTTATTCAATTAACGACAAATTTAGAGCTTTCTTTTACCTATGCTATTTGGTTGCTGTATACTCTAGAAGTTGCTAACGTCGGCGGTCAAAACTAAAAATCAAAACTCAATTACATATGTTTTTTTAATGAATAAAATAAGTTAATATATACATAAGAATTTGTACATCGAATTACATTTATCCTTATAACCTTATAACCTTTACACTTTGTGAGACTAATGCCGAAATTTACAATTTATATAGTTGACGATATTTTAAATAAATGATTCTAATAAATACTGTATGCCGAAGGGTTTTTGAAGACTGGATCGAAAGGAAGTGCCCAAGGAAATTATGGTCTGATGGATCTTGTTGCCGGAATTCACTGGCTAAAGGAAAATTTAGCTGCTTTCGGCGGTGATCCTGATCATATAACATTGTTTGGTCACGGAACTGGTGCAGCTCTCGTTAATTTCTTAGCTGTTTCACCAATGGCTAAAGGTAATCGTTCATATTCAACTCCATCCTATACGTATAAAAATGTAACTATGTTTGTCTGCCTGTCTGTCTGTCCGTGTGACATTCACGTATTTTCTGTTTTTTGAACTCTTTTATGATTTCTTTTATTCAACTTCTATCGTCACTAATCGAATCTTTAAACGCAGAATTTTTATGCTTAGACTTAATGAAACTCAATGAAATGTTTATACGTGTTTTATTTTATTTTATTTTTTTTATTTTATATGGAATTTCAGAGTGTGTGAAAGTAAAATAAAGCGAAAAAATTCCGTCAAAAAAAATTCAAATCAAAAAAATTTTGCTGTACAAAATTTGAATTTGTACATGTGATGTTAAATACAAACATTTGAGAAACTCAAATTACCTTTCGCAATTTACTGACCAGTAATTTTGCGATCGATCGAATATTCATGTAATAGTTGGGCTGTTTTTCGGCAGCCAACTAGAAGAAGATCGTTGAATGTCGTCGAGTCCCAACTGCAATTATAATTTCTAACCACGCGAACTACTACCATTTCGCGAATAGCTTGATTTGCATATTTCATTTTGGTAGCACGATTAGGTATTGTTTCTGGAAATTTTGAAATTATCGATTCCGAAAAAAGTAACTGTCAAAACAATATCAAGTAAATGTCAATGAACGTTAGTTATGCTTATCTAAATCATAAAAAGCAAAACAACAAGCAAGATGTTTAGTGAAGTTTAAATTAATTAAATGGTTGAATTCTGATACCAATCACAAGTAAACATTTTGGAAAAATTGAATCTGATTTTTGAAAATTTTGTATTAGAAAATCTGAGAAACTTATAACCCTTAATGTTTTCCTATTTCTAAAAGCAATTTTTTATGCGGGAACATTAGAATTAACAACGTAGATATTTCGGAACAGGATCGCACTAGCTTTTTTTTACACGTAAGTTTTTTTGTAAACATCTTACTTAACTTCTTCATTAGAGGTTTGATGCGCTCATGTTAAGTTCAAAATGTCAGTCCGTTATATATAATAAAAAGCATTTAAAAAGTGTTAAACATTAAGTGAGATACGCATTTAACAAAAGAAGTTGTCATAGTTAATTTACCTTTATCGAAACTGTTGTCATTTACTTCGCTGAGCTTGAGAAACTTCTTATCGACTATAGGCGATTGTTTGCCGAAACTTGACAAAACACGAACATACAAAAGTAATAGGTTCCTGCGATTTTCCGATAAAAAAAAGAAGAACAAAGTTTAACTTTATGATTCATTCTTCTGAAAAACAGCAAAATAGAGACACATGGAAAAGGTGTAGTGAGTCGGAATCAAGAGATCAATTGTGTTAGATTATATTTGAAAAAAAATTAAAACGTAGACATTCGTCTATTTTTGGCAAGACGGACTACTTGAAAAAATCTTTTTGGTATACGCACATACAAGTAAATACAGTAGTTCGAGTGGTGTGCCCACGAAGCGGGCAAGGTTCATTTAACACCAAGGTGTGAAATGAACTCCCTTACCAGAGCTAGTTAATGCCACGTTCAAGTGAAACGGTTACGGAAAAACCCCATGCCGTTTGTGCTTTAAGGGCACGCTCAAGTACTTGGCCATTTCTCGCCGAACGAAGTTCAGTCTGAAATGCGTACGGGGAGCCACGAACAGGCTATTCTACCAGGACCATATTTCCCGGACGGCGCAGCTGCGTGCGTAATGCAGGGGTGCCAGACCCTGAAAGTCCCCATAAGTCGTTCGGGAACTCCGCTACATGCTGAGACGACCACAAGAGCTCGTAGCACGAGCGTCGAGCGGCTTTTAACGAGCAACGAGCGAACATAGGGTGCGTGTTTTTGAAAATCTTTCCAAGACACCCTGAGGTATTCAAGAAAACTTTACGTTCGAGTAGTTTTCCGTCGTTCTGCTCTTTTCAGGCTGGCAGTGTCAGCCTGAGGGTAGTTCGAAGCAAACGCCAAGTACCAGAACACATTTATCCAGCGAACTGGAATCAACGTGTCCATCGGCTTAGCTTTGCGAGTTACGTTCGATATGAGGCAGCACACGTTCGATATGATGGATTTGCGACTCCCTCTGATCCCTTTAACTCCGGGTACGCAGGTTCGTTAATCCTGAGACTCTTTGCGTTCGAAGTTCCCGAGCTCTTGTCTAAAGCTTGAATTACGTTCGAAATTGTTAGTTATTGACGTTCGAAACTAACAATGTCCCCCAACGGGAGACTCTTTGCGTTCGAGGTTCCCGAGCTCTTGACAAAAGCTTAAATCACGTTCGAGATTGTTAGTTATTGACGTTTGAAACTGACAATGTCCCCCTACGGGAATACAAGTAAATACAGTGGTTTGTTTTTAAATTATGACTAATCAAGTTTCACGAACTAAATTAGTTCCAACTCTTGGAGAAATGCGTTTACAGTAGTTCCGCGGGTACAAATATCTTGATATTTCTTAAAAATGCAACTCAGATGTCGCTGTCTCATATTGTCTCTCAATTTCAAAATAAAAAAAAAAGTTTTTAAGAACTTCGATAAAAAACTAATGTTTGGTAGTGAAAATGAATAGAAAGTATGATATTGTTGTTAATACAACTAAATTTGTTAAACTAAAACCTCAAAGCTCATAATTTTCATGACCTATAATAATTGCTTATTGAGATGCCGTTATAAAATCTGTAAAACAATACGTTCGTCAGTCATCGATCATTTAGTTTTGTTTATTTGAATCATACGTTCTGACGAACATCCGGATACATTAAGAACGTTTCGGCTGAATTTCAAAAAATTTTCTTTAAGTAGGCATCACAATCGCCAAAACAAGCTTGCGACTTTTAGTTGTGTGGAAATTTAGCACACATTTTTTACTGCAGAGCTACCTTAGAAGAGAGAGCTACCGTTTAAAAGAGAGACATACAATTTCGCGCAACCGAATCGAACAAACACTTTGTACGTTGATGATGGTTCTCGGTAAAGTTAAAGTTGGAAATGACAATGTTTGTTCAAGAATGCCGGAAGTTTAAACAGTAACACAACAAAAGAGAAGATTAGATGAAGCGTAGCAGAAATATAAAAAAACGGGATAATGAAAGAGTAAATCAACAAAATTGTCGCCTCATGAAGGCAAGAGAGACCCGAAAACGTTACATTGAAAATCAAAGATCGGATTATCGCGAAAAGAGAAGAAATCGTCAGAGGGCCTGGCGTATGGTGAATGGAAGTAGTTCAGATACATTCATAAATTCCATTCATGTATACGCGGAAAAGTTTGTGATGTCCGCAGGAAGAAGTGTTATCCGAAGCGAGTAACAAGTTTCAGTGTACAAAACCAACCTCCCAGTTATCTACCTTGTGAGTTAATGGAAAAAAGAATTCTCACTCTGTGTCATCGATGCAAGTCTCACACCGTTAGCAAAAAAAAAGGATCCATCAGCAACGGCTTACTGAAACAAACTCGATCCAGGAACAATCCATTATGAGCTGAATATATTATCGCAAGCAGAACAACGATTACTTGCAAGGATTAATCCTTTTTTTGAAAATTATCAAATTTTCAGGAGCTTATAGTCCAAGAAGCAGCGTCACAGATTTATGTCATACTCCAGCGACGTTCTTATTATGCATAATTGATAGTAAAGATAACCCTGAAATAGTATCCGAAGTCCTTTCGCTAACTGTTGGAACAAGGTGACGCTGCATATTTTCAAAGTGCATGAAAATGAAATAAACATGCTGACTTCAGAGGGTCTAAACAATGATGAAAACATAAGTCCTTTGTCGAACCATTGGAACAATGCAAGTCCTTTCAGCTCCGAAAAGGACAAAAATTTGAAAAAAATCACAAATAATGCAAACTTCAAAAATCGATCGAAAATGTTCATCGTAATTGAAAAACAATTGAATTACTTGACATTTGATCGTCTTTTCTCATTCAGCCCCAATTTTCTTTGGCAAGATCGTGTATTGCGAGTGTTTTTCTGCACGGCAAGTGAATTTCTGTACGATGAAAGATGTCGCAAATAATTTTTTTTGTTAGTTCTAAAAAAAGAAAGGCTATATTGTTCAGGAACAATACTCTCCAAAATTGCCAGTCGATTTTACGTGATCGGAAACGATTAAATCTGGTTTTCAAAGACCTTGTTTTGCCAGACACAGTTACTGAAACCGACGGCTATCACGTACCTTGTTACAGAAGATTCACGAATCTTAAATCCAGTCAACGTACAAGTGAAAATTTATCAAATCAAGCAACTCCGTCTACATCAAGGGATGCATTGTTAGTCATCAATATTATACTAATAAATCCGAACTATCATAAGAATGAATAAGAAAAAAATTATGATAATAATACAAAATGAAGATAATAAGTATTCTATATTTCTACTAATATAAAAATCAATTTATGTTTGTTTGTTTGTTTGTCTGTTTGTTTGTTCTACTAAACTTAAAATCTAATCATCGGTTCTAATTTTTTTTACATTCTGCGTATTCTTTAGATACGTGGGATGAATATAAGCTGTATTGAAGTTTGATAAAAATTCAAGAACAAAAAAACTGGGGGCTGGCAACCTGGTTGCCTAGCAAATTTGAGCGTGACAATGTCTGCCTGAATTACTGACAGGGTAAAGCCTGTCCGGGCCCAAAATTGTGACGCTGGGGGTCGCGATTTTCATGAATTACTCGCGTAACGCGTGTCCAGGCCCAAAATCGTGACGCCATTTTGTTGAGTGGGAGGAGGGGGTATCTATCAATTTATAAGACGTTGTCAGGTCAAAAATTTTTGTTCGTGTGTTATTTTTCGTTATTTTTTGTCTAAATTTGAGTACGCTGTGTAGAGCACGGGCTATCCAGCTAGTAATGCATGTATATAATTTTCATTTTCACGACAAAAGACCCGAAACAAGAAGAGAAACCGTCCCCGCTGAGAAAGAATGCGTGCCCACGAACACAGAGCTGCCGGAAGAACCTGCACCGACTCTAAATGAATGTGGTGAAAAAGAAAAAAGTGGAGAATTGATTAACGTGAACTTCCCACGATAGTTTTGATTCCGGCGACCGTCGCGCACTTGGCTTCTTGTCCAACGACACTCAAACTTGTTTTGCGATCGAGCAAGCGTCCGTTACGCGAGTCAACAAGGAGGTCGAAATGGAACAGAAAATCAAAACCGATAATCGCTTTTGCCACGTCCGCGATCACAAAGTTCCAAGCGAAGTCGCGCCGCAAGCCGAGGTTGAGGGTCAGCGAGATCGTTCCGTACGTGGAGATTATTGTGCCGTTGGCCGCAGACAATTCGTACCCGGTTTTCACTCGACGGCCTTTAAGGAGTCTACGCGGATACACACACAAATCAGCGCACGTATCGATCAAGAATTCCACTGCACTCTCACGGTCTTTAAAAAATATGCGGCGGGACGGAATGTGGCTATCACTTGCCGCTATTAGCGATTGCCGTGACCGTTTTCCGTCGTCGAGGTATCCGCGGCGTAAGAACACGGCTTTTCACATTTATGCGCGTTGTTACCGAACTTGTGATGGTACCGGCACTGTCCGTCGAACCGTTTCGAGAAACGCGAACGACCGCGAGAACGGTTACTCGAGCGATCACGCGTTTGTTGACGGCCGCGCACTTGTTGTCAACGGAGTTGACTGATCTCGCGACTTTGTTCGTCTAATCTCAACGCGAGACGTTCCATCGCCTGGCACAACAGCGTTTCACTTTCCACTGCAGCAACTTGATGAGCAGGCACCAGCGACTTCATCTGGTCAACAACACAATCGGCCATCCTCGCAAATTGGGCCAGGGTCATGTCGTCCTGCGCTCCGTAGGCAGCGATGTTTCCGCTGATGAGAGGGTTGAGTCCGTTTATCCACAGGACCTTGAGAATGTCGTCGGTTGCGGCGTTTCCGGCGAGTTGCTGCTGATGACGCAAGAACTAGGACGGTGTTTTGTGACCAATGCTCTCGTTCTCCAGGAGTTGACGCGTCTTCTGAGCCTGCGACTTTCCGAGACGAAGCAGCAACTCATCCTGCAAGTCCTTGAACGGAGTGTCGGCTGGCGGGTTGATAATAAGATCGCACACTTTACGAGCATACTTGCCATCTGCTTGAATTTGTCCAAGCTAGCGGTCACGCCGGCGTCGGCAAGGCAGTACTCGACCTGTCTAAACTACACTTCCGGATCCTCGGGTAAGAAGACTGGTAGTTCAAGCCGAGCAAGCACTTCGGGTTTTGGAGCAACGTTTACCATAGCGTCTTCTGATTGATCTAGAATTTTCACATTAGCTAGAAATGATTGTACGTAAATTTATGACTCCTACAGAAGCTGCCATCGACGAAGACGATTTTTTAGAAACAAACAATAGAATATTACAAAAAAAATTGGTCGCCCGGACTGCGCTTAGTCAATTTTTCAAGGGTTGAAAACCCGATATCGAAGTTCGAACTCGGATCGTGAACCCTAATGAACTTAGCTCAGGGTCCGCAATTGCAACACAAATAATAAAGAGATTTTACGTATAACCTTAACCTAACACTCAACGGAGGTACATTAGCTAATACGAAACTATACAAACAAAGGAGAACGAAAACTAAAAATGCACAAAATTGTCTTTTACACGGTCAATATAGACATCGCAATAAATGCTGAGAAATCCGAGAAATAAACAAACTTTCCTAAAAGTTTCAGCCTCTTCGGTGATGCGGTTTTTGAGATAATAATTTTTAAAAAATCGCGTTTTTGTAAATATCCACATTTTTTTATTTTAAAACGACTGTTTACGTGTTTTATGTTATAAAAAAATCAAGTTTCGATAATTTTTTGTTACTACTGGTCCCACTAAAGAAAAATCATGCACGCAAACAAATTTTTCAAGTGCCCATCTGCTCAGAGCATGCATTGAATTTTAGCGTTTTTTCATCAAAAATTGTCATTTAAAAATGACAATTTTCCCGCAGAGTGGTAAAAAAATTTGACTTTGACTCTAATTCTACGTGAAAGATTAGCTCTTTTCCTACAGAAATAATGTGTCAAACATTTATTCAATTGTGATAACATACAATTAAAAAATGGCTCAAAGTGAGAAATTCGCAATAATGAAAATTTGAAAAATTTATAACATTAATAAAGTTTCCAAAAAAAGTTGCGGAACTCCACAGTAAGTCTTCAATATATATTCACTTCCTGTAAAAAAATTTTAGGCAAATTTTAGGACCTCGTGCGCAGCGAATTTTCGTACTCGAGATTGTACTGGAATGACCCTGTTGAATGCTATCAAAAAAAAAAATAAAATTAAACGATTACGTTAAAGGGAATCATATATACCGATGTGTGATATCTGGAATCTTCGTTTAAGATGAACTCACAATTTTATGTACGGAAAAATAGGAGGAAAAAAGATCAGGTGTAAAAACTCAATGCTTGATAAAAAGTAAAAAAAATTATGGAAGGTAATCAGAATAAAACCCTTCATCTACTCAAATGCGACAATGAATGAAATTTTCTAAAGGTTCCTGGAAGTTCCTTGAAGCACGACAAGATCACGAATCACAAATCAACCTTCCTTTCAAGCACTATTGTCAAATTAATACTAGCTAGCTCTTTAAATTTCGAACCTATCGAACCAGCAAATTATTCTATTTAAACTTTCAATGAAACATGCAAACGATTTCTAGTGACACAAATCAACGTAGAGGAACAAAAACCATCGTGTAACCACATAAACGACAAAAAGTCTTTTCATATAAAATATACAATCACCGGTGACATCCCAATTCATTCTAAAAGAACTGTTCAATCAAAGCTTAAAGCCGCAACAATTTAGAAAAACCGGGGTGTTAAACCAAGCGTTTTGCATCTGGAACACTGTATTTCCAACCTCTACGTCACACGCCGCCGACAATCGGATGAATACGCAAAATCTTAAGTTCATGAGTTTTAAACGATATCTCAAAACCGAAAGTTGCGAAACCAATTAATTAGTAAACTAGCACCTTCGTAAGTTTTTCTAACAAAATTGTAAAACAATTACTTAGGTTGTGTAAGCATATGTGCCACAAAAAAAAACAAATGAATTTATACGAAATGTATGTGCATCTACAAGCCTACTGTCGGCAAATAAACGACCACGACGGTCTAGAAACATTCGAAGATCCTTCGAATTACATTGTCATGGTTAAATCCGCCTCAACTATCGAATACTTACGAGCCATGCGTTGCTCAGAAGAATATTGAAAATGAATAGAAATGCTCTATCGAGCCCCGTTGCATACAAACAAGTCGCGTCCGCACCGACTTATCTCCTATTACGATCCTAAGTACCCAGTCCTGTTCCGAAGTACGATCCTAAGTACACGTAACTGGCACTTTAACTTAAATATCGAATATATAACCGATATGTGTCAAAACAATCTCTGAAACTTTACTTTTATAAATGAGCAACACCTCAACACATATCATAAACCGGTTCATCAATAACTTTCTACTATTCAACTACTCTCAACGACTTTGATAAAGTATCAGTCCAAGTATACAAAAACATATTCTGAAATATGTTTCCTGAAAGAAATGTTTCCAGGATTCAATCACCTGGAAAACTCATAATCAAGTTTGAAAAGCGAAATGCAACTACCTGACGTCAACAACAAAACCAAAGTCTACCAAGAAAATTTCAACTAGTAATAAAAAGGACTTCATCACATATCTTCGAGCAGATAACAAAATTTACAACCACTTGGACCATCATCGAGGGACCTATGGAATTCGCTGCGCCCCTATGTAGCGCAAAAGCACATAAAAGAACATGTATAATGTGAGATTAAAGTATTTTAAACAAATACAAAAACATCACTTGATTTAGCGAATAATTTCAATAAACACACAAACCTATCACCGTATCACAAATGTCCCTTCATATAAACTAACTCGAAAGAGTGTTTTTCTCCGTCCTTTGCCTCAATCACATCCAGTCCTCGATTAAACTCATGTGTCATCATATCCCCAAAGTCCTCGTCAAAGTTCCGTGTCATAAAAAAGATCTCGGCGAACGGAGCAAGTGACCGCTTCGCGCCGAGACAGCTCACTTTCTTGCCGAACACATTTCTACCGGATTGCACGTCGAATCGCGTCGAGACTCGCAGATCACGAAAATCTACCATCAGATAATATCTGATGCGTGGCAAAAATTCTTTGGCTCAGTCATTGGGCCAAAGACTAAGCCAACGATGGGACTCGGCAAGAACCCATAGAGCCAAAGAGAATGCCAAAGACAAAAAAAAATTCATTGGGCACTGCGAATTTATACAGAAAAATCGGCCAGACCCTTGGGACGCTTAAAAAATATGTAATCTTGAATATTCTGAAAAAAAAGTTACTTGCCTTTTCGGGGCAGTGGCAAACAGGTAAGCATCTGTGGCACAATTTTTGGCAACAGTAGCAAACTGTTTGGCACCCCTGGCCCAATTTTTTGCTACAGTGGCACAAAGATTGGCATCTGTGGCACAACTTTTGGCAGCCATTGGCAAACTCATTGGCAACAGTGGCAAACTCATTGCCACTTGTGGCACAATTTTTGGCAACCTGTGGCAAACTCATTGGCACTTGTGGCCCAATTTTTGGCTACAGTGGCAAACTCATTAGCACCGTTGGCACTATTTTTTGCAAAAGTGCCACACATTTTAGTACCAGTGGCTCACAGATTGGCATCTGTGGCACAATTTTTGGCAACCTGTGGCGAACTCATTGGCCCTTGTGGCCCAATTTTTGGCTACAGTGGCAAACTCATTGGCACCTGTGGCCCAATTTTATATTATTAATACAAAAAATTGTAATCAAAGATTCCGATAGATGTTCAAAGATGTTTGGCTCACCGCCTTATCTAATTGCCAATGAAGTTCCAAATGTTTTTTTATTTATATAGAAATTGCAAAATTAATATTTAAAATTGACAAACGAACCATAGTTACTTCTATGATGACAAGTTGTAATGATAAATTTCTTTCGACCATAATATTTTGCTCAAAAAATGCTAACAATAAAGATCATCTTCTGACACAAAAAATCAGTGGACTAATTGCATTACTCCAAGTGTAATCCTTGCATAAAAAATTTTGAAAAAAAATAATTTGTTCTTTTTATTTGTTTATAACGATATGAAATAAGGTTTACTTTGAAGAATTTTAACGTTTACAATTTTTAACCAATTTCTCGGGACAGAATTTTGAAATTTGTTAAATTGAAAATGTTATACACATTTTTGTGAACTAAAACCCAAAAAACGTCAAACATGTGCAAAAAATGGGACATTTTGTAACTCAATTGTTGCTCAAATTGTTTATAAAAATGATATAAAAAATCTGTCTGGACAAATTATTCTTCACACTTTTCTGAAAAATTGAAGCGAATTGAACTTACCAAAAATGAGTGACTGGTGTAAACTGTGGTATTACGAAGTCCGAATATGGTACGTGACCAGGAAAATGCGCTAAAACTGAAATAAGGTAAAATTTATGCAGCGTAATTAGAGATTGCAATCCCCGAATTGATCGGGGATTTTTTCGATAAATAAATGAATGCAAAAAAAAAACAAAGTTGTTATTTTGTTACAACAAAATAACAAAATCAAAACTGGTTGATTTTTTGAAAAAAATTATTTGACACACCAAGAAATGCAAAAAACAAAAAGCACAAAACTGGTTGGTTTTTGAGAAACTCTGCCGACAAACTGTTGCATGCAAACAAACAACAAAGAGCACAAAACTGGTTAATTGTTTCATAAAACTGCTGAAAAACAAACAAATGACAAAAAGTTTAACAAAAAGCACAAAACTAGTTGATTTTTTTCGTCAAAAACATTTCTTACAAAATCACAGAACTGGTCTATTTTTTGAGAAAACTCTGCTCAAAAACAAAGAAATGCAAAAAACAATAACAAAAAGCACAAGACTAGTCGATTTTTTTTGCCGAAAAAATTTCTTACAAAATCACACAACTGGTCGATTTTTTAAGAAAACTCTGCTGAAAAACGAACGAAAAAGTGCTTCACTTGAAATTACGCAGTCGTGCTTTTTGTTATTGTTTTTTTTTTACATTTGTCCGTTTTTCAGCAGAGTTTTCTTAAAAAATCGACCAGTTGTGTGATTTTGTAAGAAATTTTTTCGACAAAAAAAATCGACTAGTCTTGTGCTTTTTGTTATTGTTTTTTGCATTTCTTTGTTTTTGAGCAGAGTTTTCTCAAAAAATAGACCAGTTCTGTGATTTTGTAAGAAATGTTTTTGACGAAAAAAATCAACTAGTTTTGTGCTTTTTGTTAAACTTTTTGTCATTTGTTTGTTTTTCAGCAGTTTTATGAAACAATTAACCAGTTTTGTGCTCTTTGTTGTTTGTTTGCATGCAACAGTTTGTCGGCAGAGTTTCTCAAAAACCAACCAGTTTTGTGCTTTTTGTTTTTTGCATTTCTTGGTGTGTCAAATAATTTTTTTCAAAAAATCAACCAGTTTTGATTTTGTTATTTTGTTGTAACAAAATAACAACTTTGTTTTTTTTTTGCATTCATTTATTTATCGAAAAAATCCCCGATCAATTCGGGGATTGCAATCTCTAATTACGCTGCATAAATTTTACCTTATTTCAGTTTTAGCGCATTTTCCTGGTCACGTACCATATTCGGACTTCGTAATACCACAGTTTACACCAGTCACTCATTTTTGGTAAGTTCAATTCGCTTCAATTTTTCAGAAAAGTGTGAAGAATAATTTGTCCAGACAGATTTTTTATATCATTTTTATAAACAATTTGAGCAACAATTGAGTTACAAAATGTCCCATTTTTTGCACATGTTTGACGTTTTTTGGGTTTTAGTTCACAAAAATGTGTATAACATTTTCAATTTAACAAATTTCAAAATTCTGTCCCGAGAAATTGGTTAAAAATTGTAAACGTTAAAATTCTTCAAAGTAAACCTTATTTCATATCGTTATAAACAAATAAAAAGAACAAATTATTTTTTTTCAAAATTTTTTATGCAAGGATTACACTTGGAGTAATGCAATTAGTCCACTGATTTTTTGTGTCAGAAGATGATCTTTATTGTTAGCATTTTTTGAGCAAAATATTATGGTCGAAAGAAATTTATCATTACAACTTGTCATCATAGAAGTAACTATGGTTCGTTTGTCAATTTTAAATATTAATTTTGCAATTTCTATATAAATAAAAAAACATTTGGAACTTCATTGGCAATTAGATAAGGCGGTGAGCCAAACATCTTTGAACATCTATCGGAATCTTTGATTACAATTTTTTGTATTAATAATATAAAATTGGGCCACAGGTGCCAATGAGTTTGCCACTGTAGCCAAAAATTGGGCCACAAGGGCCAATGAGTTCGCCACAGGTTGCCAAAAATTGTGCCACAGATGCCAATCTGTGAGCCACTGGTACTAAAATGTGTGGCACTTTTGCAAAAAATAGTGCCAACGGTGCTAATGAGTTTGCCACTGTAGCCAAAAATTGGGCCACAAGTGCCAATGAGTTTGCCACAGGTTGCCAAAAATTGTGCCACAAGTGGCAATGAGTTTGCCACTGTTGCCAATGAGTTTGCCAATGGCTGCCAAAAGTTGTGCCACAGATGCCAATCTTTGTGCCACTGTAGCAAAAAATTGGGCCAGGGGTGCCAAACAGTTTGCTACTGTTGCCAAAAATTGTGCCACAGATGCTTACCTGTTTGCCACTGCCCCGAAAAGGCAAGTAACTTTTTTTTCAGAATATTCAAGATTACATATTTTTTAAGCGTCCCAAGGGTCTGGCCGATTTTTCTGTATAAATTCGCAGTGCCCAATGAATTTTTTTTTGTCTTTGGCATTCTCTTTGGCTCTATGGGTTCTTGCCGAGTCCCATCGTTGGCTTAGTCTTTGGCCCAATGACTGAGCTAAAGAATTTTTTCCACGCGTGTCATGACACGTATGACATTAATGTCACACGACTCTATCTCTGACATTGTTGTCCACATTTTCATGTGATCCGTGGCAGTCGAAGTTGCCTTCGGACCTTCATGCTCTTCAAATTTTTGCATTAGGTATCGATCATTTTTCATCACTCGTGTCACTTTATATGGACGCAGAAACTTTGTCCGCAGCTTTAGCCCCGCCCACCTTGTGTCCGCTGAATTGCCACCTAGTCGCCCTCGTTGTAACTGCTTGCTTTCTTTTGCTTACCATTGTACGTGATTTTGTTCCCCTGCTGAATTTTTGCGATCGCCTCTCTAGCTCTCTCGCGCATTGCCTCTCGCTTCTTGGTGTAAAAGAACGCGTTTTCCTGCTCTATTATTTCTGTTATTTCTGGATCGTCTTTTAGCCTCATCCTCGTACTAAAACGAAGAGTAAACGGCACTATGCCAATTGCGCGCGATGGTATGTGTTTTCAACCTAGTCTCGCATGCCCTAGTAAAAATAAGTAGATCATTTAATGATAATTAAATGATTATTCCGTGACCGATCATTTTATGACTTTAAAATGATCAGAAAAATGCAAAATCTGAGATAATCACAAACAGATCGGTACCAATCGGATCATTAAGTGATTAAAAATCGATCTCTAAATTTTGAGGTTAGGAAATTAGTGTTAAAATAGTGAAAATATAAAGGGCGAAGCTAACTTTTCAAAGGTGTTTATACACTTACTCTCTAACATGTTTCTTTACTATTTAATGATCCGATTCGGACTGATCCGTTTGTGATTATCTCAGATGTTACATTTTTCCGATCATTTTATGATCATTAAATGATAGGTCACAAAATAATTATTTTATTATCATGAAATGATTTATTCACTTTGACTAGGGTGTTGCAGAACCAGTACTCGCGCTAAAGCAGCAGCTCCATCTCAGCCACAGCAAGAACCATCTCATGCGTACTGCGAATCAAACCCATTTGGTTTGTTTTTTGCACTACAAGCAGGGTAATTCCATGCGAACTCCGCACAAATGTCCACCCGCCCATTACGGATTTTGAACTCGACATTAGTGGCAGGTTCTGCACTCAAAAACGACACGATTTACACGATATTATATTGTTTCGGTTGATTCTATTGATTTCAATGATCGATTTTATATTTTATGTTTTTTTCGAAGTTAGATGTCACAATGAATGAATTTGTTTAAATTGGCAAATAGTAAGTATAAAAACATATAAAATTATACTTTTCGTGTAAAAAATTTTCTGAAAAATCGATTTTTGGCATTGCCAATGCGTAATTCTTAGATCTTATTATTAAAAATTGTAGTAAAAATTGTTTTGTAAAAAACCACCTCTTTTTAAACCCGAAATATCTTAAAATGGGTATACCTCTAAAAATTTTATTTTAGATAAATTCGAAAGGTTTGAAATAGCACTTCACGAATATAACATCGTTTTTA
The DNA here is from genome assembly GCA_020615435.1 of Telenomus remus. NCBI lineage: Eukaryota > Metazoa > Arthropoda > Insecta > Hymenoptera > Scelionidae > Telenomus > Telenomus remus. Next base: position 7,312,503 of record CM036336.1, read on the forward strand.
GTACTTTGAGCCAATAAAGTCGATTTTAAGGCTATTTAAGTTCAAACTCTGAATTTCGACTAAAATCATTAATCGTTCATATTATCTATTACTATGTTTCGCAAATATCCGAGAAAACTCAAATAACAAAAAATTCAAAATTATATTCAATAAACGTTGAGTAAAAGAAATAACATAGAAGAAATAACATTTTAATTTTAAACTACAAACAATAAAAGTCATTTCAATAAAAAAAGGCATTTTGAAACTTTGTTACTTTCCAAAAATATATTTTGTTTCTAAAAAAAAACGAGAATTTAAAAATTAAATATGTAATTCGATGATGCAAAAACTCAATGAAGTAATTATTGAATATTTAAATGATGGAGTGTTCGAATGTTCGAATAATCAAATAATTCCATGATCTTACAATTTAACAATTCAAAGATTATATTATTTGAACATATAAGGACATGATCAAATAATAACCTATAACGATCAAGTGATTAAATGGGGTCGTCCATAAATTACGTAACACAATCTCTTATGATTTTCGATACGCCCCTCCTCTCTTCGATGGACCATTTTGTAACGACATGTAACGTTATTGCAGACTTCCTACCCCCCTTCAAGGCGTTACGTAATTTATGGATGTCCCCAAAGGATAGAGTTATGTCTTATAAACCTAATGATCTAATGACCTTATGATCAAATGATCGATTCATTTTATTTAAGCCTCATTCAAATTTAGTTTAATCAATGTTGCATAAGTTCTGTTTACCTCCTTTAAACATCTTCTGACAAATTTTTTGTTGTTTTCATTTCGTTACTTCATTCATCAACAAATTTGTCAAATTATCATTCAACTCCTGGAGAAAAATTGTTACTGCAGTCCATAAATCATCACTGCATCACTGCATGAATTTTTTTCAAGGAATGGACGATTATTTCATTTGATGCTATATAAAAATAAAAGAAAAGCTATAAAACTATGATATTCATTGAACTCTTTCTTTATGAACGAATTTCTTGTGATTACATGATATATTATTTAATTCTTGATAAAACGAAACTTAATTTCTATTGATATCAGTAATAATTTCATTATTTATATCACATTTTTGATAAAAAATGTATTTATTTATGAACATTTGTTCAAAATTGTGAATTCGTTAACTTACTTTTTTTTAGAATTATGCATAAGTTTACGTCAGTTTGTTTATAAAAATTCGTTTGTTTATAAACATTAATATGTGAACATTTATTAGTTTCTAACATTTAAGTTCAAAAAATTCATTTTTTTATTACCATTTGTGTGTAGACATTCATTCGTTTATAATCAGTTGTGTGCAAACATTCATTTTTTTATTGACATTAATTTTTTTTATTATACACGCAAATTCTCTGCGACAGACTTCAAGTCTGGGCGGATAACGGAGTCCTCGGGGAATTTCAATCAGGCTTTCGACGTAAACGGAGTTGCTTAGACAAGATATTCTCCCTTCATGCAATTACTCAGATACAATTCAGCAAAAACCACTCCCGAAAAGTCTTAGCTCTGTTTATTGACTTCAGCAGAGCCTTCGATTTCGTTAATTACTTCTTTCTTTCAAACAAGCTTTCACATCTAGGCATTAGCTCTAAGTTTATAAATATCATAAAAGATCTGTACAATAAAGCCCACTTGATAGTCCGAAATCGAAACACCCTCTCCCTTCCGATAAATGTCGAAAAAGGCGTCCTACAAGGCGAGGTCTTGAGCCCCCTCCTCTTCTCCCTTTTCTTGAACGACTTTGAAACCTATTTGCCCGACAACGGATGCTACGGTGTCCCTGTCAATCATGCGTGTGACATTCTTCTTCTTGCGTACGCCGACGACATTGTGGTCACAGTCGAGACGGCACACATGCTCACACGTACTCTGAATCTCATTCAAAACTACTGCAAATCTAATCAGCTCACGGTAAACACCAACAAAACGGAAGTGGGTATTTTCAGGAAAAACCCGAGAAAACTTCCGAAATCCATCCCAAAATTTTATCTCGGCTCTGATGAAATTGAAACCGTGAAATCCTACGAATACCTGGGAATCGTTTTCTTTCAATCCGGTGAATTCTCTCTTGCGTGCGAGAACGCTACCGCTAACGCGAGAAAAGCGATGGGCGCTAGCCAGCAAATCGTCCTCCCGTATTATATCACGTTTTAAACCTGATAATGTCTCAGACTTCAAAAATCCTGGGCATGCCCGAGAATCGTTACCCAAAACTATGCCTTAAAAAACTAAATGACATGCACGAGCGAGCCCCCGATACCTCTCACAATTAGTTTCACGCAGTTGAAAACATTTTCGGCTCCTGTGGCTGCGCCCATGTCTGGCAAAACAAATCAACACCCTTTACCGATCGGGAAAAAAGCGCGTTACTAGATCTCTAAAAACTTCAAAAAAGCTGAAGATATAAATAAGCTGAGGGACTCGTCATCACTTGTGCTCCTTTTCTCACTCCTCAGAGCCTCGTCCTCACCACCGTATCTCAGGCACAATCTCCCTCTTGATTTTGTCAAAATTTTTGCTCAAATTCGATTCAATAATTTATATAACTCGAGAATTATCACGTCCAGAATTATTGAATTCGATCTCTCATCGTATTGCCCCTGCTGCCACATACACGAAACAGAAACCCTCATTCACTTTTTATGCAATTGTTCGTTTATAATCACTTAAAGCTGAAATACTTCGGAACTTTGTTATCTGACTTTGAACAATATGCAAATTTCTTAAACTCGTCCTGCGTACATGAAATCAAGAAACTTGTCTTTTACCTGAAGGAAGCGTTTACTTATAAATCAAATATCTTAGATAATCGAGACCTGTGAAATTGATTGTCTATTTTTCTTTCACAACGATCTACAAATGTACAATGTTATGCTATGATACTCTGTGCGAATTATATTTTGTGAAATGCGGTACACACGAAACCCCTTTGTATGAGTCTTGTACTTGGAACAAAAAATAAACTAATAATATTGACATTAATTTCTTAATCAACATTTGTTTATAATCATTTGTTCATGAACATTCATTTGTTTCATTATTCATTATAGTCAAGTCTTATGCAATAAAAGAAGCAATATTGTTAATTTTGAAATAATTATAGAAATTTATTTTAATGAAATTATTTATTTATATTTTATTGTTAAGGAACATGCATTTGCTTAAGACTATTTGTTCATTATTATTAACAATGAATACAATATTTTATAATTAGTTTAAAAATAATTCTATGGATTGATTTATTTATATTGAATTATTTATTTACATTTAATTTTTGATAAATATGCACATGGTTAACTCTATGTGTTACATTATCATAACAATGCATGCAATATTTTACAATTATGCTGAAAATAATTGTATGAATTTATTTATTTAAATCAAATTATTCATTCATATTTCATTGTTAAATGAATTAACATGCGTATATTCAAGCCTATTTGTAATATTATTCACAATGCATGCAATATTTTAAAATTAATCTAAAAAAAAATTTATGAACTCATTTATTTATATTATTTTATTTATTCATATTTTATTGTTAATTATCATGGATAAGCTCCAGACTATTTATTTGTCATTATAAATAATGAATGCAACGTTTTATTATAAATCATAGGGTTCATCAAGTTCAGAAAATAAAAATATTCGAATATAATAAACGATGTGCGATGTGTAAAGAGCTAACTTCAGACCGGTGATTTTTTTTAAGAACGGAAATTGCAAAAATTTAATTTTGCTTTTCTTACGTTCGACATTTTTTTGTGGGATTGATTATTTAGGTGGCGTACAAACATTATATATATTACTAATCACCTTCGAATCCATTAAATTATGAAAATTGGAACCACGTTTCCTCGCGCTTTGCCCAAATTCACTGAAATTATCATTTTATGTAAACTAACTACTTAAACAATTTTTTTATGCAGTAGTAATCATTGCGGCAAAGGTAATGGCCGTGCGAACCCGGCCGATTAGTTAGTTTCCAAATATGAATCAAGTATCGTTCGAAAAAGGTTTAATTCGTGCAGCCGGAATCCTTCGAGATAATCAGTGCTGAAAATCTTTTTTGACGCACCTGCGCCGGTATAGTTTTTTGCGCCTTGCATTCTCGCTCGCGAAAACTGTCTCCATACACTATTGCGCGAAGACTGTAGTCGTACACTATAGCACGAAGACTGTCTTCATAAAGTATAGCGCGAAGACTGTCTTCCCGCACTAGTGACGTCCTTTGCGCACAAGCTTGACAATAGTACATTGTAATGCTAGGCGTCAAAGTGAGTCTTTTCTGGCGGATAGGGTTAATAACTCGCCTTTGGCTCGGATTTTTAACCCCACTCGCCAAAAAAGATTCACTTTGACGCCAAAGATTACATTTTTTTCCTGACACCCACATTTAAATTATCCACTTTTTGTGATAGATTTTTACCGTTTAAAAGTTTGACTTTTTCGGACCGAATTTTAGGTTAGGCCTCAGCGGAGTCAAAGTGTCACTTTTTTTGTCGCTCGGCCTAGTCCAAAAAATCGTACTTTGAACGGTCGAAATCAGTCACGAAAAGTGGCGCTTTGAATGTGGGTATCAGGGAAAAAATTATAATTGTGCCACGGGCGCAAAGAGTCATAATCGCTCGGCGACAAACTGGCACTCAAAACAACGCACTTAGGCGCCCTTGGCTTCGCCAACAGCCTCGTCAAGCGTAATTTCGTGCCTGAGGCCGCCTCGCGAAGTGACCCTTCGCGCACTTGATACAAAATATACTATAGATAGTACGCTGACCTCGAGTAATACTCGACATCAATTATTAGAAGTCTATTAGATCGATCGAAAATATTTTTTGGCCTGAAAACCCGATCGTTCCGTTTCTTTAGAATTTTTAATTCGGAAATTTTTCAAAAGAAAGTTAAGACGATAATTTAGCTGTGATACTTCGTCTGAAAAATTTGAATGAGTCGCTCATACATTGTTTCAATATATCGATTGTTTTATATATGTTTTAATATATGGATTCATTGCCTACAATTAAGTAAACATTAACGAAGAATCACCTAAAAACTGAAATAATTTTTAATAGGGTTACTTTCTGCAAAAACAAATTACTGGATTTTTTATGCAGAAACATGGTCAAATACTACAGAACAAAAGCCTAAGTCACAGAATCGCAAATAGTTTAGTACTGAAACTGTAGAAAAGTGTCTAAAAGCGATTTTGGCTGAATTTGAAATGCACAGAAATTCAATTCTGAAATGAAACTTTCGTGTAAGTTCTATTTAAGAAAAACACACAAAACAACAGACCTAAATATATTGATTTTTATATTACTATTACTAGTAGAACAAATAAAGTTCTTAGAAAATAGTAGAACTAGCATACTAGTAAGATTCATGCGAAATTTTGAAGATTGTTGTAAAAAAATTTGTTTAAACTTTGTAATCAAAAAGTCAAATGTTGTTTACTCTTGTTACAATAAAACTGGTTAAATCATGAATTTAGCTATTTTTGATAAATTTATACTTTTTAAAACACTTCATTTGCGTTATATGATCATTTAAAAGCCATAATATTCACATTTACAACTTTTTTTAGTATTAACACTTAAAAAAATACATTAAAGCAGTAAAATAAAGGCTTTGCACAAAGTAGCCCCAAGCCGGGGTAAGTTTGTGCCTTGTCTACTTTATTATAGTGTTAACCTTCCGGCGCTCGCGTCAAAATAATTACACGAGTTCTTGCGTCGTGCACTGAGTGCACCAATTGGTTTTTCATTGGTATTTCCTTATATTTTTTATATTTTTGCATGATATTCTCGAAAATCATTCAATGTTTTATTATTTAAATGAAAAACAATGACTTTTGAATAATTTATCAAAAATAATCATAATTTATACAAAATAATTAGACAGAAACAGATCTGAGCTCGAATTCGTTTTTTTTTTATTTTCACAAAGTAAAACTTCATAAACAATCAATATAAATATATTAATGTTCATTATTTATAAAAACATACTTCTTCAAGCTCTTAAGTCTGTTTAATTCAATGAAAAACGATAAACTGACACGGCGGGTGACCGAAAAAGTCGGTGCACGCATGTTGTAATGAGATTTGTTTTGATATTTGAGTATGACTGTCGGATTTCTTCGATAATGTCAATAGAAAACTGTTGAAATAAAGAATACATGCAAATTTTTAAGTGAAAAAATATGTTTTTATACTAGTTTTAGAGCAAAAACTGTCACCCGTGCACTCAGTGCACGACGCGAGCGCCAGAAGGTGACTAAACAATGCATTGAACCAAACGAAAAATGCACAGAACTCGTTTTGCTGACATAGGCATATACTAAAGAATTGAAATCTTTTATTCCTATGCCAAAGTTAAAAAACAGTGTTCACAAGAAGCCTTGTTTGACGGTAGGTAAGCAAACTTGCGTACCTGAAATTGACTTTTTTGATTGGTCAAACTTTATTTGAATTATTTCGAACTCCAAAACTATATCGTAAAGTAATTGAGAGTTTTTCAATAATCATTTATATAAACAATATTACCCATGAAGTCAAGAAAGTCCTGGATCGTATAAAAACTAAATATTTTGATAAACAAAATAATGTTCAGCATTGCCGATTAAGTAATGAATGCTTTAAACATCTTATAAATGTGAAACTTTGAATTCAGTCTTTGAAAGTATCTACTTCTACAGATGTGTCCAATTCATCCTTTTAGGAAGAAAATAATATTGCTTTAATCAATAATGAAGTTTTTTCATGAAATTTTTACAGTAAAAAGAAAACTATAAAAACATAGCTGTCTAAAATTTCCACAACTATTCCTTGAAAAATCAAGTATATACGTCAGATCGATTTCAAAAAGTTGACACATTTGTCTACTATGTCTTCCTAGTGTTTAGCAAATTCAAACTGAAATTATGTAATATTCTTGCTATACTTATAAGTTTAGGTTTTTCACTATTTATGAATGTTAAGTATAAATTCAAGAAATAATATTGATTCTAGTATGATATTTTTTTTGAAAACAAATAAACACATTCGAATAACAGTGTTTTAATACTGTTCGAGATTTTCCAAATAGTTATAGGTATAAAGTATTGACCACACTTGAAGACGCTTTCTTTCTTTAGCTCCGAAACCAAGAAAGCTTGAGTGGGAGAGAGAACGATACAGTGGTTGGAGTGGGTGAGGGAGGCGTGGCCTAGCCTGGCGTCAGATCTCGGCCGTTACGGCATCTTCGTGAATGCCTCTCGTCAAACCGATTCATAAGACGTTGTCACCTCGAAATTTTTCATTAATTTTTAGTCAAGTAAAAACTTAAGAATAAGTAAACCTCATATAGTCCAAGAGAAAACTTTTTCTTTTGAAAACTTTTTCTAAACGTTGACAAATATAGCACTGCTAGCCCTACAGTCATCTACCTAAGTCTGCCAGCATACGCCTGTACATAGATGGCGCTTTATTATTTTAAAGTAGATAGAAAATAAAAAAAATGTTGACGTGATAACAGCTAAGAAATTGTCAACATTTACGTTTTAGATATTACATTCGAACTTCACTAGTCTGCCAACTATTTCATGAAACATTTACAGTCTGCCTCGGGAACACATACATTAGAAACCAATAAATCGTCAGTAAATCAGTTTAACTCATTTGTTTTCACTTTTATCAGGAAGAATTGCAAAATACATCATTTTGTACACTTGGTAATTTAAAATGACGTGAAAAATGATAAAAAATAGACTTTGACAAGCTCAACGTTGGCCTCAAATAAGGCGAATAAAAATACATACGAATAAGCTAAATACGTCTTAATTTTATCAGTCTCAACAATCACGGTTTAAGAATGTTGTAAATTAAACAAAAAAAAACGAAAAACAAACTTGTCGATCAAAAACTTTAACAGAGCCATTTGATTAAAATATGTCATCCGATTAAAAGGTGCAGGCTTGACGTTTAGGTATGAGAAAAGCTAATAGATCACTGTTCATCTAACTCAACTTCGCTCTCGTCTTCTGAAGAATTATACCCCTTGTAAAAAGATCCGTATATTGTCCATATAAGAATAATATATTGACAATAAATTATTCACGAAATAATATATTCTCCCTATATTGACCATACATAGTTAATATATTGACAATATGTTGCCAATATAATAACAATATATGAAGAATATATTGCTCATATATAGACAATGTATTATTTTCAAACAATGTATTAACCATATATAAACGATGTCATTTGATTTTGCAGCAATATATTGACAATATATGTATGTAAATCAAAATTCCATTCTTTGCCATACATTAATAATTTCCTTGTTACTTCTTTGTTAAACAAATACTGTTATTTTAAACACTCTGAAACTTTTTTTCTGATATTGATTATTTTTTTTTATAACAAAACATTCAATATCACCGATCTTGTGAAAAGTCTATCTTCTGCGAATAGAAGCTTGTGATTTTAAATAGACAATTGGTAATAACGATTTGTTAATAATTTTAATTAATTCTTTAGTAACAAAAGATTAAATCATCTAGAAAGATTAGCGATATCGATTTTCTATAGTATATATGGATCCTTATAGTTTATCATAGTTCTTACGTAAAAAAATTGTGGATAAATGTATAACTAAATTTTAGGATTTGGTTATTTGGTTACTTACAACGACGCGGACTGATACTCTTAAGGGCCTGGAATCGATTCTCGTGCTAGAGTTAAATTATTCTACATTGTTTATATATCGTCAATATATTGTCAATAGATTGTCCACATACAGACAATATATTGTTAGTATATGGTCAATATATTACTAATGCATGGTTGATAGATTGTCAATATACGGTTTGTATTGCATGGTCAATAGATTGTCAATATATTGTCAATATATGATCTTTTTTACAACGGACGTTTCACATTCTGTCGGTTCCTGGTCAATTTTTTCGTTGTCAAGCATATCTGCAATAAGACACATAAAACAAGTTATTCGAGACATTTTTGTTACGCGCGAAAAGTTTGTGATTTCACTTGAAAGTTGGGTTAACGAATTGCGCGTGTTACCAACATAATAATCGGGAGAGTGCGCAAGACGAACTACGTAGAAAAATTGCGCGGGAGAAACTATACGCAAACGTAAACATATGTGCAAATCCAAAATTAACATCTACTTAGCGGTTTAAAGAATTAAAATTTTTTGGACATTAGGCACACTCTTGGGATTTTTTTCGCACGATATAGGTGTCGAAACAAGATGGAAAAATGGTGCGGCTCACCTTGAAACGAGTGGCGACATACTTTTAAATTGATTAATTAGTTTATTAGTGCTCTCAGCAATGCTATACACAAGAGTTTTAATATGATACAGTACATGTAAGAGTAAAATTATACACTAATCAGAAATAAATAAGGACAGAAATTTGCAGAGGAAAATTGCTGACTGAAACTTGACGATTAAAACGCACGAAAAGGACAGCTCATACTGACATTAGATTCCAGGCTTCTAGATAATTACAAATTTGTACAATAGAGTTGCGATCACGTAAATTTAGAATAAAAAAGCAAGAATTAAGAGTTACATAATTGTAAACAAAGTTCTTCAATGAATTTAATGTTTTCTGACATTCGGCTGAACAATGGTAAATAACGTCATTATCATTTATTGGCATATGACAAAAGTTGTAGAACTCTGATTTATCTGATCACAAGTTTTTCGTTGTAGATTAAGATAAGGCGAAGTCTGGCAAAGGCGCGTTTAAAAGACATAGCAAGATCGCTGTGATTCAGGTATGACGCAGGTGAAAAAAGAAAACGTGACAAATTTGTATAAAGTTAACGAATGCGATGAACGACATGCGGAGACATCAGAGTTTCGCATAAATGTATTGTAGTTATGCAAAAGACTTTCACGATTCAAATCGTGTAAATTAGGGAGCATTTCCCAGGCTCCGAGGTTGTAAGAGTCAACAAAAAAAAATTTAATCTGTTTTATCCAGTTGTGTTCGAGGGATGAATATCTGTCGCGTAGGTGACATAGTTCGATTAAACATTGTTTGGGGTAGCGATCAGCATCCATTAAGTCGAGTTTTAATAACCAGTTAACAAAACACTTAAATATAACAGATTTGAGAGATAGACGCCCAATCTCCAGACCGAGAGCGTGAGATGGGCAGTTGATTGGTAATGCTAATAAACGTTCAAAAAATAGGTTTTGCAATTCATCAAATTCATTCGGGTGTAACGAACCCAATAATTTGCAACCATACAGTGCGACACTGGAAACTAAGCTATCGAAAATCAAATTTATGTCTTTCACGACGTTATTTTGAGTGAGTTAATCACCTTAAGAGTAGAGCCAATAGCTTACTTTGTATTAGAGGTGACGTTTTTGAAAGCCAAATCAAATTTGCAATTTCTACCAAAAATGATACCGAGATAACAATAGGAATTAACAAGTTCAATGGAACTGGAAATAAATTTAAATGATGTGATCGGGTTTCGCGAGCGGTCTCTCTTGAACAGGATTATTTTTGTTTTGTCCGTATTAACCGTGAGGCTGTATTCATCTCAGTAACTCTCCGGTGCGCTCAACATGCGATTCACTTCAAAAGGGGTGTCTGCAAGTAGCACTAGGTCGTCAGCGTAAGCTAGAAAGCGGACATTCACACGCGAATTTATTCCGACGCCTCTGCAGTTTTTTGCTCGGAGATAAGTCTCCAGGTCCGATAAAAAGAGAGAAAAGAGGAGAGGGCTCAGGACTTCTCCTTGAAGGACGCCCGCCGAGATAGGGGTGAAAGGGGGGCGCTCGTTGTTTAGGGATACCGCAGCCGATGCTCGAGAATAGAAGCTGCGCAGGACGTTCAAGAATTTTGAGCTAAAGCCAAGTGATTAAAGTTATCGGTTAAGTTGTGAAGTTACATACTTTTAAAATTAAATCAAGTTATGGTGATTTTTGCCAAAAAAGCAACAAAAACGCATGTAAAAAGTAACTTTAAATTTGTTTTCTTTCATATTTTACGTTTTTTATCGATTATGGGGTGTTGTACGTTCTACCAAAGTCATTCAAATACCAAAAACGAAATATCAAAATATTTCTGTGTCTCAATTTCAGTACTATGACTAAGAAATTTGAGTTAATTAAGTTAATCGCACTTGCAAGAAACTTGCAAAAAATATTTGTTTAATACTTTTTCAAACTTTATACAACCATATCAAACTTGACCTTCACCCCTCACTCCCTGTCCGGATTAAGGGTGGTTCATAGAAAATTAAAAAAATGAGAGTTTTTTGAACCCACATTTTTTATTACAGATTCGTATTCCTTATGAAAAAATAAAACAATTTTATTCTTATCATTTTTTACTCGAAGTCACTTTTTTTACTCAATTTAAGGGCTTAAAATGTCTAAGAATCTTAACTTTTCATGTTAATTACACATATTCATTAAGCTTACAGTTAATTTCATTCACTCAATCATCCATTTATTTATTTCGTGAACCCCGCATATGAAATTTCTTTTGTGTCCGGGAGACATGTCGCTACTACATCGTTTATTATATAATAATATATTTATATAATAATTTAATATTTATTAATATTTAATTTAATAATTTGTCCGGGAGACATGTCGCTACTACATCGTTTATTATATAATAATATATTTATATAATAATTTATTATTTATTAATATTTAATGTAATAATTTAATTAATATTTATTATATAATATTTATATAATTACGCAATAGTGACATGTCAGGGGTAGGAGGAGCAATTTGCTTCCAATTTGGAAATGGAAAACGCGTATTTAAATAATTATTTTTTACTAAAATTTACATATCTTTTAATTTACATGCCTTGGCATACCTCAATTAAAAATTTACATGCTTTAATTTGCATGCTTTTTTATTGAGGCAAGTTAATGGAACTTCTCGAGCATATGACACAAATATGACAACAAAAAATGTTTTTGTTTTTGTTTTTGTTGTAGAATACTTATAATTACCTGTTTAACTTAATGTATAGGCCAGTCAATTAACCCTCTGAAGCCAAAAAAAGTGGTGGCATTCTGGTTTTTTGATATGTTGTTGGGGACATTGAAAAATGAGCCCATGTAATTTTTCCACCCTCTAGGGTGAATGGAAAGGGGTGAAATGGGATGACAAAGTTGTTTTTGTTTATAACTATGGAGAATAAATTCGAAAAGGGTGGAAATTTTCGTGGATGATGTTATCAATACTTGTCCAACTATTATTAAATTTCCAACCTTTTTTGTTAAGTGCAACATTGTTTATTCATAAACAAAAAATTTTTTTCCGACTACACTGGTAAAATAGAGTTTGGAATAGGTTGAAAAGTTAATACAAAGATGTAAGACAGTGTGACAACAAATGCGAATTTGAGGATCTGAAATGTAAAAAAAACTAAAAAATGGTGCAAAGTGTTAGATAATTTGGGGAAAAGTTCGAATAAATTTTTAGTATTTTTTAATGATTTTATGTTGTTAATTGTTATTTAACAATTGTTGTACTTAGTACTGCAATCTTGTTTCAAAGCACCAATCTATTCGAAAGTTTTCACTGACTGTGAAATTCAAGTGACGAACAATGAGATTGACTTTTTTTGAATTGCAACAATTAAATAAACAATTACAATAATTAATAACAATTCACAAATACATCAGTATATTCGGTGAAAAAAGCATGCGATTTCCCATTTTATACTCAACACAGAATGTGAACCAAAAAATTAAAAAACCAGCAATAAACAATTGTAAATATCAGTAACAATAAATAACTTGTAACATGGGATTTCTAAACTCAATTAATCGAATTAAATAATGGGCGCCAGGCTAAAATTTCTGCCAATATACGTAAACTCAACTTCAACCGACTAAATAATGAGACTCCCGGTCGCATTCGTCGTGGGGAATAAAATCAGACAAGCACGTACAACAGCACTAGGATAACACTCAAATCATAACTCAGTTAGCTCCAGGAGCGACTAGATTTATTGAACCAAAAATCATTAAATACAAAATCAATTTGAGTGACGTTATTCAAAATCAAAAGAGTCATTATTCATTAATTCAAAACAGTGAAAACAGCATCAAACAGCATGAAACAGTATAGAACTACATGAAACAGTAGAAAACTCTGAACTCTCGCCCAAACAGTAAAAGACCTGACCTTAATTCTGCAATTCTGTAAACGGCCTCTCATCGCGGAAAATCCCGAGCCGATATGCACTGTCAGAGTCCAGGGGTCAAAGAGACAGAAAACTCGCGCATTTCTGAATTTATGGTCGCGCCCCTCTTCGCGACCCCGGCTAGAAAACCGGAGGTGAGCTTTTGAATTCTCACCTTGGCCGATCGGCTTCCATCCTTGTCCCGCTCCTTTTCAGGGGCTGAAATTCAAGCATGAGTGACAATGACACCTTTAAGCGTTAGCTGCCGAGGCAGTTGCTCGCTTTCCGGCTGTGATAACATGATGAATTAATGATAGGACTGGCGATGCTACTTTAATTCGCACTGTGCCGGACTTCAGCTACAGGAGTGCCCTCCGTCGATCTTGGCCCAAATGCGTTCGAATCACAACCGACATCTGAAAGCGCCTAATAAAAACATTCCATCTAATTCGAGTTTCATTTACGTGGTCTTTTACTGTCTGCTAGAAAATCCAATTCAATATATAAAACGTCATTACAAAATATCAGTGTCACATTTTAAAATGGTTCTCGCTCTGAAAATAATTGCATATAAAAAGAAAAAAGAAAAAAGCTCTTTGGCTGGACTCTGTGCCTAATTAAATATCAACGGTCACAAACTACATTACATTAAAAATTCTTTTTGTTATATAAGCATGGTAAACTGAGACATAATAATCGGAATAGAACTTTTAAAGGCGTTCTGTATTGCGTGTCATTTCGTTAAACAAATTTGAATTATTTTTTATGAAAGATTTCATTATTTTAATTGTACAAATATATAACTAAGTGAATAAGTGCAGAAAATTAATCGTTGTACGAAGTAAAAATACTATATGTAAAAAGTATGTACACGGAAAATATTTATTATAATTATAATCATATTAATAATAACCATAATAGTAACAATAGTAATAGTCAATAACAGTCAAATTAAGTCTCATCTGGTCTCACTGAAATGTATACCTAACAATTAATCATTGAAGCAGGATTTACAATAACTACAGTATTATAACTAATTTTAATAAGTATAATCCTATGAGGCGATAAATTTTTGTCAATATTCTTTCTCGTGTAGGCAGTTCTCACACATCTGATGTTGCATCCTCGTTAAAGTGAGCTAAAAAACAAAATAACAACTTATTTCCTCAATCGCCTATTGAAAATACTTATTTTCCAGAAAAAAGGTACGCTTTTCTTTGACTTATTGAAGTTTTGAGAAAATTCTTACCATCAACAACTCGTCTTCTTTTTCTTGTAGTAGGCCCAGGTGAACTGGAATCGCTGAGCGGTACGTTAATTGTTGTTAACTCATCTTCATCAGTTTCTGCTTCCGTGTCTTCAGCATGGAGAAACACATCTTGCGGTTCTCCAAATTTATCCGTTTCGGCATTCAAAAAGCTCTGTCCAACTGAATCTATCTCGACATCATCTTCAATTTCATCGACTTGAACTGCCTTGATATTTGTACATGTTTGTCGACGACTAGAGTGGCAAATGTCAGAGCATTCCAATCCAGCTTTTCTACATCCAGATGCTTTCCCGCATCCTTGGAGTCAACCCATTTGGACTTTGTTTCCAACCCTATGATGTAGCCGGTACATTCCGCCCTATAAAAGATTAATTCAAACGAATATTGTAAAGAACTGTTCATTTGAAAAATTTTTTCCATATTTTTTTAGTTGAATTTCAACTCACCCATCCATTGTTAAACTTGATGATAAACACGGTACGTATGTTGCGTTGCGGCTGCTTTGAATGGTGGTAATCCAGCAATGTTGCACTTGCTCTTCGTTATGGAACGTGCAAATCCGTCGTATCGCATGGCATTAAGACAATGCTGCGATTTTCCCTTATACATCCTAACAAAAATTTTTTCTCCTGCATCAGCGATAGTGTCTGGATCTGCATTGGCTACTTTGAAGCAGTATATGGCAGCACGGATGTCTTCGTGTTTAGCTGCAAGGGACGTCAATTTTATTTTTCCTTGACTGAAAAGAGCTGAAGTTGT
The DNA here is from genome assembly GCA_020615435.1 of Telenomus remus. Taxonomy (NCBI): domain Eukaryota; kingdom Metazoa; phylum Arthropoda; class Insecta; order Hymenoptera; family Scelionidae; genus Telenomus; species Telenomus remus. Next base: position 7,327,749 of record CM036336.1, read on the forward strand.
ATCGCATCCAGTAAACGCATGGCACGTCTGAATGTACGGCGTTAGACTTTTATTTTTCAGACTGTCACTGGAGTACACAAATTTCGAGGACTTCCCTTTTCCAGGCTTCATAAAATATACATTATCCTTTCTTCTTTCTTCCGCGCCGGTTAATATCACGAGCAAGTCAACATCTTCTCCGACGATGATCACATTCTCGAAATCTGATGATAGATGAAGAGCAGTTTTAACGATCAAAGTATCGGCATCTTCGCTGCTTCGTACAACCCTGTACCTGTGACGTTGCAGTTTCGACATCAACAAATTTGGCCTTGTTCTTGTCGTTTGAGTTTTAATTGGTTGTTGAAGGCATGTCATCGATGAACACATCAACTGAGAGAGATTTCATCCAGCGTAGACGTTCGGCAGTTGTTGTACTTATGTCGAAGACGTTTTCTGGATACTCGTCGAAAACAACAGTGGCATGATTGCCATAATGTCTCTGAATGTAATCGACGTATTTTTTGCAAATTTCAGTGTACGTGTCACCTTTTTGCTATACAACTTTATGTAATAAGTGTCCTCCATCTATTACATAACCTACATCTCCTTCAGTGACTTTTTCTTCGACAGTAATGAAGACATCATATAATACAGATTTTTTGCTCTTACGCATGCCAATTCCGTCAAAAAGAGATAAAGGGTATGGTGCAAGTTCAAAATCGAAGAAACTTTTCAACTGCTCTTGAGATTCCTTGGTAAAAGAAATGCGCTGGAACAGTAACATCGGATCAACAGGAACGATGGTGTCATCAATTTTTAAAGATGATGTTACTGCTGATAACGGAAGCATAAGTTTTTTACGCGAAAAAAATAACTCAGCGAAATTTTTTCCGACGATTTCATGCAGTCCTCCGAGTCCAATGGCCTGCGCTTTGTGACAGTCTATTTCATCTTCTCCAACTACACCTGTGCCCAAAGAGATGATCTTATCCAGAACAGGGAAAGGCTCATGATTTTCGAACCAGTTTACAAGCGTATCAACGTCTGCGTTGTCCCTGTTTTGACGCGTGGGCCTAGCGTCAACATGCTGCTCTGAGCTGGAAGATGTAATGCCATCATAATTTTCAATGGATTCAGACACTTTCTGCATGATGGGCATTCCTATTATCCATTTAGCAAGAACGCTGTCTGTCAAACCCCTTCCAAATACCAGACCAAAATTTATCCGATCATCTGATGGTGAAGAATTCTTTGGAGACAAAGTCGTGGTAATTACGGAATCCCATTTTCGATTCTAAGTCTTGCATATCCTGCAGGAACAAATGTGCTGACAATGCATAATTGTTGTGACCAGCGGCATGAAAGAAAGGCAACATCTTAGCGATGGTCGATAAATGCAATTGCCAGTTACTACTTCGCTCAGCTTCAATAAACTGCTTCACTAGAATCACCATACGGAAATACTGGATCCACAAAGCAGGGGTTAGTCCGTGTGCTTCCAGTGTCTGCAACTGATCTTCGACCCGTTGACGAATCGCCGTAAACGTGTCTTTCATCATTTCCCCAGCAGAGCCATCGTCAAAATGCTTGAACAGATCATGCATTTCTATTTCTTCATCCAGAGAGAATTGAAATTTTGATAAAATAATGCGACCTAAAGCTAATTAAGTCAACATATGGCCTTGAACTGCCCTCGATATGCATGTCCGTTCAACATCGTGTCTACCGATACTGGAGCATAAATGAGTGACAAGATTTCCTTCAATCCACTGCCAGCCATGACGTATCCAATACATCCCAAGAAAGACATAAGCAGGTGCATTTCTCCAAGTCGAATGATGACAGTTTTCAGCAGTGGGTTTGTTGTAGATGCAACTATATTACGAGCCTTCTGGAACAGCGGTTGATTAAATGTCACAAGATAAGACTTCTGATTGGTTTTTGTGTTCGTTCTGCGGCAGCAATTAACGTTGTGTAGATGGTATTGTAATCGCTTGGAGATGCGTTGATAAGGGTAAAGTGGTAATTTTTAAAACTGCTTATGAACTATGAGATGTCAATTTTTCCATGTATCCATTCCATCCAGGTATGTCTTGAACTAGGTAAGTTCTTGAACTTCGCATACATAAAGAGACAGTCTGCTACACGAAGAGAAATGGGCTCATTATTACCAGCCATTTCAACTTTTACTGCTTGAAGTCCTTTTTCCCCGTGCTTTCGTTCGAACGTTTTAAGAGAAACTTGAGGAGTATTTCGAATGACTTGTCTGCCGAAAACTCTAGTCACACGCGAAATTTTTTTTGACACATTAGAGACCGGTGTTGGTGTTACACACTGGATCATGCCCATCGAATGGAAAGTTTCTCGGCCATCTAGTGTGCCAATGTTGACATCGGCGTTGTCAGCGACAAATTGCAGAAACCCTTTTGGAGCTTCCTCTTCACGGTGTAAAATTGCAGACATTTTCAATGTTTCTGTTTAAGAGAATAAAGCGCAACAACCCAATGTTGACAAAACTTGGATGAGATTTTTTGGACCGAATCTGGAATGAAAATACGCAGACTGATGACTTCGAATCAACATAACTGTTTTGTGGCCAATCTTGGTGTCTATAACAACGTTCTTGTTTCCGAAATGCTCCTGCAACTTTGTCTTGATAGTCGCATCACTTGGCGGCTCATCTACAACTTTCTTGAGTTCTGCTAACGTAAATTGACATTGATCTTTATTTTCTTCAATGTTATGTATGATGAGGTCCGTTTTAGAAGATACATGTTACGAGATTGGTCGACCGATTTAGCCACTAGCTCTTCCTCTTGATTCTGTACCAAACAGTCTATAAAAAAGTCGGTAATACTGAGTCTTGCAAGCCACTAGATCGACGCCCTCAATCCTATTCAAAACCTACAAAACGTGCATTTTCATTGTAGGCGTTTAATGAAACAAGATATGGATGCTTAAAGGTATTTTTTTTTCTCTACCAAAAAAAAAAGTGAACATGCAATAGTCGTTTTGAATTATTTAAAATTGTTTCTTTATCGTTAAATTTATTTTTATTATTATAAAAACGATGAGCAAAGATGCATTTTCAATCACTGTAAAAAATATTTTTTTCTTGTTCTTTTATTGTTTTTTCTGTTGCAATATTCTTCAAAAACTACAGCAATTGAAGATAAAAAACGAAAAAAAAATGTGTCAATTTTGTTATAATTTTCTTAAAATTGTCTTAAAATGCATCAGTTTTGGTCCGTTTCTTATTGTCTATTGAATTTCTTTTTCTTACAAAAATAATACAAAGCAATCGAAAAAGAATCATAGGCTTAACATTGTCCTAGCGGGGGCATGCTACCTGCTCCGGGGGCCCCTCGAAAACAATAGAGGAATTATCCTTTTTGGGGACCCTCTTAATTAGCGTGAAGTTGGGACTGTAATTAACCGTAACAAATTAGAAATCGGTTATTTTTATGCCCCCTGTGGAATATTTGGTCGACATTCCAAAATTGTGTGAAGTTTTTGATCGCTTTTAAAGTAAACAATTTCAAACCAATTTTTACATTTTGTTTTCAACATTTGAGATTATTTTACAAATTGAAATATTTGAACAATTTCATTTTTGTATAATGTTATCTTCTCTTTATTTTTCACAATAAAGTATAAACTAGCTAACTAACTACTAACAAAGTAGCCGCTAACTAACTAGCTTACTACTAACTAAATAGCCGCTAACTAACTAACTTACTAACTTACTAATTAGTCTAACAGATAAAAGTAATTGATCGCTCTGATAAAATCCTGAAACAATTCAGAATGAGACCTATGAAAGCTTCGCCAAACGTATTCTCTTAAATTATCATCAATTTTCGACGTACATAATTTTTCAAGTCGACGTCTCATATCCCTTTTAACTATTGACCAATATGACTCAATGCGTTGAGTATGAATTGATCTGTTTCGCGGGTTGACAAAATTCAGTGAATGATTCACTGAATCATGAGTGAAACCCGCGGCTGTCAATAAATCTCCACTGTACCCTCCCCAATCATCTGTCATAATTCTGGTACCAGGAAGAACGTTTTGGAAGATTATGTCCGTGAGAGTTGTTACATCTCTTCGCGGCACAACGGTTAAAAAACATCTTTTTGTTTCCCTATCAATACCCCCTAATACCCATCGAGTTGCTCTTACGCGACCTCTATTGTACTTTCTCTTTCCGAAAACACTCTCCTCGATTTCAACGATATGCCTTCTATCCTCGTATCTGTTTCCATCATCCAAACTGTTATCAGTTTTTGACTGTAAATTCACACAATCCTGTTTCTCGCCTAATCATATCTTTCAGATATCTCAATATCCAGCCTACCAAAACAAGTATGACTTTTCCGAGAGGAATTTCGAAATATTAAAAAACGTCCCTTTTCGAAGTGAGCATTTCTGACGGCAAGATCTATCGTTGCAGCGGTAAAGATATTCTTTTCCGACTCCTGTAATGAAAATGATCCGCTTTAATTAGATCAGTTTCAATCTAAATTTTGAATAGTAATTAAAATATCAATTATTTACCTTCTGATTGTATGGTCTGATTTTTACTACAAACAAGGCACGTCCTTCTACGCGACAGCAATCCGTTAGATATCAAGAAATTGATAACACCAACGTTTTGCAGGTGATTTTTACAGCTAGACATGCTGTTTAAAAAGTCCATGACTTCGAAATAGGATGTTAACTCGTAGGATGTTAACTAGTACGATGTTAATTTGAAAATGACAACATTCGTTGCCTTGTCATTCATGTTGAATGAGGAACTGCAGCGACTCGAACGTTGATTGGTGATGGATTCGGCCTCACTCTGGCAGTACTTCTCTCGGCTGCACTCACATTTTTTTCGTTGGTATACTTTTTACAGCAATTTGTATGAGCTGTCAGACTCTTGATAATACGAAACAACTCATCCATGTCATCACGTCTCCTTTCGCAGCATTTCCGAATTTTTTCCACTCCTCTCTTTTTCACTTCCGTAAGTGCTTCCTTAGACAACAGATCATCACAGGAAACACACACTTCCATGTCTGCCGTTTTGCCTGCGACTAACGATGACAGCTAGATTTTCCTTTGATGACGCCGAAAAGCCTGAAAGAATCGGCCGGGATCGAAGGCTGCAAGTGGGGGACCGTTCTTAATGCCCTTTGGGGGCTCACAACATTTAGTTAAAACGACTGTCAAAAGTGGGGACAAGGTACCGTAGGGCGTTTAAGCGCAGGTGTGACCACGCGGTACCTAAGTACCGTTAGAGAAGACGAAAAAGTGAAAACGCTTTCCCAACATTCCATTTCAAATCGTATTCAAAACTATAACCGAAGCAGTATAGAATGTTGAAATGCAATTCCTAAACTCAGAATAAAAAAATTACATTATTTATTGTTACTTATATTTACAATTGTTTATTGAAGGTTCTTTAATTTTTGGGTTCACATTCTGTGTTGAGTAAAAAATGTGAAATTGCATGATCTTTTCAACGAATATACTGATGTATTTGTGAAGTGTTATCAATTATTGTAATTAAATATTTAATTTTTTGAGTTGCAATTTAAAAAAAATCAATCACATTGTTCGTCAATTGAATTTCACAGTCAGTGAAAACTTTCGAATAGACTGGTGCTTTGAAACATGCAGAACATGAAGATTGCAGTACTAAGTACAACAATTGTTAAATAACAATTAACAACATAAAATCATTAAAAAATACTAAAAATGTATTCGAACTTTTCCCCAAATTATCTAACACTTTGCACCATTTTTCAGTTTTTTTTTACATTTCAGATCCTCAAATTCGCATTTGTTGTCACACTGTCTTACATCTTTGTATTAACTTTTCAACCTATTCCAAACTCTATTTTACCAGTGTAGTCGGAAAAAAATTTTTTGTTCATCAATAAACAATGTTGCACTTAACAAAAAAGGTTGGAAATTTAATAATAGTTGGACAATTATTGATTACATCATCCACCAAAATTTCCACCCTTTCAGAATTTTTTCTCCATAGTTATAAACAAAAACAACTTTGTCACCCCATTTCACCCCTTTCCGTTCACCCCAGAGGGTGGAAAAATTACATGGGTTCATTTTTCAATGTCCCCAACAACATAAAAATAACAACATTCAGAGGGTAAATTGACTGGCCTATTATAATCAAACGAAATTTAGGTAATTTGATCAAATGAAAAATTTAGCAACCCAGATAAATTAGACGTAATCGACTCATGCATTACTAAAATTGAACAAAAAAAATAAGAAAAATTGTAGAAGAAAACGATTCAAAAAAATATAATAAAAAAAATTCAGAATACGCTTGTCTTTACTTTACTGCGACACGATTATTAAAAATTAACAAGTAAACAGGAAATAAAAAGTGTACGCAACTTCAGAAAATATTCTCAAACAGATTTGTTAGAACGATTTGGAAGATTTGTTGAAGAAAAGCGTAAGGCGCATATTGCACATCTTAGTTATGTCTCTCACGCTTTTTATTAACAAACATTAAAAGCCCTAGTAACAGATTTGTTTGAGACTTTTTTCTCAAGTTGCTTATACTATTTCTTCCCTGTTTTCCAGTCGATCTGAAAGTCAATTTCCGCAAGATGTCATTGAAAATTATTTAACTTATATTTCAGATTTAATTGACCGAGTGGTGCTTTTGGGTGGATCAGCATTGTCACCTTGGGCTCTGCAACGTGAGCCTATGTCTGTGAAAAGACGAGTGTCCGAGCAGACTGGATGCACGGGTGACCTCGAGGCCGATGACATCTCGCCTTGTTTGCGTATGCGAACTCTCAATGAGCTTCTCCAAGTCCAACTGGATACGCCAAGATTCATGTCGGGATTCGCACCGTTCGTTGATGGCGCTGTACTACCAGTCTCCATGTCGCAAGTAACACGCAGTTTATTATCAGTTTTAATCAACTCGAACTTGCAAAAAAGTAAAACTCTCTGGAAACGATATTTCATGAAATTGTTTTAATGGAAATCGACACTGCTCGAAAGCTGACTGGATCCTGGGACGTCCTCAAACAAAGTGAACGAGTGCCTGGCCCAAGCTTGGGTCTAGTGGGGTCTCATAAGCCACTAAGGCGCCCTACGGGCCTTAAAACTAAAACGCGCAGAAATTCGAAATTGTGGACGCGCAATTTTCAATATCGACAAATCGCAATTCGAAATTTGTCAACTGCACTGAAAGAAATCTTGACCTTTTAAGCCTTAAAATTTTGAGGTTTTATTCTTCAAAAATTCATTATGGAATTTAACGTTTTTTTCGTCAAAATTTGAGCTATAATTCAATAAAGGGGGTGAAGGAATTAAGCCATAAACTTCAAGACATTAAAGCTCAACAGCCTAGCCTATAATTCCTCAACATTGTCGGATGAAACATCAAACTGCATTGGCGTTTCAATCGTCAAGCGTTATAGGAAAACTTGACGATTCACCCAATTCACTCATTGACAATTTCTAGATTGTATGTTCGATGAATATAGGTGTATATATTATATTATATATTATGAACAATGAATAAAAAAAATTTTCGAATAAAAAAAACGAAAATAATAATGTATTTAATCATAAATAATATTTTTTTTTTAATGAGAAAAAAGTAAAAAATTCAATTTAAAGATTTGCGCTTGGCGATCGTAGGCTGTTGTCGGATTAACCGTTAACGGTTGACGATTAAAACGTCGAATGTTAGGAATCGTTCGACAAATTAAGTCGACAAATGAAACGTCAATACTTGATGGTATTATTCGTTAAAGTATATCTTTTTATTCTTTAATTCGATTTTGATGTTTAAAACCATAAATTTAACGATTAAAACGTCGAAATTTTTGCTGGATTGAACCTCAGGTTTTCGTTGGCGTTTAAAACCTCAACAATTTTCTGAGTGTGGTATTCAACAAGTTTTTTTATTCTCATCTTCGGCTTTTGCATTTACCAGCGTGTACAAGGAGATCGCACTGTTGAATTTACACTCTCCTAATAAGTTTCTGTCAATTTTTAAAAATTCTTTGTTTTATTATTGCTAGAAATGTTGTTTCTAAATTGAACAACAAACGGAAAATTTCGAAAAACCCAAAAACTTTTTAAACACTATAAAAGATACAAATTTTAGACATCACAAAAAATAGCTTAGGGAGAGTGAATTCAACCGTGTGACTTCCTCGTGCACTCTGGTAGATGCAAACGACGGTTAATAAAAACGAAATGATGATGATTAGAAATGAATTTTAGAAGAAGATTGGTATACGCGATGTCTGAACCACAATGTCTAAACCACAATGTCTAAGCTGCGATGTCTAAAATATATAATGTCTATTATATGCGATGTCTAAAAAAACTGTAATGTCTAATGCAAATAATGAGCCGTGGTTTTAAAACTTTTTTATCATTTTTTAATTTACGTATTAATGTAGTAGCCAACTTGTCTTAAGTATTTCAAAATAGATTCGTCGTCGACAGTGTAGTCTTCGTACGAGCTAACAATGTTAAATATCCTTTCTTCATTAATTTCGTTTTGTGTGTTTTTTTTCCGGCGGATCGGTTGTCCCAAATCTAGTTGATCGAACATGACTTCTGTGTCTCTCTGTTCTTTTTGGAGCTTATTAAAAAAAGCAAAAAGTGACGGGTGATTCTTTCGAACCAAGACACGGAAACGGTTATGCCACCCCTCAGACATATTGTTGGTTCGTTGAGTTCGCTAGAGAACCGATTAGTATTGGTTCTAAAGTGCTGGTGTATATCGGGGTGGCACTGCTTTTCGTCGTCTACGAGCCTTTTTCCCGCGAACGTACGTCATTTCGAAATACTCCGCCACGTCTACCAATTTGGAAGGTAAGTCTTGCATCAAAATGTCGAAATAGGGCTTTACATCTTCGACTGGCACAAAAGCTAAAGCGCACATCATGTGAACACCATCCCGAACATCTGAATCTGCACCGTATATTTTTTGGAAACCTTCAGTCTGTACGTGTCGATACACTGATTGCGACAAGTGGAAAAAACAGGCCTTCACAACGTTCCCATGAGTTTGTTTGGCTGCATTGATGATACCGACCTCGAAGTCCGTCATTGCAACCGTAGGCATTCTAGGTGGCACCCCCGAAATTAGACTCTCCTCTTTCACGACATCCATAATTTTTTGGTACGCGACCTGCGTTTTTCTCGTCATAAGCGCATATACAAAAGGAAGCGCAACTTCTTGTTCAACGCCTCGCCAAGTTTGCTTGTAAGCTCCAAGAATCGTAAACAGTTGGAAAAAAAGATGTGATACAACCTACAAGGAAGAGGAGATAATAATAGGAAAATGAGAAATAAGAAATAAAAAATGCAAACCTTAAAAGTTCCGTCCAAAAACCATTGTGGACTCTGCATCAGTTCACGTAAATTGCGTTTGGTTGCAAAAATTATAATTCGTCCGAGTTCTGTTTCTTCATCTTCGTCTATATCATCATCATCAATCGAGTCGTACAACAGAAACAGTTCGCCAGCCTTAGATTTTTGAAACTTTTCAGGAATTTCACCTAAGTCGTCTAAACTGACCGGATTTCGAGGAAGACATTGTAACCGTTTTCTTCTGATCGCTTCTGTTGCATTTTGTCGGTCGGGGAGTCTCGCTAACACACGCGGTTCTGCATCATCATACTCTCCGCGCATGATTTGTGCTGTAGGTGCCCCGGAATTGTCAATAGCTCTTCGCTTGGCATTAGCCATTTTTCTTTCAGCCTCTACCTGATCGGGATTCGGCCCGTGCTTGTGCTCAGATTCTTCTGGACCCTGGTACACAAGTATGCGATCACGCACATGCTTTGTGGTCGCTCGCGCATCACAACCGTCCCGATCGAGGCACCTCCAGTATGCGCGCGTTGTTAGCGTACCTCCATTTTTTGTGTACAAGTAGTTTTCTACTACCAAAAAGTTCCCGCCTTTCCTCGTCGGTATCAATTCAACATTAGTATATTTTAAAAGTGACATATTTGTAACATTTTTGAATTGTAACACTGAAAATTTTACATTTTTTGAAAAACACTAAGAATTTTGAATGTTGATGTCAAATGTTGAATAATTTGTTATAACTAAGGTCACCTGACAAGTATCCAAGCAACTTTGACAGTTTGAAATTCGAATCATAGAATAGATAATATAAGGAAATATTAGACAAAAAAATTATTAGACATTATTTTTGTTAGACATTTTGGTTTAGACATTGTGACCCTCTACCTTAGAAGAAATATCTAATCATACGAACCGTACAATTATAACAATACGATACAGTTATTTTCAAAACTGAATAAAACTGAATTATATATTTATTGAATGAATGATAAAAGTAATCCAACAAATTGAAATCGAAACAAATTTATAAGTTAGTTTTTTGGCTATGTCAGCAAAATCATGATAACAAAACCAGCCAACTTGTGCCCCTTATCGTATTTATTTAAAAATACTTTCGTTTTAATTTCAAGGAGTTTATTATTTTTAAATGATACTTTTAACATTCATTTTTGTCAATTATTTTTTGCGAAGTTATTATATTTCCATTGTAATAAATACAAAATATTTAATGTGACGGTGATCCTTAGTTGGGAATGTAAGAAATGAAGCTTTTGGTGCACGACCGTGTAGTGAGAGATTACGAAAGGATTATTTCCTTTCTTTATGCAATGATTACAAAAATGTAATCAAATTAACGTTTCGTGGTATACATAAAGGCGCGGTATAAAAATAACGAGACGAGATCTTGCCTATCCTTCTGAAATACGCAATTAATTTGAAACTTTAGTAACAAATAATATGAAAACATTACTATCGAGACAAGTGGTTTTCCGAAATAATAACCTTGTGTCACTTAAAAGAATTGTAAGTCAGATGAAATAAAAGTAATGAAAGATATGAAATCATAGTCTTCGAGACAAGTTTGTTGAACTCGCTACATTCTAATAAAATTATGTTTCTCAAATAACTATTTCTCGAGTTAAAAAACACCTCAGTATTTAGAAAATAATCTTTGAAGGAACTAGGTGCAATGAAATTTGAATAAGTACATATGATTTTCATTTTTTCAATAAATATTTTCATCTGAACTCAACAGTACAGTTCAGGCACTTGAAATTTCTATATTTAAAAAATATTTGCGATTTATTAGATAAAGTCTATTTTAATGCACCTGTTTCTTCTACTATAAATGTCAAATGCAATCTAATTGCACAAAAAATGATTTTATCACATGCATTGAATTATCCAATGAGTTAATAATTAAACTTTTTAATGATCGAAAAACTTCAATAATTTATAGTCAAATGATCTTGTGATTAAATGATCTGATGAACTAACAAGCCACTATTCTAAAAATTTAAAATAATCTAATGACCACTGATCAAAAAACTCTTTTCAAATTGTTTTAGTTTTTATAGTACTGTAACAGTTTTATTTGAATAATTTGTTTTTATTGATATACGTTTTAATTAGTACTTTAATGTAACTCATGTAACAAAAACTAATTTTATTGCTAATATTAGTGTATGAAAAATACTTACTAAATATATGCATAATTATTGATTGAATAAATAAAAATAATCATTGAAACTTTAAATCCTTGGATCATTAAATTACTTAATTATTGGTAATTTATTTCCAATCTTTCTGCATCATCAAAATACATGTACAAAATGTGATTTAACTATTTTTACTTACATACTCTCATTAGAAATAAAATCCATAATAACTGAATAATCCAATTAAGCTTGATTTAATGTAATTTAATGATTTGATATTTGAATATGTAATTCAATGATACTGTTGTGCCGCAGCACAACTTTGGCCTATTTTCATATTCAATTTAATAATTTTCATAACACGTGCATCAAAAACGGCCAACTTCTTTCTGATTTGTCGGGAGAGAAACACTGTTTTATTCCCAAGACGCGGTTCATTCCCTGTTACCATGGTAACAACCATAATAACAGGGAATAAACCGCACCTTGGGAATAAAACAGTGTTTCCGTCCCGACAAATCGGAGAGGTTAGCCGTCTTTGATGAACTTGTTATGAAAAGATGATAAAATTAAAATATTAATTTTCGGCCGGATGTCTAGGACATCGAAGCCGCTATTCAATTTCTGTCACTTGATAATTATCAAATATCGTTAATCCGACTCAAGCATCGTTTGGATTATCGAGCACAGGAAATTTTTCAGTTTTGTACATGATTTTGCTAAGACCGCGCTCCACGTGTGCCCAGCCAAGGGCACGATTCAGCGGTTTTTGGCTAAATCTTGAGGGGCGATCGTCGCTGACGACCGGCCGGACGCTTCCGATGGGCGTCAGAATCAATCCTGACGACCACTAATTAAGAGCTCCGAGCTCCCAATCTCCCCAATTAATCCCGCCGCAAGTGACATAACAAAGACACGATAGAATTAGTGCTTCCTAAATCGTGAAGCAAAAAACGAGTGTCGAACGGCGCATTATGAGCTACTAGTAAGTTAGGTTTTTTTGATGAATTTAAAAATGCACAAAATTGTGCAAGACCGTTTTTCAAGGACACCGAAGGAACTTCTTTACCGTTAACGAATAATCGACCGTTTTTGTTTTCCATTCCGTTTACTCCGTAAGCGAAGGGAGATATATCTTTTTTTGGTGTTATGAAAATTTCAAATTTTTTATCGTCATATTTTGCTGCAATTTGAAAATTTTCATCGTTTTTACCGCGCCCGGAGGTTTGCGAATCAAAATAAACCACGAAAAGTTCTGCGATTGTTTTTGAAGTCACATCTTCTTCGGCGCTTTCGTCACACGAATTCTCGGATTCATACAAAAATTCACAGTTAGATTCGTATTGAACTCCTTTGTGTGCCTCATTCGTTTTGCGCAACTTGTCTCGTTGGCCTCTCAGATAAAGACGGCGACTTTTCGTTTCCAGTTTTTGGTTCCTGTCCACTCTTGAAGATTTGATTACCGCTCTTTTTTCCACATAAGCAGTTGTATTTTTTCCTACGGGAATATCTGCTAACTTTTGAACCGTCGTTAAATATCGTTGCCCGTCATTGGTACCGCACACAGCGCTCGCGAATCTAAAATCACATGAGGAACTCAGACTAAAACAAGAATGTTTTGGAGCTTTATGAGACATGACATTGTTCAAACTTTCATTTTTTTGGCTTGAGGCGCCAACAGATAATTTAATGGCTTTTTTAGCTTAAATGCCAAAAAGGCGTTCTAACTCATTTTGCAAGTTGATGTCAGTTAGAGTAATCTTATGATTTTCTTTGTCCTTGCACCAAACGGGATCGCAATTCTAGTGTTGCCCGAAAAAATGACCGGGAAGTGACTCTAATGTTTGTTTTATTTTTGCTGGGTTTCCGCGATTTGAATTGACCGCGTAAGTGTAACATTTAACAATATGTTCAATCGCGTCTTTTTCGCTAATTCCTTATACTGTTTTCTGAGATTATAAAGTTCTTTCGAAACGCATTTTTTAGCATGATTGCCGTCAGCCAATTTGAACACTGTCAGTTTTGTCATGACCATAATCGTCACATTTCTTGCATTTTCGGTTTCGCGTTTGGTAATCTAAAATTTTCCCGCTAAGAAAGCCGATGAGTGCTCCGTAACCGTTGAGGCTGTCGTAACTACGACCGTTGCCGCGCTTACTCTAACCCATATCCTACGATGCTATTATATGGACGACTTGGCCAATAACTTTGTCGAATTCTTCTGTGTTGGCTAAAAACTCAGATGGATTATATCTGATACATCCATAAACATCAGAGGCTATTTTCTCAGGACTAGAAATGAAAAAAAAAACAAACAAATTTCTTGGAGTGATTAATTCATTCATTTGAATGAATAATTGTAATAGCTCGTTAAAAAAATCAAACAATAGTTTGTTTGGGAAGGAAAAACATACTACTTCAAGCTTTTACAAGTAATTTATTTTGCTAAATAAAAATAGTAAGTAGAAGTTGTAAAGGTTAATTACAGTTCATTTTATTTACGAATACGATTTTGTAAAGAAATCTGTAAAAATTCGTAACATCTAGGGGAAAGTCGGGTAAACCGGGAATAACTTTTCCAAAACCCTATAAATTTTAAACAAATAATTTTTTTCATATGTTGTTGTTTTATATGTTCACTAGGTCTGTTAACTAACATCATGTTGATTCGTTTTGTTTAAAAATTAAAATTTCAAGTATTAATAACGGTTTCAACAAAAATGTGCAAAATTGGCAGTTTGAAAAATTGTCGGGTAAACCGGGAAATGGTCAAGGGATTTGAAAAGACTGTGAATGAAGCATGAATTCTCTACTGTTAACATAAAGTTTATAGTTTTCAACATAAATAATACTTTATGACATTATTGTTAATAATAATTAACAATATTACTCGATTATTTTTTGTTTTTAAGCAATAAACAACGGGCACATTGAACAAAATAGACGTAGAAACAGCGAAAAAAGTTGTTTTATTTCAAAATTTGAGCCAAAAAACTAAATTTAAACGAAGAAACTTAATCAGACTTACAATTGGAACAAACAAAAGAACCTTCTGAAAACTCAACACACTTCAAGTGAAATGATCGACTGCAGGAGTCGCAGTCGATGGAATTTCTGGTGTTCAAATGCCGAGGCATTTCTTTTAGACAAATCGTGCAAAAATCAACATCCTCATCTGAACTCGAAGTCTGTTCTTTTTTCTTTGGTTTGTTCAGTGATGGTCTTCCTCTCTTCCGTGGTGGTTCGTTTGTTTTTGCATCCTTCTTAGCCTTGTTGGCTTGACGTTTTTCAGCTTGCTCTTTCAGATGATTCAAACATTCGGGAGAAGTCAAAAAAGCGCTCTGCATGGATTTGCGACCTCGATTTGATTTTTTTCTAGCCTCAGCAGGTTGAACTGGACCAACGTCATTCAAAATGCTTTGAATACACGGCCCTTCCACAACGTCGAGGTTTGGCTCCAGAACATGAATAACACGCAGATTGTCCACGTCTTCTTCCAATTCGTCCTGCACTCGACCACACATCCGTGCAGCAGTAAAATCATCATCGCTGAAAATGTTTGGGTTGAATGGGTACACGCCAGTCCTTTGGAACGCATGTTTGACAATGTGCGGTGTAACCGCTTCATCTGAACATTCTTCAACAATCGGGGCCACATGGTGGATTTCGAATACTTTTCCTGCATGGTTTTTCATCCATGTAGAATATTTCTCCGCGTAACGCGCTTTTACTGGTGAGAAAATCCCACAGTCCAATGGTTGCATCCGATGGCTGCAGTGTGGCGGAAACGACAGTATAGTTATACCGTGTTCAACTGCCATGTCCAGAGCTTCAACTGACAAGTGCGATACGTGGTTGTCCAGTAGCAGAAGAGTCGGTCGATCTTTGTAAGTATTTGAGTGCCGAATAAAATGAACCATAAACTTTAAAAATTCATTTTGTTGCATCCATCCCGAGCCATTCGCATAGCCTACACACTCGGAACTCGCGTTTTCCAAATATCTTGTCATCATGTTCTTGGAAGGGAACAAAAAGAAAGGTGGTATAACTGTTCCAGCAGCATTGACTGCAACTGCTACAGTCACATTAGTACCCTGCTCCGCAGGAGACATTTGTGCAACCCTTTTGCGACCCTTTTCGCTGATGATTTTGCTTATTTTTGTTGGGACGGTCGGAAATCCCGATTCGTCCATGTTCCATCTTCTGTGTCTGGGGTAGTCAGTGAAATCCAATACAGCCTCTAATTTTAAATAAAAATCGACCACTGTTTCCTTATTAAAAGCCTTCGCTCGAGCCATTGAGAGTTGTTCTGGTGTACAGAGAGACAGATTTGGAAAACGCATCATGAACCCATAATACCAGTCTTTGCCAGCCATCTTAGTTTTATTCCAAGAATCAGGATACGGAATTTTAAGTTTCTTGGCAAACGCGAATGCCATCCTTCTTAGTTCCTTGATAGTAAGCCCATAGCATATTCTACTAGCTGTCACCACGTAAGTCATGAGTTCATCCTCTTGTTGTTTCGAAAAAATCTAAAAAAAATTATTAATAATTAATAATAATCATCATAATAATTAAAACAATCACAATAACAATAATAATAAACATCACAAAATTTTACCGTCGGTACGCCTGGGACATATCGATGAGCGTCTACAAACTCTTTTACATTTTTGTAGGTGATTTCATCAGACTTAACCCTTGCATTAAACGCGTCGACCAACCGATATAGGTTAGTTTTAGGTATCTGGAATTTTTTGGCTACAGATAAAATTGATGCTTTATCAATTTTCATTTGTTTAAGAGCACCGACCAAAACTTCCTTAGTTTGAGGCTTGAAATCAGTTTTCCTTTTGTATATGGCCGGCATATTGTGTCAAAACTGAAAAATAATACTTCAAAAAATAAGTAAACAATTATAAAATGTATTTTTTATTATTATTAATGATTTTTACTTTATAAAGAAGCCAAAAGACACATTGTCACAACTTTTGGTCGACGGAAAAATGAATTCCCGGTTTACCCGAAATGCACTTTTTATAAATAAACGCGTGGTTTAACCACAAATTTCAACAAATTGAGAAATCCTTTTTCTTCTTTATAAAAAACATCCTAACGAATACGTTTATCGACTTACCTTTTGTTTCATCTCAAAAACCATAAAATTATAAGGCTTTAATCATTGGACACAAAAAGTTTTGAAAGGTCTTGATTTTTATAAACAACGCTCACGAGGTAAATAATGATACTGACCAAATCAAATTTCCATAGAAGAAAGTTAATGGTTAAAACATCACGTTCATGAATACTGACATAGTACCAACTTTCTAATAATTTAAACCCTTTGAAACGGCGTTTCCCGGTTTACCCGACATTCCCCTACAATATTGTTATTTCATAATCTTTCAAGTTGTCATTCATTGACAACTTATGCAAATTGTACATAAAAATTTTACTATCATTTAGTAGTATAAAGGAAACATAATCAAATCA
This sequence comes from Telenomus remus, assembly GCA_020615435.1. Classification (NCBI taxonomy): domain Eukaryota; kingdom Metazoa; phylum Arthropoda; class Insecta; order Hymenoptera; family Scelionidae; genus Telenomus; species Telenomus remus. Next base: position 7,344,758 of record CM036336.1, read on the forward strand.
AACAGCGATTTCGCAAAAAAAGAAACATAAAATAAAAATCTACTTCTAAATTGTTAGTCTAATAATGAACAAATATTTGATGTTTAGGTTAGTATAAGTAATAAAATGAAGAGACTTTAGTTCACTGCTGAACTGGAGAACAAGAAGTAATTTTGAAAAATAAAAATAATTACAGTGGTTCGCATAACTCTTCCATTTTTTCTAACACTAAATTTTGCTCTTCGGTTATCGCACGTTTGCAGCTTTCCTTGGCACCCTTTTCGATAGCTACGCCTACTTCGTGCTCGTACCGTTTGAAAAGTGAATCCGGGATAGTTTGGACATTTAAACAAGCTAAAATCTTGTTCACAGCTGTGCAGCCTACACCAGCGTGAAGTGCTCCTATACAACAAAAATCATTGTTTTTAATATAAGGAATAACCTTAATTTGTTTTTTTTTACAAATAAAAAGTACATGTGAATAATTACCGAGTGCCAGTGCTGTATTTGAATCAGGAACAACTTTGCTCGGCTCGTCAGCTTGTTTGTGAATCCGCCCAGTCGGCACCGTGGTAATAACTTGACATTTTTCGCAAGTTATTTTATACTCAGAATGAGTGCCTTTCCTCACTTCACTCTCCACATTTTGTAGAGTTAAATTTTCTTTGCAGTTAACACAAAACAAATTATCCGCAAGTACGTCCATGTCAACAATGCGACAACCCATTTCAAATTTGCTTTTCACGTTGGCACTGTCACTTGAGCCACAGGATAACTGCTCTCTTTTCTTTTTTTTCGCCCCGTTCATACCCTCAATAGCATTTTTCCTTGTTGCTAAGACTTTAGCTTTAATCCATTTGTTTTTGAATTTAAACTGACTAGCAGCACTCGACATTATCTTGACAACATAACCTGAGAGATGTTATACGGTAGAGGTTGTGAAAATTTCAATGTTGCCAAACCGACCGAGCAACTTGTCGCGCTGGCGTGAGTCAATCAGATCTCGCGCTCAGTACATTTGGATATAAAAGTTCAGACCAATGACTCTATATTTTAATCTATACTAACACTTCCAGCGTAAGCATAAAATTGTGTCTTTTTTAGTCGCACTAATTCCACCTTAAATGTGGCCGTCCATAAATTACGTAACGCTATCTTTCATAATTTTCGATAAGCCCCTCCTCTCTTTGATGGACCATTTTGTAACGACATGTAACGTTATTGCAGACCCCCTATCCCCCTTCAGAGCGTTACGTAATTTATGGATGGCCCCAAAGAATCGAGTTATCTCTTATGAACTTAATGATTCAATGATCCTACGATCAAATAATCGATTCATTTTATTTGAGCCTCATTTAAGTTTAGTTCAATCTTTGTTGAAAAAGTTTCGTATACCTCCTTCTAAAAAGTTTTTGTTCTTCTCATTTTGTTACTTCATTCATCAACAAATTTATTAAATTATCATTCAACTCCTAGAAAATGATTGTTACTGCAGTCCATAAATCATCACTGCATCACTGCATCACTGCATGAATTTTTTCTAAGAGTGGACAATTATTTTATTCGATGCTATGTATAAAAAATAGAAAAACTATTAAACTATGTTATTTATTGAACTCTATTTTTTATAAACAAATTTTTTTGATTACAAGATGTATTATTTATTCTATTAATATAATAATACTGAGAATATGTTTGTTTGTTTGTCTGAGCATCACGCCTGAAAGAAGCGTTCGGGCATGATTTCAACGAATCAGGGCGATTCTTTAGACTCTCAGAATTAACTAAGGCTACATTAAAAATCAATTTTTCAATTTTTTTCCGTGAAAATTGCAAAAACATTTTTTTAGTATTTTAAAAATTTTCAAATTTTGCGCGAACACATTGCATAAGGCATTATAAATGAGGTTCGGAAAGGTTATTTTAGGTTTCATTTTTAGTGAAATCATCAGCCTTCCTTCCTCACTAATATAAAAACGTAACTATGTTTGTTTGTTTGTCACTTTGGTTGTTTGTGTCCGCCTCACGCTTTGAGAAAGCGTTAAAAAAGATTTCCAACTCATCAGGAGGATTCTTTAAACTCTCACAATTAACAAATGATATAAAACAAAGTTGATTTATTGTTTTGTTTAAGTGTAAATCGGCAAAACATACATATTTTTTGTTTAAAAATGAGTTTTAATGTAGCCTACGTTAATTCTAAGAGTCCAAAGAATCACTGTGATGCGTTGAAATCATTTCCAAACGCTTTGTCCAGGCGTGATGCTCAAACAAACAAAAAACAAACAAAGATATTCTTAAAATTACTATATTAGTAAGTTAACATTAGTAGGATAGGATAGAATAGTATAGGATGGGATAGGATAGGATAGGATAGTATGATATATAAAAATTTTCATAATTTCTACATACAGCAGAAGAAATCATTTCAAGGCATATAAGAGTTACTATGTTTGTTTGTTTGTTTGTTTGTCTAAGCATCACGTCCAAACGACGCGTTAGAAAAACTTTCAAACGTATCAGAGTGACTCTTTGGACTGGAGAATTGAAATAGGCTATATTAAATACTAGCTGAGCACCCTCGCTTCGCTCGGGCATCAGCTTCGCTGCACTATATGAGTTAGTTAAGGTTTTTTTTCCGAATTGTTTGGATAAACAAATTGTAAGGACGAAAAAGGTTATACAAAATAATTAATGAATCCATTTTGCATTGTGCCCGAGAAGAAACCCACGTAACCGTGGTGAAATCATGGCATTTATTGATACATCGTGAAACTACAACACCTTATTGAACTAACGCATTCTGGTAAACCTTATTAAACTAACGCATTCTGGTAAACAATATTCGATGTTTTACTCTCTGGAGCGTAAATGTGTAAATTCCGTGGGTCGGAGACGCGCGAACATGCAACATAAAATTGTCCGTGAGAGAAACATGGTTTTTCAAGGTGTACACCAGCAACATGGAGCGTTTGACCTTGAGCTTTATTGATGGTCATTGCAAATGCCAATCTCACGGGAAATTGTCGTCTTTTGAATTCAAATGAAAGATCTGTGGGGATCACTGGTATCTGAGGGATTATGACGTTCGCACCTTGATTCGATCCAGTCATTATAGTGCCTCCAAATCATACCAATTAAATAGTATGTCAATACATTTGGTATAAAATGCAACAGTTGTGTGACAATCTATAGCTTACTACCTTCTATAATCCTATGCCGAAGTTGAGTGATGCGGATTCGAGTTCCATTGCATAAAACAGGAGGATTTAAATTTCGCAGCAGCATAACAGGAACTCCGACTTTTAATTTCAGTATGTGTAGCGGAACTCCAGACAATTCAAGCGAGTTCAAGAACTCAACCGGATAGTTTACCACTTCATCTTGATTTACTACGGAATTGAAAGAGGTGTAAATTTTCTGTTCCCCGGGAATGGTAGCCAATATTTTGTCATTTAAATCAGAGACAACATCGTTTGTTAACGCTTAAATAGCTCTTTCACATAACCAATCCATGTGCAAGTGATTTCGCTGGATGTTGGAAAAAACTGCAGCAATCAGTTCATCAGTAGAATTGGCAATAGTGCATAGTTCAGGAGAAAGAGTAACATTTCCATTAGCATCTGTTGGTAGCACCATTGCCGACTGTCAAAAGTAATGCAGAAAAATTGGCAGCGTTCTCATCATTGTGAAGATATACCCTCATGTTAATAGTCAGCGAATGGACTATGAAACTTTGCCATAAGATTGAACTTTTGATACTGGCATGAAGCTGATCAGCTGGAGTTCCACGGGTCATGACCGGGAGGGTTTGTCGAAAATCACCAGCTAATATAACGACTAATCCTCCCATTATCCGATTGTCACTCCGTATATCTCTCGAGGTTCTCTCGAGTGCCTCTACTGCATGCTTATGCGAAGAAGAACATTCATCCCACACCAATAGTTTGCACAACCGCAGCACCTCGGCCCTTTGACTATTTTTGCTGATGTTACAAAATAGGGTCTCCTGATGGTGCAAATTCAGTGGCAACTTCAGCACATTGTGAGCAGTTCGACCTCCTTGTAACAACGTGGAAGCGTTACCAGTTGAAACCAAAGCTAAAGCCACGTGACGACGACTCCTGATAGTTGACAGCAGGAGATTCAATAAATATGTTTTTCCTGTTCCTCCACAGGCTTTCAGAAAAAAAATTGCAGGATCGTTGTTGTCAATTTTTTGTAGTACCGCATCGTAGAAGGATTTTTGGTCTCCATTCAGATGAGGCAAAGCTGTTCCTCAGCCTCTGTAGCTCGCGCAGCTCTATGTTAGCTGTATCAATAGTTATTTTTTGCAAATGTGTTTTACGTTCCGTCGGAATTTTGATGTCACTTATAAAGTCACTGGCGGACACGATATAAACACGACTGAATGAAAAGTCATACTGAATCAAAAACAAAATAACGATCGAATTGCGAACCCGAGAAAATATTTCAAAATTATTCTCATACTTACGTTTGTTTATTAATAAGGAAGGGAGGATAGTAATTTTACAGAATATGAAACGTAACATACGTTTTCGAACTCTATTTATAATGGCTTATGTATTGTGTTCATGAAAAATTTGAAAATTCTCAAAAAACTGAGAAAATGTTTTTGAAATTTTCTCCGAAAAAAAATTAAGAAATCGATTTCTAATGTAGCCTACGTTCATTCTGAGAGTCCAAAGAATCACCCTGATGCGTTGAAATCATTTCCGAACGCTTCGTTGAGGCGCGATGCTCAGACAAACAGACAAACAAACAAACAAACAAACAGACAAACAAACAAACAAACAAACAAACAAACAAACAAACAGACAAACAAACAGACAAACAAACAAACAAACAGACAAACAGACAAACAGACAAACAGACAAACAGACAAACAGACAAACAGACAAACAGACAAACAGACAAACAAACAAACAGACAAACAAACAAACAGACAAACAGACAAACAGACAAACAGACAAACAGACAAACAGACAAACAGACAAACAGACAAACAGACAAACAGACAAACAGACAAACAGACAAACAAACAAACAAACAAACAAACAAACAAACAAACAAACAAACAAACAAACAAACAAACAAACAAACAAACAGACAAACAAACAAACAAACAAACAAACAAACAAACAGACAAACAAACAAACAGACAAACAGACAAACAAACAGACAAACAGACAAACAAACAAACAGACAAACAGACAAACAGACAAACAGACAAACAGACAAACAGACAAACAGACAAACAAACAAACAAACAAACAAACAAACAAACAAACAAACAAACAAACAAACAAACAAACAAACAAACAAACAAACAGACAAACAAACAGACAAACAAACAAACAAACAAACAAACAAACAAAAAAACAAACAAACAAACAAACAATTAAACAATCTTTTCTAATGAAAGAAATCAAATTCTCTAGCTGGTTCACAGCAAATTGCAGGCTAGATCATAATAAAAATAGAAAATTATTAAGGTAAAGTTTTAAAACGGTTCATCATAGTAATTCACACAAGGACATTGATTCAATCAAACATGAAACTATAAATTATATCATAAGAACAAACTATTATTTATTAATGTCATGTAATCAATCCCAGGCCCTTGAGGTTATCAGTCCGCGTCGTTGTCCACTGCTCCATCTGCTTCGATAAATTCTTCTATCGAAATAAGCTACATACTTAATGACTATTTTTTTCGGAAATAGTTTAATGTGAATGACTTTTTGTCAATAATACTTTGTATAATGTTATTTTGTTATAAATCTTTAAATTTTTCAACCAAATCCGGAAATTTATTCATAAATTTATCCATACTTCTTTGAGTAAGAACTATGATAAACTATAAGGATCCATATATTCTATAGAAAATCAATATACAATAAGAAATTAACAATGTATGGCAAAGAATGGAATTTCGATTATCATACAAATATTTTCAATATATCGTTTGCGAAAAATCATACATTGCCAATATATTGCTGTAAATCAAATTACATCGTTTATGTATCGTTACTACATTGTTTGAAAACAATACATTGTCCATATATGGGCAATATATTGTTCATATATTGTTAATATATTATTCTTATATGGACAATATACGGATCTTTTTACGAGGGTCGAAAGAATAATTATAATCATGTTCAAAATTGTTAATGATATAATTTTACATTATAAAATTGCTTTGTAATATAAATAAATTTATTATCAGAATTTGTCAATTCGTCACTAATTTTTCATTCCATCATTGTTGTCCTTTATTTTATTAATCCAAGATTTTATCTCTGTATTTCAAATTACTGAGAAAAATAAACAATTGTTTATTCAATTTAAAATCAACATTTGTTATAAACAATTATTATATATTGTTAAATTTCATCATAGTTGGCCTTCATTATTGAAACAATACTTTTTTTCTTCATTTTGCGTCGATTTCATGAGAAATTAGGGTAAAACGTGAAAAAATGACAATTGTTCATCAATCTATTATTTATTTATTCATTTATTGCTTTTTATTTATAAATTCATGTTAAATCTCAATAATTAACTTTTGTATATTCATATCATCATGTTTTGAAAGTAACAGCTGTTGTAATTGTAATTTTGGAAAAAAAAAAAAAGAATAAAATATTGCGTACATGAAAAAAAAACGCATTTTTGACCCCCCAGAAATCGGTGAAAGGGTTAAGCTAGAGAGGCGTTATTGGTCTCGTTTTGCTCATCTCGGCTGCGCGACCAAGTTAAGACCAATAACGACCTCGTGGCATAGTGATTTCATAGTTTTTCAACTATGCCAGAACCCTAATCTAAAATGTCTTGAAAAGAAGGCACTGTGAAATTTTCTGGCGGTAGTTGGCCAGAGTCACTGCCGTGCCTCCTGATTCATTTATGAACATTCGTTTATAATTGTGAATTTGTTTACTTACTTTTTATAGAATTATACATCTGTTTACCTAAGTTTGTTCATAAAAATTCATTTGGTTATAAACATTTATGTGTGAACATTCATTAGTTTGTAAACATTTGAGTTCAAACATTCATTTCTTTATTGCCATTCGTTTTTAAACATTCAGTTGTTTAGTAACATTTTTTTATAAAAATTCATTCGTTTATAAAGATTTTTTTGTTAATCAACAGTTGTTCATTAACATTGATTTGTTGATTAACATTTCTTTATAAACATTAATTTGTTAATTAACATTTGTTTATTTACATTAATTTGTTGATTAACATTTGTTTATAAACGTTATTTTGTTAATGAACATTTGTTCATTACCATTTGTTTATGAACATTCATTTGTTTCATTATTCATTATAGTCAAGTCTTATGCAATAAAAGAACCAATATTGTTAATTTCGAAATAATTTTAGGAATTTAATTTTAATAAAACTAGGGAGATAAAGCGCCTCATACGGGCGCGCCGTCCCGAACTTTGATATTTATTTAGTTTAATGGTTACTTATTTATACGCTCCGCCCCGACCGATTAAGATATTATATTCGTCGCGATGTTTCTTAGTTTCAAAGTTTTCATATAATAAATTCATACATTATAGATTACATAGACAATGAAGCGCGCTCGTCGTTTGCCACCTTCAATTTACTCTGTGACATTCAATTTTTTGTTCTTCAAACAAATTTAATATTTTCGATACTTCCATCAATTGATTCCGAATTACACATGAACAATTTGCAATGTGACAAAAAAATATTATTTCATGAAAAATTTATTAAAATTAAATGCTGCTGCTGTTTTCGAAACGAATATGAAAACGTAAAAGTTGATTTCGTTACACCTGCATGCTAAAAACGCTTTCGCGCTCTGAAATTCAGATTGCAAAGAGTCATTTCGCGCCCTAGTGCGTGAAGAACTTCTTTTGTCCGAGTTCATCGAGCTCTAGTGCACTGAACTTAATAAAAATACAAAGAAAGTATAAATTAATAAATAATCAATTAAAATACGAATTCATGAAAATAATAAATATAAATTAACTAATACGTATTTCAATGATTGCGCGCAATCTCACAGATCGATATTCCGATCGATAATGCAGTTTACGTTATTTTTCAAGCTTTAAATTTAGTATCAGATAGCGTATCGAATCTGATTGAATGTAACTTGTTGATGATTTATTGTAATAATTATTTATTTAATTATAGAATTTGAGAAACGATAATGAGAAAGTGATAAAAAGAATGATATGAAGAATGAATATTTCAAGTAAAACTCGAGTGACGTGTCAGCGACAACTTCACGCCGGTGAATTCTTGGCATAAACGATGTGCAATCTGCAACTTCAGATCGTGACTTTTTTTTAAGAATGGATTATTTATTTATATTTTATTGTTGATAAACATGCATTTGCTTGAGCCTATTTGTTCATTATTATTAACAATGCATACAATATTTCATAATTAGTTTAGAAATAATTGTATGAATTGATTTATTTATATTATATTACTAGCTGAACTCCCTCGCTTCGCTCGGGCGTCAGCTTCGCTGCACTATATGAATTATTTAAGGTTTTTTTTCGGAATTGTTCAGATAAACAAATTGTAAGAACAAAAAAGGTTATGCAAAATAATTAATGCAGGCAGTTTGCGCTGTGCGCAAGAAAAAACCCACGTAACCGTGGTAAAATCATGGCATTTATTGATACATCGTGAAACTGCAACACCTTATTGAACTAACGCATTCTGGTAAACAATATTCGATGTTCTGCTCTCTGGAGCGTAAATGTGTAAATTTCGTGGGTCGGAAACGCGCGAACATGCATCATAGAATTGTCCGTGAGAGAAACATGGTTTTTCAAGGTGTACACCAGCAACATGGATCGTTTGACCTTGAGCTTCATTGATGATCATTGCAAATGCCAATCTCACAGGAAAGTGTCGTCTTTTAATTTCAAATAGAAGATCTGTGGGCATAACTGGTATCTGAGGGATCATGACGTTTGCACCGTGATTCAATCCAGTCATTATAGTGCCTACAAATCGAGCTACAAATCATACAAATTGTACAGTATGTCAATATATTTTGTATGAAATGTAAAAGTTGTGTCACAGTCTATAGATTACTACCTTCTTTAATCCTATGCCGAATTTGAGTAATGCGGATTCGAGTTCGATTGCATAAAACAGGAGGATTTTAAATTTCGCAGCAGCATAACAGGAACTCCGACTTTCAATTTCAGTATGTGTGGCGGAACTTGACAGACAATTCCAGCGAGTTCAAGAACTCAACCAGATAGTTCACCACTTCATCTTGATTTACTACGGAATTAAAGGAGGTGTAGATTTTCTGTTTCCAGGGAATTACATGAATGAAGATAATCTATGATTGTTAAACAAATACATTGTGACGTGCCAACTTGCACAAGGTCACGAGACTCTTCGCCAATCGTTATAGTTCTTGGTTTCGATATCGGCAGCTACACGAACTTTAAAGAAAATAGGAGGATTTTACTCCCAAAAAGGTCTAGGATCGCCATGTGGCCTCGACATCCAAACTCCACGTAGCAAGATTCACCAAGCCTCTTGCACTACGGGCGTGTCTTTCCACCAAACCAAAAAAACTAAACTTAAAAACTCAAAACTCAAAAACTCAAAAACTCAAAAAACACGCAGAAAGGATCATGCAGTCACTTTCACTGCGCTTGCATTACTTTCTATTCATTCCCAAAATCTATAGCAAGATCTTAATGGCGTTATCGAAACTTAATGAAAAACTACCGGTTGAAGCGGAAAAACTAAAAACTGAACTTAATTGGTCCTGAACGGAGTTCTGACAATGAAAAGACAGGCAAGGATCCCACTGAACGCTGAACGGACAAAATCAGAACTCGGAACTTGAAGCGGATTTACGGTTTATTGACCCTTCACACAAAAATAAATTACTCAAAAGCACAAACTGACTCGTACAAAATTAATCAGATTTTATTACAGGCAGAAAAACAGGTCAATAGTCGCAAATGCTATAATCTGAGAGGTTTGCGATAATTCGGTAATCAAAAATTCAAAATTCTTTACAAAGTCTACAATTCCTCAAAAACCATAGTCAAAAACATTACATTAATTCGGTGCCAAAACGATAAACTAAAACTAATCCTTTGCTAGGACTCGAACACGAGTCAACGACCCAGCAAGTAGCATCTCAAACGACAAATTACTGAACTTTACTGAATTTACGTTACTAAAAAAAACTTTCATACTCAAAAACAAAAAGGAACAAACTCACAGAATCTAAATGCAGTAAACTAAAACTAGGCCCTGGATCTTGGATCGGCCAACGCAGGTTCGCACGGTAGTTCGGTAGACGGAAAAACGGTCCGGCCTCGGGAGGTCCCTCGAGCAAAGTCGAATACGTCCGCACAGGTTGTTGGTCGAATTCAGTGAGATAAATTGATTCATGCGAAATTACGAAAACGGTAGCTCATATCAAAATCAGCGCGCGCACCCCTTCTTCCTCTTTCCGCTCTCGCACCAACGAAGTCAAGCCAGTGTAGTGGCGCCAGATTCGAATTCTCGTTGTATCGTTGTTGTTTGAGCTGGTGGTAGATCTCCCATCAGGTGGTTCTCGCTGATGTTCCAATTGTTTACCATTGGCTTCGAAGTCTCTATCCTGGCCAGCATTTATTCCTTCTTGGAGCTCCCATTTAATCATTTGTACATCTATGACAATAGGCTATACGGCTCGGTGATGGTTTGAAACAAGGACAGCTAGCCACGGGACAGGCTACTCGGGAACACTTCTAAGCTCGTCGTAGACATACGTTTTACTCTCATCAAGTAGGCAGAGATCGGCCAATCCGGGGAGTACATCCCTTGACTTGGAGAACGGCTCATTTCAATAAACTCTTGGTACAGCACGATAGCGACAGCGGCAGCTTCGCGAAAACTGGCAGCAGCACTATGGAACAGGAATACAACATCTTGGCTTCTGGCGATAACGAGACCAGTTGTAGTTTTTCTCTTGTTTTCTCGCTCCCGTTGATGGCTGGAGAGGAGATTCGGCTCAACTTCATCGAGCGATTACAGATCAAGGCGCCCAGAGTTCACACGCTCATCTTCAGCTGGTACGAAGATAATTCTCGGTCAGGAACAGATGACAGATGTTCTAGCAGCAGATGTCCCGGGAAGAGTGCGAAACCTGGCTAGCCGACCTTCGTATCCCCTTACAAGCTACAAACAAATTTAACATAAGAAACACCGCATTAAAGGAAATAAGTTAAGCTCACTCACTCAACATACTGAAACTAAAAACTAAAATTACACAAAAATTCCAAAACAAAATTACTGAAAACAAAAAATCTAAAATACTAAAAATCACACATACTATTCCACACCAATGAAATAATAAAAAGCTTGATACTACTTATGCCAGATCATCAGGGAACTTTCGAGGCCAGGTTTACTCCTAAATCATTTTTGGAGTCGCGGCTGTTACTCAAATGACCTTTAACGTGATCCCAGAAACCACGTTACAACATGACTGAATCGATTTCATAAAATTTAACAATACAACTCGAAGGAACTCACTATTTTGTCTTAAGTTTTTTAAGTGATAAACGTTCCTGAAAAATAAATCAGTAGAAATTGGAAAATAAACAGTTAATGAATATATCATTAATTGATTAAACTTACTTGGCGAACATCCTCAGACTCTGTAGCTCGCGCAACTCTATGATTAGCTGTATCAATACTTATTTTTTGCAAATGTGTTTTACGTTTTGTCGGCATTTTGATGTCACTTATGAACTCACTGGCGGACATGATATAAACACTAATGAATGAAAAGTCATAATGAATCAAAAACAAAATAACGATCGAATTGCGAACCGAGAAAATATTTCAAAAGTATTCTGATACTTACGTTTGATTATGAATAAGGAAGAGAGGATGGTAATTTTACAGAATATAAAACGTAACATTACGTTTTTGAACTGTATTTATAATGCCTTATGTATTGTGTTTATGAAAAATTTGAAAATTTTCAACAAAAAAAAAATTTTGCAATATAGCCTACGTTGATTCTGAGAGTCCAAAGAATCACCCTGATGCGTTGGAATCATTTCCGAGCGCTTCGTTCAGGCGTGATGCTCAGACAAACAAACAAACAAATGAGCAAACAAACATATTCTCAGTATTATTATATTAGTAGGATTCATTTACGTTCAATTGACAATAAATATGCATATGCTTAAGTCTATTTGTTATATTATTATAACAATGTATGCAATATTCTACAATTATGCTAAAAATAATCGTATGAGTTTATTTATTTAAATCAAATTATTTATTTATATTATATTGTTAAATAAATGAACATGCGTATGCTTAAGATTATTTGTTATATTATTCATAATGCATGCAATATTTCATAATTAATCTTAAAAACAAATTTATGAATTTATTTCTTTATATTATTTTATTTATTTATATTTTATTGTTATTTATCATGAATAAGCTTAAGCCTATTTAATCGTCATTATAAAAAATGCATGCAACGTTTGATTATAAATCATCGGGTTCATCGAGTTCAGAAAATGAAAATATTCGAATATAATAAACGCTGTGCGATGTGTAAACAGCTAACTTCAGACCGGTGATTTTTTTTTAAGACACAAGAATACTTGTCTCGGGGACAATGATTTCATATCATTTCTTACTAAAGTTTTCAATTAATTGTGTATGTCGGAAGGATGAGCAGGATCTTATCTCGTTATCCATATACCTTTCTGAGGTAACGTCAAGTTATTTATATGTTTTCATGTAATAAAAATGAATATTGAAAATTAGAAGACCGTGATTTCATATCTTTTTAAAAGGAAATTTTAGACGTTAAAAGTAATCAAAGGCAAAAAATGTATTCTCAATCTGAAGTTCAAATTAACATTTTTATAAGAATGATGCACCTTGATACATTAAGATTCTCTATAGCTATAGTTTAATCTCCAAATAAAAATTGCTAGTTTTCTGTTAAATATTGTTTATCTTCAAATAACAATTTCCCGTGAGATTGGCATTTGCAATGACCATCAATTAAGCTCAAGGTCAAACGCTCCATGTTGCTGGTGTACACCTTGAAAAACCATGTTTTTCTCACGGACAATTTTATGTTGCATGTTCGCGCGTCTCCGACCCACGGAATTTACACATTTACGCTCCAGAGAGTAAAAGATCCAATATTGTTTACCAGAATGCGTTAGTTCAATAAGGTTTACCAGAATGCGTTAGTTCAATAAGGTGTTGTAGTTTCACGATGTATCAATAAATGCCATGATTTTACCACGGTTACGTGGGTTTCTTCTCGCGCACAATGCAAAATGGATTCATTAATTATTTTGTATAACCTTTTTCGTCCTTACAATTTGTTTATCCAAACAATTCGGAAAAAAAACCTTAACTAACTCATATAGTGCAGCGAAGCTGACGCCCGAGCGAAGCGAGGGTGCTCAGCTAGTCTTCAAATAAAAAAATAATTAATGAATAAATAAATATATTTAAAATTGATAAAAACAAAAAAAGTAGAAAGTGCGAATGTCACGTGGTGTTCCCAAGCGGTCACCTATCCAAGTACTATCTACGCTCAATTCTTCTTCTTCAATTCTTCTTAACTTCCGTGATCGGACGAGAACGAGTTTTTTAGGAATGATATGAACCTTCACACTAAGACTCATATTACAGAATGTACTAGATACTACAACGTACCAACCTCATAGTCTCGAAGGTCGCTATTATTGCCTCGGTAACGTATGTGGGAATCAAGGTCCTTGGTAGGAATATGCTGGGAGGGAAACGTCATATGAAACGCGTTGCGTTAGGCAACAAAATCAAATATTCTAGTTGTTGAAAGATTTTTGTGGCTGGTAAAATTTTATTATTCAACTTGTGTTTAAAGAAATCGAGCTAGTAAACAAAAAATGCAAGGTGTTATTCAAGATTAACTTTTCATGTAATAGATAAACTTTTTTTACACATAATAAATAACAACTAATGTTTTTATATTTTTCAACAAACCGTCTATACCCAGAAAACTCACGATAAAAGGGTTCGTCACGATAAGGGGCTTTTTACCTTAGTCGAAAAATCATTCTGATAAAAAAGAAAAGAGGTTTTTTTTTAGTCGACCACGTTCCTGTCAAGATGCTCCAACACCTCTTTCGGGTTTTTTAAATTCGGTATCCTTTTTTTTCTTAGGAAACCTCAAACTCCTCTTTTTTCAGTTAGAATATTTTTTTTTTTGTTATTTGTTTTTCTATTACGTTTTTCTATTACGACGAGACTTGTGTTTTACTAACAAACAACATTAACTACTTGTTGACATCTGAAACCTAACCTATCATTTCACCGTTCCTCACGACTTTTCAAGACACACAAAAAGACGCAATCGCTTTTCACTAAATTTTTTTTATTTATTTGTCTGTTTCTCCCACTTAAGCTTTCTTGATTTCGAAGCGAAAGAAAGAATCTCGATAAGTGGGGTTCAGTGTGGTTAATACCTTATATCTATAACTATTTAGAAAATGTATTAAGACACTGTAACTCAAAAATGTGTAAATTTGTTTATTAAAAAAATTATCATAATAATACTAATTTCATTTCATTTGTTTAACACTTGTTTTTCATTAATTTGTTTAACACTAGAAGGTTAGAAAAAATTTTTATGCGAAAATTACATTATTTAACGGAGCAATATTATTTTCTTCCTCAAAAGACGAAGTGAACAAATCCGTCTACTTTTGAACACTTTATCAACGTTGAACATTATTTTGTTTATCAAAACATTTACTTTTTAAAAAACGTTTTTCATTGCGAAATGTCCAGACGGTTCTCATCGATACGATCCAGGACTTCATGGGTAATATTGTTTATATGAATTATTATTGAACAACTTTTCATTACTTCACAAACTTGTTTTACCCATTTCCGATATTATTTTTTGTTTTGTTGATGCCGATTTTTCAATTGTTCGAATACCAATTTGAAATAAGTCACTATCAGTAACCCAAAAACAACCCGAAATTTTGACATGGATATGTCTATGCGCTGGGGGCCATTCTGTGGGAAGTGGTATGTGACGTGTGGCGTGTGACGCCTATTCGCAGATGTTGGGTGCCATTCTGTGGGAAGCGGTATGTGACGTGTGGCGTG
Source organism: Telenomus remus (assembly GCA_020615435.1). Classification (NCBI taxonomy): domain Eukaryota; kingdom Metazoa; phylum Arthropoda; class Insecta; order Hymenoptera; family Scelionidae; genus Telenomus; species Telenomus remus. The sequence continues at coordinate 7,359,932 of CM036336.1, forward strand.
TGACGCCTATTCGCAGATGTTGGGGGCCATTCTGTGGGAAGCGGTATGTGACGAGTGACGCGTTACGCGTTACGCGGTACGTGTGACGTGTGGCGCCTATACGCAGATGGTCATATTTAGACTCGCAATTGTATTGCTCTTTTCCCTACACATGTCCATGTCTGTTTGCACTTCCCAGGTAGAAAGTCGAACTTTTCGATTTCTATATCGTCCCCTTTCTGCAATTTTAAAGTGTAAATTTTAGTTTGTTGTGTTTCATCGACATGTAGCAATTCCGGTTCATTTGACACCCATTTTCGCACCTTAAAACCCACTTAAGTTAGTAGCGACTCGACTTCTCTCTTCTTCTTTAATATACCCTCTTTCGTGTAGTTTACAAAAACCACATCATCAACATACACTTCGTTAATATTATTGCACTGGCTAAGGGGAAATCTTTTTCTTCATCCTCAACTAACTGTATCAGATACTTCTGCGATTAATACGGTGAAGGAACCAACCCGTATGTGATTTATTTAAAGAAAGAGGAAGAATCGGACTATTTCTTTTCACAAAATCATTTGATACTTTCGGTCTGTTTCGTCGATTCAGACTTGCCTAAACATTTTTTCAATATCCGAATCGAAAATGTATTTACCTAACCGCGAGTTTAACATAATCGAAGTGATGTCTTTTTGCAGTTTTGGCCCCACATGCAATACTTCGTTCAGTGATACTGTAATTAATGTAATTACACAACGATGAGGGATGAAAAAATGCGGTGCGTTCAGGTACTCCTGAGCATTAACACGTGTGATGTGATTCATTTCCTCATATTCGCGAATAAAATCGGAATATTGTTCCTTTAATTCAGGTAAAGACTCCAATTTATTATGCAAAAAGTTGAATAAAGCTGCCGCGGCTTTATACGATTGACGCAGGTTTAACTTGTCTAGAGGTACGTTTAATGGCAATTTCAAAACATAACGGCCCGACTTGTCGCGTGTATGAATTTCACTGAAATGATCTTCACACTCTTTTTCTGCTTGAGTTAACGCCGGCGTGGTTTTTGGTTTCTTTTCAAATTCCCAAAACTTGTTTAAAGTATCATTCATCATTTCGACCGATGCGGTATTTGCAAAAACTTGAACTACATTTGTGCGTTCGGACTAAATTTACCCGCAATAACTCAGCCTAAGCTTGTTTGCTGCGCCAGTAATTTACTTCCTTTTTTCCGAACTTTACATTTTGACCGTTTGAACCGATTACATTAACTATAAGCGTTGCCAAAATTATTGAATTGGACACGTTGGACGCAACGTGCGTGTTTAACGTAGACACGCCAGTGAATTCGTTTTTATCCTCATTGTTCACACCTTTCCGTGACGTCGGGTTTTTTTAAAGCGACTGCGAACGTTGAGCTTTTTCTCGAGTTTTCTTGAACATTTTTTTCACCGCAGTGCAAAAGGGTATCGTGTTTTATGTGACAAATAGCGCAGCGATATTTTTTCAGACATTGGGCAACTTTTTGTGTATTACTGAGACAATTAATACACAAGATATTTGTCTTTACCAAATCAAACCGTGCTGACTAGGACATAGCGCGTAATTCCGATCAACTAAAAATAAAATCTTACTCACTGCGAAAATAACATTTTGATCTAAATCGCGGTTGATTTTGCTCGACCGTTACATTATGCAAATCTACTTCTTGATTCGAATATGATTTGACTTCGTTTCGTTTTTGTACCGCGTTCTGTTTATCATAACTCAACTTTTTTACTAAGATAAGAATCATACTAACATCCCCATGTTCTACTGAACATTTTAAAACGCCTAAGGCTGCAAGTGACAATAAATAAGTGTGACGCATCGTTTTCAATTCGGTTAAACCATCCGTTGTTACATTTGGAAGAGCAGTGATTTTCTTCAATGAAGTGTCAACTAACGTTCGATCGTTAAATTATTTCGAGGTCAAAATAAATGTCATTCGGGAAATGAAGCTTAGCAAACTACGATATGACGTGCGAAGTTTCATTTCCTCAAAAATAAGTCATTTGCAGAATTAAATGTACTCATTTAATTCATACAAAGTGTTCAAGCAGGGTATTCCCTGTTTGAACCACCTCATCGACAGTCATTAGCGTATTGATTTTTGCATGGGCCGTTCGATCATCATCGACCGGGCGTGCAGTGCTTCTCCGTAAACTGCGCATGCTCGAAATACATTCCAAATTTAACCGTGAGTTCCAACACTAACAAAAAAATATTCTTACCGATATGAAATCTGTACGTCATTGTTTTGTCCGTTTTGACGTGGAATTACTCATTACTTCTAAAAATTAAGACTTCTAATTTATCGTTCAAAACTCTGATTTAACAAGTTTCGTGACGTTGCACATTAAAATATTCATAACGATGAATATTTCCGATATTTACGCTCAAAACTTTTTAAGCTATTGTTCACATCCTGTTTCTATTATTTATCATGTCACGAATAACCTCTCTGTCACTATTACCTAACGCACCCCCAAAAACAAACAATAGGACGAATTCAGGTGTCTGCTCCTGTTAAGTTTATGCGAATTTTTTTTCAAGAGATAAAAGAAGTATATTATAAGTCATTCGATACCTTACGTACGAATCATATTTTTTCAGAACATCTCGCCCACCGCCTCATCGGCAGGTTTGATGCCACTATTTCCTGGTGTTGGAGTAGAGTTCGCAACGTTTGGCGACGTAGATTTGATGATGGGACTGACTTCTGATGAAGCCTGGGTAGATTTGTCCGAGGATGATTTGCAGGTAAATAAAAAATGTTTTTTTATTCTTATTCTTACTAAAAAAGGAGGTAGAAAAAAATTTCCTTTTTCCGCTATTTCTCAAATAAAAGATAATATTGAAAAAACAATTACTGTTAAATACCAACTTCTAATATGAAAACTGAAAAACAATTCAATTCTTGTATTCTTATGAAAATATAAAAAAAAACGATGGCAAATTGTAAGGGGTTTACAATACTTTTGTTAATGTAGACAAAACTACATAAAACAAATATTCACGCCTCCACTGAAGTTCGGCTTAAGCGGACTTGAATTAAATAATAATTTAGGTTTTGGGTAGAGAGCCAAAATATTTAAATAGCAGCCCCGGTACAATAAGTAAGTTTTCGGTTAAGGCGCGGTGTAACGTAGCGTGTAAGATTCGCGAGTCCTGATTTGGGCTTTAAAGTGTTGTTCAATTTGCTGCTTGTAAGATGCTGCTAGTCGCCAGCGAGTGTAAGGCAGTTACCAGTAGCAATCACTCATCCCCTCCTCTTCTCTAACTTATTAAAGCGAATCTGCCGAATTGTACCTCTGACGGGTACACGTACAGTACTAAGTCAGCGAAAAGGTACTCATACTGAAAAACGCGTTTTAACTCAGCACAACCTGAGCGAACATGATTATACGGATCAAATGACGATTTTCGACCTCGAATTCCAGACAGATTAAATGGCTGGTGCGTTTCTTCTGAAATTTCAGATTATTGATTATCCGGTTGGATTCATTATTATTCATCAAAAATTAGCATGACATAGCTCGATCATAACAACATTTCTGATCAAATCGAACAGAAATTTTTTACTATCGTCCGATTTGGCTGAAATCCATTAAGTAGCATATTAGATAACTAGAATTTTTTAAAATTTTTTTTGCAAATCTATAAGTTTTCCAAATATTGCCTTGCAAAAATAGACGTAATAACGTCGAAATTTGCAGAAGAAGTATGTTTTTCGCAAATTCGATTCTGGTGGTTTTTGGAAAACCCCTTTGGCAAGAAAAATCAAAAAACCTATCAATAATATTAAAAGACAAATTAAAGCAAAACCAAAATAATTTATGAAAATATCTAAAAACGACTATGATAGTTGAAAGAGTAAAGTATTAGTATTAGTAATTAGTAAGGAGTATTAGTAAAAATATCAACGTGGAACATCTAATATCGCATAGTTTAATATCGCAAGCGTTGTAATTTATATTCGGGTAATTTCACGTAAAAAAAGCGGACAAGAAATAACGACCACATTTTGGTCAAAAATGTAGTAACAAATTATATCCCAAATTACGGTTTTTGAAAAAAGAATTTAAAAACTAGATTCAATTTAATGTTTTACTTACAACCCAGGTCAAAAAAGTTTGATGTATAAACGATCGCTTAGCGATCTACTCACGATTGGTCTTCAGAAGATCGCGAAGAGATCTTTAAAAAGAGAAAAAAACGACGTGTCGCAAGGTCATTTTGAGATCGAAATTCGATCTATCGAAATTTGGTCGTGAATCGATCATTTTTCGTTCACTTAAAGATTTTAAGATTTTTTAAGTTACGATCGCGAAACGATCGTTAAGCGATCTTTTTTTGATCATTTAATAACCCAGAAAAGACTTATATTAGAGCAATTAAATTTAAAAATGTTTGATCTAAATATGATTTATTAGACGTTAATAGACTTTCTTACAGTACATTTACATTTTATTACAATACATTTTTTAGTTGACCGATTCTTCATCCAAGTACAATAACATGCACAGCGTTCAGCGTCTCTTCTGAGATCTGCGAGTGACAAAATCTAAAAAAAGGTTGAAAAATAATAAGATGACAGAGTTTTCAGACATGGAAAAATAAAAACTTTGATTACGCTTGATCAACGCATTAACCTAGAGCGTGAAAAATCGTCAACTTTTTGCGAATTTTTTTTTCTAACCTTTGTTTGTGATGTTGTTGATGATTTTATGACTTCATTATCCGGCCTATCCTGTAACTTGGTGCTTTTTTCGTTTCGACAAGACACAACGGGTCGTATCACATTGAAACAACAAAAATTTTCCCTTAGCAACACATGTCATTTTTAACTTTTTTCAAAAACAAAACGTCAGTTCGTTTTCTGTGCCGTCAAACGAAAAAACGCGATAAGTTATAAAATAGATTTTGCGAAATGAAAAGAGATGTTTTGCATGTATCTTAATAGTTAAATTAGGCTTAATCAATTGGGCCGGATAATCAAACCAGATAAATAAGACCAAACCAGATAGATAAAATGGACACAAACAAAGGTTAGAGAAAACTCGAAAACTCGAAGTTGACAATTTTTCACGCTCAAGGTTAGTACATGGATCAAGCGTTATCACAGTTTTTATTTTTTTTACAATCAAAAATTCTGTTATCTTACTATTCTTTAACTGTTTTTCAAATTTTGTCAATTGCAGATCTCAGACGAGTCGCTCAACGCGGTGCATGATATTGTAATTGGATGATTTTTTTGTCAAGGAATATATGTTTTGCAGCACATCGAAATTCAACTCTCGAAATCGCGATCGAGAATCGGTGATCTAGAAAATGTATTGTAATAATTGTATAAAAGTCTATTAACGTATAATAAATCATTTTTAGATCAAACATTTTCAAATTTCATTGCTCTAATTTAAGTCTTTTCTGGGTTATTAAACGATCAAAAAAAAAATCGCTGAACGATCGTTTTGCGATCGTACCTTAGAAATTTTGAAATCTTTAAGTGAACGAAAAATGATCGATTCACGACCAAATTTCGATAGATCGAATTTCGATCTCAAAATGACCTTCGCGATCTTCTGAAGACTAATCTTGAATAGATCGCTTAACGATCATTTATACATCAAACTTTTTTGGCCCGGGAAATTCATAATGAACAAAATATTTTCTCTTTACTGGGAATGTGTTCTGATAGACTGGTGGGTTTTCGTAATTGACTTTTAGAACTATTTGTTTGTAATAGCCGTTTAGTTGGATTTTAATCGCAATTTAGTAAAAAACTTTGAGGTAGGAGTAGTGTGAAATTTGTTTTTTTACGAAATTTGTTAAGCTTTCAGAAAATGATCTTTAGGTATTCGTACACCTGTTGTTAAAATTTTATAGACATCTTGAGTTTGATAACGCTGCTCTCTTTTGTACAAAGAGAATAGGACGGAGCGATTATATCCGCACATTTTCACACTTTTTTTTCAATAAAATTCGTTCTACTCTTACGAATCCTGTAAAAAATAGCAGAATATAGGTTATTTATCAAGGAATCGATTGATCCAAACCTAACTGAATTCCTGAGTTGTGTTCTCAAGTTATTAACAATCAAATGTGGCTTGATGTAAACTTTCATCTTGCTTTCATACACGTGAATTGTACGGCTGCCTTTGTCTCGCTGGCTCGAGCCAATCAGATCACACGCTCAGTACAGTCAGTTAGGAAAGTTGAGACCGATTCTTCGATATTTAAATGTTACTATCGGCATTCGAGCTTACCGATAACCCCAAACTATCAATCACCTGCTTTGCCGATGACGTAATCATCACGGCCAAAGACCGCGAACTTTTAAAATTTCAAGAGAAATTTGAAAAACTCTATCACAACATTAAAAAATTTACAAAACATGGAAACCCCCAAAGTCAATGGCTCTAGAACAGTCATATTACTAATAGCAACACAGTCAAATATCTAGGCGTGCATCTAGATAATAGACTTAAATTTGATAAACATATTGAAATCCGAATTAACAAAGCAAAAAAAGCATACTTTAATGCTAGTAGATTATTCCACTAGAAATATCTAAATAAACGGGGTTTATGTCATATGATACATGCTGCTAATCAGACCGATACTCACATACGGGTGCCCTATTCGGTTCAACATTAGCCCTTTCACTAGAGAGACAATGCGAATCTTCGAAACATGTGTAAATTTACACAGGACACTCGAGTCTGATCCCATCAGATATTACTCTAACAAAACTTTATATAAGGCTGCTAATATCCCACGAATCTTTATAATAAAATTACCTGGAAACTATATTGCAAATGCATCTAAAATCACTGAAAATAGCTTAATTTATGGCTCGTATTATCCAAACGATCGATACCTGGAAGTCGCCCTTGAAAAAGGCTACATTTTACTCGAGGGATTTACTCTATAAAATAAGTAAGGTTTTATAGTTGAAGATCAAAATGTACCGAATTTTTACTATAAACGCACTTGATAAAATTATTATTTGTAATACCTTTTTAGATTTACCTTCTGTTTCTTTTACGATTATATCCCTAATAAATCAAAAAGAAGACTACTACACTAATATCGAACGGTATTGGTGGCTCGATGATCTCATATAGATTAATTGTTTTAAATCGTCAGTTTTAATTTATAGCATTCATTTCATGCGCTAGTTTCTATATACTAACTTCTATAGGTTAAGAAGTTCTAAGATGGCGCAATTGAATTAATGTTAGCGCTCTCTACACGGAAAAAAACACATTTTCGTATGCTTTTGAATCTAAAAGGAGACAATTTTTAGTTAGGTTAGCTTTTGCAATGACGATTAACAAAGCCCAAGGACAAACCCTGCATGTCGCTGGTGTGCATCTTGAAAAGTCATATTTTTCTTATGGACAATTCTATGTGGCCTGTTCGCCAGTGTCTGATTTACGCAATCTACATATATTCGCTCCTAATCGGAGAGCCTCTAACGTCGTGTATCGGAATGCCTTAGTGTGATGATTATTTCGTTGTCGCTGTACTTTAATGTACAGCTAGGTCAATTAATTAATTAGGTTTTACCACGTTTACGTGGGTTTTCCCTCGCGCTTTGCGCAAATTTACGGCAATTATCATTTTATGTAACCTAACTTTTAACACAATTTCTGTATACAGCAGTAACCAGTGCGGTGAAGGTGGTGGCCATACGAAGCACGGCCAATTAGCTAACTTCGTTATAATATTTTATACCTAATTTATCATAAAAAATTTTTTTATTAATTGATGTGTTGTTTGTAAATCGGTGCCACAATTACCCTATCCTGTTTGCAAGGCATGGAGTAATTGTGACGCCCATAGCAATCGTAATGAGCCAAATTTATAAACACGTTGTTTATGGGTTTTGATAAACAAATACGCCCTAGTCACAATGACCAGATCATATCATGATCATGAAATAATTATTCCGTGTCCTATTATTTATTGATTACAAAATGATCGACAAATTTTAAGGGTAGGGAACAAGTGTAAAAATACCTCTGAAAAGTTAGCTTAGCTTTTTTATTTTCACAATTTTAACACTAATTTCTTAACCTCAAAATCTAGAGATCGTTTTTTAATCACTTAACGATCCGTTCGGTACCAATCTGTTTGTGATCATCTCAGATGTTGCATTTTTTTTGATCATTTTAAAATTATGAAAAATGACTAGGACTAGGGTGACTCCATTTCATTGATTATAATAAATAGTAAAATGAAAAGTGATTTTATTGACATAAAAAAGTTCAATACAATTTTTTATACGTTATCTTATTATTCCTGTAACTTTGTTAGAACAAATTGTTATAAACGTGTAACATATTGGATTTCTAATTTATGATAAATTGGGAAATTTCATAATCAATATTATAAAATTGATAAAATATCCTCTGAACAATGCTCAGATGGTGAAACAGTTACTCAGGGTGAAGGGCCGAGCATAAAAATAGAGGGCGTGGCTTGAATCGCCAATCAATAAGGGCAATCGATGAAGCTAAAAAAATAAGGATAGAGTGAGCCTGTGAACACATCCTAAGCTCCTGATACTTATTTTCATTTTCTTTCATTTTTGAACTTTGTTTTGAATTTCTACTTAATACTTGTGGATTTATTGCGAGCTTCCGAAAGCCTTCTAATATCCTAATACTCATTTTTCATTTTCTTTCAAATTTTGGAATTATTTTGAGTGTCCTACTCGCACTTATGGGTTGAATTCAAACCTTCAATTATTTCCTGATCTCCTGATTTTTTTTTTTTCATTTTTTTTTATTCTTTGAGTTATTTTTAGATTTTTAATAATAAAAGGAAGGTCTAAAAATACTTCATGATTTCCAAGAAAACCTGATGCATTCTGGGAAATTATTTTCAATTTCGAAATTACAAACAAATAAAGGATTCCATAATCATTTAGCAAATATGCCAAATAACAATAATAATCATAGCTATTATCATTTTCATTAACAACTAACTATCAACTAACGATTCTGTGTTGATGACACAATAGATTCGAAATATTGCATCATCTAAATTTCGAATAATTAAATTTGCAATTAAACAAATGGGTCAGGACCTCATGACTTAATAAACATAAAAAGAAAGCAATTTCCGACAAGGCCCCTAGTTTACAACCCTTGAAAAACATGAAAAATAGCATAAAGCAATTAAATTGGAAATTCTAAAACATGTTCGAACACGTTAAATTGACCACGTGTTTTCCAAATGATAATCCTGTTAGTCATGTTAATCCTGTTGATAAAACAACATGAAAGTTGGTAATAAGGTCAAAAGTTTTCTTATATTCCAACATTTATTTTGCAATAAATTTGAAATCATTATTAATAACTTTAAAATTATTTAAAAAAGGGGAAATGGGATTGGGGAGAAAGCGAGGTGAGGGGTAAGCTTGGGTCCGTGCCCAGTCTTCAAATTAAGCGTCAGCCCGAAGGCAAATCAGTTCATTAGCCGAACCGATACTAGAGAACACTTGAAGGACTCTAACGTTAGCTGACCAAGCAACTTGGAGGTTCGAAAAGTTGGAGTTCGAAAAAGTTCGAAAGGTGTTCAGGATTTCTAGCCTGAAAGAGCAGCAATCCTGACTTGAGTTCTCGAGCACGCTGAATGGGGATACTCTGGACGCCCTGAGAGTTGCTTCAGCCCGAAAGAGCGAACAACTACAAGGAGCTGATATTGTGTGTACTAGGAGGCGAGCAACAGAACTCGAGGATCACCTTGAACAGTGTCCGATTATTTAAAAGCACCGGGTTGCTTTAACGGAAATTTTCAATTTTCTTTTTTTCAGTTCCTAAAAAGTAAAAATTTATGTTTCGTGGTGCATCGCCAAGCTCTCCCTATGCATCATCTCGCCCCAGCCTCAAGAATTTCGACTTTTGCTTACATTATTCAGCACATGGTAAGATTTATGACAATTTTGAGACTAGGGCCAAGATGAGATTAAAACAGTAAATAGCATGAGAGTAGCTTGCCCGAAGTCGGGTCCTGAACCCCTACTTTGCAGATAAAATCAAATCTTGAAAATAAATAAAATGTTTTCTTTTCCTTTTGATTTTTTTCAGAGTGTAAGTACAAGCAAATGATGATTGAGAGGCAAATTTGTTGACTAGCCTCAAACTGATGCTTTATAAAACACCAAAAATTTTAATAATGAATAATAAACTTTAAAAATCAAATAACTTATAAGAAAATAAATACTAAAAAAGCTCTTGAAATTAAAACAATTTTAAGAAATTGAGAGTAGAATTGGGAGGAAAAATATTTAAATTTCCAGGTTAGGATGGAGAAAATCCCACCTGTCATTATAATTCGATACATTGAGGTTAGGGATGCTAAGAGTTGCAACCTAACCTAGAGAAGTAATTAAAATTGATTGAAATGGAAAATTAAAAAGCTTGGATGGATTAAAACTCTTATTATACAATTAAATTAAAGGTTGAAAACTTCTAATGAATTGACTTTAGTAAGATATAATTGCAAAGAAAAACTAAGATATATAAACCTCAGTTCGAAACCCAGAGAACCTCAACTACAAACGGTTACAATGTTATTTTGATAAATGAATATTAGTTGGCAGGTTACTCACGGTCTTCACACAATCCTTCTCGAGTTACTGTTCTTTAAGAAATGTCGTTTCAGAATTTAGCGCTCGTCATCAGCCTAATCACCGAGGGGGCCTCTCGCCTTCTTCCCCCTCATTCCTCTCTACTTTGAGTTTTCAAATAAACAATATAAATAAATCGAAATCAATTAAATCCTGATAAAGTAATTTCTTATCCAAAAACTTTACTGAATTGAAAGGCCAAACGTAGGACCGCGACTGAATGCCACTCCTTGATAGACTCGGACAGACCAATCCTCAACGCTAGGTACAAAAACGCGTTACAGTTTAAAAAAAAACTCTTTTTCAAAATGTCACAATTACCCAACTTACCCATATAATCAATATAATACGATCATAAGATCTCAAAGTACAACCTCAAAGCTTTAAAACGAGCTCACTTTCAAGTGTTTCATTCTTAAAAAAAAATCACCAGTCTGAACTTAGCTGTTTACACATCGCACATTGCTCATCATTCGAATATTTTTATTTTTTGAACCTCTTGACCTTTTGATTATTAATGATAGAATATTGCATGCATTGTTTACGATAACAATCAAATAAGCTTGAGCATTAGTATTATTAAAATTAACAAAATATAAAAAAATAAATTTATTTAAATAAATATATAAAATTATTTTTAGATTAATCACAGAATATCACATGAGTTGGTAATAATATAACGAAAAGGCTGAAGCATATATACATGTTTATTTATTGAACAATAACGTGTGAATGAACAATTTGGTATGAACAATTAAATTTATAAATGTTTTCACATTAATCATGAAATATTGCATTCAATGTTCAGAATATGACAAACAGTCTAAATTATCATATGAATGAATGATCCATTCTTGAAGAAAATCACCGGTCTAAAGTCAGCTGTTTACACATGGCACATCGTAACGACATACAAATGAATAATTATATATAAATAAATAAATAAATTTATAAAATTATTTTTAGATTAATTTCAGAATATTGCATGCGTTATTGATAATATTGTCATGCCCGTCATATATTTTACAAATTTTTTTACTTTAATTTATGCTTGACAGAAATTTATATTATTTATTATTCAATAGTGCATCATCATTTCCGTTCCCGAGAGTGTATCTCGCGGTCTATTCGACACCTTAGCGTGGCCATCGCGACGCTTAACCGAGAAATCGTCACTTTTAATCGCCTTATCAGGCGAACCTCCTACAATTTTTATGAGAACGAACTCGCCACCATGGTCCCGCGGACACCTTAGTTTCCACGGAACCTATGGTCAGGGGACACAGAGACAAGTTGAGAATCATCAAACTTGAATACGCGGCCCCCGCTGGGGACCCGCAGTTCGCACCCAACACCCGTTCTTAACTAGCGCAGTCTGCGCCCTGACCTAATCTATCCCGCACCACGCTAATTAGTGATACACAGTGTACGAAGTCTTAATCATTAAATAATAAAGAAGTCAAGTGAAAGTTTGTCTGCAATTTATTCAACCCCCTCGAAAGCACGAAACTATAACAAAATGCATAAGCATGTTTATCTATCAAACAATAACATAAGAATAAACAATTAAATGTTTGAATCTGTTCGGATAAATTATGAGATATTGCATGCAATGTTAAGAATATGACAATTTAATGCATGTGTCATTGTTTATAAATGAGAAATAAATAGGCTCAAGGTTACGTGTGTTAATTAACAATTGAGTGAAAATAAATAATTAAATATAATTAAAAAAATTCATCAAATTTATTCAGATTGATTATGACATATTGCATGCATTGTTAATAATAGGAGGATCGTAAACAAGCACTGTTAGAATAAACAATATAAAAAACGACAAATTCGAACGAGCGATTTAAATTTAAACTTTGTGAATTTCAATCATAGCGTAAAAAACGGACAGCAGCAATGACAATCACGGTAAACAAAAACAACAAAAAAATAACCAGCTTAAAAAGTAGCGCTGTGAAATTGAACAGAATCAAAAACAAATATCATGAAAAGCAGTTTAAAATCTAAAGTTTGTCAATTTAAACATAGCGTAAATAAAAGACATATAATATGATGATCCATGAACGGATAAACAATAGTAAAAAGTAGATGTAATTTCATTCTATTATGATACTTAAAAAATTACAAATCACTACTTGTGATAATACACATTGAAATAAACGAAGATGGCGGCTGAGGACAACTCAAATGATCAAACATGACAACTTTTACCCAGTATCAGTACAGCGATTTTTATTATTTTAAGTTCACGATAGCCGTCGTCATTGTTTATTATTACAGTGCGTATTACTACGAGTAGTGATTTATATTGTTTAATCATAATTGAATTAAATAACTTCCATTTTTTATTATAATGTTTATCTTTTCTTTGATCATGATATTATAAGTCTGTTATTCATACTATGGTTAAATTTAAAAAATTTTCATTTTACAATGCTTGTCAGGATTTGTAGTTGAATTTTGTTCAATTTTACAGCGCTTCTTTTTAACCTTATTATTTTCGTTTTGTTTGTTTTTACCGTGATCGTCATAGCTGCTGTCCGTTTTTCACGCTATGATTGAAATTAACAATGTTTGAATTTGAATTGCTAGTTTTAATTTGTTGTTTTTGATAATGTTTATTTCCAAAGTGCTTGTTTAGGATTAATTAAAAATATAAATATAAAAATAGGCTCAATCATACGCATTTTCATTTATTTCACAATGAAACATGAATAAATGATTAGAATAGAATGAATTAATTCAGACAAATATTTTACTAATAAAAAATTAATTCTTTTCTTTAATCCATGAATTTTCACAGCAATAAAAAATAAAATTAATCCACGAAAATTCATAAACAAATGAATTATAAAGAAATGCATGTCTATGCGCTAAAAGTGAATAGAATAATGAATAACTAGAAAAGTGTTAACAAAAATATTTGCATATCACCTATTCTTGAAAAAAATTACCGGTCGCTGTGGATTTGTACTTTCGCATAAAAGAATCGCACATAATTTATTTCATTTGAAAACATTCATTTTCTACACCTAAAAATAGATTAATTATAAAATTCAAACATTGTTATTAAAGATTATAACGTTACTCGAATCTAATAAATCGTTCCAAAAGCAAGTCAAACAAATAAAATAATTAAAACGAAAGAACTTGACCGCCTAGCTTTTTAGCCAAATATCCTGACTGCTGCTAATGCCGGTTAGAGCTGAGCTCTTTTCGCGTTCGTCGCGGGTGTTAAACGGACAAGGAAACAATCAATAAATAATGTGGCCGACACACAAAAATACAATTTCACTATCGTTTATTAAAAAGGAATCTAATTAGGTTATACGGAATGAAAGTTCATTAGGCCCTCAAAAATTGTGAATAAAATATAGGTTGACTAAAGAAATCAAGACGGAAAGGGCGATCCTCGTTCAGCTGACTCCATTGTCCTGCCCTGTCTCTGGAGCATTCAAAAAATGGCACAAAATAATAATCAAAAAAACAAAAGCTACAACTGAGTGTCTCATTGATCAATCGACTCGAAACAACTTGAATTTAGTTGACACTTGAAATTAAAACTATTTGAATCCAGTCGTCTGTAGCTAGTCCCGGGAGGTTCAGCAAAAGAGAGTAAGAGCTTTTAATAGTTCACCCCCCGACCCAGTTGCGTTGCCGATGTTCGAACCGAATTCTGGTCATCGGTACCACGCAGGTGAGGGATGCGCAGGCGTAGTCCCATGCCGACCGCGGATTGACGGGCATCTATAGGCCGTATCTAAGGTCAAACGTGGCCGCAGTACATTCCCTCAGAACCACAAGCACAACCAGGGATTTCATTCGGTGCTGGACCACCGGGCATCTCCAGCAAGTAGCAATTAACGTAAGTTACAATAGAAGACAAACATTAGTTTACAGGAGAAATTAATGAAGAGTCAACTAGTTCCGCTCGCGCAAGAACCTAGTTTTTAAAAAAGAACAAAGCGGCAGCTGCACATTAGGGCCTAAAAGTTTAATATCTGATCTTGTTAAGTCATAAATATTACAACAAAAACATTTTTAAATAAAATTACAAAATATTACAACGACATTAGTTCACATTGGCTCCTTTCCTGGACTTCCCAAGCTACTCTTGTTAGCTACTCTTGCTACTCAAATTATCAGTGGTCAAATTACAAATTAGACAATACAAACTATGAGCTTCGGTTGAGGGAAATGAATTAAGACAAAATTTTGAACAGAAACAAAAAAGCTATCTATTTCATAATCAAAGTGAACTACTAAACTTATACATTATGTCCTAACTCCAGAGACCAACTAAACTAAATCACAGTTCTTTTTTTTGTATTCTACGATTATCATAAAGAAAGGAATAGAATACGGAGATCGTAAAGATGATTGCGCTGTTGGGTGCCAAATAACAAAAGCAATTGCGCTCGGCAAAACGAAAAGAAAAGAAACGTATTTCGATTATATCCAAAGAAAAACGAAATAAAACTTTTAGAACAAAAAAAATATACCAAACTGGTTTTCTAAATCTAAAGGTAAAAAATCAGAAATAAACGGCCCAACATTACGGCTCTTGTCTGGGCTCTGGTAACGGCTCCTGTCTGGCCTGAAGATTGAGGCTCGAGTAGATCTCGACCTTCATCTCGGGTAGGTCTCGGCCCTCGAGAATTCCGGCCCAAATTTACAAAGGCTGGCAAGAAACCTATCGAACTATTTATTGCCGGATTTATCGTGAAATTCAACTCAGCAATATGCACGTCCCACAGTTGATGATCTTTCTCAACGTACGCATTGATCAACTGTTTGATTTTGCGATTGAACTTCTCAGTAGGATTCGAACGTGGCTAATATACTGGAGTTTTCATATGCTTCATACCTAACTCTGCCACCATTTGCGCAACAACTTTATTTCGATATTCAGGACCGTTGCCCGAGACAAATACAGACGGAACTCCAAAATGGAAAGCTTTTCGAGTTTCAAAACCCTCGCGAATAGTCGCTCCGGTGGCTCGCCTGAGCAGTACACACTCGACCCATTTGGTGTACATGTTCTAAAAAACTACAATGTAAGCGTAACCTCGCTTACTTCACATTATAGGGCCTATCGTGTCTCCGCAAACCAGTGACCACGGTGTCTCAATATTTTGCAGTCCCATTAACCCTTTTGGACCATTTTGATTTGACTTAGTGGCTTGACAAATACGACAACCCTTGACATATTTGACTACATCACGGAACATCCCTGGCCAATAATAATCGTACGCCAGTCGGAAATAAGTTTTCTCAACCCCCATGTGACCCGAAGTTGGCTGATCATGGCATTCAAACAAAACTTTGGCCTTTTCAGGCACTACTACTTTTCCTCAACAATTTGTTCTAGAACAGGAACCGGGCGATGAAAGAAAAGTTGTTCATTCTCTATACGGTAATTAGGAAATTTTTCGGGAAATTCTCTCACCTTTTCCAAGTGAGTGGCATACCACGAATCTAGCAATTTAACCTCTTCAATCGCTGAAAGGATTTCGGTGGACTCATACATACGCGAAAGCGCATTGGGAACATGATGAAGTGCTCCCTTTCGATGAACTATTTTGTAATTATAGCCCATGAGTTTTAATGCCCATCTCGCTAACCTTCCGGTGGGATTTTTGAGATTACTCAGCCATCTAAGACTCGAATGATCTGTTATAACTGTAAACGAATAACCCTCTAAATAGCACCTAAACTTGCTCAGGGCCTAGATGACTGCAAGACATTCCTTCTCAGTGACTGTATAATTCCTCTCGGCCTGTGATTATGCTTTACTCCTAAAAGCTATGACTCTTTCTTGGCCCTTAATTGTCTGTATCAAAACCGCGTCTAAACCATAGCTCGATGCATCTGTCTAGAGCTCAAAAAAGAGTTTAATACAAGGGCACGCTAAAATAGGGGCATGGGTGAGTTCAGATTTAATATCCTCGAAAGCCTGTTGTTGTTCTGCAGTCCAGCGCCATCTTTCTTTGGTTCGCAAAAGGACAAGTAAATTTCCAACTTTACTCGAAAATTATCAATAAAACGTCTATACCAAGAAACCATGCCCAAAAAGCGCCTCAATTGGTTTAAGCTCTCAGGCGGAGGATACGCAACGATAGGTTTTATTTTTTCTTCGTCAATTTCCAGACCCTCGGCGTTGACTACAAAGCCCAGATACTTTACTTCATTTACATAAAAATGGCATTTCTCGCGATTGATAGTTAAAACCGCAGTTTTAATTCCATAAAAACTTTCTCTAAATGACTGAGGTGCTCGTCAAAATTTTCTATAACAATAATAATATCGTCGAGATAACAGAGCACAGAAGGAAATAAATCTGATCCAATGGTTCGGTCCATTAATCTTTGAAAAGTAGCGGGACTGTTGGTAAACCCGAATAACATACGTTTGAACTGATAAAACCCTCGTCCAGGGACTGCAAACGCCGTGTATCGTCTGCTGTCCTCCTCCAATGGTACCTGAAAATAAGCTTGACTAAGATCTAAAGTCGTAATGTAGTGCGCTGAGCACATGCGATTTAGCGTCTCCTGTAGCCGAAGTAAAGGATAGGCATCTCTCACTGTGACTGCGTTCAATCGCCGCACGTCAACCACAAAACGAACCCATTATAATAGGACTTGATCAATCCGACTCTGAGGATTCTATAATATCGTTTCTCAACATTTGATCATTTTTCTCATAAATAGCCTCTTAGATCTTGGGTGAAACCGGATAAGATCTCAGCTTAATCGGGGGATCGTTACCAACATCAATTTTATGTTTAACCAGATGGGTTAAACCTAACTTAGTTTCTTTATAAGGGATTATTGAATGTACCAGATCTTCAACTCATCGTCTTTGATCGGGTGTTATTTCGCGTAAACTTGCACATGCATCCTCGATAACGGCACTAACAGCTTCATTACTAGAAGAATTATCAATTTGCAAACTTGAAAATATATCTTCTTTACTGAAATCTGGCTTAAGGCCCAAAATTTTTATTCCATCAATACCCAAAATACCCTCATAGTTAAGTGATTCTACTACCCGAAAACTTACAGAAAAATGTAAATCGTTAAATACCAAATTTATTTTCGCAATACCAAATATCGGCTCTCGATTGCCGTTTGACATACTAACAAAAGAATTTGACGTTTTCAAAGTTGGTTTGTTGATTTGCTCATAACCGCTAGAACTCAAATACGAATGCGGGGACCCGGTATCCATCAACTTTTTAATCGGCTTTTTATTAATAAATATCACTCAATAGGGTCGTTCATCGATTTCACCTGATTTTAATTCGCCACATGCTCTGAGGGCAGCCTCCGGGCTGGACTCTTTTTGATTAACAACACGAGCAGCTTCTTGAAAAGCCTCCTCAGTCGTGGAGTCTTCTTCACAGAGCACATGTGAATTTACGCTAAAAATCAGTTTTTTTTCCTTCACTATTGCGTCGTCTCCTTGCACAAACGGGACAACGGGGTTTTGCAACCCCTTTGCGACCGCAACCAAAACAAAAGAAACACAAAGGTTGTTCGCAATCGCCAAAACGATGACCTATTTCAGAACAATTCTAGCAGGGATGAGGAAAGGGTACTGGATCCGTGGCAGCAGTCTCGCTCTCCGAACCATCGCTTGTATTTTCCACAAATAGCCACAAAGAGCCACCCTGGAGAGTGGTGCTGTGGGCCTAGGTGCCTTGCGCAATTTGCCTTGAGTCTATACGGCTTCGCTACAGAGACGACAGGCTTTTGGTGTTAACCTGCTTTTAATCCCCCCCCCTCTCTGTTTTCACTTGCTTTATTAAGGCCTAATCTTACCGAATGTGCCTCAGCTGCACAGATTTGATCATCGGAAAAATTTCCTGTTTCAATTGCCGTGTTACTCTGACCTCCTAATAAATGTCCAGCCGGACGCGCTGAATCCAGCTGTGAAAAAGCTGAACTTGGAAACAAAGAGCTTGAGATAAGAGACGGAGGACAATATGTTTCACAAGATTGTTTTTGAGCTTCATAGGATTTACACAAAACTTTAAGTTTATAAAAGTTCGAAAATTCCTCGCGTCCCACTAGCATTTTATAATCCGGATGTAAATTAGTATAAGCCATGTCGAGTTGTTCACATAACGGTGGAATTAGTCGCCAAAATCGAATCATGTACTGGATCCAAACAAAATAGCTAACAATGGGTTCTTTTAAAGCCTGAGTGCATGCGCAAATTTCTTCGCGGACTCTGTGTTGATGATTTTCATCGCCAAATTAGACCATGAAATGCTTGAAAAAATCCATCCACGTATTCCAAAGACTGTTTTCTACACGAAACCATCGCAAAGCTGTCCCCTGAAAAATAAACGGCAATGCACCAAGCATATCGCTATCTGTAATATCTGAACCATTTCTATTTTCCTCGATTGTTATCAAAAACTCCTCCGCTGAAAGTTCATCTTGCGCTGCGTCACCTGAGAAATGCAAATTTTAACTACTTATCATACGCCGTTTGTCCCTGAATCGACGACTTTATATTTCATATTCAAACTAAGACATGCACGTTCTAACTGTGCTTTTGTTTATTGAACTGTTTTCATGGTTAAATTAATTTTTGTCATCTATCACTTTACTTTGAATTGTCATTAAATATAGTCCGTTCTTATTAATTCGTGAGTCTACATATTTAACAGTGGTGTCAGAAGTGGTTAAAAGAACCTGAAATTGATTCAAAATGGCATTGCCTGAAGGATTGCCTAATGCTTTTACGGAAATGTTGACGAATGCTGTGAGAAATTCGGCTGCTGCGTTTGTCGAGCAAAGACAAGAAAACGGACACGTTGGCAACGAAGTAAATGAACGACGTCCACCACATTTTACAATCGGCGAGTATCGAGAGTCGGATGAATCGTCAGTTGCGGATTATTTCAAACGTTTCGACTGGGCGTTGGAGTTAAGTCGCATACCTGTGGAACAACACACCAATTACGCTCGAGCGTACATCGGAACGAAGCTCATCAGTACGTTGAAATTTTTGATCAGTCCACGACAACTCGAAGACCTTACTTATGCTGAAATCAAGACGACTTTTACTGCTCATTTGGATCGGAGAAAAACAAGTTCGTTAAAAGTTGCAAATTTCGGAAAATAAAGCAATCGACGCTGGTAAGTCGATTGCTACTTTTGCTTTGGAGTTACGAAAAGGTGCTATTCATTGTGAGTACGAACAATTTCTTGATCGCATGCTAATCGAGCAATTTTTACATGGTCTGCATTCACGAGACATTTGTGACGAGATTTTTTCTAAGGATCCAGCTACTTTCAATGATGCTTACGAAATTGCACAATCAATGGAAGCTACGCAAAAGACCGCAGACACGGTGGGTACCTCTAAAATGCCAGCGTCATCCGGCGAGACGACAAACAAGCTTGGATACTCAGCTCCGTTGGTGAAGAAGTCTAACTATCGATCAACTGCACCTCAAGTTTTTGGAAAAAAAGGTTTTGACCGGAAAAATCAAGGACAGAGGTCAGTGTGTTACACTTGTGGCGGACCTCATTTGCGTCGTGAATGCCGTCTGCGGAATGCAAATTGCAACTTTTGTGGAAAAAAGGGTCATATAGCGAAAGTTTGTCAAGGAAAGTCTGCAGGAGAGGAATCAACCAATCTATTAGAGGAATTCGAATTACCGGCTGAATACGTTGAAGTGATTGAAGATCTGAAGGACATTGAAGAGGTCAATGTCATCAAGTCTACGAAAAGACATATGATAGATGTGAAAATCAACAACCACCTCTTGAAGATGGAGCTTGACACTGGTGCACCGTGTGGAATCGTGAACCGGAAACTCTGGTCGACTCTCGCCCCTAACTGTTCGTTACAACCGACGAATCGACGCTTTGCTAGTTACACTGGACATCCTATTGGATGTATTGGATATGATTCAGTTTTAGTTTCAGTTGGAAGGACTTCACGAAAAGTGGACATATTTGTGGTGGATGTTTGGCCGAGAATGGATTCAACAATTTGTCGATGAAATTGATTTTCGCAAACTGTTTTCAGGTATTTCTTGCATTCGATCGTCAAATGGATTTTCGCAGTCAGGTTTGAATGAAGATGAAAAGAAGAACTTAGATCAACTGCTGGCTAAATACGATGACCTGTTTAGCATGATTTCTGGAAAACTCGTTGGGCCTCCAGCTACGGTACATTTGAAGCCAGATGTGACGCCGGTGTTTTGCAGAGCCCGTGAGATTCCATTAGCACTGCGAGAGAAGTATGCTAAGGAAACTACAAACCAACACTGAATCCAAGGATGGTCATTGATGAGCATCCTATTCCAAAAGCAGATCACTTGTTCGACCAAATGAAGGGTGCTAAGATCTTTGGTCATTTAGATATTACAGATGCCTACACACACCTACCAGTTGATAAGAAGTTTGCAGAAGCGTTGACACTCAACACTCCCACACATGGATTGATTAGGCCTTTGAGAGCGGTTTATGGTGCGGCAAGCATCCCTGCTATTTGGCAAAGGAGAATGGAGGAATTACTTCGAGGAATACCAAACGTGGTGAATTTTTTCGTTGATATTTTGATTTTTGCCGACACAACAGCGAAGTTCCTAACAACATTGAAGGCAGTCTTGGAAAAGATCAAGTCTCACGGACTGAAATCAAACAAGAAGAAGTGAGTTCTTGGTATCACATCCGTCGAGTTTCTGGATCATAGAATCGATGAAAACGGTATTTATAAATTCGAAAAACATGTCGAAGCTATTCGTAAAGCACCAAAACCATCCTCGCCTGAAAAGCTGCAATTATTCCTTGGTAAAGCAACGTACTACAGTTCTTTCATTCCAGATTTGTCGACCCGAGATAGACCTTTGCAAAACATGCTGAAGAAAGAACCTTTTGAGTGGACAGCAGAAGCTCACAAAGCATTTGAAGACATCAAAGAAATTCTGACTTCGCCGCAAGTATTGATGCCCTATGATCCTGATCTTCCTCTCCTTTTGGCTACAGATGCAAGTAAAACTGGTCTAGGTGCTGTACTATCACATCGCTTTCCAGATGGGCGAGAGAGACCAATCGCTTATGCAAGTCGTACTATGAATGCTCCGGAACAACGTTACCCTCAAATCGACAAAGAGGCCCTCGCTATCGTTTGGGCAGTACAGAGGTTTTTTCACTACTTGTATGCACGATATTTCATCTTGATTACCGACCATAAACCTCTCACTCAGATACTCCATCCAGAAAAGTCCTTGCCATTATTATGTATTAGCAGAATGGCGAACTAGCAGACTACCTGGCGCATTTCAACTTTGATATTGAATACCGGTCCTCAAAAGCAAATGCGAATGCTGACTACTGTTCTCGTGCTCCCTTAACGACGACAAACAAAAAACACACTGTTTAAGAGGAAAGAGAGAGAGAGCTAGATGATTTTGATTCCTTCGTCTTACATCAAGTGGCACAACTACCAGTTCGAGCTGAAGACAAAGCTCGTGAGACCAGGACGGATCCTCATTTACAGAAATTTGTGAGATTGCTAGAAGGTGGACAGGATCTCAGCAAACACGGGTACAAGCCTCCGGAATCAAGACATACGCTGGCAGCGAGCTGTCTACTCCTGGAGCATCGCGTTGTAGTTCCTCCATCGTTGAGACCATCGATTCTGAGGGATTTGCATGCAGCTCATATTGGTATAGTGAAGATGAAGGAATTTGCGAGATCATTTGTCTTCTGGCCAGGTACCGACGACAATATCGAAGAGTTAGCAAGGTCCTGTAGTGAGTGTGCTAAGCATGGTCATGCTCCACCGAAGTTTCGAAAACACCATTGCGAATATCCAAGTGGTCCTTGGGAAAGAATTCACATTGACTATGCTGGACCGGTTGCGGGTTCAATGTTGCTAATCATTGTGGATGTATACAGCAAGTGGTTAGAGGTCAAAATCACTTCATCGACAACTTCAGCAGCCACTACGAGAATTCTTGATGAAGTATTTGCAGCGTATGGGGTCCCACTTACTCTGGTTACGGATAACGCTCCCCAGTTCACTTCTGCGGAGTTCAAAAGATTTCTACAGCTGAAAGGGGTCAAGTATCATAAGTTCATCGCACCATATCATCCTTCAACTAATGGTCAGGCTGAACGCTACGTCCAGACGGTGAAGGATGCGCTTCATGCCATGGATATGAGACCAGGGACGCTGAAAGAAAATGTCAATGAATTTTTACGACAGTTCCGAGGAGCTCCTCATGCAACAACGGGTTGTTCACCAGCTCAGCTTTTCCTGGGCCGAGACCTGAGGAGTCGTCTGGATTTGACCAGACCATCTGAAACTGAAATGCTTTAAGGTCAATCTGATAATACTACTCCAATTGTTGGATTTAGAACTTTTGAACTCGGACAGTCCGTTTATTATATTTCAGGGAATCCTCGGATAGATAAGTGGATTCCAGGCACGTATAATTGGCGATTAGGGGATCTGCACTACCTGATTGGATACTGCCGAAAGGATTTCAAGCGACATGTGGATCAAATTAGAGGTCTTTCAGGTGCACCAAACATTGTCCGAAATAGAGAGAGTACACACTCCGAAGGGTCGAAGCAACTGCGTTCAGGGCGACGTATACGGGTATACGAAACGAGAAGACATCCAACTTCATTGCTAGGTAGAAGTCCACCAAATCAAGAGAGTCGTTCATCGCTTAATAGTTCTGCTTCTGAGTGGTTTCCGCACAGTGGATCTTTGTCACCTGAATAGCAAAGAAGTTTCTCTTCAGCACCCAGTGAAAGACATTCGATGTCCCCGCAAGCAGCATTAACACCGATGACACCTCTTGAGCAACAGCCTCGACAATCACCAGCATCAAGTCCTCGTTCTCTGGGAGGGGAATCAGATCTGGGGAACCCTGTAACAACTTCGGCAGTTTCACTAGCAGAAAGATCCCCTATGGTTCAGAACACTCCTAGGCCACAAAGAACCCGAAGACAACGGATGAGACTTCGCTTTTAAAGAAAGAAGGCTGTAGGATTTGAGGAGACATGTATTCTATTTTTTTACTATCGTTGCAAGGAAAGAAATATTCCATATTCAGATTAAGACATGCACGTTCTAACTGTGCTTTTGTTTATTGAAATGTTTTCATGGTTAAGTTAATTTTTGTCATCTGTCACTTCACTTTGAATTGTCAATGAATAAAGCCCGTTCTTATTAATTCGTGAGTCTACATATTTAACACTTTTAGCCGCCTATGGAAAACGACCCGAATTTCTCCTTTAAGTAACAAAATCATCAGCCGCGCAACTCAGGTTACTGAAACGTCGATTTGAATTAACAGCCGTCAAATCAGCGGATTCTGCAGCTGTAAGGCTGGCCGCGGTATCGTTATGAGCAAAAGTGTCACCGAAAACTGTGGAAGAAAAACGCGATTGCACGCGCCACGGCTTGTAGGAGGAATCGGTGCGAGCGCCGGCTTCTGAGCCTGCACATGCAGAACGCTCATAACGCAAACGCCGTGGCAAACCTCGACCGCGAATCCCTGCACGGGTAACATTCAAATTACGATCCTGCTCCGACTCAGAATTTTCACTTAAAACGTCACTATCAATGGGTGATTCAATTGCCGGTAATTGGCGCAAGGACAAGGAAACCATTAATAAATAATGTGGCTGATACACAAAAAATACGATTTAACCATCGTTTATTCGAAAGAAATCTAATTAAGTTAACACTAGAAGTACTGGACTTTTCGTATACCTAGAAAAACGGACGACACTAATTTTGTGTAAGGTTGTATCGTAAAGTTTAAATAAGTGTCAGAAAGTTCGAAACTTTCATATTTAAAGAAAATATATTCATAAACATAGTATGAAAATCTTAGCTACTTTGGCTGTCTCGTATTCGAGAAATGATGACTCAAAATCTGACGTTTTTGAAGTTATACATGGCGGCACATGACAACTAATGACATTTTCAACGTTTGATTATTTTAAAACGATACAATCAAAGTATGTAAAACTTTCCCACAATGTTTATGAGAATGTTTTTAACTAGTTTTTATATTTCATTGGTTATGTTTTCTTGGCACTTCTTTGAAAATTTTGCTCATCTCGGTGGGGGGCTCGCGATACAACCTCCATAAAAAGATTTAAATGTAATTATTATTTTGACAGGGTTCTATATTGTGCAAAAACCTTGAACGAAATAATTTCAATATTAAACAATATGATAACTATTTTTAATGCACGTGTACTTGTCTTTGCCCATACACTTCCTACAAACTTGTTTCCTGCGAAAAGTGCATGTTTGATTATAATAATAATATATTTAACATGTCCAATAACAATGAAATGTTATTATTCAACTATAAAACACTAATATCAAACATTATTAATGTTTGTTTTCATGAAAAAATAGAAATAAAATGTGTCAACGATAAACTACACAAAATTAGTGTTGCCCGTCCTTCTAGGTCAAATATTTTTTTTTCTCGAAAACAACGCAGAAAAATAAAAGTTTCTTAACGCTATCTTAAAGAGCAAAGAAAATCAGTGAAAGCCACGAAAAATACATTTTATATGAAATCTCACAAAAGTAGTGAGGAAATGAAATTCTGAAAACACAGATTTAGTGTCGTCCGTCCTTCTGGTCTTAAACGGAATTCAAGTTCATTAGGCCCTATAAAAATTGCGAATAAAATATAGGCTGACTCGAAAAATCAAGACGGACAAGGCAAACCTCGTTCAGCTGTCTCTATTTTCCTGTCCTGTCTTTGGAGCATCCAAAAAAATGGCACACAATAATAATAAAAAAAACTAAGCTTCTACTGAGTGTCTCGTTAAACAATAAAAGCGAAAGAACTTGAATTTAGTGGACACGTGAAATCAAAAACGTTTGATTCCAGTCGCCTGTAGCTAGTCTCGGGAGGATCAGCAAAAGAGAGCGAGAGGGTGAATAACCGCGAGCTTTTAAGAGTTCGCCCCCCCCCCCCGGCCAGCTCTTTTATCACATACATTGAATGATCCAATGAGACAATGATTAAAATCTTCAATGATCGAAAGAATTCAATAATTCATAGTCCGATGATCTTCTGATCAAATGATCTGATGATCCAACAATCCACTATTCCAAAAATTTAAAATAATCTAATGACCTCTGATCGAAAAACTCTTTTCAAATTGTTTTAGGTTTTATAGTACTGTAACAGTTTCATTCAATATATGCATAATTATTAATTGAATTGATTATTTGATTATTGGATCATTCATCATTAAAACTTTAGATTATAACCTTACGTGAATCAAACAAATCTTATCAAAAGCAAGACAAACAAATAAATGAATAAAATCAAAACTTGGGCGACTGGTTTTTCAGCCAATTTTCATGACTGCTGTAAATGCCGGTTAGAGATTAACTCTCTTCGCGTTCGTTGTAGGTGTTAAACGGACAAGGAAACAATTTAGAAATAATGTGGCCAACACACAAAATATACAAATTAACCATATTCCAAAAAAGTCTACTGCAGTTAAACGGAATGAAACTTAAGTTGGGTTCTTAAAAATTGCAAATTAGATATAGGTTGACTCAAGAAATCAAGACGGAAAAGGGCAAACCTCGTTCAGCTGTCTCTATTGTCCTGTCCTGTCTCTGAAGCATTCAAAAATGGCACAAAATAATAATCAAAAAAACAAAAGCTACAACTGGGTGTTTGTTTCACACAATTTAGCTCAAAATAAGACTTGAACTTAATAGACACACAAAATTAGCAATATTGGAATCCAGTCGTCGGTAGCTAGTCTCGAGAGGTTCGGCAAAACAGAGCATAAGGTGAACAACCCCGAGCTTTTAAGGGTTCACCCCCCCCCCACCCCGGTTGCGTTGCCGATGTTCGAACCGAACTCTGGTCATCGGTACCACGCAGGTGAGGGATGCGCAGGCGTATCCCCATGCCGACCGCGGATTGACGGGCATCTATGGGCCGTATCTAAAGTCAACCTTGGCCGCAGTACATTTCCTCAGAACCACAAGCAAAACCAGGGATTTCATTCGGTTCTGGACCACCAGGCATCTCCAAAGAGTGGCAATTAACATAAGTTACAATAGAAGACAAACATTAGTTTACAGGAGGAATTAAAAAATAGTCAACTAGTTCCGCTCGCGCAAGAACCTAGTTTATAAAAAAGAACAAAGTGACAGCCGCACATTAGGGCCTAAAGGTTAATATCTGATCTTGTTAAGTCATAAATAATACAAAAAACATTTTTAAAAAGCCTAAGACTTAGCCAATAAAATTACAAAATATTACAAGGAATTGGTTCACATTGGCTCCTTTCCTGAACTTCCCAAGCTACTCTTTTCATAGATAATATTAATAATAATAATTAATTTTTATAACTTTTTTAGGATGAAAAATCAAGATTCAATTCCATGAATCGTAACTACAATTAATAATTGAACAAATGGAAAAAATTTTATACACAAATTAATATTTAGAAACAAATGTAAGTGTAAAAAATGACCGTTCGACCCTTCAACATTAAAAAGCCCGGATTAAATACATGGTCAAAAGCACATTTATACGAATAAATCAATTTTATTTCAAGTAGGACCATAAACGAATAAATTTCAATAGAAAAATAGCCACAACTGTTGAATAACGTTTGAATACTTATAAAAAATTAATTATCAACGAACGAATTTTCATACAAATTATCATGAACAATCACACTCGAGTACATGATTCAAGGAATTAACAAAGAAATGTGTACGAAGAATTAGGTATGTACAAATTTTTATAAATATTTAGGGCCATACATTAATTGTGTAATGCTTCAGAGGAGAAGGGGGTGTCATGCCCGTCATATAGTATAAAAATTTCAAAACTTTTATTTATGCTCAACATAAATAAATAGTATTCAACATTTGTTAATAAATAACCATTTCCGTTCCCAAGAGTAAATTTTACGGTCTATACAACACTTCAGCGTCGCTATCGCGACGCTCTACCGGAACGTCGTCACTATTTGTCGCCTTATCAGGCGAACCTTTCCAATTTCTATGAGAACCAACTCGCCATCGTGGTCCCGCGGACACCTCAGTTCCCACGAAACGTATGGTCAGGGGACACAGGGGCAAGATGCTAATCATCAATCTTGAATACGCGGCCCCCGCCAGAGACCCGCAGTTTGCGTCCAACACCTGCTCTTAACTAGCGCAGTTCGCGCCCTGACCTATCACGCATCACGCTAATTAGTAATACACAGTGTACCAAGTCTTAATCTTTAATTAATAAACAAGTCAAGTGCAAGTTCGTCTTCAATTTATTCAACCCCCTCGGAAGCATGACAGACTTGGGCTTATTTTTTTGGCGCTACGGACGAAGGCTTCTAATCGCCAGGGATCATCAAGATCTCAAGAAAGCGGTCAAACCCAGAAGTAAGGGACAATTCGAGAGCCAGACTCAAACGAAAAAGCACTTTGACACGAACTGAAGGAGGCAAGAGGAAGACATATCGCACAACTAACTACCCAACAACACGAATCCTGTGGCAAGAAGAGAAAAAGCAGCAGCCATCTTATTAAAGCAAAAAAACAACATGAACCAAACGGAAGGTGCGGAAGCAGACACATCGAGTCAGCCAGAAAACAGCGTAAGACGCAAGGCACATCACATAACATATTACCGGGTAAGTTACAACACATTCATCCACTATTCAACACCAAAACCTAAACTCCCTGGCACGTATTGCCAAGCGCCATATCAAAAACTCATTAAACAGAATCGACGATCTCAAAGTTTTTATTGATGTGAACGGTCCTTCAAATTACGCAAATATTGACGGAGGCAATCAACGCGCTAGAAATCCCTTAGAAAATAACATACAACCACACGCCAAAAAGAAAACTCTCTTAGCACGGCACGCTGTCAATGCATTACCAATGGGCAACGGCACACCAAATTCTGTCGATAATTTTATCCGATCTTTGAGACATATCGCTGCCAGTGTTAGACCAGATGAAGAAAAGAACGTTTTAATTCTGATAGGCTTGAGATTAACAGGAATCGCGAGTGACTATTATTACAGACGCTTACCGAAATACAATGACGTAAAGGCTCTAATAAATGATTTCCGAGTGAGATTTAGTCACAGCTTAAATACTGCAATTTTATTAAGTAACATTAGAAATGGGAAAATGCAATTAAACGACACAGTCTCGACTTTCGCGGACAGAGTAGAAGCCGCGATGAGCAGAGCAAAGTCGCATATCGAAAATCATGACACCTTATCCGCGAATGAAGTCGAAACATTAATGAATTTGGTAGATTCAACATCACTCCAACACTTTTTAGAATCACTAAGACCTGAAGTGTAGGTCCGTACGAAAATCCTTGACCCAAACGCAATTTCTACAGCCATTGCAGCTGCTATCGAAATCGAAACAACACTCGCTCAAACACAAAACAATTTTACAATTCCAAATTTGGAAAATCTAACAGATCCAAGACGCAAACAAAACTGTTTCATACACGGACTCGGCACTCATTCGACAGATAACTGTCGACAAGTTACAGCAACTTTGGCGCAAAGACAAAACAATCCCAGAAACTAACCTCAGAACAATTTTAACAACTTCAACACGAGTAACAACAGACCAGACTACTATATCAAAACTGACAGGTTTCAAACAGTCAACTATCCTAACAACAATCAAAGCAACAATTGCAATTAAAACTATCCGAATCGAGGATACACACAGACCCAATACCAACACCAATACCAACCTCGCCAACGAAACAATTTCCCACAGAGACGAATCTACAAAACAGTTATCCTAACAACTATCCTCGACAAACTAGCAACAATTACAACCAGAACTACCGCCCTAACAATCCTAACTACTATCACATAACACAAATACACAATACACACATATACACATAACACAAACAGAAACCACCCCCCCCCCAATTATCAATTCTAAATCTACCCTAAATGCAAGAAGCCGCGAATCAGCGGAGCATAAACCAAACCTCGGCCTCTCCGACAAACGATGAGACGGCCCGACCAACTGTCGGGCCAGCATCAACCCAAACGCTAGCTCATATCTAAAAGCAAACATGTTTCTCGGTCATAGCGGACTAAGTAAAGCCCCAGTAGTGTAAATACAAAATTAAATTTGATAAATAAATGAATGGAATGGCCGAGTACTCAAATAAATGTTATGATGTACATTAAAATCTAGTAAAACTGATAAGAGTGGCCAAGTACTCGAATAAATGTTATGATATGAAAAATTTCTCGGTCAAAAAAAATATGGGAAGAATGAGTAAATTACGCAGTTTCGTTCTGTCTATAATAAGAACACCGTGACGCCTATTAGCAGTTACAAATAACAAAAAAGGGGAAATAGTTACATTCATAGTTATTCTTAATGGTATAAATCGAATTTTCTTAGGAGTTTTACAAATCTATTCTTTGAAAATATTATTGGATTTATCATATATAATACTTTCGCAGACATTTTAATATAAAATATATACTATAGCCTTACACCTACTGGTAAACTATTACAAGCGCGTAACTCATTGAAGGTACCAAAATGAATACGATAATGAATTTTGAAGATTAATTAAGTGTACAAGTTTTGGTATAAATATACAAGATAAAATTCTAATAATTAGAGCAAGGCATTTACACTCAAATGGATAAATAATTGAATAGACAGATATATCGATGACTTGAATTGTTGTAAAAATTCTTGAGTCAAATTACAAATATTCAAACACAAGTTATACATCAAAAATTATGAATAGAACGTCATGAGCAACACTTCTTCATTAAATTTTGCTCAGATTTTCAAAAACTAAAGCCTGCTAATTTAAATACCGGGTTAATTGGTTCCCTATGAGGTGATTGTGGTACTTCTAATTTCTTACAGAAAAACAGTTCATCGCTCTATATTTTTTATTCGTACCAGTCAATTTACTCTAGAGAAGTCATAATATGATTGAACAACAAATTGATAGTGTTTTTTCATTAAGTTATTAAGCATTTTACATTTACCCTGAAGCGTTACAATTACCCTGGTTCCCTCTATTAAAAAACTGATATTTACATGAAATTTTGTATTTAAACCAGCAGGCTTTAGTTATTGAATATCTAAGCATAACGCTTTCGTAGCTAAACTTAGCATGAAAATTTACACAACAAGTTTCCACCTATGCAGTATTTATAAATATGAACATAAATTATTTTTAAATTCATTCTTAACAATTCTGATTCCAATTTGTTGATATATTGAACATAATATTTTAATAAGTTTAATCTGAAATTTTTTATTTAAATTTTTATTGTTTTAGTGTTATAATCGTTGGGGACGATGAGGAAATGAAAAAAATGAGGTCTCATTCTTTAAAAATTGTAAAATGGAAAGTAATCTTCCTATCATATCAAATGATTGTTTCTGCTGAGTTTGATGAAAATTTATTTCGATGTGAAGAAAATACATTGAAAACAGCTGTTTAAGCTTTCGGAAAAGTCACTCGTACGAAGTCTCAAAATCAAATGTTTCTAGAATCAAACCTATTGTGACGCGGTTGTGTTTTGCGGCTACGCGCCACTTGATCGACGGTCGAGATCCGCCCGCCGATCGCCAAATTGTAAACGCGCCGCGGTTGGGCCATCGGTCACGTGTCCGCCCGCCGGCCAACGTACGTAATTGCGTGCCCGGCAAGCGGCAGTTCTAGCAAGATTAGCGCACGCGATTGTCCATCCGCGACCAACGACTTGTTTCCGAGGCCAACGAGGCTAGTGCGAGAGAGTGTATTGTGAGCAGATAATAAACTTTAGCAACCAAGTGTTCTAAGTTTTTCCTCGCAGCGCGAACCCTCTCCCTACGCAGCAACCCTAATCCGAAAACAAGTTATCTCGATCGCGCCGAACGACGTTCGGCTGGCGCCCAGGATCCCGGCTTGCTGTTTGTGATCCAGCCGGATAATCACCTCAACGGACCCATCACACTATTCTTTTCTAATTGCAAAATTTGTAGAACACTCTTCCCCACCAGTAGTAAAGCTTAAAACTGCTTGAAAGTCTTCAATTTATTTTACACTCCTACCAGTAGTAAAGTTTACAACTGATTGAAAGTCTTCAATTTATTCTTCACTCCTAGCAGTAGTAAAGTTTATAACTGATTGAAAGTCTTGAAAATTTGTCAACATTTGACTATCGGCATCTTAATGCAAATATCATTAAATGTTCAGAAAATTGAAAATAATTCTATAATTTTGACAATAATTTTTAGAGGAACATTATTACTGTTGAATAACTACCGGAATAGATAATAAACAAATTTTATAAGTAAAACACGAATCTACCTTCTTCGTAACTAGACAGCCATTTTTTCGCAGCAAATACTGGAATAAAATATTCAAACTTGTCTGCTAAAGTATCGGGAATTTTTGAGTAATACAACAATTCATGTAACATCCGAAAAATTAGAATTCACTAGTCGAAAACTTAGGTTATTTGACATTGGCGCGGTGGCTCGCCAAGTACCTGAAATAAGCTTTTTGAACCAAAAAATTTCGGTAACTATTTCTGCTTATTTTGTTATCTGGAACTGCTAATACGCGTCACGGTGTTCTGATTATAGACAGAACGAAACTGCGTAATTTACTCATTCTTTCCACATTTTTACTTGACTACAAAATATTTTATTAACATTTGTTTATGAACATTCATTTGTTTCTTAACATTTGTTCATAAACATTCATTTGTTGATTAATATTCATTTGCTCATGAAAATTAATTTTCTTAATTAACATTCATTTGTTTATATACGTACATTTTTCAATTAACATTTTTTATGAACATTCATGTTTTAATCAACATTTGTTTCTTAACATTCATTTTTTATCAACATTTTTTCACAGACATTCGTTAATGAACATTCATTTGTTCATTAACATTCGTTTGAAATTATTAATATGTTTTCCAATTTGTGTTTATAAACACTTATATTTTTAAGCAACATTCGCTAATAAACATTTATTTATATAAGTTTGTATAAATAAATTGGTATAAGATGAATAAATAATGTATAAATAAAAAAATAAATCTATGCGTGCCACGGCTGAAACACGTGCCTGGCGAAAACAGAAAAAAAAATTTTTTTGCATTTTTACGTTTTTTCAATGCTTCATAACTTTGCCATTTTTCCATCGACTTTAACTTTTTTTTGAATTGTTCGTTCCGCGAGACCTACGAAATGTTCGAATAACTTTGTTTGTTAGTAGCGTTCCGACAAAGTTATTTTGGTCGGAAAAGTGCCATTAGCTTGCACAAGATAAGACGACACTGCAGGTCTCGTCGTATCGTACCTTGTATTATATCGTATTATAAAACTATTTTGAAACTTTTTTCTATAAATGGAAAAGAGGTACTTGGCCAGAGACACTGCTGTGTCTCCTGATCCCCAGAATTTTCGAAAGGATATGGCTTATTTTTAGTTGAGACTGGAGCTGATATAAATGTCGTTTGCAACAAAAAATTACATCAAAATTTACTCGTGGACACAACTATAAATTACGAACTAATTGGCATAAGCAAAACGGCGGTCTGCACACGAGGACAGATATTTTTACAAATTGCGGGTAGACAAGTACCTTTTCAAGTCGTCTACGAAAACAAATTTGTCCTTAGAGAAGATGCCGTGTTGGGATCACAGTTTTCCGAAGACGAAAATATCGATGTTTCTCATAAAACAAAAGCGGTAATAATTGACGACCTACACATACCTTTCTCGCAATTTGAGCGCACATTTATTCCAGCGTATTCACGACAGTTAATTTTTGTTAGAGTAAACAACTACGAAACTGTGCCTATCGGCTATTTATGGCGTGTTTCATCCGCTCCGTCGGTATACATCGGAGACGGCATCGTCTCGGCCGAAAACGGTCTCGGGTTTATTTACGCAATCAACACATCAGGAAAACCAGTAACAATACCTACACCAACCGTCGATTTGGAACCTGTCAATGTTCCCAAGGACGACCATACAGAAGAACAAATTCGGGAGGTCAAAGCTATGCAAACATCGAACACAATTGACGATCAAGAACGAACAAAGAAAATTATCGAATTGATAGATCTATTGATTAGATTGATTAATTTAGAGCATTCGAGAGTTACGAGCAAGACGAAGTAATAGACCTTATCTTAAAGAATTCAGACCTATTTCATCTCAAAGGCAAAAATCTGACAGCAACTACACTATGCGAACACACAATAGAATTAACTGACGAAACACCAGTGCGATCAAAAGTGTTTAGATAACCCCCAGCATTAAGAAAGAAATTGGGCCGCCAAATCCAAGAAATGCTCAAACAAGAAAGTAAAACCGACGAATTTGAGTTTTTCTAGTCCAGCATTTTGAGTAAAAAAGAAGGCAGGGCCAGACAACAAGGAACAATAGAGATTCTTCGTTGATATAGGCTGTTGAATAAACAAACAAAACGCATGATTCATCCAATACCATCAATTACATTGTTAATTGACAGTCTCTAAAAGGCACAATACTATACAACTCTTGATCTTGCAGCATCGTTCAACCAAATACCTATAGCAGAAAAAGGCCAGCACATAACGGCTTTTTCAATCCATAATGCTCACCTGGCGTTCACGAGACTTCCGTATGGAATAGTAAATCCACTAGCCACGTTTCTAAAACTGATTGATTTGGTCCTCGCAGGCCTAATCCCAGAGTTAATTTCGTACATCGATGATGTCCTTATACCGGCACGTTCGATATCAGAGCATATAAAAAAGTTCGAGACACTTGCAGATAGTTCATTCGTAGTCATTTGATACACAATATCATGTGCGCAGCCTTTCAGAAAAAGCGCGGCGGTAAGGTGTTGTATTATCGTACATTTTGTAAATGTCTATCGTAAATGAATACATCTTGAAAATCGCATCCGTCGTTAAGAATGGAAAGTTGTATAAACGACAGAGTTTAAACAAACATAAACTCTC
Source organism: Telenomus remus (assembly GCA_020615435.1). Classification (NCBI taxonomy): domain Eukaryota; kingdom Metazoa; phylum Arthropoda; class Insecta; order Hymenoptera; family Scelionidae; genus Telenomus; species Telenomus remus. The sequence continues at coordinate 7,394,648 of CM036336.1, forward strand.
GTATTTCATTTGTACAATTATTCCCTAGTTGGCTAAGCTTTACATGAAGATGTACACCAAATTCACATGCACCCAAATCCACATTGTCTTGCAAGATTCATACCAATTCTTTTATAAGATTTTATCGGAAAAATTCAAAAGTCAAAAAAGAAAAATTTTAAAGTTGTCGAACCTTAAATTATTCCTTGAAATTTTTCTGTCAGAACTTAACTTTAACTTAATTTAATTCAATAACAGAATATTTTAACACGTGTTCCAATTTCACAACTTGTGTTGAAAATCTCGGAGGATAACAAACATTGCCACGTTGTTTATTTACCTTTTTAAGGTATTTTGGAAATTCTCTAACTGTATTCTTTTAAAGGTGAAGATATTTGTTTACACGAAAAATGAACCCTTGTTTTCATTTCACAACTTGTGTTGAAAATATCAGAGGATACCAAACCTTGTCACGTTGGTGTTTACCTTTTGAAGGTATTTTTTGTTATTTCGTAAACGTATTTTTGTTGATAAAGATATATTTTCACATAAATAAATTTTTACACGTGTTTTAAATTCACCACTTGTGTTGAAAATATCGAAGGATCTAAAACCTTGCCACGTTGCTTTTTCCCTTTTAAAGGTATGTTATGGAAATGTATTAAATATTTACCTGTATAAGGTAAAAGCACCCCTTATCGTGACTTTAAGGGTTTTGTAAGTTCCCAAAAAAACGATGCTAGAGTCAATATTGATTGTTTAGAAATAAACAAAACACTTTCAATAGAAATTTTTGTTCAGAACATTCATGTTACTTCAGATTGTTGAATAACCACGTCAATTTATTGATAATAATTGATTTTGAAAAAAAAGGTGTCGGTACCACGTATCGTGAGTCGTTTTGTTGCCGTGCGCTATTTATCGTGACATGTATCGTGCCACTTACCGTGATATTTTGCTTTGTTTTGAAAAATTTAAAAATAACATATTTTGATCAGTTTCAGTCTTAAATGCAATCACATTTTTTCATAACAATATAAAACCGAATTACAGATTTATTAAATGAACAATAAATGTAATCCAACACATTGAAATCAAAACAAATTAATAGGTTCATTTTTTGGCCATGTCAACACAATCACGATAACAAAACCAGCCAACTTGTGCGGTGCCCCTTATCGTTATTATTTATGTTAAATTACTTTAGTTTTAATTTCAAGAAGTTTATTATTTTCAAATGATACTTAGATCATTTATTGTTGTCAAGCGATTTTTCGCGAAGTAATTAAAAAAATAAATTTCAGTCAAACTGAAAAGTGTGGCCAACTACGCCAGAGACGTCCCTATTGTAAAATATTGCAATCGAATCGAAAATATTATTAACAAATTATTATTGAATTTTTCTTAGTTAAACGTCGTGATATATAAAATTAACGTGGTCAATTACCAAATTGCTATAATTGGAATTTGAATTTTTGGGAATATTTGTTAAATATATAAAGAAGTCGTAAAATATGAGCTCAAAATTCAGAGTCAGAATAGCTCATTGTAGGTACTTGACGACATGTCGCTCAACAGTTAACGCTCTCAGTTAAGTTAACTTTTTTATTGACTGTTTAAATATGAATTTTCAAAGAGGGCTAAATTCAATCGTTGTAAGCGTTTGATCGGAACGTTTTTCTACGTCGGCTGCCGTGGTCTTGTCTGTGAAACGCTGTTCTCAGAATAGCTCATTAATACTTGGCGACATGTCGCTCAACATTAAAGTTAACTTTTTTGTTATTTGTTATTTGAACAAATACTGTTTAAATATGAATTTTTGAAGATTCAATCGTTGTAAATAAAAGTTTAACAATCACATTATCGTTTCGCAATTGAATATAATTTATCACGTATAACAAAACAGTATTTGTCACGATGTAAAGAAGAAGTAACTTTCTAATTATTGACCGATATTTAATTGTTAAAATTCACCGTTTTAAATCTTTACAACAAAAAATGTTCCGAGAACATATTTGAAATGAGTGAATTATTTTAAACGTGCAACAAATATAATAAAGCGGTCAAAATCAGAGTTTTACAAAATGCTTCATTTCAGTCAACAGTTTGAAATGTAATTTCATTCTGTAAAGTTTTATTCCATCTCATTATTTGCAATTATTATTAATATTCTTGGTTAATGAAAGAAAATCCAAATACAACGTATTTAAACTGTAAACATTCAATGTATTTAGAATGAAATGTCATCTATTTTGTGAAAATTATTGATGCAAAAATAATAGAAAAGAAATGATACAAACGGAACAAATTCGTTAGAGGATAATAAGTAGAGTAATTAATTTTTTTAAGTATGACGTAACCGTACTGTAAAGAAAAAGAAATTAAAAAAAATGATAAACTTCATTTTTCACTCAAAAATTAACGTTATCAAGTAAAATGAGTAACTTGATAGCCTATTTTGATTTATATTGTATTGTATGTAATTGGTTTTCGCGACATGTCGCCAAGTACCTACAATGAGCTATTCTGACTCTGAATTTTGAGCTCATATTTTACGACTTCTTTATATATTTAACAAATATTCCCAAAAATTCAAATTCCAATTATAGCAATTTGGTAATTGACCACGTTAATTTTATATATCACGACGTTTAACTAAGAAAAATTCAATAATAATTTGTTAATAATATTTTCGATTCGATTGCAATATTTTACAATAGGGACGTCTCTGGCGTAGTTGGCCACACTTTTCAGTTTGACTGAAATTTATTTTTTATTATATCACGACCTTTAGAGAAGTACGACACTGTACAGATTGTTAATATAAAAATCACGATCACTTGTACGTGTATGATTTCTAGCACAATGACATTTTCGAAATAGTAATAAATTTATTATTAAAATTTGTTAATTTGTAACTAATTTTTCATTCCATCATTGTTGTCCTTTATTTTATTAATCCTAGATTTTTTCTCTGTATTTCAAATTATTGAGAAAAATAAACGATTGTTCATTAAATTTGAAATCAACATTTGTTATAAACAATTATTTTATATGTTTAATTATGAATAGATTTGCTTTTCGCATTCGCAGGATCCCCTTGTAAAAATGATCATATATTGACAATACATTGACAATCTATTAACCATACATTAGTAATATATTAACCATATACTAACAATATATTGCCCATATATGAACAATATATTGACAATATATTGACGATACATCAACAATGTAAAATAATTTTACTCTAGCACGAGAATCGATCCCAGGCCCTTGAGGTTATCAGTCCGCGTCGTTGTCCACTGCTCCATCTGCTTCGATAAATTCTTCTATCGAAATAACCTACATACTTATTGGAAATAGTTTAATGTGAATGACTTTTTGTCAATAATACTTTCTATAATGTTATTTTGTTATAAATCTCCAAATTTTTGAACCAAATCCGGAAATTTATTTATAAATTTATCCATACTTTTTAAGTAAGAACTATGATAAACTATAAGGATCCATTATTCTATAGAAAATCAATATAGCTAAACCGTTTGAATGATTTAATCTTTTGTTACTAAAAAATTAATTAAAATTATTAACAAATCACTATTAACAATTGTCTATTGAAAATCACAAGCTTCTATTCGCAGAAGATAGACTTTTCACAAGATCGGTGAAATTGAATGTATTGTTATAAAAAATTATTAAATATCAGAAAAAAAGTTTTAGAGTATTTAAAACAACAATATTTGGTTACCAAAGAAATAACAAAGAAATTAACAATGTATGGCAAAGAATGGAATTTTGATTATCATATATATATTGTCAATATTATTGTTTGCGAAAAATCATACATTGCCAATATATTGCTGTAAATCAAATTACATCGTTTATGTATGGTTCCAATTTCACAACTTGTGTTGAAAATAGGATAACAAACATTGCCACGTATATTGTTTATTTTTTAAGGTATTTTGGCAAATTCTCTAACTGTATTCTTTTGGAAAGGTGAAGATATTTGTTACACGAAAGAATGAACCCTTGTTTAATCATTTCACAACTTGTGTTGAAAATAAATTAGAGGATACCAAACCTTGTCACGTTGGTGTTTACCTTTTGAAGGTATTTTTTGTTATTTCGTAAACGTATTTTTGTTGATAAAGATATATTTTCATTAAATAGAATTTTTACACGTGTATTTCAAATTATTGAGAAATCTAAAAACGTTGCTTTATTCCCTTTTAAAGGTCATGTTATAAATGTATTATATATTTACCTGTTAAAAAAGCACCCCTTTCATCACTAGGGCCTTTTGTAAGTTAAAAAAACGATACTTCAATATTGCGTCGATTTTTATGAATATAAACAAAACACTTTCAATAGAAATTTGTTCAGAACATTCATGTTACTTCAGATTGTTGAATAACCACGTCAATTTATTGATAATAATTGATTTTGAAAAAAAAGGTGTCGGTACCACGTATCGTGAGTCGTTTTGTTATTCATCGTGACATGTATCGTGCCACTTACCGTGATATTTTGCTTTGTTTTGAAAAATTTAAAAATAACATATTTTGATCAAGTCTTAAATGCAATCAAATTTGCGTTCATAACAATATAAAACCGAACGATTTTTGAAATGAACAGAAAATCGGTGAAAGGGTTGAAGCTAAAACAAATTATTGGTTCATTTTTCAGCTCAGCTGTGCAACCAAGTTAAGACAATAACGACCTCGTGGCATAGTGATTTCATGTTTTTCAACTATGCCAGAACCCCAATCTAAAATGTCTTGAAATGAAGGCACTTTGACATTTTTGTTGTTGGCAAGAGTCACTGCCGTAATTATATTTCAATTGTAATAAATACGAAATATTTCATGTGACGGTGATTCTTAGTTGAGAATATAAGAAATGAAGCTTTTGGCGCACGACCGTGTAGTGAGAGATTACAAAACGATTTTTCCTTTTGTTTATGCAATGATAACAAAAAAGTAATCAGATTACCTTTTCATGTAATAAATAAACTTTTTTAACACATTATAAATAACAACTAATGTTTTTATATTTTTTAATAAATTAACTATACCCAGAAAACTCACGATAAGGGGGTTCGTCACGATAAGGGGCTCAATTACCTTAGTCAAAAAATCATTCTGATAACAAAAAAAAGAGGTATGTTTTAGTCGATCACGTTTCTGTCAAGATGCTCCAACACCTCTTTCGGGTTTTTGAAATTCGGTATCCTTTTTTTTCCTTAGGAAACCTCAAAGTTCTCTTTTTTCAGTTAGACTATTTTTTTGTTTTTTTTTGTTATTTGTTTTTCTATTACGTTTTTCTATTACGACGAGACTTGTATTTCACAAACAACAACATTAACTACTTGTTGACATCTGAAACCTAACCTATCATTTCACCGTTCCTCACGACTTTTAAAGACACACAAAAAGACGCACTCACTTTCCACTAAAATTTTTTTATTTATTTATTTATCTGTATTTATTTACATATTTTCTTCACTTTTTTTATTATTATTTACATTTTATTTTTTTTAATTTTATTATTAGAGATGAACGCGTTTTCTATCTCTTTTTGTGCCTGCGAAAATAAGAACACAGATAGAGCCGTCTCTTTTTGTCTTTGTCTTACAAATACATAAGACAAGAGGCGACCCGCGGTGTACTACTCCATCGATCCGCCGCAAGGTGTTGCTCTCAGCCGTGGCAACGAAAATGAAATGCGAAAACGAACTACCTCTCTTTGTCTTATGTCCCAGTAATATCCAGGGCAGAGAGAGACGCAGTGAGCGGCAAGCTTAAACTCCAGTCTATATAGTAGCTTCAAGTCTTTTACATTCACATTAACATTCACATTCATAATATATTTATATTTGAATAATAGTGGTCGCCTTACCACGGTCGGGTCGCTTGCGCGACCCTTGATTACAATCAACTTTAAGGCAGGAAAGAAAAATCACGTAGCGGATGCAATCTCGAGAAACAAGAAAAACTAGCTACGTAATCCCAACGCGAACCACAACACAAGAAAAGGAAGGAAAAAGAAAAACCAACAGGAAATATATAGCGATATGTCTATTTCAGGAGCCGAATAAGTATAAAAAACAAGAAAAACCAAAGCAAAAAAAACCAGGAGGAAAACTAGAGGTAAGAAAAGAATTTTATGCGTACAAACCCTACAAAGCAAGCGAAGAAAGAAGCGACACAGAAAAAGAATTATTATTTTTCCCTCAACGCACTACAAGAAACCAATACCGCGATATAAATATAAAGGAAGCTGAAACCCAACGAAGCGTTACTAAACCGAAGATACCAAAGACGAAAATTACTCGAGAACCACGCTACCCAGAAAGCGACCCTGATGCAATTAAAGTATATGATGAAAAGAGACACGAGGACAAACTGGCCTCATGGAAACCAACAGCTCAGCGCTATATCGACGAAACTAAGCAGAAAAAGTCCGAAACAAAGCACGCGAACCCCGCCCAATATACAAATGATAAATGCAACGAAAATGACAAGGCTATGAAAAGTCGACAGGAGCAGAAAGTAGTTACAAAAGATGCAAAAATAATCGACGACAAGAATTTTAAAGAAGGCGACGAATTAATAAAAACCTTGCAACGCAAGCAAACTACTAAGAAAATACTACCACGAATAATCACTAAAACTAATATTATGGATAAAATTCGCATTGCCTCGGTCGATCTACTTGACGACTCCTTCAATTTTATTTATCTAATTCCTGCGGCAGGGCTATTAAATACACGAATACTTGCTGTATTCTCAACAGCAGGATTACTTCACGAAACTGAATTGAGAAGCATGACACCAAAGGGCGGTCATGTTATCACCACTACTACAGAACAAAATGTATCGCTATATAGACTCGTTATTAAAGAAAAACAAACAGATAAATAGGAAATCAACAATGTGTCAGTCGCGTTACTTAAATTTAGAGATATCTTGAAATTCAAGAAACAACTTTATATTCGTATCGGTTTAGATCGACAAATCGCGAGCAGTGATGATTAAGTGAAAATTTTGCAAACGATCTGTTAAGTCTTTTTAGAAATGCCGATTATATTTTTTGTGCACGATCAATTTCAAGATGACACTAGAAAGCGTTCACGAGAGTCTACTTACGAAAAAGAAAGTCAAGCCAATGGAAATAAAAAGCTACATTGCGCGCAGGCGAACGACACAAAACCGATGAGCAAACTGAATAAAAGTGAGTGTGATATCAACAAAGTAAATTTTTGCAACAAAACAAATTTTAGTAAACGAAACCCAGAATCGGAGCTAGAAGACACTAACCGGATGGAACACCCGCTAAATCAGGTCGAGAAAGCAGAAAACGAAAACTGGCAACCACCACACCCAAATCCCATGAGTCTAGAAATCGCAGACGATCCTGGCGGACCAAAAATAGATTATTATCCTGGAATAAACGCTAAATATCCTAGCACCGGAGAAAAATAAGACCCACTAATAGACGAAAATGATTATTCACAAATACCAGAATATCCCCTATCTCAAATGTCACAAGCCGAACAAGAAACTATCATACTTTCTCGCTCAGAATCAGAACAGTCAGAAGTCGAACGAATCGTTTCACGTGAATCAGAAATCATAACAGAATCAACGCTTACGGAAAACTAAAAATCATAAAAATCGCGCTAAACTAGCCCATCTCGGCGAACACGATCTAGAAAAGTTTATACAGTAGACCAGAGCATGATAACTGTCCTCTGAAACTTTTTTAACCCACTCAAAAACGCGTTTTATCAATAAATTCGGCCAAACAAAATAAATTTTACAAAAAAAACTTTTTCTAACTGGAGGAAACAGCAAAAAATTTTTAGGCTGTATTTTAATCTTCGAATGTTGAATCTAAAAAAAATACAAACATTATTATTAATGGAGGTAAAGAAAGAATACATGACCATAATATAAATAATGAATAAGAGTTTACTATCCATATAATGAAGTTATATGTTGCTTCCTCGAAAAAAAATGACGACCACTAAAAACACATACAAGAAATCCCTATAACAAATAACAACGATTAATAGACAATGAGACATTAAAATACAAAAGATAAGACTACAAACCTCACACGAGAATAATGCAGTCTCCCTCCCACACATAGAACCGCTTTTCGTCAGTCCTATAAACAGGACTACCAACGGCAGCCACTGAGTAAGAGCGAACATTAGTCTGCAATACAGAAACAAAGGTCATATCAAGTTAGCAAATTGGAAAACAAAATTCATAGTTAATTAAACCAATAACAATTACTACATACCGCTTAACGCGCAAAATGCCACGAAGCGAGAAAGAGAAATTAAAATTCTTCAATTACGATACCATAACGAACTGTGTCTGTAAATAGTAGAAAGAATTAATGCAGTGAATAAATAAAATCAGCCTCCAAACAAAATCAATAAATGAAGATGAAAGCTGATAACAAAAAAAAAGATATAACAAAATATTCCCGTTATGAACAGTACTATAATAATAAAGGATGATAGGAGTAGAAATAAGGGTCGGAGAGTCAGCGGGCCCGTAGTCCCTCGCTACCTTTTTATCTTATACAACGCAAATACTCACGTCGCAAGTGTATTTGAGTAATGGTGACATAACAACCTATAAAATAAAAGAAAAAAATTTTTTTACATTTATGAATTACTCAAGTATTCTGTTGACTAGAATTAAGTCAAAAAGAAGCCATACTGCTGTTGTTCAATGTTTACAGGTTGCCAAACTCAGCTGAGAAACATGCAGTGCACCACAAGAACGCACCAACAAATATTATCCATAGCAATCTGAAAGCTTAATGCAATTCATACCAAAGAATCTATACCAAAAAGTAACGACAACAAAGAACAACTCTCCAACCACCGAGGGACATATGAAGATGTCATATGTAGTTGACTTCTGTCAGGTACTCAGCGTTTGGTGGGTACGGTAGCTGCGGCTGGGTACCTGCTGGCTCGGTGGTGTAGACCTGGGCGAACTGTTTAGCGAAAGTGTCAGCAATTTCGGACGAACCCGTGACTTCAATCTCATCAACCTTGATGGAGTTCGAGATAGGATACTTCGAAGCAGAAGCCTTGCTCAGGTAGGCGTAAAAAGCCTTTCCACCACCAGCTACCGTGTTCTCTTCGAAAGTCCTACGAGATGTTCTGACTTGCGCCGTGAGGTGGTTGCAGTGGTTGCGGTACAGTCGATAGTCGGCTGGGAGGTTGGACTTGTAGGCTACCCAGAGTTTATTCTTTCTGTGAATGTCGCGAAGGATGTCTCTGGAAATCCATGGCCGCAGGGGACTGCGCATCGCCGATGTTCGTGGAGAATGATGGACTTCACGATATGGAGGAGCGACGTTACAAACGTGTTGTATGAACCGTCTACATCCGTCCAATCGAACGTGGTGCGAGTGACCTCCGCCATCCTCACTGTTGCTTCTTCGTAGTCCACTTCGACAAAGAAGATGCGAGGAACATCCCTGGAGACTGGTGGCGCGTCAGAGAGTTCATACTCCAGCACCAAGGTGATCACTATGTGGTCACTGGTTCCGATGGCTGGGTGGTACTCTGGTGGAAAGACAAGAAGCGGCTCGTTGGTAAGCATATGGACGAGAAGAGAAGGATGTTGGTTGGCTCTGAAGCTCGTGTATTCCTGCACCAGCTGAAGAAGGTTGGTTTTTCTTAGCGTCTGCGTAAACTCTCTTCCCACCCTAGTCGTGCGCCTCGGGACGTCCTGGGGAAGTCCGTCAGTCCATGCGACTGTTGGAAAATTGAAATCTCTCAGGATAAACGTAGGGAGGTTCAGTCCAACAGTTCGGCGAAGAGCATCAAACAGGCTGTTGTCAGAAGGAATGACGTTGGAGGTGTTCATGAGAGGTCTGCAGACACCAGCTATGATAAAGCTCAGGTCGTGGACCAAGACCTTTAGCAAAAGGGCCTCAACAGCTGGGTCCAACATCTCATCCAAAGTAATCGATGTGACTTTGTAGCCAGAGATTGAGTTTTTGATGTACACCGCGACTCCTTCATCTTGGGCAACCTGACGGTCACAACGAAAGAGCGAATATCCCTGGATCTTCACCAAGGAGTCCGGGATATTAAAGTTGGGGCAGGTCTCCGTGATTATCATTACAGCTGGGGACTCCATGGCGAACTCGGCTGTTAGTTAATTTAAGACTAGTTTAGACTGTAAAAAAGCGATGTTAATGTGAAAGAATTTGATGTCCAGGTATACCACCGCCTCCAACCGTTTCCCGCCCGAGAGATTTTCGGTACCCCATGTGAGTAGCGGGTGGTAAGATTTTCGTCATCAATTCTCCTCTGAGCAAGTTCCTGGCGAAGGGCAGCAAGTTCCTCTTGTTGAGCTGGAGTCCGGTCGCTCATCACTTTGACCACACCTGGAGGCTTCTTCTTGGCCAGTTTGTAAAACCGGCAGGCAAAAATTTCAGTCCCTAGGACTAATTCTAACGGCCGGGGACCGTTGCGCTTCTTTTTCCCTAGACGAACAACCTGGAGAAGGTCGCCTGGGGAAGTTTCCGGGATCAGAGAGGTCAGACGGCGAGGCACAGCATCCTTGTCTTCGGTGGCACGATTTGGTATCCGGCGGGTCCTACTCTCAAGCAATCTTGACAAGATGACGTTGTTTCCCCTCCTATTTCTTTTCTTAATTTTAGCTATGACGTTTGTGAGCTGGGCCGGCGAATTATTTTTAAGAGAGTTCACCTCTTCTCTGCGTGCAGCGTTTTTCTTTTTGATCTTCAGGTATTTTTCAGTAAGAGTTCAGATGGACTCTTTCAGTGCCTCCGTCTTAAGTCTGAGCTGGTTGATCGGACCCCTATCATGGCCAGGATGAGGGAAGTTTGTGTTTAAGGGCCTGACAACATCCGAGTAAAGTGTGGCAGCTCGTCGGGAGATACTTAGTTTCCTCTGCAATTGCAGACTGTAATCACCGTCGTCACCATAAGAGTTGTCCTGGAGGTGTTGGATTCTGCACCGATCCTCCATAGTGCTCAAAAGACAGAAAATATGCAATCAAAAACTATTCATTTCCAACCGGAACATAGGTTTAATCTTCAAATTATCCAGTTGATTTAGCCAGTTACACAAACAAATTAGCCAGTTAGTTGCAAAAAGCGCCACGAGGTGCGTGGATGAGGACCAGTGTCGTCGTATATGCGGCTTAAGACACTCACACACGATCATAACAGGACACACCGACGAGACAGCTTTTTCGTCTTCTCATGGACCAACACGAATCTGCTCACCTCAAAGCGCGGTGCGGGAAGGTTTTTCGGTCCATAATCTTTGTGTTTAGCGCGTTTGGTTGCTGACAGTTCTCTCAAGAAGTAAGTCTGGAGTCGTGTTGACAGGTGGAAAGTTGAAGTTAGGATGCTCTGGTGTTTGGAAGATTGACTTCCAGATAATACATTTCACAAAAACGTCTATCTCTATCAACAAATTCAGCGATACATCTAAATAAAAAAAACACGTCGAAAAAATAGTGCAGTACCTCATTAACATTTTTCCGTAAAAGACCCACGAACTTTCACTACTTGTTACGAATTCCTTCAGACTATCAAAATGGTACCGAGACGAGGAAGACGAAATAGAATATGATTCTTCAGCAAAATCAACAAATGAATAATTCGAAGCCTTAAATTCATTGTTAATACATATACTTCTGTTATATACAATAAAAATTGATTATAAAATTTATTTACAGTAGTACATTTCTATTACATATTCGAAAAAAAATTTTCGAAATCATACTCATTGTTTAAAATTTCCCCCCGAAAGGCGTATAACTGCCTTCGGGCAGTTATGGTCACAGTGGATATCCCATATTCGATATTTTTTTTAATTTGATGCTTATAATGTCAAAATTCAAGAGGAAGTGTTTAAGATATTAATTTGTAAAGTTTTTGAAATCGTGACTGAATTTTAACTAAACGGCTAGTAAAAACAAATAGCTCAAAGTCAACTATAATATATTATTAGTCTATCAGAACACATCACCAAAAAGTATAAAATAGTTTTTTCATAATGAATTTGTAGGTAAAACATTATATCAAAGCTACTTTTTCGATTAAGTTGTTGAAAAACCGTGATTTTCAAATAGAATTTGTTATTAATCAATTTTTAACGTTCTTCCGTCAATTTTGTTAAGACAATGTCATTTCTAGTAGCTTTAGGATTGGAACTAACAAAAAAAAATACTTTTACGGATATGAAACTAGATCTTCATTTTATGTCCGTTTAGACGTGGAATAACCCTTCTGTTTACGTTATATTTTATTGTCGGATCTACAAGCTAGAATGACTATAGTTTTGTACTACCGAGAACGACATTAGATCATTCAATGACGTTAGTCATTTTGACTGCCTATTTGGACTTGAATAATTTGCTGTTAAGATACTTTTATTGTTCATAATATCATTTAATATACTCTTTTTATACGCTTATCTTCATTTTGCTCATTTCGACCAAATCTGGTAACGTCAATTGGACAGGCTCACACTCAATGTTATTGAATAAAACTTTGCAGGCATATTACCGGTGACAGTACACGAATATGAGAACGAAAAGTTTTTGTTGTTATTGTTGTGATTGTTGCGTAACGAAAACTAATTTTTATTAAAAATACACTTAATATCCTGTTCAACGCAATAGAGGGGCTCGAACTTTTCAGGAATTCATGTTTCCATGTAAAACACACATAATCAAACGTTTCTCGTTTAATTTTGTACAAATTCGCTTCATATAGAATAAAAACGCGTTTTGTGCACTTATTGAATTTTGTTCTGTCATTCTAAATGCCTTTTTATCAAAAGAAGTTAATAGAACTTTGCAGGCATATGTATTCTTGACAATACGTGAAAGTAACATGCAAAAATTTTCGGTGTTGGTTTTATTGTTCAGTTGTAAGGGCGCGTCCTTACCGACGCCTAATGAGGTGACCTAATTAGGTCACGCTAATGAGAACAGGGGGCGAGCGTTCCCGAATCGCACCGGTGCAGGGCACGCCGATTCGCGAACGCCCGCTAACAAGCAGTCGCGTGGGGACAGGGCTCCGAGAGCTAAGCGAGTTCCTGTTTACGTTAAGCCGCGAACCACAGGGTGGTTACGCACGAACGCGTGTTCTCGCAACGTCCGCGAGAACACATTGCCGAGTCCGCGAGACACCGGTCTCCTCGGCACGAGAGTGAATGCAAAGAGTGTGTGTGTGTGCAAAAGTTAATTAATAAACTGGGTTTCTACTACAAAACCCCTTGTGTTTTATTTGACCCTGACACATCAGAAGTGGGATACTGCGAGAAAATTTTTCTTCGTCAAAGGATCCACGACGCAACAAGTGTGAGTGCATGTCGCGAGAGCTGGTGCGCAACCGCGACAGACAGGAAAAATAACCGCTGGACCCTGAAAATCATTAAAGTGTAACAATTTTCGCGAACGAAAAGTGCCGCAAATTTTTTTTCCGTGAGTGCCGATTCGTGTGGATACAAATCGGAGCACGCCGGTAGAAGAAAACCGCCATTTTCTTCGTCCTTCTCGCACGTTCCGAGAAAAGAGTCGCGCGAGTGTAACACGACCGCCGATTGGCCGCCGCAAGTGTAACGCGCGCGCTGATTGGCCAACGCTCCGCACGGACTTCTAACACGCGCTGCAGGCAGTTTCGCCTCGCGCGGACCGAGAACGCGAATGCTGATTGGTCGCCGCGGTCGGTGGCAGTTTCGGGCGCCTTCGGCAACTCACGACACGCACGAAAAGTGACAGCTGACGCTGACTGACAACACGGCGCGAGTACAAACAGAAATGGGTTCCAACAACGAACGAGACGCTTTTGACCAGTTTCAAAACCTGGTACAACGACCGGCATACAACTCATCGTTGCTACTGAATTTATCAAACGAGTTTTCGACACCACCACACGCCGCACACACCAACTTTGTCAACAACGACACGAGCCCGCCTCACAACGTAGGATTTCAAACGCAAGTACAAAACACAGCACACACATGTCAAATGCACACCGGCAGCATGCCTGTCGGAGGAATTCCGACTTCGTCGCCGTACAATTACACACACAATTGCACGGCACCGTTAAACAATTTAACAGACTTTGGGTTTACACAGATGAACAACCAACCGCCAGCCGCCTCGACGACGCAGCCCCCGCTCGCAGCGGCGGACCTGTCATCGATACTGGGCACGATGACAAAAATGTTACATCAAAATGCAACGATGCTACAACAATCGCAGGGAGCGGCCAACTTTCACGTGATGCCAGATTTGAGCAAAGCCATTGGAGATTTTGACGGCGAGGGCAGCCCGCAGGATGCAAAATTCTGGTTGAGACAAATCGAGACAACGGCTCACTTGAACGCATGGCCCGAAGCGTTCACGTTACAGATGGCGTGCAGTCATCTGACAGGTGCAGCACGGCACTGGCTGTCACCCCGTCGAGCCGACTTGTTCGATTGGAGATCATTTTCCACAGCGTTTAAACACACGTTTGTTGACATACTCGACATGCCCGCCGCATGGGAAGCCATGCGTCAACGTAAACAACAACAAGGTGAGAGCATACCCTCTTATTTTCACCACAAAGTGAAACTTTGCAAGCAACTCAACTTGAACCTGAGAGAGATAGCAGACCAAGTGGCAGCAGGACTCGCGTCCAGAGTCATGGCACTTCACGTGTGCGCCAGAGCATACGCCGACGAAGATGAGTTGCTACGCGAGTTGATCACTCTTGAACGAGTTGCACGTGATCACGATTCGCTCTTTCCACCCACCAGAGGGCGGCCGAGATTTTCACAACAGAGAAGCGATAAACCTGAAGCAAACCACACCACAGAGGGCAGCACAACCGATGTCAACAAAACTATATCAGCACAAACGAAGCAAAAATGTTATCACTGCAACCAAGAAGGACACTTTGCACGAGACTGCACACAACCAAAATTCTGCAACAAATGTAAACAACCAGGTCACGTCGCAAGGTTCTGCCAGGCACCCACCACAAGAGAAGATATCAAATTAGTGCTACCAAAGGGGACCAAAAACTCAAAAGATGTTTACGAACGAGATGTACTGATCAACGACCACAATACCAGAGCCATGATCGACACGGGGTGTTCGACTTGCACAATCAAAGCGTCACTGGTAATTGATTTCGAACTACAAGTTATCAAACAACCATGTGACCTTTTCGGTTACGGGGCCACAACGGCATCAGTCAAATCAGTTGGTATCGTGCAAGCAGACGTAACAATTGACAACGTCACCGCACGCCAGGTGGCGCTGCGGATTGTACCAGACGACTCTCAGCCCTGGCCTGTCATACTGGGCAAATCGTTTTTGCGCGATCCCGAAGTCGCATTTTATAGCCTGAATGACGACATCCGATTTCAACGAGCAGAAATACTTGCGCAGCTGCTGCCTGACCTGCCTCTGAACGAACCAATCAAAAATTCAGCAGTGTGTGAGAGCACCACGGTGCCCTCACATTCAGTTCTGTTTATACGAACGCGACTTGAGGACACGAACCTCGAGTTGCCACTGCTGAATTTTGGCAAGGAAGCACACTTGCCGAAGGACACTTCGATCGAGCGGGTGCTCTCAGTGTCCAACCCACCAAAGATGCAACCACGGTACGAGCCAATCAGCGAGGACGAGGTCAACGTCGGCGATAATGTGACAGCGGAACAGAAACGCCAGCTGACGCAGATCCTCAACGACCATCGGGCAGCGATCTCCAAAAACCTCAACGAACTTGGCAGAACGAACCTCATCGAAATGGACATACAGGTGAAACCAGATTCTAACCCCGTATATTCAAAACCTTATAAGGCCACCCAGGCTGAACGTGTCGAAATAAAACGTATTGTTTCAGAGTGGAAAGCGGCCGGAGTTGTGCGCGAAACGAGTTCGCCTTATGCGAGCCCTGTTTTATTAGTAAAGAAAAAAGATGGAAGTTCAAGATTAGTACTTGATTATCGAAAACTCAACGCACAAACACAACGAATGCCGTTTCCACTCCCCGACTTAGACGAGTGCTTAGAGGCACTTCACGGTGCAAAATGTTTTGCGAGCTTAGATTTATACAATGGGTATTTACAAGTGCCTCTCACTGACAATGCAAAAGAAAAAACCGCGTTTATAACGCCAGACGAAACAGGGGAATTTGAAGTATGTTCGGACTTATGAACGCGCCTTTTTATTTTTCAAAAATGATGGATAGGGCCCTAAGGCCATTACTAAACGGAGTTGTTGTTTTCTATTTGGATGATACTTTAATTCCGGCAAAAAGTTGGGACGATTTAATGAGTAGACTGATAATTGTTTTACAAGCGTTGATAAAGGCAGGATTAACGTTAAATTTAAAAAAATGTAACTTCGGTAATGACAAAATTGAGTTTTTGGGTTTCGTTATAACGACAGAAGGGATTCGTCCGGGAGAAAGCAAAACAAAAGCAATCGAAGCGTTTCCGACACCTCGCAACGCGCACGAGATCAGACAGTTTATTGGGCTTGCGAACTTTTTCAGACGCTTTATACCTCACTTCGCACAAATCGCAGCCCCAATGACCGATCTCACAAAAAACAAAATTGTATTTGTATGGGAGGGAAAACAGCAAGATGCATTTGACGAAATCAAATTGAAGTTAACTTCAAACCCAGTATTAGCGTTATACAATGCAAACGCGAGTCGAACTGAATTGCACACTGATGCAAGCAAAATCGGTCTCGGAGCGATAATGGTTCAAGCAGACGACGACGGTAACATGAGACTCGTTTATGCCATAAGCAGAAAAACGTCAGAAGCAGAACAAAATTATCACTCCTCAAAGGCAGAATTATTAGCGATAGTTTGGGCGCTACAGCGCCTCAGATCTTTCCTCCTACCGATCCATTTTGTTGTTATTACAGATTGTCAGGCGCTAACACACATCAACGTGTCAAAGACAACAAACCCGCAAATTATAAGATGGCATTCGGCGATCGCGGAATTCGATGTAGAGATTATACACAGAGCGGGCGAGCGCATGCAACATGTCGACGCGCTTTCAAGGTCTCCCGTGGGAACGGCGGAAACTACCACGGAGATGTGGAAAGGTGAGACGGCGTTCACGATTAGTACAAGAGAGGAGGAAATACTCTTGTACCAATCGTCTGACGCGAAGTTAAAACAAAAAATCGACATTTTGAAAAAACCGGTGAGATCACGAACAAGGTTCGAGTTAAACGAAATAAAAGGTTATTGTTTGGAAAACGGGTTGCTTTGTAAAGAAATAGAAACTAACGGAGTAAAGTCAAAATTGTTTGTTGTTCCAAGTGCAATGAGAAAAGCCTTAGTTATTCGTTATCACGATTTGAAGAACCACTTCGGTGTAGAAAAAACAGTATCGTCATTGAAAGGATATTATTATTTTTCAGAAGTAGCCAAATACGTAAAGAATCATATCCGACGTTGCTTAGAATGTATTTTGCACAAAACCAATCAAGGGAAGCAACCCGGATTGTTGCACCCGATACCGCCGGGCAAAAGACCTTTCGACATTATTCACATCGATTTTTTAGGCCCGTTTGTTGAATCGAAAAAAGGAAATAAATACATCTTGAATATAATTGACAATTTAACAAAATTTGTAACGGGTTACGCGACGAAAGATGCGAAATGTACGTCGGTATTGAAATGCTTGAAAAAACAGTTGTCAGATCACGGTTACCCGACACGCATTATTTGCGACCGAGGACCATGTTTTAAAGCGCGCGAATTTGCGAAGTTTTGCAGCGAGCAGGGTATATCGGTCACATTCACGTCGAGCAGACACCCGCAAGCGAACGGCCTTGTAGAAAGAGTAAACGCAATTGTACTGGGGGCACTACGAACGAGCGAAATAGAAAATTCGAACAAGGAATGGGACGATAGACTAGATGACGTTGTACGCGAAATAAATTTGAGTATTAACAAATCAACGGGCCGGGCCCCGTACGAAGCATTAATGGGTTATTTGCCCAGGTTCGAAGCAGACGCGGTGCGAACAATTATGAACGAAAAATACGAAGAACCTGTGCAGGTGCGACAAAACATTGTCGATAATATTTTCAAAGCGCAAAAATTGTATAAGACCGAATTTGATAAGCACAAACACGACAAAATAACATACGATATCGGTGACATTGTTTATGTTCAAACTTATATCGAATCTACAGGCGAAAGTACGAAATTGCGAAACAAGTACGACGGTCCTTTTGTTGTGGTGAAAATACTCCCAAGTGACACTTATCAATTAGAAAAACTAAGCAAGAAGCGCAAAAGCGCCATTCCGTTCACGAGTCATGTTTCGCAAATGCGTATCTGGCGCAACACCAATGATCCATGCGACATTGAAGACAGCGATGAATGTGACTAATCAAAATTTTTCCTTTTGCTCCTTCCTCTTTCTTTCAGATAACATTATTTTTGTAAACAAAATGTTACTTTCTTTGATATGATATATGAAACAAAATGTTATTTCCTTTGATATGATATATGAAACAGAATGTTACTTTCTTTGATCTGATATATATGAAACAAAATGTTATTTTCCTTGATATGATATATGAAACAAAATGTTTTTTTTTCTTTGATGTGAAATGTATGCATTGAAATACTGCTTTTGACACTTTATAATTGAATAAATTACCTTAATCACCCAGTGTAAGCTAATATGAGTATGATGTATGTGGTATGAATGAGTGCGAACGACGATTACTTTCTTTATTACGATTTCTTTTGTATTCTGAATTTATTATTTTCTTTTCTGTTATTCCTAGCCGCAAGCGACGACTAACTCGAGGGTCCGAGTTATCGCAGGAATGGCCGAGTGTAAGGGCGCGTCCTTACCGACGCCTAATGAGGTGACCTAATTAGGTCACGCTAATGAGAACAGGGGGCGAGCGTTCCCGAATCGCACCGGTGCAGGGCACGCCGATTCGCGAACGCCCGCTAACAAGCAGTCGCGTGGGGACAAGGCTCCGAGAGCTAAGCGAGTTCCTGTTTACGTTAAGCCGCGAACCACAGGGTGGTTACGCACGAACGCGTGTTCTCGCAACGTCCGCGAGAACACATTGCCGAGTCCGCGAGACACCGGTCTCCTCGGCACGAGAGTGAATGCAAAGAGTGTGTGTGTGTGCAAAAGTTAATTAATAAACTGGGTTTCTACTACAAAACCCCTTGTGTTTTATTTGACCCTGACACAGTAACAAAAAACAGTTTCAAAAACAGTAACAAAAAATGCTCTCAATTTACCGTTTAATGCTGATAATTGAAAATTCTAAAAATTTAGCGCCTCAAATGGACTACAAATAATTCAGTACTTCAGAATTCAATATTTATTTATAAATATCGGACGACCTTTATACATTCTAGTGAAAAACTTCCTACGTCGAGATAATTTTGACTCCGTTTTTTGTTATTTTTGTTAACAAGAAATGAAAATATAATTTTATTTGAATATAGCAAGTTCAAAAAACTTGTCTCGAAAACAATGATTTCATATCTTTTATTACTCTCATTTCATCTAACTTACAATTCTTTAAAGTGAAACAAATATATTATTTCGGAAAAACACTTGTCTGGATAGCAGTATGGTTTCAAATTATTTGTTACCAAAGTTGCAAATTATCTGTGTATTTCAGAAGGATGCGCAGAATCTTGTCTCGTTATTTTTGTACCTTTATAAAGTTATTTTTCAAGTATTTAGAAAATAATTTTTGAAGGAATACTTGTCTCGTGAACAATGATTCCATATCATTTCTTACTAAAGTTTTTAATCAATTTTGTATTTCGAAGGATGAGCAGGATCTTGTCTCGTTGTTCATATACCTTTCTGAGGTAACGTCAAGTTATCTATACGTTTTCATGTAATCCTTATACTACTATAAGACTGTAACTATGTTTGTTTGTTTGTTTGTTTGTTTGTTTGTTGTTTGCTTGTTTATTTGCTTGTTTGTGTCCGCATCACACTCTAACAAAGCATTAGAAAAGATTTTAAACGCATCAGGGAGATTCTCTAAACTCCCAAAATTAACATAAGCTATATAACAAGTTGATTTCTGCATTTTTTCAGTGAAAATTGACAAAACATATTTTCGGTTTTTTTAAAATTTCCTACGTTGTCACAGACTTACTGAATAAGGTATCGTAAAAGAAGTTTAAACAATCATGCTGATTCTCCAAAATGTAATTAAATGAATTTTCATTAAAACAAATTTAATTTAACTGATATCACCGATTTAAGATTTCAAATTTTCGCCGCGTTGAATATTAAGTTTCTAATCAATTGATAAGCAGTAATTTGGCATTAAGATAACGTCATCAGTGTTATTGTGTCAGTTGAAATTTCGTATCGACATGCCCACTCGAAAAAAAGTCACTTATCAAAAGTGACTAAAAAATGATTATTACTTCAGATGTCCGAGCCGAAGAATGTGATGATGTTCGACAGGTAGGATTTATTTCATGTTTATTGTGATATATAAATTGTTCTCATGTTCATGTAATTTAAATATTTTTAGGATTGATTATCTCGCTCCCCTACCAGACAGCGAGCGGTTCGTTTCAACTAAACATCACAGGACGGATCGGTATGTCTCATGTATTCATTGACTTTTGCTATATTGTTTTGCAAACACGTGGTGATCAACTTCAACAAATCAACGACTGTCATCGCTTCTATGACGCTATGCAGTATCCCCTTCATCTACCTTTAATATTACATTGGTCGATGCACTTACTAGTGAACCTGAAGTTAATGCAAAAGTGACAGCTATGCATTTTTATGCCTTCTACATCATGGTCCGAAGAGACGATTTTAACGTGTTATTACGTTTCACGGATTTATTTCACCAAAACATCGTTGATATGTTTGCCAAAGATATCTTACCATCTTTATTCGTCAACAGTCCTATGTACTTGGCAGAATATACGCAGGATGCTTTAGCTTACGTTTGGAAGTATAGAAAACCTGATTTGTTCAAAACTTTCACATCTAATCCATCTTGGAAAGAAATCAAGGATGCTATCTCCTACGGATAGACACGACATCGTTGCCAGGGTGTTTAAACTGAAGGTCAACAAATGCCGCGACATCATCACTAAAGGAAAGATATTTGGCAAAGTTGTTGCATTCGTGTATTCTATAGAATGGCAAAAACGAGGCTTGCCCCACTGTCATTGTTTAGCATTTTTGCAACAAAAACTTCGACCAGGAGATATCGACTGGATCATTTCAGCTGAGATCGCGGACCCTGAAGTGGATCCTATTCTTTATGATATCGTTGTCAAAAGTATGATTCATGGACCATGCTGCGAACTCAACAGGCATTTACCTTGCATGAGGAATGGTCGTTGCACAAAACACTACCTTCGCGACTTGATCCAGGAAACTCTTACCAATGAACACGGTTATCCTACGTACCGACGAAGGAGTCTTGGAACTGGAGAAAACACTGCAACTATCAAAATCCGTGGTCACGGAGGGCAAGAGGTTATTATTGATAACCGGTGGATCGTACCCTACTGCCCACTATCATGTAAAGCCTTTGATGGTCACATCAATGTTGAATGCTGCAACTCAGTAAAGGTGATTAAATATATATATACAGATACATCAACATAGGTTCCGACCAGGCTATTTTCCAAGTCTAACATGTACAAAAGGATATCAATCCTTTGGATAAGGTTCAAACCTTTCAAGCTGGACGTTACATTAGCAGCGATAAAGCTGTATGGCGTCCCTTGCATTTTCCATTGCATGAACGTTCACCTATCGTTGTTCATTTACAAGTGCACTTGGAAAATGGTTAGCGCATTGATTTCAACAAAAACAATATTAAACAACGAATCAACAACTCACCGTCAACAACGCTAACTGCTTTTTTTGCCTTATGTGGAAATCCGTTGAAATCTGATTTTGCTCAGACGCTGTTGTATGCTGAGGTTCCAACTTACTACACATGGAGTAAGGTTTCCCGATCTTCGAACCGTCGCCAAAAAGGCAATCCTGTTCCGGATTGGCCAGGCAGGAAACAAACTGCTGCAATTGCAGTTCATCCCAACCAATTTGAGTGCTTTTGCCTGCGGTTGTTGTTAACCGTAGTAAGAGGTCCGACATCATTCGCTGATCTTTGTACGGTTGATGGTCAAGAATATCAGACTTACAGAGAAGCATGCGATGTACTCGGTCTTCTTGAAAACGACGATCATTGGACTCTGACAATGGGAGAAGCATAGATAACTAGGTTTCCACTGCAGTTGAGAGTGTTATTTTCAATCATATCGACCTCCTGCGAGATTTCGAATCCTCTCACTCTTTGGACTCTTTTCAAGGAACAAATTTCTGAAGATATTTTCTATCGCCATAAACGTGCTGGACATAATATCATAGATTATGATACAGTTTATGATGAAGTTCTTCGATTTATAGATGATATAGTTTACTCGATCTCAGGTGTTTATTCACTTGCACCTGCACTATTTCTGCAAAATAAAAATTCATTTACATTGTATTTCTTCTTTTTTTTCAGGTCGTCATGTAACAGAATATGGAATACCGGCTCCCAGAATTGCTGTTCGTGAAAACAATGAGGTTCGTGTGCAACCCAATTACGCTGTCGAAGATCTTGCTGCTCAGGTTCAAATAACTTTACCTAATCTTACGAATGATCAGAGATCATTTTATGATGCTGTTCTTCGAAAAATCGACACTAATATGTCGGGCATTTTTTCCTGAGTGCATGTGGAGGAACAGGAAAAACTTTTTTACTCAATCTACTGCTATCCACCATAAGAAGTCGTCGTAATATTGCTTTAGCTTTGCCTTCTACTGAGACCGCTTCGACATTGTTAGAAGGTGGACAAACTGCCCATAGTGTGTTGAAATTATCGTTGAATTTACACTACAAGGAAACACCAATATGTAATATAAGCAAGAATAGCGATGAGGCTGAAATGCTGCGTTTGTGCAAGTTATTAGTCTTGGATGAATGTTCGACTTCTCATAAACATGCTGTAGAGACGCTGGACAGAAGTTTACAAGATCTTCGGAACGATTGTCGTCCAATGGGAAGTTGAGTTGTTATACTAGCTGGTGATTTTTGTCAGGCTCTACCTGTTATTTTCCGTGGTACTTAAGCAGATCAACTGAATGCCAGCATTAAGAGCTCCTACTTATGGCATCGCGTTGAGGTGCACACACTTCAAACAAACATAAGAGTTGTACAAACATACAAACAAACAAACATTTTGTATCCTATAACAACTTCGTTTATTACTTTCAGGTACCATAATGACTGGTTTCAATCGAGGTACGAATGTAATTATACCTCAAGTCCCGATAATTCCAACGGGTTTGCCATTTGAATTTAAAAGGAGACAATTTTCTGAAAGATTAGCTTTCGCAATGACAATCAACAAAGTTCAGGGACAGACTCTACAAGTTGCAGGGGTCCATCTGAAGAAGCCATGCTTTTTACATGGACAATTTTATGTAGCCTGTTCGCGCGTCTCCAATCCTCGCAACTTGCATATTTATGCTCCTTATCGTGTTATATCTAATGTTGTATATCAAAATGCTTTAATATGATGTTTCAAGATTTGTATGAACACACGAGGTTTTACCGCATGCACGTGGGTTTTTCCTCGCGATTAACGAAATAATTATAATAAACAATTTAATGTTATGTTATTTTATCTTTATGTGTCCTCATACTGTTCAAAAACCCCGGATCGGCTAATATATAGTGCGAAGACGATGAGCTCCGTGCGAAGCTAGTAAAAATATAATAAACTACCAGTACAGATCGGTATAAATTTTCGTCCGGTAAACCAGGACACCGGTTTACCGGTTTTAAGATAGCAAACCCTACCCTAGTCAAAATGGATAGATCATTTCATGATCATAAAATAATTATTCCCTGACCTATCATTTAATGATCATAATATGATCGGAAAAATGCAACATCTAATATAATCACAAACTTCAATAAACTGAAGTTTAGTGTGAAAATACCTTTAAAAAATTAGCTTAGCTTTTTTATTTTAACACTAATTTTCTTACCTCAAAATTTAGGGATCGTTCTTTGATCACTCAATGATCCGATAGGTAACGATCTATTTGTGATCATCTCAGATGTTAAATTTTTTTGATCATTTTTGAATCATAAGATGATTGGTCACGGAATAAGCTTTTTATGAGCATTTCATGATATACTTATTTTATTTCTAAAATTTCAAAAACGCTCCAGTAACTGCCGTGTCACTTATCTTCTATATCACTGAAATATTCATAAAATACTCAATACGAACAATCGTCGTTGAGACTTTTCGTGTAAACGTAAACGAAAGCGAAATTACATTCTTTTGGAGCTCGTTAAAAAAATATAATTTGGATTAACGAATATTTAACCTTAACATCGACTTATTTTAGCAGTAGAGTTAAAGATTTTTTAAAAAATGAAAACTTGTAGTACAAGCTTATCTTTTCAACAACTTCATTCAAAAATGTTGTGCAGTCTCGCAGAGCAGGAATGTTATTGAAATATAAAGCAGCATAAACAGATTGCAACAGATCGGAACAGACTTTCCGACTGATCAAAAAACCACGAGAAGTATGAACTTGGTGCAAGCCAAACGGATATTGTCATCACTGAATCAGCGTGGGTCCTCTACATCTCGCAAAACACCAGTGAAAACTTTTTTATTATAGTGATGTCTTGACGCAATTAGAGATGAATTTATTGACTATTTACCCCTTTTTTCAAGCAAATTTTTTATGCGATGAGGGCCCCGTTTCCCTTCCCTGTTTTTTCTGATCGGTTCTTTCCTAACTTATCATTTTCGTCAATCAAATGTTTATGAACGTATAAATGTTTATACACAAATAAATGTTTATGATGATTTGTAATAATCAAATGAATATTTATGAATATCAGATAATAAAGAAGTAATAAATGTTTTAAAATATGTAATCAGAAAATTTCAGAAAATGTTAATAGGAATTGAAAACAATCTAAAAGTAAATACAAAACACTAATACACATTCAAAAACATGAAACTTAAAAAAATACAATGACATTGTAAATTCCGTCGTATAATTTTCTTAATCACTTTTCTTTAAAGTGATTAAGTGATTATCTTTAAATTTAGATTTAACAACACATCATGATATATAAAAACTGTATGCATTTTGAAAAAAAATCGTCTAATCTGTACGAAGAAAAGAGGGCTAACGAACTTTTTTTTGTTTTTCTAAAATGCATACAGTTTCTAGGTATCTTAACGTGTTGTTGAATCCAAATTTTCTATAAAGAAAAGTAATCAAGAAAAGCATACGACGGAATTTACAATGTCATTGTATTTTTTATTTTAAGTTTTACATATACGCACAATGTAACAGAATTACAATTTTTTTTTTTTGACGTTATAAAGTCTTATAAATAGTTCGGTGTACCTGCCACCTAAAAAATGGCAACACTTTTCTGTGGCGTTTTTGTGACCACGAAAAATCGTTACCTGAGGAGAGGAGGATGCCGAAAAGTTCGAACCTGAGGAGGGGGAGGCGAGAACGTCCGAACCAGAGGGGGGAGGCAGAAACGCCCGAACCCGAGGGAGGAAGGCGCAAACACCCGAACGCAAGAACTCTTATAGTTGCTCGTATAGTTGCTTTTAGTAGTTTTTGCGAAAATCAATAATGAAAAACACCCTTTTTTGGCTCAAAGAATCGGACAGTCCCTTAAAACTTTCCGTATCAATGCAGAAGTGGAAGAACTAGTTCTTCTTCTTGAGAAGAAAAATTGGAAAAACCTATGGCCTTGATAATTCTTGCAAAAGTCCTAGATCATCTCGTCAACTTCTTCCTCTAAGTACATCGGAAATTGCTTTGTAGTCTGCTTGATTGGCTGCCCGGGCCAAAAAAGTTTGATGTATAAATAATCGTTAAGCGATCTACTCACGATGAGTCTTTAGATGATCGCGAAATAATCTTTAAAAAGACAAAAAAACGATGTTTTGCAAGGTCATTTTAAGATCGAAATTCGATCGATCGAGATTAGCGGTCGTTGATGGTCTTTATTATGTCAAGTCGGTATTTAGAGGTTCTGTCATTCTGTTTAGGTCTTTGTGTGATTGAGATGTGCGTCGTGTTTTGATGAAGGAAGTTGATAAGTTGTTTTTAAAATAAGGCTTCAGGTGGGACATCGGTATCAGCAAAATAGTCAAATTGTTTTTGAATTTTGAATTCAGAATCTAGTAGTGCAAAAGTATTTATGGTCAAATTTTCAAAGTGATCTACGGACTGCGAGCTGAGATATTTAATGTAGAAATTTGGCAAAATGATATACATAGCTGTAGAAGGCATAAGTTTTTTGAAAAGTTTGAAATTGAATATCTCAAGTTAGGTTTAGTAAAACTTTTTCAAATTTGGCCAGGTTATTTATGACAACAAGAAGAATACATGTTTAAATTATAAACTTATTCTGACTTTTTTAAAAAAGAATATATTTTTAACCTTTAAACTTGCATCCAAATTCAAAAAAAAATTTAAAATCAGTATCGGGTAATTAATAACACCATTATCGATAATTTGTTGCAGAATCAGCCATGAGATGTTGAAATTGATATAATAATTTAACATTTAAATAGTGGGTTCAACTTTTGTTTTGACCGTACCCGACGTCCCACCTTGAACCACGTGACTAAACAAAATCAAATTTATTGCAATGTTTTCGAATTTTTGATAAAGAAGATAACGAACATCGATTAGTAAGATTCAAAGACGTGTTTGAACAGGCAGAATATTAGATTTGCGTGACCCGTGTTACACTCTGGGTACATAAGGCGGAGCACGGGATATCAGCTTGTAAGAATGAAAAAAAAGCTAGTTGTTAGTTGTACCAGTGGTCGCAAATGTATTGCTGCGGGTTTTTTGGAATATCGCGTATTTTGCACTTATTTGGTTCATCAGAGAACTCGTAGTAAAAATTTCGCAAACGATAACTTAACCATCGCGAGACGTCAATTTCTTAACAATAGCTTCACACATTTTGGATCTAAGACACTACACGAGTCGCTTTGAATTGAAGCGTTACAAAGACATCATAAGTTTGACTTTCTTTTTGGAAAGTGCAAAGAGACATGCACATGTCAGAATAGAGTTATCTATAAAATAAAATGTGATCATATATGACTGTTCATCATATTGTTTATTCTGACAAATGAATAATATATTTTCGCAAGCGAGTAAATAATACAAACCTTTGGTCCATGTCAAAAGCAACTAAAAATTGTAGTTTCACGTTCATTTTACATGAGCGTAGTGTATTTTGAAATCAATTTTTCATGATGCGATTACAGATTAGTATAATATAAAGAAAATTAATAATGTACATAGAACTTTTTAAACATGTTGTTTGTCGTTTCTTGTGATTTTAGTATGGATTGAATGAGACCAGACGAGACCGTATTTTACGAACTTACGTTCGTAACACGTACAAATATCATCTGCACGAGATTTACTCCACTTTGAGGAACGAGTACACGGATTGGGAACGTGGAGAACAGAGTCCTATGTCAATTTGCAACGGTCTGCTCTCGTTGCTGAGTGATGGTCAGGTGACAGCTCCTCTGCTAAGATTAGCACTTTTGCACTCAGTGTCAGGAGGTCGAGGCTATTTTCTGCACTTTCAACCAGGTGAACACCCTAGCCAGCGAGGTGCAGAAATACCTTTCCTGCTGGGACTGCCTCTTCATCGTACTGACTCTTCATCAGTCAACAGCAATTACTCTGACAGTGACCAAAATCTATCACGTCTACTTGTACACTACCTCACAAACTTTGTCAGCCATGGGTAGGTAAATTAAATGTTACATGAAATTTTAAATCAAATGATCCTAGCTTGATTTATAATGCATATGATAGAAACAAGAAAAACCTGCGATTAAAAAGAATTTAATTCTGAAATTCAAGGATTACTTAAAACAAAAAAAAACGCTCAGGGGAGGCACTTTCACATCACAAAACTACATTCAGACATGACTATGACCTTTAAAGAGCATAAAAAATGAAAATACGTTTTGTTTTATTCTTTTTTTGAATTGTTACTAGAAAAAATTCTATTTGCCTGCCTCGGGATACGAACTCGGATGACCGCGTTAAGAGTCGCAGCTGTTACCACTATACTATGCCGTTCGCTACTACATGAATTCTAATTGACGTATGGCGATAAAAACGCATAAAATTTTTTTTTAGAAACTGCGTTCCCCGAAGCCGCAAACGCATAAAATTTTTTTTTAGAAACTGCGTTCCCCGAAGCCGCAAACGCATTTTTCATCGCAGGCCCAACATTCTTCAAATTTAACATTGCAGTTATATATTAAGACTCCGTTAATTATCAATTACGTAATTTTATTATTATGCAACATTATTATCTTGTTACTTAATGATATGCTACTAACGTTCAATATTTAAATTTTGCGTTCGGACAATTCCACCTGCGCGGCTCACTCATTTTTTTTTTGTTTTGATTCACTCTGTTAAATTTTAACTGAAAATTGTTACAAGGATAAAATATTTGATATTCGACAGAATTCAATTCGAATATAACTTATATCATATTCAAATCTAGCGCCATTCTGTAAGCGTAATAAAAACAGAATTTGGTTTTTTACATAAGGTGTGACGTCACGTTAAACGTAACGTTAACACTAGAAGGACGGACGACACTAGATCTGTGTTTTCAAAATTTCATTTCCTCACTACTTTTGTTAGATTTCATATAAAACTTATTTTTTTGTGACTTTTACTAATTTTTATGGTCTTTTGGATAGCGTTAAGAAAATTTTATTTTTTTGCGTTGTTTTCGAGAAAAAAAACATTCTACCTAGAAGGACGGGCGTGGACAAAGCTAATTTTGTGTAGTTTATCGTTGACACATTTTATTTCTATTTTTTCATAAAAACAAACATTAATTATGTTTAATATTAGTTTTTTATAGTTGAATAATAACGTTTCATTGTTATTAGACATGTTTAATAGATTATTATTATAATCAAACATGCACTTCTTGCAGTAAACAAGTCTGTAGGAAGTGCACGGGCAAAGACAAGTACACGTGCATTAAAAATAGTTATCATATTCTTTAGTATAGAAATTATTTTGTTTAAGGTTTTTACACAATAGTATATTGTTAAAACTCGTTAGAACCCTGTAAAAATGATAATTACATTTAATTCTTTTTATGGAGGTTGTATCGCGAGCCCCCCACCGAGATGAGCAAAATTTTCAAAGAAATGTTAACAACATTCTTATAAACATTGTGTGAAAGTTTTACATACTTTGATTGTACCGTTTTAAAATAACCAAACGTTGAAAATGTCATTAGTTGTCTTGTGCTTCCATGTATAACCTCAAAAACGTCAGATTTTGAGTCATCATTTCTCGAAAACGAGACAGCCGCAGTAGCTAAGATTTTCACACAATGTTTTTAAATATATTTTCTTTAATTATTAATGTTTTAAACTTTCTGACACTTATTTAAACTTCACGATACAATTTTATACAAAATTAGTGTCGTCCGACCTTCTAAGTATAGGAAAAGACCAGTACATCTAGTGTGAAACGTGACGTCACACGTTTACACAAAGCTTTTGTAAAAAAACCGAAACAATTAAAACACGGGAGTGTATGAGGAAAAATGTTGTTATCTTTTATTTATAATTTAAACAGTTGTTTTTTTTTCAGTCTCTTAAATACAACAATTACCACTATTATGACAGCGCGAGTTACACAAAATTCCAGCTTTAAAACATTTGCAACTCTCCGTGCTGCATTAGGTTTTTGAAATTTGACAATTACATGTTTTATATCCTTGCCGCGCCCCCCCCCCCCTACTTAATGACTGTTCAGCGGCAGCTTTTCAGTACCGCGTTGCGACACTTTTCAAGGGATGGTAGCAGACAACTCAATAAATAAATTAAGAAACTGAAAAAAGAACTGTAATGACTGAAAACAACTGGTTTCATTATAAATAAAATATTGCAACATTTTTCCTCATAAACTTCTGTGTTTTAATTATTTTGGTTTCGCATCGTTTCTAATTTGGTTTTTATAAAAACAAAATAGAGATAAAGGAAAATATTCTCGTAATTGAATATAGTTCGTTGACCGTTCAATCAAAGCATACTTTTATTTTCTATCGGCCTAACTTCGCCCGGGCGTTTAGTAAGCGAGGCTTCGTTCTCTCTATTTGCTTGAAAATTCCAGGCATATCAAACAAAAATTGCAAGACCATCGCGGATAATACAATCGGTCGGCCTATTATAAACGGCCTAGGCAGATTATAATCGGCCTCAAATTACAATCGGCCTACGACATATACACATTATCTGTCACGTCACCTGACGTGAGGGATGGCACACTTTTGGCATTTACTTTACGCTGCATTTACTTATGACACATGTACTTATGTCTTAATTAATTAGGACTTACCTATACTAATAATAATCATAATTAAGACATATTTTCAATTCATCAAGATAGTTTAAATAATTATTTAGGATGATTATTAAAGATAACTGAGACATCACGTCTTTTTTAAGATAATTTTAAATATTTTCAAGATTTTTGAGATGTCTCAATTATCTCAAAAATAAGAGATTTTTTCGGAATAAGTAAGACAAGGAGTCCCACACAGATTTCGTTGATTATTGTTTTAATTTTGTATTGTTACTAAAGGTTATCGTAAATCATGTCCTAAAATGTTATTATTTTATTTTTTTATTTCATAAACATTGATAACAATGTTTTATGGAAACCATGTTCCTTGTTTTTTGACAGGGACTGTCAAGGCAGCGTCTATACGCTGCTTCTCAACTCCCCCAAAAAACGTGACACGTTACGCGTGACTTGTCGTATCAGGTAATGTGTGTACGCGTGACGTATCCATGACGTCATGCGTTACACCTCATGTGTAATTAACCAAAGTCGACTTCTGTACGCGGAGAAATGGCGCTTGATTCGAATATATGAAATTGTCCACGCAGCACAGCGCATTCATCAATTTTTCTCCCACTTAGGACTTATGACAAGTTATCATCAAAAAAATGTATGACTAACAGTAAAATAATTTTTTGCATATTTTGAACCCGCGAGAACATTGGGTTTCGGGCCGGATCAAGAATTACAATAAGTCATATTCGATCAGAAATCGTACAAGAAGCACTGCGAACTTATTAATTTTCCTCCCACTTGAGACTTTAGAAAAGTAATTATCAAAAAAGTATGACTAACATTAAAAAGTTTTTTTTGTATATTTTGAGCCCGCGAAAACTTTGCACCAAAAAAATCGAATCAGTTGTTTGTAATAAAAGTTCAAGTTGCAATTAGTTTAACTACGAAACATCAGTTAAATGAAATGGTAGTTCAGTTATTGACACTTTAAAAAACAAAGGAAACACTGTGAATTTTACTGGTTTGTACGTTGACACTATGGTTCTACTGAAATTCTGAGTTTTTACCGGGTAACAACAGATAAATTACTGTAAAAACAACTGAACGGTCTGTATTTTTACAGATTGTTTGCAGTTGGCTCATTTTTGAAAACAAATCATCTTATCCACAGAATTCGTATGAATTCTAGAGCAATTTTTTCTGCATATCAACGATTATAAAAGCATTTAAACTTTTAGGTTTATACACGTAAAGATTCAACACCATTCATATTATTTTAAGAATAGGAGGTAGGGGAAAGGGGTGTGAATAGCGTATTGTATGTGCGTTTCACGTATCTAAATTACGTTTTTTTTTAAAATGAAATTCTAATTCTCCAATTTTTTTAACAAAAAATAAATGCAAAAAACAATGACAAAGATCCCAAAACTGTCTACATTTTTCAAATCTTTCCGATATTTCTTCCGGGTAATTAGCAGGCGTGTAGCACTTTGCCTTCAAATTACCTTTTAAGGGCCTCTGAGGGTGCACAATTGTCGTCTCATGTAAAGTTGTGATTAGATGGCAAGCCTCTTTCTCAAATTCTTGTTGCTTTTCAAATTCTTCCTTGGCAGAAAGGGTGCTCTCCGCTAATTCATTAAGGTTTGGCTACTTCCACCACAGGTTCGACTCAAGCGGGCAGACCTTGAGAGTTCAGCTCGGCACTGGTTTTTTTCTATACGACAAAGAAGCAACTCTTGTTTTCGCACGAAGTAAATTTAATTTGTTTTCTCCTCTCTCATATTCCACAAAAGTGAAGACAGCTGCAGTGTATGCTCTCTTGCTAGCATCTGAGAAGCCTACGAGTTTTACTTCAGCTGGCTGCGGTCCTGGATCCACAAACCTTAGTATTCTCAACTGTTTGAGCAGTTTTATCTCTACGCAAATGTCCAGCCACTGTTTTGATTCGTTCAGGAAGATGCGGATCATCCCAGCCAAGTTGTATGAGCCACAATGATTTCATAAGTATTCTTGCCCAGATGACAAAGGGCGAGAGCCAACTAAGAGGGTCAAACAATTTTGCAATGTTTGACAGAATCGATCGCTTCGTATTTTGCTCGTTACATTTTCTTCGGGTTCAATGTAGAATTAATCTTGATTTTGAGCACTTGGTAGAAGTTCTTTTGAGATGGATGACCATTTGCGCAGATCTAAACAGCCTCGACGCAGTGCTTGCTCCACTTAATCTCGAGTTTCCCTGGCCACCATGTCTGCTCCAAAAATGGTGTCATCTACATAGACGCACTTCTCGAGCGTGTGAAAAGCAGAAGGATACTCTACGCTATGATCTTTGATTACTGCTTTGATGACACGATTTGCTAGAAATGAAGCCATGCTAAGACCATAAGTCACGGTTTTTGATTTGTAGAACTTTGGGTTGCGGAACCTCTCCTTTGGGTTGCAAAACAATATATTGCAAGAGTCTGAAGTTCGAATCGACATCAATTGAACAATAAATTTTCGAAATGTTGGATTTGTAAACATACACGTGGATGATTCCAAGTCAGAACAAACACAAAATGACGAAAACATTTCACATCGGTGAAAGTATTTTTTTTTTTGTTAGTTTTAATTCAAAAACTACCAGAAAAGACGTTCTCTCAACGAAATTGTTGAATGAACGCTGAAAATTAATTAATAACAAATTATATCCGAAATCACGGTTTCTCAACAACTTAATTCAAAAACTCACTTTGAGAACTAATAGATTGATAGGATTTTGACATTATTAGCGTCAAGTTGAAGAGGAATGAAAGAATCCACGGTATTATTTTTTATAATTTTAAGACAGCGCAATTACATTAATGTTAGCGATCTCTAGCTATCGCTAGAGAAACGTAACTTTTCAATCTGTATAACTTTGTCGAATTAAGCTCAAAAAACATGAAACTAATTCCACTTGAATGCTCGGAGTTTGCACTTTTTGAATAAATGCTCATACTTAAAAAAATACTCGAACATAGTTGGCAGTGCAAGCGCTTACTTAACAAGATACATATCGCTCATAAAGCTGATATTCAAATCGTTATAACTTGGACAGATTTAATCCAAAAAAACTTTCAATTAAAACTCATTCGATAGCTTTAAGTTCGTTTGCTGATTATTAAAAAGCAGCACAATTTGAAATGCACTTTTTACAACAATTGACGAGTCCTCTGATGTTTTCGAGGAATTCTACTTTTTTGATTTATTTAAACTTTGAGGTTTTCTATCGAACATAATGTAAAACAATCAATAAATTCAAATATAGAAATTATAATTTAATTAATTTGAAGTCTCTAGTTCTTGAATGTTTTGTTCAAAAAAACGTTTCTCTAATTCATTTATTTGAAATTGAACAACAAACGGAAAATTTTGAATAACTCAACAACTTTCTGAACAATATAAAAAAGATACAAATTTTAGAAATTACACAAAAAAATAACTCAAACAAACCTTTTAAATAATGTTTATTGACGTAGATACAGCAGCGTGCACAATATGTGATTTAACAAAGTTACTTGACTTTTTTTGTGTAAAATGTATAAGTATTCACGGTGTCGCGACGCGGCAAAAAATCTGGCTAAGTCCCATTGGCAGGACTGATTAGAGGTAATGAGCTCAAAGATCTTAATTATTTGTCGTTTGGACTAGTTGCCAGCGGAGTTTGCCCCTCCAGATTCTGCCAAAATCCGCTGAATCGTGCCCTTGGCTGGGCACACGTGGAGCGCGGCCTCAATCATGTATAAAACTGAAAAATTTCCTGTGCTCGATTATCAAAACAATGCTCGAGTCGAAAAACGATATTTCTAAATTATTGGATGACAGAGTTTGAATAGCAGCTTGGATGTCCTAGACATCCGGCCGCAAAACTGATATGTTAATATGATAAATTTATAAATAAATATTCAATATTCATCTAATAAGGCCGAAGCCGAAATGCCAGAGTTTCAGATGATAAATCATTATACAGGAAACGAATTCGTATACCGCGCAAACGGTATACGGTTTTTTAGGATATACTTTCGGATTGTAAAGAAATCTTACGGTTTTTTGGTTACACTAGTTTTCAAAATAAATGTTGTATGCAATTTTTTTGGCAGTTGAAGACATTTTACATTTAAAACATTCAAAACTCTATATGAATTGTGAAAGAGCTTCGGTGAAAAAATGATTATTACGATTTAATTTTTTTATGATAGTCTCGAACGCCCAAGATGAAATTTTATAGGTAGTTTCCTGGTAATATGAACAAACTTTCATAAAAGTTTCAGCCTCTTCGGTGATGCGGTTTTTGGGGATTTTCTCATTTTTTGTTTATTTTGAAACGACTGTTTACATGTTCTGTGTTATAAACAAATCAAGTTTCGGTAATTTTTTGTGATTACTGGTCCTACTGAATGAAAAACATGCATGCAAACAGAATTTTCAAGTGTCCATCTGCTCATGAGCATGCATTGAATTTTAGCGCTTTTTATAAAAAAGTGTCATTCAAAAATGACGATTATCCCGCAACTAGTCCAAAAATTTGACTTCAACTCTGATTCTACGTGAAAGATAAGCTTTTTTCCTACAGAAATGATGTGTCAAACATAAATTTTTTTGTGATTACAAACAATTAAATAATGCATGAAAAATGGCTTAAAATGAGAATTTTGCAAAAACGAAAATTTTGAAACATTGATAACTTGGGTAAAGTTTTCAAAAAATTGGTGAAACTCTACAGTTAGTCTTTAATATATATGTACTTCCTGTAAAAAAATTTTGGGCCAAATTTTTGGACCTCGTGCGCAGCGAATTTTCGTACTTGGCTGAAATGATCCATATAAGTTTTATAACAAACAGGTATGTTGTTATTCTAGCGCTTGAAGCGCTAACTATGTTTGAGTATTTTTTTTTAATATGAGTATTCATTCAAAAAGAGCATTCGAATGGAATGAGTTTTATGTTTTTTTTATGAGTACAAACTGACGAAGTTATGAAGATTTTAAAGGTAGGTCACTCTAGCAATAGCTAGAGAGCGCTATCTTCAATTTAATTGCGCTATCTCCTGTCTATCAAAACACAATACCGAGGATCTTTTCTATGTTAAAATATAAACATTCTTTTTCAATTCGACGGTAATAATGTCAAAATTCAAAAAAAAGTTTTCGAGACATCAATTTTCAAAGTTTTTGACTATATTGTAACTAAATGTCAACTAAACTAGTTTTTGTATAATGAATTTGTAGGTAAAACATGAAATTGAAGCTAGTTTTCTAATTTAGTTCTTGAAAGGCCGTGATTTCGGATATAATTTGTTACAAATTGATTTTTAGCGTTTATCTAACAATTTTAATAAGACAACGTCATATATAATATTTTCATGATTTGAACTAACAAAAAAATACCGATACGAAATCTGATTGCCATGTTTTTGTCCGTTTAGACGTGGAATTACCCACGTGAATTCGCCAGTTGGAAATGATGTCTGCAGTTGTTCTCTGAAACTTGAGTCATGTGCAAAGATTGTCATTTAGCGAGACACTTTTTTTAGATTTATTTAAAGCGTTGGATACAACTATTACTTTCGTCATCAGTCTCGACGCACAAGAGCATAATGGGGCAAGTATACACATTTTTCAGCACCAAGTTCATTTGCAGGAATTTCATTCATGTGACCTAAATCCTAATACTCAAGCATGAACTAGTCGTATTCTTTTTGCACTTTTTCCAATTCGTTCAATCTAGCTGCTTCATGTCTATATGCAGCGACTGCAATGCGACGAGAGTCAATAATTTCATCCTCTGATCTGCCTGGTTTGATTGGCAGTTGAACGATATAACGTCTAAATTTTTCACTTGTGGCAGTAGTTTGAAACAACGTTTTACTAAATTTATCCTATTGTGAAGTTCGCGGCTTCCTGGTTATTTGTCAATTTTCCAAAACCTCCGAAGCAAGTCTAATAAATGAAGAGTTGCGTGGAGAGTTGTTTTAATCTTTTGTGGCGTGTCACTTGAGGGTCCTGACAGTATCTAGCCTAATGTGCTGGCTTGGGAGAAAAGCTTTGAATTTCTTAGATGAATCACTTTAGATTCTAAAAATTCACCAATAACATTAAAACCCAAAAGCAAATCAATTTTGCGTGCATCTTGAGAAGCTGGGTTCGCCAATACGAGATCCTGTACCTCTGGATAGTCTCTCGACCGAAAAGCCTTAAACCGGTATGCAGTGATGGTCTGCAGCACATACAAATACACAGCAGATGATAAAGATTTAGTTTGAGAACTAGAAATCTCGACATTAACAGCATACTTTAGTGAAGACGTTTTTTCTCCTTTTAGACCATTTATCGTCACATTTTTCTTCATTTTCTTGATCTTTAAAGTTTAAGCAAGTGATTTACTTGCAAATGATGACTCTAATCGTGAGTCAATCGACGCTCGAACTGTTGCTGTTTATCTTGCAGGTGTAGTCACTTTTATCAAGGCAGTAGCAAGCAAAATTCCATTTTCTTCTGGAATAACAGTATGAGAGTTTGTCGAACCACTGGCCACATTAGATAAAGTTACATTCTCATCTGGCTTACCCTTGTCAACATCACCTTTTTCGGTTTTGTTTGGATTGTGGCTTTGGAGTGGAGTAAAGTCTCTATGCAGAAGTGTATGATGATGTTTGTTGTATATCCGACATGTTTTCGTGGTTAGACATCCTTTGCTGAAATGTCCTTTGACTAGGCAGTTGTCACAGGATCGCTTTTCTTGGACCGCCTTTTGTCGTTGTTGCGAGTCAAGGGCGTTCTGGGCTTTAAATGAAGTGCAGCTGTAAATTGTATGATCCTGGTCGCAGTAACCACATTTTACTCTTGAACCTGCTACTGTTGTGTTGAGAGTTGACCCCGGCCGCTTGACTGACTTATTAGTCAAACTAATTCCAACGTAAATTTTTAGTAAATTAGACACAATTGAATGGAAACAAGTCTGATTTGATTAAAAGTTGATTTTTTCATGGAAATATATGTTCAAAACAGATGCAGATATAAAAAAGATACAAATTTCATATCTTAAAATCATACATATTTAGACATAAAACTTGTTTTATTGAAGAGTCATTTTATGTCTACTTTTTCATTAACAAATGAAGTCTTATTTCCATAATTACAACAATCACAAACGAACTAATTCAGTTTCAAATTATTTTTTATATTAAACTTGTTTGATTTTAGTACGTAAACAGTAATATTCTTTTGCGAATGTTTTGTTTATTCAATTCTTGTATTGTGTTTCGATGTTATTATGTTCGAGTGCTAGATTGACACAAACAACTACAAGAATTCTTCAGAAACTCCTATATCTTATTGATTTTTAAATAACTCTTATTGATTGCAATGACGTTTTTGAGAACCATCTAAAACCGATTAATAACATTTTTCCCGTCATTTTGTTTGTTACAGTGATCCCAACAGAGCAAGTCCAAACATGTCTTTTCCATTTTGGGACTCGTACGATTCTATCAATCAACTGTACCTAGAAGTTGGTCGTAAAATTGAGATGCGTTCGCACTACAGAGGTCATAAGATGAGTCTATGGTTGAATCTCTTGCCTCAGCTGCATAGGCCGGGTTATGAAATCAGCATGCGCCACCATCACCTGTCAGAGAACCTAAGCCTTTACGAGGGTGCCGTTCGGCCTCAAACGATGGCGATGCCTCTTCCGGCACCGCCTGTACCAGACCCCTCGCCAACAGAACCCTCAATTCTCACGCACTCAGTATCCACAACTGAGTGCGTGCTTAACCTCACCACACTGTCTTCTACAACAGCAAAGCGACATCCCAATCTTGAGCCAGGTCCTAATAACCTACTTCGAAAGTTGGCCTCAAGTCACTACCAAAGCTACACCACTGCCCTTTCTGTGACCATCGCCGTAGGGGTCTTTCTGCTTGTTCTTAACATCCTTATCTTTGCTGGTATTTACCACCAGCGCAGCAAGTCTGGAAACTTATCGAGTTCCGGTCTGCCCAGTTTTGGTGACAAAAAGAAAGAAGAGTTTCTCGAAGCTGGCTGTTCAGGAGTAGAGTCAGCGTCTGCCAAACAGAGGGTATCTACGTTCATGCTTCATTCTCAATCAACGAGTCCTTTAACTCACAAAGTTAAACTGGTTCAGGACCTTGAATTACAGCTTCAGGAATTTCAATGTTCACCACCACCTGCAACTAAACGTTCATCGAATACCGAACCTCCATCTTACAACCTGAGTCCTAGAGCAAGGACACCTTCACCATGTGTAGATGCCACTGTAGCGGCTGTTAGTAATGACGATGACGACAACGACGACGACGATAACGATAATGATGATTTAGATTTATATTTGCCAGAACCACCGCCACCTCCAAAAGTGTCTGCACCAATAACTTGTCCTGGAATTTTGCGGCAGCCTGGTACACCTGGTAGTACAAAAAAGCGAGTTCAAATTCAAGAGATCTCAGTGTGACCTAACCGTCAAACGCAATCTTTAGGCACACTAAGTGTTACATTGAAGATGAACTTTCTACAACAAACTTGAACTTTTTGCAGCGAAGAGAACGACAAATAGTTTAATAAATCTATTTCTAGCCAAAAACAAAAAAACAAAAAACGTAAAACTTTCTCGTTCTCGCTGTCATTTACTAACCAGTGCACAGAAACAAATGTTCGATAGCTTTTTTGCTGTTATGGACAAGTGCAGTCCTTCGAGCTGGCTGCAATTCAACAGCGATTGATTGGTAGAGACCATCAGTGGCCAAGAGAATGGATTGAATTATTGGAATTTTTTGAGGAATTGGATTCGCGGGTCACAATTTTACGGAATAACGACGAAGATTGTAATTGAAAATTAACAAGATGTAAAATAGAATTTTTGTTACAGTGCGTGGGTAGGTCCTCAACTATAAAGTAACCAATATATTTTTTCGTGGGTGCTTACAGATATCTGGTGGCAATGAGACGAACAGTTATTATATAATAATGATTGCTGGTGCAACTCACAGAATATATAGGACTCCGAGGTTAAATCAAAATCTGTGTCATGTGAGTTGGTACAATGTGAAGTACCCTCGACCCTTTGAAAACTAAAACAAAACAATTTTGCGTCCATTTTCAATGACGTAGTGCAATTCCGTCTTCACCACGTTTGATGCCGTATGTTGTCAAGTTTAATCGTGTGTGCTATTTCGAGTTTTTGTTTAAAATAGACTTTTATTGACCTTCGACTTTCATGATTAACGCCCATGAGCATGCCAACATATTTTTATAACGAATTTGTTTGATTACCCTAATTACGTTTAATGATAATCTTTTATGATTCGAACAGTATATACTTAACTTTTAATCAGAACAGACAGACGAACAGCTTATTCTATAAGGTTTGCAGGCGAATCTGACTTCAACACTACACGGAGCGGACAATCTGAATATAATCGCACGAGACATCTGGTGCGATTTTTCAATACTGTTGCAGTGCGATTATCGTGCCGCGTTGATAGAATGATCGCACGCAATTGATCGAGGGATTTTGCTACGCGCCCATGCGATTATCCCATGGTTTTAAACAACCGAAAATGTGCGACGCGCCCGATGTTTTTTACTGTACGCCGAAAGTGTCAGTGCTCTAAAACCTCCAAACTGTCAAGAAAGATCAACAAAAGTGCATTGTAAATTTCTTAAGTTCTTTGGTTTGTGATAATTGGAAAATAAATATTTTGCAAAAAAATATGAGCAATTTCTTATGATGCTTTGACATTCCTATCAAATTAATAGAAATAGAATTCTAAAATAATTTTGTACTTATTCAGTAATAATGCAATTAGGTAAATCAATAAAAAGTAAGATCTGCAGAACTTTTATAAAAAAATTGACTTTGAAGATTACTTTTAAATTCAATTATAACCCCTAAAACAAGCTCGAGAATTTCTGCTAGCTTGCCACGGGATAATCGCATGGGCACATTGCAATATTCCGTGACACACGCCGTGGACCTAACCTACGATCGCATAGCCTAGAACCGTGAAATAGCGTAGACTTATGATACGGTCCTCACCACGCGAAAAGTCTACTGCCCTTCATGCGATATTCCCCTGATTTTTTGCTTCATGTAGAAAGACGGAAATTTCTGACATCCTAAAAGGACGGAGTGGACAATTTTGTCCACCCCTGCTTTACAAGAAAAACTTGATTTATTTCAATTATTTATAACTCAAAAACAATATTGTAAAGTGATTAAAAGTTCTTTTTGATTATTTATATAAAAAATATTACCCATGATATAAAGCAAGTCCTGAATCCTAAATGCAAACCGTCTGGACGATTCTCAAAACAGAAAATTTTTTTTATAAATAAAGTAAATATTTTAATAAACAAAATAATTTTTAAGGTTGACAATTAAGTTTTGGAGTTAAAAATGCTTTAAACATCATATGAATGTAAAATTTTAAATTCAGTCTTCAGAAGTGGCAGATTTGTTGACTCCGTCTTTTTAGGAAGGCAAGGATATATCTTCATTGAATAACATAATTTTTGCATGAAATTGTTACAGTATCAAGAAAACTTTGAAAAAATAATTGTTAAAAAAATTCACAAATATTCCTTGAATAACAAAAAAGTTACGACAAATTAAATTTCAGAAGTGGACAAACTTGTCCATTCCGTCCTGCTAGTGTTAATTTAAGTAGTTATGATGAATTTCGGAAATTTTTCTATTTTTAAAAATTTCAAATAATACATTGTAAAGCTAGGCGTTAAAGTGATCTTCTGGCGGGTGGATATAACAACTCGCTTTTGGCTTGAATTGTTAACCCTACCCGCCGGAAAAGATACACTCCGACGCCTAGCATTACAATGTACTATTCCATATTCTTTACTTTATCGGTAACAAAGAAATATTTACGCTAACGAAAAAACTGTTATGAGTTTTTTTTTAACTTGAAGCATATTCGTAAAAATTACATTATCTTCACTACAATGAATACTAGATGTAAAACGATAATACGAATAAAATTATCAAGAAGTAATTTTCTAATATAACTCCCACAAATAAATATTAGGAATTTTGTCAGGCTAAATGTATTCATATAAAGTTTATGAAAATTTCGTTATCGTAGGAGAGCGCCCTATGTTCAGACGGTCCTATCTTCAGACAAAGCTATCATGTTTCGACACATGTACAACCATGTCAGTAAGCTCGGTAAAAATCTGGTTTCGAAGAGTTTTTATTTTTTTATAGTTGAATCGAGAATCACTAAAAGTATTCAAGTATTTAAAAAACACGAAAAAACACATATTTTTGTAGGTACATAATGCGACTCAAAATTGCTTAAAAAACTAAACAGAATAGTCTTTGAATTGATAAAAAGCAAAATTGTATGTGAAAATGTACCACGCAACCTCAAAAACAGCATGTATGACATTTAATCATAAATGATTTTTGAGTGTTTTACCTTATGAGCTGGAAATCGTACGTTTAATTTCTAAACGACCTGTTAGAAAAGTGGTTCCAGTGGCCTCTTCTTCGGACTAAGTGACACTTTACAACATTGGCTTATAACTTTATCAGGAAGCTATATTTGTCCACGATATTGAAAACACAGTGAGGTAACGAATCACTCTGATGATTTCAGTTGTTCGAATAAAAACAAATGGAAGCATCGCATAACCATAAACGAACAGTGTCCGAACAAACGGTGCTATTCTCCATAGTTATTTATATTCATATTTTGACATATAGTTCTGCAAAATTAAGTTACATTATTGGCAATCTAATTACCTTTCCTTACTAGTATAAAAACGTAACTATATTTGTTCGTTTGTTTGTTTGTGTATGCATATGGCTTCGGTAAGTTTCAAAACATGTTTGTTATTTTTTACGAATTTCACGATTTTCTTAGACTGCTTATAGTCTAGCCTTATATAGTTTAACCAAGCTCCCAAAGGTTTTGAAAAAAATTGTTCTACGTAGAAAAGTTTTCCAACGTACGAAAGTGACATTCTTACTTTCCGAGAAGCTATAATGGATAAAAAAATAAAAAAATTACTCAGAGAAAAAGAATCTTATAACAACAGTCTGAAATGTTAAAGTAACAGTGCTGCCGTACCCTCTTGACTGTTGACGCAAGACTGTTACTTCTACAGTCTCGAATGTTAGAGACACAATAGGTACATTGAAAGACTGTCAAATTACAGACTGCACTGTCAAATTAGGCTAAAATTCTGTAAGAGTTGACAGTGCTGGATTGTTATT
Organism: Telenomus remus; assembly: GCA_020615435.1. Taxonomy (NCBI): domain Eukaryota; kingdom Metazoa; phylum Arthropoda; class Insecta; order Hymenoptera; family Scelionidae; genus Telenomus; species Telenomus remus. Next base: position 7,437,432 of record CM036336.1, read on the forward strand.
ATTACAGTCAAAACCGTCACATTAATAGTTCTATTTTCTTAGTGAAAAGTGCGGCGACGCTGATGATTATGCGCTGGTGCACAGGTGCTCAGCTAGTAAAACTATGATTTGATTTTTAAATCTCACTTAATGAACATTTCGTAAGACACTTTCGAAAAAGTTATAGCTCTGCCTTTCGCCTTTAACTTGAAAACGCTATAATCATATCATGATACTGTAACAATATCATTATATTTAGTAACATTATATTGCAGAGAGATATTTAAAGTAGTCATATATCGTCTCCTCTAACGACACTTGTTTTAAAATTTCAGTGGAGAACGACTCACACGACTTAGCCTAGTTGCTCTATGAGTCATCCTTTCATGTTGTTTATCAACTGTCAAGTCGTTTGTTATAGTCGATTTACTTAATGACGTTGATTTTTTTGTAAAGTCCTGTCAAGCAAATATCTCTGAACAATCTTTTTTTCAGACGATGGGTTATAAGAACAACGACAAATGCCCATCCTGCCATTCGTCTATCCTCAAGCGTTCAGTGCAAATTCCTTTTTTTTCTGATCGCAACCTTTCTTTGCCGGGCTCGTTTGATAAAACAAGTGATAAACTTTATTTCTCTGAACGAAGAATCAAGACACAGATACAGAACCTCTAAATACCAAATTGACATGACAAAGTCAATATACGACTGAAACATTCACAACGGATCGCGAAACGTGAAACCCCAGCAGGCGACAATATACTTGACGTACCCTTACAAAAAGTATTCGGTAACGTATTTGAGACGCGATCCTGCTCATCCTTCCGCAATACATAATTAATTAAAAACTGAAGTAAGAAATGTAAAACGAGTATTCCTTCCCACATTATATTCTGACTAACTTTTGAAAAGTATATGAATAACGAAAGAAAATCCTGCCTATCCTTTTAAAATACTTGATTAATCAAAAACTTGAGTGAAAATTGATTTAAATACATACGAATGTTTTTAGGAGTTTTTAGTAGATTTTTTTTTGTCTTTTTTAGCTATGGTAAGTTCAGATTAAATATGACTAATGAAAAATATGAAATGATTCCCTTTGGTACAATTCTTTTTCACTCGGTGAATACCCGGCACAAAAGTTTCACGTATGAATTCGTCTGCTTAGACACAATTAGGTCTGATGCAAACAAATCTGAACTAGTCTGGAAAATGAGTATACAATTTAAGACTTAAGAAAATCAATTTCAATTTAGTCAGGTCTAATTGAATATAAGTCGATTAAATTCAATTCGATATAATTCAACACAACCTAATTCAATTGAATCAGGAAAAAAAATTATCAACCGAGGTAAGATTGGATTTTGGATACCCGAGGGTACGAGTCCACATCTTAGTCCACTGCTCGAACTGCTAATTTGAAATGGCCGATCAAAATCCTAATCTTAATTGCCATACACGTCACTACTAATTTTTCCATTAAAAAATGTTGAATTTTGATGTAGATCGAGTGATAACGGCCTTGACAATATTATTTTGTGGAAAACATTATTTATGTGGTATCATTTATTCAAGAACCACTAATAAAAAAATTAAATTTGATGATTTTCATATAAAAATGTTTGGTAAATATATAAGAAACCACTCATACCATCATTAAATAAAAGAAATTGGGTTCTGCAAATCTGTACATAATAAAATGTAAGAATCAGTCAAATTTCGAATAAATAAATATTAGTTTTCAAAAGTGAATACGACAAATTTGTTTTTGATTTACTTTAAAAATTGACTTTTCCTCTCTGTTCTTGAGTCTGATTATTGTCACACGGTTTGTTATCTTAATGTTTTTTATTTCACGTCAATAAGTTATATTATTATAAAATTGTATGTGCAATTTTGTCTGAATAGATACAAATATTTATTTATTTATTTATTTATTTATTTATTTCAAAATTAGAGGCAGCAGTACGAAAACTGACATTTCTTATATACTAATCCAAACACAAATTTCATTTAAGTGACATTTTCGAAAGCGTTAATTTTTTGTGAACATCGCGTATATTTCTAAAAGTTTAACTTCTAAACATGAGTTGTTTAATTTAATTCATATTTTGAACCATAGTTTACTAAAAATTGTGTAACTTATCATATTTTTTCAATATAAAAATGTCACATCTGAAACTTTAACAAGACAATAAGACTCGAAACCACTTAAATGGTTCTTCCTAATCACTACTGATATGTAATTTTTAACAAGGTGTTGACTATATTTTGAAGATATTTTCGGCTCTTTTTTTATATTTAGGTTGTGGTAGGCGCGATAAAGAAGTGACAAGGCGGGAGGGGTCTCCCCCTATACCTTACTGTAGTTATTCCGCCTCTAAATATATCATCCCTAATAATTTTGTCTTCCGGTTATTTTATCCTGAAAATTTCGTTTTAACTTACTTTGTAATACGATTTAAACTTGACAGTATTTATAGAACAATTAGCGTTTATGTAAAACAATTCTAGTGAAAAACCAAAACTCCGGTATAGAGATCGCTTAGCACCTTGGAGTTTTTTTCATCAGTCTCTTAATGATCGTCAAGGGTAGCATCGGAGAAACGATTGCTATCGTCAGTAGCCTGCGGCGGCATCAATGACATTAAGTTTCATGAAATTAGGCCTGTAATTTTTGCAATAAACAGACCAAATAATTGATCAAATCAACGTTAGCTTTTTTGCAAGATATTTGTAGCATTCTTAAAGGTAGAAATGCTCTTATAAATATACATCTTGTATTTATTTAGTTTTTTCAATTTGAATTTCGGAAATTCAAGTTGTCTTGAAAAGACTAATGAAACATAGGTAATTAAACGCAAGCTTATGGTACATTAATCTACAAGTGCAGTGGACAGGTGTGATAGAGATTAATTGTATAAATGGCGAAACGATAAGTAATATACTATCTCATTGGGTACTACTATAGCGATTGGCAGCAAATTATTTATCGTTATAATTGTAAACAGAAAAATTGTTGAATTCGTTTTACGGACTAATGATATGATATTTAAACGGAATAGAGGGTTAAAGTAGTTTTCGCGACATCAAAATTCAAAGCTTTTTTTATTCTTATTATCAAAAATATATGAAGGTATTAGACGAAGAATTTGACGTGCCGGCATCGGAAGTAGTTCGGAATTCTGATGTTTTGACAAATTTAAACAATCTCATTTAAATGCAAGACAGGAATGAACAGAACAATGGTGCTTGCTCGCCAAACATAAATTGTTGAATTACAGATATCCAAGAGATTTGTCAACTTACAGCGAGATAAAATAATACTATCAAAATGGAAAATCGAAAATTTGTAAAAATGTGAAGTATAACTGATTTCTCTATTCATACAAACTTATGATGACATAATGTTTCCTGTAACGAAGAATGACTTGTTTCGAAAAATTAGTGTCTTGTTCCGAAAAGTCAGTGAAGAACAACGTATTTCCAAAACGTCTCGCTGCTATATATAAGGATCAACACAGGCGTAAGACATTTTCCACTAACTTTTCTGAAACAAGTCCTTTTTACTAATATTTTTTAAAACAACTCGTTTTTCGTAATAGGTGCAAAATAAAGATAAATTTCGATTATATGCCATTATCAAGTATGCGAAACTGTCTAACATGCTAATCTTTATTTGCACTATGAACGTGTATGTCGATCAATGTTTCGAAAGTTGCTATTTGTTTAAATAAATCGATGATTATTATAATACCAGTGATCCCTTCAACCTTTATTATTTTATGCATTTATACTTTAACACAATGTTTTATAATGTCTTAGCTACTTTTGTTATTTGTGTTCATCCATATGAGTAGCCTAGGTGAAATTTGAATTGAATTGAACCAACACTAGCGACCGTTCGCCGACATTCGGCAGCCGACGTTGGTTCAATACTGGCATGTAACGCACGCATACTCTGGCCCGTTACTCAGCACCGATTGTCGATAGCCATTACTGAGCCAATGACTAGCCGATATTGTTCGCTGGAATGTGCAGTACTGTAAAATGATTCGACTAACACTGAATAATGATTTGTCCACTACTGACAAATACTTAGACCAGTACTGAATAATAATTTGGATAATAACTCGAAGAATAAAATATTAGTTTTGGAATCACACATTTATTTCACTCAATAATTAGTAACACAAATGATAACAAACTAAGGTTTTTGGTTTGATTATGATAACTCTCTTTACCATACATTAACACAAAACACAACACATTTTAACTTAAGTTACAATTCAACGTAAAAACAACACCAATTTCATCCGATCATAATGAACAGCAGAAATTTAAAACACCTTTACCTTATTTAGTTTATAAGAATGTATCACAGAGGCCTGTTTTATGTCATCTTAACCTCACCAAATACACTTTTTCTTTAGGACGAATCTCAAACTGTAAGACGAATAATGTTACTTTTTCGACAATCAGACAATGAGAGTTTTTGGAAACTATTAGTAAAAATACAAGTACGAACCTTTGTGACCGTGAAGTTATTAAAATAATGAAGAAGTTTGACGCACGTGTAATCGATTAAAGATTGATGAAACCGACGCTAACCGAGTAACACCTTCCTAAGCTAACCTGTTAACCTTAGACAACGTGACCACGTGGTTACAGATAGTGTGCCGTAAAAGCGATAAGTTTACAATTGTATTACTTAAAATTAAAAGTACGACGAAATTTCACTCAAATATAAAAAAATTTCATTAACACTAGAAGGACCGAGATTTGCGTAAATTAAACGACCGGAGTACGTAAATTTTACGTCTTGATGATTTTCGATGTTGTAACTATTTATATAAATATTTCAGCTTTAGTTATATTCAAATAGTTGCTTTAATTAACTTTTTATTAACATAAATATTAATCTATTGTTATAAACAATTATTTTTTGAATGAAAAGCCACAATACTCGTCGGTATTTCACAGACCTTCTTTTTTGGTCCGGATGTTTGTTTTGAATAAAACTTCAATCGCAATTTGCTATAAACATAACAAAAACAATTTATTTTAACAAATATTATTGGTCAACAGGTCCATAAACATGTCTGAAGCTAATTGTTTATTTTTTAACTAAAAAACAATAATTTAATATGGGTTGTCGTGGAATGACGTAAAATTTACGTACTCCGATGGAGCTGAGCCAAATATCCTCTCCGACCATCTTCGAAAGCAAGAAAATCTAGAGAAAGCTACATCAGTCTCGTTATCGCCAAAAACCATGGTGTTGTGTTCGTGTTTCATAGAGCTGCTACCAGTTGTCGCGAAGCTGCTGCTATCGCTATCGTACTGTACCGATAGTTTAAAGGACTCGTTCTCTAAGTCAAGGGATGGCTTCCCCGGATTGGCTGATTTCTGCCTACTTGATAAGAGTAAAACATGTATCTACGACTAGCCTGTTCCTGAGCGGCCTATCTCGTGGAAAGGCATCGTCGTTTCACCATTACGCCGAGCCTATGGTCATAGATGTACGACTGATTGGATAGGAGCTATAAGGAAGGAGTCAGTACTGTTTAGGATAAATTGCGAGGCTCATTGGCACAGGTGAAATATATCGGAGATGTTACACATTAAGTCAACAAAAAACACCTTAAATGCGCAAGTTGACACAGAAAATGTGAACAAAATTGATGATAAAATTCTTTGCATTAGTGGAGATGCAACACATCTCCGAATTTATTTTTTGTCTTAAAAAACGTCACACCTTCATACACATTCTCTTATCTACACAAACACACTCATTTAAAAATAAGTTTGATTCCAACGTCATAACAGTTTGCATTACAATGCACCTTTTAAAACACTTGGCGAAAACAACACGTTGGATATCTATGTTTTACAATTATTTATTAAACACATAGACAAGCAATCTTTCTTTTTTCAATCATATTAGAATCTTATTTTCTTGTTTCCAATTAATTTCTCAAAAACACCGAATAAGTAATGTAAATCTGTTTTTTGACCTTTTTTTGTTTCATTGTTTGTAGAATTCTGATGAGCACTCACACCAAGAGTCGAAACGATAATAAAAAACGTAATTATATAACAAGTTTTCTTATTCCTGTGTGTTAAATTGGTCGTTAACCGAACATAATTTGAAGATATACAGACGTAAACAAAACCAATTTATTAGGATAAAGTCTTCGAAGCTATCAAGGATAAACGATTGGGACATCAGGGAGAACAATTTGATGGAATATCTACCACCTAGATCTATCTTTCCTCTTTTCGCGAGAGCTACCGGTTTTGTAATCTCGCTACTCCGAGAAATCCCTCTCTTAGAATCCGAACAGCAACCTGTATGAACGACTTCTGCTTTGATAGAGGGACCTCTGGAGGCCGGACCTGTTTCCAGCTACCGTACTACCGTGCGTACCTGCGTTGGCCAATCCAAGATTTAAGGCCTATTTCGAGTTTTTTGCATTTAGATTTTTGTGAGTTCGTTCCTTTTTTCGGTATAAAAGTTTCAAGTAAGATCCTGAACCTTATAGTAAAATCTATCTGTTATCTAGAATTCGTATACCTACCGTTATCAATATCGAGAACTATATCGATTGGCGAGGAGTTCCATAGCCAGCGCAAATTGTTTGCGTTACAATATATATATTTTAAGATTGTTCAATCATAAATTATCCAAGTGAAAAATGATTGATAAGACTTACAAAAGTATATATTGACTGAGAAAAAAGTTTGATGTATAAACGATCGTTAAGCGATCTATTCTAGATTAGTCTTCAGAAGACCGCGAAATGATCTTCAAAAAGAGAAAAAAACGACGTGTCGCAAGGTCATTTTGAGATCGAAATTCGATCTATCGAAATTTGGTCGTGAATCGATTATTTTCCGTTCACTTGAAGATTTCCAGATTTTTTAAGTTACGATTGCAAAACGATCGTTCAGCGATCTTTTTTGATCGTTTTGGGCCGACAATCGTTTTTGTTTTCTCATTAGACATGTTGTTTAGAAAATAAAACAATTGATAACTAAATATTTGTAACTAAGATTTTCGCATTCATTTAATCTAAGCTAAGCTATTAAAAGAATATTCTGTATAAAATGTATTTGTTTTCTCGAATTCGCCATTGCTCTCAAACCCGCCTTATTGGTTTTCTCAGAATTCAAAATACCCGTCTATAACCATGAAAACTATTTTATAAGTTTTTTTATAAAGGTTCATTCGCTGATGAAGATTTTAGTTAACAGTAAACTCATTTGTTGACAATTCATTCGTTTTGATCCTTTTCTCGTAAACAAAAATTTTTAAAAAAAATTAGCTAACATATGTTCATAAAAAATGCAACATTCGTTCATTGGATTGCATTCGTTGACTAACAGTTGTTTATAAAATTGCATTCATTATCTGAAATTTGTTCATGAAATTGCATTAGTTGACTAACATTTGTTTATGAAATTGCATTTGTTATCTGAAATTGTTTGATGAAAATGCAATTGATGAGAGAAATTGTTTTATAAAATTGTATTTGTTTACTTATATTTGTTTCGTTTGTTTATACAATTGCATTTGATTAATTTGTTTCTGAAATTGCATTTGTTCATATAACTGAATTAGTTGAATAATGAAATATTCAATTATTAATCTTCATTTATTTATAAAAAAACATATGAATGAATGAACATTTATGACAATTATGAACACTTTATGAACATTCAATTTTTGAATAACATCTGTTAATCAACATTTGATTGTTAACGGACATTTGTTTATAAACATTCACTTGTTAGTTTACATTCGTTGATAAACTTTTGATTGTTAACGGACTTTTGTTTATAAACATCCACTTGTTGACTAATACTTGTTGATAAAGATGCAATTGTTGAGCCAGCAATACTTTTCTAAAGAGTTGCCAAGTACTTGAATAAATGTTATGATATAAAAAATTTGTTGGTCAAGTAAAAATTTAGGAAGAATGAGTAAATTACGCAGTTTCGTTCTGTCTATAATCAGAACACCGTGACGCGTATCAGCAGTTGCAGATAACAAAAAAAGCAGAAATAGTTACCGAAATTTTTTGGTTCAAAAAGCTAACTTCAGGTACTTGGCGAGCCACCGCGACAACGACTAGGTACTGCTGTATTCTTTCATTTTCTTTCATATTATATAATTTCAGTTATCGTACAATTCAATGAAATCGGTAAAATAAAATTTGGATTTATAGTTATTCTTAATAAAATAAATCTAATTTCCTCAGGAGTTTTATGAATGTATCCTCTAAAAATATTATTGTATTCATCATATATAATACTTTTGCAGACATTTTATTATAAAATATATACGATAACCTTACACCTACTGGTAAACTATTACAAGCGCATAACACCTCAAAGTTACCAAAACGAATACGATAATGAATTTTGAAAATAAATTAAGTGTCCAAGTTTTGGTATAAATCTACAAGAAAAATTTTAATAATTTGAGCAAGGCATTTACACTCAAATACATAGATAATGGAATAGACAGATATATCGATGACTTGGATTGTTGTAAAAATTCTTGAGTTTAATTACAAATATTTAAACACAAGTTATACATCAAAAATTATGAATGGAACGTCATAAGCAACCCTTAATTGAATTTTACCCAGATTTTCAAATACTAAAGCCTGCTGATTTGAATACCGGGTTAATTGGTTCGCCATGAGGTTATTGTGGTACCTCTAATTTTTCACAGAAAAACAGTTCATTGCTCTAATTTTTCAACTTGTAACAGTCAATTCACTATAGAGAAGTCATAATATGATTGAACAACAAATTAATAGTGTTTGTTCATTAAAATATTAAGCATTTTACATATACTCCGAGACGTAACAATTACCCCGGTTCCCCCTATTCAAAAACCGATATTTCAATTAAATTTTTTATTCAAACCAGCAGGCTTCAGTTATTGAATATCTGAGCATAACGCCTTTGTAGCTAAACTTAGGATAAAAATTTATACAAGAAGCTTCCACCTCTGCAGTGTTCATAAAAATTAACATGAATTGTTCTTAGATTCATTTTTAACGATTCTGATTCCAATATGTTGATATATTGAACATAATATTTTAATATTTTTAAACTGAAATTTTTTATTTGAAATTTTTATTGTTCAGTGTTATTATTCTTGAGAACGATGCGAAAATGAAAAATATGAGGTCAAGAATTCTTCAAAAACTGTGAAATAAAAAGTAATCTTCCTATGATTATTATGATGTGAAGAGACACATTTAAAACAGCTGTTTAAGCTTTCGGAAAAGTCACTCATACAAACTCTCAAAAATAAATGTTTTAAAAATAAAACCTATTCATTTTCAATGGCAAAATTTGTGGAATTCCTTGATTTCTTCTTCACTCCTACCAGTAGTAAAGTTTACAACAGATTTAAAGTCTTCAAAATTTGTCAATATTTGACTATTGTTATTTCAATGAAAATAACATTATATGTTCCAAAAATTGACAATAATTCTGAAATTATGACAACGATTCTTAGCGGAGAAGTTATACTGTTGTATGACTACTGAAATACATAATAAAAAAATAGAAAACAAAAATTGTCTACCGATTTCAAAAGTAAAACACGAATCTACGAAACTAGACAGCCATTTTTTCGCAGCAAATACTGGAATAAAATATTCATACTTGTCTGTTTAAGTATTAGAAATTTTTGAGTAATAGAACAATTCATGTAACCTTCAAAAAATTAGAATTTACTACTCGCATACTTAGGTTTTTTGACATTGTCGCGGTGGCTCGTCAAGTACCTGAAATTAGCTCTTTAAACCAAAAAATTTCGATAACTATTTCTGCTTTTTTTTGTTTTCTGTAACTGCTAATACGCGTCACGGTGTTCTGATTATAGACAGAACCAAAAAAACTGCCTCATTTACTCATTCTTCCCAAATTTTTACTTGACTAACAAATTGTTTATATCATGAAATTTATTCAAGTACTTGGCCACTTTTATTAGTTTTACTGAATTTTTAATATATATCATAACATTTTTTTAGTACTCGGCCATCTCATTCATTTATTCATCAGAATTAATTCATTTGTTGAATTTCATTTCTTATACACGTTTTCAATCATACATTGATATTGAAATTTGTTTATTAATATACATTTAAACATTTAACATTTACATATGAACATTCAATTGTTTATGAAGTTTTGTTCATAAAAGTCCATTTGTTCATAAACATTCACTTGTTCTTTAACATTTCTTTATAAACATTCCTTTGTTCCTTAACATTTGTTCATAAACATTTGCTCATAAACATTCATATGTTTATTAACATTTGCTCATAAATATTTATTTCATATCGTTATATTTCATATCATAATCCTATCCTACTCATATATGAAAGTGTAATTATGTTTTTTTGTTTGTTTGTTTGTACGTTTTTTTGTTTGTTTGTTCGTCTGAGCATCACGCTCAAACAAAGCTTCAGAAAATAATTCCAACGCATCATGGTGACTCTTTGAACTCTCAGAATTATTATCGGGAATGCACGAAATTGAAATTTTCGTTATTTCGGTACGTTTTTATCGATAAATTAATACTGAAAAATATCGGTATTTCGGTACTTGTATTGAAGTATCGAAATCATTTTCGATACTTCAGTAGTTTGCCGAAATCATTTTTGGTATTTCGGTACTTGTACGAAAGTATAGAAATCAATTTCAATACTTCGGTAGTTTACTGAGATTATTTTCAGTATTTCGGTACTTTCATCACATTACCGAAATCAAATTCGATACTTTTACCGAGTATCGTTTTTGTATAATTTCGGTATTTAATCAGTATTATTTGCAATTTAATATAAAATTTAATATAATGACAATATAACCTAACTTAAAAGCGATGTGAAATTTATATTGTAAATAGATGAAAAAAATAATCAGCAATTATTGCAATCAATAGTGTTTTTCCCTGCTGTAAAAAACGCTATCGCTTACGACATACAATATGTTTTTCTATAGAATAAATTATAGAAAAAATATATAATTTTCGTTCAATTTTCTATCATACTGCACAAAAAAACTAAATCAGTAACAATTTTGATGACTAAAGTAAAACGAAAAACAAGAAAATGCAAATTCAAAAAACAAAATGAAAATCTAAAATTAAAAACCCAAAATTAAATGCAAAACAAAAGCCGAATAACAAATTAAAACAAAATACCAAACAAAAACTAAAACAACAAATCTATATCAAAAAACCAAAAAACTTCAAAATTGAAATGCAAAACAGAAAAAACAAGTAAACGGAAGAAACATATATCAAAATCGAAAACTCAGAATTCTAGAAAAATCGAAAACATAAAGAAAAATATGTTCATGAAAATTTAAATGACGATTTGAAATTCCGAAAAAGCAAAACAGAAAAACAAATAGCAGACCAAAAATCTACAATAAAAACAAAAATAATACAATTCAAAAGGAAAACATTCATCTCAACGATAGAACCAATAACTTAGTGCACAACACGAAAACTATCAAAATCTAAAAAAATACACAACCGCGTTACAATTGAAAAATGCATAATGAAATACAAGATTCAAATTTAAACAATGACCGTGATTTAAAAATTCGGATTTTCCTTTGAAGATAAATTTTCAATGCGGATTTGGAATTTCTTTTTCATTTTGAAATGGAAATTGTGGTTTCAAATTCTAGTTTTTGGTTTTTTGTTTTCTAATTTGGATTATTCTTTCTGTATTTTGTTTCGCAATTTAGGTTGGGTTTCCTTTTTTATCATTTTTTGTTCTGTTTTGTTGTTTTATTTGGATTTTTTCAGTATTTTAAATTGTTTTGTTCTTTTTCTCTTTTGCATTTATGTATTTCATTACGAATTTTATTTATAGTTATTTCATTTTGCAATTCAATATTTGGTTCTTGATTTTGGATTTTTGTTCTTATTTTTGGTTTTACTTTTTTTTTGGTTCATTTTACTTATTAAACTTAATGTTAATTTTGGTTTTTTACGCAGTATTTTAAGAAATTAAACAAAAATTTTATATTTTGTTATCATATGGTAATTTCATATAGAAAACCATATCGTTATTTACGATGTCAAAAACAATGGCGTTTTTTACAGCAGGGACTCAAATTATAATTGAAAATTTTTCAACATGTTAATTCGTTGTTAGTTTTTTAATGCTTCAAAAAAAACTTATCCAAAAATACTCATGAGAGAGTTGCGTAACAATTTTAAAGTCACTGAAGCCTGTTTCACTATAAAGTTTTAAATTTTATGAAGCTAGGTTACAAAACTGAATTTTGTTCTATAATAATTTTTGAAAAATATATATGATATATCGAAATTATAATGAAAATCGATACTGCAGTGAAAGTACCGATTTCAGTGAAAGTAGCGTTTTTATCTTCGGTATTTTGTACAAGTACCGAAATAAGTATCGAATAAGGCCCGATGTATTGAAATTCGTTCGATACTTCGGTAAAAGTATCGAAATTTATTCGGTATTTGGATACAAGTACCGATATACCGAAAAAAAACTTCGGTACAATACCGAGTACCGAAATTGATTTCAATACTTCGATAGAAGTACCAAAATACCGATTTTCATTTCGGTATTTCGATGAAAGTATCGAATACCGATCGATATTTTTTTGTGCATCTCTGATTATTAGAGGCTATGTTAAAAATCATTTTCTGAATTTTTTTCAAGAAAAAATTGCAACAACATTTTTTGACTTTTTTCGAAAAAATTAAATATTTTTGTAAACACGTTGTATTAGGTATTACATAAACACTCCCGAAAAATATAAGAAGGATCCATAACTTGTAAATTACTATAAGCAAATTACTTATAGTAATACTATAATACAAAAACTTGAAGCTTAGTTATTTTTAGACGTAAGTATCATTTTTTGTATCGTTACTTTTATGGATAACTAGAAAGAAAAATATATCATAATAAGTGCAAAGAAATAAAATAGTATGTTACGCTACAAGGGAGAGAAACAAGCGTTTATTCAGCGGGTGAAGTGACCGCACGAGACTTCACCGAGGGCTGCCGAAGGCAGCCCGAGGTGTAGTCGAGTGTTGGTCACTTCTCCCGAGGTTTAAACGCTTGTATCTCCCATGTGGCATATATATCTTTTCATAACAAGTTCATCAAAGATGGCTAACCTCTCCGATTTGTCGGGACGGAAACACTGTTTTATTCCCAAGGTGCGGTTTATTCCCTGTTATTATGGTTGTTACCATGGTAACAGGGAATGAACCGCGTCTTGGGAATAAAACAGTGTTTCTCTCCCGACGAATCAGGGAGAAGTTGGCCGTTTTTGATGCACGTGTTATGAAAAGTTTTTTTGCTGTGCTGTCTCCGTGAAAGATAATTTTGGATTTGCTTAAATATATAAAACGATGAAATCTAATACTTCGTGTTATATTCAACAGAAGTGTTTTGCCATGATTCATGATTTTTTAAAATGTTATCGAATATACTTGAAATAGTCATAGATACTGTAATCGAGTACAATAAGTATCGTCATGGTCAGATTGTTAATAAAGATAATCAAATGTAGATATACAGTTCCGTATAAGAGTAGACAAAACATAAATTTAAAAACGCAGCTAAATAAATATATTTTTTCATATGAATTTATATTAATAATCTCACTGTCTGTCTATCTGTCTGTCTGTCAAACGGCTGTTGTTAGACGGTACTCGTATCTTATAATGAAACCCACACGGTAATTTCCTACGCAGCAGACTACACTTATGCGGCTTGAGTTTAGAAGTGCCTAGTCTGCAATAATGAAACGTCGTTAGGGACGTACTATATTCAAATCTTCATTAAATTTTCGAAATCGAAAAAATGAAACAAACAATCGATGAATTATCTAGTAATGAACTCCAATTTTCAATTGATCTTGATTAAAGCTTAATCAGATTGTTTTTTTTTAAACTATTTTTGTTTTTTTTTCTAATCTAGCAAAATTAAAAACTTCTTTAGAGCAAAATTTAGAATCCAAAACTTGCTGCATCATAATAATATTAAGTTTCGCAAATAACAATTTTTTTGTTAAAAAATTAATTTAAAATTTTTTCGTTTTTGAGTCAAAACTTTATCAATACTTACTTAAGTTGAACTAGTTGAATAAAAATTTAAGTAGTTGTTCCTCGCGTCAAACTAGTTGAGTAAAAACTTTGAAACCCAAAAACAATAATTGTAATGGGTTCAGCGATTGTCTAGCTATCATTTATGAAAAATACTTATTAATCTTCTAGCGCTCGCGTCGTGCACTAAGTGCACGAGCGACAGTTTTTGCTTTAAACTTTGCTTTAAAACAAATTTTTTCACTTAAAAATTTCAATGTATTCTTCATTACAACAGTTTTCTAATGATATTATCACAAAAATCCGACAGTTATACTCAAATATCAAAACAAATCTCATATAACAACATGCGTGCACTGACTTTTCCGGTCATCCGCTGTGTCATTTTATCGTTTTTCATTGAATTAAAGTGACTTCAGAACTTGAAAAAATATGTTTGCATAAAAAATGAAAATTATTATAATCATATTAATTTTTCATAAAGTTTTACTTTGTAAAAATGAAAAAAACAACATTCGCGCTCAGATCTGTTTTTGTAAAATTATTTCGTGTTAATCATTATTGTTCATAAGAAATTGATTGATAGTTATTGTTTTTGATTGAAATAATAGAACATCGAATGATTCCCGAGAATGTAATGCAAAAATATCAACGATATTATTAGGAAATATCTCTGAAAAACCAATTTGTGCACTCAGTTCACGACGTGAGCGCTCGTGTAATTATTTTGACGCAAGCGCAGGAAGGTTGAATCGATTTCGAATATACTAGGTCTTTATTTTTGTACCGAAATTCTCAAGAAAAAATATAAATTAAGATCAAAATTTGAACGTTAATGACCGCGCAACAATGTGTTTTCTTTCGAGGTTAGGTTTTTGAACAATTTTCAAATCGAATTCATGTTTCAGTTTTATTCATGTCAAGCTAAGCTCCCTCGCTTCGCTCGGAAGTCAGCTTCGCTGCCCGACATAAGTTAGTTAGGTTTTGTTCTCAAAAATTATTTGGATACACTTATTGTGAGGAAAAAAAGGTTATGCAATATAATTACTGCAGTGAGTTTGCGCCATGAGTGAGGACAAACCCACCCTAGTCAAAATAAGTAGATTATTTAATAATCGTAAATTGATTATTTCTTAACCTATTATTTTTTGATTTTAAAATGCAACAACATCTCAGATGATCACAAACAGATCGGTACCAATCGGAGCATTAAGTTATCAAAAAACAATTTCTAAATTTTAAGGTTAGAAAATTAGTGTTAAAATAGTGAAAATATCGAGGCCTAAGCTAACTTTTTGCAAGTATTTTCTCACTTATTTTCTAACCCCAGAAAACATTGATTATTTTGCGATCATTTCACGATCCGATTTGGACTGATCCGTTTGAAATTATCTCAAAAGTTGCAGTTTCATCATTGAATTGTGACACTGAATTTCTCAATCAAATAAAATACGATAAAATGTTGAGCGCCAGGCTAAAACTTCTGCCAGAAATCATCAAATAAAACTGCAACCGACTAAAATAATGAGACTCTCTGTCGCTTTCGCCATGAGGTAAATCAGACAAGCACAGACACTTAAAAATGATAACACAAATAGCTCCAGGAGCGACTAAATTCACCGAACCAATTAAAACTCTACCGAACAGTAAGAAAGTCTGACCTCAATCCTACAATTTCATCACTCCGGCCTCTTCGCGATTCGCGCACAATTACCCGATTCCAGAGTCCAGGGGTCAAAGAGACAGAAAACTCGCACGTTTCTGATTTTATGATCGCGCCCCTACTCCGCGACCCCGGCTAGAGAACCGGAGGTGAGATTTGAATTCTCACCTTGGCCGATCGACATCCGTCCTTGTCCCGCTCCTTTCCAGGGGCTGAAATTCAAAAAATGAGTGACGATGACGCCAGTATGCGTTAGCTGCAAAGGCAGGCGCTCATTCACCGGCAATGATTATAATGAATTGATGATAGAACAGGCGATGCTACTTTGATTCGCACTGTGCCGGACTTCTGCTACAGGAGTGCCCTCCGTCGATCCTTGCCAAATGAGTTCGATCATAACCGACATCTGAAAGCGCTTAATTGAAACATGCTAACATTTAATCTTTATAATACGTGACCCCTTACTGTTCGTTCGAGAATTCAATGCCATAAAATATCATTACGAAACAGTAAAAGTGTCACGCATTAAGTTCTCGCTCTGAAAATAATCAATCCGTAAAAAAAAGTCTTTGGCTGGACTTTGTGCCTAATAAAATATCAAAGGTCACAAAATGATAGGTCACAAAATAATTACTTTTAAGATCATAAAATGATCCATCCATTTTGACTAGAGCACGTCAGCGTGGTACAACCTCAGACATTTATTTATACATGTCAAAAACGCCTTATTGAATTAATGCATTCTGGTAAACAATATTCAATGTTTTGCGGTTTAAAGCATGGATGTTTAAATCATGGGGGTCAGAAACCCGAGAACATGCAACGTATGATTGTCCGTGCGAAAAGTATGGTTATGAAGATGTACACCAGCAACATAGACAGTATGGGTAGGATACCACAATGTCCAAACCACAATGTCCAATAATTTTAATGTCCAACTTATTTAATGTCCAAAATTTCTTATTAATACTTTCAAATTTTTCGAATATTCAACTGTCAACTGTCAACTGCCAGTTGTTTATCTTTTTGAATATAACCGTCAAAACCGTCAAAATGTATCGCCGCGAAAAATCTAAATTGTTTGTACGATTCAAAATTTTTTGTAAAACATGTCCGACACTACAGAAGATTCTGAAAATTCGGATTACACTATAGTTGAACTTATTCCAACCAGACGAGGCGGAAATTTTTTGAACATCAATAACTTTTTATACACCAAAAAAACGGAGGGTAAAAATGGAACAAAAAAAATTTGCCAAAAAATCCAACTAGCCTCGATGAGTTGCGTGATATCCCAGATGAATATAAGTTGACGAAAAGCGGAGAAAAATTTTTCTTTTACGACTCGCTAGACAGTATGACCTGAAGCTTTATTGATTGTCATTGCAAATGCCGATTTGACGGAAAATTTTCTTCTTTTAAATTCGAATAGAAGATCTGTCGGTATAACTGGTATCTCAGGGATCATGATATTCGCACATTGATTCGATTTAGTCATTATAGTGCCTACAAATTATACTAATGAAATACTATGTCAATACATCTGTTATGTGATACAAAACTTGTGTATCAGCTTACAATTCAATACCTTCAATAATCATATCTCAAGGCTTAATGATGCGCATTCGAGTTCGATTGCAGGAAAGAGGAGAATTTAACTTCCGCAGGAACTCCAACTTTTAATTTCAGTACGTGTGGTGGAACTTCAGACAATTCCAGCAAGTTCAAGAACTTAACGGGATAGTTCACCACTTCATCTTGGTTCAATACGGCAATGAAAGAAGCAAAAATTCTGTCTTACTCAGGAATAGTTGCTAATATTTCCTCATTTGAATCAGTAACATCTTTTGTAGATGCTAAAATGACTCTCTCACATAATCCATCTGCAAGTAATTCCGCTGGATGTTGGGAAAAATTGCAGTCATCAGTTCAGCAGTAGAATTGGCAATAGTGCGCAGGTCAGGAGAAAAAATCACATTACCATTGCCGATCGTCAAAAGTAAAGAAAATTTGCAGAATAATTGGCTGCGTTTTCATCATTGTAAAGGTATACCTTCATGTTAATAGTCAGCGTGTGCACCGTAACACTTCGCCATAATATCAAACTCTTGATACTGGCATGAAGTCGATCAGCTGGTGTTTTACTGGTAATGACCGGAAGGGTTTGTCGAAAATCGCTAGCCTATATGACGACTATTGCCCTCATAATCTGATTGTCACTCCGTATATCTCTTAAGGTCCTTCTGAGTGCCTCGACTGCATGCTTATGAGAAGAAAAGCATTCATTGAAGACCAATAGTTTGAATATTTTTGCTGATATTACAAACTGGTGTCTCCTGTTGGCGCAAATTCAATAGCAACCCTAACACATTGTGAGCAGTTCGTCCACCTTTTTACAACGTGAAAGCGTTACCACTTTAGGCCAGAGCTAAAGCCACATGTCGAAGACTCCTAATTGTTGACAGCAGATGATTAATAGTATGTTACGCTACAAGGGAGAGAAACAAGCGTTTATTCCGCGGGTGAAGTGACCGCACGAGGTTTAAACGCTTGTATCTCCCATGTGGCACATATATCTTTTCATAACAAGTTCATCAAAGACGGCTAACCTCTCCGATTTGTCGGGACGGAAAAACTGTTTTATTCCCAAGGTGCGGTTTATTCCCTGTTATTATGGTTGTTACCATGGTAACAGGGAATGAACCGCGTCTTGGGAATAAAACAGTGTTTCTCTCCCGACAAATCAGGGAGAAGTTGGCCGTTTTTGATGCACGTGTTATGAAAATAAATATGTTTTCCCTGTTACTCTACATGCATTCAGAAAAAAATAGCGGGATCTTTATTATCAATTTTTAGGAGTACCGCATCGTAGGAGGATCTCTGATCGCAATTCCGATTAGTTACAGCTGTTTGAACCTCTGCAGCAAGAGACAGAGATTTGTACTAAAGCTGTGTACGAAGTTCGTTGTTGTAAAGAGCTGCAACTCTGGGAGCAGGTAGCCCGTAGTCCACTACATGGTGACCTTCAAAAAATATATGCAACGATAGTAAATAATATGACGGAACAGATTAGTAGCAAAATAATAGTGAATACAAACTTGACATTGTATAAACTAACTCATCGATGAGTTGAAGAGCTTCATCGTATATAAGATCCTCTGCAATCACTTACCATTCAATTCGTGGTTATGAAGTATATCGTCCGACATCTGGTCCTCAAGAAGGTTCACAGGGTGAGAGGATTTGCAACTTCGCAACACGTAACGATGATGACGGAAAACGTTCTTTTTGCGACAAATTCCGAGTAACAACTGCTTCCATTGTTAAAGTCCAGTGGTTGTCGTCTTTAAGCAAGCCCCGCACCTCACATGCCTCTCTGTAGGTCGCATATTCCTCACCATCAATTGTGCATAAAGACGCAAAAGAAGTAGGCCCTCGTACCACGGTCACCAATATCCTAAAACAGAAGCGTGTTGTCGCTGAAGGAAAATGCATTTTCATTAACAATAAAATATAAATGAATAATTTTATTGAAATTGAATTCCTAAAATTATTTTATTTTGAAATTAAAAATATTGGTTCGTTTATTGCATAAGACTTAACTATAATGAATAATAAAACAAATGAATGTTCATAAACAAATGGTTATAAACAAATGTTAATCAAAAAATCAATGTTTATAAACGAATGTTAATCAACAAATTAATGTTTTTAAACGAATGTTAAATAACAAATTAATGTTTTTAAAGGAATTGTTATGAACAAATGTTTATAAACAAATGTCAATATACAAATGAATGTTCACACATAAATGTTCATGAACAAATAAATTTCTCGAAAACACAATCTTTGAATTGTTTGTTCAAATTTTTTTTGAAAGGCTATATTGTTGGGCAGAAAATCAAAATATCCTTCCAGAATCCCAGGCAGGTTTTCGTCGCGGCAGAGGATGTATTGATCATATTTTTACTTTAGATGCACTGATTGAAATTCACCTACAATAAAATGAATACCTATTTGGAATTTTTGTTGACTTTTGTAAAGCCTTCGATTACGTCTCATACTCCAGATTCGGTTCTAAACCTTACGATATGGGAGTTAGTGCAAAATTCGTACGTTTGATTGATGAAATTTATTTAAACGCCAATATCAAAGTAAACAGTAACAATCAATACACTGAACCGATAAAGGTCACACAGGGAGTATTGCCAGGTTATCCGATGAGCCCTTTTTTATTCTCGCTGATAATCGCAGATTTCGAATCGTTCTTTATACAGAAGATGTAAAGGTGTGAAACTGGGGGAAAATAAGCAAGTTGTTTTGTTAAAATTCGCAGACGATACTATGATCCTTGCATCCTTGACAGTCGATGCCCAGGATAAGTTAAATCTATTAGAGAAATACTGCGTAGAAAATGCGCTCTATGTAAATACAGATAAAACCCTAGTTATTCCCTTTCACAACGGTCGCCTGAAAAAAATGGAAACTTTATACTATAAAAAAAACCCCTATCTGTTATAGCAAATCAGCAGTTTATTTCGGCAGGCCATTTTCAATGAGCAGAAATGCAGACATGATTAGTGAATACTTTGTAAATAAAGCCAATCTAGCCTCGTTTAGAGCTATAAAAATCTTGTGCAAAATAAAATCGCGAACGTGGAAGGCAAAAATTCAAATATTCAACTCTCTTATAATCGCGGTTTTTTCTTTTGCCGGGGAAATTTAGGCTATTCGCTGTTTGGAAGAAATTGAAAAAATTAAAATGCGTTACGTTAAAAAAACTTCCTACGCGTCTTAAAAAACAAGACAGGATACATGATTAGATTAGAAACTGAAGTTTTGCATCTAATTCATATTTCTTACAAAATGATGATAAACTATTGGATAAAACTGACTCAGATGCCAGACCACAGACTTCCAAAATTAGTTTTTAAACAATTACTAAGTCAAGTAGATTCAGATAGTCCCACTAATTGGGCTTTCCTACTTAAATTAGTCCTTCAAAATGCACGTAAAGACCATCTTTTATTTTTTGATGATGCAAACCTAATTATAGGTGAGAAAGAACAACTTTTGAGCGCCTTAGAAGGACACTGTAGGAACATCGACATCAGACGCGCAAACACATCCTCGTTTAGTCCAAACTACATTCTGATCTCGTCGCAAAAAACGGAACGCTATTGAACCCTTTCCGTACCTATCGATCAAACTCAAGATTTTGCCCAACTGAGACTGAGCGGAGTTTATTCGAACTATCTACGCACGTGAACGGGCAACCTGCGAGTCTCGGGTGTAACCTTTCGCCCTGTTTGTAACCTCCCAGAGAGCGAGACCCTTGAACACGTGATCTTAAACTGTAATAAATATGATTATTTTCGTCGAAATCTGGGCATTCAGTCCAATTCGATCATCCAATTATCGTTCCCTCGTAAAAAAAGTATGTAGGGCTCGGGCACGGCCCTGGTCTGGCTGTCGGACTTGGGCAAGTCAGGTCATTTTCAGGTCCAAATCAGGCTGCCGGACTGCCAGGTTCGGCGCTCGTTGGGCTCTGATGAGGACACTACGAAGGGGCCTGATCCGGATGTGACGCTGCAAGCCGGACCAGCCCTACCTTTTTTCACGCTGAATTTAAGTAGGGCCCCGACGATGGCCTGATGAGGATCCTTGAAACAATGCCCAGACACGGACCTAACATGGACCTGACATCAGCCCTATCAACGATACAGATTTCAAACAGGAAGGTGTCTGATCTTGGCCGGATGGGCACCTGATAAGGCGATTTTTCTACAAATACTGATCGGGGCCAGACCTGAACCCTGCTAGAAATTAACAAAACTGTACTATAAGCGACATCAGGCACTGGTAGGTGCCTGATGTCTGCCCCATAATTGCCTGATAAGGCTACAATTTAGAATATAATGATCAGGGCCTGATCGGGACTCTACTAGAATCCCCTACCACTGTACCGAATAAATCCTTAGGAAAAGTGTAGTATAGATGTCGCATCGATAAGGCAAAAATCACCAAGTACTGATTCAAGCTGAATTGGATTACTTTTAAATTTCCAAAAAATTTTAAATGAATAGACAAGACGTAACTGAAAAATTTAATAACAAATGAATGTATTCTAGTAACTTAATTAAATATCAGGGTGGTGTTCTCAATGATGAAATGATTGATGATCTTGGAAATTACTTTCTAAATAATTTATCATGAGTATCATAATCCTCATCACGATCGACATCTTCACCAGTGCTTGTAGTCTTTACTTTAGGCTGAGACCTTTCTTTTTTGTTTCTCCCTTCGCGACCACCCCAGTTTTTTGAGTTTTTAATGGCAGATCCAATAGCTTCTCTTGTGCATTTATCTAGAAGCGCTTCTGCAACAACAATTTTGAATATTTTAGTAGATTTCTTAATCAATTTTGAGTTTGAAAAGGCAGAGCATAGAATTTAGATGGTTTGATATTAAATTTTTAATAAGCGTTTGATCTACATCATGTCGTCTACCTTCTTAATATTGACAGAACACAGTATCTTTCAAACTTTCTTGCCTTTCGTTGCTTTGCTGGATACGCAGTTTTTCAGCAAATCACGAGTGAAAAAGGATTTAATCAATTTAGTTATACCTTCGGAAACTTTATCGGAACCAGACAGGAAAGTTGAAGCAAATGTTTTCTAAAATTTTCAAGTTTCAATAAAGTATGAACCAAGGTATAAGGATGAATTGATTTTAAGAGCTTGAAAAATTACAAAATCTTCTTGCATCTCCATGTTGACCTTGAGTTCGCTATCGAATATAGCAAAAACATCCATTTCCTTCAATGATAGTTCAATTTGGTACTTCTCTTTGAAATTGATAACATTTTTGGTACCTTGTGCTGCCTGTCCTTTTCCACGTTTTTGCAAAATTACGATCTGATCAAGCTTCGCTGACATGGCACGGTTTTCCTCTCTGACTTTTTCTATTTCTGCCATCAACTGTTGGTGATTAGCAGTTGCAACGGCAATGCAGTTACAATGACTTGAAGAGTCTGTAAAGTAACGTATCCAATTTACAAAGATTTATTTGTTATTTAAAGGTAAGTAATTGTTACAGAAAAGCGATTGGAGAGCGATTCTCATCTCCTGTCGTGCTGGTTTGCATTGACGAATTCAACAGCGACATACTTTTTCAAGACTAGTGGAGACCTGAAATATACATAATTTATTTTTATTTATTTATTATTTATTTATTAATATACAATGTTTAGAGACTAAGCTCTGTATACAAGGAGAGTTTGTTCGGTTTTATTCCTCTATTAATCTTCTAATTTTTATAAATTCTGTGAAAAAATAAACACATCGATTCATTTTAATAGTACTCGGTTTACAAAGTAAAGCGAACAACGATCGATCTAGTGGCATAAATTTCTCTATGTATCTTGAACGTGGCGAAGAAAATATAGGACATTTGAACAAAATGTGTTTGAGGTCGTAAGGCTCGTTAAGATTACAGTATGAGCAGTTTGAATTAGCGTCGAATATGATTTTCTCGGGATGTAAATACAATTTCGGTGTCTTCTCGTTGCTCAATCGTAGTCGAGTTATTATCCTGGTTCTATCAATACCAACAATTTTTTTCAGATACAATTCATTAAAGTCTAACTCTCTAATTCTTTTATACATAGTCGAATACGAGGAGTTGGTGATTCTCGTTTCGTCGCGCGATTTGAAAATAGCGGAGTATATATCTAAAAAAGTGTTTCGATTTACAATAGCGATTTCTGTCGTTTGCGCGTTCCAAACATCTGTCATATCTCCCTCTATTAACATGTTTCTCACTAATTTAGCCCAGTTTGTTGGGAACGAATCATCGGGTATATAAGATTTTAAAACTTCGTAACATTTTTTTGGAAGTCTATCATTTGACATTGCTAAAATTTTGCGCCAATAATCATACATGCTTTTCATAACGAAGTAACTGATCGGTTTTCTATCTAATTCATTTCTCAACATATAATTCGGCGTGTTCAATGGTAAATGTAAGAGACGTTTAAAAAATTTTGATTGTACAATTTCAATTTGTTTTTCATACAGGAGAGCCCAAACTTCACTCCCATATAGTAGCACAGTTCTAGCTGAGGTGTCAAACAGTGTACATCTAGATTCCCAAGAATCTGATTTATTCGCTATCAGAATTGATAAGACTTTATTAGCCGCTAGGACTGCTTTTCTAACAGTTTCTTTTGCATGATGGAGGAATTTTCCTGAACTAGAGAAAGTTACGCCCAAATATTTTACTGAATTTACATATTCTATCATCGTACCTTTATAATAAATTGGTTGTAACTTGCTCGGTCTACCTTCGAAAAAACGCATCACGTTCGTTTTGCTGGGATTGACTACAAGATCATTCCGTTCGCAATAAACTTCAAGCTCTTTCAGTTTGTCCTGGCAATCTATTGGTGAGTTCGCAAAGATCAGCGTGTCGTCTGCAAATGTTATCATCATTATCTCATCATTATCGTTTATTTTAATTCCTCTATGGCCTTTTTCGCGAAAGTGTGAGGGCATATCACTCGTATAAAGGGCATATAATAAAGGGCTAAGAACGTCTCCTTGCAAGACTCCTTTTGTCACTTTTATTTTATCCGATATTTCTTCATTTACAACGAGTGAGATTGTAGCCCTATCGTACATTTTTGCTACCGTGCGAATGAATTTACCATTAATTCCGAGATTATGCAATTTTTGAAAGAGTTTATTGTAAGGGACAGTATCAAAGGCTTTTTTATAATCAACTACAATTGCCAAAAGTTGTTTTTTTTGACTTCTAATTGAATATCTATCACTGATTTTGTTATGAAAATGTTATCTACACATGATCGTTTTTCTCGGAATCCACTTTGTTCTTCTGGTAAAAGGTTCTGGTTTTCTGAAAGGTTATACAATCTGGTTTTAATAATAAAAATGAACACTTTTAGCCCTGTGTTCTCTAGAGCTATAGGTCTATAATTATTTGGATCTTTTATATCGCCTTTTTTATACATAAGATTAAGAAGAAAATTAGACCAGTCTTCTGGTATGTTTTCTTCTAATAAGAATGTATTGAACATATTTTGCAAATAGTGGGCCCAATTCGGTGAGAGGTTTTTATAGCTTTCGTTAGGAATGCCGTCTGGGCCTGGGGCTTTATTATTTTTAAGTCGCATTAATGCTGTTTGGACTTCGTTTAATGTAATAGGTTTATCTAAAATTCCATGCGAGTTGGTAAGAGAGATTATGTTTATGCGGGGAGAAGGAGCGTAGATGTTTTGAAAGTACTTTTTGCATTCATCGATTGAAATTTCAAGTTTTTGTTTTGGGGTTTTTTTGTTAAATTTATTTACGGTTTGCCAAAATTCTTTCACGTTTTTAACATTTCTCATTTTCATGATTAGATTTTCTGTATGAGTTTTTTTCGCGTTTTCAGTGACAAATTTATAATTTTTCTTTTTTTCTCTATATTCTTGTAAAAATTGTTCGTCAAAATCGTTTTTATGTAATTTTGCAAAAGACTTTTTAATTTCTTTTTTAGCCTGGAAACAATTATTGTTGTACCATGCCGACTTAAAGGTTTTGAGTTGCGATGTGTGTTTATACGAAATCATGTCTGATGCGTTTAGGGCAGTTGTTATGCTGTCACAAAGATTTTTCGTCAATAAATCAGTGTCTTGACTATGAAAATATAGATTGAAGCTGTTTGAAATGTTTTCTCTAAAGTGAATGTAATTTTCCGGTTTCCATTTAAAAATTTTATGCGGTTCTGAAAATTCGATAATTTCATTATGTAATAAATTATTGCTTAATTTGGTTGTGCATAAAAAATGATTTGAGAAAGTTGAAAAATCTTCAAGAGAAAAATCAGTAACAAATTGCAGACAACTTTCGTTGACCCATACTAAGTCAATCAAACTGTTTCCGTTTTCGCTCATAAAAGTAAAGGAACCGTCTGGATCTGATCTTGATCGCCCATTCAGCACCACGAAACCTGCATTTTCCATTGTATCATTCAAACGAATTCCCCTACTTTTTTCTACTGGATCTCGCGTTTTTCTTGAATTTAACATATTTGAATTCTCAAAAATGTATTCTTCATATATGTTGTTCAAATTACCAATTCTCGCATTAAAGTCCCCCATACATATAGTTTTACAATTTTCCGGAGTGAAAGTAGATATATCATGTAGCAAGTTTTCCAAAGAGTTTATATATTCTTCATCAAATTGAGATTGAGGTCTCCAATAAAAAATGATGAAATGCGTGTGGAGTTTGAAATAAAAACGACTGGCGGATAAATCGGACTTTAACTTTTATCGAAAGTAAACCAAAAACGAATGAAAAAGAATACAAAAGAAAATGGCTGTGTAAGCCCGATCGCCGCGTACAAACGTATAAACGGAAACGCGTGCGCGGTTGAAGATTGAAGAACGTAGTCGGCGCGAGTTGTCGGATTTCTAACACCCCCTCTCGAATCGTGCCTACTTCTGAGGCCCAGGTTTCAGTCCCAAACTCCGGGTCATCTCTGAGTGTTTGGGACCTGGTAAAGCCTTGGTCAGCACATCCGCTAACATGTCCTCGGTTGGCAGATAAGACAGCTTCAGCATCTCATCTTTCAGCACCTGGCGGTTGTAGTGGTGGCGCAAATCAATGTGCTTTGATCTAGCGTGGTAGATCGGGTTTTCGGCGAGACAATTTGCTCCGCGATTGTCGTTGAACAAAGTTATCTCGGCGAGTTCATCGTGGCCTAGTTCCTTCAGGAAGGTTTTGAGGTACATGGCTTCCTTCGTAGCGTCGGAAATAGCCATGTATTCGGCCTCGGTGGACGATAAGGCGACAGTTCGCTGCTTCCTCGACTCCCAGGTGACTGCGGCGCCGAAAAGGATGAAGGTGAACCCAGTATAGGATCGCCTGTCGATCACGCAGTTTCCCCAATCCGCGTCGGCAAATCCTCGCAAGGGAAATTGATCAGCGGAGAAGGTCAGGCGATGATCAGTGGTGCCGCGTAGATAACGTAGCACTCGTTTGGCAGCGACCCAGTGCTTCGTCGAGTAGCAGGAGTTGAACTGGCTCAAGGCACTGACCGCGTGCATGATGTCGGGGCGAGTCGCTGTCGCAGCGTACATCAAGGCGCCTATCAGCTCGCGGAACGGGTACTTGCCCTTGTAGCCATCACCATCGTCTGCAGCATCCTGGTCAACGGTCAGCTTGTCCCCCAGTACCAATGGCGTTGATACGGGTTTGCTGTCGCTCGATGTAGCCCTTTTGCGAAAGGGAAATCTCGTTTTCACCTCGGTGGATTTCGATTCCCAGGCAGTATTTGGCTTCTCCGAGGTCCTTCATCTTGAATGAGCTGGTCAATTTTTCCTTGATTCGGGACTGCATGCCGTTATCGTTGGAAAATAGGAGGATGTCGTTTACGTAAATGAGGACGTAGGTGCGCCGGGGCGAGTCGACGAAGACGCACGGATCCGACGCTGTGGGGGCCAGGCCGACTTCTTTGAAGCATCGTGTCAGCGTCAAGTACCACTGCCGTCCAGCTTGGCGAAGGCCGTAGAGGGCCTTTTCCAGTTTGCACACTGGATCAGCGACGGCCAGCGATTCCAGAAGAATGCGGGCCTTCTGAGAAACTGGAGAATCCCCCTCTTGTTGGATGATCCTCTCGAGCATCGGGCGCAGCAAGTCGGGAAGCTCCATGTAGATGTCGGTGTCTATGTCTCCATGCAGGTAGGCGCACTCGACATCGAGCTGTGAGAGATTCATCCCGTTCTTGACTGCCAGTGCCATAAGGACCCTCAGTGAACCCAAGCGAGCAACAGAAGCGAATGTGTCGAAGAAATCGACACCTGGGCGTTGGGAGCAGCCTTTGGCGACGACGCGAGCCTTGCGACGTGTTATTTCTCCTGCAGCGTTGTGTTTGTTCCTGAGGACAGTGCGACACTTGATTACACACTGACCTTTAGGCCTGTTGACGATTTGGAACGTGCCGTTGGAGACGAGGCTCCGTGTCTCGAGGTAGATGGCGTCTTCCCATTCGGATTTGTCTGAACCTGTGGTCGCCTCGTGAAACGGGATTTCATCGGCGTTCATCGCGACGCACCCCAGGTCAGACGAAGGGAATCCGTTTGCGTCATCGTCTTCGTCGCTGGAGGGCCCCTCGGGAACAGGTTCAACGGGTATAGTGCAGTACTTCTTGGCAGGTCGACCTCTTTTGCCTGTCTTCACCTTGCTCGGACGTCCTCGACCCCTGCGAACTTCTTGGACGGGATCGTGAGCTGGAGATGATTGATTGTCGCAATCAGTCTCTCTCGGCGAGTTATTCGTCTGCTTCGATAGCGCGTCCTGAGGCTCTGGAACTTTTTGTTCGGTCGGAGGTGAATTTTGCACAGGTGGCGTAGGTGAGGTCGCCTTGGCTGGAGCAGGTGGAGCATCCTCGAAGAAGAATTCACGGGAATTGTCGTCGTCGACACCCGGGAAGAATCTTACGTCACGAGAGATGTATACCTTGCTGTCGGCGGGATTCCAGATCCTGTAGGCCTTCGCCGTGTCGGAAAAGCCAATCAGCATCCCCTCGATTCCCTTGGGCGACAGTTTGTTCCGGTTTATCGACTTGTCCAGAAAGAAGACCTTGGCACCGAAGTGGTGAAGATGCTTGACGTCTGGTTTCCTGCCTGTCCACAGCTCGTATGGCGTCCGCGTTTTAAGGATCTTGGTGATACACCTGTTCCTGACGTGGTTTGCCATGCAGATCGCCTCTGCCCAGAAGAAATGTGGAAGACCTGACTCGGCCAGCATGCATCGGGCCGACTCCATGAGTGTCCTATTTTTGCGCTCAGAAATCCCATTTTGCTGAGGCGTGTGAGGAGCGGAGAGGCGTCGTTTGATCCCGGATTTCCTGAGCACGTCGTCCAACTTCGAGTTACAGTACTCACCGCCGTTATCGGATTAGAGCGCCTTGATTTTGGCGCCAGTCTGATTTTCGGCCATGTTTTTGTACTCGATGAACTTCTCCGGAACCTCCGACTTGTGCCTCATGAAGTAGACCTCGGTCCATCGTGAGAACTCGTCGGTGAAGGTTACGAAGTAGCGTGCTCCACCTCGTGACGCAGTTCTGGTCGGTCCGCAAACGTCTGAGTGCACTACCTCCAGGAGTGCGTTGGCTTGTCGCTCACGTTCGTGGAATGGCAGCACTGTGATCTTCGATGCGGCGCAGGTGGTGCACGGGGGAAGTTGGTCGCCGGGTTTAAGGTCCAATCCTGTAACCGAGCCATCTTTAGCCATCTGCTTCATGTCCTGCCAATTTAAGTGTCCCAAACGTCGGTGCCAGTCAGTAACGCGGTCTGGAGCTTCGTGAGAGGTGGAGCAGGCCTCGTTGTTGACTTGCCGCACGAAGAACAGGTCCCCCTGACGTTCTGCGACCAACTTGACTTTTTCATCAAAGTCCATAACGAAGGCACATTCGGGAGTGAACAGAACGTGGTTCTTCTGGTCCACTATCTTTGCGACGGACATGAGGTTTGTGCGAAGTTCAGGGACGTACAGTGCATTTTGAAGCACAACTGGTTTCTCCGTGGTTCCGTCGATGGCTGTCAGATGAACGTCGCCCTTGCTGGTAACTGCGGCTGTGGCGTTGCTGGCCATCCTTACACCGCCTTTGAACTGCGTCGTGTTTGTGAACGAGTGTAAGTCCTTGCACAGGTGGGATGTGCAGCCGCTGTCGAGGCACCACTTGGAGTCCAGGACGTCACCGCCTGCCGTTGTGGAGTTCGAGCATTCGACCTTCGCGCATTCGACCTCCGCGCATTCGACCTCGCTCGCATAGAACATCAATGCGGCGTTGGCGTCGCTCTGCTCGTCCTGTTTCCTCTTACGGCAAATTTCGAAGACGTGTCCTCTTTTGTTGCAGTAGCTGCATTTAGACTTCTGCGAAGAAGAGTTGTTCTGGTTCTGCTGGTTGCCCTGAGCTGGTTTCTGTTGTCCCTTGTTGTTGCCGCTGGTCTTCTTCGGGTTGTAGCCTTTTTGTCGAGCGTACATGGCGTCTGTTCCCGCTTCGCCGGCCTTAAGAACCCTGCTCTCGTGATCCTCGATGATTTTTGTGGTAAGTGCGTCGACGGTTGGTAAGGCGTCGCGCGACTTAATCGCACAGCAAAAAGTCTCGAAGCTTGGCGGTAAGCTGTGGAGGAGCATGATCGAGAGTAAATCACCGTTTATCTCGATGTCCATTGCACGCAGCTTGTCGACGGTGTCCATGTACCGGCTAAGGTGATCTCGAACATCGTCGCTCTCGTGCATCTTCTCCATGAACAGCTTCTCCAGGAGGTTCGCTTTTCTCATCGGGCCTTGAGAGTTGAAAACGGCCTTCAATTTGTCCCAAACGGCTTTGAATGTGGTACAATTTTTGACGAGGTGTAGCTGACCTGGACTCACCGAGAGGATGATTTTGCTTTTGGCCCTGCGATCCTGAGACGTCCACGTGTTGATTTCGGCTTGTCTAGCCGCGATTGCAGCCGCGTCCGCTCCGCCGGGTTCAGGTTTTACGGTTTCTCCTGTGACATAACCCCACAAATCGAATTCGTCAAGAAGGGCTTCGACGTGTATGCACCAGGTATCGTAGTTCAACTTGTTGAGCATGTCGATACGCGCCGCTTGTGTCGTTGAAGCAGCCATCTCGGAAACGTTGTCGCGCACACGCGTGGTGACCGTTACGATTTTGAGGTTAGGTTTCCGGCGTGGTTTTATTTCTCACTCGCGTGGACTCTGGGCCCATAACCTGATGAAATGCGTGTGGAGTTTGAAATAAAAACGACTGGCGGATAAATCGGACTTTAACTTTTATCGAAAGTAAACCAAAAACGAATGAAAAAGAATACAAAAGAAAATGGCTGTGTAAGCCCGATCGCCGCGTACAAACGTATAAACGGAAACGCGTGCGCGGTTGAAGATTGAAGAACGTAGAGGGCGCGAGTTGTCGGATTTCTAACAAAAAACACCGATTCTAATTATTTCTGTATTTGCTTTTATATCTAAGATAATATGTGATTTTTTTATTTCTTGTACATTGTAATTTAGTATTCGATCTTTCTTTAAAAATATGCTAATGCCACTACTTGCTCTTCCCCGAGAGGGTAAATTTTCTTTAAAAGCTAATGAGTAAATATGTACATAATCTTGCAAATAATTTGGAACGTTAAAATTAATTTCAGAATCGATCCATTTTTCAGATAAACAAATTATATGATTTAGCAACAAGGCTTTTTGTGACTCTACATCCAAGTTATATAAATTATTAAAACCGCCCATGTTCCAATAACATAATTGAAATTCTCTTGTAGACGTTACTTGTTGTTTGTCGATCGTCTCCGCTGGGTCCTAGTATCGGTCTTTGCGAGTCATCTTTTTCCTGGTTCTGTCCGAGAATTTAGCGGCTCGCGGGATGTTGTTCTCGTACAGCATACTGGCCCAAGACTTGATTTTTTTGAGCGGGGGGGGAGGATTCGATGTTCGGCGACAGCTTTTCCTGTTGAGTGATCGCTCCAGCTGGTTGGGATGGTTGGGAGGGGGATTGGGGAAGGGAGGACGAGGAGATGTCCATCCGGTCATCGCTTTGCTGACCTTGAGTTTCGGTACTTTTAGAAGTCGTATTTGGTCTGCCCTGGTTACCCCTTTGACGAGCTGCCTCTAGGTGACTTCGGAGTTGCCGAATTTCTTCCTGTGAATTAATAATAAGTGCAACCTCATTCTCGCTTTTTTTCAGGAAGATTTTGCCATTTTTGTGCCAGACAAATTTTATTGCAAAATCCTTTTGGATTTTTCTCGCTTCGTAGAAAATGCCTGCAAGGTAAGGAGATAAGGATTCGTTAATGTAAACATTGGTATTCGACTCCAAACCGATATCACGACCAGTGAGGTGTTTTTGTTTTGCTCTCTTCACAATGTCGTCCTTATCAAAGCGACGTAAGAGTCGCACTATGATGGTGTCCTTGTTTCTCGTACGGAAAATGCAATCAACGGCAATCGATGGAATATTCAAATTCAGGGCCTTTGTAATTTCGAGGAAATGTGCCAGAAGATTTTCATTTTGCATACCGGAAATACCTGTAATTTTGATATCATTGTTCCTCAATTGTTGCATTTGGACCTCCTGCATAGACTTTAGACGTTCAATTTCTTTCCGGAGATGTGCGTTTTCATCCTGGATTTTTCGCAGATGTACCCTTTGGTTTTCGGAGTCCTCGGTCAATTGGTTGACTTTGGTCTCGATGCTGTTCACGGATGATAGCATCTTTGTTTGATTTTCATTAAAGGTGGTCATCTGGGTAGACAGAGTCTGCAGTTGGTCGCTTACGCTGGCCATTTTCGGTGCCTTCCACGTGTTTCCGCCTGTTAAGAAATCTCCCAACTCAGTCCAGGATTAAATTAACAAGTTTCAGTCACGGAGAAGAGATCACCATACTCAGGGCCAGTACCGCTATCAATTTTACCACAGATAAAATACTTTCACATAAAATATTAGGAAATTTCAATCAAAAGCTGCGGAGCGCTCGAAAAGTGCGTGCGCTCGGCTCGAAGGCTCAAAACAAACTCCGACCTGAAATATACAATACATTATCAATTTCTTATAAAACAAAGAATGTAATAGAATAACAGCAAAGTTCAGTATATCATAATTCAAAAAAGCAAATATAGCTAATTAAATCTGCATATTTGATTAGTAAAAATTGCCAAGACAACCCTTCTTTTATGTTTTAAGCCTGATCATTTTCACTCTAAATGCTAGAATTTTTTTAGAAAAAATTTCAGACGATCTACAGAAACTTTCAAGGCATTTGATGATAATTTGAAATTCAAATAATCACCTATGCATTAAACTGAGAATAAAATTTTTTTCCTCACAAGTAAAGTTACATTTTTGAGAACAAAATTCGAACTTAAGTTTCGTAAAATTTTTCAAAATGTCTGACTAAAAATAGTCAGAAATTTCGTCAGTTATATAAGCAATTTGCGTTTAACTGTAAAACAGAAAACAATTTCAGACGATTTTTTTACAATTCTCAAAATCAGACATGGGATCTGTCACTAAAAAAAAATCTAGAATCTTATTGCTCAAGATATTTTATTTATTTGTTAAACGATTGGTATTGTTAGTTCGAATTAACAACGAATTTCAATTAAAAGATCATACATTTTGGAACAAATAGAACTTAGAATTCTGTAGTAAAGACTATTGTCTATATTTTTTGCAAAAGTCTTATCGGAAGACTTATCCAAGAATGGAAACATTTTCACGAGTGTTGAAAAGGAATCAAAATGTGTTTTTTTTAACAAAAGTTTAAAATAAATCAAGAAACGGAATTAAACTATACGAAATAAAAAAATTAGATTCAAAACTATCGTTGGATTATAGTTTTATGTTTTGATGTAAACAAAACATTGAATCTATAACTCATGCTTCTTACATCTCGTTCTGTTGGACCTCATTAGCCATCGTTTTCCTTGTTTTTCTGGACATCAACCTTCACGTATCTTCGTTTCAGATAATCCAAAAGATTTCTAAGCTTCGAAGCACAATTTTTTTCACATTGACACGTAATATACTAAAACCAGCCAAAAAATGGTTCGACTTTGACACATAGGTTAACCCCCACTCCTTCGACTTTCGAGGGAAAATGACTGCGCGCGCTCGCCGGCAGAATTCAAATCTCCGAATTCGCCGGAAAACTTTTGGATTTCGGTTGAAGATTGAAATTACCTACTATTACAACCAAAAATAATAGGTAAACAATCATGAATATTTATTTATTTAACCGAAATCCAAAAGTTTTCCGGTGAATTCGGCGATTTAAATTCTGCCGGCGAGCGCGCGCAGTCATTTCCCCTCAAAAGTCAAAGGAGTGGGGGTTAACCTATGCGTCAACGTCGAACCATTCTTTGGCTGGTTTTAGTATAACCTTTGATGTCAAAGTGACCACCTCAGCAACTTTACATTGTAAACATTGACCTGTCGAAAACTTTCAGCGAATTAATGTCAACATTGCGAAAATCGAAGTTTTGACTAAAATTTTATGACAGAGTTTATAATTGACGGAAACTATGAGAAAGTGTGAGCGACAAAGACAAAACTTTTCGTCATCAACTATACGGATGCGAAGGTTGCGAGACGAAAAGAGTAGTGTATCTCGAACATGCAAAGGTGATAAAAATCAATTTAATTTTTGATGTTACAGTTAAGTGCATAAATGCCTGGACTGTTTCATAATGTAGGCAATAATCCAAGTGACTTTTGATATCAGCGGACGCATGCCCATGTCAAGTATTTACTTTCTGGTAGTGGTGCGAATTGCTGACAGTTGTCAAGTTGGTTATGATATTTTGATTTGTGATAAAAACACTTAAGTAATAAAAATAATTAACAGAAAATTAATTAATTGCATTAATTTTATGTTCAAAACATGAAATAAGTAACAATTAAATTCAGTTTTTTATTCATAAATCAAGGGTCGCGCAAGTGACCCGACCGTGCTAAGGCGTCCCCTATTTGGTCCCCTACTTTGGTGCATGTGAATTTGGTGTACATCTTCATGTAAAGCTTAGCCAACTAGGGGAAAATTGTATAAATGAAAAACAAGAGTTTATGTATGTTTAAACTCTGTCATTTGTACAACTTTTAATTCTCAACGACAGATGCGATTTTCAAGATGTATTCATTTACGATGAACATTTACAAAACGTACGATGCTACAACACCTTACCGCCGCCCTTTTTCTGAAAGGCTGCGCACATATGATATTGTGTATCAGGAATGAAGTATCTTGTTGAAACAATTTTATTTTCATTAACATGTTTTTTCATCTTGTGATAATATTTGATCCTAATTTAATTTAAATGAAATTTCAATTACCATAATGATTCATTGATTGATAAACCTACTTATTCTAATATTATTTCCATTAGAGCAATGTAAATTTTAAAACGTAGCTGGATATGATTTATTCGTTATAAGAGTGCTAAAAGATAACCTGAAAAACCGTCCGGCCTCTTTGAGGGCTGACTGAAGGCTTCAGGTATATCTGTGGGAACGTACCATACCATACCTTGTTCCATGACTGGAACAAACACCAGTGGACAAAAAAAAACAAAGTAGCTTTATGGGCTTTTGATAAAAATATTCGAATCTGTAGGAAACGTGGCTGCATTTTAAGTGACAGGACACTAAGTTGAACTTTGCGCGCCGGTTGCGCGCTTGTCACAATAGGACGCCAAGAAAAGCTCCGAAATCGCGTTACAAAACGCCGAGTCGAATGTTGCTTATAAAGATGACAATTATGCTAATTTTTTCATCGACTGAATGGTTATGTTTAATAAAAAT
Organism: Telenomus remus; assembly: GCA_020615435.1. Lineage (NCBI taxonomy): Eukaryota > Metazoa > Arthropoda > Insecta > Hymenoptera > Scelionidae > Telenomus > Telenomus remus. The sequence continues at coordinate 7,472,597 of CM036336.1, forward strand.
TATTCAAACAATAAATAAGGAAAGGCAACTAAAATCATAGTGAGTCAGTATTCAGCTTTCGAAATTTCCTCTTACAATGTCTTATGTTTCCGGTGCTCTTCGAAATAGACATTGGTTATCAGCAGTACTGAACTTAAATAGTTTATTTCTAAAAAGCGCGGCGGTAAGGTGTTGTAGCATCGTACATTTTGTAAATTTTCATCGTAAATGAATACATCTTGAAAATCGCATCCGTCGTTGAGAATAAAAAGTTGTATGAATGACAGAGTTCAAACAAACATAAACTCTTGTTTCATTTGTACAATTTTTCCCTAGTAGAATAAGTTAGGCTAAGCTTTACATGAAGATGTACACTAAATTCACTTGCACCTAAGTCCACATTGTCTTGCAAAATTCATACTAATTATTTTATAAGATTCCATCGAAAAAAAATATTCAAAAGTCAAAAACGAAAAATTTGAAAGTTGTCGAACGTTAACACTCTCCCGGTGCAAAGTCCCCATTCGTCCATGCGTGAGGAAATGGCTATGGCAGTGTGCGCGCGACCAATCACAGCGCCACTGCATCTCTTTTCCTTATACCGACAGAGTGAGAGCTTACGGCACGTGCTTACAGTGCTGTGTTGTGGGCCCTACAAATGTGGTGTATGAATTGCTTAGTATAATTTGCATTTGATTGTGATTTTTCCCATTTTATAATCATCAAACAGCATCAAAACATCAATTATAAACATATGTCAACGTTTCATATGTCGGCAAAATCAAAATGAAGCAGGTTAACCCCAAAAAAGTTGATCGAAGAAAGGAGTAAGTCAATTTATGTTTGTCGCTGCTTTATTACTGATTTAATTTGCTAATTTGTTTGTTTGTTTCTTTGTTTATTTATTTCGTCATTGATAAAGTTATACTTCAGCACTCATTCTTTATTTTTTCATTATCTTTGTAAGGAAAAGCCCAGATGACGAGAGACAAGTTTCGATCGACAAAAACCCGAAATTTTTTAATAAAAATTTTATAAAATTGAAGTATTATGTTTTACTGAAATAGACAAATTTGTATTTAAAACAAAAAACAAAAAACTTGTACCACAAAAAAAAAAAAAATCATTGGTTGTGGCGCTGTTCTAATGCTACAGCACTGGGCCGCCCCACTTTTTCGCTCGCACGCTAGTACGCGACGCTATTGGGGTGCGAGGCGCTTACTACTTATACTATACTTACTACTTACTTAATATTAAAAGGCACTTCGATGATGAAACGTTCCCCGGAAATTAAAAACAAATGGACCGCAAATGAAAAAAAAACAAACGAGATTTTGGTGAACTTTTATTTGGGGGTGTTGACAAAAGTTGACACAATACTTAAATACAATAATGACACTTGTTCCCAACTGTTGTCCAACTGCGTCAGCCACCTGAGAAAGAAAATAGAATTATTAATAACGAAATAATAGCAATAAATAACACAAACAATACATTGTCAACAAAACACACACTCCAAACACTCCAATATCAGCAGCCTTTTTGCAGCCGTCACTTCAAAGAATAAACAATTGTAAATAAACGAAAATATGTAACCATTCACACACTCTCACACAAAAACATACTAAACTTACGTTTGAAACTTCTTAACAAACTGCGACAACGACCAACACGACGTTCTACGCGACTGACAACAACCGAACATAACTTGAAACTGCCAAACAGATGTAAACAAAGATGTTGACTGCGGCGCCGATATTTTTGAAAGGTATTTTCAGAATTTGAAACTTAAAAAACTGAATTAATGCAAAATAAGTCAAACCAATTCACTACCATTAAATGTAAACAAACCAAAAGCTGTCATTTAATTAATAACTTGTCTAAAAAATTGAAAAATTCTCTGTGGTGCTATGGTTAAGTGAATTGGAAATACAAAAAACATTGATATTGAAAACAATTTAAAAAAAATTTCAAAAAAATGAAATTTCACTTCCACGTTATTGATTTATAGAAAACAATATTATTCATAACTTTTACTTAAGAAATAAGGATTGAACTTACTTTAAGGTAATTTCATTCACGAAACTAGGTAGTGATATAAAAACAAGTATTCGAAACACTGAAAGTTGAAATGAATTCTTGATCAACGAAACTGCGTATGGAACAGACTTTTCAGGAATAACAATCGAAAATAAGAATATCAGTGATGCAACCGCAACAAGAAGAAGCCGTGACACCCGAAATGTCTTTAGAAATGTTAACAGTGGACAGTCTAAAAACATAAATGGACGAAGTTGAGCTAAAGTAAATAAAGGGAGATAGATTACTTAAAATTCTGAAACCTGTGTTACCAACTTACCATTACGTACCAAGACGTTCCTCGAAACAACACAAGCATCGTACTAAATACAGCAAAGTACTTTCAAAGAGCAGGAATCCGTGTAATTGGGGCTGAACGGCGATACTGTCAAAATTATCCTGAATTTTGATGAATTGTCACCTTACCGAGCAAGTATTTATGAAGCTTGGCCTGGTTGGCTAAAATTTTCGATAAAGACGACATCTATACACCTTTCCCTGTATTTCTCGAATATGGTATTGGCAAACCGTCAATGAATGAAGAGTATTGGATTTGGTTAATCGATAGAATCAACGATCTTCAAGACAATGGTATTCAACTCAGTGACAAAGTACTTTGGATAAAACTGAAATTTTTTGTATGTGACACACCAGCTCGAGCGTTGATCAAAGTGATCAAGGGGCACATAGGTTTTGAGTCATGTGAAAAGTGTACAGTGATGGGATACAAAGAATCTGGATTTACCTACTTTTTGGATGATGATTGTCTTTCCAGAACTGACGGAATGTTACGAAAAACTCCTGGAAATCTGGCTTAAAGGCGCATTCAAAAAATATAAGCGAGAAGTATGTCGAAGACTACAAGCTATTCGAGAAAGTGTTCCATTAGAATTCCAGAGAAAAATCCGAGACAATACCAACCTGACCAAATACAAAGCTACGGAACTGCGATTCATCTTGCTTTACATCGGACCTATTGTTTTCAAAAATTTGCTGCCGCGTCCTCAATACGAGCACTTTTTACTCTTTCACTGTGCGACCAGAATTTTTACAATCAAGAGGTTCGTACCAAATCAGGCACATGTTGCGAAAAGTTACCTAAACCGCTTCGTAGATGCCTGGCTCTCACTATACGGCTCCACAAGCATGTCCATCTCGGTTCACAACTGACGTCACGTTGCAGATAACTGTATATATCACAAGTGCACGCTCGATCAACTGTCTGATTTTTCTTTTGAGAGTTACATGGGAAAAATGAAGAGGTGGCTGAGAAGTGGAAACCGACCGCTTGCTCAAATTTGTAGACGTTTACATGAACGTCGGTACGTAGAAAGAAAAGTAGTCGTAGAAGACAAAAACATCCCCATCATAAATTGCAATAAAAAACCTACTGACGGATGTATCAAAGTAAGAAAAGTCTAGTATCGAGGATGTACCATGACCCAAAAGGAACCGAACAACTTCGTTCTTGTGACATCTAAAATGTATTTTGAAATTACAAAAATCTATACTACCATTGTTTATGCGATTAACAACATCAGACTGGAAGGACATGTTTGGCGCCTTGATGGATCTCAGTATGACAAACCGTTGCCGTCGAGCACACTCAGCTCATGGCGATTGCAAAAAAACCAACAGCAAGAAAACAAACTATCGCGCTGAACCAAATTTCATCTAAACTAATACGCTTTACCGATACCCACGATTCCTACGCAGTTAAACTACTTCACGTTTAACGATTTTGTAAATAATTTTTCAATATCTATTACGGTCTTTCTATACGGATCTTATAATATCATTATTCTAATCTAAGGTCAACATTCTAGAAGCTGTATAGATTCATATATTCTCGTATAAAATGTTCAAATATCTACGTATCGCCAATTATATAATATAAGTTGATATTGCAGTGACGTTCTCAAGTGTAACGTTTCACCGCGACTTTTCACAAACTAACCGAACAGCTGTCAAAAACGAATATCAATAGAATAGGATGCGGCATTACCGACCGATCCAAACCAATAATCAATGCTTTGTTTACCTTTTGTTTTCTAATTTTTAAACGCAATTTTAGTTATCCTGGACAAAAACTAATCAGATAGAAAATTAAATTAAACTCTCCCCTTTATTTTAATAGTAATTTCAGAAGTTTTGATAGCATATTTCATTTTTTATTTGTGTTTAAAGTCTGCCGGCCGGCAATCCGCCAGAGGGCGTGAGTGTTTTTGTCGTTGGCTGTAACTTCAATTACTTTTTTTATATAAAAATACCTAATTAATCATAAAAACAATTAGATAGCAATAATCAGAAAGTTCCAAAGTTAATTTTAGGACAAAAATCCGATTTTTTCATGCATAGAATAAAAAGTACATTTGGAATTTTCTGATTGGCTGAGTGGAATCTGGTGGGAATCGGAAGTATAAAAGAAAAATGGCAGCCGATGATTGGCTCATTCAACTGAGGAAAGGGCAAGCAAGCAAATCGGCTGCGCAAATCATAATTCGTGCGCAAAATTCCGCAATAGGGCTATAAAAAAAATCGCAGGAGCCCCTGGAGTTCAGTTCTCTGGTGCAAACCAGAGAGATAAGACCTCCTAAAAGGTAATACGGGCGATCCCAAAATTTTAGTCGATAGTTTGCGAATTGGCTGGTGCAAACCTCCCAAAGCGTCTCGCGAGTGACTAGAGCTGGTGCAAACCTCCTCCAGGTCGAAGCTGGTGAAAACCACCTAACCTCTCTTTCTTTTTTTAACCTGTTCTTGGCGAAGGCCCTCAGGTTAGTTTTTTTTTCATTTTATTTAAAATTTTCTTTTTCTTTTCTTTTCTTTTTAAGGTGCAAACCTCTGTTCTTGTAGAAGCTGCCCCAGGTGCAAACCCAGGGTTTCGCTGACGGAATTTTTTTTTTATTTTCAATTCAATTTTTCGTTTTCTTTCCAAATCAAATAAAATCTGATTCTTGCTCGGGTCGGGAAACCCACACTTTTTGTATATTAATTCAAATTCATTAATTATCAATTTATTAAAATCAAAATTAGTAATAAAAATTGAGAATTAATAACAAATTAGTAATTTCAGAGTTTTTAATTAGTTTTGACAGCCGAGTTAGAATACAAAAATTACAAACGAATTCAAATCAAAACAAATGAATTAAAATTAAATTCAAATCAAAATAAATAGAAAAACTTTGTTTTCTTTTTCATTTTCAAGTAAAATAAACTCATTGCAATTACAGTAAAATCATTTTTAGTTTATAATTAATTTTCTGCACAAGATAAAAACTTTTTGTTGGTTTTTGTTGTTTGCAGCTGGCCGTGAAGCTTAACTGAGCCAGCTCAACAACAAAAATATTTTTTTTTTATATCTAAGCAAATCAAATCATTATCAAAGTTCAAACAAATTAATTTTCATTTAGTAAACAAACTCGAAACTTCACACAAGATAAACAATTATAACTCAATATGCTGTACATTATGCTGAACAGAAAGTAAAATATTTTTCGATTGAAAACTATTACAATTACTTTAGAAATTAATTTTGAAATTGCTTATTTTTAGATTGCTGGGTCCGACAAAATAACACACATTATCAAGTCTTATACGTGTACGGCTCTTATTTCAGTAGATATTTATAAAATGAATTTAAGAATGAATATAGTCTCAGCACTCTTCTTTGATATTACATATAATTAGCCCGAGAATAGTACGGTGGTAAGGAATTCTAGTAAGGTCATGATCAGGCCATGATCAGTATGTTTTTAATTACGGCTTTATCAGGCTGCTACTAGGACTTTATCAGTATTTTTATAATAATAGTCTTATCAGTTGCCTTCCAGTTTGAAATTTGTACGGTTTTTAGGGCTGATGTCAGGCCGAACACAAGCCCATTTCAGGCCCGCTGATAGTACAGTGTTGAGAATTTCTAGCAGGGTTCAGGTCTGGCCCCGATCAGTATTTGTATAATAATAGTCTTATAAGGTGCCCATCCGGCCAAGATCAGGCACCTTCCTGTTTGAAATCTGTAGCGTTGATGGGGCTGATGTCAGGTCCATGTTAGGTCCGTTTCTGGGCATTGTTTCAAGGATCCTCATCAGGCCATCGTCAGGGCCCTATTTGAATTCAGCGCGAAAAAAGGTAGGGCTGGTCAGGCTTAAAGCGTCACATCTGGATCAGGCCTCTTCGTAGGGTCCTTATCAGAGCCCGATAAGCGCCGAACCTGGCAGTCCAGCAGCCTGATTTGGACCTGAAAATAACTTGCTTAAGTCAGGCAGCCAGACTAGGGACCTGCCCGTGCCCTACTTGCTTTTTCTACAAGGGTTACAACAAAATGAAAAAACTCTAAAAAATATTAATAATCTTATCATGCAAATAATCGCCGTAAAGCGAAGGGAAATGTAAATTTTTATACTATTGAAAATATCACCTATTTATTCTCAAAATTCCGAATATGCTCTCGCACTCTTTTTGCGAATGTCTTTTTTGTACGATACTCTTGTTGTTCGAAATTAAATTTTGTTATATCTACTTTGTATTGAAAGGAAAATCAATACAGTATTGAAATCGTGATAATTGAAAAATTGTGAGAAATGTCGAGAATATAATAAAAAATACGAGAAATGTATATATTTCTTTAAATTCAAACAAACGTCAAAATACAAACTCTAATGATTATTGGTTTCAATGTATAGAGATTGTATTCTTTTGATTGAATAAAATTCTATTCTATTCTATTCTATAGGTAATTATTCAATGATCATGTCCTTAGATGTGTAAATTATAACATCATTGAATTGTTAAATTATAAGATCATAGAATTATTTGATAATTGAATTATTTGCTTTTGTTTACGTCTGTGTATCTTCAAATGATGTTCGATTAACGACCAATTTAACAGACAGAAATAACAAAACTTGTTATTTAATCACGTTTCTATTTAACGTTTCGACTTTTGGTGTGAGTCCTCATCAGAATTCTACAAATAATAAAAAACAAAAATGTCAAAAAACAGATTTTCACGAGTAACTTGGTGCTTGCAGAAAATAAATGAAAATAAAATAAAAATTCTAACCTGATTGAAAAAAGAAAGATTGTTTGTCTATGTTTTTGATAAATAATTGTAAAACATGGATATCCAACGTGAGGTTTTCGTCAAGTGTTCTAAAAATTGTCATTGTGTTGCAAACTGTTCTAACGTTGGAATCAAACTGATTTCAAAAGAGTGTGTTTGTGTAGATAAGAAAATGTGTATAAGGGTGTGAGGTTTTTCAGGAGCAAAGGAGAAGTTCTAAGATGTGTATTAATTACTGCAAAGAATTTTATCATAAATCTTGTTCAGGTTTTCAGTGTCAACCTGTGTGTTCAAGGTGTTTTTTGTTGACTTGATATGTAACATCTCAGATATATTTCTCCAATGAGCCTGGCGGTCTACAATTCGACAGTTTTCCCATTTCATGTTGTGTCCCGTGCTTGTTATATGTTTTGAAATGACATTGTGTTTGTCTTCCGATAATTTGATGTTATTTTTATGTTCTTTCACCCTTGTTTCAAGTGCCCTATATGTTTGTCCAATATAAGATTTGTCACAGTCGTTGCAACTAATCTTATATATGATTTCGTGATTGCGATTTTTGTGAAGTTTGTCTTTACCCTTCTGTACAACCGAAGCAAGTTTGTTGCTCATTTTGTTAATAACATTAATACCAAGGTGTTTGAGGTTGTTTGTTAGTTTGTTATCAAGAGTTGTGTGGAAGGAGGCGACGATGAATGTTTTTTCACAGGTGGTTACGGTAGGATCGGGAGGGAGGTCAGGTGGAGGGTCAGGCAAGGGAGAAGGAGAGGGGAGAGGGTTAGTGTTAGTGCGGTTCTTTAATATTTTAATACGTTGGTTAGTATATTTGTTGATGAACGATAATGGGTATTTGTTGTTCAGCTAAATCTTTTTGACGATTTTGATATTTTCTGTATGGAATGATGGGTGAGATAGAGAGATGGCCTTATCCACTAGTCCGAAAACCATGGCGCGTTTCTGATGAGTCAGATGATGTGACTAAAAATGTGAGACGCGTCCTGAGTATGTTGGTTTTCTGTACCAGTTGGTGATTATTTTATTGTTTTCAGATCTAATGACATTTAAATCCAAAAAACTGATTTTGCCATTGGCTTCAATCTCGTGTGTGAACGATAGACGTAGGTGGTGGTTGTTAAAAACGTCCAAGATTGTCTCGATTTGATTTTTTGGTATAATACAGAAAGTATCATCAACGTATCTGGTGTATTTGTGAACCTGGAAGGGGAGTTTCTCTAAACATTCATTCTCAAGGTCACGAAGGGCAATTTCTGCAAAGGGAGGGGATACCGGCGAGCTCATAGGTGAGCCGTCTACTTGTTGGTAAGTTTGGTTGTTAAAAGTAAAGAAAATTGAGTTTAATATAAGATTATTTGCAATAATCATTTCAGACAAAGGGATCTTGGTGAATTTTGCAATAGTTGGCCATCTCTTTTTTATGCCTTCTATAACAAGGTCATTTGGGATGTTGGTAAAAAGTGCCGTTTCATCAAGGGAGAGCGAGCAGTGGTCTGGTGGGACAACAAAGTTGTTGACAGTATTGTGAAATTGGGTGCTGTTTTTTACTGAAAAACTTGGTTCTGAATTTAGAGTATTTGACAAAATGATTTGCATAAGTTTTGAAAAGTGGTATAAAGGGCTACCAATTGCTGAAACAATCAGTCGAAACGGGTTTACTTCTTTGTGTCCGAGCTAGTCGTTCGGTGACAAAGTTTGCGGTTGAGCCCGTATCTAATAAGGCGCGTGCCTTTACATTCTCTTTTTTTTGAATTTTCTAACTGCACCAACGCCGTCGTTAGAAGCTGAGCAGACGGAGCGGGGAGGAGCGTCGTAAGACAAGGAGCGGCCGACTCCGGTCCTAGTCACGCTTTCAGTTTTTCAGTTTGCCCCTCTCCCCACTTTCCTTCATCTTGTTTCTTGGATGTTCTATTTTCAACCCCGTTGGTTCTATTTTGCGAACCGAAATGTAGCAAATTGTTATGTTTACCGTCGCATTACTTGCAATTGGGAAACGTGCATGGTTGGCCGCGATGATCGCGTAAACATTTAAAACAAATGCGTAGTTTTTTAACGAGATCAAAACGATCTTTGACATCCATCCTTTTAAATTCATCGCATCGATAAATAGGATGTTGTTTTGTTTTGCACGCGGGGCAAGTGCTGCCTGTTGTTGTCGCAAATGTACGATGTGTACTTTCTTTCTCTGATTTTCCGCTTTTGTGTTTTTTAGAATTTGAATTGTGATGGTCATTATCATGTTTGCGTTTGTCTGAACTGGATTCACGCATTGAAACAACATCTGCATATCGATCTAAAAAATCGTACATTTGCTGCAACGTTGGATAAGTGTCGCAAGTCAAACCGTCTTCCCATTTTTCACGGGTATTTTTATGTAACTTAGTTTCAAGAATGCGGACAATTATTTCGTCCCCGATGCTGACCTTCAATGAGTCGAGCGTCGCGACTACCTGACGAGTGTCAACGGCGAGTTTTGACAATCCCTCGGCGTTTTCTTTTTGTTGTACCGGTAATTCGAGAAGAATGGAGAGGTGACGAGAAATAATCACGCGTTTCGCTTCGTATGCTTTACGTAACGTTTCCCACGCGATTTCATAATTTGCTTCATTAATTATGAAGATTTTGATGTTGTTTGCGGCATCGTCTGTTAAAGCCGTTTTTAAATAATGGAATTTTTCAACTTTACTTAAATCTGAACGTTTGTGTATCATTGATCGAAAGCTATCTTCGAACGAAACCCAATCTTCATATTTTCCTCCAAATTTTGGTAACTCAAGTGGCGGTAATTTAATTACATTTCTTATACTGGTATGTCCAGAACTTGAATGTGAATTTATTTCACTGTTACTTGTGCTCGAAGCTGCGCTACCTATTGATAAGCGATCATTTGAATTTAAATGAGTTTCAATTTTTCCTGCAAGATCATAAAAATTTTGTTGAATATCATTGAAATCTTGAGTTTGAGCGTTTTCAGGATCAATTCTTTCAAGTTCATCATTTAATTCTTTAAAAGCATTATAAAGAGAAGTTAAGCGTTTGTATCTCAAACGCAATTATTCATTTTCAATACGACCCTGATCGAAGAGGTTTTTTAGCCCAGTAATCTGAGCCTTTAATGTTTTACGTTTTTAAGCGATAAATTTTATGCGCTCTTCTTTTGTGGCCATTTTTGTTTGTTTTGTTTTATTGATTGGTTTTTTTTTTGTTTGAACTATTCATTGGCGAATGTGAAAATTGCCTTACTTACGGCCTAACTGTCACCTAGCAGCGAAGCGGATTCGTTGTGACGTCAGAGAAAGGGCCTTGCAGCGGCGAGTTGACCTGAGCGCAGCAATGCAGCATAGACGGTAGCGGGCGAGATGACATGGACCCTCGCACGTACCTTTCATGTCGTACCGTGTAGCACGCAATTGTCTTTAATTGTCCTTAGTTTTTCTAGCACTCACAGTCGAATTTTCATTTAAAATATTAAAGATATCGCGAAGCAACAAATGCACAAACAATTTCGTACAAATTGTAGACCGCGATACCTCACAGGAAACACCATAAAATGTTGTGTCGAAAATAAATTACAAATTTTATTAACGACGTATTTTCAAAACAAAGTTTATTTTTTAAACAATTAAATTGGCAAACACACACTGTACAAATGAATTTAAAAACTAACTAAGATAAGCCCTAAATGCCTCGATCGCGTTACTTGTTAAGTTTGAAAATTGTTTCCCTCGTCAGAGGAGACGTAATCGCTCCTAATATTTAATTCGCAGTGAATACTGCGACCGAACGAAACGACCGGATTGAGCTCGCACCGAATAATGAGTACGGTTGGTTCCGTGCTCTCGACGCAGACGTGCGTCTTTTTGAATTTTGTGCCCATGTGGAAGGGCAATTTTTGGAACTTATAATAGTTCTTTTTAGTGTGTGACGAAGTCACTTGAGTTTAAAATAACAAACTTGATTTTTCAGAAATGCGTCCGAGCCGACGGCGACGGACAATGTTGAGTTTATGGCCGGATAGGTCATGTGTTTCAGATTTCGAGTTTCTTCTTTTTCAATTGAAATTTTGGTGCCAATGAAGGCCAAGTAACGACAATCGAGTTTTGACGCGTCGAGGCAGAAACTAATTCTAGCTAAGAATCAAATAAACTCGTAGATTTATTAGGTATAATAAAGTTAAAAAAAAAGAGTAGATTTTGTTAAAAATTAAAGTGTAGAAAAAATGGTCAAAATTATAAAAAAGAGGTTTCGACGAAACAGTGATTAAATAACAATTTTTGTTACTTCTGTCTGTTAAATTGGTCGTTAATCGAACATAATTGAATTATTTGATCATTAGATTGTTTGAACACTTGATCATTCAAATATTTAATAATTTTTTTATTGAGTTTTTGTATCATTGAATTACATATTCTATTATCAAATCATTAGATTATATTAAATCTAGCATGATTGGATTATTCAGTTATCATAGGTTTTATTTCTGATGAAAATATGTAAGTAGGAATAGTTAAATCACATTTTGTACATGTATTTTGATACACAAAGATTGGAAATAAATTACCAATAATCAAGTGATTTTATAATTCAATGATCTAAATTTCAAGTAATTAATGATCGAATGATCAAATAATTTATTCAATCAATAATTATGCATTTATTTAGTAATTATTTTTCACACATTAATATTTGCAATGAAATTAGTTTTTGTTACATGAGTTACATTGAAGTCCTAATTTAAACGTATATCTGTAAAAACAAATCATTTAAATAAAACTGTTACAGTACTATTGAACTTGAAACAATTTGAAAAAAGTTTTTCGATCAGTGGTCATTGGATTATTATTAATTTTTGGAATAGTGGATTGTTTGATTATCAGAGCATTTGATCAGAAGATCATCTGACCACAAATTGTTGAATTTTTCGATCATTGAAGAGTTTAATCATTGACTAATTGGATCATTTAACCCATTAACGCCCAAACGGACGAATTTTGACCTCGACTTCGCGCGTTCATAATTTTCATGAAAAAAGGCCTTAAAAAAATCTAAAGGTATCATGTCTTACGCAGAAGTTTATGCTCTTTTAGATGGGTTGATTTAAATTTGTTAAAACTTTGTTGTTAAAAAGTTATAACAACTTTTTTATAAAAAGTGCTAAAATTTCCATCTATCTTAGAGCAAAAAGATTTTTTGTAGGACCGAAAACGGATACCAAACGTTCCAACAAGTAGAATTCTTGCGTCCATGGACTGTAAGGAGTAACTAATAAATTTTTAATATTTCAAGTTCAAGATAGCGGTACCCAATATAGCCGCACAAAAGCATAAAGTCACGTTATTGAAGTTTAATTCGATTAATTTGGTTTTGTTGAATAAATTTTACTTACCAAGCTTTTTTAAATGATGTTCCCAAACTTTTTATTTTGACTTCGAAAAACAAAATGGTGGATCCAAGATGGCCGACCAAAAACCTTTATTTCACACTTTTTTTTATTCTTTGTGTGATGATTGTAACAAAGCTAAAAAAATATATGCATTCTCACCAGAAAACATAGTACTTGCTGTTTATAAAGCATTCACGTAGTTAAAATCATCAAAAATCATCATCTAAAGTTTTTTTGAATACAGTAATCTTTACTTAGAGTTCAGAAATTTTCAATATTATAATAACAATTCATATTAGAAACATAGAGAGTGTTTAAAAAAAACAGTTTACGACAACAGTTCATAATAAAATGGTAAGTGCTCTGGTGGAATCAGATGTTTTTCAATCATGTACTTAAAATCTTTTTTCTTTTCATCAGAAACCGAAAATTCGTTGTTGTATGCTGGTCTTAGTTTCAGGTTTGTTATGTCAGCGATAGTAGCTCCTCTTTAAAATAACAGAATAAGGTAAGCACTAAGAAAAAAATTATATTTACAAGAAAATTTTAACTAAGAGAATGGCGCATAGTTTACAGTTTAGGACTTTTTCCCTTATCCCTTATCTTTTGAATCGTAGATTATTTTGCAGAGTTATAGGGTAAAAAGAAGTTTCACGAGGTTGAATCGCATATTACTTTTGTCTAATCACGAGTGTGTCCCACCGATTCAAAGAATTAAGAAGACACATTTGCAATAAAATTCTACGGTGTATTTGCAAAATTATCCAAGTATTTTAACAAAATTCTGAACAATGTTTACTTTTTTTTAATGTCTAGAGATTTTCACAGTTTTTGTTTTGGTCAATTCATTTAAAATTAAGAAGTTACAGTGGTATAAACCAACACGCAAACAAAACTTTATAAGGAAACAAATCAGACCTTATTTGAAATATGTAGTACAGTAAAAAGGATTAACAAACTTCGAATTTGTGGGGATTGCCAGCGAAATAAACATTTCACGATTTTTTTCTTCAGAAGTCACATGATTGTGGCAATGATATTGTAATTTACTAACATTTATTGTTTAATAAACTATTTTTGTTACTTTTTTATGAGTGAAAACAAACTGAAATTTGACATATTGACAACGTGATGTTAGCTATTCGTATACAATTCATGGAAATCTAAGGCAAAAGGGGTAGATTCATCCCCAAAACATGACTAACATGTATTGTCATCGGAACTGAACATGTGTTCAAATTTTTATTAAGATTGATAAAGTTTAAGTATAAAAATTATGCATTGCAACATTTCACGACAAGGTGTACAAGTTAAATAAAGGAATTTAAAAAAAACAGTCGATTCGGGAAAGTCGAAATTATCCTGTTGCTGGATTCGCTTCACGGTATATCGTGGCTTCGGAGCTTTAGCTTTACGCATCATGTAGCACCAATGCTCTGTGGTGAAAACACTTTTTTTAGCGACACTTTGTTCTACGACCGAGAGCATTAAATCTCCATCCATGTAGGTATGCCCAGTTTTCAGAAATTTATAAATTGGAACGTGTTTACTTTTAAAACCAATCGCAAGAGAATCCCGCGTGGAAAAAATTCTTTGGCTCAGTCATTGGGCCAAAGACTAAGCCAACGATGGGACTCGGCAAGAACCCATAGAGCCAAAGAGAATGCCAAAGACAAAAAAAAAATTCATTGGGCACTGTGAATTTATAAAGAAAAAGCAGCCAGACGCTTGGGACGCTTAAAAATCTTGAATATTCTGAAAAAAAAGTTACTTGCCTTTTCGGGGCAGTGGAAAACAGGTAAGCATCTGTAACACAATTTTTGGCAACGGTGGCAAACTCATTGGCACCTGTGGCCCAATCTTTGGCTACAGTGGCACAAAGATTGGCATCTGTGGCACAACTTTTGGCAACCATTGGCAAACTCATTGGCACCTGTGGCCCAATCTTTGGCTACAGTGGCACAAAGATTGGCATCTGTGGCACAACTTTTGGCAACCATTGGCAAACTCATTGGCACCTGTGGCCCAATCTTTGGCTACAGTGGCACAAAGATTGGCATCTGTGGCAAACTCATTGGCACTTGTGGCCCAATTTTTGGCTACAGTGGCAAACTCATTGGCACTATTAAAAACTTGAAAAATCTTGAATATTCTAAAAAAAAGTTACTTGCCTTTTCGGGGCAGTGGCAAACAGGTAAGCATCTGTAACACAATTTTTGGCAACGGTGGCAAACTCATTGGCACCTGTGGCCCAATCTTTGGCTACAGTGGCACAAAGATTGGCATCTGTGGCACAACTTTTGGCAACCATTGGCAAACTCATTGGCACCTGTGGCCCAATCTTTGGCTACAGTGGCACAAAGATTGGCATCTGTGGCAAACTCATTGGCACTTGTGGCCCAATTTTTGGCTACAGTGGCAAACTCATTGGCACTATTTTTTGCAAAAGTGCCACACATTTCAGTACCAGTGGCTCACAGATTGGCATCTGTGGCACAATTTCTGGCAACCTGTGGCAAACTCATTGGCCCTTGTGGCCCAATGTTTGGCTACAGTGTGTAACGTCTCATTAGATCAACTGACCGGTAAGGCAAGTCTACCCATATTTATAACCAACGGTCTGCGGCGACAATCAACTGACACGCATGCGCGTTATGGCGAGAGCCTTGTTGACAACTTTCATTCATTAAATTACATGAATTTTTGACTTGTATCGGCAAAACTGATCCGATAGATCGATTCCTTATTAATTAACTTAATTTTAGATCACAAACTTTTTTCAGTTAAACAAATATTCATACTAGAATCAAAGTCGCAGAGATCGGCTGATTGTTGTCGCCGGCCGGTGTGTTGGCGCTTGCAAGCTCGCCACGACCTGTCAACTCGCAACTTCAATCATTAATAAAATCAGTTCTAGTTATCATTTTGTAAAACAAATTACATAAACGTGATCAGCGTGATTAATAGACACTTTTGATACTTTGTTTTATTTAATTCAATTGAAAATAAAAAAATTTTTATTTCTAATTTTCTGATTGGCACGGTAAAGTGCGAGCGGCGCTCTGATTGGTCAACGGGAGCAAAGTAAGGGAAACGCTGCACAATCGTGCAGAATTCTGAGAATTGGCCACCTCGCTCACTATTGGTGCGCTGAGGTCGACCGAAAAGGCACAATAGTGGGCTAGGTGGCCGAAATCGTCACTTGCGGTTGAGAGACCGTGCTGGAAAAACCCTCCCGAGTGTGTCACGCGCGCGATCAAAAGTTTCCAGTGCCCCAGGTGGATAACCTCAAATAGGCTACGGAGAAGAGGATTTTGCGTCAAAGGCGAGAGCCTAACAAAGGTAATAGTTTAGATCAAGGCGAAAGTCGCGATCAATTCTTATTCTTTCATTTTAAAAAGGCGACAGCTAGGTGGCGCTCTTGGTGCAAACTTTGAGCAAAGCTGTCAAAGTCATTCTTCCTTTAAATTTTCAAATTTCTTTTTCAATTCTTTTTGTTCTTTATTAAATCATTTTGGTTTTCGTTTAATTTTTTTTATTATTTCATTTTATTTCTAAATCAAAATTTAAATTAATTAAAATTAATTTAAAATTAGATAAAACTGACAGTTTTGGTGAGAGCCATACTTGTTCAGTTAGAAGAAGCTGGAGGAGAGATTCGAGAGCTTATCATTTCAAATCAAAAACAAAATTGCTCGAGGAGAAATTCGAAAGCAATAATTTTGACAGCTCAAGGAGAAATTCGAGAGCTTTATAGTTTTTCAAATTATTTTTTTTCTCTTTTATAAACCAAATTAAATAAATTATTGATTAATTAATTAAGTGAAATAGAGCTTGTTCGGGTCGGGAACCCACATTTTTCTTAAAATTTATATTTTGTTTGTTTGTTTGTTTTGTTCATATTCAAGAAAATAAATTCAAGATAAAGTACTTTGGTTTGGTTTATTTTTTTTATGAAACGTTCGGTCTTTTTGTTTAAATCAAAAAGTCTTATTCAAAAATCCGAATAACATTAAATGTCATTAAAATAATTTAATAGTTTGATTAATTTTGCAATAAGCGAATAGAGCTCCACTTTGAAATCAAAATTTATCAAAATAAAAATAAAAATTAAAAAAGTGTTTGAAGCTGGCCGTGAAGCATAACTGAGCCAGCTCAACACCACAAATAAAAATAAAAATTTGTCAAGTTTTTTCTTTTTATATAGCTTTTTTTTTATATATATATTTTTTAAGAAGACCGAAACGTCTCAAGTGGCAAACTCATTGGCACCTGTGGCCCAATTTTTGGCTACAGTGGCAAACTCATTGGCACCTGTGGCCCAATTTTTGGCCACAGTGGCACACAGATTGGCATCTGTGGCGCAACTTTTGGCAACCATTGGCAAACTTATTGGCAACAGTGACAAACTCATTGCCACTTGTGGCACAATTTTCGGCTACAGTGGCAAACTCATTGGCACCGGTGACAACATTTTTAACAGTGCAAAACTTTTTATTTATTATTTATCATAGGAAAGCCATTAAAACCATAAAACATAACAAAAGAATTCATTTTCCGAGCAAAGCCTATGTGAAAAAGATTGCAAGAGAAAAATGTTCAACTCCTGAAACTTAGAACTTAATTATCTGAAAAACACGAGAAACATGTGCGATGATTCATTTGAACTTTTTTCATCGACCAAATTTTTGGCCGATAAATTTTATTCCCATTGCTACTGCAATATCAGCTCGACATTTATTTATAAACTTACTACCTTGAATTGTTTTTTAACACATTCTCAGGCTGTTCTGGATTCCTTGGTAACATTTTATATCTTTTGCAAAAAAATTAAGTTATAAACACGAGTAAAAAAAGACAAATAATAAAATGAATGATTTTTTAAAGGAAAAAATTATGATATCAGTTAACGATCGATTTCAACAATTCTTTAAGGAGTGTTCACAACCAAATTCGAGGATGTGTAAGACAACATGGAAAAAGGTACAGTTAGTAAGTAGAAATCTAAAATCAACAAAAATAAATACGTACAGACACTATTCAAGCTATTATTCCCGTGGTCATAGGAAGAACCAGTTAAGTGACATTATCAAGAGCGTGAATTTTTTTGCAAAGATCGCGTGTGCTTCTGAAAGTTTGGCTTAATATTAATATTTAATATTAATATTTAATATTAATATTTAATATTAATATTTAATATTAATATTTAATATTAATATTTAATATTAATATTTATTTTTTAAAAAATAAAATGTTGGGTTGTGTTTTTGTATTTTTCTTTTCTGACTCCGCGAATTGATATAATTCAAATCGCACTTTATTTGACAGCTTTACAAATTTGGCGCCTGTAGCTTCACTTTGAAAGGTTTCATAACCTCAAAACTCGTTTCATTGACAATAAACTGTCATTCAATTGTTGTCGATCATTGTTGAATTAGAGTAATTTAGACGATGGATAAGGCGATTGTTTATTGGACGGTGAAGAATATGACGAAGAAGAGAAATATGACGCTCCTAACGACGAGACGTTTGGCTATGAAGCGACTACGGGAGACTGGGAGCAGAATCATGAAAAATTAGCAAAAATCACAGAATTGACTAGAGTTTATCATAATGTTCCAAATACAACTACTATCAACAACAAAACATTTTCGCAAAATGGAACGGACTTGGATATCAATGTCGAGGACAATCTTTCGCACTTGATAAAAAAGACAATATAACTTCTCGTCCAGGTATCTGGGACAGTCCGACGTTGTCCTCGTTGGCATTACCTCAACCTATGCAGTTGCCCAAACCACCGCTAGTTTCTACTCGAACAAATGCATGCACCGTTGAATAGTTAGAGAGAAATTTCATAGCTAATAGAATTGATCTTATTTTGCAGCAACAGCAAAAACAATTTTTTCAAAGGCAACCATAACAAAATGCTGGCAGAAGAACTTCAAACCTAGCGCAACATCAGTTACCGCTTAATGGGTTGCCACATCCTCAAAGTTTTTCACCTGGTCTGCCCCCGGGACCTTTACCGCCCACGTTGAGGCTGCCACATGCACCTTTTTTGTCGAAATTTTGTTTACAACCAAATCAAAGCGGCAACATGTTAAGGTATCCCTTACCACCACACTTAATGATGGCTCACGGAGTACACGTCAACCTTTTCATGATAACTTTCCTATGGGAAATTTTCATTTAATTATTTGAAATTGATTATTTACATGATTTACGTAGTTGAAAAAACTTCTTAATTAAATTTTGTTGCAGATTATGAAACAGCAGCAGAACAATTCGAATATGGTCAATCTGCCATTCATCCGGCCCGACAGGCCGATGCTACCTTTTTTGCCAATAACATGCCCCACCAGCATCCACCTTATCCAAACTTCATGAACCAGCGCAACAACCAAAATCGCCATCAAAATGACCAGCCGTTCTTCAAAAAAAATCTACCTTACCACCAACAAAATCGTGGCTACAACATGCACAAGGACGTTAACGGCATGAACCACCACCATTTGGTGGGTGACAAGTACGACGAGTACGCTGGACTTATGAGTAGTCGTGAAAAGCAGTGGTTGGTTAATATCCAACTGTCACAGCTGAACACTAATCAGCCTTACATCGATGATTATTATTATACTGTATTCGGCGACAGACAAAATAAGAAAAACGAAAGCAAGATCAAACTTGACAAGAAGCAGAATAATAATGGTTATCATAAGGATTCTAGGTGAGTTCAATTTTCAAACTTCAAAACAAGAAAATCTGACTGTGTAAAACTTGTCTTTAAAATCAAATTAGTCTTTAAGAGCTAGAGATCAGCCGACATTTACTCGAAGTCCATACGCTCCAGCGCAGTTTGAGAATTCGCTAGGAAAGTTGCAGTACAGCAGTGTAACCGCGCCAAGAAAGATCATCGATATAGACATCGTTGTGAACAGTGAGAAACAAGAGGCGCTGCCACCTCCGCCCAAGGACACGAAGAAAACTCGTCAGTTGTTGCTTGAAATCGAGCGGTTGTACCTGTTGCAATTGAAACTCGAAGATATCAACAATCCTTTGGCATTGCTGAGCGAGCAACAAGCATTAGCAAAAAACGGTCTCTGAACTCTGTAACCTTATACTCACATTGTTGCTTCAAATAATTAAGGACAACAAGTTCATTAGTATGTTAAGCATACGAAAAGGAAAAGTAAGCTTCTGGTTACTGGAATTTGAGAAATGTATAATTTCGACGTATTTTAAATCTCATTTTGATTTTGTCGCTTTCAGATTTTATTATTGCGATTTATACCTTGCCTGAGTGATACGGAATACACAAATCAGCTACAAGAATTGTGGGCGAATTTGCTACGAGGCTTAGCAATCATCGGTAGAAGAGATTCGAATTTACTTACAAACTTTTATTCTGAGTTTCGAAGGTGGTTACAAACTGCCGAACATTTCTCCACGCTACTCTGTTTAGCCAGAGCTTTTACAGAAACTAGTTTCAACATGAAAAACAACAGTCTCAGTTTTGCTGTAACAAATAAAGTAATGACTCGAACTATTCGAATTCAACTTGTTCAAAAGATAGTTTTAATAGAAATTTAATTGTAGAATCTTTTGTTATTTAGTTTGGAGTATCGGTACTCGCATCGATGCTGGAACAGGCCGAGGAATTTTATCCAAGCGACGAAGAGCAACGACGTGAATGGTCTGCGTTCATAAAAGCGATGGTGGATGCATGCGGTGCGAAAGTGCCAACCGCGTCGCCCTGCGAGCCAATCGCAGCAAACACTCCCAACCAAAACTTATCCACGGCCTCACCCTGGACAGGTTCGAGCCACTTGAGAACCTACTAACGGACGTGAATTCTGCTCGATAGTCTTCTTTCACTTCAACTCCCCCTCCCATTCTGTATTCCTTCCCCAAGAAAAAGAAAACGCAACGGCAACTCGGTTTGGCCGAAAACTGCCGTAATCTGTCACCTTTGATTAAAATACTATTTGTAGTTATGATTCGCGGTGTCAAAATAAATTTAAAAAGCGACGACTGAACTTGAGATAGAAAACAGGAAGTCAGGAGATAGAAAGGTTGCAGGTTAACACTCACCGGCAGTAGAATTTTTGACGAAGACTTTGTCCTGTTATTTCTTTCAATTCTTTTTTCGGTGCTATTTAGGATAATTATAGAAAAAATCTCTCGACTTTTTTCCCCTTGACAACGCAAAACAACAAACAATCTCCTCTCCTGTTGTTGTCAAGGGGAAAAAAGTCGAAAGATTTTTGCTATAATTATCCTAAATAGCACCGAAGAAAGAATTGACAAAAATAACAGGACAAAGTCTTCGTCGAAAATTCTACTGCCGGTGGGTATCTTTTAAATGACATATGAGCAAATCCAAAATAACATCCACTTAGCGATTCAAAAAATTAAAAATTTTTGGACATTAGGCACACTCTTCGGAGTTTTTTTTCACGATCTAGGCGTCAAAACAAGATAGAAAAATGGTGCGGCCTACCTTGAAACGAGTGGGGACATACTTTTAAAATTAAATTAAGTTATAGTGATTTTTGCCAAATAAGCAACAAAAAAGCATGTAAAAAGTAACTCCAAATTTGGTTTCTTATTATTATTATTGTTTCTTATAATTTGGTTTCTTTCTTATTTGGTTTCTTACGTTTTTTATCGATTATAGGGTGTTGTACGTTCTACCAAAGTCATTTAAATACCGAAAAAGAAATATCAAAATAGTTCTGTGTCTCAATTTTGGTACTATGACTAAGAAATTTGAGTGAATTAAGTTAATCGCTCTTTTTCTTCCAATATAATACGAACAGTTAGTACAAAAAGACACGCAACATGCAAAAAATATTTGTCTAATACTTCTTCAAACTTTATACAACCATATCAAACTCGACCTTCACCCCTCACTCCCTGTCTGGATTAAAGGGTGGTTCTATAGAAAATTAAAAAAATGAGAGTTTTTTGAACCCCTATTTTTTATTACAGATTCGGATTCCTTATGAAAAAATAAAACGATTTTATTCTTATCATTTTTCTGTTTTTTAGAATAGATGTCGCTGTAATCGTGGGAAATAAATAATTAATAAAAAATCTCCCTATGTAAAAGATCCGGCCCGGAATCCGGCTCGGAATCCGTTAACGGATCCGTTCACGGATCCTTTAACGGATCCGGGCTGGAATTTGGTACCGGATTTTTTGAACAACTACCGAATCTCTATGAAATCCAGCTCGGATTCCGGCCCGGTAAAATGAAAAATTTGAAGAAAAATTTTTTTTTCCTCGAATCCACATTGAAAATCAGAGAAGTTCAAGGATTCGAACCAAAGTTCTCGAGGATGTAAAGCCGAAGCTCTAATCGTTGCGCCACGAGACTTTCTCTGAGGTACATACTTGCTGGACAAACACTCGACTTTCTAAATTTTATTTGCAGGGTCTGTTTGTCCAGCAGGTATGGACCTTAGAGAAAGTCTCGTGGCGCAACGGTTAGAGCGCAAAGGTTAGAGCATCCTAGAGAACTTTGGTTCGAATCCTCGAACTTCTCTGATTTTCAGTTTGGATTGGAGGAAAAAAATTTTTCCATTCAAATTTTTCATTTTAACGGGCCGGAATCCGAGCTGGATTTCATAGAGATTCGGTAGTTGTTCAAAAAATCCGGTACAAAATCCGGTATCAAATTCCGGCCCGGATCCGTTAACGGATCCTATAACAGATCCTTTAACGGATTCCGGGCCGGATCTTTTACATAGGGGCTGCAATAAAAAATGGGGGTTTTACGAACTCGATTTTTTTTCATGTTTTATTTTCTACTTTTTTAATTAAAAAAGTATGTCGCCACCTGTTTCAAGGTGAGCCGCACCATTTTTTTATTTGTTTTGATGACTCAAATATTGAAGACCAGGCACATGCTTCTCAGTGAATGTGACCACTTAACTTACTTCTGATTTTCTTTTCTTATATTTAAGTTCTAAGTTTTTATTTCTAAGATTTTTGCATACAAACCATGTCTTTTCTATATTGCTACTGCACACTGATACTTGTTCTCCAAAAACTGAAAAAAATAAATTGAATAATAATAATAATATAATAATAATATTCAATATTCAAAAAACAGTCAAAAAACATAACGAATAAAAATAAAAATGATCATGAATACTGGATATTAAATATTTATAAAACTTATTACCATCATTAGCTTGCACTGGACCAACATTATTAAAAAATCCGTCCAGTGTGTGACCCGCGAGTCCGTGCGCACAACTGTACGGAAGAGCCAGCATTGCAAAAAGTGTAGCACTTACAGTCTACCGATGCTGGCCACATTGGTAAGCGCACAGTCCGACACTCTGAGATTTTGAGCGTCGCGGGTTCGATTCTCGCTCGACATCTCGTGCAACAGAAGTGAAGCCGCGACTGGTTGAATTTTTTTTTTGAACATTTTTTCAATGCATAATCTGCATAATTTTATATTTATTATGCATATTTTATGTTTTCCTTGATTACTATCAACTTTTTTAAACGCGTCACATTCTCCGTAACTTTCCGAGACTTTCCGGCACGAGTATTCCGGGACGTACTGGCACTTACGTTGCACAAATCCGGGTATTTCCGGGACTTTTTAACCGGAATCTCCCGGAGTCTTTCCCTCGGGTACTTACAGATAAAAAGGAATATTAAATACGGTGGATCTACTGTAATTAAAGAGTAAGAAAGGTATCGCAATATGAATCTGTGGTGATTATTAAGAACCAGGTAAGTATTTTTGGGACTTGTCTTTTTAAAGTTTTGAATACAACATTTTTATATCGAAGAAATATGATAAGTGACACAAATTTCCGTCAATTATAGTGCAAAATATAAATTGAATCCAACAACTCATGTTTAAAAGCCAAACTTTCAGAAGCACACGCGATCTTTGCAAAAAAATTGACGCTCTTGATAATGTCACTTAACTGGTTCTTCCTATGACCACGGGAATAATGGCTTGAATAGTGTCTGTACGTATTTATTTTTGTTAATTTCAGATTTCTACTTACTAACTGTACCTTTTTCCATGTTGTCTTACACATCCTCGAATTTGGTTGTGAACACTCCTTAAAGAATTGTTGAAATAGATCGTTAACTGATATCATAATTTTTTCCTTTAAAAAATCATTCATTTTATTATTTGTCTTTTTTTACTCGTGTTTATAACTTAATTTTTTTGCAAAAGATAAAAAATGTTATGTTTTATGGTTTTAATGGCTTTCCTATGATAAATAATAAATAAAAAGTTTTGCACTGTTAAAAATGTTGTCACCGGTGCCAATGAGTTTGCCACTGTAGCCAAAAATTGGGCCACAGGTGCCAATGAGTTTGCCACTGTAGCCAAACATTGGGCCACAAGGGCCAATGAGTTTGCCACAGGTTGCCAGAAATTGTGCCACAGATGCCAATCTGTGAGCCACTGGTACTGAAATGTGTGGCACTTTTGCAAAAAATAGTGCTTATGAGTTTGCCACTGTAGCCAAAAATTGGGCCACAAGTGCCAATGAGTTTGCCAATGGTTGCCAAAAGTTGTGCCACAGATGCCAATCTTTGTGCCACTGTAGCCAAAGATTGGGCCACAGGTGCCAATGAGTTTGCCAATGGTTGCCAAAAGTTGTGCCACAGATGCCAATCTTTGTGCCACTGTAGCCAAAAATTGGGCCACAGGTGCCAATGAGTTTGCCACCGTTGCCAAAAATTGTGTTACAGATGCTTACCTGTTTGCCACTGCCCCGAAAAGGCAAGTAACTTTTTTTTTCAGAATATTCAAGATTTTTAAGCGTCCCAAGCGTCTGGCTGCTTTTTCTTTATAAATTCGCAGTGCCCAATGAATTTTTTTTTGTCTTTGGCATTCTCTTTGGCTCTATGGGTTCTTGCCGAGTCCCATCGTTGGCTTAGTCTTTGGCCCAATGACTGAGCCAAAGAATTTTTTCCACGCGGGTATTATGTTCCTGCTTATGCCAATTAGGCAGGAACAGAAATTAGTAACAGTACGGACTGATTGTAATAAGAAAGCAAGTGGAGCCTGAGTAAGTTAATCCGAAATGACTTATTTATATACCTATGGGTAATGCTGACGCCCAAGTCGGCGACTAGCTTCAGGTACGTACTAAAAACTGATTGATTCTTGTTTTGACCACTGCAGTTATCGCTGTACAACTGGTAGGTTCGCACCCCATCGTTGACTCGATTCTGAATATATGTTTGCAAATATGAGGCAGTTTCAATAGATCCTTTTTCGCCATCAGTTTCGTCCCAGACATGGCTCATTCCAACGTTTGTAGCCATGTCTTAAATCGTGAAATTCCACACACATAACTTTGACTTGTAGAATAGGGAACCGATTTCAGTCTTAGGCGTTGTAAGAACTTTCTGCAAGTCAAAGATTAGTGTTAAATTATTCTGTATTGATATTAGCTTGCCAGCGTTCATCAACTCTCTTGCTCGAATCTTGTTTGCCTTGTGAAGTGCCATTTCTTCCACCTTAGCTGCACAAACATTTTCTCCTAAATTTTGATATTCTGCACACTTTTCACATCTACAGGATAATGTTGAGACTTAAAATTGTAAACTAGAAAACAACTACAGAATATTGGCGAAGTGTGGAATTAGTTTTTTTACTGGTCTTTCTTCGGATCGAGAAATCTATAGTTAAATTCGGTGTTGAAGATTTTTATGTATATATCATCCGAGGCGACATTTGAGATGTTCAACCCAGCCATGTGCTTTCTGTACATCTTACACATTATTGTCAAGTTCAGGCCTTCTTCTAAAGACAATTTAGTAGAACTTGCTTTAAAGTAATGTGAGTCTATAACAGAAAACATCCTGATGTGTTCTCGAGCAGTATCTTTTACACATTCAGGTACCTTCAAGAGTGTAAAGATAGAACAAGTTTGTACAACTATGCGAGCTCGGCACAACGGTCTATTTCATTATAAATCAAGAAAAATAATTTACGAATAATTCACGAAGAGTATTTTCTAAATAATGAAATAATGTTTTTATTATTATAGCTTAACGTTTACAAATATAATATTTTACTCGGGTGTCCGAGCATTACTTCTCACACTCTTGTGCCTTGAATGGTCGATTCAGGTGTTTGCCTCGCTGGTCACTTTCTATAAATCCTCCTTCAGATGCACGAACTTTATTAGCTACAGTGGTGAGCCACTGTTTCGATACATCTATGAGAATAGCAAAGACGAATGTGATCAACATTAATTGTTACCAGTCTCTTCTGACCGCACATTGAAAAATATCCTTTTGCAGTTAAGAAAGAAGCGATTCGGATCAGGCTTTGCGCTAATCTAGAGCGCAATGCCTATAAGAAACACTTCTTTAATACAATACTAGTTCAATAAATTATATACCACACCTAAAGTGTTAAAAATCATTGTCCTGCAAACTTTGACAAGCCCGTCGTCAGTCTTGAGCTGGTACGTCGTAAATATTTTTTTTGTACCTTTATCTTTAAATGCATGAATGTTCATCTTACATATCCACATCCACTGCATGGTGTGCAGTGTGCCACCCAACTTCCAAAAGTAGTCAAACCCGAAACGGCATTTTTCGCCACAACCTTCACACATTTTTTTCGCAGAAAACAGTTGACCTGTCCGAGAAACTCCCTGCTGTCCTGAATCTCGAGCTTTTTTGGCTTTTTTGTCAATCCAAGATCAATGATCAATTTTTCTCTTCCGAGTCTGAACTTTCGGTTGATTTTTTCTAGTTACTTTTGGTCTGACAAGATAACAAGTTTCGCTTGCGTTTCTCCGGAATCTTGTTCAATTGATCGTCTCCAATGTCTAAATGAATCCTACTAATATAATAATACTGAGAATATGTTTGTTTGTTTGTTTGTTCGTTCGTTTGTTTGTTTGTTTGTTTGATTAGTTGTTTGTTTGTTTGTTTGTATGAGCATTACTCCTAAACGACACGTTAGAAAAACGTTTGAACGTATCAGAGTGACTCTTTGGACTGGAGAATTAAAATAGGCTATAACAAAAATAATATGGCTATATTTACATGTAAAAATATAGAGCTTTGCAAGATTTTCAGATTTTCAGAGAGCTCTTAAGACATACTAATCAAACAAATGTGGTACAACCGGACTTTCAATACCAGGGTGTCTAATGAAAGAATTTGAATTCTCTAGCTGGTTCACAGCTAATTGCAGGCTAAATCATAATAAAAATAAAAAATTATTTGGGTGGAAATTTAAAATGGTTCATCACGTTTATTCACACAAGGACATTATTCAATCGAACATAAAACTATAAATTATATTATAGAAACAAACTATTATTTATAAATGTAGTGCAGTGAGTTAAGACCTGAGCGAAGCGAGGGTGCTCAGCTAGTTTGTAAATAAATACGACTCATTGCTAATCATTAACTTACTACAACTACATTCGGTAGTTAACAGTATGTCTAGAGAATTCGGCCAAAACATAGCAGATAACTAAACATAGCATATGTATACAATGTGTAATCATTCTGTTATTTCAATACAACCAAACTACTTTATCTAAGTGACAATCTATATCTTATATGACTCGCCTGGGTCATGAACAAAAAGATTACAGAACAGAATGATCCAAAATGTAATGCAACTTTGTTAAACATAGTTAATGAAAAAATTACTTCCGTTACTGCGATGGGCAGTTTTCGAATGAGATTCAGACACATTAGGCAAAGTGTTTTCCACTTGTGTAGCATTTCATTCTTGCCTTAAAAGATTTTCGAAAGTTTTGGTTAAAAAAGATTGAGAAAGTCGACAATTTAAGAAAAATTTAATTATTTCAGTCGATTCCAGATCAAAATTACTTGAGCAGCAGAATTAAAATCTCTTCTACAATTACTCTCTCACTTTTACTTACACATTCACAACTTCTCTTATACTCTATAGAATCATTTCATTTCAAAAATTATTCAAATCGACCATATACCGGTTGTGTATGCTTCCAGGATAATTATATTGTGTGGAAAGCTGTTGGTATCCTTCTGAGTATTGATGAGAAGACGTTGCATTAAGATTGAGGACTGATTGTCGTTCCACCGGCACATTCAAGTTTTGCTCGAAATCCGATCGCGAATATTCATATCGAGACCTGAAAAAATGTCAAAACATGTCTACACGATGAACATAAATAATCAAAAAAAAAAAAAAAACCACCAGTTTTCAGCGTTAGTTGCTGGTTGCAGGTTTGCGATGCTCGGTTGTTGAAAGTGCGTATGTGTATTTGAATGAGAGGCATCGAGGTAGGAACAAGGTTTTTGTTGATTCCAGGTGTTTTGCAAAATAACGTTGATATCCCTCAAATGACTCATGATTCAAATTCGGGGGGTTGACAATTCACTAAAAATATACAAAACAGGTGTAAAAGAAGTTAATTTCATAAATCGTCGCAATGATCCAAGAACTTAAGAAACTGTCTTGCTTTTGATTGATTATATAAACTTGCTATTATGCGTTTGTATACACGTACGTGTGATGGTTACGACCAGAAGAGAACGAAAAGTCTTCATTAGGTTGCATGAGCAATCCAAGAAACGATCATGGCATGTTTTATCTTTGTTCGTTCTCTGTACCGCTTGCGATGATAACTGCAATTAAAAATTTTTAATTAATTAATTCATTCAAAATTAAGGGTTTCGTGAAGTATGGTGAATATCAAAATGCGTTACCGATAGTAGGGTAGAACTAAATTGAAGTCTGCCTTTGCATCATTGAGATTTGCATTCAATAATTGATTCACATTTTCACCTGAAAGAATGCATCGAAAAAATGAGTGCTCGTAAAAAAGCCTCGTTTGTCTAGCTATGACTCATCAGAGGGCAGAGTCACAGCTAGCCAGTCGAGCCAATCACATTCGGCTCTGCTTCGTGGAAAAAGGCCCGTGACGTGAGAATCACTCGTTCGGAATGGTCACTTTCTTCCTTAGTTGCGTAATAAATGAAAAACATCACAAGCGCGTCCGCTTAGTAAGTCGTTAAAACAATCCTCACGCCCTTGCAAACGTGTCTCAAAAACGAACTTAAAAAACATTGCGCTTACGCGTGCGGCGAAAAAAAATTCATGGAACAGTTAACAATTGAACACATAGGAATATAAATTAAGCATGCGACACTAGTAGCCGTTGAATCCACTAAAAACATGGCGGCCGCGTAAATGCAAGTTTGAATTGAGTACCCAGGTAGAAATTTACCACTGGCACACCGTTGGGCCAACGTTGTCGACGATTTGGTGACGGTTGGCATCAACGGTTCGTGGAGCGTTGGGATGTGACGCTGATTACATGTGGCCCAACGGTTGATACCAACCGTTGTCGTTAACGGTTGATTGACCGTTGTTTTCGATCGATGGCCAACGGTTTAAAAAATTAAAAATAAATAAATAATTATATTATTTCTGATTATTCCCTTTATCTTGATATCATTTTAATCAAATTTCTATTTTAACATTTCATTTATAACCGCATTATGTTTTATTATTATATGATATTGTACAATTAATTAATCATTTTTGATAGTTACTGGAGAAACCGGAGGGGGCCGCCGAAAAATCGTCATGTTGTGGGATCGAACTCGGGTCCGGTCAAGAGATGCCACGCGCGTGGATACTTAACCACCTGAGCTATGCCTACAATCGGAAGTCTCTATCTCGATGTTATACTTGTTCAATAACTACGACAACCGTTTGCAACCATTGGGCCACCGTCGTTGCCAATCGTGAGCATATTCATTGTTAAAAATGACTTATAACAAAATGCCATCTCATGTTTGACGTTAATTGTTTATAAATTAAAAAATTCATAACGCACAGATACTGTATGTTAAAACTATTGTTGTTACCCTCAAACCGTTGGCCGACCACCGTGAGACCGTTGTCTTCGGACGTTGAAAATTTGTAGTAATTAAACAATTTTTGACCAGACATAAAAGATCTTTGAAGTGTTATCGTTTATTAGTCTTAAGAAATAAGATTGCATTTGCTTTTATTTTATTGTTTCAAATTTTCCAACTTTGAAATAAATGATGACCTTCGTTAATGGTAGTTTAATTGTTGACTTTGAATTCCGAGAATTTGGGACATACCTCTCGTATTGTCTATACATATTTTTAGGATCAAATTCGTTACACTACAAAGAAATTCATTGATAGACAGAATTGTGTTTAAAACAATAATGAATTCTTTGAAGATATATAGTAAACTAAATTTGTTAAAGAACAATAAAGTAAAAACTAAACTGATTCTTTTTCTCGAGACCAACAAACTATAACAATTTGGATATCATTCATATCAGTTCGATTCTTACAATTTTCTACGATCGAGGACAACGGTTTTACTGTAGTCGGCCAACTGTTTCGGGAAGCCAAAAATAATTTTTACAAAAAAACACAGTATCTGTCTCAGTTGAATCAGCTAATATTTAACAACAATAGTAAAATGTTTGTCGTTATTGAGACGTTTCGTGAGAGTAACCGACAGCTCTTGTCTTGCAAAGTTGCGGCCTTCGGCAATTGTTCCTGTCCAGTAGAACTTGTCAA
This sequence comes from Telenomus remus, assembly GCA_020615435.1. Taxonomy (NCBI): domain Eukaryota; kingdom Metazoa; phylum Arthropoda; class Insecta; order Hymenoptera; family Scelionidae; genus Telenomus; species Telenomus remus. Next base: position 7,502,701 of record CM036336.1, read on the forward strand.
TAAAATCCGAAGTTTTTCTTCACGACCGGGTCCTACAATTGAATGTTGGAAAAAAAACAATTTTCAAAATGTTTTATGCAAAAAAAACCGATTTAAAATTGTTCAAATTTTTAAGTTTTATACCTGATGCAGATTTGACTTCTTTTCCATCCCAATGTACTGCTAAAGGCAATGCGAGAATTACAGTGCGTTTTATTTCTGCAGCGACTTCTTCGCGAGCTTTTTGTCGAGTTCTCCACACCGTGGATGAACTTATGACTGCTTTTTCGACATTTTGGTTGAGAGATTGTGTTTCGGCGCGAAACAAATGATTAACTAATTTTAAGTTTTTTATCTTAATTTTTAATATTAAATTTCACTTTTCATTAATACATACTAAGGAATTTTTCGCGTCTGCTGAACTAATATAATTGTAACGTTTTCAAAAGGGTCAATAGTTTTTTTTTTGATATACGACACTCGACTCATTGTTCCGCGTTTTATTACTTGTTTTTGAAATGTTTTTTTTTTAATCGCGATTTAGGATAAGGTTACAATGGGAAATAATAAATCTAAATTTGGGCATCGGAAAACTGGGTTTCGAGTGGCGGCTCGGATTTCTTGGGCAAACAAAACGTGCTGGGTCTGGAGACCCTAAACAAACATGCGAGAGGACAAAGGAGCCGCCGAACTTGAGACGACACTTTCTCCGACGTCGAAGCACGTTCGAACGCGCCGACAAAGGAACTCGTCATCGGGCTGTCATTGGCAGATTTTCCGGCGGTTTCACCCCGCCACATTTTCCTCGACTAGGGCCCTCCCCTTTTGGGACTCTGGACGTCCGATCTTGCGTGCGAGACGGTGTGTCGGGCAGTCTCAGCCTGAGCGATCTCGAGAGCTAATTTCAAGTTTTGTAAAAGGAATCTGTGTGAATACAATAAACTCAACGGGGGGTTTGTCACCTTCGAGGTTTTCCTCCCGGGCTCTCGCCCAAATTGATGTTTTTCATTTCACCACACCTTTGAGGGATAATTTTCATGCCCACGGCAGAAAAAAGGGGAACAACCAGCAAAAGTCTGAAGATTTTTTGGTCCTTCGTATCGGATGTGTTTCCTGTAGACTGCAAGTGTGGTGACAATTCGTGCAAAACTCTTCGCAATTTGTGTGAATTCCGTGTTATTTCAACGCATTGAATCGCGTCGTGAAAAATGGCACCGCGATCTCAATTGGACTTAGCCATCGACGGGCTACGTGTTCGTTTGAACGAGGTCGAACGCATCCACCAACTCACGCAAAATGACGAGATTTCCATCGAAGAAATGGCAGCCTTGGAGCTACATTTGCAAGATCTGCAATCTACATGGGAATCATCAAAAACGATCTACTACAACATCTTCTCTTCGCACTCCGCTCAACAACGAGATACCCATCCGTTTTTTGCGAATCGCGAGTTTGAGACGGCCCAGAGCAACTTTCAAAGTGCGCGGCTAAAATTGTACGTTTTGACGAAACCTACAAACAATGTTCCTGCGTTGAATGAGAGTGGACAGAGTGACAATGGTGAGTCTCAATCATTTGCTTCCGCGGCTCGTTTGAGTCGAATTGATCCTCCGGAGTTCGATGGTAACAGGGCAAAATGGGTCGGATTTAAGCATTCGTTCGAGTCAATGGTAATTAATACGCGTTTATCAAAGTCCGACAAGTTAAATTATCTGAAGCGAAGTTTGACCGGTAGTGTCGCCGGGATTTTGAGAAATCTGCCAGCTTCAGGTGAGAACTTTGACCGCGCGTGGAGCGAGCTCGTAAAAAGATATGATAATGCACGCTTGCTGAAGCAAGCACATGTTTTCTCCCTCGTTAATATTCGCCCTGTCACTCGCCAAAACATTAATGAATATGAGAGAATTTTAAATGAGGTTCAGGAACATCTTATGTCACTTGAAGATTTGGGAGCACAAGTGGAGGCGTGGGGTGAATTATTGTTGTCAACCGTTATGTCGAAGTTTGACAGCGGGTTGCTTGAAGATTGGGAAAGACACGTTTCGCACCTTCCTCAGGTCGTTATTCCGAACGAGGTTGCAAGTGTCCGAAGTGACACGAGCGATCCAAATTACGAGGAGTTCAAATCTTTCGTCTGGAAGCGTATCGAAGCAGGCGCGTGTCGAGTTAAAGCTTCCTCCGGTCACCCCAATGATAAAAGATCTACTCGCGCATTCACTTCTTCAACGCCGTCTTGCCCAAAGTGCAAAAAAGATCATTGGTTATACGCGTGTCCTGAGTTCATCAAACTGTCTGTTGACAAAAGGTTCGAGGTTGTTCGATCTCTCCGCGTTTGTTTTAATTGTCTCCGTCAAAATCACATGTCCAATTCATGCCAATCAACACGAACCTGTTCCAAGTGCAACAGAAAGCATAACGTTTTAATCCACGATGACACTTTTAGCAAACGCAAAAAGGATTCGAACAAAAGACGCGCTCCGTCAGAGACCGGCGGTGAAGAGCCTATCAACAAAAAAAGCCGCGCGGATCCCTCGTCCGCGTGACTAGGTGTGGCTCCGCGAGTTTTGCTCGCGACCGCTACTGTGTGCGTCTCGACGTCGGACGGACGCGAATTGACAGCTCGCGCGTTAATTGATCAAGGCGCACAATCTTCTTTCGTGTCGCAAAGTTTTGCAAAAAAGTTAAAAATCGACTGTTACCCTGCGAACGTAACAGTTAGTGGGATCGGCGGAATCGAAGTCGAGAAAATCACCTCGTACGCGATTTTGAACATTCGCTCGCGATTCAAAAATTCTCCAACTATCAAAGTAAAAGCGCTGATTATGAAAAGAGTAACTTCAGATATTCCACCAGTTGATGAAACAGTAAAGTCACTCGATCATTTCCGAAATTTAGATTTTGCTGATAACAGCCACGCGAAAAATCAGTCGGTCGAATTGATTTTAGGTGCTGAAGTTTTTAGTTTGATTTTAAAGTCTGGTGTTCGCATCGGCCGCGTAAACGAACCAATCGCGCAAGAAACTAGTTTCGGGTGGATTTTATCTGGTCAAATCGGACAAGCTGATGCTTGTCAAATCGTTCATTTATCAATTCAAGTTCACAATGCTAGCATCAGTTCGCTTGATACTAAATTGCAGAAATTTTGGCAAACGGAAGAAATTTCCGCCGGACCTTTTCTCTCTGCCGATGATGAGAAGTGCGAGCAATTTTTTCAATCGACAACGACGCGCGACAAAGACGGGCGATTTCAAGTGCGAATTCCGTTCAAAAATCACCCACCGGATTTAGGTGAATCTTATTTCAAAGCTTTCAACCAATATCAAAATCTCGAAAAGCGATTTAATCGGGATCCTGCTCTCGCGGAAAAATACCATGAGTTTCTCGAAGAATACCTGAAATTAAATCATATGGCTCCGGACTCATCTTTTTCAGATAATCCTCATCTCCGCTATTATTTACCTCACCACCCGGTTATTCGTCCGTCAAGCACAACGACAAAACTGCGAGTCGTTTTCAACGCGAGCGCTCATAGTGACAACGGCAAGTCACTGAACGAATGCATGTTCGCCGGTCCCAAACTACAGAAAGAGATTTTTGACATTCTCTTACGGGCGCGAACACATCCAATTGTTTGTTTTGCGGATATTGAGAAAATGTTCCGTCAAATCAACATCGCGCCAGAAGATACACCGTTTCTCTGTATCTTGTGGAAACCACCGAAGTCAAATGAAATCCTAGTGTATCGGCTTACAACCGTTACATACGGAACCGCTGCAGCTCCATGGCAATCCATGAGAGTTCTGAAACAGCTTGCGTTGGACGAAGCTTCGCGATTTCCGAAAGCCGCTGTTGTTTTGCTGAATGATATTTTTGTTGACGATGTAATTTGCGGCGCGAACACGGTAGAGCAGTGCAAGGAACTGAGAGATGAATTAATAGCGTTATTGAAAGCAGGCGGATTCTCATTGAGAAAATGGGAATCAAACAATGAGGACGTTTTAGCTGATCTACCGGATGATTTGCGCGCTAGAAAAGTCGAGAAAAAATTCGAAGAAACAACAGCGACTAAAGTTCTCGGTTTAAAATGGATTCAAAAAGATGACAAATTTTCTTTCGATGTTACGATGCAACCTCCGAAAATTTTGAGTAAACGATCGGTTTTATCAATAATCGCGAGTATTTTTGATCCTTTAGGTTTGGTTGCACCTGCAGTTGTTCTCGCGAAAATTTTCATGCAAAAACTGTGGCGCGAAAAATTAGATTGGGATACTGAACTTTCAGCAGAAGCTCAAAACGAATGGACGGTTTATTTTCAAAATTTGCGAAACTTGGAAAATATTCGCGTTCCTCGATGGATCGGTACATTTAGTCACATACGAACATGGGAAGTTCACGGTTTTGCTGACGCTTCTCAAAAGGCTTTCGCGGCAGCTGTTTATATTAAATGCGAGACCAGCGACGGATCGCGAGTCACCTTATTAACATCTAAAACGCGAGTTGCTCCGTTGCAAGAATTGACAATTCCGAGGTTAGAGTTAAATGCTGCGGTCGCATTAGCTAAACTTCTCTCGCACGTTCGACTAACTTTAAAAATCGAGGATATTCCTATCACTTGCTGGTCTGATTCGTCGATCGTTTTGCATTGGCTTCAAACGTGTCCAAGTAAGCTTAATCGTTTTGTCGCGAATAGAGTTTGGACGATTCACGAAACTCTCCCAGGCGTTGAATGGAGACACGTACCGACTCAATTCAATCCTGCAGATGTCGCATCAAGGGGCGCGTTACCAAGTGACCTCGCGAGTCATGAGTTATGGTGGACGGGTCCGCCGTGGCTTGTACAGCCTCGCGTAAACTGGCCGGAAAATATTATCGCTAAACCGGACGAAAAGGATCTCGAATTAAAAACTCGCGCTATGAACGTTCAAGTCACCAGTGCAACCGGTACCACGGAAGCGATCGCACATAAATATTCGTCATGGAAAACACTGATGATCATAACCGCGTTGTTCAAGCGACTCGCTGCGCGAGCGATTTCGGCAAGTAAAATCAAAAAGGGCGAAGATCCACTTCCTGTTGAATCGTTGGCTGTTTATGTGCGAAAAGCGAAAGAGTTTTGGATTTCTCATCTCCAACATCAAATTTTTGCAAAAGAAATTGAACATCTAAAACGCGGTCAAGACGTTCAAAACAGCGCGATCCGGGGATTAAAACCCTTTCTCGATGATCAAAATATCCTGAGAGTTCGCGGTCGACTAACCAATGCCGGTCTTCCTTACGCTGTTACACACCCAATCATTTTAGGACCTCATCACCTTACCACGCTTTTAATTTCATCGGTTCATTATGATAAAACATGGCACGGTGGTAAACAATTGATGATGCGAGTCATCCGCGAGGAATACGAAATCCTAAAACTTCGAAATCAAGTCAAGTTCTGCATTAAAAAATGCTCTCGGTGCATACGTTATAAGCCACCGCCGCTGACGCAAATTATGGGAGATTTGCCAGCGGACCGCGTTCAGCCCGCTGCAGCGTTTCTCAAGACTGCTGTTGATTATTGCGGTCCTTTTCTCACTCGCGATGCACCTGGTCGCGGAAAAAAGACGCGCAAAGGATGGGTTGCAGTTTTCGTGTGTTTGGTTACTCGAGCCATTCACTTGGAACTTGTATCGGATTGTTCGACTCCATGCTTTTTAGCGGCATTTCGCCGATTTTCTTCCTTGTGCCGAGTTCCTGAAAAAATGGTCAGTGATAACGGATCAGCTTTCAAGGGAGCGGATCGTGAACTCCAAAATTATTTCCGAGAGTTGCAAGCGAACAAAGATGTCGAGTCATTTTTTGCGAACAAAGGAGTGGAATGGAAATTTCATCCTCCAGGAGCTCCAAACTTCTCTGGTTTAGCCGAGGCTGGTGTTAAAAGTGTCAAACATCATTTAAAGCGAGTGATAAATAATCAGATTTTGACTTTTGAGGAGATGTTGACACTTTTGTATCAGATTCGAACTTGCCTTAATTCAAGGCCAATCGCTCCAATGTCGGATAGTGTCGATGATTTTACCTACCTCACGCCTGGTCATTTTTTGCGCGGTGGCGCGTCTTTATGTTTTCCTGAACCAAATTTAATTGATGTGAAAGAAAACCGTCTGACGAGATGGCAAAGAGTACAGCAAATGTCGCAACAGTTTTGGCGCATGTGGCGCAATGAGTATATGTTGCATTTGCAGATGAGGCGTAAGTGGACAGCGAAGTCTGAGAATTTAAAAGAGGGAGATATTGTGATTATACGAAACGAGTTATTGCCTCCCAGCAAGTGGGAACTGGGGCGCGTGGTCAAATGTTTCCCGGGAAAAGACGGGGTAGTAAGAGTAGTATCGGTTAAAACTGCAAAATCGAGCTACACTCGAGCAATTAACAAACTCTGTCTGTTACCATTGCGTTCGACGACGGAAGAGGAAGCTGATGATTGAGAACTCGATATTGTATCTTAAGTTATATTTATAATCATGAAAAAACATGAAAAAACAAAGAAAAAACAAAAAAAAGAAACAAAAAGAAAATGCAAAAAAAGTATAAAATTCCTGGTAATCATATAAACTAGTCTGCGAAAATTTTGATGGGTTCATTGTTCTTAATCAATAATTAACAGTTGATCAATTTTAATCGATAAAAGTGTTTGAGAAAGTAAGAATTTATAAGTTGTTTTATGCTTCAATTTTAAGCTGTTTTACTGTTTTTGTATTAGTTTGATTGTAAGAGTCAATGATAAGTGATAAGATTTAGTTCGATAAATTTTGTATAATTTAAGTTATATGTATGGGTTATGGAATGAAAGTTTAGACATTCTTTTGCTATAAATATAGCAAGGCGGGCGGCATGTTTCGGCGCGAAACAAATGATTAACTAATTTTAAGTTTTTTATCTTAATTTTTAATATTAAATTTCACTTTTCATTAATACATACTAAGGAATTTTTCGCGTCTGCTGAACTAATATAATTGTAACGTTTTCAAAAGGGTCAATAGTTTTTTTTTGATATACGACACTCGACTCATTGTTCCGCGTTTTATTACTTGTTTTTGAAATGTTTTTTTTTTAATCGCGATTTAGGATAAGGTTACAATGGGAAATAATAAATCTAAATTTGGGCATCGGAAAACTGGGTTTCGAGTGGCGGCTCGGATTTCTTGGGCAAACAAAACGTGCTGGGTCTGGAGACCCTAAACAAACATGCGAGAGGACAAAGGAGCCGCCGAACTTGAGACGACACTTTCTCCGACGTCGAAGCACGTTCGAACGCGCCGACAAAGGAACTCGTCATCGGGCTGTCATTGGCAGATTTTCCGGCGGTTTCACCCCGCCACATTTTCCTCGACTAGGGCCCTCCCCTTTTGGGACTCTGGACGTCCGATCTTGCGTGCGAGACGGTGTGTCGGGCAGTCTCAGCCTGAGCGATCTCGAGAGCTAATTTCAAGTTTTGTAAAAGGAATCTGTGTGAATACAATAAACTCAACGGGGGGTTTGTCACCTTCGAGGTTTTCCTCCCGGGCTCTCGCCCAAATTGATGTTTTTCATTTCACCACACCTTTGAGGGATAATTTTCATGCCCACGGCAGAAAAAAGGGGAACAACCAGCAAAAGTCTGAAGAGATTGAGCTAATGTTGGCACCAACATTGCAGCTTGTCTGGTTCTCGATTTCGCTTAATCTAACACCGATACGACGTTCTTGGTCATAAGTTTTTTCCGCGGCGACTTTTTCGTTTTTTTTTCAGGAACCTCTTTATAATAATCTTTGTCATCAGTGTTGCCACTATTCGAAGAAAAACTCTGACTCGATGTTACTTCTTGATTCGATGTTCTTTCTTGGCTTGATGTTCCTTCTTGACTTGATATTTTGTTCCGCAGTTTTCTCTTTAATTCCTTCAACGTCGGTTTAATTGAACTTTTGCGACCTTGAGACCTAGCCATTTTGCAATTTTAACATAACGTCGCCGTAAGCAATATCGAACAGATATCTTGTTTTTGTTTTGAAATTTGTTTCTTTTGCACAATAATTTCTAATCGCTTTGTTTTGTTTTCTTTGTTTTTTTTTTCTAGTAGGCGCCATTGGTCAAAAAGATCTTCGATTATCTGCACAACGCGGTGGTCTTGGCGTGTTAGAATGTGGAAATTTTCCCAACACTTAATAACAGCTTCAGCAGTCAATTTAGCATTTTCGTGTATTGTTTATTTCTGTTCGAAGTGCCAATATCTAAACAAAACAAGAACATGTTGTTCAGAAGGTAACTTGTCTCGTGGAAGTTCTTCGCCTGTTTATTCAAGGAGCCACCTTGTTGCCAATGAACCTAAAAGTTAACAACAATTATGTAGATTCAATAAAAAACAACAGTTGAGATTGTTATTTTAAAATATATAATAACATTATTGTACAATCACGAAAACATTTTAAAATGTTAAATGAAATCAGTTGTTTCAAAAATGTAACAAATTCAAAAACGAAAATAAAACAACAATGAGAATTGTTTACTTGGTCAAAGAACTCGTTGCCAACTGAGTTTGAAAATCATCAGTCGAACCAACATAGCAAAACATAAAATCTTACTATGCGCTTTGTAAAGGTCGTGTCTACAAACTTCGCATTGAAAATAAAAAGCAAATTTAATATTTTTTTGTAAAAAAAAATATAATAATAATGATTATTGGTTTATAACTAATTGTATTGTTTATAAACTAATCTTATTATTGAATGGATATTTTCGAGCGATTATCACCGGTAGCGACCTAATAGTTTCGTCAAAAATACATATTTATGACACCATAATGTTTGTTTGTTGTTATTTATAAGTGCCAGAGGGTGCACTTATTGATGGAAATTGAACAATGTGTTTTTCTCTATTCATTATTCCAAAAAACATATTTTTTAACGTTCTTTTGGAAATGAAGTTATTGTAAAAAACAACGTTACGAGTAAGTATGAACCTTGGATTTTTCATCAGGGTGTTTGTAAAATAGTTTAACTTTCGAACCATAGCATAAAAAAGTACAAAATAACATTAACATAATAAATTATAAGCAAAAGTGTGCTTTTTTCAGTCATTTTTCGATAAAGTACTATTAATTAATCGTCGGTAGCGACCTGTTTTTTATTAAGTGACGATTGTTCGGAAGAGCGTCGCGATAGCGACGCTAACGTAATGTGTAGACCGTGAGATTCACTCTTAGGAACGGAAATGGTTATTCCTTAAAAATTGAAAATAATAAAGATTGTATACTATATGACAGGCATGACACGCTTTCCTAAATCGATCTAATATTGATTGACGCGGTACGCAAGCGCCTCCCTATCGCTCGTCCTCTTTGTGCGGATCTTCGCACTTAGCCTTGCCCATGACCGATTAATTGGGCTTTTTCAAGTTTTCTAATTGGTCTGTTATAAAAAAAAGAATATAGTGGCCTATTTCATTAGCCAGGATATTTAAAATGTTGAAAGTTATTTTCAAGATTTCGAGGCCGGTTTCGGTCGGCCTCAGTGGGTCAGAATTGATCGGGGCCTGGTGGTTGCGCTCGCCCAAGCTGGCGCATTTTGTCACAGCTTAGATTCAGCCAATGCCCGCCGAAGCGGGTGCCTGGGGAGACACCAAAACCCTCAGCTGGTAGACAGCCTGGCAGGACAGAAAACAGCAGTAGCCCTGGTCGCAGCTCGGTGGTTGTCTCTCGCCTCCTTTCTCCCTCTCTCTCTCTCGCCTAGATTTCCGTTCGTTCTTGCCTCCTGGTGGACTGGAGGCACCAAAATAGCTGGTCTGGTTCCTGGGGCGATAAAGCGAGCGATAGAAGTACTAGGGATCCGTTTCAGGTCACAGTCCTCGATCCGTCGGTTCGTCTCAGCGAATGGTCGGCTGAGACAACGCGAGTTGCTCGTCCCCCGTTCAAGCTCCTCTTTTGCTCCACCTTATCGTCGCGTCTCGGTTTAAGCCTAAAATCAAGTCGAAGACAATTACCATTTTATTCAAGACAAATTCTCAATTTTACAATCCAAAATTTGGTCCTTTACTTTCAAATTCTATATTTTTCCTTTCTAAAACAAAATATCATTTTCATTACGTTTTCTAAAACTAAATTAAAATAAAAAATTATATAAAGTTAAAATATTGGACCTGAAACCAAAAACCCGATCTTAACTCTAACATACTATTGCCCCAGGCCTTAATCCGCACTCGAACCTCGGCCCGTGGCAATGCATTCGCTCATTCGCTCTACCGGGACAATACTTGAATCGGCTCGCATTCTCTCTCTCGTACTCACACCGGAGATGGAGATAGAAATAACTCACCAATTACTGTCGAGGCCCAAGCTTTCAGATTGGCTGAAAAGAAATACTAATTACTCGAAACGCGGGTTTTGCATACTTTCATGAGAGCCTCGGATCTTAATTCTTTATTTTCAAATTCATTTAAAACAAAATATAATTTGAATAGAATTCTCCTCAATTTTAAATCACCTTGTTTACTTTTATTTATTTATTTTTTTTTTTTTTTGAACCTCGAACCGAGTTGCCGCTAACCTGGAATTTCCCCAACGTCCAGACGGGGATCGCAAGGACCCCGTCACAATTTTAAGGTTAGAAAATTGACGTTACGCTTGGTAGCGTATTTCTTTCTCGCGATAAGAGTGACAAAATAGCATCAATCTGCTAGGTGGCCACCGGTTTTTCTCGCAATTAGTTTAAACAATTATCACTATAAATCTCGCGATTTTTTGGGTGAAATCAGGCTTGGTTTTCGCGTTCAATTTGAATCACCCGCCATTTTAAACTTTTAGAACGCGCCAAAGTCTCCAGTCTATTCTTAAAATTCTAATCGTCCGCCATATTGCCAATTCAAAGTAATCTCGTCTCCGTTTTGCCTTGCCATTATTTCGTTTCGGAATAGTAACTATCAGTATTCTAGTCTGTACAAGTGCCATCTAGCAGGTTAAGTTATTCCTGGACCACTTTCTTGTTTTGTCTCATTTCTTGTCGCCCAAAATAAGGTAAGATTGTCAAATTCAAAGTAGAGGTTGCATCTAACCTAAAAACTTCGTTTTGATTGTGAAAGTCAGTTTTCTTTCTCGGGTCAATTTATTTAAAGCGACGTTTATTTTTCATTCAACATTACGATCTGAACGATTTCATAAACAAACAAACTTTTAAATTTATAACATAGGGAACGAAATTGAATTTCTTTCGCATTAAAATCATTATTATTTTTTCGTAAATACAAGACTCGACCATAGGCCTTCAAACCAATTTCAAAATCTTATCATTTCTGAAATTCCTAGAACCCTGAAATGTTGCAAAAAGGAGATACCCACCAATCTTCCATTAAACATGTCGGCCGAGGTTGCTTGACAAACTTTCAGAGGACGGCTATTCCAGAATTCACAACTATAGATAACAAAAAACTTTTTGTAAAACTCCAGTCTAGCGAAGGGTATGTTCAATAACAGGGGATCGGCCTGACTTCTTCTTTGACGTTGTGTCGAGAAAGTTGATCTCCGATATAGAGAAGGCGTCGATCATAAAACGCATTATAGAAGACTGTACCCTGATAGTATTTGCGACGATTGGCAATTGATAACCACTGCATTTGATTCAAGTAAGGTGTCATGTGATCACCATACCTCGAACGAGTCACAAATCTCACGCACGCATTCATAGCCTTCCGCAGTTGAAGTTCGAGTTCACGAGACATATTCGTCACGGTCACACAGCAAGTGGAAAGATCAAGGATGACTCTTAGTTTAATTTTAAGTAACGATTCAAAGATAAAGACTTATACCGTAATTTTCTCAGGGTCCTCCAAACTGCAGCGCAAATATGCTTAACCTGCAGCTTACAGGTGAGTTTTGAATCGAGATGTAAGCCTAGATTTTTTTATTTAGCAAGATATAAGGTTCACAGTGAAGAGATATCTGCAGATGATCAGCATACAACAATTATTTACAAAATGAATGAACATCAGGAATATCATTGATCATTATGGCGAACAATAATGGGCCTAGGACCGAAACCTGGGGAACACCATAGCGCATGCGCGTCTTGCATGAAGTCTGCTTGTCACTGCCAACAACCATTTGTTTCTGATCTGTATGATAGGATTCGAACTATTTTACTACGGCTGCAGAAAATCCGATAGCACTCAATTTTGACAGTAATATCTCGTAATTCACCAAATCGAAGGCTGTTGAAAAATCGAAGAGCACAAGTCTTGTGATTTTTCTTTTATCAGCCGCTAGTCTAATATCATCCAAGAGTTTCAGCAACACTGATTAAGTCAAGTATAATGTCCTTAAACTAGATCAAAACGCGTCTATACGATTACTCTCGTCAATCAACGTTGCCAGTTAATTAAAAACCAGTTTTTCAGTGACTTTTGCAAGAGAACAAAGAACAGCAACAGGATGAAAATCGATGAGGGACTTGGGAACAGAGATTTCCTTGATCGGTATCACTAAAGAGGTTTTCCAGAGGTTCAGATAGGTGTTTGATCGCAACGAGTAGTGAATGAGACGTAATAATACATCTTTTATGGCTGCAAAAGCTATTTTGATAAGACTAATTGGTATCTCGTCATGACCTTTTGCATCAGAAGATTGCGTTTTCACTACTTTTTCAAGAGCAGATTCCGCCACTGGGCTGAAAGAAAAAGTGTTTCCAGAAATTCTCTCAAATGTTACATTCTGCGGTTGGACTGTAAACAAAGATACAATATAACAAAGAAACGGGCGAGGGAGGGCTTTCGTCGGATATCTAAGCAGTCTTCTTAAGATAAAGCAGGAAGCCTGCGGCTTTCCTGAAGGCTTTGTAAAGGACAAAACTAGGTACGTAGAAGGTTATTTAGAAGCTTAAGGCATAAAACTCAACATACAAAAGATTGTGAAGAACCCCGGACTGAGTGCTGTAGCTAAAATAGGTCTACATTCGATGTGGGGTAAAACTGAGCAAAAGGACAACTTAAGGCAGACCTGGATACTCAAAAACTGGAAAGAACAACTCGATCTTCGACTGACCCTTAGTTTAACATTGTAGGGTTCTTACCTATCAATGAATAGGCTTTGGCCGTATCTTACGAGTTAATTAGCCGAGCTATCGAGATTTGTCCGACGATAAATGTTGTTCTAGCATGCTATACGACTGTGGAAGCTCGTCTTAAGCTGTACAGCTACCTAATAAAGCTGCGAAAACGTGTTCTATATTCATATACACCTTGTAACCTGGTGATGACGAAATTAAAACTAGTCTCTATTCAGGCAGAATGGTCTCTGAACTGTCAGAAGGTGAATTACATCCGCCTGTTTTGCAGTATCGGCCCCAAAGCTTACGCTTTTACAACTCGTAACGAGACGAATCAATGTGGTTTTTCAAACACGGATCGAATCGAGTTACTAGTTCTAAAAACCAAGGGTTCCCAGCCAGAGCCTTAGTCGGTATGGCTGCATGCGGCTGGTGATGGTTGACAGTGGTTTACAGCAGCTGAAATAGCTCACTGTGGCTTGTAGTGGTACGTTGAGGCTAGCAGTACCTACGAGCCACAAGGGCGCCCGCTTGTGCTCCAACCACTAATAGTCCAAGAGCTGGCGTCACTGATCGTGTGGGACGTGAATACTTTTTCTACACCCCGGTAAGTAAAGTTTGCATAGTTCTGAAATGATCACAACAGTCTGCATGTGAGACTCTAGATATAAATGGCGCTGCACATTTCAGAAGTCAATGAATGAAAAAAAAAATTTAACGTTAAAAGATATAAAAAATTGCGGACATGTTGGTTTAAACGTAAAACAAAAAAATATAACAGTCTGCAACCTATTTTGTAGGCCACTTTCAGTCTGCCTTAGGATTTAGTAGTTAAGTAATGATTTGACTAATTTTTTATATATAGTCTATTTAAATATAGTCTCTAGCATATGAGCAAATCCAAAATTGACATCCACTTAGCGGTTCAAAAAAATAAAAATTTTTGGACATTAGGCACACTCTTAGAATTTTTTTCTCAGGTTCTAGGTGTCGAAACAAGATGAAAAAATGGTGCGACCTACCTTGTAACAAGTGGCGACATACTTTTTTCATTAAAACGGAAGAAAATAAATTAAAAAAAAATCGAGTTCGTGAAACCCCCATTTTTTATTGCAGATTCGAATTCTTCATGAAAAAATAAAAAGATTTTATTCTTATATTTTTTTGTTTTACACGATAGATAGCGCTGTAATCGCAAAAAAACGATTTTTATTAATTTTTTATTTCTTACGACTACAGCGACATCTATCCTGAAAAACAGAAAAATGACAAGAATAAAATCGTTTTATTTTTCCATAAGGAATCCGAATCTGTAATAAAAAATATGGGTTCAAAAAACTCTCATTTTCTAACTTTTCTATGGAACCACCCTTAATCCGGACAGGGAGAGAGGGGTGAAAGTCAAGTTTGATATAGTTGTATAAAGATTGAAAAAGTATTGGAAAATATTTTTCGCAAGTTGTGTGTCTTTTTGTACCAACTGTTCGTATTTTATTGGAAGAAAAAGAGCGATTGACTCAATTCACTTTAATTTCTTAGTCATAGTACTACAATTGAGACACAGAAATATTTTGATATTTCGTTTTCGGTATTTGAATGACTTTGGTAGAACGTACAACATCCCATAATCAATAAAAAACGTAAAATTTGAAAAAAAAAAACAAATTTGGAGTTACTTTTTACATGCTTTTTTGTTGCTTTCTTGGCAAAAATCACTATAACTTGATTTAATTTTGAAAGTATGTAACTTCACAACTCAACTAATAACTTCAATCACTTGGCTTTAGCTCAAAATTCTTAAACGTCCTGCGCAGCTTATATTCGACCCCTATCTCGACGGGCGTCCTTCAAGGAGAAATCCTGAGCCCTCTCCTCTTTTCTCTATTTTTATCGGACCTGGAGACATATCTCCGAGCGAAAAACTGCAGAGGCGTCGGAATAAATTCGCGTGTGAATGTCCACTTGCTAGCTTACGCTGACGACCTAGTGCTACTTGCAGACATCCCTTTTGAAGTGAATCGCATGTTGAGCGCACTGGAGAGTTACTACGAAGAGTTCAGCCTCACGGTTAATACATCACACTATAAATTCATTTTTAGTTACATTGAACTTGTTAATTTCTATTGTTATCTCGGTATTATTTTTGCTACAAATTGCAAATTTGGTTTGGCTTTCAATAACGTTGACTTTAATATAAAATTAGCTATTGGCTCTACTCTTAAGGTGATTAACTCACTCAAAATAACGTCGTGAAAGACATAAATTCGATTTTCGATACCTTAGTTTCCAGTGTCGCACTGTATGGTTGCGAGTTATTAGGTTCGTCACAACCGAATGAATTTGATAAATTGCAAAACCTATTTTTCAAACGTTCATTAGCATTACCAAACAACTGCCCATCGCACGCTCTCCGTCTGGAGATCGGGCGTCTATCTCTCAAATCTGTTATATTTAAGTGTATTGTTAATTGGTTATTTAAACTCGACTCAATGGATGCTGATCGCTATCCCAAACAATGTTTAATCAAACTATGTCACCTACGCGACAGATATTCATCCCTCGAACACAACTAATATAAAAAATACTACAACAACAACAAAGTATAAAAAAGTTTCAAAACCACGGCTTATTATTTGCATTAGACATTACAGTTTTCTTAGACATCGCGTATATTAGACATTATATATTTTGGACATCGCAGCTTAGTCATTGTGGTTTAGACATTGTGGTTTAGACATCGCGTATACCAATCGAAAGGATTCTATAGCGTAGTTGGCCAGACTTTTTAGTTTGACTGAAATTTATTTTTGATTATATCACTCTACCTTTAGGAAAGTAACAGACTGTTAATTCAAATTGTCAATAAAAAATGCACGAGTATTTTTTAAAAAAAGCACAAGTACTTACAAAAATGCGCAAGTATTTTTCAATTAGTTTGCTTCAGAATGAGAATATATGCATCCGTTGAATTTCTGAGCCATTTTTGATTTCTTACGGTCATGTCATTTACACGAGTACAATTAGTAGACTTCACGTCTTTCATCATACAAGTATAATGTCTTGCATTTAAACTGTCACTGTAATGAAAAATGGTATAAAATTTCATCTCCAAAAATACTATCACCAGTATCAGTAATGACACATGCTAAAGTCAAACCTTGACTCTTATGGATGGTTATTCCATCACTTAATAAAATCGGAAACTGTTCACGAGTTACAGTTAATTTATTCAAAACCAAAAAGTCGACCTCGATTCTCTTGATTTCATATTTCTTTCCTTCAGCTGTTATGATAGTTACAGAATCCATTAATTGTCCGTTTGCTGAATAAGTCACGGAGTCTAACTTGACATACATAACATTATTTGAACAGAAAAGACAATTATGAAATGTACATAAATAAAGACCGTTCCTAGGGAGCATACAGCGGTAACAGGGACTCTGCGAACTGCCTCCACGTGACTCTGTCTTGTGCCAGCCTGGACACCTCTGACCAGGATTCCCCAGCTTGGGATGCTCCTTCTCGACAGTTTTCCTCCAGGTTGTTCGTGGACGACCTCGACTACATGAACCTTGGGGAGTCCAAGTGAGAGCCATTCTTGCTACGTCTGATGCTGGTTTTCAAAAGGTATGCCCTATCCAGCTCCAATTTCTTCTCTGGATTTCCGTTGCTACTGGTTCCTGCCCCGCGCGTTGTAGTAGAGCACCGTTGGATGTCCACTCCGGCCAAAAGATCTTCAAAATGCGTCGCGGGCATTTGTTAATAAATGCCTGGATCCTGCGGTTGATGGTTAAGGTGGTTTTCCAGGTTTCGCACCCGTACATCAAAACCAACTTGACTTTGGAGTTGAACAACCTTAGCTTGAGGGAGGTGGAGAGCTGGTTGGACCGCCAGACGTTGCCAAGCGAGTAGTAGGCGTTCCGAGCCTTGCCTATGCGGGAGAGGACATCGGCTTCTGTTCCCCCGTCCTTGTATTGCATGCTGCCGAGGTAGGAGAACTCGTCTACATCCTCGATGACTTGTCCTGGACGACTGTGAGGGAGTTCGACATGAGGCAGATGTCGTCGGCGTAGTCGAGGTTGTGGAGCTTCTCAGTGAGAGACCATTGGATTCCCATTAAGGCGACGGACGTAGTGCGATCAAGGACTATGTTGAGGACAGCGATGAAGAGCAAAGGTTATAAGACACACTCCTGTCTGACTCCTCTGTCGTTGGTGAAGAAGGTGCTGTCTTTGCCCTTGAATCGTACCTTGCAGGGAGCTTCTGAATAGAGTTCTTGGATGAGCTCTATGATGTGCTCCGGGACCCCGATGTTCCTCAGGGCATTCCAGATGGCTTTTCGTCGTACCATGTCGAAGGCTCTCTCGAAGTCGACAAACAAAAGGTAGACCGGGCTGTTCCACTCGTCAGACTTTTCGATGATCATCCGAATTGTGTTGATAAGGTCAACACAAGAACGGTTTAGTCGGAAGCCTGCCTGTTCACGGCGAAAATGTGCCTCAACTGAAGGGAGGATTCGGTGGAAGATGATTGACGAAAGCAATTTCTGGATAGTGTTCAGGAGCGTGATGCCCCTCCAGTTCTTGCATTCGTTCAAGTTTCCTTTCTGCGGGATGGTCACAATGACACCTTTCTTCCAGCAGTCGGGGATGCGGCGATTGATCCAGGCTGAGTGGATGATTGGCTGCAGGATAGCCGCTAAGGTTGTTGCTGCTACCTTGAACAGTTCCGCCGGCAGGTTGTCGGGGCCGGGGGCCTTTCGGCTCTTGAGTCTGCTGATCGTAGTCCCAATCTCGAAAACTGTTGGAGAGGCACTTGGAACTTCTCTTCGTGGGTTTCTGCGAACTGAAGGCGGGAATGGGACATAGGCCTCGTCGACGGTGGGAGTCTCTGAGAAAAACTCCTTCCAGCGGTCGAGCTGCTGTTGTTCGGTGGCCAGCGGTGTCCCATTTCTATCCTTCAGAGGTGAAGTTGGTGCAGCTCTGTTGCCACAAAGCTCCGGAGTGGCGGCGTAGTGTGCAGCAACCTCCGCTTTGTTGGCAAGGTCCTTGTAGAAGTTCCTCTTGTCCTAACGCGCCATCCTTTTGACCGCTTTTTTGGTTGCGCTGTACGCTTCACGAGCCAATCGTTCATCTTCGCATGAACAGGCTGTGTGGAATTGAGCCTTGAGTCCTCTTCTAGTTTCAATCTATTTCCAGGTATCGTCACTGATCCAGTGATTCCAATGGTGTTGTTGGGAGCCTATGGTTTCCACTGCGCACACTGGTTGATTTTGTCCACAAATTACTGGGCAATCTCCCGAGAATGAAGGCGCTGGATGTCGTAGCGTTTCCTTGCCTTCGTCTGGTGGTATGACGCTTTAATGCGGATCTTCACAATTCCTAGCAGCAGTTGATGGTCGCTAAAGATGTCGGCTTCACGAATGGTTTTCACATCCTGTAGAGAGCCGAGGAAACTTCTGCTGATTAAGAAGTAGTCGATCTGGTTCCTAGTAACTCCATCTGGGAATTGCCAAGTGAATTTGTGGATGTCCTTGTGTGAAAATTACGAGTCCTGTAGTGACATCTATATTTCTTCTTATCATTACTTTAGCCCCGATTTCAATAACGATCACGCGATCGATTTCACTAGTTTGAGACACTTTTTGATCTTCATCATTTAGAAATGCCGTGATGTTTTTTTAAAATACAAAGGACAGTCAAACTCGTACTGAGCAGTCAGGATGATCTCCTTCGATTTAAAGCCGTGTACGTAATCAGTAGGAATTTTGATTATGCTTTTGATCAGTTGTAACTGTATTGTATAAAGTTGGAGATAAATTATTATTTAATATTCATTTCACTGTAATTCTGCAAAAAAAGTCAATACTTTATGAAGTTCATTATTAACTTTCGTTAATTTCTGAGTACCTTATTGTTTATTTAATCATCGTAGTCCTTTATTTAATTTTACAACATTTCTTCTCTTTATTTCAAATTTTTGGAAAAAATAAATGATTGTCCATTAAATTTTAAATCGACATTGGTTATAAACAATTAGTATGCATTGTTTATTTGTCCTCCATTGCTATTAAAAACAATACTTTTTTTCTTGAATTTGCATCGATTTCATGAGAAAACATGACAATTCTTTATTAAATTCATTGGTAACATTAGTAAATTCGAGACTAACTAATTGATTATCCCAGCATCCTTGTCCTTTATAATTAATGTAACATTTTTTCACTTTGTTTTAAATTATTGGAAAAAAATAAACGATTGTTTATTAATTTGAAATTAACATTCGTTATGAACATGAAACGTTCCCTAGAATGGACATAACAAAAATTAGTAAATAAAAAAAAAACAAACGGTATTTTTACAAACTTTATTGAATGTTGTGTTGACTTTCGTCAACACAACAATACTTATGGAAACAATTGATGCTCATCCCTGCTGCTCCTGGTCGCCGTCCAGCTGCGTCTGGTAACCTGAAAAAAGAAAATTACTAAACAAAAACGAACAAACAATTGTACATAAACAAATAACACAAAAAAACCCTTCACACACACAATTGTTTATAAAATTGTTTATTAACATTTGTTAATTCAAGACTAACTAAGTATCCTATCATCATTGTCCTTCATAATCATTGTCCTTTCTTTATGATTAATACATTATTCATTAAATTAAAATTAAAATTTGTTATTAACAATTGTTATTTATTGTTTATTTTATCACCGTTGTTCTTTGTTATTGAAACAATACTTTTATTCTTCATTTTGCATTGATTCCATGAAAAATTACGGTAATTAAATGCAAAAAAATATTTCATTTATTATATTATTTATTCATTGTTAAACATTCATTTTGTTCATAAAAAATATGTCAAAACTTGATAATGAATTCCATTATTTTTGTGTCAACCTATTTCTTGAGTTACAGCTATTGAATTTGTAATTTTCGAAATAATCGAAAAAATATAAAAACTTTGCGTACATGAAAAATCAAAAAAACGTGTTTTTGACCCCCCAGATTTCGCGGAAAGGGTTAAGATAGGCGGGCGTTTTTTGGCTCGTTTTGCTTAGCTCGACTGTGCGACCCCTACAAGACCAATAACGACTTCGTCGCATAGTAGAATCATAGTTTTTCAATTATGCTTAAACCCCAATATAAAACGTCTTGAAAAGAAGGCACTTACAGTTACAGTAGTTGGCCAGAGTCACTGCCGTGCGTCCTGATTACAATGCATGCAATACTTTACAATTATTTCAAAAATCATTCTATGAATTTATTTATTTTAATCAAATTATTTAATTATATTCTATTGTTAAATAAATGAACATGCGTATACTTACGCCTATTCGTTATATTATTCACAATGGATTCAATATTTCCTAATCAATCTAAAATGAATATTATGAATTCATTTATTTATAATGTTTTATTTATTCATATTTTATTGTTAATTATCATGAATAAGCTTCGGCCTATTTGTTCGTCATTAAAAATAATGCATGCAACGTTTTCTTATAAATCATCGGGTTTATCCAGTTAAAAAAATAAAAATATTCGAATCTAATAAACGATGGGTAATGTGTAAACAGCTATCTTCAGACCGGTAATTTTTTTTGAGAATGGATCAACGCTTGATACTCACAGATTGTTGACATTTAAAGTTCGGTGTTAATTCTGTGTTGTGTGAAATAACAACGGACTGACAACAAAATATAAGTAAATCATTTGAACTTTAAAGTTTTAGTTGGTTTTAGTCTATTTTATAATAAACTGTTTAAGAATTTCATCTAGCCGAAATGACTTGTGATTTTCGTTTAGTTTATTTAGTTTAGATTCTCTTTAGTTTAGTTTAGATGATCGTTAAATTTCAACAGTGACTGAAAAATAATAGGCGGTTGTGGAGGACAGTACTTGCACAAGAAAACCATCTCTGCATGCATGCATGTCCCATACTCGTTTATTTCAATTTTATTCCCATTATGAAAATGTTTTTTTCATGTTTATGATATGAGAGTTTACTTGAAGAAAGGAGGTCAATATACATATAACGACTTCCAAATGTTAGTTTCGAGTTGTATCAAACTTAGAAATCATACAGCGCTCAAAGAGTTGCTTAAATTATTCAAAATTAATCGCACTTCGTTAACAAGTAGGATTTAAAAAATATTTACAATTTTTCCTATATCAATCTAGTATAAAAACACTTATACGAATCGGCGCGCAATCTCTGTGCAGCAAGTTGAATAAAATAAAAATAAAGATTTATCATTCGTATAAAACTGTACATACCTTTTACGATGAAAAATCAATTTCTTGGAAGCTGTGAAAAATCAGAGCCTTAGGTGTACTTTTGACTTGTACATTTTGGTTGTTTATTCTGAGTGGACTCATAGTCAGCATTTTCACCCTGAAAAATATTAGGATTCCTCGTCGTGGGCTCCTCATTTAGATTGGCAAATACAATTGTTTTTCGTTTTCACAAGGACTCGAGGGTTTTAGATAATTTTCCTTTTTACTCAAGTTTCGCGGTTCAATTTGTTAGTATGATCTACGAATAATCGGTGTGGATCTCGCGATTGGATTTCTCTCGGCAACTTGAAGCGATTCCGGTGGGCTCAGAGGATTCTTCAAAATAGCAGTGTTTTGCATGTCATCGACTGGTTTAACTGCTTTTAATGAACCTTTTTTCGGCACGGATTCAAGAACTTTCCGTTTCAGTTTGCCCTTAAGGTGGAATGTCATACCGGCATTCTGCAGTTTTAGTTACTTTTTAATTTATAATTTGTTGGACATTTATTTGTGAAAAAACGCTCTTTTGATCTCTTCGTAAACTTTGGGAGAACAATTTAGTCAAAATAAAATCGAATTTTATTGCAAATTGTTGACAAAATGTTGGAACGCAATAGAGCTGCTAAATTTGTAGGTTAGAACTATTGCGTTCCAACATTTTGTCAATAATTTGCAATGAAATTTGATTTTATTTAGACTAAATTGTTCTCCCAAAGTTTACGGAGAGATCAAAAGACCGTTTTTTCACAAATAAATTTTCAATAAATTATAAATTAAAAAGTAACTAAAACTGCAGAATGCCGGTTTGACATTTTACCTTAATATCAGTCGCTAATTTTGTGTTTGCCATTTGCAAACACGAAATCATTATCAGAAACCAAAATCCGATTATGTCTCCACATCTAAATTTATATATTTCATCCTGGAAGACACAGCAGGTGAATTTCTTGGCGATGAATTTCTAAGAGTTGGAATACCTATTTTACTCCTCGAATCTGGAGTCGAAGGGAACTCAGGATTTTGACTTGGCAACATCATTGCTTTTTTCTGGGGCGTACTCTCAGTGCCCTTGCGGATTCTCTGGAGTTTTTGCTCAAGATTGTGCAGCAAATGTTTCATCGCCGGGTCGATCTTGGACAAGTCCAGGTCCAGGTGTTCAACAAACGACATTACGTTTTCCATAGTTGGTCGAAGATTGTTATCTTTCTAGTTGTGATTCTGTTGAGCATCTTCTTGAGATGAAGATTGCGAACAAAGAGCCAGCAGTTCGGAGTTGCTATCGCAGTTGAGGCCGCAGGTGTTTACCAAGTCGTCCAGCAACTTTGCCACGTGTGGATTGTCATGTTTGAAGACGTTTTTCAACTTCAAAAATCTAGTTAGCGCAAGCTCACTTTCCTCCGGGTCTGATATACTGAAAATGCCGGACTCAACTTCCTTGACCACATTCGTCATATCTTCTGTTGGTTAAAACTCAACTGGTTTCTTTGGAAACGATCTAGGCAACTCGAAAAGGTGTATCAATTCGCTCTCCTCGTCTTAAGGCGGCTGATTTCTCGTTCTAATTTGTTGCCCTTGTTTTTGACTCCTCTTTAGAAGACTCCTTTTTATAAAGACTCGTTCAGGTTCACCACTATCAACTACAGAATTCACACGACATTGAAAAGTAAACCGAATTTTCAACAATAAAAACATCAATATATCAAACAAAACTACATTCCTTCAAGGGTTTGCTCACTCCCACTGGCGGTGTACGAAGGACTTCAACTTTTGAAGTACTTGTAGTACGACTTGAAATGAAATTTGTAGTAGTTGAAGTAATTATACTTTTTTTAAACTACAATTGTTAAAGTTCTTGTAATACATTGCAATTGACTTCGATAAGACTTCAAAAAGACCGAAGAAAAAAGCATAAAAAAATTTAAGATTAGCGCCACACGTTTTTCCTTAACAAATGAGTAAGATTTTGACTATTTGATTTTTCAGAAGCCTTTGTAACCTCAATTTGTTTGTTTATTTATGAAATGGGATAAATTGAATTATTTTTAATGATTATTTCGAAAGTCTCAGGTTTTTAAATTGAGGTTAACAAATTCAATATTCTTTGCAATTAATTTTGATTTATTGATTGATTTTTGATTTTTTTTAACAAATTTTACGATTTCATTTTTACAACGAGAATTCCATTTCATTTGAGCTATCTATGTTTTATTTAATTTTCTTATTTTGATTAAATCTCAATTATTATTTTAGGTTAGGTTGCACCAACTGGCATTCCTAACCTCAATTTCAAATTTTAATGACAGGTGGGATTTTCCGTACCCGAACCTGCAAATCTCTATAAATCTCCTCTAACTTCAACTCAATATTTTAAAATTATCAAATCTCAAAAGCTGTTTTAATTGTTTTTCTCATTATAATTTGTTTAATTTTAAAACTTGTTTATTCATTTTATTTTGGTGTTTTTGAAAGCGTCAGTTTTCAGGCGAGTCATAGTTGAAAATCATCAACAAATTTGCCTTTCAATCATCATATGCTTTTGACACCCTGAAAGTAAATGAAAGAAAATAGAAAACATTTTGTTTATTTGATTTTGATTATGATCTTGATTTTGATTTTTATTTTGAATTCTTTTAATTGCGAAGATGGATTCAGGACCCGACGTGGGGGAAGCTACTCTAATGCTATTCACTGATTTGATCTCATCTTGGCCCTAGTCTCAAAATTGTTATAAATCTTATCTGGTTCCGAAATGGTCTGCAACGTTTCAGGGTTCTGGGAATTTCGAAAATAATGAGATTTTGAATTTTGTTTAAAGGCCCATGGTCGAGTCCTATATTTTCAGAAAATGACATTGATTTTTTGATGCAAAATACAATTTTTTGTTCCCTATTTTACGAGTTTGAAAGGTTATTCGCTTATAAAATTGTTTAAATAATAATATCAAAAGAAACGTCGCTTTTAATTAATTAACCCGAGAAAGAAAATTGACTCTTACATCAAAACAAAGTTTTAGGTTGGATGCAACCTCTATTTGGAATTCGAAAATGTTACCTTATATATGTTACCTTATTTTGGGCGAAAAGAAACGAGACAACAAGAAAGTAGTCCAGGAATGGCTTTAACCTGCTGGATGGCACTTGGAACCGACAAAAAAAACTCCTATTTGCTATTTTAAATCGATTCTATTACACGGCAAGACGGAGACGAGCGGTTGTTGACAAGTTTGAATTCGCAATATGGCGGACGGTTTGAATTCTAAGAATTGACTTGAGACTTGGCGCGTTCTCAAAGTTTAAAATGGCGGTTGATTTAAAATGGTCGCGAAACTTACCCTTGCGTTGGCTTTTATTTTATCACCGCCTAATTCGGCAGACTATTGAAAATAAGGCAAGAATTTTTCAAATCCTTTTTCAGGAAATGACTTTCTGACTAATCAGCTGGAAATGCCTTGTTCCTTGGGCCTTTTCTCGAGATTTATTATGTGCTTGACGATTACTTGGTGTTCATCCAAAACGCCATTGATCGTCTTTGTGGTATCCTCGATTTTTTCCGTAAAATTTTCGATGTTTTGATCAAGAGCCTCCTCCTGTTCCAACCTGATGTCCTCCATGTCCTTTAGTTCCTCGTGTACTTTTTGTTCAAGCTCTTTCTGGGACTGTTTGTTCTTTTTGAGACCATCTTCCAGCTTTTTCCGGCCTTCCTGGGCCTCCGCGAGCTTCTGCCTCATTTCATCCAAGGCCTTATCCAGATCCGTGGATGATCTCAACACTCTGTCGCTGGTGGAAACCTCTTTCTTTTTTTGCGAACGCGTGCTTTTGACCGAAGCATCCGATTCATATTGCTGTAAATCATCTTTCCCATCATTTAAAACTACTTTTGGGGTAGTTCTTGAACGAGATTTGGCAGTTTTTGAAGGGGCACTGGACGTTTTCGTTGCTTTTGATTTTTCTGAGGAGTTTTCCAGGCCCTTTTCCAAATTCGAGTCTGAGCTAACCTTTCTCAACTTAGATTTTTGAGAAATTACCTCTTCAAGGGTTATATGGGGTTGGAGATTGGTTTTTTCTAAAATAAGGGGCGGCAAAGGGGGTGGCGGTGGCGCATTTTGGACTCCCGGACCAGTTACTTGTCCAGTAATTGGTTCCGAGGCGGAACGGAAGGAATCGATATCAGAATCCTCCCTTTCTAGGGTCAAAACAATCTCTTTGGGCGGCATTTTGGTTGAAAGAGTTTTTTAAACGAATTTGTCACAGTAAAATTTCAAATTTCCCGCGAAAATATTGTTAAAAGGCGTTATTCTCACTTAATTTTATCAAAAATTTAAATTATCCCGCGAAAATAATGTTGAAACTATTTCAAATTTTCGAAATTTTGAATTTTCCCGCCAAAATATACTTTGTGAAACTTTTTGTAAACAAAACTATCAATTTTGAACTTAATTTTTTGAATTTTTCGCTTAAAATACTGTTTTTAATTTCAAAATACTCTTTTTATAAACAAAATTATCGAATTTGAACTCAAAATTACTTTCCAGCAATTTTTTCTTCTCAAATTATTCAAATTTCCCGCGCAAGACGCTATTTTCAATTTGAAATTATATTATCTTGTTTATTTATTGTGTTTGCTAATTAAATTTTTGATTTTTCCCATGAGAAATATCAAAAAACACTTTTGACAAATTCAAATTTCCCACCAAAATTTTTCTCAAGTTGGTATCTCACCTACAATTCTCAATTTCAAGATACCGGCAAACATAACCTCACTTATTTGAAATTCTTTGTTTTGTTTATGTTTTGAATTTTTAGATTCCACTTTCGTTTTTGTTTATTAGTTTTCTTTTTTAGGTAACCAGGCGCAGCTGGACGGCGACCAGGAGCAGCGGGGACGAGCGTCAATTGTTTCAATAAGTATTGTTGTGTTTGTAAAAATACCGTTTGTTTTTTTTATTTACTAATTTTTTCTTATGTCCATTCTAGGGAACGTTTCACAAACAAAATAACAAAATTTTGGGTGCTGGGGCTGAGATGAGGTAATGGAGAGCTTCGAGGGTGCACAAAACACAAATTATTGACTTTTTTTTTTTTTTTTTTTTAGGAACTGAAAAATAAAAGAAAATTTGAAAAACAACCGTTAAAGCAACCCGGTGCTGTAGATAATCGGACCGAGTTCTAGGTGATCCTTGAGTTCTATTGCTCGCCTCCTGGTGTCTACAATGTCGCCCCTATTGGTTGTTCGCTCTTTCGGGCTGAAGCAACTCTCAGGGCGTTCAGAGTATCCCCGTTCAGCGGGCTCAAGAACCCAAGTCAAGATTGCTGCTCTGTTCGCGCTAGAAATCCTGATCACCTTTTGAACTATTGAATTACCTCCAAGTCGCTTGGTCAGCTAACGTTAGAGTCCTTCAATTTGTTCTAAAGGAAACGATTCAGCTAGCTAAGCTGGTTGAACTAACTTGCCCTCAGGCTGGCGCTCAATTTAAAGACCGGGCACGGACCCTAGCTCTCCCCTTATTTCCTTTTGTCCCCACTCTCATTTCCCCTTTTTTAATTAATTTTAAAGTTATAAATTTTCAAGTTAAACATATTGCAACATGAAGTTTGAAATATAAGAGAACTTTTGATCTTATTGTCAACTTTTATGTTTTCGTTATTTTCAGGATAATTAATTAGAAAACACGTGGACAAAGTGACGTGTTTAAACATGTTTTGGAATTTTGATTTTTAATTATTCAAGTTAATTTTCATGCTTTTCAGGGGTTCTAAATTAGGGGTTTTGTTGGAAACCGCTTTGTCTCTATTTTTATTTGGTTATGGGGTCCTGACCCTTTTGTTTAACTGTAAATTTAATAATTCAAAAATGTGGATGACGCAATAATTTAGATTATTACGTCATCAACACAAAATTGTTAATTAATACTCAATTGTTAATGAAAATAATGATGACCCTAATTATTATTGCTAATTGGCATAATTGCTAAGTGATTATTGGGTCATTTGATTGTTCATAATAAATCTCATTTTAATTATGAAACTAGCTGAGCACCCTCGCTTCGCTCGGGCGTCAGCTTCGCTGCACTATATGAGTTAGTTAAGGTTTTTTTTCCGAATTGTTTGGATAAACAAATTGTAAGGACGAAAAAGGTTATACAAAATAATTAATGAATCCATTTTGCATTGTGCGCGAGAAGGAACCCACGTAACCGTGGTAAAATCATGGCATTTATTGATACATCGTGAAACTACAACACCTTATTGAACTAACGCATTCTGGTAAACCTTATTGAACTAACGCATTCTGGTAAACAATATTCGATGTTTTACTCTCTGGAGCGTAAATGTGTAAATTCCGTGGGTCGGAGACGCGCGAACATGCAACATAAAATTGTCCGTGAGAAAAACATGGTTTTTCAAGGTGTACACCAGCAACATGGAGCGTTTGACCTTGAGCTTAATTGATGGTCATTGCAAATGCCAATCTCACGGGAAATTGTCGTCTTTTGAATTCAAATGGAAGATCTGTGGGGATCACTGGTATCTGAGGGATCATGACGTTCGCACCTTGATTCGATCCAGTCATTATAGTGCCTTCAAATCATACAAATTAAATAGTATGTCAATACATTTGGTATAAAATGTAAAAGTTGTGTGACAATCTATAGCTTACTTCCTTTTATAATCCTATGCCGAAGTTGAGTGATGCGGATTCGAGTTCCATTGCATAAAACAGGAGGATTTAAATTTCGCAGCAGCATAACAGGAACTCCGACTTTTAATTTCAGTATGTGTGGCGGAACTCCAGACAATTCAAGCGAGTTTAAGAACTCAACCGGATGGTTTACCACTTCATCTTGATTTACTACGGAATTGAAAGAGGTGTAAATTTTCTGTTCCCCGAGAATTGTAGTTTAGTCGTTTAAATCTGTTTTTTTGACATTTTTGTTTTTCCATTATTTGTAGAATTCTGATGAGGACTCACACCAAGAGTCGAAACGTTAAATAAAAACGTGATCCAATAACAAGTTTTATTATTCCTGTCCGTTAAATTGGTCGTTAATCGAACATAATTTGAAGATACACAGACGTAAACAAAAGCAAATTACTATGGTAAGAGTTGTTAAATTTCTGTTCCTTGGGAATTGTAGCCAATATTTTGTCATTGAAATCAGTGACAACATCGTTTGTTAACGCTAAAATAGCTCTTTCACATAACCAATCCATGTGCAAGTGATTTCGCTGGATGTTGGAAAAAACTGCAGCAATCAGTTCATCAGTAGAATTGGCAATAGTGCATAGTTCAGGAGAAAGAGTAACATTTCCATTAGCATCTGTTGGTAGCGTACCATTGCCGACTGTCAAAAGTAATGCAGAAAAATTGGCAGCGTTCTCATCATTGTGAAAATATACCCTCATGTTAATAGTCAGCGAATGGACTATGACACTTTGCCATAAGATTAAACTTTTGATACTGGCATGAAGCTAATGAGCTGGAGTTCCACGGGTGATGACCGGGAGGGTTTGTCGAAAATCACCAGCTAATATAACGACTAATCCTCCCATTATCCGATTGTCACTCCGTATATCTCTCAAGGTTCTCTCGAGTGCCTCTACTGCATGCTTATGCGAAGAAGAACATTCATCCCACACCAATAGTTTGCACAACCGCAGCACCTCGGCCCTTTGACTATTTTCGCTGATGTTACAAAATGGGGTCTCCTGATGGTGCAAATTCAGTGGCAACTTCAGCACATTGTGAGCAGTTCGTCCTCCTTGTAACAACGTGGAAGCGTTACCAGTTGAAGCCAAAGCTAAAGCCACGTGACGACGACTCCCGATAGTTGACAGCAGGAGATTCAATAAATATGTTTTTCCTATTTCTCCACAGGCATTCAGAAAAAAAATTGCAGGATCGTTGTTGTCAATTTTTTGTAGTACCGCATCGTAGAAGGATCTTTGGTCTCCATTCAGATGAGGCAAAGCTGTTCCTCAGCCTCTGTAGCTTGCGCAGCTCTATGTTAGCTGTATCAATAGTTATTTTTTGCAAATGTGTTTTACGTTTCGTCGGCATTTCGATGTCACTTATAAAGTCACTGGCGGACACGATATAAACACGACTGAATGAAAAGTCATACTGAATCAAAAACAAAATAACGATCGAATTGCGAACCCGAGAAAATATTTCAAAATTATTCTCATACTTACGTTTGTTTATTAATAAGGAAGGGAGGATAGTAATTTTACAGAATATGAAACGTAACATTACGTTTTCGAACTCTATTTATAATGGCTTATGTATTGTGTTTATGAAAAATTTGAAAATTTTCAAAAAACTGAGAAAATGTTTTTGAAATTTTCTCTGAAAAAAAAATTAAGAAATCGATTCCTAATGTAGCCTACGTTAATTCTGAGAGTCCAAAGAATCACCCTGATGCTTTGAAATCATTTCCGAACGCTTCGTTGAGGCGTGATGCTCAGACAAACAAACAAACAAACGAACAAACAAACAAACAAACAAACAAACAAACAAACAAACGAACAAACAAACAAACAAACAAACAAACAAACATATTCTCAGTATTATTATATTAGTAGGATTGAAAATTACATCCAAGAATGAATCAGGTTTTCCTGGAAATCATAAAGTATTTTTAGATTACACTTTTGTTAATAAAATCCAAAAATAACTCAAAGAATACTGAAAAATAAAGAAGATCTGTATCAGGAGATTAGGAGGTAATTAAAAGTTCGCACCCAACCCCTGAGTGCGAGTGAGACACTCAAAATCACCTCAAAATTAAAAGAAAACGAAAAATAGATATTAGGATCTCAGAAAATATTCAAAAGCTTGCATTTTTATGAATTCATGAATGCAATTGAAAAACCTAAAATAAATGCAAAAAATAAAAGAAAAAGTAAAGAAAAGTATCAGGAGATCAGGAGGTGTTCGAAAGCTTGCACTCAACCCATGAGTGCGAGTGAGGGGCTGTTACTCCATCCTTATTACTCCTGAGCTTTATTGATTGCCCTTATCGATTGGCGATTCAAGCCACGCCCCTATTCTCAAGCTCGGCCCCTTTCTCCTGATCCACTGTTTTATCATCTGAGCATTGCTCCGAAAAGATTCATTTAATTTTATAGATTTTTATTATTAATTATATGGATTTCCCAATTTAGCATATTTTAGGAATCCAATATGTTACATACCCCCTCCTGAATGTGTGACACCGTAAGTATCTGGCAGGTGTCTCACATTCATTCATGGAAAAGAAAACCAATCATTTGTTCTCACCTGAGTCTTAGGGATAGTGGTAATGAACTGAGAAAATGATTAAAGTAATTAGATTTTCTTTAGAAATACAAGTTTTATGAATTTTTAGTTGAACACTATTGTTTTCGCTCAAAGGTTTGTATTACTCATTTTAATGATATGTATTAAACGTATCTTCATAACCAGCAATTAATGAAGTCATACAGTATCAAAATAAACTGAAATATTGATACAAGGAAACTTAAATATTTGTGAAGCCTTTCTGGCGTAGAAAAAAAACTGAATATTCGCATGGCTTTACCAAAAGAAACTTATAAAGTGACCCCTTCTGGGTTTAACAAAAATAAACTTGTATGAACTAAAAAGAAAAGAGACTAGCATGACTCTGAGCCTATCTTTGGCTTAACAAAAATAAAAGAAATGTGTGTAAGAAAGAGCCGCTCAGGCCCAAAAAAATAACCTTATATAATACTGGGCCCTTTCGGCAAAATAAAAGAGAATTATATCAAAATGTGCCTTCTTGGCCTTACAAACTAAGCTTATTTGACGATTTTAGTCTTCTGGGTTTCGCAAAAGAAAAGAAACTTATTATCACAAGCTGATTTTGGCTTTCTCAAAATAAAGTTAAACAAAATTTATCCGATACGATAGGTCAAAATAAAATAAGGCGCTAATATCACAGGGTTGTAGGCGGTCGTTTTCTCTACAAGTCGTCGTACTCGATGAAACCTTGTAGGAGCTCTTTCGCGATCCTGTATCGCATAATAGGTGTTCGTGACGTCTCAAACATTCCGCTCTTATTCGCAAGAACACTTCGGGCAAACTGCAACACGAAGACTCCACAGACATAAGTGTTCCTTTGATAGGCGCGGTTTCTTTGGATTGCCAACTTCCAATCATTTCTTCTCAACTCCTCTCCTCTTTGTCGCAAACTCATCTCGTTCAGACACGCAAAGACATCGTTTACCTCCGCGAGGCTTTCGGTGGTATAACTGTTCCAATATAAAATTTCCCTCTTTCTCATGTTAACGGTCACTAGGGTCCAGTGAACACCTCGATTGACAGGAAAGAGCACGAAGTCGGCTGAGAAGAGTTTTTTGTGACGAAAGATCCTCTCCAATGAATCATACTGTCGCTTAGTTATCTTGTCGTACAGTAGAGACTCCAAGAACTCAACCTCTACCTCGAAAAGAGCTGACGACTGACTAGCCAACAAATCGAAGTAATGCGTGATCACCTGATCGTTCAGCCAGCTTTTTCCTTTTAGTTTCAGAACATCAGAACCTAAAAAAGGGTTTTTCTTGACCACAAAGAATGTTGCTTTCGAGAATTTTTGTCCAGATCTTTTCTATTTTCTTAGGTGACGGGTCTGCTCTTCTGATATTTGTGGCCATCAACATCATCTCAAACTTGTCCAGTTTGGTCCGAAGATCGATAATTTCTCGCTCCTGCGAGTTGTCCACCAGTCCATACTTCAAAAATTGTCTGCTGTCCTTGACCTGTTGCAGACATCTCCCAAGGTCCCGCAAGTATTGCCCCCTGGCTTTACCACACATTTCAAGCGCCCTCGCTCGCACCTGATTCGCAGATGCATTCCCTTTTAGGCTCCGCTTTGCCTTCTTCATGAAGGTGACCCATCGAATTTTATTCAATTTCATGTCTGTATGAAGAAATGAAATTTCCTTAATTCAGGACTCTCGAAAAAGAAACGATTTCATTTAGACAAAGGATTTTTATTAAACAAACGGAACTTATTATTAATTTTTGGATTCTCTGTAAATCATCCAACGGTTTTTCCAACTTAAATCAATGGAATCGTGGTCCATCTCCCATGGCCTTTCTCGATCCATGGTATCGTCTAGTTCTCTGGGAATTTTCTCCCTTTCCAGACTCAAGGCACGCAACCTCCTCTCTAAAGCTCGCCGCTCGAGTCGACGTCGATATGCCCCGTTTTTCCTTTTTGGCATTGTCCTGTAAGTGGACAAACACGACATTGAATCAATTATCGTTTCGCGGGTAGTATTTCTTTAATGATAACGAATTGAAGTTACCGCGTTCAACTTGGGTGTCCGGATTTATCAACTTGTAAGTTGAGGGACTAACTTTTTGAAAGATTTTATATGGATCTTCGTACAGAGAGAAAAACTTTTTCAACCTCTTTTCAGCTTTATCCGATTTTTCTTTTGCTCTAACTAAAACTAATTCTCCGACTTCAAAAGTGTGCAACTGGTGCGTACGGTCGAAGTGATCTTTTCGTCTTTTTGCCTGTTTGCGCATGTTTTCCCGAGCCAAAGTCAGTACTTGTTCCCGGGTTTTATCTACTTCTTCTACTTTGAACCATTTTGCCCATGCTTTTTCTGTTTGGATACCGAAATGCAATTCTTTTTGAGTCAAGCCTGTGGAATCATGAACAACTTCATTTATACAATCTTCAATTTTTGGAACCCAATTTAGCCAAGTAGAATGTTTTCCTTTGCAAAACGTACGGAAGAAACGACCCAATTCCCTATTTACTCTTTCAACTGGGTTTCCTTGTGGATGTCTTATTGAAGTTAAAATAGGTTTAATTCCATTTGCTTCGAGCTTGCTTTTCCGAAGGTGTGAAGTAAATTGAGTCCCTTGATCCGAAAGGATACGAATGGGCTTGCCATTCTTTGGAATATAATCATTTAGGATTTTATTTACAGTAGCTCGAGTTGTTGCTGCTTTTAAAGGATAGATTCTAACGAATTTACTGAAAACATCCACTATGGCCAATATGTATTTCATTCCAAGTTGGGCGGTTGGCAATGGACCT
This sequence comes from Telenomus remus, assembly GCA_020615435.1. Lineage (NCBI taxonomy): Eukaryota > Metazoa > Arthropoda > Insecta > Hymenoptera > Scelionidae > Telenomus > Telenomus remus. The sequence continues at coordinate 7,536,069 of CM036336.1, forward strand.
AAAAAGTCAACCGAAAGTAATTCATTAGGATTTTCAGGAAGGATGTTTCGCATTTCCGCATATGATAATTGATTTGGGACTTTACTGCGCTGACAAATGTCGCAAGTTGCGATTCGACTTCGGATCTTTTTTGCTAATTTCGGAGCATAAAAGTCTCCTCCGATCAATTGAATACATTTGCCCGCGCCCACATGACCGTAAATTTCATGACATTCGTCTGTCAAATCTCGAACTAAGCTATCTGGCAAGTACCCTTTCCAAACATCCCCACACTTCTTGTGAAGAATTCCTTCAATCATTTTAAATTTATCTCCCTCTCCTTGGTTAATTATTACTATTATCTTATCATCCGTATGTTGTTCTACCGGTAAATTCTTTAATCTCTTGGCCAAGCTAGGAGGGATTCCTTTAATTAATTCATGTATGATTATTCGATCTTTTCCCTTTTCGTCTTCCTGTTTTAGCCCTGGGTATTGTCGGCTAAGCACATCCGCGACTATATTTTGTTTGCCTTCACAGTATTTAATTGTCAAATCATAATCTTGAAGTTCAAGAACCCATCTCGTTAATCGCGCATTCAACAGACGGCAAGTTCGAAGGAAAGTTAGTGCTCGATGATCAGTGTAAAGTGTTATCTTCGCCCCAAAAACAAAAGTACGGGATTTTCTCAATGCACAGACGATTGCTAATAACTCTTTTTCTGTTGTTGTATAAGGGATTTCTTCTCGTCGCAAAGTCCGACTTGCAAACGAGATACCTTCATGTTCGTCTCTGTCGTTAATTTGATACAATACAGATCCGATTGCTGTATCGCTTGCGTCGGTATTGATATAGTAGGGACGATTTGGATCTGGATAATGTAAAATTACATCTTCAATAAAAAGTTGTTTCACCCGATCAAATGCAGCCAGTCTTTCATCTGTCCATTTAAAATTATCTTTACCTCGAATCATTTCCAATAAAGGGACTGTCTCCTCAGAGTGCTTGTTTGTGAACTTAGCGTAGAAGTTAATAAGTCCCAAAAATCCTCTCAATTGTTTCGGAGTTCGCGGTAGAGGAAATTGATGAATTGCTTCGATTTTGGCTCGGTCGGGAGTAATTCCCTCCGTCGTTAAGATGTAACCCAAGAATTTAACGCGTTTTCTGAAAAACTGTGATTTTGCAAAGTTTAAAGTGATGTTGTGTTCTCGGTAACGACTCAAGATCATTTCTAAGTGTTCCATGTGTTTATCGAAATTTTCTGAGATTTGCAAAACGTCATCAACAAATTGAATTGTATGTTCTTCAGTACCCCTTAGTGCTGGTTCAAGGCCTCGTACCAACGCGGCGGTACTAATCTTCGTACCAAAAGAAACTACTAAGAATTCGTAAGTTCGACCGCGGTGCATGAATGCAACATACTTGTACGAGTCCGGGTGCAAAGAGATTTGCCAGAAACTGCTAACCATGTCTAAACTTGTCATGTATTTAGTCCCGTGGCATTTCTGCAACAATATGTCAATTGGCTCCATTCTCTCGTAATCATTGACTAAAATTTTATTTAAACAACGTGCATCTAAACATAAACGAACATCACCGTTTTCTTTAATCACTGGTCGTAATGGACTGATATAAGTGCTGTCTGATCTTTGAATAATTTGTAATTCTACCATCCGTTCGATCTCTTTGTCCACCCTATCTCGAAGGTGAAACGGCACAGGGTAGTTTCTTTTAAAGAAAGGCGCGTCATCCTTTACATTTAGCCGATACTGATAATTCGAAACTCGCCCTGGCACTTTTCGGAATACATCTCGGTAATCCCATATCACGCGTTTGAATTTTTCTTTTTGTTCTTCGTTTAATTCTAATTCCGCGACTTGACTTTCCAATTCTTGGAAGCTTAAGTTTGAATAATCTGGATCGTTTTCGCAAATTTGATTACCGTTACTTACTTTACTGTTTTCTTCATCATCGTCTTCAATGTGTTCTAGTCTATATGTCTCTCCGGTCTGAGTATTTTTCAATACTGTTGTGTTATCTTCGAGGTTAACAAAGGTGTAATAACAAACCTTATCACCCATCTCAATACCCAGATAAATTTGTCTACGAATTCGAACAGGTCGTCCACCCGTTGCTCCAGATTCACTCAGATTCACAACTGGGAGAGTTGGACAATCTTTAAATGCAACTATGTTCATGATATAAAATGCCTCAGAAATACAGGTGATTTCACTCCCCGTGTCAACCAGTGCCCGCACTGGAACTGATTCGAGTTTGATGTTTACATGCGGGGTTTTTCGATTAATTTTGTTGTGGGTCATTTCATGAATTAATTTCGAAATTGTGACTTCTAAATTTGGATATTTGTCTTCCGATTATTTCTTTTTGCTCGTGTCGGGAACTTGCGGTTCGTTATAAACTTCCGGCACGAGCTCTACGCGTTTCCCGAATTTCGTTCAAAGTTATTGTGCATTCGTGAATCATTATAGTTTGGGTATTCGTTTAACTGATTTGTCAGTTCAATGCATCTCACCGGTTTATTGTTTCCATATTCTTGATTTGATCTGTTTTGAGGGTTGTTTTGATTTGAACCTTGTCCTGGAAAATTTGTACCATTTCGATTTGGATTGCTGTAATTTTGATTCACATTGTTATGATTATTTAGCGGAGGTGCAGGAGGATTTGTGTTATTATTGGGCCGGTTTTGATAATTATCACTTTGACTTGACCGATCTGGAACTTAATTTGATGGTTGATTTTGTGAATTTTGATAACCCGAATTGTTACCGTAATATCTTCTATCGTTATTTTGATTATTATTGCTTTGATAATAATTGTTTCGTGATGCTTGATTGTTTGGATAATAGTTCCGATATCCATTTCCTTGTGAGTTATTTGGTCTGTTTTTATTTGAGTTATTATAATTTCGCGAGAAGTTATTTGGACCATTTTGATTATTTCTCGGATAGTAACTCGGTTTGTCATTTTCTCGATTAGTATTATCGTCGTGTCTGAGATGATAATTGCGATTATTTCGGGGCTGATCTTCAGATCTGTTTTGATTCTGATGAGCATCATCGTATCCCGGATTGCCTACTCCAGAATCATTTTGGAACCGTCGGTTGTTGAGGAGTCCACCCTGATCAATAGAATCCAGGAGTGTCAACAACTGATCAACAGTATTTAAATCACGAAAAAGGATAACTGCGCGTATTGCATCATCAAAATGACGTGATAAACACCGCACAATCTCACGGTCATCAATAGGTGGATCAAAATCGCGACTTTGGTTTATTACTTTAGTTGCATATTCAACTCGGCTTAATCTTCCACCCGAGTAATAACCGAATTCAAGATTGCGTTTGTTCCGATGCTGAGTGTCTTCGCTCCAAAATCGTTGATTATATTTAACTAAAAAATAACTAATATCAAAGACACTATTTTTCACTAGTTGCCACCAATCATTCATAGGTCCCCGCAAACTATTATTAATCAAACATTGGAACTGACTTTGGCTTGGTTTTGTTGCCTCACAATAATCTTCCATTTCGCGCAAGTATCGCATTGGACTTCTTCCGGTGCCATCATGATGTGGCAAGTCCATCCGTCCACTCCAAGTTGAAACGACGGGGCTATTGCTGGACTTAATTTCTTCTTCCATGCGTTTGAGTTTAATTAAAGTTTCGTCCAAGATTGCGATTTGAGATAATTCGCGAATTCTCGATTTTGATTCCATTTGATCAATTTCACGATAAATGTCCCGTGTGTTTGCTTCAACAATTGACAAAACATTTCGCTGATCTGAAATTTGTTTTAACTCGACAACTTTAATTTGACTAGTCAAGCGTCCATCAAGTTCGCGAACACGATTATCCAAATTATCTTTGTGTTTCTGGAGGTCTTGAAGCCAACGGCTCAAGCGGTCCATCCTTTCGATTTTCGCGGTATCATCCATTAATTCAGATACTTGTGATTGGATATCATCGCTGTCGGATTGTAATTCTTCATAATGGGGGGTGACTTTAAAGCGACCGTCAACGCTTCGAGTTTTTCGATTAGGGGAGGGTTTTGTGATTTTAAGGGTTGGACTTGTCCGCGGCATTTGAATACCACGAAGATCCAAAAGTCGTTTGTTCATTTCTTCTTGTTCTTTCTTTTCTCTTTCTTGTTCATCTTCCGCAAGAACACTTTGATTACTCGTTTTAAGATGCACTTCATCTTGACCACTTTCCGATTTTTTACTTTTATTACTTTTGACACTCGGCGTCTTTCTGTTTTTGTTTTCCGTTTTTAAGAGGAGTTGTTTTTGCTTCTCTTCTTCTTGTTGAACCCGCTCTAATTCGGCTAATTTAGCTTTTACAAGTTCCTAATGTCTTTTTTCCTCCTCCTTTTTCGCTTTTTCATTTTCTTTTTGTCTTTTCCGCCTCTTTTTTCGCTTTTTCAATTTCTTTATGTTTCTTTTCCTCCTCGGCGGTCTGCAAACTTGCGAACTCGCTGGGAGTTTTATCCTTGTCGTCAGTATTCATGTTTGTTTAACAATCGCAAGACGAGATCAATTCAATTTGATTTAAGAATTCCAAGGCACAGAGGTTCACTTTGAATTTGTTAAAGTTTAGTTGATTTGAGTTTATTTTCATCAATTTTATTCACTTTCTCTATTTTTTTTTGAACTGTTTGAGTAAGATTTTTCACTCAAAATGTTTATAAATTAATTTTCTATGTCTTTCAGAATCTTATAGCATGAGCTTCCCCTCATGTCGGGCCCCACGTTGGGCGCCATTTTGTAACCTCAATTTGTTGGTTTATTTATAAAATGGGATAAATTAAATTATTTTTAATGATTATTTCGAAAGTCTCAGGTTTTTGAATTGAGGTTAACAAATTTAATTTTTTTTGCAAATAATTTTGATTTATTGATTGATTTTTGATTTTTTTTAAACAAATTTTACGATTTCATTTTTACAACAAGAATTCCATTTCATTTGAGCTTTCTATGTTATATTTAAATTTCTTATTTTGATTAAATCTTAGTTATTATTTTAGGTTAGGTTGCACCAACTGGCATCCTTAATCTCAATTTCAAATTTCAATGACAGGTGGGATTTGCCGTACCCGAACCTGCAAATCTCTATAAATCTCCTCCAACTTCAACTCAAAATTCTAAAATTATTAAATCTCAAAAGCTCTTTTAATTGTTTTTCTCATTATAATTTGTTTGATTTTAAAACTTGTTTATTCATTTTATTTTAGTGTTTTTGAAAGCGTCAGTTTTCAGGCGAGTCATAGTTGAAAATCATCAACAAATCTGCCTTTCAATCATCATTTGCTTTTGACACCCTGAAAGTAAATGAAAGAAAATAGAAAACATTTTGTTTATTTGATTTTGATTATGATTTTAATTTTGATTTTGAATTCTTTTAATTGCAAAGATGGATTCAGGACCCGACTTTGGGGAAGCTACTCTAATGCTATTCACTGATTTGATCTCATCTTGGCACTAGTCTCAAAATTGTTGTAAATCTTATCTGGTTCCGAAATGGTCAAACAAAATAACAAAATTTCAGGTGCTGGGGCTGAGATGAGGTAATGGAGAGCTTCGATGGTGCACAAAACACAAATTATTGACTTTTTTTTAGGAACTGAAAAATAAAAGAAAATTTGAAAAACAACCGTTAAAGCAACCCGGTGCTTTAGATAATCGGACCGAGTTCTAGGTGATCCTTGAGTTCTATTGCTCGCCTCCTGGTGTCTACAATGTCGCCCCTATTGGTTGTTCGCTCTTTCGGGCTGAAGCAACTCTCAGGGCGTTCAGAGTATCCCCGTTCAGCGGACTCAAGAACCCAAGTCAGGATTGCTGCTCTTTTCGGGCTAGAAATCCTGATCACCTTTTGAACTATTAAATTACCTCCAAGTCGCTTGGTCAGCTAACGTTAGAGTCCTTCAACTTGTTCTAAAGGGAACGATTCAGCTAGCTAAGCTGGTTGAACTAACTTGCCCTCAGGCTGGCGCTCAATTTAAAGACCGAGAACGGACCCTAGCTCTTCCCTTATTTCCTTTTGTCCCCACTCTCATTTCCTCTTCTTTAATTAATTTTAAAGTTATACATTTTCGAGTTAAACATATTGCAAAATGAAGTTTGAAATATAAGAGAACTTTTGATCTTATTGTCAACTTTTATGTTTTTCAGGATAATTAATTAGAAAACACGTAGACAAAGTGACGTGTTTAAACATGTTTTGGAATATTGATTTTTAATTATTTAAGTTAATTTTCATGCTTTTCAGGGGTTTTAAATTAGGGGTTTTGTTGGAAATCGCTTTGTCTTTATTTTTATTTGGTTATGGGGTCCTGACCCTTTTGTTTAACTGTAAATTTAATAATTCAAAAATGTGGATGACGCAATAATTTAGATTATTACGTCATCAACACAAAATTGTTAATTAATACTCAATTGTTAATGAAAATAATGATGACCCTAATTATTATTGCTAATTGGCATAATTGCTAAGTAATTATTGGGTCATTTGATTGTTCATAATAAATCTCATTTTAATTATGAAATTGAAAATTAATTCCAAGAATGCATCAGGTTTTCCTGGAAATCATAAAGTATTTTCAGATTTCCCTTTTGTTAATAAAATCCAAAAATAACTCAAAGAATTCTGAAAAATAAAGAAGATCTGTATTAGGAGATTACGAGGTAATTAAAAGTTCGCACCCAACCCCTGAGTGCGAGTGAGACACTCAAAATCACCTCAAAATTAAAAGAAAATGAAAAAAAGATATTAGGATCTCAGGAAATATTCAAAAGTTTGCATTTTCATGAATTCATGAGTGCAATTGGAAAACCTAAAATAAATGCAAAAAATAAAAGAAAAAGTAAAGAAAAGTATCAGGAGATCAGGAGGTGTTCGAAAGCTTGCACTCAACCCATGAGTGCGAGTGAGGGGCTCTCACTCCATCCTTATTACTCCTGAGCTTTATTGATTGCCCTTATCGATTGGCGATTCAAGCCACGCCCCTATTCTCAAGCTCGGCCCCTTTCTCCTGATCCACTGTTTTATCATCTGAGCATTGCTCCGAAAAGATTCATTTAATTTTATAGATTTTTAATATTAATTATATGGATTTCCCAATTTAGCATATTTTGGGAATCCAATATGTTACACCTTCTTAAGAGTTTTTTATGATTTGCATAGTCAATCGATAAGAGCGAACCCGGATTTCAAGAAATTATAAACGAAATAAAACCAAAAAATTTAAACGAAAACCTACACCGAAAAATCAGAAACAAAAAACCCAAAACAGAACAAAAACCAATGAAAATTATTATAATTATTAAAAACAAAACCGAAACATCAGAAACATAACAATAAACTAATTTTAACAAATTAAAAACCAACTAAAATCAAAAAATCAAAAACAAAATAAAACGATAAAATCCAAAACAAAATGAAACCAAACAATCAAAAACTAAATGAAACCAAACAATCAGGAACAATATAAAACGATAAAATCGAAAACAATATAAAACCACAAAAAACAAAATAAAACCAAAAAATCAAAACAAAACGAAAATCAAAACGTTAAAAACGAAGTGAAATGCCGAAAATAAAAAACCGAACGAAAACAACAAACCAAAAACCAGGAAATTAAAAACGAATAAAAAACAAAAATTAAAAATCAAAAAACCGAAAATTAAACGAAAATCGGAAAAACTAATTAACAACAAAATATAAATACATTAAAATAGAGAACAAAACAAACGATTGAATATTTTGGTTTCTGTTTTGTTATTTTAGTTTTTTTATTTCGATTGACTATGCAGCATGAAAAAAGTTAATCATGATTTTCATGTTTTGTTTCATATCGTCTACAGTATGAAAATTGATATCGATATTTTTTTCATTCATATCAACATTCTAAATTTTCAAGTTTTGCGATTTGATTTTAATTCAATTTTTATATTTATATTTCAGTGTAATCAATGGGTTTTTGGAATGATCCGGAATTGGCGAGATTTTGGGAATGGACGAACACGAAATTAACCGCTGGAATCAGTACAGTCTTGAAGAAGATAATGGCTTACAACGGCTTGGCTGATTTCTCTACTTTGAAAGAAATGATAGATGAGGATAATGTGATAACTGCTGAAGACTTACAACTCAGTGCTCGTACGGTAGAGTACCAAACGTTAGTTGCTGAGAACATCAGAAACGGAGGTGATAGGAACGATTTTTACGGCTATTCTTTGCCAAATGCAGACAACCCTGACTTATGCCTGAACTTTACTTTGAAGCCCGGGCCTAAATTCGAATACGCACAGCTCATAAGGATGATAAAATCAACCACGCCGCCTCAATATAGCCGTCCGAGACACGCTGTGGTCTCCGGTCCCGATATTGCCAACGATGAAGAAAATATAGAAAATATTTCAGATGCTCTTAGAAATCATCGCAAATATATCCGGCAGACTTAGAACAACTTATCGTACCGGAGAACATGGCTATTACAATCACGGAACCACGCAAAGTTCGTGTGACCTACCCTGCTGTAAACTGCCGTGAGAAATTCGTCCTATCTAAGCGATTCCAACACCGATCTTGGTTATGAATAAACGACAACTTTACCAGACACTTGAAGACTCACGCGCGACCTCGACAGCAGTAACTTATAGTTTTACCAACCTTTTTTTTTATTTATTATAATCACTTAAAGTAAACAAAAAGTCTTAGTATTATATTTCCATAAGTTCTAGAAAGAAAGATATTTGCTATTAATTAGGACTGTTACTATTTAATTAAAATTATCTGATTTAATGTTACATCTTATCAAGACACTTTACGACTCACGCGCAACCTTAACAGCAGTAACTTGTTGTTTCCCCTACCTTTTCTTTATTTATTATGGTCACTTGAAGTAAACGAAAAATATTCGTATCATTTTCATACATTCTACAAAGGAAAGTATGTGCTACCGATTAAGACTGATACTATTGATTTATATTATTTTATCCGATGTTATATCTATACTTTACAAAATCTGTATTAAATACAGCGTATATATATATATATATATATATTGTTAAGCCATACCAAAATATTGTTAATGTACAGACTGTTGCAGATCCATAATTTTATATCAATAAAGTACGTAATTTAAGTGTTGACTGTTACAAAGTTTCAAACTGTGCATTGGATTCTTCAATTATTTCATCGTAAGAAGTTTATAAGTTTATAATATATCATTTTGTCCGACACAAATTTTAAGATAACATGGTTTATCAATAAAAAAACATTCTTTTCTTAAACATACCTAACAAAATTGTTACGACAAATATAAATTTGTTTAATTTGTTAATAAAATTTTTACACAATATTGGCATTTCCTACTGTTTTATATAACCAGATGTGCCTCAAAAGTAAAGGAGCCTATGAACTAATTGAATATATTTTTGTAGTTATTGGACAAAACCAGTTAATTGACGTTTAAAAGTGTCAATTTTTCAAAAAAAAAAAGAAAAAAAATCACGTGCATTTCTGAAAATTTATTTTTTAAACATGCGTTATTGAGTTTAATTTATATTTCTTTCTTTAATCGACCGAAAATTGTGTCAGTCACGTTATTTCTTCGATATAAAAATGTTATATTCAAATCTTTAGAAAAGAAAAGCCCTAAAACTACATTCAAAATCACTCCTAAAACCAGTCCTAAACTGGTCCTTCCTAATCACCACAGATTTGTTTTGAATATTCGACATGCAGGTGCAACTATTTTTGTTACAAGTTTGAGTTAATAATTTTACAGTTTAACCCGAAATATTATGCAAACCGACAACCGAGGACCATAAGAGATGGTCGTGTCAACACTTAAACTCCTGTCTGACAAATCAACGCCGAACCACCTAGCCAAAACTCCAACGGATTTGTATTCCAAATCCTTATGTTGCTTTTCTTCACGAATTGTTTGATGTTTCTGAAAAGTGCCAGATCGTTCCAGGACCACTTGAAGTCTTGAAGTATTTGTCCACTATAATATACCGCTTCATCAACATCGAAAGGTATACAATTTTAAGGAAATGACACGCAAGTTTAAAGTGCGCAGGAATAGTAATTTTCAATTCGCGCTCAAGTATCGTCCAAAACGCATCTCCTCTGGCAATATTGATATAAGACACATTAAAAAAATTTCACAACGCTTAACAATATAAAATAGATTAACATATTAATTTCTTCACTATACTAGGGAGATAAAGCGCCCCCTACGAGCGCGCCGTCCCTAACTGTGATATTTAATTAGTTATATTAAATTATATTTAATTTGTACTATTGACTCGTTTTAACTTTAATATTAACCCATTAACGCCCGAACGGACGAATTTTGACCTCGACTTTGCGCGTTCATAATTTTTATGAAAAAAGGCTTTGAAAAAATTTAAAATTATCATGTCTTACGTCGAATTTTATACTTTTTCAGATGGATCGATTAAAATTTTTTAAAACTTTGTTGTTAAAAATGTAGAACAACTTTTTCATAAAAAGTACTCAAATTTTTATCTATTTTTGAAAAAAACTATTTTTTTAGGACCGGAAACAGATACTAAACGTTTTAACAAGTGAACATCTTGCGTCCATGGACTGTAAGGACTAACTTACAAATTTTTAATATTTTCAATTCAAGATGGCGGTACCCAATATGACCGCTCAAAAGCAATAAGTCAAGTTATTGAAGTTTGATTCGACGAATTTGGTTTTGATGAATAAATTTCACTTACCAAGCTTTTTAAATTCTTTTATTCAACATGTACACCGTGTCGTCGAATCTTGCAATGCAAACTTTTAATACTTAACTTTATCAATCTTAATGAAAATTAGAACACATGTTCAGTTCCGATGACAATACATGTTAGTCATGTTTTGGGAATAAATCTACCCCTTCCGCCTTTGATTTTCATGAATTTAATACGAATAGCTAACACTAGAAGTACTGGACTTTTCGTATACCTAGAAGAACGGACGACACTAATTTTGTGTAAGGTTGTATCGTGAAGTTTAAATAAGTGTCAGAAAATTAAAAACTTTCATAATTAAAGGAAATATTTTTATAAACCTTGTGTGACAACCTTCGGCTGTCTCCTTTTCGAGAAAAGATGTCTCAAAATCTGACGTTTTTGAGGTTATACATGGCGGCACATGACAACTAATGACATTTTCAACGTTTGATTATTTTCAAACGGTACAATCAAAGTATGTAAAACTCTCACACAATGTTTATAAGAATGTTTTCAACAATTTGTTACATTTCATTGGTTACATTTTCTTTGCATTTCTTTAAAAATTTCGCTCATCTCGGTGGGGGGCTTGCGATTCAACCTCCATAAAAAGATTTGAATGTAATCATCATTTTTACAGGGTTCTTACGAGTTTCAACAATAAACTATTGTGTAAAAACCTTAAACAAAATAATTTCAACATTAAACAATATGATAACTATTTTTAATGCACGTGTACTTGTCATTTTAATGCACTTGCACTTGTACAGATTGGTTTTGGTCATTTTTCATTTGATGTTGATGTTAATATATTGGCAGTATATTGTCAATAAATTAAATATGTGTGGTCAATATAGCGACAATATATTATTTCACGGATAATATATTGTCAATCAAGGGTCGCGCAAGCGACCCGACCGTGATAAGGCATCCCTCTATTTTGAAATATAAATATAACATAAATGTGATATATTATTCTTATATGGACAATATACGGATCTTTTTACAAGGGATTGTATATATAGATCCTCATAGTTTATCATAGTTCTTACTTAAAAACATAATGAATAAATTTATACATAAATTTTCGGATTTGGTTAAAAAATTGAAGATTTCCCTTGTAAAAATGATCACATATTGACAATACATTGACAATCTATTAACTATACATTGTTAATATATTGACCATATACTAACAATATATTGCCCATATATGGACAATCTATTGACAATATATGGACAATATATTGACGATACGTGAAAAATGTAAATTAATATTTCTCTAGCACGAGAATCGATCCCATGCCCTTGAGGTTATCAGTCCGCGTCGTTGTCCACTGCTCCATCTGGTTCGATAAATTCTTCTATCGTAATAAGCTAGATACTTAATGACTATTTTTTATTGGAAATAGTTTAATGTGAATGACTTTTTGTCAATAATACTTTTTATAATGTTATTTTGTTATAAATCTTCAAATTTTTTAACCAAATCCCAAAATTTATTTATAAATTTATCCATACTTTTTTAAGTAAGAACTATGATAAAATATAAGGATCCATATATTCTATAGAAAATCAATATATCTAATCTTTTTGAATGATTTAATTGTTTGTTACTAAAAAATTAATTAAATTTATTGACAAATCACTATTTACAATTGTCTATTGAAAATCACAAGCTTCTATTCGCAGAAGATAGACTTTTCACGAGATCGGTGAAATTAATTAATTAATTAACTTGTTAATTATTTTATGATCATGAAATGATCCATTTATTTTGACTAGGACAAGTGAACAGGCGGTATATTTATCCCACAGAAATTTCTTTCTATATAGGGACTTAGTTATATTAATTCTGAAGGCATTACTTTATAGGCAAAGTTAATTAGGGTAATCTTAATTGTTTCTTTGTTTTTATTTCTGTTTAGACTTTTGCTGGTGCAAATTATAAAGAGGTCGTATAAGAGTGGTTACTAAAAAAGTGAAATAAAAAAAATTGCTGGATAATCAGTCAAAACGATTCCGAAAATAGCTTTATTTTCAAAAAATGAATCTAAAGACTCGTCTTCATTCGTCTTTGTGCGTGTGACGGATAATACACGTAAGTGTTATAGCTATTAGGTTATTACAATAAAGATAAATATAGTAAAGAAATTAGTATGGCTGACAGCGTGGCTTGCACGCTGGCCCATGTGAAAACTCTATTCACTTCATTAACAAATAAATATGATAATTATAGGTACTAAATTGCTGTCGAACTAGACTGGACAAATAAAAACTTAGATCATTTGTAATCAACCAAGAACAGAGGTAAACATTTAAAATATTTCATGAAATTTGGAGTATAGTAAGAGACGCTCAGGTAGATGCCACGCAAATGCATCTTGATGAATACCTGAGTCACAACCTTTTATCCACAAAATTTTTATGCTAATGTATCTTCTAAGATATATCATCAATATTCAGTATTTGAAGTTTTAAAACTGATTTTTTGTTTTAATGATTACTGCAACACATTCAAAAAATTGTTATTGCATGATTTGACGATTTTTAGCAATTTTTAAATTAATCATATCAAAATCGAATTGAAATCAGTCTTAATTCGTTGAGCACTTTTCATTAAACGCTTTTCATTACTTTCATTACCCCTTGCAAAAAGATCCGTATATTGTCCATATAAAAATATTATATTAACAATATATTATTCACGAAATAATATATTGTCCCCATATTGACCATACATAGTTAATATATTGACAATATATTGCCCATAAATGGACAATGTATTATTTTCAAACAATGTATTGACCCTACAATAACGATGTAATTCGATTTACAGCAATATATTAGCAATGTATGATATTTCGCAAACAATAAATTGACAATATATGTATGAAAATCAAAATTTCATTCGTTTCCATATATTGTTAATTTCTTTTTTATTTCGTTGTTAAACACATATTGTTGTTTTAAATACTCTAAAAGTTTTTTTCTGATATTTAATAACTTTTTTATAACAAAACATTCAATTTCACCGATCTTGTGAAAAGTCTATCTTCTGCGAATAGAAGCTTGTGATTTTCAATAGACAACTGTTAATAGTGATTTGTTAATAATTTTAATTAATTTTTTAGTAACAAAAGATTAAAGCGATATGAAAAGGGCTGGTTTGTTTACAAAATCGGCTCGAGGTCGTGAGCAAATACAAGAATATTTTTCATAACAAAAATTATATTAGAACATTCTTTAGAAAATTGTCTTTGTCCTGATATGTTTTTCGTTTTAAAAAATGTTGTTGAATTTGCTCACAATCCCGAACCGATTTTTCTAACCTCAAATTTTGAAGCAAACTTTTCATATCGCCTTAAATCATTCAAAACGATTAGCTATATTGATTTTCCATAGAATATATGGATCCTTATAGTTTATCATAGTTCTTACTTAAAAAAGTATGGATAAATTTATAAATAAATTTTTGGATTTGGTTAAAAAATTTGAAGATTTATAACAAAATAACATTATAAAAAGTATTATTGACAAAAAGTCATTCACATTAAACTATTTCCAATAAAAAATAGTCATTAAGTATGTAGCTTATTTCGATAGAAGAATTTATGGAAGCAGATGGAGCAGTGGACAACAACGCGGACTGATAACCTGAAGGTCCTGGGATCGATTCTCGTGCTAGAGTAAAATTATTTTACACTGTTCATGTATCGTCGATATATTGTCCATATATTGTCAATAGATTGTCCATATATGGACAATGTATTGTTTGTATATGGTCAATATTATTACTAATGTATGGTTAATAGATTGTCAATATATGGTTTGTATTGTATGGTCGATAGATTGTCAATGTATTGTCAATATATGATCATTTTTACAAGGGATTACATTTAATAATGTGTAGTTCAAATGGAAACCTGAGATTCCTGAAAATTTCAATCATGTACCTACATTGAGTTAAACAAGCGATTTAATGTATTTTTGAGGAAAATCAGTTTCCGTTACTCAACAACAAAAACAATAACAACAACAAAAAATTTGTTTTAACAAAAAGTTTGTTTTTCATATTCATGTATTGTCACCGGAAATACATGGGCCTGCAAAGTTTTATTCGATTATATTGAGAATGAGCCTGTCAAATTGACGTTACAAGATTCCATTAAAATTTACAAAGTAAAGAAAAGCGTGGAATAAAAAAAAAATAACTTTGAAAAATGAAACTTGAGAATTTCTCAAAGAGTTAACCTTTTCGATCTAATTTTTCAATCAAGGCTTTTGCCATTAATACGTTAATTAAAATGAAAAAAAGCAATCGAAACAAGCAAAAAAAACTTATGATCGCGGCTCTTACCTTTGCCAAAACTAGGAAGATGACAGACAAGGCCGTCACTAATACAGCTGGTAAATTTCCCTCTACTCTCCGGCTTTCGCCAATAGGGGAAGTTCTGTAGGAACATTCTCTCAACTGCAAGTAATTTACGCCTTGACTCTTTACACTACGTTTTATTAATCAAGAAGTTAGACGTACAGAATACAAAACAATTTTTCTCGGTTTAGTAAATACCTCTCACGTAACAAATATTTCAAAAATACCAACAAAATACTCTTATCGATTTTATATGCTCATGAATTTCCCGCAGAAATAATGTTACGTTACGAGAACAAAAAACTGTTGTTCAATGAGATTAATTAGGTTAATTCAATTGAAGTTGAAGGCAATAAAACGAGTATTTTTGTAATAACCATTTTCAATATTGCAATTTATAAAGTACCCTATTGCATCTAGCTTATAATTGGCAGAAAAAATTTTCACGACAAGTTTCTTGATAACAACGTCTGTCAATAAAAAATATTTGACTTCTAATGTATACGAAATTCCAATCGAAATGTTTCAATAAAGAAGTTACGCGACATAATAAGGATTATAAGGAAGAACCAGTTAAGTGGTTTTGGGACTTGTCTTTTTATCTTTTCAATATAAAATTTTTATATTGCAAAAATATGATGAGTCACACAATTTTCGGTTAATTATAGTACGGAATATAAATTGAATTTTACAACTCATGATTAAAAGGTAAACGTGCAGAAATACACGCACTATTTAAAAGAATATTGACGCTTTCGAAAATGTCACATAACTGGTTCTTCCTAATCACAACAGATATAGTATAAGTGATGTAAATCGTGATAGTTACTATCTATCGGATTCCAAGCGATTATTTATTGAAGATAAAATAATTAAAGTTTGAAATGTATGTCATTGTGAGTTGCATCAAAATTTGTTAGTTATGATGCGAAATTTCGTAATATATAAAAATAGTAAAATTATTTTCTGTCTGTCTGTCGGTTTGTTAGTTTGTTTGTTTTGTTGGTGTTTGCTCGTTTGTGTCGATAAGACGCTCTAACAACTTTTACGTATATTGTTTCATACATTTAATAATAATGTCACACACGTAAAAATATTCAGAAAAGAGTAACAAAATATTTTCGTCAATTTTTGTTAAATAATTCAATAAGAATTAAAGGCATAGAAACGGTTTCCACCGCATCACAGTGACTCTATGAATTTTTAAAATTTCATTAGGTTATAAAAAAATAAATTTTTTAAATTAAAATTGGAAAGATGTTACATTGGTTTTTTGACAATCAAAATTTTTATTGAAGAATTCATGCCGCAAGCCTTACTAAAAATTTCTATTCATGAAAATAGACTTCCGATCACTTCAAATTATCGATCAATGCATTACTTATCAATTTTCTACATTATTCAATTGATAAACTAAGAATCAAACACACTAGAATAAGAAAGGCATAACCCAATCGGAGCTGGTGATTCAGCTAGTGTGTAATATGTTTTACAAGTTGTTTTTTTACTTGTCATAGTAACAATTAACAGTAAGCATGAACTAAATGAAATATGACTAATTAGCGAACGTAATCAATGACGAAATGTCCCTGATCAGCAACACGCTGGTCTTTTTGGAGGAACGCATGCCGTCAATGAAATTCCAGCTGGGCCCATCCTGCACTGTGATAATAATCACCGTCGACGTATCCGTGCAGTTTTTTTTCTGCCCCACTAATCTCTAGCGCGAACGACTATTCGTCAATAAGCAGACCGTTTCAAGTAGTCGATCGCGCGCGTCCTACAGAATCGGGCACGATAAATCGTTCTAAGCAACAAACCTTATACACTCAAAGTGCTAACAAAAATTCGATCTTGTAACGTATTCATTATTTCTGTTTACAGTATTTCAGCTCAAAGTTCAAATTAAAAAAAAGGTGTAGTGAGAATTTCAAGCATAATCATAATGCTCATCTGTAAGTGACTTCTTAATAGATGGAAATGACATGTCTCAATATTTTACTGTTGATATTTTAGTGTAAAATAGAAACCACGTTCAATTTGTCCTAACTGAACACCTAATTTGAATGAAGATGATTCATTGTCAAACGTTTTGGAAACGTCGTTAGGTATTATTCTTCAAATACATTTTTTCTTAAAAAAGACGCTTTTTTATGCCATTCTCACATACATTTCGGAGCACTCAGTTATCGATAATTTATAAGTTGTGAGCTAACCTTTTGTGACTTTACAGGCATCCCCACTTTATTTCCCATCAAGATAGAAAAACGAGTGGAAAATATGATACATTGGCTCCGAAAAGATGACGTATACCTAAGATACTAATTCAATGCGCAAAGTGTTGGTCGCGGAGGTGGTCTCTCAGAAACGGGCCAAGGTGTCAAAGACGTCAATTGTAGTTTGGCTGTGCGGCATTATCGTCCTGCCGGATATTTACGAGAAACTTGTTGATAAGATTGTTAAAAAAACAGAGAAAGAAACAAAAGAACAGAAAGATATTACGTGATAAAAATGGAAATGGAACCAAGCCGCAAGAAGTCTTTGGATGAACATGTGAAAAGACGTGTGTCGATTAGTGAGCAGATCATCGGCGTAGACAACCCGGCCTTCGAGCATCACCGGCGCATCAGTGGTAGCTCTGAGCCGACCTCCGAGCCGGCTCGCAGGAAGTCGATCTTACATCACAATGACAGTTATTGCGGCAGCGCTGAAAACATACCACATTATAAATTCGATTTGGAAAACGGCAGGATCAACGGCAATAGGAAAAAGTCGGCGTTCAGTCTTACAAGCTCAATCCGGGATAAGATCGAGTACTCAGAAGAACTGAAAAGGTGATGAGTAATAAAACCCAGATTTATGTCATTATGCATGCTCGTTTGCCGTGTTCTCATTATTGGCATCATTTCTTCTCACGATCAATGCCACTACCTCTTTGCAGCCAATTTCAAAAAGTCCTATCTGGTACATTTTTTTATGTTTCAAGTTGAATTCTTGGTATAAGGAAAGTAGTTTCGCAATAGCAGTCTTCAGTTATTTCCATAATTTATAAAGCAGTCTATTAAATTCATTGAAAGTTCTTTGATTTGAAAAATCTCATTAAAAGTTGCATTTTTAAATGATAAAAACATACTTTTAGTCCATTGTAACATTTATATAAAATGTGTCTGAAAGCATTCACAGATTAATCGAGGTCATTCATTCTTGTTAAATTTTGTACTAGAGAATAATAGATTAAATAAGTATTGTTCGGTTCAAGACGAACCAATAAGAAAGAGTTTCACTGTTTCGATGTTCCACGATATGTCACAAACTGAAAATTCGATTAATATCTTTTGATATGTCGGCTTTATTTGTATATACTTTAATGCAAAGTTCAATATATGGTGTATAAAATGCTGCTATAATTTTTTATACCATTCAAAGTGACCAAAACGTATTGTCGTTTCAATACAGGATCGTTTATTTTGTTGGCAAAAACTTTGCAGAAGATTACATGTCATATAAATTACAAGATGCTATATTGGCAAGTAACGCATTGATAAATAAGAAAAACAAGACCGCAGAAAATAACTATAAGCTATTCGGAAAAAATTGTATTAATTGAAAAACACGTTTTTAAACGAGTTGCTGCTACAACGATGAAATAATACTTGATGTATATCAAATTATTCCTGTGGTGATTAGAAAGAACCAGTGAAGTGACATTTCCCAGAGCGTCAATTTTTTTTGCAAGAATCGCGTGTTGTGGTAGAAGTTAAGCTTTCGAACATGAGTTGTTGAAATCAATTTATATTTCCAACCACTCTTCGTCATACCTGCGCGAAACCTCTGCGCACGAACGAAAAGTTTTATTTTCATTTCGTTCCATGCGCGCGCGAAGAGAACGAAAAAAAAATCGGTAAAACTGATAAGAGTGGCCAAGTACTCGAATAAATGTTATGATATAAAAAATTTTTTGATCAAGTAAACATTTGGGAAGAATGAGTAAATTACACAGTTTCGTTCTGTCTATAATCAGAACACCGTGACGCGTATTAGCAGTTACAGATAACAAAAAAAGCAGAAATATTTACCGACATTTTTTCCTTTAAAAAGCTAATTTCAGGTACTTGGCAAGCCACCGCGACAACGACTAGGTACTGATGTATTCTTTCATTTTCTTTCATATTATATAATTTCAGTTATCGTGCAACTCTACGAAGTCGGTAAAAAAAATTTGAATTTATAGTTATTCTTAATAATATAAATCTAATTTTCTCAGGAGTTTTACGAATCTATCCTTGGAAAATATTATTGGATTCATCATATATGAGCAAATTCAAAATTAACTTCCACTTAGCGGTTCAAAAAAAATAAAAATTGTTGGACATTAGGCACACTCTTAGGATTTTTTTTAGGTTCTAGGTGTCAAAACAAGCTGGAAAAATGGTGCGGCCCATCTTAAAACAGGTGGCGACATACTTTTTATTTAAAAAAGATGAAAATCAAAGTTGAAAAAAGTTCGAGTTTGTAAAATCCCCATTTTTTATTGCAGATTCGGATTCTTTATGAAAAAATAAAAAGATTTTATTCTTATATTTTTATTGTTTTGCACGATATATGGCGCTGTAATGGCAAGAGAACGATTTTTTAAATTATTTATTTCCTACGATTACAGCGACATCTTCTATCATAAAAAACAGAAAAATAATAAGAATAAAATCGTTTTATTTTTTCATAAGGAATCCGAATCTGTAATAAAAAATAGGGGTTCAATAAACTCTCATTTTTTTAATTTTCTATGGAACCACCCTTAATTTGGACAGGGAGTGAGGGGTGAAGGTCGAGTTTGATATGGCTGTATAAAGTTTGAAAAAGTATTAGAAAAATACTTTTTGCAAGTTGTGTGTCTTTTTGTACCAACTCTTCGTATTTTATTGGGAGAAAAAGACCCATTAACTTAATTCACTCAAATTTCTTAGTCATAGTACTAAAATTGAGACACAGAAATATTTTGATATTTCGTTTTCGGTATTTGAATGACTTTGGTAGAACGTACAACACCCCATAATCGATAAAAAACGTAAAATTTGAAAGAAACCAAATTTGGAGTTACTTTTTACATGCATTTTTGTTGCTTTTTTGGCAAAAATCACTATAACTTGATTTAATTTTAAAAGTATGTCGCCACTCGTTTCAAGGTGGGCCGCAACATTTTTCGATCTTGTTTTGACACCTAGATCGTGAGAAAAAAATCCCAAGAATGTGCCTAATGTCCAAAAATTTTTAATTTTTTGAACCGCTGAGTGGATGTTAATTTTGGATTTGCTCATATAATACTTTTGCAGACATTTCAATATAAATTATATACGATAACCTTAAACCTACTGGTAAACTATTACAAGCGCGTAACTCCTCAAAGTTACCAAAATGAATACGATAATGAATTTTGAAAAAAAATTAAGTCTACAAGTTTCGGTATAAATCTAAAAGAAAAATTTTAATAACTTGAGCAAGGCATTTACACTCAAATAGATAGATAATTAAATAAACAGATATAGTTGGTCGAGGTGATACTGTGTGACGTCAGATAACGCTATAACTCTATATTCACGTGAAGTTAGAAGAAACTAGGGAAATTATGGCGCACCCTCCAGGCGCGCTGACTTGACCTGACCTAACGTTTTAAGTCAAAGATTTTATAATATTTATCAATAGATGTGAATAATCTTGACTTCAATCTATCCAGAGAGTGGCAAAATTTTGCATATTTTTCCGAATTTTAGATGAATTTCTTTTAATATTGTCTATTAGAAAAACATTTTAAAAACAAATTTTTTCGAAAATATAAAAGTGTAGCGTATCGCCCTCCAAGCCCTTTTTTTGGCGATTCAAAATTGTATACTTTATCGGTAAACTTTTATTTACACCATATTTTTAGCAATAAGACTCAATCGGAGGACGATGAGGATTATAACCCATTTCCCGTTTATCAGTTTCTCGTTTTATCGATATCAGTATACCTCGCAGTATTTCAAAATTTGATAAGGTTTTCTGCATTTGTTATGCGCTTATTTACAACTGAGTACGCCCTTTAAATAATAATAATAACTCCTTCAACGAGTTTATACTGGCTGATATATTACTAAAGTTATTAATGTACCAAAATCGGCATTTTGTACAGTTAGTGGCCAATTTTGTTAAGTATGTTTGAAAATAATAACTTTCAAAAGCCATCCGAAACCTTACGCAAAAATTCGTCATATTATTTTATCCCCCTTCCCCATACCCCTTTGAGGGCTCTATAATGATTTGCTAAACCTTTCGTAAAAGAAATATTCTGACAAGGAAAATATATTTGAACGTTCCTTAGAGACAATGTATATATATATATATAATGAAAATGTGAAATAATTGGCTTATGTGTTCACTTTCTAAAGTTGGAACCCTGCCAATTTTAACAATGCAGCAGGAGACACCTCCTACCAGCGCTCCAATGTTTCTCCTTAAAACAGCTATGGGAAGCATTCAAAAACTAAAACTGATCAAAAGTTTTAATCTTTAACTAATTATGAATTACCAAAATTATTTTTCACACCTCCGGTCCGAAAGTGCCGACTTTCGTCCCTCAAACCGAGGATGAAAGTTCAGTTTTCGTTATATATATAAAAGCTTGTAAAAACAGTATTTTAACACAATTTTGAAAAATTTTCAATTTGAATTCGCGCGATTCAAGCGGTACCAACTTCTGAAAAAAAGAAAAGTTTTCCACGCAAAAGCTTTAATGTGTTATTGGTGGGTTGGTTCGAAACAGTCACGTGATTCACGAAATTCAGCAATTATTCAATTAACATTGATAAACCAAAGAAAAAGAGAACACCGTTGAAAAGTGTCGGAAATTTAACTCTTTGAGCCGGGTAAAGATTCCCCACCACTAAAATGCACTTTCAATATGGCGGCCGGACTCAGTGCCGTAATTAGACAAGGGCGCGCGTGGGTCTATCACAAAATCTAAAAACTTGCATTTGGATGGATGTTAAATATTCGTCCAGCAATGTTTCATCCAAATAAAGACTTTAATTTTTGCAAAATGTTTTAGCAATCAACATTTATTTTCTTCCTAACTGATTTCGCGAATTTTGTAAACATTAAACATAACCTAAAATGTGAATTTCATTTTCAATAAAAAGTGAATGCCAAAATTGAGTTTGATCTCTGACGAACAGATAAAATGATAACAATAATGAATGTTACGAATAATTACCTGACCTTAAAACATTTAGTAAATGACTTAAATTAAAAATAACAACAAGTCTGGTATCGGAACGCTAAACATGCCTCAGTCCGGCACTGGCACTTTGCTCATTGGTGCTCGCTCATTGGCCGGCTAGCGGTCACATGGTTCTTCTACAACTACAACGATACATTTTCCCACGCACCTCTCACCGAGACGATTGGAGACGTATCCGGCTCAAAGAGTTAAATCCAACTTATTACTTTGCAAACTGCACATTCAACCTCAAATGAATGTGCAGTTCAAAACAGACTGACACACAAAGTTGTGACGTTATTACTTATTTGTTCAATTAATCTTTATTTTGTTTTTGAAATCTTTATATTTTTGTTCCAAAAGATTTAATTATATAACTCAAAAATGTATTTTTTGTTTATATTCCAGCAAAATATGTTAAAAAGTTGTAAGTTATATTGAAAAGTATCATTTTCAAAGGCGCGTTAAAAAATGTTAAAGAAACTGAAAATTTACAAAATTGTAATAAGTAGTACTTGCACATATTAATAAGTGTAAATGTTTGTTAGCAATGATTGACTTACATTATATGAAATAAATTTTAGAACACTGTTGAGTAAAACTTTGTTTTATGTCAATTTAAACTTGGTTTTATCGGTTTAGTCAAATAATCAACAATTACGGCACTTTCGGACACATCGGTGTAAAAAGTTTCGTTTGAAACAAGGGACAAAATTGCAGGATCCGGTCCTGCAGATGCTGACTGCTCTCGCTACGCTCGGGCAGTCATATTGCATCTGCGGGACCGAAACCTGCACTTTCGTCTCTAGTTGCAAAATATACTATGAATGTCTGGCCTAGACATTTTAGGGTTAATTTCAAATCAGTTCTGCAATATGTAACATTCTGAAGTTAATTCTCGTAAAGTACGTTAGTTAAGTTATGAATGGCTTGTCTGACACAAAATGTCTCTAAACGAACACATCAGAAAATTATGAAAACAGTGTCATTCACTGGTACACTTATAAATATTTTGATTCTGTAATAATGATTATTACACGATAATGATGATTTTCATTTGAAGTTAAAAACGGGCCCTCATCGACGAAAATATATACAAAAAATGTAGACAAAATATATCAATTTTATACATAAATTATATAAAATTTGTATATATAATGTTTAGAGAACTTATTGCCGCTTTTTATATATAATTTATATATAAGTCGTATACATTTTTGTCTATATTTTAAAAAACAAAAAAAAAATATAATTAATAAACAATTTATTCATAAATTAAGTTATTCTATTTATTTTATTATGTTTCTTCCATCCAGAATGCCATAATTAGATACACTTTGAAACTGTTTTTCTGAAATCCAGTTTGGGTTTTGAACCCAAGCCCCACCCAACATGAGTCCGATATCTTGACCACTGGACTACGACGATCATCGAAGTTGATTAGTGTATTCGCAAATACATTCACAAACATAATATATTCTTGATATATATAAATTTTATATTTCGGTATATGTAATGTTTATATATTCTCCAAATATATCATCTTATGAAACGAGAATGTATAAATTTTATGTTCATGTATATATACTTTTTATATATTTACCAAATAGAAATTCGTTATATATAATAAACATAAAATTTTTTATATTTTCTAGTATATATAATTTCTTGATATAAAAATATATATAAACATACATATTTTCGTATCTAAAATTTTTATTTAAAAAATTATATATATTGAAAAATATATATATTTTATAAAATAAATATATATTATATATAAATTCTATATAATGGTATATATTTTCGTCGGTGAGGGGGTACACGAAAAATGAAACAATATTACAAAGTTTCATATTCAAATTATAGGGCGTAATCGATTGATCTATATATCACTACAAATGATCACCTCGACAACTTAACGTGAATATCAGTGTCACTGATTCAGTGATCACCCGATCGCCTCGACGACTTTATGTTGAGCTAAAGTTTTTACGAATCGATTGACTAATATATGATCATAATTTCATATTTTTTCATATTTATTTTATCGAAAAAATCAGTAATTTTGAAAAAGAATTGAATTTCAATTAATTACAGATTTTAAAATAAACAGTTTGTTGAATTAAATTATATCAATTAAAATAAATTAAAATTAAATTTCAATGAATTTTACTGATTTGATGAAATTCAAAATGACCGCGGTTTGTTCAGAAATCACTCAGAATGTGTATTTTGAATGTATAGCTAACTTCGTGTAAATATAGAGTTATAGCGTTATCTGACGTCATCATATATGTATACTTATGGACGTCACACAGTATCACCTCGACCGACTTCAGGTTGTAATGAACTTTTTAAGAATGGGAAAATATGCAAAATTTTGCCACTCTCTGGATAGGTCAGATATATTAAACATAATATGTTAACATTTTTGAACTGAAATTTTTCATTTTAAATTTTTATTGTTCAGTGTTGTAATCCTTGAGGACGATGCGGAAATAAAAAAGTAAGGTCGAGAATTCTTTAAAAATTGTAAAATGAAAAGTAATCTTTCTATCATATCAAATGATTGTATCTGCTGATTTCGAAGAAAATTTATTATGATGTGGAGAAAACACATTAAAAACAGCTGTTCAAGCTTTCGGAAAAGTCACTCATACAAAGTCTCAAAAATAAATGTTTTAAGAATCAAACCTATTTATTTCTAATTGCAAAATTTGTAGAATTTCCTAATTTATTCTTCACTCCTACCAGTAGTAAAGTTTACAACTGATTGAAAGTCTTCTAAATTTGTCAATATTTGACTATTGTCATTTCAATGCAAATATCATAAAATGTTTCAAAAATTGACAATAATTCTATAATGATGACAATAATTCTTAGCGGAACAGTTTTACTGTTGGATAACTACTGAAATAGATAATAAAAAAATAGAAAACAAAAATTTTCTACCAATTTCAAAAGTAAAACACGAATCTACTTTCTTCGAACCTAGATAGCCATTTTTTCGCAGCGAATACTGGAAAACTGATAAGAGTGGCCAAGTACTCGAATAAATGTTATGATATATATTAAAAATTCAGTGAAACTGATGAGAGTGGCCAAGTACTCGAATAAATGTTATGATATAAAAAAAATTGTTGGTCAAGTAAAAATTTGGGAAGAATGAGTAAATTACGCAGTTTCGTTCTGTCTACAATCAGAACACCATGACGCGTATTAGCAGTTACAGATAACAAAAAAGCAGAAATAGTTACCGAAATTTTTTGGTTTAAAAAGCTAATTTCAGGTACTTGGCGAGCCACCGCGACAATGTCAAAAAACCTAAGTTTTTGACTAGTGAATTCTAATTTTTTGAATGTTACATGAATCGTTCTATTACTCAAAAACTTCTAATACTTTAGCAGACAAGTTTGAATATTTTATTCCAGTATTTGCTGCGAAAAAATGGCTGTCTAGTTTCGAAGAAAGTATAGATTCGTGTTTTACTTTTGAAATTGGTAGACAATTTTTGTTTTCTATTTTTTTTGTCTATTCCAGTACTTATCCAACTGTAAAAGTGTTCCGCTAAGAAATATTGTTATTATTATAGAATTTTCGTCAATTTTTGGAACATATAATGATATTTGCGTTGAAATGACAATATTCAAATATTGACAAATTTGGAAGACATTCAATCACTTGTAAACTTTATTACTTATACGAGTGAAGAATAAATTGAAGACTTTCAATCAGTTGTAAACTTTACTACTGGTAGGAGTGAAGAATACATTAAGGAATTCTACAAATTTTGCAATTAGAAATGAATAGGTTTGATTCTTAAAACATTTATTTTTGAGGCTTTGTATGAGTGACTTTTCCGAAAGCTTGAACAGCTGTTTTCAATGTGTTTTCTTTACATCATAATAAATTTTCTTCGAAATCAGCAGATACAATCATTTGATATGATAGGAAAATTACTTTTCATTTTACAATTTTTAAAGAATTCTCGGCCTCATTTTTTTCGTTTTCGCATCGTCCTCAAGGATTGTAACACTGAACAATAAATATTTCAAAAAAAATTTAAGTTTAAAAATATTGAAATATTATGTCCAATATATCAACAAATTGGAATCAGACTTGTTAAGAATGTTAAGACTTGTTAAGAATGAATCTAAAAAAATTTAGGTTAATTTTTATAAATAGTGCATAGGTGGGAGCTTGTTGTGTAAATTTTGATGCTAAGTTTAGCTACGAAAGCGTTAGGCTTAGATATTCAATAACTGAAGCCTGCTGGTTTAAATACAAAATTTAATTGAAATATCAGTTTTTAAATAGAGGGAACCGAGTTTATTGTGACGCTTCGGGGTAAATGTAAAACGCTTAATAACGTAATGAAGAAACACTATTAATTTGTTGCTCAATTATATTATGACTTCTCTAAAGTGAATTGACTTGTACAAATAAAAAAATTATAGCAATGAACTGTTTTTCTGTGAAAAATTAGAGGTACCACAATAATCTCATGGCGAACCAATCAACCCGGTATTTAAATTAGCAGGCTTTAGTTTTTAAAAATCTGAGCAAAATTTAATTAAGAGGTGTTGCGTATGACGTTCCATTCATAATTTTTGATATATATGTTGTGTTTGAATATTTGTAATTAAACTCAAGAATTTTTACAACAATTCAAGTCATCGACATATCTGTTTATTCAATTTATTTGAGTGTAAATGCCTTGCTCAAACTATCAAAATTTTTTCTTGTAGATTAATACCAAAACTTGTACACTTAATTTAGTTTCAAAATGTATTATCGTATTCATTTTGGTAACTTTGAGGAGTTATGCGCCTGTAATAGTTTACCAGTAGATGTAAGGTTATCGTATATATTTTATAATAAAATGGCTGCAAAAGGATTATATATGATGAATCCAATGATATTTTTAAAGGATACATTCTTAAAACTCCTGAGAAAATTAGATTTATATTATTAACAATAACTATAAATTCAAATTTTGTTTTACCGATTTCATTGAATTGCATGATAACTGAAATTATATAAACTCACTTATTCACTCAATTCACTCATTCTTTCTAAATTTTTACTTGACCAAAAAATTTTTTATATCATAACATTTATTCGAGTACTTGGCCACTTCCCTTGTAAAAAGATCCGTATGTTGCCCATATAAGAATAATATATTGACAATATATTATTCACGAAATAATATATTGTCCCTATATTGACAATACATAGTTAATATATTGACAAGATACTGCCAATATATTAACAATATATGAACAATATATTGCCCATATATAGACGATGTATTATTTTCAATCAATGTATTAACCATACATCAACAATGTTATTTGATTTACAGCAATATATTTGCAATGTATGATTTTTCGCAAACAATATATTAACAATATATGTATGACAATCAAAATTTGATTCTTTGCCATACATTGTTAATTCCTTTGTTATTTATTTGTTAAACAAATATTGTTGTTTTAAATACTCTAAAACTTTTTTTTTAATTTTTTTATAACAAAACATTTAATTTCACCGATTTTGTGAAAAGTCTATCTTCTGCGAATAGAAGCTTGTGATTTTCAATAGACAATTGTTAATAGTGATTTGTTAATAATTTTAATTAATTTTTTAGTAACAAAAGATTCAATCATTTAAAAAGATTAGCTATATTGATTGTCTATAGTATATGAGCAAATCCAAAATTAACATCCACTTAGCGGTTCAAAAAATTAAAAATTTTTGGACATTAGGCACACTCTTGGGATTTTTTTCTCACAATCTAGGTGTCGAAACAAGATAGAAAAATGGTGCGGCCCACCTTGAAACGAGTGGCGACATACTTTTAAAATTAAATTAAGTTATAGTGATTTTTGCCAAAAAAGCAACAAAAAAGCATGTAAAAAGTAACTCCAAATTTGGTTTCTTTCAAATTTTACGTTTTTTATCGACTATGGGGTGTTGTACGTTCTACCAAAGTCATTCAAATACCGAAAACAAAATATCAATATATTTCTGTGTCTCAATTTCTATGACTAAGAAATTTGAGTGAATTAAGTTAATCGGTCTTTTTCTCCCAATAAAATACGAAGAGTTGGTAGAAAAAGACACACAACTTGCAAAAAATATTTTTCTAATACTTTTTCAAACTTTATACAACCATATCAAACTCGACCTTCACCCCTCACTCCCTGTCCAAATTAAGGGTGGTTCCATAGAAAATTAAAAAAATGAGTTTTTTAAATCCACATTTTTTATTACAGATTCGGATTCCTTATGAAAAAATAAAACGATTTTATTCTTATCATTTTTCAATTTTCCAGGATAGATGTCGCTGTAATCGTAAGAAATAAATAATTAATAAAAAAATCGTTCTCTTGCCATTACAGCCATCTATCGTGCAAAACAAAAAAAATATAAGTATAAAATCTTTTTATTTTTTCATAAAGAATCCGAATCTGCAATAAAAAATGGGGGTTTCACGAACTCGATTTTTTTTCATTTTTTATTTTCTTCTTTTTTGATTAAAAAAGTATGTCGCCACCTGTTTCAAGGTGGGCCGCACCATTTTTCATCTTCTTTTGACACCTAGAACGTGAGAAAAAAATCCTAAGAGTTTGCCTAATGTCCAAAAATTTTTATTTTTTTGAACCGCTAAGTGGATGTTAATTTTGGATTTGCTCATATATGGATACTTATAGTTTATCATAGTTTTTACTTAAAATAGTATGGATATAACATATATATGGAAATATATATGGACAAAAAAATTTGAAGATTTATAACAAAATAACATTATAGAAAGTATTATTGACAAAAAGTCGTTCACATTAAACTATTTTCAATAAAAAATAGTCATAAGTACGTAGCTTATTTCGATAGAAGAATTTATCGAAGCAGAAGTAGCAGTGGACAACGACGCGGACTAATAACCTCAAGGGCCTAGGATCTCGTGCTAGAGTAAAATTATTTTACATTCTTCATGTCTCGTCAATATATTTTCCACATATTGTCAATAGATTGTCCATATATGGGCAATATATTGTTAGTATATGGTCAATATATTACTAATGTATGGTTAATAGATTGTCAATATATTGTCAATATATGATCATTTTTACAAGGGTCTAATCATATTTACTGATTTTTTAACATATATCATAACATTTCCCTTGTAAAAAGATCCGTATATTGTCTATATGAGAATAATATATTGTCCCGATATTGACCATACATAGTTAATATGTAGACAATATATTGCCAATATATTAATAATATATGAACAATATATTGCCATATATGGACAATGAATTATTTTCAAACAGTGTATTACCATACACAAACGATGTAATTTGATTTACAGCAATATATTGCTCATATATGGACAATGTATTATTTTTAAACAATGTATTAACCATATATAAACGATGTCATTTGATTTTGCAGCAATATATTGGCAATGTATGATATTTTGCAAA
Source organism: Telenomus remus (assembly GCA_020615435.1). Classification (NCBI taxonomy): domain Eukaryota; kingdom Metazoa; phylum Arthropoda; class Insecta; order Hymenoptera; family Scelionidae; genus Telenomus; species Telenomus remus. Next base: position 7,565,942 of record CM036336.1, read on the forward strand.
CAATATATTGACAAGATATGTATGACAATCAAAATTCCATTCGTAGCCATACTTTGTTTATTTCTCCGTTATTTCTTTGTTGATTAAATATTGTTATTTAAAATACTCTAAAATTTTCTTTCTGATATTTAATAATTTTTTTATAACAAAAAAATTAATATCACCGATCTTGTAAAAAGTCTGTCTTCTGCGAATAAAAGCTTGTGATTCTCGATAGAGAATTGTTAATAGTGATTTGTTAATAATTTTAATTAATTCTTTAGTAACAAAAGATTAAATGATTAAGAAAGATTACCTTTATTGATGTTGTATAGTATATATGGATCCTTATAGTTTATCATAGTTCTTACTTCCCTAGTCAAAATAAGTAGATCATTTAATGATCTACTTATGTAGATCATTAAATGATCATATTATTAATAAAAGATTATTAATAAAATGATTATTTTGTGACCAATCATTTTATGATATTAAAATGATTAAAAAAATGCAACATCTGAGATGATCAGAAACAGATCGGTACCAATCGGATCATTCAGTGATCAAAAATCGATCTCTAAATTTTGAGGTTAGAAAATTAGTGTTTAAATAGTTGAAATATAGAGGGCATAGCTAACTTTTCAAAGGTATTTAACACTTACTCTCTAACATTTTTCCCTACTATTTAATGATCCGATTTGGACTGATCCGTTTGTGATTATCTCAGCTTTGCATTTTTTCGATCATTTTATGATCATTAAATGATAGGTCACGAAATAATTATTATACGATCATGGAATGATCTATTTATTTTACCTACAGATTGTTTTATAGTTAAAGTATGACGATTTATTGTTATAGGACATGTTGAATAGATTATTATTATAATCAAACATGCACTTCTTGCAGTAAACAAGTCTGTAGGAAGTGCACGGGCAACACGTGCATTAAAAAAAGTTATCATATTGTTTAATATAGAAATTATTTTGTTTGAGGTTTTTACAAAATAGTATGTTGTTAAGACTCTTTAGAACCCTGTAAAAATGATAATTACATTTAAATCTTTTTATGGAGGTTGTATTGCGAGCCCCCCACCGAGATGAGCAAAATTTTCAAAGAAATGCCAAGAAAATGTAACCAATGAAGTGTAACAAATTGTTGAAAACATTCTTATAAACATTGTGTGAGAGTTTTACATACTTTTATTGTACCGTTTCAAAATAATCAAACGTTGAAAATGTCATTAGTTGTCATGTGGCGCCATGTATAACCTCAAAAAGGTCAGATTTCGAGTCATCATTTCTTGAAAACGAGACAGCCGAAGTAGCTACGATTTTCACACAATGTTTATGAATATATTTTCTTTGGATGTAAAAGTTTTGAACTTTCTGACACTTATTTAAACTTCACGATACAATCTTACACAAACTTAGTGTCGTCCGTCCTTCTACGTATACGAAAAGTCCAGTACTTCTAGTGTCAACCAAATCCTAAAATTTATTTATAAATTTATCCATAACTTTCTTAAGTAAGAACTATCATAAACTATAAGGATCCATATATACTATAGAAAGTCAATATTACTCATCTTTCTGAATGATTTAATCTTTTGTTACTAAAGAATTAATAAAAATTATTAAAAAATAACTATCAACAATTGTCTATTGAAAATCACAAGCTTCTTCTCGCAGATGATCGGTGATATTAAATATTTTGTTATAAAAAAGTTATTAAATATCAGAAAAAAAGTTTTAGAGTATTTAAAATAACAATATTTGTTTATCAAAGAAATATCCCTTGTAAAAATGATGATATATTGACAATATATTGACAATCTATTGACAAGACAATACAAACCATATATTGAAAATCTATCAACCATACATTAGTAATATATTGACCATATACTAACAATAGATTGTCCATATATGTAAAATATTTTCACTCTAGCACGAGAATCGATCCCAGGCCCTTGAGGTTATCAGTCCGCGTCGTTGTCCACTGCTCCATCTGCTTCGATAAATTCTTCTTTCGAAATAAGCTTAATACTTAATGACTATTTTTTATTGGAAATAGTTCAATGTGAACGACTTTCCGTCAATAATACTTTTTATAATGTTATTTTGTTATAAATCTTCAAATTTTTTAACCAAATCCGAAAATTTATTTATAAATTTATCCATAATTTTTTTAAGTAAGAACTATGATAAACTATAAGGATCCATATATACTATAGACAATCAATATAGCTAATCTTTTTGAATGATTGAATCTTTTGTTACTGAACAATTAATCAAAATTATTAACAAATCACATATGACAAATACGTTCAGGACAACTCGGTTTTGAAATATCTGCGAAACCTCGGACATTATATAAACTTGTAAACGAAACGTCATGATAAAAAATTGCTTTGTGGACATTATATAATTTGGTGGACATTATAGCGTGGACATTACGGTTTGGACATTACGGTTTGGACATTGCTGTACCCAATCGTATTAGTTAACACTTGCACATTCTATAAACAAATGATAGTTAACAATCAAATGTTCATAAACAAATGTTAGTTAATTAAGCAAAAAGAAAGAAAGAGACACAATGAGACGCCGGTGCGTCTCATTGCATTAAACCAAATGAGAGAGAGGGAGAGAGAGAGAGAGAGAGAGACAGAGAGAGAGACAGAGAGAGAGGTAGAAATTTGTTTATTTTTTTAAATTTCACAGCTAATTATGTCCATTTTTCAACATTTTTGTCATTACTTACGCTTTAATATAAGGAAAACCTTAACTTCATCGTTAACAAGACCATTTTCCATTTTAAAAAATTAACAATAAAAAAATTTTTTTAAATTCTTTTATTAACAGTTAAAAAATCTAGATTTTCCGTCAATTCACTTACTGGTAAATATAACAGTGTAAAATTCGTCTTATTGCCTTATTCTGCAATTTTCGCAACTTATCGATTTCTTCTTGATTACAATACAAAAAAATAGTTAAGCAGTACTCTATATGCGGAGCAATCATTGTTTTATAAATCAGGCTTCTTGTATTAGGACCAACATAATTGCTGACTCTGTTCAACAAGCCCAATTTTGTTCCGACTATACCTTCATAAGCAACATGTTTCTTAAATTTAAGACATTCATCCAGATATATACCTGAATATTCAATTTCTTTTTTTCTCTTAACAAAATCATTTCTATACCTGACTGACAAATCTCTATCGTTTCTCAGTTGATCGCATTTAAAAATCATGTGGAATGTATTTTTCGTATTAAGAAACATGCTGTTTTTGCTTATCCATTCACCGAGCGACTTCATTGTTAAATTCAATCTTCTTTCCATATTTTCCATACTCTTATCAACTACGTATAGCATCGTATCATCAGCAAACATTTATGATTTCACAATGCTGACCGAAGTGTTGTTGATGGTCTTTAATATACAGTATAAAAAGTATGGGACTGAGAACGGAGCCCTGCGGTACACCGAAGTTTACATTTCTCTCCTCTGACAAAATTCCATTTACACTAGTTCTTTTATTTCTATTGAAAATATAAGATTTAAACCACTTCAAAACTTTGCCTCTAATACCATATAAAGACAATTTATTGATTAAAAGGTTCTTGTCTATCGTTTCAGAAGCTCGTTTATAATCTATAAATATTACTCCAACATAATTTCGCTCACTGATCGCAGTTGTCCATTCATCTAATACTAGCTGTAAAGCAGTTTCACATGAAAACTTATGTCTAAAACCTGATTGTTCTTTGATTAAAATATTCTTACCGCCTAAAAATTGTAGAAGTTGCTGTTTGACAAGTAATTCTAGAATCTTTTAATATATTGGCAATTGATTTATATTGATTTTAAAAAAGTTTGATGTAGAAACGATCGCTTAGCGATCTACTCAAGATTAATCTTCAGAAGATCGCGAAACGATCTTTAAAAAGAGAAAAAACGATGTGTCACACGGTCATTTTCAGATCTGAATTCGATCTATCGAGATTTGATCGTAAATTTATCATTTTTCGTTCACTTGAACATTTTAAAATTTCTAAAATTACGGTCGCAAAACGATCGCTTAGCGATCTTCTTTTGATCGTTTAATAACCAAGAAATGACCTATATTAGATCAATCAAATTCGAAAATGTTTGATCTTAAAATAATTTATTATATATCAATTGACTTTTATACAATTATTACAATGATTTTTTGAGCTGACCGATTCTTCATCGCGAGTTTGCGAATTCAATTTCAAGTCTGCAAAACATATATTACTTCACTAAAAAATCATCCAAGTCAATAACATGCCTAGCGTTTAGCGTCTCTTCTGAGATATGAGACTGACAAAATCTGGTAAAAAAAGTTAACAAATAATAAGATGACAGAATTTTTGTTAAAAATAAAAACTGCGATAACGCTTGATCAGCGCATTAACCTTGAGCGTGAAAAATTGTCAACTTTGCAAATTTTTTTTCGAACCTTTGTTTGTGATGATGTTGATGATTTTATGATTCAATTATCCGGCCTATCCTTTAACTTTGTGCTTTTTTTCGTTTGACAAGACACAACGGGTCGTAACACATTAAAACAACAAAACATTTCCCTTAGCAACACCTGTCATTTTTAACTTTTTTCAAAAACAAAACTTCAGTTGTTTTTTTGTGCCGTCAAACGGAAAAATGCGCTAAGTTGGAGGATAGATTTTGCGAAATAAAAAGAGATATTTCTCATGTACCTTAATACTTAAAATAAGCTTGAGCCGGATGATCAAGCCAAAAACTGGACACAAACAAAGGTTAGAGAAAACTCGCTAAGTGGACAACTTTTCACGCTCAACGTTAGTACATTGATCAAGCGTTATCACAGCTTTTTTTCACGTTCAAAAATTCTGTTATCTACTATTCTTTAACTCTTTTTCGAATTTTTTAAATCGCAGATCTAAGACGAGTCGCTTAACGTGGCACATGCTATTGTACTTGGATGATTTTTTTGTCAAGGAATATGTTTTGCACCACATCGAAATTCAACTCCCGAAATGGCAATCAAGAATTAGTCAACAAAAAAAAGTATTGTAATAAGTGTATGAAAGACAAATAATGTATAATAAATCAAATTCAGATCAAACATCCTTATATTTGATTGCTCAATTTAGAAAAGAGGTCTTCTTTTCGTTATAAAACGATCAAAAAAGATCGCTAAACGATCGTTTTGCGATCGTAACTTAAAAAATCTGGAAATCTTCAAGTGAACGGAAAATAATCGATTCACGACCAAATTTCGATAGATCGAATTTCGATCTCAAAATGACCTTGCGACACGGCGTTTTTTTCTCTTTGTAAAAATTATTTCGCGGTCTTCTGAAAACTAATCTAGAATAGATCGCTTAACGATGGTTTATAAATCAAACTTTTTTGGCCCGGGGACCCAAAATCACTAGCTTCATTATTGGAATTATTTCCGAATAAATACCCAAAGAACGTGAAAGGTTAAGGGCATCAACGAATTCGTTTCCTATTGACTCGATAACATCAAGCAAAATTCTTTTATCTATACTATCAAGTAACTTTTTTCACATCTCCAATGTATTGATTACTTTAAATAAGCTTTCCAAGTTAAATAAATCGATAATTGTTAAAATTCACCGTTTTAAATCTTTACAACAAAAAATGTTCAGAGAACATATTTGAAATGAGTGAATTATTTCAAAACGTGCAACAAATATAATAATGCGGTCAAAATCAGAGTTTTACAAAATGCTTCATTTCAGTCAACAGTTTGAAAAGTAATTTCATTCTGTAAAGTTTCATTCCATCTCATTATTTGCAATTATTAATTATATTCTTGGTTAACGGAAGAAAATTTAATTTCAACGTATTTAAACTGTAAACATTTAATGTATTAAGAATAAAATGTCATCTATTTTGTGAAAATTATTGATGCAAAAATAATAGAAAAGAAATGATACAAATGGAACAAATTCGTTAGAGAATAATAAGTAGAGTAATTAATTTTTTTCAGTATGACATAACCGTACTGTAAAGAAAAAGAAATTAAACAATTCTCAAAAAATGATTTACTTCATTTTTTTACTCAAAAATTAACGTTATCAAGTAAAATAAGTAACTTGATAGCCTATTTTGATTTGTATTGTATTGTATGTAATTGGTTTTCGCGACATGTCGCCAAGTACCTACAATGAGCTATTCTGACTCTGAATTTTGAGCTCATATTTTACGACTTCTTTATATATTTAACAAATATTCCCAAAAATTCAAATTCCAAATATAGCAATTTGGTAATTAACCACGTTAATTTCATATATCACGACGTTTAAATAAGGAAAATTTAATAATAATTTGTTATCAATATTTTCGATTCGATTGCAATATTTTACAATAGGGACGTCTCTGGCGTAGTTGGCCACACTTTTCAGTTTGACTGAAATTTATTTTTTATTAAATCACGACCTTTAAAAAATTACGACACTGTACAGATTGTTAATATAAAAATCACGATCACTTGTACGTGTATGATTTCTAGCACAATAACATTTTCGTAATAGTAATAAATTTATTATTAAAATTTGTTAATTTGTAACTGATTTTTTATTCCATCATTGTTGTCCTTTATTTTATTAATCCTACACGGACAGAAAATTATATCGAAAATCGCAAAGACATAGAATGTAAAATTATCAAACTACTGCACTAGCAAAAATCTCATCTGTACGGCGACTTTTTAGGTTAGCGCGGTGCGATATTCGCAAGCTCCCACCACGTGCAAAAAACGCAAGCGGTCTCGTGCGATTTTTTCATAACTCCGCCCCTTTGCTATCTGTGATTGAAAGTGCGGTAGTGTTGGTGTGCGACATCTAGTTTTGACTGCGTCACACGCACACCAACAAACATTCGATCACAGACAACAAAGAGGCGGAGCTATGAAAAAATCGCACGAGACCGCTTGCGTTTTTCTCAAGTTAAATGACGTGATGTTTTCGGTCATTGAGCCATGCGATTTTTGGTAGGCCCTGTTGTGAGAAAAGTGCAAGCTTATTTTCTTGCAAAAAACGTTTGAATTTTCTGTCCGTGTAGATTTTTTCTCTGTATTTCAAATTATTGAGAAAAATAAACGATTGTTTATTAAATTTAAAATCAACATTTGTTATAAACAATTATTTTATATGTTTAATTATAATTAGGTTCGTTTTTCGCATTCGCAGGATCCCCTTGTAAAAATGATCATATATTGACAATACATTGACAATCTATTGACCATACAATACAAACCATATATTGACAATCTATTAACCATACATTAGTAATATATTGACCATATACTAACAATATATTGCCCATATATGAACAATCTATTGACAATATATGGACACTATATTGACGATACATAAACAATGTAAAATAATTTTACACTAGCACGAGAATCGATTCCAGGCCCTTGAGGTTATCAGTCCGCGTCGTTGTCTACTGCTCCATCTGCTTCGATAAATTCTTCTATCGAAATAAACTACATACTTAATGACTATTTTTTATTGGAAATAGTTTAATGTGAATGACCTTCTGTCCATTATACTTTCTATAATGTTATTTTGTTATAAATCTTCAAATTTTTCAACCAAATCCGGAAATTTATTTATAAACTTATCCATACTTTTTTAAGTAAGAACTATGATAAACTATAAGGATATATTATATAAGGATCCATATATTCTATAGAAAATCAAAATAGCTAACCGTTTTGAATGATTCAATCTTTTGTTACTAAAAAATTAATTAAAATTCTTAACAAATCACTATTAACAATTGTCTATTGAAAATCACAAGCTTCTATTCGCAGAAGATAGACTTTTCACAAAATCGGTGAAATTAAATGTTTTGTTATAAAAAAATTAAAAAAAAAGTTTTAGAGTATTTAAAACAACAATATTTGGTTACCAAAGAAATAACAAAGAAATTAACAATGTATGGCAAAGAATGGAATTTTGATTATCATACATATATTGTCAATATATTGTTTGCGAAAAATCCTACATAGCCAATATATTGCTGTAAATCAAATTACATCGTTTATGTATGGTTAATACATTGTTTGAAAATAATACATTGTACATATATGGGCAATATATTATTTCATGAATAATATGTTGTCAATATATTATTCTTATATGGACAATATACGGATCTTTTTACAAGGGTCGAAAGAATAAAAAGAATAAAAAAATATTGTTGTTTAAAATACTCTAAAAGTTTTTTTCTGATATTTAATAATTTTTTTATAACAAAAAATTTAATTTCTTGTGAAAAGTCTATCTTCTGCGAATAGAAGCTTGTGATTTTCAATAGACAATTGTTAATATTGATTTGTTAATAATTTTAATTATTTTTTAAGTAACAAAAGATTAAATCATTCAAAAAGATTAGATATATTGATTTTTTATACAATATACGGAGCTTTTTACAAGGGTCGAAAGAATAATTATAATCATGTTCAAAATTGTTAATGATATAATTTTACATTATAAAATTGCTTTGTAATATAAATAAATTTATTATTAAAATTTGTTAATTTGTCACTAATTTTTCATTCCATCATTGTTGTCCTTTACTTTATTAATCCAAGATTTTTTCTCTGTATTTCAAATTATTGAGAAAAATAAACGATTGTTTATTAAATTTAAAATTAACATTTGTTATAATTAATTATTATATATTGTTAAATTTCATCGTAGTTGGCCTTCATTATTAAAACAATACTTCTATTATTTATTTTGCGTCGATTTCATGATATATTAGGGTAAAACATAAAAAAAATAATTTTTTATCAATTTATTCTTTATTTATTTATTTATTCCTATTTGTTTATAAATTTTGTTAAAACTCAATAATTAACTTTTGTATATTCATATCATCATGTTTTGAAAGTTACAGCTATTGTAATTGTAATTTTGGAAAAAATAAAAAAAATGAATAAAATAAAAATATTGCGTACATGAAAAAAAAAAACGCATTTTTGACCCCCCAGAAATCGGTGAAAGGGTTAAGCTAGAGAGGCGTTATTGGTCTCGTTTTACTCAGCTCGGCTGTGCAAACAAGTTAAGACCAATAACGACCTCGTGGCATAGTGATTTCATAGTTTTTCAACTATGCCAGAACCCCAATCTTAAATGTCTTGAAAAAAAGGCACTTTGACATTTTCTGGCGGTAGTTGGCCAGAGTCACCGCCGTGCCTCCTGATAAGTTGTTTATTGTTCTGTACATGTTTTCGGATTATTCTGATGCTCTTTGGTCTTATTCTCATGATTGCTTCCCTTTGATTCATAAATAAGTGCTACTGTTTTATTCCTTTCAAGATTGTAATCATTCCAGTGATTAATATCTTTTGTAACTTTAAACATTCTATGAAAGTGGTCTCTTTTTTTAATTTGACTTTTTACTTCTGGTGTGAACCATTTGTTGTCATTGTTATTTACAAAAAATTCTTCAACTGGTGCGAGTAAATCAAACGTACTCTCTATAGAATAAATTTTTGTACAAGAATGCTATCTGTGTCACATCGTATCAAGTCATATCCATTAATTTTAATTTCATCATCCGAGATGTTTTTTGTTATTCTCGACTCAGTCAATTCAAGAATCTCAATTTCTTTTTCATTTAATAAAAAGTTTTCAATTTCATCAAATTTAAAATAGAAACTTGCAATATTTACACATTTCCCTTGTAAAAAGATCCGTATATCGTCCATATAAGAATAATATATTCACAATATATTATTCACGAAATAATATATTGCCCATATATTGACCATACATATTAAATATATTGACAATATATTGCCAATATATTAACAATATATGAACAATATATTGCCCATATATAGACAATGTATTATTTTCAAACAATGTATTAACCATACATAAACGATGTAATTTGATTTACAGCAATATATTGGCAATGTATGATTTTTCGCAAACAATATATTGACAATATATGTATGACAATCAAAATTCCATTCTTTGCCATACATTGTTAATTTCTTTGTTATTTCTTTGTTAAAAAAATATTGTTGTTTAAAATACTCTAAAAGTTTTTTTCTGATATTTAATAATTTTTTTATAACAAAACATTAAAGATCGCCGTAGCGATCAAAACGAGACAAAGATCCCTATTAATGTTAATAACATAATAATAAATGTAAATTAAAAACAATGATGACAAAGTGCTACGCGATCTATATACCGGAGTTTTTCAAGTTTACCGATCTTGTGAAAACTCTATTTTCTGCGAATAGAAGCTTGTGATTTTCGAAAGACAATTGTTAATATTGATTTGTTAATAATTTTAATTATTTTTCAAGTAACAAAAGATTAAATCATTCAAAAAGATTAGATATATTGATTTTTTATACAATATATGGATCCTTATAGTTTATCATAGTTCTTACTTAAAAGAGTACGGATACATTTATAAATAAATTTTCGGATTTGGTTAAAAAATTTGAAGATTTATAACAAAATAACATTATAAAAAGTATTATTGACAAAAAGTCATTCACATTAAACTATTTTCAATAAAAAATAGTCATTAAGTATGTAGCTTATTTCGATAGAAGAATTTATCGGAGCAGATGGAGCAGTGGACAACGACGCGGACTGATAACCTCGAGGGCCTGGGATTAATTCTCGTGCTAGAGGAATATTAATTTACATTTTCCATGTATCGTCAATATATTGTCCATATATTGTCAATAGATTGTCTATATATGGGCAATATATTGTTAGTATATGGTCAATATATTACTAATGTATGGTTAATAGATTGTCAATGTATTGTCAATATATGATCATTTTTACAAGGGTTTATACAATTTAATTATGCAAGGAACCGAACAAGTGTCTTGGAGTGGACACCCTTACTTGAAAGCCAGAGCATTGAGCTCTGGCGAGACATGGATTTCCATAGAGCCACCTAGCGGAGTGCCGTTAGGGGCGTCTATTTGGCCATCCTCGGTTTTCAGGTTCTAGTCACAACTTTTCTTTGCCCCTCGGAGCAGTAGGCATCGCGGTAAAACTTGCCAGGTTGGCCTCAACTTGGTTCTAGTGCGCGGCGCGTACTCTCGAAAGCGACAAAGTGGCAGAACAAAAACGGCGTGTCGCCAAAGTCGCGTCTCCTAACGGACGGAATCGCAAGCGTACGTGCTTGCGAAAACATATATGTTGGGAAAAGGCTGGAAAGCTCAGTAGCTTGCGCATGCGCGCGGCGATTGACAACCAAAATGATTGTCGATCTGCCACGAGCGGAGCGACGAATGCGACATGACCGGGAAATTAAAATTCACCGGTCACAACTGTTTTTAATTTACATATGTAATAACAACAATAATAATAATTATCGAAATCTGATTGTTAACTAACATTTGTTTATACAAAATGCAATTGTTAATTTACATTCGTTTAAAGAAAGTGCAATTGTCAACTAATATTCAAAAAGTTAAATAAGATTTGTTTATAAACATTGGATTGTTAAATAACATTTGTTTATGAAATATTTAATTGTTAAATGAAACTAATTTTCTCGTTTCCTGGAAAATTGGATTGTTGATTTACATTTGTTAATAAAAAAACATTCGTTAAATAACATTTGTTTATGGAAAATGCAATTACAAACGAAGTAATTTCAAATTTCGCACTTACAATTGCTAATTTTTTAGAAATGATTAGGTTGTTTATCAGCACCACTACTAGATTTTGTAAACTGTTTTTAATTTTCATACGATATAACGACGATAATAATATAAAAGACCCGTTGTAAAAAAGATCATATATTGACAATATATTGACAATCTATTGACCATACGATACAAACCGTATATTGACAATTTATCAACCGTACGTAAGTAATATATTGACCATATACTAACAATATATTGTTCATATATGGACAATCTATTGACAATATACGGACAATATATTGACGGTACATGAACAGTGTAAAATAATTTAACTCTACACAGAGAGAAAATCTATACTATAGTTGTAACGAGTTATCATTACGATAGTTGTATTCCACTCGTTAACAACGAACGTAACTAACGCGATACAACTAATGTAACGCGTGGAGTAGGACTGTTTGTAACGAGACTCTTTACAACTATTGTATATATTTTCTTTCTGTGTAGCACGAGAATCGATCCCAGGCCCTTAACGATATCAGTCCGCATCGTTTTCCACTGCTCTATCTGCTTCGATAAATTCTCCCATCGAAATGAGCTACATACTTACTGACTATTTTTTATTGGAAATAGTTCAATGTGAATGGCTTTTTGTCAATAAAACTTTCTATAATGTTATTTTGTGATAAATCTTCAAATTTTTTAACCAAATCCGGAAATTTATTTATAAATTTATTCCAAATTTTTCCAAGTAAGAACTATGATAAACTATAAGGAACCATATATACCCTTGTAAAAATGATCATATATTGACAATATATTGACAATCTATTGACCATACATTAGTAATATATTGACCATATACTAACAATATATTGCCCATAGATGGACAATCTATTGACAATATATGGACAATATATTGACGAGACATGAACAATGTAAAATAATTTTATTCTAGCACGAGAATCGATCCTAGGCCCTTGAGGTTATCAGTAATACATTAGTAATATATTGACCATATACTAACAATATATTGCCCATAGATGGACAATCTATTGACAATATATGGACAATATATTGACGAGACATGAACAATGTAAAATAATTTTATTCTAGCACGAGAATCGATCCTAGGCCCTTGAGGTTATCAGTCCGCGTCGTTGTCCACTGCTCCATCTGCTTCGATAAATTCTTCTATCGAAATAAGCTACATACTTAATGACTATTTTTTATTGGAAATAGTTCAATGTGATCGACTTTTTGTCAATAATACTTTCTATAATGTTATTTTGTTATAAATCTTCAAATTTTTTTCGTCCATATATATATCCATATATATGTTATATCCATACTTTTTTAAGTAAAAACTATGATAAACTATAAGGATCCATATATTCTATAGAAAATCAATAACATAGCTAATCTTTTTGAATGATTTAATCTTTTGTTACTTGAAAAATAATTAAAATTATTAACAAATCAATATTAACAATTGTCTTTCGAAAATCACAAGCTTCTATTCGCAGAAAATAGAGTTTTCACAAGATCGGTAAACTTGAAAAACTCCGGTATATAGATCGCGTAGCACTTTGTCATCATTGTTTTTAATTTACATTTATTATTATGTTATTAACATTAATAGGGATCTTTGTCTCGTTTTGATCGCTACGGCGATCTTTAATGTTTTGTTATAAAAAAATTATTAAATATCGGGAAAAAAGTTTAAGAGTATTTAAAAGAACAATATTTGTTTAACAAAGAAATAACAAAGAAATTAACAATGTATGGCAACGAATGAAATTTTGATTGTCATACATATATTGTCAACTAGCTGAGCACCCTTGCTTTGCTCGGGCTTCAGCTTCGATGCACTATATGAGTTAGTTAAGGTTTTTTTTCCGAATTGTTTGGATAAACAAATTGTAAGGACGAAAAAGGTTATACAAAATAATCAATGAATCCATTTTGCATTGTGCGCGAGAAGAAACCCACGTAACCGTGGTAAAATCATGGCAATTATTGATACATCGTGAAACTACAACACCTTATTGAACTAACGCATTCTGGTAATCCTTATTGAACTAACGCATTCTGGTAATCCTTATTGAACTAACGCATTCTGGTAATCCTTATTGAACTAACGCATTCTGGTAAACAATATTCGATGTTTTGTTCTCTGGAGCGTAAATGTGTAAATTCCGTGGGTCGGAGACGCGCGAACATGCAACATAAAATTGTCCGTGAGAGAAACATGGTTTTTCAAGGTGTACACCAGCAACGTGGAGCGTTTGACCTTGAGCTTTATTGATGGTCATTGCAAATGCCAATCTTACGGGAAATTGTCGTCTTTTGAATTCAAATGGAAGATCTGTGGGGATCACTGGTATCTGAGGGATCATGACGTTCGCAACTTGGTTCGATCCAGGCATTATAGTGCCTATAAATCATACAAATTAAATAGTATGTCAATACATTTAGTATAAAATGCAAAAGTTGTGTGACAATCTCTAGCTTACTACCTTCTATAATCCTATGCCGAAGTTGAGTGATGCGGATTCGAGTTCCATTGCATAAAACAGGAGGATTTAAATTTCGCGGCAGCATAACAGGATCTCCGACTTTTAATTTAAGTATGTGTGGCGGAACTCCAGACAATTCAAGCGAGTTCAAGAACTCAACCGGATAGTTTACCACTTCATCTTGATTTACTACGGAATTGAAAGAAGTGTAAATTTTCTGTTCCAAAAAAAGAAAAATGTAATAATGAGATGGTCATGCATAAAATGTTGCCAGCGGTAAGAATCGATCCCGGAACCCTGAGATCATGAAGCCGAAGCTTTACTAACTGCGCTATGTGGAGTGGCTGTGGTCGGTGATGAAACGAACGGGCGGAGTATTAGAATGCGTTTGTCTGTTTTACATGAATAAAGATGATATATGAAAGTTAAACAAATAAATGACTGAATTGATTTCATAAAACTCAACAATACAATACGAAAAAACTTACTATTCTGTCTTCCGAAGTTTCATTAAAGCGAACAACACGTTGTCTTGTGCGGCAACGTGATAAACGTTCCTGAAAAATAAATCATTTAAAATTAGAAAAGAAACAGTTAATTAATATATCAATGATTGATTAAACTTACTTGGCGGACATCCTCAGCCTCTGTAGATCGCGCAGTTCTATGATTAGCTGTATCAATAGTTATTTTTTGCAAATGTGTTTTACGTTTCGTCGGCATTTCGATGTCACTTATGAAGTCACTGGCGGACACGATATAAACACGACTAAATGAAAAGTCATACTGAATCAAAAACAAAATAACGATCGAATTGCGATCTCGAGAAAATATTTTAAAATTATTCTCATACTTACGTTAGTTTATTAATAAGGAAGGGAGGATAGTAATTTTACAGAATATGAAACGTAACATTACGTTTTCGAACTCTATTTATAATGACTTATGTATTGTGTTCATGAAAAATTTGAAAATTTTCAAAAAACTGAGAAAATGTTTTTGAAATTTTCTCTGAAAAAAAATTAAGAAATCGATTTCTAATGTAGCCTACGTTAATTTTGAGAGTCCAAAGAATCACCCTGATGCTTTGAAATCATTTCCGAACGCTTCGTTGAGGCGTGATGCTCAGAAAAACAAACAAACAAACAAACAAACAAACAAACAAACAAACAAACAAACAAACATATTCTCAGTATTATTATATTAGTAGGATAGGATAGGATATATTAGCAATATATTGTCAACATATTTACTATGTATGGTCGATATAGGGACAATATATTATTTCGTGAATAATATATTGTCGATATATTATTCTTATATAGACAATATAGGGATCTTTTTACAAGGGACATTAATTTGAAGGAAATTAAATTACAAAGTGTGTATATCTATATATATATCGGTTAGAAAAAACCGTTAGAGAAAATTTTCTCACACTTTGAAAGTAAAAAATCAATGTAACTTGAACAATTTCATCAGTTTTTTCCGGGAAAAAATTTTTTCTTTTAAAACATTTATCGAAACGATTTTTGGTCACTTTTATTTCCAAAAAAAAAGTGTTAAGTATTTTGTCGTTATTATTTAATTTTTATATATGACGCTTTTTAAATTGGTCGGCGTAAATAAGTAGTTGGGTAGTCTTCGTTCAGGTTCGCTTGAATCGGGAAAACAATCGCCGTCGTCGTTTTACTGAACGACTAGATAAGAGTGGCCAAGTACTCGAAAAAATATTATGATATAAAAAAATTCGTTGGTCAAGTATAAATTTGGAAAGAATAAGTAAAAATTACGCAGTTTCGTTCTGTCAATAATCAGAATACCGTAACGTGTATAAGCAGTTACAGATATCAAAAAAGCAGACCTAGTTACCGAAATTTTTTGGTTTAAAAAGCTAGTTTCATGTACTTGACGAGCCACCGCGACAATGTCAAAAAACCTAAGTTTTCGACTATTGAATTCTAATTTTTTGGGGGTTGCACGAATTGTTCTATTACTCGAAAATTCCTAATACCTTAGCAGACAAGTTTGAATATTTTATTCCAGTATTCGCTGCGAAAAAATGGCTGTCTAGTTTCAAAGGAAGTAGATTTGTGTTTTACTTTTGAAATTAGTAGAAAATTTCTAATTAATATTTTTTTTATTATCTTTTTCAGTAGTTCTCTAAAAGTAAAACTGTTCCGCTAAGAATTATTGTCAATTTTTGAAACATTTAAGGATATTTGCATTGAAATGACAATAGTCAAATACTGACAAATTTTGAAGACTTTCAATCAGTTGTAAACTTTACTACTGGTAGGAGTAAGGAATAAATTAGAGAATTCTACAAATTTTGCAATTAGAAATGAATAGGTTTGATTCTTAAAACATTTATTTTTGAGACTTTGTATGAGTGACTTTTCCGAAAGCTTGAACAGCTGTTTTTAACGTGTTTCTTTGTATTTCAATAAATGTTCTTTAAAATCAGCAGATACAATTATTT
The DNA here is from genome assembly GCA_020615435.1 of Telenomus remus. NCBI lineage: Eukaryota > Metazoa > Arthropoda > Insecta > Hymenoptera > Scelionidae > Telenomus > Telenomus remus. The sequence continues at coordinate 7,582,613 of CM036336.1, forward strand.
AATCTCAATACTTTTCCTTTTAGAATTTTCGAAGAATTCTCGACCTCATTTTTTTCATTTCCGCATCGTCCTCAAGAATTTTTTACAACACTGAATAATAAAAATTTCAAATGAAAAATTTCAGTTCAAAAATGTTAACATATTATGTTTAATATATTAAAAAATTAAAATAAAATTGTTGAGAATGAATCGAAAAACAATTTAAGTTAATTTTAATAAACACTGCGGGAGAATCCCAAACAAGCACTGTAAAAATCAGGAGGCACGGCAGTGACTCTGGCCAACTACCGCCAGAAAATGTCACAGTGCCTTCTTTTCAAGACATTTTAGATTGGGGTTCTGGCATAGTTGAAAAACTATGAAATCACTATGCCTTGAGGTCGTTATTGGTCCTAACTTGGTCGCGCAGCCGAGCTGAGCAAAACGAGACCAATAACGCCTCTCTAGCTTAACCCTTTCACCGATTTCTGGGGGGTCAAAAATGCGTTTTTTTTTCTAAACGCAATATTTTATTCATTTTTTTTATTTTTTCCAAAATTACAATTACAATAGCTGTAACTTTCAAAACATGATGATATGAATATACAAAAGTTATTCATTGAGTTTTAACATGAATTTATAAACAAAAAGCAATAAATAAATAGATAAATAATAAATTAATGAACAATTGTCATTTTTTTACGTTTTACCCTAATTTCTCATAAAATCGACGCAAAATGAAGAAAAAAAGTATTGTTTTAATAAAGAAGGCCAACTATGATGAAATTTAACAATATATAATAATTGTTTATAACGAATGTTGATTTTAAATTTAATAAAAAATCGTTTGTTTTTCTCAATAATTTGAAATACAGAGAGAAAATCTTGGATTAATAAAATAAAGGACAACAACGATGGAATTAAAAATTAGTGACAAATTAACGAATTTTAATAATAAATTCATTTATATTACAAAGCAATTTTATTATGTAAAATTATATCATTAACAATTTTGAACATGATCATAATTATTCTTTCGACCCTTCTAAAAGATCCGTATATTGTCCATATAAGAATAATATATTGACAACATATTATTCATGAAATAATATATTGTCCCTATATTGCCAATATATTAACAATATATGAACACTATATTGCCCATATATGGACAATGTATTATTTTCAAACAATTTATTAACCATACATAAACGATGTAATTTGATTAACAGCAATATATTGGCAATGTATGATTTTTCGCAAACAATATAATGACAATATATGTATGATAATCAAAATTCCATTCTTAGCCATACATTGTTAATTTCTTTGTTATTTCTTCGGTATCCAAATATTGTTGTTTTAAATACTCTAAAACTTTTTTTCTGATATTTAATAATTTTTTTATAACAAAACATTTAATTTCACCGATCTTGTGAAAAGTCTATCTTCTGCGAATAGAAGCTTGTGATTTTCAATAAACAATTGTTAATAGTGATCTATTAATAATTTTAATTAATTTTTTCGTAAAAAAAGATTAAATCATTCAAAACGGTTAGGTATATTGATTTTCTATAGAATATATGGATCCTTATAGTTTATCATAGTTCTTACTTAAGAAAGTATGGATAAATTTATAAATAAATTTCCGGATTTGGTTAAAAAATTTGAAGATTTATCACAAAATAACATTATAGAAAGTTTTATTGACAAAAAGCCATTCACATTGAACTATTTCCAATAAAAAATAGTCATTAAGTATTTAGCTTATTTCGATAGAAGAAATTATTGAAGCAAATGGAGCAGTGGACAACGACGCGGACTGATAACCTCAAGGGCCTGGGATCGATTCTCGTGCTAGAGTAATAGTTATTTATGTGCCAAGTGCCGAATGGACGGTATTACGCACGAGAGTGGTGGCAGCATGGGCGTAGCCCGTGATGCCAACACTCGAGTGTGTAATAACCCCATTCGACACAAGGCCCATACATTAGTTTTTAGCCTACTGGCGTTAAATACGAGTGTTTTCTGCCAAAACCCTTTTTGAACACAATGAAATAATATTTGCAGATAAAAATTGATGAATGTAACATTTTTTTCTAAATTCATAAATGTTTCTGAATGAAATCTTGAGATCGGACAATAACCTCAGGGTGCAGGGAGTGGAGCAACGGGGTCCAGGGGCAGAGCCCCGGCGGGGTCCAGGGGCGGAGCCCTGGCGGGGTCCAGGGGCGGAGCCCTGGCGGGGCGTTCGGGGGGCCCCCCCGACTTAAAATAAAACCACATTTAAATTGCACAAAAAAATTATGTCAAAACATAAATAAATAATCAAACAAACAAACAAACAAACAAATAAACAAAACATTTTCGAACTTGAAATAAACAAGAAACAGATAAACAAATTGCAAGAAAAAAAACAAACCCTCAACTATTAGCGAACTTTATTTTTTTACTTTGATGAGCAATTTCTTACAAATATATTACATATGTATTAATTTAATATATATTAGTTTAATATAGTCCATTTTAGATATAACAAAGTATAAACTATTACAAAATCTTATAAACTATTGCAAACTCTAGTATGCGCAAGCCAGTAAGGGCAAACTAGTGGGTACGAACTATTTACCGGTAAAGTTAAAAGTACAGTTGTTGTAAGTGACAGCTTTGTTAGTATTTGCAAAAGGACGCGGTTCCAAACGAGTTTTCTGCGCAAAACCCTTCGTGACAAGAGCAAGTTGATGATCAGTGAGTGGGTCGTTTCTGAAGAAGTCCTCTTGAAGTTCCATCGGCATCTCATTTTCCAAATTTTCTTTGGAAGTTGAAGGCCTGGTTGGTGTCGGAGTTGATGGTCGCACAACTGTGTTGATCAAATTACCTCTTTGACGCTGGTTTCTGATCGAATCCTGAACATATGATTGTGCGACAGCATCTGAACTCCATCCTCCGTGGCGTTTCACGGCGAGAAGGTCCGCTCCAGCGTTGGCAAGTGCGGTGGCCGACGATTGCCGGAAACTGTGGCCAGTATACTCGTGCGGGTTGGGTAACTTGAGAAACTTCGCGATCTCAGAAGGCATGGCTCCCAATTTGTTCTTGCCCATCACTTGCCGAATGCAGCAGCCGTTCCGATATCCGAGGAAAAAGTTTAGCCCAGTCGCATTTTTCGGGCGGAGGTTGATATAATCAATCACGAATTTCCTATGATCACCTTCGATGACAAATGAACGCGGTTTTTTGTTCTTCGGTTTCCTTATTTTCACATGGATGAGCGTTTTCTCCACAGTGACGTCTGTTGAGCGCAAATCGTAGAGTTCCTTTTTCCTGCAGGCACCGAAGAGAGCAATAACCAAAGCTGCCTGAAAACAATGTCAATTTTAGCATATCGCTTATTTTTTTATAATTTTTATTTTTCAAATGAAAAGAAAACTTACTTTTATTCCCAGGAAGACTTCATTCGGTGCTTTTTTCAAGAATTCTTCCATATGTTCCGTCTCCAAAATCCTCGCTTTTCTAGGTTCATACCCGGCACATTGTGTTTTCAGAAAGGCGTACAAGTTGGCAAAATTTTTTATGTTGATGTGCTGGTACTGGTTGATCATGCACTTCAGCATGGAATAGTAGCACCATAATGTTGGTGGTTTGTACGCCTTACTTAAGTGATGAAAATAAGCCAGCAGCATTTCCTCGCTGAAGAGACTGGCCTTGGAGAGGTTAGTCACCTTCTTTTCGGCAATCCAATCCAAATACTTTTTGTATTTTTCTTCGTACACACTACGCGAACCGTTAGGTACGATAGCTCGCATAGCTTGCGCAGTCATTTCCCTGATTTCCTCGGGTATTTCGTCGTCCGTTGACGCCATTTTTAAACTAAAAAAACCAATATTTTTAATTTTTTTGAATTTGAGGTTATGTTTGGGTTGAATGCTCAGAAAGTTCAAAATACAGTTAATATGTGTTATTTTGATCACTTTCAGACCCACTATTTTTAATAACAATAATTGCTAAAAAACCAAAAAACAAACAAAATAAAACAAACAAAATACAAAATTAATAACATTGATCGCGATCACGTTTACCGGCGTCCACTGAATTGAGGTTATGTTCAAGTTAAGACAATAAAAAGATAAAATAATGAACAATTAGAAACAAATTATTATGACGATTCTAACGTTAATTAAATAAGTATGAAATACTAACCTTGAATCGTCCTGGCACGTTAATAAATAAATTCAAAAATGCTCGAACCTTCTTGTTTTCAAACTAACATGAAGCACAGTAATGTTTGATCACGTCTGAACAGGTCGAAAGAGAAAGATTGAGTTGTCGCTGTTGGTACCAACCAAGAAAACTCGAATTCTTCTTGGTACCAACAAATTCCCTGTTTCCCTAGACGTGGCGCCACTTTCACTGTCGAAGAAGCATGAGGTTATGTTTTACGCCACGACGTAGGCTGAATAACCTCCATTATACCCGCAAATCCGGGTGTAATGGAATATTATACCCGCCGGTGAAGTGCGCATGCGCAGACAAATACGCGCACATAATGCCCCTCATTCCGCCCGGAAACCACGCACGAAAACACGAGCATTTAACGCCACTAGGTTAAAAATTTTTTTCACATTGTTCATGTATAGTCAATATAATGTCCATATATTGTCAATAGATTGTCCATATATGGGCAATATATTGTTAGTATATGGTCAATATATTACTAATGTATGGTTAATAGATTGGCAATATATGGTTTTTATTGTATGGTCAATAGATTGTCAATGTATTGTCAATATATGACCATTTTTACAAGGGGATCCTGCACGGACAGAAAATTCAAACGTTTTTGCAAGAAAATAAGCTTGCACTTTTCTCACAACAGTGCCTACCAAAAATCGCATGGCTCAATGACCGAAAACATCACGTCATTTAACTTGAGAAAAACGCAAGCGGTGTCGTGCGATTTTTTCATAGCTCCGCCTCTTTGTTGTCTGTGATCGAATGTTTGTTGGTGTGCGTGTGACGCAGTCAAAACTAGATGTCGCACACCAACACTACCGCACTTTTAATCACAAATGGCAAAGGGGCGGAGTTATGGAAAAATCGCACGAGACCGCTTGCGTTTTTTGCACGTGGTGGGAGCTTGCGAATATCGCACCGCGCTAACCTAAAAAGTCGCCGTACAGATGAGATTTTTGCTAGTGAAGTAGTTTGATAATTTTGCATTCTATGTCTTTGCGATTTTCGATAGAATTTTCTGTCCGTGTGCGAATGCGAATAATAAATCTATTTATAAATAAACATGTAAAATAATTGTTTATAACAAATGTTGATTTTAAATTTAATAAACAATCGTTTATTTTTCTCAATAATTTCAAATACAGAGAAAAAATCTAGGATTGATCAAATAAAGGACAACAATGATGGAATTAACAATCTGTACAGTGTCGTACTTTTCTAAAGGTCGTGACATAAACATTCAATGTAAACATTCAATGTATTTAGAATGAAATTTCATCTATTTTGTGAAAATTATTGATGCAAAAATAATAGAAAAGAAATGATACAAACGGAACAAATTCGTTAGAGAATAATAACTAGAGTAATTAATTTTTTCAAGTATGACATAACCGTTCTGTAAAGAAAAAGAAATTATACAATTCTAAAAAAATGATTAACTTCATTTTTTTACTCAAAAATTAACGTTATCAAGTGAAATAAGTAACTTGATAGCCTACTTGTATTTGTTAATTCTTTTCAGTATGACATCACCGTACTGTAAAGACAAATAAAAAGAAATTGAATAATTCTAAAAATTATAAACTTCATTTTCTTAAATCAAAAAATAACGTTATCAAGCGAAATAAGTAACTTAATAGCTTATTTTTATATGTATTGCATTATATGTAATTGGTTTTCACGACATATCGCCAAGTACCTACAATGAGCTATTCTGACTCTGAATTTTGAGCTCATATTGTACGACTTCTTTATATAGTTAACAATAAATATTTCCAAAAATTCAAATTCCAAATATAGCAATTTGGTAATTGACCACGTTAATTTTATTTATCACGACGTTTAAGTGAGGAAAATGCAATAATAATTTGTTATCAATATTTTCGATTCGATTGCAATATTTTACAATAGGGACGTCTCTGGCGTAGTTGGCCACACTTTTTAGTTTGACTGAAATTTATTTTTGATTTAAACATTATCAAAAATGACAAATTCGAACGAGCAGTTTAAATTTAAACATTCTTAATTTCAAACATAGCGTGAAAAACGGACAGCAGCTATGACGATCACGGTAAAAACAAACAACAAAAAGATGATCAGGTCAAAAAGTAGCGCTGTAAAATTAAAGACAATCAAAATCAACAAATCATGACAAGCAGTGTAAAATCAAAATTTTGTAAATTCCAACATAGCGTGAAAATAGACATAAAATATGACGATCAATGAAAAGATAAACAATATAATAAAAAATAGAAGTTATTTTATTTAACTATAAAAATAAAAAATATAAATTTTTACGATGGCGGCTGATGACAACTTAAATGAGCAAAAATAAAAACATTTTTCTAATATCAGTAAAGCGATTTTTATCATTTTAAGTTGGCAATAGCCGCCATCATTGTTTATTATTACAGTGCGTATTATTACACGTAAAGATTTATATTTTTTTTTATTTTTATAGTTGAATAAAATAACTTCTATTTTTTATTATATTGTTTATCTTTTTATTGATCGTCATATTTTATGTCTGTTATTCACACTATGTTTGAATTTACAAAATTTTGATTTTACACTGCTTGTCACGATTTGTTGTTTTTGATTGTTTTTAATTTTACAGCGCTACTTTTTGACCTGATCATCGTTTTATTGTTTGTTTTTACCGTGATCGTCATAGCTGCTGTCCGTTTTTCACGCTATGTTTGAAATTAACAATGTTTAAATTTAAACTGCTCGTTCGAATTTGTCGTTTTTGATAATGTTTATTTTTACAGTGCTTGTTTGGGATCCTCTGAACACTGCAGAGGTAGGAGCTTGTTGTGTAATTTTTTCTGCTAAGTTTAGCTACAAAGGCGTTATGCTTAGATATTCAATAACTGAAGCCTGCTGTTTTAAATACAACAATTTATTGAAATAACGGTTTTTGGATAAAGCAACCGGGTTAATTGTGGTAAATATAACACCAAAAAAATTAATGGAAAAACACTATAAATTTCTTGTTCATTAACTATCCGGCGCTCACGTCGTGCACTGAGTGCACGAGCGACAGTTTTTGCTCTAAAACAAGTATAAAAACAATTTTTACACTTCAAAATTTTTATGTACTCTTTATTCCAACCGTTTTATATTGATATTATTGAAACAATCCGACAATTCTACTCAAATATCAAAACAAATCTCATATTACAACATGTGTGCGCTTGGCGTGCACGGACTTTTTTGGTCACCCGCCGTGTCATTTTATCGTTTATCATTAAATTCAACAGACTTCAGAGCTCGAAGACTTATGTTTGGGTGAATAATAAAAACAATTATTATTATATTGATTGTTTATGAAGTTATACTTTGTGAGAATAGAAAACAAACATTCAAGCTCAGATGTGTTATTGTATTTTGTACAAAGTATTATTATTTATGATTATTTATGATTATTAAAAGGTCATTGTTTTGCAATAAAATGATGAAGCATTTAATGATTTTCTAGAATATTATGCAAAAATCAATGAAAAACCAATTGGTGCACTCGGTGAATTGCCCGCGCAGAAAAAAAAGTATGGGCCATACTATTAGCCATACTATTGATTGATATGGCTCGTGGCCAAATCCCATACGTTGCCATACCAATCGATTTGTCAAAGTATGGGCCATACTATGGCTCATACTATGATATTATGGGTCACAGTATGGGCAATAGTATGGGCCATACTTTGATATTTCGGGACATAATATGGGCTATAGTATGGGCCATAGGTTGGGCAGTAGTATGGACAATACCATGGGCCATACTATTGCACATACCATGGACCATACTATTGCCCATAAAATGGGCCATACTATTGCCCACATTATTGCCCATATTATTGCTCATATTATTGCCCATACTTTGGGCCGTACTCTAAATATATCGATTGTTCCTTCCCGAAAATTAAAATTTCGAGAGGTTTGCGCCGTCTCAGACCTTGCGTGGAGGCTCGCATTGTCGAAAAATCCCGTCAACAAATTTCGGAGAGGCTCGCGCCGTCTCAAGACGCTTTAGAGGCTTGCACCGTCTAAAGGTCCTACGATCTAACCAACAAGCAACACATAACACCAAAAATGTAACAAATCAATAAGTTTATTTCGATTGAAATAACATTGCCCATGACAATACTTTGAAAAAAACTCTTCGAATTGTGCACGTAAGTTTTAACATGAAAATACAAACACAAAAACCGTCAATCAAAACCTCAAAATTGATCTCACTTAATCCTTGATAACGAACATTTTCGAAGGAACTTTAATGCACGTCTCCATTTTCGTTACATTTGGTTAAGACTGAAAATTTTTTGAAGTTATGAAACATTTGGTTATAACAAATGACAGTTGTTTATCGTTGCTAGGGAAAAAATTTTCAGTCTTAACCAAATGTAACGTAAATGGAGACGTGCATTAAAGTTCCTTCAAAAATGTTCGTTATCAAGGATTAAGTGCGATGTTTAAATAAAGATTTACATCTGTGTAAATTTAATTGTAAAAATGAATTTTATATCCGGTTGAAGTTTGTTTATTGAAAAGTGTCCAGATTCGATGCACAATTTTGAGGTTTTGATTGACGGTTTTTGTTATTTTGGTATTTTCATGTTAAAACTTACGTGCACAATTCAAAGAGTTTTTTTCAAAGTATTGTCATGGGCAATGTTATTTCAATCGAAATAAACTTATTGATTTGTTACATTTTTGGTGTTATGTGTTCCTTGTTGGTTAGATCGTAGGACCTTTAGACGGTGCAAGCCTCTAAAGCGTCTTGAGACGGCGCAAGCCTCTCAAAATTTTAATTTTCGGGAAGGAACAATCGATATATTTAGAGTATGGCTCAAAGTATGGGCAATAATATGAGCAATAATATGGGCAATAATGTGGGCAATAGTATGGCCCATATTATGGGCAATAGTATGTCCCGAAATATCAAAGTATGGCCCATACTATTGCCCATGCTGTGACCCATAATATCATAGTATGGGCCATAGTATGGCCCATACTTTGACAAATCGATTGGTATGGCAACGTATGGGATTTGGCCACGAGCCATATCAATCAATAGTATGGCTAATAGTATGGCCCATACTTTTTTTTCTGCGCGGGTGGTGCACTTGGTGAATTGACTGTTACAAACAAGAAAATTACAGCAGTGAACTGTTTTTCTGTAAAAAATTAGAGGTACCACATTGACCTCATGGCGCAACAGTTAACCCGGTATTTATATTACCAGGTTTTAGTTTTTAAAAATCTGAGAAAAAATACATTATGACGTGTTACTTATGACGTTTCATTTATACTTTTGATGCATAACTTGTGTTTGAATATTTGTTATTTAACTCAAGAATTTTTACAACAATTTAAGTCATCGATATATCTATCTATTTAATTATCTATCTATTTGAGCGTAAATGCTTTGCTCAAATTATCAAAATTTTTCTTTAGATTTATACCAAAACTTGTACACTTAATTTATTTTCAAAATTCGTTATCGTATTCATTTTGGTAACTTCAAGGAGTTATTTGCTTGTGATAGTTTACCAGTAGGTGTAAGGTCATCGTTTATATGTTATAGATTTCTTAGCTCGAAAAAACTCGAAATTTTGTATTTGTTCATACACGCAGCGAAATATTTCTTTTCGACAAACGCAATCGTTTCAACAAAAGAACATTTGCGCCACGGCTAATGGTCGATAATTTTTCCCCATCAATCGTTGATGGGAGCGCGCCGAACGTAGCTCACATTATAAGTCGATGTTCTTCCCATCAACAACCCTAGTCAAAATAAGTAGATTCTTTAATGATCATAAAATGATTATTTCGTAACCTATTATTTTATGATTTTAAAATGATCAAAAAAATGCAACATCTCAGATGATCACAAACAGAACGGTACCAATCGGAACATTAAGTGATCAAAAACAATCTCTAAATTTTGAGGTTATTTTCACACTCATTCCTTAACCTCAAAATAAATCGATTATTTTGGGATCATTTAATGATAGGTCACAAAATAATTATTCTATGATCATGAAATGATCTATCCATTTTGACTAGGGTTAGTAAAGTACAATAATTATAAATAACAGACCCTCAAAATATTTTAAATTCATGAAATGGATCATTTATGTCAAGATATACAGCACGTGCGTGGTCCATTAGTGTTCAATGTATGGTCAATATATGACACATACGGACTTATATCCTATTTATGTCGTATAAATGTTGCTATTAATGTTATGACCCGCCTGTAACCATTTATTAATGTAACCAATTATGTTATAACCCCCCCTCCCCTACGCTACTATTTATGGCTGATATATGTAGCAATTGATGTCCTTTAAATGGGCTACAAATATCATCCATGAATGGGTGTCATATATAAATTTTTACTTGGGCGAATATTGCGGAAAGGTCACGATTTAAGTTACTTTCAAGTTTTATGAATGTGCAACTGTTAGGGAATCTACGTTAGATGGCACTGCTCATAGCATCATTACTCGCCATAAACTAAAATTTAAGGGGGTATGACAATTTAAATGTACAAGACTCTATATCAATAAATGTTCAATATTAAGAAACGTTCATAAAATATAATCAATGAAGTTCGATCGTGATTGAAGTAGTAAAAATTATAAAAAAACTATATTTATCAGACAAATGTGTTACGTTATTTGCGCAGGCTCGCTGCAGAGCATGGATATTCGTTTATTGAAATTGCATGGTTACGTGTTTATGTAGAACTTGCTGTCTTTCGTCGTTAATTAATTTTTCTCTTGGAAATGAGTAAATGGATGAAGACTTTTTCGGAAAAATACCTTACTTACGTTAATTAAATGATTATCAGTATAGGTATATTTAAATTAACTAATCTATCAAACATTCAGAAGTAATGTTTACAGTTTGACCTATAGATCTGTTTGTAATGTATGTTAGTTGCATTAATTACATATAATATTAGTTCGACAAACCGCAATCCAGAATACTAAACACTGAGTTTATGGAGACGATTTATATAAGTAGTTTTTATTACATTTCATTTGTATCAAATTGTTTCCGTCAGTTCAGCGCAAAACAAGTTTTAAATGCAGTCAAAAAAATCGATCTGATTTTCTGGTCAAATCAGTTTAACACTGGATATAAAATGATGAGACAAAACAAGTGCTGTAATAAGCGTAATACACACTAAGGAGTGCGCAGTTTGGCCATAACTTTGACCCTGAAACAAATTGTTACAATGTGTGAAGTAATGGAATGCAGCTCACAATCTGGAATGATTTCTTTTCATTGTCTTTTAACTTGACTAGGTAGAATCTGAGTGAATGTGCGTCTATGCGAGTTTTGAAATTGACAGTAAATCATTTTAATTTCCCTGTTAGCACATAATATTCTGGAATATTGTGTAATATTCATAAGATATTCCTAGAATATTATCGGTAATATTTAAATACTATTTGTAGAACATCTTAGCAATGTTTTATGTCCACCTTGAACATATTTTTCGAATATTTATATAACGTTCAAAAAATAAAATATGAATAATTAAAAAAACATTTTAGATTAATTATTTAAAAAAATATGATACATGAACTTTTAAAATTTCTTAAATTTTTATTTCAATGAAAAATAATATAATATTTTTTTCGCGTGCGAAACAAGCGTAACATCATCAGAGATCGAACCAACGACCCTCGAAGTCTCAACACTGAACTTTAGGCAGTGCGGCTAACACGAGTCTTGAGATAAATATACAATGCATTCCATTTTCATGATTCAAAAAAAAGTAGGATTGTTCAAGTAAAATTTATTATTCAGTTATCCTAAGACTTGTGTTAGCCGCACTTGTTAAAGTTTAGTGTGGCCACAGTTAGGGTCTTTGGTTCGATTCCTGATGATGATTCGCCTTTTGGTACAAGACTTAAAAAATAATAATATTTTCTTCATTGAAATAAAATTTCCCAATAATCTGAAAATTTATTTTGAATAATTTTCCTTACAATTTTAATATGACTCACGAATATTAATCAATATTGAATAAAATTCAAATAATATTTAATAATATTCGTAGAATATTCGAAAAATATGATAAAAATTATTTTTCAAAAGGACATAGAACATTATATGAACGTTCCGCTAACATTATTCGAATATTATTTACATATTTTTACTTATAATTATTATGTTTCTAGAACGTTTTCAGAATATTATATGCTAATAGAGTAAATGCACGAACCGCCATGTAGCTAAAGGTCACATTCTTATAAAATTTTGAACAGATTTTCTATTGAATTGAATAAGTAGTTCATAAACTTAAAGCTCTGCTAACTAAGAGATATTAATAGAAAATTTATTAATTGAATTGAATATTTTGAAATAATTAAATCGTATCAATTCAATTTTTAAATCGTTCTGATAAAAACAAAAGAAAACTCAATGTTAGACGTGAATCATTTTATCTCTTCAGCGTACGATGTACATTAGGCAAAATAAATTATACGTTTAATTAATTTAGGGAATATCTATTAATGAAAATTTAGGTCGAGTTAGCATTTCAAACAAAAATGTTTGATAATATTATTTTTATTAGATTATTTTCATCTGCTAGAGAAATATTTGAGAATCAATTATGTATATTTTATAATATGTATTTGTTATAACACACACACACACACACACACACACACACACACACACACACACACACACATATCTGTGCTGATTAGAAAGAACCAGTTATGTGAAATTACAACTAACCAAAAATCGTTTCACTCATCATATTTCTGCGATATAAAAGTGTTATATCAAAAAGATTAAAAGAAAAGTCCCAAAACCACGTAACTGGTTCTTTCTAATTACGAAAGATATTTGTATACGATTTTCACAAATTTCAAGAAAAATTCAATTTTTGTTCATCGAACATTGATGGCTTTTAAGGAAAAATACGAGATAAATGATTCATTAAAACTAATCTATTTTTAATTTCGTTAGTTGGCTGATTCGATTAAGTTTGCTGTAATTGGCTCGAAAGCTTATGTCAAGATAACTGTTGGTCTGAACCATAAAAACAAACAAAATCATGTCAAAAACTTCTCAAAATTAAAAATTTCACAAAAAGCACAATGAAATTATATCGCAAAAGATATTTGTTGATGCTAAAACAAGAATTATTTCTGACTATATCATGCAGTTGTTAAACTGTTTGATAAATCGCTCGCATATTTATAAACATTTTACATTCTACGTCATTAGTAACAGCAAGCAAACCTTGCACAAACAAAAATGCTTATTTTATTATAATTGTTATGATTTGTTTTTGATTGCAGATCATGGTTATATTTGTTTTGCACTCGATGTCACGGTCGAGACGATACACCATCTTGGGAACCACCAGGATGGAGACGAGCATGCCCGCAACCATTCTGTCCGACATACAGGAAATTCGCTCGTATATTTTGTCTCCTTTGCTTAGGATTTCTTTTGTGGGGAATCGTTTATTCGATAATCGGAAACGATGCTGCACCGGGCGGTTCACTATTTGGATTAGCTACACTGTGCATCGCAGCTCACTTAGGAGGATGGCTCATGACACTCACAACACTCCCGGCACTCATAGGAATGCTCATTACGGGGATTATCCTGCAAAACACTGGCCTGGTCCAGATTGATGATACTTATGACATCGTTATTTCCAATCTACGGTGAGTTCGTTTCCTTGCTCTAAAATAAAAAACAAAATATAAATTTATGTGTATATAATTCTATGGTGATTAGGAATGTGCTGAGAACTAGATAAGTGGTTTTGGGACTTGTTGAAGTTCTGAATAGAAGATTTTTATATCAAATCATTATGATGAGTGCGACGATTTACGGTCAATTATGATACGAAGTATAAATTGAATTCAATAACTTATGTTCGAAAGCTAAACTTTTAAAAAACATGCAATTTCCGCAAAAAATTCACGCTTCTGAAAATATCACTGAACTGATTCTTCTTAATAATCACAGAATTATAATCTGAAAAATTTGCTCAACGCAAAAGCGTTCGAATAATTGATACTAAGAGCTCTACAGAAAAAAGGGTCGAAAACAATTAAAAGACTGCTGTTTGCTTACGGAATGTGACGGAAATTCTTTTTCACTACTGATTGAAATTGTCGAGCAATCGTTTTTCTTGTCACGCCTGGCTTGCGGCATTGGTCGCTTCTTCTTCGGTGTCGCGTGCGCGAGCCTTCGGTTGTACCAATCTAGGCCCCGCATTTAAGGTCGAGGCTTCGCACCGATCCGAATAATAAAATGACCCACGCACGTCATCAATTTTCATAATCAACTAATGATTGTGTTTTGTAACACCTTAAGTGCAGATATCTGATTCTTTTTATTCATGAATCATGAGTTTTTACAAAATTCGATTAATTGAGAGTAATAGTTTTTACAAATAGTTCATAGTATCACCTCATTCAATGTTTTCAATTTCGTTGTTAGTGAAAATCATCTATAACCATAGTTTATATGTATTTAAACAATGGTAATACGATAATTTTAACACAATTACTAATAAAAATCCTTGAAGCATCAGATTTTGTGAGAAATTCTATAAATGTAAATGTTTACAGTGAAAAATAAGAAACTTATTGCAACTTCAATGAATGTGACTGAGTTAGAATGAAAATAATAATCAGCTTCTTATTATTTTGGTCTTTTATGTTTTTTCAACAGAAGAAACTAACGTGGGTTTTAATAAGACATTAAACTTGCATCATTCGAGAACCACGATGCCACATGCATCGAGTATTCTGAACTTGATCTACAAAAAAGTACACAAAAACATCGAAACTAATTTTCAAAGATAAATGATACATTTAATCGATGATACGTTATCAATGTTTGTCGAAGAAAAGAAACAATTTTTTCTCAAATGTTTCTAAATCATTGTTTGCTCGTATGAAAAAAATAATCAAATTGTTGGATCAATGATTTGTATTATCTGAAGCTTATGACTGATAAAGCAATCGTAATCATATAATGCGTAAGGTCACTTCTTAAAGATTTCGTGTATACTGTTCCGATTTTTACCACGTTTGTGATGAGCAATGTAATACTGTTAAAATTGTCACTTCAGTCTCCTTCATCAGTCAACAATTTGGTTTTGCAATTCACTGATCGGCTGATTACATAAAAATTTACAATAGGTCATGTGTTTATATGTTAACAGAATGCTAACGACGTGACGATTTGGTTTGCGTGACTCAGAAATATAAATTCACCCTGACAAACCAATTTTTCAGTGCAAATTATTAATAAATTTAATTTGCATTAAATACTTTAAAAAATACTTTATAAAATTAGGGGCAACTGGGATAACTATGACTTTAAGGTAATTTGCGACACCTCATTTCTAAACACATAAAAGAATAATAAAATTCATCCGATGGGTGTTGTGGTGATTAGGAAGAACGTGTTGAGCAAAATTTTTAAAGCCTCAATGTTGTGCAAAAATACATGTACTTCGGAAAGTTTACCTTTGAAAATGAGTTGTTAAATTTAATTTATATTATGTACTACAATTGAACGAAAATTTTGTCACTCAATATATTTCTTAGGTTTTCGAATTTGTCTTTTTAAAATTTGAAGGGCTATGTCGAAAATTTCCTGCACTTAAGGCATTCACGAATAAAATTGGACATATTCGAATCAAAAAAAAGATAAATTCTGTGTTGTTTAAGAAGAACCAGTTAAATGACATTTTGAAAAGCGTCAATTTTTTCTGCAAAGATCGCGTGTATTCCTGGACGTATACCTTTAATCAGGAACTATTGAATTTTATTTGTATTTCTACAATATTTGACATTATATAAATCGTCGCACTCATCATACTTTTTGGAGATTAAGGTGTTTTTTATTCAAACCTTCAAAAAGCCAGGTCCCAAAATCACTTAACTGGTTTTTCCTAATCACAACAGATTTATTAAAAGACATAATACACCTTTAGTTATGACAAAAAATTTTGTCAATATATTTTTGACGTAACAACGTCTCGGAGGCATTGCCGCGCAACCCAAGTAAAAATCCGACCAGATTTCTGCCAGTCCGAAAGTGGCGCTAGCCAGACTTCAGCCAGTTCAACTTGCCCACTTGAACCTGACCAGAAAGGTGGATCGCAGTAGATTTGGGTCGTAGCGCCAGCATCTGCCACGCGGGCTTTTGAAACAGGATCGTCGTTGCGTTAAGAAACACTATTTCGGCGAATTCATTGAGAAAATATTTTGATTCATTTTGGAAGTTAGATATTAAGAGTACGAAAATGTTATTGTGTTAGAAATTACACACGTACAAGTGCATTTGTTTTTCATATTAACAATCTGTACAGTGTCGTACTTTCATGAAAGTCGTGATATAATAAACAATGAATTTCAGACAAATTAAAAAGAGTCGCTACTACTACTGCGGCAGTTCCGCTTATAAAATATTGCAACCAAATCGAAAATATTCATTAAAAATTTTCATTCATTTTTTTTAAATTTAACGTAGTGATATGAGCAAATTCAAAATTAACATTCACTTAGCGGTTCAAAAAATTAAAATTTTTTGGACATTAGGCACACTCTTAGAATTTTTTTCTCAGGTTCTATGTGTCAAAACAAGATGAAAAAATGGTGCGGCCCACCTTGAAACGAGTGGCTAAATACTTTTAAAATTAAATTAAGTTATAGTGATTTTTGCCAAAAAAACAACAAAAATGCATGTAAAAAGTAACTCCACATTTGGTTTCTTTCAAATTTTACGTTTTTTATCGATTATGGGGTGTTGTACGTTCTACCAAAGTCATTCAAATACCGAAAACGAAATATCAAAATATTTCTGTGTCTTAATTTTAGTACTTTGACTAAGAAATTTGAGTGAATTAAGTTAATCGCTCTTTTTCTTTCAATAAAATACGAACAGTTGGTACAAAAAGACACACAACTTGCAAAATATATTTGTCTAATACTTTTTCAAACTTTATACCAATATCAAACTCAACCTTCACTCCTCACTCCCTGTCCGGATTAAGGGTGGTTCCATAGAAAATTAAAAAAATGAAAGGTTTTTGAACCCATATTTCCTATTACAGATTCGGATTCCTTATGGAAAAATAAAGCGATTTTATTCTTATCATTTTTCGGTTTTTTAGGATAGATGTCGCTGTAATCGTAAGAAATAAATAATTAATAAAAATCTTTCTCTTGCAATTACAGCGCCATCTATCGTGCAAAACAAAAAAATATATGAATAAAATCTTTTTATTTTTTCATGAAGAATCCGAATCTGCAATAAAGAATGGGGGTTTCACGAACTCGATTTTTTTACATGTTTTATTTTGTTCTTTTTTAATTAAAAAAGTATGTCGCCACCTGTTTCAAGGTGGGCCGCACCATTTTTTTATCTTGTTCTGACACCTAGAACCTGAGAAAAAAATCCTAAGAGTGTGCCTAATGTCCAAAAATTTTTGATTTTTTGAACCGCTAAGTGAATGTTAATTTTGAATTCGCTCATATACGAAATTAACGTGGTCAAATATCAAATTGCTACATTTGAAATTTGAATTTTCAGATATATTCGTTGAATATATAAAGAAGTTGTAGAATATGAGCTCAAAATTCAAAGTCAGAATAGCTGTTTGTAAGACATGGGGACATGTCGTAATGTCATACTCAAAATAATTAATTACTCTACTTATACACTTCTTCATATACCTACATAACTTTTTCATTACAAGACCAGAATTTGTTTCGTTTGTATCATTTCTTTTGTATCATTTTTGCACCAATAATTCTTACAAAATAGATGACATTTAATTCTAAATAGATTGAATGTTTATAATTTAAATACGTTGAATCTTCTTCCATTGACCCAGAATTTAAAAAAATAATTGCAAATGATTTGATGGTACGAAACTTTACGGCGAGCGACCAATTGCACGACCAATTGCGCCGAGAGCCTTATCTTTGGGTTAGTTGCGCCGTAAACGCTGGTCAGTTGCGTTTACGCAAAAAAACAATAAAATTTCTCTAGATGCTTTAATTTACAAAAAAAATAACGTTATAATAATAATGTTGTAATGTCAACCGAAATATCAATGTTTTTAATGTTTAATTATGTTGTAAAACGAAATCCTGGCCCTGGATTCGGTTCCAGGTCCAGGGCGGAAGATCGGTACAAATGGACTTGTCGTTTAGTCAAAGTAAGAAAACTAACAGAAAAAGTTGAGCGCCAGGTTGTTTTCGAACAAACAACTAAACCCGGGAAAAACAAAACAGAGCAAAAAAACAAGAGACAGAATCCCGCCCAGACCCGCTGGCCCACCGATGTGAGTCCGTTATAAAAACAAGTTGCAGATTTGACAGGGAAAACTAACTGAAAAACCGAAAAGCAAACAACACGTAATCGAAATGGCTCGCGGGCCTTTAGCAAATCGTAGCATACCTTTAACAGGGAACGGAGCACAAAATCAATTACACGTAGCTTACCAAATCGGACAAAAATTACACCATTTATTCATCAGGTCCCCCCTAGCGGAGCCTGGTCTGTCAAAGTACATGAACCTATTGCTTAAAGAAAAAAAAGGAAGAAAAAGTAACTTGGTGCGACGCGGCGCACCGATACTGCAGAAGAAAGAGACAGAAAGCAAATTGCACCAAACTGAGCGAGAGAGAGAGAGAGCGGGGAGATCAGGGTGTTGGCGCCGTCGTCGTGACCGACGCCATCGCGTACGCGAGGGATCGAACAAGTGCCCTGCAGTGGACACACTTACTTGAAAGCCGGAGCAACGAGCTCCGGCAAGACGTGGACTTCCATGATGCCGTCCGGCGGCGTCCCTCCGTGGCGTCTTCTCGGCCATCCTCGATTCAGGTCTGCTGGACACAAAACTTCTGAGCATCTCGGAGCAGTGGGCGTCGCGGTGAAACTTCCCAGGTTGGCCTCAACCTGGTTCTAGTGCGCGGCGCGTACTTCCAAAGCGAGAAATCGGCAAAACGGAACGGCGTGTAGCTAAAGTGGCGTCACCAGACGGAAAGGCGGATTCGGGCACGCTTGCGAAAAGGCCGGAAATCTCGGTGTTGCGCTTGCGCGCGACACCGACGAAATATATTAATATTTTTTAAAAGAGTTTTTGGGTTGCTCATCACAAATTTCGTATATAAAATTAGTTCTGACTATTGTCAGCTGTTAAAAATCACTTTTGCTAGCGCCAAAAATGGGAAAGGTTGTTGAATAATGGTTTAAATAAATATTTGAAGATAAAATTACGTTTGAATAGAACTTATATTTTATACTGGTCAATTTTTCGAACAAAATTAATCTTCAAATAACTCTACATCTTCTACAAAATCTTTTTCAACATTTTCCATAACAGTTTCTTCAATGTTGGAATCTGGATCCGCAAATACATTTCATCGGTTGTCAAAGTAATATCCACAGGTTCTAATAGTTGCATAGCATCGAAACTTAAGCTTCTGCTTACTTTTGGAGGGATTCTTGTCAATGAAGATATCAGTGGATCGGAATAAATTGAGTGTCTGCAAAACACGTCGTTCATAGTCTTATCGCAAGAACTTTTTTGGGCATAATTTCTTCGTTAGTTTTTTATGTCTTTATCTCTCGATTCCTGTGCTTCTTTAGAGAGTCGACTGATCGGTAAAATGGCTGCGTTTACAATATACGGTCCATGTATAAGCACTTTGTGTAATTTGAAAGACACATAGAACCACGGGTATTTGCTAACAAAAAATCTTGCCGTTTGCAAGAAATATGTTTAGAATTTGTCGATAGCTGCAGGAAAACCAGATGCCAAAACTTGTTAAATCACGTAAGACCGACGGATCAACTCTACATCTACACCTAATATTTCAGCGGATGTTTCAAAATTTTCAAAGAAGCGTCGCGCGGTATTTCCATCATTTGAGCTTTCAACTCCGCCTGGTTGTGGTCGATCGACTATAAGGCCTAGTCGTTCGCGAAACGCCGTTTGGATCGCTTGCTTTCGATCTGCATATTCTTGATCGTTCGCTTTCCATGTTTTGAGATCCATTCTATATCCTAATTTCAGCAGACATTCGAAAAACCGAATCTAAGCGTGCAAACTTGAAAGACCGTAGTCTAACCTATTTTCATCTATCGGTAGCGTCAATACATGATCAATATTATTGAATTGTGAGGAAGTAGCTTGGCACATGTAACAACGCATCGCGGATTTAGTTGATGTTACCGCATTGCAGACTTTTCCGTCGATGATCGTCATTACCATCTTAAAATTAATAATAACGCGCTTTCCTCCGCAATTAATTTCGAATGGAACCAGGGAATTTATTTGATTTTCGATGTATTCTTTTTCAAAAATACTTGTCGCGACAATTTCCCGCAAAAACTGCAACTTAATGGGTCTGCAAAATCGCGGAGAAGATGGCCGCAGATTTTTCGATACAACAGGTTCTCGTTGAGAAGTAGAATCTGTAAAAAGGAGCTGTAACTGAACGAGCGAGGTTCGAAAAACGTTAGAGTCTGATTGGTTTTCAGCGCTGAACTTCTGCTTATATCCGCTCTGGCCGAACCTGCCGTCGAATCCCCACTTGACGATTAGTTGAAGATTTTTCAGAACTGGCTGACTAAGAGAAGCAATGACATTGAGCTCTGTAATTGAGCTCTGCACAACTTCGCTTCCACGACAACAGACAACGCGGTCTCACCAGACGCCAGGAAGGTCGAAGTAGTTGAGTCGATGTAAATCCTTTCTTGTACTTCGTAGCTCGGGCTAGAGATCTGAAAGCTACATCTTGGACAACACTAGCAGCATGCTTCGATCTGGCAGAACGGAGACTCATCTGAGTTGCATACGCTAACTCTGAAGTTGAACGTGTAATACGAAGATCTTCAGTTTTTAGTTGTTTTGATCGTTCACTTAAGTTACGAAAAGGCAAGGAACGTCGACCCATCTTTTTTGAATCGTCTTGTTGAGATTGAGATTGTAATAATGAGATTAAATTAATCGTAATCATACTTATTACCGATTTACTCGACGTAATTCCCTCGTTTCAATCTTCATTTTAAATGTTGTATAGCTGTTGAAAATAAAGAAAAGTTGTTAAAAATGTCATTTTTGTGTAAACTATTTGATAAGTATAATTTTCACTATTATGATGCATTTTCTTTTATAACCTGAATAATTTCAATGGAATCCAACTAAATTTTGTTCCTTGCTAGAAATCTCTGCTCAGTTCTGTTACTATCTTGCCATTTTTTTAATTTTGACAACTTTTTTTTCGAGTTGTCCTTTGCATCCTCATGAATGTGGAACAAAAACTGCCGCTCAAAAGATAACTGGTTTTACAGTTCGTTAATTTGTTCATCTAAGATAAAATATTTTCCTGGTGACATATTGAAAAAAATATAAATTTTTCATTTTTGTAGGACGTAAAACAGTTTTTTTAAAGATATTATTTATATCTTTTCTCGAAATGAGATAACAACGACAAAGGCAAGCGGTGGCAGCTAAATCTTGAATGCCTTGAAAGTATAAACATTTAAATAATGCAACATTTTGTTTACGTTGAAATCGAAGTTTTGTTTGAAAAGTTAGTAAACAGACTTATGTAAACGAAGAACCGCTAATAATGCATAAAATAGTTTATACTAAACTTCAGAATTGTCACCCATGTTTGGTTGCCCGATATCACTCGACGATGTCATAACAAACATAATTTGTTTACTTGTTAAAAATGCGTTAAAAACCAAGAAAAGAAAAACTTCCATTTACTTTGTCACTTTGTCTGCTTTGCCACATTCCAAAGAGTGCAGATGAGCACTTCTCCGTATTTTTTTTTTCACCCCTTGGCGCCCCTTGATGATAATTCAAAGGTACATTCATTCGAAATGACACATCTAGAATTTAGACTTTTTGCCAGCTTTTTTGAAATTCCAAACACTTAGGGACTGGTTTCTGTATACAAAATATACAATCAAATTCATGGAATTGAACGTTCATGGCAAGACATACAGCACGTGTGTGGTTTTCAAATGATCAATCTATGTACCGCATGTATGTGAAAATTGGAGTCTTTTAGATAAGCAACAAATGTCATCCATAAGTAGTTTATAAATGGGTGTCCTACATGAATTTTCACTTAAACACATGTCGCGAGTAAGTCTCGAAGTTTCTTTATGATTTACCTCGGAAGCCTGACGAAACATTATTGTCCCAAAAAAATTGTGTCTTCAAAAGCTAAACTTCAAAAAATACAGTCAATCTAGTATCACAGACTTTCAATTTAGTTACAGATTAAAAGTTAAGCAGGACAAATTTGTGCAGTTCGAGTTTTGTGTGTTGAGATCGCTTGATATTTTTCCCAATATCTGCCGTACAACTTGCAAATCCTTTAATTTCAACTCAAATTAAATTTTACAGTTTTCAAAATCAATAAAACAAAGTAATGCTATTCCAATTTGTCAAATTTAAGAGAAAAACTCTCTTGCTTTAGACTTTTTTGATCGAAAATTCTTATCAACACGAATATAAAAATGGAACTATGTTTTACAAGACAAATCACGAAACTACCTAACTGGTCAATCTCCAATCCCCGCAGAATTCAAAACACATTAGTTTGACTCTACAATCTCTCAGAGTTACAATAGGCTATATATAAATCAATTTTGAAACTTACATTTATAAAAATCGAAAGTTAAGATTTTAGTTTTTCAAGGATCAGAGTTTTTTTGCAGATTTCATGATTTACGTCTCACTATGTAAATTGTTTTCATCAATAAGACAAGGCTTGGTCGAAATTTTCTACGCAAGAGCGTTAAGTAGGCCTTTGAGGGCATACCTGCAGAGGCCTAGACCTGTAGGTTTAGCCTTTTGGAGGCCAGCATATCCCGCGCAGAAAAAAATGGGCTATTTTAGCCAAGTATGAAAATTCGCTGCGCACGAGGTCCAAAAATTTAGCCCAAAATTTTTTTTCAGGAAAAAAAAAATTGATCGAAAAAAATTGAGGAAAAAAAAGCTGATCTTTCACGTAGAATTAGGGTCGAAGTTAAATTTTCGGACCAGTTGCGGGATAATCGTCATTTTTAAATGACACTTTTCTACAAAAAAGACGCTTAATTTCAAGGCATGCTCATGAGCAGATGGGCACTTGAAAATTTTGTCCGCAAGCATGTTTTTTATTCAGTGGGACCAGTTGTCACAAAAACATACCGAAATTTGATTTGTTTATAACATAGAACATGAAAACAAAATATGAGAAAATCCCCAAAAACGCGATTTTTCAGAAATAAATATCTCAAAAACCGCATCACCGAAGAGGCTGAAATTTTCGGGAAAGTTTGTTCATATCACCAGGAAACTACTCATAAAATTTCATCTATTTTCAACAAAAATATATATCATTATATATGTAAATTATATAAAATATATATTTCTTTCATAAAATATTTATATTTTTCAATATATATAATTTGTTTTCCGGGTATAGACAATTTGTTGAAAAATATAAAAACATTAAATGGTATTTATTATGTGTAAAAAATGTTCATTAATTATATGAAAGGTTAATCTGATTACTTTTTTGTTATCGTTGCATAAACAAAGGAAAAAATTTTTTGTGATCTCTTACTACACGGTCGTGCGCCAAATGCTTTATTTCTTACATTCCCAAGATCACTGTCACATGCAATATTTTGTATTTACTACAATCGGAATATAATTCCAGCTTTTTTGCAAATGTCTGTTGAAGTTCAGCCTTAATAGTTTGCAAAAAAGCTAAAGAAACGACATTTTTGAGCGCTCGGTGCGCCATCTGGTGCCCATGTAAAAATGTTGCTATTTCACAAAAATTTTGTTTTACAAAATCCTCCATTTTAGGGGGTAGCGGAAAAAAAATTTTTGTTCGACCCATCCTAAGAGACAAAAACGTATACGACTTATATACTAAGTTATATACAAAAAGCAGAAATAAGTTCTCTTAACATTGTAACATAAAGATAACATTAATATATTTTGTCCACATTTTTTTCAGTAAGAAGCTGATTGTTAGTTCTTACACGTTCTTTAGCGGTTATTTTCTAGCTCTATTATTATTGTTAGACATGTTTACAATATTTTAGCCAACAAATCTATTTGCTCGTTTTTTAATAAGCATCAAAAACAATGTGTTCTTGCATTACAACTTTTATTAGCGTATTTAAATTTGTCAACTTCGGAGTCTCATAACTAAATTTCCGTTCAAAATTTCCCATCGAAAATTTTTGGTCATACACCGCTGTTTAAAATAAATAGATTGCATGACCGTTTGATCATTATTTCATGACCTATCATGTTAAAACTACTGATTAAAAAAAGCAACATCTGGGATGATCTCTCCCGGATCAGTGCGGTTCAAATAAATCAATAATTGAGAAATAAATCATAAATTTCAAAGTAAATAATGAGTGTTCGAATACTTACAGTAAGTTAATTCATCGTTCTACGTTTCTACTATTTTGTCAGTTCTGTGGTGATTAGAAAGAACTAGTTAAGTGGGTTTGAAACTTGTCTCGTTAAAGTTTCAAATATTACATTTCCGTTTTGCAGAAATATGATAAGTGCGAGTTTTACGGTCGATTATAAAAAACTTACAGAAGTACACGCGATTTTTGCAGAAAAATTGACGCTTCCAAAAATGTAACTTAACTGGTTTTTCTGAAACGCCATAGACTTGTTTTCTAGCCTTAAAATTTATCAATCTTTTTTCGATTTTTTCCGTGGTAATTAGGAACATGCTGCTGTCACGATTGAAACTACTAAGTTCAAGTGATAGCTACAGCATAGTAGTGTAGCGTCTATTCAAGCGTTTGAAAGTTTTGACTGTTTCATCGAAATTCTATTTATCGGTTTGCAGACTCGAATGCAAAAAAAACAAAGAGCGCAATGTACAGAACGACGGCACAGTGTCTGTTCCTTTTTTTGGTATTTTTGATTCAAATGTTTTCTGCAAATCATATTTTAACAACAAGGCGAGTTAATTAACAATAACAAGGATCTGAAAATGCTTTGTTAAAACAAGTTTTCACAGTTAGTGCATTTTTCGCTTATTATTACAATACAATAAAAACTCGCGAAACATACATCCAGTGTAAAAATTTGTTCTGTATTTTTTACTATTTGCTATTGCTTATTTACTTGCCTTTCTGTTAGAATATGCTTTACAAAAAATCGAAATGAAAAATACCAAGGAAAGAGTTTAATGGACACATGTGTGAGAGCTCTAGGGCCAGCCCAGTTTGGCGCCGGGCCATCGCAACTTTGTTATTTTATTGTAACACCTTTAAATGCCAAAATTATTTGTTGTTGTTCTGCATATTGCGCTCTTGGTTATTTTTTTATATGCATCTGCAAACCCACCAATTAAATTTAAGAGGAACTGTCAAAACTTACAAACGCTTGAATCGACGCTGGCGCCACCATGCCCGAGTAAAAATGAATAGATCATTCTATGATTATAAAATAATTATTTGATGGCCGATCATTTAATGATCATAATATGATCGAAAAGATGCAACATCTGAGATAATCACGAACGGATCAGTCTAAATCGCATCATTAAATCATCTTAAAAAATTTAAGGTTGAATAATTAGTGTGAAAATACCTTCAAAAAGTAAGCTTAGCCCTTTATATTTAAACACTAATTTTCCAACCTCAAAGTTTAGAGATAGTTTTTTGATCACTTATTGATTCGATTTGTACCAATCTGTTTGTGATCATCTGAGATGTTAAATTTTTTTCGATCATTTTAAAATCATAAAATGATTGGTCACAAAATAATCATTCTACGATCATTGAATAATCTGCTTATTCTGATTAGGGTATGCTGTCGCTATCACTTAAACTTAGCCGTTTAAGTCGTGACGGCAGCCTGATTCGAAAGAAACCGTTATTTGACATTTTCAGAAGCGTTGATTTTCTTGTGAATATCGCTCGTATTTTTCTAATCATGAGTTCTGTAATCGAATTTATATTTTGTACTACAGTTAACTGAAAATCATGTCACTCATCAGATTTATGCTACATGAAAATTCTATATTTTCCAAAGACAGACCCTAAAACCACTTGATTGATTATCCCTTCTTACCACAGATTGAGTAATCCAATTGTGATCATCTCAGATTTCAGATTTTTACTACTAATATAATAATACTGTGAATATGTTTGTTTGTTCGTTTGTTTGTATGTTTGTTTGTTGGTTCGTTTGTTTGTTTGTTTGTTTGTCTGAGCATCACGCCTGAACGAAGCGTTCGGAAATGATTTCAACGCATCAGGGTGATTCTTTAGGCTCACAGAATTAACGTAGGCTACATTAGAAATCAATTTTTTAATTTTTTTTGGAGAAAACTGTAAAAACATTTTTTCAGTTTTTTGAAAATTTTCAAATTTTTCGTGAACACAATACATAAGGCATTATAAATAGAGTTCGAAAACATAATGTTACGTTTTATATTCTGTAAAAGTACTATCATCCCTTTCTTATCAATAAACAAACGTAAGTATGAGAATACTTCTGCAATAGTTCGCACTTGATCGTTATTTTGTTTTTGATTCATTATGACTCTTCAGTCAATCGTGTTTACATCGTGTTATGTCTAAACAATTCCGAAAAAAAGCCTTATCTAATTCATATAGTGCAGCGAAGCTGACGCCCGAGCGAAGCAAGGGAGTTCAGCTATTTTGATATAAAAATAAATCAGATAATTTTGTTGCTTCTGAGATACTATGGTAATGAAGTTTCGAATTTGCAGGAAAGTAGCACTGGTGATTATCTTGACGAGAGCTGGCCTTGACTTAGATCCAAACGCTCTTAAAAGTATGAAAGTAACGCTACCAAAAATGGGGTTGATTCCCTGGGTTGTGGAAGCTTCAGTGGTGGCAGTGCTGACCAGGTACTTGCTTGATTTACCCTGGGTTTGGGGCTTTCTACTAGGTAGCATTATCGCTGCGGTATCGCCCGCGGTTGTGGTTCCATGCCTGTTTAGGCTACGTGGAAAAGGCTATGGCGTAGCGAAGGTAAGACTAATATAAGGCAATATTCTATGACAGTTTAACTAGAAATTACTACTTCTCAACCTGAAACTTCCAACCCTTTGTAAGCAAGAATGTGTTGACTTCGTTATAAGAGATATCCTTCACACTTCAGCCGAAATTTACTACTATAATACTTCTTCATTTGGTTGCCATTTTTTTAGACTGTTTTTAATATGCAAATTTGTCTTTTATTTTATTGTTACAGTAAACCCTCGTTACCACAAACAAAAAAATTCAGACACATAGTTCGCGTTACAGGAGAGTTTCTGTAATTCGCAAAATTCGACAAATAAATTCGTATTTTTTAATTTATCATTATGACTCATCGTAGAAGCATTCATTGATTCTTTGATAAAATTATTTTATAACACGAATAATTTCATTATTTCCGAAGTTTTAACTTCTTATTTTCATTATTAAATATCAACCAACTTTGACAGTTTGTTTCTATTTGTTCAGCAAATACATTTCTATATTGTTTTGACGATTAGTTGGTTGAAGTTTGCGTGCACATACAAAATTCCTCGTTTCCAGCCCATCTGAAATTGCCTCTAATACGTTTTACGTAGCTGTATAGCTAAGAAAAATATTGCCTGCATCTCTGACCTTCTTTGACGTTAGTGAAATGACGTCTTCGACATCGCTCTCATCACTAGACTTGAGTTGATTTGGGATCTCGTTAATTTCTGGATCACGGTTTTTGTCATTCAAAGTCATGGCCAGATTGTCATAGGCTATGACAAACTTGTTAAAATCAACTGAAATCTAAACATAAGTATGAATCGCATCAATTTGTATACACAATAAGTTATGATACATCAATTGACTCTTTCAATAACTTTTATAATCAACGTGCACGTTGATTGATACTTACGTTTGTTATCTATTGCAAATACTCCTATTCAGCAGGTCAATAAACCATTTCATCCTCTGCTACTGTGCGAGCTGCTGTATCAGACCGTGTCAACACTTTTTGGAAACATTTAGCAATGTTTTCGGAAGAAACTTTTTTTCTTGCACTAGCAGTAGTTCTGGTAGCGAGGACGGTCTACTTTGACATACTCCTTTGCGTAAATACATCGATGATTCCTCGGTCTAATTCAAATCAATCTTTGACGTTGGTGAGGTGCAACCTTTTGCCCGGCGGAGTTGTAGATTGTAAGCAACACATGTCGATTTTTTGTAGCATTTCCTTGTTACATTCCATGAGCCAGGTGCGAAATGATTTCGAATCAACCCATACATTGTCTTGGAATGTAATGTTGAAAGGTTACAAGTTTACATCAACATGATTGCTGCTAAAGCAATAAGGCAATCTTTTCGATTTGTCAATCACCTATGGTTTAAGTTTGTGGCTGCCAACAAAATTACACGTAAGTACGACAGTTAGTCTCTGCTTGCTGCTAGTTCCTCCGTGGCATTTCTCCCCTCTGACACTCAGCGTTCTGTCTGGCAGGAGATTAAATAAGTCCCGTTTCATCCATGTTCTAGATATATCGAGAATGATATTTTGTTGAATTTCATTCAAAACCTTTAAATAAGTCTCTTCATTTACTTTGTTTTCCTCGCGACAAATTTTTTGTGAAGAAAATCAATGTTGCTGTTCGAATCTCTATAACCACACGTTCGAACATGTAAATTTACTAATTTTTTTCAAAATTAAAGTATGTTTTTCAACCGCATATGATTGAACCATGCAAATAATCGCAGATCTATCAGTTTCATTTGAGCAGCCTCAGCGGTCGGACGTGTTTTGGCTCGATCCGCACGCTCTTTTTGATACATGCCACTTAATTACTGTATCGGTCGTTTTGTTTCGGTGATTTTACAAATTCGTAATTGCTCTCGGCAATTATCTCTACTGGACATTATGGCAAATCCCTCGCAAAACGATGACGCGGATCGCACCGTCATGGTACGCCAACTTCTGGCCTCTCATCAAAAAGTCGATGAAGATGTTCGTAACGTCCTGGAGAAAGACAGATCCCACGACCAGAAAATTTCTAGTCTGGCTGAACAACTAAACAAAATGCGACAAGAAAAAAATGTCCTTATCTTTTCGTCCTTATCTTTTCGACTGTTATCTATCGACCTCTCTGAGGTCGAAGGAAACAATCGAGACATAGTGGCCACTGTCCATAGGCTCTTCTCCCACGTACACCTCCTTCTCCCGGAGTGGGCCATCGACGATGCCCACTTTCGAGTCGGCAAACCTGGCAAAACCAGACACGTTCTGGTGAAGTTTCTCTTAACAACCTGGGTGCGAAAAGTCTTCTCCAAGGCCTCCAAACTTCGTGCAATGAAAATCTACATGAAAAACGACATGTCTGAAGCCGAACGTGCCACCAAGAAGAACCTGCTCGCAATCTTTAAAAATCTGAAAGACTCTGGCATGAACGTCATCTTTAAAAGAAACACGCTTTTCCTTGACGGTCGTCCCGTACAACAGCAGTGACTTCTGCCCTCGTGACGCCTATGGCCCCCAGCAACACCGTTGCGACCTGGGACAACAGAGGCCTTCCCCCCACCTTAGGCCTCCACAACACCTCTTGTCACGGCTAGAACCGCGTTTACCTCATCTTTCGACGCAGCTACGCTCACGGGCACTGCGTCACGTGATGAGTTTCCCCCTCTGCAACTCACCGGACTACGTCACAACTTAAGGCCCCTCACCATGGACCTGTACACTTTGACGAAGACTGCCAACCCTACCGCCGCTACATAACAGGAGAAACGAAAGAAAAACAGAGCGACGACTCCCCGTTCAACGATTTCGCTCAATTAATCGAACTTGGATCTTTTCGTTGTGAAAACGAAGCAACAGGCTTCTCCAGATCGGTCCTCTATCCATCAAGTGATATTTTAGAACTGCCACGGCTTTTCAATGCAGGTGATATCCACGAGGAGGTACTGGACGGGGACATCATCTCCCTTGAAAACTCCAGTAGGACCAGGCAGACCATCTGCCTGTCTCTTATTTTTGTCGAAGCTCTTTCCGATCATTTATGTATTAAATTAAAATGCGGCTTTCCTATTTATATCATTGTTAATGTTTTCATCCCACCGTCTAGTCCATTTCAACCTTTTTTACTATCTCTTGAAAATCTCCTGATCAAATACGCAACTAGCGACCCTGATGCTATTTTGCTGTTAGGTGGCGACTTTAACGCTCGTGTTGGCCCACGAGCAAATGACTTAATTTCGACACTTGAAAACCACGGGTTTGTTCTATTAAATGGTAGATCTCTGAGTGACACACCTGCTGCCTACACGTTTGTGGGCAAACAAGGCCACAGCACTGTCGATATGATTTGGTGTACTCTCTCTGATCTTTCGCGGATCGAAAATCTTTTTTTCGCAGACTGGCCCACCTGTCTTGATCATCTCCCAGTCGTCTTGGAACTCGACTCGACGAGATGATGCACTGGCGCTCGGAAATCGCAATCGACTCCACAAATGTAAATAATCTCAATTCTGCCCTTATTGACGCGATTACTGACACTTCTTTTCGACTCAATCTTATTTCGAAACCACTGCCTCGTCCCTCTTCTAAAACAAACAAACCTTGGTTTCATAACGAGTGCATATTCGCAAAAAAAGAAATCAAACGTAACTTCCTTCTCGCAAAAAAGGCGAATTTTGACCTTGCATCAGTTTAACTTTTCCTAAATGCTAAATCTTATTTTTAAAAGCTGACAAAGCACAAAAAATTTTGTTTTAATGAAAAAAGAGCTCTCTCCTTAACTATTACCAAAAACGCAAAGGACTACTGGCGTCAAATCAATTACATCCGCAACCCTATTAAAAGAAACCCAACCTTGGAAATTGGCACCTGGTCACAATTTCTCTCGGAAACCTTTCCAGCGCGAACAAAACACATATCCGTTATGTCTTTCTTTTCGGTACCTGAACTTGACCAAGAGATCACAGTCGATGGGATAATTTAAAGCATCAACTTCTGTAAATCGGAAAAAGCCCCATGCTCGGATGGCATTAATTACAACTTTCTGAAAAATCTTCCAGACAATTGGCTCCTGCATCTTAGTTTCTTTTTCAACGAAATTCTGAAAACGGAATCAGTTCCTGTGGAATGGTATGATCTCCTGATCTCTTTCATTTATAAAAAAGGCGACATAAAAACCCAAAAAACTACCGTCTTATCTCACTGATCAACTCTATTGCTAAAGTCTTTATG
Organism: Telenomus remus; assembly: GCA_020615435.1. Taxonomy (NCBI): domain Eukaryota; kingdom Metazoa; phylum Arthropoda; class Insecta; order Hymenoptera; family Scelionidae; genus Telenomus; species Telenomus remus. The sequence goes on from CM036336.1 coordinate 7,614,114, forward strand.
CTAATCTTACTAAAACGTATCGAAAAGTTCGCGTGATGTCAAACTCAGCATTGCCATGCTCACGAGCTTGTCGTGTCTTGATGCGACGGGATTATGTCGCAGCGCGCGCTACATCGGTCTCACGAAAAACTTGCACACAGGACATGATTCTGTGCGACCCTGAACACGACTCTGTCTGTTCTACGATTCTCCGTGTACTATCGTGAAATTCTTTTTGCATTCTTGCATTCTTGTTTTGTACGATTTGTACTATCTTGGCTATAATTCCATTTTCTTTCGTTACTTATTATGGGCTAGGGAGAATGCTCGACGAAGATTGACTATTTATCGTTTTTAACAAATCTTTACTTATTTGAATGTAGTACGAGTAATATGATAGTGTTCGAATGAAGTACTTTATTGATTTGGTTCCTGTTGATATATCCATTCAGACAACTTGTTCTATATATAATTGGTCGTTTCATGTGAACGTTGAATGCGTGATCATCATCAAAATTACGCGGAACCATCAAGACTGGATATGATTAGATTGACATTTACCTGTACAAAAAAGATAATGAAACTCATCGATTTCAGCTAATCTATGTATCTTTATTTCGCTCAAGGAGTTGTGACATTTATTAAAAAACTAAAATTTCCTGAGGGTTACATGTACTGTTGTTCGTCAATCGCCGTACGTGAAAAATTTTTCTTTTGCAGTTTAAACCAACAACGATCACGAACACCACAAACATAACCGAAACGATTCTAAGTAAAGTTATTTTAGCGTATGTATTTTATTCATCTGTAATTAACGACTCGCATTCTTGAAAAATAAAACACAGTTGCATATAATGTTGCAAAATTTTTTGTCAGATATACAAAGTGATTCATTCTACAAACTAGAACTAATAAATTTTACTGAACCTCGTCCGAATCAATGCAAGAATTATTTTAATTGCGAATAACAGTCAAAATTTTTCTCGGGTGTCGACGTATATAAAATCTGTTACTTCAAATGAAGTCAAATTTTTATCTATAGATCATTGATCTATAGATAAAAATGATCTTTTTCAAACAAACATTAACAGATCAAATCTTATATTAACCAAAAAGTGTTTACCCTATAGATGTCTAAATTTGTTTGTCTTCTGTTGAAAAGTCAATAAAAAACTCTGTTATTTTCTATTTCCATAGATAATGTTTTATTTCTGATAATAAAAGTAATGTAAATTACTAAAACAATGTGTAAGTAAAATAATAAATTGGATTTAGACTCAATCTTCATTCAATCGCATTGAATTAAATATTTTCTTAGAATAATTTTTATCATTAAATATGCTGATTTTTATATTACATCAATGATATAATACATCCTTTCCTATCCTACTTATATAATAAAAATTAGAATATAATAGAAATAAGAATGTGTTTGTTTGTTTGTTTGTTTGTTTGTCCGAGCATCACGCCTGAACAAAGCGTTCGGAAATGATTTCAACGCTTCAGGGTGATTCTTTAGACTCTCAGAATCAACGTAGGCTACATTAGAAAACTTGGGAATTAGAAATTTTGAAAATTTTTGAATGTTTTGCGATTACACTGCATAAGGGTTTATAAATAGTGATCAAAAACGTAATTCTAGGTTTTATATTCTGTGAAATATATCAATCGGATCATTAAGTGATAAAAAAAAGGCTCTCTAAATTTTTAGGTTAGAAAATTAGTGTTAAAATAGTGAAAATATAGAGGGCTGCTAACTTTTTGAAGGTATTTTCACGATTATTTCCTAAGCTCAAAATTTATCGATCATTTTGCGATCATTGAATGATCCGATTTTGACTGATCCGTTTGAGGTTAACTCAAATGATTAAGATGATTGAGATTGATGATTAAAATTATCTTTATGATCATTAGATGATAGGTCACGAAATAATTATTTATTGATCATCAAATGATCAATTCATTTTTACAAGGAAAGCTTGCATGTCAGTGTTCAGTTTGATAGCTTGGAAATCCTATCTTGAGTTGTGTTATGCAGATCTGAATTCCATTGCCGGGAGAAGGGGATTTTAATTTTTAAGCAGCATAAAAGGAACTTTAATTTTGAATATCTGTACTTGTGGTGGAACTCTAGACAGTTTCAAATTTGAAGACTCCACCTTATAGTCCACCAATGCATCTTGTTTTACTATGGAAATAAATAGGTGTCAATTCTCTCTTTTTAGAGAATGATAGCCAATATCTTGTCATTTAAGAAAAGGTTCTTATGTAAAACGACGAAAGAGTAGCACAACGGAAATGAAACAAGGGATCGAAATTCTTTTCGTCATTTTATTTTGTTGTACTTCAAATAGGTTAGTATTATTAAAAAAAATGACGGCGGTTAATGGCTATTCCACATAGCATGTTTTGGAAACACTGCCATTCGGTGGAAGAAATTCTGGTCCGACATCAACTCGGTACCTAAAAATCGAAAGGAAGGATAGAAATACGATGAATATACTAGAAGTTGAAGCTTTAAAATATAATAATAACAAAGTTGAAATTTTACAAAATAGTTAGCCCTTACAATTTAAAGTTTAAATGCAATTTTGGGCTAATTTTCGTTTCAAATTATTAATTAAAATGGAATTGAAATCGATATTACTATATTTTTTTTGGTTATGACCTTCAATAAAATGTTAATGCAGCAAATAAACGAACACGGAAATTGATTGGTTTAGCTGTTTTCAAGTATTGTCTTGCATCGTTTTGTGAACAATGAATGTTGGGGAAATTATTTTGAAGTTGAAGAGTACATTTTCTTGTGTACTCTTCTTATTTAAATTATATTTTTTTTGGTTTCTGAGCTACTGAACCGGAATCCGAAATTTCTTTTTCGAAATTCAAAATGGCGGATCGAGAGACACCGCTCCGAACAATAGACTGTAAAATCGGTTCTACTGCACGGATTTGTCCAACATATCTAATTATATCTTTAACATGTTACTAACCAAAGAGTTTTTTAGTTTTAAAATCCTATATGAGAACCTAACCTCAAAATAGTGACATTATAATTTGTAAAAGCTAAAATAGCTCTCTTATATAACCAATTTATCTAAAAGTAATTTGGCTGAACGTTGGAAAAAATTGAAGCAATCAGTTTTACGATTTGTCCTATACCTTTATCTAATTTATTATTCTGTTCCAAAATTTGCATACAGGGGTTTTTCGCATCGCTGAATACGAGTTTAAAATCATATTCCCAGAATTCAAAATTCTGAATTTGGTGTATCTGATCGTATATTCGTGATTTAAGGGGGTATGAACCTTTCAATTAACAAGATTTTATGTCAAACTGAAGGCACCTAGTCAAAATGGATAGATCATTTCATGATCTCAAAATAATTATTTCGTGACCTATAATTTAATGATCATGAAATGATCGAAAAAATGCAACTTCTGAGATAATTATAAAAGGATCTGTCCTAATCGAATCATTAAACGATCGCAAAATAATCGATGTATTTCGAGGGTAGGGAATAAGTGTGGAAATACTTTCAAAAAGTAAGCTTAGCCCTCTATATTCTCACTATTTTAACACTAATTTTCTAACCTCAAAATTTACGGATTGTTTTTCGATCATTTACTAATCCGATTGGTACCGATCTGTTTGTGATCATCTAAGATGTTGCATTTTTTTGATCATTTTGAAATCATTAAATAATCCCTTGTAAAAAGATCCGTATATTGTCCATATAAGAATAATATATTGACAATATATTATTCATAAAATGAAATGTTGTCCCTATATTGACCATACATAGTTAATATATTGACAATATATTGCCAACATATGGACAATGTATTATTTTTAAACAATATATGAACCATACATAAACGATTCAATTTGATTTACAGCAATATATTGGCAATGTATGTATGACAATCAAAATTCCATTCTTTGCCAGACGTTTTTAATTTCTTTGTTATTTCTTTGTTGAACAAATATTGTTATTTTATTTTATTTAATACTCTAAAACTTTTTTTCTGATATTTAATAATTTTTTTATAACAAAACATTTTATTTTACCGATCTTGTGGAAAGTCTATCTTCTGCGAATAGAAGCTTGTGATCTTCAATAGACAATATGTAATAGTTATTTGTTAATAATGTTTATTAATTCTCTGGTAACAAAAGATTAAATCATTTAAAAAGATTAGCTATATTGATTTTCTATAGTATATATGGATTTTTATAGTTTATTATAGTTCTTACTTGAAAAAATTATGGATAAATTCATAAATAAATTTTTGGATTTGGTTAAAAAATATGAAAATTTATAACAAAATAACATTATACATAGTATTATTGACAAAAAGTCATTCACATCAAACTATTTCCAATAAAAAATAGTCATTAAGTATGTAGCTCATTTCGATAGAAGAAATTATCAAAGCAGATGGATCGTGGAGCAGTGGACAACGACGCGGACTGATAACGTCAAGGGCCTGGGATCGATTCTCGTTCTAGAGTAAAATTATTTTACATTGTTCATGTATCGTCAATATATTGTCAATTGATTGTCCGTATATGGTCAATATATTACTAATGTATGGTTAATAGATTGTCAATATAAGGTTTGTATTGTATGGTCAATACATTGTCATTATATGATCTTTTTTACAAGGAAATAGGTTACGAAATAATTAATTTATGATTATCAAATAATCTACTTTTTGACTAGGGAGTTCAATATTACGAACAACCCTTTCCCCAAAACAAATGAAACTTTATTGATTTATAAGCAAAATGATGGAACTTCAATTTAACACATAAACGAAATAGTAAAAATTATAAGTAACTCTATTCATTCATCCACTGGGCTTAGCTCCTTGCCTAGGCTGGCTGCTCACGTTCCGGGGACACGTAAAAACGAAAACGGATTTAAATTCAATGAGGTTAATCTCAAATACATTGTCTACGATGTGGCGTAGCCGTTTTTCATTTTGTTTATTCGTTTTGAAAATACAGTCACTCAAAGAACGGAAATCAATATTTCGGGGAAATTATTAACAATAAATAGCCGCTATTTTAGGTAAAATGAACCAATTCAAAATAGCTTACGCCACATCGTGGACAATGCATTCGAGATCAACCTCCTTGGATTTAAATTCAGTTTCGTTCTTTCATGTCTCCGAAAAGTGAGCGGCCAGCCTATGCGAGGAGCTAAACCCATTTGTTAAATAAATAGACTTTGTTGTAATTGTTGCTACTCCGTTTATATGTTAAGTTGAAGTTTAATTATTCATTCAAGGAATAAGAAAAGTTTTATTCCATTTGAAAAAGTATTGTTCATAATATTGAATTTTTAATTTATGGGTTAAAAAACCTGTTAATACCAAGATTTAAAGTAAACAGGTTATTCTTTTAAGTTTCGGTCCGTTATATTAGATGTACCATTTTGATTTTCACAAGTTTAATGTCAGATTTAACATTTACGAGTCAAAAAACCGGAATTCACCAAGTATCATACTAAACACCTCGTTTTTAATATTTTTGGTCCACCATATTGAGAGTTATTTCGCATTTTTGTAGTGGTACTTTAGATTTATTGAAAGACATCTAAGATACTCTGTTTTATAAGTTTTTTCTCAAAGAAAAATAGAAATTAAATCAATTATAGCGAAGTTCAACTTTTGAATCGCCATATCTGATCCACTATCTTGTTTTTTCAAAAATGTGGCTTCAAATTCGTGTTCAGCAACCCTGAAACCCTGGAGTTTCAAGTTCCATAAAAAACTTCAATTGTCTGAAATAAACCAGTTTTCCTAACGTGTGACATTTTTTGGCACACTATGGGTCGAAGGGTTAACAGTAAAATTGGCAATAGTGCATAGTCCAGACGATAAAGTGACATTTTTATTTGCACCTGTCGGTATCGTACTATTGCCGATCGTCAAAAGTAATGCGGAAAATTTAGCAGTGTTCTCAACATTGTTAAGGTATACCCTGATGTTAGTAGTCAGCGTGTGGCCCATTGCATTTTGCAATAAGATCGAACTCTTGATGCTAGCATGAAGTCTGTCATCTAAAGTTCCACGGGCGATGACCGAAAGGGTTTGTCGAGAATTACCAGCTGATATCGACTAACCCTTCTATTAACCGATTGTCACTCCGTATCTCTCAAAGTTGCCTGACTTTTCACAGTTGTACTCTCTAATGTTGAAATGCCTCTCTACAAGCATTTAAAAAAATAGCAGAATTGTTGTTATGTTTGTTTTATTTTGTCTTCTAAATATTAATTGAAGCGGACAACACGTAGTCTCGTGCTAAACGCGACGAACGTTCCTGAAATATGGATCATTAGAAATCGGAAAAGAAACAGCTAATTGATAAATCATTAATTGATTGAACTTACTTAGCAAGCATCCTCAGACTCTGCAGCTCGCGCAAGTCTATTAATAGCGGTTTTTATACTCATTTTTCGTAAATATGTTTTACGTTCTGTCGGCATTTTACACATGACTAAATGAAAAATTATAGCGAAAGGAAAAAAAAATAAAGATCGAATTGTGAACCGGAAAAAATATTTTAAGAAAATTCTCACAAATTGCAGTCCATTCCTACTGAAAATTTTTCTGACCCTGGATGAAATGTGAATAAAATTTTCGTATTGTAAAAAGTAGTATTGTGAAAATTGCGAAAAGCCGAAAAAGTTAAATGTCATTATTTTGCTAAGAAAATTGAAAGATCGATTCCTACTGTAGCTAACTTCAATTCTGTGAGTCCAAAAAAATTACCATAAAGCGTTGATAACATTTGCAAACGCTTTGTTGAGACATGATGCTAAGACAAATTAAAAAACAAACAAACGAAGAATTAAACTAACAATCATATTGACATTTTCTTATGTTAGTGGGATTAATTACAAATTATACTGCAATTTTGATCACAGATCAGTATTCGAGATTCTATAGAATCTCGTAAAATAAGCGGGAGATACAAGCGTTTAAACCTCGGGAGAAGTGACCAACACTCGACTACACCCGCGAAATAAACGCTTGTTTCTCTCCCTTGTAGCGTAACATACTATTTATTTTTTCATAAGGAATCCGAATGTGTAAGAAAAAATATGGGTTCAAAAAACTCTCATTTTTTTAATTGTCTATGGACCACCCTTAATCCGGACAGGGAGTGAGGGGTAAAGGTCGAGTTTGATATGGTTGTATAAAGTTTGAAAAAGTATTAGACAAATATTTTTTGCAAGTTGTGTGTCTTTTTGTACTAACTGTTCGTATTTTATTGAAAGAAAAAGAGCGATTAACTTAATTCACTCAAATTTCTTAGTCATAGTACTAAAATTGAGACACAGAAATATTTTGATATTTTGTTTTCGGTATTTGAATGACTTTGGTAGAACGTACAACACCCCATAGTCGATAAAAAACGTAAAATTTGAAAGAAACCAAATTTGGAGTTACTTTTTACATGCTTTTTTGTTGCTTTTTTGGCAAAAATCACTATAACTTAATTTAATTTTAAAAGTATGTCGCCACTCGTTTCAAGGTGGGCCGCACCATTTTTTCATCTTGTTTTGACACCTAGAACCTGAGAAAAAAATTCTAAGAGTGTGCCTAATGTCCAAAAAATTTTATTTTTTGAACCGCTAAGTGGATGTCAATTTTGGATTTGCTCATATATCATTTTAAAGATACTCACCTGCAGTAGAATTTTTAACGTAGACTGTGTCCTGCTATTTTTGTTAATCCTTTTTCCGGTGCTTTTTAGGAGAATTATTGCAAAAATCTTTCGACTCTTTTCTTCTTGACAACGCGAAACAACAAACAATCTCCTTTTCCGTTGCTACGGAAAGCGCAAGCTGAAGAAAAGAAATTGTGGATTTGAACCAATTTGAACGAATGTGTAATTGTTTATTGAAATAAAAAACAATTACAATAAACAGCAATAAACAATTACACATTCGTTCAAATTGGTTCAAATCCACAATTTCTTTTCTTCAGCTTGCGCTTTCCGTAGCAACGGAAAAGGAGATTGTTTGTTGTTTCGCGTTGTCAAGAAGAAAAGAGTCGAAAGATTTTTGCAATAATTCTCCTAAAAAGCACCGAAAAAAGGATTAACAAAAATAACAGGACACAGTCTACCTTAAAAATTCTACTGCCGGTGAGTATTAACCTGCAACCTTTCTATCTCCTGACTCTTCCTGTTTTCTATCTCAAGTTCAGTCGTCGCTTTTTAAATTCATTTTGACACCGCGAATCATATCTACAAATAGTATCTTGATCAAAATGTCACTTAACTGGTTCTTCCTAACGACCACGGAAATAATAGCTTGAAAAGTGTCTGTACGTATTCATTTTTTGTTAATTTTAGATTTCTACTTACTAACTGTACCGTTTTCCATGTTGTTTTACACATCCTCGAATTTGGTTGTGAACACTCCTTAAAGAATTGTTGAAATCGATCGTTAACTGATATCATAATTTATTCATTTACAAAATCATTTATTTTGTTATTTGTTTTCTTTTACTTGTGTTTATAACTTTATTTTTTTGCAAAAGATAAAAAAATGTTACCAAGGAATTCAGAACAGCCTGAGAATGTGTTAAAAAACAATTCAAGGTAGTAAGTTTATAAATAAATGTCGAATTGATATTGCAGTAGCAATGGGAATAAAATTTATCGGCCAAAAATTTGACTCCAAGATGATTAAGTTCAAATGAATCATCGCACATGTTCCTCGTTTTTTTCTCATAATCAAGTTCTAAGTTGCAGAAGTTGAACATTTTTTTTTGCAATCTTTTTCACATAGGCTTTGCTCGGAAAATGAATTCTTTTGTTATGTTTTATGGTTTTAATGGCTTTCCTATGATAAATAATAAATAAAAAGTTTTGCACTGTTAAAAATGTTGTCACCGGTGCCAATGAGTTTGCCACTGTAGCCAAAAATTGTGCCACAAGTGGCAATGAGTTTGCCACTGTTGCCAATGAGTTTGCCAATGGTTGCCAAAAGTTGTGCCACAGATGCCAATCTGTGTGCCACAAGGGCCAATGAGTTTGCCACAGGTTGCTAGAAATTGTACCACAGATGCCAATCTGTGAGCCACTGGTACTAAAATGTGTGGCACTTTTGCAAAAAATAGTGTGACCGGTGCCAATGAGTTTGCCACTGTAGCCAAAAATTGGGCCACAAGTGCCAAGGAGTTTGCCACAGGTTGCCAAAAATTGTGTTACAAGTGGCAATGAGTTTGCCACTGTTGCCAATGAGTTTGCCAATGGTTGCCAAAAGTTGTGCCACAGATGCCAATCTTTGTGCCACTGTAGCCAAAAATTGGGCCACAGGTGCCAATGAGTTTGCCACCGTTGCCAAAAATTGTGTTACAGATGCTTACCTGTTTGCCACTGCCCCGAAAAGGCAAGTAACTTTTTTTCAGAATATTCAAGATTTTTAAGCGTCCCAAGCGTCTGGCCGATTTTTCTTCATAAATCCGCAGTGCCAAATGAATTTTTTTTTTGTCTTTGGCATTCTCTTTGGCTCTATGGGTTCTTGCCGAGTCCCATCGTTGGCTTAGTCTTTGGCCCAATGACTGAGCCAAAGAATTTTTTCCACGCGGGGATCTTACATAACCAATCCATCTACAAGTGATTTCGCTGGATGTTGGGAAAAAACTGCAGTAATCAGTTCACCAGTAGAATTGGCAATAGTGCAGAGTTTAAGAGAAACAGTCACATTTCCATTGCCCTCTGTCGGTACCGTACCATTGCCGATCGTCAAAAGTAATGCAGACCCTAGGCTAAATGAATAGATACTTCCACGAACATGAAATAATTACTTTGTGACGTATCATTTAATGATCATGAAATTATCGCGAAAACGCAACGTCTTAGATAATCTCAAACGGATCAGTCCAAATCGGATCATTAATTGATCGCAAAACGATCGACAAATTTTGAGGTTAGGGAATAAGTGTGAAAATACCTCTAAAAAAGTAGCTTAGCCCTCTATGTTTTTACTGTTTTAACGCTAATTTCCTAGCCTCGAAATTTAGAAATCGTGTTTCGATCACTTAATGATCCGATTGGTATCGATCTGTTAGTGATCATCTGAGATATTGCAATTTTTGATCATTTTAAAATTATAAAATAATAGGTTACGAAATAATCATTTTATAATCTTTATATAATCTACTTATTTTGACTAGGGGAAAAATTGGCTGCGTTTTCGTCATTGTAAAGATATACCTTCATGGTAATAGTCAGCATGTGCACTGTAACACTTCGCCATAAGATCGAACTCTTGATACTGGCATGAAGTTGATCAGCTGGTGTTCTACGGGTAAGGACCGGAAGGGTTTATCGAAAATCACCAGCCAATCCCTATTAGCACAGAATATTCTGGAATATTGAGTAACATTCATAGGATATTCCTAGAATATTATCAGTAATATTAATATAACATTCGTCGAACATCCTAGCAATGTTCTATGTCCTCCTTGAAAATATTTTTCGAATATTTTTATAATGTTCAAAAAAATTATATAAATAATTGAAAAAACGTTTTAGATTAATTATTTAAACAAATTATTTTTGAATAAACTTTTATAATTTCTTAAATTTTTATTTCAATGAAAAAATAATATAATATTATACGCGTGTGAAAAAAGCGTGACACTAACAAGGATCGAACCAACGACCCTCGATGTCTCAACGCTGAACTTTAACCAGTGCGTCTAACACGAGTCTAGAGATAATTATACAATAAATTCTACTTCCATGATTCAAACAAAAAGTGGAACCGTTTTTGTACAATTAATTATTCAGTTATCCCAAGACTTGTGTTAGCCGCACTGGTTGAAGTTAAGTGTGTCCTGAGTGAGGGTCGTTGGTTCGATTCCTGATAATGATTCGCGTTTTCGGACAAGACCTACAAAAAAATACTAAATTTTTTTAATTTTTCTTACAATTAAAAGATGATTTAATAAATATTTATAAATATTAAATGAAATTCGAATAATATTCAATAATATGCGTAGAATATTTTAAAAATATTATAAAAATCATTTCTCAAGAAAACATAAAACATCATAGGAACGTTCCACCAACATTATTTGAATATTATTCACATATTTTTGATTATAATTTTAATGTTCCTAGAACATTCCTAAAATATCATGTGCTAATAGGGATATGACGACTAATCCCCCCATTATCCTATTGTCACTCCGTATATCCCTCAAAGTTTTCTCAAGTCCCTCGACTGCATGCTTATGAGAAGAAGCGCATTTATCCCAGACTTATAGTTTGCACAACCGCATCACCTCGCCTTTTGACTATTTTTGCTGATACTACAAACTTCCCCATCACTACTGATATACCGTCCAGCTTTATACTTCTGCACCTCATCTAAAAGGTTTACCAGGTTGTTTGCATGTCGAACTTAAACAGTATATTGATTGGAACCTTTGTTAATGTAGCCGCAAACGTATTTGATAGACAAAACCGAATAAAAGCTTTCGCAGTTGATGTGTGCACTGACTGATTTCAGGAGAAACGGATTATATATATGTATATATATATATAATCGGTGCAATCGGCATCAGTCCATTTGTAACTTTCTCTTTCCGATCCGGTGGAATCGGCGCAATTAGTGAAATACCAGAAATTAATCTTGAAACTGTTGACTAAAATGAAGCATTTCGTAAAACTCTGATTCTGACCGCATTCTATTTGTTGCACATTTAAAATCATTCACTGATTCCACATATGTTCTCTAAACATTTTTGGTAGTAAATATTCGAAAAAGTGAATTTTAGCATTTAAGTATCGGTTAACAATCAAAAAGTCTCTTCTTCTCTACATCGTGACACATACTATATTGTTATACGCGATAAATTATATTCAATTGCGAAACGATATTGAACTTATGTGTAAAACGATTGAAAATAGCCCTCTTTTAAAATTCATATTCAAACAGTATTTGCTTAGTTAACAGATAACAAAATTTAACATCATCATTGTTGAGCGACATATCGCCAAGTACCTACAATGAGCTATACTGACTCTGAATTTTGAGCTTATATTCTACGACTTCTTCATATAATCAACAAATATTTTCAAAAATTCAAATTTCAAATGTAGCAATTTAGTATTTGACCACGGTCATTCTATATATCACTCCGTTTAATTAAGAAAAAGTGAAAAAAATTGATAACTAAAAATCAACAACTTCGTTTGGACCTAAGTTTCCGATAAAAAATTGCTCCACTTCACTCAAAAATGTTGTTGTTTTCCGATCGAATTAAAATTTCAATAAGATCAGAGTTCCGTCATAAACTTCGTAGTACAATTTCTTATAATAATGGACCAGCCTGGTAAATATGTGTAACTCTAAATTGGAATCAATGCGAGTAGATGGTTCTCGCACGCCAGGTAGCTTTGGATCCTAAATTCCAAGGTCCTTAGCTTCTTTAGTCGCTTTTGCCCAAATGATTTCAAATTTTGAATCATGCATATTTTCCAAGTTTGCCGACACAGCTTTAACTTTTTTGTGCGAATAAGACAGACAGAGTTCAGAGCTTTGCAGAGCTTTGTTTAAATTTTGAATCACGTCAAAAGTTTTAATCGCCAAAGCGAGTTTGAAATAGAAGTTGAAGGTTAAAAGATGTTAGAAAGATGTTAAAATCCGTTAGCCTTTGCGCGAACAGCCTTTGCCACTTTCCGATCAACTCGAATTTTTTTGCAATAAAATATCGTCGCTCAATAATTTGTTTGATTGCGTACTGTTTCGAAAGAATAGACTCTCATACACCATCTGAAAGTTACAAAAAAAAAGTAGCAAAAGCAAAATTTTTATGTATGTTAAAAGAAAGAAACGAATGATTTCCTCGTTGTGCTAAGAGGCGCAAGTCGATTTTTGTTTTTGATCTGACTTGATGTTAGTCTGTATTTCTGTAAACTCCGCTACTCTTTCTGGTGAATCGCGAATAAAGGTGATTAGATCTTTCACTAAGTCTATGTAGTTTTCCACTTCAGCGATCTCCTGCAAAGAATCCTGGACGAAATGACTCAACTGGTGCATATTGGAATGAACGAAAAGAGCTCGGCTTTCTAATTCTCGAATTCAAGTTTGCAATCCTGAAATATGTCCTGATACCTTTGCAGCACTATCGTATTTTTGTTCTCGCAGTTTTTTTATGTCGAGATCGTAATTCTCTAAATTTTTAACCACTAAGTTGAATAATGATTCAGCTTTCGTACTGGATGTGTCGTGAAATCCAAGGAAACTTTCATATGGCCTTGAATCTTCAGATGAAATTCTAACTACAAGCGAAACTTGTACAAGGCGAGAAACATGAGAAGTTTCGTCTAGAAGCAATGAATAATATGAAGCAGCTAGGATGATTTGAAATTTTTGTTCTTGCACGTCCGAAGCCATGATTGCAATGATTTCGTTTTGAATGTCACGGTGCAGCCACTTGTTTTAAGACCACTTGAGCCAATTGTCCAGTTGTGGCACATTGAGAGATTTTAATTTCAGAAGTTCGACAACTCGTCATTTTCAGTTCCTCTGGATGCCAAATCTTGTGACGCTAAATATCGTAGTGACTCGAATACTTTTAGCATGGATATCCGATTGACCATCATTTCTGTCTTTTTTATACTAGACATCACTTGCAAAACATTCAAGAAATTTTTGCACGCGTTTTTTCAGGTGTTAAATCCTCGGACTGTGTATGCTTTACTAGAAATTTGGCTTTTTCGGTCTTTCAGAATTGGTAGTTGCTTCTTAACAGCTTCCTTACAAATACTACAGAAAGCTGCTAAATTAATAATCTGTAGCCATGAATAGTCTTTTTTCCAACAAGCAATTATTGACAATATTGGAAACGGTTGTTTATTTTCTTCAGAATAAACGGAAAATTAGAATCGAAAAACAACAAAAATATCATGTCTATTAATTCGCAAAAATATTAAAAAAAAATATTTACTCTCATTTAGCTTTTCCCGCGAAATGCAATTATGCCCATTACAAGTATCACTTTTTCTTGGTTTGAACGATGGATTTTCATTTCTGAAGAAAAAAGCAAAAAATAAATATCAAGAAAAAACCGAAAGATCATGTCTATTCACAAAAAATGTACGGGACAAAAAAGAAAATAATATTTAGGCTCGCTTGTTTTTTCATATCGTTTAAAGATTTCGAGGTTAATTGCTAATTTTTAGACTCTGTTTCCTCGTCTTTTTTTTATTTTTACAACAAAATTATCCATGGCACCTTTTTTCACTGTCATCTTAATAAAATTTGGTCAAATTTGCCGTGACCAAAATTAAAAATAAGTCTCGAAGCTCATCTGACTGACGGAATAATTTGAGCGTTCAAACCAACGAGTGAATTATCAGAAACACAGTAGACGCATAATCGGAACATGATAAGATCGCTAAAATTGTTTGAATTCAAAAGATGATTCTCAAAAAATGTTTTTTTTTTCAAAATTTAAACATAAAATTTTATGTATTTAATTTTTGAACGTAGAAAAAAAATAGGAATAATCTTTAATGTATAAATACGGGACGCAAATCCCAAGTACGGAGTTCTGCACGACTTCATACTACTTTTGCCGGCCCTGCGAATGATCATTCTATATAGGAATACGTAAAAATCACATACTCCTGTCCTTTCAAGTAGAAAGACTTTTCTTTTCAGAAACTAACAAACAAACCAAAAAACGATTACACTTTAAGTAAAGATTCAAAAACGTAAGTTTTACGTACGCGATCCTCCTAGTGTTGAATAAAGTATGTCAGAATGTAGGTTCGGAAGTATTTATTCGGAGTGAATAACTGCTCTTTATGATTCACAGGGCATTCCTACCTTAATTATTGCAGTAGCTGGAATCGATGACGCAGCGTCTGTAGCCGTATATGGGATTGTGAAAAGCATTATGTTTTCAAACGACGCGTTGTGGTATCAAATTCTACAAGGTCCTATCGCTATTATTGGAGGAATTGGATTTGGCGTAGTTTGGGGCTGTTTAGCGAAGTATGTTCCTGAAAAAGGCGATGTAAGTAATCTTTTTTTCCTAACAACACATGCTGTTCAATGGATTCAATAAAAATTTTTTTAATCAATTTTTTTTTCTTTCCGACAAAACAACGTCCTTTGAATCGTTCGATAAACTCTCTGCTCAAATAATAGTGTCAATCATTTCGTAACGTTGCTGAAGCGCTTCAACCTGTGCAGGGATGTGTATTCTCGACAATACACGAAAGTTGCACGCAACATTTCCCTTGTAAAAAAATCATATATTGACAATATATTGACAATCTATTAACCATACCTTAGTAATATATTGACTATATAGTAACAATATATTGTCCATACATGGACAATCTATTGATAATATATGGACAATAGATTTACGATACATGAACAAATACTTGATGACTATTTTTCTTGAAAATGGTTCAATGTAAATGTCTTTTTGTCAATAATATTATCTATAATGTTATTTTAGACTATTTATTTATTTTATTATTTTTTATTTTTATTTTTTATTTTTATTTTTTTTTTATTTTTTTTATTTTATTTATTTATTTATATATTTATTTAGACTATTTTTCTTGAAAATGGTTCAATGTAAATGTCTTTTTGTCAATAATATTATCTATAATGTTATTTTGTTATAAATCTTCAAATTTTTCAACCAAATCCGAAAATTTATTTATAATTTTATTCATAATTATTTTGAGTAAGAACTATGTTAAATTATAAGAATCTCTATATACTATAAAAAAAAACCAATCTTTCTTAATGATTTAATTTTTCGTTAATAAAGAATTAATTAAAATTATTAACAAATTACTATTAACAATTGTCGATCGAAAATCACAAGTTCTATTCGCATAAAATAGACTTTTCACAAGATCGGTGATATTAAATGTTTCGTTATAAACAAATTATTAAGTATCAGAAAATAGTCTTAGAGTATTCAAAATAACAATATTTGCTTAACGAAGACATACCAAAGAAATTAACAATGTATGGCAAAGAATGGAATTTTGATTGTCATAGATATTATGTCAATATATTTTTTGCGAAATATCATACATTGCCAATATTTTGCTGTAAATCAAATTACATCGTTTATGTATGGTTTATACATTGTTTGCAAATAATACATTGTCCATGTATGGGCAATATATTGTTAATATATTTTTAATATATTGGCAATATATTGTCAATATATTATTCTTATATGGACAATATACGGATCTTTTAACAAGGGTTGTGTTGTTGTTTTTATTTTTCAATGACATAAAACAATATTCTTAAAAAATGCTCCTTATTTTGTGTTAACACAAAAGAAGGAGCATTTTTTATGTTAACACTTTAAATTATAAAACGTTGAATGGCTGAAATTTAAGTATCAATTCTAAAATCAAAAATAATTTCTGTATGAATTTTTATTTATAAAAAAAACACATTCGACAGTTTTTTCATAGTACTTGAATTTTTCCGAATGGTAATGAATCCAAAAGAATTAACCAGACTTAACGACACTCTTTTAGAAGCTTGTTTTTTTCAGCTTCAACATCAAGAATACTTGCGCGGCAATGCCTCCGAGACGTTGTTACGTCAAAAATATGTTAAAAAAATTTTTGTTCCTAACTAAAAGTTTATTGTGTCTTTTAATGAATCTGTGGTGATAAGGGAGAACCAGTTAAGTGGTTTTGAGACTTGGCACGGTAGCAATTATTTTGCTCACGAATAGTTGATTCCAGAGCGCTGCGTTGAGATTCGCTGTGGTTGCTTGCGCTGCTGACCAGCTTTGATTCCTGTTGACGAAACTTTTCGCAATTGAGCAGACTTACTTACTTACTAGTCTATCGAGATCTCATTTGCTGTGAGTTAGCAGCTGGGCTGGCTTTCAGCAGTGACTTTTGATCTGGTTTTTGATAGAGAGCACTTCTTGATATATTGCTTGGCCTAGACGAAAGATCAGGAAAATGATCTTACTTGTACCTGCGAAAGTCGTGTCGTGGGTTTCGATTGGTTTTTGAATGCTTCCATGGGGTTGCTTTTGGTTCTAGCCAGGATCAAGTGACTTCCAGAGTTTGAGAAGTTTTGAAAAGTTTCCTCAACTTCCACGGTGGATCCTTCACTAGTCCAGACACCTCTCTAGCAATCAGACGTCTCAATATTCTTCTTAGTCTTGACTTCTTCGTAAAGATTGATTATAGCTTTTCTACATGAATAAAAGGTTTTTTATTGCCAAAAGCATTTGTTTTGGATCCTCTCAAAGTCTCAGTATGAGATTTCCGTTTTAAAGTTTTGCCTGGCCTTCTTCAAACATCCTTTAATGTTAACACATTAAGCATGCCTGGAATGGCAAGTTGTTGCTACATTTTTACCTTAGGCCGGGGTTGTTTCTGAATCGGTTTTTTGCTCGCAGGTCCAACTAAATCGTCAAACTAAATCGTCAGTTTTGACCTGCCGGTCAAAGAAAGTTAGTCGGTCACTTGAATCCTGAACCGGCAACGCCGCAGTATTTGTGCGGCGATTATTTTTCAGAGCTAGTAACCGTCAGGATCCGGAAAAAAACAAAAAAACAATAGTTTTGCGATTTATATATAAATCGGGAATGGATTTGCGCATTTTGTTTAGAAACAACTGATTAATATCCGCAATTCGCATATAAACTAGGAATTTTAATTTAAGATTTGTATATAAACCGCTGATTTTAATTCAAGGTTTGTACATAAACCACAGATTCCAATTCGCAGATTATATATAAACCTCCGATTGATGTCCGCGCGTAACTTACAAACCGCAAGTAGATATTCACTTATCATATATAAACCGCGATTAGACGTCTGCGTTCCGCTTGCAAACCGCGAATTGATATCCGCGGATCACATATGAACCAAGACCATATACGCGATTCATATAAATATAAACTTTGAATTGATATCTGCAGATTATTTATGAACCGCTGATAACATAAAAAACACGAATTGATATCTGCAGCTAATATACAAGCCACAAATCGATATCCAGGATTTATATATAAACCACAGATTCATATATAACATATATAACACGGTTCATATATAAGCCGCAAATTAATAACCGCGTTTGGTTCACAAACCGCAAATGGATATCTGCAGTTCACACCACCAATTGGTATCCGCGAATCGCATATAAACCGCATATTTTAATCCGCAGTTTATCCATAAACCGCAAGTTAGAATTCGCCGTTTTTTAACAAACTGAAAATATTTGCGAATTCATTTATTCGGTTTATATACACACCGCGAATTGAAATCCACGTTATATATACTAGCTGCGAGTTAGAATTTACGGTAAATTGTGACGGAATTCATCATTTCGTCCCTTCTCGAATCTGAAAAACTAAATTTGTAAAAGCAACCACTTAATTAATTATCAATTTTCAATGTCTCGTAAAGACGTTTCAAATTTCTAAAAGTTCAGGTTCGCCACCTAAGTTTTGTGGAGAAACTTAGGAAACCTTCTGCGATAATTCAACCCAAGCAAAGCGAAATTCATGCAAAAAAATAAATTTTCAATCTTATCGAGACTCAATCGGAATGAGTGCGCAACAGAGATCAGACTCAGATTCCAGATAAGTCACAATACAAGACAAATCAAGGGTCAAAGTTACAAACCGAATCAAAATAATATTTTATGAGCTAACAAATTTTAGTTTATTTAGGTTTTGTATTGTCGAAAGAAATTTGTTTAATATCAAGGTCAAATTTAAATATCTCAATTATACAGTTTTATTTTCAATTTCTTGTCAAAATGGATCAGTTTTCGTGAGAGTTTTTCAAGTACAAGTTTTAAATGCTCTCGGTGGACTTTGTTGCAAATGTTACGTTACTTTTGTTTCAAGAGTTTCACGAATTCCAAATTCCCGTTTTTACTCCCGATTTTTAGTTCAAATCAAATCAAGTCACAAGTTACAACAACTTTTCAAAGACTTGCCAACGTGGATCCGGGACAGAGCCCAACTCCGTTGGCGTCCTCGTCGCTTCGTCTCGATTTTTCAAGCTTCCTTCTCGATCACTCTGCATTCGTCAACACTTGGCACCTAAGAGATCGCATTTTCAAATTTCAAGTTCGACGAAACCTATGTCTCCCTTCTTCTTCTCCTTGTTCTTTTCTCTCGCAGCTCTTCCTCGCTCTCTTGTACTCCTGCATTTTCTTTTTAAATCTCGGCCATCAGGTTGCGTGACAGTTTTTCTTTTATCCGGCGCGAAATTCAACATCTGGTCTGCGGAAACTCGGAACTGTTTCGGCGCATTTTTCCTTCTCACTGCATTCGCAGGTCTTGGTCGGGACATCAGGTCACCTGGCTGTCCACACGTCACGGTTCAGGGTCTATCTCACTGTGGTATGACTTTCCTCGGCGCCTAGCACACGTTTCTGCCAATTTCTCGTCTTCTACTTGTCTGATTTCTCGCATCGCGAGCCCGCGCAGAAAAAAAAGTATGGGCCATACTATTAGCCATACTATTGATTGATATGGCTCGTGGCCAAATCCCATACGTTGCCATACCAATCGATTTGTCAAAGTATGGGCCATACTATGGTTCATACTATGATATTATGGGTCACAGTATGGGCAATAGTATGGGCCATACTTTGATATTTCGGGACATACTATTGCCCATAATATGGGCCATACTATTGCCCACATTATTGCCCATATTATTGCTCATATTATTGCCCATACTTTGGGCCATACTCTAAATATATCGATTGTTCCTTCCCGAAAATTAAAATTTTGAGAGGCTTGCGCCGTCTCAAGACGCTTTAGAGGCTTGCACCGTCTAAAGGTCCTACAATACTTTGAAAAAAACTCTTCGAATTGTGCACGTAAGTTTTAACAAGAAAATACAAACACAAAAACCGTCAATCAAAACCTCAAAATTGTGCATCGAATCTGGACACTTTTCAATAAACAAACTTCAACCGGATATAAAATTCATTTTTACAATTAAATTTACACAGATGTCAATCTTTATTTAAACATCGCACTTAATCCTTGATAACGAACATTTTCGAAGGAACTTTAATGCACGTCTCCATTTTCGTTACATTTGGTTAAGACTGAAAATTTTTTCCCTAGCAACGATAAACAACTGTCATTTGTTATAACCAAATGTTTCATAACTTCAAAAAATTTTCAGTCTTAACCAAATGTAATGAAAATGGAGACGTGCATTAAAGTTCCTTCGAAAATGTTCGTTATCAAGGATTAAGTGCGATGTTTAAATAAAGATTTACATCTGTGTAAATTTAATTGTAAAAATGAATTTTATATCCGGTTGAAGTTTGTTTATTGAAAAGTGTCCAGATTCGATGCACAATTTTGAGGTTTTGATTGACGGTTTTTGTGTTTGTATTTTCTTGTTAAAACTTACGTGCACAATTCGAAGAGTTTTTTTCAAAGTATTGTAGGACCTTTAGACGGTGCAAGCCTCTAAAGCGTCTTGAGACGGCGCAAGCCTCTCAAAATTTTAATTTTCGGGAAGGAACAATCGATATATTTAGAGTATGGCCCAAAGTATGGGCAATAATATGAGCAATAATATGGGCAATAATGTGGGCAATAGTATGGCCCATATTATGGGCAATAGTATGTCCGGAAATATCAAAGTATGGCCCATACTATTGCCCATACTGTGACCCATAATATCATAGTATGAATTATAGTATGGCCCATACTTTGACAAATCGATTGGTATGGCAACGTATGGGATTTGGCCACGAGCCATATCAATCAATAGTATGGCTAATAGTATGGCCCATACTTTTTTTTCTGCGCGGGAGGCAGGTTTGATTCTCGTGGCGGGTAGATAGTTGCCGCTGTAGCCACTCAGGTTGGTCGTGAAGGCTGCGTCGAGGTGAGCGCGGCGAGAGACCCGTACTAAGGAAAAGCGTCCGGTCGATACCACTGCTAGGCCCACGAGATGGTCTGTAGGCTGAAGACGGCTGCTGGTCTGCCTCAAACCTGCAACTTTTCGCTGATTTCGACGCGAGCTCAATTCCATGGATTCATGTTGATTTTTCTAATCTACAAATTACAAACAAATTAGAAACTCTGGCTTTCGTTGAATTTCATAATAAACAAAAAGAATTGTGATTATTAGGTTAACAAAGACTTGCCAAAAGGGCACATTCTCGCATTTATTTTCCCTCGAGAGGACAATTACTTCAATAGGCATAATGAAATAAGACATCGATAGCAAATAAATCTCAATTTTAGTGGTAACTTGATGGCAACTTGGTGGCAACTTGCCAACTTGGTGGCAATACCTTTGACCTTATTTGACAATGCTCTGTGCCTGACAAGCACCATATCACCAACCGTCAAGGTAGAGGGAGACGTTTTCAATGACGAATAAAACGCTGTGTTGTAAGCAAATTGAAACTCGTCGATGTGCTCGTCCCACTTGGTCTGACTTGCTGTGATAAATGACTTAATCATCGTTTTTACTACCTGATTCACGCGCTCAATGGGATTCGCTTCCGGGTCATAGGAAGGGGTTGTCTCGTGGATCATATCGTTATTTTGAGCGAGAGTACGAAGCGTTTTATTTACAAATTCGGTCCCGTTATCAGTGAGCAGCCGATAGGGGTGCCCCAGTGGTTGGCAATGACGTCTTTAAAGGCGCGTGCAATTTTTGGCCCGTTCGCACGGTGGAGCGAGAAGCACTCGAACCAACGAGTAAATAAGTCCTGGAAAATTAGCAGATGGTGAAACCGGCCGCGCTCTGGGGAAGAGGCCACATTACATCGGCTGCTACAATCTCTCACGACTGACTCACCCGCTGGCCAGTAATTATCCCGACTCATCGCCTAATTTTATCGCATCATTTTATCGATGCCTAAATGACCCGCTCGCGGCGTATCATGATTCGCGAATCAAGTTAGTGTGGTATTCTCGCGGGACAACCTGAAACGTCAAGATCGTTAATTGCTACTGAGTGTAGCTCTGTTGCTTTCACGTCCTGGCCTGCGCTCGCAACTTCTGACAGCCCTGCGGAAATTCTTATGGGGGTATCTTTCCTGTGAATTGAATCAAATTTATATGACTGCAATTGCAGAGACCAACAAGCCAATCGTCCAGTGACATTTTGGGCTTCTATAAGCCAGCGCAAACTCGTGTCGTCCGCGTGAAGCAAAAACACGTCGGGTTCGAGATACGCACGGAATTTTCCAACGGCCCAAACAACTGCCAAACATTTACATTCGGTCTTTGAGACTTTTCTTTCTCGCTCCGATAAGGTCCTACTCGCGTAGCTGATCACTGTTTCTTTCCCGTCTATGACTTGCGTCAAAAATGCCCCTAAACCAACGTCGCTGACATGCGTGGGCAACGCGAAAAAAAGCGAAAACACCGGATACGCGAGAACTGGTGCTGTTGTTGAAGCTGTTTGAATGTTTCTAAATGCTTCAGCTTGTGCTGCTCGCCACTTCCACTTGTTGAGGTGCGCAACAATTTTTTTAGGGGCTATAGCCGAGTTTGGTAGGAATCGTCTGTACTTGGAGGTCATTTCCAGAAAACGCTTCAATTTTTTTTGAGTCAGTGGGATGCGAAAATTAAAGTATCGATTTTGTTTTCGCGGGATCGATATAAACGCCCTCGTAATCGATTTTAAAACTCAAGTAAGAGGTCATAGGAACGCAAAATTTACTCTTCTCGGCGTTTATCGCAAGACGGGCCTCGCTCAGGTGCTTAAAAATCTCCCGCAAGGTTTTTACGTGCTCGTTAAATGTGTCTGCCACAATGACGATGTCATCTGAATACGCGAACACGTGACCTGCGAAATCTCTCCCAATGAAACGGTCGATTGATCTTTGAAAAGTCTCGAGAGCTCCGGTTAATCTATAGAGCATAGCTCGAAAATGGAATAGGCCCTTTTCGGGGACTGAAAACGCGGTTTTCTCGCAGCTTCGTTTTGAAGGAAGTACCAGGTGGTACGCTCGGCTCAGATCGATGGTCGAAATATAGCGAGCGCGACGTAGTTGCTCAAGAATCGTTTCCATATTCGGGAGAGGATAGGCATCCGCTTTTAAAATGCAATTAAATTTTTTGAAATCAATGCAGAATCGATATTTGCCATTGGACTTGCGAACCATTACGATCGGTGAAGCCCAACTACTTTTTGATTTCTCGATTACGGCGGTGCGCAACATCTTGTCAACCGATTCGCAAATTGCGGCGCATACTCTCGGAGAAACTCTTCTGAAAAGTTGTTTTATTGGGGGGTGATCGCCCGTGTCGATATCGTGTTGGGCGAGGGATGTGGTAGGAAGTTGAGTGGGTAGAGGCGGGATATCTTTCAAGAGCTCATTTAACTGAACTCTTTGTTCGGCTGTCAACGGATTTAAACCGAGACTGTTTCCCGCGGTCGCGACCAATTCGAGCATAAAACTCTGCTCATCGAGAGAGTTCTCTGAATAACCCCTCACGTGCTTCACTTCGACTGTGTCGAACTCTGATAATGCGTCGCTCCTTATAAAAATCCGTCGTCGAAGTCGTTACCAGTCGCTTTTATGAACTACTTCCCGTTTATTCGCGTTCTTCCACCCGTTTTTCTCCCAGATGGGGAACCATTCGTTTACAAAATCCGCGACCAATTTTGAATCTGTATAAAGCCGAACGGCGCGGTGCCCAAGAGTGTGAGCGCGAAGCGCTGCTTCGATCGCTGCTTCTATCTCGGCGCGATTGTTTGTTTGTTTCCCGAGCAAAGGTTGTGATACTGGAGTGACAACGAAAATCTCAAATTGTACAAACATTTTTTTGAAGATTTAAATTTTCCAGTAAAGTACTTGGATGCAAATAATTTTGTAAGTTATAAAAAAGTTAGATGTCGACAAATTAATTTCTATATTATTATTCCGATTAAACTATTTTATTATATTATATATTCATAATATATAAAAAATGTTTTGAATACAATTAAGTATTCTTTCATATCATACCATCACAATTCATAAATTGTTAATAAATGATTCATCGAATTTAGAATTCGTTCATCAATTTTCAGTTATAAACTATTACCAAACATTCAACACAATTGTTATATAATAATGATTTTACTATTACTTTATGATTACAGTCAATATATGTTGGCAAATATGCAGGCGTAAATGTTTGCACACATGTAGCCGGTATATGTCGCAATTAGTTATACTATGAAATTTGACTGAGTACATCATAATAGGATTAAAACTGGCCAAGTCTAACATAATTGGATCGAAACTGGCCAAGTCCCTTTATTTTAGTTTCAAACATGGTCAAGTCCCTTTAATTAATCTCAAAAGTGGTCAAGTCCCATCTTTTTTAAACGATAAACCGGTTACGCTATAAAAAAACCCGTTTGAAATAGGTATGAAAATTGAAAATTCAAACACAATTACAATCATTATTTTCCCTTGAATTTTATTGATTTAAATGCTGTATAAAAGTGTTTTGGATTTTATCCAAAAACTGAAAAAGTAGACTTCGCTATTTTAAATCTATGCTCCTTATTTCTTGAAAAAATATTTTCAACTTTACTGGGAATAAGTATTATTTTAACCAACTTTCGTGCATTTCGTTACATCTGAGAAGTTACGAACGGACGGGCGGACTAGTTATTTCTTTCATAGTTATTTTGTAAACGCCCTTTGCCTCCACCCAGCGAACTCTTGCTGTGCAGTCGACCTTATCATGCACACACCCATTATGGGACCGACCACGCTCAAGGCTAGTTACCTGTCTATAGGGCCGACGACATTCTTACTATAACAGATGCCTTAAACAAAAAAACTTTATAGCTGCCTCTAAATGGGGCGAAGATAAGAGATTCCGTTGCTAATTCTTCGTACCCGACCCGGAATATGACCGAGTCTATTCGGTAAGGTCATTGCGTCTCTGACGGAGAAGGGGGGGAATGTACCTAACGATCCAGGCATTGCCATTTCAAATAACGTCGCATGCTTTATTTCCACAAAATGACACCTAGGACATAATCATGTCTTTGTTCAAATTTAAAGTAAACGATGTGCATGTATCTTGCAGCCATTCATGGTACCTATGAGGGTCCTGATGCTTCTAGGAGGTGGAATGCTTGCTGTCTTTGGAAGCGAAGCAATTGAATTGGGAGGCGCTGGTCCTCTAGCTGTTGTGGCGGCCGCTTTTGTTAGCTGTTACTTTTGGCAGAAAGATGGTTGGGAAGTGGAGGAAGTAAGTATGCACAATTACTTCATAAGTTTGCAAAAAATCGTCAGTTTTTAAATAAAGTAGGGGTAATTTTTATTGATTGAATTTCATTTTGGTTTTTATTTCAACAGAATTAATAGTAAAAGTTAATAGTTTCATGTTTCAGTTTCTTAGAAAAAGTTAGGTTTTCACGCGTAGTTAACATTATAAAGAATTGAATTGTAAACTAACATTTAATCTTAACTAATCATTTATTTGTTATTGTCCATAATTCAAAATTCAAATAAATCTTTATTTGAATAGATTTAGAATATAAATCTAACATCGGAATGTAACAAAGTTTTAGTATTGCCCAGCGTTGCCTGATGAGCTTGGCCCAACGTTGGCAGACGACTCTTTGCCGATAGTTTTTCACGAAAAAAATTTCCAAAATGATAATCGCGGATTATATTTATTCAACATACACAATGTTGAGACTTTCAAACGAACTTAAATTATCAATTAAATTCTCTTCATTAAAATTTTTTGTCTAAAGTGGAAATTAATCCCGGGGCCTCGAGCGTATCAGTCCGCGTCCTTATCCACGGCTACAACTGCTTCATTGCGATTCAACTACGAAATAAGCTACATGAATTTTCATTTGAAAAAATTGTCTTATAAATTTTTATTTGTTAATTATCGTTTTGTTAGTACTGACTCATTAAAAATATTAAATATTAAATTAAACTTAACAAATAAATGAATTTATAGTTTTTTTTAATATGAATAGTAATAAAATAATAAGATAAACGTAAAAAATGAGCGAATCTTCGTGAATGAGTATAAATTTTGACAGTAAATTACATAACATTTACTATGTTTATTTAAATAGATAGTTTAATCAATGTCATTAACACATTAACGAATTTAATCATAAGCTTGAATTGATTTTCAGGACTTCGATATTTGTTTAACGAGTTCATCTAAATAAACTTTTTTAGAGATTTTTTTCGAGCCTTCGATTATGAATAAGTTATTAAATAACAAAAAAAATTTTTAAACACAATAGGATGAACAATAATGACTATTTTTGCTTATCGAACAGATTTCAGAATAGTTTTTACAGGCATTATAAAAAAAAATAATTTTAAGAGATCTAGAATTTTGAAACAAACAAAAGTATTAATTATTTTCATTGTCGAGTAGCAAAAACGCGGATAAAATAAAAAATCCCATTTGTGTTACCAAACACAATTTTTTAGTGAACATTTCGCATAGAGAACAAAATGTTTTGTCGATCCAAACGGTCTTGCGGCTACCTTGAGACCAATGAGGCCCGAATGCGGGGCGACGTTGGTTGATTGTTATTGAAAAGCTGAAATACAAATGGTATTCAAATAAAATTTGTGTTTTTAGTAATACATTTTTTCTCAACTTTTATGAGATCTTATTTATTATTTCGATAAAAAAAGTAAAAATTTTTTGTTTTAATTTGCTTATTTTTGAAGAAGAGTGTTTCACGTTATGTTGAACAAAGGGGGTAGCGGGTTAAGGGGGGTCTGGCGGCCCCCACGGGGTTAAGTAAAATCGTTCCGATAACTTTGAAGAGGGTCGAAAAAAAAATTTTTGAGATTTTTTGCGACACCCCGGACCGACACGTAATCTCTATATAAGCGAAAAATGCGTTTTTTTCATATTTTATTTTTTTTAAGGCGTTTAAATTGATTTCTAAGTAGCTTCAATGCACCTAAAAATTTTTTTTAGATGTGAAGATATCCCGTGAATTTTTTCAGATTTTTCTGTAAAGTTAAATCGAGTGAAATATTGCTTTATAACCTAAAAAATCGTGAAAAATCGGGTTTTTTTGAAAAAAGGCCATAATATTTTGGTGCAGACTCTATGGAGAATGACGGCCTAAGTACTGTCGAAAGTTACATTACTCCCCTAAAAAATGCCGCTAACTGGACTTAGTTTGGTCGTTAGTAGTCCGCGACAACTCAATTTGAGTAAAACGCGAATTTCAAATCTATGCATTTTTGGCCTATAAAAATAGGCCAAAAATTTCATAAAACTGAAAAACATACGAAAAAAATGTTTTTATAGGGTTTTCGAGGTCGCTGATTCTGAATTTGAGGTCAAAAACATGTTTTGACAGTTTACAGCTGTCAAAAATGTTGTCAACTAGGAAAAAATGTTGAATTTTCGATTTTTTAATAAATAAACTAAGCTTGTATCAAATATATGGGTTTTTGAGGTCACTTATCACGAATTTTATGTCAAAATTATGTTTTGGCAATTGACAGTTGTCAAAAATGCTGTCAACAAAGGCAAAGATGATGAATTTTCGAGTCTTTTTATAAATAAATAACACGTATATCAAATATACGGGTTTTCGAGGTCGCTAATTGCAAATTTCATGTCACAATTATGTTTTGACAATAAACAGCTGTCAAAAACGCTGTCAACAAAAACATGATTCTCACGAATCTGTTCCACGTTCAAAGAGTCGAACCAGTTATAAACGAAGACAGCGACGAAGATTAAAGTTTATGTTCCTACGATGTATAAATAAGTATTCTGCGAAGTTAGGTCTATCTGTACTGTTCGTATATTATTATGAATAAAAATAGGTTTGCAGCGTGTAAAACGAATCAGTTGACTTTTAACATACCTGTTTCCTCATTTGTTACGATTTATTTTGTTTGAAAAAACAATTATGTTCGACTCTTTGAACGTGATATCACAGGATATCTTCACATCTAAAACAAATTTTTAAGTGCATTGAAGCTACTTGGAAATCAATTTAAACGCCTTAAAAAAATAAAATATGAAAAAGACGCATTTTTCGCTTATATAGGGATTACGTGTCGGTCCGGGGTGTCGCGAAAAATCTCAAAAAAATTTTTTTTTGACCCTCTTTAAAGTTATCGGAACGACTTTACTTAACCCCGTGGGGGCCGCCAGACCCCCCTTAACCCGCTACCCCCTTTTATTGACATACAAAAATATTTCAATCCTGGCTTGAAATCGAAGTTAAAAACAATTCTTCGAGAATCCATAAATTTAGAATATTTCAGGTCAATTTTATTAGTTAAGTCAAAATTTAATTACAATTTTTTTTCGAGTTGTGGATCAGTCTTGGCCCGATGGTTGGCCCAATGCTGGCACCACTTGTTTGCCAATAAATATTCTATGAACAGGCCCGACTTCCCGCCAACTGTTAGCCAACGGTCGCCCTACGTCTGGGCCAAGACAGTATGTCGACCGTCAACTGCTAACGCACTGCGACAATCGGCCCGATCGTTTGTGGCGGCGGAATATTTTTTTTCTACTTGGGCAATCTGTAATCACAAGTTTAATTCAGAAGAACATTCGTTCAGCTGGAACCGATCTTGCGACAGCTATCAAATAATGTATCGCAATTATAAAAAAAAGGATTGTGTTGCATATTGATATGCATTTCTTCAAGTACAAATGCAATACTGACAACTCCTTATCAGAAGATCTAATTGCTTTTCGCGCAGAGTTCGTTGTGATAAGACACAATCCGTCATTATGTTGTCCCGCATTAATTCTAACCTCGGGATCTAAAATCGTTGCCAGCGTGCCACTGTTTTCCCAGGTCCAACATATTGCCTCACTACAGCTTGAATATTGGGAGCATTGTCTGCTGCGACTTGAAAAACATTATCCAGCGAGATTCATAAAATAATCATTTCATGACCTATCATTTAACGATCATAAAATGATCGAAAAAATGCATTATCTGAGATACTTACATACCGATCAGTCGAAATCGGATCATTTAATAGTCGCAAAATTATAGATAAATTTTTAGGTTAAGGAATAAGCGTAAAATACGTTCAAAAAGTTAGATTAGTCTATATTTTGACTATTTTAACACTACTTTTTTAACCTCATAATTCAGAGATCGTTTTTTGATCACTTAATGATCCGATTGGTACCGGTCTGTTAGTGATTATCTGAGATAATTCGTTTAGAGTCATGAAATGATTGGTCACAAGACAATCATGTTTTGAACATTAAATGATCTACTTATTTTTACTTGAAAATATATGCTCTACGATGTTTTTAAATGTGTTTGCTTTGTCTATTTTGAGTGAATTCGAAACAGCGGACTCCATTCCGTTAATTTTCAAATAATGCACCGTTGCTCAAGATATTTCGTTTTGGTATGTTCTTCTGTCCGGTAATCAAACGCCATTGAAACCGTGAAAGCATTCTGAATAAGATCTTTTGGATTTGAACAGACAAGGTCATACCGTATTGAAGCTAATTTTGTGAATTTTGATCGGCCCGGAGGTTGCCACAAGGGAACAGCTTTTTTTGTAAAAACTGAAATCTTTCACTTTTAGAGAAATTGAGGGGCAAATATTCTGTACATATTATCTAAACTTAAGCTTTATTTAATTCGTTGCATCGTTCTTCGCCCTCTGATATTCATACATTGTATTAATTTATTAATGTTTGCAATTTAATTTTGTACAATTTTTTCACTGTTATGTATTGAAATTTTAATTTCTGAGGCGACGTTAAAGTTGTATTGTAATATCAGTCTCTGATATAGGCCGCTTTCGTTTCCCACGTGCTTTGCTGGCGCTAGTCGCCCTCGATCGATTTAGTGTTCGACTTCCTTGTACAATTAAACGATAATACATGTTTTTCATCTTTTTAGCTTGTATGCTGTTTCAAGTGGTTCCAATAGTTTGTTGTGTTTCCTGCAGATTGGACTTTTACGTCACACAAATTACACTTTGCTTCCACTTTACTTTTTTCAGTCATGTGAGTCTACTCTTCACTTGAATATGAACCTATTGTTAAAATATCGTCATAAAAAGAAATAATAACAAATGCTAAAGGAAAAACAATGAACCGTTCCGGTGTCTACTAAAATCAAAACAATGATAGTGCTTCGATCTCCGTCCGTGATAAGACATTTATTGCGCTTGACAAAAAAGCCTCGTTTCTGTCGAATCGAATACGGTTTAAATGAACCGGAAATTTTGCATTGAAAATATTATTATGTATAAAAAATAGAACTTAAACTATAAAAGTACAAGAATAAAATGATTGTTACCCTCATCGACGAAAATATATACAAAAAATGTAGACAAGATATATAAATTTTATATATAATGTTTAGAGAACTTATTGCCGCTTTTTATATATAATTTATATATAAGTCGTATACATTTTTGTCTATATTTTAAAAAACAAAAAAAATATAATTAATGAACAATTTATTCATAAATTAAGTTATTATATTTATTATATTATGTTTCTTCCATCCAGAATGCCATAATTAGATACGCTTTGAACTGCTTTTCTGAAGATCCAGTTGGGTTTTGAGAACCCAAGCCCCAACCAACATGAGTCCGATATCTTGACCACTGGACTACGACGATCATCGAAGTTAAACAGTGTATTTGCAAATACACTCACAAACATAATATATTCTTGATATATATAAATTCTATATTTTGGTATATGTAATGTTACATATTCTTTAAATATATCATCTTATGAAACGAGAATATATAAATTTTATGTTCATGTATATATACTTTCTATATATTTACCAAATAGAAATTCATTATATATAATAAATATAAAATTTTTTATATTTTCTAGTATATATAATTTCTTGATATGAAAAAATATATAAACATATATATTTTCGTATATAAAATTTTTATATAAAAAATTATATATATTGAAAAATATATATATTTTATAAAATAAATATATATTATATATAATTTCTATATAATAGTATATATTTTCGTCGGTGAAGGTTAATCGATTATTATCAGACACAATAATCAATTATTTATAAACGATCGACAAAGCCGATTAATCGGATGAGTCGAAATAATCAATAACCAGGACCGATTGATCGATATAGTCAAAATAATCGATCATAACCGCGCATGTTTAGTTTCTATAAGGACATTTACAATGCTAATGAATTTGGTTTTTTACAAACTCACACCAAACAAATCATACACCTTTAAAGGAGGAAAGGGTCATGGCAGTTAATTAAGCGAAAAGCGCTTTCCAGTGCTTGCTGCAAGCAACATGGACGGATTACAAAAACTGAAATTTTTTTTATCGGAAAATATGAAAATCCGCATTGTTTTGAAAACATAAAAAAAGACTCCTCATGCAAGCCTGATTTCTAAGAAGATCTAGGATGCCACGAAGAAATGAAATTATCTGATATGCACAATAGGGTGGTCTAACAATAGGCGAAAATTTTAGAAGTTTCTTCCGTACCCCTATTTTTCACGTTTTTACAAAGCTAGTATCAACCGTCTGCGATTCACCACAAATTTGTTCGTATTAAATTCTGATTCGTTGGTTGAAACGACTGAGCCTACCCGTAAAATCCGGGATGTTGAGCGCTTTCGCAATGCCCAATGCTTTTTGTTGGATATATAGTTGAATGACCAATAGGAAAACGATAGGATTAAAATAACGTACACTGAGTTACACCATAAGTGTTTAATAGCAACGTTTAGATCGCTCTGCGTGATGCTTATGAAGCCTATAAAAACATAAAGACGCGTATTGGAGATAGCTGTTACAATTGTTTTGTTCATCTGCGGTTAAAGTTTACTGTAGAGGTTGAAAATGAAAGACGAAGCATTAGCTTTTTAGATACGTTAGTCACGATTACACGGGAGAGGGGTCGTAAAGTCAACTGGTTTTGGAAACCTACATGGTCAGGCCGCGTTTTGAATTTTCACTCGCACCACAGCAATAATCAAAAAGTTGCTATCGTATACAATTAAGTCGACAAAGCAATTTTATCAGCTGTCAAAGAATATCACTCTAATAATCTAGAACTTGTTAAGAAAATGCCAAAAATAACTTATACTCTCGAGAATTTGTTGATTAACATGTAAATTTACGAACTACCGTTCGTGAAACACGTCGATTTTAAGTTACAGAAAACACTCGAAACATCCAATATTAAAGCGGTTTTTTATAATTCGCATGAGACAAACTGTAATACTGACAATCTTAAGGATACCTTAGTCAAAATAAGAAGATTATTTAATGATCATGAAATGATCATTTCTTAACCTAATCATTATACGATTTTAAAAAGACCAAAAAAATGCATTACCTCACATGATCACAAACGGATCGGTACTAATCGGATCATTAAGTGATTAAAAAACGATCTGCAAATTTTAAGATCAAAAAACTAGTATTAAAATAGTAAAAATATAGAGGGCTAAGCTAACTTCTGAAAGGTATTGTTACATTTGTTCCCTAACCTCAGAATTTATCGATCATTTCGTGATTATTTAATGAACCGATTTGGACTGATCCGTGTGAGATTATCTTCGACGTCGCATTTTTTCGATTATTTTACGATCATTAAATGATAGGTCACAAAATAATTGTTTTATGATCATGAATGATCTATCTATTCTGACTAGGGTAAAAATCCAACGGTTAATAAATCAAACGCGGTTCATTCAATCCCTTGTAACGATTGTGAGAAATTAATATTGATTTAATACAAAACTAAAATGGGCAGTATACAACTGGGAAATAAGTTTATAAAAAATCATTAGCACGAGGAAATAATTATTCAACTTATTACACAATAATAAAAATTAAATTTTAGAATAACAAGACACTAAACTAATTAACATAACTCAAAGTGATGATTTTTCTAAAAGAAGGGTAGTGATATCTATTGCGATGCAACAAAGGAGTAAAAATTGGTGTTTTGCATTGCAAGAAGCGTATGGGGCAGGTTAGAAAAACCACTCCATTTCTACCTGAAGTTAGATTTTGTGTTACAGTATTTTCAAAAAATAAAATTATAAATTCTGACCGTGGGTTTTTGGCATCATTCAAATTTATTCATTGACAAATTATAATGCTTATCACGAAGCTAAACAAAAAACTTATGGTAAATGAGAAGCATTAACTGATTATACTGTAATTAAAATAAATTTGAATTATTACTTCAACGGAAAGTAGTGATATGAATTTCGAAGCACTGAAATTGTAAATTATAACGGTGGGTTTTGTATCTCTCCGTGGTCACACCGAAGAATATAACGAGAATCATAAAAATTTTTCGAAAACCGAAAAGAATGTCAAATCGGTGAAATTACAAAAAGAAGTAAAAGCAAACCGGGCTGATGGACAGCCGCCGCTATCGCGTCCACCGGCCAGACACGTCGCTCCTTAATCTCGTCGCATCGTATCGGGATTCTCGGTCACGGGTCCAAAATAACGAATAATATGAAATAATACGAGACTTCAAGAATTTTAATTCTGAAAGAATTTCCGATTAAATGAAAATAAAGGTCTGATACCTAAGATTATTCTACAATCAAATATTCAAAATTATGACTTAATTTCTTAAGTTAAAATTTTTCCCTAACGAATATATACGTTCAATTCAGCTTTTTGCGATAATTAGAAATAAAAATCGCAATAAACGAATAAGTGCACGTCAGATTTGTGTAAAAACTTTATCAGTTCTTACTTCAATCATTGGAATATAACTACAAAGTAATAATTAAGTCTAAACACATAATATTTTAAAAACATTTTTACTTTTATTCGAAATTTAACACTTATCCAATCATTCGACTTTCACTTTTTGTTCTCCGCAGAGATGTAAGTTCCAAGATGATTTTTCTATTCACCATTTTTCTACGTTTAGTAAATAATGTAAATGCACCGGTTACCGCCGATTACTCACACCAATTGTCACAAGTATATTCAAAAGAGACCGAAATATACTTTTTCATGTTGAACTGTCGGAAATTTTCGATTTCATGCTAAGCGATACAACTGCTGTTCCAAGAATTTCATACGGTCCAACTCGCCAAGGTATTTTTAACTCCATAAAATAGTTATTTGAGAAACATAATTTTATTTGAATATAGCGAGTTCAAAACACGTGTCTTGAAGACAATGATTTCATATCTTTCATTACTCTTATTTTATCTGACTTACAATTCTTTAAAGTGACAAAAATGTATATTATTTCGGAAAAACACTTGTCTCGATAGCAACGATTGCATATTATTTGTTACTAAAGTTTCAAATTAATTGGGTATTTCAGAAGGATAAGCAGGATCTTGTCTCGTTATTTTTATACCCTTCTAAGGTTATTTAGTCCTTTACACATAACTTATCATTCAAAATTGTGTAGACATTAGTATTATTATTTGTGACTCTTTATTAATTCACTTTTTCACGGTAATAATGATTTCTATGATATTCGCTTGAATTGACATGTAGTGAAAATGCCTTCGGTTAAAATGTCTTCGGTTAAATTGTCGTGGTTGAATTGTCTTTGGTTGAATTTAAAATATCAAAATTTGAAAGACATGTTAAATTTAAAATATGAAAGTACAAAAATAAAAATCGGTAATCGATTAATCGTCAGAAACAACAATCGATTATTTCAAGAGGGTACGACACTTTGAATAACAAAGATTTTACGTCAAATTGAAAGTTCAATATTATGAACAATACTTTTCCAAAACAAATGAAACTTTTTTTATTCATAAATACAATCATTAAACTTCAATTTGACACATGAACGAAGTAAAAACAATTATAACAAAGTATATTTATTCAACAAATGGGTTAAGCTCCTCGCGCAGGCTGGCCGCTCACTTTCCGGGGACATGAAACAACGAAAATGGATTTAAATTCATGAAGTTGATCTTAAATACATTGTCTACGATGTAGCGTAGCCGTTTTTTGATTGGTTCACTTTTCTCAAAATGGCGGCTATTTATTGTTAAAAATTTCTCCAAAAAATCGATTTTCGTTCTTTGAGTGGCTGTATTTTCAAAACGAATAAACAAAATAAAAAATGAAAGACTGACGACGTATATGAAAATTCATTTTATTCGTTTGATTATACTAGCTGAACTCCCTCGCTTTGCTCGGGCGTCAGCTTCGCTGCACTATATGGATTAGTTAAGGTTTTTTTTCGGAATTGTTTGGAAAAACAAATTGTAAGGACAAAAAAAGTTATACAAAATAATCAATGAATCCATTTTGCATTGTGCGCGAGAAGAAACCCACGTAACCGTGATAAAATCATGGCATTTATTGATACATCGTGAAACTACAACACCTTATTGAACTAACGCATTCTGGTAAACAATATTCAATGTTTCGCTCTCTGGAGCGTAAATGTGTACATTCCGTGGGTCGGAAACGCGCGAACATGGAACATAGAATTTTCAGTGAAAGAAACATGGTTTTTCAAGGTGTACACCAGCAACATGGAGCGTTTGACCTTGAGCTTTACTGATGGCCATTGCAAATGCCAATCTCACGTAAAATTGTCGTCTTTTGAAATCAAATGAAAGATCTGTGCGGATAACTGGTATCTGAGGGATCTTGACGTTCGCACCTTGATTCGATCCAGTCATTACAGTGCCTACTAATCATACAAATCGGATAGTATGTCAATAGATTTAGTATGAAATGGAAAAGTTGTGTGACAGTCTATAGCTTACTATCTTCTATAATCCTATGCCGAAGTTAGGTAATGCGGATTCGAGTTCCATTGCATAAAACAGAAGGATTTAAATTTCGCACCAGCATAACAGGTACTCCGACTTTCAATTTCAGTATGCGTGGTGGAGGTCCAGACAATTCCAGCGAGTTCAAGAACTCAACCGGATAGTTCACCACTTCATCTTGATTTACTATGGTAAGATAACAAAACTTGTTATTGGATCACGTTTTTATTTAACGTTTCGACTCTTGGTGTGAGTCCTCATCAGAATTCTACAAATAATGAAAAAAACAAAAATGTCAAAAAAACAGATTTAAACGACTAACTTGGTGCTTGTGAGAAATAAATAAAAAATATAAAATAAAAATTCTAACCTGATTGAAAAAAGAAAGATTGTTTGTCCATGTTTTTAATAAATAATTCTAATACATGGATATCCAACGTGAAGTTTTTGTCAAGTGTTCTAAAAATTGTCATTGTGTTGCAAACTGTTCTAACGTTGGAATCAAACTGATTTCAAAAGAGTGTGTTTGTGTAGATAAGAAAATGTGTATAAGGGTGTGAGGTTTTTCAGGAGCAAAGGAGAAATTCTGAGGTGTGTATTAATTACTGCAAAGAATTTTATCATAAATCTTGTTCAGTTTTTCAGTGTCAACTTGTGTGTTCAAGGTGTTTTTTGTTGACTTGATATGTAACATCTCAGATATATTTCTCCTGTGCCAATGAGCCTCGCGGTCTAGAATTTGACAGTTTTCCCATTTCATGTTATGTCCCGTGTTTATTATATGTTTTGAAATGACATTGTGTTTGTCTTCCGATAATTTGATGTTATTTTTATGTTCTTTCACCCTTGTTTCAAGTGCCCTATATGTTTGTCCAATATAAGATTTGTCACAGTCGTTGCAACTAATCTTATATATGACCTCGTGATTGCGATTTTTGTGAAGTTTGTCTTTACCCTTTTGTACAACTGAAGCAAGTTTGTTGCTCATTTTGTTAATAACATTAATACCAAGGTGTTTGAGGTTGTTAGTTAGTTTGTTATTAAGTGTTGTGTGGAAGGGGGCGACGATGAATGTTTTTTCAGAGGTGGTTACGGTAGGATCGGGAGGGAGGTCAGGTGTAGGGTCAGGTAAGGGAGAAGGAGAGGGGAGAGGGTTAGTGTTAGTGCGGTTCTTTAACATTTTAATACGTTGGTTAGTATATTTGTTGATGAATGACAATGGGTATTTGTTGTTCAGCAAAATGTTTTTGACGATTTTTATGTTTTCTGTATGGAATGATGGGTGAGATAGAGAGATGGCCTTATCTACTAGTCCGAAAACCATGGCGCGTTTCTGATGAGTCGGATGATGTGACTGAAAATGTAAGACGCGTCCTGAATATGTTGGTTTTCTGTACCAGTTAGTGATTATTTTATTGTTTTCAGATCTAATGACATTTAAATCCAAAAAACTGATTTTTTCATTGGCTTCAATCTCGTGTGTGAAGGATAGACGTGGGTGATGGTTGTTGAAAACGTCTAAGATTGTCTCGATTTGATCTTTTGGTATAATACAGAAAGTATCATCAACGTATCTGGTGTATTTGTGAACCTGGAAGGGGAGTTTCTCTAAACATTCATTTTCAAGGTCACGAAGGGCAATTTCTGCAAAGGGAGGGGATACCGGCGAGCCCATAGGTGAACCGTCTACTTGTTGGTAAGTTTGGTTGTTAAAAGTAAAGAAGGTTGAGTTTAATATGAGATTAATCGCAATAATCATTTCAGACAGAGGGATCTTGGTGAATTTTGCAATAGTTGGCCATCTCTTTTTTATGCCTTCTATAACAAGTTCATTTGGGATGTTGGTAAAAAGTGCCGTTACATCAAGGGAGAGCAAGCAGTGGTCTGGTGGGACAACAAAGTTGTTGACAGAATTGTGAAACTGGGTGCTGTTTTTTACTGAAAAACTTGGTTCTGAATCTAGAGTATTTGACAAAATGATTTGCATAAGTTTTGAAAAGTGGTATAAAGGGCTACCAATTGCTGAAACAATCAGTCGAAACGGGTTTCCTTCTTTGTGGATTTTTGGTAAAGCGTAAGCTCTTGAAAGATTGGCTGAAGTTAAAAAGATCCGTTTAAAACGTTGGTGTGAAATATACTCTTTGGTTTTCCATATGTTGCAGATGTGTTTGAGTTGATCGATGATTTTTTGTAGAGGGTTCTTTGGGATTATTTTGTACGTGTTCTCGTCTGAAAGAAGTAACTCAACTTTTTTAATGTAATCACTGCGTCTAAGTGCAACGGTGACATTGCCTTTATCAGCAGGAGTGAAAAAGATGTCATTGTTTGCATCAAGAAAGGTGGAAGTTATTTCTAGTTTTTTAGTCAGATCTTTTTCAAACTTAGGAACATGTTTCATTTTTTTGTTTTCTTTCTGTTGTGTTGAAATAGTGTCAGTAATGATGTGTCGTATTGTGTTTTGTGTTCGTGGATTAAAATTATATAAACTATTTTCAACATTTTTAACTATGTTAATTATGTCGTTTTTTTGTATGTTAGGTTTTGTGAAGTTAAATTTATTACCCAAAGAAGCAACTTCAATAACATCTCGCGGGATGTCAACATCTGTCAGATTTTTGAACCAAGTGTTCGTAAGATCGGTAAAATCAGAATCTACGTTATCATTTAGTTTCACCAAATTAGACATTTTCCTCTGTTTTTTACTCACAAATTGAAAGTAAAGATTTGAAAGTTTCTGATGTTGTGTGTCGTAGAAAGTTTGGAGGGTCTCAGTTGGTAAGGCAGATTCCAGCTCCGATTCAATAGAGGTCAGTCGACGTCGTATGGAAGTAAGGCGGAAGTGTTCGTCTTTGATCTCGATGTTGAGGATGGATCTTTTCAATGATGAAATGGTCCTCTCAAGTTTATTTGCAGCCCATCTACTGTGGAGGTCGATCTGCTTGAAGCTGGCGTGCAAATGTTCGAGATGTTTTGGTAGAACGTCTTGTCTTCTGCACTCTAGTAGGAAGTCCACATGGGAGGCTGTTTTATGGTGTTGTTTTGCCAAGGTCAATCAAGTAGAAAGATGGTGTTTCGTGGTTTCTCCATAATTTTCTCGAATTATTTGTAGGAAATGTGTGTGGTTTTGAGACATAATGACTGGTCGAGAGTCTCGTGTGTTTACAATTTGCTTTTGTTTACGTCTGTGTATCTTCAAATTATGTTCGATTAACGACTAATTTAACAGACAGGAATAACAAAACTTGTTATTGGATCACGTTTTTATTTAACGTTTCGACTCTTGGTGTGAGTCCTCATCAGAATTCTACAAATAATGAAAAAAACAAAAATGTCAAAAAAACAGATGTCAAAAATACTGTTAAAATGATTTATAGCACTTTTCAAAACTTATGCAAATCATTTTGTCAAATACTCTAGATTCAGAACCAAGTTTTTCAATAAAAAACAGCACCCAGTTTCACAATTCTGTCAACAACTTTGTTGTCCCACCAGACCACTGCTTGCTCTCCCTTGATGTAACGGCACTTTTTACCAACATCCCAAATGAACTTGTTATAGAAGGCATAAAAAAGAGATGGCCAACTATTGCAAAATTCACCAAGATCCCTCTGTCTGAAATGATTATTGCGATTAATCTCATATTAAACTCAACCTTCTTTACTTTTAACAACCAAACTTACCAACAAGTAGACGGTTCACCTATGGGCTCGCCGGTATCCCCTCCCTTTGCAGAAATTGCCCTTCGTGACCTTGAAAATGAATGTTTAGAGAAACTCCCCTTCCAGGTTCACAAATACACCAGATACGTTGATGATACTTTCTGTATTATACCAAAAGATCAAATCGAGACAATCTTAGACGTTTTCAACAACCATCACCCACGTCTATCCTTCACACACGAGATTGAAGCCAATGAAAAAATCAGTTTTTTGGATTTAAATGTCATTAGATCTGAAAACAATAAAATAATCACTAACTGGTACAGAAAACCAACATATTCAGGACGCGTCTTACATTTTCAGTCACATCATCCGACTCATCAGAAACGCGCCATGGTTTTCGGACTAGTAGATAAGGCCATCTCTCTATCTCACCCATCATTCCATACAGAAAACATAAAAATCGTCAAAAACATTTTGCTGAACAACAAATACCCATTGTCGTTCATCAACAAATATACTAACCAACGTATTAAAATGTTAAAGAACCGCACTAACACTAACCCTCTCCCCTCTCCTTCTCCCTTACCTGACCCTACACCTGACCTCCCTCCCGATCCTACCGTAACCACCTCTGAAAAAACATTCATCGTCGCCCCCTTCCACACAACACTTAATAACAAACTAACTAACAACCTCAAACACCTTGGTATTAATGTTATTAACAAAATGAGCAACAAACTTGCTTCAGTTGTACAAAAGGGTAAAGACAAACTTCACAAAAATCGCAATCACGAGGTCATATATAAGATTAGTTGCAACGACTGTGACAAATCTTATATTGGACAAACATATAGGGCACTTGAAACAAGGGTGAAAGAACATAAAAATAACATCAAATTATCGGAAGACAAACACAATGTCATTTCAAAACATATAATAAACACGGGACATAACATGAAATGGGAAAACTGTCAAATTCTAGACCGCGAGGCTCATTGGCACAGGAGAAATATATCTGAGATGTTACATATCAAGTCAACAAAAAACACCTTGAACACACAAGTTGACACTGAAAAACTGAACAAGATTTATGATAAAATTCTTTGCAGTAATTAATACACACCTCAGAATTTCTCCTTTGCTCCTGAAAAACCTCACACCCTTATACACATTTTCTTATCTACACAAACACACTCTTTTGAAATCAGTTTGATTCCAACGTTAGAACAGTTTGCAACACAATGACAATTTTTAGAACACTTGACAAAAACTTCACGTTGGATATCCATGTATTAGAATTATTTATTAAAAACATGGACAAACAATCTTTCTTTTTTCAATCAGGTTAGAATTTTTATTTTATATTTTTTATTTATTTCTCACAAGCACCAAGTTAGTCGTTTAAATCTGTTTTTTTGACATTTTTGTTTTTCATTATTTGTAGAATTCTGATGAGGACTCACACCAAGAGTCGAAACGTTAAATAAAAACGTGATCCAATAACAAGTTTTATTATTCCTGTCCGTTAAATTGGTCGTTAATCGAACATAATTTGAAGATACACAGACGTAAACAAAAGCAAATTACTATGGTAAGAGTTGTTAAATTTCTGTTCCTTGGGAATTGTAGCCAATATTTTGTCATTGAAATCAGTGACAACATCGTTTGTGAACGCTAAAATAGCTATCTTACATAACCAATCCATGTGCAAGTGATTTCGCTGAATGTAGGGAAAAACTGCAGCAATTACTTCATCAGTAGAATCGGCAATAGTGCATGGTTCAGGGGAAAGAGTAACATTTCCATTGGCATCTGTTGGTAGCGTACCATTGCCGACCGTGAAAAGTAATGCAGAAAAATTGGCAGCGTTCCTGATAGTTGATAGCAGGAGATTAAATAAACATGTTTTTCCTGTTCCCCCACAGGCATTCAGAAAAATTATTGCAGGATCGTTGTTGTCAATTTTCTGTATTACCACATCGTCGAAGGATCTGTGGTCTCCATTCAAATGAGGCAAAGCTGAAAAAGAATTTTTAACACATTCAGCAATTTTTTTATCGGCGATGAAACGAACGGGCGAAGTATAAGAATGCGTTTGTCTGTTTCACATAAATAAAGAAGATATTAATAATATTAATAATCATCGATGGGGACGGTGAACTTATATTTAACCGTTGACATGAAAATTGGCTTTCAATTAATTCCATTAATTGACAATGCCGCGATCGTAAATTCATATTTGGGATTTTTCTTATTTATCGAGCCGATCAACATGCAATGCAAATAAAATGGTAAGCGATTGCAGGGCTATGTTCTGTTCTTTCTGACGTGCGACGAAGAACGCCGTACACCATCATCTTTGCCTCTCTTTGATTCTCATTCTGTTTTTCTCTCGCGGTCTGATGTCTAAGAGGCATCGGTATTTTAAAATGAGTATTTATACAAGAGAGGCAACTTATTGACAGCCCGGGCCAAAAAAGTTTGATGTATAAACGATCGTTTAGTGATCTACCCAAGATTAATCGTCAGAAGATCGCGAAACGATCTTTAAAAAGAGAAAAAAACGATGTGTTGCACGGTCATTCTGAGATCTGAATTTGATTTATCAAGATTTGATTGTAAATCCATCATTTTTCGTTCACTTGAAGATTTTAAAATTTCTAAAATTACGATTGCAAAACGATTGCTCAGCGATCTTTTTTTGATCGTTTAATAACCAAGAAATGACCTACATTAGATCAATTAAATTTGAAAATGTTAGACCTTAAAATAATTTATTATATATCAATTGACTTTTATACAATTATTACAATGATTTTTTGAGTTGACCGATTCTTTATCGCGAGCTTGCGAATTCAATTTCAAGTCTCAAATTATGTATTACTTTACTAAAAAATCATCCAAGTCAATAACATGCCCAGCGTTCAGCGTCTCTTCTGAGATCTGCGACTGGCAAAATCTGAAAGAAAGGTTGAAAAATAATAAGATGACAGAATTTTCAGACATAAAAAAATCAAAACTGCGATAACGCTTGATCAGCGCATTAACCTTGAGCGTGAAAAACTGTCAACTTTGCAAATTTTTTTTCTAACCTTTGTTTGTGATGTTGTTAATGATATTTCGCATGTATCTTAATACTTAAAATAAACCTGAGCCGGATGATCAAGCCAAAAACTGGACACAAATAAAGGTTAGAGAAAACTCGCTAAGTGGACAACTTTTCACGCTCAAGGTTAGTACATTGATCAAGCGTTATCACAGCTTTTTTTTCATGTTCAGAAATTCTGTTATCTTACTATTCTTTAACTGTTTTTCGAATTTTTTCAATCGCAGATCTAAGATGAGTTGCTTAACGCGGTGCATGATATTGTACTTGGATGATTTTTTTGTCAAGGAATATGTTTTGCAGCACATCGAAATTCAACTACCGGAATCGCAATCAAGAATCAGTCAACAAAAAAAGTATTGTAATAAGTGTATAAAAGACAAATAATGTACAATAAATCAAATTTAGATCAAACATCCTTACATTCAATTGCTCAATTTAGAAAACAGGTCTTCTTTTCGTTACAAAACGATAAAAAAAATCGCTGAACAATCGTTTTGCGATCGTAACTTAAAAAATCTTGAAATCTTCAACTGAACGGAAAATAATTGATTCACGACCAAATTTCGATAGATCGAATTTCGATCTCAAAATGATCTTGCGACACGTCGTTTTTTTCTCTTTTTAAAGATCATTTCGCGGTCTTCTGAAGACTAATCTAGAATAGATCGCTTAACGATCGTTTATACATCAAACTTTTTTGGCCCGGAAAGAAATATTAATTAATATATCATTGGTTGATTAAACTTACTTGGCGAATACCCTCAGACTCCGTAGCTCGCACAACTCTATGATTACCCGTATCAATACTTTTTTTTTGCAAATGTGTTTTACGTTATGTCGCAGTTTGATGTCACTTAAAACTTACTGGCGGACACGATATAAACACGACTGAATAAAAAGTCATAATGAATCAAAAACAAAATAACGATCGATTTGCCAACCCGAGAACATATGTCAAAAGTATTTTCATACTTACATTTGTTTATTAACAAAGAAGGAAGGATGGTAATTTTACAGAATATGAAACGTAACATCACGTTTTCGAACTCTATTCATAATGCCTTATGTAGTGTGTTCATGAAAATTTTGAAAATTTTCAAAAAACTGAAAAAATGTTTTTGCAATTTTCTCTAAAAAACTTAAAAAAATTGATTTCTAATGTAGCCTACGTTGATTCTGGGAGTCCACAGAATCACCGTGATGCGTTTAAATCATTTCCGAACGCTTCGTCCAGGCGTGATGCTCAGTGAAAGAAACAAACAAACAAACAAACAAACAAACAAACATATTCTAAATATTATTATATGAGTAGGATTAGTTTAATGTTAGTATGATAATTCCATATGAAGATAGTAAATCTACAATTTGTAAACTCTGTTATTCACAAGAGTTGAGTTACATATATGACCTTACCCGTAAGAGAATCGGCAGTTCTTTCACTTGTAAGAAACGATTTTTTCTCATTCGAGTGGGAGAATCGGCCGCTCTCCCACAAGTAAGAGAAGATATCCCTTGTAAAAAGATCCGTATATTGTCCATATAAGAATATTATATTGACAATATATTATCCACGAAATAATATATTGTCCCTATACTGACCTACATAGTTAATATATTGTCCCTACATTGACCTACGTAGTTAATGTATTGACAATGTATTGCCAATATATTAACAATATATGAACAATATATTGCCATATATGGACAATGTATTATTTTCAAACAATGTATTAACCATACATAAACGATGTAATTTGATTTACAGCAATATATTGGCAATGTATGATTTTTTGCAAACAATATATCGACAATATATGTATATGAGAATTAAAGTTCCAGTCTTTGCCATACATTGTTAATTTCTTTGTTATTTCTTTGTTATACAAATATTGTTGTCTTATACACTCTAAAACTTTTTTTCTGTTATTTAATAATTTTTTTATAACAAAACATTTAATTTCACCGATCTTGTGAAAAGTCTATCTTCTGCGAATAGAAGCTTGTGATTTTTAATAGACAATTGTTAATAGTGATTTGTTAATAATTTTAATTAATTTTTTAGTAACAAAAGATTAAATCATTCAAAAAGATTAGATATATTGATTTTCTATAAAATATATATGGATCCTTATAGTTTATCATAGTTCTTACTTAAAAAAGTATGGATAAATTTATAAATAAATTTTTGGATTTGGTTAAGAAATCCCAAGATTTATAACAAAATAATATTATAGAAAGTATTATTGACAAAAAGCCTTTCACATTGAACTATTTCCAATAAAAAATAATCATTAGGTATGTTG
The DNA here is from genome assembly GCA_020615435.1 of Telenomus remus. Lineage (NCBI taxonomy): Eukaryota > Metazoa > Arthropoda > Insecta > Hymenoptera > Scelionidae > Telenomus > Telenomus remus. The sequence continues at coordinate 7,658,932 of CM036336.1, forward strand.
CTCATTTCGATAGAAAGATTCGTCGAAGCTGATGGAGCAGTGGACAACGACGCGGACTAATACCCCCAAGGCCCTGGGATCGATTCTCGTGCTAGAGTAAAATTATTTTACATTGTTCATGTATCGTCAATATATTGTTCATATATTGTCAATAGATTGTCTGTATATGGACAATATATTGTTGGTATATGGTCATTGTATTACTTATATATGGTTAATGGATTGTCAATATACAGGTTGTATTGTATGGTCAATAGCTTGTCAATATATTGCCAATATATGATCTTTTTTACAAGGGATGCTTTATCCTATCCTAGTAATATAATCATACTGAGAATATGTTTGTTTGTTCGTTCGTTTGTTTGTTTGATTGTTTGTTTGTTTGTTTGTTCGTTTGTCTGAGAATCACGCCTGAACGAAGCGTTCGGAATCAATTCAACGCATCAGGGTAATTCTTTAGACACTTAGAATTAACGTAGGCTACTTTTAAAATCAATTTTTCAATTTTTTTCCGAGAAAGTTGCATAAACATTTTTTTAGTTTTTGAAAATTCTTTAATTTTGCACAAACACACCGCATAAGGCATTATAAATCAGGTTCGTAAAGGTTATTTTAGGTTTCATAGTTTGTAAAATTACCAGCCTTTCTTCCTTACTTATATAAAAACGTAACTATGTTTGTTTTTTTGTCACTTTGGTTGGTTGTGTCCGCCTCACGCTGTAACAAAGCGTTAGAAAAGATTTCTAACGCATCAGGAAGATTCTCTGAACTATCACAATTCACAAAGGCTATAAAAAAGTTCATTTATTTATTCTGTTTGAGTGAAAATTGGCAAAACATACATATTTTTAGTTTAATGTTTAGTTTTAATGTAGCCTACGTTAATTCTGAGAGTCCAAAGAATCACCGTGATGCTTTGAAATCATTTGCAAACGCTTCGTCCAGGCGTAATGCTCAAACAAACAAACAAACTCAGATATTCTCAATATTATTATATTAGTAGGAAGTAGAATGAGTAGGAAAGGATAGGATAAGATAAGATAGGATAGGATAGGATAGGATAGTATGATATGTAAAAATTTTTATAATTATTTCATTCAGCAGAAAAAATTATTTAAGGGCATATATGTAAGTGTAACGATGTTTGTTAGTTTGTTTGTTTGTTTGTCTAAGCATCACTTCTAAACGATGCGTTAGAAAAACTTTCGAACATATCAAAGTGACTCTTTGGACTGGAGAATTTAAATAGGCTATATCATAAATAAAATGGATATATTTATATGTAAATATATATAGCTTCGCAAGATTTGCAGATTCGCAGAGAGCTCTAAAGACATATCGCAAGATTTGCAGATTTGCAGAGAGCTCTAAAGACATATAAATCAAACAAACGTGGTACAACCGGTCTTTCAATACCAGGGTGTCTAATAAAAGAAATTAAATTCTCTAGCTGGTTCACAGCTACTTGCAGGCTAAATTATAATAAAAATAGAAAATTATTTGGGTGAAAATTTAGAATGGTTCATCATGCTAATTCACACAAGGACATTAATTCGATCGAATATAAACCTATAAATCATATTATAAGAAGAAACTATTATTTATCAATGTAGTGCAGCGAGTTAAGACCCGAGCAAAGCGAGGGTGCTCAGCTAATTTAATCATTAAGACTGACCTCATAAAAAACATTAAATTACATTGATTGGATTTTATTTAATTTCAGAATCCTGTAGCAACGTCGTTTGAAGTTTTCTGGATGATCTTCGAACCAATTCTTTTTGGCGTCACTGGAAGTCAAATCATTATCTCACAATTGGATGGGAAAACGGTTTACATGGGAATAGCGTGTCTGTTAGCTGGTATTTTGATTCGAATACTGGTGACTGTCTTAGTTGGAATTGGAAGTAACTTGAACTCAAAAGAGAAGGTGTTCATTGCTTTAGCTTGTATGGCTAAGGCAACGGTCCAGGCAGCGTTGGGTCCAGCGACGTTAGAAGTGGTCAGAGACAAAGGCGACGTTCAGCAGCAACACGCTCAAACCTTAGTCACCATGTGCGTTCTGTCTATTTTACTAACAGCGCCTTCTGGAGCAATCATCATAACTTTATCGGGACCAAAGTTGTTGAAGAAAGTGGCCGCACCAGTTGCGACACATGAAGGCTGGCGAACAAGACGCCCATCTATTAGAGATATCTCTATTATCAACGAGGACCCAGATTTGGAAGAGAGTGCTGAGGAACGTCAGCCTTAACACAAATCTTGTGAATAGATTAAGAATCGAAGAACCAAGAAATTCAGCAGCCTCATCTCTGTGCTAATTAGGACAAACCAGTTGAGTGATTTTGGGATATGTCTTCCATAGTCAAAATTAATAGATTTATTCATTTATGATTATAAAACAATAACCACAAACGGATCAGTCAAAATCGGATCATTAAATGATCACAAAATCATTGATAAATTGTAAGTTTCGGGAATAAGTTTGAAAATACCTTTAAAGAGTTAGCTTAGCCCTGTATATTTTCGCTATATTAACACTAATCTTTACCTCAAAATTCAGAGATCATTTTTCAATCACTTAATAAAAAAATTGGTACCGATCTGTTCGTGACCATTTGAGATGATGCGTTTTTTGTTCATTTTGAAATCATAAAATGATAGGTTATGAAATAATCATTTTATAATTATTGAATGATCTACTTATTTTGACTAGGGTTGTTGAAGTTTGAAAATAAAATATATTTACATCAAAAAAATACGATACGTGACACAATTTTAGGTAAAGTAGAAGACATTAGAATCCAACAACTTGTTTAAAAACTTATTGAAGAATCAAACTTTCAGAAATATACGCGATTTTCACAAAAAAATTAACATTTTTTAAAATGTCACTTACCTGGTTTTTTCTAAGCAATACAGAAGGAGTTATAAAGTTGATAAAAGTGATTAATGATAAAAAAATCTAAAGAAACAATTTTGTCCCATGAGACATCTAAGTGTGTCAGAGTTTCAGATTTCCTAGTGCTAATAAAATACTAATATGATAATCATAAGGGCTCTACCCTTGTAAAAATGATCATACATTGACAATACATTGACAATCTATTGACCATACAATACAAACAATATATTGACAATCTATAAACCATACATTAGTAATATATTGACGATACATGAAAAATGTAAATTAATATTCCTCTAGCACGAGAATCGATCCCAGGCCCTTGAGGTTATCAGTCCGCGTCGTTGTCCACTGCTCCATCTCCTTCGATGAATTCTTCTATCGTAATAAGCTACATACTTAATGACTAGTTTTTATTGGAAATAGTTTAATGTGAATGACTTTTTGTCAATAATACTTTTTATAATGTTATTTTGTTATAAATCTTCAAATTTTTTAACCAAATCCAAAAATTTATTTATAAATTTATCCATACTTTTTTAAGTAAGAACTATGATAAACTATAAGGATCCATATATATTTTATAGAAAATCAATATATCTAATCTTTTTGAATGATTTAATCTTTTGTTACTAAAAAATTAATTAAAATTATTATCAAATCACTATTAACAATTGTCTATTAAAAATCACAAGCTTCCATTCGCAGAAGATAGACTTTTCACAAGATCGGTGAAATTAAATTTTTTGTTATAAAAAAATTATTAAATATCAGAAAAAAAGTTTTAGAGTAGTTAAAACAACAATATTTGTTTAACAAAGAAATAACAAAGAAATTAACAATATATGGCAAAGACTGGAATTTTGATTGTCATACATATGTTGTCAATATATTGTTTGCGAAAAATCATACATTGCCAATATATCGCTGTAAATCAAATGACATCGTTTATGTATGGTTAATACATTGTTTGAAAATAATACATTGTCCATATATGGGCAATATATTGTCCATATATGGGCAATATATTGTTAATATATTGTTAATATATTCGCAATATATTGTCAATATATTCGCAATATATTGTCAATATATTAACTATGAATGGTCAATATAGGGACAATATATTATTTCGTGAATAATATATTGTCAATATATTATTCTTATATGGACAATGTACGGATCTTTTTACAAGGGTATATCTGCGGTTCTACGAATAAACAGTCGAAATTCAAATGTCGACGAATTTTTATTCTTTTTTTTCACTCCAACTATGCTTTTAGCACATTGAAACATTTTTCTATACTAAATTGTTTACTTTAAAGTGAACACATATGAATTTTCTGGAAATAAAATCTCTCGACGGGAGTCCGTTTAAAGACGCCGCCCCGATCGCTTGCACGATTTGCGTGATCATTTTGCGTGCACGGTTGAGCCCAAGTAATTCACCGGAAATGGAAATTTAAATGATGTTAGAGAAGTAGACAAAATATGTAATACATAAGACAGAAGAAATTTTGCTCACTTTTTATTTTTAGTTTAAAATAGCGAGCGAGAACAAAGTGTTATTTTTGACCATTTTTCTTTTATGTATTTGAAGCACTTAATAAATACTAATAGTTATTTCAAGAAAAATCAGATTATCAATGCAAAACAAGATCTTTCAGTTTTATCACAGAAGATCTCTTATAAAAAGATCCGTCTAATGTGCATATAAGAAAAATATATTTACAATATATTATCCACAAAATAATACATTGTCATTATATTGACCATACATAGTTGATAACTTGGGAATATATTGAAACAATGTATGGACCATATTATTATTTGAACAATGGATTAACCGTGCATAAATAAACTTAAAACTAAATTTACAGCAATATATATCGGCAATGTATGATATTTTGCAAACGATATATTGACAATATATGTATGACGATACAAATTTGATTTTTAGCCATACATTGTAAATTTCCTAATTATTTTTTTCCATTTAGAATTACTCTTAATTTTTTTTTCAAAAATTCTTTTTTGGATATTTAATAATTTTTCATAACAAGACATTTGATATTATCTAAAATAACTTTACCGATTTTGTAAAAAGTCTATCTTCTGCGAGTCGAACAAAAATGGATATATATAAATAAATATGTTTTCATAACACGTGCATCAAAAACGGCCAACTTCTCCCTGATTTGTCGGGAGAGAAACACTGTTTTATTCCCAAGACGCGGTTCATTCCCTGTTACCATGGTAACAACCATAATAACAGGGAATAAACCGCACCTTGAGAATAAAACAGTGTTTCCGTCCCGACAAATCGGAGAGGTTAGCCGTCTTTGACGAACTTGTTATGAAAAGATATATATGCCACATGGAAGATACAAGCGTTTAAACCTCGGGAGAAGTGACCAGCACTCGACTACACCTCGGGATGCCTTCGGCAGCCCTCGGTGAAGTCTCATGCGGTCACTTCACCCGCGGAATAAACGCTTGTTTCTCTCCCTTGTAGCGTAACATACTATACCGACAGCGTCCGAAGTTCGGCAAGGTCAGACCTTGCCTAGGCAATGTCGATATTGCCTACCCTAGTCAAAATAAATAGATTACTCCATGATCATAAAATGATAATATCGTGACCTATTATTCAATGACCATAAAATGATTGAACAAATGCAACATCTGAGATAATCTTAAACCAAATCGGATCATTTATTGATCGCCAAATGATTGATAAATTGTGAGCTTAGGGAATAAGTGTAAAAATACTTTAAGAAAATTAGCTTAGCGCCTTATATTTACACTATTTTAACACTTCTTTCTAACCTCAAAATTTAGAAATCGTTTCTCAATCACTTAATGGTCCGATTGGTACCGATCTGTTTGTAATCATCTAAGATGTTGAATTTTTCATCATTTCAAAATCAGAAAATGATAGGTTACGAAATAATCATTTTATGGTCATAAGATTATCTACTTATTCTGACTAGGAATCAGATGTCATAATAAAAAGAGCAGAAGAAATAATGGCACAGAAAATATTATTCTACCTACTCTCTACGATAATCTACCTTATCACACTCTATAAATGTTTACCAGAAAATAGATGTACATAATTAAAAAAAAGTAAAGATTTTAAAAAAACAAGAAGAACGTTGTTTGTTTTTCGTTGAATTTTAGAGAAAATTTTTTTCTTAAAAATGGATCTTGAATAATAGGACTATTGAATAAAGTCAAGACATACTTGTCATATGATTACTTATTTATTCATAGATAATATGAAAGATATGCTGAGTAAAATAAATATTTTATGAGTAAAATAAGGTTAATACTTTATTTCAAAAACACTAAATAGACAGTTGTAATAAAAAGGGTTTACAATATGGAGATTCTGTGAAAATTGTCAAACTTTTTCAAGGGAATTAATAATAAATTGTTCTAAATTCAATTGATATCATTTGAATCAAAAGCATATTTGATATTTAGAATATTTGTAATTGTACTTTTTTTTGGCGAAGTAACGGATGTTGACGGCTAAGGTGAAGTTGCCTTTGTCTTCACTGTCAACTGGGACTTCTTGGGCTCTGACACGAGCGTAGCATAAAGAATTGATCTTTGTGGAGCCGGTGTAACGTCAGGAAAATCCTCGGCTGATGACTCTGAATCATCTTAGGTGATTACTGGTAGTGGTCGACGAAAGCAACGAATTTTGCTGCGCAGCCTTTCCTTCCTTTTAATTCGCTCAATAATACAAGTTATGTATTTGGATCGAAAAACATTGAATTGAAGGTTGCGGTAGCGACCCCAACGAGACAAAGCCCGATACCTGTCATAATTAACGTCAATGTTAATAATTAACGTCAATGTAACGTCAATGAAATGTCAAATCGCTGAGCAACATTATATACGCTAGTTTGCACTTTAACCTAAAATTTTTCTAGTTACCTCGAGTCGATACATCAATACTTATTCGTAGTGCTTATCCTGTTCTCAGAAGAATCGAAAAAATAATTTGAATAATACCTCGCGTTTTTTTGTTTACTAGCTCGATTTCTTTAAACACAAGTTAATTAATAAAATTTCACCAGCCAGATCTTTCATTAAACAACTAGCATATTTGAAATAGTTGCCAGATGTAGCCTGACGGAAACCCGTTTCATATGACGTTTCCCTCCGATCTAACATCAAGTAAAAATTTACCATGTTACCGACCGAGGCAATAAGCGACCGTCGAGACTATGAGGTTGGTACGTTGTAAGCGTTCAAATTCAATCTTACTTCATTGAATTGGAAGTTTTTTGTTAATGATAAAAGGTACATAAAGTGTACAAGATGAAAGAAAAAAATGAAAGTAAAACTCAAAAATAAATAGTAAACTTGTGTAACGTTTCACCACGTCAATTCTTACAAACTAATCAAACAGCTGTGAAAACGCGCCCTTGTAAAAATGATCATATATTGACAATACATTGACAATCTATTGACCATACAATACAAACCATATATTGACAATCTATTAACCATACATTAGTAATATATTGACCATACACTAACAATATATTGCCCATATATGGACAATATATTGACCATACACTAACAATATATTGCCCATATATGGACAATATATTGACCATACACTAACAATATATTGCCCATATATGGACAATATATTGCCCATATATGGACAATATATTGACCATACATGAACAATGAAAATAATTTTACTCTAGCACGAGAATCGATCCCAGGCCCTTGAGGTTATCAGTCCGCGTCGTTGTCCACTGCTCCATCTGCTTCGATAAATTCATCTATCGAAATAAGCTACATACTTAATGACTATTTTTTAATGGAAATAGTTTAATGTGAATGACATTTTGTCAATAATACTTTCTGTAATGTAATTTTGTTATAAATCTTCAAATTTTTTAACCAAATCCAAAAATTTATTTATAAATTTATCCATACTTTTTTTAGTAAGAACTATGATAAACTATAAGGATCCATATGAGCAAATCCAAAATTAACATCCACTTAGCGGTTCAAAAAAATAAAAATTTTTGAACATTAGGCACACTCTTGGGATTTTTTTCTCAGGTTCTAGGTGTCAAAACAAGATGAAAAAATGGTGCGGCCCACCTTGAAACAGGTGGCGACATACTTTTTTAATTAAAAAAGACGAAAATAAAAAATGAAAAAAAATCGAGTTCGTGAAACCCCCATTTTTTATTGCAGATTCGGATTCTTCATGAAAAAATAAAAAGATTTTATTCTTATATTTTTTTTGTTTTGCACGATAGATGGCGCTGTAATTGCAAGAGAACGATTTTTATTAATTATGTATTTCTTACGATTACAGCGACATCTATCCTAAAAAACCGAAAAATGATAAGAATAAAATCGTTTTATTTTTTCATGAGGAATCCGAATCTGTAATAAAAAATATGGAATCAAAAAACTCTTATTTTTTTAATTTTCTATGGAACCACCCTTAATCCGGACAGGGAGTGAGGGGTGAACGTCGAGTTTGATATGGTTGTATAAAGTTTGAAAAAGTATTAGACAAATATTTTTTGCAAGTTGCGTGTCTTTTTGTACCAACTGTTCGTATTTTATTGGAAGAAAAAGAGCGATTAACTTAATTCACTCAAATTTCTTAGTCATAGTACTAAAATTGAGACACAGAAATATTTAGATATTTCGTTTTCGGTATTTGAATGACTTTGGTAGAACGTACAACACCCCATAATCGATAAAAAACGTAAAATTTGAAAGAAACCAAATTTGGAGTTACTTTTTACATGCCTTTTTGTTGCTTTTTTGGCAAAAATCACTATAACTTAATTTAATTTTAAAAGTATGTCGCCACTCGTTTCAAGAGGGGCCGCACCATTTTTCTATCTTGTTTTGACACCTAGATCGTAAGAAAAAAATCCCAAGAGTGTGCCTAATGTCCACAAATTTTTAATTTTTTGAACCGCTAAGTGGATGTTAATTTTGGATTTGCTCATATATATTTTATAGAAAATCAATATATCTAATCTTTTTGAATGATTTAATCTTTTGTTACTAAAAATTAATAAAAATTATTAACGAATCACTATTCACAATTGTCTATTAAAAATCACAAGCTTCTATTCGCAGAAGATAGACTTTTCACAAGATCGGTGAAATTGAATGTTTTGTTATAAAAAAATTATTAAATAACAGAAAAAAAGTTTTAGAGTATATAAGACAACAATAATTGTATAACAAAGAAATAACAAAGAAATTAACAATGTATGGCAAAGACTGGAACTTTAATTCTCATATACATATATTGTCGATATATTGTTTGCAAAAAATCATACATTGCCAATATATTGCTGTAAATCAAATTACATCGTTTATGTATGGTTAATACATTGTTTGAAAATAATACATTGTCCATATATGGGCAATATATTGTTCATATATTGTTAATATATTGGCAATATATTGTCAATATATTAACTATGTATGGTCAATATAGGGACAATATATTATTTCGTGAATAATATATTGTCAATATATTATACTTATATGGACAATATACGGATCTTTTTACAAGGGCGGCATTACTGACCGATCTAAGTCAATAATCAATGCTTTGTTTACCATTTTGCTTTCTTATTAAAAAAGTATTTTGAGTTATCCTGGACAAAAACTAATCAGATAGAAAATTAAATTAGACTCTCCCCTTTATTTTGATAGTAATTTCAGAAGTTTTGACAGCGTATTTCATTTTTTATTTGTGTTTAAAGTCTGCCGGCCGGAAATCCGCCAGAGGGTATTAGTGTTTTTGTCGTTGGCTGTCAACTTACAACTTTAATTACTTTTTTCATATAAAAATACCTAATTTATCATAAAAACAATTAGATAGCAACAATCAGAAAGTTCCAAAGTTAATTTTAAGACAAAAAATCTGATTTTTACAAGCGATAAATAAAAAATGAGTTTGGAATTTTCTGATTGGCTGAATGGAATCTGGTGGGAATTGGAGGTATAAGAGAAAAATGGCAGCCGGTGATTGGCTCATTCGATCAGGGAAAGGGCTAGCGAGCACATCGGCTGCGCAAGTCAAACAGTGAAATTAATGAATAATTTTGTTTTAGTAAGTCTTGATTTCGAAAAATCAAAATTATGTTAAGAGATAGAAACATATGATAAAACTTTCATAGTTAGTTTGTTCTTTTTTTGTTTCTATTTATTAATTTCTGAGGTAACGTCAAGTTATTTATATGTTTTCATGTAATAAAAATAAATATTAAAAATCAGAAGACCGTGATTTCACATCTTCTTAAAGGGAAATTTTAAACGTTGAATGTAATCAAAGGCAAACAATTTATTCTCAACTCTCAAGTTCAAATTGATATTTTTATAAGAATGATTTTGCGCCTTGATACATTAAGATTTACGTAGAATTCATTAAAAATTAAATCCTTTTATTTAATAATTCAATGGATTAATTATCATTTTTTTCTGAGAATAGATAACAAAATCTGTTAGATGTACTTTCGTGTGGATCCATCACACTAAACAGTCGGATTGGACAAATCTGTACCCGGACCCCTCTTGTATCAACGCAGTACTAATTCTTTCTATCTTTGTCCTCTAATTCCACTACATCTTTCTATTGAATGCTATTCACATTATTTTATATTTTTAAAACTTGCGGCGACCACTTTTCTGGCAGCATTTATTTCTGTAGATTAAATTAATAATTTTCTTCAGTTTCTTCTAACAAATTTGTTATTTATGCAACGAATTTTATGAAATCATAATTATTGAAATGGTACTTTAATAAAATAATAATTAGTTAGATGAAATATCACTGACGTACATTGCAAAAACATATAGGAAATTGAAAAATTTAAAAGGAAAATGCGCAGTGGTTCTGCGTCGATATCTGTGAAATCCTAACACATGTGTGTGTCGTTTCAGGTTAACAGAGTTAAGATCTGTTAACTTGACAAGACCATGATAAAAAAATAAATGAAAAGAAACAAAAAAAAAATTTGAAGAATTAGAGTTTTAAAAAGGAAAAAGAATTGTAGGTAGCAATCAATACCTTCAAGAGTGATCCCTCGTATTTGTGCTTTTTCGTTTTTGTGACTCTTGTTCTGCCACGCGCCTTGTCTGGTAGCGATCCTTAGTGGTGTACTCCTAGTCCAACTGTTTTGTCCCCAATTTTAACCTGCCGGTCGAAGAAATTTTAGTTCGGTCGCCCATTTGACCCTTGAACCGGCAAGACCGCAGTATTTTTCCGGCGATTGGTTTTTGGAGCTGGTAACTGCCAGCATCCGAAAAAACATAAAAAATAAAAATGACTTCTCCGCGGTTTATATATGAATCACGAATTGATATCTGCTTACCATTTACGAACCCAAAATTAAATTCAGTGGTTCATTTAAATACCTTCAATTCACCTGAGCCAAAAAAGTTTAATGTATAAACGATCGCTTAGCGATCTACTCAAGATTAGTCTTCAGAAGATCGCGAAATGATCTTTAAAAAGTGTTGTCAGACTGGACTGCAATTATTCATTCAAACCATTTTTCAACATCACAACTAAACAAAAATTGAAAAGTCAAAGCACGATTAAATAATTTCTGAAGAATCGCGATGGTTAACAAATCGACAAATTAATCGTTAGACGCTAATTCTCGAAATCGCGAAAAGAATTAAGCGTAAATCGAAATTAGAACTGAATCTAATTCCGGCAATCAAAAGGCGAAGTTGCCTGACGCTGACTGTACGTTAAAACAAGACAGAAAATAAGATAAGAACTAATCTGATTATTTTCTGAATACGATCAGCCGGTGTTATAAATACAATCGACAACGTATTTAGCCCGAAATAAAATTTTATAATTACAATTTGATAACGGTTTATTTTTTCGCCATAATTATGCACTTAAGAAATGGATAAATAATGAAACTCACACTCAATAAATAAAGAGTCCAATAAATAAATGAATACAGGTCATAAATTGCCAACAAAGTCAAACTGTGAAATATAACTGCGCCATTAAAACCCCGTAGGCGGCGTCGATGAGACCGCTCAACGGCAAATTCAAATGGTGCGCGACGAAAGTTTTTATTTTTTGAAAAATCTTAAACACTACAGCTAAAATAAGTAAATGTTCATATTAAATATCTGACGATTCAAATCATGTTGTTTTAGATGATTTGTTATTCAACCTTTTGTTTATGTTTATATGAAAATCCTTAATGATCAATTCTTGTATTCGTTCTTTATGAAGGATCGAGTGATATAGAAGATAAGTGACAGTCCAGTGTCAACGATAAGATACGACATAAATAACGAAAAGTTGTTGCAATAATGAGAAACCAAAACAACAACATTGGTCAAATCAGCAACTACAACTCGGATCAACACAAGTCTGCGTATTGAAATTTGATTCTTCTAGAACGTAAATTAATAAAAAACTACAACTAAACAACCTTAAAAGCATCATAAAGTCAGAAAAATTTAGTTTGAGTCACTCAAACAATATTTATAACGTTTGCGATATTAAACTATGCATGATAGTATTTTTTTGCGATTAAAATTGACGAAAGTTTCAGAAAGCAGCATTTTTTGTTTTTATTTTAGTTATTTTCTAGTTATTGTTGTTATTATTTTTGTTATTTCTACCTAAATTAAGACCGCTCCTACGAACATATAAGGGTAACAGGGACTCTGCGAACTGCCTCCACGTGACCCAGTCTTGTGCCAGCCTTGACACCTCTGACCAGGGTTTCCCAGCTTGGAGGGACTCCTTCTCGACGGTTCTCCTCCAGGTTGTTCGTGGACGTCCTCGACTACGTGAACCTTGGGGAGCCCAAGTGAGAGCTATTCTTCCTACGTCCGATGCTGGTTTTCACAAGGTATGCCCTATCCAGCTCCACTCCCTTCTCTGGATCTTCGTTGCTACTGGTTGCTGCCCCGCGCGTTGTAGTAGAGCAGCGTTAGTTGTCCACTCCGGCCAAGAGATCTTCAAAATACGTCGCAGGCATTCGTTAATAAATGCCTGGATCCTGCGGTTGATGGTTAAGGTGGTTTTCCAGGTTTCGCACCCGTACATCAAAACCGACTTGACTTTGGAGTTGAACAACCGTAGCTTGAGGGAGATGGAGAGCTGGTTGGACCGCCAGACGTTGCCAAGCGAGTAGTAGGCGTTCCGAGCCTTGCGTATGCGGGAGAGGACATCGGCTACATCCTCGATGACTTGTCCTGGATGCCTGTGAGGGAGTTGGACATGATGCAGATGTCGTCGGCGTAGTCGAGGTCGTGGAGCTTCTCAGTGAGAGACCAATGGATTCCCATTGGGGCGTCGGACGTAGTGCGATCAAGGACTATGTCGAGGACAGCGATGAAGAGCAAAGGTTATAATACACACCCCTGCCTGACTCCTCTGTCGTTCTTCTTAGATGAGCTTTATGATGTGCTCCGGGACCCCGATGTTCCTCAGGGCATTCCAGACGGCTTCTTGTCGTACCATGTCGAAGGCTCTCTGGAAGTTGACGAACAGAAGGTAGACCGGGCTGTTCCACTCGACAGACTGTTCGATGATCATCCGAATTGTGTTGATATGGTCAACACAAGAACGGTTCGGTCGAAAGCCTGCCTGTTCACGGCGAAGATGTGCCTCAACTGAAGGAAAGATTCGGTGGAGGATGATTGTCGAAAGCAATTTCTGGATGGTGTTCAGGAGCGTGATGCCCCTCCAGTTCTTGCATTCGTTCAAGTTTCCTTTCTTCGGAATGGTCACGATGACACCTTCCTTCCAGCAGTCGGGGATGCGGCGATTGATCCAGGCTGAGTGAATGATTGGCTGCAGGATAGGCGCTAAGGTTGTTGCTGCTACCTTGAACAGTTCCGCCGGCAGGTTGTCGGGGCCGGGGGCCTTTCGGCCCTTGAGTCTGCTGATCGCAGTCCTAATCTCGGGAACTGTTGGAGAGGCAGTTAGAACTTCTCGTCATGGGTTTCTGCGAACTGAAGCCGGGAATGGGAGGTAGGCCTTGTCGACGGTGGGAGTCTCGGAGAAAAACTCCTTCTAGCGGTCGAGCTGCTGTTGTTCGGTGGCCAGCCGTGTCCCATTTCTATCCTTCAGAGGTGGAGTTGGTACAGCTCTGTTGCCACAGAGCTCCCGAGTGGCGGCGTAGACGCCCCTCAGGTGGCCACAGTGTGCAGCAACCTCCGCTTCGTTAGCAAGGTCCTTGTAGAAAATCATCTTGTCCTCTCGCGCCATCTGCTTGACCGCTTTTTTGGCTGCACTGTACGCTTCCTGAGCTAATCGTTTGTTTTCGCGTGAACAGGCTGTGTGGAGTTAAGCCTTGAGTCCTTTTTTAGTTTCGATCTGTTTCCAGGTCTCGTCACTGATCCAGTGCTTCCGATGGTGTTGTTGGGAGCCTAGGGTTTCCACTGCACACACTGGTTGATTTTGTCCACAAATTCCTGGGCAATCTCCCGACAATAGAGGCGCTGGATGTCGTAGCGTTTCCTTGCCTTTGTCTGGTGGTATGATGCTTTGAGGCGGATCTTCACAATTCCTAGCAGCAGCTGGTAGTCGCTAAAGATGTCGGCTTCACGCATGGTTTTCACATCCTGTAGGGAGCCGAGGAATCTTCTGCTGATTTGGAAGTAGTCGATCTGGTTTCTAGTAACTCCATCTGGGGATTGCCAAGTGTATTTGTGAATGTCTTTGTGTGGAAACTACGAGTCCTGTAGTGACATCTATATTTCTTCTTATCATTATTTTAGCCCCGCTTTTAATTACGATCACGCGATCGATTCCATTCGTTTGAGGCACTTCTTGATCTTCATCATTTAGAAATGCCAATGAAGTAAACAGTAGGAATTGTGATTATGATTTTGATCGGTTGTAACTGTATTGTATAAAATTGGAGATAAATCATTATTAAATATTCATTTCACTGTAATTTTGCAAAAAAAGATAATAGTTTATGAAGTTTATTATCAACATTTGTTGATTTCTGACTACCTCATTGTTGATTCCATCATCGTATTCCTTTATTCTATTTTACAACATTTTTTCTCTTTATTTCAAATTTTTGAAAAAAATAAATGATTGTTCATTAAATTTTAAATCAACATTCGTTATGAACAATCAGTATATATTGTTTATTTGTCCTTTATTGCCATTAAAAACAATACTTTTTTTCTTCAATTTGCATCGATTTCATGAGAAAACATGACAATTGTTATTCAATTTATTATTAAGATTAGTAAATTTGAGACTAACTAATTGTTTATCCCATCATCATTGTCCTTTATGATTAATTCAACAATTTTTCTCTTTGTTTTAAGTTATAAAAAAAAATAAACGATTGTTCATTAATCTAAAATTAATGAATGTAAAAAATAAAAAGAAAACGTAAAAAAATGACAATTTTTCATCAATTTATTATTTATTCATTGCTTTTTGTTTATATAAAACTTAATAATTTACTTTTTTTATTTATATCATTAATTTTTTGAAGTTACAGCTGCTGTAATTGTAATTTTGTTAATTAATTGAAAAAAATTATTTGGTGTTGATTAATGTCTTTCATTTATTTATATTATTTTTGAGTTCAATCGGGTAAGAAATTGTTTATATTAACTCGCTTCTGATGGTATCTCATATTGTTTACTATCTTTTACCTAATATATTTGATTAAGATTTAAAAAAAATTTATTTGATGTTAAATAATTTCTTTTATTTATTTACAGCAAATGTTAGTTTAATCGGGTCAGAAATTGTTTCTATTTGCTCGCTTTTAATGGTACTCTATTGTTAACAACTTTTTACCGAATATTTTCAATTAAAATAAAAAAAAAAATATAATTTAGGTCACACTTCTTTGCGTACGTAAAATCGAAAAAAAAGCACTTTTTCACTCCTCTAAAAAAGAGCAAGGGGTTGAGGAAAAAAATCGTCCTCTGCGTCATTTTGCACAGCTTGGGCGTGCAGGTAAATCGCAACCATGAACGACCTCCCCGCATAGTTGTTTCATTGTTTTTCAACTATGCCAAAACCCCATTAAGTTTATTCTTGAAAAAAAGGCACACTCGTTGTGCTCTGGCGGTAGTTGGCCAGATACAGAACTTTTGCAACAATGATTGAACTAAATTTTAATGAGGCTCAAATGAAATAAATCGATTATTTGATCATAGGATCATTGGACCATTAGGTTCATAAGAAATAACTCGATACTTTGGGGCCATCCATAAATTATGTAACGCTCTGAAGGGGGGTAGGGTTTCTACAACAACGTTACATGTCGTTACAAAATGGTCCATCAAAGAGATAAGGGGCGTATCGAAAATCATGAAAGATTGCGTTACGTAATTTATGGACGGCCCCATTAATTCACATGATCGTTATAGGTTATTATTCGATCATTATGTCCTTGGATGTTCCAATTATAGCACCATTGAATTGTTAAATCATAAGATCATGGAATTATTCGATCATTGAATTATTTGATCATTAGATCATTCGAACACTTCATCATTCAAATATTTCATAATTACTTTATTAAGTTTTCGTATTATTGAATTAAGTATTCAATTATCAAATGATTAGATTACGAATAAATAAATCACATTTTGTACATTTATTTTGATGATACAGGGAAATTTGAAATAAATTACCAATAATCAAGTTATTTAATGATCCAATGATTGAATAATTTATTAATTCAATAATTATGCATATATTTTGGTAATTATTTTTCATACATTGATATTCACAATAAAATTAGGTTTTGTTACATGAGTTAGATTAAAGTACTGATGTAAACGTATATCAGTAAAAACGAATTATTTGAATAAAACTGTTACTGTACTATAAAACCCAAAACAATTTGAGAGGGATTTTTGATCAGTGGTCATTGGATTATTTTTAATTTTTGGAATAGTGGATTGTTGGATTATCAGAGCATTTGATCAGAAGATCATTTGACTATGAATTATTCAATTTTTTTGATTACTGAAGAAATTGATCATTGACTCATTAAATCATTTAATGTATGTGATAAAAGACGGGGCCGGGTTTTTAACAGTTTAGCTCGGTGCGTCTTTTGAACAAAAATAAAAACCATCTTTTGTGCAATTATATTGCTTCTGATATTCATAGTAAAAGGAACGGGTGCTTTAAAATAGGCCTGATTTAATAAAATGAATATATTTTTCTATTATAGAAATTTCAAGTGCCTAAACTGTACTGTTGAGTTAAGATGAGAATATTCATTAAAAAAAATAAACATCATTTGTACTTATACAAATCCCATTTCTTTTAACATGTTCTGTACGTTGTATATCCATTTGCGTTACTGACTGTTTCCTGGATTAAATCTTTTGGATATTGTTTGGTACAGCAGCCATTTTTCATGCAAGGTGACTACATATTCAGTTCTCCACATGGTCCATGAATCATGTGTTTTACAACGATTCTGTGAAGATTGGGATCCATTTCAGGGTCTGGAATTTCTGCTGAAATAATCCAATCGATGTCTGCTGGCCGAAGTTTTTGTTCAAGAAAGAGTAATGAATGGATGTGAGGGAGACCACGTTTCTGCCACTCTATTCAGTATACGTATGCTGAAACAATACCAAAAACACGTCCTTCTGTGAGACACTTGAGAAATTTGATGACTTTCTGTCTGAAAACCCGGGCGATGATATCGTGTCTGTCCATAGCAGCTTGGCCCTCAAAAAGGGCAGATTTAATTTCGTCCCATGATGGATTGCATGTAAAAGTAATGAAGAGATCTGGCTTGCCATATTTCCGCACGATTGCCAAAGCATCTTGAGTATACTCCGCCATATATCGAGGACTGTTCACAAAAGTAGAAGGTAAAATAACCATTCTTCCGATGTCATTCGCATTGACAGCAGCATCAGCAACTACAGCATGTCTTAGATGAACGTACGCCTCCGATCGTAATCTCGCTTGATGAGTCGAAATATATCGGAGTCGTTCACTTTCCACTTTGGCGTACATATCAACCGAATATTGGATGAATAAATGTCTGAACCGCAATAGAGTGTTGAAATCTTGGTCACGAACTGCAATGCGAAATGCATAAAATCCATTGCAGAAACCTTTTTAGCCGTTGGTGCAAGATTATGCGGATTGACCTCCGGGATCTTGAACGTATATCCAGTTTGACCCTGCCACAACATCAAAGGATACTGTAAAGCGTCATAATAAGGATTGCAATGAAAAATTCGTTGAAGATGGTTATCCCGCGTATGCAACACTATATCTCGTTCATCTAAAACTCTTCCGACAATAATAGCAGCAACCTCGTCGACTGTTAGAGCGTTGTATCGTCCCGGGTGTTCACCAGCTGGTACTTGATCGCCACGAACTATGACTTTGTAGGAATCATCATTTCTGCGATCGATAGTTTCACTTGTTGTCGTGTCCGAGACCTTGATAGACGGTTCTAAAAATTTTGAAAGTTGTACTACCAAAAGAAGAAAATGTAACAATAACCAAAAGGAGCACCTACCTGTCGAACATCCTCGTCTTCCTCGGCTCGCACAACACGTAGAGCAGCAGCTTGTTTCGTAACTTTAGTTAAATGTGAGTTTTTTTGGAGCGGCATATTGAAAATGTACAATCTGCAGTTCACTTACAAAATCATAACACTACTGAAGGTAGCATCAAAATAATGCCGAATTTCCGGTGAATAGTTCAATGAAATGTTAGGTTCATGTTTATGTTTGGAAGAAAATATTTCAAACCGATTTTTTGTTGCAAGGTACGAAAATTTAAAGAGATCCGAGGTGTATTTTTATAAATAAAATTTGTTTAGTAAATGTTGAATCATAAAAAAGTGCGATTTTGAGAAAACCGAAAATACATTTTTGCGAGTTTCGATGAATTAAATTTTAAAAATCGATTCTTTATATAGCCTATTTTAATTGTGAGAGTTCGTAGATTCACCCTAATGCGCTTGAAATCGTTTCTATCCATTTTTTGAAGGGCTATTTCGACACATAGAAACAAACAAACAGACGAAAAAATTAAGAAATTCTAAAAAATGAAGATAATCACTTTTTTATAAAGCCCATGGTCATTGTGGAAGTTAAGGGAACCTCCTAGATGCGTAAAATCATGAAATCAACGAAAAAAAGTTCCATGGTAAAAAAACGAAAAATAAATTTTTACAATTTTCGATGAAATAAATTTCAAAACTCGATTCTTTATGTAGCCTTTTTTAATTGGGAGAGTTCGTAGATTCACCTTGATGCGCTTGAAATCGTTTCTATCGATTTTTTGAAGCGCCATTGCGAAACAAACAAACAAACAAACAAACAGACAAACAAACATAGTTACATTTTTATATATATAAGGATATATTGTTAATAAATTGTCCATATATGGGCAATATATTGTTAGTATATGGTCAATATATTACTAATGTATGGTTAACAGATTGTCAATATATGGTTTGTATTGTATGGTCAATAGATTGTCAATGTATTGTCAATATATGATTATTTTTACAAGGGAAAAGTCAAGACTGCGAAATGGCGTTGCTTTCTGTTATGCGAAATTTAGTATGAATGACCTTGTATTATTATAACTGCTATCAAAGTTTGTTCATTGTTTGTTTTTTAATTGTTCAGCAAAAGTTATTTTTAATTAGCACGTTCATAAATATGGTCCGATCCTAGTGTCTAAAATGCTGGCTGAAAGAGCGTATGAGATTTTAGCCAAATCAGACGATTTCGATGGTCAAAAATTTCTGTACGATATGATGAGAAATTTCTCATATGCTAGCGCAAATAAAATGAA
This sequence comes from Telenomus remus, assembly GCA_020615435.1. Classification (NCBI taxonomy): domain Eukaryota; kingdom Metazoa; phylum Arthropoda; class Insecta; order Hymenoptera; family Scelionidae; genus Telenomus; species Telenomus remus. The sequence continues at coordinate 7,678,674 of CM036336.1, forward strand.
CTTTAGCATGAAGCCTATTGAACATTGTTCTTTTTCTATTTTGTGTGACATGAAATTTTGAAGTGTGAAGCATTAACGTCAACGCGGAATGAATAGTCGTGCTGATTGTGTAACAATGCTGTTCTTGTTACTTCCGAACTTATTGAATCCCATAAGTTATTTTGTGACAGTCACAGAAAGTATGGATCGTGAAGATTTATAAATTTAAAATACGCGATCGCGATTCTGACCCTAGTCAAAATAAGTAGTTTATTTAATGATCATAAAATGATTATTCCGTGACCAAACATTTTATGATTTCAAAATGATCAAAAAAATGCAAAATCTGAGATGATCACAAACATATCGGTACCAGTCGGATCATTAAGTGATCCAAACACGATCTTTAAATTTTGAAGTTAGGAAATTAGTGTTAAAATAGTAAAAATTTAGAGGGCGAAGCTAACTTTTTAATGGTATTTAACACTCACTCCCTAACATTTTCCCCTACTATTTAATGATCCGATTTGGACTGATCCGTTTGTGATTATCTTAGATGTTGCATTATTTCGATCATTTTATGATCATTAAATGATAGGTCACGTATTAATTATTTTATGATCATGAAATGATCTATTCATTTTGACTAGGGGAAAAATCGCAATTATTCCAGAAATTTAATGACTGCAACTGCTAACTGTCGGAAAAAAATGACATAATTATGTTTACTAGCATTACACTATGAAACATTTCAATACTTTTTGTTTTTTTATTCCAAATTTTAGTTAATGAAAACAATTAAATATAAAATATTTCATAAAAATTTCTTTTCTTTCCGATATACACGAAAACACGAAAAGAATATAAGTTCTGTAAAATTCGACTAAACCTACTGAGCGTTTGGTTTCGTGAAAATGAGCCCCACGCTTTTCTTCAAGAAATGTGTGTGATTTTTTTCATTACAATTCAGAAGTTTATGTAGTTCAAAGTCTTCTCATTTCTAAGTCGCTTTCTTAGAGAATTTATATTCATTGTGAGTTCACAACTGATCAACAAAATTAAAGTTCAGAAAAGCGTCTTTTTCAAATTTTTTAAACCTTTTTCCCATTTTTGACTTGATAGTAACTGAACTTAATTTTATTCGTTACTCAGAAGTAGAAAATTCCGAGCATTTTCAATTTGAAATCGGTTCTTCTTACTTAACAACCAAGACAACATCAAAAAATTTGTCAAATAGTCTCATTCGTGTATCGTCACAAAAACGAGTGTCTGACTCTCGTGTGCCCTCGTTGTTTATTTTACCAGAGCCTTTCTTGCGAAGTGTTTCTTCGCGACCTTAATATAAAATGTACCATTTTTAGAGCGCACTTATTTAATTATTATTGTCTTGCGAAATTCAAATAGAAGAAGCTGTTTTCTCCGATGAAAATGACTGGCAACTATCCTATTCTAGGCTGCAGTAAAAGCTAATTGCTTAGAAAAAGGCTTTCGTATGTTGAAAGTTGCATCCTCTCTTCATCGCTGATCGATTTGATTGGACTGAGTGAAACTGATAGCGTAATTAGTAAAAATTTTTCACAAAAAATGTGATTAGATGTGGTAGACACGCAAAACGAACCCAGCCAATAGGCATACCGTTAATCGAACGAGATAAATATTTCTTTATTAGCCTTACAATTGGCTTTGTCTATGTTTGTTTTCACTTCTTGCTTGCTTCACATTTTTACTAAATCATTATGAAGAGATGGAACAATTATTATATTGTGTCGCGCAACAATAATAGTGAATTTCGAAAGTTGCATGTCTGTCTAACGAGGTCAAACAAATAATAATTCAATTACTGTTGATTATAGCAAAATTAACAATATTAATTATTGTGTTCAAAACAATAACGACGAACGGAACGTTATCAAATGAAGATCAGCGCTGTTGCTCCGTTTGGCGGTACCTGATGTGTGTCGCTATTTTATATAAATGGTGAAACCGAGCGAATCAGCCAGCCACAACCATTGCGACGAAGGTACTTCTTGTTTACGGTTAAAATACAAGTGTACATTTTTCATTCAGTTTATTCAGACATTAGAATGGAGCAACGTCAAATTCGTCTACTTTTGTCCGTTTGGATTATCTGTTGTGTTGCAACTGAAGAGGAAAGAAAGTTTTCTGTTACAGTAGACACAGTGCAGACAAACGAGGACGATCGAGCTCAATTGTCCGCTTCACCCGGGCATCAGATTCAAGTTGAAGAGAAAAACCAGGATCATGAAACCGCAAAAGTAGAGCAGGATGATTTTCGTGCAGCTTCTAGAACTTCGCATACAAACTCCTCAGATAAGTTGTTTCAACAATTAACACAGAAACACAATTGATGAAAGTTCCATATTAGTTTTTGCTGAATCAAGTAAGCAAGTGGAAAGAAAGTAAAAAAACTTTCAAAAATTTTTTTTAAAAAAACTGTTTATTTTGGGTCACTAATTTAAAAATCCTTATTTTAACCTATAATCAAATGTGTCGTTTTAATAAATAATGATGTTTCGATTTACAAGATGTTGTGGCATAAAGTCAAGCAACCCAAGTATTAGAAGTACTGAACCTATAGTCAGAAATAGCGATCATGACTCACGAATGAACTCTGACCGAGCTTTTAATGTCAGATTCAGATCGCCCGAAGACAGGTATTGTTAGAAAAATATCTTCAACTTAGATTTTTAAAGACTTGTAAGATATAATAACGATAGAATAATGCGATTATAATGTCGTTTTGTAGATATGGTTGGCAGAATGTTAACAAAGTGCAAGCCTCGCCGCAGAAGTAAGTGATTCGATAAATGAACAATTTGCAACGATTAAAACATTCCAAATCTGACGTATGAACTTTGATATGTAAACCTAATTAAGGTACAATCAACGGCCAGCAAGTAGCGAGAATAATTACGCTGGTACCACCCGACCCGGAACTCCTTATGGAATTGCTAACTATGGTGATAACCGACCTCACGGAAGTTCAATTTACACTACGAAGCCTGCATACGGAGTCGGACCATATGGTGAAGAGGCGGCAGAATTTGGACTGGACACCCACGGGTATCAAGATGTAGCACCTGCTTATCCAACCAGTATCAACATCTACACGCAAAAGGTACACTATTTGCTAAATATTTGATAGGAAATGTCCTACAAATACAAAAAATACAAAATTCTTACTTGACTGCAATAGGCATTCGTAGATGTTCAAAATTGATAAGGAAAAATTATTTGTTATTCAATAACATTGTCATATATTAAAGAAACCGTCATCATAACATACCAATATAACATACTAATATAACTAATTTTAATATATGTGTGTGTGTGTGTCTGTGAGTCTGTCTGTCTGTGCATCACTTTACAACTTCCTGTGTATTTCCTTATTTTAAACTTGTTTACAGAGTTCCGCGTAAACTATGTATTGGGGTGGTATCAATGTCATTTTTCATGAATGTTTATAAAGTTCTATAAAAACAGAGTTTATCTCAATCATGTTCTCAGTCTTTTTATGTCATTCGATCGATAGATACATATAAAAATTTACAAAATGCTATTCCTGAATACAGTTAAATTCTGAAAAGAAGTTTCTGAATACACAAAGATAAAACCCGAGCGAAGCTGGGTATTTCAGCTTATATTTAGTGAGACTTTTTTCAGTAAATCAGAAAAATCCTAACAGAAAATTGTATTTCAACTACCAGTTTTAATTCTAGGCTGTAGCATTAAAAGCACTGGCTGGAGTAGCCCTGATAGGAGCTGCTGCTGCGTTGGCAACTAACCCCGCCTTGATGCCACTAGGAATGATATCTGGGAGAAAAAAGCGGTCGCTGTCAGAACCCACAAACGACGAATTCAACCGTCCCCTCAAGTTGCTGAACCAATTTATTTCTCAAGTAACTTACTTCATCAGTTGCCAGAAGTTTCTGTAAATCAAAAAAACGCGAATTCAATAACGGAATTAAAATAAAATTATACCCCTTTTCTCATTTACAGTTAGAGTCGCCGATCGTAAGATGGGACCTGTCAGTGACTCCAGCTTGTGTTGCTAAAATGACTTGCGAAGTTTGGCGGGACTATGTCGCACATCTTAAACAAACCAAAAAAAATTTCACTGGGGATGAAGAAGTTCTTCATAACATGGACAACTGGTTTATATACCTGTACGTATTTATTTCTTATATTTATTGCTTAACTACTGTGCTTTAGTTAATCTTCTTGTATTTATTTTACAGTGTTCGAAAAAATGTTCTAAATGCAGAATATGTGTCGGATGAGCTGAAAAAGTTAATTAAAATGGCTGCGTCAGTGGGGTCTGAAAACCAAGATTGTCGTATCTTTTTCTGTAATTTGGTAAAAAACAGATAAATTATTCAACGTTGGAGCAACCTAACAGTTCGTTTATAGATATCACCTTATTTCGTGTGGCTTTTTACTGATCACATTCAGGAATAAGTAGCATTATTCTTTGCGTTAGAATATTCTAGATTTAAATGTTGTGAGCATATTCATTACCAGCTGATCAGTCGTGCTTCGCATGGGTATCACCTTTGCCGCACTGTTTACCTATACATTCAATTCAAAAATTTTATAAGGCTCCGCCTCCGAATATTTGTTCATGCTGCATGTTCATGGAAATGTTCTACATATACGAAAGAATTTGAAACTTGAAAAAAGTCAATGCATTATAATGATTTTTACAGCAATAAAAAAATTCCTACGAAAAAGAAATTTTTCAAAAAAAATTTGTTTCCTCGTAACCTATGATAATTTATACAAAGTCGCAAAGACTTGCTTTTATTCCTTAGACTTTTGTGTAATGATTTACTCAATGAATCTGCGCAAAATTAGTCGTTTTCGAAAAAACTAAAAATTTTTTATAACCATTCTAGTCCCCAATGTTACGCACAGCGCGAATAATTCATCAATTAAACACAGAATTATAAAATAGAACAAAAACCGAACTATCCATTGAATGCAAGTTATTTTGTTTAACAACTGTTTCTTTTCATTACTCTTCGTAGAATGACAGACGTTTACCATATCAACAAATTTCACTTTTGACAAAAAATAAACGCGACATTTCACTTTAAATTTCTAATTAATGACTTAAAATCGAAAGTCCGATACTCGTGTATGAAAATTATCAATGTGACAGTCAATGTTAAGACATAATTCAGAGGTCTTACAAAAATTTTCTAAGAGTTTCTCCAAAAGGCTTTTTCAAAAGTTTTTTTTTTCATTTCAAAAATAATCGGAAAATACTAAGAGACTTTTTACTAAAGAAGAAAGAGAAAGAAAGAGACTAATACTAAAAGACTTTTTTATTAATTTTACAATTGAGTGAAAAAAATACTGGGAAAATCTCCCTTTATAACTTAACTTAGGTGACCTTCAAACTTCAGTCTCCAAGACTTCTAGTCTGAAAACTTGTTCTAACGGAAACAATTGTTTTATTCATAAATGAAATATTGCAACACGTTTCCTAATACATATCCGTGTTTTAATTTCGAACGTTGACTGTTGAACATACTTTTTTTCTATCAGGCTAACGTAGTCCCGGCGCTTTTTTATTTGCCTGAAAATTCCAAGCAAATTAAACGAAAATGAAAATACCACCGCGGTTAATTAAATCGGCCAGCCGATTATAAACGGCATAGGCAGATTTTAATCAGCCTGAAATTACAATCGGCATAGACATATATATATTGTAACGTGGTTTCTTGGATCACGTTCAACAAAGGCCTTTCAAGTAATATCCGCGACTCCGAAAGAGAAGTAGGGGTTAGTCTGGCCTCGAGGATTCCCTGACGACCAGCATAAGTAGTATCATAGTTCGTTTATTTTAGTTTGTGTGGATTGGTATGTGTGCAATTTTGGATTAGTAGATTTTAGTTTTGTTTTTGAGATTTAGTAGAATTAGTTTGTAGTTTCAGTATGTTGAGTGAGTGCGCTTAACTTATTTTTTCTGTGCAGTTCTCTTATGTTAATTTTGTTTGTAGCTTGTCAAGGGATCCGAAGGTCGGCTAGCCAGGTGTCGCACTCATCGTGGGACATCGACCGCCGGAACAACAGTCATCAGTTCCTGACCTAGGATCATCTCCAGACCAGCAGGAGATAAGCGTGCAAACCCCGGGCGCCTCGGACTGTGATTGCTCAATGAAGTTGACCCAAGTCTCCTCTCCGAACACCTTCGAGAGCGAGAGATTGAGAGAAAGCTACATCAGTCTCGTTATCGCCAGAATCCATGATGTTGTGTTCCTGTTCCATAGCGCTGCTACCGGTTTTCGCGAAGCTGCTGCTGTTGCTATCGAGCTGTACCGAAAGTTTATTAAAAAGGACTCGTTCTCCAAGTCAAGGGATGACTTCCCCGGATTGGCCGATCTCTGCCTACTTGATGAGAGTAAAACGTGTGCCTACGACGAGCTTAGAAGTGTTCCCGAGTGGCCTGTCTCGTGGCCAGCCATCCTTGTTTCAAAACCTACAACGAGCCTATAACCTATGGTCATAGACGTACGAATGATTGCATAGGGGCCATAACGAAGGAGTCAGTACTGTCCAGGATAGAGTCTTCCAAGCCAAGGGTAAACGATTGGGACATCAGCGAGAACAGTTTGATGGGAGATCTACCACCGAACCCGACAACTACCACACAACAAGAATTTGAAGTTGGCGCCACAGCATGGGCTTGACTTCGTTGGTGCGAGAGCGGAAAGAGGAAGAAGGGGTGCGCGCGCTGAATTTGATATGAGCTACCGGTATCGCGATTTCGCAACGAGGAGAACTGAATCTCTCTCTGAATTCGACCAGCAACCTGTGCGGACGTATTCGACTTTGCTCGAGGGACCTCCCGAGGCCGGACCGTTTTTCCGTCTACCGAACTACCGTGCGAACCTGCGTTGGCCGATCCAAGATCCAGGGCCTAGTTTTTTAGTTTACTGCATTTAGATTCTGTGAGTTTGTTCCTTTTTGTTTTTGAGTATGAAAGTTTTTTTTGTAAATTAAATTCAGTAAAGTTTAGTAATTTTTCCGTTTCAGATGCTACTTGCTGGGTCGTTGACTTGTGTCCGAGTCCTAGCAAAGGTTTAGTTTTAGTTTATTGCTTTGACACTTAATTAATGTAACGTTTTGGGTTTTGTTTTATTGAAATTGTAGACTTTGTAGAGATTTTGAATTTTTGACTATCGAATTATCGCAAACCTCTCAGATTATAGCATTTGCGACTATTGACCTGTTTTGCTGACTGTAATAAAATCTGATCAATTTTGTACGAGTCATTTTGTGTTTCTGAGTAATTTATTTTTGTGTGAAGGGTCAATAAACCGTAAATCCGCTTTAAGTTTTGTGTTCTGATTTAGTCCGTTTAGCGTTCAGTGGGATCCTTGCCTGTCTTTTGATTGTCAGAACTCCGTTCAGGACCAATTAAGATCAATTTTTAGTTTTCCGCTTCAACCGGTAGTTTTTCATTGAGTTTCGATAACGCCATTAACATCTTGCTATAGATTTTGGGAATGAATAGAATGTAATGCAAGCGCAGTGAAAGTGACTGTATGATCCTTTCTGCGTGGTTTTTTTTAGTTTTGAGTTTTAAGTGTTGAGTTTGAGTTTTGAGTTTTGAGTTTAGTTTTTGGTTTGGTGGAAAGACACGCCCGTAGTGCAAGAGGCTTGGTGAATCTTGCTACGTGGAGTTTGGATGTCGAGGCCACCTGGCGATCCTAGACCTGTTGAGTAAAATCTTTCTATTTTCTTATAGTTCGTGTAGCTGCCGATATCGAAATCGAGAACTATAACGATTGGCGAAGAGTCTCGTGACCTTGCGCAAGTTGTCACGTCACAATATATATATATATATATAGATATACACATTTTTTTTCAAATTAATGTTTTTCTTATCATTATTGTTGTTATTACATATAAAAATTTAAAACAGCGTACAAAAACTAGTAGTGGAGCTGATCAATAATGTTATCCGAGAACAAATGTTCGTCAGAAATTGCATTTTTTATAAACGAATGTTAGTTAACAATTGCTTTTTTATAACCGACTATTAATTGACAGTTGAATTTTTCTGTGAACAAGTGTTGTTTAACGATTGAATATTTTATGAACAAATCTTTTTTATTAATCAAATGTTTATAACTAAATGTTAGTTCAAAATCGAATATTTATGAAAAAAGGTTTGTTAACTATTGACAAATATTAAATGTTCAGAAATAAATGCAATTTTATAATCAAATGTTCGTAAAAAATGTAATTTTATGAACGAGTGTTTGTAAACAACAAATGTTATTGAATTAATGCAATTTAATAAAAAATGTTAGTAATCATATGCAACGTTATTTGTCAGTTGTTAACATAAGCAATGTTAACTAATGTTAGTTAACAAGTGCATTTTTCTTCAAAAAGTTTGTTAGGAATGCCAAGAAATTCAAGTTACTAATCGAACTGCTTATGAACAAATGTATTTTTAATGAAAGAATATTTTCTTTATGCACAAACAGGTTAGACAATATATACTTGTGAATCGTATTAATCATTTTATGCTGCCGTTACAACCAAAAAGGGACATAAATGTGAAATTCTCGAGTTTTATTTATTAATATATTCGTATGTATTTTTTTGCTCTTTCTGAAAATAGAATTCGTTTTCCTCATACGTTTCTCGATAACTCTGCAGTTGCAGATTCGCAGTTATGACGTTTGACATCAAATGCAAATTGATGAACAAAAAGGGCGTAACTGACATGTATTAAGCAAAAAGAGCTTAAATTTAACCGATCGAAGATTTTACTCATATAAACTGCTGAATCTGCTGATTGAATGTTATTTGAATATTTCACACAATTTGCAAACAAACAGTGTCTGTGTTTGATAACGAGTTTTAAAATTATGGACCTGTCTGAAGAGTATGATCGCGACTCAAAAATATTATTTTCTTACCCTTCTAGACCTTGCTCAATCTGTGGTCCACGAACCTGGTGATGATCAAGAGGATCAAGAAAGGAATGTTGGGAGTTCTACAGAAACTTTTGAAAATAATATTCCAACAATTGACTTGACTAGTAAATTTAATGAATGGAGAAATATTTTATCGAAAATATAATATGATTTTTGCATCTTCCTGTAATATGCGTTATTTCATATAGAGTCACTGAAAAGCACAGTGTTTTAGCTCCATGCCTGCCAACTTGTCGTTGGCAATGCACACAACATTTTTCAGACGAAGACGGACACCTGATGAATCAGAAGTACTAAAGTTTATCTTACGTTAACAGAGGTGCATTTGTTAAAAATATGTGCGTTCGAGAAAACCTGTAGAGACGAAATGAATCGGAAAAAAATCGTACTACAACAATCAAGTACTACTTCTGCATTGCTGAAAGAGCTCAACAACAAGTGTGAAAAACATTGTTTTAGACTACGTCGGGTATCCCAGCGACAAACGACAAAACGATCCAACGGATTGTCAATTTAATCGAGAAAAACATCGTTTTTTCTCTTAAAGATGTACGTGGTACGCAAGCCGCACACAACAAGATTGACCGGAAAGTTCTTGCAAAACATGTTGAGAGTTTCAAAATGCTACCATTTCACATTACCGACGCGAACATGCACCTAACGTTCGCTACTTGCCTTCTTCTTCTTCTTTCTCGTTCAGACACTGCCGTCGCTAGTGTCACTGGCTCCGAAAGTTTATCCTTTTGGCCATCAAACTGTTGAATTTTCGGTAGAGGCTCGTTGGTGCGTAGGTCGTTCACGAGGCGGCGCTCTCGATGCGATGTTTGCAAGAGTAGATTGCAGCTAATACGTTCCAAATCCTGGGTGCAGTACAGCTGTCTCTCTTTATTTGTAATCAGTCTTTGCGTCTCGACAGTTGTCAGCTTCGCGTGCCTGCCGTCAAACAACGCCATTCCGAGTGGAGATCGCAACTTGACCCATTCGTCAACGTTCGAAAACCTGAAAGTAAGTACGCGTCGCGATTCGTTTGAACCACCCAGACGAGCCCAGCAGCCTCCGACGCCCACGAGACTCCGAGGAGCATCCTGTCAGGGAGACGACGTTTTCTGCGAGGCCTGAATCATCAATGATGGTTGAGTCGACGTGGCGAGGGGGATGGCCGCCGAGGCCCGCATCACAGGATCCAAGCCTCACTGGGGCTTGTTTTCCCGGCTGTCAAGTAAGTTGTACCTGTTCGGTTTTCCGCGGTTTCACGGCGATGTTTGGCCCCGGGGCCAGCGTCGACTCGTAAGTCTTCTTTCTCTCTCTCTCTCTCTCTCTCTCTCTCTCTCTCTCTCTCTCTCTCTATCTCTCTCGCTCTCTCACTCTGTATTTCTCTCTCTCTCTCTCTCTCTTGCACACATGCAATTGGACGCAACGGCGTTTCGTTCTGTCCTTTTCGATTCTTTTCATGCTAGTTGGTTTTGCGCACCTCGGTGCTGATAAGGGTGTTTTCTTTGCTTGAACCGGGCCGGCTTAACATAAATTCAAGTTTGTTTTCTTTTCACGCCGGACGTAGGTCAACGTGCTTTTTGACAACTTAACACGTTGAGTTAATTATTTCCCGTCCGAAAAAACCTAGCGCTCAAAAAACCTTAGTTTTAATTTCTGTTTGTTTCGTATGACGTGGCTATCGTACCGACTTCCCACCCTGGATCGTGGAACCGAGTCTAGGGTCGGATCTCATGTTACAAATAATAAAGTTAATCAAATTGATAAGCAAATGATTGATGATTTAATTTAGCTAAATAAAATATGAATAAACCTTTTCGTATTTTATAGTTTGTCAACTATTCGAAATACAGAAACTACAAATTAAAAACATATTAATTTCCGGAAAACCAAAAAATAAAAATATAAACAAAATTGAAAAAATCAAAAGGTGAAGAACCAATGACGGGGAGAATCCCAAACAAGCACTGTAAAAATAAACATTATCAAAAACGACAAATTCGAACGAGCAGTTTAAATTTAAACATTGTTAATTTCAAACATAGCGTGAAAAACGGACAGCAGCTATGACGATCACGGTAAAAACAAACAACAAAAAGATGATCAGGTCAAAAAGTAGCGCTGTAAAATTAAAAACAATCAAAAACAACAAATCATGACAAGCAGTGTGAAATCAAAATTTTGTAAATTCAAACATAGCGTGAAAAATAGACATAAAATATGATAATCGCTGAAAAGATAAACAATGATAAAATATTGGAGTAATTTTATTTGATTATAAAAATAAAAAATATATTAATCCTTACGTGTAATAATTCTCACTGTAAGAATAAACGAAGATAAAGTTAACCCAAGTCTCTTCTCTGAACACCTTCGAGAGCGAGAAATTGAGAGAAAGCTACATCAGTCTCGTTATCGCCAGAATCCATGATGTTGTGTTCCTGTTCCATAGCGCTGCTACCGGTTTTCGCGAAGCTGCTGCTGTTGCTATCAAGCTGTACCAAAATTTTATTAAAAAGGACTCGTTCTTCAAGTCAAGGGATGACTTCCCCGGATTGGCCGATCTCTGCCTACTTGATGAGAGTGAAACGTGTGCCTACGACGAGCTTAGAAGTGTTCTTGAGTGGCCTGTTTCGTGGCCAGCCATCCTTGTTTCGAAACGTACAACGAGCCTATTACCTATGGTCATAGACGTACGAATGATTGCATAGGGGCCATAACAAAGGAGTCAGTACTGTCCAGGATAGAGTCTTCGAAGCCAAGGGTAAACGATTGACATCAGCGAGAACAGTTTGATGGGAGATGACTTCGTTGGTGCGAGAGCGGAATGAGGAAGAAGGGGTGCGCGCGCTGAATTTGAGATGAGCTACCGGTATCGCAATTACGCAACGAGGGGAACTGACTCTCTCTCAGAATTCGACCAGCGACCTATGCGGACGACTTCTGCTTTGCTCGAGGGACCTCCCGAGGTGAGACTTTTTTCCAGCTACCGTGCGAACCTGCGTTGGCCGATCCAAGATCCAGGGCCTAGTTTTTTTTTAGTTTAATGCATTTAGATTCTGTGAGTTTGTTCCTTTTTGTTTTTGAGTATGAAAGTTTTTTCCAGTAAATTAAATTCAGTAATTTTTCGTTTGAGATGCTACTTGCTGGGTCGTTGACTCGTGTTCGAGTCCTAGCAAAGTTTAGTTTTAGTTTATCGCTTTGACACTGCATTAATGGAATTTTTCTGACTATTGTTTTTGAAAAATTGTAGACTTTTTAAAGATTTTAAATTTTTGATTACCGAGTTATCGCAAACCTCTCAGATTATAGCTATTGACCTGTTTTCTGACTGTAATGAAATCTGATTAATTTTGTACGAGTCATTTTGTGTTTTTGAGTAATTTATTTTTGTGTGAAGGGTCAATAAACCGTAAATCCGCTTTAAGTTCTGTGTTCTGATTTTGTCTGTTTAGCGTATAGTGGGATCCTTGCCTGTCTTTTGATTGTCAGAACTCCGTTCAGGACCAATTAAGTTCAGTTTTTAGTTTTTCCGCTTCAACCGGTAGTTTTTCATTAAGTTTCGATAACGCCATTAATATCTTGCTATAAATTTTGGAATGAATAGAAAGTAATGCAAGTGCAGTGAAAGTGACTGTATGATCCTTTCTGCGTGGTTTTTGAGATTTTGAGTTTTTGAGTTTTAGTTTTTGGCCACCTGGCGATCCTTAGTCTTTTTGAGTAAAATCTTTCCGTTTTCCTAAAGTTCGTGTAGCTGCCGATATCGAGATCGAGAACTATAATGATTGGCGAAGAGTCTCGTGACCTTGCGCAAGTTGTCATGTCACAAAATATATCTGATACTTTGATGTGATTGAAAAGTCTGAAATAAAATTTATATCAGAAACTTGCAATTTAATGGTCATAGACGTACGAATGATTGCATAGGGGCCATAACGAAGGAGTCAGTACTGTCCAGGATAGAGTCTTCCAAGCCAAGGGTAAACGATTGGGACATCAGCGAGAACAGTTTGATGGGAGATCTACCACCGAACCCGACAACTACCACACAACAAGAATTTGAAGTTGGCGCCACAGCATGGGCTTGACTTCGTTGGTGCGAGAGCGGAAAGAGGAAGAAGGGGTGCGCGCGCTGAATTTGATATGAGCTACCGGTATCGCGATTTCGCAACGAGGAGAACTGAATCTCTCTCTGAATTCGACCAGCAACCTGTGCGGACGTATTCGACTTTGCTCGAGGGACCTCCCGAGGCCGGACCGTTTTTCCGTCTACCGAACTACCGTGCGAACCTGCGTTGGCCGATCCAAGATCCAGGGCCTAGTTTTTTAGTTTACTGCATTTAGATTCTGTGAGTTTGTTCCTTTTTGTTTTTGAGTATGAAAGTTTTTTTTGTAAATTAAATTCAGTAAAGTTTAGTAATTTTTCCGTTTGAGATGCTACTTGCTGGGTCGTTGACTTGTGTCCGAGTCCTAGCAAAGGTTTAGTTTTAGTTTATTGCTTTGACACTTAATTAATGTAACGTTTTGGGTTTTGTTTTATTGAAATTGTAGACTTTGTAGAGATTTTAAATTTTTGATTACCGAGTTATCGCAAACCTCTCAGATTATAGCTATTGACCTGTTTTCTGACTGTAATGAAATCTGATTAATTTTGTACGAGTCATTTTGTGTTTTTGAGTAATTTATTTTTGTGTGAAGGGTCAATAAACCGTAAATCCGCTTTAAGTTCTGTGTTCTGATTTTGTCTGTTTAGCGTATAGTGGGATCCTTGCCTGTCTTTTGATTGTCAGAACTCCGTTCAGGACCAATTAAGTTCAGTTTTTAGTTTTTCCGCTTCAACCGGTAGTTTTTCATTAAGTTTCGATAACGCCATTAATATCTTGCTATAAATTTTGGAATGAATAGAAAGTAATGCAAGTGCAGTGAAAGTGACTGTATGATCCTTTCTGCGTGGTTTTTGAGATTTTGAGTTTTTGAGTTTTTAGTTTTTGGCCACCTGGCGATCCTTAGTCTTTTTGAGTAAAATCTTTCCGTTTTCCTAAAGTTCGTGTAGCTGCCGATATCGAGATCGAGAACTATAATGATTGGCGAAGAGTCTCGTGACCTTGCGCAAGTTGTCATGTCACAAAATATATCTGATACTTTGATGTGATTGAAAAGTCTGAAATAAAATTTATATCAGAAACTTGCAATTTAATGGTCATAGACGTACGAATGATTGCATAGGGGCCATAACGAAGGAGTCAGTACTGTCCAGGATAGAGTCTTCCAAGCCAAGGGTAAACGATTGGGACATCAGCGAGAACAGTTTGATGGGAGATCTACCACCGAACCCGACAACTACCACACAACAAGAATTTGAAGTTGGCGCCACAGCATGGGCTTGACTTCGTTGGTGCGAGAGCGGAAAGAGGAAGAAGGGGTGCGCGCGCTGAATTTGATATGAGCTACCGGTATCGCGATTTCGCAACGAGGAGAACTGAATCTCTCTCTGAATTCGACCAGCAACCTGTGCGGACGTATTCGACTTTGCTCGAGGGACCTCCCGAGGCCGGACCGTTTTTCCGTCTACCGAACTACCGTGCGAACCTGCGTTGGCCGATCCAAGATCCAGGGCCTAGTTTTTTAGTTTACTGCATTTAGATTCTGTGAGTTTGTTCCTTTTTGTTTTTGAGTATGAAAGTTTTTTTTGTAAATTAAATTCAGTAAAGTTTAGTAATTTTTCCGTTTGAGATGCTACTTGCTGGGTCGTTGACTTGTGTCCGAGTCCTAGCAAAGGTTTAGTTTTAGTTTATTGCTTTGACACTTAATTAATGTAACGTTTTGGGTTTTGTTTTATTGAAATTGTAGACTTTGTAGAGATTTTAAATTTTTGATTACCGAGTTATCGCAAACCTCTCAGAATTATAGCTATTGACCTGTTTTCTGACTGTAATGAAATCTGATTAATTTTGTACGAGTCATTTTGTGTTTTTGAGTAATTTATTTTTGTGTGAAGGGTCAATAAACCGTAAATCCGCTTTAAGTTCTGTGTTCTGATTTTGTCTGTTTAGCGTATAGTGGGATCCTTGCCTGTCTTTTGATTGTCAGAACTCCGTTCAGGACCAATTAAGTTCAGTTTTTAGTTTTTCCGCTTCAACCGGTAGTTTTTCATTAAGTTTCGATAACGCCATTAATATCTTGCTATAAATTTTGGAATGAATAGAAAGTAATGCAAGTGCAGTGAAAGTGACTGTATGATCCTTTCTGCGTGGTTTTTGAGATTTTGAGTTTTTGAGTTTTAGTTTTTGGCCACCTGGCGATCCTTAGTCTTTTTGAGTAAAATCTTTCTGTTTTCCTAAAGTTCGTGTAGCTGCCGATATCGAGATCGAGAACTATAATGATTGGCGAAGAGTCTCGTGACCTTGCGCAAGTTGTCATGTCACAAAATATATCTGATACTTTGATGTGATTGAAAAGTCTGAAATAAAATTTATATCAGAAACTTGCAATTTAGCATCTGCTGTGCAAAGCATTTTTGTTCAGTATTTTTAAAGGGAGTAGCGGGTTAAGGGGGGTCTGGCGGCCCCCACGGGGTTTCATAAAATCGTCTCGAAAACTTCGAAAAGTGTCGAAAAAAAAAATTTTTGAGATATTTTGCGACACCCTGGACCGACATGAAATCCCCATAAACGCTAAAAATGCGTTTTTTTGACATTTTATTTTTTTTCGGGAGGTTAAATTGATTTCTAAGCGGTTTCAACGCTACTAAAAATTTGTTTTAGACGTCAAGATGTTCCCTGAATTTTTTCAGATTTTTCTGTAAAGTAAAATCGAGTGAAATATTGATTTATAACCTAAAAAATCGTCAAAAATCGAGTTTTTTCGGAAACAAGTCCATGGTATTAATGTTCAGACTCTATGGAGAATAACGGCCTAAATAGCATTGAAAGGCGCACTCTTCCTCTACAAAATGGCGCTGACTGGACTAAGTTTGGCCGCGATAACTCAATTTGAGTAAAACGCGAATTTCAAATCAACGAAATTATGGCCTATAAAAAAGGCCAAATATTATTAAACTAAATGACGCACACACAAAATGTTTTTATAGGGTTTTCGAGGTCGCTGATTCTGAATTTGAAGTCAAAAACACGTTTTGACAGTGCCCAGCTGTCAAAAACGCTGTCAACAAGGGAGAAAATGCTGAATTTTCGATTTTTTAAAGAAAGAAACAAGGCTAATATCAAACATAAAGGTTGCTAATTAAGAATTTAATGTCAAAATTACGTTTTGGCAATTGACAGCTGTCAAAAAAGCTGTCAACAAGGGAAAAAATGCTGAATTTTCGATTTTTTCAATGAAGAAATAAGGCTAATATCAAATATAAAGGTTTTTAAGGTTGCTTATCAAGAATTTAATGTCAAAATTACGTTTTGGCAATTGACAGCTGTCAAAAAAGCTGTCAACAAGGGAAAAAATGCTGAATTTTCGATTTTTTTAATAAATACGCAAAACTTATATCAAATTTAAGGGTTTTCGAGGTTGCTAATTACGAATTTTATGTTAAAATTATGTTTTGCCAATTTACTGCTGTCAAAAATGCTGCCAACAAATACACAATTATCTTTTTTTTCAAAAAATAGTGGTAACAAATGAGGAAACAGGTATTTTGAAAGTCAACTTTCCGTTGAAAACTTGTATTTATTTATAATAATATCCAATGAACGCAGATATACATAACTTCGCATAATACTTATACATCGTATAAAACATGAACTTTAATCTTCGTCGCTGTCTTCGTTTATAACTGGTTCGACTCTTTGAACGTGGAACAGATTCGTCAGAATTTGCGCTGGACGAATGATTTTTGACAAATATCGCGCATGACTTAGAAAGTAAATAATTGTTGCAACGTGTGCACAACATCCAACAGTTCGAAGTCCATTCGCACAATCGCAGACATATTCTTTGATACCGCTACGTCCAATCGTATTTGGAGTGTAATGAACGTAACATTTGTACACTTTTTTGTTTATATGCCTTGACTTGACTTCGCATTTCAAAATGGAATTATTTTCTAACAAAAAGTGCATGTCAAGGAGTCCGTCTTCGGTGTATATTTCCGCTAGGTAAGAAACAGTCAGCGATAACTGATAAGAACCCGTAAAAAGGATTTTCAACTCTTTTTCTGTCATTTCTGGGAAGTCTAATACATCGTTTGATGTTAATGGTTTGAAAATCCTTTTTTTCCTGTTCCAGTTCTCTTCTTCTACTACTTTTGCTAGAGAATTATCAATTCCTTTTCGCGACAACATTTGCTCGGCAATTTCATCCTGGAAATCGGTATCATAATTCAGTCTTTTACCGAACTCATTCACCAAAAAATTGGCTACTTTGCAATAAAGCATCGCTGATGGTAACATTTTGTTGTCGAATTGATTGTGCAGTAATTTGAATTTAGTACCGATAATACCATGGACAGCTTCTACCACCCACCTCAATTTTGTCACGAATCGACTTTCGTTTGCTTCAACTGTTGGTAGTTGCTTTCTTTTACCTTTCAACGCTGGCATCAGTACGACAAACCCTTCAGATTCTAACCACTCTTTGACGTCTCTAAACCCTCGATCGAGTATAAAAACATCACCTTTTTCGAGAATCGATCTTAAGCCGGTTGGATCTTCGAGTACATTTTTCAATATCGCCGCGTCATTTAGAGTACCCTCGTATGGCCCGTACGCATCAATTACATATCCATCTGTAGTACAAACTGTAAACGGTTTACAGAGTGGACATTTTTTTTGTCCAGAATAGGATTTTTTTTGATAACAATTGTTACTACTTTTTTGATGTCGGAGATACGTTCCATCAGCGATCAAGACCAAACGATTCTCGAATCCGTGTAACTTTTTCACGTAAGGTGATGTGTGTTTAGCTATCAAATCTTCGCGAGAACAAGCTTGCGCGCCAAAACGTAGTGGAAGAACGTCTTTTTGAAATGCATTTAAAACTGATTCGGAATAATCCGATACTAATTGTTCGAACTTGATATCAAAAATCGACGCAGTTACAGAGTTTGAATTTCCAGTTCTCAATTTAAAAAGAAAAACGAAAAGAGCTTGATTGGAAGTGCGATTCTTGGAATCCCGCAAAGAGACTAACTTGGTTTTTAAAACGTTGATTTGTGCAACCGTAAAATTAGTCAACGATTTTATCCGTTCGTCCGATAGGTTGTTGTCATTTACTCTGTCTAATATACTGTTATTGCAATTTTGAGAAAGATTGTTTAAAAATAACGTCAACTCGTCAGAATCAATTGTACACGTATTTGAAACGATATGCAATTTCGGAATCTCATCATCGTAGAAGCGATCATTGATGAGATGGTCTGGGCAACAACGATTGTTTTTCGGAATAAAAACTCTTGAACTTATAAATACCTGTAAACGAGCCTTAAATGGAATCACGGTATAGTTTTTCCTATCTCGAACCAGACAAACGCAGCAATATTTGTGAGTCGCAACAACTCTCTTGAATGACATCTCAATCGTTTCTCGGGGAGTCGACTCTCTTACGCGGACAACAAAGGATGGGTCACCAAACGATTGAGATGACTGCGATTCGGAAGTTCCTGAACTTGATTGCTGCGAGAACTCTGGCGAAAGCTGTAGCGGTTGTGTGGCCGGTGACGCGTCGTCTGATACTGACAGGTTGGAGAGTTCTGACAGTTGTCTTTCCACGCGATCACCTTCTTGCTGAAGAGTTCCATGATGACCGTGGCTCGTCGATGGTAAATTTCGAAATATCGTCGAGGAGGTTTTATCATGATCGTAGCTCGCTGATGGCTGGTTGAGTTCCATTGGCACCGGCATCTGGTCGGCAGCATCGGCAGCGGCATCTGGCGGAGGAGTCACATGATGATCGTGGCTCATCGATGGTCGATTTGGATCAGCAGGAACGGAACGGGTTAAACGACGACATTTTCCGCACAGGACGTTTCCTACATCCACATCTTTGTCCAGCTCAACCGAAAACAAGTTGGCTTCTTCTTCTGTAGCGATGATTTTTTTTTGCCCGGTGTCGTATCGCAACAGCAGGTTGCATTTTATGCATCTTTCTTCATTGACATGTTTCCGTTTTTTTGGTGGCATCTCTTTATAGCTGAAAAAATTCCAATTCAATTAATATCTAATTATTAGCAAAAAATCTACCGAAAAAAATAAAATGCGATTGTCCACAATACTAGATATCACGCAGCGCAACGCAATAATATTTTTTTACAGTATTTATTTATTTATTAAGTTCATGTTTTAAAACACGCGCGACAACGCAGAGATTGACGGACAACAATGCGATCAAACACGCGCGACAACGCGGCAATCGACGCACAACAATGATGAACACTCTCCTCGTGCTACGATTCCGGGCCCGTATGGTGGGGGTAACAGTCTGCCTCGCTCTGATGCCTCATTTCGTTGATCGAGAGAAAGTGAAACAGCGCCACACGCACACAGACATAGACGGACAACAATGCGATCAAACATGCGCGACAACGCGGCAAAACACGCACAGCAATGCGATTAAACACGCGCGACAACGCGGCGGAACACGAACAACAATGCAGCGGAATACGCGCGACAACGCGGCGAAGCACGCACAACGATGCGATTAAACACGCGCGGCAACGCAGCAAAACACACACACAACAACGCTGCGGGATGCGACAACGAACGCCACAATAAACACACGACAAAGCGATTGAACACGCGCGACGGTGAAAGTATACAGCGGTTAACTCACAATAACAAAGCGTTAAACACACGACAACGTGGTGGTAAACACACGACAATGTGGAAAAAAACACGCGTTATTTTATTTATTTTTATTCATCAAAAAAACTCACCTTTTAGCCGTCTGCCGTACTTTGGAACGATTAGACCCGGTGAAGGAGATTATAAGTTCACTAAGATTGAACAATTTGTAACTGTCGGTCGTAATAATTTCAATAATTTATTCAATTAAGTGAGCGCGTCACACAACGTGTGCACTGGACGGAGGCTGGTTGCAGCGAGAAAGAAAGTGAGCGCGTGGGTGTAAAAGTGCACATCGGTGCGCAGTGTGAGTGCGCAATAGCAAAAGAAAACCACGTGTTGAGTTGGGCCACATGGGTCTGGAACAGGGTTATGCACGTGTAGTATAGAGGGCGGCAGTGGACCAAATTGAAAAATATGGGATATTTAATTTCAATCATTTTAATTATTCACGAACATATATTTTCAACAGTTGAGAAATAATTATAATAACTCGATTATTATAATATAATTTTCAATTAAATATTCAATTAAACTAAATTAATTTAAATTAAATTAAAATAAATGAAATCAAATTATTTAATTATCGAATATAATTTTAACAAATTTATAATTATGATGTTCATTGTTGACAACATTTTGACAGTTGTCAATTAACGAAACATAATTTTGACATAAAATTAGTAATTAGCAACCTCAAAAACCCTTATATTTGATATAAGTTTTGTGTATTTATTGAAAAAAATCGAAAATTCAGCATTTTTTCCCTTGTTGACAGCTTTTTTGACAGCTGTCAATTGCCAAAACATAATTTTGACATTAAATTCTTGATTAGCAACCTTAAAAACCTTTACATTTGATATTAGCCTTGTTTCTTCATTGAAAAAATCGAAAATTCAGCATTTTTTCCCTTGTTGACAGCTTTTTTGACAGCTGTCAATTGCCAAAACTTAATTTTGACATTAAATTCTTGATAAGCAACCTCAAAAACCTTTACATTTGATATTAGCCTTGTTTCTTCATTGAAAAAATCGAAGATTCAGCATTTTTTCCCTTGTTGACAGCTTTTTTGACAGCTGTCAATTGCCAAAACATAATTTTTACATTAAATTCTTGATTAGCAACCTTAAAAACCTTTATATTTGATATTAGCCTTGTTTCTTCATTGAAAAAATCGAAAATTCAGCATTTTTTCCCTTGTTGACAGCTTTTTTGACAGCTATCAATTGCCAAAACGTAATTTTGACATTAAATTCTTGATAAGCAACCTTTATGTTTGATATAAGCTTTGTTTCTTTATAAAAAAATTGAAAATTCAGCATTTTTCCCTTGTTGACAGCGTTTTTGACAGCTGTGAACTGTCAAAACGTGTTTTTGACTTCAAATTCAGAATCAGCGACCTCGAAAACCCTATAAAAACATTTTTTGTGTGCGTCATTTAGTTTAATAATATTTGGCCTTTTTTATAGGCCATAATTTCGTTGATTTGAAATTCGCGTTTCACTCAAATTGAGTTATCGCGGACTACAGGCGACCAAACTTAGTCCAGTCAGCGCCATTTTGTAGAGGAAGAGTGCGCCTTTCAATGCTATTTAGGCCGTTATTCTCCATAGAGTCTGAACATTAATACCATGGACTTGTTTCCGAAAAAACTCGATTTTTGACGATTTTTTAGGTTATAAATCAATATTTCACTCGATTTTACTTTACAGAAAAATCTGAAAAAATTCAGGGAACATCTTGACGTCTAAAACAAATTTTTAGTAGCGTTGAAACCGCTTAGAAATCAATTTAACCGCCCGAAAAAAAATAAAATGTCAAAAAAACGCATTTTTAGCGTTTATGGGGATTTCATGTCGGTCCAGGGTGTCGCAAAAAATCTCAAAAATTTTTTTTTTCGACCCTTTTCGAAGTTTTTGGGACGATTTTATGAAACCCCGTGGGGGCCGCCAGACCCCCCTTAACCCGCTACTCCCTTTAATTATCTGGCTATGCTATGATTTGTAATGGGTGCAACATTCACAAATAGTAATCATAAAATTGTTTTACACCACGAGTCGAAAATTATAAACAAACAAATAAATAAAATATTTGATATTTATATCAAAATAGATGAATACAGTTTAGATAATTAGATTTCAGCAGACGATTTAAAGCAGTTAGACGAACCAAAGAAAATAAACGAAGAAGACATAGCAGAGGAGAACCACGAAAAAAAATATCGGAGTCTGGCAATCCACCAAACACATATCCTTCAGATAACAAATATGAGATAGAGAAGGTGGACAAAGAACTTGATTTTGGTGACGCTTTCCAAAAAGAAACTGCTCTAACCAACGGAACCTTAGATGAGATAAAGAAAAAGCTGGAGCAGCTTGAACAGTTGAAAAAGGATATAATTGCAAGAACAGAAAAAGAAGAAAACAAGCTCAAAATGATTGAGAAAAAGAAAGAAGTCGTAGAAGAAATTTAAATAGAAACCAAAACGTTGCAGCAGCTTCTGTAAGAGATTGATGATGTCAAGTTGGATCTACTTACAGGGACATATTCAGCAAATGTATTTCAACAGAAGTTAGGTGCAAAATCAACAGACCCAAAAGTGGCAGAAAAACCTAAGATCATTGGAGATGTTAGGTTCTTCACCAAGAGCACCGAAGTAGAACCAGAAGTGAAAAACGTATGTGAAGACTATCACTGTTTAAAAAGAGAGGAACTGCTGATGCATGCGTTTACTGCCGGTATGGAAAGGATTGATCGCCTCGTGACCCAGGCATTTGGACTTGTAGAGTCAATGGGCAATATTAAAGAGTATATCGAGAATTTTGTAAGGGTAAGCTTGAAAAAAATATATAAAAAAGTGGATCTATTCAAGAGAAAGAAACCGGAGGAACACTCACGCGATTTGCAGAACAAAAAAAAGAAATTAGAAGAGATGAAATTTTAGAAGTAAATTTCGAAGATGATATTGAAAATAAACCAGATACTCATAGTGAAAAGATACAAGATGTTATGATAAAACAGAGTACAAGCTAAAGCAGGGATCGTACATGGAACTTTTGCTTGACAGCTTGAGATCAGAACTTAGAGTAGATGGCCCATTAGATGTTATAGATAAAAAAGAAAACCCTCTACAGAATCTCTGTGAAAATGATATTGAGATGAGAAAGAATTCAGTACGAGATATTATAATTTCTCATTTAGATTAAAAATATCACAGAAGGATCATGTCGGAGCGAGATCCGAAGTTTATCATTGATCTTCTCGAACAAATTAAAATCAGTGATACTTAGTTTGCAAAACTTAATAGTTTCAGAATGAAGCCAAAGGAGAAAGTGTTCGATCTCTGTAAAAGGTCTGATACTTTGGTTAGAGATTATGAAAGCAGTCTGGGTGCTGAACCTTTGACTGAAAAAGATGAAAGAAAGACCTTTTTCAATGCAGTTGCTGGAGTGATCCCTGAATTGGTGACAGTTGATTTTACTCAGAAAAAAGCTACTTCAGAAGAAATGACAATAGATGAAATGAAACTTTACTTAACACAGTTAGAGGTTCAAAGATTGCAACACTAGAAAGTAACACAAGTAGATGATGACAGCAGAGCAAACAGAGCTCAAGCTCATGGTGGATACGACAACGATCCACCCAGAAAATGTCATAAGTGTGACAGGCCTGGTCATCGTTTGTCGCAATGTCCACTTTCAAAGAGCCAATAGTTTTGCTATGTCTGCAGCGACATCAGAGACCGTGTTGGCAGAGACTGTCCCAACAGAGACAACAACTTTAGAGGAAATGTTAGAAGTTTTGAAGGACGATCTGAATGGAACGAGGACAATGGAACAGCTACAAACAAGATAAGTTTAACAAAGAGTCAGATTCGAATGTCAGAAAGAAACTTTGTAAGTCAAGAGGGAACTTAAGAGTTCGTTTCCGAGGTTGGAACAGAGGTGGGTCACGAGGTGGTAGATGCTCAGGTAAAGGTCCTGCCAAAGGACATGTGAATGAAGCAAACTTTGTGCCAGAAAACGGTGATAATTCGGTTAAATCTGCAGGTGAGCACAAAACAAAATCAAACGATCAAAACAATCCAAACAAAATAGTTTTCCTTGCTGACTCTGGAGCAACTGAACACGTTATCAGAAATGCTCAGAAATGAGCATTTACTTAGATGATAAAGACTTGATTACTTGCGATAATGAAACCAATGAGGTTATCGTTAGAGGTTTTTATTTTAAATTAAATTGGAAATTCGTTTTTAGTTTAGAAGATGTAGTTACCGAAAAGGAAATTAAATACAAAAAGATAATTTTTAGAGCAGAGGTTGTAGATGAAAGAATCAGACAAAAACATCAGAAGGATAAAGTGTCGGGATGCATAAGTTCGAAGGGAGTTTGTGCACAGGTTTCTTATCTCAAAGATCAATTAGAAGTTCAAGAAGAGGTCAATTCAGTTTTCGATGACAGTCAATTGCAAAGGAAAATCACAGATTTGAACGATCGGGCTGAACTAGATGTTTTAGAAGATTTAATTGTTAGAGGAAAAGATGCAGAAGTAGATAAAGAAAACTTCGAGTTTTTATCGGGGAAAATGTTAATACATTCAAGATATGGTCATGCTTCTTTAGATTATTTGAAGCATTTGCAAAAAGTAGAAGATAATTGAAGAATGTCAAATTTGTAAGTTGGCTACAATGAACGAAACTCCGTTCGAAGGTACAAGTAAAAGAGACCATTGGAGTTGATTCACACTGATATTATGGGTCTTATTAAACCTGTATCGTTCCCTGGTAGATGTAGATTCATTATAACATTCACCGATGACTACTCGTGGTTAGTCAAAGCTTATTCGTTTAAAACTAAAGATGAAACTGGAGATAAATTAGAAGAGTTTATTAAGTCAATGAGAAAAAAAAAGTATGTTATATTAGATGTGATCAAGCCCCAGAAAATTTCGGTGGTAAATTTGCAAAAGTTGTGAAGAAGGAGAAAATCGAATACAATTTATCACCTCCATATACTCCTGAATTAAATAGGACTTTAGCAAGACTAAATAGAACTTTGGGAAATAAAATTAGAGCTTACATGTTAGTTTCACGGTTACTAGATACTATGTGGGAGTTAGTAGTAGATGCAGCTGTACAAGCTTACAATAGTACTCCGCACAAGTAAATAGAATTCAAAACACCTTTGCAGAAGTGTTCACCAAATGTAAACTGTCATTTTGATAAATTAAAAAGATTCGGATGTATTGCATATGTAAAATTCCGAACCGAAAGCTTTGAAAACAGTTTAAGTGGGTTATACTCAAACAGGATACATTCTCTGGCATCCATCAAGTGGAAAATTCGTAGAGTCTTGTCATGTTAATTTTAATGAAAAGCAACTTTACAAAAATGTTCACAAAATAGACAAATCAACGAGTACATTATATGAGAACTTAGATGAAAACAAAACGGAATGGTTAATAATTCCAAATCAGAAGTTAGATAAAAATTCAAATGATCACGTTGACATAAATAAAAAAGAACCAAGACTAGAGTCTAATAAAAGAAAAATTGAAGTTGATGTTGGAAAACAAAACTCAAAGAAAAGAAAAACTGATTTAGATAAATCGAAAAAATTAAACAATCAACCAGTTAGAAATTCAGAGAGAACTAGAAAACCATTGAAAAAGTTTTAAATATTATCCAATTAAACAGATAGACAGTAAAGTTATCATTTTTAATGAAGACACAGAAAAGTATCAATCTTTAGAAGGAGAGAAGATCAAACATCTCATTTTTGCAAAATTGAACAAAGATCCAACAATTTTCGCAAAAGCAATGGCGTCCAAAGATACAGAGAAATGGAAAGAGGCAGTCAAAAAGAAATTGAAATTGATTGTCGTTATGTCAGGTGGAAGTAAAGCGAATATTATTGATTCAAAATGGGTCTTCAAAAAGAAACTAGAAGTAGATGGTTCAACTAGGTGGAAACTTAGATTTGTAACAGAGGTTACAAAGACAAAAAGAATTATGATCTGACAGAAACATACGCTCCCGTTTCAGAACAGCACTTGCTATAATCAATATATTGAACTTAGACGCTTATCAATTAGATGTTAAAACAGCTTTTTTGAATGGATCATTGAAAGACGAAATTGATATGGAATTACCAGATGGCTATGAATGGGTAGAGGGACACTTTTACCACTTTTTTTTACCAATCTTTTTTTACCACGCTATTTTTACCACCAACTATTTTTACCAATAACAACTTTTACCACCAATATTTTACCACTAAATTTATTCCACCAAATTTATTGATTTGAATTTCACAGTCAGATTTTGAATTTAGCTTTGTATGTTGTGTCCAATAGTTTCCAGATATTTTGCAATGCTGCCTTCTTCTTTTCGGAACTCATACTCTTTAACTAGTCCTGCTATTCTTTCCTCTCTTCTTATTCTCTCTTGCGTTTCACCTCTTTTTATCTGACGCCCCAGGTCCAGCTCACGAAACATTGTCTCGGTATCTGCTTGTTCTTTTTGCAGTTCAACTAAGAATGCATAGAAACTAGGGTGGTCCCGACCCATGACGACAGAAAAACGGTTGTGCCAACCTTCTGAATATTCCACAAGGCTGGTGGATATCGCGGTTTAGTAGCCTTGCGCCTTCCTCGTGCTGGTTTTCCTCGTATATACGTGTTCTCGAAATAATCTATCACGTCATCAAATTCGGCCGGTGCTTCGTCAACAAAGATGTCGAATGCCAAGTCGCACATCATTTGAGCCGCTATTTTGATTGAACGATCTTCCGGATCGTTATACGCTTGCTGCAGTTCAGAGGCCTGGATCTCGTCCTCTTTTTTCTTCAGTACGGTGAAACATGTAACCATCAATGTGTAAAATTGGGTGTTTTTCTTAGGTCTAGAAATTGGAAGAGATAGATAAAATGAAACAATGAAGATTCAACAATCAAAATACATAGAAGAAATGTTAAAAATTTTCACATGTCAGAAAGCAAGCCACAAAAGTCACCAATGGTCACAAGACAAGTATCAAAAAGAAAGTCAAAGAAAAAATTAGAGGTTGACTTAGAAATTTTAGACGAGTTAAAAAATTTACCGAAAATTCCATATAGAGAGGCAATAGGAAGTTTATTATATTTGGCTGGTGGTACTAGACCAGATATAACATTTGCAGCTAACAATCTAGCTGAAAAACAAGTTGATCCTTCAATAATTGATTGGAAATATGTAAAAAGAGTTTGTAGATATTTAAAAGGAACAACTGACTTAGAGTTGAAACTAGAAGGCAAAACAGACAATTTAGAGGTAGTTACAGAAGCAAGCTTTAGAGATTGTGAAGACTCGACGTCAACGAGTGGATACATTTTCAACTTGTACTAAGACGCTATTGCATGGAGGGGTCACAGAAAAAACTTACGTGTCTTTATCCACATGTCAAGTTGAATATTTAGCTATGAGTGAATCTTGCCAACAAGTGATCAGTTTGGATAAAGCTTTGAGAGATATTTTAGGTGAAACGTTTTTTCCGATTCCTTTGTGGTGTGACAATGAATCTGCCAAAGATCGTACTAAAAAGGATGGTAGCCGGAAGATGAAAAATGTTGATGATGATTTAGATGATATTTAACGGAAATTAGAAGAAAGAGAGAAAATGGGTCGCAAAAGTCACATGGCGGATACTCATGGGGATTATATTAAACAATGTGTTAATCAGAAAAAATTAGATGTAGAATGGATATTAACTTAAGAAAACATAGCACATATCATGACGAAATCTTTGCCATCTGAAACACATTTGTATCTTAGAAAGAAAATTATAAAGTCATAGAGGAATGAATATTAAATGAAAATATAAATGTCAAATTATAATTGATTCATTGAAACAGATAAAACAGGGTGGACAGATTAGACAAAAAACTAACACTAAGGAGAAGGAAGGGAGTGTTAGAAATTGGCTTTTTTCTCAGTGGCAGTGTGTCGCCCTCTATAACTACTATTATTATATATTCTATGTTCAGTTTGTTCATGCCGTTACTCATGCCGGATATTCAGTTTTCAGTAATAACAACAACAACAAGTAAAATACAAGTGGTCTAAACTGAAAGTTTGAGGGTAATTATTATAAAAACCAACCCCTAGTCCAATATTTATCATGTTCAGTTCTT
Organism: Telenomus remus; assembly: GCA_020615435.1. Lineage (NCBI taxonomy): Eukaryota > Metazoa > Arthropoda > Insecta > Hymenoptera > Scelionidae > Telenomus > Telenomus remus. The sequence goes on from CM036336.1 coordinate 7,706,583, forward strand.
TTTTGAAGATTTTGGGTTCTTTTTTTGTTTTTGTTCATTAGTTTTTTTTTTTTGCTTTTTTTGCTCTTTTTTTTGTTTGTTTCGTTTGTTTCGTCGTTTCGTTTCTTGTTTTTGTTTAGTTATTAATTTCATTATTATTATTATTATTATTATTTTATTAAGTCAACGGGTATGCAGCCTTTTTACAAAGTTCTCAGATAACAATTATACGAGTATAAAAATAAAGCAAAAAGTATATAGAATCATGAATAATGTTAAAAAAGTATTGTGCACCATCGATACATAAGTATTTACAGCGAAGAAGTATAAATGTATGTACAGAACAGAATATAAGTAAAATAAGTTGAGAAATAAATAACAGTATAATACAAGAAGTGATCACAAACGACTACTGACAAGTTTTTTGAACAATGAATGAAATGAATTGAATTCGTCTCTTGAAAACAAAATAGAGTTAGTTGATCTCGTCAAACGTGGAATGGTACTAAAGTAAGCGAAAGAAGTTCTGTAAAAATCGACACAAAACAATAATGGACGTTGTAACGTTGGTTTGAAAACCCCCGTTACCATGGAGACACTGGCAGCGCACGCGCGGATCCAGTTGGTTGGTCGATACGAAAATCGATAAATCCACGCATGCGCGCCAGCGTTCTTTTCCAAAGTTTTTAGCAAGAGCGCCGCGTCGTGCCATTCCTTCTTGAGCTTCCTAAAAGCATCACGTCTTTGTTGTTACCATCTCGCCGGTTTCGCAATTTCGCAATTTAAGTCTCGCGCCGCGTTTTCTTTCAGTAGGCCCGCGAGCCTGGCAAGTGCCACGACGTGAGACGAGAGCCTGACCTGCCGTTTTCCTGCCAGTTCGACGAGATGAACTCGATGGCAGCCTAAATCCTGAGAGGACGCCGCTGGGCCGCGGCACATCACCTGCATCTTGCCGAGGCCTCTTGGCCTCGGCCGCTAAGTAAGTGTACCGTTGCCTACGGTGCTCGTCTGGGTTTCTCCTCCGCGATTCGCGAGGATGTCGCCCTTCTGGTGGCGTCCAAACATGTTTTCTTTACGACACGCCGGCTTGGCGTCGCCGCCACCATGAACCCCCTTGGTTCTCTCTCTCTCTCACACTAAAGTTAATTTACCATTCTAAATTGAATTAAGTTTGTTTATTTTCATCTTTGCATTTTTTTTGGAGCACTAGGCTCAATCTCTGTAAACCAAGTATCACGCTCACTAGGAGCGGGGGTACAATAAATGTACCATTGTTTATTTTCACCAAACTGTTGTTTAATTCTGTTTGTCTTCCCGCCCACGCAAGCCCGTTTTTCAAGTTGGTTCCTGTCTTTCTTTTTTTATCTTTCTTTGCTTTACTTTTTTATTTTGTTTACTTTTGTTTTGTGGTCGCAAACCACTTTCAAGTTTTGTTCTTATGGTATAAATAAAAGAGCCGTAGAACCCGCGCCCTGAGAACCCGTTGAGCTCCCAGTTCACGCTTTTGCTCGCGTTTTCGATTGTTGTCCGTCAGCTAAAACGGACTGGCGCCTAGTTTTTGTTTAAAATTCATGTTTCTGTTTTTGTCTACGTGGGCTCTGAAAGGGCAAGGCCCTTTAATTTAATGAAGGATATTGCATCGTCTGTATAAGGCGACCATGATGCAGATGAGTATTTGAGCATGGGTCTAACAAGCGAGGTGAACAGTGTCTTCACTGAGTCTGGCAATCTGAAGTGCTTGGAGTTTCTGGAAATAAATCCCAGAGTTCTGTGTGCCTTCAGCGTAATTGCGTCGAAGTGAAAGTTGAAGGATCCATTTAATGAATACCGGAACCCCAGGTCAACAAAACTGTCGCAGCACGATATAGGGTCCTCATGGATGGTATAAAGGATGTCATCAAGGTGCATAGAAAGTGGCAGTTCTGGAGACTTTCTCAGGTTGTTCACATATCTGAAGAAGTACTTCACATGCGACGACACTGATGACTCGACGTTGCTAACATATTGCCTGTATAAGAAGTCCAAGTAATTGGCGACATCTCTTCTCAACTGAAGGAACTGTAGATGGGCTGCTGGATATCTAGTTTTCTTGAAGGTAGCGTGGGCCTTCTTCTTCGGTCGTATGAGATTCTTTAATTTGCTGTTGAACCAGACGGGAAAAGAGTCGCACAATACAGACTTCGTAAGCACAAGGTCGTCCACGATTATCTGCAAGTTCGGAGATACTTAGTCAATCAGATTTAGGGCGGACGTGATAATAAAGTAGTCCGCTGCCTTGAAATCTTTCCAGGTTTCACGCTTAAGAGACGCGCTCACTGGTCGATGATTAAACAAGTAGATGGTGAGAGGAGGATGATAAGGAAAATCCTCCGGAAGATGAACATCTTTGGTTGCATCAGGTGTTGCGCGCCAAACCTGGACCGGGTTGAATGAGGAGAACAGGAAATCAATTATTTTTCTTGGTCGTTTAGGACTGTGTTTTGTTGCCGTAGGCCAAGTCAGCGACAGCTGGTGAAACAAAACACGCTCGCAGATGAAATCATCTATCTGGTAGGATCCGGATGTGGCGAAACACGTGTGACGTCATTGACATTGTCCCAGGTGATGAGGGGTAAATTGAAGTCACTAGCCAATAGAAAATTACGAGAATATCCTGATAGAAGGTGTTCCAGTTTGTCACGAAGGTTATCATAGAAATCCACCGGTGAAGATAGTGGGATGTAGATGACGCCAATGATGGTAGGTACATTCGAAAAACTATAATCCACAAAGACGTTTTCAGTGTCGTTGAAATCAAGGTTGATCTGACGACAAGGAAATTTGTCCCGTACAGCTATCAGAGCTCCTCCTCCTCCCTTCTCCGACGGTCTATCGCACCTAAACAGTGTGAAGCCATCATAACCAAGTTCCTGGTCTGAGATGTTGGGTTTAAGCCCAGTCTTAACCAAAAGCACAACGTCAGCAACAGTGGTGGCCGCAAATTGACGTAGGAGGTCCAACTTCGTCTTGAGTCCTCGAACATTGCACTGCAGACAGCCTCTTCTCCAGTTTAGTGAACCTGGTAGTAAGGTCAGAGAGAGATCTCTCAATCACAGCTGTTGTGGTAGCCTCCAGACGAGTCTCAAGAATTTTGGACCATTTCTCGAATTTCACATCGAGCGAATCCTTAAGTGCATCAGCTTCAGATGTTAGTCGATTTATTTTTGCGGCTGGACAAACTCCTGGGTTCGGAAGAGATGATCGGCAAGATTTCTTTAATGCTCCATAGCAGAATGCAGTAGCTTCCGTAGTTAGTTTGAAAATGTTTTGTGCACAGACGTTATGCACAACAACTGCACATGTAATGCATTTTGATTTTTTGCATTACGTGCAATGTCAGCGTTGCAAACGGGGAACACGGTATTATTTTCATGTTGCAGAACAAACGTTATAAGTACAGGGCGGTAGTTCGTTCAAAAAATATTGTTCGCCACAGCTCCTGACATTGTCTCACGAACGCAGGTATATTTCAATAGCGCTAGTGATGTCCTTGTCTCACACACGTGCAGTGCCTCAGATGTTAAAGATGTTAGAAAATTTACGTTCACGGCTCACTGCACCAGCTACACAGGCTGCGAGGATGTCTATGACGTCGAAACAGGAACATAAAAGCCCATACGGGGCAAGGAGGCAGCGACGGTGTTCGAAAACAAAGCCTGTAAGAGGCGATGTTGTTGGACTTGATTTGGCCAGTTGTTGGCGTTGAATGCGAAGTTTCCGCATTCTCACGACGCCAAAAAAGTCAAAAAAGACAGTTCTTAAATACTGCAAAAGTGTGGTTATGCCGGCCGGAAAAGTAAACGAGTACGCTTCCGAGTTATCGTGAGATGTTGGCAGTGGTGCAGTAGGTAAAAAAGTTTCTTTTCGGCTAGGTGATGTCCACACAAGCGATTGACAAGGAAATTCGCACTTTATTGCAATTCAATTTACAAACAAAAGTGAACAGGATGACAAGTGGATGATATTGCTCCCGCGCATCTACACTTTTTAGATTGTTTTTAATTTCCTTCTCAGAATGGCTGAGGAGGAAATTTCGACTGTGATGCTGGACCTTGGAAGTTGCGGAATCCACACAACCCACAACGCTTTCAAAAATGCTATGGTCGAGACTAAATGGAATATATAGTGACGTGACAACTTGCGCAAGGTCACGAGACTCTTTGCCAATCGTTATAGTTCTCGGTTTCAATATCGGCAGCTACACAAGCTTTAAAGAAAATAGAAAGATTTTACGCCAAAAAGGTCTAGGATCGCCAGGTGGCCTCGACATCCCAACTCCACGTAGCAAGATTCACCAAGCCTCTTGCACTACGGGCGTGTCTTTCTACCAAACCAAAAAAACTGAACTCAAAAACTCAAAACTCAAAAACTCAAAAACCACGCAGAAAGGATCATACAGTCACTTTCACTGCGCTTGCATTACTTTCTATTTATTCCCAAAATCTATAGCAAGATGTTAATGGCGTTATCGAAACTTAATGAAAAACTACCGGTTAAAGCGGAAAAACTAAAAACTGAACTTAATTGGTCCTGAACGGAGTTCTGACAATCAAAAGACAGGCAAGGATCCCACTAAACGCTAAACGGACAAAATCAGAACACAGAACTTAAAGCGGATTTACGGTTTATTGACCCTTCACACAAAAAAAAATTACTCACAAACACAAACTGACTCGTACAAAATTAATGAGATCTTATTACAGTCAGAAAAACAGGTCAATAGTCGCAAATGCTATAATCTGAGAGGTTTGCGATAATCCGGTAGTCAAAAATTTAAAATCTTTACAAAGTCGACAATTTCTCAAAAACCATAATCAAAAACATTACATTAATTCAGTGCCAAAGCGATAAACTAAAACTAAACCTTTGCTAGGACTCGAACACGAGTCAACGACCCAGCAAGTAGCATCTCAAACGACAAATTACTGAATTTTACTGAATTTACGTTACTAAAAAAAACTTTCATACTCAAAAACAAAAAGGAACAAACTCACAGAATCTAAATGCAGTAAACTAAAAACTAGGCCCTGGATCTTGGATTGGCCAACGCAGGTTCCGGGAGGTCCCTCGAGCAAAGTCGAATACGTCCGCAGAGAGACTTCAGAGACTTCAGATACTTCAGAGAGAGAGTCAGTTCTCCTCGTTGCGAAATTGCAATACCGGTAGCTTATATCAAATTCAGCGCGCGCACCCCTTCTTCCTCTTTCCGCTCTCGCACCAACAAAGTCAAGCCCATGCTGTGGCACCAACTTCAAATGCTTGTTGTATGGTAGTTGTCGGTTTCGATGGTAGATCTGCCATCAAACTGTTCTCGCTGATGTCCCAATCGTTTACCCTTGGCTTCGGAGACTCTATCCTGGACAGTACTGACTCCTTCGTTATGGCTCCTATGCAATCATTTGTACGTCTATGACCATAGGTTATAGGCTCGTTGTAGGTTTTGAAACAAGGATGGCTGGCCACGAGACAGGCCACTCAAGAACACTTCTAAGCTCGTCGTAGGCACACGTTTTACTCTCATCAAGTAGGCAGAGATCGGCCGATTCGGGGAAGTCATCCCTTGACTTGGAGAACGAGTCTTTTTTAATAAACTTTCGGTACAGCTCGATAGCAACAGCAGCAGCTTCGCGAAAACCGGTAGCAGCGCTATGGAACAGGAACACAACATCCTGGATTCTGGCAATAACGAGACTGATGGAGCTTTCTCTTGATTTCTCGCTCTCGAAGGTGTTCGGAGACGAGACTTGGGTCATCTTTATTGAGCAATCACAGTCCGAGGCGCCCAGGGTTTGCACGCTTATCTCCTGCTGGTCTGAAGATGATCCTAGGTCAGGAACTGATGACTGTTGTTCCGGCGGTCGATGTTCCACGATGAGTGCGACACCTGGCTAGCCGACCTTCGGATCCCTTTACAAGCTACAAACAAAATTAACATAAGAGAACTGCACAAAAAATAAATAAGTTAAGCGCACTCACTCAACATACTTATTCTACTAAATATCCAAAAACAAAACTAAAATCTACTAATCCAAAATTGCACACATACCAATCCACACAAACCAAAATAAACAAACTACGATACTACTTATGCTGGTCGTCAGGGAATCCTCGAGGCCAGACTAACTCTTACTTTTCTTTCGGAGCCGCGGATATTACTTGAATGGCCTTTGTTGCACATTTGAGTTCAAAACTGTAAGTATATGTGAAATAAATTAAATTCAATTAATCTCTTTTCGATCATAAATTTAATACAATTTTTTAATTTTCAGATATCTTTGAGGCAAATCACCAAAGAAAAAGTTTCACCAAAGAATCACCAAACAAAAAAATTTATTTCTAATAGATTTGTCATAAATTATTATGAATTTATGTGTTTATTTGTCGTCAAAAAGTTGTAATAAAAACAGTTCTCATATCATTGGCAAGGTTAAATTTTTATTCTTAACAAAAATTATTCACCGAGAATTTGCCGGAAATTAGCCAGGAAAAATTTTTTGAAACGTCGCCGTACACCCTGTTGTTGGCAATAATGTCACCCTGCTGTAAAAATAGATGTCGTTTTCGATATTGTTTTGGATAACGTTTACGATATAGTTTTGTTATCGATTTCAATATTGTTTTCGATATCGTGAACGATATGAAAAAAGAACATAAAGATCTTGTTTAATTTCTTATAATTCTCTATAATTAATAGAAATGAGGAACCCCGAATTTCATTTTTTTAACATTTTTTCTGTGTACAGTTGCTTCCATAGAATCAGTGGTAACAAGCATGCACGGTACTTATGAATCGCCCTGCAGAAGGCATAAGTTTTTCTAGAAGTTTGGCACTCGAATATTCTAAGTTCGATTCGGAAAACTTTTCGAAATTTCGCCAGATTATTTATAACAAGAACAAAAATAATTGATTTAATTACAAACTTATCCTGACTTTTCTGAATAAAAAATTATTTTTTACCTTCACTCTTACATAAAGAGTCATAAACAATTTTAAAATCTGTATCAGGTGATTGATAACACCGTTGTTGCTTACTTATTGCAAAATCAGCGGTGAAATGTGGAATTTGATATGATAATTAATCATTCATATGTGACTTTGTTTTAATTGTACCCGACATTCCACCCTAAGTTTTTTCCTAAGTTCCTTCAATGTATAAGCAACCCCGAAAAAATTTTTAAAAATTTTTTATAGGCCGACTATGTTATTACCTCAAAAATCGAAAAAAAAAACTGAGCGATACCGCCAACCTGAACTGAAATCACAACTATGCGTCGTCCTTGTAGGACAAGAACTCAGCAGTATCAGGAAGTCCCATGTTTCATTCAACCACATATTGTGGCCAGGTAGTTCACCCGGAATTTTTTTTTATGGACATTTGAGTTATTGAAAATGAACTGTTTTCCCAGTGATTAGTTATTAATATATCGCATTTTAAACAGTTAATTCATTAAACAGTAGTCTGCATTGCTATGTCCAGTTTTTTTATTATGTGGGTTTAAATTATCCATGCGAACATTAAATTGTATACGGATACAAAATTTTGTTTATTTTTCATCGTATTCAGGGTAGTTAATTAATTATACGCATTTGAAAATTTTAAACATGGACATCGTGCAGAACCTAATAAGCAGCGTATTAACACTCAAATGTAAGCAATGTTGGTTTAGTGGTTAGCGTGTCTCACGCTATTTTGCCGCGAGACCTCGCACGGTCAACACCGGGCTTCACGTTTGTTCGCAAGTTAACAATGAATAGATTTTCACAAGTATAAACTATTGTTTATTTTTTCTGCGCAATGACTTTCCGGAGCCCCCCAAGTTCCCGGACAGCCACAGCAACCACGGAGAATGAAAAGTACTTGCGTCGGCGGCCACGCGCCGCCGACCTAACCTACAAATGACACCTCGCTCACTGAGACCCCGTCGACCGCAAGACAACCTAGACGACGGAACCGAACGTCCAGAAGATGTCAAAGGCACTCCACCAACTACCACCAAAAGAAAACGAGCGGATCTGGACGAATCCTCTAGCCCCAGCCCCGCCAACGACACCTTACAGAAACAGTTCTGGTACATCACATCGCCCGACAAAGCGAAAATCATCAAAAGAGAAGCACTCCATCGATCTGAAAACCGTGTCTGTACAGCAGCGCCAGGGAAGGACGAACTTCAAAAGGTATTTTGAAAGATATTTTTTAATACCAAAAACTAAAAAAACCATCTCCGGACGCTGCACAGCGACAGCCATCACCGAGTGATGATAAAGAAACGATTGACCTTACCGACGGAGCAAATCCTAATTCGAGAATTAGCCACGACAGCAGCACCGAGAAGCCGGATTTAAGCGATGAAGGTTGGCAACTGCCGAAGAAAACGATTTCGCCGCTAAAAGCAATCGCACATGAAACTCAACAAATACCAAAGTGAATTTCGTGTCGCCAAACCAATTCCAAGCCTTGGTACTAGAACCAAACGAGACTAGTGAACAATCAAAAAGCAAAAGCACAGTGATTGTAAATTAACCGAGCGAGCTGACTTCCCACATCGCACGGATCACCACACAAAACCAAAAACATCCTAACCTACAAACTGAAGTACGTCCCTTGCGGAAACCTGCCAAGTGGTAAACGCCAATCCGGCATCTCGAGATCGGAACCATACCTGGGGGAGTCAAAACATTACAACGAGACATTGTTGACGCCAGAGCCAGTGGACCAGCAACCTGCTGCCCAGCTCGGAGAGAATCAAACACAACAACCATCGAGCGAGACCCTGTTCCTGACGCCAGAAGCAGCGCCAGTTGTTGTGCAGCAAGTCAACGTGTACAACAGCGGTCAGCTGGCGTGGATCAGCAACGTCGCAGAGACCGCAACAACAATTCCAAACCCAAATATGAACAACGTCAGCGGTGGGTCGCAAATCAACAGGCCCACTGCTACTCACCAACCACAGATCAGTCAGCCCGGCGAGTCGCAAACCAACGGGCATGCCGCCCCCCCCCCCCTCCCCAGACAAACTCTGACATGGGCGGTGCTGAACCGTTCGATGCGAGGGCTCACGGAGACCCCCCCCCCCCCAACCAATCTTACCAAAAACAAGTCAGATTCTCCGGTACGACAAAGAAGATATCATCTAGTATAGCAGAGGCGGCAGCAAAGGGCAACACAGCGTCTCTCGACGGTCACCAAGACTGAGAACTTCAGCACGGAACCGACAGCAAGAATCGCAAGGACGTCCCTGCAATCACCGTCACCACCGGAAAAACTAGGGAACTTGTGAGTCCAAATCCAAACATGTGGGTGGGGAAAACTTTGTGATTAAAAACATACTTATATTTAAAAACAGAAGCGACATGATTGTGAAAGACGCGGCCACGCGACGGAAGATAAGTACGATTTTGAAAGACCTGAATGTGAAGTCCTTTACCCACCGTACTAGGGAAGAGAAAAACACATCGCTTTTGTTAAAAGGGTTGAGTAATGATTTCACAGCAGACGAAGTTAAATTAGAAATTCAGAATTTGATTGAAAATGTAGAAATCGAGAGTGTCAAACTGATCAACACACAACAATATTTCAAAGCGAAACAAGGGAGGGAGGCTTTTATTGTCGCGTTCAGGGGTATGTTAAACTTAAAAGCAGTAATGAAAGAGAAAAACGTTTGCAATCAAATAGTTTAGTGGGAGGTAATAAACAAAGACGAGACAGTTCAGTGCAGAAAATGTCAAGAGATGGGTTATTCTGCGAGTTTTTGAGAAATGGATTTCAGATGTGTCAAATGCCCCGAGAGGCACGGTCCGGGAGAATGCAAGATAGGGAAAAAGGGAACCAAAGAGGGTAAAGATATCACACCTGATCAGCTTTTTGACAGGGACTGTCTATACGCTGGGGGTATTGAAATAAAAAGTGGCCCCCCTAAAAAGTGTGACGCGTGACGCGTCACACATCACGCGTCACGTCACGCGTCACGTCACGTGACGTCACGCGTCACGTGACAGGGACTGTCTATACGCTGGGGGTATGGAAATGAAAAGTGGCCCCCTCAAAAAGTGTGACGCGTGACGCGTCACGTCACGTGACGTCACTCGTAACGCGTCACGCGTCACACGTCACGCGTCACGTCACGTGTCGTCACCCCCCAAAAAATTGTAACGTGTTACGCGTGAAAATGACGTTATTTAGTACATATTTTCATGAATTTATTTAAAAAATATTTACCCTCTTCTTGTTGCATGAATTGTTTAAAATATCTCTGATCTTCTGCAAAATATTAAATATTCATATAATTTTTGAATGATTAAGATGATAAAAAAATATTACTAAAATACACGCAGTAAAATAAAATGTAGGAATATACAATGCACAAAAAATTATAAAAATTATTATCTGAGATTATCTAAAAAAAAGATCATCTGATTCACTTGTGATACCTTCAATTTCTTCATTCCTGATGTCTTCTTCTAGAATTGGATTAATTCTAAAAATATTACGATGATTGTTATAAATAAAAAGACATATCAAAACATTAATATGTAGAATAAAATTTTTCAAACCATCAATTGATGGGCCTGTGTCTGTGTTAGTATTATTGACAATTTCAAATGGAGTGTGAGAAGAATTATCCATTATAAAATTCTGTAACTAAAATTTTAGTTGTCCAGAATACTAAGGTTAATGTCAAGTTACGTAAATGTCATTAACAGATTGGAAATAAGAAAACAATTGAGATGTTTCAATTGACATCTGCATGTAACCTAACATTATTTTGTTGACATTACATTTCGACGGTTGCGACAGTAAATAGTGGTGTAGGTATAAATCAAAATTGAAAGTAATTCAGTGGTCTAGTCATTCGAACAAATAGTAAGGGTTACATTAAGTAATATTATTGTATAGTAAGTATGAAACAATAATGTGTAATTTCAATTATGACATTATCATGTGTGGAAATGACAACTAAATTTTAATTAATCATGTTCAGGTGAACAGAAATACATTAATATGCCGAAACGTCAAAATTCAGAAAGTGTGCCAAATGAAGTAGGAAGGAAAAAGTTGAAAACATCAAATCAAGCAAAAGAGAGAAAAACAATGAGTGACATAAACAGGAAAAGTACGAAACAAAAATCAAGTCAGGAAGATCAGAAAGATAATGTAAATATCAAAAGCAATAGTGGGCACGAAGTTGATGATTTGAATATTGGCATCAGTGGAGAAACGTCCGAGTGTATACAAAGCTTTAACGTTCAAAATTTCGTACCTATTGCAAATTTGATTCCGGCACAGAAAAGGTCAAATAAAAAATGTTTTACATAGTACATAGAGATTTCGGTACGTAGAAAAGGATTTCGTGATTGGAATTAATATTTTGTTTTATAGGTGGATAATCAAAGCTCGAGTTGCTCACAAGTCGGTCATGCGACAGTATGAAAAAAATCATCGTGTAGGGAAAGTTTTCAATTTCTGTTTAGTGGATCGAAGTGGTGAAATTCGTTGTTCTGCCTTCGATAAGTACGCTGATAAGTCTTACCATCAGTTAGAGGCACGTAATGGCAGCAGTTTTCATAATTGAAATTATTTAACCCTTTGTCATTGATTCACACATACATGTAAAGAAATGTCTGTTTTACAACAGTTCTGAACGGTTCAAAGTTCATGAACGACGAAGGGTTAATTATTCATAATGTGATGAAATAATAATCATGTTATATTTTTAGTTTCAGGAAGTTTATACCATATCAGACGGTGCACTGAGACCTAAAAACGAAATGTATAATGATTTGATACATCCATATGAATTGAATCTGACTAATTTTACAAAAATTGAAAAAATTGAGAGAAAAAATGATGATTTACCTGTTACAGAATACAATTTCAAAACAATCGAAGAAATTTCGAAATTGGAAGAAGGAACAATTATAAGTTTGAAGTTATCATAATATAATTTGATATTCAGTAAATATTGATATAGTTAAAAGATATAGCCAGAATAATTACTTTGACACCACTGTGATCCAAAATTTATATCATACAAATATCGTTCGTATGTTATTTTTATTTTTTTTAAAAACTTGTTTATCAGTACTGTTGTTTCTACAGCAGCATCAGTAAGTACAAAAAATGGCCGAAGTTTGATTGGTTCATATGAGATAGAACTTGTCGTTTCAAAATAATAGAGTACAACGATAGCACTTGAACTTTTTTCTTTACATTATGCCTCGTCTCTTTTTCGTATAATTCACATATCACTGTGAGTGTGCACAGTAACATCTAAAAGACAAACTAAATCGTTTAACTGAAAAATCCATTAAAAAAAATCACCGGTCTGAAGTTAGCTGTTAACACATCGCCAATAGTTTATTTTATTCGAATATTTTTATTTTCTGAACTCAATAAACCCGATGATTTAAAATAAAACGTTGCATGCATTATTTATAATGACGAACGAATAGGCTAAATCTTATTCATAATAATGACCAATAAAATATAAAAAAATAAAATATTATAAATAAATAAATTTATTAAACTTTTTTTAGATTGATTATAAAATATTGCATGCATCGTAAATAATATTGTTGTGCTAGGGGTTTGAGTTAAATGAAATAGCTTAAATAAACTTTTCAAACAGTATATTTAAATAAAATGCAGTCGCGTGTACAATAGGTAATTAATGTTTGTTTCGGTTTCTGTGGTATGAGTTTGAGTCTAGTATCGCGGTGTCGCGGCGCGGCGGAGAATCGTTATAAGTCCCGACAGTGGGACTAATTAGTAGGCAAGGAGCTCGGAGCTCTTAATTACTTCAAGAGGAGGACGATTCTGACGCTCTTCAGGAGCGTCGAGGCGGTCGCCAGCAGCGACCGCCCCTCCAAATTAGACCAAAAATGCTGAATCGTGCCCTTGGCTGGGCACACGTGGAACGCGGTCTCAGCGGAAAAACGCTACCAAACTGGAGAAATTCCGGTGCTCGGTCATCAAAATGGTGATCGAGCTGCAAAGGCGATTTATAATATTACTCGGAATACTGAAACTGAGAATAGGCTCGGTTGTCCCAGACATCCGGCCGAAATCCGATATTTAAATTAAATTAAATTAAGAATAATCATCGAATAATAATAAATGTTAATTTAGTAAAATAAAATGCTGTAGCATATGATATAACAAATAGGCTTCAGTACACGAATGTTCATTTATTCAAAAAAAGAATATAAATAGATTATTTAATTGGAATAAATAAATTCATAAACTGCTTATGAGCACAATTGTAAGTTATTGCATGTATTGTTATAATAATATATCAAATCGGCTTAAGCATATGCATATTCATTGACAGTTGAATGTACATAAATAATTAAATATAAATAAATCAATTCATAAAATTATTTCTAAACTAATAATAGAATATTGTATGCATTGTTAATAGTAATGAACAAATAGGCTCGAGCAAATGCATGTTCATTAACAATGAAACATAAATAAATAATTTCATTAAAATTCAATTTCTAAAATTATTTTGAAATTTACAATATTGGCTCTTTTATTGCATAAGACTTGACGATAATAAATAATGAAACGAATGAATGTTTATAAACAAATAGTTATGAACAAATGTTAATTAACAAGTTAATGTTCATAAACAAGTGTTGATTAAACAATGAATGTTTATAAGCAAATCTCAATTAAGAAATTCATGTTCATAAACGAATGGTTATAAACAAATGTTTATAAACGAATAGTTATAAACGAATGAATTTTTATAAACATATATTAATAAACAACTTAATGTTCAAAAACAAATGTTAATATACAAATGAATGCTTACACACAACTGTTGTAACAAGGTGCTTGCCCAGCGTCGATTCCATCCCCTGGAGCAGTCGCCTTGCCCCTTCAGAGCCCACGTAGACAAGACAGACACATAAGTTCAAAAATGTAACTTGGGCGCCAGTCCGTTTTAGTTGACGGACAACTATCAAAATCGCGAGCGAAAGCATGACGTCAACGTGCTCAACGGGCTTTCAGGGCGCAGGTTCTACAACTCTTTTATAATTAACTAGCTGAGCACCCTCGCTTCGCTCGGGCGTCAGCTTCGCTGCACTATATGAGTTAGTTAAGGTTTTTTTTCCGAATTGTTTGGATAAACAAATTGTAAGGACGAAAAAGGTTATGCAAAATAATTAATGAATCCATTTTGCATTGTGCGCGAGAAGAAACCCACGTACCCGTGGTAAAATCGTGGCATTTATTGATACATCGTGAAACTACAACACCTTATTGAACTAACGCATTCTGGTAAACCTTATTGAACTAACGCATTCTGGTAAACCTTATTGAACTAACGCATTCTGGTAAACAATATTCGATGTTTTACTTTCTGGAGAGTAAATGTGTAAATTCCGTGGGTCGGAGACGCGCGAACATGCAACATAAAATTGTCCGTGAGAAAAACATGGTTTTTCAAGGTGTACACCAGCAACATGGAGCGTTTGACCTTGAGCTTAATTGATGGTCATTGCAAATGCCAATCTCACGGGAAATTGTCGTCTTTTGAATACAAATGGAAGATCTGTGGGGATCACTGGTATCTGAGGGATCATGACGTTCGCACCTTGATTCGATCCAGTCATTATAGTGCCTTCAAATCATACAAATTAAATAGTACGTCAATACATTTGGTATAAAATGTAAAAGTTGTGTGACAATCTATAGCTTACTACCTTCTATAATTCTATGCCGAAGTTGAGTGATGCGGATTCGAGTTCCATTGCATAAAACACGAGGATTTAAATTTCGCAGCAGCATAACAGGAACTCCGACTTTTAATTTCAGTATGTGTGGCGGAACTCCAGACAATTCAAGCGAGTTCAAGAACTCAACCGGATAGTCTATCACTTCATCTTGATTTACTACGGAATTGAAAGAGGTGTAAATTTTCTGTTCCCCGGGAATTGTAGCCAATATTTTGTCATTCAAATCAGTGACAACATCGTTTGTTGACGCTAAAATAGCTCTTTCATATAATAAGGAAGGGAGGATAGTAATTTTACAGAATATGAAACGTAACATTACGTTTTCGAACTCTATTTATAATGGCTTATGTGTTGTGTTAATGTAAAATTTGAAAATTTTCAAAAAACTGAGAAAATGTTTTTGAAATTTTCTCTGAAAAAAAATTGAGAAATCGATTTCTAATGTAGCCTACGTTAATTCTGAGAGTCCAAAGAATCACCCTGATGCGTTGAAATCATTTCCGAACGCTTCGTTGAGGCGTGATGCTCAGACAAACAAACAAACAAACAAACAAACAAACAAACAAACATATTCTCAGTATTATTATATTAGTAGGATAAACAAAAAAAAGAAATTTAACTTAAAATTGGTTTGCGACCTCAAAACAAAACAAACAAAATAAAAAAGTTTCATAAAAGGAAAAGAAAAGAAGAAACCAACTAGATAAACGGACTTGCGAGGGCGAAGAACCAAAACAGAATAAAACTGCAGTTTTAGGAAAAATAAACAATGTTACATTAATTGTACCCACGCTCCTAGTGTGCGGGATACTTGCTCTTACATCAATCGAGCCTATTGCTCCAGAAAAATACTGCCCTCTCGGATTGTTATCTAAATTTCTCCAGTTAACATGTTTCGCATTCAAATCCTCTGCTACAATGTACTAATTTTTCGCGTCAGTTAGTTTTAATTCATTAAATATCAAATCTAAGTCGTCTGTGAAGTTACTTCTACTGTTACCTGCTGCATACGCGCCAATTACGTACAAGAAGTTATCACAATTCAATTTCGACTTGATTATTGATGTTTCAATTATTCTCATTTGGTTTTCACGTTAGAGCGAGATTATTTTGTATCTAAACTTCTTTTTGATAATTATAGCGGTGCCTCCGCCATTGCGATCACCGCTTCTGTCGTTTCTAATGATATCATAATCTGCAAAAAAAAGTCTATGCTTTTTTTTAGTCGATAGTTTAGTTTCGCTTATTATTCCAATATCCGGATTCAGTTTATTTAGTAGGTTACTTAATGCGATTCTTTTTTCGTGTGAAACTATTGAGTTGACATTGATGGCAATTATATTTAATCTCGTGAAATGGTGATTAGGTTGTGTATCCTTATTTAGTTATTTTTACCAAAAACCTCTAAGTTTAAAATTGAAATCAACTCGTGATTTTTGTTAATCTTTTCTTTTATAGTAGTAAACTCTCTGTTAATACCAGACAGCAGCTAGGTCTTAAAGTTTGTAACGTTGGTTTGAAAAGCCCCGTTACCATGGAGACACTGGCAGCGCACGCGCGGATCCAGTTGGGTGGTCGATACGAAAATCGATAAATCCGCGCATGCGCGCCAGCGTTTTTCTCCAAAGTTTTTAGCAAGAGCGCCGCGTCGTTTTTTTTCCGTTCTTGAGCTTCCTAAAAGCATCACGTCTTCGTTGTTGCCATCTCGCCGGTTTCGCAATTTCGCAAAGTAAGTCTCGCGCCGCGTTTTCTTTCACTAGGCCCGCGAGCCTGGCAAGTGCCACGACGTGAGACGAGATCCTGACCTGCCGTTTCCTGCCAGTTCGACGAGATGAACCCGATGGCAGCCTAAATCCTGAGGGGACGCCGCTGGGCCGCGGCACATCACCTGCATCTTGCCGAGGCCTTCTGGCCTCGGCCGCTAAGTAAGTGTACCGTTGCCTACGGTGCTCGTCTGGGTTTCTCCCCCGCGATTTGCGAGGATGTCGCCCTTCTGGTGGCGTCCAAACATGTTTTCATCACGGCACGCCGGCGTGGCGTCGCCGCCGCCATGAACCTCCTTGATTCTCTCTTTCTCTCTCACATTAAAGTTAATTTACCATTCTCAATTGAATTAAGTTTGTTTATTTTCATCATTGTATTTCTTTTTGGAGCACTAGGCTTAACCTCTGTGAACCCAGTATCACGCTCACTAGGAGCGGGGGTACAATAAATGTACAATTGTTTATCTTCACCAAACTGTTGTTTGATTCTGTTTGTCTCCCCGCCCACGCAAGCCCGTTTTTCAAGTTGGTTTCTGTCTTTCTTTTTATTTTTCTTTGTTTTACTTTTTCATTTTGTTTACTTTTGTTTTGTGGTCGCAAACCACTTTCAAGTTTCGTTCTTATGGTATAAACTAGCTGAGCACCCGTGCTTCGCACGGGGCTCATCGTCGCCGCACTGTATAAACTGTAGAAGAATGTAGCAACATTTTGTTTGCAATGATATAAGTAATTTAAAATTTGGGTGTAAGAAATGATAAATCGGTAATTTTGTGCAAAGCGCGAGGAAAAACCCACGTAAACGTGGTAAAACCTCGTTTATTTGGGGCTATAATCATTTGAAACAACGAACATGATATAATTACACCAACGCATCTTGGTATACGATATTTGGAGTTTTTTGTTTAGGAGCATATATGTGTAAGCTTTGAGGATCAGAAACACGCGAACAGGCCACATATAATTGTCCATGAGAAAAACACGGCTTTTCAAGGTGGACCCCAGCGACTTTCAAAGTTTGTCCCTGCGCTTTATTGATTGTCATGGCAAAGGCTAATCTGACCGGGAATTCATTATTATACCTAAAAATTGTGAACAGTTCTGTAATAATTAATTGAACATGACAATACCACTGAAATTGTTTTAAAATACCTTCAATTATCCTGTCTCGAAGTTGAGTGATGCAGATTCGTGTTCCGTTGCATAGAAGTGGAGGGTTTAAATTCCGCAGTAGAAGAACTGGAACACCGACTTTCAATTTTGATATCTGCAATGGCACGCCAGGCAACTCCAAGGAGTTTAAGAACTCAACAGGATAATTCACCACATCATCCTGGTTCGACACAGAATTGAAAGCAGTGTAAACCTTTTCGTCTCCAATGATTTCGGCCAATATCTTGTCATTTAATGCCGACACGACATCATTCGTGGGGGCTAAAATAGCCCTTTCGCATAACCAATTCTGCTGTTCGTAATTCTGCTGAATGTCGGGAAACACGGCAGCAATAAGGTCTTCAGTGGTATTTTCGATGCAGCAGAGATTTGGAGAGAGTGTAATGTTTCCATCATTGTCTAGAGGCTCTAATCCATCACCGATTCGGAGAACCAATGACGAAAAATTGGCAGCGTTTTCGTCATTATGAAGAAAAACTCTCATATTTGTTGTGAGCGTGTGGAGGACTACGGCTTGCCATAATGGAAAACTCTTGATGCTGGCGTGGAGTTGATCAGCAGGAGTACCACGGGCTATAACTGGGAGGGTTTGTCGAAAGTCATCAGCTAGTATGACCACTAAACCTCCCATTGGACGATCATCATTCCGAAGATCTCTCAGAGTTCTGTCTAGTGCGTCTACAGCATTCTTATGGGAAGAAGATCTTTCATCCCAGACTATCAATTTGCACAAACGTAACATTCCAGCCCTGTCACTGTTTTTGCTGATGTTACAAACTGGTGGCTCTTGATAATGCACATTCAATGGAAGCTTCAAAACGCTATGTGCCGTTCGTCCGCCTTGTAACAATGTTGAAGCGTTACCAGTAGAGGCTAAAGCTATAGCTATTTGGCGATGACTCCTTACAGTGGATAGCAAAAGGTTCAGTGAATAAGTTTTGCCTGTTCCGCCGCAGGCATTGAGAAAAAATATGGCCGGATCATTAGGATCAATTTTTTCCATTACGGCATCATAGAAACATCTTTGGGCGTTATTAAGAGTGGGCAAAGCCGTTCGAACACCTACAGCAAGAGCGTCAGCATCGTAATTCAGCTGTACACGAACCTCATTGTTATGAAGAAAAGCTATTCTCGGTGCAGGTAGACCGTAATCAGCTACATGACGGCCTGAAAGTAAATGTATGTTTCATAATTTCGTATTAAGAAAGTTTGTTTCGGAGAGACATTATTTTTTGAAGATGTATAAATACCTGATATTAAATAAACAATATCATCTATTAACTGAATGGCTTCGTCATAAATGATGTCATATCCTATAATGTTTGGTTGCTCTTGCTCTCGACGATGGAGTATATCCTCAGACATCTGATCCTTAAACATGTCCCAAAGTGTGAAAGGATTGGAAACTTCGCAGGAGGTTATAATGATGGAGAACAATGTCCTCAAATGGCTTGGATACCGAGTCAAAACCGCCTCTTGCATTGCCGGAGTCCAGTGGTCATCGTTTTCCAGAAGACCGCGAACCTCACATGCTTCTCTGTACGTGAGATATTCTTCGCCGTCCACTGTTCGAAGAGCTGCGAATGATGCTGGTCCTCTTACAACTGTGAGTGACACTCTCAAGCAGAAACACTCAAACTGATTGGGATGAATGGCGTACATGCGTCCAATCGCAGCAGTCTGTTTTCTTCCAGGCCAGTTAGGAACATCTTCACCACGTCTCCGGGGATTCCAAGTTCTATCAGAATTATCCCAAGTGTAGTAAGTAGGAACTTCAGCATATAACAAAGTTTGAGCAAAATCTGATTCAACTGCATTTTGGCATAATGCGAAGAAAGCAGTGAGTGTTGTTTTTGGAGGCTGTTCGACGTGATGCTGCATATTTTCCTCGTTGAAATAAACACGTTGACCGTTTTCCAAGTGGACTTGTAAATGAACTACATTGGGAAAGCGTTTATGCATTGGAAAAGAAAGAAGTCGCCAAACAGCTTCATTGCTACTAATGTATCGTCCTGCCTGATAAGTGCGAACCTCATCTAATGGATTTATCTGCCTATCTGTGTGCCGAACTTGAAAAACGGCCTGATCGGATCCTTCGTTTATATAGCCAAATATATACTTTATCGCCTCAACTGAATTGCAGCACTCAACGTTAATATACCAAAAAGAAGAAAATGTTACAATAACCAAAAGGAGCACCTACCTGTCGAACATCCTCGTATTCCTCGGCTCGCACAACACGTAGAGCAGCAGCTTGTTTCGTAACTTTAGTTAACTGTGACTTTTTTTGGAGCGGCATATTGATAATGTACAATCTGCAGTTCACTTACAAAATCATAACACTACTGAAGGCAGCATCAAAATAATGCCGAATTTCCGGTGAATAGTTCAATGCAATGTTAGGTTCATGTTTATGTTTGGAAGGAAATATTTCAAACCGATTCTTTGTTGCAAGGTACGAAAATGTAAAGAGATCCGAGGTGTATTTTTATAAATAAGATTTGTTTAGTAAGTGTTGAATCATGAAAAAGTGCGATTTTGACAAAACCGAAAATACATTTTTGCGAGTTTCGATGAATTAAATTTCAAAAATCGATTCTTTATATAGCCTATTTTAATTGTGAGAGTTCGTAGATTCACCCTGATGCGCTTGAAATCGTTTCTATCAATTTTTTGAAGCGCCATTTCGACACAAACAAACAAACAAACAAACAGACAAACAAACACAGTTACATTTTTATATATATAAGGATAAAAGAGCCGTAGAACCCGCGCCCGGAAAGCCCGTTGCGGAGACCGAGTTCGATTCTCGTAGCGACGAATTTTTCGCGACGAATTTTTTTTAGTCTAATAATTCATAGTTAAACAAAGATGTTATTTATATTTGTATCCCATGTGAAGTGCAATGTATATAAGATATGTTGTAAGTATTATTTGGAATCGTGTAGAAAATTATTATCTTAGTTCTTCTTGAAAGGAAAATAAACAATAGCAAATAATCTGATATAAATAGAATGGGTCGAGTGTCGTTGTAAAACCTTGGTGAAGACCGTTAACCTATGTAAATTTGAATTGTATTTACAAAGTAATTTTTTACAGAAACACAACGACATTCAAACACAAGAAGGAGGGTTCACGGATTTATTGCAATTTCAGCAATGTTTATTTATAAAATTAGCTGAATATTCTGAATATTGCACCGGAATCCCTGTATTTGCGAAATTCAGTGGTCGGCATGTATAAGACGGCGAATTGTCTATGATTTGTTATTATTGTAAAAAATATTATTCAATATGTCTTTAAAAAGATTGAAAAAACTGACTCATGGTTTGGCTATTTGTTATTAAAAAGATTCAAAAAATCGAATCACAATGCTATGCAACAGTTTTTATCTCGTTTGTTTGCAAATTGTAATAAAAAATTAATGTGGAAAATATAAATCCTTTTGTCGATCAAAAGGATTAAAAAAAAGCAGGATAGGGTACAGAATAAACATAATGTGAATCTGTGATACCCTGAAATTTGAATTTCTAACAAAACACACTTCTGGTTGTTATGATGTTTTTAGGTTATAGATGTCAAACATGTTATGAAGTTCATAAATTCCGGTGTGATATAAATTGGAAGTAAAATATAAATTACAATTATAAATCATGTAACACAAGTTGCATGTAACAAAGGTTGCAGTTTAAAATTCTAGAATGAGTACACAAAGATCTCCATCTAAAGAATGTGCAAAATCTTTGTTGACAAAAAAGTTTGAAAATTTTGTGACAGTTACACCATTTCCTTCCTCAATAACTGATGAAGAAAAGTATAATATATTTTTAAAATCACACGTACAAGATCTCACGGTTTCTGAAATAGATATTTTGAAGTACGTAAATTTAAGATAAGTATTCGAATATACCCAAGCACACGCATACATAAATAATTATAACGATAATTTATTTTAGATCGAATATTGAACCGCTCCGTGTTTCAAGAAGTATTTAACGCAATAATGAGTCAAAAAGTAGTGCCTTGCGGGCACGTGAATATCGTCTTAGAAAGAAAAGGTTATAAATTATTATGTGAAAATATGATACGTGTGATTTGTAATTATTAACAGCATATTTTGATTTGCAGGTTGATTGATGAGTTACCGAAAGAAACGAAAAGCATAAAAATTCTTGAACATGCAAAAAGATGTTCTTTGCGTTCACGCGAATACCGGGAGCGAAAGAAAAGGTTACCGAATTAGCATTTATGTAAGATACGGTTATGTACATTTATCAATATTTAAAATATTATTTATTTGTAGATCAGTAAACAAATTGGTTGATGTACCCAAAAATAAGAAACTTGAAAAAAAGCCAAAAAGTTGTGCTGTGCGTTCTCGTCAATATCGTGAGAGGAAAAAAAGGTTCATATATCAGTACATTGTTTATGGCGCACTGCGCCGCGTGTTGCGGTCATCGTCAGCGTAAGCGCGGCGCACGAATCTTAACGCGCGCCAGAGGCTTCGAAATAATTTGAATTTCAATTAATGAAAACAATGATCCCAGTCGATCTTATTGTATTTTATTACGAAAAATGTTGCGACAATATATTTTATTTCAAAATTCAAAACTAACGACAGTATGGTAACTTTAAACTTGAAACAAAACTTAAAATGCAAAATCAACAGAGAATTCATTTGTTTCAGTTTATTTTTCATTCGCCACAAATTTTTTTGATAACAAAACACAGAAAAAAGACTTGAGAGTCTGAGTGCAATATAAAATTTTAAATTCTAATAACCTTAACTTTCATATACACAATTCAATCGATTATTTCCTTTAGAATAAATGAAAAGAAATATTTAAATATTTCGTTTATGTTTATGTTATACATAAAACGATATTTGAAATATTTTGTATTTGTAGATCGATTAACAAGTTGGTCAAATCATCAAAAAACGAGAAACTAGAAATCGTGCCAATAAGCGGTGCTTTGCGTATGCGTCAATGTCGTGAGAGGAAAAAAAGGTATCTATTTTACTACATTGTTTATGTATAACATATACAATAATATGCAATATAAATTTTTAGAAGAAAAAGTTCATCTGATTGTCAGAACGAGGATCAAAAAAAAGATGAACGCAAAATCGCTGCAAAGTAAGATTCATCAAAATCTGATACTATTAATCGATTCAGAAGTTGTGAAAAAAAGTCTACATGAGTCATCCTACTAATATAATAATACTGAGAATATGTTTGTTTGTTTGTTTGTTTGTTTGTTTGTTTGTTTGTTTGTTTGTCTGAGCATCACGCCTCAACGAAGCGTTCGGAAATGATTTCAAAGCATCAGGGTGATTCTTTGGACTCTCAGAATTAACGTAGGCTACATTAGAAATCAATTTCTTAATTTTTTTCCAGAGAAAATTTCAAAAACATTTTCTCAGTTTTTTGAAAATTTTCAAATTTTTCATGAACGCAATACATAAGCCATTATAAATAGAGTTCGAAAACGTTATGTTACGTTTCATATTCTGTGAAATTACTATCCTCCCTTCCTTATTAATAAACAAACGTAAGTATGAGAATAATTTTGAAATATTTTCTCGGGTTCGCAATTCGATCGTTATTTTGTTTTTGATTCAGTATGACTTTTCATTCAGTCGTGTTTATATCGTGTCCGCCAGAGACTTTATAAGTGACATCGAAATGCCGACGAAACGTAAAACACATTTGCAAAAAATAACTAATGATACAGCTAACATAGAGCTGCGCAAGCTACAGAGGCTGAGGAACAGCTTTGCCTCATCTGAATGGAGACCAAAGATCCTTCTACGATGCGGTACTACAAAAAATTGACAACAACGATCCTGCAATTTTTTTTCTGAATGCCTGTGGAGAAACAGGAAAAACATATTTATTGAATCTCCTGCTGTCAACTATCAGGAGTCGTCGTCACGTGTTTTTAGCTTTGGCTTCAACTGGTAACGCTTCCACGTTGTTACAAGGAGGACGAACTGCTCACAATGTGCTGAAGTTGCCACTGAATTTGCACCATCAGGAGACCCCATTTTGTAACATCAGCGAAAATAGTCAAAGGGCCGAGGTGCTGCGGTTGTGCAAACTATTGGTGTGGGATGAATGTTCTTCTTCGCATAAGCATGCAGTAGAGGCACTCGAGAGAACCTTGAGAGATATACGGAGTGACAATCGGATAATGGGAGGATTAGTCGTTATATTAGCTGGTGATTTTCGACAAACCCTCCCGGTCATCACCCGTGGAACTCCATCTGATCAGCTTCATGCCAGTATCAAAAGTTCAATCTTATGGCAAAGTGTCATAGTCCATTCGCTGACTATTAACATGAGGGTATATCTTCACAATGATGAGAACGCTGCCAATTTTTCTGCATTACTTTTGACAGTCGGCAATGGTACGCTACCAACAGATGCTAATGGAAATGTTACTCTTTCTCTTGAACTATGCACTATTGCCAATTCTACTGATAAACTGATTGCTGCAGTTTTTTCCAACATCCAGCGAAATCACTTGCACATGGATTGGTTATGTGAAAGAGCTATTTTAGCGTTAACAAACGATGTTGTCACTGATTTGAATGACAAAATATTGGCTACAATTCCCGGGGAACAGAAAATTTACACCTCTTTCAATTCCGTAGTAAATCAAGATGAAGTGGTAAACCATCCGGTTGAGTTCTTAAACTCGCTTGAATTGTCTGGAGTTCCGCCACACATACTGAAATTAAAAGTCGGAGTTCCTGTTATGCTGCTGCGAAATTTAAATCCTCGTGTTTTATGCAATGGAACTCGAATCCGCATCACTCAACTTCGGCATAGGATTATAAAAGGTAGTAAGCTATAGATTGTCACACAACTTTTACATTTTATACCAAATGTATTGACATACTATTTAATTTGTATGATTTGAAGGCACTATAATGACTAGATCGAATCAAGGTGCGAACGTCATGATCCCTCAGATACCAGTGATCCCCACAGATCTTCCATTTGTATTCAAAAGACGACAATTTCCCGTGAGATTGGCATTTGCAATGACCATCAATTAAGCTCAAGGTCAAACGCTCCATGTTGCTGGTGTACACCTTGAAAAACCATGTTTTTCTCACGGACAATTTTATGTTGCATGTTCGCGCGTCTCCGACCCACGGAATTTACACATTTACGCTCCAGAAAGTAAAACATCGAATATTGTTTACCAGAATGCGTTAGTTCAATAAGGTTTACCAGAATGCGTTAGTTCAATAAGGTGTTGTAGTTTCACGATGTATCAATAAATGCCATGATTTTACCACGGTTACGTGGGTTTCTTCTCGCGCACGATGCAAAATGGATTCATTAATTATTTTGTATTACCTTTTTCGTCCTTACAATTTGTTTATCTAAACAATTCGGAAAAAAAACCTTAACTAACTCATATAGTGCAGCGAAGCTGACGCCTGAGCGAAGCGAGGGTGCTCAGCTAGTTATCGATATAAAACATCTTAATTTGTCATAAAGTAGACTTAGCGCAATCGGAAGAAAATTGTGTTTTTTATACATTGTGAAAATTTATTATCGGACTTAATCCTTTATATTTTAATTATACAGAAATCGTGAACATAAAGCACGAAATTTGCGAAGGAAACGTTTGAGAGTGAAGAAAACAATGGAAAAAATGAAAGCTCGGTTGAAAGACACACGAACGAAGACAAAGTCATCGAATCCGATAGTTGAGTTAGTGGAAAAAGGATTGATAAGAGAACAAGTTGCAGCTGATATGGAGTTTGAAAAACGCTTTACTCAGAATCGTTTCGGTTCCGTTTGTGGTGTTTGTGATCGTCTTTGGTTTGAACTGAGTATGAAAAATGTGCCGAATAAGGCGATTGATATGATAAGGACAAACTACATTTCATTTAATCCTTATAAAATGTTAGTTTGTCAATCGTGTCACAACTCCTTGAGCAAGAAGAAGATACCTAGATTAGCTAGTATCAACGGGTTTCGATATCCTTCTTCTCCACCCGATTTACCACCACTTGATCCGATATCGGCAAGATTGGTTTCCCCTCGTTTGCCGTTCATGCAAATACGTCGTTTACGATATTTTAATGGATCTAAAAGGATCATTGGACAGGTGATCAATGTACCTGTAGATGTCAATTCTATGATATCCAGTCTTCCGCGTAATTTGAATGATGATTACGCATTTAACGTTCACATAAAACGACATCTTATTTACAGAACGAGTTATCTGAACGGATATATAAAAAAATCGACAGTAAAAAAATGGTTGAACTATTTACTTCAAACACCATTATATCAATTGTACAACATCAGAATAGATAGAGATTTGTTAAATACGATGAGTAGTCAATTTAAATTGAAGACGTTGAGTAGCCCGACGAAAGTAACAAAAGAAAATGAAATTGCAACCAGTTCCGAACATAAACATGACAAGATAGCAAAAATCAAGACAAACCAGAATATGCCTGAAATTTTTCAGGAAGCTTCAATAACGGCAGAAAAAGAGGAGCCTATGATTGAAATGATCT
This sequence comes from Telenomus remus, assembly GCA_020615435.1. Lineage (NCBI taxonomy): Eukaryota > Metazoa > Arthropoda > Insecta > Hymenoptera > Scelionidae > Telenomus > Telenomus remus. The sequence goes on from CM036336.1 coordinate 7,732,831, forward strand.
CAGAAAAAGACGATTCAGACATTGATCTTCTCCTGGCAAAACAACAAACCTTGATGTGGAAAGAAGAAAACTATCTCGAGATTGCACAAGGAATGGGTATAAAACCGTTATGCCTTCTGTTTGATGAACATGCTGAAGAATTAGCATTTCGAAGCATTTATTAGGGTGAACCACGAACCTACACTATCAACAATGTTACACCTTACATGCAGGCATTAAGTGAAATTCGGCGTTTCGATAGAAGAGGAGTGAAGTCGGATCACATTTTATTCATAGCTATGAAAGTTATGCGTATGCGTTTAACTGAGAGTTTATATTGCACTTTCAAAGACAACGCCAATTTGAGAACTTTAACTCGAGAGGAGTTAGAAAATAAGGAGTTCATGAATAGTATGATTGAAAAAAAATTGTCTTTTTTGAAATCAATTCTAAATAGCGTTCAGTATTGGATGAGTCGCAAGAAAGATTGCTATGCTCCGGCAATTAGGAAAACCAACCCTATTTATGACCCTGAGTGCCCTCGAACATACGTGGTCGGATTTGTTACTGCTGCTGTATCGTTTAGAGAATTGTGAGGAATGGTCAGGCGAAGGTGATCCTGCTATATATATGGGTGCTAATCTCCGAACAACATTAGTTAATGACGATCCCGTAACATGTTGTTTGTATTTCGATAAACTTGTTGACACAATTATGTATTTGTTACAGCATAAGTTATTTTCGCCATTTCATCCTTATCGTGTAGTTGATTTTTTTAAACGTATCGAGTTTCAACAAAGAGGAAGCCCACACGCTCACGTTCTTTTGTGGTTAGATTCAGACCCCAACGAAGTCGTAGGTGAAAAAATGCCCAAAACGATTAATCTCGTAGATTCACTTATTACTGTCGCTCCTCGAAATGAGATTCAAGAAAAACTTCAAAAACATAAACACACATTTACATGTTATAAACGATGTACGAATGAAAACGAAAAAAAGGGTCGCTTCGGAGCCCCGTTCTGGCCTGTCAAAGAAACAAAGATTCTCTTGTCTATGCCTAAGGAGGACAACCGCAGGCGCAAATTACAAAGTCGGTACAACGACATGCATGAATCTCTGGAGTTTGAAGAATTCGACTCTTTAGAAGAATTCTTGGCATACCACGATATTGTACATTACGAAGATTATTTACATATTCTACGAGCAGGGATAATTCGACCAAGAGTATTCGTTAAACGAACCATCGAACAGAAATTTATCAACAATTTTCATCCTTGGATATCAACAATATTGCGATCAAACTGCGATATTCAATTCATTTTAGATGAGTATTCATGTGCAGCGTATGTTGTTGATTATGTTAACAAAACAAATAGAGGTATAACTTATAAATTTACGCGATGAATATCCGGATACAGATTACAGTGAATTGTTGAAGGCTGTCGGACTGAAAGTTTTAAATGCAGTTGAAATTTCGTTACAAGAAGCATCGTGGTATTTGTTAAATTTACATATGAGTGAAAGTAGTCGAAAGACTGTTTACATCCCTACACCCTGGCCCCATGAACGGCAACGCGTTAGAAAGCCGAGGAAACAATTGGATGAAGAAGAGATTGGAAACGATTCAACAAATGTGTGGAAAGAAACTTCAATAGAAAAATATGAAGAAAGACCATCTAATTTAGAGAATGTATCGTTAGCTCAATTTTCAGCATATTTTTATAAGGCCTACGGTACGAAGAACACATACAAGAAAAGGAAAATACCTCGAATAATAAGGTACCGTAATTACGACATTTCTAACTTTGATGAATATATGCGAGAGATGGTACTCCTTCATATACCTTTTCGATCAGAAGATAAGGAAGTGTTGTTGGAATATAAGTACAGATCTTTATTCAAGGAAAATGAACAATTTATTATTCTGGCTAGGAAAGAATTTGAATTCAACATCGACGTTGGTAAGATAATTGAGGAGTGTCATCGATTATGCATAGAAGATGACAACTGCGATACTGAAACAAACGAGAAGGGAGAAGAATTTCTGGAAAGTCAAGAACTCGATGAAGATTTCATAGAAAATGTACAAAACAATGAAGATATAACGATTCGTTTGATGGAAAAAATGTCCAGCGTTATACAAAAACGTGAGAATGTATTATCGTCAGAACAATACTGTGAACTAGCTCGACAAACCAATCAACGACAACGGGAACTTCTACTTGAAGTTGTTCATCGAATTTTATTGAACGCAGATGTAGAACCATTGCAAGTTTTTCTAACTGGACCAGCGGGAAGTGGCAAAACGTTTACAATGAAAATTTTGATGGAAACATTCAATCGTTTGTCGCAACACCATAATAGCACTTTCAACGCTTACGTTGCATGTGGTTCAACTAGTGTATCCGCAGCTGCTATCAGAGGTTCTACAGTACATTCAGCTTTTCGTATAAAAAATGGGTTTGCAGAATCTACTCTCTCGGTAGAATCTTTAAACGCTTTTCGTGCAGTATTTCATAATGCATCAGCAGTATTTATTGATGAAGGTAGTATGATTAGTGGACGTATTGTCAACATGATTAACTCACGGCTTCAACAAATTTTGTACTATAAAATTCGCTCTTTTGGAGGGATGAATATGATCTTCACGGGAGACCTGAACCTACTTCCTGCTGTTCGTCAAATTCCAGTGTTAAACCTGTACGAAAATCACAAAGTTCGTGGGTTACTGAAAGTGCTTGGGAAAACCTTGAGTTCTATCCTTTGAATCAAGTGATGCGCCAGTCAGATGTAATTTTTTCTTCGATATTGACAAAGATCGGACAAGGTAAATCACTCCTGCTGAATGAAAAATTACTTATCGAATCTCGGTTCAAGACATACGAGTACGTTAATGAAAAACTTTCTGATGCTATTCGATTGTTTTTTAATACAGCCGACGTTGAAAATTATAACAAAGCTTGTATATCTGGTCCAGATGTAATAGATCATGTAGCAAGTGATATTTATAGTGGGTATAAAACGGAAGAACAACTGAATAGTGCTATTAGAAAGGTGAACACCTTAAAACCTGATGAAACCGGTGGGTAACCACTTTGTATTCGTTTACAAATAAGCAAACCGTACATGATCAGGACAAATATTGCAGTTATCGATGGTCTTGTTAATGGTGCTATTGGTACATTGCGTTATATCGAAAAAAATCTTGATGAGACTTCTGTGAAAAGGTTATGGTTTTCTTTCACTGACCCTAAAATCGGACATCTAAAACGATTGAAATCGCAAACTCTTTTCATTCAAATCCTCATATTGACACTTCGTGGGTTCCTATGAATCAACATATGACAACAATTTAGACGATAAGCAAGATTATTGTTTGTAAAAGGAAACAGTTTCCTCTCATTGAGGCTTGTGCTATCACAGTACACAAATCCCAAGGAAGTACGTATAAAAAAGTTGTTTATGGTTATCACAGACGACATGATCAACAACTAGTCTATGTTGCTCTTCCACGAGTTGTATCTATAGACGGATTGTATTTAACAAATTGTGATAACGATCACAATTTTTATCATCATCGATGTAGAATTAGATAGATGTTGATGATGATAGATGTCGTACGTTCCTTACTCAACCTTTATCTTTTTCACTATGTACTTTCAATATTCAGTCTTTGAGGGCTCATCGGGAGGACGTGAATAGTGACTTTATTTTCCCTCATTGTCATATTTTATCTCTATCTGAGACATGGATCGAAAATAATAACAAAGATGTAAATTTGGAAAATTTCATTATGATTTCACACTACAAAAGAGATAACATTCGTTCTGCAGGGGTGATGATTTTAGAAAATGTGAAATATTCAAACATATTACACTCGAAATATTTCGATTTGTTTACACTTGATTTCTCCACACAAAAATCTGCGAAATTGATCAACAACGATGTAGGTGATGTTTGTGCGATTTACACAACAATAAACGATGTAAAATCAAGCATCATTGCGGTTTATATTTCACCTAATAATTCTTTCGAAAGAATTTGTGCGTTTTTTAGCTTTTACTTGCAAATTTTTCAGTTTCGTTCCAATCTAAGTGTTTCGGACGATTCTATGAGTGTGGAAGATTATAGTACTATTCCCCTTATTCTAAGCGAAGATTTCAATCTGAGCTTTCAATCGGAACAAGGTAGAAAACTAATTGAATATATGAGACAGGAGTATGGTTTAATTTTGAACAACAATCCCTCTGAATCTACAACTCGATTCCACTCATGCATTGATGGTGTATTTACGCGTAATATTGATAATTTTGAAACGCAATTGTATATTTCATATTTCAGTATTCACCGACCATTATTGTCTGTAACGCGTGTAAATTCCTAAAATTGATTTACCTTTATTTACCTTAATTTACTTTTATTTATATCACAGAGTTAGGTGGATTGAGTAGCCAACTCTACTGATATACATAAAAGGCTGCGTTGTTAATATATTGTATTTGCATTGTTTCACGATAATAATGTAATAAAAATTGTACAACACTGATTGATTTCAATTATATTATTTCATGATTATATTTGAAATATTACCGTCATATTATGTCGCAGAGTAAAAGTTGAATGCAACTGAATAACTTGAGTTTTCTTTTAGAAATTTTTATTTGAGATTAAGGTGGGACGTCGGGTACAGTCAAACTAAAATTTAAACCCATTTTGTAAATGTTATTTTACTATATTAATTTTAACGTTTCATGGCTTATTTTGCAAAAAGTTATTAATAATGTTGTAATTAATCACCCGATACTGATTTTGAAATTGTTTTTGATTTCGTACGCAAGTTTGAAGGTAAAAAATTAATTTTTTTCTAGAAAAGTCAGAATTAGTTTATAATTTAATCATGAATTCTTGTTGTTGTTATAAATAATCTGGCCAAATTTGAAAAAACTTTCACTGAACCGAACTGGAGAAATTTAATTCCAAATTTTTAGAAAACTCATGCCTTCTGTACCTATATATATATATATATATCATTTTGCCGAATTTTTACATTAAATATCTCAGCTTACAGTTAGTGAATAACTTTGAAAATTTAAACATAAATACTTTTGCACTTCTAGATTCCAAATTCAAAATTTAAAAACAATTTGATTATTTAGCCGATACCGATGTGCCACCTTAAAAACTTACAGAAAATAAAATTTCAAATGTTTTACAACTACATTTTTTCTCAATTTTTTTTCTTCGCCTAGGATTTGTACAATTCTTTAAATACAATACAGAGTTAGATACATGCAATCTTTGTATGAAGCATTCATATGAATTTTGGGTAAACTTTAAGGTACATACCAGGACTATGAATAAATAATCACGTGAATAAATAATCACGGTAAGGGGCACGACTTAAGTTGGCTAGTTTGGTTTTCGTAATTGTGTTGAGATGCCAAAAAATCTAAGTTACCAGTTTGTTTTGAATTTTAGAATAAATCTAAAATTCGTTTAAATATTGTTTTTAAAATGACGGTAAATATGAATTACGACTAAAACTGGTCACAATATGTTATTTTATATTTTTTATAACAAAGCAAAATAACACGGTAAGTGGCAAAAACATGTCACGATAAATGGCGCACGGCCACGAAACGACTCAGAACACGTGGAACCTACAGCTTTTTTTTGAAATATCAATAATTGTTGATAAGTTGACGTAGTTATTCAAAAATGTGAAGTAACAGAAATGTTTTTCATAAAAATATTTATTTAAAGGTATTTTTTTACTTTAAAATCATCGATATTTACACTAGCATGGATGTCATCGATACCATACACTGTATGAACGAAACATTTTTTATATTTAAGTTTTCAAATTTATTCGAATGCTTTTTAAAACATTTAATTTACTAGACAATTTCAAATCATACTGACGTTGATAGCTTTCATTTAGAAAATACATCGGCGTTCTTCTGAAATACATTTCATAATGTATGGTCAAATCGTGTCGTTTCGCAAAATGAATATAAAAGCTGGACGACCTACGAATACTTTGCCCTCGTTCTGGGAAATAAACGAAGTATATCGTATGGCGCAACAAAAAATTGTCGATGATTGTGTTGGCTTTAAAACTAATATGAGTAAGCAACATCTATTGTCTATTTATTAAGTTATCACGGTTTTCGGGGAAACACGCACTTCTTATAATCAATTTATTCAAACAAACGTTTTTTATGACATTAATCATCCAGAAAAATACCTTACATAACCACATTCCATTCTTTCAAAAAATTGTTTTGATTTTGTGTTTGACTTTCAACTTTTCTCAGTGACAGCAAAGGAAATAAAATCATAAAAAATTCCAAAATTGATATCTCGAAAACAGATTCATCTGAAATTTTAATACATTCCTCTCAAATATATAAACAACCTGCAATAATTATAATAATTTTTAAAAACGATTGTTAATAAACAATTAATCTTCTTGACGTGTTGTAATGTACCCTCCTTTTCCGTTTCAAAGGATGTGCACAACCTGTGCTGTCTTATGAGTACAGGTTGTGTAAACATCATGAAGAAATTCGTGTGGTACAATACAAGCAGTACCACTTGGATGCGTTTTACAGTCCTGTAACTGGAGAGAAATCCGTGATAAAGCTCCGCTGTATACTATTGCGCGAACTTTACCGCGCAACCTACGGGCTTGAAACAGACAAACACCATGAGCGCCATATTTTAAAAACTTTTTATGAGATGGATTTTGCGGATTTATACGAAAAAAAAGAGTTAGAAGGCGACACCATGTTACACGCAACTTTGCAAAGAAGTTACAAATTAGGATCTATTTTTAAAAGTTTTGCTTATTATGCTAAGAAGCTAGCTAAATTTTGTTTTTGCGAAGAGTGTGATAACCGGCGTGGAGGTATTTTAATACCTATGTTTTATTATTTCCGTTAAAAACATACATATTATTCTACAAAACTATAATTTTCAGATGGAAACGAAAGTGAAACAGAAGAAAAGCTCTTAGAGTGGTTAAAGGAGAGTTGACGTGATAGAGCGAGAGAAATTTCTAAAATTTAAAGTTATGTGTTCGGTTTTTAAAAATAATTTGTAAATATTAATAAATTTGATCGTCTGTTCAACTTTTTTTAGAGAATGTTAATTTTATTTAATGATGTTCTCATCTGGAGCACTATAAAATATGTACTTTGAAAATTTTCAATTTTCAATTTTTTTAAAGGTCGTTTCTCGGCTTTTGTGATGGCAAGTTTTACGAATTTCCCTCAACCGCCCAGATTACAAAGTTTTTGAAAGGTTTTGATACAAGAATAGGTCACTCTTAATACAAAGTTCATTCTTTCAATATGAAGCTAACTTGGAGATAACCGGACGTACCGTTTTCAAGATAGAAACTGAACAATTTTTGAGTCTCTGGTTTCTAAAATATCATTTGGCACGGTTTCTTGTGGTTTCAAATATCTTTAATCTTTTTTTCATTACACTCTTTTTTTAAATTTTCACAATCTCTGACAAAATATTAACAAACACAATCTTATTCATATTTGTTACGAGATCATTGTATATTATATATATGTATACTCTCAAACCTTAATATCATGATCCATATAAATGTCAATTTAAAAAAAAAATTATATACCATAAATGAAATAATTAAATCAATTGTAGTAAAAAAAGAAATAGAATAAATTTTATTTCCATAAATTTAAATCGCTGTTTATTTATGTCTATGTCTCAGATATATTTCCTCTTTACAGTTGAATATCAAACAGGATTTTTCATTTCATCAATATTTAGTTTGTGTCCAATTTTATTATACCACGTCCTAATTCTACAAGTATTCAAATTATGTAAATTTGATTTTAATAAATTGTACATATAAAATTATATTTGTGTCCTTACTTAATGGTTTGGGGGTGTTTCAAGTTCTTTATTATCATGGAAAAATGTGAAAGCGATACATTTTTCTCTCCATCAAAAACACTGATTTGCCCATTTTTTAACCGCAACGATATCGTTCTCATCACACTCAAAATCAGTTTGGTCATTCCAAAGCACCATGTTCACCTTGTAATATGAGGTTCAAACAACAAGTACAATCCACAATAACGAAATGATGTTTTAGACGTCATTGGAAATGTGAAAAATACATCAGACGTCGAGACTATTTATTCACATACGAAGGAGAACTATCTTTAAAAAAATCAACTCACCCTACTCGACGACAGTTTACAAAAGGTAATAAATACGACAACATCAATAGTATACAAACCGTACGATCGATTGTACCCAAAAAGTTCCACTCCAAAATTTCCACTAGTACTTTTTTTCCACTCTATTATTTTTCCACTACTATTTTTTTCCACGCTATTATTTTTCCACTACTTTTTTTCCACTATTTTTTAAAACCAGGTTTCGAACATTTGAAAGTCAACTGTCGATTAATTAACCAACTAAATTAGTCAACTGTAAAGTCGCGTTTTTATTTTCAAAATTCAAAGTGTATCTAATAAAAAATGGTTGTAGAGTTAGTTGAGAGCAAAAAAAGGCCACAGCTCCACATTGATGGCTATCTATACTACTTTAGCGAAGAGAAAAAAGGTAGAGTAAACTGGAAATGCAAACACTATCCAGAGTGTAATGCTCGCGCCGTGACAATGCCACAAATGACCCATGGACAGGTCATTGAAGTAGTAAGAGGGCCCACTGAGTCGCCACATCAAAATCATGCTCCTAATGTGGAAGAAGTTGAAGCGAAGAAAGTAATAAATAAAGTAAAAAGACGCGCTGAAGCGCATCCAGAGGCTCCTCCAGCCCAGATCTTGTGTACAGAACTGCAAGACGTTCCAGACGGAGTCCTTTCGCAACTGCCAGAGAGAATCAATTTGACAAAAGCTGTTCAACGTCGACGTTTAAAAAATATTCCAACCAATCCGAGAAGCATAGAAGAGCTCGACGAACTACCTCAAAATTATCAAAACACTTTATCCGGAGAAAAATTTCTAATTTACGACTCTCGAAATGACCATACTGTAGACGAAACTTTTGGAAGGCTGCTTATTTTTGCAACAAAAGAAAATTTGCGAAGACTATCAAAAAGTGAGGACTGGTTTGGCGATGGAACCTTCAAAATTGTACCCTGCATTTTTTTCTAACTGTTTGCAATTCTTGCTGGTTTATTCCAAATCATTGGAGGCGAGGAAAAAAGAGTTGCATTACCGGTGTTGTACGCCCTAATGGAAAATAAAGAACAACGGACATATGAAAAAGTATGTTATCTCATACTCTTTTTTTGTCCCCAATTCTTATCCAATTTGATGTTTTAGGTCTTCGAAGTTGTGAAGGATGAGTGTGATTGTCACGCGTTTCGCTTATCCCTTAGTACCTTCATGACTGATTTTGAAATTGCGATCATAAACGCAGCTAGAAAAATGGAGGTCACAGTCAAAGCATGTTTTTTCCATCTCAGGCAATCCATCTACAGACGCATTCAAGCAGAAGGCTTACAAGAACAGTATAACGACCCTGAAGACAGGTCAATTAAAGAAGCTGCACAGATGATGTGCGCCGTGGCTTTTGTGCCTGTCGAAGATGTTGGGCGAGCCTTCGACATTTTCATGGAAGATGTGCCAGACTCGTTTATGGAAGTTGCTGAGTATTTTGAAAAAAATTACGTGAGAGGACTACCCGCGAGAGGAAGGCGACGAGCGTCAGCGCCAAGATACGAACCAGAGCTGTGGAACATGTTTTCTGCTGTGCAGCAAAACAAATCGCGAACTAATAACGCATCAGAGGGGTGGCACAATCGTTTTTCTGTAGTCGTAGGCAGAGACCATCCCAGTTTGTACGCTTTTCTCGTAGAGATGCAAAAAGAGCAGGCCGACACCGAGGTCATGTTTAGTGAGTTAGATTTAGGACGGAGGATAAAGCGCAAAGAAAACAAAGCTAGAATTCAAACAGAGGAAAGAATCTGGAACATTGTTAAGGAATATGAGGAAAAAGAGACAGATGAAGAAATTGCTAAGTACATGCGCGTCATCGGTCATAACATTCAGTTTTAATTTGTACTCGTAAATTGTAAAAAAATTGTAAAATAAATTGTTATTTTTGATTGGAAAAGAAAAAGTGGAAAAAAAAATTGGTGGAAAATGTTATTAGTGGAAAAAAGTACCAGTGGAAAGAAAAGAGTGGAAAAAAAGGAGTGGAAATTATGGAGTGGAAAAAATGTCCCCCTACCCTATTATCCTGCAAAGGGTGAAAAAATTCGATTTCGACTTTAATTATATGTAAAAAATCAGTTTTTCCTACAGAATGTGTCGTGTGTCAAACATTTTTTCAAACAACTAGAAAGATGCAGCGCGCCCTACGGGAACGCTACCCTGCGTGACGGTTTAGTGGTTATTTTATTATACGCGCCCCCTCGAACTTTAAACAATCATGATATTAGTTTTTTCTGTTGTAATTTAGATCGGAAGCACTTGAATAACATGGTCGTAGTCGTGAAAAAGCGTTCGTTTATTTGTAAACGTTAACAAAAAGGTACCTGTCAAGTCGTATTTTACATTAGTTTTTGTTCAAATAGAAAAAAATACAAAAGAATTAACTGAAAATGATTGATAAACAACACAAGAAATAATAAATCATAATAAACAAAGTCAAAATAAAGCTGCGGAATGCCAAATACAGAAGTTAAACAAGTATGTTAGTTGACAATTTTCTATCACAAAAAGACTTCACAATTTTGATCAAAACTTTTATACCCTTTTGCAATTCTGACACAACTAATTTTGATGAACAAGATCCTGACAATATTTTTAGTCAATTTACAATTTTCCAACAATCCAGTGGTAGATTACAATTTGGAGCACACTTTCCCTTTTTGACTTTCTTTTTGGTATGTTAATTTGGTTAGGAAAAATCAGAATTGCCAACTAATTTTTGTTCAAATTACGCACAGCTTGTGGCTATGTAGCAAACAGGCTTGTAATAAGAAATTCACAAGAATGAAAGTGTTGAAAAATTCATAACTTGGGCAAAGTTCCCAAACAAAGTAGCGCATTTCCACAGTTAGCATTCAACATATATTTACTTCGTATGAAAAAATTTTTGACCATATTTTTGGACCTCGTGCCACTTTAAAGTATTGAAAATTAGGATTTCTTATTCCAGTTACATAAATTTTCCCTTACTTACATGAACTAGTTTAATTATATTATACATATGAAAGTTAGATGAACAAAAAACAACAAGTTTGTGTTCTCGCGATAGTAATTCGTATGATTTCTAAAATCGGACCAGTGGGTGTCGCGTGTATTTATAAAAAATATTCAACAATTAAATATTTTTAGCTTCAAATTGAGTATCAGGAGATACGGCAGTGTCTCTGGCCGAGTACCTTTTTCTTATTTAGAAAAAAATGTTTTGGAATATTTTTATAATACGATACAATACGAGGTATGATACAACGAGACCTGCAGTGTCTTCTTATCTCGTGCAAGCTAATGACACTTTTCTGACAAAAATAACTCTGTCGGAACGCTCCTAACGAAAAAGTTATTCCGAACATTTTAAAGGTTTCGCGGAGACTAACAAAATTCGAAATAAAGTTAAAATCGATAGGATAATAGCAAAGTTATGAAGCATTAAAAAACGTTAAAATGTAAAAAAAATCCCGAAGATCATTAGAACTTTCGTATGTTTTTTTTATTTTATTTAAATGTCAAAGAAATGAAATACCTAGTGAAAATGAGTAGATTATTTAATAATCATAAATTGATTATTTCGTATCCTATTACTTTATGATTTTAAAATGATCAAAAAACATCTCAGATGATCAAAAACAGAACGGTACCAATCGGATCATTAAGTGATCGAAAAACAATTTCTAAATTTCGAGGTTAGAATATCAGTGTTGAAATAGTAAAAATATAGAGGGCTAGGCTAACTTTTTGAAGGTATTTTCACACTTATTCTCTAACCTTAAAATACATAAACATTATATAATTATTATTTATAACAAATGTGGAATTTAAATTCTATAGACAATCGTTTATTTTCCTCAATAATTTGAAATAAAAAGAAAAATTGCACCAGCTGACAACGTCACGGCACCAAACCAACGCGGACGACAACAAGATCCATGCTGACCCGCGAACACACGGTGATGACCTCCAACCCCATGAACCCGAGTAAATGCTAATTTTTTCACCGGGGGAAAAAATTACCGAGGCGCACCTACTACCTGGGCGACGTCCTTCTGGCACCAAGGACCTGGCAAGTAAACCTGGGCATTATAATCACCTAGGACCTCAAATAGGGCCCCCAGACAACTCCAATAGTCTAGAAGGCTAGCTCCCTGCTGTACCGCATCCGAAAGGCCTTCGTTGAAATTGACTCAGAAATGATGAAGACGACAATTACCACCTACGTCCTACCCTCGGTCGAATCCGGCTCTACATTAAAAGGCTACAGGCTACATTAAAAATTAATGTTTCAATTTTTTTCCGAGAAAATTTGTTTAGTTTTCTGAAAAGTTTTGAATTTTGCCCAAAAACAATGCATAAGGCATTATAAATTAGGTTCGGAAAGGTTATTTTAGGTTTCATATTTTGTAAAATTACCAGCCCTCCTTCCTTACTAATATAAAAACGTAACTATATTCGTTTCTTTGTCACTTCGGTTGTTTTTGTCCGCCTCACGCTCTCTCAAGTTGATATTTTATTTTGTTTGAGTGATAATAAGCAAAACATACATATTTTTAGTTTAATGTTTAGTTTTAATGTAGCCTACGTTAATTCTGAGAGTTCAAAGAATCACCGTGATGCGTTGAAATCATTTCCAAACGCTTCGTCCAGGCGTGATGCTCGAACAAACAAACAAACGAACAAAGATATTCTCAATATTATTATATTAGTAGGATTAGTAGGATGGGATAGGATAAGATACGATAGGATAGGAGAGGATAGTTTGATATGTACAAATTTTCATATTCATTTCATTTCTTTATTCAGCATCAAACTTATTTAAGGGCATATATGTAAGTGTAACGATGTTTGTTTGTTTGTTTGTTTGTCTAAGCATCACTTTTAAACGACGCGTTAAAACAACTTTTGAACGTATCAGAGTGACTCTTTGGACTCGAGAATTAAAATAGGCTATATATATATATATATATATATATACCTTTGCAAGATTTGCAGATTTTCAGAAAGCTCTTAAGACATATTAATCAAACAAACGTGGTACAACCGGTCTTTCAATACCAGGGTGTCTTATGAAAGAAATTGAATTCTCTAGCTGGTTCACAGCTAATTGCAAGCTAAATCATAATAAAAATAGAAAATTATTAGGATAAAAAATTAAAATTGTTCATTATGCTAATTCACACAAGGACACTTATTTAATCGAACATAAAACTATAAATTATATCATAAGAACAAACTATTATTTATTAATCTACTGCAGCGAGTTAAGACCCAAGCAAAGCGAGGGTGCTCAGCTAGTATTTATATATTTATATATTTACACTTTTGTAAATGCCATATTTGAACCAAAATGAGGTAGTGACTATCCTGTTGAGTTCTGCAACTCGCTGAAATTGTCTGGAGTTCCGCCATATGTACTGAACTCGGATACGCATCACTCACCTTCGAGATACGACTATCGAAGGTATTGAAGTATAAACTGATACACAAGTTTTGTATTACAAGTTTTGTATAATTTCTTAGCTCAATCTAATTAAGGTGCTAATGTCATGAACCCTCAGATACCAGTTATTCCCACAAATCTGTCATTTGAATTCAAAAGGAGACAATTTTCTGTCAGATTGGCATTTGCAATGACTACTAATAAAGCTCGAGGTCAAACGTTCCATGATGCTGATGTACATCTTCAGAAACCATGCATCAGTTCAATAAGGTGTTACGTTTTCAAGATGTCTTGTAACAAACAATTTTCATCTATTAAAAGAGTAGCTTGAGATGTTTAGGAAAGGAGCCAATTTGAACGAATTCTTTTTGTAATGTTTTGTAATTTTATCAGCAAAGTTTTAGGCTCCTTAAAAAATGTTTTTGTTTTTATTTATGATTAATTAAGATCTGATTTTAAACTTTTATGCCCTAATGTGCAGCTGTCGCTTTGCTTCTTTTTTTTAACTAGGTTCTCGTGCGAGCGGAACTAGTTGGCTATTTATTTATTTATCCTGTGAACTAATGTTAGTTCTGTTATTGTAAATTATGTTCATCGCCCACACGCTGGAGATGCCCGGTGGTCCAGCACCGGATGAAATCCCCGATTGTGCTTGCGGTTCTGAGAAGATGTACTGCGGCCACGGTTAACCTTAGATATGGCCCACAGATGCTCGTCAATCCGCGGTCCGCGGGGCTACGCCTGCGCATCTCTCACCTGCGTGGTACCGATGACCAGAGTTCGGTTCGAACATCGGCAACGCAACCGGGGTGGTTCACCTCTCGCTCTCTTTTGCTGAACATCCCGAGACTAGCTACAGGCGACTGGATTCGGATAGTGTTAAATTTGTGTGTCTTTTAAGTTCAAGTCTTTTTTCGAGTTTAATTGTTTTAAAGGGACACCCAGTTGTAGCTTTCGTTATTCTGATTATTATTTTGTGCCATTTGTTGGATGCTTCAGAGACAGGACAGGACAACAGAGACAGCTGAACGAGGTTTGCCCTTTCCGTCTTGATTTTTTGAGTCAACCTATATTTTATTCGCAATTTTTAAGGGCCTTACTTAATTTCTTTTCGTTTAACGTGATTACACTTTTTTTGAATAAACGCTAGTTAAATTGTATTTCTTGTGTGTCGGCCACATTATTTATCGATTGTTTCCTTGTCCGTTCAACACCTACGACGAACGCGAAGAGAGCTCTATCCGGCAGTTACAGCAGTCAGGAAAATTGGCTGAAAAGCCAGGCGCCCAAGTTTTGATTTTATCTATTGTGACAGGACGTCTTTTTGGACGGCCTGTCTGGACAGTGATAGCTTAAATAACACCGAGATTTCGGGGGGGGGGGGAGTGTAATCGGAAACCGAGAATTAAATTGAGGGAAAATGTATACTCGAAACAATAAGTAAAAATCGACTCTCGAGAACGTTTGCGAAACCTGCCCGGTTTCGCGTAATCATTATTGTTTTCAGCCAGTCTCGAGAGCTTGGGCGAGCATCGGTTGTCGGTGAGTTTCAGCCGCCATCTCATGCATGTGTGGGAGAGAGAGACTGACGTCGCTTTAAATTGTTACCGGTAGTACGAATGCGAGAGTGACGTCACGGGACCGATATTTAGATTGAAAATCTGAACGGAGGTTCCGGGACGAAAGTATGAGTGCAGACAATCCGTTTTTATAAATTCGCTCTCGTTAGTTCAGGCTTTGTTTTTTTTTTTTGCATTGTATTTTTTGGATAATTTTGATAACGTTTTTTTTTGCGAAACTGGTTGTTTTGTGCACGATAGTAATGGTTTTTAGAATTTTGTAGGGTAGCATACGGGAGATGACGTTTGGCGTGAAGCAGGAGGGAGGTTCATCGCTGGACCAGGATGATCCTGGCTCGACCTTGCCAGGATGCCAGCAGCCAAACAGCTGGCACACAGTTGGAGTGTTTCCAGCAGCCCAACCGCTGGAACCGATAAGCAATGCCCGGCAACTGTGACCGGAAGCCGGACTTGAGTACTGTGCTTGCTAGCCCCTCGCCACCCAGGGATCCGGACGACCAACTAGAGACGGGAACGAGGTCCAAAAGGGGCCCGTTGCTACCAGTACGAGCAAGAGAGACGAGAGACGAGAGACGAGAGCGAAGCGCGGCCCACCTGACTGCATTAGCACACCAACAACTCTTGGGCCTAGCGAACCTCCGGGCACCCGCTTCGGCGGGCAGGCTGATTCAATGCTGCTACAAGGCGCCAGCCCGGGTGGTTGCAGCCGCTAGCTCCAGCCAAATCTTGTCTGGCGTGCCGAGGAGCGTCCCCATCTCGCGTGTGCCGACGAGATGGGAGACCTGACAGATGGGAAGACGTGGACCGAGTTTGGGGTCCCAACCTTCGTACGAAGGGTAAAGCCAGGAGTCAGCCCGAGTCGTCGATGAGAGGGAAGGATGTCCGTTCACAAGACGCCGAGCGAGACCGAAAACGGCCTCCAAGCTGCAGAGAGGCGAGGCAAGCGGGGTACGGCGAGCTACGTCACCGATGAGCAGAGCGCTACACACGCCAAGCGAGACACGGGAAAAAGCGAGGCGGAGGGGAACGGTAGCCGGCATTGCGAAAGAAGAAAATTAATTATTCAAAGAAGTCGATTGGAGATGGTACGAGGCTACGGACGTAGACGGACCGAGGGACGACAACCGATCCAGCCCAAGCTCCCGCTCCCACCAGCGTCATCGACCGGTAACGTTGGAGCTTTTGTTTGTTAGAGAAAGTTTTGTAAGGGTTTTCGAGAGTTTTTGCAAGTAAAGTAAATTCGTTTCGGTACGATTTTTGCCGGGCCGAAGTATCTTGGATCGAGTTGCGAGCGATATCCGAGGACGGCAGAAATCAAGGCCGGTTTTTGCAGTAGTTTTTTTTGTAACGGCGAAACGGGTCTTTCCGAGGTGGCAATTGTTGGATCGTGGTACCAATTGTCCCGGAGCCCGAGGAACCGTTGTAACGTAAAGAAGTAAAGTCGATTGAGAGCCTGAACAGAAGGAAAACGTGCTCTCCGGAGCCATTTTGATTTTGAGTTATAATTTTCCCCCGTGTCCGATACGATAACGAAAATTGTATCTTTGATTAAGTAGAACTGTTGAGAAAAAGAAAAAAAATAAAGTTTGAAATATTGCCTGAATTAAAATAAAGAGAGACCGTAATATAAAATTAACCTTGATTTTGTTTTAAAAAAGTTTAGAAGGAAAGTTGGGAGTAAAATAAACTATCAAGATTGGCAGTTAAATTGTTATTTTGTTTTTATTTTATATTCCCCAAGTAACGTTAAAGAAAATGAACAATATTTGGACCAAAATATAAAAGGGATCCTTTCTTGGAATTTTCGGAAGTCAAATTATCCCTTGCGCAAATTGTTCGAGTGCCGCTTCACGGTGCCCGTTTGACTCGATAAGTAATTGTTTGACAAGATTTTTGAGGACGATTCCGCTTTGAAAGGGGTTTCCGAGTTTTCCCTGAAAATTTGGTGGTGATCCGAGGCAACGTTGGACCAGGTTACGAGTACCGGAATTGGGTTTCAGAAAATAATTGTCGACTTTTTATTTGTCATTTGGGTTCCGTGGCGAAGGGGCGGGTGGACCGCAAAACGCCACGTCACACTATTTATTTGTTTGTCTTGCTTTTGAAAAGATTCTTTCCATTCAAGTAACATTATAGTATCAATAAATATTTGTGGTTTTATTACGCTTTCATGGGTTTTTTTCCGCAGGAATTATTATGCATAACTTTATTTTCTCATAGTAACTGTATCGAAATAAATCACAACATCAAAACTTAACTTATTTCAGCAAAGCTGACTCTCGTGAGAAGCGAGCTCTTCGCAACAACGATCTTCGCGCACAACTTGAGTATAACGCTCAGGTTCTTGCTGCAGACGTTCAAACAGCTTTGCTTCATCAGAATGGAGACCTAAGATTCTTCTACGAAATGGTACTACGAAAAATTGACAACAACGATCATGCAATCTTTTTTGAATGCCTGTGGAGGAACAGGGAAAACATATTTATTAAATCCCCTGCTGTCAACTATCAGGAGTCATCGTCACGTGGCTTTAGCTTTGGCTTCAACTGATAACGCTTCCACGTTGTTACAAGGAGGACGAACTGCTTACAATGTGTTGAAGTTGCCACTGAATTTGCACCATCAGGAAACCCCATTTTGTAACATCAGCAAAAATAGTCAAAGGGCCGAGTTGCTGCGGTTGTGCAAACTATTGGTGTGGGATGAATGTTCGCATAAGCATACAGTCGAGGCACTCGAAAGAACCTTGAGAGATATGCGAAGTGACAATCGGATAATGGGAGGATAAGTCGTTATATATAAGCTGGTGATTTTCGACAAACCCTTCCGTTCATCACCCGTGGAACTCCAGCTGATCAGCTTCATGCCAGTATCAAAAGTTCAATCTTATGGCAAAGTGTCATAGTCCATTCGCTTACTATTAACATGATGGTATATCTTCACAATGATGAGAACGCTGTCAATTTTTCTGCATTACTTTTTATGGTCGGCAATGGTACGCTACCAACAGATGCCAATGTAAATGTTAATCTTTCTCCTGAACTATGCACTATTGCCAATTCTACTGTTAAACTAATTGCTGCAGTTTTTTCCAATATCCAGCGAAATCACTAACACGTGGATTGGTTATGTGAGAGAGCTATTTTAGTGTCCACAAATAATGTTGTCACTGATTTAAATGACAAAATATTGGCTACGATTCCCGGGGAACAGTAAATTCCGTACTCAATCAAGATAAAGTGGTAAACCATCCGGTTGAGTTCTTGAACTCGCTTGAATTGTCTGGAGTTCCGCCACACATACTGAAATTAAAAGTCGGAGTTCCTGTTATGCTGCTGCGAAATTTAAATCCTCCTGTTTTATGCAATGAAACTCGAGTCCACATTACTTAACTTCGGCATAGGATTATATAAGGTAGTAGGCTATAGACTGTGACACAACTTTTTCATCTCATACCAAATCTATTGACATACTATCAGATTTGTATGATTAGTAGGCACTGTAATGACTGGACTGAATTAAGGTGCGAACGTCAAGATCTCTCAGATACCAGTTATCCGCACAGATCTTCCATTTGATTTCAAAAGACGACAATTTTACGTGAGATTGGCATTTGCAATGACCATCAGTAAAGCTCAAGGTCAAACGCTCCTTGTTGCTGGGGTACACCTTGGAAAACCATGTTTTTCTTACGGACAATTCTATGTTGCATGTTAACGCGTTTCCGGACCACGGAATTTACACAGTAACGCTCGAGAGAGCAAAACATTGAATAATGTTTACCATAATGCGTTAGTTCAATAAGGTGTTGCGGTTTTACGATGTATCAATAAATGCCATGATTTTACCACGGTTACGTGGGTTTTTCTTTGCACACAGCGCTAACTGACTGCATTATTTATTTTGCATAACCTTTTTCGTCCTTAAAATTTGTTTATCCAAACAATTCGGTAAAAAAACCTTAACTAATTCATATAGTGCAGAGAAGCTGACGCCCGAGCGAAGCGAGGAAATTCAGCTAGTTTGTTTATAAACGTTCAATTGTTTCTCATTATTTGTTCATAAACGTTTAATTGTTCATTCACATTCGTTTATATACGTTCAATTGTTTATTAACAGTCGTTTATGAACGTTCAATTGCTTATGAACATTTGTATATAAACGTTCAATTGTTTATTAACATTTGTTTACAAAAGTTCAATTGTTAATCAAATTTTTTTATAAACGTTCAATCGTTTATTAGCATTCGTTCATAAACGTTCATTTTATAATTGACATTCATTTGTTTATAAACATTCATTTGTCAAGTAACATTTGTTCATTAACATTCACTTTTCAATCGAAATTTTTTATAAGCATCCGTTTATGAACATCTATTTGTTCATTAACATTTGTTTAGAATTATACATTTGTTTTTTAAGTTTTGTTTGTAAACATTTATATTTTTAAGCAACATCCGCTAATAGGATTAATAAATAATCTATAAATAAGAACAGGAAGCCATGCGTGCCAGGGCTGAAGAACGTGCCTGGCGACAACAGAAAAAAAAATTTATTTTGCATTTTTACGTTTTTTCAATGCTTCATAACTTTGCCATTTTCTTATCGATTTCAACTTTTTTTTAATTGTTTGTCTTTGCGAGACCTACAAAATGTTTTGAATATTTTTTTTAAAGGTAGCGTTTTGACGGAGTTATTTCGGCCGAAAAAGTGCCATTAGCTTGCACGAGACAAGAAAACACAGCAGGTCTCGTCGTATCGTACCTAGTATTGTATTTTGTTATAAAACTATTTTAAAACAGTTTTTTTATAAATGAAAAGGAGGTACTTGGCCAGAGACACTGCCGTGTCTCCTGATAAAAACCTTATTTATAAAACAATTTATAAAGTTCATTTATCGAAGCACGACACACATCTTAATCACACAAAGCCAAAATCAGAACGATACAACCTCCGAATACCCAGTTGACATTACAAAGACAATCGACGATGATAGATATAAATTATTGATAGAAGTATAACAAAAAAATTAAACGAAATTATCAGTTAATGCTATTTTTGGCACACTTGTTGAAACGTCATTCCCTGTCAAAATATACTGTTATTTTTTCAAATAGGTATGACTTCGTAACAAATTTTCTATGTACCAAAAATGAGAAACGATATTTCGCCGTTGCATCGATCTAAGATCAATGTTGTGTCTACAATTTTCAACCCGGACATGTTGCCGTTGCATCGTCGTTTTTTTCAAATATAACCTACTGAAATAAATACGTCCTATCAACGTTTCTTACTTGGATGGTTTCCCCTAAATCAACGTGAAGGCAACTTAAGGGGATTTGCGAGGATTTAAGGGGACCTTTCACTTTTGATCTGTCATATTGGATCCGCCATTTGAATTTTGACAAAATAATTTATTATTCAGGTTTGGTAACTTTAAAACCATAAATAAGTATAATTCAGTTTTCAAAATCAAAAAGAAAATGTACCTGAATTAAGATAACTAAATCAAAATACAAATCACGAGAAAATGTAGTCCATCTTCGAAGTGATTTCCTTAACATTTAACTTTTACGAAACGGTGAACGACATTTTTCTAAACCGGCTTGCCTGATTAACTTCCGGTTTTGATTTTTTTAATGTATTAGCCCGCACGGCAAAGCTACCGTCCTGGACATGTCACCGTTGCGTCTCCGTTTTTTCAATGGCGATCTACCTTCTATTCACGTCTCCCGATTTTCTTCCTTGAATCAACGTTAAGACAACGTAGACGAACGTAGCTTGCCCGTGCGGAAACGTTTCATTGGAAGGTGAAACCAGAAAATATATAAAAATATTAATTTTACTATAATTTAAAGCAATAATTTAAGATGAAAATTAGCCTTAAAATGCACTTAAATTTCACGCGTTTACCATTTTTTGAATTCCTAACTTTTTCGACATTTTCAGGTTTTATTCTCCAGCACATTAAATACAATTTTATACCCAGTTTTTATTATTAGATTTTCAGTTAACTCCGGACCTGGATCACTTCCACCGATTGGCAGTGTTTTGAAAAAATGCTTTCTGCGAAAGCCTTAGTGAAAGCTGGTCATTTAGGTTGACCAGACTTAATAAAACACGAAGTTGTAGTTTTCGGTAATCACTTCTTTATTTGACAACGTCTTCAGTTGAACTGAAACTATTAGCAACGACTCGCCCGCACGCTTGCGCTTGAGTACATGAACGCCTCTATGGGCAATTGACACAGACACATATGAGCGCTAATATTCAAACTCTAACACTCCTTTCCGAAGATGTTCTCTGTTACAAACTAAACTTTAGTATTTTAATAAACTTTCGTTGCTTAAATTGAACAGTCTTTTCGAAGAAATCACGGTTCCAATTACATTGTTCAGTCTATTTCGTTGACATATCGTTAACTTGTTTGTAATGTCAAATAATACAAATGTGGAAGTAAGTATAATTGTAAAGTAAAATAAGTATAATTATAAATGTAATTCGGAGTCATTAAACTATACAACAAATTCATACAAAGTTTCTTTTGGAATCTTTAACATCATAACTGTGGAACAAATTTCATTTGATTTATTTAATTAAATTTCTGTCGTTGATAAACTGTCGTTATTTTCTTGGTTTAACCAAACTGTCGTTGATATTATATAGGTGATTGACTTTCGTTGTTGGCCAAACTATTGACCTAACTTTGGTTTCTTTGCTGAAAATTAAAAGTAACAAATTATTATCGTGAATAATAATTGTTCATTATTTTATTTCTTAATTTGACATGAGTTTCGTAAGGCAAGGGTTGAGTCATAATGTCAGCAAGCTGATCTTTTGATGACACCCATTCAGTTATTATTCTATTTTCGTCTATGCATTCTTTTATGTAATCTTGGCGTATCTCTGTCATGTGTCTAAGTTTGTTGTTTCCATTTGAATTTGCACTAACCATTGCTGCCATATTATCACATTTAATGACAACTGGAAAGAAACTTTTCTCTAAAGGCTTTGAAATTGATCTATTTATTGAAACTACTCCACGACAAGCTTCGCTCATTGCAATGTATTCTGCTTCGCATGTTGAAAGTGCAACATAATTTTGTTTCATAGTTCTCCAAGCTACTGTATCTCCAAATAATTGTATAATATATCTACAAGTTGATTTTGATTGTTTGCAATCAGCGAAGCTTGAGTCAGAGTATGCTAACATATCCTCTTGTCTTCCAAGATAAAGTAAACCCATCGTTATTGTACCCTTTAGATATTCAAATACTCTTTGAATCATGTCATATTCGTTTTCGGTGGGGTTGATCTGATGCCTGCTCAAAATGTTGACAGCATAAGATAAATCAGGTCGTGTAGATCCGGCCAGATATAACAAACTTCCGACCGTTTCCCTGTATGAAGCATTAATAATGTTAACTGTCGTTTCATTCTCGATTTCTTTTTCCTCTCTTTCCTTTCGTTCTTGGTTAGATGACTGTCGTGTGATCATAGGAGTACCCTTTGGAAAAACATCATTAAAACCAATTTTTCCAAGATTTTGTAAGTTTAATCTGTTTGACTAATACTCATCGTTCGCGTTTCTCTGTTTCGTTTAATGTTCATACCTAAAAACGTTTTGAGTTCGCCTAGATCAGTCATTTCAAACTCGTTCATCAACTGTCGTTTTATCTCATTTAGTTTTAAATTGTCATTGCTAGCCAGGAGCATATCGTCAACGTAAATCCTATCCTATCCTACTAACATAATAATACTGAGAATATGTTTGTTTGTTTGTTTGTTTGTTTGTTTGTTTGTTTGTTTGTTTGTTTGTTTGTCTGAGCATCACGCCTCAACGAAGCGTTCGGAAATGATTTAAACGCATCAAGGTGATTCTTTGGACTCTCAGAATTAACGTAGGCTACATTAGAAATCGATTTCTTAATTTTTTTTCGGAGAAAATTTCAAAAACATTTTCTCAGTTTTTTGAAAATTTTCAAACTTTTCATGAACACAATACATAAGCTATTATAAATAGAGTTCGAAAACGTGATGTTACGTTTCATATTCTGTAAAATTACTATCCTCCCTTCCTTATTAATTAACAAACGTAAGTATGAGAATAATTTTGAAATATTTTCTCGGGTTCGCAATTCGATCGTTATTTTGTTTTTGATTCAGTATGACTTTTCATTCAGTCGTGTTTATATCGTGTCCGCCAGTGACTTCATAAGTGACATCGAAATGCCGACGAAACGTTAAACACATTTGCAAAAAATAACTATCGATACAGCTGATCATAGAGCTGCGCGAGCTACAGAGGCTGAGGAACAGCTTTGCCTCATCTTAATGGAGACCAACGATCCTTCTACGATGTGGTACTACAAAAAATTGACAACAACGATCCTGCAATTTTTTTTGAATGCCTGTGGAGGAACAGGGAAAACATATTTATTAAATCCCCTGCTGTCAACTATCAGGAGTCATCGTCACGTGGCTTTAGCTTTGGCTTCAACTGATAACGCTTCCACGTTGTTACAAGGAGGACGAACTGCTCACAATGTGTTGAAGTTGCCACTGAATTTGCACCATCAGGAAACCCCATTTTGTAACATCAGCAAAAATAGTCAAAGGGCCGAGTTGCTGCGGTTGTGCAAACTATTGGTGTGGGATGAATGTTCGCATAAGCATACAGTCGAGGCACTCGAAAGAACCTTGAGAGATATGCGAAGTGACAATCGGATAATGGGAGGATAAGTCGTTATATATAAGCTGGTGATTTTCGACAAACCCTTCCGTTCATCACCCGTGGAACTCCAGCTGATCAGCTTCATGCCAGTATCAAAAGTTCAATCTTATGGCAAAGTGTCATAGTCCATTCGCTTACTATTAACATGATGGTATATCTTCACACTGATGAGAACGCTGTCAATTTTTCTGCATTACTTTTTATGGTCGGCAATGGTACGCTACCAACAGATGCCAATGTAAATGTTAATCTTTCTCCTGAACTATGCACTATTGCCAATTCTACTGTTAAACTAATTGCTGCAGTTTTTTCCAATATCCAGCGAAATCACTAACACGTGGATTGGTTATGTGAGAGAGCTATTTTAGTGTCCACAAATAATGTTGTCACTGATTTAAATGACAAAATATTGGCTACGATTCCCGGGGAACAGAAAATTTACACCTCTTTCAATTCCGTAGTAAATCGAGATGAAGTGGTAAACTATCCGGTTGAGTTCTTGAACTCGCTTGAATTGTCTGGAGTTCCGCCACACATACTGAAATGAAAAGTCGGAGTTCCTGTTATGCTACTGCGAAATTTAAATCCTCCTGTTTTATGCAATGGAACTCGAATCCGCATCACTCAACTTCAGCATAGGATTATAGAAGCTATAGATTGTCACACAACTTTTGCATTTTATACCAAATGTATTGACATACTATTTAATTTGTATGATTTGTAGGCACTATAATGGATTTACTGGACTGGATCGAATCAAGGTGCGTACGTCATGATCCCTCAGATACCAGTTATCCGCACAGATCTTCCATTTGATTTCAAAAGACGACAATTTTACGTGAGATTGGCATTTGCAATGACCATCAATAAAGCTCAAGGTCAAACGCTCCATGTTGCTGGTGTACACCTTGAAAAACCATGTTTCTCTCACAGACAATTTTATGTTGCATGTTCGCGCGTCTCCAAACCACGGAATTTACACATTGACGCTCCAGAGAGCAAAACATCGAATATTGTTTAACAGAATGCGTTAGTTCAATAAGGTGTTGTAGTTTCACGATGTATCAATAAATGCCATGATTTTACCACGGTTACGTGGGTTTCTTCTCGCGCACAATGCAAAATGGATTCATTAATTATTTGGTATAACCTTTTTCGTCCTTACAATTTGTTTATCCAAAAAATTCGGAAAAAAAACCTTAACTAACTCATATAGCGCAGCGAAGCTGACGCCCGAGCGAAGCGAGGGTGCTCAGCTAGTCAGCAATATTACTTTTACATTTCCATCTTTCAAAATAAATAAACAAGGATTATTACTGTCGTTAATAAACCCTAAATTTTTGACTACTTTTGTAAATATTTCATTCCATTGTTTTGGGCTTACTCGAAGGCCATAGAGAGACTTAAGCAACTTGTATACATGGTTTCTTCTTCTTACATTTGAAACTGGACACACCATCTGGTATTTCCATGTAGACTTCTTTTTTAATGTATCCATTTAGAAAAGCTGTTTTGACATCAAGTTGTACCGCGTGTAAGTTATAAAAATTTATAATTGCCAAAACTGATCTAACTAAAGTTAATCTAGAAACTGAGGCGTGTGTTTCCTTCAAGTCGTAAGTATTTGTATCTTTAAAACCTCTTGAAACCAGTCGTGCTTTAAATTTAGTAGTACCGTAGTGCTGTTTCTTTCGTTTAAAGACCCATTTTGAATCAACTATGATTGGTTTTCTCCCTTGCGAATCAGGTTTTGGTCTTTCAACTTCTATCCACACTTTGTTTTTAATCATTGAATTTATTTCGTCATCTATGGCACTCAGCCAATCTTTACAATTTTTCGACTCTATAGCTTGTTTAAAATTTACCGGATCGTTATTAATGTGAGCAAAGAAACTATATAAGATTTCATCTTTGGTTGTGTTCTCTGATGATTCCTCTGACTCTTCATGAATCTGAGGAAACTCAAAGTTTTCTGTCACAATTGTTAAGTTTGTCATTGTCTGGAAACTACTATCTGCAATTTTACTACGTGTATAATATGGTTCCCTTGATACCGTTGTTTTTCTTTTATTTTGTATTTCAGTTTCTTCCTCCGTTTCTTATGATCGTTTACGCGGTCTTCCTCTCTTCTTTTGCGTTTGTTCCGTCGTAGTAGTAGTATCCGTTATTTTATCGGTAACTTCTTCAAAATTAGTAAACCAGTCGTTAATTTCAATTGTTTCCGTCGGAAGTGGCCAATACTTTATTGAATCTTTTCTGAACTTGTTTCCGTGAACTAGTTTTTCATTAAATCGTACATTTTGTGATTGAAACAGTTTACCAGTCTCTGTATTCAAAAATATATAACCTGACATAGTTTAACCTATCAAGACACCCCTTATAGCCCTTGCAGAAAATTTTGATTCTGGCTTTCGATTGATGGTCCAGTATCCCATACAACCAAATCGTTTTATTTGGTTCACGTCGTAACTAAAGTTTGGTGCAAAAAGAGAAAGAGGTGTTTGAAAATCATTTGATTTGTGAGGAGTTCGATTATAGGTATAGACAGCTGCACTCAAAGCTAGATCCCACATATTCAAAGGTAGTCTAGAATCAAACATCAAGGATCGGACTTTCTTCTGGATTGTTTGATTGAAAAGCTCGGATACCCCGTTGTGTTGAGGAGTGTCAGGACATGCTAGTTTATGTTCTATTCCTTCTCGTTTCATTAATTCAACCGTATAACCCCCAGTATACTCGGTACCTTGGTCCGTTTGCAGAAAGCATACCTTTTCGTTTTTACCTAATAGATTTCAAGCGTTTTTGATAAAATTTTCTAAGCAGTGACCTGCCTCGTCTTTGTTTTTCATAGGGTAGGCCTGAGCAAGTCGAGAATAATCATCAACAAATACAACAATGTATTGATAGCCACTCGGATGAGTGGGCGGAGAAATCTTTCCCATTACATCCGAATGAATCACTTGCAACGGTCGCGTTGCAAGTGATCTTTCAGTTTTGAAAGGTAAACTTTTAAGTTTGGTTATAGCACAAATTTCGCAATCTTTAATACTGTCGTTAAAATCTACTTTTTGTAACTCTTTATTGTCAACCCAAGTTTTCTGCAATCTACGCAAATATTCTACCGAAGCATGACCCATTCGTACATGCCATAACATGGCCTTGTTTGATTTGAGAAAGGAAGAGTAATTGTTATTGAAAGGACTTTCCTCCTCTGTCAAATCAACCTCAGGTAACTCGTCAACATTCGTTATTTTCCTATCAACAATAGTCGAATCAAACTTTGAAGGTGTCGGATTATCAAGTTTCTCTATTTTCTTCATAATCTCTGTTAATTTCTCAGTAGCTTTATCTCATCGTTAATCTTTTCTACTGGAACTGTCTTTAGCTCATCGTTCTTTTTGTTTTCAATTACAGTCGTTAATTCGTTTGAATTGACTTCATTTGATTCAACACTTGATACTGTAGTATCAAATGCTGTCGGTCCTTGAGATTTTGATTTGTCAACTGGAAATTCTATTATCCAATAGGGTTTACGATAAACACCTGTCACAAAAGTCTCATTAGTTTTTGGATTAAATATTATAACCCGTTTATTATTTAAATAAATTTCAAATCCGGCCTCCGCAAAATGTCTTAGAAAAAGAAAATTTTCAGAAACAGATTCAGAATAAATTACATTTTTGAGTTCAAAAGATTGTTTATCAAGATCATTTTTGTAAAGTCTCACTATGCCTTTTCCTTCTGCTAATAAATCAGCTTTACTATCATTATTTGCACGTTTAACTGAAAGCCCCTTTTTTAAACGTTTTAAATATGTCCTTACTATTGATAAGATGCTCAGTTGCTCCAGTGTCAACAATAAATGATACATACATACTATCGTTAGACTGATCGTTAATTGCAATGTTCGATTGCTCTATATCATTATTCATTTTACATGACAAAGATACATCAACCAAGATTTTGTTTTCATTGTACATACCTGTTGATTCACCTGAAGTTTCTGCATAGTTTGCTTGAGGTACGTTGTTGTTTGTGTTGTTTTTGTGTTGTTTTGGTTTGTGTCCCTTTTTATTGTTAAACTGTCGTCCATTGTCACCGTCGTATGATCTTCGCTTTTGTTTGTTTGTATAGTGATTTTGACCTCCGAAACCTCCCCTTTTGTTATTATTCTGAATCAGTCGTTTATTATTCTCATGCAAATATGCTGAATTGTCGTTATATTGTTCATAATATCTGTAATTATTATTACCTCTTCCCCTTCCGCGGAAATTTCCTCTGAAATTTCCTCGAGAACTTTTTGTCCTGGACAGTCGTTGTGGACACTTATTTGCCTTATGAGTGGTAAACATCTGGCATTCGTAACACTTTCTTAAGCCTCTGCCTTTTAAAGAACACTTGTTTTGCATGTGACCAATGTCGTCACATTCGTAGCAACGTTCGTTTGAGCTACCTGATTGAGCAAAAAAGGCTGAGGCAACCGTCGTGTCTTTTCCATTGAGAGTGTTAACTGCCGCTTGTTTCCTGTTTGCTTCCTCCTGCATAATAAAATTTTTCAACGCTTCACTTCCCAGTTCTTTTCCCGACGATTGCTTAGCTAAGAAGTTCGCGGTTTTTACTTCCGGCACGTTTACCGTGAGTGCTCCAAAGATTGCATCATGTTTTTCAGTTTCCGTAAGAGGATCTACTCCGACTATGTTTTCGTAATTTCTAACCAATTCATCAAATCGACTTATGAATTGAATCGCGGATTCTTTTCCAGGAGTGTAAGTCAGGGAATAAAGTTGTTTCCGAACAAGCAAACTAGTGAGATTTTTTTTTGAAAAAGATAACACTAACGTACAGTTGAATGTACAATATAAAAACGTGTATAAAAATTTTAATCCCTATTCTCATTTTTCTCTAACAAAATCCAAAAGGCTGTCCTACTTTTTCGTCGTCTATATGAGAACCGCCCCTTAAATGCAAACAAATAAACTATTCCCGATGACAATACATGAATGTGACAGTTTGAAACATTTTTTGTTGTTATTGAAAAGTAAAAAATAAAAAAAAATTCCAAGAAACGCTTTTATTTACGTCAACCCTTCAACGCCGGCTATGACTTCCGACGGACAAAATCACCTGAATTCCTCAGAATAGGGCATAATTATCATTTTGAACTAAAAAATGTTATGACAAACCCTTATCTTGAATGAGTATTGTCGTAATGCAGTGTTAAAATCTATACGTGCGAGAAAAAAATTTGTTTAATTACCTTTTTCATTGCATGTTTGTTAAATATGTTTTTTTTAGCCTTAAAAAAATTCCTCTATTATATTTTGAAAAAAAACATGAAACATACCCGTGTTGCGTGAGGTTTTACAACTTGTTTGTACCTTGGCGCTAAAAAACTCTAAGTAGGGTTTGCAAATTTACCGATTATTATTTCTACCGAAATACCGGTATTTTTTAAACTATACAGGTGTACCGGTTTTGAATACCGGTATTAAACACTGTTAGAATAAAAACGACATGAATAATAATTATTATTTTCATTTCGTCTTGAATAATCTCTTTTTGCACTACTTTTATGCAGAACTCTTTTTTACAGCGTTTTAATGTTCTGAATTACTCAAATTGACTTCCGATACGAACTCTCCGATATCGAATTTGAGTTCAAAATGAACCTGCCGTAGCTAATGCTCTTTCTGAGGCTACACTTGCGGGGCGCATCGTTGTTAAAAAAGTTTATCAATTTAGCTTTAATCTAAGCTTTAATACAATTTTCGCCTTCAAGGTTAAGTGTGTTAAAAAAACAAGATTATGCCATTATTATTATAAACTAGCTGAGCACCCTCGCTTCGCTCGGGCGTCAGCTTCGCTGATCCTCCTATATGAATCCTATCCCTACTCCTACTCATATATAAAAGTGTAACCATCATTTGCACCATCAGGAGACCCCATTTTGTAACATCAGCAAAAATAGTCAAAGGGCCGAGGTGCTGCAGTTGTGCAAACTATTATTGTGGGATGAATGTTCTTCTTCGCATAAGCATGCAGTAGAGGCACTCGAGAGAACCTTGAGAGATATACGGAGTGACAATCGGATAATGGGAGGATTAGTCGTTATATTAGCTGGTGATTTTCGACAAACCCTCCCGGTCATCACCCGTGGAACTCCAGCTGATCAGCTTCATGCCAGGATCAAAAGTTCAATCTTATGGCAAAGTGTCATAGTCCATTCACTGACTATTAACATGAGGGTATATCTTCACAATGATAAGAACGCTGCCAATTTTTCTGCATTACTTTTGACAGTCGGCAATGGTACGCTACCAACAGATGCTAATGGAAATGTTACTCTTTCTCTTGAACTATGCACTATTGCCAATTCTACTGATAAACTGATTGCTGCAGTTTTTTTCAACATCCAGCGAAATCACTTGCACATGGATTGGTTATGTGAGAGAGCTATTTTAGCGTTAACAAACGATGTTGTCACTGATTTAAATGACAAAATATTGGCTACAATTCCCGGGGAACAGAAAATTTACACCTCTTTCGATTCCGTAGTAAATCAAGATGAAGTGGTAAACCATCCGGTTGAGTTCTTGAACTCGCTTGAATTGTCTGGAGTTCCGCCACACATACTGAAATTAAAAGTCGGAGTTCATGTTATGCTGCTGCGAAATTTAAATCCTCCTGTTTCATGCAATGGAACTCGAATCCGCATCACTCAACTTCGGCATAGGATTATAGAAGGTAGTAAGCTATAGATTGTCACACAACTTTTACATTTTACACCAAATGTGTTGACATACTATTTAATTTGTATGATTTAAAGGCACTATAATGACTGGATCGAATCAAGGTGCGAACGTCATGATCCCTCAGATACCAGTGATCCCCACAGATCTTCCATTTGAATTCAAAAGACGACAATTTCCCGTGAGATTGGCATTTGCAATGACCATCAATTAAGCTCAAGGTCAAACGCTCCATGTTGCTGGTGTACACCTTGAAAAACCATGTTTCTCTCACAGACAATTTTATGTTGCATGTTCGCGCGTCTCCGACCCACGGAATTTACACATTTACGCTCCAGAGAGTAAAACATCGAATATTGTTTACCAGAATGCGTTAGTTCAATAAGGTTTACCAGAATGCGTTAGTTCAATAAGGTTTACCAGAATGCGTTAGGTCAATAAGGTTTACCAGAATGCGTTAGTTCAATAAGGTGTTGTAGTTTCACGATGTATCAATAAATGCCATGATTTTACCACGGTTACGTGGGTTTCTTCTCGCGCACAATGCAAAATGGATTCATTAATTATTTGGTATAACCTTTTTCGTCCTTACAATTTGTTTATCCAAAAAATTCGGAAAAAAAACCTTAACTAACTCATACAGTGCAGCGAAGCTGACGCCCGAGCGAAGCGAGGGTGCTCAGCTAGTTCTAGTGATCACTTGGACACGCGTGTCCAAGTGATCACTAAGAGGCGGAAAGGAATAGACTGGTCATCACCCGCTGACGAACCGTGGGTGATGTCCTGCGCATTTTTTGGGATTAAAAAGCGATCACCTCCTCGTGATCACTAAGAGGTGGAAAGGAGGGGACTAGCGATCACCTGCAAGACGAACCCTGGGTGATCACCGGTCCATTTCTTGGGATCGAAAAGCGATCACCTCCTAGTGCTCACTAAATGATCTGTTTTAAGAAATCAACTTCCATCACTTGCTAGAAAAGTAATTATTTTGCTGAAAAGTGTTTTTTAAATTTCTTTTCACGTTTAAACAGTCTTTTTCAAGTTTCATTATTTATACAACAAAAAACGTAAACTGTTTCTATCAAAGTTAAAAATTAAAATAAAATTTGAACCTTTCAGCTATATATGTCTTAAATTTTCTTGGTGTAAGGAGCGTGGAAACTTTTGTCTTGTGTTAGTGTGCCGTCAAAAGATGCAATGGCGCTTGTGTGAATCGTTTGTTTTCAATGCCTGACAATGCCTTTTTTGAAAATTTATTTCAATTTTTCAATTTTAAGCAAGTACAATTCAAATTATTTTTGATGGAAATTAGTTTTTGTTATTTAACAACAAAAACAATAACAACAAAATTTTTTGTTGTCAAATTCGTGTATTGTAGAGAATACATATTTTTGAAAAGTTCTATCAAATTGCTTCGAGAAAAAAGCATGTACATTGAAAGAACAAATTTTAATACAAAAATGTTCATTTAAGAACACGTTTTCATTTTTTAGAAAGCAAATTCGTAAAGATCGGACTATAAATGTATGATTATGTGTAATTTACCTGAAAACCTACGATTCCTGAAAATTTCAGGTTTCTATATTAAGTAAAACAGGTAATTTCAAGTATTTTCGTTGAAAATTTGTTTGTGCTACTTAACAAAAAAAAACAATAACAACAACAAAATTTTGTTGTCATATTCATGTATAGTCGTCAAGAATACACAGGCCTGCAAAACTTCATTCAATTATATTGAGCATAAACCTGTTAAATTGACGTTACAAGATTCTGTTCGAATGTGTAGTACCAACTGTATAAATCTAGTTTTGGCATAAGGTAAGTAAAATTTCACTCAGATAAATACTTTGAACTTCCGAAAAGTAGTCGGTGTTTTAAAAAATAGTTGGTGTTTCGGAAAAGCTTTTTTGCAAAACAAAATTTTTTTGCAAAATAAAAGCTTTCTTCACTGCTTTTTACGAAAGCAGTAAAAAACAATCTCACAAAGTCGCAATGCAAAAATGACGTTGCAACTGACTCATAAAGTTAGATAAACTGTGCAGTCTACTCTACGATAACAGTACAATAAAACTGTAAAAATTACAAATTAGTGCTTCGAAGCAGCTGCAAGAACAGAAACAGGCTAAATTAAGATATCCGATTATCGGCTTGAACAATTGAAATCTCTCTAAATCATTTCAAATTCACTTTAAATGACTTAAAAAATTTAGATTTTTTACTTTACTATTATAAAATTTATAAAGATTAAGATTTATTATTATTTATGTGTAATTCTGTAATGAAAAGCAATTTCAGTTTACCAAATTTGAAGCGTGAAAACTGTTTCATTAGTTTGTTTGTGTTGTGTCCATAAGGTTATGTTCAGTTGGGAGGGGACCCGCCATCTGGTTTAAAGGGATGAATAAAATTTGCAAAAACTTTCAATTTTATTTGGTTTTTTGTTTCGAAAATAAATTTTTGTTTTAAGAAAAAATAAAAAGTTTTCTTCTAATTGGCATAGATTTTATGTCGGACAGATATTAACACACAATTTTTTTCGCCTGTTCACTGGACTTTGTTTTTACTCTTTTTTACTGGTTGTTCCTTTTTCACAAGCTTATTGACAGATTGACTATCGGTTGGTATGACAGCAGAAACGGTAGTGCATCGTTTAAGTTGAGGTTGACAGGTTCGTTCGGTTTATTAGCGCAGCGTGTTTTTAACCATTTTAAACGAATCGTTCGTTTTATTTTATAGCGACGGGCATTTTGTCAATCTTGTTCGTAATAAAAAAGGAAAGGATTGCGGATGGGCAAGGTTTACTAACGATTTTGAATTCGGAGCCAAGTGCCTTGTGCAGTTAGATAACGCAAAGAAAACATCGTTAGAAACAGCGAGAATGATGCAATCAGCGATTCAAAAATGCCCAGCAAAAATTTGAAAAGGAGGTTCGCTGTTTTTTATAATGGTCATATTCAGAAAATGAGCAAAAACGAAGGCCCACTTGTCGCCGACATTGAGGAACTTGGCGAGAGAAAAACTGTACCATACGCTGCTTTAAAACCGTTGTCAGTTGTCAGCCAGGAAGACCAAGTTAAATGTTTGCTGAAATAACAGTATTTCCAGAAAGACTACGACTTCTGACCAAAGTTAGTTTTTTTAACACAATTGTAGTCACTGTTAGTATTTTGATTTTGAGATTATTTTGTTTTGTCAGATCAAAAGTACAAGTAGCCTTGGGGTTGTTCGCGCATACCTAAAGAATTGATGCAAAACATGAACAACTTTGACAGAGCTGGCAATGGAATCATTTCTTAGTGATCACTAGGAGGTGATCGCTTTTCGATCCCAAGAAATGGACAAGTGATCACCCAGGGTTCGTCTGCGGGTGATTGCCAGTCCACTACTTTCCACCTTTTACTCATCACTAGGAGGTTATCGCTTTTCGATCCCAGAAAATGCACAGGACGTCACCCAGGGTTCGTCTGCGAGTGATCACCAGTTCACTCCTTTCCACCTCTTAGTGATAACGAGGAGTCTATCGCTTTTCGATTCCAAAAAATGCACAGGACATCACCCAGGGTTTTAGTGATCACTTGGACACGCGTGTCCAAGTGATCACTAAAACATCATAAAGTCATCTCCCTATTTCGACTCGGGATGCAAAAATAATTAATTTTGAATATTTTTTCAATTTTTTTCAAAAGGTAAGCATGAACATAAACATTCAATAAAAGTGCTTCAGTACGATGCAGAAACTCTCGCTGCAGACATTGAAAGGGCCTTGCCTGGTTTGACTGTCGTGCAGAGACGTTTATTTGAGGCTGTGCTTCAAACAATCGATTCTCACGTTCCAGGCATCTTTTTTTTGAATGCATGTGGAGGAACAAGGAAAACGTTTTTGCTGAATCTGTTGATGTCTATCGTCAGGAGTCGTCGTAATGTGGCTTTAGCCTTGGCCTCTACTGGTATCGCCTCAACGTTACTACAAGGTGGACGGACAGCGCACAATGTGTTAAAGCTACCACTACATTTGCACTGTTAAGAAACGCCGATATGCTATATATGCAAAAATAGCGATAGGGCTCAAATGCTGCGTTCGTGCAAATTGTTGGTCCTCGATGAATGTTCGACTCTTTATAAGCATGCTGTTGAGGCGCTTGATAAAAGTTTCGGAACGACCATCATCCAATGGGCAGTTTTGTTGTCGTATTGGCCGGTGACTTTCGACAGACTCTACCAGTCATTGCCCGCGGTACACCAGCTGATCAACTCAATGCCAGCATCAAAAGTTCGCGATTATGGAGAAAAGTGATACTTGATACTCGTACCAGAAATATAAGAGTGGTTCTTTATAACGACGATGACGCTGCTAACTTTTCGGGATTGCTCCTTACCATTGGCAATGGTTGGTTTCCGGTGGATAAACATAAAAACATCACTCTGTCTGAGGATCTGTGTAGTACTGCAGACTCCACTGATGAACTTTTTGCATCTGTGTTTCCAAATATTCAGAGAAATTACCAGCAACCGGATTGGTTAAGTGAAAGAGCCATTTTAGCTCGTACGAATGATGACGAGGCTGATTTGAATAACAAAATATTAGCCGAAGTCTCTAGAGACGAACTTAATTACACTGCTTTCAATTATGTGATAAATTAAAATGATGCAATAGATTAACCGGTTAAATTCTTGAACTCGATGGAAATGTTCGGAGTGCCTTTACATATTCTGAAGCTAAAACTTGGAGTGCCTGTAATTTTATTGCGGAATCTAAACCCTCCGCTACTTTGCAAATAGAACTCGAATATGCACCAAATATCCTCAGGATAGGATTATTAAAGGTATGTACAGACGTGCTATCATATTATTTTTCTTTTTAATACTAATTTTTTCGTCATTTCAATGACTGAGGTACAATAATGACTGGATCCAATCAAGGCACACATGTCATTATCCTTCAAATCCCTATTATCCCAACTGATCTGCTTTTCAAATTTAAAAGGAGACAATTTCTTGTGAAGTTAGCTTTTGCAATGACGATAAACAAAGCTCAAGGACAAACTCTGCATGTCGCTGTTGTGCATATTGAGAAGTCATGTTTTTCGACATGGACCATTCTATGTGTTCTATTCGCGCGTGTCTGATCCTCGCAATCTACATATATACGCTTCTAATCGGAGAACATTCAACGCCTTGCATCCCCGGGCCAAAAAAGTTTGATGTATAAACGATCGTTAAGCGATCTATTCTAGATTAGTCTTCAGAAGACCGCGAAATGATCTTTAAAAAGAGAAAAAAACGACGTGTCGCAAGATCATTTTGAGATCGAAATTTGGTCGTGAATCGATTATTTTCCGTTCACTTGAAGATTTCCAGATTTTTTAGTTACGGTCGCAAAACGATCGTTTAGCAATCTCTTTTAATCGTTTTATAACGAAAAGAAGACCTGTTTTCTGAATTGAGCAATTAAATGTAAGGATGTTTGATTTAAATTTGATTTATTGTATATTATTTGTCTTTCATACACTTATTACAATACTTTTTTTTGTTTACTGATTCTTGATTGCGATTTCGGGAGTTGAATTTAGATGTGCTGCAAAACATATTCCTTGACAAAAAAATCATCCAAGTACAATATCATGTGCCGCGTTAAGCGACTCGTCTCAGATCTGCGATTGAAAAAATTCGAAAAACAGTTAAAGAATAGTAAGATAACATAATTTTTGAACGTGAAAAAAAGGTGTGATAACGCTTGATCAATGTACAAACCTTGAGCGTGAAAAGTTGTCCACTTAGCGAGTTTTCTCTAACCTTTGTTTGTGTCCAGTTCTTGGCTTGATCATCCGGCTCAAGCTTATTTTAAGTATTATGATACATGCGAAATATATTTTTTATTTCGCAAAATCTATCCTCCAACTTAGCGCATTTTTCCGTTTGACGGCACAAAAAAACAACTGAAGTTTTGTTTTTGAAAAAAGTTGAAAACGACAGGTGTTGCTAAGGGAAAATTTTTGTTGTTTTAATGTGTTACGACCCGTTGTGTCTTGTCAAACGAAAAAAGCACCAAGTTAAAGGATAGGCCGGATAATTAAATCATAAAATCATCAACATCATCACAAACAAAGGTTAGAAAAAAAATTTGCAAAGTTGACAATTTTTTTTTTCACGCTCAAGGTTAATTCGCTGATCAAGCGTTATCGCAGTTTTCTGCGACTTCTGAAAATTCTGTCATCTTATTATTTGTTAACCTTTTTTTCAGATTTTGTCAGTCTCATATCTCAGAAGAGACGCTAAACGCTGGGCATGTTATTGACTTGGATGATTTTTTAGTGAAGTAATATATGTTTTGCAGACTTGAAATTGAATTCGCTAACTCGCGATGAAGAATCGGTCAACTCGAAAAATCATTTTAATAATTTTATAAAACTCAATTGATATATAATAAAATATTTTAAGATCAAACATTTTCGAATTTAATTAATCTAATATAGGTCATTTCTCGGTTATTAAACGATCAAAAAAAGATCGCTAAGCGATCGTTTTGCGACCGTAATTTTAGAAATTTTAAAAAATGATGGATTTACGATTAAATCTCGATAGATCGAATTCAGATCTCAAAATGACCGTGCGACACATCGTTTTTTTCTCTTTTTCAAGATCGTTTCGCGATCTTCTGAAGATTAATCTTGAGTAAATCGCTAAGCGATCGTTTATACATCAAACTTTTTTGGCCCGTGTCAGAACGCCTTAGTGTGATGATTATTTTGTTGTCGTTATACTTTTATGTGAAGCTAGGTCAATAAACCGATGAGGTTTCACTACGTTTACGTGGGTTTTTCCTCGCGCTTAGAGCAAATTTACAGCAATTATCATTTCATGTAACTAAACTTCTAACAAAATTTCTTTATGCAGCAGTAAACAGTGCAGCGAAGAATCAGCTAGTTTATATGTATAAATATTTTTCCAAATGTTAGCATACATTCAAAAAGTGCAAACTCAGAGCATTCAAATAAAATAAATTTTATGTTTCTTGAGTTAAATTTGACGAAGTTATGGAGATTTAAAAGTAAGGTTTCTCGAGCGAGAGCTAGAGAGCGATAAAATTGATTTAATTGCGCTATCTTTGATCTTCAAATTACCAAAAAGAATACCGTGGATTTTTCATATGTGTAAATATGAACGTTCCTGTTTAATATAACGCTAATAATGTCAAAATCTAAGAGGGAGTCTTTTGGACGTCATTTTTTTTTAAGTTTTCGACTAAATTGTCACAAAATTTCAACTAAACGGCTACCTGAAAATTTTCTCCTTTCGAATTCAAAAAGCAGATCAGTTGCGATAATGACATGTGTGCATTGAATGGAATTAAATTTTTCTAAAAAGTAAGAAAATGTTTTCAAAATTATCTCCCAAAAAAAATTCAGAAAATGATTTTTAACATAGCCTATGATAATTATGATTCAATAAATTGAAATTCATTCGAGTCAAAGTCTTTATTTTTCAAATGTTTTCTTGGGAAAAAAAATCTGATTTAGATGGCGCTGCGATCAAATAAAAAAAAACGTTGAAATTTCTATACATTTTTTTTCTTGTTAAGCAGGCGTAAACTTTTTTTTCTTAGTCTGACTTGTTTTTGTCTTTAGAATTTGAAAGTTCTCCGAACAACTCGGCTGAAAGGAAGTTAAATTCTAATAAAAGGCGAATTACAAACTCAAATTTTCAAAATGAACTTAATTTCAAGTTTTTTAAATGAAATCTGTCCAAGTTATAACGATTTGCATTTCAGACTTATTAGCAACATTTTGTTAGTTAATACCGTTAATACAATACCGTGGATTTCTGCATATGTTTAAATATAAGCTTTTTCCTACAATTTAACGCTAATGATGTCAAAATCCAAGAGAGAGTTTTTTGGATGTCAATTTTTAAAGATTTTGACTAAATAGTGACTAAATCTTAACTAAACGAGTAGTAAAAACGAATAGTTTTGAAATCCAACTATAAAATCTCATTAGTCTATTAGAACACATCCCCAAGAAGTAGAAAATAGATTCTTCATAACGGATTAGTAGGTAAAACATTCAATTTGAAATACTTTTCAAATTCAGTTTAAAAAAACTGAGATTTTGAATATAATTTATTAATTATCAATTTTTGGCGTTCATCCATTAAGTTCCTCAAGACAATGTCATTTCTTGCAGTTTTAAAATTCGAACTAACGAAAAAGAATACTTTCACTGAATCTTGTCGTCATTTTTTTGTCCGTTTTGATGTGGAATTATCCATGTGGGAAGCGTTGCCAGCAGTTGAGGCAGTTAAATTTTCATAGAGGTTTTACCTCATCTTTCCAAAGGACGGTTTTGTTTAGTTTCGGTACGTCTTAGGAACCTGTGTACTTTTACAGTGTATCTTGAACCAGAAAATTGTGAATTTTTTTCTCTTGTTGGTTTTAGATTAATTTGTAAAAACTGATTGCTACATTTTTTTTAAAAAGTTATAATCATTATTAACATAAAAATTCATTTGTTCTTGAAAGATGTCTCATAGCACTATTGAAAAGTGTGCTGTTCTCTATAGGAAGCGTAAGTTCTGCCAGAGAATTTGAATCAGTTTGTCTGTCATTCTTTGTGACTTCAGTTCGCGCTCAAAGGCTTCCTTTCTAATCAAGAAAATGAAAAATCTATCGATTGCTTTTTTCATAATTTGTATTTCGTGTGAGGTCTTATCTAAAAATATTCATTGGAAGGAATTATTGTTTATGAATGAATCTAATGCGTAAGTTATGTTCATCTTCTGTAATCTTTGAGAAAAGAAAAGTATGTTTCAAGTAAGTTCTGGGTGTTGATGTTATATTTTAATTCAATTTTTAACGATATAAAAGTTTTTTAAACTTCGAGTTACGATATGTTCTTCAGTCATTCGAAAAAATTTAGTGAATACTCTTTTGTTCGAGAAAATGTTTAAAATCGATGAATTTATATTTTAATTTTACACAACAGTGTACATTCAAAAACACGGTTCCAATTTTCGTAAAGTAAAAATCGGTTTTTGTTACCATACAACAACAAAAAATGACAACAAACATTCGTTGGTCTAGTTTTCACCAGGAATACATACACCTGAAAAGTTTCATTCAATTATATTATGTATATGTTACGCCCCGTTTGTGAAATCGACCATTTCATGTAATGGTCAATTTTTTGACCAATTCATGAAATGGTCAACGGCTTTGATCAATTCATGAAATGGTCAAAAAAACGTGCTATTTCATGAACTGGCACGGTTTTTCGAGCTTCATTTCACGGATTGGCACGGTCACTTTCGACGAACTACAAAACTGTTTTA
Source organism: Telenomus remus (assembly GCA_020615435.1). Lineage (NCBI taxonomy): Eukaryota > Metazoa > Arthropoda > Insecta > Hymenoptera > Scelionidae > Telenomus > Telenomus remus. Next base: position 7,772,855 of record CM036336.1, read on the forward strand.
TCGTCACAGTACATTTAAATACAGTCTGAGAGACACCAAAACTTATATTAGATAAGTGAATGATTCAATATTTAATAATTTTATTGAAATATTTCGACGTTTATTTTTATGTGTTTCAATATTTTTCAAAGAAGTTTATAAGATTATTAAAAATGATAAGTTTTTATTAAAAAGTAAAAATTAAGCTGCATTTGAAAAATTTTGATAAAATGGCATATATTACTTTTTTTGAATTACGTTAATGAATCATTAGAGTTTTAAATTGATTCCTTGATTAAGACAACTAACTTGGCAACGGTAAGAAGTAATTAATTGCGGATCACTTTAATCAGAAGAGCTCAGTGTTTATGTTTTGGTCACCGTCACCGGTCGCGTTTAACGAGCGATTTCGAGATTCATTTTACCAAAATGAGTGATTTAAATTCGATTTGTCAAATTGTTTTCCGTTTGTCGGTTGGAACAGGTCAGGGTTTCAAAAAGTGCTTTTGCAAATCGAACTGTAAAAATAAAAGATGTGCCTGCTTTAAAAGTGAAATGAAATGTAATTCTGCTTGTCACAAAGGCAAAAGTTGTGAAAACCATCATGAGTCTCCGTATTGAAAAAATCGTGTGCAAGAGAAGTGTGCAAGAATAAAAAAGTTTCGTAATTAAATTCTGTTCATTTGTTTTTCTGAGAAACAGTTATAATTGTTGATAAAATTTTAATAACTTTTCAATAAAAAAACCTCTTTGCAAAATTGAAACATATAAAAACAAACGTCGAAATATTTCAATAAAATTATTAAATATTGAGTCATTCACTTATCTAATATAAGTTTTGGTGTCTCTCAGACTGTATTTAAATGTACTGTGACGATAAAACAGTTTTGTAGTTCGTCAAAAGTGACCGTGCCAATCCGTGAAATGAAGCTCGAAAAACCGTGCCAGTTTCTAAAATAGCACGTTTTTTTGATCATTTCATGAAATAGTCGATTTCACAAACGGGGCGTAACATATATAAGACTGTTAAATTGACGTTACAAGATTCCGTCGAAATGTGCAAATTAAAGAAAAGCGTATGTAAAATGACATTACACGCTTAAATAACTTTCTTAAAAAGGTAACTACCACGTTTAAAAAAAGTTAAGACCCTTACACGACGATTATCAGTCATGCTTTTATTATTCGTGTAATAACAAATCATGTCAAAGTCACTTATATAATACATAGCTTCTGATTCTAACGTATAATTTATTGTGTGTTCCGACTTCTATTACTATTACTCATCATCAATTAGATCCGCTATGTCTTTTACTTTACTGTTAAGATAAAACAATGCGTTCGAAATATTTTGTTGTTTTAAGGTCGGACGCGCAGCTTCTTCCTTTAGAACCAAATAAAGCAAATCAAGTAACACAAACGGAAAAGTTTAAACACGACGTGAAGAGAAATCAGCAAGTTAGACCGAAGATAAAGAATGCTGAAGCGAAAACTTTTGGAGACGAAGAGGAGGAAAATGACGACGACGATGATTGGTCAGAAATTATTGGAGAGATATGGGATTTTGTTCTCAAGAGGATGCAAACTATGATCATAAACATGGCTAATATAGCTACAGAATTGATGAGTTCATAACATCAATTAAAATTGGCATTATTCATACATCATAAGTCTACACATACTTGATTTGTAATGGTTTTTATCGATTTGATAAATAATCAAATATTAGCAATAAAACAAACCAAAACAACGATGAAACGATTGTTTTATCGTTGTGCAATCAAACAGTTTACTGTTTATTTCTAATTAACATAATTTATTTAACATTCGCCTGGTTAGTGTTTTGAGACGATGCTAATTAAGTATGCGAAATTATACATACAAATGAAACCTAGTTAATCAATTTTCATCGATATAATTACAGAAAAAAAAGTTTTTATTTACGAAACATTGTTGTATAGCGCGAAGCCAAAAAACGCCCAGCTTATTTCTGTCAACCCTTTAGAACCCGGATTAATTTTACTGCGTCACGGTGTTCTTATTATCGACAGAACGAAACTGCGTAATTTTTACTCATTCTTCCCAAATTTTTACTTGACCAACGAATTTTTTTATATCATAATATTTTATCGAGTACTTGGCCACTCTTATCTAGTCGTTCAGTAAAACGACGACGGCGATAGTTTTCCCGATTTAAGCGAACCTGAACGAAGACTACCCAACTACTTATTTACGCCGACCAACTTAAAAAGAGTCATATATAAAAATTAAATAATAACGACAGAATAATTAACACGTTATTTTTTTGAAAATAAAACTGACCAAAAATTGTTTCGATAAATGTTTTAAAAGAAAAAATTTTTTCCCGGAAAAAACTGATGACATTGTTCAAGTTACATTGATTTTTTACTTTCAAAGTGTGAGAAAATTTTCTCTAACGTATTTTTCTAACCGATATATATATACAGATATACACACTATGTAATTTAATTTGCTTCAAATTAATGTCCCTTGTAAAAAGATCCGTATATTATCTATATAAGAATAATATATCGACAATATATTATTCACGAAATAATATGTTGTCCCTATATCGACCATACATAGTAAATATGTTGACAATATATTGCCAATATATTGGCCATATATGGACGATGTATTATTTTCAAACAATGTATTAACCATACATAAACGATGTTATTTGATTTACAGCAATATATTGGCAATGTATGATATTTCGCGAACAATATATTGACAATATATGTATGACAATTAAAATTCCATTCTTTGCCATACATTATTAATTTCTTTGTTATTTCTTTGTTAAAGAAATATTGTTATTTAAAATACTCTAAAACTTTTTTTCTGATATTTAATAACTTTTTTATAACAAAACATTTAATATCACCGATCTTGTGTGAATAGGCCCTTGTAAAAAGATCCGTATATTGTCCATATAAGAATAATATATTGACAATATATTACTAACGAAATAATATATTGTCCCTATATTGACCATACATAGTTAATATATTGACAATATATTGCCAATATATTAACAATATATGAACAATGTATTGCCTATGTATGGCCAATGTATTATTTCCAAACAATGTATTAACCATACATAGACGATGTAATTTGATTTACAGCAATGTATTGGCAATGTATGATTTTTCGCAAACAATATATTGGCAATATATGTATGACAATCAAAATTTCTTTGTTTGCCATACATTGTTCATTTCTTTGTTATTTCTTTGCTAAACAAATATTGTTGTTTTAAATACTCTAAAACTTTTTTTCTAATATTCAATAATTTTTTTATAACAAAATATTCAATTTCACCGATCTTGTGAAAATTTTATCTTCTGCGAATAGAAGCTTGTGATTTTCAATAGACAATTGTTAATAGTGATTCGTTAATAATTTTAATTAATTTTTCAGTAACAAAAGATTAAATCATTCAAAACGATTAGCTATATTGATTTTCCATAGAATATATGGATCCTTATAGTTTATCATAGTTCTTACTTAAAAAAGTATGGATAAATTTATAAATAAATTTTTGGATTTGGTTAAAAAATTTGAAGATTTATAACAAAATTACATTATAGTATTTATCGAAGCAGATGGAGCAGTGGACAACGACGCGGACTGATAACCTCAAGGGCCTGGGATCGATTCTCGTGCTAGAGGAATATTAATTTACATTTTTCATGTATCGTCAATATATTGTCCACATATTTTCAATAGATTGTCCATATATGGGCAATATATTGTTAGTATATGGTCAATATATTACTAATGTATGGTTAATAGATTGTCAATGTATTGTCAATATATGATCATTTTTACAAGGGGAAGTTTGTGATTTTTAATAGACAGTTGTTAATAGTGATTTGTTTATAATTTTAATTAATACTTTAGTAACAAAAGATTAAATCATTCAGAAAGATTAGCTATATTGATGTTCTATAGTATATACCCTTGTAAAAAGATCCGTATATTGTCCATATAAGAATAATATATTGACAATATATTATTAACGAAATAATATATTGTCCCTTTATTGACCACACATAGTTAATATATTGACATGGTCGCTTATGATCGAAAAAAAATATTTGAATGACTTTTTTTCGAGGAAATTCGATTTTATAAACGGTTTTTTTTAAAGTTTGCGTAGCAGGTAACGTAATTTCGAGCATAATTACATTCAAAATATATAATTATGCGACTTTATCGCTATGAAAAACAATTATTCCATGTATTTTTGATTAAAAGAATTAAGGCACAACTTTTATCAAAAATGCTTATAATTTAATAGATAAAGCATTATGCTGCTTTCTTTTGCAGTCATTGATTCAAAAAGGACTAAATTTTACACTGAGATTGTAAGGGTTGATCGATCAAATGTTTTAATAACCAAACGATAAAATGAAACATTTCAATGATCGATGATAATGACATCCAATATTTATTCTTTAATGATCAAATAGTCAAATGATTAACATGATCAAATGATTTTATAATTGAATGGTCTAACGGCCCAGCGATTGATTCTTTGGTAATTATAGTTAAGTGGTTTTGGGACTCGTCTTGTTGAAGTTTTGAATATCAAAAAAATATGTGTGCGACGATTTAAAGTCAATTATGGTACAGAATATAAATTGATTTCAAGAACTCATGTTCAAAAGCAAAACTTTCATAAAAACACGCGATTTTTGCAGAAAAATTAACGCTTTTAAAAATGTCACTTAACTGGTTCTTCTTAATCACCACAGAGTGAAAGTAATTAATCATTGTATTTTTGGATTCTTGGTTATTGATTATTATTGCTTACATTATTCAGCAGTGTAATAACATGGTCATTGGTAAATCATTTCACATCTTCGTAGTTTATCGAAATACTTGTATTTTACGTGATCTAATTATTCTATGATGGATATGATATTCGAAAGATAAATGAAATTTATTTGATACTAAATTAAGATTGGCGGATTCCAAAATTTAACTCGCGCAAGCTGGGATATTTACTTGAGTAACTAAATAATACAAATGACGCTACATATATGAGCGAATCCTAAATTATTGTCCACTTAGCCTAAATATTTTACTTACACTAATAATAATACCACAGAAAGGTATATGGATAACGAGACAAGATCCTGCTCATCCTACCGAAATACACAATTAATTGAAAAGTTTAGTAAGAAATGATATGAAATCATTGCTCACGAGACAAGTGTTCCTTCAAAAATTATTATCTAGATACTTGAAAAATAACCTTAGAAAGGTATAAAAATAACGAGACGAGAGCCTGCCCATCCACCTGAAATACGCAATTAATTTGAAACTTTAGTAACAAATAATATGACATCATTGCTATCGAGACGAGTGTTTTTCCGAATTAATATATTTTTGTCACTTTAAAGAATTGTAAGTCAGATAAAATAAGAGTAAAAAAAGATATGAAATCATTGTCTTCGAGACAAGTTTTTTTGAACTCGCTATATTTAAATAAAATTATGTTTCTCAAATAACTATTTTTTCGAGTTAAAAAACACCTTGGCGAGTCGGATTGTTCCGAATAAAACTTGAAACAGCAGTTGTATCGCTTAGCATGAGTGTTTCGATTTCTAACAGTTCAACATGAAAACCCCGCGTGGAAAAAATTCTTTGGCTCAGTCATTGGGCCAAAGACTAAGCCAACGATGGGACGTATATATCGGTATCTTTTGAATACACCTGTGACAAAATCTGAAGTAAGTAATCGGTAACCGGTGCATTTACATTATTTACTATACGTACTAACATCTCTGCGGCGATCATTGAGTAGGAGTCAAATGATTGAATGTGTATTTCGAATATTACTTTCGAATAAAAATAAATATGCTTTTTAAATATCATGTTAAAACATTCTGTTATTAAATTAAATTAAATTAAAGTTAAATTCTGACAGAAAAATTGAAAGAATAATTTAAGGTTCGACAACTTTCAAATTTTTCGTTTTTGACTTTTGAATTTTTTTTTCGATGAAATCTTATAAAATAATTAGTATGCATCTTGCAAGACAATGTGGACTTAGGTGCATGTGAATTTGGTGTACATCTTCATGTAAAGCTTAGCCAAATAGGGAAAAATTGTACAAATGAAACACAAGAGTTTATGTATGTTTAAACTCTGTCATTTATACAACTTTTTAATCATAACGACAGATGCGATTTTCAAGATGTATTCACTTACGATGAACATTTACAAAATGTACGATGCTACAACACCTAACCGCCGCGCTTTTTTTGAAATGCTGCGCACATGATATTGTGTATCATGAATGAACTATCTTGTTAAAACAATTTTAATTTCATTAACATGTTTTTTTCGCCTTGTGATAATATTTGATACTAATTTAATTTGAATGACAATAGAGCTAAATATTATTTATTTGTTATAAGAGTGCTAAGAGATTACGTGAAAAACCGTCCGGCCTCTTTGTGGGCTGACTGAAGGCTTCAGGTACATCTGTTGGAACATACCATAGCATACCTTGTTCCATGACTGGAACAAGCACCAGTGGACGAAAAAAACAAAGTAGCTTGATGGGCTTTTGAGAAAAACATTCGAACCTGTAAGAAACGTGGCTGCATTTTAAGTGACAGGACACGAAGTGGTACTTTGCGCGCCGGCCGTTGCGCGCTTGTCACAATATATAGGACGCTAAGAAAAGCTCCGAAATCGCGTTACAAAATGCCGAGTCAAATATTGCTTACGAAGATGACGATTATGCTAATTTTTTCATCGACTGAATGGTTATGTTTGATAAAAATTATTTAAAACAATAAATAAGGAAAGGCGACTAAAATCATAGTGAGTCAGTATTCGGCTTTCGGAATTTCCTCTTAAAATGTCTTATGTTTCCGGTGCTATTTGAAATAGACATTGGTTCTCAGCAATACTGAACTTAATTAGTTTATTTCTAAAAAGCGCGGCGGTAAGGTGTTGTAGCATCGTACATTTTGTAAATGTTCATCGTAAGTGAATACATCTCGAAAATCGCATCCGTCGTTAAGATTGAAAAGTTGTTCAAATGTCAGAGTTAAAACATACATAAACTCTTGTGTTTCATTTGTACAATTTTTCCCTAGTTGGCTAAGCTTTACATGAAGATGTACACCAAATTCACATGCATCTAAGTCCACATTGTCTTGCAAGATGCATACTAATTATTTTATAAGATTTCATCGAAAAAAAAAATTCAAAAGTCAAAAACGAAAAATTTGAAAGTTGTCGAACCTTAAATTATTACATATGCTGTTGATGATACAACTGCTGTTTCAAGTTTCATTCGGAACAATCCGACTCGCCAAGGTGTTTTTTAACTCGAAAAAATAGTTATTTGAGAAACATAATTTTATTTAAATATAGCGAGTTCAAAAAACTTGTCTCGAAGACAATAATTTCATATCTTTCTTTACTCTTATTTTATCTGACTTACAATTCTTTAAAGTGAAAAAAATATATTAATTCGGAAAAACACTTGTCTCGATAGCAATGATTTCATATTATTTGTTACTAAAGTTTCAAATTAATTGCGTATTTCAGGTGGATGGGCAGGATCTTGTCTCGTTATTTTTATACCTTTCTAAGGTTATTATTCAAGTATTTAGATAATAATTTTCGAAGGAATACTTGTCTCGTGAGCAATGATTTCATATGATTTCTTACTAAAGTTTTCAATTAATTGTGTATTTCGGAAGGATGAGCAGGATCTTGTCTCGTTATCCATATACCTTTCTGTGGTAACGTCAAGTTATTTATATGTTTTCATGTGAAAAAAAAATTAATATTAAAAATCAGAAGACCGTGATTTCACATCTTTTTGAAGGGAAATTTTAAGAGAGTGACTATTCGCACCCAGTCCGTGAGCCGTACGGATGGAGTTTTCTATTGTGTCAGCCCACGTGGTTAATTACTGCATCAGGGTTTTTTTGTAATTTTAAGAGAATACACAAATAAAATCGAATTTAAATATGAATAAAATGTATTACTTTCATGTAATAGTGTTCATTCTATAAAGTTCACTAAATTATTGCATGGAGAACAGGTCATATGCTTTTAATTTCTTTGGAACTTTTTTTATTGATCACACTTCTTTTTTTATTTTAAAATATAATAAAATCGTTTCAACTAAACGTTATGTTATCTGCTGCTGCTGCTCAACTATTATTAGCACTTACGAGTTAATTTGAATGAAAATGACAAGTGGCAATCCTATATGATTTTGGAAGCTTTAAATGAGACAATAATAATTAATCACCGATGAATATTGTATTTGGTAAATTTTCACACCTTAATAGTGACATTATTTCAAAAAAACATTTTCAGAGTCTCAAACCTTCTAAATCAGAATAGTTTTTCTCAAACAATACTAAACCTCCAACTTTTTAACTTGACAAAAAGTCTTATAAGATTTTACAAGGTGAATGAAACGAATTTAAATTGTCTTTATGATTTAATGACAAAATTATGATAATACAATTTAAGTTAAACAAACCAAACAATAAATCGAAAGGATTACAAACAACCATTGTAAAAATAAAATTAACAAACAAAGTGAAATAATTTAATGTACTTATTCTGTAAAAACTAACATGCTGTAACAAAACAAATTAAGATCTCAGTTTTATACCTACTTTTTTATTTTGTATGGCTTCAATTTGTATAAATTTAAAACAATGAATTGAATAAAAGAATGAATGCGGGCCATAATGTTATGTTTCGTTTCATATCTTTGAGTTCGGCATCTTATATTGCTTTTACAAGCATTTACCTCACAAAATAAAACAAAAATTGTAGTTATTACTTTTCTTCTGATCCTGTTCTCAAATAGGTTGTTTTTAACCCTTTCATAAAATTATCGCCCTAGTCACGGTTTGATTGTTTATTAATTCTGCTTTTTCATTTCCAATACAATGTTATGAACAAACATATAAGGTAGGGGGACACTTTTACCACTTTTTTTTTACCAATCTTTTTTTACCACGCTATTTTTACCACCAACTCTTTTTACCAATAACAACTTTTACCACTAATATTTTACCACTAAATTTATTCCACCAAATTTATTGATTTAAATTTCACAGTCAGATTTTGAATTTAGATTTGTATGTTGTGTCCAATAGTTTCCAGATATTTTGCAATGCTGCCTTCTTCTTTTCGGAACTCATACTCTTTAAGTAGTCCTGCTATTCTTTCCTCTCTTCTTATTCTTTCTTGCGTTTCACCACTTTTTATCTGACGCCCCAGGTCCAGCTCACGAAACATTGTCTCGGTATCTGCTTGTTCTTTTTGCAGTTCAACTAAGAATGCATAGAAACTAGGGTGGTCCCGACCCATGACGACAGAAAAACGGTTGTGCCAACTTTCTGAAGCGTTATTAGTACGAGCCGTGTTTTGAACCACGGCGTCGTACATATTCCACAAGGCTGGTGGATTATAAAAATTATTAATTATTATAATTAATTATATTTATTAATAATATAAATAATTTGTAGCTTTGTTCGAGCTTTGTAGCTTTTAAGATGAATACCACCAAATGTAGCATAACCTGCATGGAAATCTATTGTTTTTCATGCAGCGAGACAGTCTTCGTAAGAGCCATCGGATTGTTCTCAAAATTATTTTGGAAATCATTCCAAGAAAATCATTCCTATATATGAGCAAATCCAAAATTAACATCCACTTAGCGGTTCAAAAAATAAAAATTTATGGACATTAGGCACACTCTTAGGATTTTTTCCTCAAGTTCTAGGTGTCAAAACAAGATGAAAAAATGGTGCGGCCCACAATGAAACAGGTGGCGACATACTTTGAAAATGAATCTGTTCGATTTGCTTTACTGTGTGGATCCGTCTTAACCCTAAACAGTCAGAGTGGACAAATCTGTGTCCGGATCCATTTTGCATCAACGTAGTACCCATTCTTTCTATCTTTGTCTCCTAGTTCCTATTCACATTATCTTGTGTTTTTAAAACTTGCGGCGACAGACTTTTCTTGAAGCATTTATTTTTGTAGATTACATTAATAATTTCCTTTAGTTTCTTCTAACAAACTTGTTATCCATGCAACGAATTTTATGAAATCATAATTATTCAAAGGCTACTTAAATATATAATAATTAGTAAGATGGAACATCACTGACGTACATTGCGACAACATATAGGAAATTTAAAAATTCATAAGGAAAATGCGCAGTGTTTCTGCGCCGATATCTGTGAAATCCTAACACATATGTGTCGTTCCAGGTTAACAGAAGTAAAATCTGTTAACCTAACAAGACCACGATGAAAAAGTAATCAAAAGAAACAAAAAAAAATCAACTATAAAAGTTTTATCGAATGTTTCTATCGCTGAACATGATTTTGACTTTTTGAAATCAAAATTTACTAAAACAAAATTATTCATCAATTTCACTGTTTTTAACAAATTGTTAAATGTGGATGTATTATATTATATAATACATAACCAAAAACAGAAAATTTCAAATTACATTGTGATTGTATTCACAATGTAAATTGAATATAGGTTACAGTTTAAAAGTGTTACAAAAAAAAACTTGTTAAAAAATCGTAGGGGGACATTTTCACCACTCCAATTTTACCACCTCCAGTTTTTCCACTCCAATTTTACAACTAGTTACTTTTACCACCAATTATTTTTACTACTAAAATTACTTTTACCACTAATATTTGTCAGACATTTTTAAACATTTTTTATTGATCTCTATTATCATTGGGTCATAAGTGTCACATCTGGATATTGTGGCCAAGACTTTTAAGATATTTTCCAATGCTGTTTTCTTCTTTTCTTGCCTCGTATTCTGATACCAAACCGGCAATTTTTTCTTCTCGTCGAATCCTTTCTTGCATTTCTGACCGTTTGATTTGGCGCTCCAAGTCCAACTCTTTAAACATAGTTTCGGTGTCCGCCTGTTCTTTTTGTAATTCCACCACAAACGCGTACATGCTGGGATAGTCTCGCCCTAGAACAACTGCGAAACGGTTGTGCCATCCCTCCGATGCGTTATTTTTACGAGCTGTGTTTGTAAGCACAGCATCGTACATATTCCACAAGGGCGAAGGGTAGCGCGGGTTCGTTGCCTTACGCCTTCCTATGGCCGGTTTCCCTCTCACGTATGTGTTTTCAAAATAGTCTATGATGTCACCGAACTCTTCTGGGGATTCATCAATAACGATGTCGAATACCAAGTAATTATCTTCCAGGGGAACAAATGATATAGCACACATCATCTGGGCTGCAATTTTAATGGAGCGATCTTCTGGGTCGTTATAAGATCGCTGCAAGTCAGATGCTTGGATCTTGCGATAAACAGCTTGGCGCATGTGAGAAAAATAGGCCCTAACAGATGCTCCACGTACAATACTGTCTGCGTTGATGATAGCTAGCTCAAAATCCGTCAAAATTAGCGTTGTAGATAATCGAAATGCTTGACTCTGACATTCGTCCATGACAACCTCGAAAACCTATATAATAAACAAGTGAAAAGTATAACTTTTATACTTTCTCATTTTTTTATGTAAATACCTTTTCGTATGATTTCTAAGTTTTATTTTCCATCAAAACATAGACGACCGGCAGCGCCACCTTCTGTTCGGTGCCATGGACTTTTTGTACAAAACCGGCCATGATAGCAAATAGTTCAAAAAAAATTCGAGAACACACCTTAAATGTACCGTTCACAAACCAAATATTGATAGAAGCCAATCGTCGAAGATTTTCTTTTGTGGCAAAAATTAAAAGTCGGCGAACGTCTTGATGAACTTCTTCATCGTCGTGAGAATCATATATTAGAAATTGTTCGCCACTTGCAGTATTTTTAAATTGTTGGGGAAGATCTTCCAAGTCTGACAGGTCGGTTGGATTAGTAGGGAGGTTTCTCAAGCGGCGACGCTGTATGACTTTTGTCAAATTTGGTCTCTCTGGTAATTCCGCTAAAACACCCTCATCAAGTCCTTCAAGCTCATCTCTGCCTCGAAATTTGGAGCATGTGCGTCAGCATTATGAGGTGACTTGTCAGGACCCTTTACAACTTTAATTACTTGTCCATGTGTAAGTTGTTCTCTCGTGACGGCTCTGGCACCACACTCCTTATTGCACCTCCAATTTATCTTTCCTCCTTTCGTCAACGTCAATGTGTGGGATCGGATGTTTTCTACCAGGAACGTACTCACCGATAAGTTAAGATGTAATTGTCATTGTTATTACTGCCGTTATTATTAAAAACATTTTGTACACTGGAAATTTGGTTTGGGACTTGAAATTTGGTTGACACTCGTTTACTCTGAAGTTATATTACCTTGACATATTCTAAAATTTGAAAAAGTGGTAAAAAATGTAGTAAATGTAATACCGTTGTTAAAAATAATGTGGTAAAATGAATTAGAGATAAAGAAAGGTTGGTAGTAAAACTGAATTGGTAAAAGTGGGGTGGAATCTTATAATGTAGCAAAAATACTCCGGTTTCCACTAGAGAACTGAGCTCCAGCAGCTCCCGTAATTTGTTATATAGCCCTATTGCGGGTCTTAGCGCATGAATCCTGATTTGCGCAGCTGATGTGCTCGCTAGCCCTTTCCCTGATCGAATGAGCCAATCACCGGCTGCCATTTTCTTTTATACCCTCAATTCCTACCAGATTCCATTTAGCCAATCAGAAAATTCCAAAGTCATTTTTTATTTATTGCTTGTAAAAATCAGATTTTTGTCTTGAAATTAACTTTGGAACTTTCTGGTTGTTGCTACCTAATTGTTTTCATGATTAATCAGGTATTCTTATATGAAAAAAGTAATTATAGTTGTAAGTTGACAGCTAACGACAGAAACACTAACACCCTCTCGCGGATTGCCGGTTGGCAGACTTTAAACACAAATAAAAAATGAAATATGCTGTCAAAACTTCTGAAATTACTATTAAAATAAAGAGGAGAGTCTAATTTTATTTTCTATCGGATTAGTTTTTGTCCAGGATAACTTAAAATACTTTTTCAATAAGAAAGCAAAAGGTAAACGAAGCATTGATTATTGGCTTGGATCGGTCGGTAATGCCGCATCCTATTTGATTGACCTACGTTTTTACAGCTGTTTGGTTAGTTTGTAAGAATTGACGTGGTGAAACGTTACACAAGTTTACTATTTATTTTTAAGTTTCACTTTTATTTTTCATTTCATCTTGTACACTTTATGTACCTTTTATCCTTTAAAAAAAAATTTTCAATTCAAGGAAGTAAGATTGAATTTGAACGCTTACAACGTACCAACCTCATAGTCTCGAAGGGTACGTTGCGTACAACATACCAACATCAAAGTTAAAAAGTCGCCACAGCGTTGCAACTCTCCCGCCGTGTTGCCATGCGTGGGAAATATCGTGTAGGATTTGAAGGGATTTGCCATAAGCAACATGCAGCGTCTAACAATACCCATTATGTAACCAGAACTGACACGCATCTAGTTGTAATGGGATTTTTCTGACAGGTTAAATCATCGATCTTTTTTTGTGTTAACAATCAAGCTACGATTGAAAAAATGAATACGCAACTTAACTTCGCTCATTTGTTATCGTTTTTTTAAAAGCAGTAAACAGTGAACAAGAGGTTATTAGTAAAACGAATGGAGTTAATTTAAAAGCTTGTCTAGGGAAAAATCAAAACTCCGGTATATAGATCGCGTAGCACTTTGTCATCATTGTTTTTCATTTACATTAACATTATTATGTTATTAACATTAATAGGGATCTTTGTCTCGTTTTGATCGCTACCGCGATCTTTAATCCGACTCGGGCATCGTTTTGATGATCGAGCACAGGAAATTTCCCAGTTTTGTACATGATTTTGCTGAGACCGCGCTCCACGTGTGCCCAGCCAAGGGCACGATTCAGCGGTTTTTGGCAAAATCTGGAGAGGCGATCGTCGCTAACGACCGGCTGGACGCTCCCGAAGGCGTCAGAATCAATCTTAACGACAATTAATCAAGAGCTCCGAGCTCATTATCTCTAATCAGTCCCGCCGACGGGACTTAGCCAGATCTTCCACCTCGCCGCGACACCGCGAATACTTATACAAAGTTGACACTGAAAAGGTCAAGTAGTTAGTTTAAAGACATATTGCGCACGCTGCAGTATCCTCAAATATACAGTTTGAAAGTTTATTCGGTTTAATAACTAATCCTCGCAAATAAACTCCCTGCACAACAGTAGATGGATATTAAATTCAGAAAATCTATTAGCCACAAAAAGAATACGAAAATTAAAACCGACAACACAAAAGTACTCTAATTTGTCCAATTTTTTACATAAAAAATATATGCGAAAAATACTGACCATAAGCACATAACTGTGTCCAATTTTTGCAAATTCTTTAGACAAAAAATAAATACAAAACACAACAACGAACAGCACAAAAGGAAGTCCTAGTTTTTCTGCTGTTTGCTATCATTTCTCGCATTTATTTTTTGCCGGATACATTTGTCAAATTTTGACAGTGTTGTGTTCTTGGTTATTATTTACGAAATTCATTTTTTGCCTAATAGATTTAAACGATTAGACGACGAAAGGAATAAGCAACTCAAGAATTTTTTGTAAAAACATTCAGAGCCGTACCAATTAAGTTACCGGGAACTTCTCAAAGACCACAAGTCAGAATGCGATAATCGACCGAGCTCTAACTAAATACCACTCGGGTATATTCGGCAGGGCATTACTCCGGCATTATCTGGTTACCGCATAAGCACTAGACAGGGCCCAAAAATCTTAAGTGACCCGGAGGTGTTTGACGCGTGCTCTGGGCATTCTCAGTTGATGAACAGGCACTACCCCGTAGATGTAGTGCAAGTGCATGGCTAATTTCCAGGTCAAATACAGCTGGTGTATAGGCGATAAATCAAGAATGCCCAGGTCGTTTCCTGCAAGTGCTCGGCCTGTACCCGGCGTCAGCTTTCGTGGTCTACGACCAGTGCCCAGCAGGTGACCCACGCGTTTGCCTAATAGATTTAAACGATTTGGACTGTTTTCTACGCTGAGTTTATTTTTCATATTTTTTATCTCAAAGATTCGAAAATGTTGGACACATTTTTGCTAATTGTAATAATTTTTTAAGTATTAATTTTTTTGTCTGGAAGATTTATAAAATTCAAAAAGTTATGTGCTCTTGGTTACCATTTTTTGCATTAATTTCTTGCCTATGTAATGAATTTGAAAATTCTAATTAATAAGAACCAAGATTACAGTACTTTACAATACTCATAATTTCTAAATCTATTAAGCAAAAAATAAATGTAAAAAAACAAACTAAAAAATTAAAATAAACAAATTATTCGAACTTGAAATCACAGAATAAGGTAAGCACTAAAAAAAATTTATATTTACATGAAAATTTAAACTAAAAGAATGGCGCATAGTTTACAGTTTAGGAATTTTTCAAGAGAATCCCAAACAAGCACTGTAAAAATAAACATTATCAAAAACGACAAATTCGAACGAGCAGTTTAAATTTAAACATTGTTAATTTCAAACATAGCGTAAAAAACGGACAGCACCTATGACGATCACGGTAAAAACATACAACAAAAAGCGGATCAGGTCAAAAAGTAGCGCTGTAAAATTAAAAACAATCAAAAACAACGAATCATGACAAGCAGTGTAAAAGCAAAATTTTGTAAATCCAAACATAGCGTAAAAAACAGACATAAAATATGATAATCACTGAAAAGATAAACAATGATAAAAAATAGAAGTAATTTTATTTAATCATAAAAATGAAAAAAATATAAATCACTACTTTGTAATAATACACACTGTGATAATAAACGAAGATGGCGGCTGATGACAACTTAAATGAGCAAAAATAACAACTTTTTCCTAATATCAGTACAACGATTTTTATCATTATAAGTTGGCAATAGCCGCCATCATTGTTTATTATTACAGTGCCTATTATTACACGTAAGGATTTATATTTTTTCATTTTTATAATTAAATAAAATATAATCTATTTTTCATTATATCGTTTACCTTTTCATTGATTATTATATTTTATGTCTGTTTTTTATGCTATGTTTGAATTTACAAAATTTTGATATTATAAAAGGAATTGACCGAAACAAACACTGTAAAAATCATCTAGACATTAAAAAAAAGTAAACATTTTTCAGAATTTTGTTAAAATACTTGGATAATTTTGCAAATACACCGTAGAATTTTATTGCAAATGTGTCTTTAAATTCTTCAAATCGGTGGGACATAATTGTGATTAGACCAAAGTTATATGCGATTCGACCTCATAAAATTTTTCCACCTGATAACCCTGAAAAATACTATATGATTCAAATGATAAGGAATGAAGGAAAAAGTGGGAGGATCCCAAACAAGCACTGTGAAAATAAACATTATCAAAAACATAGCGTAAAAAACGGACAGAAGCTATGACGATCACGGTGAAAACAAACAAGAAAAAGATGATCAGGTCGAAAAGTAGCGCTGTATAATTAAAAACAATCAAAAACAACAAATTATGACAAGCAGTGTAATGTCAAAATTTTGTAAATTCAAACATAGCGTAAAAAACAGACATAAAATATAATAATCAATGAAAAGATAAACGATATAATGAAAAATAGAATTTATTTTATTTAATTATAAAAATGAAAAATTATAAATCTTTACGTGTAATAAAAGGCACTGTAATAATAAACAATGATCGCGGCTATTGCCAACTTAAAATGCTAAAAATCGTTGTACTGATATTAGGAAAAAGTTTTTATTTTTGCTCATTTAAGTTGTCATCAGCCGCCATCTTCGTTTATTATCACAGTGTGTATTATTACGAAGTAGTGATTTATATTTTTTTCATTTTTATGATTAAATAAAATTACTTCTATTTTTTATCATTGTTTATCTTTTCATTGATTATCATATTGTATGTCTGTTTTTCACGCTATGTTTGAATTTACAAAATTTCGATTTTACACTGCTTGTCATAATTTGTTGTTTTTGATTGTTTTTAATTACTAGCTGAGCACCCTCGCTTCGCTCGGGCGTCAGCTTCGCTGCACTATATGAGTTAGTTAAGGTTTTTTTTCCAAATTGTTTAGATAAACAAATTGTAAGGACGAAAAAGGTTATACAAAATAATTAATGAATACATTTTGCATTGTGCGCGAGAAGAAACCCACGTAACCGTGGTAAAATCATGGCATTTATTGATACATCGTGAAACTACAACACCTTATTGAACTAACGCATTCTGGTAAACCTTATTGAACTAACGCATTCTGGTAAACAATATTCGATGTTTTACTCTCTGGAGCGTAAATGTGTAAATTCCGTGGGTCGGAGACGCGCGAACATGCAACATAAAATTGTCCGTGAGAAAAACATGGTTTTTCAAGGTGTACACCAGCAACATGGAGCGTTTGACCTTGAGCTTAATTGATGGTCATTGCAAATGCCAATCTCACAGGAAATTGTCGTCTTTTGAATTCAAATGGAAGATCTGAGGGGATCACTGGTATCTGAGGGATCATGACGTTCGCACCTTGATTCGATCCAGTCATTATAGTGCCTTCAAATCATACAAATTGAATAGTATGTCAATACATTTGGTATAAAATCTAAAAGTTGTGTGACAATCAATAGCTTACTACCTTTTATAATCCTATGCCGAAGTTGAGTGATGCGGATTCGAGTTCCATTGCATAAAACAGGAGGATTTAAATTTCGCAGCAGCATAACAGGAACTCCGACTTTTAATTTCAGTATGTGTGGCGGAACTCCAGACAATTCAAGCGAGTTCAAGAACTCAACCGGATGGTTTACCACTTCATCTTGATTTACTACGGAATTAAAAGAGGTGTAAATTTTCTGTTCCCCGAGAATTGTAGCCAATATTTTGTCATTCAAATCAGTGACAACATCGTTTGTAAACGCGAAAATAGCTCTTTCACATAACCAATCCATGTTGGAAAAAACTGCAGCAATCAGTTCATCAGTAGAATTGGCAATAGTGCATAGTTCAGAAGAAAGAGTAACATTTCCATTAGCATCTGTTGGTAGCGTACCATTGCCGACTGTCAAAAGTAATGCAGAAAAATTGGCACCGTTCTCATCATTGTGAAGATATACCCTCATGTTAATAGTCAGCGAATGGACTATGACACTTTGCCATAAGATTAAACTTTTGATACTGGCATGAAGCTAATCAGCTGGAGTTCCACGGGTGATGACCGGGAGGGTTTGTCGAAAATCACCAGCTAATATAACGACTAATCCTCCCATTATCCGATTGTCACTCCGTATATCTCTCAAGGTTCTCTCGAGTGCCTCTACTGCATGCTTATGCGAAGAAGATCATTCATCCCACACCAATAGTTTGCACAACCGCAGCACCTCGGCCCTTTGACTATTTTCGCTGATGTTACAAAATGGGGTCTCCTGATGGTGCAAATTCAGTGGCAACTTCAGCACATTGTGAGCAGTTCGTCCTCCTTGTAACAACGTGGAAGCGTTACCAGTTGAAGCCAAAGCTAAAGCCACGTGACGACGACTCCCGATAGTTGACAGCAGGAGATTCAATAAATATGTTTTTCCTGTTTCTCCACAGGCATTCAGAAAAAAAATTGCAGGATCGTTGTTGTCAATTTTTTGTAGTACCGCATCGTAGAAGGATCTTTGGTCTCCATTCAGATGAGGCAAAGCTGTTCCTCAGCCTCTGTAGCTTGCGCAGCTCTATGTTAGCTGTATCAATAGTTATTTTTTGCAAATGTGTTTTACGTTTCGTCGGCATTTCGATGTTACTTATAAAGTCACTGGCGGACACGATATAAACACGACTGAATGAAAAGTCATACTGAATCAAAAACAAAATAACGATCGAATTGCGAACCCGAGAAAATATTTCAAAATTATTCTCATACTTACGTTTGTTTATTAATAAGGAAGGGAGGATAGTAATTTTACAGAATATGAAACGTAACATTACGTTTTCGAACTCTATTTATAATGGCTTATGTATTGTGTTCATGAAAAATTTGAAAATTTTCAAAAAACTGAGAAAATGTTTTTGAAATTTTCTCTGATAAAAAATTAAGAAATCGATTTCTAATGTAGCCTACGTTAATTCTGAGAGTCCAAAGAATCACCCTGATGCTTTGAAATCATTTCCGAACGCTTCGTTGAGGCGTGATGCTCAGACAAACAAACAAACAAACAAACAAACAAACAAACAAACAAACAAACAAACAAACATATTCTCAGTATTATTATATTAGTAGGATACAGCGCTACTTTTCGACCTGATCATCTTTTTCTTGTTTGTTTTCACCGTGATCGTTATAGCTTCTGTCCGTTTTTTACGCTATGTTTTTGAAAATGTTTATTTTTACAGTGCTTGTTTGGGATCCTCCCACTTTTTCCTTCATTCTTTATCATTTGAATCATATAGTATTTTTCAGGGTTATCAGGTGGAAAAATTTTATGAGGTCGAATCGCATATAACTTTGGTCTAATCACAATTGTGTCCCACCGATTTGAAGAATTTAAAGACACATTTGCAATAAAATTCTACGGTGTATTTGCAAAATTATCCAAGTATTTTAACAAAATTCTGAAAAATGTTTACTTTTTTTTAATGTCTAGATGATTTTTACAGTGTTTTTTTCGGTCAATTCCTTTTCTGTGTAATAAGTAATTTTTTGTTGATTTAGAAGTGCGCCTTTCTTTTATTTTAAATTTTCTTGTAAATATAAATTTTTTTTCTTAGTGCTTACCTTATTTTGTAATTTTAAGTTCGATTAATTTGTTTATTTTAATTTTTCAGTTTGTTTTCTGTAAGTTAAATAGAAGAATTTTTAAAAACATTTTTTCTTCTATTTTTCCCCCAAGACTAAAAATTAAGAAGTTACAGTGGCATAAAGCAACACGCAAAACTTTATAAGAAAACAAATCAGACCCTAATGTCAATATGTAGTACAGTAAAAGGAATTGACAAACATTGAATTTGTGGAGATTGCCAGCGAAAGAAACATTTTACGATTATTTTTTTCAAAAGTCACATGATTGTGGCAATGATATTGTAATTTACTAACGTTTATTGTTTGATTAATTATTTTTGTTACTTTTTTATGAGTGGAAACAAACTTTAATTTGACATATTGACACCGTGAACTTAGCTATTTGTATTCAATTTATGAAAATTTAAGGCAAAAGGGGTAGATTCATCCTCAAAACATGACTAACATGTATTGTTATCGGAACTAAACATGTGTTCAAATTTTCATTAAGATTGATAAAGTTTAAGTATAAAAATTTTGCATTGCAAGTTTTGACCACACGGTGTACAAGTTAAATAAAAGAATTTAATAATAACAAATAGAGCATAACTAGTCGATATTCCATTTCGTTCTGTTTTTTATTGTTTTTTGTATTTTTTTCGTCTAAAAGGTTTGGAAAATTCGAATAATAGTTCTGTGCTTTTTCTTATTATTTTTTGCTTTTATATTATTATTTATTTGTAAAATTTAGAAACTTCTTCCTCTTTCAAAGATTTGAAAAATCAGACAATTCCGTGCTCGTGGTCATCATTTTTATCATTTATTTTTTGCATAATAGATTTGAAAAATGTAAAACGGGTGAAAGTATTGTTTTTATTAGTACAGGGCAATTCATAAGTACCGTGCATGCTTGTTACCGCCGAATCTGTGGAGCAATTGTACACAGAAAGAAAGTTTAAAAAATTCCAGAGCGCTTAACTTTGGAGGAATTCGAGAAATAAAAACGTTCTTTCGTTCAAGTTACGGGCCCCATTCATCAGTCTCATAAATATGGTCGATCGCCTTTGACGACAGATTTAGGTTTTTTTGTTATTTTGAATCAAAAAAATACCTGAACAAAAGTTATACCTCAAGAAAATTAAGCAGTGCGTTAAACGAATAATAATGAATACATTGTCTGAGTTTGAGCTGGTAAAACAACGTGGCTCACAGTGAAAATGATAGACTTTGCCGGCGACCGATGATGCAAGTTGGTTGTTTTGACAGATGAGGTCAGCAATCGAATGACAGTTGCAGGTTAAGTTTAGTTTTTAATTACAAAATAAGATTTTTATCATGCTGTAACTCTTAAGAATTGATAAGCGCTCCGAATTCTTGACAATAAACTCAGGTACGAAATTTTAAAACTTGAAACAACGCATGGTAATGTTAAAAAAAACTGATTCGAAACCAACTCCCTGCAGTTCATTGCATTAATTTTAGACGACGAAAGGAATAAGCAACTCAAGAAGTTTTTGTAAAAACATTGAGCTGCCACAGAAATGAGCCCTCAGAGCCGTACCAATTAAGTTACCGGGAACTTCTCAAAGACCACAAGTTAGAATGCGATAATCGACCGAGCTCTAACTAAATACCACTCGGGTATATTCGGCAGGGCATTACTCCGGCATTATCTGGTTACCGCATAAGCACTAGACAGGGCCCAAAAATCTTAAGTGACCCGGAGGTGTTTGACGCGTGCTCTGGGCATTCTCAGTTGATGAACAGGCACTACCCCGTAGATGTAGTGCAAGTGCATGGCTAATTTCCAGGTCAACTACAGCTGGTGTATAGGCGATAAATCAAGAATGCCCAGGTCGTTTCCTGCAAGTGCTCGGCCTGTACCCGGCGTCAGCTTTCGTGGTCTACGACCAGTGCCCAGCAGGTGACCCACGCGTGACCCGAGCATACTCGGTTCATGCACGGGCACTACCCCGAGGGTGTCCGGACGGTGCCACGCTTAAAACAGAATTTAAGCCCTTGCACCAAATACAGCCGGGGTATCGGCAAGAGACCGAGGGTGCCTAGGACGTGCCCGGCAAGTGCTCGGCCTATACCCGGCGTCAGCCCTCGTGGTCTACGACCAGTGCCCAGCAGGTGACCCACGCGTGACCCTCATTTCTGTGGCAGCTCAATGTTTTCACAAAAAATTGTTGAGTTGCTCATGAATATTAAAAATTAGAAGACCGTAAATTCACATCTTTTTGAAGGGAAATTCTAAACGTTGAATGTAATCAAAGGCAAAAAATGTATTCTCAATTCTAAAGTTTAAATTGATATGTTTTTAGAAATGATTGCGCCTTGATACATTATGATGTCCGTAGAATTCATTAAAAATGAAATTCTTTCATTTATTAATTCAACAAATTGATAATAAAATTTTTTCTGAGAATAGATAAAAAAATCTGTTAAATTTACTTTCGTCTGGATGCGTCTTAACACTAAACAGTCGTACTGGAGAAATCCGTGCCCGGACCCCTCTTGTATTAACGTAGTACTCATTTTTTCTATCTTTGTCTCCTGGTTCCACTCCATTTTTCTGAAGTTGAATGCTATTTACATTTTTCTATGTTTTTAAAACTTGCGATGACACACTTTTATGGCAGCATTTATTTCTGTAGATTAAAATAATAATTTTCTACAGTTTCTTCTATGATGAGCGATACGAAAAAGTATTGACGTATCGACTTACGGTAACTAGAAAAATTTTAGATTAAAAATTGCTACCAAGCTTATATAATGTTGCTCAGCGACTTAACATTTCATTACCGTTACATTGACGTTAATTACTACATTTGTCGGATCTTTGTTTCGTTGGGGTCGCTTCCGCGACCTTTAATATGATCGATATTGAAATTATTCTGAAAATTGATTCACAAAAGTCCCAAATTATTGTAGACAGTCGTCCCCGCTGTTCTCAACGCTGTTCTGGGATTCTCTTAAAAGTATAGTATTCAAAATACCTTAAAAAGGTAAAAAACAACGTGGCAAGGTTTGTTATCCTCCAAGATTTTTAACACAAGTTGTGAAATCGGAACACGTGTTAAAACATTCTGTTATTAAATTAAATTAAATTAAAGTTAAATTCTGACAGAAAAATTAAAAGAATAATTTGAGGTTCGACAACTTTCACATTTTTCGTTTTTGACTTTTGAATTTTTTTTTTCGATGAAATCTTATAAAATAATTAGTATGCATCTTGCAAGACAATGTGGACTTAGATGCATGTGAATTTGTGTACATCTTCATGTAAAGCTTAGCCAACTAGGAAAAAATTGTACAAATGAAACACAAGAGCTTATGTATGTTTTAACTCTGTCATTTTTACAACTTTTAAATCTTAACGACGGATGCGATTTTCGAGATGTATTCACTTACGATGAACATTTACAAAATGTACGATGCTACAACACCTTACCGCCGCGCTTTTTAGAAATAAACTAATTAAGTTCAGTATTGCTGATAACCGATGTCTATTTCAAATAGCACCGGAAACATAAGACATTTTAAGAGGAAATTCCGAAAGCCGAATACTGACTCACTATGATTTTAGTCGCCTTTCCTTATTTATCGTTTTAAATAATTTTTATCAAACATAACCATTCAGTCGATAAAAAAAATTAGCATAATCGTCATCTTTGTAAGCAACATTTGACTCGGCATTTTGTAACGCGATTTCGGAGCTTTTCTTGGCGTCCTATATATTGTGACAAGCGCGCAACGGCCGGTGCGCAAAGTACCACTTCGTGTCCTGTCACTTAAAATGCAGCCACGTTTCTTACAGGTTCGAATGTTTTTCTCAAAAGCCTATTAAGCTACTTTGTTTTTTTCGTCCACTGGTGCTTGTTCCAGTCATGGAACAAGGTATGCTATGGTATGTTCCAACAGATGTACCTGAAGCCTTCAGTCAGCCCTCAAAGAGGCCGGACGGTTTTTTACGTAATCTCTTAGCACTTTTATAACAAATAAATAATATTTAGCTATATTGCCATTCAAATTGAATTAGTATTAAGTATTATCACAAGGCGAAAAAAACATGTTAATGAAATTAAAATTGTTTTAACAAAATAGTTCATTCATGATACACAATATCATGTGCGCAGCATTTCAGAAAAAGCGCGGCGGTAAGGTGTTGTAGCATTGTACATTTTGTAAATGTTCATCGTAAGTGAATACATCTTGAAAATCGTTGAGAATGAAAAGTTTTATAAATGACAGTGAAAATATCAAAAGATTAAAAATTCTGCCACGTTGGTTTTTACCTTTTTGAGGTATTTTTTGTAAACGTATTTTTGTTTTAGATGATGATTTTTTTCACAAAAATTTTTAACACGTGTTTTGATTTCACAACTTGTGTTGTAAATATCGGAGGATCACAAACCTTGCCACGTTGGTTAAAACTAACTTGTGCTGCACCAACAACAACATTAACCACTTGTTTACATCTAAAACCTAACCTATCATTTCACTGTTCCTCGCGACTTTTCAATGACACACAAAAAGACGCACTCACTTTCAACTAAATTTTTTTTATTAATTTAACTGTATTTATTTACATAATACATCACTTTTTTTACCTTTTATTATTCTATACATTATATTTTTCCATTGCATTATTACAGATTAACGCGTTTTCTATCTCTTTTCATGCCTGCGGAAACAAGAACAGAGGTAGAGCCGTCTGTTTCTGTCTTTGTCTTTCAAATACATAAGACAAGAGGCGACCCGCGGTGTACTACTACATCAATCCGCCGCAAGGTGTCGCTCTCAGCCGTGGCAACGAAAATGAAATGCGAAAACGAACTACCTCTCTTTGTCTTATGCCCTAGTAATATCCAGGGTAGAGAGAGACGCAGAGAGCGGCAAGCCCAAACTCCTGCTTATATAGTCGCGCAGCGCTTCAAATCTTTTACATTACATTTCCATTTACATTTATAATATATTTGTATTTAAATAATAGGGGACGCCTTACCACGGTCGGGTCGCTTGCGCGACCCTTGATGTATAAAATTTTAATTGTATAATCTAATAATTTTGAATTGTTTTGTTTATAACGGTTAACTTTACGTTTTTTAAAAAGTGTCACAAATTGAAGTATCAAAATTCAAGTAACAATATTTCCAAATCCTTAGTCAAATGTCTTTATCGAAATACAAAACAGTGGAATTAATCTGAACTCGTAAAAATGGATACTTTTCACACATCGATCACTATCTGTACAAACGAAAATCAGGATCGTAAACGGCGCGCGCGTACTGGGTTTGTCGCGACCAAGATGGTTGCGATGTTAGATCACAAAACATATCCAGAACCGTATACTTGTGTACCAGGGTCCGAAAGTATCGGTTCACAAACACGGGCCTATCCCTTACGGCGTTCCTGCTGCAAAAATAATGCCTTTCATAAAGCAACGAGCTGTCAAACACCCTGAGGCTCCGCCAGTTCAGGTACTGCGACAGGAATATGACGATGATGTGAATCCGCGGGTCTTAGCGATACTCCCCGATCGAAATAATGCTACAAAAGTTGTAAGACGAGTAACCTAGTCAAAATAAGTAGAATATTAAATAATCATAAATTGATTATTTCGTAACCTATTATTTTATGATTTTGAAATGATTAAAAAAATGCAAGATCTCAGATGATCACAAACAGATCGATACCAATCGGATCATTAAATGATCAAAAAACAATCTCAGTAGTAATATATACACTACAGTGCATAACCGTTCTTTTTCATCATGTACGATGACGTCAGAATTTTTTGCTTGGTCATCAAAAAATATTAAAATACTATTTTTCGCTCGTCGGTAAGGTAGTGTACCGACACTTACTTGATGTACCGACAGCTTGAGACTCTCTGCAGAACTATTTTTATTTCCTGAAATAAACATGAGCTGCTCGCAAACTGCCTCGTACTGGACAGCTCACGAGTGTGAAAAGGTTTATAACCTAGAGCAGTTTAACGGAGACGCCCGAGCGCTACCGATACTCAACGATGTTTTAATAGGTAGGAGTGTGTATGTACATAAAATAAACATGAGTCTCGATAAAAAATAAATTTATTTGATAAATCTAGAGCAACGTTTAAAAATAGGGAGGGCTTGTGTCACTCCTCACGTCCACCTGTAAAAATTACATCAATATTATAATAACATGTTAAATTACCGTTTCATTTTTTATGATTTAAACTTACGGCGTTTGTACTTTCTGCACACGCGGTCAGCTCTTTCAAAAGCGTTGCCAAGATCCCTGTGAAGCGACATCGGTAAATCGGGAGCTGTTGCCCTGCGCATGGACGCCCTGGTGTTTTCTAGTGTATAGGGCATTATCTCGTCCAGCGTGAATTCTATGTGCTGGGCGTGCCTCTGATACACCGGTGATAGCAGATAGGCTTCTCTATCGTCCCATATGATCAGCGCTATGACGATACCAGGCCATAACGTGCCGTTTTTCAAGCCGTATAAGACAACGTCATGTGTCTTAGGTGGCCAATTATAACTGGAAATAAGAAACAGGTGATATTAGAATGAAATTAGTTTTTACATTTGAGCAATAATTGAAAAACATACATGAGCTCCGTGGCGCTATCTTGTGCCACTTCTGGTGGTTTTGACGACATGAACTTTTTGCGCACATACGGGTTTGCCTCACCATCAGGGTCGCTTTCGCCATCGGCTTCAGGCTCGTCGGGTAGTTCCGGTTCAGCGTGACAGTTACCAGAACGGGACTGACCGTTTGTGTTGGGGTGAGGCAGATCCCCATCGGTCTGCTGATCACCAGAGATCGAGGCTGTAGCTTCCTCCGCTTGCTCAGGAGGTGGCTCGTCGGCTGGTTGCGCCTTAGAGCGGAGGGTTGCGACCGACAGGTCAATAGCAACCTCCTGCGCCATCTCCTCCGTCACCAGGTGTTGAGGTGTTGGAGATGACACATTCACATCCTGAGGCGTGAGCAGAGGTGCTTCGGCGACATCGCTCGGGGCCGGAGATGGCGTCTCTACCTGCTGAGGTGTGAGGAGAGGTGCCTCATCGATATTGCTCGGGGTTGGAGATGGTACCTCTACCTGCTGAGCTGGTACAAGAGGCTCTCCAGTGACGCCGCTCAGGGTTGGAGGCGCTACCTCTACCTGCTGAGGCGTAACGAGAGGTGCTTCAGCGACACCGCTCAGGGTTGGTGACGCTACCTCCGGAGTCTGCTCGACCAAATCGTAGCTCCTAACCTTACGCCTGAAAAATAACATGTTTATAGCTGATCAAACTGAACTAACGTTGAAAATAGTCTTACTTACTTCTTCATAGGAAGACGTATAATTTTGATTTTGATCGGAGGGAGGGGTTGCGTACCCGACACAGAGGGTCGGGCGTTGTCGCCGATCTTCGGCACCTCTTCTTCCCCGTTTTGATCGACGAGCGGGAGATCGTTCGGAATCTGTCGGGACGACTCTTCCGAGGTCGATGGCTGATCTTTGGGCTCAATGTGGCCGGGATTACTATCCACAATGAGCGTATCGTCGCTGTGGATACCGCGCTCTTCGTCGGCATCAGAGAGCTGTGTGTCGGTGCTCGACTCTGAAGTGTCCGCATGCACAGCTTTCTTTAACCTATACGAAAAAGAGGCATTATAAGGTATCCTACATTAGAACGTGTTAATGAATAGAAAATACTTACATAAGTTTACGAAAAAATGATTTGAACGATTTTTCCTGCGGCCCCGCGTACCGCCTGAAAAAACGCTCGGCATCGTTTGAGACGATCAGTTTCGCCTCGTTGCGGAATCTCAAAGCTGTGAACGCTCCAAGGATTCTTGAGAATACCCGCGTATTCTGTCGAACAGAGGCGTCGAAAGTAGCGTTCACAAACTCCTCAACATATCTAGCTTTGAGGAGATCGCCTTTTTTGAGGATTTGGCGTATTTTTGTGGCGAGAGAATCTCCTCTGAAATACCTGAAATTAATGACCGAATTTTAAAATGTGTCGGCAGGACGCCTGAAATATTTAAGATTCAGACTATCAGTGTTTTTAATTATCAGCAATATTGACGAAAAGTTGATTAATGCAACAATTGTAACAAAAAAGAGAATCGAAATTAATTTAACTCTGACGGAGTTTTGAAAACGATCCTCAAACGTACACAGTGACATCTGAAACCATCTGCAAACGCCAGCATAAAAATTGATAAGACACGCGTGTAACGTGTACATTTCAGACAATAGAAAACAAGGTCATACAATGACGTATGTCACGAAGAATTTTTGAAACCCATGTTCCGAAAGTTATGACCCTTAACACCTCTTAAAGACAGGGATTAAAATTGTGTCGGTCGAGCGCTGGCAATTTTTATGGTCGTGAATATCATAGTTTTGATCGTTATCAATAATGCAGAGAAAAGTCAATATTATTTATATAAGTATCGTGTTAAACATGTGTAACAGCTCTTACAAAAATTAGTATCAAAATCTGGAAAAGTATAAAATGTGTCGTGAGTGAAATATAATATTTAATAATATTTAAATATGTTAACTAACAATTTGTTTAACAATTTGTTCAAATTTGATAGGGTAGCTTCTTTGTAAAATTAATTTAATTTTGTCATAGTTTTAAAAGTTTTAAAAGTGACCAGAGAGCATACACTATGACATTTGACACCGGTCGGAAATGGTCACATAAACAAGGATACTGTTGAGCGTGCACATTCCAGATGCTACGATAAAATGGTGAACAAGAAATAAAGCATAATTTTGGAATGACGTATACCGCGAAAAAGTTCTGAATTTCACGTTCCAAAAGTTATAATCTTTAACCGAGCTCTAAGACTGAGATTAAAAATGTGTCGGTAGAGCACCGCCAACCTTTATGACCGCGAATATCAACGTTGTGATCATTATTATTAATGCTGAGAAAAGTTAATATTATTTATATACGTTTTGTGTTAAACGGGCGTAACAGCTCTTACAAAATTAGTATCAAAATCTGAAAAAGTATAAAATGTGTCGTGAGTGAAATATAATAATTAATAATATTTAAATATGTTAACTAACAATTTGTTAAGCGATAGGGAAGCTTCTTTGTGAAATTAATTTATATTTCGTCAAAGTTTTAAAAGTTTTGAAAGTGACCAGCGAGCACTATGACCACTATGAAATTTGAAACCGCCCGGAAACGTCAACGTAAACATAGATAAGAGCAGCACGTAACGGCCACATTCCAGAGCGAGTAAAATTTTAAAGAATAAAACGAAATCAAATAATGAACGAATAATAAATCAAATAATAAACCGGATAATAAATCAAATATTTATTATAACAATTGTGAAAAGTTTAAGAGAAATAAACCGCAGAGAGATAAATTTTTGAACTTACTTTTTTTCCACGAAATACAGGAAAATCCAGCTTGCAGAAACCCTCCAAGGTTGCGCAACACCCACTGGGACACCCCGGTACAGGCTGAGGAAGTTGTTAAACTCCCTCCGGCGTAGCACAGCACGACCGCGACCTTCTTTCCAGGCCTTCCTGAAGATGGTCATTTGCCGTTGTGTTAGCTCGGCGTAGGGGTCACGACACACGGGTAAACGCACACGCGAATCGCCGTAAGCGTCTGATAGCGCGAGGTGCATTTTATGTGCCATGTACGGTCGCGTTTTAAAAAACACTTTTGGTTTTTGAAAAGAAACAACTGTCGTAGCCATTTTGACGCTATATCGTTATGGCACGTGTCGCACAAGACTGAGGCGCTATAGGGGGGCGTGACGTCTTGACACCCGCTTATTAAGGCTGTGTTACAATGCGACAACAGTGTTGCAGGCTAATAACCCATGTATATTAGCCTGACCTTTCAGCGTTTTAATACCAACTCAGCGGCTATGAAAAATTAGGGCCTGTTCCAATTATAAATGTAAATGAGTGATGCAGCAAAATATTTTCCAGCAATTCCACGCTTTATTGTTAGGAATAGCTTAAACAATTTTTACTGTAAATAATAATAATTTTAAAGTTAAAAACGACATTGATAAAAAATTCTGTCTGTTAAACTGTAAATAAGAATTATTATTGTAACAAAATATTTTTCAACAAATAATAGATTCATTGTTGAGAAAGAGTTTTAAATAAATTTTCTGTAAGTAATGATAATTTTAACCCTAAAATGACATTGATGAAAATTAGAGTCAGTTTCATTTGTAGATGTAAACTAATATTGTAACGAAATATTGTTCAACAATTAAAAAATTGTATTGTAGCAAAATATTTTTCAACAATTAATAGATTTTTTGTTGAAAGTAGTTTTAAATAATTATTAGGCTTGGAATGACATTAATAAAAATTAGAGCCATTTTCATTTGTAAAGGTAAAATAATGATGTAACAAAATATTTTTCAACAATCAAAAATTTATTGTTAAAAATAGTTGAAAAACAATTTTTACGTAAATTAAGACAGTTTTCAGACTTAAGCGACATTGATGTGAAGTAAAATGAGTACGCGATTACAGTTTTTTCAAAAATTTTCAGAATGAAATTATTTACCAACAAACGAAGTGACATTGAAAAGAGGTGAAATTAAATAAAAAGTCAGTATAGTAAATAGAATGTTTTTATTAAACTTCTTACACTGTATACATTAGATCAAAACGTGAAAAACCAACGGTGAGACGACCAAATAATATTTTGAATAAAAAGAACAACATATGATATATTTAATTGTCACCGCTATCATCGCTGGAAGAGTCAATCTGAATGTAGGCGGGGCTTACAGGTTCCAGCCTATCGGCATCGTCTATGGTCTCGCTCACGACGTCTATAGGCTGAAGGTTTTCAGTGACCCAGCCGAGATGTGCATCTAAAAAAGAAAACAGAATTTTAAATTTGAACATTTTAGAAAAGGGTTTGATTTTGAAATTATGAGCTTACCTGTGTTGAGAAGTCGTCTGTTAGCTCTGTAAACCTCCCACTCGTGAGCATCTCTATCCTTAGTCAAAGTGACTTGTTCTAAAGAAGGCATAGCGTCTGTAAATTTTTACATGTTTTTATGAGACAATGACGGTGCATTGAATAAGTGTTTGAAAGTTATTTTGTGAAAAATGCAAAATTCTCTACTTTATGATCGTTTTACTTTTTTATCAGTACTAAATATCCAAAAAATACTTACAGAAAATTTCCTCAGGAAATTTTCCCTCGCATATACTGCATCCGCACATCCTTGCAAGCTTTCTAGCATACCGTGAAAAGTTTTCGGCAGCAGTCCTGTAGAACGACCTGTTCAAGGCTCTGTGCACCAGATTGTCCGTCTGCAACTCCCCACGAGCTCTAACGTCTCTCCACGATATGTCAGAAACCAAGCTTAGAATCCAACCGTCGTGTTTATAGTTGGGTCGCAAGCCGTATCTTTCGAGATAAAGTTGTCGAAGCTGCACTTCGCGGAACATGATCACTGACGGGTTTGCGTGTACAGCTTGCTCCTGGTTGAAGAGATGATAAGCACGTTTCAGCTCAAGGCGTAGCGCTGTATGTCCTGTGCACAGATTGTACTCGTACTCGGTCACCGCAGCTACACACCATCTTGATGTACAGCGTCCCCGATTTCCTGCAGGAGCCTGGTCTCCGGCGTTCCATATCTCCTCGGGTCGCAAGCTTTGACGAATTTCCTCGTCCCGATACTTTATGTATTGGTAGTATGATGATAAATCAGGTAAACACCGGCGGTGCTTGCCCTCCAGACGAGAGAGCGTAAAGCTTAAAGGTTCCTCAATGGTACTCATAGTATAAACTTCTGATGTGATTCAGACGATGCACGATAGCTTTATGACTCGTTGAGAGATATCATTATAGTCGCAGGGCTTATTATGCAGTCGCAGCAAAAATCCCTGCTACGACACGTCCAAAGATGCATTATTTGGTCTACTGAGGTTTTTGCTAATTAATAATTTTTTCTCTCATAGCAATTTCACTCTCCTCCTCCTCAGCCAGGGAGGTGTACAGTTTCAAAACAGTGATTCTGCATTGTGCTATTTCGTAATGAATATCGCATTGTAGCTTGTACTCACACTCTTCTGAATAGCAGTCCTCGTGCATTTTGTCAAGATCAATCAGATATTGCTCATGCTCGGCAATAATGCGCTGTTTTGACTCTCCTGTTGTCTCCATGAACCACGATTCGGGTTGTGTCGGAAAGCGCTCGAGCTGGGCGCGTACGAAAGAGATTTCGTCCAAGATAGGACCTCTCTTGAAAACCGCCTCGTTGTATTTCGAATAGACGTTTGCAAACCTTTTGGAAAACTCGTCATCCACCCAATTCGCGAATAAAAACAGCGCAAGACGAGCTCGACCGTATGTCAGCATGATTAATTTGAAACTGATAATTGTTTTTGAATATGAGTCTTACAACTAGCTTACAGATAGAAAGAGGGGTAAAGGAATTTGTTAAAACACGTCTGTGCATGTAATTTGTATTATAACATCATGTTTTATTACGGTTTTGAATTACAATCAGTGCCGCGCACGGCAGTATTGCATGCGTGTGCATGGTATATCAGTTACATGTTTTTTTCTAATTCTATCAACGAATTGTTTAACAATTTTGTCGTTGTAATCGAAATCGTCTCCGAAGAGATTACAGAACGAATTAAGATTATTGTTATAACACATAAAATATAAAAAAGTAACGCAAAAGCTCCCGCAAAGCGTGGATTTATCGCTTTGAATCTGTTTATTGCTCCATTCGTAGAATTTGCAATTCTCCCTGATTCGGCGTCGGTGCTCAGGGACGATTGGGGGGTTACCGTAACTGTCGAAAAAGACTCCATGGCCCTGCTTGTCAACGTAGGCTGCTACCCAGTGAGACCCCGGCAGGTTAGCTCGATCGCAGTTGAAAACGTAAGCCGCTGGCCGGGGCCAGTGAACTGGTATTTTATCAGCTGCCCAGACGCCTTTATTTATCACAGGAAGATCTCGCAGAGCGCCTCGGATCTCGAGTGTATTCATCGACACCGTCGCTCAGCTTAATGACCATGTATGCCAGAGGTGTCTATTTTTATAGCCTAGCAGCCATAGTCCACCATAACTTGACGACTGGCGTCGATCTCAATGACGTTTTGAAACTCGCTGTATATCAGACAGTTGACTGTTTTTCGTAGAGCCGTTGCAAAACGAACTTCTATGCGCACGGCTCCATGCCTGATGAGGTTCCAGTGTGTGTCGCAATGCGCCGACAGATCGGGTGTGAGATCAAAAGCCGTGAGACAAAACCCTTCGGGATAGTTGGCTCGCGAAATACAGTTTCCAGCGTCTCCGAAATGTATCCCCGAGCCTGAAAAGAGACTCTGGTAACAGTTCACGTAGAGTTTGTCGCCAAAGTCAGGCTGTAGCGCTTTCGGCGTGACCAAAACGTTGTCAACGTAAAGGGCCAAGTAATTTATTCCGTGATTTTTAAAGTTGAACGGGTTGAGGCCAATACTCCCGTTGAACGCCTGGTTGTCGACGAAACCCAGAACGATTCTTTTAGGAAGTTGCCCGAGAATAACGTTGTCTAGAGTCTCGCCGTGAACACCGCTGGGTATTGCGATGGCCTTGCAATCGACTCTCGTTATAGGATACTTCGCGGTTCCTGCAGCGAGGCTCCGAGCGTGTGCAAGCAGAACACCAGGGCTAAGTTTCACGCGGCGGACGAGTAGCGATGCCTCGACAATGCGTATGGACGCCGTGTTAGACTCGTCGATGAGACAAAATGTATCGTGGGATCTGTGAAGACGCAAACGGAGCTCGATACCATTGAGAATAAATTTACTCTGGTTACTCAAAGCTATGTGCAAGTGCCCTAATAAGTCGACCGTCTTCCCTCCGTCGAAATAGGCCCTCCTTGCTTTGAGTCCAGCATTTTCATTCCCTCCAGCGTCCATTTTACCTGCTGTGTCGGTATGCCACAAAACAGTTTGCAGATGCGAACTTTTCGCATCACAGCCGTAATTTAGCAGCGTCTCAATGTACGCGCGGTAAGCATACGAGTTGTTGGGCGGTGAGACCAGTTTCTGGTTGAGGTAAACGTCAACCTGACTGAAGAGCGAGTGCAGCAAATTGTTGACAGGTCCGGCGCTGGCGTCAACAGGAACACCCTCGGTGCGTGGAACAATTTTTGTTTTTACAGATAACAGAGTGTGGGCCGGGTCAATGTAAAACCCGCTATTCCCCTCAACCATAAACTCGATGGGAGCATCGTCAGTCAGAGAGCTAATGGGTTTATAGCAAACCCACGTACCACCCTCTATAGCGGTCTGTGTCGGCGGGAGAGAAAACAGATCCAGCTCCGTCTTCATACAGGCGCACGAGTGAGGATGTAGGAGGGCCATTATCCAAAGATGTCAGCTACCGCGCGGCTTGTCTTCTTTTTCCTAGATCGTCGTTTGAGCGTTTTTCTAACCCTGCTTTTCGTTTTGCGGGTTTTTGTTTTACGCCCTACGGTCTTTCGCCTGCCTCGTGCAGTTCGAGAATGAGTCGCGCGAGCGACTTTCCGTTTCTTATACCCAGAACCTGTCATTATCCTGTCTATTTTTTCGTCAACTGCTCGCTTCAGATTGGCCGTTGAGTCGTGGAGACGAGCTCTTATAGATTCTTTAGGCGGTCGTCTCCTGGCAGCTATATCTGTCAGCACGCCAAGACTTGCTTTTGCTGCTTCCCGTCCCGCGACTTTAGCGCTAGCTGTCAATATAGGAATAGCTCTACGAAAAAGCCCTCCGAGGAATGAGCCAATTCCGTTGCCTCGTTGAGGGCCGCCACCTACATAAACCTTGATACGACCGTATCCGTCTTGATCATGATAATAACTCATTAGTCGACTCTCTTAAAATGGAGCGTCACTGTCAATGTCCCGTGATCAAATAACAGTTCTCTGCCAAACTCGTCCCTTATATTTATTTCAATGGTGCTGAAAATGGATTTCAGCAGAGGGACATATTTGACGTTAGCGAACGACCTTAGCCTCATACAGCCGTACTCAAAATTTGACAGATCTGTCGGTACGACGCGCAGAAGGGGAGCCTGCACATTTCCCGTAACGTGTGAATCGATCAAATCAGAGTAACAGAAAAAAACAGACGGTAGACAGTTCGAGAGAGAGGCAGGTCGCGAGGACCTTAACGTCCCGTTCTCACTGAGCATTATATCTTCCTCACTGTATCCGAAGCCGAGAATTTTACATAAAGGGCGCGACAGTCTGAACCTATGCTCCGTATTTGCACAATCGCACGTTCGTGTAACGTTGATGTGGCTCCCGCAATCACGCTCAAACTTTAAATGGCCGGCAACAGGCGATGAGGTATTTATCTCGTCCAGCAGCGACTGTAGATCCTTGTAAACACCCGATTTGATGCTTTTCTGGTCGGCGCTGAAATTCTTTTTGTGAAGCGACCATAACTTGACGAAATTTTCCGAGCCGTGCGCAGGAATGTGGGAAAAATTCTGCGGAAATTGTATCTCGCTCAGACCGACCACCCATTCGCCTGCAAGTCTCCATTCGTGAGGAAGTTTAGTCGTATAGCTCGAAGGATTGTTGTTTGGGAAGAAATCCATACTAGCGTTACTCGGAAGGGTCATATAAAAGTCGAACTTTGTCATTCTGGAATCCACGAGACGATGTCTGTCGGCAGACCTTTCCAATTAACAAGAACCCTACGACTTTTACCACGACCTCTTTTATCCAAAACTTTATTGATTTTTAAAGCTCGCGAAGGTTTTCGCAGACCCACGCTACTGAGTTCTTCTTTGTAGAATATGCCGTCTACTAACTCGCCGTTCAGGTCAGCAAGCTCGTATACGATAGGGTTTCTGTAATCCGATATACGACGGATGTAAAACGCCTCTTCGGTCCAGCCTGATTGCGAACCTTTCTGGAACGCTGTTTTTGCGGTACTGATACGAACGATATCGCCAACGCTGTATTTAACTTTCTCGGGTCGAATCAGCTGCTCTCTCTGACGCAGAATCTCGCGAACTTTTGCAGCATTGTCGATCGTGACGCTCAGAGGGGTTGCGCGTATCGTTCTGTGATAAGAACGGTTATACGCGTCAACGATTTTCGGCAGCACGTCTATGTACCTCCGTCCTCTTGTGTAGGCGAGGTATCTCTCGATTCTGCTGCGCAAAGACCTGATACACCTTTCCGCGACGGCGCACTTGACTGCGGGGTTACGCGCAGTCCTAAACTTGATGCCATTTTTTTGGAGGAGAGCCTGAAATTGCGAGTTTACATATTCTTTTCCGCGGTCAGACTGGACTTGAAGAGCCATACGCGGTTTGCTGCGTTTCAAAATCTCGCGAAAGGCCCCGACCACAGACTGAGCTGTTTTATCCTTCATCGGCTGGACCCATAAATATTTGCTGAAGACGTCAATCACGAGTAACAGAAACGAGTAGCCGTCGTTGTAACTTTTTAGACCTGTCATTTGGATAAGATCGGTTTCCCAGAGATCATCCGGGTTGTCCACCGAATACATCCGATGTCTAAACTTTCTTATTACAGGTCTGTGTTTGTTGTAGACAGTCTGTTTGTCCAACCACGTCGATACAGTCTCTCTGGGTATCTTTCTCGCTGATGTGTCGGTAAGCAACCGGCGTTTGCCTGCAAACCCAGCGACTTGTGACGGTTCGTAATAAATTCTTTTCAAAACGTTCGTAGCCATTACTTCAGGCGAGACCAAGACGTCCCGGTTTTCCTTCGCTTGCGACCGTTACCGCTCTGATACGCGTCACTGTCCTCGGAAGAGCTCGACGCAGGGCGAGCCGACGATCCGGAAAGATCGGACTTGGGAAGTGTCGGTACCTTGAGAGTGTAGCCTGACTGCCCAGGTTGTGCAGCGATACTCCACAAATCTTTGTTCCCGATGAACTCCCTCGGTATGTTCGCCTCTTTGAGGAGAATTGCAAACTGATGACGACCAGGAGGGTTCGACGTTTTTCTTGACCTCATCGCCTCGTTGACAAGGTCGACAATATTGGAGCTCGGTACTTTTCCCCCATTAATTGTGACCGTTCCATGCTCGTCCCATGTGAAAATGTTCTGTGGAAGTTTGTGCAGTGCTTGCAACAGCTGTCTAGCTTTAGTCTGATATCTGCTAGGGACCGTGGAGAGAACGATATCTTCTGATATCTGAGGAGCCATTTTTTCAGCCGCTTTTTCTGCACCATACGCCCTAGGGGTAGCCTCTTCATTTTCGACATTTTTTGCCGACATAAAGCGAACGAGCGCCTGCTGAAACATTTTCCACTTTTCCGAGTCGTCAATGTTTTTCAGGTCAAGTATGTCGCTCAATTCCGAATCAACTCTGGTAACGGGCGTTCCAGGCGTCTGTACGCTGTGCCTGTTTTTATGCTCAGCCGCATCCTCCATCTTCTCCAGATGATCGCGCGAGACTAGTACCAGTTTTCTTGCATGTTCCATTTTATCAACCTATTAAGGTTCCTGTCAAGACGGATGCAATAGCCGATAGAAGGGGAATCAAAAATCCTGCTCCTCTCTGTACGATGAACCGCCTTTTGCGGGTCAGCGAGATGTCGCTGCTCGACAATTTTCGAAGATCCTTGGCGTACCTGCGTAACTTCCGTTTGTCTCCGCTGCTGATAGCCACGTTACCGTTAAGTGTGTTGAGCGAGCACTCGCAGATCGACCGAATCAAGCCTGTATCTGCTCGTCTAAGAATCGCCAGACGCTGGTCTTTAGGAAGGTGAATCAACGCCCGTAGGATTGCGGCGTTACGTTCGCTTACAGGTCTTCGCTTTACCATCGCGATCGGTGAACTGGTATGTACGATTCGAAGGCCTCGGTTTTTATCGGATTTTTGACAGGTACGTAAACATAGTGGAACTCGTCATCGGGAAAAATGCTTGTGCGCAGGCGACAGTTTTCGGGCGTCGTCTGCTTCAGATCGAGCAGAAGGTAACCGAACGGCCTGCTTGTCGCGTCGAAGTAGGCCTCTTGTAAGAACTTTGGATTTTCGGGACAGATCTGTCTGGCTAGATGTTGAACCTGGGCACGGTCCCGAGGGTTCTTGAAAAGAACCATGTAGTTCGTATTGAGCGAGATGTCACGCTGCCCGCTACCTTGATGGAACATGTTTTGCGTGATAAACATAACGCTCAAATTTTTATGGTGGCTACCCTTCGTGAACAGATCGACCATAACGTTGGCCGATGCCTCGCGCATGAGGTCGTCCACTATGATGAGTTTTGTTTTTTCAGGGTCGTTCGAATAATCGCTGCTTTGAGGGAGGCCTTCTTTGAACTCGATATCTTTCCCAAGCTCCGTATACGCAGGCTGCCATTCGCCATAATAAAACAGAATCCTGTCGAATTTTCTGTCGAAAACCTTGGTGTCGTATTTCAGACACTTTTTGACAAATTCGGTTTTCCCAGAAGATGTCGGGCCGCATACTGTCGCTGTGAACGGATGTTTGAACGGTAGAATCATTATCTTCACTGGAGCTGTTTTGTCAGGGTCCTAATTTTATAGAGAATCATTTTCTGTCTCCGTAACCCCATCGACCGAATCCGTAGGCCGAACTGGACGATGACGATGATGAGATCGTGGACGGGTACGATAACGACTTGTTGTCATACATCGATTCGTCTTTATAACTTCTGTAAGTCTTGGCTTGAACAGTTTTTCCAGAATTGTCATCGAATTCCATTTTCTTTTTACAGCTCCACGAACAGCCTTCGGATACGCTGTTCGGACTGTAGGAACCTCTGTTGAAAGGATTTTTCAAAGAGCTCATCCTGACATGTGTCGGGTGAATGACACGACTTTGAGCGCTCCACGCTTTTATTCATCTCTCCCACCCTCTCTAGTTTTTGAAAAAACCGTTTTTAGGTAAACCATAAACGTAAACGTAACCTAGACTGAAGTCGGAGCTTGTAGTCGATGTCGACTTTGAGTCGTCATTTTTGTAGCTCTGATACGACTGTCCTTGACAATTTTTGCTGGAGTCATCAATCTCGGACTTTTTTTTGCAGCCCCAGGAACAGCCGTTCGATTCGCTGTTGGGACTATAGGAATTGTTTTTGAAAAGTTTTTTGTAAGAGCTCATAGTGACAGACGTTTGCTGAATGAGCATTTTCTTGCTTACGTCAAAGTTTTATCTCTATCCCCCCTCCTCTTTACACGGTTTCAAATATCTTGTAAACGAAAATTAAGTGTGCAGCGTCATATGAAATTATAATTTTTATCTGACCTTGGAAATAGTAAAAGCTAGGGACGGGTTACAGCAATTGAAAACAGTATGTAGTGAAAATCGTTTTATTGATATTGATGTTGACGCCGGTATTCTATGGTGACATCATTATTCGCCGCCGACATCTGCTCCTCGTCATACAGAATCATTTCGCGACAGACGATGGCGAAAATTATATCGCAGCGCATAAAGTCGGTAAACGATGACATGTACTCCTTGACAACCGTCAAAGGGTCGCCAGAGCGCGCGCTGTACCTCAACTTCTTCACCTGGTCGTAACAGTGGTCGATAGCGCTGCTGTGGTACTCCAAGAAAGATAACCACTCCGTTATGCAGGTCGCAACACGCATCAGTCCATCGAACGTGACCTTGTGCATGGCGATCACCGACACTCTGCCAAAATCTGTGAAAATAATGAATAGTTTACTAATGGTGTTTTTCTACGCTTCTATTATTTTTCTAAACAGCAATAAACTTACCGTCATAGGCCCTTAGCGTTACCGCTGGTCGGGTGTAGGAGGTCTGCGCAAGCAGCGAGAGACGTTGTGAGATCTGGATCTCAGGATCGCACTGTAGACCATCGAGATGCGCTCGGAGACGACTCTCGTTCTGCTTCAGAGCTGACCATTCTTTCGGCGTCAGTCTGACTCCTAGCCACACAGCCCCGCAGATAACGACCTCGGGTGTCCAGTAACCGTTGCTCTGAAGTGCCAGACCGGCGACTGCGAATTTTGATCGCGATTTGTTTAGAGGGTACGCGTGCGCCGCGATGAGTTTGTCCACTACCGGCTTCATGGTGCTTTTACTTCCAGTGAAATGACCGGCGCCTTCCTGTTTTTATCCGTTATAATGTACTGTGAAGGAGGTGCTCCCCTTCTTCACACATTTGCCGCTCTCCCTCCAGGACCCATCTACGTACTCGAAGCGCGCAATTCAGCGCGCACCGAAAATTTTTGTTTTTCGCGTGATAGGCGCACTTTTCACTGACAGGAGGCATCTTCTCGAAGGAGGGGTTCCTCAAATCGGTTGTCAGGTTGACGACAGGGGAGTCCAGAATCGATACCAGGAAATCCCACTTTTTTTCACCGCGCGTGTAGATGACGTCCGCGTTCTTCGTGATTTTTTGCAGCTGACAGATGACCAGCTTCAGATCCGATGTTCCTCGAAACCAGCTCAGTCCGTGATGATTGTGCGTTACCCAGTCGTTTTTTACCCTGGTCGCATGCGTCAAACCGTACTGAGAAATTGCAGGTTTCACGATCCAGTGAGCTAGTGACAAGTCATCGCCTAAAGAAACCACTGCTACTTCCTTTGGTACGAACAAGTTCTCGTTGTCCGTGAATCCCTGCATATCTACGACGTACTTCATGGTTCCTTTATCGTCTACAGACTGATGAACCGATTTCGTGTATTGTTGTTATACCTCTAGAGTGAAATTCGAGCTCTTTTGGCCGACGGTGCAGCGTCATCAGAGGTGACGTCACCATACGTGTCTGTGCCTGTTATCCCCTCTTTCCAGACAATTTTGTACAGGTCACACATTGTCTGTCTAAGTTCCAAATTTATCGCGTAACGGGTCATCTTCAAACTGTTCCCTGCTATTTGCTGTTTGATGCGATCGATAAACTCGTCCAGATTAAACAGATCAGCTTCCACATCTCGTATCGTCTCGTAACTTATCATCGTCGGGTAAGGCATAGCGTCTCTCATATCAGACATAAAACCTTCGATTCTCTCAATCATTTCCTCTTCGAGACGGGCCAAAGCATCTTCCAATGACCTGGTATCCTCGTGACATCTTTTTGCACGGGCGCTGAATGAATCCGTCACCCACCCGTTGAAAACATTAATCGCTTTGAGAACTTCCGTGTAAGTAGGCATCTCTCGTGTGTTTAATTGTCGACCCGTGACGGTTGAACAAACTAGGTATTAAAACAGCCAATGTACTTTAGAGATCTCTTTGCATTGTCAGCAATCCCCACCGGCTTCTGGATATCAGATTGCACTTTGACATGTCAGAGCTTGTCGCATACCTCTACATGATTAATACGAGCATGACTACGTCTTTTTATCATTATCAAAAATGGATCGACAGGAAGCAGTCGCTTGTCTCAGCGGGCTCATCCTGTACATCCTGCCTCACAACCGCCGTCTCAGCAGCTCGCTCGAGACGCGATTCAGAGAGGTTGGCACCCCAAGCACCGAAACGGTTGTACGTAAAATCAAGTACATTCTGAGCGGATTGACAATCCGTGAAATTGTACTTGCGTACAAAAAATCATGTTTCTCCAGCCTCCGTCTCAAGTCTATCGTCTTTGAGGAATTACGCAGGCGTCCGGTTAGTCCAGGCGACGCTATGTGCAGCATTTACAACGAATGTTCAAAAGCTTATGGTAAGTCGTAGTTTAACCTTTCTTCAAAACTCCTGAGGTTTATAAAAAGTTACAAAAAAATATTTACAGATACGTTAAAAAAATTGAATGACAGCTTTGACGCTGCGTTTGAAAACATCTCGGCGTCGCAGTGGGAGGAAGAAGCGCCGT
Source organism: Telenomus remus (assembly GCA_020615435.1). Taxonomy (NCBI): domain Eukaryota; kingdom Metazoa; phylum Arthropoda; class Insecta; order Hymenoptera; family Scelionidae; genus Telenomus; species Telenomus remus. Next base: position 7,814,463 of record CM036336.1, read on the forward strand.
CGGGGCAAGAGGCGTGGCAGAAAAAAGGCGATCAATTCGATGACGGTCTCGATGACGAATTTGCGGCTATCATAGTGGAGGGGCAGCTAGCTGCGGAAGAGGCGCCGAAGCGACAAAGCGGTGGAGGGGCTACACCTAGCACTGTCGAGAGTCTGGACACCTTTGAGATCGTCTCCGACACAAGACGTTATTACCGACAATTCAAAACCCATGGTCGCGAGTTGACCATAAAGTTACGAAAACCTGTACCATTGGACATCATGAGGGGTACCATGCAGAAAGCGTTTGATGAATTACACTCTACACTGACAGCCAGCTACCTAGAGGGTGACTACGTAGGCTTCTCATGCCGATCCTCATCATTCACACGCGGAGACGTCGGGATCTCCTTCAGGCCTCTACGCGACTCCGATAGCGATCATATAGCAGGTCTCATCTATAGCGTCGCCCAGAGCAACGACGGTTTCGATATCAACGAGGAACTAGTCATTAGCTGTGCTATTGTAGAGGGCGTGCAGGGCAGAGGGTGCGTTAAACTGGCTCTTAATAGTGTCAAGAAAAGATCTATTCTCTCAATAAACAATGATGACAACCTATGTCTTCCGCGTGCACTCGTTGCTGCAATGGCCTATAAACTAAAAGGATCCGATCGTTCAGGCGACAAGCACAGGCTTTGGCAGAAGCTCAGGCTTCCGAGGGTCGCTCAGAAAACGGCTGCTCTGCACCTCGCCCGTAATGCAGGCGTGGTCATACCTGCAGGAGGATGTACCCTCAACGAGCTACAGGCGTTCCAGACATTCCACACTCATATGGGCACAGCTATCGTGGTCCATACTTGGAAGACTTTAGGTAAAAAGGGCAGGAAACCTCTTTTTGACGGTCGTCCTGAAGTCTTGAGAGAGTTCGGAAGGGTCGCTCATACTTTAACGATTCTTTATTGCGAGGACCGCCGTCACTTTGAGCCTGTATTGAATATTGTCGGTGCTCTCGGGGTTCGCGGTTATTGTACCGATTGTAATCATGGTTACATGGTACAGGGCTCCCATCGTTGTTATAAAAAATGTCCGAGGTGTTACGCAGACGTGCGTTGCGAGCTCTCGTCGCAGATCAGATGTAAAGACTGTCGGAGGTATTTTTACGGCGAAAATTGCTTCGCGCGACACAAAGAGACAGGATCTTTCACGAAATTTGAGAGTGTGTGTAACGCTATTAGGTTATGTAGCGAATGCATGAAAAGGTTAGACGGCAAAAAGGAACATAGGTGTGGTTTCACAAAGTGTACAATCTGTAAACGCTTTGTAAACGATCACGAGCACCTATGTTTCATGCAGCCTTTGAAAGATGAGGATGCTAGGAGAAAAAAGAAAAAAACCTACCTTTTCGTTTTTTACGACTTTGAATCACGACAAGACACGCTACTTGAAGGTTCGGAAACAGCTTACGAGCATGTACCGACACTCTGTGTCACTCAGCAGTTCTGCACTAAATGCGCGGACGACCCCGACATGTCTCACTGGTGTTCGGTGTGTCACTTTCGAGAACATATTTTTTCATCAGATCCTGTTGCTGAGTTCTGCTCTTACGTTCTAAGACCTAATACAACGTTCTCAAAAATAATTTGTATCGCTCACAATAGCTCGGGGTACGACGCCGCCTACATATTGCGTTTTATCATCGAAAAATACCGTGAAGAACCGGCTCTTATTCTAAACGGTACGAAAATCATCCAGATGATATACGATAATAAGATCGTTTTCATAGACAGTCTCAATTACTTTCACATGCCTCTGAGCAAGCTTCCAAAAACGTTTGGTTTCGCGGAGGAGAAGGGATGGTTCCCCCACCTATTTAACACTCTTCAGAACCAAAAATATACGGGCCCCCTACCCTGTAAAAAATTCTATTCCCCTGAAAGTATGAGTACCGAAACTTATGAGAAGTTTTCGGAGTGGTACGACGATCTTCGTTCGAAGAATTACGTGTTCGATTTTCAGGAAGAGATCGTTCGTTATTGTAAAATGGATGTAACCATTCTGAGACTGGCGTGTCGCGCTTTTCAAAAAATTTTCTTAGACATGGGTCGTGTCTGTCCTTTCACGGAAGCATGCACGATCGCTTCAGCGTGCAACAGGATGCTCAGAAAAAACTTTTTAGCTGAAAACACGATCGGTTTGATACCTCGGGGCGGTTACAGATTAGCTGATCGTCAGTCGGCTATCGCTCTGAAATGGCTCGCATGGCGGGAAAAAGTTGACGGTGTTCGGATCCAACACGCAGCCCGAGGTCGAGAAATCCGTCTGACGGTCGGTGTACTAGTTGATGGCTACGTTGCATCAACTCGTACCGTTTATAATTTCATGGGGTGTTATTTCCATGCTTGCCCAAAATGCTTCGAGTCTGAGCGCGAAAAGAGGATTAGCTCCGGGAAAGGTGAGAATCATAAACTCCTCCCCAGTTTGGCTGAACGCTACGAGCGCACGTGTAATATTTCCGAGCGAATCAGACGCGCGGGTTACAATCTTATCGAGGAGTGGGAATGTTCGTTCCGCTCGTTTTTGAAAAACAATGCCGAGGCGGCGGCTTACATCGAGTCGTGTGATAAGTCCATGATCGAACCTCTCAACCCCCGAGACGCTTTTTTCGGCGGTCGTGTTGGAAACATGACCACGTTTCACGAATGTAAGGGTGACGAAAAAATCATGTACGCTGACATAAACAGTCTGTACCCTTTCGTGAACAAGTATGGGGTCTATCCAAAGGGACACGCGACTGTATACGTAGGTGAGGACTGTGAACAGCTGACCGGTAAAGATATCTGTCTGGATAGAGTCGCGGGTCTTGTAAGCTGTCGCTTCCTACCACCTCGGCGCTTGTTACACCCCCCTTTTACCCGTACGTATGAACGGTCGGCTTCTTTTTCCTCTATGTCGGACTTGTGCTGAAACAAGCAGCCTCACGGCATGTCGGCACAGCTCTGAGAAAGACCGCTGGTTCGAAGGGACTTATGTCGTCGATGAGCTACGGTACGCGGTGCGCCTGGGTTACAAAATTCTGCGCGTTTTTGAGATCTGGCAATACGAGACGACACAGTATAACAGAGAAACAGGTGAGGGTGGTCTTTTTACAGGGTACATTAACAACCTTCTCAAGATAAAACAAGAGGCAAGCGGTTTCCCTGAAGACTGTGTTACTCAGGAAGACAAACTAAAGTACGTAGAGGGGTATTTAGAAGCGGAAGGGGTCAAACTCGATATAGAGAAGGTTGTTAAGAACCCCGGACTACGCGCTGTAGCTAAACTTTGTCTAAATTCAATGTGGGGTAAAATGGGGCAGAGAGACAATTTACGACAGACCAGAATACTAACAAGCTGGTCAGAGCTGATATCTCTTCTGACAGAACCTCGGGTCGCCATTCACGGGTTCTTACCTATCAACGAAGACGCTTTAGCCGTATCTTATGACCATATTAACGAAGCCGCTGAGGTTTCACCAACTACCAACGTTGTACTAGCCTGTTATACAACAGCTCAAGCTCGTCTCAAACTGTACACCTATCTAGAGCAGTTGCAAGATCGCGTTCAATATTTTGATACAGACTGCGTCATTTATACTTTGAAACCGGGTGATACTGATATCAAAACAGGTCCCTATTTAGGCGACATGGTGTCAGAACTGTCAGAGGGGGAATACATCAAAATGTTCTGCAGCATCGGTCCAAAAGCGTACGCATTCACAACACGTAATGTCAATAACGACGATGAAAAAATAGTCTGTAAGATAAAAGGCGTGTGTATGAATTATGGTAACCGTGATAAGATTAATCATAAGATCATCGAGCAGTTTGCGAAAGGTCTGCGAACAGAACCTGTCGTGCTCGAATCCGACGCTATCCGCCGTACACAGTTTCATGAGCTTGTGACGCGTAAGGAAACAAAATCGGTCCGTATGGTCTTGAAAAAGGCAAGACCACATGATGGATTCTATTCAAGGCCTTTCGGGTACACTAGTGATTCAGACTGAATGTAGAAATGTAATTTTTTATAAAATAAAAATCCCTCATATTTAAAAACGTTATTTTATTCATACCCTTACCTTCTTTCGAGTGTCTTACACACAAAACACCGCGTATCAAATCTTCGTTAATCATCGGAAGCGCTCGGGCATCATCGTAAAACACCACGCACTTATAAACCCGTTCATACTCACTGCCTGACCAGTTCCTCTACAAAACTAGTCACGAGCAGGTCATGTTTCTTTCAGGAAAATAATGTCTGCCGGTCACGTACAGACACTTCCTTACCGACGAGCGAAAAATAGTATTTTAATATTTTTTGATGACCAAGCAAAAAATTCTGACGTCATCGTACATGATGAAAAAGAACGGTTATGCACTGTAGTGTATATATTACTACTAATCTCTGAATTTTAGGTTAAAAAATTAGTGTTGAAATAGTGAAAATATATAGAGCTAAGCTAATTTTTTGGAGGTATTTCTACACGTATTCTTCACTCTCAAAATACATCGATAATTTTGCGATTATTTAATGATCCGATTTGGACTGATTCGTTTGTAATTATTTTATGATCATTAGATGATCTATCAATTTTGACTAGGGTAGGACTCAAAAATCTTCCTTCGAACCCAGTGATTTCAGATGGACTTGGAGAACTTTCAGAGGAATTTCGAAGGTTCATTTTTCCTCATTCATTCTCCCCATTCTCCTTAAGATTTCCTATTTCTTCTCACTTCTTCTTTTCAAGTCGTGCCAAACTTTTTTTTCTAACTTTTCACAATTTTCGGAGGTTTTTAACAATCATAGCGTGGAGTTGAACAGAAGGTTGCAATTCTGATGGTGTATGCGTTGATGACTAACAAACCGCAAGTCGCATATCAAAAAGTTATAGAGGTCGTGAGACTTGAGAGCGAGCTATTGTCAATACCTCCAATAATTCCGAAACTACAGTCCTATTATACCTATTTTACAATATATTATATACATACTACATTATATTCTATATTCCATGTACCTATTCTACATCAATATGTTACACGTTAAACTCGTGAATAAAATCTTGTTGAAACTTAATTATCTATTAAGTTATTCTTATACATCGCGTACATTGTACATTTGATACTGTGACGTGGCGTTTTGCGGTCCACCCGCCCCTTCGCCACGGAACCCAAATGACAAATAAAAAGTCGACAATTATTTTTCTGAAACCCAAATTCCGGTACTCGTAACCTGGTCCGACGTTGCCTCGGATCGCCACCAAATTTTCAGGGAAAACTTGGAAAACCCTCTCAAAGCGGAATCGGTCTCAAAAATCTTGTCAAACAATTACTTATCAAGTCAAACGGGCACCGTGAAGCGATACTCGAACAAATTGCGCAACGGATAATCTAACTTCCAAAAACTCCAGGAAAGGATCCCTTTTATACTTTGGTCCAAATCTTGTTCATCTCTTTTAACGTTACTCGGGAAAGTAAAATAAAAACAAAATAACAATTTAATTGCCAATCTTGATCGTTTATTTTACTCCCAACTTTCCTTCTAAACTTTTACAAAACAAAATCAAGGTCAATTTGGTTCTTTAATTCTGGCAATATTCAAAACTTTATTTCTCTTTTCTTTATTTCAACAGTTCTACCCAATCAAAGATACAATTCTCGCTATCGTATCGGACACGAGGGAAAATTATTACTCCAAATCAAAAATGGCTCCGGAGAGCACGTTTTACTTTCGTTCAGGCTTCCAATCGACTTTACTCTTTTACGTTACAACGGTTCCTCGGGCTCCGGGACAATTGGTACCACGATCCAACAATTGCCACCTCGGAAAGACCCGTTTCGCCGTTACAAAAAAAACTACTGCAAAACCCGGCCTTGATTTCTGCCGTCCTTGGATATCGCTCGCCAATTCGATCTAAGATACTTCGGCCCGGCAAAAATCGTACCAAAATGACTTTACTTTACTTGCAAAAACCGGCCTTGATCCCTGCCGTCCTCGGGTATCGCTTGCCAATTCGATCCAAGATACTTCGGCCCGGCAAGAATTGTACCGAAATGACTTTACTTTACTCACAAAAACTCTCGAAAACCTTCACAAAACTTCTACTAATTAACAAAAGCACCAACGTTACCGGTCGATGACGCTGGTCGGAGCGGGAGCTTGGGCTGAATCGGTTGTCGTCCCTCGGTCCGTCTACGTTCGTAGTCTCGTACCATCTCCAATCGACTCCTTGAATAATTACTTTTCCTCTTTCGCAATGCCGGCTACCGTTCCCCTCCACCTCGCTTTTTCCCGTGTCTCGCTTGCCGTGTGTAGCGCTCTGCTCATCGGTGACGTAGCTCGCCGTACCTCGCTTGCCTCGCCTCCTTGCAGCTTGGAGGCCGTTCTCCGTCTCGCTCGGCGTCTCGTGAACGGACATCCTTCCCTCTCATCGACGACTCAAGCTGACCCCTGGGTTTACCCTTCGCACGAAGGTTGGGACCACAAACTCGGTCCACGTCTTCCCATCTGTCAGGTCTCCCATCTCGTCGGCACACGCGAGATGGGGACGCTCCTCGGCACGCCAGACAAGATTTGGCTGGAGCTGGCGGCTGCAACCACCCGGGCTGGCGCCTTGTAGCAGCATTATATCAGCCTGCCCGCCGAAGCGGGTGCCCGGAGGTTCGCTAGGCCCAAGAGTTGTTGGTTTGCTAACGCAGTTGGGTGGGCCGCGACTCGTTCTCGTCTCTTGTCTCTTTTCGTCTCTCCTGCTCACGTGGTATCAACGGGCCTCACCCGGACCTCGTTCCCGTCTCTCGTTGGTCGTCTAGATCTCTGGGTAGCGAGGGCAAACGAGCACAGTACTCAAGTCCGGCTTCCGGTCACAGTTGCCGGGCATTGCTTATCGGTTCCAGCGGTTGGGCTGCTGGAGACACTTCAACTGTGTGCCAGCTGTTCGGCTGCTGGCGTCCTGGCAAGGTTGAGCCAGGATCATCCTGGTCCAGCGATGAAGCTCCCTCCTGCTCCACGCCAAACGTCATCTTCCGTATGCTACCCTATGCCAAAATCCATTACTATCGTGCACCAAACATTACTTTCGCAAAAAAAACGTTACCCAAATTATCCAAAAAAAATACAATGCATAAAAAAAACAAAACAAAGCCTGAACTAATTAGAGCGAATTTATAAATACGGATTGTCTGCACTCATACTTTTGTCCCGGAACCTCCGTTCAGATTTTCAATCTAAATATCGGTCCCGTGACGTCACTCTCGCATTCGTACTACCGGTAACAATTTAAAGCGACGTCAGTCTCTCTCTCCCACACATGCATGAGATGAAGGCTGAAACTCACCGACAACCGATGCTCGCCCAAGCTCCCGAGACTAGCTGAAAACAAATATGATTACGCGAAATCGGGCAGGTTTCGCAAACGTTCTCGAGAGTCGATTTTTACTTATTGTTTCGAGTATACATTTTCCCTCAATTTAATTCTCAGTTCCCGATTACACTCCCCCCCCCCCCGAAATCTCGGTATTATTTAAGCTATTACTGTCCAGACAGGCCGTCCAAAAAGACGCCCTGTCACAATATATTATACATTTTGGCTTATACATTACGGATTATACATTATGGACTGTAGTTATCTCCTTCTTGCTACCGGAGTGTGTGACAGAGATCTACGGCGCGCAAGCGACCGCCTGTTTGTTGGGTGTATTGTGTGTTAGGGCAGGTTATGTTGTATTGTCAAACGTGTGGTGCCTGTAGTTTTTGTGCCTTACTGATGTATTTATGGAATGTCGTGCCAAAACGAATTTGTGAAATCGGTAAGTTTTTTCATGCGTACTGCTTGTTTGATCGTTCTCTCTTAACTTTCTAATATTTTTTGTTTCGCTTATAGGTAGTTCTGCAATTCTGTAGTTGGGTTAGGTATTAGTATAGGTAAGTTTGTATCGTTTCCTTCTTTAATGTTTTCTGGTTTTTATTGTCATCTTTTAAGTATTCTACATTCTATTCATTTTGTTTATTCACTTAATTACTTTTGCAATTGTCTTTGTTGATTTTTTCTATGGAAAACAAGAGTGAATTTTTTTTGTTCATTAGTTGTTTTCGTTTCTTCGTTAAGTATAGTTTTATAATGTCGTTATTTATATCGTAAGCGATTGTTTAATAGTTCGTTATAGTATTTTTTTTCAGGTCTCAGTTTTTCTTCCGTTTAATTATGTAATTCAGTTTCAAATTGCGTGAATGTACCTATGATATAGATATTTTATTTATTACTACTTGCTTATCACTGTTATTATCTTCTCGATTCTATATTACGATTTTAATTTAAATTAAATTTAATTTTTTGTTGTATTTATTTTATTAAGGGTCGCGCACGAGACCCGACCATGGTAAAACGTCCCCTATTACTTAAATATAAATATATTATAAATGTAAATGTAAATGTAAATGTATAAGATTTACAGCGCTGCGCGACTATATATACGGGAGTTTGGGCTTGCCGCTCACTGTGTCTCTCTGTGCCCGGAATATTACTAGGGCATAAGACAAAGAGAGGTTCGTTTTCGCATTTTATTTTCGTTACCACGGCTGAGAGCGACACCTTGCGGCGGATTGATGTAGTAGTACACCGCGGGTCACCTCTTGTCTTATGTATTTGTAAGACAAAGACAGAAAGAGACGGCTCTATCTCTGTTCTTGATTTCGCAGGCATGAAAAGAGATAAAAAACGCGTTTATCTTTAATAATTAAATAAAAAAATAAAATGTATATAATAAAAAACGATCAAATAACAAAATGTACTGAACTTGATTGGTTTATTTCTGAAAAGCGCAGCGGTAAGGTGTTGTAGCATCGTACATTTTGTAAATGTTTGTCGTGAAGAAATACATCTTGAAAATCGCATCTGTCGTTGAGAATAAAAAGTTGTAAAAATGACAGAGTTGAAACATACATAAGCTCTTGTGTTTCATTCGTACAATTTTTCCCTAGTTGGCAAAGCTTTATATGAAGATGTACACCATACCACATGCACCTAAGTCTACATTGTCTTGGAAGATTCATATCAATTATTTAATGAGATTTTATCGGAAAAAGAAAAATTTGGAAATTAAAAAAGAAAAATTTTAATGTTTTCGAACGTTAAATCATTCTTTGAATTTTTCTATCATAATTTAACTTTAATTTAATATCAGAGTATTTTAACACGTCTTTCGATTTCACAACTTGTGTTAAAAATATCAGAGGATTACAAACCCTGCGACGTTCGTTTAAACCTTTCGAAGGTATATTTTGTAATTTTGAAAATGTAATTTTGTTGATAACGATATTTTTTTACGAAAACTTTTTCCACGTGTTTTGATTTCAAAACTTGTGTTGGAAATATCGTAGGATCGCAAACTTAGTCAGGTTGGTTTTAACCTTTTTGAGGTATTTTTTGAAATTTTGTATATCTTTATTTTGCAAAAGAAAATATTTTTTTACAAAACTTTTTACCGCGTGATTTGATTTTACATTTTATAGCAAAAATATACTGTTAGTATAGTTCATGATCGTTTTTCATTATATACATTTTATTTTTTCATTTTATTAGTAAGGATAAATGCTTTTCTATTTCTTTTCATGCCTGCGAAAGCAAGAACAGAGATAGAGCCGTCTATTTCTGTCTTTGTCTTACAAATACATAAGACAAGAGGCGAACCGCGGTTTCGATCACATAAATCCGCCGCAAGGTGTCGCTCTTAGCCGTGGCAACGAACTACCTTTCTTTGTTTTATAGCCTAGTGATATCCAGGGCAGAGAGAGACTGTAACCTCATGTTTTACAGAATTATATAAATTTTCTAAATAGTTCAAATTTTAAGTTTAATAACACAAAAATAAGAAAATGCCAGGGAACAACATGAGGAAACAAGAAACTTTGTCAATCTGAGATTACGTAATTCGCAATTATGCATCTTTCTTATTTTGCCACCTTCAATTTCTTTTCGTCTTTGTCATATTTATTCTGATTTTCGAGCTGCACGCTGTGGCTCGCTCAAAAAAAAAATGAAAGGAATTTTCTGTTCACGTTTTGCATTTCAATTTTTGAATGGATTCGCGAAATTCAATCTCAGATATTATTCGACATTTCACAGCAAAAAGGCTGGTCGTCGTGTTTATCATTACAGATTTAATTCACCTGAAATAGAAATAGATAAGAGAAAATAGCGATAATGCGAATTCAAAAATTTTATTGGTCAATTGACAATTTTGATTGATTTTCATCATTGTCAGAAATGAATTATAAACGGAAAATTTTATTTTGTTATGGATTTTAAGTTTCGCAGTTTGACTTTGGATTGTTAATTTAAAACTTTTTTATTTTGGACGCGCGGGTCCCCAAGTGGCTGGCAAGATTCGATTGTTACTTAATTAAATTGCATTTTTTCAACCATAACTAATGAATGCATGCAACTAACCTCTCAAATTGAATGCAACAAAAGAAAACGACCTAAGATCGAGAGCGCAAGGATGTCGTACTTTTGCAGCACAGGACACAAAATAATATAACTAAAAAAAATCAAAAGCGGTATTCATTTTTCTGAAACACCCTGAGAAAAGCCCGAGCCTTTCTTTTATCGCATTTGGGGGCTCGTAGATGACCCTCCAGGTTTATCATCAGCCTCCCTCGAAGCTGAATCTTCTGGACTCTAAGCACGCATATTTCACACTGTACTTTTATCAGAGTCCAGGTCAGACAACCCGGGGCAGCTGATTCTAAACCTGGACCATCACGGGAACTCAGCGTTTTGCACACTAGAGTCCCTGGTCGCGACGAACCCGAGGATTACTTGAGCCGGTCGTCAACGTGATCTCGGTGCTCGTTTGAACTTGGCGTTAAATGACACGCGTAATTTAGAATTAGGAAGAGAACTGCCGGTGCCCCTCTGCGCTCTCAAATTTATAATGCCGGGATGTCAGGGGCCCCCACTCAAAATTTTCCCTCTTTTGAAAAATTATACATGTTTATCAATTTGCAATTGACCACTTGAAAATAAATTTTTGAATTTATTTGACTAAGAAAAAATACGTTTCAGATTTTTACTATTGTTAATTGGGATTTTGCAAAACACGTGCCTGAGCTAGATTTTCGAGAACTTTATAATTTCATTTTGTAGAATTTATTTTGTTAATAATAGCGTTGATTTGGATCTTATAAATTTAGAATCTTGCTTTTCACTTGTTAAACAACATTATTAAGTTCTCTCACTAGGGTAAGATTTGCAGTTGGGTTTTTATTGAACAAAAACTAAATTTTAAAATTGCGTGATACAATTTGACCTTGTTACGTGACCAATTCAAAAGTTATTAATTTTGCCAAACTGATATTTATAAATTGCAATTTGTACATGACTTTGCATGAAACAAAATTGTTCTGACCTATTGCAAAAGTTAGCTTGCTATAATTGTAACAATTCCGGAAAATCATATAGAAAATCTCAAAGATGACGTCACAAAACCAAAGTGGCGTGAATTTGTTGTGACAGGGCGTCTTTTTGGACGGCCTGTCTGGACAGTAATAGCTTAAATAATACCGAGATTTCGGGGGGGAGTGTAATCGGGAACTGAGAATTAAATTGAGGGAAAATGTATACTCGAAACAATAAGTAAAAATCGACTCTCGAGAACGTTTGCGAAACCTGCCCGATTTCGCGTAATCATATTTGTTTTCAGCTAGTCTCGGGAGCTTAGGCGAGCATCGGTTGTCGGTGAGTTTCAGCCTCCATCTCATGCATGTGTGGGAGAGAGAGACTGACGTCGCTTTAAATTGTTACCGGTAGTACGAATGCGAGAGTGACGTCACGGGACCGATATTTAGATTGAAAATCTGAACGGAGGTTCCGGGACAAAAGTATGAGTGCAGACAATCCGTTTTTATAAATTCGCTCTAATTAGTTCAGGCTTTGTTTTGTTTTTTTTATGCATTGTATTTTTTTTGGATAACTTGGGTAACGTTTTTTTTTTGCGAAAGTAATGTTTGGTGCACGATAGTGATGGATTTTGGAATTTTGTAGGGTAGCATACGGGAGATGACGTTTGGCGTGGCGCAGGAGGGAGCTTCATCGCTGGACCAGGATGATCCTGGCTCAACCTTGCCAGGACGCCAGCAGCCGAACAGCTGGCACACAGTTGAAGTGTCTCCAGCAGCCCAACCGCTGGAACCGATAAGCAATGCCCGGCAACTGTGACCGGAAGCCGGACTTGAGTACTGTGCTCGTTTGCCCTCGCCACCCAGAGATCTAGACGACCAACGAGAGACGGGAACGAGGTCCGAGTGAGGCCCGTTGATACCATGAGAGCAGGAGAGACGAAAAGAGACGAGAGACGAGAAGTTGGTTTGCCAACTGCGTTAGCAAACCAACAACTCTTGGGCCAAGCGAACCTCCGGGCACCCGCTTCGGCGGGCAGGCTGATTCAATGCTGCTACAAGGCGCCAGCCCGGGTGGTTGCAGCCGCCAGCTCCAGCCAAATCTTGTCTGGCGTGCCGAGGAGCGTCCCCATCTCGCGTGTGCCGACGAGATGGGAGACCTGACAGATGGGAAGACGTGGACCGAGTTTGGGGTCCCAACCTTCGTGCGAAGGGTAAACCCAGGAGGCAGCCCGAGTCGTCGATGAGAGGGAAGGATGTCCGTTCACGAGACGCCGAGCGAGACGGAGAACGGCCTCCAAGCTGCAGAGAGGCGAGGCAAGCGGGGTACGGGAAAAAGCGAGGTGGAGGGGAACGGTAGCCAGCATTGCGAAAGAGGAAAATTAATTATTCAAGAAGTCGATTGGAGATGGTACGAGGCTACGAACGTAGACGGACCGAGGGACGACAACCGATCCAGCCCAAGCTCCCGCTCCCACCAGCGTCATCGACCGGTAACGTTGGTGCTTTTGTTAAATAGTAGTAGTTTTGTAAAGGTTTTCGAGAGTTTTTGTGAGTAAAGTAAAGTCATTTCGGTACGATTCTTGCCGGGCCGAAGTATCTTGGATCGAATTGGCGAGCGATATCCGAGGACGGCAGGGATCAAGGCCGGTTTTTGCAAGTAATATAAAGTCATTTCGGTACGATTTTTGCCGGGCCGAAGTATCTTGGATCGAATTGGCGAGCGATATCCGAGGACGGCAGAAATCAAGGCCGGGTTTTGCAGTAGTTTTTTTTGTAACGGCGAAACGAGTCTTTCCGAGGTGGCAATTGTTGGATCGTGGTACCAATTGTCCCGGAGCCCGAGGAACCGTTGTAACGTAAAAGAGTAAAGTCGATTGGATGCCTGAACGAAAGTAAAACGTGCTCTCCGGAGCCATTTTTGATTTGGAGTAATAATTTTCCCTCGTGTCCGATACGATAGCGAGAATTGTATCTTTGATTGGGTAGAACTGTTGAAATAAAGAAAAGAGAAATAAAGTTTTGAATATTGCCAGAATTTCAAGAACCAAATTGACGTTGATTTTGTTTTGTAAAAGTTTAGAAGGAAAGTTTGGAGTAAAATAAACGATCAAGATTGGCAATTAAATTGTTATTTTGTTTTTATTTTACTTTCCCGAGTAACGTTAAAAGAGATGAACAAGATTTGGACCAAAGTATAAAAGGGATCCTTTCCTGGAGTTTTTGGAAGTTAGATTATCCGTTGCGCAATTTGTTCGAGTATCGCTTCACGGGGCCCGTTTGACTTGATAAGTAATTGTTTGACAAGATTTTTGAGACCGATTCCGCTTTGAGAGGGGTTTCCAAGTTTTCCCTGAAAATTTGGTGGCGATGCGAGGCAACGTCGGACCAGGTTACGAGTACCGGAATTTGGGTTTCAGAAAAATAATTGTCGACTTTTTATTTGTCATTTGGGTTCCGTGGCGAAGGGGCGGGTGGACCGCAAAACGCCACGTCACATTGTTATCTTGAATTTGTTAATTACATTTGAATTGAGAAACGAAAGAAAAATGTTTTAGGCAAGGAGCGCTGGTCAAGTGGTATTTTTGAACTTTGTTATTTTGGCTTTTCCAATTTTCTAAGTGGTCTATCCAAAAAAAGGAAATGGTGGCCTTTTTTACTAGCCAGGCCATTTGAAATGTTACAAGACGCAGTGAGCGGCAAGCCCAAACTCCCGTATATATAGTCGCGCAGCGCTTCAAATCTTCTACATTTACATTTACGTTCACATTCATAATATATTCATATTTTTATCCTTTATTGTAATATTATTGTTCATAAGAGCAATGCTATGTGTGGGAAAGAGACTGCACTATTTCTGTGTAAGGTTTTGAAACGTCGATTTTAATGTCTAATTATTTATGACTCGTTGTTATTTAATATAGGGATTTCTAGTATGAGTTTCTGGTGGTAACTGTTTTTCTTCAAGGGAACAACGTATAACTCCACTATTTGTACAATAACCTCTCATTCTTTTTTTTATTCTCCATTTTCCTTTTCTAATAATATTTGTATTTTTTTTGATTCAACATTTGAAGATTAAAATACAGCCTAAAAATTGTTGCTGTCTTCTTCGTTTCAAAAAAAATTTTGTTCATAAATTTATTTTGTTTGATAAAAATTATCGGCAAAACGCGTTTTTGGGTGGACAAAAGGAGTTTTAAAAGACAGTTTTCATGCTTTGGTCCATTTATGATCTTTTCTAGATCGTGTTCACCGAAATGGGCTAGTTTAGCGCAATTTTTATGGATGTTTTTTAGTTTTCCGTTGGCATTTATTATCAGGTTGCCTCTGGACGTAACTTCTTTGATCTTAAACGGACCTACGAAGTACGAATCTAGCTTGTTATTCCGCCAGTTATCAATTTCGAACACGTACTATCCGACTTCGAAATCAACGTTTCTCATTCTTTTCTAGAAGTGAAATTTGTTTACTTGTTTTTGATCGTGGACATTAGTGTTTGCAAGAGTGGCTAGTTCTTGAAACTTTACTATTCGGTTTGCGATATAGTCGTCTTATGTTTGCTCTGCTTCAATCGGGAATTCTGTAGGAATTCCGGGTTCGCGAACAAATACCAATGTAAACGGCTCGAATCCCGTTGCTGAGTGACATACCGAGTTATAGGAAAACTGTGCTAGTAGCAGCAAGCTGACCCAGTTTTGACATGGACATGTCTATGAGCTGGGGGTCATTCTATGGAAAAGCGGTATGTGACGTGTGACGCGTTACGCGTTACGTGCTACCTGTTACGCGTTACGTGCGACGTGTGACGCTTTCTTGCAACTGTTAGGGATCATTCTGTGGAAAAGGGAGATGGGACGTGAGACGCGTTACGTGTGACGTTGACATGCCGATACAGGGGGTCATTCTTTCAGAATGATATACGCATTATGTGTGACGTTTTTACGCGAGTTTCTATTGTTAGTCAATACGATTGTGTGTACAATTTCTCTTCTTATAACATTTTAGGAATTTCGAACATGAGGTCGTTTGATTTTATGTACTTTCAATTTTCGGTATGTTGAACTTTCTAGGATTTCATGTTCCGTCATTTCGAAACTAGGTACTCGTACCAGTTGGGTATTTTACACTTAACGCTCAATTACACGTAACCTACGCGTTCACTTATGTTCTTTACTTATCAGGTTTTGAATTTTTTCGATTTTTGACGTTCCATCATGTCTGTTTGAACTTCTCAGGAAGGAAGTCAAACTTTTGGTTTTTATTGCTGGTATTTAGATGAATTCGCAAATAATTGTTAATGACAAAGTGGGATTTTTCGTTCTCTGCGTAGGACTGTGGTCTAAAGGCATATGTTTTTTCGACTGCTTCGACTTTTTTATTTTTTTTCGACTGCTTTCATCAGAGTCATGAGCGCGTGTAAGATGTCTCTAAATTGCATTATTCTGCTGAATTCGTTTTTAAATGTTATACCAATGCTATGTGTTTTTCCGTGAATGATCGTGATGAAGTCGCCTTATTCGAATTTGGCCGCAACTAACTCTTGTTTGGTTATAAGTTTCTTTTCACAAAGTAGAAGTAGGGGTTCGCTTGTCATATCGAAATCTGTCGTAAAGAAATAGGGTGTATCTCCTGTCTGATGTGGTAAGGTTTGTGTCGATTAGGTTTCGTTTTCTAATTCCTGTGTAACGATTTGTTCGACTTCTGACTGTTTTGATTCTGAGTGAGTTCTTGTTCATGTTGTAGATAGGGAATATTCTGGTACTTGTGAAGAATTATTTTTGTCTATTCGTGGATCTTGGTTTTCCCGGCGTTTATGTTAGGATAATTATCTATTATTGGTCCGCCAGAATCGTCTGGGATTTCTGGACTCTAGGGATTGGGATCTGGTGGTTTTTTTTCTGCTTTATCGGTCTGATTTAGTAGGTGTTTTCTTTCAGCTCCGATTCTGAGTTTCGTTTACGAAAACTGTTTTATTGCGAGGATTTACTGTGTCGATATCACACTCTCTTTCATTCAGCGGTTCGCTCTTCGATGCTGTGGCGTTCTCCTGCGCGCAATGTACCTTTTTATTTTTATTAGCTTGACTTTCTGTTTCAGGAGAAGTTACTCGTGAACACTTTCTAGTGTCATCTTGGAATTGATCATGCATGAAAAATATAATCGTCATTTCTGAAAAAACTAAGCAAATTGTTTGCAGGATTTTTACTCAGTCATTGTTGCTCGCGATTTGTCGATTTAAACCGATACGAATATAAGGTAGTTTTTACCTTCGACGAAACTAGTTTTTCTTCCGGGCTTACATTTGTAGTTATTATTATTATTTACATTTACATTATTAGTTTGTATGAAGTTGATGTTTGCTTGGTTTCTTGACAGTGCATCCGCTACGTGATTTTCCTTTTCTGCTTTATACATGATTGTAAATTGGTATTCAGACAGCTTAAGACGCTACCTTATAATTTTTCCTGTAAGATTTTTAATCTTTCCGAGATATTGCAGTGGTTGATGATCTGTATATATGGGGAAATTCATTCCAAATAAGTAAGGTTTGAAATACTCTGTGCCAAATACGATTGCTATTAATTTTTTTTTGAACGAAAATCCTTGAGGACAATGCAGAAATAAAAAAAATAAGGTCGAAAATTCTTTAAAAATTCTAAAATGAAAAGTAATCTTTCTATCTTATCAAATAATTGCATCTGCTGATTTTGAAGAAAATTTATTATGAAAGTCTCACGAATAAATAATTCAAAGATCGAACCCATTCGATTGTAATTGCAACATTTTTAGAATTCCTTAATTCTTCTCCCTTCCTACCAGTAGTAAAGTTTACAACTTTATTCTTCAAAATTTGTCAATATTTCACTATTGTCATTTCAATGCAAATATTATTATATGTTTCAAAAATTGACAATAATTCCATGATAATGACAATTATTTTCAGCGGAACAGTTTTACTGTTCGATAACATTTGAAATAAATGATAAAGAAGTAGTAAACGAGAATTTTCATAATTTCAAAAGTGAAACACGACTTTACTTTTTTCGGAACTAGATAGCCATTTTTTCGCAGCGAATACCGGAATAATATATTTGAACTTGTTTGCTAAAGTATTAGGAATTTTTAAGCAATAAAACAATTCGTATAACCCCCAAAAAAATTAGAATTCACTAGTCGGTAACTCAGGTTTTTTGACATTGTCGCGGTGGCTCGCCAAGTACCTGAAACTAGCTTTTCAAACCAAAAAATTCAGTTAACTATTTCTGCTTTTTTTGGTATCGTATCGTATTTTTGTACGTATTTTATTCTACATTTATTCGAGTACTTTGCGACTCTTATGATTTTTACTGAATTTTTGAAAATAAGTTTCAGCCAAAGTAAAAAGTGTGGCCATCTACTGAGGTAGTTTTGCTTATAAAATATTGCAATGCCCAGGCAGAAAAGTAAATGCTCAGACTAACCAAAGAATTAGGCCTGACTTGGTCAAGTATTGGACGACGACGATGAAGTTTTCATCAAGGCCCAATCCTGGACCAACCATTGGTTTACGATTGGTTAATACTTGGCCCAAATTATAGCTATTAATTGTAAACCAATGCATTACCAATCGTGACTTTATTAGAAAGCATGATCGTTTATACTTAACAATTTTTTTTCGAACTTGTCTATATTTTTCCAAACTTTTTTGATATCAAATTAATTCAAAAATTTAATTCTTGGAATGTTAATTGATTGATTAATTTTCAGAAAACTATTGAAAATTGTTATAAACAACAATAAACCTTTCGTCCAAGATGACTTGAAAAGTTATGTCTATTTATAGAATACTCTAAATAGTATATTCTATTGTCTATTTATAGACAATATAATTGTAATACCTATAATAATGTTCTATTTAAAAGTAGGATATTATATTAAAAAAATTATTAACTACAAACTATCTGAAAATTAATGTTTAATGTTATGACATTGCATGCAATGTCGTAATGATGATGTCTTATTATTTTTATGTGCGAGGAGAAACGCCAATATATTTGAAGCACGTGTTGGTCGAATTTTGAGGTTATGTAGTTGGAAAGCATCTGATAGATATTAAATAAAACATGATCTAAGGTTTACTCGCTTATTTGTAATTTGTTTATGCACATATTAATATGTAGGAAGAAAAATATTCTGCCGCGACACAAACGATCGGGCCGATCTTGGCAGTGTGTTGGCGGTCTACGGTTGGCATACTGTCTTAGACCAAATGTGGGATGACCGTTGGCAAACAATTGGCGAGAAGTTGATCCTTGTAAGAGACAAAATGTTTATCTAACTTATTAAACTTTGTGTTTTTAATTTTAAGAATATTTGAAAAAAGGGAAAAAATTCATACGGAAGTTCTAACGAACTTCTGGATAAGTAAGACAAAAAAATTAATTATAATTCAAGAAAAAAACTTCTAATATGAATAAATTATGAATAATTCTTTGAATAGTTTAGATGAAATTTAATTTTTGCAATAAATAATATTATCGAATGTCATTGTTGAAAAATACACATTTAAAGTTGATAATTTCCATAAAAAAAGTAGATGAGTATGTGGCTTATTATGATATGTAGTCAATGAAGCAGATAGACAAGTGGACAAAGACGCGGACTGACACTCGAGGACCCAGGATCGATACTCGTGCAGGAATGAATTTAAAGTTCGTTAGCAATTTTTAAAAGATAAAATAAGTTTGAGTGATAAAAGAAGAAATGAAAATAAGTTTGAATTTCTAATTATTTTATAAAATTTTCTTTTATTTAAAAAACTATTCGTGAACGATCGTCTGCCAATGATTGGCCACCACGTAAAGCTAATGGTTCACCAATGTTACGTTTCGAATCAGGTCCGAGCATTGGTAGCCAACCGTTGACTATGCTGCACCTTGCTAGTGCCAATACTAAATTTCTACCTGGGTGATATCGAAAATATTGATAACTAATTTTCATTTGATTTTTCTTAATCAAACGTAGTGATATATCGAATTAACGTGGTCGAATATCAAATTGCTACATTTGAAATCAGGAGGCACGGCAGTGACTCTGGCCAACTACCGCTAAAAAATGTTACAGTGCCTTCTTTTCAAGACATTTTAGATTAAGGATCTAACATGTTTAAAAAAACTATGAAATCACTATGCCACGCGGTCGTTATCGGTCCTAATTATGTCGCACAGTTGAACTGAGCAAAACTAGACCAATAACGCTTCTCTAGCTGAACCCTTTCACCGATTTCTGGGGGTCGAAAATGCGTTTTTTTTCAAGTACGCAATATTTTGTTTTTTTCGAAATTACAATTACAATAGCTGTTACTTTAGAAACATGATGATATCAATATAAAAAATTCAACTATTAAGTTTTAACATAAATTTGTAAACACAAAGCAAAAAATGAATAATAAATTGATAAAAAATTATCATTTCTTTACGTCGTACCCTTATTTTTCATGATCGACGCAAAATAAAGAAAACAAGTATTGTTTTAATAATAAAAAGTGAGGACAATAAAATCGAACGATATATGATAATTGTTTATAACGAATGTTAATTTTAAATTTGATAAACAATCGTTTATTTTTCTTTATGATTTGAAATAAAAATAAAAATTTGTAATCATTACATAAAGGACAACAATGATGTAATAAACAATCAGTTACAAATGAACAAATTCAAATAAAAAATTTATTGCTATTACAAAGCAATTTTATAATGGAAAATTGAATCGTTAACAATTTTTTTGTTATTTGAAAAATTAATTGTTATTTAAAAAATATTATAAAATTCAAATTTTATAAAAGGGAGAATTGTCGTCAAAAATCAATTAGCAATTTTATTATTTTTCGTTCCATTACAAAAATTCCGAGTAATCTTACACAAGGATTTTCCGTTTGTTATATGGTTGGTTTTGAGGTTGTTTTGTTTGGTTTGAAGACAGTTTTCACAAAATCTTCATTTTAATCATAAATTCTGAATTTTATAAAAAGTGAGAAATTGCCATCACAATTCACAATTCAATTATTATTTTCTTGCCTTTTGTTTCATTACAACAATTACAATACTCTGACGCGAGATTTTTTTATTGTTCTGTATAGTTAACATATATACCATAACCGTATCTAAAAAACATTTTTATGAATTTTCATTTGCCGTCTTGACGTTGATGTTTTGATTTAATTTCGATAAAGATTATAAATTCTTAAAAAAAATCACCGGTCTGAAGTTAGCTGTGTACACATTGCACATCGTTTATTATTTGAATATTTTTATTTTTTGAACGTCTCGATAATAATTAATGATAGAGAGTTGCATGCATTGTTTATAATAACAATTCAATCGGCTCAAGCTTATGTTTGATTATAAATAACAAAATATACATAAATAATGTCCTATAGAAAATAAATTTATAAAATTATTCTTACATTTATAACAGAATTTACATGCGTTGTTGATAAAACAACGAAAAGGCTTAAGCATATGCATGTTTATTCATTTAAAAATGAAAAAAAAAGTATACAATTTGTAATGAAAGATTGAATTTATGAAATTTTTCCGATTAATTATAAAACATTGCATGCAATGTTAAGAATATGATAAATAGGCTAAATCATAGACATTTTCATTATTTAACAATAAAATATAAATGAATAATTTGATTAAATAAATAAATTCATGAAATTGTTTGTCAAATTGAAAATTGGTTACTAAGTAATGCATGAATCGTGACAACAATAAATAATAAATAATATGCATGTAATTTGTAACATGGGATTTTTAAACTCAATTAATCGAATTAAATATTGGGCGCCAGGCTAAAATTTCTGCCAGAATACGTTAACTCAAAATCTCAGCCGACTAATTAATGAAACTCCTTGTCGCATTCGTCGTGGAGAATGAAATCAGACAAGCACAGGAAAACAGCACTAGGATGACACTCAAAAATTATAACGCAGTTAGCTCCAGGAGCGACTAGATTTATTGAACCAAAAATCATTGAATACAAAGTCAATTTGAGTGACGTTCTTCAAAATCGAAAGTGTGATTATTCATTAATTCCAAAAACAGTGAAAACAGCATGAAACTCTGAACTCTCGCCCAAACAGTAAAAGACCTGACCTCAATTCTGCAATTCTGTAAACGGCCTCTTATCGCGAGAAATCCCGAGCCGATATGCACAACCAGAGTCCAGGGGTCAAAGAGGCAGAAAACTCGCACGTTTCTGATTTCATGATCGCGCCCCTCTTTACGACCCCGGCTAGAGAACCGGAGGTGAGTTTTTGAATTCTCACCTTGGCCGATCGGCTTCCATCCTTGTTTCGCTCCTTTTCAGGGGCTGAGATTCAAGCATGAGTGACAATGATACCTTTGAGCGTTAGCTGCCGAGGCAGTTGCTCGCTTTCCGGCTATGATAACATAATGAATTAATGATAGGACTGGCGATGCTACTTTAATTCGCACTGTGCCGGACTTCAGCTACAGGAGTGCCCTCCGTCGATCTTGGCCCAAATGCGTTCGAATCACAACCGACAACTGAAAGCGCCTAATAAAAACATTCTATCTAATTCGAGTTCCATTTATATAAAACATCATTACAAAATATCAGTGTCACATTTTAAAATGGTTCTCGCTCTGAAAATAATTGCATATAAAAAGAAAAAGAAAAAAACTCTTTGGCTGGACTCTGCGCCTAATTAAATATTAACGGTCACAAATTTTCATGAACGAATGCAGATATATTTGCAATAAATAAACTGAAGTTGCAGTTTACACATAGCACATTATATAACAAGTCGGCTTAAGCATATGAATGTCAATTGTTCAAGAATGAAATGTGAATGTATATTTTGCTATTTATAAATAAATTCATAAAAAATTTTGAACTTATAATTGATCATAAAATATCACGTGCATCATCGATGATATAATAAATAGACTTTAGCATGAACATGTTTATCTACTTAATCATAAATTATAAATAAATAATTTATTATGATCTAATAATATGAATAAATAAATCGATAAACTCATTTTAGGTTGAAAATCGATTCTTTTCATTAATGATTAAATTGCATGAGTTTAAACTGCGATAAATTATGATAAAAAGGGAGTTCCGTTTGGGTCGTGGCGCTGTCTACACGTCGAGTTATCGTGCGACTGTGTTTTATGGCTGAAAATTGTTGCAAATGTAGCAGCCCGGGTAGCGTATTTGTCGCCGCAAATACGGCTTTTTTCGCACCGCGTTTTTTGAGGTTAGGTTTTACTCGTGTCTAAACCGTGCCGGCTCTTGTTGTCCAACTGAGTCATGGATTTGAACGAGACAGTGGAAAGTGAGGACCGATTTTACTCACCCATGGCAAATGCGTTTGCCCCGAAAATCCAGGAGGTGAAAAATCAACGTGGCCGCCCATCGAATCTGAACCTGCTCGCCTGCCCGGACATACGGCAGCGTGACCTTCGCATCTTTATGCCATCGACTCCGACGTCGCCGGCCCCAGGTACAAAACGCTCAGCTGAAGACCTCGCTGCCCCGCTGAACTCATCGGCGATGAAAAAGCTTAAAGAGATGACATTCTCCACGGAAATTCCAGGCAATGCAGTGGCCCAAGGTACAGTTCCCTTGACTCACCTCGACAAGGCGGTCAAGAAGATCATTAGTCACATAACATCCTTTGGAACGGAAATTGAAACAAAAGTTGCTTTTTCCGCCTCTAACCTAACCTCTAAACTGTCTGAATTAAAGACCACGCTCAACACCGTTGCTCAAAATGATGTCAAGAGAAGCGAGGAATGGCAGCAGTTCAAGGAGACTATCGGCTCGGACATTTCCAATCTCGAAGCAAATTTCAACAAACAAATCGCCGACACCAAGAACATCCTGAATAGCAGAATTGATGCGGCCCTGTCAGCACCGTCATCCAGTCAAGCCCAGCACCTCGCTCCGTCGGTGTTGGACGAACTTGAGAGGAAAATCTAGGCATGTCAACACTGGATAGAAAGAGAGGAAAAACTTCGTCGCAAATATAACATCGTCATAAAGGGGCTGAACTTCCCAAACGAAAACCTCACGCTGGAGGTCAACGAATTTTTTGCCACCCACCTGAATCTAGGCAACCAAATCAGGGAAACAAGATGTCCCTCGAAACCAGGCTCCAACCAAGTGATCCTGGCCAGAGTCGCCTCCTGGGAAAGCAAACTTCTGATTCTGCGCGAGAAAAAGAACATCAAAATTCCCGGTCGAGCGTTCTACATAGACCCGGACCAGTCTCCAGATGAATGTGCTCGCGATTTTGCCTTGAGAGACCAAGCCAGGAGAGCCCGTTGCAACGGACACAAGGCCTCTATATACAAGAAAACTCTCACTGTTGACGGCAACAATTTCACCTGGGATCCTGACAAGAAAACACTGGTGCCCACTATTGACAGAGCGAACCCAGAAGCCAGATCATCGCCTCGAAAAAACGACATTATAAATCGTCCTTGACGATTTCATTCTGGAACCTGCACGAACTTGCCAACCTCTCTACCCCGGAGCAACTTATGGACACTGACATCCTGGGTGCGTTCGAGACCTGGACGACGAGAGCTGTCCTCTCGATGCCGCACCCCTGGGTGCACGAAATCCGCGCCCCACACCGGGGACCAGAGAAAAAAGCACCGGCAGGGCGAGTGGAGGACTGTTACTGTCCTCTAAACCAGAATTACAAGTATTGCCTCTTGTTTCCACTGACTTGTGGATTTTTTTTCGTTCAAAAATTAATGACTCCGATCTTATTGTAGGTACAGTCTATATTAAACCCAGCCAGGATATGACAACTGCTCTAGACTTGCTACAGTTGCAACTCGACGAGCTGAAGGAGAAGTACCAAAACAGCCTTATTGTAATCGGAGGTGATTTTAACGCCAGACTTGGCTCACTCGACGAAGTTGACCCGGCGATGACCACGAGCTCAGCACGACAACCTCACAGAACATCTAGGGACACAACGGTAAATCGCAGAGGGCGCCTTCTTCACGAGATGATGACGCACAACGGTTTTCTTCTACTAAATGGTCGCACCCCTGGTGACTATTACCTTCATATTTGAAGGTAATATGACCTTTTGCTCGAACGTGGGCTCAAGCGTCATTGATCTCGTGTGGATAAACACGCCTTATACACACCTCGTCGAACATTTTTGCATAAATCATTATACGACCCTCTCCGACCATTACTTCGTCACTCTGTCTCTTGCAATTGGCAGCTTTCCTTCCTGTCAATCCTCGAACCGCGCACCTAACTCTGTCACTTCTTTTAAATTCGATCCTGATTCGCGCGAACAATTTGGCATTTTACTTGATAGCTACCTAGTAATTTTGAACGAACATTTTGATCCGTATGATGTTAACTTTTATAATGATTTTATTATTGAACAAATTAAAAATAGCGCAAAAAATTGTAACATAGTCAAAACTTTTAACTGTAGACAGTCGCCACGTCGCGATAAACCGTGGTTCGACTTTGATTGTAAAACTGCTGAAATAAACTTTAAAGAATCTCTGAAAAATTTCAAATTAAGCAACTTTGCTGTAGAATACAAAAAAATCTTTATTGAGTCAAAACGCAAATATCAAAATGTATTGAGTTTAAAAAAAAAAAATTATGAAAAAACATTAAAAATAAATTCGCAAATACAAAAAATTCTAAAGAATTTTGGTATAAGTATACTCTGATTGTAAAAACAAAAATAAACCCTTTGTTCAAAACCCTATTCCTTTGGAAAGCAAGGAAAACTTCTTTGACGACATGTATCCGAATAGAGCAACTCGAACTCTAACTTTTTCTGGTTCTATGGACCCTGAACTTGACCGTCCAATAACCCTCGAGGAACTCGTAGTCGCGTTGAATTCAATGGCTCCTGACAAGGCCCCAGGTCTCGATCAAATTAATGCAAGCTTTTTGAAAAATCTAACGCCTCTTTGGCGCGACTTTCTTTTAAATCTTTGCAACATTATTCTTTGCACAGAAACGCTTCCAGAAGCCTGGTCAAAAGCTGCGATGATACTATTTCACAAGAAGAGAGACACAAATGATCCACTAAACTACAGAGGTATTGCATTAATCAATACCATAGCCAAAATTTTTACAAAAATTTTGAAATGGACCATCGCACACAAAGTATTATCAGAAACACAAAGCGGCTTTCGCGCTGGCAGAAGTTGCTCAGACAACGTTTTTGTGCTACAATCTATTATTCAATGTCATCTTCGTCTGAAAAAAAGTAATATTTATGCCTTGTTTATTGATTTGAGACGCGCCTTCGAAAAATTGCCTATAATGTTTTTGATCTCGCGTGGAAAACAATTGTTAAATACTTACAAATGGATGACACACGTCTCCCCAAAATATGTTCACTTAGACTCGTCAAACTACATCTCGATGGCACATGTGACCCAAGATACAATTGGGTCACAGAATTTGATATTCTGTTAGAGAAAATAAACTTATCTTATCTGTGGTCCGTAATGAACTACAACACCTGGTCTCAATTTCAAGATCTTGCGATTGCGAAATTTGCTTTGTATCTCAGAAACGAAGATCTAGTCGGCTACTACGCTTCAAACGCTCAATGCTGTAAAATTATGCGAACACTTACCGACGCTCAACCACTTTATTTGTCACAACGAAATTCACACATTTTCACAAAGACATTTATGCAATTTCGATTAGCCTCATGTCACAATATTCGTTTTACTGACAAATATATTTCATATAGTCTCGACCCGACCACAAATTGTACGATTTGCAATATGCAGAAACGCGAAACTTTACTCCATTTTGTAATTGAGTGCCCAATGTATACAGAATTGCGTAACCATTACCTGGGGATCACTGCAACTGATTTGTGTAATCTAGCCTATCATACAGACCTTGCTTCAGTCAAAAAATTACATTTGTTTATTATCCAAGCTTTTAAAATTCGCGCCTTTGTACGAAATGAATGATTGGGTGAGTTGAACTCGCAACTTTGTACCCGCTTAGAATTAATGACTGAACTCGAAACTTTGTACCTGCTTAGAAATAATGATTGTTACTATGTACAAACCTTTGCTATAAGATGTGTATATCTTGAAAAGCAATAAATACTTATCTATCTATCTATCTATAAATTATGATAAAAATGCAAGAAAATCAATAAACATATGCATAAATGTTTATGAATAAATGCACGTCGGTGCGCAATACTTAAATAGAACGATAAATGAATAGAAGAGTATTAACAATGGGTGTGCATATCATGTATTTGGTAGTACCCCATTTTCTCTACTTCTTTTTTTCTACCAAAAATTTTTTTACCTTATTTTTTCATCTACCAGTACAAAAAATCTACCGATTTTTTCTACCAGAATTCTACTAAAATAGTAAAAAAAATTTGTCTACTCCAATTTCAGAATTTGTTCAAAATGACATTTTGATGACAACTTCACATAAAAATCAACTCTGAACCTTTATTTCATTTGACACTAGCTGAGCACCCTCGCTTCGCTCGGGCGTCAGCTTCGCTGCACTATATGAGTTAGTTAAGGTTTTTTTCCGAATTGTTTGGATAAACAAATTGTAAGGACTAAAAAGGCTATACAAAATAATTAATGAATCCATTTTGCATTGTGCGCGAGAAGAAACCCACGTAACCGTGGTAAAATCATGGCATTTATTGATACATCGTGAAACTACAACACCTTATTGAACTAACGCATTCTGGTAAACCTTATTGAACTAACGCATTCTGGTAAACCTTATTGAACTAACGCATTCTGGTAAACAATATTCAATGTTTTACTCTCTGGAGCGTAAATGTGTAAATTCCGTGGGTCGGAGACGCGCGAACATGCAACATAAAATTGTCCGTGAGAAAAACATGGTTTTTCAAGGTGTACACACGCAACATGGAGCGTTTGACCTTGAGCTAAATTGATGGTCATTGCAAATGCCAATCTCACGGGAAATTGTCGTCTTTTGAATTCAAATGGAAGATTTGTGGGGATCACTGGTATCTGAGGGATCATGACGTTCGCACCTTGATTCGATCCAGTCATTATAGTGTCTTCAAATCATACAAATTAAATAGTATGTCAATACATTTGGTATAAAATGTAAAAGTTGTGTGACAATCTATAGCTTACTACCTTCTATAATCCTATGCCGAAGTTGAGTGATGCGGATTCGAGTTCCATTGCATAAAACAGGAGGATTTAAATTTCGCAGCAGCATAACAGGAACTCCGACTTTTAATTTTAGTATGTGTGGCGGAACTTCACACAATTCAAGCGAGTTCAAGAACTCAACCGGATGGTTTAGCACTTCATCTTGATTTACTACGGAATTGAAAGAGGTGAATTTTCTGTTCCCCGGGTTCCAATATTTTGTCCTTTAAATCAGTGACAACATCGTTTGTTAACGCTAAAATAGCTCTTTCACATAACCAATCCATGTGCAAGTGATTCCGCTGGATGTTGGAAAAAACTGCAGCAATCAGTTTATCAGTAGAATTGGCAATAGTGCATAGTTCAAGAGAAAGAGTAACATTTCTATTAGCATCTGTTGGTAGCGTACCATTGCCGACTGTCAAAAGTAATGCAGAAAAATTAGCAGCGTTCTCATCATTGTGAAGATATACCCTCATGTCAATAGTCAGCGAATGGACTATGACACTTTGCCATAAGATTGAACTTTTGATACTGGCATGAAGCTGATCAGCTGGAGTTCCACGGGTGATGACCGGGAGGGTTTGTCGAAAATCACCAGCTAATATAACGACTAATCCTCCCATTATCCGATTGTCACTCCGTATATCTCTCAAGGTTCTCTCGAGTGCCTCTACTGCATGCTTATGCGAAGAAGATCATTCATCCCACACCAATAGTTTGCACAACCGCAGCACCTCGGCCCTTTGACTATTTTCGCTGATGTTACAAAATGGGGTCTCCTGATGGTGCAAATTCAGTGGCAACTTCAGCACATTGTGAGCAGTTCGTCCTCCTTGTAACAACGTGGAAGCGTTACTAGTTAAAGCCAAAGCCAAAGCCACGTGACGACGACTCCTGATAGTTGACAGCAGGAGATTCAATAAATATGTTTTTCCTGTTTCTCCACAGGCATTCAGAAAAAAAATTGCAGGATCGTTGTTGTCAATTTTTTGTAGTACCGCATCGTAGAAGGATCTTTGGTCTCCATTCAGATGAGGCAAAGCTGTTCCTCAGCCTCTGTAGCTCGCGCAGCTCTATGTTAGCTGTATCAATAGTTATTTTTTGCTAATGTGTTTTACGTTTCGTCGGCATTTCGATGTCACTTATAAAGTCACTGGCGGACACGATATAAACACGACTGAATGAAAAGTCATACTGAATCAAAAACAAAATAACGATCGAATTGCGAACCCGAGAAAATATTTCAAAATTATTCTCATACTTACGTTTGTTTATTAATAAGGAAGGGAGGATAGTAACTTTACAGAATATGAAACGTAACATTACGTTTTCGAACTCTATTAATAATGGCTTATGTACTGTGTTCATGAAAAATTTGAAAATTTTCAAAAAACTGAGAAAATGTTTTCGAAATTTTCTCCGAAAAAAAATTAAGAAATCGATTTCTAATGTAGCCTACGTTAATTCTGAGAGTCCAAAGAATCACCCTGATGCGTTGAAATCATTTCCGAACGCTTCGTTGAGGCGTGATGCTCAGACAAACAAACAAACAAACAAACAAACAAACAAACAAACAAACAAACAAACAAACAAACAAACAAACAAACATATTCTCAGTATTATTATATTATTGATTGATTGATGATTGATGATGATTGATGATGATGATTGATGATGATTTATTGATGATGATTGATTGATTGATTGATGATTGATGATGATTATATTATTGATTGATTGATGATGATTGATGACATGACATTTGACATTTGACAATTCTAAATTATCAGTTAGGATTCTTTTTAAGACTATGGTTGCCGAATTAATTAAAACTAGAAGAAGTTACCTATTAAACATAGACGTGTATTTATACACGAAAGTAAACGAAAAAATGGTCGTGTTGAGTTATTGCTAATAAATCACCACATAATGACCACCTACCGGACCAGGACTAATTCAAGTCGCAAAAATTAGAACATAAACTCAAACGGAAAGCTGTTGAACATCCAGAACCTCCGCCGGCCCAACTCTGTCGTATAGAACTGCACGCTGTTCCTTCTGTGGTGCTTGCTGAACTTCCCGACAGAGTGAATTTGACCAAGGCGGTCCAGCGTGTCCGACTTCGCAATACGCCAACGAACCCGACAGACTTGGACGATCTGAAAAAATTGCCAGAGCAGTACTCTCCAACTTTTGAGAAAAAAAATTCTTTGCTATACGATTTTTTCGTCGAGGACGAAGTAGAGGATGTCGGACGACTTTTGGATTTTTCAACTAAAGAAAATTTGCGTAGGCTTATGAGAAGTTCGGCATGGTTTGTCGATGGAATTTTTAAGGTAAATTTGCATTGACATTTCACTTCTGATTCACTTTTCATTCATTTATTCATTCATTCATTCAGTTTTTAGCGCACATATTTTTCCAACTTTTTGCAATACTTGCTACCTTCACGCAAGTTGTCCGAGGGGTCGAGCACGAAGTAGCATTACTTCTGGTGTATGCGTTGATAGATAAAAAATTAGAAGCGGCTTACAAGAAGGAGTTTGAAATTGTCAATAAGTCCTGGAGAAAGTTTAGAATACATCGCGTCGTGCCTCTATTCGTGATAAGCGATTATAAATTAGGGATTCTCAACGCAGTAAATGCGGTCTTTGATTGCACTGTAAAGGCTTGTTTTTTTCACTTAAGGAAATCGGTATTACGTCAGATTCAAGCGGAAGGTCTACAAGATTATAACACTAAAGAATAAAAATTTCAAATAAAAAATTTCAGTTTAAAAATATTGAAATATTATGTTCGATATATTAAAAAAATTAGAATCAGAATTTTTAAGAATGAATCTATAAAGTATAAATGTTAATTTTTGTAAATACTGCACAGGTGGGAGCTTGTTGTGTAAATTTTCATGCTAAGTTTAGCTACGGAAGCGTTATGCTTTAATATTCAATAACTAAAGCCTGCTGGTTCAAATACAACATTTAATTGAAGTATCGGTTTCAGAAAACAGGGAACCGGGGTAATTGTAACGCTTCGGAGTAAATGTAAAACGCTTAATAACTTAATGAAAAAACACTATCAATTTGTTGTTCAATCAT
Source organism: Telenomus remus (assembly GCA_020615435.1). Classification (NCBI taxonomy): domain Eukaryota; kingdom Metazoa; phylum Arthropoda; class Insecta; order Hymenoptera; family Scelionidae; genus Telenomus; species Telenomus remus. Next base: position 7,845,177 of record CM036336.1, read on the forward strand.
ATTATGACTTCTCTATAAAGAATTGACTGGTACAAATAAAAAAATTAGAGCAATGAAATGTTGTTGTGCAGGGGGGATTTGAGTTAAATAAAAATAACTCAAATAAACCTTTTAAAATTTGTATTGAACTTAGGATACAGCGCGTGAACAAAAGGTTAATTTAAGCTAAGTGTCTGGAGACACTTGTGTAAAATTGTTAAGTATGAGTATTCGCGGTGTCGCGGCGCGGCGGAGAATCAGACTAAGTCCCGTCGGCGGGATTAATTAGAAGATTAGAAGCTCGGAGCTTTTGATTAATTGTCGTTAAGATTGATTCTGACGCCCATCGGGAGCGTCCGGCCGGTCGTCAGCGACGATCGCCCCTCCAGATTTTGCCAAAAACCGCTGAATCGTGCCCTTGGCTGGGCACACGTGGAGCGCGGTCTCAGCAAAATCATGTACAAAACTGGAAAATTTCCCATGCTCGATCATCAAAATGATGCTCGAGCTGTCTAAATGATATTTGATAATTATTGAATTACAAAACTGAATAGTGGCTCGGATGTCCCAGACATCCGGCCGAGAACTGATATTTTAATTTGAGACAAATTAAGACAAATCTCAAAAATCCTTTCTCAAAAATCGATGACAATTCGGGCACTTTTTATGAAAAAGTTGTTATAACTTTTAAACAACAAAGTTTTAACACATTTTGATCAATCCATCCGAAAGTGCATAAAATTCTACGTAAGTTATGATACCTTTAAACTTCTTTGAAGCCTTTTTTCATAAAAATCATGAACGCGCAAAGTCGAGGTCAAAATTCGTCCGTTTGGGCGTTAATGGGTTAACCTCCCGTTAACATGTCATGTTAATTTTAAATGATTTGACGCTCCCCCGTAAAAGTAATGAGAAGGAATAAGGGTGATTTCTTGGACTTTTAGAATTAACGTTAGCTACATTAAAAATCAATTTCTCGAATTTTTCGGAAAAAAATTACATTTGACGTTTCCGACTTTTTGCATTTTTACAAGATTGCTGAAACTTCATTTGAATCAAGCATTCAGTGACTCAGGCAAATTTATCTGGACAAGATTGCTGCAATCCAGGAGAGTAATTTTGGAAATATTTTTTTGAGTTCACAATTCCATCGCTTTTCGTAGCGCGAACTTTCTGCAGTAATCATTTCGCATAACCTTCTTTGTCCTCACAATTGTTGTATCTAAATTATTCCTGAAAAAAATATAGAATTATGGTTCCATTCGTATGGGTCCCATACGAATAGGATTTTGAAATTTTCAGGAAGCATGTCTTCAATATGTACAAGGTGGTAGAAAAAGCAGCTCTGATATAAAAACGACGTTGAAAGACTTTTTCTTAAATCCAGATTGTAGACAAAATGTGACTATCTAGTCAAAACGACAAATTTATTACCAGAAATGTATACTTTACAATTTTATCCTTCTATCTCCTATGAACTGCCGAGTGGGAGGAAATGTCATACGAGCGTTGTGCTCCTTAGAAAATTTCTGATTGAATATGACCTATCGTAGTTTGAGATCCGCCCCGGAACCTTAAGTTTTCGCCGGTTCAAAATATGCAAAAATAATTATTTCAATGTTAGTCGTACTTTTTTGATCATAAGTGTCCGAAAGTCCCAAGTGGGAGGAAAAATGATGAGTGCGCTGTGCTCCTCGCAAAATGTCTGATCGGATATGGCTGGATTAAGGTCAAGATCCGCTTGCATCTTCTTGCGAACTCAATAAGTGCCGTGTGTTTTTTGGAAAGTTCGCGATCAGTTAGAACTTATTAAAATCGGATTCATCTCGGAATTCAAACTTTTCGAGTCATTAAAAATGCAAGACGTTTGAGCATCACGCCTGGACTAAGCGTTTGGAAATGATTTTAACGCATTACGGTGATTCTTTGGACTTTCAAAACTAACGTAGGCTACATTAAGACTAAACATTAAACAGAAAATATGTATGTTTCGCCGATTTTCGCTCAAACAAAATAAAGAAATCAACTTTTTTTATAGCCTTTGTTAATTATGTGAATTCATAAAATCTTCCTGATGCGTTGGACATCTTTTCTAACGCTTTGTTAGAGCGTGAGGCGGACACAAACAACTAAACTGACAAAGAAACATAGTTACGTTTTTATTGTAACGTGACGGCTTCGCGCAATGAGGCCGTCGCTACCTTCAGCACCCAGTGGTAATACCGGCCGCGGGTTTAATCTTAAACTCCTCGAGAATCGAAACAAAATCACAGAAGGTGGTCAGGATCGCCGTTTTCGCAACAACAAAAATTACAAAATAAATCAGCTATCGACTCCCGAATCTTTAATCAATTTACCCGTCCCGATACTAACGCTTTCGCATTACCCCACTGAATAGAACCGGTACTTTAAGTTTTATCCGCGTTGGTCCTGTACGGAAAGATCTGACCGATCTGAAGCCAAGCAAGATCTCTAATTTGTTCCCAAGTCAGTGAAACACAGAATAAGCGGATTTAGGATTTATTCACAAAAACAAAATATCTCAAAATAATACAAAATAAAGTCCAATATCTTGCGAGTATATTCTTCAACAACAACAAAATTACATAACGGACAATAATGCCGGTTGCCGCTACTTTAACATCGATTCAAATTCAAATTCAATACAAAAACGCCACGAGGGGCGAAACGCAACGATGGTGAATGCGATAGCGAGACTTTACTAATGAATCGATAGATCTTTACAATAGTCAGAAATACTCAAACAAAGTCAAAACTAAAATAAACTCGCCAGGGTTCAACGAGGTGAACCGATGATCAGCGAGACTCTCGATATTTAAGAATTGAAAAATAAAATAAGTTACTTTACATTAATCAAAATCAAAATAAATTACTGAATCTACAAAATAAAATCACTCATACAACATACAAAAAGAACGAACTCACAAAAGCAAGCAACTATAATAGGCCCTGGATCTTGGTCGGCCAAACGAGTTCGCACGGTAGAAGGTCGATATGGGTCCCGAGATGGTCCCACTGGCAGAGCTGGAAGAGCGCCTTCGCAAAGCGTCCGATGTCTTCCGAGAGTCTTTCGGTTCTCTTCTGTTTCTCGGATCGCAATCAATTGCGAATAATCTTCGATACCGGTAGCTTGAATTCTTCTGCGCGCGCACCCCTTCCTTCCGCTTCCGCTTTCGAGCCACCGAAGTCAAGTCAATGATGATGGCGCCAATTTCAAATCCTTCGTTGCTTCTTGATGGTCTGGTCTCATCGGTAGCGATCCGGTAAGACGTCCTTGCTGTGTCCAATGTCCTGCCCGTGACCGCAGGAACTTCATCCGAGAGCTAACATTTACATATGAGCCCTGCTCGACCGCACCAACATCTGGCGGCAACAGGTTATAGCTCGATGGTACAACATGACATGATTTTTCGATGCTCCATCAGATGAATCCACGACGGGCAATTTCCTCGGTTCAGCGTTGAGCACTCTTTTCTACGACAAGCAGGCAGAGAGCGGCCAATCCGGGGTGTACATCCCTTGGCTTGGAGAGAGCGCTGTTTTAACAGGCCCATTGGGCAGCAACGGTAGCAGCAGCAGCGATGGCGACATCGCGACATCGTGACAGCAAAGGCGACAATTCTGGAACAGTTCACATCCGCTACGATCAGGTCGAGGCCGGATCAGGTACGATGGCAGGTTCCCTCAGGTGTTTCGTTCTCGCTGGTGGTCTGGAGAAGAGCATTGACTGACTTGACGGACGATCGCAGATTCAGGATTCCGAGGCTTGCACGCAGGTCTCCAGGTGGCATAGGAGACGATACTTGGACTGGAACTGATGTCGTCGTTCTTGGTCGCAGGTCCCACGGTGGTGCGAAACCCGTCTGGACCGGGTCCAAGTCTCCCTTTACAAGCTACAAACAAAGTTACTTTTAGAGTTCTCATCAGGACTTTAAGGTCATTTGTTACCCTTACTCGCCCTCTCACACAACAACAACATCATGACTTGGAACTTTAAGGTCATTTGTTACCCTTACTTTATTCCCTTAATCACAACAAAACAACTAAAGTAATTAAAGTCATCTGTTACCTTTAACTTACTTAATTTACACAACAAAATTCAAAAGAAAAAACTAAAGTCATTTGTTACCTTTACGATTTAATCTTTTGACTCTCACACATACAGCATTCGTCACACGCATACTAAAATAAGCGATACGATATACAAACGCTGATCATCTGGGAATATCTCGGGACCTCACAGAACTCTTGGCATTTGAGAGCTCCACGGTGTTTTTCGGTCTCGATTAACGTGGCCCGAAGGTAGCACGTTACAATCCATCCCCTGAAGTGTTTGCGAATAGCAAACAAACCACGTCTGCTTTCCGATATCGCGATAATTCCCTTGGACTTGCTTTTGCTAGTTCATCCATGTGACTCTACTTGCTCGAAAACAATTCTGACATTATGACTCGTTGGAAAAGACTTTATTCTGAAACTGAAATCGGCCATTATTGTCCAATACAAAAAAAAATGTTTCACATTACCAACTCAGTCAACCATAGTCTTAAAGTCACAACTCATACTAGCAGTGAATTCCAAGTAACAACTCGGGCTCGTGGGTTCGTCATTCCCAAATGCAGATCTCGGTGCATCCCTGCGAGAATCAGGACTCCTGTAATCGTCAGGATATCCGTTACCGGCCAGGATTCTACTTCCTGACCAAAATACTAGTAACCAGACTAGCAAGTCTCTCAAGATGGGCTGAGGGCGTCCTGCTTTTATTATTTTTTTTTCAGATTAACAAAACGAGACGACACACAAAAAAAACTGACCATATTCAGAATAATGCAAAGAACGAGAAACGAGCCAACGAACGAATCTTTCTTTCATTATTCGAGAAACACAAACATTATTTTTGACCATTCCCGACATTAAGCTTTTCGATATCGAAATTTAAGACGAGAACGGTACTGCTGACTCGGGCTAGCGGGTTTGTCATTCCCGAACGTAGTTGTCTGCACGCCCCTGCTAGAAAATAACACTGTCAGTTAATTAATGACTAGGGTTCGCGGGATTGTCATAGCCCGAACGCACAGATTGGATAGCGTCCCTGCGAAGTGCCAGGATATGTTTATCGTTTTCGTGAGTCCAGCTGTCGGCAACAAGATCCAAACCGGACTTCCGTGACTTCGGGTTCGTGGGTCAGTCAAGCCCAATTGCAGCTGTCAGCAACCCTGCGATTCTGTAAGATAACAAACATTGTCTAATTTCCGATAACGATATCCAATTAGACTTTATGACGTCGGGCCTGCAGGAGTGTCAAGTCCTGAACGCTGATGGCATGCGCCCCTACCAGGATGCTTTACTTTCGAAACACAAAACCGGTTTCAATAGTGACACCGGGTACGCAGGTTAGTCAGACCTGAATGCGGATGATAGGCACCCCTACGTGAAAAGAAAAATTAAAGCTAGTGCTTATTGTGACTCGGGTCCGCAAAATTGTCAAAACTTGAATACGGGTGTTCGTATCCCTACGGTATTAAATTCTAAAGCTAAGGCTTATTATGACTCGAGTCCGCAGGTTTGTCAAACCTGAATGCAGTTGTTCGCACCTCTACGGGGCTCTTGTTATTCGCGATACATCAATAATCGCGAAATTCTTCTATTCGATGTTTCACTTTGCGATGACATTGCAAAGCCCTTGACTTCGGGAGAGCAGGAGTGTCAGATCCTGAACGTGGGTGTGCTACGTCCCTACTCCATTTACTTTTCCTAGAACAGTTACTCTTGCTCTACTTTTGACATCGGGTACGCAGGTTAGTCAGACCTGAATGCTGATGGTAGGCATCCCTACGTTTTTAATATTTAAAAGTCCATTCAAAAACGTGGGACTTATAATGACGTCGGGTCCGCAAGTTTGTCAAAACTTGAACGTAGATCTCTTCACGCCCCTACGGTTGGTGCTTGGACTTCCATTGCGATATCGATAATTTAGCCTATGTTAGTGTTGGACAAAAGAACAATCTCTGACACATGATGTTAGTCAAACACAAATTTATTCTAAATTATCGAAAGAACGGTAATACAAGTTGTCACGATAATCTCTCGTGGTCGTTTTCGCTATCGGTACAAAATAAAATAAACAGACATCATACTTAAATAATTGGTAGGCAAAATGACTCAAAATAAACAAATCAGAAATAACTTAATTGTACAAAATTAAACTAATTATGGCACTACTTGGCACTTATGATAATCCTACAACTAATCAGTCTCATTATCAGGACGGTTCGGCAGTAAGCTTACTAACTAACAATGAAACGAAAACAGGAATACAAAAGAATGAAAAGATAATACAAAATAAAACGGATATAATGAATACAGCGAAAACGAAACAGACGGACAACTTTTGGTTACAACGAAAGTCTAAGGATAGTGGCGGCGAGAGCTAGCCCCAAAAGGGTTACGTTCGCCACGAGAGTAGGCTGCCCGATCGAAGGGACAGGTGCGCAATGTCACCCCTCTCAGGCCACAATTGAAGCACATATCGAAGTTGGCTTCGTTGTAGCGAGGGCAATTTGATCGGCCATGCCCCAGATGAAAACAAATAAAACACCCTTCGATTTCTGGGCGATGTTCGGGATTGTCGTCGACGTGGGGGCGACGAGATAGAGGTTGGTCCGGTCGAAGTGGACGCCATGTCGGAGGGTTCCATCGTTGACGAGCCTCCGGTTGTCTTGGCCGCTGTTGTTCGCGGCGGCGGTTCTCGGCTTCGCGCCGGTGTTGCTCCTCACGCCGCTGTTCTTCGCGGCGTCTCTCCTCTGCCTGTCGCTGTTCTCGTTCACGTCGTCTCGGCGACGGAGATCGACGACGGTAGTCGTGATTGATTTGCGGAGCTTCGCGACGTGGTGGTGGGTCGCGAACAGGCCTGTTCTCTTCAGCGGGCGGTAACGGTACTTCCGCCGGAGGCTCTTGCTTCACGAGATCGATAATTACGACCTCTGGTTCGTCGATGATCATGACTTCCGGCTCTGGTGGATTGGCCGGGACTTGTCGTGGCAGCGCTGGTGCCGGCATCGGGATGGCGACATTTGGGCCTGGCGGTCTCATGGGAAGATCCCGCTCAAACACTCGAGGATCCATCCTCGGCCAGTTCATGGGAGGCGCGTCATCCATATTCCAGTCTTCATCGGCTGGAGGCCCAATTGGTGGGTCTTTCTCTGGCCCTTCTGACCAGACTCTCAACCCAGGACGGGTGGCCGGACGCTGGTTGGCGTAATCGAACGCACAGCGCGGGAATTCTGCCGGCGGAATGTCGGTAGACGGCACGGACAGGTCAGCGGCTCCAGACTGTTGTTGAGCCTGTTGAGCGCATGAACGGGGCATTGTCTGGCAGCCCGCATCCTTCATGCGCAGACGCTTGGGTGGAGTTTGAGTACCCCAGTCCCTGACCATTGGAGCGTATCGGCAAGGGTGTAGAGCCCGCTCCTGTCGTTCTTGGGCTGCGACGATCTGGTCGATCACCTCGTTCCAAGCCTCGATGAAGCCCTCGTTGGATTCAACGAACTCCATCAGCTGGTCCTCAAATGGCTGGAGATATCTGGCGATGAGAGCTCTCAGCAGATTGTCGAAGTTTTCTCGCCTTTCCTGGTCGAAACGATCGGGATTCATTTTCGGGAACACTGTTGAAAAATAAAGTCCGTTAGGTGTGATACGGTTTGAGGTCATTTATCGCCATGTTCGCCCGCTTTTTGCTGACCAAGTCTTCGATTTCGCAAACGTTCGGAGAAAGAACTTTCGTGATTCGATAAGGACCGGCAAACGTAGGTGCAAGCTTAGACGAAAAACCTTTCGCTCCCGCACTCAAAACCCGATTTCTCGATAATACCAATTGACCCTCAGCATACTCACAAGGTCTCCGACGCAAGTTGTAATACTTTGCCTGTCGGTCGTGTGCATCTCCCACATTGGCCGATATCAATTTTCGCCAATCTTTCAATTTCTTCATCCGTTCTCGCCAAATGTCGGGATCGAATTCCTGTGGAAGTTGCCGATTTTCGATTTCACAACTGAGCTGGCCATCCATGTCCAACTCTCGACCGAAATTCATAAATGCTGGGGTAGCTTTCATAGTAGTATGATAGGCGGTATTATAGGCGAATTGGAACTCAGGAAGGTAAACATCCCAAGTCCGATGATTTCCATTTACGAAAGCTCTCAACATCATCTTGACTGTTTTATTGACCCTTTCGACAGCGTTACTTTGAGGATGATAAACTGGTGTACGAACCAGTTTGATACCGTGATCTCGAGCAAAATTCTCTACTGTTTTATTACAATACTCTCTACCGTTGTCGGAAAACAAACATTTAAAATACCCAAATCGATTAATCACCAAAGACCTGATGGCGTCGGTAATTGTTTTGCCAGTGGCCACTTTCAAAGGAGCCACTTCAATCCACTTGGTACATAGATCTTGAATCACAATCAAATATTTATTTCCCTGAGCACTTACTGGTAACGAACCCATAGTATCGATAGCGACAGTAGACCACGGTTCATCGTAGATGCGCCGATGCATCATCCCTGTGGGGCCTTGTTGATCCGATTTGATACTTTGACAAATATCACAACGTCGGATATACTTGGCCACCTCTCGGAACATATTGGGCCAATAATAAAGCCGCATAATGCGACGGCATGTCTTTTCAACGCCAAAATGAGCCGCTTGAGGTACGTCATGATTCTCATGAATAACCCGCTCCTGATATTCAGCGGGTACAACCAATTTCCAAGCATTTAGATCGACTAACAGCTCTTCAATCATTGGATTTGGGCGCAGGTGATACAGTAAATTACCAAAAATCATCCAATCAGGATTCCTCTCCGGTAACTCTTGAACTTCTCTGAAACGACGAACGTACCAAGGATCTTCTGACTTCGAAAAATCCAGTTCCTCCTCCGCCAAGGCGTTCAACGAAATTTCGATATCGCTACCGTCAACAGTTTCAAAAACTGGGTTTTCCGATAACGCTTTCGGTACTCGAACGGAGATGTCTTTACGCCGTTTTACAATAAAAGAATACGCCTGTAATTCAACGATCCAATGAGCTAATCGACCGGACGGATCTTTCAATTTAAATAACCAATTCAGGCTGTTATCGTCCGTCGAGATAACAAACTCGGTTCCTTCGATATAAGGTCGAAACTTTCTAATAGACCAGAGTACCGCTAAACACTCCTTTTCGGTCTGAGACCATTTCCTTTCGCCGCTGTTGAGAATGCGGCTAGCGAATGCGATAACTCCCTCCACGTTATCAATCACCTGGGTTAACACGGCACCGAGACCAACGTCGCTTGCATGAGTTTGAATGCAAAATGGTACACTAAAGTCAGGAAATTTCAAGAAAGGAACGGTAGACAAACAAACGCGCAATTTAGCAAAAGATCCTTCCTGATCATCTGCCCAGAGCCATTTCTGATCCCCTTTCAAGAGTCTCAATAATGGTTCAGCTTTATCCGCGAGTCCCTCTACGAAACGTCGGTACCAAGAAATCATCCCGAGAAAACTACGAAGTTGTTTAATATTTTTCGGAACTTGGTAATCCAAAATCGGAGCGACCTTTTCTGGATCAACCTGAAGCCCGGTTGAGTTTATTATAAAACCGAGATAATGAACTTGTTGACGACAAAACTGACTTTTTTCGACATTTAACGTTAAATTGGCCTCCCGTAGCCTTAGCAAAACTTTATCCAAATCGGCCAGGTGACTGTCAAACGTTTCTGAGGTTAGAATTACATCATCGAGATAAACTTGAACGTTGTCCATGTCACTGAAAAGTGAATCCATCAACCTCTGAAAAGTTGCTGGTGCATTACAAAGTCCAAAGATCATCCGTAAATATCGATACAATCCCAACCCCGGTACTGCGAAAGCGGTAATATCGCAGCTATCGTCTTCAAGCAAAATTTGAAGGTACGCTTGACTCAAGTCTATTGAAGAGATGTACTTTGCTTTACCGAGTCGATCAAGAATGGAATCAAGCTTCGGAAGCGGATACGCATCTTTGACAGAGCAACGATTGACCTCACGCAGATCCAAACACATTCGATAAGACCCATTTGGCTTTTTCACCATAACGATAGGCGTAAGCCATTCACTCTGAGCCCTTTCAATAACGCCGAGATTTAACAGCTTCTTGACTTCTGCGCGAATATGCTCAAACATAAGAGGCGAAACTCAGCGAACTTTTTGTTTTATCGGCTCGTGTCCCCTAACATCAATACGATGCTTGACAAGTGGACAAGCTGGTAGTTTCTCTGAAGGCGGAAGAACTCTTTCGGCAACGAAATGCTTCAAAAATTCCTCTTGTGACTTCCCCAGAGGTATCAATCCTAAACAAATGTTTTCATTTAAGTCCGTAAAATCTTTAGTTGAAAAAGAATGTACTATATCGCTCTCGTTAGCAAAATTCCACGATGGATTTGAAAAGTTAATCTGAATTTGGAAAAGTTTAAGAAAATCTAAACCCAAAATACAAGGCACAGGTAGTGAATTTAAAACCCAAACTTTAATCCCCAGCTTTCGATCTTCAAGTGTCACCGGAATCAAAAGTTCCGTGTGGCATATTTCTACTTGTCCATTTGCCAAACGAACGCATGTACTAATTTCTGAAGCTGGAAAGTTAAAATCGTAAATGTCATTAAACACTGTAGCACTAATGAATGTTCTCGAAGCCCCTGAATCAACCATGGCTCGATAGCGATAATTCTCGATACCGGTCTCAATTTTTAAAAGCGGAACTTTTAAATTAGATAATGAAGTTAAAATAATATCGGTTGACTTTAAGTTAACAAGAGGGCTCAAAACAGGCGGAATTGTAAAATCATCACAAAATTCCGCACCTAATTTAGCTAGTTCGTCTGCCTTTTCGTTTTCATAAACACCGGAGTGCCCTTTGACATAATTAAATTTTACTTGATCAAAAAGAGAAATTTGATTATAAAGTTTAATGAAATGATTTTTATTCTTCACGTCGTGCTTTGTGCAATCTTTCCAATTGTTTTCAAACCATCGATAAATCCAATCGGTCATAGCTTGGATAAGAAATTGCGAATCTGTGTTAATTCGCAACTTGTTCACTCCCATTATTTTTGCCTGTTCGGTAGCGGTAATCGCGGCTTGAATTTCGGCAAAGTTATTCGTATCGCCACCAATTGCGGGCTTCGAGACATTCATAGGGTGATGGTCACCGAAAAATACCCCAATACCCACTTTTGCTCCTGATTTACCGTTACTCAGACAACACCCATCATTCCAGACATTTACAAAATCATTCTCCTCATCCTCCTGATCTTCGGAAGCGGTAGTCGCGAAACGAAAATCGAAATTGTCCGGAAAAGGTAAAGCCGGGCATTTATCATTAAACAGATTACCGGGAACTAACGACGCCCGCTGCGCAAGTTCCCTATCTCGTTTATCGAGCATTTCGGACAACTCGGACTGGCGACTCCTTTCAGACCGCACTTAAAACAAAACACAGTTCGATCAGCTGTGCAATCTCTCCAAATATGACCAGTTTGGTCACAATTCCAACAGACAGGCTTACGAACCTGATCAACCTCAAGGGCGACAGCTCCTGCCGGTCTCACGGGTGGAGAGGATTCGGTCCCTTTATTTTCGGAATGATTTTGTACGCGACTTGAATTATTTACTTGACTTGATGTTTTCGTTTTCGGTACCGAAGATGCCATAAAAACTTCTCCGGTAGAAGTATCACCAGATTCCGAATTTACGTCAGAAAATTCAAAAGCCGCGGCAACTGAAGCATGTGGACGTGAACGCGTCAATTTAGGGGGATGATAAGCCAGGTCGGCGTTGAAAAAGCGCTCGGGTGGTGGCGGAGGACGAAAAGCTTGAGCTGATAAATAAACTTCCTCGGCAACCACGGCTTGTTGTTGTAATTGATCAAACGTCTCGATATCGCGAAGGTGAACTTGCAATCTCAACCGCGGTTGCATATTCCGATGCATACAGTCGAGAGCTTTAACAGTTGACCACGGTGGTTTAACACGATTTATCAAGGAATTAATACAAGTTAAATAATCAGCAACCGGCTCGCGTTCGCCTTGAGTTCGGACGAAAATAGCGCGCTCTAAATCGTACTGATAGTTTGGATTGATAAATCTCGTTTGAAAAGCTAACTCAAAATCTTCAAACGTTTGCCACCGAGAACGACTATCGCGAAACCAAGCGAGAGCCAAACCTGTCATATAAAAGGGTATACACGCGAGCAATTCGATATCGGTAACGGGCATGAGCTGTCGACCCTCATGGAGACGATCCATGAAAGTTTCCGCATTTTCGCTTCCCGAAAAATGCAAATTCCAACGACGCATAGTGTCGCAGACAGCCGACAATTGTTTGGCCGTTGACACATTGACAATATTCGAAGCATTGCCTGAAAAATTGTGCCATGCACCGGAAGCGTTAGCATTGCCCTGATTGGACGCGTGTGCTCCTTGTTCTCTATTTCGATATGGCGAACTCGATCGCAGCGGATGATGAACATCGCTTAACACGGGAGCGGAAGGAACGAGTTGAACAGGACTCTGTTCATCTACATGCGGCTGAGCCGTAGTCGCTTCCTTCAACAAGTCCGCCAAAATAGTCACTTCACAATCAACATCACGATTTTGCTTCGCCTCTTCGGATAATTCCGGAATTGTACCAAAAAGCACCGGGTCCGCTTGCCAGACTTTAATCAGTCTCTTCCGCAAAGTCGGTAATATCCCCGCGGTATCTTGGTTACGCGAAGCTAACTCTTTATACGCGGCCTCGTAATTTAATGTACTGACCCACGCGGTAATCTTTTTCAAATCATCCGACATCTTGCCGTGAAATTAAATCAAAACGAAAACGAGATCAAAAATACCGAAAGGGAAAAAAAAATCTATTGTTTTATGCAAAACTATTTTACTAAAAACAACTATTGTTTAGATTTTCGAAAGAGACGAAATGTAATCAGATTCCAAAAAAAATATAAAAAGTTGAAGTGTAAAATAAAAGGTCAAAATAAATGGCACGGAAAAGAAAAGTTTCATAGGAAAAAAAAAAAATCAAAACAAAGAACATCGGTATCGTTTTCGTAGAACAGCCAGAAATATGACGCGAGAGACAGATAAGAAATAGCTCAAAATAAAATACTATTGAAAAAGAAAACAAAACAAAAGTGAAAAAGAAATCGAAACAATTTCTATTTCTATTTTATTTTGTTAACTAAAAAAAACGGTTATAGACAAAGAATGTGTTTAGAAAAAGAAACTGTAAACAACACGATTCTGTAACTAGAGTAAACAAAGCCGGAAAAAAAAATGAAAGTTTTTGTCTCTCTCAATCGCGATTTTAATTGTTGGCTGTCACCAAAAAAAAAATCTCTATGCTCAATAAACACGCAAAACAAAATCAGATGCGAAAATCGTGATGTGATTCTACCAGATAAGAATGTCGAATTTGGCCTATCCACAAACAGACCAAAATGTAAACAAAGGCGTTCCGAGTAAAGCGCCTTTGGAACCTTGAAAATCACAGCTGTTTTGTGATTTATAAATCAAGCGGTAGTCAATAACGATTCAACCCTCAAAATTATGCGAGCGAAAACAAAAGCCACAACAAAGGAGATAACAAATAAAACGCGAAACTCGTACTTGGTCAGTGCGGAACAACGCGGTCTTTGCATAGGCGTTTTGAAGAAAGTTTTCGATACTCACAAATAGAACTCGGTAAGGGTCGATATCGGAGAACTTCCTAACGTCTTCCTGGCGAAAACAAAGTTGGGTTGGCAGAAAACTGGCGAAACACAAACAAAACTGCAACAGTCCGGCACTTGTAACTGGCAACTCGACTATGAAAGCCGAAGCCCAAAAGACAAAGTACCGCGCAGCGATGACAGCGACGCCACTGCACGAGTGTCGAAAAACCAAACTATCGCTTTCGCGCTGAATTCAGACGTTGGATTCTCGAACTTCAAATCAAACCGTTGCGGCTCAAATTCAAACGCTCGATTTTAGTACCAAAACAAACACACTAATGGATTGTTGATGTTCAATAAAATAAAAGACAAAATACAAAACAATCAATTAGCGCTTACTGCCGAATCTCGAACCTTCTACAAATCTAATATGTCTCGTGCCAAAATTTTTAAACTTTTCCAGCACGACAAATAAATTAACACTATTACAAATAAAATTTCGTTATCGGAAAAAACAATTAGGGATGGTTCAAATGTCACAAAATAAATTATGCTGAAAATAATAAATTAGAAAACACAAAATACAATACAATAATTACTGCATAAAATAATTTTCAATTCAATATTCAAGACTATGGTTTCCTGAAAATCTGGAATGCAAAACCACTCGCAAAATATTGGAACACAAAACTACTAAATTTAACTCAATATTACTAAACTGCAGAAACTAAAAAAAAACTACAAAATCGAAAAACTCAATCCCTCATCTGGGGACTCGGAATTCTTCTTTACAGACGAAAATTTAATTTCTCATAAGGAAACTCGAAATTTTCAAAATGCTAAACCAGAACCTAGAGTCATTTGTTACCTCTACTAATTCCGTTATCGCAAAATCATACACAAGAACCTAGAGTCATTTGTTACCTCTACTAATTCTTCGTACAAAAATATTACTGGAAAAAAAACTGAACTCAAAAGAAACTAGAGTCATTTGTTACCTCCACGATTTCTTTATTAATTATGCAACAAAATAACTGAAATGGAAACTTAGAGATCCTGGCAGGATCGCCAAACTGTAACGTGACGGCTTCGCGCAATGAGGCCGTCGCTACCTTCAGCACCCAGTGGTAATACCGGCCGCGGGTTTAATCTTAAACTCCTCGAGAATCGAAACAAAATCACAGAAGGTGGTCAGGATCGCCGTTTTCGCAACAACAAAAATTACAAAATAAATCAGCTATCGACTCCCGAATCTTTAATCAATTTACCCGTCCCGATACTAACGCTTTCGCATTACCCCACTGAATAGAACCGGTACTTTAAGTTTTATCCGCGTTTGTCCTGTACGGAAAGATCTGACCGATCTGAAGCCAAGCAAGATCTCTAATTTGTTCCCAAGTCAGTGAAACACAGAATAAGCGGATTTAGGATTTATTCACAAAAACAAAATATCTCAAAATAATACAAAATAAAATCCAATATCTTGCGAGTATATTCTTCAACAACAACAAAATTACATAACGGACAATAATGCCGGTTGCCGCTACTTTAACATCGATTCAAATTCAAATTCAATACAAAAACGCCACGAGGGGCGAAACGCAACGATGGTGAATGCGATAGCGAGACTTTACTAATGAATCGATAGATCTTTACAATAGTCAGAAATACTCAAACAAAGTCAAAACTAAAATAAACTCGCCAGGGTTCAACGAGGTGAACCGATGATCAGCGAGACTCTCGATATTTAAGAATTGAAAAATAAAATAAGTTACGTTACATTAATCAAAATCAAAACCAAAATAAATTACTGAATCTACAAAATAAAATCACTCATACAACATACAAAAAGAACGAACTCACAAAAGCAAGCAACTATAATAGGCCCTGGATCTTGGTCGGCCAAACGAGTTCGCACGGTAGAAGGTCGATATGGGTCCCGAGATGGTCCCACTGGCAGAGCTGGAAGAGCGCCTTCGCAAAGCGTCCGATGTCTTCCGAGAGTCTTTCGGTTCTCTTCTGTTTCTCGGATCGCAATCAATTGCGAATAATCTTCGATACCGGTAGCTTGAATTCTTCTGCGCGCGCACCCCTTCCTTCCGCTTCCGCTTTCGAGCCACCGAAGTCAAGTCAATGATGATGGCGCCAATTTCAAATCCTTCGTTGCTTCTTGATGGTCTGGTCTCATCGGTAGCGATCCGGTAAGACGTCCTTGCTGTGTCCAATGTCCTGCCCGTGACCGCAGGAACTTCATCCGAGAGCTAACATTTACATATGAGCCCTGCTCGACCGCACCAACATCTGGCGGCAACAGGTTATAGCTCGATGGTACAACATGACATGATTTTTCGATGCTCCATCAGATGAATCCACGACGGGCAATTTCCTCGGTTCAGCGTTGAGCACTCTTTTCTACGACAAGCAGGCAGAGAGCGGCCAATCCGGGGTGTACATCCCTTGGCTTGGAGAGAGCGCTGTTTTAACAGGCCCATTGGGCAGCAACGGTAGCAGCAGCAGCGATGGCGACATCGCGACATCGTGACAGCAAAGGCGACAATTCTGGAACAGTTCACATCCGCTACGATCAGGTCGAGGCCGGATCAGGTACGATGGCAGGTTCCCTCAGGTGTTTCGTTCTCGCTGGTGGTCTGGAGAAGAGCATTGACTGACTTGACGGACGATCGCAGATTCAGGATTCCGAGGCTTGCACGCAGGTCTCCAGGTGGCATAGGAGACGATACTTGGACTGGAACTGATGTCGTCGTTCTTGGTCGCAGGTCCCACGGTGGTGCGAAACCCGTCTGGACCGGGTCCAAGTCTCCCTTTACAAGCTACAAACAAAGTTACTTTTAGAGTTCTCATCAGGACTTTAAGGTCATTTGTTACCCTTACTCGCCCTCTCACACAACAACAACATCATGACTTGGAACTTTAAGGTCATTTGTTACCCTTACTTTATTCCCTTAATCACAACAAAACAACTAAAGTAATTAAAGTCATCTGTTACCTTTAACTTACTTAATTTACACAACAAAATTCAAAAGAAAAAACTAAAGTCATTTGTTACCTTTACGATTTAATCTTTTGACTCTCACACATACAGCATTCGTCACACGCATACTAAAATAAGCGATACGATATACAAACGCTGATCATCTGGGAATATCTCGGGACCTCACAGAACTCTTGGCATTTGAGAGCTCCACGGTGTTTTTCGGTCTCGATTAACGTGGCCCGAAGGTAGCACGTTACATTATATTAGTAAGAAAGGAAGGCTGGTGATTTTTCAAAATATGAAACCTAAAATAACCTTTTCGAACCTCATTTATAATGCCTTATGCAGTGTGTTTGCGCAAAGTTTGGAAATTTTCAAAAAACTAAAAAAATGTTTTTGCAATTTTCTCAGAAAAAAATTGATGAATTGATTTTTAATGTAGCCTACGTTAATTCTGAGAGTCTAGAGAATCACCCTGATGCTTTTAAATAATTTCCAAACGCTTCGTTTAGGCGTGATGCTCAGACAAACAAACAAAAAATATTTTGTATTGACATCATATTTGTTTTTCCAAAGTATTTGCTGCATAGCTATTCCGTATTAGTTTTCCTTATTTACAATCTTAATCTTTGTTCCTTACTTCGTCCGTTTTTACATTACATTCTGTAATCTTTTGAAAAGTAAACGAAACAATGGAATGAAATTATGAGAAAACTAGGTAAACTTCCTCGCTTCGCTCGGGCGTCAGCTTCGCTGCACTATATGAATTAGTTTAGGTTTTTTTCTGAATTGTTTGGAAAAATAAATTGTAAGGACGAAAAAGGTTATGAAAAATATTTAATGCAGTCAGTTTGCGCTATGCGCAAGAAAAACCCACGTAGCCGTGGTATAATCATGGCATCCATTGAAACATCGTGAAACTGCAACACCTTTTTGAACTAACGCAATTTTCCGTGAGAAAAACATGGTTTTTCAAGGTGTACACACGCAACATGGAGCGTTTGACCTTGAGCTTAATTGATGGTCATTGCAAATGCCAATCTCACGGGAAATTGTCGTCTTTTGAATTCAAATGGAAGATTTGTGGGGATCACTGGTATCTGAGGGATCATGACGTTCGCACCTTGATTCGATCCAGTCATTATAGTGTCTTCAAATCATACAAATTAAATAGTATGTCAATACATTTGGTATAAAATGTAAAAGTTGTGTGACAATCTATAGCTTACTACCTTCTAAAATCCTATGCCGAAGTTGAGTGATGCGGATTCGAGTTCCATTGCATAAAACAGGAGGATTTAAATTTCGCAGCAGCATAACAGGAACTCCGACTTTTAATTTTAGTATGTGTGGCGGAACTTCACACAATTCAAGCGAGTTCAAGAACTCAACCGAATAGTTCACCACTTCATCTTGATTTACTATGGAAAGAAACGAAATATGGAATTAGAACGAAAAAAATTAATTTAATTCTAAGACTTCTTCTTTTTCCTCTCGTCGTTTCTACATCCAAAGATTTTGTAACAGGAAAGTATTCTTATTGATTCTAATGAGGTATCATGTATTACTTACATTATATGATATTTCTAATGTTTAATAACGTTCATTAGAATTCGTTAAGTTCTTTTATTATAATACGTTTTCATTCAAATATATAAGGTAAATGCACCAATTTAGATCATAGCTCCAATTCGTTTTAGTTTTATAAATCTGAATTTATTACAGAAATTCTATACAACAGATAGCAGAAACAACAATCCTTTTAGAATCTTCGAACATTTCTGAAACACGGAAAAACAATTCCGATACGAAGTAAAGTATTTTTTAGTTATCAAAAAAATATTTGAAGTTTGCACATCTTGTAAAAATAAGCTTTGAGGTTAGGGGTACAGCTTACACGAACAACATTTTTTTTTCGTTAATGTTTTACGAATTAAATTTTAACATTTTTCGCACCCGATGCAAACCATTCTCATGCTAACACAAATGGGTACACATGATTTTCGGTATGACCCAAACACATACACGATTTTCATATTTTTATTTCTAACTAGCTGAGCACCCTTGCTTCGCTCGGGCGTCAGTTTCGCTGCACTAAATGAGTTAGTTAAGGTTTTTTTTCCGAATTGTTTGGATAAACAAATTGTAAGGACGAAAAAGGTTATACAAAATAATGAATGAATCCATTTTGCATTGTGCGCGAGAAGAAACCCACGTAACCGTGGTAAAATCATGGCATTATCCGATTGTCACTCCGTATATCTCTCAAGGTTCTCTCGAGTGCATGCTTATACGAAGAAGAACTTTCATCCCACACCAATAAATTGCACAACCGCAGCACCTCGGCCCTTTGACTATTTTTGCTGATGTTACAAAATGGGGTCTCTTGATAGTGCAAATTAAGTGGCAACTTCAGCACATTGTGAGCAGTTCGTCCTCCTTGTAACAATGTGGAAGCGTTACCAGTTGAAGCCAAAGCTAAAGCCACGTGACGACGACTCCTGATAGTTGACACCAGGAGATTCAATAAATATATTTTTCCTGTTCCTCCACAGGCATTAAAAAAAAATTGCAGGATCGTTGTTGTCAATTTTTTGTAGTACCGCATCGTAGAAGGATCTTTGGTCTCCAATCAGATGAGGCCAAGCTGTTCGAACGTCTGCAGCAAGAGCCTGAGCGTTGTACTGAAGTTGTGCGCGAAGTTCGTTGTTGTGAAGAGCTGCAACTCTGGGAGCAGGTAGCCCCGAGTCTGTTACATGGTGACCTACAGAAAATATATTAAACAATCATAAATAAAAAAATGATAGAGATTAAATGGAAAGTGATAACACATACAAACCTGACATTGTATAAACTATCTCATCGATGAGTTGAAGAGCTTTATCGTATATCAGATCGTCTGCAATCACATCATTACCTTTGAGTTCGTGATTATGAAGTATATCCTCCGGCATGTGGTCCTTGAAAAGATTCCACAGCGTGAGAGGATTTGAAACTTCGCAACAGGTATCGTTCATTTTTACACTGCTTGTTTGGGATTTTCCTAATAAAAGAACCAATATTGTAAATTCCGAGAAAATTTTAGGGATTTGATTTTGATTAAATTATTCATGTGTATTTTATTAGTAATGAACGTCCATTCGCTTGGGCCTATTTGTTTATTATTATAAACAATGCATACAATATTTTATAAACAGTTTATAAATAATTTTATAAATTAATTTATTTATATTGAATTATTTATTTACATCCAATTGTTAATGAATATGCATATGCTGAAGTCTATTTGTTATATTATTATAACCATGCATGCAATATTTTACAATTATGATGAAAATAATTGTATGAATTTATTTATTTGAATTACCTTATATATATATATATATATATATTGTGACCTACATTTTTGGCCTACTGGCCTAATTCGCGTTCACATGTCTGTTCGGGCGCGAGCGCCGTGAATCGCGTTCGATTCGGCGCGCGCCTGCGCAGTAGGTATCCCTCGCGCTCGCGTTCTTGCCGGCGTCCCATGACGCCATTCCGTTTTTATGCAACGTTTGGAGCATCACTCCTTTGTTTTGTCGCATCGAATCTCGCCCAAAAGTAAGTCGCGCCGCGTGTTCTCTGTGCCCCGAGGACGACGACAGCCACCAAGCCGCCGACGCCACTACGGAGCAACCGGACAACGCGACTCGACGGTGTTTCTGCGAAGCCTAAATTTCGCAATGGCCGAGTAGACGCTACGAGGGGGATGGCCGCTGGGGTTGCATCAGGGGATCCGCCGCCACCCGGGGCTCGCTGCCCCGGGTTACAAAGTAAGTCGTAATGTTCTGATGGGCACCGGCCCTGGTCTCCGCGCGGTACGCGCCGGCGTTCGATCCGCTTATCGAACGCCGTCTCAGTTATCTCCCCTCTCTCTCTCTCTCGCTCCGACACCCATGACAGGCGCAACGGCGTCTATTGTTGTCTCGCTCTGATTTGCGAGTCATGTTTTGTTTCTGCCCGGATGGCATTTTGCTTGACATTTTCTGACGCACCGAAGTGCACATGAGTTAAAATAAATTCAGTTTCTTTTGTTTTCAGTCAAGTTTAGTTCAATTGAGTAGATTCGTTTAATTCAAGTAAATTTGGTTTTCCTTTGATTTTTCTTTTAAATTACTTTCTTTTCATTTTCATTCAACGGGCACTAGGCCCATGTATTCTATACAGACCAGGCTCCACTAGGGAGTCCTGATGAATAAACTACACTTTTTCCCCATATGAATTGCGTGATTTTGTTCTGTCCTCACCCGTCATTTCCAGGTTTGTTGTCTTTCGGCCCGTGGGCAGTCCAGATCGCGCAAAAGTAAATGTTTCTTTTCAGTCATGTTTCTTGTTAATCTCACTTGTTTTATTTTTCCGGACTCACACCGGTGAGCTCAGCTGGACTGACTCAGGACCCGAAGATTGTTTTGTTATTCAAGGGTTTGGTTGTTCCCGATAAAGACAACCTGGCGCTCAACTCCGACTGTCATTTATGTTTTATTTTTCAGTCTTCGACGATACGCGTACCGATCTCCCACCTTGGTCCTGGGAACCGAGACCAAGGTCGGATTTCGTGTTACAATGGCGCCCAACGTGGGGCCCGTCTCCGTCGGTTCCGGGGAAATTTTGTTGTTTGTTTTCTGTAGTAGATTTTGGCCTGAAAATTTGAAATACGCTGCGAACGCGTTCAAACGTGTGCCCTCCCGTTTTTGCATATGTCCACCTGTCTGACTGACTGATCTGCGGGTCGACGCGGGTGATCCCGCCAGGGTAACCCCACCTCCTCGGAGATGGTTTTGCGTCGATCCAAGGACCGCGGAATTAGCTACTCCACGTGTCAAATTGCATCGGTAATAACAAAGGACCGCGTGCAATGTTATGATTTGGGAGTCGACACCAAACATAACAAACCCGAACAAAACAATTGAAATATTTTGTTTTGCATTTTGGTCGAGTAAAACTCGACTTTAGAATAAAATTTCGAGTTGAATATTTTATTTTGAATTAAAATACGACGCGTCGTGACGCATATGAGAGAGAGAGAGATAGCGAGAACTGCCTTTTGCAGTATGAGAGAGCCAGGCCGGTGCCAACTTGCTTACTTGGCTGGCTGGGTGAACCGATGTACCCTTACCCAGTGACCTTACCCCTGTACTTATCCTGTTCCTGAAACCGCTTTATCACGACTTCCTGATACGATCCAAGTCAGCTGTCATTTAATTTCATTTGATTGCTTGGCTTTTTGTGAAATTTAATTGCACCATTTGCGCATTTCATTTCAACCTGAACGCACACTCTGACTTACGCTCTGTAACCGACGCACTACGTGCTAACCAGGGTGCTTGACTGTTTATTGACATTCTGACCCGCTTTTTGAAAATTTTTGGGATTGGCTTGTGAATTTAATTTCTTTTGTTGTTTTGGCATTGCATCGCTTGTTCTTTCTCCCTGTAGAGGATCTCTAGGTCGAGTCCAGGAACTTGAAGTTGTTTTGCTGGTTTTCGTTTGCATTTTGGGTTTTGTTTATTTCAGAGAGGTATTGGCAGTAGAAACAACTCCCGTAGACGACGCACCAGGTCGAAACCAAGGTGCGCAACCAATTCTGTTGCATTTTGGGTAGCATTCTCGCTTGGTTGTGTTCCTGCATCACACCTTTCGCTTTTATTTTCATTTCGCTTTGCCTTTTCCATTCTTTTTACTGTCTGACTGTAAATTTCGCACGAAATGGAGCCCCTGCCTCTACGTGAGTTCGCGCTTTCAAGGCCGCAGGCCATGGCGCGTTACCGATTCCCGTTGGACGCGGTAGTGGCAGAGCAGATTGAGGATTGGGTCGACGCTCAGAATGAGTTCCTCGTGGACACGATTCTCCTCGACCTTCGTCTCTCCATGAACGGGACTCGCGTGGCACGGCAGAAACGGCTCGCCGAGTATTTGGTCAGGGAAATTCTGGGGGAGACTCCTGCCTTGGAGGGGGTGGTACAACGGCCTTCCCTGTATACAGAGTTGGCCTGGATCGGAGTTAGTGATACTCCTCGCTCGCTGTTCTACGAGTCGCCACCCAGGTTCTTAGGAGTTTTGAGAGATGACTCGCTGCCCATACGAATGACTACGGGGAACGACCCTTTGGCAATAGGGGGTGCAGCAGCACCTCTGGGCCCTGGGGCCGGACGAGCCATACTACCTAGGGAATTTTCAAGGCCAAATTCACCTGGACAACGGTTAGTGGGTCCGAGTATTGCCAACTGGCAATTACCCCCGTCACGTGTTCGAGTTGGTCGACCACTGGTGACGGTCCCGACTAGCCGTGACAGCACGCAACCCCCACGCCAACAAGGTGCTACAGCTTCGGCAGCAGAGCATGTCGTCGTGGAGGACCTAGGTCCGGAGGATGCCGAGCAAATTAGTGAGGTGAGTACACCGACCAGACCGAGTGTTTCGCCCCCGCTTATTTCAGGTGTCCCATCAGTGTCCGGGGTTGCTACGCAGACGACGCCCGTCCCACCTTCTAGGGGTAGGGCAACGACACACCCGATTGGGGGGTTACAAGAAGGTGAACCATTTGATTTCTTGGATCGTCGTGATTTCGGAGTTAGGTTCCGTGAACCCATTCCCACTTCGACGATGAATGAAGGAGATGGCGCTGAGGCCCGTTTTGGTTTACGCGCTTCGCGACTCACCGAAGACTTTACTATTCGTCCTACCGAATATCGTAGAGCAAATACCCCCCATATTTCTCCTGATAGGTTTACTACTCACCCAAGGCCTTCTGGGGAATCAACAGGCGCAGTTCCTCGCACTGTTAGGCCAGAGGCACGAGAGCCTACAGATGATCGTAATCCAAATCGAACCCAAACTCGGGAGCTTCCCTCAAACTGGTGGGACTCTCGACGCGCCTCTGAAACCGGTCGCCCGCTGGCGCCGCTACGACGCGATAAAAATCCTCGCAGAACTATTCGTGATTGGAAGATCACATTTGAAGGTGGGAACGAGTTTAGCGCGGAGGATTTTCTGTGTCAGATTTCGGAGATGCGCGAAGGGACGTCGATCACTGACACAGACCTTTTGTACAGTCTACCTGACCTTCTTCAAGGTATGGCTAAGGTCTGGGCCCGAGCTGAGGCTTATGCCTGGAATTCATGGGCTGATTTCGTTTACGATTTTCGTGCTAGGTATAGCGATCGCGATTTTCAGTTTCGAGTAAGTGAAGAGCTCAAGGAGAGGACTCAAGGCCCTCATGAGCCAATTATAGACTACATCGCCGCTTTCCGGCATATCGCTAGGTATCTCAGTCCACAGCCCCCACTTGACCACCTGCTTACCCAGCTATACCACAACCTTCGTCCCGAATACCGGAGGAGTTTTTATCGTGCGGACTTCACGTCCTATCGCGAGCTCGAGCTACTCGGTCGCGAATTCGAGGCCAACAAGAAGTCAGCGGCGAAATACACTCCCCCGCCACCGGTTGCAAACTCCGTGTTTAAAGAAGTGGCTTACAAGCCTGAGAGGTACACGCAAGTTAGACCTGCGAAGCAGACAGCCGCGGTGGCTGAACAAAACGACGCCCCTCAGAGCTCGGTGGCTGCAACAACGGCAACAACGCCCGCACAGGGCAAGAAGCGTGGAGGACGTGGTCGAGGTAAGGCCAAAGGTAAACAGGGGCAACAGAAGAGCCAGCCCACTGCTGGGGTTGACAGCAAACCTATGAATACGACACAACAAGGCCCTCAGGCACCGAAACAACCCACACCAGCTGCAAAACCTGCACCTGTTCCACTGCCCGTGAGGAAACCGCCTGCTTGTTTCAACTGTGGAAGCGAGCAACACCTGCAAATGCAATGCACAGCGGAGCGCCGGAAGGATTACTGCACCAAGTGTGGTAAAAACGGGGTTGTGTACCTGACCTGCCCCAAATGCCGACCGAACCAGGGAAACTAAGGTCGCACCCTGTGGATGAGGGCGCCACAGGGAATGCGACTGTAGTTATCGAGACGCCCGCTGTAAAACAGGACACGACGGCGAATTCTCCGCCAAAAACTTCTGCAACACCAGGTACGACGACAGCACATTCGACGTGTGGGACTATTAAGCAAAAGGGAATCGATCAACGACCTTTTGTGGTAGCTGAGATTAAGGGTGTGCCCCTTAAGGCTCTCGTCGACACTGGTGCCACCCGGTCATATATTGGGCCTGTGGCCTGCAAGAAGTTAAGCCCGAGGAAACCGCTGACGCCCGACCAACCGGCTCCGCCGATGGTTATGGCCAACGGAGAGGTACAGGAGATTCCCGGCGAAGTTCGCCTACCGATGAAAGTCTACAACTTGGAGAAGGAGCTTATGTTTAGGATTGCCCCAACCTTGGCATATGAGGCTATTTTGGGCATGGATGCCCTGGCCGCCTACGGCGAAACATTGCGAAAGGTGATCGTCGACCATATTGAGAGGATGGGTGACCCGACGTCGCCCCAAGGAGCAGCAACAGCCGCTACATGTTGGAATCCAGCCAGTTTGGCTACTCCCATTTACGCCGACGAGCTTCCACAAAAATCTCGCGCCACCAGGTTCGAATGGCCGCTGGCCTAGGGGCAAGTTGCCGGCATCGCTGAAGTCAACGAGCAACAGCGCAAGAGAGTAGATGACCTGGTGCAGGAGATATTTGGAAAACCCGGTGAGAAGAAGAAACTTGGCCTAACGACGCGCATCAGGCACAGGATGGATGTGCAAGGCCATTCTCCGATTCGACAACGAGTTCGCCAATATTCTCCGAAGGTTCTCGAGCACATGCATGCGGAAGTTGATAAATTGCTTGCCGACGGTATCATTGAACCGTCAAACTCCGAATGGTCGAATCCGGTTGTGATGGTTCGCAAGCCAAACGGCGAATACAGGATGTGTATCGATTTTCGGAAAGTAAATGACATTTGTGCAAAGGATGCATACCCGATGAAAGATATGGCAGGGATTTTGAGTATGTTACGCTCCGCAAAGTTCATCTCAACTATCGATTTGAGTCAGGCGTACCACCAGGTTCCTCTTGAGGAGGAAAGTAAGCCGGTCACGGCGTTCGCGGTACCTGGGAAAGGTTTGTTCCAGTATGTTCGAATGCCCTACGGCCCTAGTGGTGCTCCCGCAACGTTTCAGCGGTTGCAGGATAGTTTGATTGGAGCGGATCTCGCCCCGTATGCCTATTCGTATCTCGATGACATCATTCTCGTGAGTGAGACGTTTGAGGAGCATTTGGCACTTATGCGCCTTATTCTCGAGCGGCTCGCCGCGGCTGGGTTGACGATAAACCCTGAAAAGTGCCATTTTTGTGTTCCCGAGGTGAAATATCTAGGTTTTGTTGTGAATGAACATGGTCTCCAGGTCGACCCGGACAAGGTCGCGCCTGTCTTGAACTTTCCAGTTCCCAAAAACATCTCGCAACTTCGTAGGTTCCTTGGTATCACAAGTTGGTATCGCCGTTTTATCGAGAGTTATGCCGATGTGGCAGAACCTCTCACTCAAATGTTACGCAATGTACAGAGGTGGAAATGGGGCCCGGAACAACAAACTTCGTTTGACGAGCTGAAACATGCTCTGGCTACGGCCCCGGTTCTTATTTTCCCGAACTTTAACGAACGATTCAAGCTGCAAACCGACGCGTCAGGTTTTGGTATCGGTGCTGTGTTGACACAGACCGTCGACGGCGAGGAAAAGGTCATCGCTTTCGCCAGTCGTACCCTGAATGACGCGGAGAGAAACTGGACTGTCACTGAAAGGGAATGTCTGGCCGTGATTTGGGCCATTCGCAAGTTTCGTTGCTATCTCGAAGGTTATTCTTTCACCGTTGTCACCGATCACAGCAGTTTGCAGTGGTTACGAAATTTGAAAGATACGACAGGAGGTCGGTTGACCCGGTGGGCCTTAGAGGTACAAGAGTACGATTTCGATATCGTACACCGCAAGGGAGCCTTGCACAAGGTTCCAGACGCCCTTAGCAGAATGTACGAGGACGAACAAGGTCTGTTGGCCGCTGTGGAAAATTCGTCCGATGAATGGTATCATCGCCGCGTTCAAGCTGTGAAAGAAAATCCGGCTACGTTGCCGAATTGGAAGGTAGAAAACGGCCGTTTGTACTGTCATCGGCCGGATCCGTTGCTGGACACGATTTTGGAGGATCTCGATGCGTGGAAACTAGTTCCACCGTCGGACATGCACCAGCAAATCATTTCCGCAGCACATGATCCGCCGGTCGCGGGTCATTTAGGAGTCGACAAGACATACGCACGCGTTTCGAGGGAGTTTTACTGGCCTGGGTGTTACAAAGACGTAGGTGATTATGTTAGGAGGTGTCCGATCTGCCAGGCTGTCAAGCCGTCGCAGAAAGGGCCCGTGGGCCTTATGGGTCGTAAGATCATTGAGTCCCCTTGGCAGATCGTCTCGTCGGACATTATGGGTCCTCTCCCTTTGACATCTGATCATTTTCAATACATCATTGTATTCCAAGACTTATTGACAAAGTGGGTTGAGTTGAAGGCGCTTAGGCGGGCAAATGCGCAGAGTGTGTGTTCAGCGTTTCTGAGTAGAGTCGTTTATCGTTTCGGCTGTCCCCGGGTCCTGCTGACGGACAACGGGACAGAATATGTCAACAACGAAGTTGACGGCCTCTTAGACGAGTTAAATGTCCATCACCTCGCGTCCCCTCCTTACCATCCTCAAGGTAATCCCACTGAACGAGTGAATCGCGTTATTAAACAAATGATTGTTAGTTATGTGGGCCAGGAGCATAAGTCCTGGAAGAACCACCTGCCCGAACTTCAATACGCGATTAACTCATCCAAACATGATTCCACGAAATACAGTCCTGTCCTTTTAACCTTAGGATACGAGTATCCTCCCCTACATGGTCTCCGACAGGACCTCGGTCCACCTCCCGATGTCGAAGACGTTACGACGGGCTCCGTGGAGCGTTGGCAGCAGAGGATGCTGCGTTTGTCGGGGTTAAGGGACACTGCCGTTCGTCACCTTGAAGAGGCTGGCGAGCGACAGGCACATTATTATAATGAAGGTCGACGAGAGGTTCAGTTTTCTGAAGGAGATAAAGTTCTCATCCGAAACCGTCAATTGTCAAGTGCAGCCGAAAGCCGCACCTCTCGTCTGATTAAAAAGTACGATGGTCCTTACGTGGTGGCTAAGGTTCTGTCCCCAATCGTCTACGAGATAAAAGACGCAACGGGCCGAACCATCGGGAGACACCACGTAAGTGACATGAAATAGTTTCACGAATATGAACTAATCTCTGATTTCGACTCAACAGGAAATGGCCATGTTCAAGTCGGAAAGGTGGTTCGAGGAAGTGAGCCTCGACCCGAGCCCGCGCAACCTGATGCCGAGGACCCGACCGACCAGATCGCTGATCCTGAAAGGGGGTCTCCGGACCGGCCTGGAACTGCCGCGCAACCTGCGCCAACCGCCCGTAGACGCCGAGGCCGTCCCCGAAAGGTGCCGTTCACAGGTGCTGGTGGACGCGACGGGCCGCCTGTGGGTTCCCGTGGGACTCAACCGCCAACGGCCCATGGACCAGGACGACGGCAGGTTACCTTTTCGCCAGGACCCACTCTGGGGAGGGTCCTACGTTCCGCAGCCTGTCGAACCGCTGCGCCCTCTTAGGGCCGATCTGGTTTCGCCCCAAGGGGAGGATTCCGAGGGGTCATCGGACGGGGAGGAATCGCGAGCGTCCTCAGACGACGATGGCGATGCCATCAGTCTGGGCATCGTGAGCGACTTCACGGACGAGGACTCTGAGGCTCCTCCCAACCGTATTCGTCGGTTGCTTGCCGCTCGCGGCGCTGCTAGAGTGGTCAACGTCGCCCTCGCCGAAAGCTTCGAAAGGGCTTCTGTTTCGGCCGAAGAGGCGTCGGACCACGATAGCGAGCCTGGGGCGGGCCAGATATCGGAGGGAGAAGAGGGGACCTCCGGAGAGGAGGAAGGAGCTGTCGGGGGCGAGGGTGGCGCACCCGATGTAGTTGCGGCCGTGGAAGGGCCCCGGCACTCGAGCGATGAGCCACGGCACAAACCTGGACACCCGGACTTTGTCTTGAGCGAGGGAAGTATCCTTCGCTCACAGGTGAAGCCGCGGGACGTCAGACCTGGCGGGCGTTACCAGCTGTGCACTTGGTGTACACGCTGGGGGCACTGGCGGGCTGACTGCCCGTGGCTGAACTCGAGTTTTGTGCCGTGTCGGCTGCCGTGGTGCCCGGAGGCTCATCTGCATTGGATGAAACGCTGTCCCCGTTTCCCCGATGCACCCAACCAGCCGCAGGGAGGACATCGTCTGGACTTCGAGGGGTTCGACCCCCACCGTCCGGGCCACTACTTTTTTGAACGACGTGTCCATCCGAACCGTCGCGACGAGAATCGTTTCCGTCGTCCACCCCCGGTAGTTCGAGTCATGCCGAACCGCTATCGTGGAGGTGCGCGCGGAGGCTACAATCGCCGGGGCGGCGGTGAGGAGCGTCGTCCTGCACGCCGCTGAAAGAGGTTCTTCGGCGAGGCCCTCGGGCCGACTCTGCACGTGCGAGCTATGCTCGAGTCTGTTTGTATTTCTGGTTCTAATGTCTGTTCTGATTATAATAAATAGTTCTTTTCTGTACAACCTGTTTTCTGTCCTGAACCATGTTCTGATTCTTCTGTTTGTTTTAGATTTTGCTGTGGAATTGAGGAAGAGAGAGACGGGACTTACTGGCCGTTCGGACCCTTAAGGTCCCGTGGAGGGGGTGTTGTGACCTACATTTTTGGCCTACTGGCCTAATTCGCGTTCACATGTCTGTTCGGGCGCGAGCGCCGTGAATCGCGTTCGATTCGGCGCGCGCCTGTGCAGTAGGTATCCCTCGCGCTCGCGTTCTTGCCGGCGTCCCATGACGCCATTCCGTTTTTATGCAACGTTTGGAGCATCACTCCTTTGTTTTGTCGCATCGAATCTCGCCCAAAAGTAAGTCGCGCCGCGTGTTCTCTGTGCCCCGAGGACGACGACAGCCACCAAGCCGCCGACGCCACTACGGAGCAACCGGACAACGCGACTCGACGGTGTTTCTGCGAAGCCTAAATTTCGCAATGGCCGAGTAGACGCTACGAGGGGGATGGCCGCTGGGGTTGCATCAGGGGATCCGCCGCCACCCGGGGCTCGCTGCCCCGGGTTACAAAGTAAGTCGTAATGTTCTGATGGGCACCGGCCCTGGTCTCCGCGCGGTACGCGCCGGCGTTCGATCCGCTTATCGAACGCCGTCTCAGTTATCTCCCCTCTCTCTCTCTCTCGCTCCGACACCCATGACAGGCGCAACGGCGTCTATTGTTGTCTCGCTCTGATTTGCGAGTCATGTTTTGTTTCTGCCCGGATGGCATTTTGCTTGACATTTTCTGACGCACCGAAGTGCACATGAGTTAAAATAAATTCAGTTTCTTTTGTTTTCAGTCAAGTTTAGTTCAATTGAGTAGATTCGTTTAATTCAAGTAAATTTGGTTTTCCTTTGATTTTTCTTTTAAATTACTTTCTTTTCATTTTCATTCAACGGGCACTAGGCCCATGTATTCTATACAGACCAGGCTCCACTAGGGAGTCCTGATGAATAAACTACACTTTTTCCCCATATGAATTGCGTGATTTTGTTCTGTCCTCACCCGTCATTTCCAGGTTTGTTGTCTTTCGGCCCGTGGGCAGTCCAGATCGCGCAAAAGTAAATGTTTCTTTTCAGTCATGTTTCTTGTTAATCTCACTTGTTTTATTTTTCCGGACTCACACCGGTGAGCTCAGCTGGACTGACTCAGGACCCGAAGATTGTTTTGTTATTCAAGGGTTTGGTTGTTCCCGATAAAGACAACCTGGCGCTCAACTCCGACTGTCATTTATGTTTTATTTTTCAGTCTTCGACGATACGCGTACCGATCTCCCACCTTGGTCCTGGGAACCGAGACCAAGGTCGGATTTCGTGTTACAATATATATATATATATATATATATATATATATATATATATATATAAGTAATAACATGCGTATACTCAAGCCTGTCAAATATTCGCTTTTGTTGCCAATAATTGAGCCGAGGAGTAAAAATGAATTTGAGACCGAGCGAGCTTGTTTTTAAATCAAAAAATACAGCGTTTATCCGCATTAAAAAAGTAAACAAAAAATAGCACTTCTCGCCGATTAAAAACTGACAAACTTTAAAAAAAACGACAGGCTCGAATAAAAAGAAAGAAAGAGAAGCACAACCTGCGACGGTGGCCTCGACGATGCTTCAGGAAGGATGGTTGGTGGCTAGAAAAAGTGGAGAGCACGCTGCGGTGCTTAACCTTGTCATCGATAGCACACTACGGTGCTTTATTCAGGCGGCGAAAGCGCAGCCTGGTTTTACAGGTGACTCAAATTGTGCTAAGCAGCACTTGAAAGAGGCGTTTTGATTAGCCTCGTGTAATAGCAGTGAATATTGCTTGTAAAAAGTGGCAAAATCGCGAGGGATTTGCCGGTCGTAAGCTTTCTTGGCGGATGTCTTTTTGGAAACTGAAATGTGTGGTGAAAGACGGACGGACGTGGCGCGAGAACTTAGACACGTTGCAGCGCCGTGGTGGCAGCGCGCGCAAGTAGCCCGTCGCCAATAGATGGCGTTAGGGGTATCAAACGGCAAGATTTGACACCGCCCCCTTTGAACGACTGCGGTCGTTCAACCAGGTACTTCCTTTGCCGTCAGCATCTCCTGGTCCTTAAGTTGTCGCAGGCTCGCTTCTGGTTGTCGGTTGGAGCTGGCCGCTTGGTAGAGCGCGACAATCTGGGTACGGAAACTACCGAGCGAAGCTTAGGAAGTGGTGCCTTCTCCTTTGCCAAGTTTGCCAAGTTGGAAAAAGTAGTTGTATATCTCCTTTTCATTCCTTTTATATGGCTCCCAGGAGAAATCGGACGATCAGCTTCAGCTTTAAAGATAACTCGTTTTGGCCCTTTCCACAACAAGGGTCGCAGGACATGCGGCATCTGCAGATCGATGGCAGGTTCGCCCTGAGCCCAATCAGGCTCTGGTTTCGGTTCAGGGGTAGGATATTATATTTCCAAGCCATAATGTCCAACGATTTTAATGTCTACCTTATTTTATGTCCAAATATTCTTATTAATCACGTCCAATTTTTTGAATTTTTCGGACTGTCAACTTACCATGACAACTTCACTTGTTTACAAAGTCAAAGAAGTCAAACGTCAAAAGTTAAATTTTTTGTATAATTTGTAAAAAATGTCGGACAATCCAGATAGAGTACGGTATAGTCTTGTCGAATCAATCCCAACAAACTTTCGGGCTTTGTTTCCTAGGCCCTTGGGTCCTTGGGCTCTGGATCCTCGAGCCTAGCTCGCTTAGGTGGAGCGCCTAGTGCGTGTGTAGGCGGCTCTTGCACCTTGATTTGCTGCTTGCAGTCTGGACCAACTTCGATAATCACGTTTGGACGGGGTCGAGAACGTTGCTTAGGTGGGGGGCTGTGCCCCGTGAGTCGCTCAGCCAGCCTCTTGGTAGCGGTTAGTGTGTTGTTATTGAGCCTGAGTGGTTTTTTCGGATTGAATGGGCAGTCTGGGTCATCTACAAGTCCACGCTTAGTAGTTCGAGTGGAGTGCGAGATCCTTTGCTTGGTGTAGGCCATTCTGCCGTGCCATTCAAGTTTCCTTTTTTTTCTTCCAGCTTTTCTGGTTCTAGCTTTTCTTCTACCAAATCAGGACTGGCCTCGAGCTCAAGCACATCTGATTGGTTGCTCATCTGCAACATAGAGCCTACGATTAGACTAGGATTTGCGACTCGTTCTCTAGGTGCAAGGTTGCAAGCATAGGAAAGCAAAGTGGTGCGGAATCAAAATAAATGTGTATTTCAAACAAAAATTGGTGAAGTGAAGAATCATGGTGAAGAACCCATGGGCATCCCATGGGCTGACTTTCAGTCCAAACGCATCCCTCTGCGGGGACCACGCGAGACCCAGAACCTTTTTGTTATTGTCTCCCTCAGGTTCTAGAAAAAACTCGGTTGAGCTTTCTGATTTGTCCGGTAAAATATCTGGACAATTTGAGGCCCATTTGCGCAGTTCAAGGCATCCTCGTTTCAGCATGGCGTCGATTTGCTCTCTGATAGCAATCGTATCACTTTTCGTATTGGCTCCGTAGAGGACGTCGTCTACATGAATAGAGTTGCTCTATGGCTCGACGGCTCTTGGATACTCTGCAGCGTGCTGTTTAACTACGGCTTTTATCACTTTAGTGGCGAGGTAGGGTGCTGGTTTCGTGCCGTACGTGACAGTGGTGAGTTGTGAAAAGCACGAGGGTTTGCATCACTCTGCTCGTTCCAGAGAATGCATTGAAAACGCTGATCCTCTTTGTGGACAATTATTCGCCTAAACATTTTGGTGATGTCAACAGAAAAGACGAACTCATGATCGCGCCAGTTTGACACCACATCTGATACCTTATTTTGCAATTTCGGTCCTGTACAGAGGATATCATTCAATGAAATGCCGCTTCTGGTGTTGCACGAGGCATTGAACACGACCCTGGTCTTGGTGGTAAGGCTATCTTCTTTGACTACGCCATGGTGTGGGATGTAGCGATAATTCATGGTGGTTTCGGTGATAGAGATTCCTCTCATGTGCCCAAGTTGTAGGTACTCTGACATAAAGTCGTCGTACACTTTCCTGGCTTCAGGAGTTTTGTTGAGTTGCACTTCAACCCTTTTCCATGCTGCTCTTGCGATACGAAAGGAGTTGCCAAGACTCAGTTTTGCCTCTTCGGACACAAACGAGAGTCGTACAACAAATCTGCCCTTTTCGTCTCGAGTTGTGGTCTCTCGGAATGTTTGCTCGGTTTTCTCATCCTCTGCGGAGTTTGGTGGCTTGCCTGGTGACTCCTCAATCTCCCAGAAGCGTTGCAGCTTCTCTTCGAGAGAGCAGGTCACGTGATGGACGGTCAGCGTGTAAGCATTGGTGTTTGGTTCAACAGGACCTGAGAGGATCCACCCAAAGATAGTTTTTTGAGCGATGACTTCAGAATTTTTTAAGTGGACGAGGCCTTCCAGCATATACTTTCCCATAACGTCAGCGCCCAAAAGTAGATCTATTCGCATCCCTTTGGTTTGGACTGGATCTGCTCGGTCGAGATCTTGAAGCTCCTCGTGGAGTGATGGTTTGAAGACTTTGGGCCGGTAAGCCGTGATACATTGCAGTACGTAGGCATTTACCTTAAACTTGCATTCGCCAAGTCGAGTGTCAGTTACTTCAAAATAGGTGTTAAACCGTGGTGAGCTTGAACGGACACCTTGCAGTCCGTTTATCGTTACCGTGGTTTTATTTCTGGGCAACTGAACGATTGGAACAAAGTCTCGCTAGCGAACGACGCCTCGGCGGCACTGTCGATCAGAGCTCGTACCACTAGAGATTGACGACTGGGTGCTAATACGTTGACGAGCGCTGTGGCCAACATCACTACGGATGTCACAGGTGCAGCATGATGAACCGTAGGTGGGTCTTGGTTGTTATTGGTAGTGTTGGTTTGATCCTCCTTTTTTTGGTCATTTGAATTCAGACCTCTCGGTGATTTGCTTGACGCAGACTTAACGTCATAATGCAGTAAGGTGAGGTGAGGTTTTCCGCATTTTAGACACTGCGTCTTGCTCCGACATTCTGCAACTGGATGACCTTTAGCTAAACAGTTTATACACAGCTTAGGGCCTTACGTGCCTTCTGCCTTTCCGCTATAGTCAACTTTAAAAAGCCTTTGCATTGGTAGGTGAGGTGGTCTTGGTCGCAATAACTGCACTTGCCGTTTTTCTTGACTGTGACATTCATTGCTGATTTTGGTTTCCTTGGGTGGTTTGAGTCGAGGAACATGATTTGGTTGTCCAAGAACTTGGTGAGCTCCTGGTATGTCGGAAACGAGGTAGTTTCCGCCTGCTGCTTTTCCTATTCAAGTCGCAGGTCGCTACTGAATCTCTCGATCATGTCCACGACGAGGTAGGGTCAACCAGTGCCAAAATTTTCATCGAGCAGCTGAATTGAGTATATCGATATTTTAAGGGTGTTGCGCATCTGAGACAGGAGCTTGAGAGAGGTTTGGTGGAACTTTGGTAGTGCTCTGATTTTCTGGATGTGGTGTAGGAGCAGCGTGGACTCCTTTTGGTACCTGCCCTTGAGCGTATCCCAAGCGATGGCAAAGTTGTCATCGGTGATGCGAATAGCACTAATTAATTTAGCAGCTTCTCCCTTGACTGAGCCCTTGAGGTATTGCAACTTCATAGCTGGGCTGATCGAGGTGTTTTTGTGCACTGCTGCGGTGAACAAGTCATGGAAATTCTGCCAGGCATTGTACAAGCCATCAAAAGACGGGAATTCCAATTTTGGTAGGTTTAAATTTTCGTGAAAAGTCGTGGAGCAATGATGAAGCGGGTTTGGTAGGTTTCAGCCAGAGAGCGGTGAAGATGAGGTCATGGTGCGCTCATCTCTAGACTTGTACAAGTTGTTGAGCCGCAAGTCCAAAATATCTGTCAATTCCACATAAATCGCATTGAGGTTGTCGAAGTAATTTTCTTCAAAATAGCTGTATAATTTTTGCTGTTCTTCATCTGTGTCAGCGAGCAATTCGGTGTGCAGCAATTCAGCCTTGTCGAAATTCGCATTGATTATGTTTCGTTTTTCACGAAGAAAAAGAAAGTTTTGAATTTATTTTGCTTCGTTTTGGGTGAAATGTTTGTTTTGTTTCACTAAACTCAATTAGCAAGGTGATGAAAAAGTGTAAACTCGGCACTGTTTACCTTTTTGTGGCACTCAATTGACAAAAAATTATCCCAAAATGATATTTGATTTTACTTGAAAATGTTAGATTTGTTTGTCTTATTTCTTTACGAATTTTGTTTGCGATTTTGAACTGATTTTTTATCTTGTTTACTCGACTTTGTATTTTCACTCTCGGTCTCACTTACCTGGCTCAAGGGACTGTCAAACATTGGCTTTTGTTGCCAATAATTGTTGTCGAAATTGATAGTGGACTAGATAATAATGTGTGGGAGAAGTGAGCCGAGGAGTGGAAAAAAATGAGACCAAGCGAGCTTGTTTTTAAATCAAAAAATACAGCGTTTATCCGCATTAAAAAAGTAAACAAAAAATAGCACTTCTCGCCGATTAAAAACTGACAAACTTTAAAAAAAACGACAGGCTCGAATAAAAAGAAAGAAAGAGAAGCACAACCTGCGACGGTGGCCTCGACGATGCTTCAGGAAGGATGGTTGGTGGCTAGAAAAAGTGGAGAGCACGCTGCGGTGCTTAACCTTGTCATCGATAGCACACTACGGTGCTTTATTCAGGCGGCGAAAGCGCAGCCTGGTTTTACAGGTGACTCAAATTGTGCTAAGCAGCACTTGAAAGAGGCGTTTTGATTAGCCTCGTGTAATAGCAGTGAATATTGCTTGTAAAAAGTGGCAAAATCGCGAGGGATTTGCCGGTCGTAAGCTTTCTTGGCGGATGTCTTTTTGGAAACTGAAATGTGTGGTGAAAGACGGACGGACGTGGCGCGAGAACTTGGACACGTTGCAGCGCCGTGGTGGCAGCGCGCGCAAGTAGTCCGTTGCCAATAGATGGCGTTGGGAGTATCAAACGGCAATATTTGACAAAGCCTATTTGTTATATTATTTACAATGCATGCAATATTTAATAATTAATCTAAAAAAAATTTTACCAATTCATTCATTTATATTATTTTATTTATTCATATTTTATTTTCGATTATCATAAATAAACTTCAGCCTATTTGTTAGTTCATTATGCAACGTTTTATTATAAATCATCGGGTTCATCGAGTTCAGAAAATAAAAATATTCGAATATAATAAACGATGTGCGATGTGTAAACAGCTAACTTCAGACCGATGTTTTTTTTAAGAATGGATGATACAGGAATTCTTTTAACGCTTAATAAACTTGTAAATTTAATAAAAGAGTTAATTTTCAAAGAAAACTTTTTCTCACTCGTATGGATTCTAACAATACATACCGACAATACTAATTTAAGATAAGGGTTTGTCATTGCATTTTCCAGTTTATAATAAGGATTATGCTGTATTCTGAGAGCTTCAGGTAATGTTGTGCGTCGGAAGTCATAGCCGGCGTTAAAGGGTTACACAATATTTGTTTGTTTTTCAGATGTTACTGTGCACACTCACAGTTATAATCAAATTATACAAAAATAAGACGAGGCATTATTTAAAGAAAAGAATCGATAAAAAATGGTAATATTTGTTTTTTTAATATTTTTCAGTCTCAAAATTGTTATAACGTTAATGAATATTCTATTATAAATTACATAGGCGATGAAGCGCCCCTTTGGGTGCGCCACCTATGATTGAAACTGTGACATTTCAGATTTTTCAGCAACTCATGCTCTTATAATAATAACAAATACAATATTCTCGAACTTTTATTAAATCCGAATTACGCATAAACTATTGGCTATGTGACAAAAAAGCTCAAAATGAAAATGTTGAACAATTCATAACTTGGGCAAAGTTTCCAAAAAAAAGTAGCGCAACTTCACAGTGAGTCTTTAATATATATTTACTTTTGTAAAAAAATTTTAGACCATATTTTTGGACCTAGTGCGATGTGAATTTTTGTACTTAGCTGGAATGACTTACTTTAAAGTTGTAAAAATTTAGATTTCTTATTCGAGTTACATACATTTTATTTTACTTACATAAATTATTTCAATTATTTCATACCTATTACTGAAGTTAGACAAACGAAAAACAACTAGTTTGTGTATTCGCGATAGTGATTTGTACTATTTCTAAAATCGGGCCAGTGCGCGTCGCGTGTAATTAATACTCAAAAATAAAATATTTTTAGTTCTGAATTGAATATATATTTTTTGTGATGTAGTAATAGTCGCTCATATTGACATTTAGTTGTGTTTATTGTTTATCCGTAATTTTCATGGTACTTTCGATTGGACATTCTTGTTAGTTTTCGAGAAATTTCGAAAATTAGCGTTCCTTTTTTTGGTGTGACCAAGGAGACATACAAAACCTACCGTTATTATTTTTCATTTATGCTGAGCATCTAGCGTCACCGAAAATTTGTAGGAAACGATCGATGCAGTTTACGAGAATAAATTTGAAATACCTTCTCGGGTTTCCAATTCGATTGTTATTTTGTTTCTGATTCGTTATGACTTTTTGTTCAGTTATGTTTACATCGTCTCCGAGAGTGAGTTCGTGAGTGACAGCAAAATAAAAAAAACACGTTTGCAAAAAAAAAGTTTGAATACTGCTAATCGTAGACTTGCACGAGCTACGGAGTCTGAGGATGTTCGCCGAATAAGTTTAATCAAACGATGAAATATTGATTAACTGTTTTTTTATGATCAATTTGCAGTAACGTTTATTGCGTTCCTGCACAAGACAACGTGTTGTTCGCTTCAATAAAACTTCGAAAGAGTGAATAGTAAGTCGTTTTGTGTTGTATTGTTGAGTTTAAGTTAGCAGTTCACTTGGAGAAAGGACAACGGGTTTACTTTGATGAACACAACTTGCAGCAGCTTACTGCTTTCTTTGCACTGTGTCAGCATTTGACTGAGTCTGAATTAGCTAGAACACAGTTGTATAATGATCTTGCAACCTATTACTTCTGAGATGAGAATCACGAACGTTGGGTTCCACGCAAGAAAGGCCACTCAGTTGATATTTGGCCAAAAAGAAAAAAGATTGATGTAATTGGTCATATGTATGTAGTTCATACAAACTAATTTGAATGCTTCTGTTTGAGGTTGTTGCTAACCATGGGACGAGGGCCCACTCCTTTTGCGTCTCTACGCACAATCGATAGTGAGGTATATGCGACCTACAGAGAGGCATGTGAGGTCCGGGGCTCGCTTGAAGATGACAACCGCTGGACTTTAACAATAGAAGAAGCAGCTCTCACTCGGTATCCGTCGCGAATAAGAACGTTGTTCGCTATTATCATTACGTGTAGCGAAGTTGAAACCCTTTCACCCTTTGAAACCTTTTCAAGGACCAGATGTCGGAGGATATACTTCATAATTACGATTTAAATGATAAGTGATTGCAGAGAATCTTTGTTATTTTGGCATTGGCAAAAGAGTAGCTTGTACAGACGGATTCGGAGTAAAGATCAGCAGAGTACAGTAGCAAGAGAATTGTCTACGTTGTAGTTCACAGCGGAGTAGATCGAGTTCAAACTTTTGTCCTGGTGATTCATCACTGACGATCACACCAGCAGGTAGTTTCGCGCAAGCCTCCCGAAGGATTGTCCTATGGAAGTTACTGGAGCTCAGCACTACTTTGATGGGCCTGTCTTTGACGAAATCTTTCTTTCCCAAGCGTGTGTGATGGACAGTATCATTGGGAGTTGCTGCGGGAACGATTCTTGCCAGCAAGTCGGCATATGATGAGATGATGTTCGGTATCTCTTCTACGCCTATCTTCAATTTCAACAGAAATTTCGGAGCATTCCGGAGAACTTTCAGGGAGTCGCAGCGTGACTTTAGGCCAGCTTGATCTCTGATAAAATTTTCGACTTCATCAGACAGGGGCTAGGTTTGTGCCAACAAACTATTCATTTTGATTGTAGTCGTCTTTGTTTGCGTTCAACTGCCTTGCGAGGGAATTAACGGAGACCGTAACATTTCAGTTTGTTTGGTGTAACTCTTGACTTATACCGGTTATAACAGCTCTAAACGACGCCAAATCTTTTACTTGTACCTGTAGGTTTTGCGTAGTGTAGTTTGGGTCGATCGAATGAACGGAGAGCTCATTCATGCTGTACTTCATCTGTTCGACCGAGCATTTCAAGATGCTTACATCTTTACATTTTAGCTTTGATGGACAGAAGTTGCCTATTTAAGTAATGCACGAATTTCAATATTGATTCCTTGTATGAAAAAAAATTTGTTGCTGTTACTTTATTTTTCATGATTCAGTGTCAGAATAAATTAAGGCACTGAATCCAGACTATTTTTCAAATTAAAACAAAATGAAGAACAGTTGAATTATTCTTACTTCTAGAAATAAAGCAGTACCATGAGAAACTAACATTTTACGGTGTTTTTTTCGCTTTTAAATGTATTAAAGTTTTGAATTGCTCATTTTGAGCGATGTCGTCTCAACAGAATTAAACGAACGGGCCAATATGGTGTTCGCCGTGGTGTTGTGGGCAGTGGAATTAACCACAACTATTTTGGACTATGAAAACGATGTTAGAAAGGTGGAAATGGAAATGAAAAAAAAAACAACTGTCTTAACAGGAAAATATGACAATAAGTAATACCGCATCAAGAAAATCTGTGCAGTCAGCGGTAAGTTACGATCATGAATACTTTTATGGCTTACATAATAGGAAAAAATTCGATCCAAAATAACATCCGACTTCCTTCAAGCAAAGCGCATGAAGTCAGGGACTGTTTCTATGTTTTTCTATTTTTCAACAAAAAATATGTTCCTGTCTACATGAACCTCCCTTTTCGGAAGTCATATTTTGGATTTATTGAATCAAATCTGATATTTTTGAATTTTTCTCGTATATAGAGCACAATTCAAAGAAAATAAGCTGCGAAACCAGCAAATGCTAGAGAAACCAGGCTTATCGAGTCAACCAGTTCCTGGTGTGACCTGTGACTTTGCAAGGGAATCGATCGAAGCAGAATCAGAACCAAGTATTACGAAGCAAACGGCTATATCGGAGAAGGATAAGTCATTAACTTCTGAAACAAACGAGCTAAATCCCAAACAGACTCAGAAGCCAATAGCGGTGTCGAAGCCAAAAGTGGTAGAAGTTGTTACCGTTAATCAAACAGATTAACCTTCAAGGTTCAAGAATTCAGTCCGATACTGCCGGTAAATAATAAAAAAATGCTTAGGAATAAAAGCAAATTCCGAATTATCTTTAACTTAGACAGTGCAAGAAGATAGCTTTGATTTCTGTGACACACTTTTAGAATATTCTTTCTCGCATCCTGTAGACACCAAATTAGTTAAAAAACAATTTTTTTCAGTTTTATCTGAGGAGAAACGAGAAAAGGCTAGAAAAAAAATTTATTAAAAAAATTTGAAAACATCAGAAATAGTAATATAACTTATTAATTAACCGATTCCCGTGAATCCATCTGGTCTAACTATGATTGTTCGCATACCACGAGGCAAAGTAAGACTAGAATACTTGCATTGCAGTTGCCAGTGTTCTGTCACGTGTCCGTTTACTCACTCTAAAAGAGAGTAACAGACGATTTCGCGCGATCTTATTGGCCGACACACAC
The DNA here is from genome assembly GCA_020615435.1 of Telenomus remus. Classification (NCBI taxonomy): domain Eukaryota; kingdom Metazoa; phylum Arthropoda; class Insecta; order Hymenoptera; family Scelionidae; genus Telenomus; species Telenomus remus. The sequence continues at coordinate 7,886,239 of CM036336.1, forward strand.
ACATCCATAGAAATTGACAGGAACATTGAAACCGCTTATTATTGCCGGGAATCAGTTAACGTAAAATATTGACGCCAGGCTATTTGAAAGCTTGAAAACGTAGACAGCAAACGTGAGCCGCAGAAATTCAGGTAAACTACTGCTGTGACACTTACGTGGACGATAATTCTAAATTTGCGCTTAAACATTTTTGTTTGACACTTTTTATGAATACTTCAGATGATCTGCCGATAACGGAAACTCCCTTGACGCAAACGAGTGACGTGGACTCGCGATGCAAGCTTAGTTTCAAAAATCCTGCTGATTCAACTATCAAGCCGAATGGTACTCAAGGCAAGCGCTCTGCGAATGGTACTAAATTTTGAGTTATATTCTAAGAGACATTTCACATATTTGTGTCTTAGTCCTGCGACGTTCTCATTTTGTCGATTCAAAAATGTTGAACTACATATAATTTTTTTCAATTTTTTTCCAGCTATTTTCTTCTTATTGTATAGCTTCTTTGAAAATATAACGTTAGCGAAAGAACTTTCTACATTGTTTCGGTCCATCTTAAGTTCTAATTACGCTGTATAAAACCTATTACTAATTTGCCAAAAAGAATATAAAAAAAACTTGTTTATTCTCGCTTACGCGTAATGAAAAATCTTCACGCGATTGTCAGTGCTTGCCCGCTTGATGATTTTATTTAATAATTTGAGGTCCATTAAGTCAAAGATCTTCATCTTCTATTCGACAGGTAATAACAGGGCAAAAAGAAGTCCAAACTAGATTAGTCAGAATCGCTTGCAATCCCAGATTTGGCATGTCATGGCTCAAACTGATGGCTACGGTTTCTGGCGATTAAGAATTTGAGGATGATGTTGCTGAAATGTCCAAATCTGAGGCTTATCCGAGGGATCCAACCGACATTCTTTTGAAAAAGTTCACACCAGCCGGCTTGGCGTCTTTGAAAAAGAACGCCAAACTGAGACCTCTGGATATAGCTAGAGACATATTAAAGGAGTTTTATCCAACAACAGAAGCACTAGCAGAGGTCTCCATAAACGGTAAAGGCACAAATGTGACTAAAAAGATTCCGAAAGAGCTTCTGAACGCAATCATCGGTAAGTTGACATTCAATTCTTCATAAACGACATTTAACCCGCTAAAGGCACACTTCATTTTGACATACAATTTAGACACACTGGTGTCAAATAGGCACCGAGTGATTTTCAAACGTTAGAACGTTTATTAACGTTAAGATTAAGTCGAAAATTTTCAAATGTAATCGAAATTGTAGGTAGTCTAATTCAAAATGCAATTGACATAATTTTTTAATTGATAAATGTTTTTATTCAGTCGAAATTTGTCGCAATGTAAAAATCTTGCATCGTTCTTATTATTTGTTGGAAGGACGAAATTACAATGATACAGAGAAAATAAATTCGATTTTTTCTAAAAAACGCCCATATAAGAACAATCGTACAACTGACACTGATTAAGCGACGTCAACAGACTCACTGTGCCTGTTAGGCACTGTAAAAAAGGCTGGAAAATAGTTCGTCGATCAACAACAATTTTAAAAGCACAGAAAATTCGTGAATGTGCACGACTTTAATGAGCTCATTGGTGCCAATTCGACACCAGTATGTCCTTAGCGGGTTGAAGTTAGAACATTTTTTAACACGTGGAAAATTATTATGACTGGTCCACTAACTTCGCACGGTGAAGGTGCCAAACGTTGGGGTATCAGAACTCTTATCTGACTAACGCGTATCTGACGTTTCTGTTGGCGAATCAGATGCGCCAATAATTTTTCGGTGAATTAAAGAAATAAGTAATGCAATTTTTTGAAACACGCTTACCTTCTCACAGCATTTGTTCAGAGTGTAAGAAATTTCCCACCAAGCGAGATAAAAAAGACTATTGCGGATTTGTGTTGGCGTGCCTGTATGTCAGTGTACGGCCCTAACAAAGACAAGAAATCAGAGACGAAAGGTCAAACCTCGAAAACCTCGGCAACATCGGGAAGCCTAAAAAGGAAACGTCAACAGCTATCAGATTATGAATATGAAGATGACGAATAGTTACTCCTAAAGAGTGCACATACTTTTTCTTTTTTTACATTTTTCATGAAAATTGAAAACAAAAAAATTTTGATTTGAATGTAATTTGTAATTTAAATGCAAAAATTTGTAAAACGTAATTATAAATGAAAATAAAATGATTATACAAATTATAATCATCATTCTTATTGATCGGAACAATTGACAGTCAGTTATGTATAAAGCGGAATATTGTCTGAAACGGAAAATTTGACTTCTCCCGTCCACTTCCGCCTTAAACAAGTTTTACTGTAATTAGTTTGAACTTTTTTAATTATCATTATCATCATATTATTATTACATATCGTTATTTTTTCATATTTAATTTTTAATTTTAAACTACATTGATGCCAATGGAAATGTGACTCCCTTTCTCCTAAACTCTGCACTATTGCCAATTCTACTGGTGAACTAATTACTGCAGTTTTTCCCAACATCCAGCGAATTCACTTGCAAATGGATTGGTTATGTGATAAAGCCATTTCAGCATCTACAAATGACGTTGTCACTGATTTATATGAGAAAATATTAGCAAACTCTCCCGGAAAAGAGAGAATTTACACTTCTATCAATGCCATAATAAACCAAGATAAAGTGGTGAACTATCCCGTTCAGTTCTTAGACTCGCTGGAATTGTTCGGAGTTCCGCCACACGTACTGAAATCAAGAGTCAGAGTTCGTGTTATGTTGCTGCGAAATTTAAATCCTCCTTTTTTATGCAATAGAACTCGGATACGCATCCCTCAGCTTCGAGATAGGATTATCGAAGGTATTGAACTGTAAACTAATACACAAGTTGTCTATTACATAACAGGTGTATTGACATAGTATTTCATTAATTCAACGTCTTATAAAATGATAGACAATTTTCACTTATAACATAATAATTCAAATTTCGATTATTAGTTTTTCTTGTATTTCTTCATGTCAGACAATGTCACGCTGAAATTTGCTAGGCAACCAGGTTGCTAGCCCCCAGTTTTGCGTAGTACCTCTAGTCTTTTGTGGTACTTTTAGTAAGACTTGATACTTTAGTTCAGGAGCAGCACGAAACAGCATTAGTGTGAGCATAACCAATGAAATCGCTGGATATGCATGTATGGTAGTGTCGTGCTTCCGAGGGGCTCGAATAAATTGAAGACGAACTTGCACTTGACTTGTTTATTGATCGATGATTAAGACTTGGTACACTGTGTATCACTGATTAGCGTGACGCGAGATAGGTCAAGGCGCGAGCTGCGCTAATTAAGAGTGAAGGTTTGACGCGAACTACGCTAATTAAGAATGATGGTTGGGCGCGAACTGCGGGTCCCCGGCGGGGGCCGCGTATTTAAGCTTGATGATTCGCAACTTGCCCCTGTGTCCCCTGACCATAGGTTCAGTGGGAACTGAGGTGTCCGCGGGACCAAGGTGGCGAGTTGGTTCTCATAGAAATTGGAGGAGGTTCGCCTGATAAGGCGACCAAACGTGACGATTTGACGGTTGGCCGGTTTTATGAATACGTCTTTATTCGTAGAAACACGAATTCTTCTGGTATAGTTTTTATGATTTCGCTATTTATATTGCTTGGGATTGTTTAATGATTGGTTGTGGTTTTTTTTCCAGGTTTCATGTAATTCTGTTCGACATTCTGTGATTGTATCAATAATGTAGATATTTTATTTATTGCTTCTTTCTTATTACTTTTACTAGTTTCTCTCGATTTTTATATTACAATTTCTCTTCTTGCTTATTTTTACTATTATCCTTTGTTGTTCTAGTATTGTTTATAACGGAAAAGATATTTTTTTATACCCTTTTTTTTGTTATCAGCTCTCATGTTTATTTATTCATTTTGTTCGGGGGCTCATTTTATTTATTCACTGTATTAATTCTTTCTATTGTTTTCAGACTTTGTTCGTTGTGGCATGGTACTTAGAGAATGTTAATTTCTGTTTCTCGCTTGTTTTCAAATTTGCTCATTTGATATGACCTCTGTTTTGTATTGCAGACTAATGTTCGCTCTTACTTAGTGGCTACCGTTGGTAGTCCTGCGTATTGGACCGACGAAGAGCGGTGCTATGTGTGGGAGTGAGACTGCACTACTCGTGTATAAGGTTTGTAGTTTTATCTTTTAAATTTTCGATTTTACTGTCTGATCGTTTGTTGATCGTTGTTATTTGTTTTAGGGATATATTTGTTTCTTAAATGTGTTTCTGGTGGTCATCGTTTTTCTTCGAGGGAGCAAGATATAAGTCTATTATATGGATAATAAACTCTCACTTATTATTTATATTATGATTACGTATTCTTCCTTTTCCTTTACTAATAATGTTTGTATTTTCATTTTAGATTCAACATTTGAAGATTGAAATACAGCCTAGAAATTTTTGCTGTTCCCTTCATTTAGAGAGAGAAAAAAATTTTTTTTGTTCAATTTATTCGTTCGACGAAATTTATCGTTAAAACGCGTTTCATTAGGTGGACAAAAGAGGTTTTAGAGGACGCTTTTCATGCTTTGGTCTATTGTATGACCTTTTCTAGATCGTGTTCGCCGAAATGGGCTAGTTTAGCGCAATTTTTATGAATGTTTTTCAGTTTTCCGTTAGCGTTTATTATTAGGTAACCTCTGAACGTAATTTCTTCGATTTTAAAGGAGCCGACGAAGTGCGAGTCTAGCTTATTATTCTTTTCGCAAAGTAGAAGTAACGTTAGCTTGACATATCGCAGTCTGTCGTAAAGAAATGAAGTATATCTCCCGTTTCATGTAGTAAGGTTTGTGTCGATTCGGTTATGTTTTCTGATTCACGTGTAACGATTTGTTTGATTTCTGACTGTTCTGATTCTGAGCGAGTAAGTATAGTAGTTTCTTGTTCAGCTTGCGACCTTTGAGATAGGGGATATTCTGGTATTTGTGAATAGTTAAATTTGTCTAATTGTGTGCTTTGGTTTTCTCAGGTGCTAGGATATTTAGCGTTCATTTCAGGATAATTATCTATTATTGGTCCGCCAGGATTGTCTGGGATTTCTGGACTCATGGGATTTGGGTCTGGTGGTTGCCAGTTTTGGTTTTCTGCCTTATCGACCTGATTTAGCGGGTGTTCCATCGGATCAGTGTCTTCCAGCTCCGATTCTGGGTTTCGTTTACGAAAATTTGTTTTATTGCGAGAATTTACTGTGTCGATGTCGCACTCTCTTTTATTTAGCGGTTCGCTCATCGATTCTGATTCGTTTTTTTGCGCACAATGTAGCTTTTTATTTTTATTTGCTTGACCTTCTGTTTCGGAAGAAGTTACTCGTGAACGCTTTCTAGTGTCATCTTGAAATTGATCGTGCACAAAAAATATAATCGGCATATCTAAAAAGATTTAACAGATCGTTTGCAGGATTTTCACCCAATCATCATTGATCGCAATTCGTCGATCTAAACCGATACGAATATAAGGTAGTTTCATCAATTTCAAGATGTCTCTAAGTTTTAGTAATGCGACTGACACATTATTGATTTCTAATTCATCTGTTTGTTTTTCTTTGATAACAAGCCCATATAACGATACATTTTGTTGTGTAGTAATGGTGATAACTTGACCGACCTGTGGTTTCATGCTTCTTAATTCAGTTTCGCGAAGTAGTCCTGCTGTTGAGAATTGAGCAAGTATTCGTGTATTTAATAGCCTACGCGCAGTAATCCCCCCTTTATTAAAAAATTTATCGCCGCTGCCGTGTCGTCAGTCGCGTTTCATGTGAATCACATGTGAATTCCATGTGAATTCACATGTGATTCACATAGCATTCATCTGGCATTCACATGGGATTCACATGTGATTCATATGGAATTATTGTCATTCATAATGACATTGTGAATTGCATGAAACGCGACTGACAACAAACATGTAACACTGCCATGACACCTGTAATAAAAAAAGGAAAATTAATAATACTAACAAAAACTAAAACAATAAATGAGCAATTAAGAAATAGAAGGTACCTGGCAGATTATTTAAATTACGTTGAATTACACCGGTAATGCAACAATGATCGCTGCAACATGTAGATGCATCGATTAAATAAAACCAATTTGATTTTGACAGGAACCCAGTTGTGACTGGACATACTCTACATTATTGTCGTTGTGCACCGATTTTTTTTGCATTACCGGTGTAATGCAGTGTAACGTAAGAAATTGCGGAACAATGTCAACAAACCGGCGCGTGTCAACACCGGAGAGAGAAACTGAAAGTTTAGGTTAGGCCTTTGATAGAGCATGTATTGGAACCTGCTATGCCGATAATTAAGATCGGCATAGTAGATTTTATTATACCGACTTCGACGAATTTAAAATTTTTTTAAAAAAACACATGAATTACACGTTTTGGAAAAACAGACGTTGTCATAACAATTTTCAGTTTGGTTCCGGGTTAGTCATTGAACAGTTACGTTTTTCGAAACGCGGTCGCAGAAACAGTTTTGTGAACGAAATACAAGATTGAATATAAAAAAATTGTATGAAATTGGAAATTACAAGGATTATCAGGATATCATCAGAAATTGCAAGCCGACATTAACAAATTAAAACAGAGGACTTTGAAACGAAGGAAATAGTATTTGTTAGATTCATTTTGATATTGTGTAACACCAAAAGGTCAGTGTACGAAACCCAAGTATAATAATTTTTTTTTTTTGAACACGAAAATTTTGATTTTAACTTTGATTTTTCCCTCTATTACATTTCGAACATTTGAATTATTGAACACTAGCTGAGCACCCTCGCTTCGCTCAGGCGTCAGCTTCGCTGCACTGTATGAGTTAGTTAAGGTTTTTTTTCCGAATTGTTTGGATAAACAAATTGTAAGGACGAAAAATGTTATACAAAATAATTAATGAATCCATTTTGCATTGTGCGCGAGAAAAAACCCACGTAACCGTGGTAAAATCATGGCATTTATTGATACATCGTGAAACTACAACACCTTATTGGACTAACGCATTCTGGTAAACAATATTCGATGTTTTACTCTCTGGAGCGTAAATGTGTGAATTCATTGGGTCGGAGACGCGCGAACATGCAACATAAAATTGTCCGTGAGAAAAACATGGTTTTTCAAGGTGTACACCAGCAACATGGAGCGTTTGACCTTGAGCTTTATTGATGGTCATTGCAAATGCCAATCTCACGGGAAATTGTCGTCTTTTGAATTCAAATGGAAGATCTGTGGGGATCACTGCTATCTGAGGGATCATGACGTTCGCACCTTGATTCAATGCTGTCATTATAGTGCCTACAAATCATACAAATTAAGTAGTATGTCAATATATTTGGTATAAAATGCAAAGAATGTGTGACAATTAATAGCTTACTACCTTCTATAATCCTATGCCGAAGTTGAGTGATGCGGATTCGAGTTCCATGGCATAAAACAGGAGGATTCAAATTTCGCAGCAGCATAACAGGATCTCCGAATTTTAATTTCAGTATGTGTGGCGGAACTCCAGACAATTCAAGCGAGTTCCAGAACTCAACCGGATAGTTTACCACTTCATCTCGATTTACTACGGAATTGAAAGAGGTGTAAATTTTCTGTTCCAAAAAAAAAAAATGTAATAATGAGATGGTCATGCATAAAATGTTGCCAGCGGTAAGAATCGATCCCGGAACCCTCAGATCATGAAGCCGAAGCTTTACTAACTGCGCTATGTGGAGTGGCTGTGGTCGGTGATGAAACAAACGGGCGAAGTATTAGAATGCGTTTGTCTGTTTTACATGAATAAAGATGATATATGAAAGTTAAACAAATAAATGACTGAATTGATTACATAAAACTTAACAATACAATACGAAAAAACTTACTATTCTGTCTCCCGAAGTTTCATTAAAGCGAACAACACGTTGTCTTGTGCGGCAACGTGATAAACGTTCCTGAAAAATAAATCATTTAAAATTGGAAAAGAAACGGTTAATTAATATATCAATGATTGATTAAACTTATTTGGCGAACATCCTCAGCCTCTGTAGCTCGCGCAGCTCTACATGATTAGCTGTATCAATAGTTATTGTTTGCAAATGTGTTTTACGTTCCGTCGGCATTTCGATGTCACTGATGAAGTCACTGGCGGACACGATATAAACACGACTGAATGAAAAGTCATACTGAATCAAAAACAAAATAACGATCGAATTGCAAACCCGACAAAATATTTCAAAATTATTCTCATACTCACGTTTGTTTATTGATAAGGAAGGGAGGATAGTAACTTTACAGAATATGAAACGTAAAATTACGTTTTCGAACTCTATTTATAATGGCTTATGTATTGTGTTCATAAAAAATTTCTAAATTTTCAAAAAACTGAGAAAATGTTTTTGAAATTTTCTCCGAAAAAAAATTAAGAAAACGATTTCTAATGTAGCCTACGTTAATTCTGAGAGTCCAAAAAATCATCCTTATGCGTTGAAATCAAACAAACAAACAAACAAACAAACAAACAAACAAACAAACAAACATATTCTCAGTATCATATATTAGTAGGATAGGATAGGATTTATATTTATATATATTCATTATATTTGTTATATTATATGTACATAATCAAATGTTTACACACAAATGTTAGTTAACAATTGCAATTTTATAAACGAACGTTAATTAACAAATGCAATTTCATAAACAAATTTTTATCAAATTCTTATTTATTTATTTATTTATTTATTTAACAAATGAACGTTTATAAACGAAATTATAAAATAGTTTTTATGGTTTTGGAAGACTATTTAAAATTCAGAGAAAACCAAAAAACGTGGGTGATCAGTGATGCCAGACGGGCAGGCGTGGGTAAATCCCTCTATCCCCTCCACGAGCACATTCTCCTAAAGCGCTGAGGGATTTTTACCCACGCGCGAGCGGTCGCTCTATAGGCTACCGCGCGGTCCAACTTATCGACATAGAAATAATGAAAATAGATATGTGATCGAAAAGTAATGAAGAAGACTTGATTGTAATAATTTTTTCGATCACATATCTAGTTTCATTAATTGATTGATGAATGAACATTTATTTAATTAAATTTTTGAGATGGTTTTCAAATTTTTCAGATGGCAATATCTAATACAATCGAATACTGTAAATAATTACTCTTGGAGTAATGTTTCTAAAAACAAATAGTTGTTTTTTGGAACATTTCTCCGAGAGAAAAAATTTTTTAACCAACAAAGAAGGGTCAATGATTACGTAATGCCCATGGCAACTCGACGCCAACACTCGTCATAGCGCAGTGGTGAAAGCACTGGCTTTGCGTTCAGCGACGCTGAGTTCGATTCTTACTTGTTCAAAATTTTTTTTGGTGAAATATATTCATCAGAGAAATATTTTTTTACCAACAATTTCAATTTCATCTTTAATGAATGTTCGATTTCAAGGAATTCCTTTTTGTATCTTAATTCGAATGAAAAAAAGGTTTGAGTTTTTGTTTCTTTTCGAATTAAGTGTGATAATGGTTTTATGATTCGAGTCAGTTATCCTTTAAATATCTTTAAAAATTGAATACTATAAATAATTACGTCTCGGAGGAATGTTTCAAAAAACGAATAGTTGTTTTTTGGAACATTTCTCCAAGAAAAAAAATTTTTCAACCAACAAAGAAGGGTCAATGATTATCTAATGCCCATGGCAACTCAACGCCAACACTCGTCGTAGCGCAGTGGTGAAGGCACTGGCTTTGCGTTCAGCGACGCTGTGTTCGATTCTTACTGATGTTATACAGACTTTTTTTAGCTAAGTATATTTTTTTATAATTTTTTTTTTACATTTAATCTTAACATTTTATTAACATGCATGTGAAGAAATTGTTGAGTTTTAATGCAATGGAACATGATTTCAAGTAAGATTGTAATGAAATACTATGCTTCAATTTTAAATCGTATCAAAACATTGAAAATGTAAATATTGGAAATAAAAGCGTTTCAAAACAAAACCGATATTGAGGCATTTAACTGATTTTGTTCATTCGCTTGGTGATAAGCAAAAAAGACAGTTCTCTCGACTTTTTTGGACATCATTTTGCATGCGATTGCAGATATTTGCGCTAACGTAAGTACATTGTTCTTAATAATACTTGACATTGTTGATCTCGATTTAGTGCGTGTTAATAAGATTAAATGTCAACAGTGCATACAAGCGGCCGTTATTCTTATTGATATGACAACGTTGACAAAAACTATGAAATAACAGCCGTTTTCCATTGTTGACAAATCTGGTTTTCATTTTCATAAACAATGTAAAACGGCCGTTACTGCCCTAGTATCATGTTTTCGGGTTCATATTGCTTACAAATTGTTTGTATAGGAAAGCTGTTTTGATAAATTCGTAGTAAATTTTATTTCGATGTATTCGTTTACATCACACTGAAAAGAAAATTGGCCATTTTTTTGTCATAGGAATTCACTTTTTTTGCCAAAATTTGTACTTTTTTTGCCAAAATGAATCTTATAAAACTTTTTTAATTGATAACCGTTGTATAAAAAATTGTAAATGTCTATAGAGATTTATGTAAAAATTTGACAATTTTTTTGTCAACGTGGCGAGTTTGGCAAAACGCGCACTCGACAAAAAGTTTCATAAAGCTTTTTCGCAAATAAATGCCAACTGTTTAGATGAAATCCGCCAAACATTGACAATTATTTTTTAGAATAGGTTTAACAATTTTTATTCCAAGTTTTGACATTTTTTTGTCAGAAAACTTTTGACATTTTTTTGTCAGAAAACTTTTGACAAAATTTTTGTTGAAAATTTTGACATAAAAATGGCCAATTTTCTTCTCAGTGCAATGAGCTTATTGCATGCTCATGCTGTATGTATGTTAATAACGCGTTTTCATACAAGCTTGAAAAAAGCGTTTAAAAAAAATTTTCATTTTAAAATCGATCGATGAAATGTGTAGAAGCCGAAAAAAATTTTTTATTCCTTTTGGTTCATAATTTTTAGTTACAACCTGATTACACTTGATTTTTCGCGCAACCACAAACATCTCATATGAGCAAATCCAAACTTAGCATCCACTTAGCGGTTCAAAAATTTAAAAATTTTTTGACATTAGGCACAATCTTGGGATTTTTTTCTCACGATCGAGGTGTCAAAACAAGATAGAAAAATTGTGCGGCCCACCTTGAAACGAATGGCGACATAGTTTTAAAATTAAATTAACTTATAGTGATTTTTGCCAAAAAAGCAACAAAAAAGTATGTAAAAAGTAACTCCAAATTTGGTTTCTTTCAAATTTTACGTTTTTTATCGATTATGGAGTGTTGTACGTTCTACTAAAGTCATTCAAATACCGAAAACGAAATATCAAAATATTTCTGTGTCTCAATTTTAGTACTATGACTAAGAAATTTAAGTGAATTAAGTTAATCGCTCTTTTTTTTCCAATAAAATACGAACAGTTGGTACAAAAAGACACACAACTTGCAAAAAATATTTCTCTAATACTTTTTCAAACTTTATACAACCATATCAAACTTGACCTTCACCCCTTACTCCCTGTCCGGATTAACGGTGGTTCCATAGAAAATTAAAAAAATGAGAGTTTTGAAATGAGACGTCGCTGTAATCATAAGAAATAAATAATTAATAAAAATCGTTCTCTTGCAATTTCAGCGCCATTTATCGTGCAAAACAAAAAAAAATAAGAATAAAATCTTTTTATTTTTTTATGAAGAATCCAAATCTGCAATAAAAAATCGGGGTTTCAGAAACTCGATTTTTTTTCATTTTTTATTTTCTTCTTTTTTAATTAAAAAAGTATGTCGCCACCTGTTTCAAGGTGGGCCGCACTATTTTTGCATCTTGTTTTGACACCTAGAACCTGAGAAAAAAATCCTAAGAGTAGGCCTAATGTCCAAAAATTTCTATTTTTTTGAACCGCTAAGTGGATGTTAATTTTGGATTTGCTCATATACTGTAAAATCATGGTTCAACGGCCGCTTTATATTGTCTACATGTAAAAAAATGTTTTAACAACAGAATAGACAAGAAGAATGTTATTTCTTTCATTTTTAGGTTTTTAAGATATATCTTACTGCCCCGACTGCGATTTCTCAGTGGATAGGATCCAATAATTTAGCTAAGTTTGGATAAACGTAGTTTGAAAATTATTTTATTATTATCAATAATTACAGATTATTACATTTTCCATAATTCATATCATTCTACATTTTTTTTCTATTTTATATTATACAGTTAGTTTCACTTTTTCAGGTGTTAGAGGTATTTATAGATCAAGGTACGTAATTAAAGTTTTTCATAATGTATAATGCACATGAATCTATTGCGAAGAAAAAAGTCTATCAGGCGAAATGAGAAGAGTCTTACGATTGGGTAACAGATGTTTCGTACGATGTGACAAAAATGTATTGTAATTTTTGTCATCAAACCATGGTAGCTGGTTTGTCTGAACTTAAACGACATGCAAAGAGTGTTAAACATCTGAAGCATCTTGGTCCCTTTTCGCAAAACTCTGAACCACTAAAAAAAAAGCGAAAAGTTTTTGTGCCTGAATGGTTAGAGGATCCTGTGTTGAAACCCTTTTTGAAAGTTCATCCTTATGATCGAACAAAGTTTCAGTGTTCTGCGTGCCAGGATGCCATTTTATCAGGAGGTTATTCGGAAATAATGAAACATTCGAGAACGAATAAACATCGTGCTCAAATGCAAGCATTATATTCTGAAGAGTCCAACTGCCGTCCAACAAATGACAGTGTGGATGTCTCCGATTCTTTGCCGCAGGCGCCTGGTTCCGACGTAGAACTTGATTCTTCTTCTGCCCCCCAAATTTCAGTCGATTGTTCTGCGCCGGAACTTTTTTCAGAAACTCTCCAAGAACCCTCGTTCGATGATTCTTGCGAAAGTCATGAAACTTTAGATGACGATCTAAAGCGAAAAGTTCAGGCTGCCGAACTCATGTACGCTGCATTTTTTGCTGAACATAATATTGCTTTTTCTCTTGCTAAACCACTTCTTCAAATTTTTCAGAAAATCAACAAAGATCCAGAAGTCATCCAAAAAATGACGGCTGGAAGGACCAAGGTAACCGCTCTCATCAAACATGATTTGTCTGTAGTTGAAACCACTCGGCTGGTGGATAAGCTCAGGCATACGAAATTTTCGGTCATGGTTGATGAGACGTCTGATATTACTAAATCCGAATGGCTAGGCGTTTTAGTTAAATATGTTGATCCTTCTGATAGGGCTGCGCGAACGCAGCTGTTGCAGCTAATTAGACTTGATGCTCGTGATTGTTCTGCTGAGGCTATATTTAGGGCTTTTAACGATTTCATGGTTCTTCATCAAATTCCTTTCGAAAACATAATCGTGTCGTCCACTGACAACGCCAATACTATGATTGGTTCTCGGAATTCGTTTGCTACAAGGATGGCCATCAAAAATCCAAAGATCATTTCCATCGGTTGTATCTGTCATCTTTCTGCTTTAGCAGTGAAATGCGCTTGCAAAGTATTTCCGGATACTTGTGAAACGCTGCTGACCGACATGGTTACATTCATCCGGAACAGTCCTAAACGTGTTTCAGTCTTCGATGAATTTCAGGAGTCATTCAGTGAGTCACACCTGCAATTGCTTCGAACGAGTGAAACTCGTTGGTTGGTGCGGTTTCAATGTATTGATCGAATTCTGACGTTGTGGAATCCATTACGGAATTTCTTCTTTGAACGAGTCTTCAGTACCCAAAATTGTAATTCTCAAAAAATCTCAGCGAAAGAGATCAAAGAAACCAAGTCCGATGTTATTCTCGAAGCGTTGTCCGATAATCCGACAAAAGCCTACTTCTACTTTCAGAAGTATACTTTGAAAAGACAAATGAATTTAACGCAGAGTTTCAAACTCGTGATAAGACGATGATTCATTTGCTTTATCCTCGGTGTGTTGGCATTATTCTGTTTTTTGCGAAAAATTTTCTGAAGCCAGAGGTTTTTGAATGTATCAGAAAAAGTCGAAACGAATATTTGCGAATGGACTTTGCTGATGTAACAAAGCATCGTTCATTGGCAGAAATTGATCTCGGACCTGACTGCAACGACTTTCTGGCTGAAGAAGAATTTTCTACAGAAGAAATCGATGACGTTCGAACCGTTTGTTATGATTTTTATGTCACCCTTACTACTAAGATGATGCACTATTTTCGCGAGCACGTCACCAATTTCTTCCATTCAACCAGCGGCCGCGTCTCTTTTTCCCCCGTTTTGTTCGTTGCTCGAAGACTTGGCGATTATGACGAGGAAAGACTTGAGGAGGATTGGAATAACTTGTACTTCGAAACTCCTGAAAAGATCAGAATGAAATGGGCGAAAATGTCTTTCGACAAAATGTGGACAGACATCTGCAATCAAAAAACTACAGATGGTGAGGTGCGATTTCCAGCGCTTGCCAGCTTAGTTGATGATATAAGATCTATGATCCATTGCAACGCTGATCCTGAAAGGACTTTTTCGATGATTCCAGATATAAAAACCAAAAAAAGGAACAAGATCTCATCGGAATCGTTGAACACCGTTTGCGTTTTCCGATCAGCTCTAGTTTCCAGAGGTGAGACTGCGTTGACGATGAAATTTGATCAAATGCATTTTGATCTTTTCTCATCTGCCAATCTGTATCGCAAAAGCAGCGACAGTGCCAAGACAGTCAACGCTCTCACTTTGCATGCATGGAACGAGTAGGTTTTTATATCATTTCCAAATTAACTCTTTCTCCGATCATCCTTGATTTCCTAATCTTTTTTATGTTTTTCAGGCTTTTCAGGTTTAATTAAAACTAAAAAGGTAAGTTATATAACAGCTCATTATTCAATTAATTAATAATGATTCAAATAATAATTAATTAATTCATATTGAAAAATTGTAAAAAATCAACAAAAAAAAACAAAAAAAAACCGAAAACAAAAACAAAATCCTTATCCCGTTAACCAAATCCATATACCCTATCCATATCATCCTTTCCCCACCCCACATCCCCGATGGAAGATCGCTACAGAAATATTGTTCGTAATTATTTCAATGGTTCGGTCAATAAAAATGCGTTGAAATTCAGTTAACACATAATTTTTTTATATAATTAGTTCAAATTTTTTATCCTGAAACATCGTTTTTGAATGAATTTTTATTTACCGAGCTGTTATATTTAATTTTTACGACCGAAACAGCGATGCCACCACCTTCTCGTGGTTTCCATTGAACAATAGCATGCACATTTTTTTGTCTCATTACATAAATATTTAAGATGCTCAATATTTCTAGTTGAATTTTTATTTAACTATGCATTTCCATGCATATAATTTATATTAAAATCTTTTTAGCATTCCGATTGACTTGTACTGAAAAATGCTTAAAATATTCTATAAAAATCGTGCATACTATTGGCTAAGAGTGGCTCTTATATTTATTTCCGGTTTATTCATAATCATTTTCGTAATGGTCATTATGACGATCTCTTTGTATAATCATATTTTCGCACAGGGGAATAAAAAACTCTTCAAAATAAGTAAAATTTGTCTACTTTTATTGAAATTCAGTTTCGCTCGTTTGTCGTGTTAAATTTTAGTTTAAGGTTTTCCGGTTCTTAATGCAATTGTTTTTCTGTTTTCTATTTTAGTTTTTCATAACACTATATTCTATTTTCGTTGTTTTGGTTTATCTTTTTGATAAATCAAAATATTATTATTATATCTTTCATATTATCATTTATTATTAATAATTTATCTTTCACAACTATATAGTTTCATTTTTTCGTTTCGCATATTTTCCTTTACTTTTAATTTTTTCTTCCATCTTTCTATGTATCGTATTCATTTGTATTATTTTAGATTTTTTATGAAATGTCGAGATTGAATTAGAAAAAATTATAAAAAAATATACTTAGCTAAAAAAAGTCTGAATAACATCACTAAGAATCGAACACAGCGTCGCTGAACGCAAAGCCAGTGCCTTCACCACTGCGCTACGACGAGTGTTGGCGTTGAGTTGCCATGGGCATTAGATAATCATTGACCCTTCTTTGTTGGTTAAAAAATTTTTTCTCTCGGAGAAATGTTCCAAAAAACAACTATTTGTTTTTAGAAACATTACTCCAAGAGTAATTATTTATAGTATTCAATTTTTAAAGATATTTAAAGGATAACTGACTCGAATCATAAAACCATTATCACACTTAATTCGAAAAGAAACAAAAACTCAAACCTTTTTTTCATTCGAATTAAGATACAAAAAGGAATTCCTTGAAATCGAACATTCATTAAAGATGAAATTGAAATTGTTGGTAAAAAAATATTTCTCTGATGAATATATTTCACCAAAAAAAATTTTGAACAAGTAAGAATCGAACTCAGCGTCGCTGAACGCAAAGCCAGTGCTTTCACCACTGCGCTATGACGAGTGTTGGCGTCGAGTTGCCATGGGCATTACGTAATCATTGACCCTTCTATGTTGGTTAAAAAATTTTTTCTCTCGGAGAAATGTTCCAAAAAACAACTATTTGTTTTTAGAAACATTACTCCAAGAGTAGTTATTTACAGTATTCGATTGTATTAGATATTGCCATCTGAAAAATTTGAAAACCATCTCAAAAATTTAATTAAATAAATGTTCATTCATCAATCAATTAATGAAACTTTTGCTTTTTGAAAAATTATTACAATCAAGTCTTCTTCATTACTTTTCGATCACATATCTATTTTCATTATTTCTATGTCGATAAGTTGGACCGCGCGGTAGCCTATAGAGCGACCGCTCGCGCGTGGGTAAAAATCCCTCAGCGCTTTAGGAGAATGTGCTCGTGGAGGGGATAGAGGGATTTACCCACGCCTGCCCGTCTGGCATCACTGCGGGTGATACAGGGTGATACAGGGATACAGAACAGGATGTATTACAGAAGGTATATAGACGGCTCGTAAAAAAATAAACACTTTTTGCCTAACAAAATTTTTCAAAATTTTGAGTCTATCAAAAGTTACGGGCGTTTGAAGCCGGCGAATTGCGGTAAGTTCGCGCGACCGCCATTACGTTGAGTTTAGAATAAACATCGCGTCGTAGTTATAAGGCCGAGGGTCAAATTCTAATCAATATGTGTCAAAAATTGCAGAATGAGCTCAAGAAAAAATTTCAGCATTCGGGTACCAATAAAATACCTTATTTTTTGGGTATGGGCAAATCAGTATAATGTCGAGTGAAAATGATTTGTTTGATCGCCTAGTAAGATGGAGTTGACACTTTGTACATGCTCGCTAGGTACCTGTCGGGTACCACCAGGTATCATTCAGGTACTTGACTAAAATTTAAGAGCTGATCGCGAGTCCGGTTGAAAAGAAACTCTTGACAAATTTTTTAAAAATTTTCAATCAGGTACCAACTGGTACCACTTAATTCAAGCAAGCAACAATAGAGAAAAGTAGTATTAGTAGTTATTTAATTCTGTGGCTTTCAGTGACAACCAGACAAGTGCCAAAATTTTTAAAATTGAGTTAATCCATTATCATTACCTGTTGCGAAGTTTCAAATCCTCTCACGCTATGGAATCTTTTCAAGGACCACATGTCGGAGGATATACTTCATAATGAACTCAACGGTAATGATGTGATTGCAGACGATCTGATATACGATGAAGCTCTTCAACTCATCGATGAGATAGTTTATACAATGTCAGGTTTGTATTTGTTATCATTTTCTATTTAATCTGTGTCATTCTTTTATTTATGGTTGTTTAATATATTTTCTGTACGTCACCATGTAGCAGACTACGGGCTACCTGCTCCAAGAGTTGCAGCTCTTCACAACAACGAACTTCGCGCACAACTTCAGTACAACGCTCAGGCTCTTGCTGCAAACGTTCGAACAGCTTTGCCTCATCTGAATGGAGACTAAAGATCCTTCTACGATGCGGTACTACAAAAAATTGACAACAACGATCCTGCAATTTTTTTCTGAATGCCTGTGGAGAAACAGGAAAAACATATTCATTGAATCTCCTGCTGTCAACTATCAGGAGTCGTCGTCACGTGGCTTTAGCTTTGGCTTCAACTGTTAACGCTTCCACGTTGTTACAAGGAGGACGAACTGCTCACAATGTGCTGAATTGCACCATCAGGAGACCCCATTTTGTAACATCAGCAAAAATAGTCAAAGGGCCGAGGTGCTGCGGTTGTGCAAACTATTGGTGTGGGATGAATGGTCTTCTTCGCATAAGCATGCAGTCGAGGCACTCGAGAGAACCTTGAGAGATATACGGAGTGACAATCGGATAATGGGAGGATTAGTCGTTATATTAGCTGGTAATTTTCGACAAACCCTCCCGGTCATCACCCGTGGAACTCCAGCTGATCAGCTTCATGCCAGTATCAAAAGTTCAATCTTATGGCAAAGTGTCATAGTCCATTCGCTGACTATTAACATGAGGGTATATCTTCACAATGATGAGAACGCTGCCAATTTTCCTGCATTACTTTTGACAGTAGGCAATGGTACGCTACCAACAGATGCCAATGGAAATGTTACTCTTTCTCCTGAACTATGCACTATTGCCAATTCTACTGATGAACTGATTGCTGCAGTTTTTCCCAACATCCAGCGAAATCACTTGCACATGGATTGGTTATGTGAAAGAGCTATTTTACCGTCAACAAACGATGTTGTCGCTGATTTAAATGACAAAATATTGGCTACAATTCCCGGGGAACAGAAAATTTACACCTCTTTCAATTCCGTAGTAAATCAAGATGAAGTGGTAAACTATCCGGTTGAGTTCTTGAACTCGCTTGAATTGTCTGGAGTTCCGCCACACATACTGAAATTGAAAGTCGGAGTTCCTGTTATGCTGCTGCGAAATTTAAATCCTTCTGTTTTATTCAATGGAACTCGAATCCGCATCACTCAACTTCGGCATAGGATTATAGAAGGTAGTAAGCTATAGATTGTCACACAACTTTTGCATTTTATACCAAATGTATTGACATACTACCTAATTTGTATAATTTGTAGGCACTATAATGACTGGATCGAATCAAGGTGCGAACGTCATGATCCCTCAGATACCAGTGATCCCCACAGATCTTCCATTTGAATTCAAAAGACGACAATTTCCCGTGAGATTAACATTTGCAATGACCATCAATAAAGCTCAAGGTCAAACGCTTCATGTTGCTGGTGTACACCTTGAAAAACCATGTTTCTCTCACGGACAATTTTATGTTGCATGTTCGCGCGTCTCCGACCCACGGAATTTACACATTTACGCTCCAGAGAGCAAAACATCGAATATTGTTGACCAAAATGCGTTAGTTCAATAAGGTTTACCAGAATGCGTTAGTTCAATGGGGTTTTGTAGTTTCAAAAGGTAATCAAAGGTTAAGGTACTTGTCAAACTGGTTGAGATGTTCAAATTTTCGAATTTGAAATTTACAGTTTTGGTTATAATCAATGATTTTTGTAAATTTCTTTTAATATTGAATCGACCTTGAATAATTAATTGGTGGTATAAGTTTGTATTATAAATAATAATTGAAATATGATTTTTTATGGTTGTTAATTTTTTTATTAATTTTTCGTAATGCACATATGTTTGCATTATATTTGAACAATTGTGTGATGTAGAAAGTTTTGTCTAATAAATGTTTTAAGGCGTTCGTAATGTTGAGCAGGTAATACTATTTGTAAGTAGATAGTTTGTGAATTTTCTATGTCGACAAGGTTTTTCGTTTTTTCTATTTTCAATTCTCCGTGTTTCCTTGTGTGTTTCGTGTACAGTGTTATCGTTTTGTTGTCTGATAAAGCTGCCATACTCAATCTACAATTTAGTGTATACGCTGCTTCGGTAGTCAATCCTCGAATACAGATATCTTGTAGTGTAGGAACACGTTTCAAAGCGTAATATAAATCATTAAGGATTTCAAGCGATGGAATGGTATAAAATGTTAGCATAAATGTTGTGAGCTCTAGCATGTTTGGTAATTCGTCGAATAATGAGACAACTCCTATCGGATAACACGCTATTAATTTTTCTATATTGGGATGCGATAAAAACGAGTTCGTTGTAGTGTCTACGACGACGTCTGTAAAAGAAAAGAAATTTTAATTCAATGTTTTTGTGCCGTATGATTGCAATATTTGACTGTGATTGTGCATACGTACTACGTAGTTGCAATGTTTGCAATACAGGAAAAGACTCAGACAAGCTTGTTCGGAAAAATTTAGGCAAACCTCTTGTCGATTGCAATGAAAGTTGTCAAAGCGAAGGGAATGTCAATTCGAACGTGTTGGAAAATAGGTTCCTCGTTTGATCTGGAATTTGGATGAGCAGATCTAATGCACGTATGTTCAGTACAAAAGGTAGTATATTTGATGATAATTTATCGGCGTTTGTGTCCAAGAAAAAATCGTCACGTGTCGGAAGGTGCACAAAAGACAGTTTTAATGTTTGCAAGTTTGGAAAGAGCTAAAAACGAGAATAAAACAAAATTATAAAATTGTAAAGAGCGTATATTAATTGTTTATTTTTCAATAATAGGAAAACTTCTAATATATAATACTAACTTCATCGAAAGATACGAAATTGTCACGAGGAAAATGTAACGATAGAGTCAAATCAGTGATTTTTGAAGTCTGTACGTTTTCTCAGAATTTGTTGTGCTGTAGCATAAACATTGTCGTGATGTCGTTGTGTGAAAAAGAAATTTTTTAAATTTTTGTTCTTTGTTGTTCTGATAATGCAATGTGTGCCATATAAATAGTTTTAATGGAAATGGAGTTCAATGCTATAAACTGTAAAAGGTTTCCCAGATTGACATCTTGCACATTGTATTTGAATTTTCCAAATGAAATAAGCAAATTTCTTGAATCGGGTTGTATTGCCACGTTTATAGATTTGCAAAAATCGAGAGAATTCTGTAAAATTTTTCTTAAATCCTTTTTCGATACTGTGATCCATGCTGCCGTGGACACTTGAGTGGTCAAAGGACTGGATGTGTATCTGATATACTTAATTTTTTTCCATTGTTTTTGTATCACCATGTTCCAAAAATTACATGCTAAAAAATGGATACTTGTTATTCGTGTATGTAAAACGTATGTTTATATAGAAATAGTGGTAATATTACTTTCTGATATTTGTACCCATTCGAGTGGTGAAAGATAGTTAAAAATTGCGTATAAACAGTCTTCATTTAGGCATGCTATCATTGTTGATGGTGGTGGTATTAGTAATTATTGAAAAATAATGAATTTAAATATATAATAAACACACACAATTTTGTTAAACAAGACGCGATGTTAATCACAATATGTTGCTTGCCATGACATCATCAATCAAAGGTTAAGGTACTGTCAAACTGTTTGAGATGTTCGAAATGTTCAAATTTGAAATTTACAGTTTACGTTATAATCAACGATTTTCGTAATTTTCTTTCATACTGAATTGACCTTGAATGATTAATTGGTGGCATAATTTTGTATTATCTAATCGAATGTAACGAGTCATTTGTCTCATCCGTATTTATAACCAACGGCTTGTGGCGACAATCAACGGACGCGCATGTGCGAAGTTACGCGAGCCGTTGTTGATCATTTTCATTCTCTAAATTACAACATTTTTTGAATTAATTTAACAAAACTGCCTTGATAGTTCGATTCCTTATTTAATAACTTGATTTTCCATCACAAACTTTTTTCATTTAAACAAATATTTTTGCTCAAATAACGTCGCAAAGATCGGCTGATTGTTGTCGCCGGCCTGTTTGCAAGCGCTTGCGAGTTAACCCAGACTTGTCATCTCCCAACTTTAAATGATAATAAAAAACGTTCTAATTGTTATTTCGAAAAACTAATTATACTACCGTGATTAGTGTGAGTATTAGATAATTTTAGAACTTCGTTTTCTTTCATTTTATTAAAAATAAAAATTTTTATTTTCAATTTTCTGAGCACGTGCAAGCGGTGCTATGATTGGTCAGTTGAACCAAGGAAAGGGTGAAGCAGAATTCCAAGAATTGGCACCTCGTTCACTATTGGTGCGTTGAGGTTGACCAAAAACACACGATAGTGAGCGAGGTGGCCAAAATCGTCATTTACGGTTGAGAGACCGTGCCTACAAAATCTTCCTTATAAAAATGAGTTGGCGAAAGCCGAAGTTTATTGTAAAAATCTAACAGGATGACGACCGGCTCAGGTAATCCTCGGGTTCGTCGTGACCAGGGACTCTAGTGTGCAAACGCGGAGTTCCCCGTAATGGTCCGGGTTTAGAAGCAGCTGCCCCAAGCTGACCTGGACTCTGAAAAAAGTACAGTGTGGAATACGCGTGCTTAGAGTCCAGAAATTCAGCTTCGCGGGAGGCTGACAATGAACCTGGAGGGTCATCTACGAGCCCTCAAATGCGATGAAAGAAAAGCTCGGGCTTTTCTCGGAGTGTCTCAGAGAAATTAATGCCGCTTTTGATTTTTTTTTTTAGTTGTATTGTTCTGTGTCGTGTGCTGCAAAGTACGACATCCTTGCGCTCTCGAACCTTCGATCGCCCTCTTTTAGTTTATTCCTCTTGCGAGGTAAGTTGCATGTATTCAGTAGTTGGGGTTGCGAAAATGCAATTTAATTAAGTAAGAATCAAATCTTGCCAGCCACTTAGGGACCCGCGTGTCCAAAATAAGAAATTTACAAACTAACAATCTAAAGTCAAACTGTAAAACAATTGAAAATCCTTAACAAAATCAAAGTTTCACATTATAAATTATTTCCAATAATAATAAAAATCAATTCAAATGGTCAAGAAACAAATAATATTTCTAAATTCGCATCATCTTCAATTTCTCTTATCTATTTCTATTTCAGGTAAATAAAATCTGTGATGATAAACACGACGACCAGCTTTTGCTGTGGAACGTCGAATAAAATCTGAGATTTAATTTACGAATTGATTTGAAAAGAGAAATCCTCGTCTTTTTTTTTGAGATTTTGAAATAATCAGATCTTTGTCTAGAGAAGTTAAGGGGTGTGTAACAAACAGGGATGGGCATAAGCCACGTGTAAAATTTTAAAAATAAAACGAGCGAGCCACAGCGTGCAGCTCAAACATATAATAAATCATACAAAGACGAAAAGAAATTCAAGGTCACAAACTGAGAAAGATATCTAATTGCGAATTACGAAATTTGAAATCAAACCAATTTCTTGTTTCCTCATGTTGATCATTGGGATTGTCTCCTTCTGTGTTATTTACTTGAAAATGTAAACTATTTGGAAAATTTACATAAAACTGCAGAACATGAGGTTAAAAAATGGCGCCCAACGTGGGGCCCCAAGTGGTTTAAAATTGGCAGGATTGTTGCAGAAAATTGATTGAATGAATAAAAGAGAACCTAATATTTCGAAGTAATGGGAAAATTTCTGAAATTTAGAATGAAATTTTGAAAAGTAGAAAAAACGAGATAAAATTGAAAAATTTTAATTGCGAAATTGCAAGTGAAAATCTGGAAGTTAAAAGTGACAGAAAAATTTGAACATTGAATGCAAATTGGAATTCAGAAGTAGAATAAAATTTCGAAAGAAAAGTTAATTTCAGCAATTGTCAATAAATTCCGATTTGAAATTTTGTTGGAAAACTCGAATTAATCATCAAATTTCCTTTTAAATGGCATTTTCGTCAGAACAAACGGAAATCCAAAAATGTCACATAAGAGTTATCAAAGTACAAAAAGTGAAAAGGAGGAGGATAAAAAATCAGTTCATAGTGAGGCGGAACAAAGCAAAAGCATGAACGAGAGTGATACGAAACCGAAGCCTGTTGATAATTCTATGCCTCCAGAAATTCTTATTGATGAAGAAATTTTGCAAAGACAACTGAATGACAGTTTGCTTAAGATTAAAGATTCAAAAATTCAACCTTAAAAAACTTATTTTCGCACCGGCTCTAGGCGCAAAACAAAAAGTACTGACGGTAGAATAAGTGTTAATCCAAATGACGAGGATTTCAAACTTGATGACGCCGAAATTAGATCGCAAAAATCCGAAATCATGTCTGAAACCGCAAAAACCGAGCGACTTGAACGTTTGAGTAGATGGATTCAAAAGTTAGAACAACACAAGGAAGCCGTTGACAACAAAATACGTGAAATAGACACGCGTTTAACTGGCAAAATCAACGAGGTGGAATTTCAACAAGCTTCGGACAAGGAAAATTTACTTTCATTAATGCAAAGCAACACTCGCCTCGTGTTTGACGAATTAGACAAAATTGAAGATCGGTTAGTTGTCAAGGACAATGCGCAAGTTGCAATTCTTGACGAAACTATCGTAAAATTGAAACGGGTTGAAGAGTCAGTGAAAAATAAATTTAATCCTATTCCAGGTTTGGCCATTCCTTTTTTGAATGGTAAAATAGACCCACCTAGTTTTGACGGCAATGGGAAGCGCCCCATGCGATTTTTGCGAGACTTGCGTGATTTCTGCAATGCAACAAAGCCAAGCCGGAGTCAGTTTCCCTGTTTAATGAATAATTGCTTGAACGGTGCCATGAATGACTGGTGGCAGTTAGTGAAGGATAACGTAGAGACAATTGAACAATTTGAAATGAAGTTTAAACAAAGGTGCTGGAGTAAAGATACACAACATCGCATTCGACGCGATCTTGAGTTTGGTTGTTATTTGGAAGGTCGAAAGGTCACTCGAGTTGATTACGCGACGCGGCAAATTTATCAGGGTCGCAATTTAGATCCTCCAATTTCTGATCGAGAAATCATTCGTTGTCTTTCAAAACATTTCGATGGCTCAATTCGTGCGGCTATTTTGTCACGGGATATGAGCACGGTTGACGAAATTTTGACTTTGCTTGATTCTTTCGATCAGGGAGGACTCTTGAATAACCGTCGTCCTTATTATGATGAATTTCGTAATGATGAACGCCGTGAGGCGAGCCGTTCACATGACCCGCGTTCCAATAACAATAATGGAAACTCTCTACGACAAAACTCGAATCAAAACCCAGGGTACAAAAGGGATAATTTTAAAACAAACCAAAGTTTCCAAAACAACGGTTCACCTCGGAACTTTAATGACTCCAATCGTACCAATAACTATTATCCTCGAAGCAATAATGTCAATGATAGTAATCTCCGTCCACTAAATCATCCAGGGGACAACTCGCCAAATCAAAATCGGGCTTATCAGGGCAATAGTTACCAAAACCGCCCTCAAAATTCACAACCAAATCCAAATTCCTACTTCCCTCGCAATCCGACAAATCAGCCGATGAATCAGAATCCAAACAACCAAAGCCGACCAAATGACGGCTGGCAGAGAAATCAAACGAATTACAATTGAAATTCAAACGAAGACAGTTCGAGATATGGTCGGAATCAAAATTCGCAATACAATCGGCCGAATCACCAAAATACTAGAGAAGTAAATCAGCAAAATCAGAACTTTGACCCGCGAGAAGGACGAGTTTGATGTAAACGAGTATGATGACGTGATAAATAAGTTTTTTGATGAAAATTACAATTCCTTGCCGGAAAAAGAGAACGGCTCGTGTACGAAAGACCTGAAGAGCCTCGGGTACCTGACACGAGCGAAAAAAAATCGGATTTGAATACCGTAGAGTCAGGGGAATCAAAGCCACGGTCAAATGAGGGTAGAGAATCAGTTCAAGTGAGAGCATTGGTTGATACGGGCAGTGAAATTACATGCATTTCAGACCGACTTTTCAATGAGAATATCATAGTTTTTCGCGATTGTCCGACGCTTCCCGTAACAAACATTTCAGTTCTGGGGGCAACCGGTGGACGCCCAGTTAGAATCAGAAAGCAAGTTTACCTTGCAGTTGGTATGGGAGATAAAATTTGTCATCAGACTTTCTTTATAGTCCCTGGCCTCGATAGTGACTGCATTATTGGTATTGATTTTCTAAAACCTTTGAAGGGAATCGTGGACTTAGAGACGAATCAGACGATATTGAAAAGTATCGAGACCGGTGACCGATACAGACTTAAACACATCGAAGACGAAGACGAACTGGAAATTAATCAACAACAGTTTTCAAATCCTAGCAATCCATCTGATCCTGAATTATCCTTGGAGGAGCTCCAGGCCAGTACGGCAAAATTAGATTTAAATGAATCTCAAAAAACCACCTTTGAGCAGTTGATCTGGGAATTTCGCGATGTGTTCCAAGAGGAATCAGGACAAATTCCTAACTTTCAGTACAAGTTGAGGATAAAAAACGATGCACTATTCTTTACTCGTAACTATCCTGTACCACTAAACCTTCGTGAGCAGGTGGATATAGAGATCGAACGAATGCTCGCATTGAACATAATCCAAAGATCGAACAGCACCTACATAAATCCTTTGCGCCCTGTAATTAAAGAGAATGGAGAAGTCCGCCTTTGCCTTGACGCTAGGTATTTGAATGAAATCTTGATTAGTGACTACGAACGCATGGAACCAATTGACATTCTGTTACAGAAATGTTTCGGAGTTAAATATATGACTAGTTTAGATATGGTCAGTAGCTTTTGGCAAATTACTTTACATCCAGATTCCTGTAAATATGTTGCGTTCATGCATCGAGGCAAGGTTTATAAGTTTTTACGAGTTCCATTTGGAACTAAAATAAGCACGGCAGCTTTAGTTCGCGGTCTAGAACCAGTTCTGCATGGAACTGAAGAACATACAATCCAATTTGTAGATGACGTTTTGCAATTATCTAAGAACTTTAAAGATCACATGGAACATTTGAGGATCACCTTAACTCGCTATCGGGAATTTAACATCACTCTAAATAATAAAAAGTCTCAATTTTTCAGGCAAAAGGTCAAATTTTTGGGTTATATTTTGACAACAGATGGCATTACCCCAGACCCGGGTAAAATACAAGCAATTCAAAGCTTTCCGTTACCTAGGACACCAAAACAACTTAGAGGATTTCTTGGGCTGCTAAACTTTTATGCTAAGTTTTCAAATAAATATTCAAACGAAACAATTCCCTTACTTGAAATGATACGTGGTAAAGACAATTTTCAATTGACTCCTGAGCGACTCGCAGCTTTTGATAGAGTAAAGTCATTATTCATTGAAGAAGTAGTGTTACATTATCCTGATCCAAGTCGTGGAAATGTTTTGAACAGCGACACGAGTGACAAGGCATTGGGTTCAGTGCTATATCAAATAAATGACCGGGGGGAGCATGAAGTTGTTTCTTTTGCTAGTCGAACGCTGAGACGCGAAGAGATACCATATACCACAACGGAAAAGGAACTGCTTGCAATTGTGTGGGCTTTGAGTAAATTCCGGACATTTGTTTTTGGAGCTAAAATTTAAATCTACACCGATCACAAAGCGTTAACTTTCTTAAAAACTTGTCGCCTTTTAAATGCACGATTAACTCGCTGGATCCTTCAGATCCAAGATTATGACATCGAAATCGAACATCTAGCAGGAGAGGAAAATATCGTGGCGGATATTTTGAGTCGTCAGTATCTGGGAGTTTAAACTGGAGATGAGCCAAATAAAGATCGAATTGTGATTCACGAACTAGCTAAAAGAATGAATAATGATTTAACAAAACAGTTGAAAAATCTTGCAAATGAACAGCGTATGGATGTTAAAATTCAAGAACTTGATCTCGGCGCTCAGACACGCTATAAATTTATAAAGGACATTTTATATCGAAAGTGTGGCGATGTGTGGAAAGGTTATTTACCTGATCATCTGGTTACTGCTCTGACAGATGAGTGCCATGAGATTTATGGTCATGTTGAAGCATCTAAGTGTTATCAGCTCATAGGTGATGACTTTTACGCACCCAAATTGGCAAAGAAAATCCGCAATCGGATTGCGTCTTGTGACCTTTGTCAGAGAAATAAAGTCCCAAATCAATTGGCATATGCTGAGATGTATTTAATTCTTCCTGAAAATCCAAATGAAATATTATCCGTTGATTTCTATGGTCCGCTTCCTACAGCACAACTGGGAATGAAATATCTTCTCGTTACAGTTGACGTTTTCAGTAAATTCGTTCGAATTTACCCTCTGAAAAAGGCGACGACAAGAGCCA
Organism: Telenomus remus; assembly: GCA_020615435.1. Taxonomy (NCBI): domain Eukaryota; kingdom Metazoa; phylum Arthropoda; class Insecta; order Hymenoptera; family Scelionidae; genus Telenomus; species Telenomus remus. The sequence continues at coordinate 7,914,392 of CM036336.1, forward strand.
CTCTTGATAAAATACTAGACGATTATATTCCCATGCATGGAAAACCCCGGAAAATATTATCGGATCAAGGTACCCAATATACTGCCTTCCAGTAGCGGGAGAAGCTCGAAAATGCAGGTATCCAACCAATCCTAACCTCAATTTGCCATCCTCAAGCGAATCCGGTCGAAAGGGTAATGCGGAAGATCTCACGTTTCTGTCGTTGTTTTTTGAAAGGAAGCCACTCAAGCTGGTTACGTTGGGTCCCAGTCATCGAAGACTGTCTGAATGAGGTGACTCATAGTTCAACAGGTCTAACCCCTAAAGAATTGCACTGCAGCATTAAACCAGCTAAAGCATGGGCCAAGTGGTTCCGACTGGACGAACAGGAACAATCACGGGAACGAATACTGACTCTGGCTCGCGAAAGGTTAAAAAAGAAAGCTAAGCAACGTAAAGAACGGTTTGACAAAAGTCATAAATTACATAGTTTTGAAGAAGGAGAACTTGTCCTCGTAAAGGCTAATACGGTATCAGATAAAAGCAAAAAGAAGATCTCCAAATTCTTTAACTTATTTGAGGGTCCATATTTTATCCAACAAAAAGTTAGTCCTTCGACATACAAACTGATTCACCCTGATACCTTTCTTGAACGCGGCAATTTCAATTCAGTTATGTTAAAGAAATATTATCAAAGGTAGAACCAAAAGAATATAGTCCAAACTTAATTAACTTCCAGAATGGGCTATAGGAAGAATGCTGCTTACCGAAGGAGGCTTGAGCGACGGGAATTAGAGCGTAGGTTGCGATCTTTGAAACTGGGGAGGGGGGACCTCCGAATCCATTGCCGTCGATCAAAACAGAGGGCGACACACCGTGGCAGCGCGAGCTTGTTGCAAATGAGCAAGAGTGGGTAGAGAAATGATAGAAATACAGAGAATACAATTCATTAAAAAATTAATTTCCGTTTGTTTCTTTTCAACCCTACTAATATACGACTTTCTGGGTGGTACGAGGATGGATCTCGAGAGAGGTTATCCTTTCTTTGTTCAAGCAAAATGTCAAGATATCGTTGGGCCAAGGTGGCGAGGCTTTCACGTCGAGCGATCAATCGTGAGCGAATGTTGGAAGATGGTGCTGCACGGGATCGTCCCATCACAGAGCAGGAGCGAGGGCCTAAACTCCTGGCGGAGATACGGGGCGACACCATGAACCAATACTGGAAGCTACAAGCCCAGATGAGAAAATTGAATAGGACCGGGGAATTAGCAGTCGATGCAAAACAGCAGGCTGAGATAGCTAGAAACTTGACTTGGATTGATGAAACGATCCATGAAATCAACGATACTCTGTCGAAAAACCAGCTCAGCCGGATGGAGCCAACAAGGGAGCAGATGAACAGCTTTTGGCAGGGTATCCACAAAGATCGAAAGTTTCTGACGATTCGAGGTCACCCTTATCGGGGAGAGGATATTCTTTGGTTGAGACCTGGGTTATGGTTAAATGATCAAGTGATCAACATTTATATCGAAGCTCTGGTAACTCAGGGACGAGCCATGTGGCATCAAAAGGCCGAGGCAATCGATTCTGTTTGGTTCCACCACATACCACAGGGGCACACTCATTTTTGGGACCGTTGGGGTCGTAATCTCGACATCGGCTCCACTGATTTGTTCTTAGTACCAGTAAATATCCGGAACGTTCACTGGGTTCTAATCACTGTTGATATCCCGAAGAAACAGGTTTTGTATTGGGATGGAATGGAATCCAGAGAAGAAGAGGGTAGAGGACAAACTATGTTGGAACAGGTGTTTGAGTTTATTCGTTTCAAAAGGAAGCAGGTCTGCAACCAGGAGCTTATACGGTCAGAGTGGACCTTAACCTTCCAACCAGATCAAGAGATCCAAACAAATGGATACGACTGCGGGCTTCATGTCCTTCTGTATGCAAGGCGATTCTTGGCCGGCAAACCTGGCTTTTGGAGGCCGAACCGCTCAACCATCATGCGTTTTCGGATTGCCCAAGAATTGGTCCAAGGATATCTCGACCATTATGAGCTGTGAGAATGCATTATGTTTTTTCTTTTTATTTTGATTTTTTTCTTTTCTTTTCTTTGTTATTTTTCCAAAATTCATTTTCTTTTCCTTTAACGTGCAGTTGCACAAAATAACGATCTGCTTTGTGAGTGCAAATGACGAGAGACAAATCCTTTCTTTATGTTATTTGATTTTCAACGCATCTATTTTCTTTAAAGAGCCAACTCTGTCATGTTGCAGTCGAAATAAAATACATGTTTTTCTTTTACCCTGATCTAGTGAACTCCGTCTGAATTGAAGGAGGTACTTTCTTTTGCCTTGCATTTTTCATATCTCCCTACCTTTATCGCAGGTAAGTGCACTGTTTCTTTTCTTTTGTTTTGGTGAATAATGAAAATCCTCCGGAGATGCTACGGTCTTCATTATTCGGAGGGGGGGGCACCATTTTCTTTTTTTGATAGACCAATTAGAAAATTGGAAAAACCCAATTAATTGGTCATGGGCAAGGCTCAGCGCAAAGATCCGCACAAAGAGGACGAGCGATAAGGAGGCGCTTGCGTACCGCGCCAATCAATATTGGGTCGATCAGGAAAAGCGTGTGCGCAACAAGGAGCCAGAGAAAGCTTCCTTGTCACGCTTAACGATCACATGAAAGCTCCAAAATACCTCTTGACCAGCGCTCTTTGCCTAATACATTTTTCTTTCGTTTCTCTGTTAAAATGTAATTAACAAATTCAAGATCACGCTACTTTGGTTTTGTGACGTCATCATGGAGATATTTTTTTTATGATTTTCAGGAATTGTTACAATTATGGCAAGCCAACTTTTGCAATAAGTTGGAACAATTTTGCTTCATGGAAAGTCATGTAAAAATTACAATTTATTAATATCAGTTTGGCAAAATTAATAACTTTTAAATTGGTCACGTACCAAGGACAAATTGCATCACGCAATTTTAAAATTTAGTTTTTTTTGTTCAATAAAAGGCCAACTGTAAATGTGATCCTAGTGAGGGAACTTAATTACGTTGTTTAAACAAGTGGAAGGCAAGATTCCAAATTTATACGACCCAAATCAACGCTTTTGTTAACAAAATAAGTTTTACAAAATTAAATTAGAAAGTTCTCGAAAATCCAGCTCGAGCACGTGTTTTGCAAAATCCTAATTAACAATAGTAAAAATTTGAAACATATTTTTTCTTAGTCGAATAAGTTTTAAAGTTTATTTTTGATTGGTCAATTGCGAATTTATAAACATTTATAATTTTCCAAAAAGGGGAAAATTTTGAGTGGGGACCCCTGACATCCCGGCATTATAAAATCGAGAGCGCAGAGAGGCACAGTTAGTTTTATTCCAAATTCCCAATTACGCGTCTCAATTAACGTAGAATTCCAACGAGCACCGAGGTCACGTTGACGACCGGCTCAGGTAATCCTCGGGTTCGTCGTGACCAGGGACTCTAGTGTGCAAACGCGGAGTTCCCCGTAATTGTCCGGGTTTGGAAGCAGCTGCCCCGAGTTGTCTGACCTGGACTCTGAGAAAAGTACAGTGTGGAATACGCGTGCTTAGAGTCCAGAAATTCAGCTTCGCGGGAGGCTGACAATGAACCTGGAGGGTCATCTACGAGCCCTCAAATGCGATGAAAGAAAAGCTCGGGCTTTTCTCGGAGTGTCTCAGAGAAATTAATGCCGCTTTTGATTTTTTTTCAGTTGTATTGTTCTGTGTCCTGTGCTGCAAAGTACGACATCCTTGCGCTCTCGAACCTTCGATCGCCCTCTTTTAGTTTATTCCTCTTGCGAGGTAAGTTGCATGTATTCAGTAGTTGGGGTTGCGAAAATGCAATCTAATTAAGTAACAATGAAATCTTGCCAGCCACTTGGGGACCCGTGTGTCCAAAATAAGAAATTTACAAACTAACAATCTAAAGTCAAACTGCAAAACAATTGAAAATCCATAACAAAATCAAAGTTTCAGTTTATAAATTATCCTATCCTACTAATATAATAATACTGAGAATATGTTTGTTTGTTTGTTTGTTTGTTTGTTTGTTTGTTTGTTTGTTTGTTCGTTTGTTTGTTTGTTTGTTTGTTTGTCTGAGCATCACGCCTCAACGAAGCGTTCGGAAATGATTTCAAAGCATCAGGGTGATTCTTTGGACTCTCAGAATTAACGTAGGCTACATTAGAAATCGATTTCTTAATTTTTTTTCAGAGTAAATTTCAAAAACATTTTCTCAGTTTCTTGAAAATTTAGAAATTTTTTATGAACACAATACATAAGCCATTATAAATAGAGTTCGAAAACGTAACTTTACGTTTCATATTCTGTAAAATTACTATCCTCCCTTCCTTATTAATAAACGAACGTAAGTATGGGAATAATTTTGAAATATTTTCTCGGGTTCGCAATTCCATCGTTATTTTGTTTTTGATTCAGTATGACTTTTCATTCAGTCGTGTTTATATCGTGTCCGCCAGTGACTTTATAAGTGACATCGAAATGCCGACGAAACGTAAAACACATTTGCAAAAAATAACTATTGATACAGCTAACATAGAGCTGCGCAAGCTACAGAGGCTGAGGAACAGCTTTGCCTCATCTGAATGGAGACCAAAGATCCTTCTACGATGCGGTACTACAAAAAATTGACAACAACGATCCTGCAATTTTTTTTCTGAATGCCTGTGGAGAAACAGGAAAAACATATTTATTGAATCTCCTGCTGTCAACTATCGGGAGTCGTCGTCACGTGGCTTTAGCTTTGGCTTCAACTGGTAACGCTTCCACGTTGTTACAAGGAGGACGAACTGCTCACAATGTGCTGAAGTTGCCTCTGAATTTGCACCATCAGGAGACCCCATTTTGTAACATCAGCGAAAATAGTCAAAGGGCCGAGGTGCTGCGGTTGTGCAAACTATTGGTGTGCGATGAATGTCCTTCTTCGCATAAGCATGCAGTAGAGGCACTCGAGAGAACCTTGAGAGATATACGGAGTGACAATCGGATAATGGGAGGATTAGTCGTTATATTAGCTGGTGAATTTCGACAAACCCTCCCGGTCATCACCCGTGGAACTCCAGCTGATTAGCTTCATGCCAGTATCAAAAGTTTATTCTTATGGCAAAGTGTCATAGTCCATTCGCTGACTATTAACATGAGGGTATATCTTCACAATGATGAGAACGCTGCCAATTTTTCTGCATTACTTTTGACAGTCGGCAATGGTACGCTACCAACAGATGCTAATGGAAATGTTACTCTTTCTCCTGAACTATGCACTATTGCCAATTCTACTGATGAACTGATTGCTGCAGTTTTTTCCAACATCCAGCGAAATCACTTGCACATGGATTGGTTATGTGAAAGAGCTATTTTAGCGTTAACAAACGATGTTGTCACTGATTTCAATGACAAAATATTGGCTACAATTCTCGGGGAACAGAAAATTTACACCTCTTTCAATTCCGTAGTAAATCAAGATGAAGTGGTAAACCATCCGGTTGAGTTCTTGAACTCGCTTGAATTGTCTGGAGTTCCGCCACACATACTGAAATTAAAAGTCGGAGTTCCTGTTATGCTGCTGCGAAATTTAAATCCTCCTGTTTTATGCAATGGAACTCGAATCCGCATCACTCAACTTCGGCATAGGATTATAAAAGGTAGTAAGCTATAGATTGTCACACAACTTTTACATTTTATACCAAATGTATTGACATACTATTTAATTTGTATGATTTTAAGGCACTATAATGACTGGATCGAATCAAGGTGCGAACGTCATGATCCCTCAGATACCAGTGATCCCCTCAGATCTTCCATTTGAATTCAAAAGACGACAATTTCCCGTGAGATTGGCATTTGCAATGACCATCAATTAAGCTCAAGGTCGAACGCTCCATGTTGCTGGTGTACACCTTGAAAAACCATGTTTTTCTCACGGACAATTTTATGTTGCATGTTCGCGCGTCTCCGACCCACGGAATTTACACATTTACATCAGATCAGATTTACATCAGATCTTTTATCATAGGTTCTCCTATGTAAGACTCCAATATGAGTCAATTACTCCATACAAATGTAGTTACAAACGTTGCGTGTCATTCATTTTTCAAAATGGATAATAAAGGACGATGATAAGGAAAGTAGGATATATATGGTTCTGTTATAAGATTACTAATTCTTCGAGAAAATACGGCATCGATGCAAGTGTAAGATTGCGTTGTAGATACATCCTTGTCGTAATTCATCTCTAATTCAAAATTATACCTCATAAATTTGAGAAACTGTTCACCTTTCGAGGAACGAAAATCTAAATTGAAATCGCCACTGACTATTAATAGCACATATTTCAGGCTTAGAGTAAAATTCCTGTGGTCAGCGTGGAGATTGAATACGTACAGATGAACACGAATAAATTCACACAGTTGTTCGAATGGTGTATTTGGAGATATGTAAATTGCAACGATGAAAGTACGAGTTTCTTCAATCGTGGTGAAAATTGAACAAATTTCTCCAATGTCGTTGTGAATGTGTTTGTTTTTCGTATACATTTCAAGTAAATTGGATGTAGGTAATTCGAAAAATGAAGAATTCAATTCATTAGAATGAGAAACATTTTCTAAGATCATAACTCCACCTGCACGAATATCACGTCGTTTGTTAAAATTACTTGAAACTGATGAAAACAGTCAATACGATCAGCATGATCTATCCATGTTTCGGAAAGGGATATTATTTTACAGCAAGGGAATATAAAGTCGTTATTTATATCTATTATATGACTTCCCAATGACTGGACGTTGAAAGTGCATATCGAAAACGATTTCTCCTTACTAAGAAAATCATGACATTCGTCCTGTAGTGTAATGAACCGATGATTATCAAGTCGATTGTATTCTCGTATCAAATCTGAATTTTGCTTTGCGCGATTATGATAGAATTTGAAGACATTATCGACATTTGTGAGATACAACCCATTTATAGAAGTTACTCGTGAATGTGCTACGTATACGAGTTGTTGTTCGTGTGTTTTACTGTATTCGTAGACAACAGTGTCATAAGTGCTACCTTGTGCTTTATGGACCGTGATCGCACATGCTTCTACAATTGGAAATTGGGTTCTTTTGGGTTTTTTTGGGTAATGAGTCTGCTCGTAGTTGAGATTTTCATAACGTGTTTTTTTCAAAGGAACCCATGAACGATCGATACAAGGATTAGAAACAAAGAGAGATTTCGATTTTAGTTTTTTCATTTGTCCTATTTTTTTATCACCAAACGAGAACCATAATTTCTTGATGTTGTTAGAATCTAAATCCCGTTCTATATAGCGTAATGAGCCTAAAGCGCCATTAACGAGACCGTCAGCCACGCTGATGTTAGTACGAATCATATACGGTTTATTTAATTTGAGATAAATGATGTACGGCATACCCCCTGTACTGTCTGGTTTTTGTTTGTGTACCTTCGCTCTAGCACTGTGTAATTGAGCACTAGTCCTATAACCGTCATACTCATCAATTGCCGTTTGAATAAACACGTCTGGTCCTGTGATACAAGCCATATTGTAGTTATGAACATCGACAGTGTTGAAAAATAATCTAATTGCGTCTTTCACTTCTTTGTTGACATATTCATGAGATCTGAAGCGAAATTCTATAAGAGATGTCTCTTCATGTTCTAATGCCTTCCAAAACCCTACTTTCGTCAAAATGGCAGAAAACATCTTGTCGGACTGACGCATTACTTCTTTGAGTGGATGGTATTCTAATTTTTGCCAAATGATGTCTTGTACAAATGACAATTTCGACCTATTGTAAATTTGAACTTGCCTAACAGCTGGAAGTTGATTAAGATCTCCAGTACATATAATGTCAATATTACCAAAGGGACGATCGTGACAATGTAAAATTTTTTGTAGGCGTTGATGAATTTAGTTCAGTATGACACTCCCAATCATACTAATTTTATCAATGAAGACTGATGAAATATACATGAATATTGCACGAAAGGAACTCAATGTTTCCACGGATAGATTGGTTTCTCTGTAAGAATTTCTCAATCGGAACGTTGAATGTACGGTAGCACCGCCGATCGCACTGGCTGAAACACCCGTAGAGCCACACGCAACGTAAGCATTGAAAGCGACTGCAAAAATCGGTTGTACGTTTCCATCATGAGCTTCATGGTAAACGTCTTTCCGCTTCCGGCAGGACCAGTTAAAAAAAATTGTATTGGATGACGGAAATCGGAAAAAATACGACGAATGACTTCTAATATGAGGCCGCGTTGTCTAACATTTGTTTTTCGAATGATTTCACAGTATTGTTGTGAAGCCATCACATTTTCTCGTTTTCGAATGACGGATGGCATTTTTTCGAATATTTTGAGTCTGACGTCTTCGTTGTTCGATGCATAGTTGTTTACATTCCTCCATAATTTTTTCGACATCTAGGTTATACTCAAACTCCTTGCGTGCTTGTAATATATATTCTTCTTTTTTTTTCGTAAATATTGATATAATTTTTGTTAGTCAAAATTTCCTCTTCTTTTGACCGAAATAGTACGTGAAGGAGAACCATTTCACGTTTGTAGTCATCCATATTAGAAACGACGTAATTTCGGTACCGTATAATTTTCTTCATTTTTCTTTTTTGATAAACATTACAAGTTCGTGCTTTATAATAATTGGCCAAAAATTGGGCCAAAGATACATCGTCTATCGAATTAGGTCGACATTCGTATTTTTCGATAATCGTTTCTTTCCATATATCTGTACTTGTGGCTTCAACATGGTCTTTTTCAAGTTGTTTTTTCGTTTTGCGGACTTCCTGTCGATCTTGCGGCCAGGTAGTAGGAATATGAATAACTTTACGACTAGCTTCACTCATGTGTAGGTTCAACAGATACCACGCACCCTCCTGCGAAGATATTTCCACTGGATTAAGCATTTTTAATCCGACAGCCGTTAACAGAGAACTGTAGTCTTCGTCGGGATATTCGTCTCGTAAGTTGATTAATTCACGTTGCAGGTCACTAATACCTCTGTTGGTTTTATTTACGTATTCAACAACGTAAGCAGCACACGAAAATTCATCCAAAATAAATTGTATGTCGCAGTTGGATAGCAAAACACTAAATATCCAAATATTGAAATTGTTCACCCAACGATGTTGTATTTTTCGCTCAATAAATATTTTTGGTCTTGTTATTCCAGCGCGTATAATGTTGAGGTATGTAGCGTAATCGTAGATTTCATGATGCTTTAGAAAAATTTCCAATGAATTGAAGTCTTCAAATTCCAACGATTTATGCAATTCCGTATACTTAGTTTTTAACTTTGAACGTCCGTGTTCATCTGCTAATGGTAAGACTATTGTAGTTTTTTTCATAGGCCAGAATGGTGCACCAAACCGACAGTGCTTCCTTTCTGCATCTCTAGATCGTTTGTAACACGTAAAGGTGTGTTTGTCTGATTGCAATTTTTCTTGATAACCTTCTGTCGGTGTAACAGTAATGAGAGCATTTATTAACTTAATAGTTTCCGGCATATCTTCGCTGACGACTTCATACGGATCTTTATCCAACCACAGTAAAACGTGTGCATGTGGACTTCCTCTTTGTTGAAATTCGATTCGTTTGAAATAATCCAAGACACGATATGGATGAAACGGAGAAAAATTTTTGTGCTGTATTAAATACATGATTGTATCGATTAGTTTATCGAAATATAAACAACACGTAACAGGATCCTCGTTCACAAGCGTTGTGCGTAAATCCGGTCCCATAGATGTAACTGGATCATCAACACCTGTCCATTCTTCACCTTTCTCTAAACGATACAAAAGTCGTAACAGATCTGGCCAAGTATGTTCGGAAGCGCTTAACGTGAGAAAGATGGTAGGTTTTCCTAGTTGTCGCAACATGGCGAATAAATCCTTTTTACGACTTATCCAATACTGCACGCTGTTTGGAATTGACTTTAAGAAGGATAAATTATTTTCAATCATACTTCCTATTAATTCCTTGTTTTCTATATCTTCTCGTTTCAGAAATTTCAAGTTTGCAGTAACCTTAAACGTGCAATACAGTCCATTTGTTAAGCGAAATCTTATTACTTTCCCAGTCATAAATAAAATATGTTCTTGTCCAGCTCCCCTTCGATCTGAACGACGAATTTCGCTTGATGATATCATGTACGGCGTAACATTGTTGATGGTAAATTCTCTTGGATGACCGTAATAAATACCAGGAAACGCCAACTCTTCTGCGTGTTCATCGAATATCAAAGAAAAAGGTGATTCGTTCATTCCGGGCGCGATATCAAGATATTTGTCTTCGCTCCACAATAATGTTTGTTGTTTTGCGATTCGAAGATCTACGTCTTGGTTAGTTGTTTCACACATTTCTTCAATAATAGGTTCTTCGCTACCATCATCCATTCTATTCATGTCAGGATTTGAATTGTTCATAGTAGGAGCATCCATTGTTTCTAAAAATTCTTCATCAATACGCACATTATACATTTTGTACAAAGGTGTGTTGATCAAGAATCGCAACCACTCTTCAACTTTAGCCTTATTTATGCATTCAGATAACACATTCGTTTTGTGAATCAAGTGACGTTTGATGTTGACATTGAATGTTTGATCATCATCGAGGGAACGAGGGAGACTGGTCGCCATAGAATTAACGTCGACCGGAATGTTAATAATTTGTCCAATGATACTTTTGGCTCCATTCAATTACCGGAGACGACGAATTTGCATCAGTACTAATCGCGGTGAAATTAATCTTGCTGTAATGGGATCCAATTCGGGTAAATTTGGAGGCCGAGGTGGGTACCGAAATCCATTTATTGTGGCCAAGCGAGGAATCCGTAACTTCAGTAAAGCTTGGTAACAAGTATCGCAAAGTAACATAGTAAACAGGTTTGCATTAGGGTACTGTTCTCGAACCAATTCAAAAGCTTTTCTCGGTACGTCTTTCATGGTGTATTCAAACCATAGTCGATCACAAATACCGCATGATATTCCAATTCGATTTTGCGTAAAACGACATTGAAACACGGCATTTGCAGCGTAAATACGAGTAATGGAACCCTTTTCAATAGACTGAACGAGATAATCATACGCTCTATTACTTCCTTGATACGTTTTCAATTTTGCCTTAAGATTTTGAGTTTGACATTTTTTTATTTTCGTACGCTGTTGCTGTTTGTATTGCTCGAAACTCTGTTTTGTATTCCTAAAAAAATAATAGTATGAAGTACAAGATTCTAATTTAATATTTATGATTTATTTTATATTTCTCTTATACAAAAATTTAGTTTTACGTTTTTATTTTTTTTTTTTTCTATTCAAATTTTCGTCGTCGTTCTGAATCTCTTTCGGTGGTTCACTCCATTTTTTTCTTTGTTCCGACACACTTTGAACAGTATTCAATCTGGAACATAAATACCAATTAATATTTCTTACTAAATACCTAAAAACCTATTCTCATCACACTTTTACATACTTTTTCATTAGTTCCATTAAACTTTTTGTTTTAGTGATATGATCCGTATCATTTTTCAGTTTCTTTTTTCGTTCACGCCATTTTTTTGTCGTTCAGCTCCACTTTGTACCGTAGCACACCTACAACTTGAATTTATTAAGAACATTCTCTCATAAAAAAGTATAAAGAAGAATACTGTTATTAACACATACTTTTTTACTAGAGTTCTCGATGTTGTAATATTGTTCAAATTTGCACGGTCATTTTCCAACTTTTTCACGCCATTTTCTGTTTCTTTCTGCACTTCTTTGTACAATAGGACTTCTGGAACGTGTATATGTTGAATATATTTTATAACAAGTAAACAAAACACGAAAGACAAGATTAAATAAATTATTAATACTAATATTTTTGTTTATACATACTTTTTCATTATATTTTTTTTTACTCCTTATATCCAGCCCTTATCACATCACTTCCCTCCGATTTACACGATTTTAGAAATATCTTCCACTTCTCTTCGTCAGTAGTTGTAGAACTAAAGGGCGTATTCAATGAAAATTGTTGTTAATTTTAATTTTCGTACGAAATAAATCGTTCCAGATTGTCTGACATGTTTTCGCGATGATCTTTAAGTAAAAATCAAAAGATGTCATTATTAACACGTTCAAATAATTATTATGATAAATAACTAAATACTTCGTGATTTATGATTTTTATACTTACTCTACATACAATTTGAAAAAATTCATACTATAATTTTTTATTTGTTAACCACTAGAAATTTGTTATGACAAGACACGTTGAATAATAAGGTCAAACTGTCTTAAACAATCAAAGTCACTGAAGTTGACTTTGAAATATGACACGAACAAAATTTGAATTCACAATCACTTCTTGCAAATTTGAAACGTTAGTTCGATTTTACAGTATATCGTTTTTTAATAACGTTTTTCAATAACAAATTTGCAAAAATAACAAATTTGCGAAAATAATAACAAACGTCTCGCGTCTCGCGTTACTCCTTTCGTATTTATCTTATTACTCCCTACACCACGTCATGCGTCAAACGTCTCGCGTCACACGTCTCGCGTCTCGCGTCTTGCGTTACTCGTTCCGTATTAATTTTATTACCTCCTCTGTACCACGTCACGCGTCACACGTCTCGCGTCTCGCGTCTCGCGTTACTCGTTCCGTATTAATTTTATTACCTCCTCTGCACCACGTCTCGCGTCACACGTCTCGCGTCTCGCGTATCGCGTCACACGTCTTGCGTCACACGTCTCGCGTCTCGTGTTACTCGTTTCGTATTAATCTTATTATCTCCCTTGCACCACGTCACGCGTTACACGTCTCGCGTCTCGCGTCTCGCGTCTCGCGTCTCGCGTCTCGCGTCTCGCGTCTCGCGTTACTCGTTCCGTATTAATCTTATTATCCCCCTGCACCACGTCACGCGTCACACATCTCGCGTCTCGCGTCTCGCGTTACGCGTTACGCACCCATTTTTATATTATAACCCCCACACCCCCCAGCGTAAAGACTACCCCTGCACCACGTCACGCGTCACACGTCTCGCGTCTCGCGTCACGCGTCTCGCGTCTCGCGTTACTCGTTTCGTATTAATCTTATTATCCTCCTGCACCACGTCACGCGTCACACGTCTCGCGTCTCGCGTCTCGCGTCTCGCGTCTCGCGTTACGCGTTACGCACCCATTTTTATATTGTGACCCCCACACCTCCCAGCGTAAAGACATGTCCATGTCAAAAGTTGTTGTAACAAAGGGAAAGTACGCATTTCACCACTAAGTCCCTATCCTGGAAAATTGAAAGAGTTATTGTTTTACGACGATAAGTTTAGAAGTTTAATCAGGTATTATAACAGCTCTTTTTCCTTTGTTTCTTTTGTGACGTGGCGTTTTGCGGTCCACCCGCCCCTTCGCCACGGAACCCAAATGAAAAATAAAAATTCGACAATTAACTTCTAACACCCAATTCCGGTAATCGTAACCTGGTCCAACGTTGCCTCGGATCGCTACCAATTTTTCAGGGAAAACTTGGAAACCCCTTTCAAAGCGGAATCGTTCTCAAAAATTTTGTCAAACAATTACTTATCGAGTCAAACGGGCACCGTAAAGCGGCACTCGAACAATTTGCGCAACGGATAATCTGACTTTCAAAAATTCCAAGAAAGGATCCCTTTTATATTTTGGTCCAAATATTGTTCTTTTCTTTAACGTTACTTGAAGAAAATAAAATAAAAACAAAATAACAATTCCATTGCAAAATCTTGATAGTTTATTTTCTCCCAACTTTCCTTCCAAACTTTACAAAACGAAATCAAAATCAGTTTAATACTTCGTTTCTCTTTATCTTACTTCTGGCAATATTTCAAACTTTAATTGCTTCTCTCAACAGTTCTACTTAATCAAAGATACAATTTTCGTTATCGTATCGGAAACGAGGGAAAATTATTACTCAAAATCAAAATAGCTCCGGAGAGCACGTTTTACTTTTGTTCAAGCTCTCAATCGACTTTACTTCTTTACGTTATAACGGTTCCTCGGGCTCCGGGACAATTGGTACCACGATCCAATGATTGCCACCTCGGAAAAACCCGTTTCGCCGTTACAAAAAAACTACTGCAAAAACCGGCCTTGATTTCTGCCGTCTTTGGATATCGCTCGCAACTCGATCCAAGATACTTCGGCCCGGCAAAAATCGTACCGAAACGACTTTACTTTACTTGCAAAAACTCTCGAAAACCCTTACAAAACTTATACTAACTAACAAAAGCACCAACGTTACCGGTCGATGACGCTGGTGGGAGCGGGAGCTTGGGCTGGATCGGTTGTCGTCCCTCGGTCCGTCTACGTTCGTAGCCTCGTACCAACTCCAATCGACTCCTTGAATCATTAATTTTCTTCTTTCGCAATGCCGGCTACCGTTCCCCTCCACCTCTCTTTTTCCCGTTTCTCGCTTGCCGTGTGTAGCGCTCTGCTCATCGGTGACGTAGCTCGCCGTACCCCGCTTGCCTCGCCTCTCTGCAACTTGGAGGCCGTTCCCCGTCTCGCTCGGCGTCTCGTGAACGGACATCCTTCCCTCTTATCGACGACTCAGGCTGACTCCTAGGTTTACCCTTCGTACGAAGGTTGGGACCCCAAACTCGGTCCACGTCTTCGTCCACTCGGTGCCTTTCCTCAGCACGCCAGACAAGATTTGGCTGGAGCTAGCGGCTGCAACCACCCGGGCTGGCGCCTTGTAGCAGCATTGAATCAGCCTGCCCGCCGAAGCGGGTGCCCGGAGGTTCGCTAGGCCCAAGAGTTGTTGGTGTGCTAATGCAGTCAGGTGGGCAGCGATTCGTTTTCGTCTCTCGTCTCTCTTGCTCGTACTGGTATCAACGGGCCGCTCTCGGACCTCGTTCCCCTCTCTAGTTGGTCGTCCGAATCCCTGGGTGGCGAGGGGCAAGCGAGCACAGTACTCAAGTCCGGCTTCCGGTCACAGTTGCCGGACATTGCTTATCGGTTCCAGCAGTTGGGCTGCTAGAAACACTCCAATTGTGTGCCAGCTGTTCGGCTGCTGGCGTCCTGGCAAGGTTGAGCCATGATCGTCATGGTCCAGCGATGAAGCTCCCTCCTGCTTCACCCACACGTCATCTCCCGTATGCTACCCTACAAAATTCCCAAAAACATTACTCTTGTGCACAAAAAAAATTACTATTGCAAAAAAAAGATTATTAAGATTATCAAAAAAAAAAAAATACGCAATGCAAAAAAAGAAAACAAAACAAAGCCTGAACGAATGAGAGCGAATTTATAAAAACGGATTGTCTGCACTCATACTTTTGTCCCGGAACCTCCGTTCAGATTTTCGATCTAAATATCGGTCCCGTGACGTCACTCTCGCATTCGTACTACCGGTAACAATTTAAAGCGACGTCAGTCTCTATCTCTCACACATGCATGAGATGGAGGCTGAAACTCACCGACAACCGACGGTCGCCCAAGCTCTCGAGACTGGCTGAAAACGATTATGATTACGCGAAACCGAGCAGGTTTTGCAAACGTTCTCGAGAGTCGATTTTTAATTATTATTTTGAGTATACATTTTCCCTCAATTTAAATCTCGGTCTTCGATTAAATCCCCCTTGAAATCTCGGTGTTGTTTAAACTAATATTGTCCAGACAGGCCGTCAAAAAGACGCCCTGTCACACTTTTAAAGCAAATTTCGTTAAGTATAAACATCGCGGTATTTACAACCTTAAATTACATGGTGACGTATATCACACGACACCATTAACTTTGATACCTAGGAATAATCGCACACCCTCGGGCGGTCAGTTATATATTTACGACAATAATTCAGTACTGGTAGAGGACATCATGAGTAGAAATAAAAAACTTTATGATGCACACTTGCGTACTTTATCAACTATTTTAGAAACTCACAATCCTTACGTTAAAAAATACAGACATTTACATAAAGTTTTCAAAAACGCTAATATACCACCATATAATCTTTGTTTTTTGAAAAATATTCCCAGTGTAATAGAGAAAAGATATAATGCTCCACTTACAGCCAAATGTGCCGCTCTTATTTTAAGTAAGGACGGAAGAGTACCGCAAGACATAGATCTCTGTGTGTATCCTAAAAGTAAACCGTCGAATATTCGGGAGTATACAACGGTTAAAAAATTTTCATCGCATCTCGATCCAATGACATTTCCGATATTCTTTCCTAAGGGAGACTTAGGGTGGAATCCTGATTTTAAACAAAGTGAAGGTAGCGAACGGATAAGCCCGAGTCGATTTCATTCCAACCGTTTGTCATTTAGACAAAATATATTTAACCCGTTACTGAATGGTGGTCGTCTCAGTCAACAGTATGTTATTCAAACATTCATTGTTATGGAAAACGAGAGACTAAATTTCTTTCGGTATAACCAACACAACCTCAGAATCGAATGTTTGCAAGGTGTTGCGGATCATGTAACGAGAAGTGCCGGAAATACGGTGAACCAAAAAAGACTTGGGAGTATTTTCGTATTACCGTCGACGTATGTCGGCAGTCCACGATATATGAATCAGCATTATCATGACGCCATGGCCATAGTTAATCATGAGGGTAAACCTGATTTATTCATTACTACCACGTGTAATCCTCAATGGCCAGAGTACCTTGAGTTGTTAAATGATATATCGATGTTAGCGGTTCGAGTTTTTGAGGTGAAATTAGATGCAATTTTAGCCGATATAACAGCAGGTAACGTTTTCGGTCAAATAGCTGCATTCGTATACACTGTAGAATTTCAAAAACGAGGATTGCCGCACTGCCACGCTGTTTTCACTTTACATAATGAAAACGAGCTCAAATCGGACGAAAATTGGTTCGACAATTTCGACAATTGGCTCAAATCGGGACGACAATGATTCTTTAAAGGACTTGGTGATGGAATTTATGTTGCACGGTCCTCATTCAAAAGACACTCTCATCCCAATTACGTAAGTTTTTTGCTTGGTTCTTAATCACCGAAAATATTTTACAAGCCCGGCAAATTTGAAAAATATATAAAAATACCTTATGCGAAGATTTTCGACTTGATATTAACATGGAAAATAGGGGTTTGTTCGACATCGAATGTATTCTTCAAGAAGAGAATTTGTCATGTTCCGATTTCGGTTTGCCTGAGCCGAACATCGATGACATTCCCGTCGATATACATTCAGAAGAGCGAATATCAATCAGCAAAAACCTAAGTCAATCGTTAATTTCTCAGCTTACCGTAGATCAGCGTGTAATATTCGATGCTATCATTGATTCCACGGAAACCAAGATGTTTTACATAGACGGTCCAGGAGGAACGGTAAAAACTTTTATATTCAACGCCCTAATACATTATTAAAAAACGTGCTGGCGATGGCCTGGACTGGCATCGCGTCTATTCTTTTGGCATGGGGTTCAACGAGTCATAGAGTATTTAAACTTTCTCTGAATTTCGTTGATACAGAGTCTGTAGTAATCGTATCGAAAGAAGACAAAGTATTGTTATTACGCAGCGATATAATCATATGGGGTGAGGCTTCGATGATTCCGAAGAAAGCGTTAGAAATTGTGGACAAGACATTACGCGATATTTGCTGAGCCGAGTCGCTTCCGTTTTGAGGTAAAACTATAATTTTAGGAGGAGATTTTCGTCAAACTCTACCTATAATTAGGAAAGGTACTGCAAACGTCATTGTTTCAGAGATAATTAAAAGATCTGAATTGTGGTCTTCATTCAAAATCTTTGAATTAAAGAAAAATATGAGGTGTGATGATGAACGTTTCGCAAATTTCTTACTAGATATCGGAAACGGTTTCATAGAGATTTTTGAAATTCCTGCAAGTTGGCTATCGAAAGACGTATGTCTCTCTATTTACAGCAAAAAAATATCACCGAATTCCAATTTATCTAAAAAAGTTATTTTATCAATTCACAATAAAGATGTAAATCAACTTAACCTAAAAATTCTAAAAAAACTGCAGGCAAAGGAACGAACATATTACAGCATAGACTATGCTAAATCTAAGGGATCCGATGAAAGTGACGAAGAAATTAACTTAAATTTTCCTCGCGAATACCTCAGTTCGATCAATCCGGCTGGCTTTTCTGTACACAAGCTGACTCTGAAAGTTGGTGCCGTCGTTATGTTGATTCGTAATATCAGCATTACGAACGGATTGTGTAACGGAACAAGAATAAAAATTACAAAATTGCACGAATATAATGTTGAAGCGACAATTCTAAGCGGTCAGAAAACAGGAACATCAGTTTTTATTCCTCGAATAAAATTGACGTTAAATGATCAGGATTCCCTTCCATTCATTTACATAGAAGGCAATTTCCTATAGTGTTGGCATTCGCAATGACCGTGAACAAAGCACAGGGACAAGGATTCGACCAAGTCGGAATCTATTACAACGAAAAATTGTTCTCACACGGTCAATTGTACGTTGCGCTTTCTAGGAGTAAATATATCAACAATGTATTTATTCCATCTGTGTCAGGAGAAATGAGTATCAAAAATGTCGTATGGAAAGAGGGGTTTGAATGAGAGATGTCAATCTTTCATTGCTTTACATAATTGCTCATAATCTTTAACATCTTGTGTACGTTGATATTTAATTAGGCGCAGAGTCCAGTTAAAGAGCTTTTTTTTCTTTTTCGATTTTTATATGCAATTATTTTCAGAGCGAGAACCATTTTAAAATGTGACACTGATATTTTGTAATGATGTTTTATATATTGAATTGGATTTTCTAGCAGACAGTAAAAGACCACGTAAATAAAACTCGAATTAGATAGAATGTCTTTATTAGGCGCTTTCAGATGTCGGTTGTGATTCGAACGCATTTGGGCCAAGATCGACGGAGGACACTCCTGTAGCTGAAGTCCGGCACAGTGCGAATTAAAGTAGCATCGGCAGTCCTATCATTAATTCATTATGTTTTCATAGCCGGAAAGCGAGCGACTGCCTCGGCAGCTAACGCTCAAAGGTACCATTGTCACTCATGCTTGAATTTCAGCCCCTGAAAAGGAGCGGGACAAGGATGGAAGCCGATCGGCCAAGGTGAGAATTCAAAAACTCACCTCCGGTTCTCTAGCCGGGGTCGCGAAGAGGGGCGCGATCATAAAATCGCGACAGCTGATCGAGCGGCTACGACATTCTCGCAATAATTGGTCGTTTGGAGAAGTTTTTGACACTCTGGTTGGACATTGTTCGTATTTTCCAATCGTTGCCGAGAAACTGTGAGTATGGCGGAAGAAATAATAAAGCATCTGAGCTATTACAAAAATAGCGATTCGCTTGAAGAGTGGTTATACGAGACTGATGCCGGTGAAGTGATAAAGATGGTTCGCGAAGCCGGATTAAATCCACGAGGAACATTCCGCGATTTAACTGAACGACTTGTGCGATTTCACGCGGTTTATGTGCTTGAGCAAGACGTTAATTGGGAGGACGAGGATTTTGATGATAAATTTAATCCTTTAATTCCGAGTGTGCCAGAATCGTTTTTGCGTAGTGACAGCAATGACAGTCAAGTTGTAAACAATAGCATTAAGCCGCGAGTGACAACAAATAAAACTCAAACAAACACGGTTGTTTATCAAACACGGATTTCAGATGCAAGTTCAGTGGAAATTCAATCCGGTGTCGTTGAAAATATTGAAAATGTTGTGAATTCAGAACCGAGTGGAGAATCAACTCGGTTGTTAGAAAATTCGACTCAGTCGATGGGTAATTTGAGTAATAGAAATTCGGTGACAGTTGCAACTCAAACACCGCGAGTGACAGATGGAGCACCGGTAGCTCATAGTACGCGTCGTGTCAGTTTTGGTGACAGAGTTGGAACTTCACGTGTGCAGTTGGGAGGTTCGCTTCGCCATGTTGGTTCAAGTCTTGCGATTTCGAGGCAATGGCGCGTTTTTGACACTCCAGCCCGTCGATCGTTGGTGCATTCGCAAAACGAACCGAGTTTTTATTCAAGCTGTATGCCGTGCTCTTTTCATTCAAACAATTCAAATTCAAATTCAGCGCATTTTTATAACCCTATAAATTTACGAAAACTCATTTCAACTTAGAAAATTAAATTTTCGGGTTCGTGCACAGAGGGCGGTTCAAGCGCGGAAGAATTTTTGATCGCAATTCGCTAAAAACGCAGAGGTACTGACATTTCTGATCAAGAGATGTTGTGGGCCGTCCCAAGTTTATTAGAAGGGGTTGCATTGCGATGGTACCGTTTAGAAAATCATTTATGGTTAAATTGGGGTGATTTTGAGGATCATTTCAGGGTACATTTTTGTGATAAAAACTTTCAATTACGTGTCAGGGAAGAGTTACATGACCGGACTCAAGGGAAAGGCGAAAAGTTGAATAATGATTTGACTTGGTTTAGATATATTATGCAATTTTCGGATCCTTTGCCTGGTTTGGAGGAGCAATTGGATCTTGCGTATAACAATTTAAATCCTGAATACAAATTGAGAATTGGTCGCAATGATTTTGATTCTTTTTATGAGTTTAAGGAAATCGGTCGTGCCTATGAAGCGCGTAAATTATTATGCACGCGTTATCGTCCACCCTTTAAGACACCTGGTCAATTGTTCCTGGAGGCAGTTTTCAAGTCCGATGGTCGAGACGACACGAGTCGTCGAGGGGCAAATGACAGGTTTTATTCAGGATCAAGAAATCGTGATCGCGTTTGTGCTGCGGTAGAGTCAAATCTAACTGAGTCAAATGAAACTGAGTCAAATAAGTGTGAACCAAAGAAGATAGAGTCAGTAAAGAAGTCAAATCACTCTCGTTCATTTATTCCCAGTAAATCGAGTAGGGAGAGAGCTTTTCAAATTCAAAATAATGAATCAGATGACACTCGAGACGAGAATCAGGCGGCTGTGGAGGCGGTTGAGCCCCGGCCTAATAGTTCATCTGGCTTACCACCAGTTGAGTATTTGTGTTGGAATTGTTGCAAGGTGAGACATCCGCACAAGGAATGCAAAGAACCAAAAACTCTTTTTTGTTATGATTGTGGTAAACCGGGAGTGACAAGGCGCAATTGCACTTGTCGGAATTTGAATAAACAAGATACGCGAAAAAACGAGTAAGGTCGGCAGTTATAGCGGAAACTGCCGACTTTGCTAAAGAAGTTGTGAGTGACAAAAATAACCTTACAACTATTGAAATAATTGCAGATTGTGGAGAGAACGAGGGGAGAGGTTATGACATTAGACCATATATAATGATAGAAATTTGTGGTCATGAAATGCGCATGTTGTTTGATACGGGTTCAACGCAGTCATATATCCACTCTCCAGCGTTTGCGAAATTATCAGGCGAGATTCTCAAAACGAATAGCGATATTAATGTAAGAAT
This sequence comes from Telenomus remus, assembly GCA_020615435.1. NCBI lineage: Eukaryota > Metazoa > Arthropoda > Insecta > Hymenoptera > Scelionidae > Telenomus > Telenomus remus. The sequence continues at coordinate 7,935,811 of CM036336.1, forward strand.
GGCAAACGGTTCGATTGAACCTGTGCTGGGTATTTTCAAGACTGAAATTGCATTTAATGGTAATCGAGCAGTAATTCCATTTCGTGTTTTGGATAATTTGAGTTACAAAGGGATTTTAGGTATGGATGGAATCGAAGGTCTGGGTTTTGATTTGGGTTTCTTAAAAGAGGAAAAACTTGCAACAGGAAGTTCTAGCTGTGTTATGTTGGATGAGGTTCTACCTTTGTTAGAAGGCTCATGTGCAAGTCTACAAGAAATTAATGTCACTCAGAGGAGAAAGATAAACAAGCTTGTTGATTCCATTCTACCTACAGGTGAAACGAAACTCGGTTTGACAAAACTAGTTGAACATCACATTGATGTTCAAGGGCATTCGCCAATAAAACAAAAGGCAAATGACATTTCTCTGAAAGTGCGTGAATCAATGCACGCTGAAGTGAGGAAAATGTTAGATCAAAGTATTTTAGAGCCATCCCAAAGTCCTTGGAGTAGCCCTGTTGTGATGATTAAAAAGAAAAATAATTCTTACAGATTTTGTTTCGATATGCGAAAAGTAAATGCGATAACTCGCCGAGATAGTTATCCGATCCCGAATATTTCTAGTGTTTTAAACAAGTTGAAGTCTGCTAATTTTATAACGACACTTGATTTAAAAAACGCTTATTTTCAGATACCAATGGCTGACGATAGCAAAGAAATCACCGCGTTCACAGTCCCCGGTATGGGACTTTTCTAATTTTTGCGATTAGTGAAAATCGTGAAAATCGTGAAAATCGTAAAAAGAGTCATTTTTGTTGTCGTGAAGTAAAGTACCTTGGTTTTGTAGTGAACAATAAGGGATTGAGTATCGATAAGGAGAAAGTTATGCCCATTTTGAATTTTCCGGAACCGCAAAACTTAAAACAATTACAACGTTTTTTGGGAATGGCAACGTGGTATCGTAAGTTCGTTCCTAATTTTGCAACTCGCTCGGAAGGGTTATTGGTTTTGTTACGCGATAAAAAACATTGGTTTTGGTATAGTGAACAACAAAATTCTTTTGATAATTTCAAATCGGTTTTAGCTACTGCGCCGATTCTCGCATGTCCAGACTGGAACGTTGAGTTTGTTCTTCAATGCGACGCTAGCTCGTATGGGCTTGGCGCAGTGTTGACCGAGACAATAGACGGTGTGGAGCGAGTAATCGCTTTCGCGAGTAAAATTTTAAATAAGAGCCAGAGTAATTATACAGTAACAGAGAAAGAGTGTCTTGCAGTTGTTTGGGCGGTTAAAAAATTCAGATGTTATTTGGAGGGTTTTCATTTTACTGTAATCACAGATCATTCGAGTTTGAGATGGTTACATAATTTAAATAATCCGTCGGGCCGACTTGCGCGATGGGCACTAGAACTTTTGGAATTTGATTATGAAATCGTGCATAGAAAAGGGGCATTACATCATGTTCCCGACGCGTTGTCGCGTGTGTACGAAAGTACAGAGTTTATTTCTGCCACTCAAGAAATGCAAATTGTCAATCCGTGGTACGCTGAACGTTTCGCGAAAGTTCGCGACTTCCTGGAGCGTTTTCCAAACTGGAAGATAGAGAATGAGCAACTGTACTTCCATCGTCCGAATCCGATATTAGATCAAATAATAGAGGATTTCGTTTTCGAGGATAGTCGTTCCTGAGAGTCTTCGTAAGCGTGTTATTTCGGAGGGTCATGATTTGGCCGCGAGCGGTCATGCGGGAATTAAAAAAACTTATGCAAGGATCGCAAAAGATTATTATTGGGTTGGAATTTATAGCGATGTGGTCAAAAATGTCCGCGAGTGTCAAGTCTGTCAGGCCACTAAGACTTTGCAGGAGGGTAAGGTCAGTTTAATAAAAAAATTTAAAAATCCGCCTTGTTGTACGACGAGTTTCTTCTTCTTCTTCCAGCTACCTCTTGCCTCGGATAATTTTCGCAGGCAACCGGCGTGTTTGCAGAGATTTTTTTTCTGTAACTTAGTCAGAGCGAAATTTCCCGAGATTGTGTTCAACGCGCACTCACAGATACACTTTATCAACGATGGATTCGCTTTACGCAGCAACGCCTTCCGCTGTTGTTTATCGAGATATGGAAACGCGTACAGCAAAGCTGCGTTTTTCACACTGATGGGTGCCTGTCTCCCCATCATACGCGCAAGACGGAAACGGTTGCCAGGTTGTTCCCTCCTTTTATCGGTTTGCGAGGTACATACACGAAACTGTGTTTGTCGCTGGGGAAGATACAGGTGCGAAATCTGCAGTTTTCCGGGGTCGACTGCTTTAGATCGAGCAATAGGTAACCGTGGGGTTCCAGAGTCCCGTCAAAGTAAATTTCCTGAAGGAATTTCGGATTCTCGGGACAGACTTGACGAGCCAGATGAGCTATCTGTGCTCTATCCCGCGGATTTTTGAACAAAATTATGTAACCTGTTTGAGGGAAATGTCCCGTAATCCTTTGCCTTGATGGAACAGGTTCTGGGTTATGAAAAACACACTCGAGTTCGCATGATGTGATTTTTTTGTAAACAAGTCCACCATAACCTTTTTAGAGGATTCGGACATTAGGTCGTCCACGATCAAGAGTTTCGTCCTGCCAGGATCGCGGGTGTAGTCAGAATCCTCGGGCAAACCTTGCTTGAACTCGATGTTTTTGCCTAGGTCCGAGTATTGGTTCTGCCACTCGCCGTAGTAGAAGAATACCCTGTCAAACCTGGTCTCGCACATGTAGGTGGAATATTCCAAAAACTTTTTGACAAACTCGGTTTTACCCGCCCCGCTAGGTCCTGAAATCATGGCGGTGAACGGGTGTTGAAACTTCAAAGCCATGACTGGGAGTGTGATAAAATCGAGCGATGCTAATCGAATTTCATCAGATTTTCAGCCTTTCTCTCGCGCAACTGCTCTTCCTCTCTTCTACGCACTAGCTCCTCGGCCATTCGCTCTAACTTGGCCTTACGACGTTCCTCCCCCTGACGTTCCTCCTCCTCCTCTCTCGACCGCTCGTCGCCAGAATCCTCCTCCTCCAGCCGTGAATAACGGACCGATGATTTCGCTTTAGATGATTTTTTGAACATGTTGTTGCGACCGCGATCGTTCGCTCAATGAACTCCGACGGTAGAGTTTTTCATTTTATATCGATAAATTGTTTTATTTCAAGATCAAAGCCGCTTCCTCGTAGAGTCGCGCGTACACTACAGACATTTTTTTTCTCGATAGCGAGAAGATCCCGATATTCCATCAATTTAGCCGCGGTACTTGCTTCTCGCGAGGTTATACGATCTCTCCAAGCGTCCAACTCGGAAAATTCAGCCTGTTTCTCTTGTAGATAGTCGAGCGTAATTTCAGCAGTGTACGAAACCGCCTCCCTTATATCCCTCAAAAAGTCTTCGATCATTACCTCGCGTTGTCTCTCGAATCGTACCCGTGCCTTGGTCAATCTTCTGAGAGAGTTTTTAACGGTTTTTTCACGAAGACCAAACTCATCCGTGATCCAGCCGTTGAAGATAGAGATTTCCTTGAGCACTTCTTCGTAAGTAGGCATTTCGATACTTGTACCACTGTCGACAAATTTCTACTGAACGGTCTCGCGGATAGTGTTACTTTGTTCCCATAACCCCCCCCCCCACTCTAAACCCTCTTACGTAGAATCGGGAGTATCAGGAAATAAAAAACAAGGCGATATTTTTTTCACTTTTTATTTCACATGCAAGAAAATCGTAACCGAAAGCGACATTTACGATTCCCTTTCAGAATTGTTGAGAATGTGGAGACAAAACTCTTGAAAGATCAAGTCGTAGATGCCGCTGTCCGAAAGGAGATGAGGATAATGGTGTGCGACGTTGTTTTCAATTTTCCGATAAGCGTTTTTGAGCTCGTCCTCTGTTTTGGCAGGGTATTTGTTGATAGACTCGAACACGTAGTTTATCGCATCCGGGTACAGCCGCAGACGCTCCAACCAGGCATAGATGCACGGAATGAGCCGCACCAGACCCTTCCACGAAGGGTCTTGCAGAGTGACGAGCCGGCAAGAACAGTTAAAGGCTGGAACGAAATTGACAGTCCGATATTTGGAGCCGATAGACGGTTAAATTTGAAAAAACTTTCACGCTACTTACAATCATCGCTCTCGATGTGTATGGCTCTCTTGTTGTAGGCATCGATAAAACTGACGCCGCTTGTAGCGTCGAGGTTAATCTTCTCCTTTGGAAAATGATTGTTATCTTCGAAATAGCGAGAGATGTGTTTCATCTGTCCGGCGAGAAGATCGAACTCGCGGTCGGTTAACCTCACACCGCTCCAAAATGGCCCCGTAAGACACACCCGAGGACACCATTTTCCGTTTTGATTTTGACGTAGCCCCACGATGACAAATTTAGACTTGGACCCGTTCAAGGGGTACACCTTGGTCAGAACCGTGTCGAGTAGAACAGAGTTCATCGTTACGAGATGTATCACTCGGATCCTTCTCCTCCAGAGTCTCGATAGATACTGTCTTGGGTGATCCTTCCAGATGCCAGCGACGTAATCTCAATGCGTTGTTTAAGGCGCAGACGTTGTTAGATTTCTTGTTGGTATGGCAGTAACACCTTTCTTCCACACTGGGCATTTTGGCGAAAGACGGATTCAAAAAATCACGCTCGACGTCCACGAATTCAACATTCAAAAATTTTTGTAGGTAGAGTCTTTTACAGTCGCCCCGCGCGTAAATTTTTTCGGTGTGTTTTGACATTCTCAGCAGCTCGTTCTTCACGTGTTTCTCGATAGAGCTACCGCCTCCCCACCTCAAACCGTGATGAAAGCGCGTAAGCCATCTGTTACGCGAGCGTGTTCCCGAGTTTAAGAGCGAGAGAGGAAAAGGGTTCTCAATAATCCAATGTCCTGTCGACCTAGCCTTGCCCGCGGAAACGACTGCTACCTCTTTCGGAAAGACATTTTTATCGTTGTCCGTAAAACCTTGGATGTCCACGATTAGAATCATCGCGGACGGACTGAGACCGAGAGAGCTGTTACTGTCTAAATAAAGTCGAGGTTATACACAACGTGTTGAGACAGGTCTAAACAAGTTTGAACAAGAACGCGCAAGTCGGGTTCTCGTTTCGTAGTCCAAACACGTATGGATCAGATTTCCTCTTGAACTCGAACGTTTTTTTAGAAAACTGTAACTTTATACGTTGTCATAATGCGTCATAATTCAGCTTCTTGCAAAAATAACAAAAAACTCGGTTCCTAAGAAGAAAGTAGATAAAAAACCTCTAATAATTTTTAAAAAACTTTAACCTGATACTTTCAATTCTATAATTTAATAAACAACGTAATAGTTCTGAAAACAGATGTCGCCGAGAAACGTGAACCGTTATCTCGTTGACGTCAAAATTTCGGTAACTCGATACTCATAATAAAAAAGTGGAATTTTTTTTGCCAAAGGTATACGTTCAAAAAATCAGAGTACCCAGGTTACAAAAATTGTTTATTTTTTCAAAATGTTTCACAATAAGACGAGCTGAAACGCGACATAGACTTCGTTGCAGGTAGAAAACATTTTCACGGCGAAAACAATATATTTTTTTATCAAACCGTTATACATATCAAAATTTTACTGTTTTAATTACACTCAAAATTTCCGCTGTTTTCGCGAAAATGAACCCAACTTTTTTTGTCAAAATCTTTGTTATTTATACTTCGAAAAAAACGTTACACAGTTATACTTTCCCAGGCTTCAGAGTTGCTCGTATCTTTTATAATTTTAAAAATTATGGGATAGTTTTCAAAAGTTAGTCTCGTCATAACGCCGTTCGTGTACATCCCTGCACAGTTTGAATCCAGCTCGTTCAGATTCGTTCTTGAGAGTAGAATCAAAATCACGCATCTCAACGTGTCCTTGTCGCAATTTTCCGAAGCCTTCGGGGCTATTCTGGCATAGCTCTGTGGCTCGTACTTGTAGTCCAGCACAACGTAATCTTGCTGCTGCTGCACAATCAAATATGGTATAATTATTTTCTCGTTTTGTTACACGTGGCTTAAAAATCGAAAAATTGAGCGAATACTTACAATCAAACACATGTCTGACAGCGAAACAGATTTTATAAACTCGCACAAAATTTGTAACTGGTCGTAAGATACAGATTCAAACGGATCAGTCTTTGCACGACAACTGTCTCGAACGTTTGAAGTGTCGAAGAACGATGTTGTCTTTTGGAGACGCGCGCATCGCTCTGGACGCTTTTCGTAATTGGATATCCAAAGAATTTTTTCCTCCTCACGAGACCGTGTGCGACGAGATAAGACACCTCGAAAGGAAAACAAAGGATCTGCGCGAGGATTTGGAAGATAGTGAGAAAATTTTTAAAAGTAAAATGAGTTCGCAGTGGTATGTGATGAGGTACATAAACGAAAATTTGGATGTTTCCGATTTTACCGCGCAGCACAACGAGTACTGCGATGACTTGAAGAAAAAAATCAGAGCGTTAGAAGACGAAATAAAGAATCTGGAAGAAAAAAGGAAGAGATACCGGGATGTAACGCGGTTGTACAGCGTTGCCGGAGAGGTTTACGAGATTCTCGCCGAGGAGGAAAACGAATTGAAGGAAAAAGAAAAGCCATCGAATTACGAAAAAAAGCAATCGAGTCACGAAAAAAAGGAATTGAGTATTGAAAAAATGGTTTTATAACGGACGAAGGATTTTTTATGTCTAACTGTTTGATATTTTGACACTCTAGTGTCATCTCGCGGTGCGCCCCCCAATCAATTGCGTTTCAGTTTCTTGCGCCACCGCTGAGATCCAACGAGCACGGTTCGATTGCCGGGCTCGTCCAGTTTCGATTCAGCGATCCACCGAAGTGACACACCAGCCTCCCACAGCAGCGAGCAGGTCACCTCGGCGGATCCACTGCAGGACACGACTCTCGTCGGCAGCTCCAATCCCCGACTCTCGTCGGCATCCTGATCTTCACCGACTCTCGTCGGCATCAAACCAAAAACCGACTCTTGTCGCAACGAGCAGAACGACGCGGTAGACTCTCGTCGCCGACGTCCAACAACCAGCGACTTCGAGTCCATCAAGTGAGCAGCGCGCGGCGGCAGCATTTTGTTTTTATTTCAGTTTTCTTTTTCACGCGAACAAAAGTGTTTCATTTTCCCTTTTTTTTTTTTGATCAAAAGTGACAGTTTAATTTGGAACTTTATATTTTGTTTTTGCCGACCCGCGTTGTACAACTGCTCAATTATAATAAATATTGTTAAACTTGATGCCACTGTTTTGTTCTTCTTAACCCAGCCTGATCCGAATCAACAACAATACAGTCCACTTAATTCAAAATTCAAAGCAACAATCTTTCTCAATTCAATATTAACTTTCAATTGTTGACTTTCTTGCTTTTCAATATTTTAACGCCAAAATATTGCACAGTCCCTCGAGCCGGATCAGGTTGAGTTTAAAAGAAGTAACAAACAAAAATCAAAAATTCAAAAGAATTACAATTCAAACAGTGGTCACATGCAAACGTAAACACACTCAGCCTGTTTACATGTTTTGTCAACACCCATTAGAGACAATAACAAAGCGAAAAGAAATAATACATTTAAAACATTGCAACAGAAAATAAATGCTCGAGTTTTTTAAAAACTTTTGAAAAAAAAAAAAAAAAATTCAAAATCAAATATTTTCATTTAAGTAAAATCAATTACAATTTTGAAAATTAAATAAAACAATTACAATACAAAACAACAATAATAAAGTGGACAAGCTGTCCAAAAAATAAAGTTTGATACAGGGGTGCCCAATTTTTGCGACTTGAACCAGGGGTGCCCAAATTTTGCAATTTTGATCCAAAGGTGCCCAATTTCTGAGATTTGAACCAGGGATGCCCAATGTTTGTGGTTTTCGACCCAGGGGTGCCCAATTTCTGTAGTTCTAATCCAGGGGTGACCAACCTTGATAATTGCAACAAAAGTGGCCAATTCGAGTGGCTTCGTCGCCTTCGTGAATTTTTTCAACAATTTAGGAACAGGGGTGGTCAACTTGACTGAATCTCACGACTTCTAGCAATTGAACGGCACAACCCAGTGATACCAGCTTAGTGAAGTCAGTCCGAGCAGCCGCCACTCCCAAGGACGCAAAGCACAGGAAATTTAGCACGCTCTTGCGTCAATCAAAACAAACTTTAGTTCTCTAGAACTCAAGCTTCAGATCAACTGACTCTAGTCATTGATCATGCCCCCTAAGATGGTGAAATCAGGTAGTGAAGAAGTTCCATTGGACGAGGAACGACACCTTCAAATACGGACGCTTGTGGAAAGCTACCGCACCATCCATCGCAATGTCTGTAAGATTAGAGAATATATAGAAGAGGATCGAGAATTCTCACTGGAGGTGTTACAAGAAAGGCAAAGCTACTTTCAGCGTCAGGTTGAAAAGGCTCAAGATATCTCGGCGCAACTGAACGCACTAACAAATGAAGATCAAAAACTAACATTGGACTATTATAGAAAGCAATTCTTAACTAAATTTGAAACACTAACAAACCATGTGGAGGAGATCATCTTGACCAAAATTACCACGCTCAGCATTGCTAGAAACGAGCAAGTGCTGCAAGCCGCTTCGCCTCAGAGACACACAGCCGCGCCGCCAAACAATGACAATGGAGTTGTGATACGACTGCCCAAACTTGACATGCTGACTTTTGATGGCTCATTTGACCAGTGGCAGCAGTTTTATGATTTATTTCAATCTACTGCAGGCGATCACCCTAACCTATCCAATGCGGCAAAAATGCAGTACCTGAAGGCAGCAGTACGAGGCTCGGCAGCCACCTTCCTCAGTGCACTGCCCATCTCAGACGACAATTACCAGATAGCTTGGACCAGGATTAAGGAGAGATACCAAAACAAACGAGCACAGATCGCTCATCACCTACACAAGATCACCTCAATGCAACCCACTGGACCAGATGCATTGAGCAAGCTACAATCGTTGTCGGATACTCTCAACCTATCCACTGATTCTTTGAGGATACTACACCCAGCAGCTCAACACTGGGACGCCATGTTGATTCATTTAGCCGTGCAAAAGCTCAACTTGTGACTTCAAAAGGAATGGGAAAAGACTCTCATCGGCACCAATGAATATCCTGCGTTAAACACTTTCACCGCCTTTCTGCAAAGTCAAATCAGAATTCAATAAACTTTAGAAAGAAACAAAGGAGCTGGCTCTAGCCAGGACACTCAACGATCTCAAAGAGCAGCACACAGCACTGCAGTCGACAATTCCACAGGAAGTTGCAGCTACTGTGCACAGCCGCACAAAATATACAAATGCGAGGAGTTTCAAGCTCTCACTTTAGCCGAGCGCTACAACGTTCAACGTGATAGAGGATTGTGCGCAAACTGCCTGCATAAAGGACACCCACGTCAGGACTGTCGCAGTCAGGTAGGCTGCAGGCATTGCTCAGGGCGCCATCATACGCTCTTGCACTATGATAAGGCCCCACGACAGCTGAGCAAATCGGAGGAGAAAAAGAGCGAAGTCACTACGAAAAAAAAGGGCAGAGAGAAGATAAATCATCTTGTCAATCCTGAGGACAACGAGAAATCATCTAGTGAGGACTCAAAATTCAAAATTCACTAACAGAACTTCCAGAACTGGAAGAATTGGATATCGAGTTTTGAAGTGGAGAAACACTTTCTTTCCGAATCGCTACATTCGTGAAAACGATTCGAGACGTATACGGCTGAAAGAGTTAAGATGGTATTTGAAGAAGGAATTGATGATGAAGAAGAACAGAAGAAGAAGAACACGTAAGAAAAATTGTTAAAGCTCATTAAGATCGCAATAAAAAGAAGACTTTGACTTGTGTAACAAATTATCAAGTCTCATACAAATTCCTGACAATAGTGTTTATCGATCAATTTCGTGATTTATATGATGAAAGACCCGAATGGAGAAAAACAATATCAAAAAGGAACCTACAACTAACGTTTGCTATGGGAAGGTCATGTTTCCCCAGCCCGCATTACATCATCCACGCGATGAAACACGAAGTAGCACCAATCGTTAAAATCTGTTTGTTTATAATTGAGTCACAAATTTTTGTGGAAAAGATGTTATGGTGAGCAAAGTTGATAACAGCTCTAAACCTTTGCTGACGATCTCTTAACCCATAAATTGTAGGTTGTACACGGTTAAAGCTACTGTACCGTTTTGAAGATGATAATAGTTTATAAGAATCAGTTCAGGACTATGCAGAAACATGCTGAGACACGTGTGTCAACGCGGTTTCGAGCTGAGGTGAACAGATACAAAAAATAGTATCTTTAAAAAACTTTTAGCTCGAGTTCAAACTCTCCGTCTTCCTTATCTTCTTCTTTCACATCGACTTTGTCATCGCCACAAATTACATGACCAAACAATAGCACCGAAGTAGAGAGTATACGAAATGGAGAGAAAAAAAAAATATGGCGATAGTCAGAGGCACAGTTCCGTTTCCCGAAGATCGTTTGGGTAGAAACGTTCCCATGTTGAATGAGTTCTGAAGACACATACAGAAGACTTAACTTTATGACAACTAACGTTGGTTCCGGAAGGACAGATAGTCGTTACGAAGTCGAGAGTTTTTGTGTGAAAACATTGGCATTATGGATTACCAGTTACAATGTAAATACTTTAAAGAGAATAACATCAGTTTTATTATTTTTAATGATATTATTTTGAACAAACGTTAATTTTACGGAACGAACACTGATTTTTTTGAAACAAAACCATAACCTTTTTTTTTGAAGGGTTATGGTTAATCGGGGTCACGTTTCCCTGAGATCCTTTGGGTAGAAACTGTTTCACCTTGTGGGATCGTTTTTAAGACGAAAAAAAAAAACGATTTTCAGAATCTGCAATTCACTGAATTATTGACGACAGGCCAATTCAAATCACTATCACTTTTACAAAATTAGTGAGCAAGAGCGACTACCAGCGTTTGAAGATTCTTGTAATGTTTTTAACGAATGTGACGCAATAAAAATAATTATCGCGATGAAATATTCAAAACTTATCATTATGGATCGAAAGAACAGCAGTTTTTGTATGGTTAAAGCTACTGTAAATCGCTTTAAAGATGATAACTGTTTATAAAATTCATTAAAAAACGTTGGCAGTACGTTAGACATCTAGTAATTGCATCGCAGATGCTGACGCTTATTAAACCAATCTGCCTGAAAAAAGTAAGAAGACGTTGGCAATATTAATCACCACTTGCAATTTAAATAATTTACAAAAAATAAAATCAAAACAGTCACATTGAATTCTGAACGCGCGACACACAAGGATCACGACAACAATTGAAACATAATGAATTAATATGTATTTTACGTTCGTTCAATGAGTTTGTCAAATGTTTTAAAGACAAATGCGTACATAATGATTTTCGAGATGCGGGTGAACAATAGTCACGGCATTAGATTCAAATATGAATGGAAGGGAAAACAAATCATTGAATGCAAACATATAAATCCTGGCCTGACCTACGCTCAGGCCAGAAATTTGGGAAATGGAAAGGAACCCAGTTTTTATACCGTCAAAGCTATTGCTAACGGTTTTAAAGATTTCACAGCGTTATTTGAAGTCAAGACAATTGGCTGAACCAATCATCATAGTACAGGTTCATGCCTGTAACACTGCAAGAAAACAGTGGACCTGAAACTGGCCGCTGAAATAAAGCTGATGACGTCCAACATGATGAAAACTGGCTTGAAAGTTCACGGCCAACTTCTTATATTAAGATATATCTATATACTTCATTTATTTTATAAACTTCGTTTCTTTTTGTTTTTGGGGTAACGATTTCGTTACTTCAACACGTCCAAGGCTATAAAACCACGATGGGATATCTTGAAAAAGACAATAGCCTTACAGTTGGAAAAGACACTGATATTAACGATATGATAATAATTTATAATTTCTCATATTAAGTTATACATATTTCCCGATAATATTTCGTCATTCAATTTATAATGAAACAAATTATAATGGGGCATAGTCACGTTCTTCATAGTCATATTATTTTTGAGCTGCAAGTGAGTAACAGTCAATCATCAATTTCAAAGATGAATATGGAAAAGAAAACGAGTTTTCACCTTCAACAATGTAAATTGACAGCATATAGTAAGAAGAACAAAGACGAATATGTTTGAATAAAAGTTTAAAAGTTTGAAACAATAATTTGTGTGGGATGAAGGTTGATTGTTTTTAAGAAAGCAACATGATGTTGCTTTTATTCTTAAAAGATTGAAAGTACAGTTGGAAGTTAACAACACTGCAAAAGAGAAGTGGACCCAAAAGTGGCCGCTGAGATCAAGCTGATGACGTCCTTCATGCTGAAAAAATTGTCAAGATATTACAAATTGACGATGACAAACTGACTATCAGGTCAGTTTGACAATATGGAATTCTCAAGCCGAGAAATTCAATACTGATATCGACCCCGTTTCGATTGCTGGGATTTTTAAACTTAATATTTTCAAGAGAAGGAAAATTGTTTGCTATTTCTTAGACATACTCATAAAGAATTTTGTATCCTTTTATATCGGATGGTTATGGTTAATCAGTTTCGGTTATTATTTTCATTAGTATTAATTGTTATATAAATAGTCATAATATTCAAAATTGAGAACAACAAAAATCACCAATGGCAGATATCAGCTAATAGTTTCAGTATATGATGAAATGTTAAAATACTTAGAAATAAAGTTCTTCAATTTACGTAAAAACATACAAATTTTACGGGTATGATGACGAACTAAGCATGCGAATATTGTCGAATCTTTACTTCAAAGTATTACAGATCAGAAATCATATAGTGCACTATCATTGCCCGAGCCTGACCGCGAGGAGGTTTCTGCCTTCAGGCTCATCGAAACTACATGACAAAAATCTATAAATTTCTTGAATGTAAAATGTAATTTGGAACAAAATTCGAAAATTTCATGTATTTTCGATCCCAATCCAAAAATATATGGGAAGTACTCACACTGTTTCTTTGTAATACTTGGTAATTGTTATTGCAAGTCTGTTAACTAAGTGAATAAATCCTGTTTAGTGACATATTCTCTAATTGAGTTGTTGTAAGAATGAGATCTGATTAAATCTGATTGAAACGGCATTGTATAGCTTGCAATGGGAACAATTTACCAAGTTTTTTTAATAAGAAAAAAATTTTGTCAGAATGAATTGTCGAAATATTTCCGTAATCTAACGAATAGATCTGAACAGATTCATTACTGGAGGATATAATTTGTCCTAGCAACCACGCGTTTTCATTATCATCATAGTATCCACAATACATACCGTTAATTAAGAAATCTTTCGATATTTTCATGTCTTTGTGTTCGTAATCATATATATGGTTGAAGTGTGCATGAAATCGCGAAATTGAATTTGTGTGTCATTAATATTGATAGTAATATTACTGAGGCTTTCAAAGAATGTTATATACACTGACCTCGAATTTTGGATAAATTGGACAGAATACCTTTGGAATTTTTCATTCAATTTGACATAACCATGGTGGATTTGTTGATATTTAATGAATACATCGACGCCATAATAAATCTGAACCTAAATAAGAGTAGGTGTCCCGACTGAAACAAAATTCGTTATGTTATGGTAAAAAAAAAAAAACAAAAATTGAAAAAACATAAAATATGAAAATTATGTAAAAGACGTTAAAGATTATGAGCAATTATGTAAAGCAATGAGAGATTGACATCTCTCATCCAAACACCTTTTTCCATACGACATTTTCGATACTCGTTTCTCCTGACACAGATTGAATAAATACATTGTTGATATATTTACTCCTAGAAAGCGCAACGCACAATTGACCGTGTGAGAACAATTTTTCGTTGTAATAGATTCCGACTTGGTCGAATCCTTGTTCCTGTGCTTCGTTCACGGTCATTGCGAATGCCAACACTATAGGAAATCGCCTTCTATGTAAAATGAATGGAAGGGAATCCTGATCATTTAACTTCAATTTTATTCGAGGAATAAAAACTGATGTTCCTGTTTTCTGACCGCTCAGAATTGTCGCTTCAACATTATATTCGTGCAATTTTGTGATTTTTATTCTTGTTCCGTTACACAATCCGTTCGTAATGCTGATATTACGAATCAACATAACGACGGCACCAACTTTCAGAGTCAGCATGTGTACAGAAAAGCCAGCTGGATTGATCGAACTGAGGTATTCGCGAGGAAAACTTAAGTTAATTTCTTCGTCACTTTTATCGGATCCCTTAGATTAAGCATAGTCTATGATGTAATATGTTCGTTCCTTTGCCTGCAGTTTTTTTAGAATTTTTAAGTCAAGTTGATTTACATATTTATTGTGAATTGATAAAATAACTTTTTTAGATAAATTGGAATTCGGTGATATTTTTTCGCTGTAAATAGAGAGACATACGTCTTTTAATAGCCAACTTGCAGGAATTTCAAAAATCTCTATAAAACCGTTTCCGATATCTAGTAAGAAATTTGCGAAACGTTTATCATCACACCTCATATTTTTCTTTAATTCAAAGATTTCGAAAGAAGACCACAATCCAGATCTTTTAGTTATCTCTGAAACAATGACGTTTGGAGTTCCTTTCTTAATTATAGGTAGAGTTTGACGAAAATCTCCTCCTAAAATTATAGTTTTACCTCCAAACGGAAGCGACTCGGCTCGGCAAATATCGCTTAGTGTCTTGTCAACAATTTCTAACGCTTTCTTCGGAATCATCGAAGCCTCATCCTAAAAGATTATATCGCTGCGTAATAACAATAATTTGTCTTCTTTCGATACGATTACTAAAGACTCTGTATCAACGAAATTCAGAGGAAGTTTGAATAATCTATGACTCGTTGAACCTCATGCCAAAAGAATAGACGCGATGCCAGTCCAGGCCATCGCCAGCACGTTTTTTCCGAGAGAGGTGTAATAATGTATTAGGGCGTTGTATATAAAAGTTTTTCCTGCTCCTCCTGGACCGTCTATGTAAAACATCTTGGTTTCCGTGGAATCAATTATAGTATCGAATATAACACGCTAATCTACGGTAAGCTGAGAAATTAACGATTGACTTAGGTTTTTGCTGATTGATATTCGCTCTTCTGAATGTATATCGACGGGAATGTCATTGATGTTCGGCTCAGGCAAACCGAAATCGGAACATGACAAATTCTCTTCTTGAAGAATACATTCGATGTCGAACAAACCCCTATTTTCCATGTTAATATCAAGTCGAAAATCTTCGCAAAAGAAATTTTTATATTTTTCCCAAATTTGCTGGGCTTGTAAAATATTTTCAGTGATTAAGAACCAAGCAAAAAACTCACGTAATTGGGATGGCATCACGATCGACGCCGACTCATCGAAAATTTTGAAGAGTTCTCCGTTTGTTTTTATCAAACCCATAGCAACAGCTGTTTCTCGGTATGTACCGTAAGTGACGTAATTAAACTTACGTAGATATTCGAACGAAGTTGCTCCTTTGACACGTTGAAGAATTAGTTTTAAATGAAAATGTTCAGTGTCTTTGATACTAACCGAGGAAATACGACCTATGGTGTTTCGATCCTTTATTCTTGGTTTCAAAATTTTGTTCTGTGAAGACCAAACGTA
Source organism: Telenomus remus (assembly GCA_020615435.1). NCBI lineage: Eukaryota > Metazoa > Arthropoda > Insecta > Hymenoptera > Scelionidae > Telenomus > Telenomus remus. Next base: position 7,951,466 of record CM036336.1, read on the forward strand.
ATTTTGAGGAATAGCCGAATTGAAATATTTTCGGGCTTCGGGATGAGTCCTGTTTAGTTGAAACCAAGCGGTAAGGGTAGTTGAATTATTTTTTTTCAACGCGGAGGAGATATTTGTCTCGCAGAATTTGATGAATTGCTGATTTTCTGTATGAACAGCCAATTGTATCACAGCGTGAGATCTACCCGTCAGTGGAAATGGCAACAGTCGCCAGGCTACCTCCATCGGACCCACGTAACGCTTATCAAGATAGTCCTCAATTTCGTCAGTAATGTCGCTTTTTTCCCCGATCGCATTTCTGTATATTCACGTAGGCTCGATCCGTTCGTTTGTGAATATAATGATGGATATATTTAATGCTAACGGTTGAAGCACAATATTCAGTGTTAGTGTGACATTAGTATTTAGTTAAGAGAAAAGGATTGTACGGCACAACCATTGAGTTGTTCACAGAAACTTCTAAACCATTAATTTTTTTATGATAACACAGATTTTCGAAAGTGTTGTCACGACGTTTGTATTGAGAAAATCCGAACTTGTCAAAAGTGGTAAAATTTGAGAACAATTTTGGAAACTTTTTTGTACATTCAATATCATCGAGATTTATCATACATAAAGAGTCTTTTGAATAAGGACCGTGCAACATAAATTTTATCACCAAGTCTTTTAATAAATCATTGTCGTTAGGTATTTCGGCACTTATAAATTTATCAACACCTTCGCCCGATTTGAGCTTGTTTTCATTATGTAAAGTGAAGTAAAAAGTAAATTTCACCTTTAAAACTCGAACCGCTAACATTGATATATCATTTAAAGTCGTTCCGGGAGGAAATCTAGACAACAACTCAAGGTACTTTGGCCATTGAGGATTACACGTGATAGTAATGAATAAATCAGGCTTACCCTCATGATTAACTATGGCCATGGCGTCATGATAATGCTGATTCATATATCGTGGACTGCCGACATATGTCGACGATCGTACGAAAATACTCCCAAGTTTTCTTGGTTCACCGTATTTCCGGCACTTCTCGTTACATGATCCGCAACACCTTGCAAACATTCGATTCTGAGGTTGTGTTGGTTATACCGAAAGAAATTGAGTCTCTGGTTTTCCATAACAAGGAATGCTCGAATAACATACTGTTGACTGAGACGACCACCATTTAGTAACGGGTTAAATATATTTTGTCTAAATGACAAACGGTTGGAATAAAATCGACTCGGGCTTATCCGTTTGCTACCTTCACTTTGTTTAAAATCAGGATTTCACCCTAAGTCTCCCTTAGGAAAGAATATCGGAAATGTCATTGGATCGAGATGCGATGAAAATTTTTTAACCGTTGTATACTCCCGAATATTCGACGGTTTACTTTTAGGATACACACAGAGATCTATGTCTTGCGGTACTCCTCCGTCCTTACTTGAAATAAGAGCGGCACATTCGGCTGTAAGTGGAGCATTATATCTTTTCTCTTTTACACTGGGAATATTTTTCAAAAAACAAAGATTATATGTTGGTATATTAGTGTTTTTGAAAACTTCATGTAAATGTCTGTATTTTTTGACGTAAGGATTGTGAGTTTCTAAAATAGTTGATAAAGTACGCAAGTGTGCATCATGAAGTTTTTTATTCCTACTCATGATGTCCTCCACCAGTTCTGAATTATTGTCGTAAATATATATCTGACCGCCCGAGGGTGTGCGATTATTCCGAGGTATCAAATTTGATGGTGTCTTGTGATATACGTCACCATGTAATTTAAGGTTGTAAATGCCGCGATATTTATACTTTACGAAATTTGCTTTGAAAGAAACAAAGGAAAAAGAGCTGTTATAATACCTGATTAAACTTCTAAACTTATTGTCGTGCAACAATAACTCTTTCAATTTTCCAGGATAGGGACTTAGTGGTGGAATGCGTACTTTCCCTTTGTTACAACAACTTTTTTTACATTTTTCAGATTCATAATATAAGGCCCCACAGTAAGGACATTCGTACGACATAGATCCGATGTTCAAATAATTAACGACCGGTGACTTATTATGTTTGAATCTTTTGTAACTGCGTTGATGAAGGTTACGTTTCATCAATTTGTTCGAAAAATTTTTTTTTCATTGTTATAACTCTGTAATTCTGTCGTCTCTTATAAATTCTTTAAATCGTCATGTTCGACTTCCGGTTATTCTCGCGATGTAGTTGTTTGCTAATTTCCGTCAATCGATCTTTCCGTTTTTTTTTATTAACATCCGGTTTGACACGAAATTTATTCCTAACAGTTTCCAATTTGGACAATGACATAATCAAACGTCTTCTCCGCAGATTGATTGAATCTTTATGCGACTTATAAGTGTTAAAATTAGAGATACATTTGCGGCCGTTTTTCTGAAATATTGAACTACTCACGAAATCGTAACAAATCATGTCATCAAACTTAAGTCGTTTTAAAGTTATTTTGTTGTCAACCGAAACATTTCCGAAATTAATATGTTTGTCCGATTGGCTATCGATCAATTTTACTGTCGCCTTATAAATGTCGCAAAATGATGTAATCTCCACATCGTAGCCACAAAATTTCGAATGGCTCGAAAATTTTTTGTAGCTCGATGCATCAACCACATATTCTGGATAAGATCGATCATTTTTGATTTGGTTGCAATATTTTTCTCAATTATTATTGATATTCGAAATAATTTTCGTCCGAATGTATTTAAACTTTCTATGATCTGTATAGATAAAATGAGCAAAACATCTGTACAACGATGTATTGCTATTAACTGCATATTTCGGCAGAATATTCATTCCGCGCGTTGTGTCACAACAAACTCAACAACGGAAATGAATATCCAATTCAATCCGAAATGAAATAATTTATAATTATTTTATTAATTGATAATCGTTACTTGATTGTTTTGTACTATTAATTTTGTAGGAATGGTGTTTCATTGACGACCTGCAAAGATAACAAATACATAACTGTTTAGCTTTACAGTATCGCATGTCAGAATCTTTTGTAACATAAAAAAATTGTTATTAAATTTTGGTTCAAACGATGACGAATCAGTCGTTGAGTAAATGTATCATCGTTTAATAAACTTATTCGAAGTTAGTGTTCATAATGTTAATATAAAAAATTGGTAAATGATATGATAAATTTTTCAATTAAGGTAGTCTTATGCGTTAATTACTTTCATTCGTTCTTTGTCCACGTCAAAGTTTCTTCTGCAAGTCAAAGTTCGTTTAAATCTGCGACTTTGGCAGAGCAGAACTTAATATTCGTGGCAGATCCCACTTTTAATTTTATAAGTCCATTATCTATAAAAACAAACATAAAAAGAAACACTTATTCCTTTTTATCAAAAATTATACATAGTAATGAATACCAAGATAGACAACTTCATAAAAAAAGTATATAAAAATTTAATACTATTTTATTAGAAAACTTGAACTACTTTAAAACTTCAATAAAGTGTTAAATAAATAGAACAAATTAATTTGTACACTATAAGTGTTCGTGTGAGTGGCTTTTATTGTTCTCTACCTTTGTATCTAAGAACTGCAAATTGTGATAAATTGTATTAAATCTGACCGTTCATAATTTTACCGACTATTTCGAGGTGCTGCCCTTCGTCGAAGTTCATCTCTTTTCCGCCGGTTACTTCAACAACTAATTTGTATTTGCCATCGCTCACAGTACCGCAATAACGATTTTTACAGACGTTAATTGTCACGAACTGATCTCGTGAAAAAGCTTCCACGATAACTAAAACCAAAGTCGTACAAAATACGAAAATAGTTGTGAAAATTCATGATGAATTTAATTTACAAACCAATATTCAACATACATTTGTTGTCCTCGGAATTTTGTAAATCTTTTAAATTCTTGACTTTTTTGTAATCAGATAATACATCGTCATCTTCGTCGAAGGTTTGATGTGTTTCAATGATTTTGCTTATTTTCGTATATTGCAATTCGAAATCTACGTTTCCGAGATTGCTATTTGATGCCGGAACGCATTTCAAATTTCGAATCAAATATATCTACGGAAAATCGGAACAAAATTAAAAATACTACGAACAATTCGTATAAAATTACTCATATTTAAAAAAATTAAAGTTCCGATTTGATTGAAGTTTTCCGATTTTATATGATAAAAAAGTCGAAATATTAAAAATAAAAAAAAATAAGAAATAAAAACCATAATAAACCGGTCGACAAAGCTCCTGTAATAATTATTAACAGAACATTTTTTAAAAAATTTAAAATAACCGCAATGTTTATCTTTATACAGATGAAATAGCACCTTCTTCATCCGAATAATATCATTAAGATACATGGCGTTTTCATTCCATCCGTAAGTGGTGACTTCCATCTTGTCATTGTTGCATAATAAAAATTTAAATAGATCCAACGGTTCTTTTGTTACTTTTTCCTTTCGTTTTTCGAGGTCACAAATTTCTTTCACGTAACCACAAACAGAACTGAAATTAATGGAATCACATGCTAATATTTACCGAAGTTGTATTGTAATAACTTTGTGTTACAATATAATACAAGGTCGATAACAATCAAATCATTATGGAATAAACTTACATGAACGAATCATTTATGCGTATTTTTTCTAAAGTACTCGATGGCGTAAATGTATAATCTATTTTTCTAACTTTTTCATTTTGGGATGTACTCGGTTCGCTAGCGTTTGATTTCCTTTTTGACATTTTCAGTCGAGTTTGCACTATAATCATTCATATTCCAAATAAAATATTTTGAATTAAGATCTCCAAAATGTAATAAAGCGATAAAATGAAAAATTCAAATCGCAATACATTGTGATGTCTGAAAAGGAATTTATCAGGATGTCTTGAGTTTCGAACCCGCGCTGCACGGTTGTCGATAAGACACAGTAACCACTGAACCAACAGTGATTACCTTTGAGTGTTAATACACTGCTTATCGGATTCCGCACTATGTCCATGTTCGAATTTTCAAATGCGAATAATTAAATAACTACTTAAAGTACGATAAAAGATGAACAGAATTTTGTATACGAATACAATTCAATGTTCGGATTGATAATTCAAACCAATATAATAAAAAAACTGGACATTGCAATTGAGATTACTGTTTGATAGATTAATCATTCAAAACGCGACATATAAATAGTTAAACAGAGAAAAAACCGATCATGTTAAATAACTCAAATGTTCACGATGTAATAAACGATAAAATCAAAATTTAAATCGAAGTATATTTTCAAATTGACTATTGAAAAAGCGTCATATAAATATATAAACATGGAAAAAGTGGTCATGTTTAATAACTCAAATGTCCATGCAAAATTATTGAAGCAATTAAATTTAAATTCAATTTCAAATTCAATAAATTGACTATTCAAAATGTGATATATTAGTAATAAAACATTGGAAAAACCGTTCATGTTAAATAACTCAAACGTCCAAAACGTAATGAAGCATTAAAATTGAAATTCAAATCGAAATACAATTCAATGACTCGAAAAAGCTAACTGACAATTCTAAACGCGACAAATAAATAGTTAAACAGAGAGTAACCCGATCATGTTCAATAACTCAAATGATAAAAATGTAATAAAGCGATAAAATCAAAATTAAAATCGAATTATATTTTTATGTTTCGAAAAAAAAAATTATAAGACTTGAGTTTCGAACCCGCGCTGCACGGTTGTCAATGCGACAAGCTAACCACTGAACCAACAGTGCTTACAGTTAAGTGTTGATACGCTGTTTATAAAATTCTGCACAATGTCCATGTTCACAATTTCATATACATTTTTTTTGAATAAAAACTAATGAAACTTCATAAAAAACTCGAAAAAAGTTAACTCGAACAAAAACAGGATAAATGAGAATGGTACGCTAACCTCTTGGTGATACACAATATCAAAAAAATCTAGCAAATACTCTATCTTTCTATTCTCTTGTCTCAGTTTTGAAGTATCCTTATCGGCTTAAAATAATTCTTGTAAAATGTTTCACGATCCACTCATGTCACAACCATAAAACCTGAATTTTAATACTCCGCCAAGTTTTACTATCGCGAAATTTTCAGCACTACAAATTAAAATTTCAATTTCAGTCCGTTGTAAAATTCAAAAGAGTAAAAGAAATGATTGAAGTGATTTGTGTAATTACAATGCCATTCAAACAAATTTTTATTTTGATATGTCGATTTTTTTTTGTTTTCTAGACAAAAAAATTTAAAAAAATGTGTAAACCAAAAATGGTATAAATGAGTCAGTAGAAAATTGTTTTAAATTTGTTTGTCGGTATAGCAATTTGTAATTTGACATTCACAACACTATTAATTTCGTGATTTCAAACGATTTTTCAATTTCACTCACGTATTTCGTTCACAATAACTCTTTCCGCGACCGCGTTTCAAAAAATGTGACTGTTCAATGACGATCCCGTAACCAAACTGAAAATTGTCATGACAATCTAATTCATCTGTTTTTTTTGTTGAGGTTAAGCAATTTTATATCAAACTGTCAAAGTTCGCAAATTTACTAGGTTGGCACCGGCGCTAGGGTTTAGTTACCAAATTAGTTTCTGTTGTTTTGGAAAGTTTTATCAGGTGTTAGAGAGAATTAGAAAGTCTGTTAGAAATAGAAAAAGAATGTTAGAAGTCAGAAAAGCGCAAAAACGAAATTGTCGTGTCCAAAATTAGAATCGGTTGCCATCGAAGTGCAAATTTGTAAAATGAGCGAGGAAAATTGTAAATTGCGAAAGCAAAAGCAAAGTGTATCGCCGACAGTCAAAAAGGTATTTGAAATTGTATTTATTTGTAATAGAAAATTGTTGAAAACAGAAAGTGAGGTTATGTAATGAAAGCTTGTATTGCAAAAGTGTGATTGTTTATTTTTGAGCTTGTCAAATATTATAAATTCATTTAAACTATTGTTTTATTTGACTCTGATAAATTTTGTAATTTTGACAGGCGCCTTTTTGTTACTGTTCTCTTTATGAACAATTGTAAATAAAGAGCAACAACCTCGCATTTGGACAATTGGAATTTATTCTCCCTCATCCCCAACCTGCACTGACCATCAACAATTTTAAATTCGTCGAAGTAGGTACACTAAAATCTACTATGCCGACCGTAACGCGCCGATCGGCATAGCAGGTTTGACCCCATGTTTTTAAAATCTTACCTAAAATTTCAGTTTCATGCTCTGCAATGTTGACACAAACCGGTTTGTTTACGTTGATACGCGACTTTTTACGTTACGTTGCATTACACCGGTAATGCAACGATGCTCGATGCAAAACGGTAACAGTGGTCGGAATTATCCGTCGATGTTGTTCGGCATTATTTCCGATGCATCAAGCATATGCAGCGATGACCGTCTCATTATCAGTATAATGCAACGTAATTCAAATAATCTGCCAGGTACCTTCTGTTTTTTAATAGCTCAATTATTGTTTTAGTTTTTCTAGTATTATTAATTTTCCTTTTTTTATTACAGGTGTCATGGCAGTGTTACATGTTTGTTGTCAGTCGCGTTCCATGCAATTCACAATGTCATTATGAATGACAATAATTCCATATGAATCACATGTGAATCCCATGTAAATGTCACATGAATGATATGTGAATCACATGTGATTCACATGAAACGCGACTGACGACACGGCAGCGGCGGTAAATTTTTTTATAAAGGGGGGACTATTTTTTGTATCTGTTCACCTCTGCTCGAAACCGCGGTGACACACGTGTCTCAGCATGTTCCTGCATAGTCCTGAACTGATTCTTATAAACAGTTATTATCTTTAAAGCGGTACAGTAGCTTTAACCATGTACAAACTGAATGTCTTAATGTGTATATGAAAACAAAACTATTTTTATATATATAAAATCCATTCCCTACAATTTCTGGGTTGAGAGATCGTCAGCCAAGGTTTGGAGCTGTTATCAACTTTGATCATCGTAACATCTTTTTCACAAAATTTGTGAATCAATTATAAACAAACGAATTTTCCATCAGTAATTGTGTCGCTTATGTTGTTTAACTCTTCAAGCTGGACACGTCTCGAATCGTCTTCGCGAATGTAACGATTCGTGCTACTTCGTGTTTCATCGCGTGGATGATGTCATGCGGGCTGGGGAAACATAACCTTCCCATAGCAAACGTTGGTTGTAGGTTCCTTTTTGATATTGTTTTTCTCCATTCGGGTTTTTCGTCATATAAATCACGAAATTGATCGATAATCACTATTGTTAGGAATTTGTGCAAGACTTGATAATTTGTTACACAAGCCAGAGTCTTCTTTTTATTGCGATCTTAATGAACTTTAACAATTTTTCTTACGTGTTCTTCTTATGGTTAATATCATCAATTCCTTCTTCGAATACCATCTTAACTCTTTCAGCCGTATACGTCTCGAATCGTTTTCACGAATGTAGCGATTCGAAATGAAAATGTTTCTCCACTTCAAAACTCGATAGCCAATTCTTCCAGCTCTGGAAGTTCTGTTAGTGAATTTTGAATTTTCAACCTTTCCTATCGTCGGGTGTGTTTTATTGTATAGAGTCGTTTAAGGTTGTTGAAAGTGGAAAATGGATTGTTAACTCAAACATTTGTTTCATATTATTTAATTTTTTAACATCTTCAAACTAACTTTTCTATACTTTAACAACTGAATCTCCATTTGTTGTTTCTTTATATTTAACCTCTCAAATATTGTTTTTAAGATTAAAATATGTCCATCCGTTTTTCTGCGAGGTGTCCCCACCTCGCCGAATTTTTTTAGGTAGTTTCACTACATGTAGTAACATTAAACGATTTAATATTTGTTCTCATTTAACCTTACTTAAAAAAATTTTTAAACAACTTTCTAATGATTCAATAACTAAACCTTCGTTGTTCATTCACATTTAACCTCTATATTATTTTTCTTTATGACCTTGAAGTTGTAGTGCCTAACTTGAATTGTCAAAAATTGCAAATGGTACATTTGCAATTGGAAACATACATACAATTGGAAAGTTACAGTTTTTTCCTATGAGAATATACACTGAAAATTTTTAGATTTTAGTGATCAAATCAAACATTCGCGGTCTTCGTTTATATACATGGACATTGAAATTTGTGACAATTTTTTACTTCAAATGAGCGTTGCTCTTAGGGTGGTACCAGATGCGATTTTTTACATCTCCACTCGATCATTTTTAAAGATTTAAACGTCTGCCTACGAACCGAGTTTACCTCTTTCAACTTGCGTTACCAGTTGGGTAGTAATATTCATCGTACTAAACAAAAAAAATCCCACATTGTACTCTGCAGTCGTAAAGTAATAATATCCTTCGTATGGCTCTGAAAACGATAAACTTCCCCATGTCACTAATTCGTCCAAAATTTGTTAAACGAAGACCTTTATCGATTATGACTTTCCCATCCTATTTTTTCCCTAATATTATGTATTATTGTTTTGGGATCAACTATCAATTAAGTTGCTTAATCGATCAAATTATATTATTACTGTATTGAAATTACATAGACCAAACCATATTTCTTAGTTTAACTTAATTTATAATTTATGAATCTCGAAGCAGAAGTCTCCACGGGGTGAGATTCGGACAATGGTTTATTGTTAAATAAGCATTTAATCATTAACATTCAACTAGTCAATATCTGCTATCTTCCTTCAATTTTCTATCCCTATAATATATTTTTTATTATTTTCGTTAAACAACCCAAAAATGAAGAAACTCGCTCATACGGACACTGATTTGAAAATTACAAAACCAATGTTCGTACACGGCAGCAGTGATATTTTCGATCCCCATAGCGTTACCGTTTATTTTACACGTAATTGTTTCAACAAATGAGGGGTGGCGCAAAGTGCCGGGGGGCTTGCCACCCTCGGTGTTGGCGCGCGGAGCGCGCAGGGGGCGCAGCGCTGAATGCGCGGAGACCCCTAGTTACATAAATAAAATTGAAGGAGTAGATCATCGAGTAGATCTTCCGAGGATATGCGAATTTTATCTATAATATTAGTATCTGTAATGATTCGTGGGAGTATTTTCTCCGTAGTTTGCTTGCGTTGCAAGTTTTTCATTGATTCGTCGCCTTCTTTAAGATTTCCTTCGTCGATTATTTTCGCATCTTTTGTAACTACTTTCTGCTCCTGTCAGCTTTTCATAGCCTTGTCAGTTTCATTGCATTTATCATTTGTATATTTCGCGGAATTTGCGTGTTTTGTTTCGGACGTTTTCTGCTTAGTTTCTTCGATATAGCGTTGAGCTGTGGGTTTCCATGGGGCCAGTTTGTCCTTGTGTCTCTTTTTATCATATAGTTCGATTGCATCAGGGTCGCTTTCTGGGTAGCGTGGTTCTCGCGTAATTTTCGTCTTTGGTTTCTTCAGTTCAGTAATTCTTTGTTCGGTTTGAGCTTCCTTTATAATTATATCGCGGTATTGGTTTCTCGTAGTGCGTTGAGGGAGAGATTATAATTCTTCTTCTGTGTTGCTACTTTCTTCGCTCGCTTCGTAGGGTTCGTACGCGTAAAATTACTTTCTTACTCCTGTTTTCCTTCCTGGTTTCTCCTTTTGCTTCGGTTTTTCTGTTTCTTTTTCTCTTCCGTCTTCTGAGATAGACATATCGCTATTTATTTTCTGTTGTTTTTCTTTCTCCTTCCTTCTCTTGTGTTGTGGTTCACTTTGGGATGACGTAGCTAGTTTTCCTTTCGGGTTTACATTTATAGTTCTCCTTCTTTTCGCCATCATCACTGTTTGTATAAGTTTGATGTCTGCTGGGTTTCTCGACAGTGCATCTGCTACGTGATTTTTCTTTCCTGCCTTATACTTGATTGTAAATTGGTATTCGGACAGCCTAAGACGCCATCTAATAATTTTTCCTGTAGGATTTTTCATCTTTTCGAGATATTGCAGTGGTTGGTGATCTGTATATATGGTGAATTCTGTTCCGAATAAGTGAGGTTTAAAATACTCTGTGGCGTATACAATTGCTAGTAATTCTTATTCGATTGTTGAATAGTTGATTTCTGCTGCATTCAATGACCTTGATCCATAGGCAATCGGTAACTCCTCGCCATCAAAGTTTTGTGTTAGACAAGCACCTATTGCATAGTTTGAGGCATCACATGTCGAATAGAAGCGTTTTTCAGAATCGGAAATCCTGAGAATTGGGTAGGAGATTAGATACTGTCGAATCTTTTCGAATGCTTCCTGTTGTTTTTCAGTCCAAACGAATGGGGTGTCTTTTTCAGCAAGGATGTTAATGGTTGCGTAATTTTGGCAAAGTCGGGGACAAACTTCCGATAAAAATTTGCGAATCCTAGGAACTGTTTAATTTTTTTAGTGTTCTTCCGTGCTGGATAGTTTTCTAGAGCGATTATTTTTGCAGGATCGGGCGATATTTTTTTTGAGTTGATCATGTAACCTAGAAATAGGACCTCCTTTTTCAAAAATGAACACTTTCCGGGTTGTATTTTAAGGTTAGTGTCTCGTAGTCTTCCTGCAAGTGTTTCGTACTTCTTTCTCTACGCTGATATCGAACGTGCCGGTATGAGGACATCGTCGATGTACGAAATCAATTCTGGGATTAGGCCTGCGAGGACCAAATCCATCGGTTTTTGAAACGTGGCCGGTGAATTCACCATTCCGTACGGAAGTCTCGTAAACGCCAGGTGATGATTATGGATCAAAAAAGCCGTTTTGTGCTGGTCCTTTTCTGCTATAGGTATTTGATGAAACGATGCTGCGAGATCAAAAGTTGTATAGTATTGTGCCTTTTGGAGACTGTCAATTAACGATGTAATTGATGGTATTGGATGAATCATGCGTTTTGTTTGTTTATTTAACAGCCTATAATCTACGAGAAATCTGTATTGTTCCTTGTTGTCAGGCCCTGCCTTCTTTTTTACTAAAAATGCTGGACTAGAAAAACTCGAATTCGTCGGTTTTACTATTCCTTGTACGAGCATTTCTTGGATTTGGCGGTCGATTTCTTTTCTCAATGCTGGGGGTTGTCTGAACACTTTCGATCGTACTGGTGTTTCGTCTGTTAATTCTATTGTGTGTTCGCATAGTGTAGTTACTGTTAGATTTTCGTCTTCGAGATAAAATAGGTCTGCGTTCTTAGAAATAAGGTCTATTACTTCGTCTTGCTTGTAGCTGTCAAGATGGTCCAAATTTATTAATTCGATAATTTTCTTTGTTCGTTCTTGATCGTTTATTGTGTTTGACGTTTGCATAGCTTTGACCTCCCGAATTTGTTCTTCTGTATTGTCATCTTTGGGAAGATTGACAGGTTCCAAATCGACGGTTGGTGTAGGTATTGTTACTGGTTTTCCTGATGTGTTAATTGCGTAAATAAACCCGAGACCGTTTTCGGCTGAGACGATGCACTCTCCGATGTATACCGACGGTGCGGATAGGACATGCGATAAATAGCCGACAGGCACAGTTTTGTAGCTGTTTACTCTACCATAAATTAATCGTCGTGAATACGCTGGAATAAATGTGCGCTCATACTGCGAGAAAGGTTATTGCGAGGTAGGTCGTCAATTATCACCGCTTTTGTTTTATAAGAAACATCGACGTTTTCGTCTTTGAAAAACTGTGATCCCAACACGGCATTTTCCTTAAGGGCGAATTCGTTCTCGTAGACGACTTGAGAAGGTACTTGTCTACCCGCAATTTGTAAAAATATCTGTCCTCGTGTGCGAACCGACGTTTTGCTAATGCCAATTAGTTCGTATTTTATAGTTGTGTCCACAAGTAAATGTTGATGTAATTTCTCTTCGCAAACGACATTTATATCAGCGCCCGTGTCAACTAAAAATGAGCCATATCTTTTCAAAAATTCTGGGGATTGTATTTTCACTACTGGGGCTTCACTTAGTCCGCTATGACCGAGAAACATGTTTGCTTTTAGATATGAGACAGCGTTTGGGTTGATGCTGGGCCGACAGTTGGTCAGGCTGTCTCCTCGTTTTTTGGAGAGGCCGAGGTTTGGTTCATGCTCCGCTGATTCGCGGCTTCCTGCATGTAGGGTGGATTTAGCATTGACGTTCGGGGATGGTTTCTGTTCGTGTTATGTGTCTCTTGTCTTGCTTGATTATTTGGATTATTATTACTGTTACTGTTACTTATTAGTACTGTTATTCTGATAGTAGTTAGGATTGTTAGGGCGGTAGTTTTGGTCGTAATTGTTGCTAGTTTGTCGAGGACAGTTGTTAGGATAATTGTTTGAGTAGTTTTGTCTCTGTGGGAAATTGTTTTGTTGGCGAGGTTGGTATTGGTGTTGGTATTGGTTCTGTGTGTATCCTCGATTCGAATAGTTTTGATTGCGATTTTTGCTTTGATTGTTGTTAGGATAGTTGTTTGTTTGATACCTGTCAGTTTTGTTATAGTAGTCTTGTCTGTTGTTAGTTTTCTTGAAGTGGTTAAAATTGTTCTGAGGTTGGTTTCTTGAATTGTTTTGTCTTTGCGCCAAGGTCGCTGTAATTTATCGACATTTATCTGTCGAATGAGACAGTTTTGTTTGCGTCTTGGATTTGTTAGATTTTCAAAATTTGAAACTGTAAAATTTTTTTGTGTTTGAGCGAGTGTTGTTTCGACTTCGATAGCAGCTGCAATGGCTGTAGAAATTGTGTTTGGGTTAAGGATTTTCTTACGGACCTCCACTTCGGGTCTTAGTGAGTCTAGAAAGTGTTGGAGTGTTGTTGAATCTACCAAATTTAATAATGTTTCGACTTCATTCGCGGTAAGGGTGTCATTGTTTTCGATATGCGACTTAGCTCTGCTCATCGCGGCTTCTACTCTGTCTGCGAAAGTCGAGACTGTGTCGTTTAATTGCATTTTCTCATTTCTGATGTTACTAAATAAAACTGCAGTATTTCAGCTGTCACTAAATCTCACACGAAAATCGTTTATAAGTGCTTCTACGTCATTGTATGTCGGCAAGTGTCTGTAATAATGGTCACTCGCGATTCCTGTTAATCTCGAGCCTATCAGAATTAAAAAGTTGTTTTCTTTGTCTGGTCTAACACTGGCAGCGATATGTCTCAAAGATCGAATAAAATTATTGACAGAATTTGGTGTGCCGTTGCATATTGGTAATGCATTTACTGCGTGCCGTGCTAAGAGAGTTCTATTTATGGCGTGTAGTTATGGCGGTTGGCAATATCTGCCAGGGAGTTTGGGGTTTGGTGCTGAATAGTGGATAAATATGTTGTCACTTACCCGGTATCATGTTATGTGTTGTGCCTTGCGTTTCTTGCCGCTTTTTGACTGACTCGATGTGTCTACTTTTGCACCTTCCGTTTGTCCCTTTGTTTCAATGGGATGGCTTCTGCATTTTCTTTTCTTGCCACTGGATTCGTGTTGTTGGATAGTTTTGCGATATGTCTTGTCTCCTTGAGTTCGCGCCACAGTGCTTCCTCGTTTAAGTATGGCTCTCAAATTGTTCCTTGCTTCCGAGTTTGACCGCTTTCTTGAGATCCTGATGCTCCCTGGCATAAAGAAGCCTTTGTCCGTAGCGCTAAAAATAAGCCCAAGGGTGTCGTGCTTCCGAGGGGGTTGAATAAATTGAAGACGAACTTGCACTTGACTTGTTTATTGATCGATGATTAAGACTTGGTACACTGTGTATCACTGATTAGCGTGACGCGAGATAGGTCAAGGCGCGAGCTGCGCTAATTAAGAGTGAAGGTTTGACGCGAACTGCGCTAATTAAGAATGATGGTTGGGCGCGAACTGCGGGTCCCCGGCGGGGGCCGCGTATTTAAGCTTGATGATTCGCAACTTGCCCCTGTTTCCCCTGACCATAGGTTCAGTGGGAACTGAGGTGTCCGCGTGACCAAGGTGGCGAGTTGGTTCTCATAGAAATTGGAGGAGGTTCGCCTGATAAGGCGACCAAAAGTGACGATTTCTCGAAAGAGCGTCGCGATAGCGACGCTAACGTATCAAATAGACCGTGAGATTCACTCTTGGGAACGGAAATGGTTATTTATCAACAAATGTTGAATAATATAAATTTATGTTAAGCATAAATAAAAGTTAAAAAATTTGTATACTATATGACGGGCATGACAGTAGGTCACGTGACTATTTTGCGGAAGCGTATTCGCTCTGACCATACTGCTATCTCGCTTTTTACTATTTTCGTCTTCATTTCTCTTCAGTAGTAGTTGGAGTATACTTCAACAAGTTTCATGAGACTACAATTGTTAAAGTTTTTGTAATACATTGCATTTGATTTCAATAAGACTTCAAAAAGACTTCAATAAAATTTAATTTGTTGATTGTAACTTAGCAAAGGTGTAAAGTCTAATTAAGATTTTACGTTCATTTGTGCATTTATTATCGTGAATGTTTATTAATGAATCGAATTGGATGTTAATTAAAAAAATAAAATTTAACAGCAATAATTCTCATGAACTCGATACAGTCAGAAAATGTACTACGAAGTTTTAAAGTACTTTATTCAATAGTTGTAGTTTTCAAAATCTTAAAAACGTATGACTTTAAAAGTACAGCAACATACTTAAATACTACAAGTACTACAAAAATACTTTAAATGTACTTCAAAAGGATTCCAACTCAAGTGGTTTAAAGACGACAACAGTGAGCAACCCCTTTTATATATGCTCTAAACCGCAAAACATCAAATATTCTTTACCAGAATGGATTAGTTCACGAAGGTGTCGGGTTTTTAACGTGTATCAATAAATGTCTGAGGTTTTAAAACGCTTTCGTGGTTTTGTCCTCGCGTGTAGCGCAAACTTACTGCAGTAATTATTTTGCATAACCTTTTCTTCCTTACAATAAGTGTATCCAGATAATTTTCAAAAACAAAACTTAACTAACTGACGAAGTGCAGCAAAGCTGACTCTCGAGCGAATGGAGAGAGCTTAGCAACTGTTTATATAAATGAATAGAGCTTTTTAAATTCTTTTATTTAACTTGTACACCGTGTCGTCAAATCTTGGAATGCGAAATTTTTATACTTAAACTTTATCAATTTTAATGAAAATTCAAACACATGTTTAGTTTCTATGACAATACATGTTATTCATGTTTCGGGAATGAATCTACCCTTTTTGCCTTAGATTTTCATAAATTTAATACGAATAGCTAACTTCACGTTGTCAATATGTCAAATTTCAGTTTGTTTTCACTCATAAAAAAGTAACAAAAATAGTTAATTAAACAATAAACGTTAGTAAATTACAATATCATTGCCACAATCATGTGACTTTTAAAGAAAATAATCGTGAAATGTTTTTTTCGCTGGCAATCTCCACAAATTCGATGTTTGTTAATTCCTTCTACTGTACTACATATTTACATTAAGGTCTGATTTGCTTCCTTACAAAGTTTTATTTGCGTGTTGGTTAATGCCACTGTAACTTCTTCATTTTTAGTCTTGGGGAAAAAAAAATAGAAAAAAAAATTTTTTCAAAAATTCTTTTATTTAACTTACAAAAAACAAACTAAAAAATAAACAAATTAATCGAACTTAAAATTACAGAATAAGGTATGCACTATAAAAAAAATTTATATTTACAAAAAAATTTTAAATAAAAGAATGGCGCACTTCTAAATCAATATATGTAAGTCAGTCAACGAAAAATTACTTATTACATAGAAAATGAATTGACCAAATCAAAAACTGTGAAAATCATGTAGACATTGAATTGAATTTTCTTCACCGTAAAAAAAGAGTTTACTTTTAAACCTCGTTTTAGAGCAAATTTGCTCAAATTTTAGAGTCGCAATTTAAAAGTCAAACAAAGTTGCTGTAATTTTCAATTTAGAGTTTGAAATCTGACCTTTTTACTTTTTTGATCAGATTTTCAACTCTTTACTGGAATTTTATTCTGACATAAAGAACCTAACCTCGAACGTCACACTAAAAACACTTTTCCTTTGTGAATAATTATTTTTTTTATGATTTTTTTAGATTTATCGTTGTCGAAGACACTTTTGAGTAAAGCTGGAAAGAACTGCAAATAAAGTCGAACCTTTTTGTTTCAAAACCTAAATTTCTGTTTAACATAAATTGGATTAGGTTGAATTTTGAACTTCGACTCTAAAATTCGACCAAATTCAGTCGCAACTGAGTTAGAGCAATTTTGCTTGAAATTGCTACTTCTTTTTTACGGTGTTGTAAATATAATTTTTTTTTTACTCAGTGCTTACCTTATATACTGTAATTTTGAGTTCGATTAATTCGTTTACTTTCTAGTTTGTTTTTTGTAAGTTAAATAAAAGAATTTTTGAAAAAAAATTTTTTTTTTATTTTTTCATGTGTAAATATTACTATTAAACTATAATTTTATTGGATAAATAGCTGAGCAGCCGTGCTTCGCACGGGGCTAATCGTCGCCGCACTGTATAAACTGTAGAAGAATGTAGCAACATTTTGTTTCCAATGATATAAGTAATTTAAAATTCGGGTGTAAGAAATGATAAATCGGTAATTTCGCGCAAAGTGCGAGGAAAAACCCACGTAAACGTGGTAAAACCTCGTTTATATGGTGCTATAATCATTTGAAACAACGAACATGATATAATTACACTAACGCATTTTGGTATACGATATTTGGAGTTTTTTGGTTAGGAGCATATATGTGTAAGCTTTGAGGATCAGAAACACGCGAACAGGCCACATATATATATAATTGTCCATGAGAAAAACACGGCTTTTTAAGGTGGACCCCAGCGACTTTCAAAGTTTGTTCCTGCGCTTTATTGATTGTCATGGCAAAGGCTAATCTGACCGGGAATTGCCTCCTTTTAAACTCGAACGGCAGGTCCGTTGGAATAATTGGAATCTGAGGTATAATGACATGCGTCCCTTCATAGGCTCCATTCATTATTATACCTATAAATTATAAACAGTTGTGTAATAATTAATTGAACATGACAATACTACTGAAATTGTTTTAAAATACCTTCAATTATCCTGTCTCGAAGTTGAGTGATGCAGATTCGTGTTCCGTTGCATAGAAGTGGAGGGTTTAAATTCCGCAGAAGAAGAACTGGAACACCGACTTTCAATTTTAATATCTGCGATGGCACGCCAGGCAACTCCAAGGAGTTTAAGAACTCAACAGGATAATTCACCACATCATCCTGGTTCACCACAGAATTGAAAGCAGTGTAAACCTTTTCGTCTCCAATGATTTCGGCCAATATCTTGTCATTTAATGCCGACACGACATCATTCGTGGGGGCTGAAATAGCCCTTTCGCATAACCAATTCTGCTGTTCGTAATTCTGCTGAATGTCGGGAAACACGGCAGCAATAAGGTCTTCAGTGGAATTTTCGATGCAGCAGAGATTTGGAGAGAGTGTAATGTTTCCATCATTGTCTCGAGGCTCTAATCCATCACCGATTCGGAGAAGCAATGACGAAAAATTGGCAGCGTTTTCGTCATTGTGAAGAAAAACTCTCATGTTTATAATAAACAATATCATCTATTAACTGAATGGCTTCGTCATAAATGATGTCATATGCTATAATGTTTGGTTGCTCTTGCTCACGACGATGGAGTATATCCTCAGACATCTGATCCTTGAACATGTTCCAAAGTGTGAAAGGATTGGTAACTTCGCAGGAGGTTATAATGATGGAGAACAATGTCCTCAAATGGCTTGGATACCGAGTCAAAACCGCCTCTTGCATTGTCAGAGTCCAGTGGTCATCGTTTTCCAGAAGACCGCGAACCTCACATGCCTCTCTGTACGTGAGATATTCTTCGCCGTCCACTGTTCGAAGAGCTGCGAATGATGCTGGTCCTCTTAGAACTGTGAGTAACAATCTCAAGCAGAAACACTCAAACTGATTGGGATGAATGGCGTACATGCGTCCAATCGCAGCAGTCTGTTTTCTTCCAGGCCAGTTAGGAACATCTTCACCACGTCTCTGGGGATTCCAAGTTCTATCAGAATTATCCCAAGTGTAGTAAGTAGGAACTTCAGCATATAACAAAGTTTGAGCAAAATCTGATTCAACTGCATTTTGGCATAATGCAAAGAAAGCAGTGAGTGTTGTTTTTGGAGGCTGTTCGACGTGATGCTGCATATTTTCCTCGTTGAAATAAACACGTTGACCGTTTTCCAAGTGGACTTGTAAATGAACTACATTGGGAAAGCGTTCATGCATTGGAAAAGAAAGAAGTCGCCAAACAGCTTCATTGCTACTAATGTATTGTCCTGCCTGATAAGTGCGAACCTCATCTAATGGATTTTTCTGCCTATCTGTGTGCCGAACTTGGAAAAAGGCCTGATCGGATCCTTTGTTTATATAGCCACATATATACTTTATCGCCTCAACTGAATTGCAGCACTCAACGTTACTATGTCCGCCAAAAGATGTTGATAAAAATGGACAATATGGCACGACCCACCGGTTAGTGGGTCGATAGTGACCTGTTGACCTTCATGTCCGTGGATATTGATGGTTGTTGTAAGGCCGCCATCTTCAGGACTGCGTCTTCTGTACGTTGGATATCCATTTGCGTTACTGACTGTTTCCTGGATTAAATCTTTTGGATATTGTTTGGTACAGCAGCCATTCTTCATGCAAGGTGACTACATATTCAGTTCTCCACATGGTCCATGAATCATGTGTTTTACAACGATTCTGTGAAGATTGGGATCCATTTCAGGGTCTGGAATTTCTGCTGAAATAATCCAATCGATGTCTGCTGGCCGAAGTTTTTGTTCAAGAAAGAGTAATAAATGGATGTGAGGGAGACCACGTTTCTGCCACTCTATTGAGTATACGTATGCTGAAACAATACCAAAAACACGTCCTTCTGTGAGACACTTGAGAA
Source organism: Telenomus remus (assembly GCA_020615435.1). NCBI lineage: Eukaryota > Metazoa > Arthropoda > Insecta > Hymenoptera > Scelionidae > Telenomus > Telenomus remus. The sequence goes on from CM036336.1 coordinate 7,971,317, forward strand.
ATTTGATGACTTTCTGTCTGAAAACCCGGGCGATGATATCGTGTCTGTCCATAGCAGCTTGGCCCTCAAAAAGGGCAGATTTAATTTCGTCCCATGATGGATTGCATGTAAACGTAATGAAGAGATCTGGCTTGCCATATTTCCGCACGATTGCCAAAGCATCTTGAGTATACTCCGCCATATATCGAGGACTGTTCACAAAAGTAGAAGGTAAAATAACCATTCTTCCGATGTCATTCGCATTGACAGCAGCATCAGCAACTACAGCATGTCTTAGATGAACGTACGCCTCCGATCGTAATCTCGCTTGATGAGTCGAAATATATCGGAGTCGTTCACTTTCCACTTTGGCGTACATATCAACCGAATATTGGATGAATAAATGTCTGAACCGCAATAGAGTGTTGAAATCTTGGTCACGAACTGCAATGCGAAATGCATAAAAATCCATTGCAGAAACCTTTTTAGCCGTTGGTGCAAGATTATGCGGATTGACCTCCGGGATCTTGAACGTATATCCAGTTTGACCCTGCCACAACATCAAAGGATACTGTAAAGCGTCATAATAAGGATTGCAATCAAAAATTCGTTGAAGATGGTTATCCCGTGTATGCAACACTATATCTCGTTCATCTGAAACTCTTCCGACAATAATAGCAGCAACCTCGTCGACTGTTAGAGCGTGGTATCGTCCCGGGTGTTCACCAGCTGGTACTTGATCGCCACGAACTATGACTTTGTAGGAATCATCATTTCTGCGATCGATAGTTTCACTCGTTGTCGTGTCTGAGACCTTGATAGACGGTTCTAAAAATTTTGAAAGTTGTACTACCAAAAAGAAGAAAATGTTACTATAACCAAAAGGAGCACCTACCTGTCGAACATCCTCGTCTTCCTCGGCTCGCACAACACGTAGAGCAGCAGCTTGTTTCGTAACTTTAGTTAAATGTGAGTTTTTTTGGAGCGGCATATTGAAAATGTACAATCTGCAGTTCACTTACAAAATCATAACACTACTGAAGGTAGCATCAAAATAATGCCGAATTTCCGGTGAATAGTTCAATGAAATGTTAGGTTCATGTTTATGTTTGGAAGAAAATATTTCAAACCGATTTTTTGTTGCAAGGTAAGAAAATTTAAAGAGATCCGAGGTGTATTTTTATAAATAAAATTTGTTTAGTAAATGTTGAATCATAAGAAAGTGCGATTTTGAGAAAACCGAAAATACACTTTTGCGAGTTTCGATGAATTAAATTTCAAAAATCGATTCTTTATATAGCCTATTTTAATTGTGAGAGTTCGTAGATTCACCCTAATGCGCTTGAAATCGTTTCTATCCATTTTTTGAAGGGCCATTTCGACACATAGAAACAAACAAACTGACGAAAAAATTAAGAAATTCCAAAAAATGAAGATAATCACTTTTTTATAAAGCCCATGGTCATTGTGGAAGTTAAGGGAACCTCCCAGATGCGTAAAATCATGAAATCAACGAAAAAAAGTTCCATGGTAAAAAAACGAAAAATAAATTTTTACGATTTTCGATGAAATAAATTTCAAAAATCGATTCTTTATATAGCCTATTTTAATTGTGAGAGTTCGTAGATTCACCCTGATGCGCTTAAAATCGTTTCCATCGATTTTTTGAAGCGCCATTTCGACACAAACAAACAAACAAACAAACAAACAAACATAGTTACATTTTTATATATATAAGGATAAGTTCATGCAATGTTTATAAAAGTCTGTTGGTTTGATGAATGAATGGAGCTCCTCGCACAGGGGATTTTTTGACGACCGCCAACCCCTAGGTAACCAGGAACGAGAAAGAAGCAGAATGTGAAGTAAAATAGCAGCTTACTATCATTAAGTCCAACGTCTCGAAAAAGCAAATTTGACTGTCCACAATTCCGTGAAAAATGATCGAATCGAAAGACGGCTATGTTGCACCCCATAGAATATATATAAAATGATTTTAAAATGACTTTACATTTACACATAAAAAAACTGTATTCATTTATGAAAACATTCGTTAAAAATATAAGGCTTAAAATTTCATGCAAAAAGTCGTGCGTTCAAGGTGTCGTACCCCTGAAGATTGCATAATGAATGATTGTGAATTTGTTATTCAATCTAAAAATTTCAAGACAACATTTGAAAAAAGTTTAAAATAAAAATAAAATGCAGAATTGAAAAATATATTGAAACTCAATGAATCCTATAAAAAAATAAATTTCAGTCAAACTAAAAAGTGTGGCCAACTACGCCAGAGACGTCCCTATTGTAAAATATCGCAATCGAATCGAAAATATTGATAACAAATTATTATTGAATTTTCCTTACTTAAACGCCGTGATATATAAAAATAACGTCGTCAATTACCAAATTGCAATATTTGGGATTTGAATTTTTGGGAATATGTGTTAAATATATGAAGAAGTCGTAAAATATGAGCTAACAATATATTGCCCATATATGAACAATCTATTGACAATATATGGAAAATATATTGACGATACATGAACAAAGTAAAATAATTTTGCTCTTGCACGAGAATCGACCCCAGGCCCTTGAGGTTATCAGTCCGCGTCGTTGTCCACTGCTCCATCTGCTTCGATAAATTCTTCTATCGAAATAAGCTACATACTTAATGACTATTTTTTATTGGGAATAGTTTAATGTGAATGACTTTTTGTCAATAATACTTTCTATAATGTTATTTTGTTAAAAATATTCGAATTTTTAACCAAATCCGGAAATTTATTTATAAATTTATCCATACTTTTTTAAGTAAGAACTATGATAAACTAGAAGGATCCATATATTCTATAGAAAATCAATATAGCTAACAGTTTTGAATGATTTAATCTTTTGTTACTGAAAAATTAATTAAAATTCTTGACAAATCACTATTAACAATTGTCTATTAAAAATCACAAGCTTCCATTCGCAGAAGATAGACTTTTCACAAGATCAGTGAAATTAAATGTTTTGTTATGAAAAAATTATTAAATATCAGAAAAAAAGTCTTAGAGTATTTAAAACAACAATATTTGGTTACCAAAGAAATAACAAAGAAATTAACAATGTATGGCAAAGAATGGAATTTTGATTATCATACATATATTGTCAATATATTGTTTGCGAAAAATCATACATTGCCAATATATTGCTGTAAATCAAATTACATCGTTTATGTATGGTTAATACATTGTTTGAAAATAATACATTGTCTATATATGGGCAATATATTGTTAATATATTATTATTCTTATATGGACAATATACGGATCTTTTTACAAGGGTCGAAAGAATAATTATAATCATGTTTAAAATTGTTAATGATATAATTTTACATTATAAAATTGCTTTGTAATATAAATAAATTTATTATTAAAATTTGTTAATTTGTCACGAATTTTTCATTCCATCATTGTTGTCCTTTATTTTATTAATCCAAGATTTTTTCTCTGTATTTCAAATGATTGAGAAAAATAAACGATTGTTTATTAAATTTAAAATCGACATTTGTTATAAACAATTATTATATATTGTTAAATTTCATCATATTTGGCCTTCATTATTAAAACAATACTTTTTTTCTTCATTTTGCGTCGATTTTATGAGAAATTAGGGTAAAACGTAAAAAAATGACAATTGTTCATTAATTTATTATTTATTTATTTATTTATTGCGTTTTGTTTATAAATTCATGTTAAAACTCAATAATCAACTTTTGTATATTCATATCATCATGTTTCAAAAGTTACAGCTATTGTAATTGTAATTTTGGAAAAAATAAAAAAAATTAATAAAATATTGCGTACATGAAAAAAAAAAAAAAAACGCATTTTTGACCCCCCAGAAATCGGTGAAAGGGTTAAGCTAGAGAGGCGTTATTGGTCTCGTTTTGCTCAGCTCGGCTGCGCGACAAAGTTAAGACCAATAACGACCTCGTGGCATAGTGATTTCATAGCTTTTCAACTATGCCAGAACCCCAATCTAAAATGTCTTGAAAAGAAGGCACTGTGACATTTTCTGGCGGTAGTTGGCCAGAGTCACTGCCGTGCCTCCTGATGAAAAGAAGGCACTGTGACATTTTCTGGCGGTAGTTGGCCTGAGTCACTGCCGTGCCTCCTGATGAAAAGAAGGCACTGTGACATTTTCTGGCGGTAGGTGGCCAGAGTCACTGCCGTGCCTCCTGATTTATATTATTGAAATAGTCATTTTTAAAAATGTATCACATATGAGCATATCCCGAATTATCGTCCAATTAGCCGTTCGAGAAAAAATTTCCAGTCAATTTCGAAAGTTTTTATGTATTTAGTATTAGGTTCGTTTTAATTTTCTGGTTTTTATATGATTTTTATTACTTTCCGTATTGTTTTCGAGGTTGCAGCGCCATCTGCGTTTGGAATTTTTTCAACTTTTATGACAATTTTAGTAACTTTTTAGGTTTTTAGTTTATGTTCTTCTTTTATTTTCTGGTTTGAGTTTTGTGTTTTACTTTTTTGTTCAAGTTTTGTGTTCGAAATTGCAGCGCCATCTAAAATTAGTTGTAATTAGTTCCTTTTTTCATTTAAATGAAATTTTTTTGATATTTTTCAGTTGTTGATTTTTATTCCGTTCTTAATTTTTTGGTGTTCATTTCGTTTTTTGATTTTTTGTTTTTAGTTTTGTGTTTGAGATCGCAGCGCTAACTGCAATCGGTTTTTTTTTCATTCAAAAGAAAATTTTTTAATTTTCTTAAGTTGTTTTGTTTGATTTTTGCGATTGCAGCGCCACCTGCATTGAGGTATTTTTTTCATTTCAATGAAAATTTTTGTATGATTTCAAGCTGTTGGTTTCTCTTTTGTTACGATTTTTTTGGTGTTCGTTTTGTTTTTACTTGTTTGGTTCAAGTGTTATTTTTGCGATTGCAGCGCCACCTGCAATTGTTTTTTTTTCATTTTAATGAAAATTTTGGAATGTTTGAAGTGGTTGGTTTTTGTTTTGTTTCGATTTTTTGTTGTTTGTTTTGTTCTTAATTGTTTGGTTTAAGTTGAATTTTTGCGATCGCAGCGCTATCTGCAATTGGGTTTTTTTTTCAATTTTAATGTAATTATTTGAAAGTTTAGAGTTAGAACTTTCATTTTTTTGGTAAAACTTCAAGCATTCATGAAAAATTATAAAAGTTTCAGCCGTATGAATATAAATAAATTCGGTCAAATTTGAATATCTTTGACCTTCAAAAAAAAACTTTGTTTTGAGGAGCCCTATGTTTTTAAGACTAATTTTGGGTCGCTAAACCCAAAAAAATTGGTTTCAAGAGCGTGCCCTATTACTGGAAATAAAATTTTTCTTGAACGGCTAAGTGGACGAAAATTCTGGATATGCTCATATAAGGTGTTTAAATTCACGACCGTAAACGGAATTTTGTGTATAAATGCGTCATGAAAATAAAATTTTCTTGAAGCGCTGAGTGGCTCTTTTTGGATTTGTTCAGACAGGCATATCTGTTGTGATGAGAAAGAATCAGGTGGTTTTCGGACTTGTCGTAATTTTGAATGTAACATATTCATCCCAAAGAAATGTGATGAGTGACACGAGTTTCTCTCAATCATAGTACGAAATTTAAATTAAATTCAACAACTCATATTCAGCAGGTAAACTTTCAGAAATACAAGCAATTTTTGCGAAAAAAGTAACGCTTTTGTATATGTCGCTTTTCAACCTTCCTGATCACTACAGATATATCTTAATATAGGTATCTTATTTTAGAAATCAGGTACGTATGCTCGCGAAAGGCCTTATCAGAGATTCAGAATTGAGTTCAAATCGAAAACTTATTTCTGAGGTTATATTTAAAACCAAATTTGTTTGCAAATCTGTAACATTTTTGCGTATAATTATGCCCTTGTAAAAATGATCATATATTGACAATACATTGACAATCTATTGACCATACAATACAAACCATATATTGACAATCTATTAACCATACATTAGTAATATATTGACCATACATGAACAATGAAAATAATTTTACTCTAGCACGAGAATCGATCCCAGGCCCTTGAGGTTATCAGACCGCGTCGTTGTCCACTGCTCCATCTGCTTCGATAAATTCATCTATCGAAATAAGCTACATACTTAATGACTATTTTTCAATGGAAATAGTTTAATGTGAACGACATTTTGTCAATAATACTTTCTATAATGTAATTTTGTTATAAATCTTCAAATTTTTTAACCAAATCCAAAAATTTATTTATAAATTTATCCATACTTTTTTAAGTAAGAACTATGATAAACTATAAGGATCCATATATTCTATGGAAAATCAATATAGCTAATCGTTTTGAATGATTTAATCTTTTGTTACTAAAAAATTAATCAAAATTATTAACAAATCACTATTAACAATTGTCTATTGAAAATCAGAAGCTTCTATTCGCAGAAGATAGACTTTTCACAAGATCAGTGAAATTAAATGTTTTGTTATGAAAAAATTATTAAATATCAGAAAAAAAGTTTTAGAGTATTTAAAACAACAATATTTGTTTAACAAAGAAATAACAAAGAAATTAACAATGTATGGCAAAGAAAGAAATTTTGATTGTCATACATATATTGTCAATATATTGTTTGCGAAAAATCATACATTGCCAATACATTGCTGTAAATCAAATTACATCGTCTATGTATGGTTAATACATTGTTTAAAAATAATACATTGTCCATATATGGGCAATATATTGTTCATATATTGTTAATATATTGGCAATATATTGTCAATATATTAACTATGTATGGTCAATATAGGGACAATATATTATTTCGTGAATAATATATTGTCAATATATTATTCTTATATGGACAATATACGGATCTTTTTACAAGGGTGTATAATATAAAAATGCTTCTTTTTCCAAATTATTTCTTTTGAAATTAAAAATTCGTTGTTTATTGACATTTGATGAAACTGTAAGTTTATGTCAATGTAATATCGATTTTTCTAGGAACTATGATAGTTTTATCAAGAAGACGAGTTAGGATTATGATTGATAATAGTAACATTAAGATAAAGTTAGATCAACATACAGGGCGGTCTCTGAAAAAATAAAGGTACAGAGATGGAAAGTAATCAATACGCATCTACACGCATTTCGCATCCCGTAGTCTAGGCAACTACGCGTGGCGCATGCGCCACTCACTGGCTTGAGGAAATGATTGGGTTGAGTACGGCTTTAGGTACATGTCAACTTTGTGACACAATAAAACGGGGAAAAATTTTATCATTTTTGCGAATTTCATCTTTTAAAATACTTTATGATGTGTAAATTCTAACGAAAAGCCCTAAATTTGTTTAAGAAAAATCCGACTCGTAACTAACACGTAAAAATAAAACACATAGTTAAGCTAAATTCAGTTTTAAAAAAAGGGAACAAAGGATTTACTTAGTTTTAGAATTGGGCAACCCTGGTTTAAACAAATCATGATCATTACAAATTAGCTCGAGAATGTATAACCCTGTAAAGCGGCTAGTGATGGTGGGGCAGCTTTTCAGGGGTAGAGGCAGTCGGCGCTTGCGTCGAGTTCTCGATGACGCTAACGACAACGATGAGCTAGGTGTTCAACCCGGATACATCAGTACCGAGTCGACAAACAGCTTCTCAGGTTATCGTGCGACATGTCATCAATAATTTTGAATCAATTATATGGCGCGAACGAGTGAGTGATAAAACTTATGTTCAGAATACATAAAACTGAACTTCGGCACAGAATTCAGACCCGTTATCCTATCAATAAAAATTAAAGTCTCATTTAATACCTATATTCTTTGTAGCTTCTGCTCACAGTTCCGAAACGTTGCAATGAAACTTTTTAACGCTGCAAGTAAAATTCTATACCTAATAATATATATATGGCGTAGATGCACTCTATAAAGTACGTCAATTAGTCAGAGAACATTATTTTTTGTAAAAACCGCAGTCTTCCAACGTAAACTAATCAGGCGCCCGCTAATAATCTTTTAGCTTGATTTATAAATACTAAGTGTGCATATTTTTACAGAGACACCAATTAATTGTCGCTTGCATGTGGGTCACAAGTTACAGCGCACGCTAACAGGATACAGGTTTTTAGGTAAGCCTGTTAAAAATCTTTTCTTCTTTACGTTAAGTACCCTTGTGAAAAAGATCATACATTGACAAAATACTAAGAATTGATTGATCATACAATATAAACCGTATGTTGACAGTCTATTAACCATACTCCCATAATTCAAAAAACTACAAATTCACTTTAAAAAAGGGAACATTCACTTTTTTAAAGTCCAGTTGTCTACTTAAAATAAGTGAATATACATTTGTTGGATAATTATTTTTTTCTTTTGAATATTGTCATAAATTATCACAATAAAATATTATTATCTACGTATCGTAGAAGTTAAAATTCACTAATTGGGTAAGTAGATTCAAGAATTAGGAAATTTTTCGTTAGGTATTTGGCGTAGGCAACTACTATGTATATTATTATTTGGAGAAATATCAATGATAAACGGAAATTCATGAAATCATCTCTATTAATTTAAAATTTTACTACACATACGAAAAAATCTGACAATTTTTGCTATAGAACACGAGTAAACCAAACGACATAAGAACAAAGAAATGTATCGACAAAAGTTAATTTCATTTTATCCATTCCATTTCCATTCTTGAAAAAATCACCGGTCTGAAGTAAGCTGTTTATACATCGCACATCGTTTATTATTTGAATATTTTTATTTTCCGAACCTCTCGATGATATTAATAATAGAATGTTGCAAGCATTATTTATAGTAACATTAAATTAGCTCTAGCTTATGCATGATTATAATTAACAAAATATAAATAAATAATTGTATATAAAAAATAAATTCATAAAATTTTTTTTACATTAATTACAAAATATTGCATGCGTTGTTAATAATATAACTAAAAGGCTTAAGCATATGCATGTTTTTTCATTTAAAAGTAATATATAAATAAACAATTTGTTATGAACAATTAAATTTATGGAATTTTTTCGAATCATTATGAAATATTGGATGCAATGTTAAGAATATGACAATTAGGCTAAATCATAGGAGGATCCCAAACAAGCACTGTAAAAATAAACAATATCAAAAACGACAAATTCAAACGAGCAGTTTAAATTGAAACATTGTGAATTTCAATCATAGCGCGAAAAACAGACAGCAGCTATGACAATCACGGTAAAAACAACCAACAACAAAAATGATCAGGTTAAAATGTAGCGGTGTAAACTTAAAGAGAATCAAAAACAACGAATCATGACAAGCAGTGTAAAATCAAAAATTTGTAAAAAAGGTAATTTTATTTAATTATAAAAATAAAAGGATATAAATCTATACTTGTAATAATACGCACTGTTATAATAAACAATGATGGCTGCTATTGCCAACTTAAAATAATAAAAATCGCTGTACTGATATTAGAAAAAAAATTTATTTTTGCTCATTAAAGTTGTCATAACCGCCATCTTCGTTTATTACCACAGTGTGTATTATTACGAAGTAGTGATTTATATTTTTTTTATTTTTATAATTAAATAAACTTACTTCTATATTTTTATCATTATTTATCTTTCCAGTGATTATCATATTTTATGTCTGTTATTCACACTATGTTTGAATTTAGTAAAAGTAGCGCTGTAAAATTAGAAACAATTTAAAACAACAAAGCATGACAAGCAGTGTAAAATCAAAACTTTGTAAATTCAAACATAGTGTAAAAAACAGACATAAAATATGATAATCACTGAAAAAATAAACAGTGATAAAAAATAGAAGTAATTTTATTTAATTATAAAAATAAAAAAATATAAATCACTACTTTGTAATAATACACACTGTGATAATAAACGAAGATGGCGGCTGATGACAACTTAAATGAGCAAAAATAAAAACTTTTTCCCAATATCAGTACGGCGATTTTTATCATTTTACGTTAGCAATAGCCGCCATCATTGTTTATCATCACAGTGCGTATTATCACGCGTAAAGATTTGTACTTTCCTATTTTTATAATTCTTCGTTTTCGATATTGTTTATTTTTACAGTGATTGTTTCGGATCCTCCCTAAATCATATGCATTTTTATTATTTGACAGTGAAATATGAATGAATAATTTAATATAAATAAATAAATTCATGAAATTTTTCTTCAAATCAAAAATTGGTTCATTAGTAATGCATGAATTTTAACAACATTAAATAATAAATAAAATGCATCTAATTTTCATGAACGAATGAATATATTTTCGCAATAAATAAACTGACGTTGCAGTTTAAGTTGCACTTTCACACAAAAGAATCGCAAATAATTTATTGAATAATAAACAAAATAGATAAATAAATGTGCAGTTTTTATCCATTCTTAAAAAAAGTCACCGTCTGAAGTTGCTGATTGCATATAACATCGTTAATTCCAGTGTTCACTGTCATTAAGTTGTCGTTGACACGTCACTTGTAGACTACTTTAATTATTTATTCTGTATATCATTCGTTTCATTATTTTTTATTTATCGTTTCTCAAATTCTATAATTGGATAAATAATTATTATAATAAATCATCAATAATTCATAGTTAATCAGATTTTATACAGTATCTGATAATAAATTTGAAGCTTGAAAAATAACGTAAACTGCATTATTAATTGGAATATCGATCTGGTTAGATTGCGCGCATACATTGAAATACAAATATGTTAATTTATATTCATCATTTTTATAAGTTTTAATTTTAATTATTTATTCATTAATTTATATTTTATTTGTATTTTTATTGAGTTCAGAGCAGGCTCGATGAACTCGGACAAGAGGAGTTCTTCGCGCACGAGGGCGCGAAATGACTCCTGGCAATCCGCTTTTCAGAGTGCAAAAGCGTTTTTCGCATGCAGGTGTAACGAAAACATCTTTTAAATTATTATATTTGTTCAAAAAATAGCATTAGCTTTAAATTTTGATAAATTTTTAATGAAATAATATTTTTTGTCACATAGTTCATGTGTGATTCAAAATCAATTACTGGAAGTATCAAAAATATTAAAATTGTTTACAGAAGGAGGTTTATTATTTCATGAAAATTTTGAAACTAAGAAATACGAGAAAAAATATATTTTTGTAATCGGTCGAGGCGGGGCGTATAAATAAATAACCAGTAAATTAATTGAATATCAAAGTTCGGGACGGCGCGCCCGTAGGGAGCGCTTTATCCTACTAGTTTACTTACCCTTGTGAAGAGATCCGTATATTGTCCATATAAAAATAATTCATTGACAATATACTATTCACAAACCCTTGTAAAAAGATCCGTATACCGTCCATACAAGAATAATATATTGACAATATAATAATATATTGACAATATAATAATATATTGACAATATATTATTCACGAAATAATATATTGTCCTTATATTGACAATATATTGCCAATATATTAACAATATATGAACAATATATTGCCCATGTATGGACAATGTATTATTTTCAAACAATGTATTAACCATACATAAACGATGTAATTTGATTTACAGCAATATATTGGCAATGTAGGATTTTTCGCAAACAATATATCGACAATATATGTATATGAGAATTAAAATTCCAGTCGTTGCCATACATTGTTAATTTCTTTGTTATTTCTTTGTTAACCAAATATTGTTGTCTTATATACTCTAAAACTTTTTTTCTGATATTTAATAATTTTTTTATAACAAAACATTTAATTTCACCGATCTTGTGAAAAGTCTATCTTCTGCGAATAGAAGCTTGTGATTTTCGATAGACGATTGTTAGTGATTTGTTAATAACTTTAATTAATTTTTTAGTAACAAAAATTAAATCATTCAAAATGATTAGCTATATTGATTTTCTATAGAATATATGGATCCTTCTAGTTTATCATAGTTCTTACTTAAAAAAGTATGGATAAATTTATAAATAAATTTCCGGATTTGGTTAAAAATTCGAATATTTTTAACAAAATAACATTATAGAAAGTATTATTGACAAAAAGTCATTCACATTAAACTATTTCCAATAAAAAATAATCATTAAGTATGTAGCTCATTTCGATAGAAGAATTTATCGAAGCAGATGGAGCAGTGGACAACGACGCGGACTGATACCCTCAAGGGTCTGGGATCGATTCTCGTGCTAGAGTAAAATTATTTTACATTGTTCATGTATCGTCAATATATTGTCTATATATTGTCAATAGATTGTCCATATATGGGCAATATATTCTTAGTATAAGGTCAATATATATATTACTCATGTATGGTTAATAAATTGTCAATATATGATCTTTTTTACAAGGGAAATAATATATTGTCCCGATATTGACCATACATAGTTAATATATTGACAATAGATTGCCAACATATTAACCATATACTATTATGTATTCTTAACCATATATAAACGATTTTATTCAATTTGAACCGATTTATTGGCAATTAATAATATTTCGCGAACAATATATTGACAATACATGTGAGCAAATCAAAAATTAACATCCACTTAGCGGTTCAAAAAAATAAAATTTTTTGGACATTAGGCACACTCTTAGGATTTTTTCTGAGGTTCTAGGTGTCAAAACAAGATGGAAAAATGGTGCGGCCCACCTTGAAACGGGTGGCGACATACATTTTTAATTAAAAAAGAAGAAAATAAAAAATGAAAAAAGTTCGAGTTTGTGAAACCCTCCTTTTTTATTGCAGATTCGGATTCCTCATAAAAAAATAAAAAGATTTTATTCCTTTATTTTTGGTTTTGTACGACAGATGGCGCTGTAATCGCAAGAGAACGATTTTTATTAATTATTTTTTTCCTACGATTACAGCGACATCTATCCTAAAAAACAGAAAAATGATGAGAATAAAATTGTTTTATTCTTTATAAGGAACCCAAATCTGTAATAAAAAATAGGGCTTTAAAAAACTCTCATTTTTTTAATTTTCTATGAAACCACCTTTAATTCCGACAGGGAGTGAGGGATGAATGTCGAGTTCGATAATGGTTGTATAAAGTTCGAAGAAGTATTAGACAAATATTTTTTGCAAGTTGTGTGTCTTTTTGTACTAACTGTTCGTATTTTATTGAAAGAAAAAAAAATAAATTTCAGTCAAACTGAAAAGTGTGGCCAACTACGCCATAGACGTCCCTATTGTAAAATATTGCAATCGAATCGAAAATATTGATAACAAATTATGATTGAATTTTCCTTCATTAAACGTCGTGATATATAAAATTAACATGGTCAATTACCAAATTGCTATATTTGGAATTTGAATTTTCGGAAATATTTTTTGTTAACTATATAAAGAAGTCGTACAATAAGAGCTCAAAATTCAGAGTCAGAATAGCTCATTGTAGGTACTTGGCGACATGTCGCTCAACATTAAAGTTAACTTTTTAATTGACTGTTTAAATATGAATTTTCGAAGAGGGCTAAATTCAATCGTTGTAAGCGTTTAATCGGAACGTTTTTCTACGTCGGCTGCCGTGGTCTTGTCTGTGAAACGCTGTTCACAGAATAGCTCATTAATACTTGGCGACATGTCGCTCAACATTAAAGTTAATTTTTTTGTTATTTGTTATTTCAACAAATACCGCTTAAATATGAATTTTTGAAGATTCAATCGTTGTAAATGAAAGTTTAACAATCACATTATCGTTGCGCAATTGAATATAATTTACCCAGTATAACAAAACAGTATTTGTCACGATGTAAAGAAGAAGTAACATTCTAATTATTGACCGATATTTAATTGTTAAAATTCACCGTTTTAAATCTTTACAACAAAAAATGTTCAGAGAACATATTTGAAATGAGTGAATTATTTTAAACGTGCAACAAATATAATAAAGCGGTCAAAATCAGAGTTTTACAAAATGCTTCATTTCAGTCAACAGTTTGAAATGTAATTTCATTCTGTAAAGTTTTATTCCATCTCATTATTTGCAATTATTATTAATATTCTTGGTTAATGAAAGAAAATTCAAATTCAACGTATTTAAACTGTAAACATTCAATGTATTTAGAATGAAATGTCATCTATTTTGTGAAAATTATTGACGCAAAAATAATAGAAAAGAAATGATACAAACGGAACGAATTCGTTAGAGGATAATAAGTAGAGTAATTAATTTTTTTAAGTATGACATAACCGTACTGTGAAGAAAAAGAAATGAAACAATTCTCAAAAAATGATAAACTTCATTTTTTTTACTCAAAAATTAAAGTTATCAAGTAAAATAAGTAACTTGATAGCCTATTCTAATTTGTATTGTATTGTATGTAATTGGTTTTCGCGACATGTCGCCAAGTACCTACAATGAGCTATTCTGACTCTGAATTTTGAGCTCATATTGTACGACTTCTTTATATAGTTAACAATAAATATTTCCGAAAATTCAAATTCCAAATATAGCAATTTGGTAATTGACCATGTTAATTTTATATATCACGACGTTTAATGAAGGAAAATTCAATCATAATTTGTTATCAATATTTTCGATTCGATTGCAATATTTTACAATAGGGACGTCTATGGCGTAGTTGGCCACACTTTTCAGTTTGACTGAAATTTATTTTTTATTATATCACGACCTTTAGAGAAGTACGACACTGTACAGATTGTTAATATAAAAATCACGATCACTTGTACGTGTATGATTTCTAGCACAATGACATTTTCGTAACAGTAATAAATTTATTATTAAAATTTGTTAATTTGTAACTAATTTTTCATTCCATCATTGTTGTCCTTTATTTTATTAATCCTAGATTTTTTCTCTGTATTTCAAATTATTGAGAAAAATAAACGATTGTTCATTAAATTTGAAATCAACATTTGTTATAAACAATTATTTTATATGTTTAATTATGAATAGATTTGCTTTTCGCATTCGCAGGATCCCCTTGTAAAAATGATCATATATTGACAATCTATTAACCATACGTTAGTAATATATTGACCATATACTAACAATACATTGCCCATATATGAACAATATATTGACAATATATGGACAATATATTGACGATACATGAACAATGTAAAATAATTTTACTCTAGCACGAGAATCGATCCCAGGCCTTTGAGGTTATCAGTCCGCGTCGTTGTCCACTGCTCCATCTGCTTCGATAAATTCTTCTATCGAAATAAGCTACATACTTGATGACTATTTTTATTGGAAATAGTTTAAAGTGAATGAATTTTTGTCAATAATACTTTCTATAATGTTATTTTGTTATAAATCTTCAAATTTTTTTAACCAAATCCGGAAATTTATTTATAAATTTATCCATACTTTTTTAAGTATGAACTATGATAAACGATAAGGATCCATATATTCTATAGAAAATCAATATAGCTAATCTATTAGAATGATTTAATCTTTTGTTACTAAAAAATTATTAAAATTATTAACAAATCACTATTAACAATTGTCAATTGAAAATCACAAGCTTCCATTCGCAGAAGATAGACTTTTCACAAGATCGGTGAAATTAAATGTTTTGTTATAAAAAAATTATTAAATAGCAGAAAAAAAGTTTTAGAGTATTCAAAACAACAATATTTGGTTATCAAAGAAATAACAAAGAAATTAACAATGTATAGCAAAGAATGGAATTTTGATTATCATACATATATTGTCAATATATTGTTTGCGAAAAATCATACATTGCCAATATATTGCTGTAAATCAAATTACATCGTTTATGTATGGTTAATACATTGTTTGAAAATAATACATTGTCCATATATGGGCAATATATTGTTAATATATTATTATTCTTATATGGACAATATACGGATCTTTTTACAAGGGTCGAAAGAATAATTATAATCATGTTCAAAATTGGTAATGATATAATTTTACATTATAAAATTGCTTTGTAATATAAATAAATTTATTATTAAAATTTGTTAATTTGTCACTAATTTTTTATTCCATCATTGTTGTCCTTTATTTTATTAATCCAAGATTTTTTCTCTGTATTTCAAATTATTGAGAAAAATAAACGATTGTTTAATAAATTTAAAATCAACATTTGTTATAAACAATTATTATATATTGTTAAATTTCATCATAGTTGGCCTTCATTATTAAAACAATACTTTTTTTCTTCATTTTGCGTTGATTTTATGATTCAATATATTTATATTATGTATATTATAATTTGATAAAATTCCTATTTGTTTATAAATTTTGTTAAAACTCAATAATTATTTTTACAATATTTATATTATTATTTTTCAAGAATTACAGCTATTGAAATTGAATTTTGGAAAATATAAAAAAATGAATAAAATACAAAAATTAAAATCAAAATTTGTTATAAACAATTATTATTTATTGTTATATTTTATCACCGCTGTCCTTCATTATATAAACAATACTTCTATTCTTTATTTCGCGTCGATTTCATGATATATTAGGGTAAAACATAAAAAAATAATTTTTCATTAATTTATTCTTTATTTATTAATTTATTCCTATTTGTTTATAAATTTTGTTAAAACTCAATAATTAACTTTACAATATTTATATAATTATTTTTCTTAAATTACAGATATTGAAATTAAAATTTTGGAAAAAATAAAAAAAATGAATAAAATAAAAATATTGCGTACATGAAAAAAAAAAACGCATTTTTGACCCCCCAGAAATCGGTGAAAGGGTTAAGCTAGAGAGGCGTTATTGGTCTCGTTTTACTCAGCTCGGCTGTGCGACCAAGTTAAGACCAATAACGACCTCGTGGCATAGTGATTTCATAGTTTTTCAACTATGCCAGAACCCCAATCTAAAATGTCTTGAAAAGAAGGCACTTTGACATTTTCTGGCGGTAGTTGGCCAGAGTCACTGCCGTGCCTCCTGATAGCGATTAACTTAATTCACTCAAATTTCTCAGTCATAGTACTAAAATTTAGACACAGGAATATTCTGATACTTCGTTTTCGGTATTTGAATGACTTTAGTAGAACGTACAACACCCCATTATCGATAAAACAACGTAAAATTTGAAAGAAACCAAATCTGGAGTTACCTTTTACATGCTTTTTTGTTGCATCTTCGGCAAAAATCACTATAACTTAATTTAATTTTAAAACTATGTTGCCACTAGTTTCGAGGTGAGCCGCACCATTTTTCCATCTCGTTTTGACACCTAGATCGTGGGGAAAAATCCCAAGAGTGTGCTTAATGTCCAAACATTTTTATTTTTTGAACCGCTAAGTGGATGTTAATTTTGGATTTACTCATGTATAACAATCAAAATTTCATCCTTTGCCATACATTTTTCATTTCTTTTCTTTTTTTGTTAAACGAATATTGTTATTTTAAAGACTCTAAAACTTTGTTTTCTGATTTTAAATATTTTTTTTTATAACAAAACACTTAATATCATTGATCTTGTGAAAAGTCTATCTTCTGAAAATCGAAGCTTGTGATTTCAAATAGACTTGTTAATGGTGATTTGTTAATAATTTCAATTAATTTTTTAGTAACGAAAGTTCAAATCATTTAGAAAGATTAGATAATAATTTTTTATATTATACTAGGTGCAACGAAGCGCGCCCGTTGGGCGCGCTCCCGTTCCAACATGTTAAAAGAAAGGAAATTTAAATAAGTACATATGATTTTTATTGTTTAAATTAATATTTTATTCTGAACTCAACAGTACAGTTCAGGAACTTGAAATTTCAATATTCAAAAAATATTTTCAATTTATTACATTAGGTCTATTTAATTGCACCCGTTCCTTTCACTATAAATATCAAAAACAATCTATTTGCACAAAAAACGATTTTTATTTTTGTTTGAGTGACGCGCCAAGCTAAATCGTTAAACGCCTGGCCAGCTTTTTTATCACATACATTAAATGATCCAATGAGTCAATGATTAAAGTCTTCAATGATCGAAAAAATTCAATAACTCATAGTCAGATGATGTTCTAATCGAATGATCTGATGATCCAACAATCCACTATTCCAGAAATTTAAAATAATCCAATGACCACTCATTAAAAAACTCTTTTCAAATTCTTTCAGGTTTTATAGTACTGTAACAGTTTTATTTGAATAATTTGTTTTTACTGATATACGTTTACATTAGTACTTCAATGTAAGTCATGTAACAAAACTAATTTTATTGCGAATATTAATGTGTGGTAAATAATTACTAAAAATATGTGTGATTATTGATTAAATAAATAATTTGATCATTAAATGATTAATCATTGAATCTTAAGATGATTGTATCATTGAATTACTTGATTATTGGTAATTTATTTCCAATCTTTCTGTATCATAAAAATACATGTACAAAATTTGATTTAACAATTCCTAATAACATCTTCTCATCAGAAATAAAATCTATAATAACTGAATAATCCAATCATGCTAAATTCAATGTTATCTAATGATTTGATAATTGAATATGTAATTCAATGATACTAAAACTCAATAAAGTAATTATGAAATATTTGAATGATGAAGCGTTCGAATGATGTAATGATCAAATAAGTCCATGATCTTGTAATTTAACAATTCAATGATGCTATAAATTGTACATCTAAGGACATGGTGATCTAAAAATAACCTATAACGATCGAGTGATTAAATGGGGCCGTCCATAAATTACGTAACGCAATCTTTCATGGTTTTCGACACACCCCTCCTCTCTTCCATGTACCATTCTGTAACGACATGTAACGTTATTGCAGACTCCCTACCCCCCTTCAGAGCGTTACGTAATTTATGGATGGCCCCAAAGGATCGAGTTATCTCTTATGAACTCAATGATTCAATGATCCCATGATCAAATAATCGATTCATTTTATTTGAGCCTCATTTAAATTTAGTTCAATCATCGTTGCAAAAGTTCTGTATACCTCCTTCAAACCTCTTCTGAAAAAATTTTGTTGTTTTCATTTTGATACTTCATTCATTATAAAATTTATTATACTATTATATTATTATTATTATATTTATTATAATTGAATAAAATTACTTCTATTTTTTTATCACTGTTTATTTTTTCAGTGATTATCATATTTTATGTCTGTTTTTGACACTATGTTTAAATTTACAAAATTTCGATTTTACACTTCTTGTCATGCTTCGTTGTTTTTGATTGTTTTCAATTTTACAGCGCTACTTTTTGACCTAATCATCTTTTTGTTGTTTGTTCCCACCGTGATCGTCATAGCTGCAGTCCGTTTCTCACACTATGTTTGAAATTAACGATGTTTAAATTTAAATTGCTCGTTCGAATATGTCGTTTTTGATAATGTTCGTTTTACAATGCTTGTTTGGGATCCTCCCGAAAAAATGTATTATTTATGAACATTTGTTTATAGTTGTGAATTTGTTTACTTAGTTTTTTTAGAATTAACATTCGTTTACCTAAGTTTGTTTGTGAAAATTAATTTGTTTATAAACATTTATGTTTGAATATTTTTTAGTTTATAAACATTTAAGTTCAAACATTCATTTGTTTATTACCATTTGTCTGTAGACATTTATTTGTTCATAAACAGTTGTGTAAAAACATTCATTTGTTTATTGAAATTTGTTTTTAAACATTTAGTTGTTTAGTAACATTTGTTTATACAAATTTATTCGTTTCTAACTATTTGTTTATAAACATTTGTTTATAACCATACGTTTATAAACATTAATTTGTTAATTAACATTTGTTCATAAACATTAATTTGTTGAATAACATTTGTTTATGAACATTCATTTGTTTCATTATTTATTATAGTCAATTCTTATGCAATAAGAGAACCTGTAACATGACAATTTTGATCTATTAAAAGAGTAGCTTGGGAAGTTTAGGAAAGGAGCGAATTTAAACCAATTCCTTTGTAATATTTTGTAATTTTATTGGCTGAGTCTGAGGCTCTTTAAAAAAATGTTTTTGTTTTATTATTTATGACGAATTAAAATCGGATTTTAAACTTTTAGGCTCTTATGTACAGCTGCTGCTTTGTTTCTTTTTTAAACTAGGTTTTTGCACGAGCGGAACTAGTTGGCCATTTATTAATTTATTCTGTGAACTAATGTTTTTTTTTTATTGTAACTTATGTTTTTCGCCCACTCGCTGGAGACGCCCGGTGCTCCAGCATCGGATGAAATCCCTGGTTGTGCTTGCGATTCTGAGGAGATGTACTGCGACCACGATTGACCTTAGATACGGCCTATAGATGCCCGTCAATCCGCGGTCAGCATAGAGCTACGCCTGCGCATTCCTTACCTCCGTGGTACCGATGACCAGAGTTCGGTTCGAACATCGGCAACGCAACCGGGGTGGGGGGGGGTGAACTTTTGAAAGCTCGAGGTTGTTCACCCTCTCGCTCTCTTTTGCTGAACCTCCCGAGATTAGCTATAGGTGACTGGATTCGAATAGTGTTATTTTTCATTTGTCTATTAAGTTCAAGTCTTATTGCGAGTCATTTGTTTAAAGGGACACACAGTTGTAGCTTTTGTTTTTTGATTATTACTTTGTGCCACTTTTGGGTTGCAGAGAGACAGAACAGGACAATAGTAACAGCTGAACGGGGTTTGCCCTTTCCATCTTGATTTCTTGAGTCAACCTATAATTTATTAGCAATTTTTAAGGGCCTAGTTTGATTTCATTCCGTTTAACGTAAGTAGACTTTTTTTTTAATGAATGATGGTTGAATTCTATTTCTTGTGTGTCGACCACATTATTTATTAATTGTTTCCTTGTCCGTTCAACACCTACAACGAACGCGAAGAAAGCTCAGCTTTAACCGGCATTACAGCAGTCAGGAAAAAGGGCTGAAAAGATAGGCGCCCGAGTTTCTGATTTCACTTATTTTATTTGGTTGTCTTGCTTTTGAGAAGATTCACTTAATTCGAGTTACGTTATGAACCAATATTGTTAATTTCAAAATTATTTTAGGAATTTAATTTTAATTAAATTATTCATTTATATTTTATTGTTAATGAATATGCATTTGCTTGAGCCTATTTGTTCATTATTATTGACAATGCATACGATGTTTTATAATTAGTTCAGAAATAAATAAAAGAAATGATTTATTTATATTAGATTATTCATTCGCATTCAATCGTCAATGAATATGCATATGCTTATATTAATATAACAATGCATGCAATATTTTACAATTATGCTAAAAATAAATTGTATAAATTTATTTATTTATCAAATAATCATAATAATGAATAATCAAATTATTCATTTATATTTTATTGTTAAATAAATGAACATGCGTATACTTAAACCTATTTGTTATATTATTCACAACGCATGCAATATTTTATAATTAATTTTAAAAAAAATTTATGAATTCATTTATATATATTATTTTATTTATTTATATTTTATTGTTAATTATCATGAATAAGCTTCAGCCTATTCGTTCGTCATTATAAATAATGCATGCAACGTTTTATTATAAATCATCGGTTTCATCGAGTTCAAAAAATGAAAATATTCGAATCAAGGGTCGCGCAAGTGACCTGACCGTGGTAAGGCGTTCCCTATTATTTAAATATAAATATATCATTAATGTAAATGTAAATGTAAAAGATTTGAAGCGCTGCGCGACTATATATACGGGAGTTTAGGCTTGACGCTCACTGCGTCTCTCTCTGCCCTGGATATTACTAGGGCATAAGACAAAGAGAGGTTCGTTTTCGCATTTCATTTTTGTTGCCACGGCTGAGAGCGACACCTTGCGGCGGATTGATGTAGTAGTACAATGCGGGTCGCCTCTTGTCTTATGTATTTGTAAGACAAAGACAGAAAGAGACGGCTCTATCTCTGTTCTTGTTTTCGCAGGCATGAAAAGAGATAGAAAACGCGTTTATTTTTGATAATTAAATGAAAAAATAGAATGTATATAATAAAAAACGATCATGAACTATAGTAACAGTATGTTTTTGCCACAAAATGTAAAATCAAATCACGCGTTAATACTTTTCGTAAAAAAATATCTTCTTCTGCAAAATAAACATTTACAAAATTCCAAAAAATACCTTAAAAAGGTAAAAACCAAATGACAAGGTTCGTGATCCTCCGATATTTCCAACACAAGTTGTGAAATCAAAACATGTGGAAAAAGTTTTTATAAAAAAATATCGTTATCAACAAAAGTACATTTTCAGAATTACAAGAAATACCTCCAAAAGGTTTAAAAGGTATTGACGATTTATTCGTCGACTCGATTTGTCGAACGATTTCTTAATATTTAACGTTTCAATCGTCAACCGTTAACGGATAATCCGACAACAGCCTACGGTTGCTAAGCGCCAATCTTTAAATTGAATTTTTCACTTTTTTCTCATTGAAAAAAAAAATTATTTATAATTAAATACATTATTATTCCTTTTTCTTATTCGAAATTTTTATTTTATTCATTATTTATTATATATAATATCAGGAGGCACGGCAGTGCCTCTGGCCAACTACCGCCAGAGCACCACAAGTGTGCCTTCTTTGCAAGAATAAACTTAATGGGGTTTTGGCATAGTTGAAAAACTATGAAACAACTATGCAGGGAGGTCGTTTATGGTTGCGATTTACCTGCACGCCCAAGCTTTGCAGAATGACGCAAAGAACGATTTTTTCCCTTAACCCCTTGATCGTTTTTGAAAGGGTCAAATAGTGGTATTTTTTCGATTTCACGTACGCAAAGGGGCGTAGCCTAAATTATATTTTTTTTCAATTTTAATTAAAAATATTTAGTAAAAAGTGGTTATCAATAGAATACCATTAAAAGCGAGCAAATAGAAACGATTTCTGACCCGATTAAACTAACAAATTGCTATAAATAAATAAAAAAGTTATTTAAGATCGAATAAATTTTTTTTAATCGTAATCGAATATATTAGGTAAAAGATAGTGAACAATATGAGATGATATCAGAAGCAAGTGAATATAAACAATTTCCTACCCGATTGTACTTACAAATAATATAAATAAATAAAAAAACATTAATTTACAACACTGAATAATTTTTTTTTAATTTATTAACAGAATTACAATTACAGCAGCTGATATAAATATAAAAAAGTTAATTATGAAGTTTTATACAAACAAAAAGCAATAAATGAATACTAAATTAATGAAAAATTGTCATTTTTTTATGATTCACTCTACTTTCTTATGAAGTCAACGTCAAATAAAGTAAAAAATTATTGTTCCGATAACGAAGGACAACGGTTATAAAATAAACAATATATAATAATTGTTAATAACAAATATTAATTTTAATTTGATAAACAATCGTTTATTTTTCCTATAACTTAAAACAAAGGAAAAATCATTGTATTAATCATGAAGGACAATGATAATGAAACAATTAGTTAGTCTCGAATTTACTAATGTTAATAATAAATTTAATAAACAATTGTCATGTTTTCTCATTAAATCAATGCAAATTAAAGGAAAAAAGTATTGTTTTTAATACCAATAAAGGACCAATAAACAATATATACTAATTGTTCATAACGAATGTTGATTTAAAATTTAATGAACAATTATTTATTTTTTCTAAAAATTTAAAATGAAGAGGAAAAATTTTGTAAAATTAAATAAAGGACTGCGATAATGAAATAAACAATTAGGTATTTAGAAATTAACGAATGTTAATAATAAACTTCATAAACTATTTTCTTTCTTTGCAGAATCACAGTGAAATAAATTTTAAATAATGATTTATCTTCAACTTCATAAAATACAGTTACAACCGATCAAAATCATAATCACAATTCCTACCGTTTACGTACACCGCTCAAAATCGAAGGAGATCATCCTGACTGCTCAGTACAAGTTTGACTGTTCCTTGTACTTTAAAAAAATTCACGGTATTTCTAAATGATGAAGATTAAGAAGTGTGTCAATCTAGTGGAATCGATCGCGTGATCGTAATTAAAATCGAGGCTAAAGTAATGATAAGAAGAAATATAGATGTCACTACAGGACTCGTAATTTCCACACAAGGACATCCACAAATACAATTGGCAACCCCCAGATGGAGTTTCTAGGAACCAGATCGATTACCTTCTAATCAGTAGAAGATTCCTTGGCTCCCTACGGGATGTGAAAACTATTCGTGAAGCCGACATCTTTAGCGACCACCAGCTGCTGCTAGGAATTGTGAAGATCCGCCTTAAAACGTGATACCACCAGAAGAAGGCAAGGAAACGCTACGACATCCAGCGCCTCCATTCTCGGGAGACTGCCTATGAATTTGTGGACAAAATCAACCAGTGTGTGCAGTGGAAACCCTAGGCTCCCAGCAACACCATCGGAAGCACTGGATCAGTGACGAGACCTGGAAACAGATCGAAACTAGAAGAGGACTCAAGGCTTAACTCCACACAGCTTGTTCACGCGAAGACAAACGGTTGGCTCAGAAAGCGTACAGCGCAGCCGAAAAAGCGGTCGAGCGGATGGCGCGAGAGGACAAGAAAAACTTCAACAAGGACCTGGTTAACGAAGCGGAGGGTGCTGCATACTGTAGCGACCTGAGGGGCGTCCACTCCAACTCCACCTCTAAAGAATAGAAATAAGACACCGCTGGCCACCGAACAACAGCAGCTCGACCGCTGGAAGGAGTTTTTCTCCGAGACTTCCACCGTCGACGAGGCATACGTCCTATTCCCGCCTTCAGTTCGCAAAAACCCACGACGAGAAGTTCCAACTGCCTCTCCAACAGTTTCCCAGATTGGGACTGCGATCAGCAGACTGAAGGGCCGAAAGGCCCCCGGCCCCGAAAACCTGCCGGCGGAACTGTTCAAGGTAGCAGCAACAACTTCAGCGCCTATCCTGCAGCCGAAAATCCACTCAGCCTAGATCAATCGCCGCATCCCCGACTGCTGGAAAAAAGGTGTCATTGTGACCATCCCGAAGAAAGGAAACTTGAACGAATGCAAGAACTGGAGGGGCATGAAGCTCCTGAACATGATCCAGAAATTGCTTTCGTCAATCATCCTCCACCGGATTCTCCCTTCAGTTGAGGGACATCTTCGCCGTGAACAGGCAGGCTTTCGACCAAACCGTTCCTGTATTGACCATATCAACACAATTCGGATGATCATCGAACAGTCTGTCGAGTAGAACAGCCCGGTCTACCTTTTGTTCGTCGACTTCGAGAGAGCCTTCGACATGGTACGACGAGAAGCCATCTGGAATGCCCTGAGAAACATCGGGGTCCCGGAGCACATCATAGAGCTCATCCAAGAACTCTATTGAGAAGCTCCCTGTAAGGTACGATTCGAGGGCAAAGACAGTACCTCCTTTACCAACGACAGAGGAGTCAGGCTGGGGTGTATCTTATCACCTTTGCTCTTCATCGCTGTCCTCGACCTAGTCCTTGATCGCACTACCTCCGACGCTTCAATGGGAATCCAATGGTCTCTCACTGAGAAGCTCCACGACCTCGACTACGCCGACGACATCTGCCTCATGTCCAACTCCCTCACAGGCATCCAGGACAAGTCATCGAGGATGTAGACGAGTTCTGCTACCTCGGCAGCATGCTATGCAAGGACTGATGTCCTCTCCCGCATAGGCAAGGCTCGGAACTTCTGAGTTAGAATTTTGAGCTCATATTCTACGGCTTCTTCATATATTTTCGACAAATCTGTTCAAAAATTCAATTTCCAAGTATGGCAATTTGGTAATTGACCACGTTAATTTGTTATATCACGACTTTTAATTAAGAAAAACTGAATTATTATTTGTTATTAATATTTTTCATTTGTTTTTGAATTGTTTACTAGAGAGACGTCTATGGCGTAGTTGGCCACACTTTTCAGTTTGACTGAAATTTATTTTTATTATATACAAATGTAAATAAACAAATGAATGGTTATGAACAAATGTGAATGAACAAATGAATGTTTATGAACAAATGGATGTTTATGAACAAATGGATGTTTATAAACAAATGTAAATAAACAAATGAATGTTTATGAACAAATGTAAATAAGCAAATTAATGTTTATGAACAAATGTGAATAATAAATGAATGTTTATGAACGAATGTGAATAAACAAATGAATATTTATGAACGAATGTGAATAAATAAATGAATGTTAATAAATAAATGAATTTTGATAAACGAATGAATGTTAATGAATGAATGTATGTTAATAAACAAATGAATGTTTATGAACAAATTAATGTTTATGAAAAAATGAATGTTCATAAACAAATGTTAATTAACAAATTTACGTATTTAAACGAATGACTGTTAATTAACGAATGAATTAATGTTGATTAATAAATGATTGAGATGGCCGAGTACTGAAATAAAAAACCCAAAAACAATAAATATGAAGGGGTCGGCGATTATTTCCCAAAACCAAAAAAAATTGCTGATATAAAAAATTGCGATTTGAAAAAAAAATATATTTTACACAGAATATTTTTTTTCAATAGCTGAGCCTAGATTGAATAGATACGAAAATCTTATTTACAAATATTTGGTTATTCATTGTTTTATTTACTAAACAACATGTCTAATGAGAAAACAAAAACCATCGTCGGCCCAATCTCTTAGATTTCAAAATTTTATACTGGCCCTAGTAAACCATCAAAATAGAGCTTAGATAAAGTGCTGACTCGCCCCTACCGAGGCGTTGAGCGTCGGTCTGCCGCGCGAGTAGCTGTTTTTTGTCGTACACGTTGCTTATAATATTTTCTGTCTCAAGTTGCACGCAAAGAGTCTCCGTGGAAACTTTTCGCGGCCTAGTAACGCGAAGCCTTTCTTTGCAAACGCGAAAATGTTGCCGCGATAAAGGCGTCTTCGCGCGCGCGCATGGGACGAAAATTAATATTATATGTGTAAAATGCAACACAAGAACAAAATACCTGCAGTAGAGAATAATCTTTAAAAAATTAAGTGCTTGAAACATTTTACTCTATGTCTAATTCGTTTTTAACTTTACTATTCATATTATGAGTGGACCTCCGGTGGATGCCCGTTACGTAAGGACGTGGATATCGCGTACGGAGTTTAAAGTAAGCGAAAAAAGGGCTTTTTATTGAAGGCGATTTGTAGGAATGTGTGTAAATTAACGAGTGAGTGTGGATAAGAATTTCGAGTGTATTTGTACTGTAATTGTTGTTTTTTTGAAGTTTATTTGTGAATGTTAAATTGGGTGACCGAGAAAGTGAGGTTAGGTTTAGTTGCGGGTCGCGAGGACAAGGAGGAAACCAGCTTCCGGGAGAAAATGGAGGGGATAGAGGAGGACGGAGAAGGGGGAAACGGGAGCGAGCTTACTTACTGCGCGGCACCGGCAGATGGGGTCACGAAGCAGCAAAATCAGGTGTTGAAACCAGCTGTGCCGATCGGTGCGGTTTTAAACGCCCCGTGTGCTAAATCGCTTGGCAGGCCACTGAAAGCGGGGCAATGGAATAAATGGAGGTCCAGCAGTGAGGGAAATATCAGGAATTGAATGGAAAAAAACAAAGAAAAAAAAAAGAAAAGGGGAGGAGTTAGCCAGAAATGAGGATGAAAAGAGCAAAGGAGAAGAGTCGGAGGAGAAAAATGGGAACGAGGGGCCAAGGGAAGGAGAGCTTCTTTTAGAAATGCATAAAGGGTTTGAGATGATGCTGAAAAGGATGGATGAAGAGCGGGAGGAAAGGAAAAGGGATTTGGAGAGCTTGAGAGAGGAGAACAGGAAAAGGGAAAAACTGCTCGAGGGTAAAGTGAAGAAAGTGACAGATAGAATGGAGTTGATAAGAGTGGAACTGAAACAGGATATGGAAATGCTGCAAAGGGAATGGGAAAAAGAAAGAGAAACTTGGAAAAGGAAGAACAAGGATGAGATAGAGAAAATTGCACGAGAGGAGATGGACAGACGAAGGGAAGATGATGGGGGGAGGACTGGCAACTTAGAGGGGGGTTGGGCATCTAGGCTTAAGGATATGGAAAAATTGGCGGAAATCTGAGGAAAGAAAGTTCAGAAAAAACAATTTTGTTATCTTTGGATGGGATCGAGAGGGTAGGGTCGACTCGGGGAAAGTTGCAGCATTCCTAAAGAACAATTTGAAATGGGACGGAGGACCGGCATGTCTAGAAGAAGTTAGGGAATTAGGACAAGGGGGGAAAAAGATGATATGGGCCAAAATGAGGAGCTGGGAGGAAATGTAAAGGGTTATGGGGCTAAAAAAGAACTTGAAAGGGACTAGGATTTTTATAGAAAATGATAGGACTTTCAAAGAGAGGGAAATGCAGAAAAGAGTCTAGGAAGTAGGAAAAGCGGAAAAAGAGAAAGGACACAAAGTAAAGGTAGGATATGGGAAGCTTTGATCAACGGATAGTGCCTGATATGGAATGAAGAAGAGAGTAGAATACTCCAGGAAAAAAAGGGGTAAAGGAAGGCGGGGATAAAACGACTGAGAAACTGAGGGTAATCTTTTGGAACGTTGCGGAGATTAAAAATAAAGGTAGGGAATTTTTTAAGTTTTTAGAAGGGTATGATTTTATTGGTCCGTCGGAAACATGGGTAGAAACTGAGGATTGGGTTAAAACAGAAAAACGTCTACCGGAAGGGCGGGAATGGAAATGTCAGGGGGCGATTAAAAATAATAAAAAGGAAAAGGCTATGGGGGGTATCATTACGGAAACCAAACGAGAGTGGGCAAAAAACACGTAAGTTAGGGAGATAGAAAACGCAATGAGGAGAATGATACTGATAGAAGGGGTAGAATGAAAAATATGGACGGGTTATAATAGGGATGGGAGTAAAGACTGGCTTCAGAAATTGAACGCGTTCGCGGAGGAGGACGACAAAGGACCAATGATTCTGGGGGGTGACTTTAACGCGAGAATAGGCAGAGAGGGGACAGGAGAAGGGAGAAAAAATGAAAGAAAATCGAGGGATAGTAAACTGAACGCGGAAGGAAAAATACTGTTGAGGTGGGTAAAAGAAAGGGAGCTCAGTATTCTGAACGGGACTACGGAGGGAGACGAAGAGGGACAATGGACATTTGTGAGAGGAGAGAAAAGGTCGGTAATTGACTAGGTAATGGTGAACTACCAGGCGAAGGTCAAGAATGAGACGATGAAAGTTCTGGGGAGAGTAGATTCGGACCATCAACCGCTGGTCGTGGAATTTGAAGGTGGCAGAGGGAGAAGGGAAAAAGAAGGATGCAAAAAGAAGAAAAAAATACAGACATGGGGGGAAAAGAATGTAGTAAAATACAAAGATTTGGCCGAAAATCTGACGTGGGAAAAAGACAACGGATGGGAGAGCTGGAATCAACTGATGGAAAAAGTCAAAAGTATAACACCTGAAAAAGAACTCGAGGACAGAGAATGGAGGGAAGGGTAGTGGGACGAGAAATGTAAACGGTACAAAAAAAGATGAAAGAATAAAATTAAGGGGGGTTGGGACGCACAGGTTATTTCTGAAGAAAAACGCGAATATAAAATTCTGATTGAAAGAAAAAGAACTAATTGGGAAGATAAAACGGAGGAACAAGCGAAAAGGATTAAAACGAAAGGGGATGCATGGGAATTTCTGAACAACAGATGGAGAAAAAAGGGGGGTATATCGAAGAACATAACTTTGGGAACGTGGAGGGACCATTTCATAAATTTGCTAGGGGAAAGTAATGAAAAACCGAGGGGGCCGGAAATACAGGAGTAAAGGGGTACGCGAAGGGAGGATGAGTCAGAACTAGAGAGGGGTGAAATAGAGGAGGCACTGAACGAACTAAAAAAGAAAAAAGCTGCAGGTGGAGATGGGATCAAAAATGAGGCGTGGATCTTCGGAGGACAAAAATAAGGGAAAAACTAATTAAAGGACTACAGCAAGTGTTGGGAGGGAAATTCTGGCCAGAGGAGTGGAGGGAGGGGGTTATCATACCAATACACAAAAAGGGATCGAAGGAAAACGCGGAAAACTATAGAGGTATAACACTTACCTGTACGTCCTACAAAGTCTTCGCGGACCTATTAAATAAAAAAATTGTAAAAGAAATGGAGGAGAAAGGGGGGTGGGGGGAAACACAGGCCGGATTCAGGAAAGGAAGGGGGTGTGCGGACAATATATACATATTGAGACACGCAGTGGAATCTAACTTGAAGGAGAAAGGAGATAAGGTATACGCGTTATTCCTTGATCTCAAGGCTGCCTTCGATAATGTCGACAGACCGACTTTATGGAAGGCAATGAGAAATCAAGGAATAAGCGATGGGTTGATCGAGAGGGTCAAGTGGGTTTATAGGGAAACAAGGAATAAAGTGATGGCGGGAGGGGAATTCTCAGAAAGTTTTTGGACAGAAAAAGGGGTTATGCAGGGCTGCCCTCTAAGCCTTGCGCTGTTTAACATCTTTTTAGCGGACCTGGAGGAGAAGCTTAGAGGGGGGCAAGACGGAGGGATAGTGGTTGGAGGGGTAAAGATATGGTCACTCTCGTACGCTGATGACACTGTATTGCTGGCTAAAACGGAGGAGGAAATGAAGGAACTGCTGAAGGGATGCGAAAAGTATATGAATAGGAAAAAACTGAGGGTAAATGTAAATGAGACAAAAATGATGGTATTTAGCAAGGGGGGGGGGGAAGAGGAAGAAAGCGCGGAAGGAAATGGACCTGGAAGGGAGAAAACATAGAGAAAGTGGACAAGTTCGAGTATCTGGGTTTCATGTTTAGAAGTGACAACGGGATGAGCTCGCATATTAAGGTATGAAAGGCAAAGAAGGCTATGGGAATACTGTGGAGTTTTTGGGACAAAAAGTTTGGGGGGAGGTTAGAATGGGGGAAACTTCTATTCGATAGTGTGATAGGGAGTATTCTCACGTACCGGGCGGAACTCTGGGGGTGGGAAGAATGGGAGAAAATTGAGAGGGTGCAGGAGAGGTTTGGTAGATTGATACTGGGGGTGGATAGCTGCACGCCGGGGTATATTGTGAGGGATGATCTAAAGTGGGAAAAAATGAGGGTGAGGACTGAAAAGCTGGCTTTAGGTTTTGAAGAAAAAACTAGGAAATTAAACAAACGTCTAGTGGCGAGCTGCTGCAAGGACAGAGGTGGGAGGGATAGGCAGGATAGACCAAGGGACATGGCAAGAGAACTTTACCTGAATAGGTGCGGTTACTCAAGCCGTGGATTGGAAAACATCTGGAGAACAAGGGGGGAGGGAAAAGGTATGCTGGCTGAAAGAGATTATGAGATGAATGGTCAGGAGAGGCTAGGTAAAATTGAGGGGTCAAGATTCAACCCAGAGTTCAAAATCATCAGGAGTCTCGGTGTCCCTCAGTACCTGAGGAACAGAGTGAAGAAGGGTAGGAAAGAGGTAAAGATGTTGGCTAGAGCGAGGACCGGGTGTGAATGGAAGGGAAGCAGATATTGGAGGGATGAGAATGAGAATATGTGTACTTTGTGTGAGTGTGAAGTGGAAACTGTGGAACATTTGGCGTATGAGTGTCTGTTTTCGGTCAACTGTGAAGGAGGAGTAAGGAGGATATTGTGTAAGAATGGAAGTGGGATGGATTGGCTGAAAATGATATGGAAAAAAAGTATGGATGAGGAAATGGAATGTAGTGTGTGGTGTTGATCTTGTGTAAGGGGTGTGGTTTATCGCCTACGAGAGAAAGCCTTTCTCCCGCACAGATTGTCCGATTCGATGCGATTCGTTTAGAAGATAATCCTGGACAACGGGCAGACACCTGCAAGTCCCTCTCTCTTGATCTCTCTGCCTTACTATCTCGCCTCATTTGCCTCTGTTCTTTTGCAAAAATAGTCTGTATATTTATTTATTTATATTATTTATTTAAATAATTTGTAAATGCCGACTGCGACTCATTGTACCTGATATTTGTATGTACTTTCATTTTGTAATTTATGTGGATACGCCCTTCTGATTGTGTCTGGCAAACCTATGCTCTTTTTTATATTTTGTTTACCCTGTTGAGGGGACACTGTAAGCCATGTAGGCGTAAGTGTTGATAAATAAACGTGTACTATACTATCATATTATGAGTGTAAAATGCAACACAAGAAAAAAATACTTGTAGAAGAGAAAGAGTTTTGAAAAGAAAAAGTTCTCAAAACATTATATTGTATTTTTTATCTATTTTTGAGCTAATTGAAATTAGTGAAAAAAGCAGAATTTAAGCAGATTTATATGCAAAGCTGTCCTACTAGAACATATATCTTATATTTGAGTCATTACATTATTTAATTATGAATGCTGAAATATAAAATGATTTATGAACCTTACGAATATATATATTGACTGAGAAAACTTACAGAAGGAAAATCGGGCCGACGATTGATTTTGTCTTCTCATTAGACATGTTGTTTAGAAAATAAAACAATTAATAACCAAATATTCGTAACTAAGATTTTCGTATTCGTCGAATCTAGGCTGAGCTATTAAAAAAATATTTTTTGTGAAATATTTTTTTTCTCTCAAATCGCAATTTTTTTATATCAGCAGTTTTTTTGGTTTCGGGAAACAATCGCTAAACCCTTCACAATTATTGTTTTTGGGTTTTATATCACCCGCGTTTTCTTGTTTTCTCGGAATTTAAAATACTCTTCCATAACCACGAAAACAATTACATAAGTTTGTTCCCAAATGTTCATTTGTTGATAAAGGTATGAGTTAACAATAAATCATAAAGAATTTGAGTAACGTTGTTTATGAAATCGCATTTGTTAACTAACGTTTAAATATGAAAATGCGTGTGATAACTAACATTTGTTTATGAAAAATGCTATCAAAAAATTTTATTTTTATTTTAAGTTGTATTTGTTTATGAACATTTGTTTACATATGTTTATGAATTTGCATTCGTTTACTAACATTTGTTCATAAAATCGCATTTGTTAACTATTATTTCTTAATAAAAATGCGATCATTTGTTTATAAACATTCGATTGTTAACTAACATTTGTCTAGAAGCAATTGATTGTTAACTTACATTTGTTTATAAACATCTGATTGTTAATCAACATTTGTTTGTAAACATTCGAACGTTAACTAACAATTCTTTATAAAAATTTGATTGTGAACTAGCATGTGCTTATAAAAATTTGATTGTTAACTAACATTTGTTTATAAACATCTGATTGTTAACTAAAATTTGTTTACAAACATTTGATTGTTAACTAACATTTGTTTATAGATAGTGTTAAATAATACTGTTAAATAACTGTTAAATAATGAATATTTATTCATGAAAAATGCAATTGTTATCTATCATTTGTTTATGAAAAAACATTTGTTTATGAAGAAGTATTTGTTAACTAACATTTGTTTTTGAGTAACAAGTTATTTGTTGTTGTTCATAATTGAATAAAAACAAAAAATATTATGATTATTCAATTCAGCCCTTTGTTAAACAATTTACAAATTTTGCATTAACATTCGCAATTTTTTTATGAATAATTGAATAGTTTATCAGCACCACTACTAGTTTTTGTAAATTGTTTTAATTTTCATATGTAATAACATATGAAACATATTAATTTTAAAGAAAATAAATTACTCAGTGTGTACATCTATATATATCGGTTAGGAAAAAACGTTAGGAAAAATTTCGTCACACTTTAAAAGTAAAAAATCAATGTAACTTAAACAATTACATAAATTTTTTCCGGAAAAAATTTTTTTCTCTTAGAACATTTATCGACACGATTTTTAGTCACTTCAATTTAATTAACGCGTTAAGTATTTTTTATTAATTATTTAAATTTTATATATGATGCTTTTTGAGTTGGTTGGAGTAAATAAGTAGTTCGGTAGTCTTCGATCGGGTTCACTTAAATCGGGAAAACAATCGCCGTCGTCATTCTACCGAACGACTTGATGTCATGATATATATTAAAAATTCAGTAAAACTGATAAGAGTGGCCAAGTATACTCGAATATATGTGATGATATGAATAATTTGTTGGTCAAGTAAAAATTTGGGAAGAATGAGTAAATTACGCAGTTTCGTTCCCTGTATAATCAGAACACCATGACGCGTATTAGCATTAACAGATAACAAGAAAAGCAGAAATAGTTACCGAAATTTTTTGGTTTAAAAAGCTAATTCCAGGTACTTGGCGTGCTACCGCGACAATATCAAAGAACCTAAGTTTTCGACTAGTGAATTATAATTTTTGTTACATGAATTGTTCTATTACTCAAAAATTCCTAATACTTTAGCAGACAAGTTTACATATTTTATTCCAGTATTTGCTTCGAAATAATGGCTGTCCAGTTTCGAAGAAGATAGATTCGTGTTTTACTTTTGAAATTGGTAGAAATTTTTTGTTTTCTATATTTTTATCATCTATTCCAGTACTTATCCAACAGTAAAAGTGTTCCGCTAAGAATTATTGTTATTATCATAGAATTATTGTCAACTTTTGGATAAAATGATATAATGTTATTTGCACTGAAATGACAATAGTCAAATATTGACAAAATTTGAAGACTTCCAATCAGTTGTAAACTTTACTACTGGTACGAGTAAATAATAAATTAAGGAATTCTACAAATTTTGCAATTAGAAATGAATAGGTTTGATTCTTAAAACATTTATTTTTGAGATTTTGTATGAGTGACATTTCCAAAAGCTTGATCAGCTGTTTTTACTGTGTTTTCTTTATATCATAATAAATTTTCTGCGAAATCAGCAGCTACAATCATTTGATATGATAGAAAGATTACTTTTGTTTCAAAATTTTTAAAGACTTCTCGACCTCATTTTTTTCATTTCCGCATCGTCCTCAAGGATTATAACACTGAACAATAAAAATTTCAAATGAAAAATTTCAGTTTAAACTTATTAAAATATTATGTTCAATATATCAACAAATTGGAATCAGAATTGTTAAGAATGAATCTGAAAACAATTAATGTTAATTTTTATAAATACTGCATAGGTAGGAGCTTGTTGTGTAAATTTTCATGCTAAGTTTAGCTACTAAAGCGTTATACTGAAGCCTGCTGGTTCAAATACGAAATTTAATTGAAATATTGGTTTTTGAATACAGGGACCCTTGTAAAAATGATCATATATTGACAATACATTGACAATCTATTAACCATTCATTAGTAATATATTGAGACCATATACTTACAATATATTGCCCATATATGGACAATCTATTGACAATATATGGACAATATATTGACGATACATGAACAATGTAAAATAATTTTACTCCCGCACGAGAATCGATCCCAGGCCCTTGAGGTTATCAGTCCGCGTCGGTGTCCACTGCTCCATCTGCTTCCATAAATTCTTCTATCAAATAAGCTACATACTTAATGACTATTTTTTATTGGAAATAGTTTAATGTGAATGACTTTCGTCAATAATACTTTCTATAATGTTATTTTGTTATAAATCTTCAAATTTTTTAACCAAATCCAAAAATTTATTTATAAATTTATCCATACTTTATTATGTAAGAACTATGATAAACTATAAGGATCCATATATTCTATAGAAAATGAATATAGCTAATCGTTTTGAATGATTTAATCTTTTGTTACTAAAAAATTAATTAACACTCTCCCGGTGCTTAGATTTTGGGCCTCCCGGTGGGGATACAATTTATCTTTCTCTGCCGCAGTTTGTTGGTTAAGTGAAAGGGCGACAGAGTCGCACGCCCACAACCATCGGTCACCTCACGCATGGATGAATGGGGACTTTGCACCGGGAGAGTGTTAAAATTATGAACAAATCACTATTAACAATTGTCTATTGGAAATCACAAGCTTTTATTCGCAAAAGCTTTTCACGAGATCGGTGATATTAAATGTTTTGTTATAAAAAAATTATTAAATATCAGAAAAAAAGTTTTAGAGTATTTAAAATAACGATATTCGTTAAAGAAAAAAATAACAAAGAAATTAACAATGTATGGCAAAGAATATAATTTTGATTGTCATATATATATATTGTCAATATATTGTTTGCGAAATATCATACATTGCCAATATATTGCTGTAAATCAAATTACATCGTTTATGTATGGTCAATCCATTGTTTCAAAATAATACATTGTCCCTATATGGGCAATATATCGTTCATATATTGTTAATATATTGGCAATATATTGTCAATATATTAACTATGTATGGTCAATATAGGGACAATATATTATTTCGTGAATAATATATTGACAATATATTATTCACGAAATAATATATTGTCCCTATATTGACCATACATAGTTAAGTCTTAGATGGACAATGTACGGATCTTTTTACGAGGGGAACCGGGGTAATTGTGACGCTTCGGGGTAAATGTAAAACGCTTAATAACTTAATGAATAAAGACTATTAATTCGTTGTTCAATCAAATTATGACGTCTCTATAGTAAATTGACTGGTACAAATATAAAAATTAGAGCAATGAACTGTTTTTCTGTGAAAAATAAGAGGTATTACAATAACCTCATGGCGAACCAATTAACCCGGTATTTAAATTAGCAAGCTTTAGTTTTTAAAGATCTGAGCAAAATTTATTTAAGACGTTCCATTCATAATTTTTGATGTATAACTTGTGTTTGAATGTTTGTAATTAAACTCAAGAATTTTTATAACAATTTAAGTCATCGATATATCTGTCTATTCAATTATCTATCTATTTGAGTGTAAATGCCTTGCTCAAATTATCAAAATTTTTCTTGTAGATTCATACCAAAACTTGTACACTTAATTTATTTTCAAAATTCATTATCGTATTCATTTTGGTAACTTTGAGAAGTTACTCGCTAGTAATAGTTTACTAGTAGGTGTGAGGTTATTGTATATATTTTATAATAAAATGTCTGCAAAAGTATTTTATATGATGAATCCAATAATATTTTTGAAAAATACATTCTTAAAATTCCTGAGAAAATCAGATTTATATTATTAAAAATAACTATTAATTCAAATTTTATTTTACCGATTTCATTGAATTGCGTGAGAACTAAAATTATATAATATAAAAGAAAATGGGAGAATACAGCAGTACCTGGTCGTTGTCGTGGTGGCTCGCCAAGTACCTAAAATTAGCTTTTTAAACCAAAAAATTTTGGTAACTATTTCTGCTTTTTTTGTTATCTGTAACTGCTAATACGCGTCATGGTGTTCTGATTATAGACGAAACGAAACTGCATAATTTACTCATTCTTCCCAAATTTTTACTTGACCAACAAATTTTTCATATTATAACATTTATTCGAGGCCACTCTTATCAGTTTTACAGAATTTTGAGTTCATCACTTGGTTTCAAATATTTTTTGTAAATATTATGGACTGAAATTTAATTGGTGATAGATAGTCGATAATTAAACTGTTATGAAACTCGTCATAAGATTACTAATAATGTTATGTAATAACATATTAGTAATAAGTAATATTTGCAGAAGCATTAATTTTTGCGTTAAAAGTCCCAATCATACCACAGAAATAAAGAAATAAATTTGAACCAAGAATAAAAAAAACATGAAAATTTGATGAAAAATTGAGACGTCGAAATTCTTGTTCCTCTTCTTCAAAACTTCGATTTCAGGAGGATCGTGACGAAGGACCTTCAAATAATCAGAACAATATATAATTTTGATAATCAAACTTAAAACTTTCCTAAAATTATTAATAAGACATCCCTTGATAATAAAACATATCTTTATATGCTTTCCCTAAATCCTGAGATTATTTTTCAGCCTGTCACGAATACCCCACTGTCACAATTACCCCGGTTATCCCTATAGTATATTCTATAACATCAACGAAAAAGGCAGTTTCTTAACGACGATTTTTGAAACGAGAATTGAAAGTCAGTCCGAGAGATAACGGACCTTCTTTTCCATGATTAAAATTTATTTTTCGTCATAACTTTAACGAAAAGTGTCACTATAATTATAGAAACTCGTTGTTTTTATATCTTCACTCGATACAATAATTAAACCCTCCGTATAAAAAGAAAATGCTTTTGTATTGATTAGAATAACGAAGAGTTTCTAACGTAGAAGAAGCATTTTTGTTGACAATAACTGAGACGCAGCGTTTACATGTTTAAGTCGTTCGGTAGAACGAAGACGGCGATAGTTTTTCGGATTTAAGCGATCCTGATCGAAGACTACCGAACTACTTATTTACCCGGGCCAAAAAAGTTTGATGTATAAACGAGCGTTAAGCGATCTATTCAAGATTAGTCTTCGGAAGATCGCGAAATGATCTTTAAAAAGAGAAAAAAATGACGTATCGCAAGGTCATTTTGAGATCGAAATTTGAGCTCTTCGCGATCTTCTGAAGACCAATCTTGCGTAGATCGCTAAGCGAACGTTTATACATCAAACTTTTTTACTTTTTTTTATACTCCGACCAACTGGAAAAGCGTCATATATAAAATTAAAATAATTTATAAAAAAATTAATATTAATTAATAACAAAATTTGTTGAACGAAGAACTTCATCGAATATGACTTTCCCATCCTATTTTTTCCCTAATATTATGTATTATTGTTTAGGGATCAACTATCAATTAAGTTGCTTAATTGATCAAATTATATTATTACTTTATTGAAATTACATAGACCATAACATATTTCTTAATTCAAGTTAATTGATGATTGATGAATCTCGAAGCAGAAACCTCCACGGGGTGAGATTAGGACAATGGTTCATTGTTAAATGAGCATTTAATCATTTAACATTCAACTAGCCAATATCTGCTATCTTCCTTCAATTTTCTATCCCTATAATATATTTTTTATTATTTTCGTTAAACAACCCAAAAATTAAGAAACTCGCTCATACGGACACTGATTTAAAAATTACAAAACCAATGTTTATACACGGCAGCAGTGATATTTTCGATCCCCATAGCGTTACCGTTTATTTTACACGTAATTGTTTCAACAAAACAATTGGGGGGGGCGCGAAGCGCCGGGGGGCTTGCCCCCCTCGGGGTTGGAGCGCGGAGCGCGCAGGGGGCGCAGCGCTGAAAGTGCGGAGACCCCTAGTGAAATTAAAATAATTAATAAAAAATACTTAACGCGTTAATTAAATTAAAGTGACTAAAAATCGTGTCGATAAATGTTCTAAGAGAGAAAAATTTTTCCCGGAAAAAATTAATGTAATCGTTTAAGTTACATTGATTCTTCACTTTTAAAGTGTGACGAAATTTTTTCTAACGTTTTTTCCTATTTAATTTAATTTGCTTCAAATTTTTGTTTTTTATATTATTATTGTTGTTATTACATAAAAAATTAAAAACAGTTCACTAAAACTAGTAGTGGTGCTGATGAACAAATGTTAGTTAACAATTTCTTTTTTGTAAACAAATTTAAATTAACCCTTGTAGAAAGATCCGTATATTGTCCATATAAGAATAATATATTGATCATACATAGTTAACATATTGACCGTATATTGCCAATATATTAACAATATATAAACGATATATTGCGCATATAAGGACAATGTATTATATTAAAACAATGTATTGACCATACATAAACGATGTAATTTGATTTACAGCAATATATTGGTAATGTATGATATTTTGCAAACAATATATTGACAATATATATATATGACAATCAAAATTATATTCTTCGCCATACATTGTTAATTTCTTTGTTATTTTTTTGTTAAACGAATATCGTTATTTCAAATACTCTAAAACTTTTTCCTGATATTTAATAATTTTTTTATAACAAAACATTTAATATCACCGATCTCGTGAAAAGCTATCTTCTGCGAATAAAAGCTTGTGATTTCCAATAGACAATTGTTAATAGTGATTTGTTCATAATTTCAATTAATTTTTTAGTAACAAAAGATTAAATCATTCAGAAAGATTAGCTTTATTGATGTTCTATAGGATAAATAGATCCTTATAGTTTATCATAGTTATAAGTTGAAAAAATTATGAATAAATTTATGAATAAATTTTCGGATTTGGTTAAAAAATTGAAGATTTATAAGAAAATAACATTATAGAAAGTATTATTGACAAAAAACCATTCACATTGAACTCTTTTCTAGTTAAAAATAGTCATTAAGTATGTGGCTCATTCCGATAGAAGAATTTATGGAAGCAGATGGAGCAATTGACAACGACGCGGACTGATACCCTCAAGGGCTTGGGATCGATTCTCGTGCTAGAGTAAAAATATTTAACACTATTTATGAATCGTCAATATATTGTCCATATACTGTCAATAGATTATCCATATATAGACAATATACTACTAATGTATGGTTAATAGATTGTCAATATACGGTTTGTATTGTATGGTCAACAGATTGTCAATATATTGTCAATATATGATCTTTTTTACAAGGGTATTCCACCCCAAAGTTGTTGACGACTTCAACGCCCTCTGCTCGACATGGAATAGTGAGAGGCAACGGAAACCGCGTATTGTTTTGAAAAAAGGTTTATTTAATGAACAAAAAATATAAAACTATACTTATCCGTCTCGCAACTCCACTTAATTATTTACAGGAGTGATCCTGTGGCAAGTAATTGATGCAAGAAAAAATTTTTGAATAGGGTCAAGATGAGTGTGATTGACATTAAACAACCTGATTAGCACCTTATCTGAGCCCTATTTTAATGGTGTTCTAGGGCCAGAATAGTATTTTTAAATCTGAGAAATTAGGCCGTCGATCGTTTTTGTTTTCTCATTAGACATGTTGTTTAGAATATAAATAAATAAATAACTAAATATTCGTAACTAAGATTTTCGTATTCATTTTATTTCAGCTGAGCTATTGAAAAAATATTCTCTGTAAAATATATTTTTTTTCTTAAATCGCCATTTTTTTATATCACCCTCGTTTTTTGGTTTACTCGGAATTTGAAATACTTGTCCATAACCATGACTATCACATAAGTTTGTTTGTAAATGTTTATTTGTTTCTAAAGATGTAAATTAACAATAAATCATAAAGAATTTAATTAACGTTTTTTGTTCATGAAAAATGCAATTTTTAACTAACATCGTTTTTCCAATTGCACATATTTGTTTACGTACATTTGCAAACATTTGTTTATGAAATTGCATTTGTTTATTAAAGTTTATTTATAAAATTGCGTTTGTTGACTTACATTTGCTTAGAAACATTTTATTGTGAAATATCATTGTTTATAAATATTTAATTGTTGTCTAACATTTTTTATACAAAATACAATTGTTAACTAACCTTTGTTTATAAACATTTGTTTGTTAACTAACATTTGCTTATAAACATTTGATCGTTGACCCTTTGAGCCCTGATCGGTCTCTGAGCCACCAACTTAACTTTCAATTTAAAATAGCCGAAATTGCCTGATTTCTATGAAAAATAGTGTATAATGGTTTTTTGAGTCACTAAACTAAATTCTGATATCATCTGACATGAAAAAAGCATTTATTAAATAACACTTGTTTATCAAAAATGTAATTGCTAACTAACATTTGTGTTTAAGTAACAAGTTTTGTTGTTGTTTGTGATTGATAACAAATAATATTGTGATTATTTGATTCAATTTGAATAACAATTTAAAAAATTTGCACATTCCTAACATTGCTAATTGTTTTATAGATAATCAAATTTTTTATCTGCACCAGTACTAGTTAATGTAACTTACACAATTCCAATAATTTTTTCTTTTCTTTTAGAACATTTATCGACACAATTTCCAAAAAATAACGTGTTGAGTATTTTTTATCAATTATTTGAATTTAATATATGCCACTTTTCGAGTTAGTCGCAAAACCAAATTTTGAAGTTGAAATTAAATCTGACTTTGAGAAAAGAGTGCACTGTATTTAATTTAAATGAATTTGAAATCCTAAGATCGGCGGTGAAAAAGGGTTCTGTAAACAAATTTGACAGTTGACACAAAATGTTATGTCTAAAATACGAAGTTGTATTATTCTTTGATTACACAATTCAAAACGTAGCCTATTTACTTTCATTTTCATCATACAATACAAAATTTAAATAAATAGAATCTAATTTCAAAAACTAAACAAACAAAACGACAAAATGTTTTCATTAGAAGTGAATAAAAAGAAATGAAAAGGAAAGGAAAAACTGCGTCGCTGGGTTGGTCCTAACCTTACGATCAAAATTGCGTGGCGCCTGAAACAAAAAAAAATAATGGCGAGCAGGTTCACGCGGTGTGCCAAGTCTTGGCTGTCAAGTTCTTTGACTGCTGGGAATCCAGTGGCTGGGTGTTCAGCGAGGTTAGCACGCTCGAGATGTCTCGAAAAGTGAAGTTCCGCTAGCTGCGCTCGTTCTTTTGTAGTCTTTGACAATGTTTATGATACGAGCATAACCGCCCCTGTTAGACGACTGTGATCGTCCAAGGTCAAGCAGATCCTTCAAGTCCGGTAGTTCCTGTGGTGGACTATCCCATCTTGTACGCTTTCTCCTGATTGTAAATTCAGTAGGCACAACCACAACCTACGATAGAACGTTTGGTTGACTAAGACGGTGTACTGCTAAGTCCTGTTCAGTATACGGGATGAGCCAAGCTCTATGGAAATAAGCTTTAGTTAAGCGTTTGAGTTGTAGACCCTTGTGCAATTTCACTACCAATTTCCCGTTAGGTGTTAAATGTTTTCATTTCCAATCGTCCAATTTGTAAACCCGGATGAGGATGTGGTAAGTCTTGTCGCCAACTCTAAACCCATCGAATCTGCTACATGGCACAAGTATATTATCGGACCTGATACGTATGTTGAAAACAGTTTGCATGCCATGTCTCTTTGGTTGATACCAAGGGATTATCTCCATCAGAAAGGTCTGTTTCCAAAAAAATCGTCTTTTACGTCGAAATGAGTAGGAGATTCTGTTTGGCTGTAAACAATTGGCAGTTGAAGAGTACGTCTTAATTCGTTTAGTGTCATTTGAGCTGGTAAAAGATCCTTTCTTGGCTTAGTTGTCTTTCCAATATTTACCTTGTCCACAAGCGTGACAACTGAAGTGATTTTAGGTTTAATTTTCGCAACTGGGGAGTTAACCTAGACCGGCTGCAATGTTTTCTGAGGAATCG
Source organism: Telenomus remus (assembly GCA_020615435.1). NCBI lineage: Eukaryota > Metazoa > Arthropoda > Insecta > Hymenoptera > Scelionidae > Telenomus > Telenomus remus. Next base: position 8,014,386 of record CM036336.1, read on the forward strand.
GTGACTTAACTTTAGCCAGCTGCAATGGTTTTTGTGGAATCGACGAGACTTTTGATCTGTAGTCTCTTTCAAATCCATTGCGCATGTAGCGTTGATAGCTGGTACTCCATTTCCTCCGGAAAAGTCACGTCATTATGGATCTGCAGGTAGTCCTCTCTCTCGGAAGCCATCTGAAAATCACAATCAGTTATGAGTGATAGGAAAAAGACGAAGAAAACATTTAAACATTACATTAATTAAAGCGCAAGCAATGAATAGATTAATTTCAAATTCAGGCAATAAGTGTGTAAGGCAAATCAACGAATTTAAACAATAGATATGTGAGGAAAAGAAACAAAATAAATGAGTAAACGAAGAAATGTGAAGAAAATGCCAAAACCAATGAGTTTTCTTTCTTTAACTACATAAACGAAATGTGAAAGTTAGGTGACAGGCAATTTGCAAAGCTTTGTTATTGGTCTCTGGAGCTCAGACTTTTGAGTCTAAACTGTAATTTGCCTGACGAGACCATTTCGTCCTGTTCTAACTGCTGTAACATTACTAGTACCCAGGTGCCTGGTAGCAAATCTAATTTTCGAACGGGATCTCATTTCTTCCGAATCGGGTATAAACTGACCAAGCCTTCGTTTCAAACGGTGCTTAAAAGATTTAACACTAGCTTTTCGAGTCCCTCTAAAGTGAGGCGCTTCGGGTAAAATATAGTGCCACTTGACACCCTGGTTTTCCAAGTCATTGTGGAGAAGCGGGTCTTTGGTCATTGCGTTGAACATTTTCGCAAGCTCTAGCGCAGTGCCTTTTAAATTCGGACCATTATCACTATACATATAAGATGGCAGTCTCCGCCGTCCCATGAAAGACTTGAATGCCTGTGAAAAATTTAAGAATGTTGTCCTCTCCCTGGCGCGTTTTTCATTTGAAACGGACCTGCGTAGTCTACACCTGTGTCAAGAAAAGCTCTGGAAGCATTTGTTTTGTGTTGGGGCAATGGACTCATCAACTAAGTTCCCATTTCTGCTCTTTGTCTAATGCATTTGACACATTTGCTGATAATTGCTTTGGCGCGATTTCGCAACCTTTCACGCAACACTGCTAGAGTTGATTGTAAACTCCCGTGTAAAGCTTTTAGAAGAAAATGTGCTCTAAGCAAATTGGTTAGTCTGCACTGCGGTAAAACGATTAGGTTTTTTTGATGGAAGGGTATGTTCGCGAGTTGTAATCTCCCACTGACTCTGAGGATGTCCTGTTGGTCAATCATGGGTGTGTGTGTGTATAGAGTAATTAGAAATAAATTTGTTGTAGCATGAACTTTTCGCATTTTCGAATGTGTTCAATTGAGAGTACTAACGTGTCCCAATGTACCTTCCTTGTTTGTAGCATAGTGCGAAATTCATGTTGATTTCTCAGTGGATAACAACCCTCTTTGTGTTGAGCTTTATTTTGCACACGTTTTCGCAAAATGTCGATGTACTTTATGCAATAAGCATATGATCTGACAAGTTTTTGCCATGATATGCATCGTAATTGACTACCTGGTTCTTCCACTTCTACCGCAATGTGACAAGTTTCTCTGTGGATTTCGCGATAAGTTTCCAAAAGTTCCTTGTCTTGTATCTCCTCAGCTAAACATTTGTGTAGCTATGAGAGTTCTGGTCCATTCCACCATAGTTTTGATTCGACTAAGTCCGAGGCTTCAATTCCTCTCGAATTTGAATCGGCAGGATGTAATTTTGTAGGAACAAAACTTTGCACCGCGTACCGGACAATCTAGATTTTACTACCTCTTCGCCTAAATATCGGCCAATCGCTTCAACTCTGCTTTGCAATTTTTATCCTTGGTCACGATTTTTTTAACTCTTTCGCGACTGCTCGCAACGATCCAAAACCGACCGAGCTCAGGAAAATTGCCCCACCAAATACAAAATTAAAAAAAAAATCATGAACCTTGAACCCCTTAAAACCATGCAAAACTTCACTTGAAAACAATAAACAAATAAAATTACACCTAACATTACCGATATGCGACGCTAAGGTTAGAGCAGAGAGCTTGGGGCTGGCGGCAATCGGTCCTATCATCCTCTCATTTTCGTACCCTCTCTCCATCCCTTCAAATTTTAAACTTTTATATTGGGCGCCACCGATTCTCGCTTCCTTTCACGTATTTTTTTCCGCTATCGCTTGCTCGTGATTCGTCATCGATATCCTAAAACCCTCGGCCCCTTTCATCTCGCCTGTCCACCGGTCGGGATGCAACTATCTCGCTTCGTCTCATGAAACGTTCGTCTTTTCTTCTCGATTGCGCTCGCCCAGGCTAGCGGACTTTATCTCGATTCCTTTCACCCAGTACTTGACGACGCGGGCACCCGGGGAGCACAGTCGAAAGTCGTTGCCCTGGTCGCAGCTCGTTTTGCTTATATCGTCTCTCTCTCTCTCTCCCTCTCTCCCGGCAGTCTGGTTTTCCTTTCTTGTCTGGTCATGAAATTATCTCTATGGTACTTTCTTTCAATATTTTTGATGATTACACTGAAGTAGTGACCTTTCGAGATATGAAGAATTTTCAGACTGAACATTTCATTGAGCTCGTGAATGGATCGTTGATAGACTTTCGAGAAAACATAGATCATGTTGACGATGTACTGGGAAATCTGAATGGTATCTTGATAGATGCAATGAATGTAGCCGCACCACTCAAGTCATTTACTCCTCGCAGACGACCAGCTCCCTGGATCACAGATGAGATACTCGATGCAATTAGAGAACGTGATAAACTTCGCAATGCATACCGTCGTCATCCTACACCCGACACTCTTCAACTCTTGCGTGCACAACGCAATGCGGTTAATGCACTAGTACGGTCAGCGAAGAATAAGTTTAATCTTGAAGTCTTATCGTCAACCTACAGTCCTGCAAAGTTATGGAGAGAACTGCGCAGACTGGGTATAGTTCGTGATAAATCCAATAAATCGAAGGTGTCTTTTACACCTGATGAGATGAACAACTATTTTGTAGATGTAATCGCGCAACTTTCCCAGTCCATTACTGCCACTGGAGACACCTCCCTGCAACGAGTCGATCCAAACCCCGAAACCTCCTTTAACCTCTCTCCTATTACAATCCCTGTCCTCAGATCCGCCATACTCTCTCAAACCTCTGAAGCCCGAGGCCATGACAACATTTCCATCAGCTTCTATAAATATGCTCTTCCAGTAATCGAAAATATCTTACTAACCTTGTTCAACTATCTCATCCAACAGTCCTACTTCCCATCCTCGTGGAAGACATCCCAGGTCACACCCATAAACAAAGTTCCTACGCCCACTTCCCCTGCAGATTTTAGACCAATTTGCTTGCTCTGTTCCCTGTCGAAACCAGTTGAAAGAATCGTCTATGATCAACTGATAGAGTACGTTGAAGACAATGATTTGTTGGATACGTTCCAGTCTGGCTTTAGAAAGTTTCATTCGACTCAGACTATTCTTCTCAGACTTCTGGATGACGTGAGATTCGCAGCAGACAACCGCATGGTGACTGTATTGGTGCTCTTCGATTTTTCGAAAGCCTTTGACCTCGTTGATCACGACATCTTGCTGTACAAACTACGTGTTTTGGGTTGCACTGAGGCAACCATTCATTGGTTCCAGTCCTACCTCTCAAATCGTAGACAAGCGGTAATAGACAAAGAGAAAAACAGATCGACAGAGAGAAATACACCAACGGGAGTTCTACAAGGCTCCATCCTAGGTCCCCTGCTGTTTTCAATTGTTATTAATGACATCCCACAGGTTCTTCAATCCTCCAAACATCTGTTGTATGCAGACGATTTGCAAATCTACATCCACTGTGAACCTTGTAAGATCTTTGAGTGCCTGCGTAACCTCCAAAGGGACATTGACAACATCTGTCAGTGGGCAGTTGAGAACAAATTGTTGATGAATGAAAAGAAAACCAAATGCATGATTATGGGTACAAACCGTTTTGTTGAGCAGATTGATACTCGAGCATTGCCACCGCTGACGATGGGAGGCTCGGAGATTGAATTCGTCACGAAAGCGAGGAATCTGGGACTTTTCATCGATTCAAAACTGACTTGGAGACCTCATGTCGAGCATGTCTGCTCTATGATATGGAGAACTCTGAGACAGCTGAGGTACAACTCTACCAGTCTAGATAGTGGCCTCAAGGCTAGACTTGTTACGACGCTGATCTTTCCATATATAGACTACTGTTGCGTAGCTTTAACTAACATCTCTGATGAACTTAATAACACCTTGCAAAAGGCCCTGAATGCAGCTGTTAGGTTTGTGAAACGAGTGAGATTCGCTGAGCACATCACACCACATCTGAATGAACTTGGTTGGTTATCAGTATACAACAGACGTCGGTACTTCCTTGGCGTATCTGTTTTCAACGCTTTATCACTGAGGTCGCCCTCATATCTGTCAGATAGATTCTCTTTCAGATCAACTCATGTCCAACGTCAAATTCGAGGCGATCATGACCAGCTTCATGTTCCGTTCGCAAGAACGGAGATGTTTAAAAACTCTTTCCTGATTAGTGGTTGTATGTTTTGGAACGAATTGCCGATCGAAATTCGTACATCTGCGTCCTTGGACTTATTCAAGTCCAGTTTGAAGGACTTTCTTTTGAGATCACAGGAGTGATGTGCCTTAAATCGTTTTTCTATGTTACCGTTATTTTTACTTTTTACTTTTTATCTTTATTTTTATTTTTATTTTTTTTCTTTTCTTTTTGTTTATAGTATCTCTAGTGTGGTTTCTCCTTTTAGTTTCAGTGTTGGTTCTTGTATGTTGTGTGCGCATGATTGCGTCATGCTTTGTTTATTCTTGATGCGTTGCTGTTGTCTAATTTTTCTGCACTATGAAAATTCTGTGATATAAATCTGTACAAATTATTGAAAGCTTATGATTATATGTTTATATTGCAAGAGAGAGCAAAAGCGAAACAATGTTAAACGATTTTGAAAATGTATAAATATTTATAAATTAAGCGCAATACTCCATGGGCCTCAGGCCTAGAGTCAATAAAGCAATCAATCAATCAATCAATCTCTCTCTCTCTCTCTCGCTATACTCCTTTTGTGGTTCGTGCCTCCTGGTTGGCTGGATGCAATGAAACTGCTGGACTGAGTGCTGGGGCGATGGAGGCGAGCGATAGCAATACGAAGGATACGTTCAAGTCACGGTCCTCGGTCCGCCGGTTTGTCTCAGCGGGTGGTCGGCTGAGACAGCCTTTTTTCGTCTCTTTCTTGGCCGGCCGTATAGCAGCTGGCGCCTCGGCAAGAGTTGAGCCGCGTTGTTCGTCACACGTTGAAGCTCTTTCCTAGCTTCACCTTGTTGTCGCGTATCGGTTAAAACCTACAATCATGTCGTAGACGATTGCCATTTATATTCTAAAACAAAAATTTGATCAAACAATTCAAAATCAATCCTTTCAAAACAAAACTATTGCTACCTATTACGCTTTCACCTATCAAATCTAATTTTGAAATTAATTAAGTGGACAATATTGGACCTAAAACAAAACCCGATGCCTCAGACGTTAATACGCACTAAAATCTGGGCCTGTGACAATGCACTCACTCAGTCGCTCTACCGGAAACAATACTTATAATCGGATCGCATTCTCCCTCTCCAACCGGAGATAGAGACTGAAATAACTAAGCAATTTCTGCCGAGACCCAAGCTCTTAGCTCAGCTAAAGAAAAAATTTTGTTACGCAAAACGCTAGTTTTGCATAGATTTTCCAAGAGCATCAGATCTTATATTTTCCTTCTAATTTTGAAATCCCAACAATCTTCTAATAGGAAAAATTTTTCCTCCAATTTACTTAATTTGTTCACTTCTTACCCCGTAACTTAGTCCCGAGTGCTCGATTGTCCAGATATTTTCTTTACGTCTAGACGGTGGTCCTAAGAAGCCCTGTCACAAAGTTTGCAACAATATTGAACTTGCCGTCGATAAACTCGTTATTCACATTGAACAAGAAGCCACCAATGAGCAATTTAGAGCGATAATTTTCGGAAAAAATCATTAGACTTTGTTATTAAAGACGCACAAAAATACCTAAAAAAATTGTTCTCTATAAGAAAAATCCTCCTGTAGGCCGGAGAACCGCTATTTCACCTTCTCACAAATAACGACAGTTCGTCGGGGTGAGTGAAGTCAGGACTGTAGGGCTTTTTAGGGGTGCCTCGTTTGTATTATTTAGTCGCTAGTGTATGAATAAGTCGAAGGTGCGTCCGGGCCCCTGTGTGACTGTGTACCGTGACAATCAATTATAAGTTATAACTAGCTGAGCACCCTCGCTTCGCTCGGGCATCAGCTTCGCTGCACTGTATAAGTTAATTAAGGTTTTCTTTCCGAATTGTTTAAAAAACAAATTGTAAGGACGAAAAAGGTTATACGAAATAATTAATGAATCCATTTTGCATTGTGCGCAAGAAGAAACCCACGTAACCGTGGTAAAATCATGGCATTTATTGATACATCGTGAAACTACAATACCTTATTGAACTTACGCATTTTGGTAAACCTTATTGAACTAACGCATTCTGGTGAACAATATTTGATGTTTTGCTCTCTGGAGCGTAAATGTGTAAATTCCGTGGGTCAGAGACGCGCGAACATGCAACATAAAATTGTCTGTGAGAGAAACATGGTTTTTTAAGGTGTACACCAGCAACATGGACCTTGAGCTTTATTGATGGAATTCAAATGGAAGATCTGTGGGGATCACTGGTATCTAAGAGATCATGACGTTCGCACCTTGATTCGATCTAGTCATTATAGTGCCTACAAATCATACAAATTAAATAGTATGTCAATACATTTGGTATAAAATGCAAAAGTTGTGTGACAATCTATAGCTTACTACCTTCTATAATCCTATACCGAAGTTGAGTGATTCGGATTCGAGTTCCATTGCATAAAACGAAAGGATTTAAATTTCGCAGCAGCATAACAGGAACTCCGACTTTTAATTTCAGTATGTGTGGCGGAACTCCAGACAATTCAAGCGAGTTCAAGAACTCAACCGGATAGTTTACCACTTCATCTTGATTTACTACGGAATTGAAAGAGGAGTAAATTTTCTGTTCCCCGGGAATTGTAGCCACAATTTTGTCATTTAAATCAGTGACAACATCGTTTGTTGACGCTAAAATAGCTCTTTCACATAACCAATCCATGTGCAAGTGATTTCGCTGGATGTTGGGAAAAACTGCAGCAATCAGTTCATCAATAGAATTGACAATAGTGCATAGTTCAGGAGAAAGAGTAACATTTCCATTGGCATCTGTTGGTAGCGTACCATTGCCGACTGTCAAAAGTAATGCAGAAAAATTAGCAGCGTTCTCATCATTGTGAAGATATACCCTCATGTCAATAGTCAGCGAATGGACTATGACACTTTGCCATAAGATTGAACTTTTGATACTGGCATGAAGCTGATCAGCTGGAGTTCCACGGGTGATGACCGGGAGGGTTTGTCGAAAATCACCAGCTAATATAACGACTAATCCTCCAATTATCTGATTGTCACTCCGTATATCTCTCAAGGTTCTCTCGAGTGCCTCGACTGCATGCTTATGTGAAGAAGAACATTCATCCCACACCAATAGTTTGCACAACCGCAGCACCTCGGCCCTTTGACTATTTTCGCTGATGTTACAAAATGGGGTCTCCTGATGGTGCAAATTCAGTGGCAACTTCAGCACATTGTGAGCAGTTCGTCCTCCTTGTAACAACGTGGAAGCGTTACTAGTTAAAGCCAAAGCCAAAGCCACGTGACGACGACTCCTGATAGTTGACAGCAGGAGATTCAATAAATATGTTTTTCCTGTTCCTCCACAGGCATTCAGAAAAAAAAATTGCAGGATCGTTGTTGTCAATTTTTTGTAGTACCGCATCGTAGAAGGATCTTTGGTCTCCATTCAGATGAGGCATAGCTGTTTGAACGTCTGCAGCGAGAGCCTGAGCGTTGTACTAAAGTTGTGCGGGAAGTTCGTTGTTGTGAAGAGCTGCAACTCTGGGAGCAGGTAGCCCGTAGTCTGCTACATGGTGACCTACAGAAAATATATTAAACAACCATGAATAAAAGAATGACACAGATTAAATGGAAAATGATAACAAATACAAACCTGACATTGTATAAACTATCTCATCGATGAGTTGAAGAGCTTCATCGTATATCAGATCGTCTGCAATCACATCATTACCGTTGAGTTCGTGATTATGAAGTATATCCTCCGACATGTGGTCCTTGAAAAGATTCCACAGCGTGAGAGGATTTGAAACTTCGCAACAGGTAATGATAATGAAGAACAATGTCCTTATGTGCATCGGATACCGGATCAGAACTGCTTCTTCCATTGTCAAAGTCCAATGGTTGTCGTTTTTAAGCAAACCGTGCACCTCACAGGCTTCTCTGTAAGTTCTATATTCGTGACCATCAATTGTGCGTAAAAACGCGAAAGAAGTGGGCCCTCGTACCACGGTCAGCAACAACCTCAAACAGAAGCATTCGAATTGGTTTGGATGAACTGCATACATATGACCAATTGCATCAGTCTGTTTTCTTCCTGGCCAATTAGGGACAGGGTGGCCTTCTTTGCGCGCATCCAAACGTTTGTGATTTTTATCCCAGACGTAATAGGTTGGAACATCAGCATACAATAGTGTTCGAGCGAATTCAGAATCAGTCGGATGCTGACACAGTACAAAGAAAGCAGTAAGTGTGGTTGGTGGAGGATTATCGATACGCTGCTGCATGTTGTGTTCATTGAAGTAAACCCGTTGTCCATTTTCCAGGTGAACTGCTAAGTGATCTACAGTAGGATGATGTTCCTGCATATGAAACGATAGAAAACGCCAAAGTGCCTCATCGCTACTGAGATATCGTCCAGCTTGATATGTTTGCACCTCATTTAATGGATTTATCTGTTCGTTTGCACGACGAAGTTAAACAATAGCTTGGTCGGAACCTTTGTTTATGTAGCCGCAAACGTATTCAATAGATTGAACAGAATGACAGCTTTCACAGTTGATGTGTGCACAAAACGATTTCAGGAGAAACGGATTGTATGGAACAATTCACCTGTTGTCAATAGTGATTTGTTGTCCATTAATCCTTATTGTAGCAGTAAATCCACCATCCTCAGGACTACGCCTCCGATAAATTGGATAATTGTTAATGTTCGTAACTGTTTGTGGAACAAAATCTCGCGGATAATTTTTACTGCATCGACCATTTTTCATGCAAGGAGCTCGGATATTCATTTCACCGCATGGACCGTGTCTCATATGACGAATGACTAATTTATGAAGAACTGGATCTACACGCTCATCTGGGATTTCCGCTGAGATGATCCAATCTATGTTTGCTGGTTGTAGCTTCGTCTTAAGCCACAGTAAACAATGGCAATGTGGTAATCCCCGTTTCTGCCACAGTCTATCCTCAGGACGTTCTTCATCCATTAGAGCATCTGTAATTTCCTTCCACTTTGGGTTTGATGTAAAAGTTATGAACAAATCTGGTACTACAAAGCGTCGTAATAGGGATTGCAATCATAGATTCTTCGAAGTTGATTGTCTCGTGTATGCACTACTATATCTCGATTGTCAGAAATTTGGCCTATAATGACTGCAGCAACCTCATTAACTGCAGGAGCATTGTAACGTCCAGGATGTTGTCCAGCAGGATGTAAATCGCCTCGAATTATAATTTCATACTCACCGTCAATTCCACGGTCAAAAATTTCTTTTGCTGTTTTGAATTGTCGAATTAGATGATTGTAATCGTGAAGGAGTTCCTGAAGCTGAAATAAGATAACTCTCTTCAAAGTTGCATCAATCTGACACCGTCGATCTAACTCCTGGTCGAAGTCACCCATGATATAAATTTGCAAAAAAACTGTGTACTTCATCATTGGAAGGCAGCAGTGATCCAATAAGATGATACACCTGGCCTTGAACTGTAAAAGAAGATTGTATCCAGGTTGACGTAGAACATTGTCGGCACCGAAAGATGTCATAACGAAGCAAGAATTGTACCTTCTGGGATGTTTTAAAAACTCGCGAGACTTTTCACTTTGGCCTAATAGAAGTGATCTCAGAGGCTCTGGAGGTTCTTCAATGGAAGGAAGTCGAACGTGGCCTTTTCTGCAGCACATTGTATCAGACTCGTCTGGCCATTTCAAAGCTTTGCAAAATATGCAAATTCGATCCATCTTGCCAATTTGTAATATAAGATGTTCGTTGTAAGGTATGTCGGGTTCGTAATTAAAGGCTCACAGTTGTAGCCCTGTCCACGGTTGACGAAAAAGATAACGGATTCGAAGACGATTAGCTCAAAGACGTGCATTGCAAGCCTCATCAGATTCATTGTCTCGTATAATTCGTTGTTTTATCCTTTAATCATGTAGGCGAATCTGGAATACACCATGAACTATTACTTACTGTGACATTGATTGAAAAAATACATAGATGTAACCTCAGTTTTTTCTCGGGTTTCACGGGCTCGGGCTCTCGTCTGACGCTCCTGCTGCTGCTGCAAACGTTGCTGTAATGAGGAAATGTTAATGAGTGAAAAAAGTTGTAAAATTATTGCAGCCAATTCAGAAAACTGTTCACCTCTGTTTCCTCGCGTGTCTCTTGCAATCGGGCTTCAGTCTGTCGCTCTTGCTGTTCACGACAGCGTTGCTGTAAAGAAGCGTAGCTTCATAAAGAAAGAAGTTTGAAAGTATATAAGGAAAGCAAAGAATATAATATGTACCCCAGTTTGTTGTCGGGTTTCGCAGGCTCGGGCTTTAGTCTGACGCTCCTGCTGTTGCTGCAGACGTTGCTGTAATAAAAAAATGCTAATGAGCGGAAGAACTTGTAAAATTATTGCAGACAATCCAGAAATCTGTTCACCTCTGTTTTCTCGTGTGTCTCTTGCAATCGGGCTTCATTCTGTCGCTGTTGTTGTTCACGACGCCGTTGCTGTTACGAAACGTAGCATGTTAAAATGAAAAAAGTTTCGAGGTGTGAGGAAAACGTGTAATGAATTATGTACCTCAGTTTGTTGTCGGGTTTCGCGGGCTCGGGCTCTCGTCTGACGCTCCTGCTGCTGCTGCAAACGTTGCTGTAATAAAAAAATGCTAATGAGCGGAAGAACTTGTAAAATTATTGCAGACAATCCAGAAATCTGTTCACCTCTGTTTTCTTGTGTGTCTCTTGCAATCGGGCTTCATTCTGTCGCTGTTGTTGTTCACGACGCCGTTGCTGTTACGAAACGTAGCATGTTAAAATGAAAAAAGTTTCGAGGTGTGAGGAAAACGTGTAATGAATTATGTACCTCAGTTTGTTAGCAGCTTTCACGGGCTCGGGCTCTTGTCTGTCGCTCCTGTTGTTCACGACGGCTTTTCAAAAAAAAGCATAAGAAAATAAAACGAAAAGTTTTGAAATATGAGGAAATCATGTAGTACATTACGTACCTCCGTTTCTTCGCGGGTTTCACGGGCTCGAGCTCTTTGTTGTCGCTGGCGTTGCTGAAAAAGTCTCCGCTATAACAGAGGAAACATTTTGTGAAGAACAATGAACATTTGTGAAAAAGAAGATAAATATTACGTGGTTTTGTTCGTGAGTCTCATGAGATTGTACAAAAAAAAGAAAAATGTAATAATGAGATGTTTATACATAAAATGTTGCCAGCGGTAAGAATCGATCCCGGAACCCTCAGATCATGAAGCCGAAGCTTTACTAACTGCGCTATGTGGAGTGGCTGTGGTCGGTGATTAAACGAACGGGCGAAGTATTAGTATGCGTTTGTCTGTTTTACATAAATAAAGATGATATATGAAAGTTAAACAAATAAATGACTGAATTGATTTCATAAAAATTAATAATACAATACGAGAAAACTTACCATTCTGTCTTCCGAAGTTTCATTAAAGCGAACAACACGTTGTCTTGTGCGGCAACGTTATAAATTTTCCTAAAAAATATATCATTCAAAATTGGAAAAGAAACAGTTAAGTAATGTATCAATGATTGATTAAACTTACTTGGCGAACATCCTCAGCCTGTGTAGCTCGCGCAGCTCTATGAGTAGTTGTATCAATAGTTATTTTTTGCAAATGTGTTTTACGTTTCGTCGGCATTTCGATGTCACTTATGAAGTCACTGGCGGACACGATATAAACACGACTGAATGAAAAGTCATACTGAATCAAAAACAAAATAACGATCGAATTTCGAACCCGAGAAAATATTTCAAAATTATTCTCATATTTACGTTTGTTTATTAATACGGAAGGGAGGATAGTAATTTTACAGAATATGAAACGTAACATTACGTTTTCGAACTCTATTTATAATGGCTTATGTATTGTGTTCATGAAAAATTTGAAAATTTTCAAAAAACTGAGAAAATGTTTTTGAAATTTTCTCCGAAAAAAAAAATGAAGAAACCGATTTCTAATGTAGCCTAAGTTAATTCTGAGAGTCCAAAGAATCACCCTGATGCGTTAAAATCATTTCCGAACGCTTCGTTGAGGCGTGATGCTCAGACAAACAAACAAACGAACAAACAAACAAACAAACAAACAAACAAACAAACAATCAAACATATTTTTAGTATTATTATATTAGTAGGATAGGATAGGATAGGATAAAACGTAAATAGATCGTCGTTGATTATTCGTACACCGATGAGAACTGTACGATGAAATTAACTTTACACCCAATTCATTGCCGACGATTGAGTAATCATCGACGATAAATCGACTAATGAATAAAAGAATTTCTTTCTCAAAAAGAATTTGAATAAACGAATTATTGCATTTTTTATGCAGAAACATGGTCAAATACTACAGAACAAAAGCCCAAGTCACAAAATCGCAAATAATTTAGCACTGGAACACTAGAAGGGTGTCTAAAAGTAATTTTGGCTGATATGATCATCCCTCAAGCCTTGACAGAATTCAAAATGCACAAAAAAACCATTAAGAATAAAAGCTTACGTGTTTATTCTATTACAGGGAAACAAACAAAACAACAGATCTAAATATATTAGTTTTTATATTACTGTTACTGGTAAAACAAGTAGAAATCTCAAAACTCTTATAACTAGTAGACTTCGTGGAACTAGAAGACCTATTATGATAGTAAGATAAATGCGAATCCTAGATGTGAAAAAAACAAAACATTTTTTTTGTCACGTTTTAGACAAGTGAAAATCAAGGAATGAGTGAATCACATGGTGTCGTTCCGCCTATGATTAGGACACCGTGACACGTATTAGCTGTTACTGTTAACACTAGAAGAACGTACGGTATTCTGAAAATGTCATTTTTAACTACTTTTGTGGGATTTCATATAAAACTTATTCCTCATGTGACTTTAATTAATTTTCTATTGTCTTCAAAATCACAAAAAAGTCACAAAAAATTGATATCAACAAGTTTGATATCAAATCTAACAAATTTAGTGAAGGAAGAAAATTCTGAAAACACAGATTTCGTGTCGTCCGTCCTTCTGATGTTAGCAGAGAAAGCAGAAATAGTTACCGTAATTTTTTGGTTCAAGAATTTGAGGTACTTCGCGAGCGACCGCGACAACGACTGGGTACGGCCTTATTCTTTTATTTTCTATCATATTGAATAATTTCAGCTATAATGCTAATGAATAAAAGTGGAAAACCGTTACTGGGGGGCTGTTGCTGCAAGGAGGGCGTTGCTAGGGGGCCGTTGCTGAGGGGGTTGTTTTTATGGCAGTCATTCTTCCAGGGGTCGTTCCTATAGGGCGTCTCGCACAGATTTCGTTACATTTACTTATGACCCGCAGTTCAAAGACATATCCATGTCAATTTTAAGTAAAAATTACATATTTCATAATATACATTATTATACGTATATAAATACAATATATACATTAATAATTATATATGATTCATATATCATAGCAAATCGAAAATTTCGTCCCACACGCGCGCGAAGACGCCTTTGCGTTAACATTTTCGCGTCCGCGATAAAAGTCTTCCCTTTCCTAGGCCGCAAAGAGTTGCTGGGTGTTAAAACAAGTCGGAAAAATGGTGCGGCCCACCTTAAAACGATTGGCGACATACTTTGTTACCTTATGTTCTACAGAATTATATAAATTTACTAAATAGTTCAAATTTTAAGTTTAATAACACAAAAAGAAGAAAATCCCAGGGATCAACATAAGGAAACAAGAAACTTTGTCGATCTAAGATTTTGTAATTCGCAACTATGCATCTTTTTCATTTTGTGACCTTGAATTTCTTTTCGTCTTTGTCATATTTATTCTGATTTTTGAGCTGCACGCTGTGGCTCGCTAGTTTTATAATTTTAGTCTCGAAATTTTACAGGTGGCTTATGCCCATCCCTGTTTTTCTTTTTCTTTTATTTTTATACCCCCTTTAACTTCCCCAGACAGAGATTTTTTATTTTTCCAAAATTACAAAAAAAAAAAAAATAAAAGGAATTTTCTGTTCAAGTTTTACATTTTGACTTTTGAATGAATTCGTAAAATTAAATCTCAGATATTATTATTATTATTATTATTATTATTATTATTATTATTATTATTATCGCAGATTTAATTCACCTAAAAAATAAATTGATAAGAGAAAATAAAGATGATGCGAATTTAAGAATTTTATTGGTCTTTTGACAATTTTGATTGATTTTCATTATTGTCAGAAATGAATTATAAACGGAAAATTTCATTTTGTTATGGATTTTAATTTTTGCAGTTTGACTTTGCATTGTTATTTTGAAACTTTCTTATTTTGGACACGCGGGTCCCCAGATGGCTGACAAGATTCAATTGTTACTGAATTGAATTGCATTTTCTCAACCCTAACTAATGAATGCATGCAACTTACCTCTCAAATTGAATGGTCGAGAGCGCAAGGATGTCGTACACAAAATAATATAACTAAAAAAATCAAAAGCGGTATTAAATTTTCTAAAACACTCCGAGAAAAGCCCGAGCCTTTCTTTTATCGCATTTGGGGGCTCGTAGATGACCCTCCAGGTTTATCATCAGCCTCCCTCGAAGCTGAATTTTCTGGACTTTAAGCACGCGTATTTCACACTGTACTTTTATCAGAGTCCAGGTCAGACAACCCGGGGCAGCTGATTTTAAACCCGGACCATTACTGGGAACTCCGCGTTTTGCACACTTGAGTCCCTGGTCACGACGTACCCGAGGATTACCTGAGCCGGTCGTCAACGTGACCTCGTTGCTCGTTGGAACTTGGCGTTAATTGACACGCGTAATTTAGAATTAGGAATAGAACTGCCGGTGCCCCTCTGCGCTCCCGAATTTATAATGCCGGGATGTCCGGGGCCCCCACTCAAAATTTTCCCTTTTTTGGAAAATTATAAATGTTCATCGATTTGCAATTGACCACTGAAAAATAAATTTTCGAATTTATTTGTTAACAAATTCATCTAATTTTCAATTGATTTTAAACAATTTAAATTGAATTCATTTTGTTAACGAAAGCGTTGAATTGGATCTTATAAATTTGGAATCTTGCCTTCCACTTGTTTAAACAACATTATTAAGTTCCCTCACTAGGGTAAGATTTACCGTTGGCTTTTTATTGAGCAAAAACTAAATTTTAAAATTGCGTGATGCAATTTGACCTTGGTACGTGACCAATTCAAAAGTTATTAATTTTGACAAACTGATATTAATAAATTGCAATTAGTACATGACTTTGCATGGAACAAAATTGTTCTGACCTACTGCAAAAGTTAGCTTGCTATAATTGTAACAATTCCTGAAAATCATATAGAAAATCTCAATTATGACGTCACAAAACTAAAGTGGCGTGATCTTGAATTTGTTATTTACTGCAACGTTTCAGGGTTCTAGGAATTTCGAAAATAATAATACTTTGAATTTGGTTTAAAGGCCCATGGTCGAGTCCTATATTTTTGATGCAAAATACAAGATTTTTTTTTTTCTATTTTACAAATTTGAAATAATGATATCAAAAAAGAAACGTCGCGTTGAATTAATTGACCCGAGAAAGAAAATTGACTCTCACATAAAAACAATGTTTTACGTTGGATGCAACCTCTATTTGAATTTAAAAAATGTTACCTTATTTTGGGTGAAAAAAAACGAAACAACAAGAAAGTGGTCCAGGAATGGCCTTAACCTGCTGGATGGCACTTGGAACCGACAAAAAAAACTTCTATTTTCTATTTTAAACTACACGGCAAGACGGAGACGAGCGGTTGTTGACAACTTTGAATTCTCAATATGGCGGACGGTTTGAATTCTGAGAATGGACTTGGCGCGTTCTCAAAGTTTAAAATGGCGGTTGATTTAAAATGATCACGAAACTTACCCTTGCGTTGGCTTTTATTTTATCACCGCCTAATTCGGCAGACTATTTAAAATAAAGCAAGAATTTTCCAAATCCTTCTTCAGGAAATGAATTTCTGACTAATCAGCTGGAAATGCCTTGTTTCTTGGTGGAATTTGGACTTTCAAAATATCTGCCGGTTTCCTTTTCAGGAAAGAGGACTTTTAAAAATAAGAAAGGACCAAGCCTGATTTTTACCCGAAAATTCGCGGAATTTATAGTAATAATTGTTTAAACTAATTGCGAGAAAAACCGTTGGCCACCTAGCGGATAAATGCTATTTTGTCACTCTTATTGCGAGAAAGATATGCGCCACCTAGCGGAGAGTCAATTTTCTAACCTCAAAATCTATTTTTAGACATAACCTCTAAACTTGTTCAACTTGTTTTGCTATTATCTCTGCTTTTTACATTTCAAACTTCTAAAAATATCTTACAAAAATGTTATAAACAATTTTATAAACAATTTGTATTGTTTAAACAATGGTATTCATTAATCAACAAACAATTATACAATTCAAAAGTTCAAATATGGGCGCCGTAGTCGCCATCTTGGTTTACGGCTGTTTGACAGTTTTAGGTTACGTTCGGTTGTTGTCACCCGCGTATAAAGTCGTGTTCGCTTGTTGCCGATGTTTTGATTCATGTTTCTGAGGTAAGTTTACTGTGTTTGTGTGTGAGTGTGTGTGTGACGGGTTTGTTTGTGTTATTTGTTTGTGTACAATTGTTTGTTCGTTTTTGTTTATTAATTTTCTTTTTCTTTTTTAGGTAACCAGACGCAGCTGGACGGCGACCAGGAGCAGCAGGGACGAGCATCAATTGTTTCAATAAGTATTGTTGTGTTGACATTCAATAAAGTTTGTTAAAATACCGTTTGTTTTTTTTCTTATTTACTAATTTTTTTTTTTTTATGTCCATTCTAGGGAACGTTTCATTACTTTTTAACAGAGAAACGAAAGAAAAATGTATAAGGCAAGGAGCGCTGGTCAAGAGGTATTTTTGACCTTTAATTTAATCGATAAGCGTGACAAGGTATCCTTCATAATTAATCCTTCATACCGCCTCAGGTATGAAGGATTAATCTTTGGCATCTGAATAAACAAATTGAACAAAGAACAAAAGAATAAGAAAATTTGTCTAAATAAACAAAAGAGTAGACTTCATCCAGTCTAGATTTGAATAAAAAGGTAGGAAGAACAAAAAAAATAGACTTAACACAGCCCATTTTAGTGGAAAAACTCATTTATAAAACACAGGAACGAGTACAAAATTGATTAAAATATTTACAACTATGTAAATCAATCGCTCATTGAGCCGTCGAGAGAATCATAAAACCTTTACATAAAATACACTGCTTTTTAAAAGCGAATCACAGTCAGATATTCTATTAATTGATATAAAAAAAACATTTTGTTATTTAATAACTGCTCGGACGAGCTAATCACAGATGGATTTCATTAATATACTGCTCAGAATGAGCTAATCACAGGTCGATTTCATTAAAATTATGCTCGTTGTGAGCGAATCACAGCAATTCATCAAGATACAAAAAATAAAAAAAATAAAAAACAAAAGAGTCTATTTATTGTTCCGCCTTCACGACCGGGAACAATGAAACTTGGTGGCAGAGTTCTGCCAATCTCTCCACCACAAGGAGAGCAGCTACGCTCGTGTCGCCCAACAACACATGGCCCATGATGACATTCTCAACTGTTCGCGGATTGACGACCATCAATGGACCATAACCACGTTCAAAATAGTCCACGATGGCCTCCCCCGCTGACTTTCTCCATCCCAAATTTTCCAAGTCTTGTGCGGGGTTGTTCGGACTGAATAATCGGTCCTGGTAAGGGCGGATTTCGGCCACTGCTATCGTCTGGAGTCTTGGAGGGAGCTCGAGGTAGTCCATCTTCAGGAATCGTACAAAGCCAAACTCAGTCTCCTCCAAGAATCGGGCCTAGTCGACGGCGTAGATCCTCCTCTCATTGTTTAGGAGTCGCATCTCCCCCCGATACCAACCGCCATTATTCCTGCGCCTAAACGCGAGTGGTTGAAACTCAACCATCTGACTCCGTCTCACCGTGCCTATTATGTCCAAGTTTCGATTGTAGAAATCGGACATGACCCATTCTATTTTGTCAAACATTCCTTCGAGCTCGGGTCGGAAAACTACAATCTCGCTTGGAGATACTATGCTAAAGGGAGTTGCTCCCTGAGTCACAAAATGGGGGTATCTATTGCTAGGGTTAGCGAACTCCATTTTAATCCCTGCGAACATAAGGTTTCAAATCCTTAGAATTATACATCCCCTTTTCCTTATTCTTGCCCTTAGGATCCTCCAAGATATAGGTGCCTGAACCAACCTTCCTCTTGATCCTATAGGGTCCTTCAAACAAAGCAAAAAATTTCTTTATCTTTTTAGTCAAAGCTTCTGAGGCTTTTGCCGATTTTGCCCATACGAAATCACCTTCTTTAAAGTCAAAAAGCTTGTGAGAATTGTTAAATCTATCGGCCCTTTCCTTTCCTTTCTTTGCTATTCTATCTTTGACCAAAACTAACTTCTCCTCATAAGTTTTTTCTTCTTTAGTTACCCCGTCTGATTTAAACCATCTCGCCCAAGCCCTCGTTGGTTTCTGTCCCGTTTGAATCTCTAAAGGTGTTTCTAGAGTTGTATCATGATGAACCTCATTGATACAAGTCTCTACTACCGGAACCCAATTCATCCAATTAGTGTGCTTGCCATTTAAAAACATTCGCATAAATTTTCCTATCTCTCTATTTACTCTTTCAACCATATTTGCCTGGGGATGACGGATTGAGGTAAGGACAGGGGTCACGCCGTGTTCAATTAAAGTTTGAGACCACAGTTTTGAAGTAAACTGGGTACCTTGATCGCTCAGAACCTTGGTTACTTTGCCGTATCTGGGGAAATAGTCGTCAATTAATTTAGTTAAAGTGGCTTTAGTGTTAGCCTTTTTCATGGGGTACAGTCTGATGAATTTAGAGAAAACATCCACTGTTACAAAAATGTACTTTACGCCCCCAGTAGATGTTGGAAGAGGGCCTAGATAATCTACTGATAACATCTCCCCGGGTTTGTTGGCGATGACAGTTTTCATCTCTGAAAAATATGTCATATTCGGGGTCTTGTTTTTCTGACAAATTTCACACGAAGCTAGGCGCTGTCTAATCTTCTTGGCGAAATTCGGGTGCCAAAAGTCATCTTTCATCGGACGGTAGCATTTAAGAGCACCTAAATGGCCATAAACTTCGTGCACATCATCAATCAACAAGTTAAGCACGTGCTTGGGGACATACATTCGGTGATTTTTGTACAAGATGTCTTGATGCACAGAATAATTCTCTCCTCTCTCATCTTTGCTTATTATTTCTTGAATCAACGGATCTTTACGCTGTTCATCAGCCATATGAATCAATTTTTGAGTTAAATCGCGAGATAATTTTTTAGCTAAATGATAGAGAACTATTCTGTGATCTTTGTGTGCGGAAGTATTCTTTGTATCAGGACAATTTCTGCTTAACGCGTCGGCAACGACATTTTCTTTGCCGGGACAATGCTCGATATCAAAACAGTTATCTTGGATGGACAGGATCCAGCGGGTTATTCGAGCGTTACCCAATTTGCACCTTTTCAAGAAAATCAAAGCCTTGTGATCCGTTCGAATCGTAAATCTCTGACCCATCAAGTAGATTTTAAACTTTTCCAAAGCCCAAACGATAGCCAAAAGTTCCTTTTCCGTCGTGAAGTAAGTCAATTCTTCGCGTTTTAGCGTTCGGCTTGCGAAAGAAATTACTAGATGATCACCGTTATCATCTTTTTGGTACAGAACGGCTCCCAGCGCGACGTCACTGCTATCAGTTTGCAAATAATACCGTTTATTAGGGTTAGGATACTTTAAAACCACGGTTTCCACGAACAAAGTTTTGATTTTCTGGAAGGCGTCTTCCTGCCTATCCGTCCATTTCCAAGGTACGCCCCCTTTGATCAGTTCTAATAAGGGAACTGCCTCGTGTGAATGCCTGCTGAACTTGGCATAGAAATTTACTGTCCCGAGAAAGCTTTTTATTTGCTTAGGGTTTCGAGGCCGCGGAAAACTCATGATTGCTTTGATTTTGTCAGGGTCAGTGCTTATACCCTCGGTGGAAACGATGTGCCCGAGAAACTTTACCTCCTGTACGAAAAATTTACTTTTGTCGAAGTTCATTGTCAAATTGTGTTCGAGAAAACGCTCAAAAATCTTTTTTAATGTGTCAAAATGCATATCAATTGAAGGTGACGTTGCCAAAATATCATCCACAAAAATTATTAAACCTTCTATGCCTCTCAAGGCGATTTCCAAGCCTCTTACTAACGCGGCTGTACTTGTCTTTGTTCCAAAAGGTACAACTTGAAATTCGTAAACTCTTCCCTGATGTTGAAATGCGGTATACTTGCACGAATCAGGGGTTAATGGAATTTGATAAAAACTCTGCTTCATATCCAGAGATGACATCATTTTGACACCGAAACATCTCCTGAGCAAAACTTCGATTTTTTCCATACATTCAAAATCATCGACAAGAATTTCATTAAGTTTTCGGGCATCTAAGCATAGCCTGACTTCACCGTTTGGTTTTATTACTGTTACTAGGGGATTAATGTACGGGGACTTTGACCTGCGTATTATACCCCACTCGAGAAGTTTGTCTAATTCTGCATTAACTTTGTCCATGTATTTGTCTAGTACGGGGTAAGATTTTGCATGAAACGGTGTGTGCTCAATTACTTCCAGGCGATGCTCGTATGCCCTCATTCGTCCTGGCCTTTTGCTAAAAATATCTCTGTAATTAAAGATCAAATCGCGAAACTTTTCCTTTTGCTCCTCGCTAATACAGGGGCAATCCTTTAGTTTTTCCGAAATTTCTTCGTCAGAAAGCTCTATGCCGTCATCCCGGTTAGATTCCAACAAATGAATGGCCATTGAAACATCTTGATTTTCAACTACGAACTCAACTTCAATTTTCTCTTTGTTCTCTCCGTAAAATCCGACTAAGTCGTTACCTACATCCACGTAACTTTTTAAAATTTTCAATAAATCAATTCCCAAGACGCAATCTTCGCTTAGCTTTGGGACAATAATAACTGTACTGTAGATTGAGAGTTCGTTAACTGAAATTTTAGCGTAGATTTGTTTCTTAATTTTGACTGGCCTCCCGCCCGTGGCTCCTGTAACCGTCATACCAACGATTGGTAATCATGGACAATCTTCAAAAGAATTTTGATGTTCATTATAAAAATCTTCCGAAATACACGTAATTTCGCTGCCTGTATCAACGAGTGCCTTTACACTTACACCCTGTACCAGAACTTGGATTTTTGGACATTGAACGTTCTTTTTGTCCTGAAATTTAATATTTATTTCGCACAGGTTTAACGTCTCACCTGCACCAGAGTCCAAAATTTCCCTATCTTCAAGTTCAGGTTCCCTTTTAACCTCATTTGTCTCGTTTTTATTTATTGAAACATTTCCAAAACCAAGTTGTTCGGTTTCTTGTTCAGGAAACTTTGGAGTTACTAGTGCAGGTTGCTCTAGTTTTCCTGTTGCTCCACGAAAGGATTCATGGTTTCGGGGTGTTTGATTTCATTTTGCTCAATCTGAGAGAGCTGATTAACGCGCCTTGCGTCTTGACTTTCGTTTCGCGGATAATCGCGATTGTTACTAGGTATGGGTTAAAGGCCCATGGTCGAGTCCTATATTTTTTATGCAAAATACAAGATTTTTTTTTTCTATTTTACAAATTTGAAATAATAATATCAAAAAAGAAACGTCGCTTTGAATTAATTGACCCGAGAAAGAAAATTGACTCTCACATAAAAACAATGTTTTACGTTGGATGCAACCTCTATTTGAATTTAAAAAATGTTACCTTATTTTGGGTGAAAAAAAACGAAACAACAAGAAAGTGGTCCAGGAATGGCCTTAACCTGCTGGATGGCACTTGGAACCGACAAAAAAAACTCCTATTTTCTATTTTAAACTACACTGCAAGACGGAGACGAGCGGTTGTTGACAACTTTGAATTCTCAATATGGCGGACGGTTTGAATTCTGAGAATAGACTTGGCGCGTTCTCAAAGTTTAAAATGGCGGTTGATTTAAAATGAGTACGAAACTTACCCTTGCGTTGGCTTTTATTTTATCACCGCCTAATTCGGCAGACTATTTAAAATAAAGCAAGAATTTTCCAAATCCTTCTTCAGGAAATGAATTTCTGACTAATCAGCTGAAAATGCCTTGTTCCTTGGTGGAATTTGGACTTTCAAAATATCTGCCGATTTCATTTTCAGGAAAGAGGACATTCAAAAATAAGAAAGGACCAAGCCTGATTTTTACCCGAAAATTCGCGGAATTTATAGTAATAATTGTTTAAACTAATTGCGAGAAAAACCGTTGGCCACCTAGCGGATTAGTGCTATTTTGTCACTCTTATTGCGAGAAAGATATTCGCCACCTAGCGGAGAGTCAATTTTCTAACCTCAAAATCTATTTTTAGACATAACCTCTAAACTTGTTCAACTTGTTTTGCTATTATCTCTGCTTTTTACATTTCAAACTTCTAAAAATATCTTACAAAAATGTTATAAACAATTTTATAAACAATTTGTATTGTTTAAACAATGGTATTCATTAATCAACAAACAATTATACAATTCAAAAGTTTAAATATGGGCGCCGTAGTCGCCATCTTGGTTTACGGCTGTTTGACAGTTTTAGGTTATGTTCGGTTGTTGTCACCCGCGTATAAAGTCGTGTTCGCTTGTTGCCGATGTTTTGATTCATGTTTCTGAGGTAAGTTTACTGTGTTTGTGTGTGAGTGTGTGTGTGACGGGTTTGTTTGTGTTATTTGTTTGTGTACAATTGTTTGTTCGTTTTTGTTTATTAATTTTCTTTTTCTTTTTTAGGTAACCAGACGCAGCTGGACGGCGACCAGGAGCAGCAGGGACGAGCATCAATTGTTTCAATAAGTATTGTTGTGTTGACGAAAGTCAACACAACATTCAATAAAGTTTGTTAAAATACCGTTTGTTTTTTTTCTTATTTACTAATTTTTTTTATGTCTATTCTAGGAAACGTTTCATTACTTTTTAACAGAGAAACGAAAGAAAAATGTATAAGGCAAGGAGCGCTGGTCAAGAGGTATTTTTGACCTTTAATTTAATCGATAAGCGTGACAAGAAAGCTTTCTCTGGCTCCTTGTAACGCACACGCTTTTCCTGATCGATCTAATATTGAGTGGCGCGGCAAGCGCCTCCTCATCGCTCGTCCTCTTTGTGCGGATTTTCTTTTTTGGGCGCGCTGAGCCTTGTCCATGACCGATTAATTGGGCTTCTAATTGGTCTATCCCAAAAAAAGGAAAATGGTGGCCTATTTTACTACCTAGGCTATTCGAAACGTTACAACTTTTGAAATTAAATTGATTTATAGTAATTTTTGCGAAAAAAACAATAAAAAAGCATGAAAAAAGTAACTTCGAAACTCTTTCCATCCAAATTATTCGTTTTTAATTGATTATAAGGTGTTGTACGTTCTACTAAAGTCATTCGAATACCGAAAACTAAGTATGAAAATATTTCTGTGTCTCAATTTAAGTACTATGATTATTAAGTTAATCGCTATTTTTCTTCCAATAAAATACGAACAGTTGGTACAAAGAGACACACAACTTGCAAAAAATACTTGTCTAATACTTCTTTAAACTTTATACAATCATATCAAACTCGACCATAACTCCTCACTTCTTGTCCGGATTAAGGGTGGTTCTATAGAAAATTAAAAAATGAGTTTTAATTATTTATGTTTTCAGATGCTTTATATTGTACACATCATTTTATTATGCATAATTGTAAACATTTTTTGCATCGATAACACAAGCAGACTAATTATCTGGTAAAATAAATAATTAATTTTTCATGATTGTAACCACAAGGATGAATGAAAAATTTAAATAATCTTAAATTTTATTTTTAATATACAATTTATTTTTTTTACGTTGAAGTTTGCTTAGAGATTTGTAGATGAAAAACGATCGTAAGAAAACTGAAATTTTATTATTGAAATTAATTTGTTTTATTATTTGCTGTACAACTTTAGTGTAGAAATACAACGATTATAGAACAAAAAGACATACGCTAACGAACTACAACGTTTTTCATTCATTCATTTCATTTTCTTTGTTATTTACTCGATTTCTCAATTAGTTTTCATTAACACTTCAGAGTACAAATTTGAATTTTCTTCGTACATTTTATATATTCAATACCAAAAATTTTTGAATGCTTTTCAGTAAGTCGTAGCTCTAAATTGTAAAGTTTCTTATAAACATATTTAATAACAGTTTTAATCTAAAAATCACAGAAAAACTTAACCATAAAAATATATTAAGAGGTGAGAAGTTAATTAATTTGGTTTCAACTTTTCTGAGAAAATAAAAGACATCAACAATATGAAGAACACTGAACTAGTACATTTTGTTGAAAAATTTTCAGTCAGTTTTAAGTTTCTCTACAAAACTGACTAGTCTTGTGGCTTTTGTTATAATTGTTTCCTTTTAATTTTTTTCCAATTTACAAAATTTGCCAGTTACAATTTTTTCCTTCTATTATGTGGCATAGTTTTAGCATTTGGTTATTATAATTTTCTGTTAAAAAATTAACTAGTTTTTCATTCTTTGTTATGTTTTCATATCAGTTTTGAAATAATTTAGTCAAGTACAATTTTGCATGAACGAGATTCATTAAAAATTGAAAGTGAACTTAAAATCAAATATACAGCTCAAAATTTATAGAACATTGAAATAGACTTGACACCCTTTCATTTCTAGCAATGCGTTATATTTATTTTGACATCTTTGTTGTCAATTTGAAATTTTTGAACCATGTTTGGATTCTTCACCTGATTCAAAAATAATAATTTTAAAATTGTTCGTCAGTGCATCCAAGTCCTGAAAAAAGCATTCCAAAACTGACAGCGTGAAGTTAAGTCGTAGGAAACTGGCCTGTAGGAAAATGGCCATGACCCTTCTCTTGCAATTACAGTGCCATCTATCGCGCAAAACAAAAGAAAAATAGAAATAAAATCTTTTAATTTTCTCGAAATCTGCAATAAAAAATTAGGATTTAACAAACTCGAACTTTTTTCATTCTTTATTTTCTTCTTTTTTAATTAAAAAGTCTGTTGCTACTTGTTTTAAGGTAGGCCGCACTATTTTCCCATCTTGTATTGACACCTAGACTTTAGATTTTTTTTTGAACCGCTAAGTGGATGTTAATTTTAGATTTGCTCATATAGTTGCTTTTGGATGAATGATTTCATATTTTTTAAAAATGGTATTGTTAAAACTATTAGTACTGAATCAATACTTAAATTCAATTTCTTTGTTAGAAAAATTAGTCGTGAAGTGTGTCGCTCATTTGGATGATCTGTTTCGAATTAGCACTTGGAGCAGTAGACTGAATGCGGACGTGCAACCTCGGGGACCCGTGATTAAACCTAACTCCAATTAAATTTTTTTTTCTGATTGAATTGAGTTGTGTTGAGTTAAATCGAATTGACTCATATTTGATCAGATCTGACTTAATTTAATTTTATTTAATCAAATCTAAGTTTGTATACTCATTTATCGGATTAGTTCGAATTTATTTGAATCAGACTTAATTGTGTCGGAGCAAACAAATTTATACCTGGAATGTTTTTACCGGGTAATTACTGCAAATGTGGCCTATTCAAATTGTTACCTATGAAAGTTCATGAAATGACCTGATGCGCTGTTAAGCAGCGCGATTTTTAACTATATATAAGGATAGTGAAACACAGGTCAAGTCTTGCAGACTCAAAGTTTCAATTAATTGTTAATCACGTTATGAATATTTCAGAATAATGTGGAGTTCAGTGACAGCCGCTGGCTTAGAAAATGGGCCGGCACCACCTTCTCGGAGCAAACACAGCGCCACTCTTTACATGGGACATGTTTACTTATTAGGAGGAAGAAATGGAAATCTTCCCCTTAAAGATCTATGGAGATACAGCCTAGGTAAGACTTTGCATTTTAAGTATAAAAATGTAAAAAAATCTAGTCCGCAAACTATTTCATTTTGAGATGAAATAGTTGGTTAGTTTGAATTACTTTCAACCTAGAAAGACCGACTGCGCTTAATCAGAGTGCTTGGAGTCTGTCGCTACTTTTGCTTGAAGTTACTTCAGTTGCACAAAATTCTCCGGTACAACAGGAAAAATCGAGTCTGTTGTTTTCTACTGAAAGTTTACGTTGAAATTAGTTCAAATTGTAAACATCAGTGAAAATGACAAATGTTGTCGTTATTTAAAAACAGAGGAGACACTTTTAATTTCAATAATATGTAAGTTTGTTGTGCCGCAGAACAACTTTAGCCTATTTTCATATTTAATTTAATAATTTTAACTTTTTCATAACATTTAATCTCGAAATAAAATATCAATTTTCGGCCGGATGTCTAGGACATCCGAGCCGCTATTCAATTTCTGTCACTTGATAATTATCAAATATAATTAATCCGACTCGAGCATCGTTTTGATGATCGAGCACAGGGAATTTTCCAGTTTTGTACGTGATTTTGCTGAGACTGCGCTCCACGTGTGCCCAGCCAAGGGCACGATTCAGCGGTTTTTGGCAAAATCTGGAGGGGCGATCGTCGCTGACGACCGGCCGGACGCTCCTGATGGGCGTCAGAATCAATTTTGACGAAAACTAATTAAGAGCTCCGAGCTCCCAATCTCCATAATAAATCCCGCCGACGGGACTTAGTCAGATTCTCCGCCGCGCCGCGACACCGCGAATAACGATACTTAACAATTTTACACAAAGAGTCTCCGGACAATTAAGCTTTAATTTACATATTATACACGTTTTTGTATCCCAAAATATACTGTTCAAAAGGTTTATTTGAGTTATTTTATTTAACTCAAACCTCTTGCACAACAAGTTGGCACATGGTTCTACTGAAATTCGCAGTTGTTACCGAGTAACTAAAGATAAATTACTGTTAGAACAACTTAACAATCTGTATTTTTTACAGTTTCTCTGCAGTTTACTTTTATTGAAAAAAAACATCATTACAGGTAAATTTTCATGAATTCCACAGCAAATTATAGATCGGATAACATTTATATAATTTCAAAAATAAGGGAGATATAGGAAAGGTGTTGAAAGGATAGTAAAAGTGCGTTTCACGTATTCAAGATATGTTTCTGGGTATCTAAAAAAAGATAACGAAGAGCACAAAACAGACTTAATTTTTTAAATCTTTGGTACACACGAATGCAAAAAACAAGAACAAAGAGCTCAAAACCATGTTAATTTTATTTTCAAAACTCATGGATGAAAAAAATGCAAAAAAAAATAACAACAAGCACAGAAGTTTCCGAATTTTTCAAATATTTTAGACAAAGACATTAATACAAAAAATGAGAAGGGATCATCCATAGAAGACCTCCGCAAATTTTTGCATCTTTTCACCAACCTCTTCCCCTTGTTCAAGATGTCTAAAATCGTTAGACTCCCGCTGATGAAAAACGTCCACTTTCGTATCACCCCCACTTCCACTACAACTGAATTGTATAATATCTGTGGTTATTAAGGTGAACCAGTTGAGTCGTTTTGGGAAATTGCCACACAATTCGACCAAAGACAATTCGACCAAGACAATCCGACCAAACGACAGTTCGACCAAAGACGGTCCAACCGAACAACAATTCGACCGAATATAGTTTTTTAAAAATCGTAAACCAAATAACTCCGTTTTTAGTGCATTCATGCTTAGAGAGAGGGGGGGGGGTAAGGAGTTCCAAAGAACATAACTTCGTTTTGCGTGCAATCATGTTAAGGGGGGGTATGTAAAACCCTTCTTTGTTAACTATTGATAGAGAAATATTAATTGCAAATATATATTAATAAAAAATGAAGATGTATGATAAATTGCGCTCATAACAACCGCGCACAACAAACACATGTGAGGGGTGGTATAATCGATTTGCAAATATTGTCGCGCGATCACATTTATCTTTTTCACAAATTTGTCACTGCACTGCAAAACAAGCAATTCCTTAGTAGAATGCGACTGTCTAAAGTTGTGATTATTTGATTATTATACGATATTAAAGTGACATATTGACAATATTCGGTCGAATTGTTTTTTGTTCGAATTGCTGTTTGGTCGAATTGTCTTTGGTCGAATCGTCTGTATACCGTTTTAGGACTTCACTTGTTGAAATTTCAATATAACAATATAACATTTTTGTATTGCAGAAATATGAATATGATATGTGACACGATTTTTACCAATAATTCAAGTACTATATATAAATTGAAATCAACAACTCCTGTTCGAAAGTTAATCTTTTAGGAATAAACGTGATTTTTGCTAAAAAGTTTAAGTTGTTAAAAATGTTACTTAACTGGTTCATCCGAAACACCAGAGATGTTCGACCTCAATGTTGACACCACGAATAAGTAAACCCTCTGAAGTCCCAATGCTACGAAACGCCACTAAATCCGCAATCTGGGGATAATTCCAATCACGCGGCATTGTTCGTTGTTCTTCGTAGTGGTCTGTGTCAGTGAGACAAAAAGCAGGAGCGTAATGCGTTGTTGATATTTATTCGGACGATAAAAACTTTAGTTCTTAACATAAAGGTTTGTTTTTTTGTTTTCAAATTGTTCATAACTCAACGGACATCGCTTCTTTTAAACTATTCAGGCGTAATAATATACAATAGTATTTGTTTCCGATTTGACTGTCGTGACGCGTAGACGTTTTTCAACTCCGCTTGACAAAATTTGCGATTTTTGACCGATACAAACCGTTAGTTAGTGACAATTTAGCATCGTGCAATGGTGTATTATTGAATATACGAGTGTATTCGGTCGCGATTTGTTTTTTCAACAACACCTGCTGGCAAACGTTTTCTTTGCTCACACCAACACGTTTCGACGTAAATCCTGGCTCTGTCATGACGTCCGAAGATCTATCGGCTTTCCGAGCATCCTTGCAAGATCTTAAGCATATAAAGAAAGATGTGAGTGAAACCAAAAAGGACCTTAAGGACGTTGAATTGACGGATGCAGCGCGTGAGCGCAAAAACCAAACTGAGAGTCCGGGTCCTCGAATCCACGGTAGCCTTGCTACAACGAGAAATTAACGAACAACGGAAGAAAAGAACCAACCAAGTTATCAAGGTTATTGGAGATATAATAGATGACTTTCAAACCGACCATTTTTTATCGGCAAGCATACTTTCGATCAAAACATCCCGTTCATTCCCTGTTTTGATCAAATTCAAAACAATCAAATGGAAAAGTATACTGTTCAAAAACGTAGCCAAACTTCGTAAAGAGAAATATTTCATTTCCAACGATCTTCCTCGAGGCCAGAGAGAAACCAAGAAAGCACTGCTCCACATGATGCCTGTCCTTTGGAGTCGCAATCTGATACCAATATTACATGACGATGGCATTATCATTAATGACGTACTGCTTAAAAAAGGTGAAGCAGTATGAAGATGAATTTTTTTCTGATACACAGCCGACGATTGTGCCTTCCCCGCCAACCGTCCCCACCAGAAAAACTGATAAGAGCCGCCACAGAATGAGCTTCCGGTGATATGTAAGTACAAATCAGACGTACTTTTGCCAGCTCTAACGTCTTTATTAGATAATTGAATTTTAACATTGTCTTTGGGTGAGCTTTGACTTTGTAAGGTTGCACTCAACCCCAGCTAAAAAGAGTTGCAATTAACGCACGCTTTGGAAGTTATTTATGATTTTCTTGTCCGCCGTGAACATAACCTAGGACCTCGTTGTGGATTACGCTCTAAAATTTGACCTGTGTGACAACGTCCTTGAATAGCCTGCCGAACCTAGAAGACTGCGAGGAAGCCGGGCCAACTTGAATGTATTTCCCGGGCGCAAACACTTGCTCCCGTGGATGCTTTTACTGCTGGTATAACACCATCATATATATCCGTCTCTCTCGGCTGACATCTATCTATCACTCTCACACTTGGTCATCTTCATTTTTAAAGATTTCTCGACCAGCCTACCAGCATGTCACTTCCTGTATCATAACTTCAACTTTTCACTCTACTTCTGCTCATCGTCAATAGAGGGCGACACTGTTACATCAGACTTACATCGCACCTAGTTACCGTCAACGGAGGGAGATACCGTCTATATTCACTATCTATAGTTTCTATGATCCACGGCCACCTGTCATAACAATCATATCACAAACTGCGCTTTCGGCACCCTGTCCACAATGCAACAGCAACGCAGATATTGATAACTCAACCCAATGGTCACGCTGCGAAGCGCCTTACCATCAGGATGTCTCCAACGCCGACATTCTCGCAGCAATCCAAGCGGTTCAAATTGACATCTCGTTAATTGAAACCTCTGTGGCTGATTTAAGTGCACGCAAGGATCAACACTCACAACAACTGGCAGACATCAACAACAGAACTGAATTAACTGAAGGTGACGTAAAAATATTATTCGATAGGGTTATTGAGTTAGAAAAAAACTCTTCGTCAATGAAAGATGAGATACTTCATGAGCAGAATGAACGCCTTGTTAGAATGAACAACGTTATAATACATAACCTTACTGATAATACGGCACTACCACCCGCTGAGGCAAAAAAGGCTAATGAGAAATTGATATCGGATTTTTTCTCTTATATTGGCGTCGCTGTGTTCTCGAATTGTTGCACCTTTTTCCGGATAGGAAAGCCGGTCCCCGCATCAACTAAACATCGTCCAACTAAAGTGATTTTTGAATCTCAGGCGCAGGCGGTCAAATTTGTGGAACACTTTTGGAATTGCAAAAAGAATGTAGTGAAATACCCTCAGATATAGGTCATCACTATCTCACGCGACAGAACACTACAACAGCAGGACGAGTATCAAATAATTCGCAAAAAGCTCAACAAACTGATGGCACGGGGCGAGACAAACTGGCGAATTGTTTACAATGGTTCAATCCCCATCTTAAAAAGGATTCCAAGGACATCGGATTCTACATTCGTCACCTCCCAGAACTCCAGATCTACTACCAAAATGTTAGAAGTCTCAACAACAAGCTACATTCACTTTACGTAAATGACCGTTCTTAACTAGATGTGATTGTTCTAAGTGAAACCTGACTGAAATCGGTGACCTTTTCTCACGAATTTATCGACATTAATGAATTTGATGTGTATCGGGCAGATAGACAAGGTGATAAAGTGGGTCGGGGAGATTTGGAACATTTACAGAATTTTAGTATGAACTTCTCGGACATAGAAGTCCTTGGTATCAATGTTAATTCTAGATCTGTTAAATTTGTAATTTTAACTATTTATATTCCGCCTCGAGTAAACAAAGACAGTTATAAACTTTTTTCATGAATGAACTTACTTTATGTGATATTTTATGAAACAGTAAACTCTTGATACTAGGCAACTTTAATGTTCCTTTATATTATAATTGTAGTACCGATAATTAAGTGACAGACTAAACAATTATCTGGTCGAAACTAAAGAAATTTACAACTAACATATCTCAATTGATACGTGCGCTAGTAACACTTTGGATCAAAACGAAAAAAAGAAGCTCATTTCGGAGCACACAAACACACCAGACAAAAATTACACTATTTTCCAGGAATTTTCTGTTATAACTTTCACACTTATATAGCAAGTTGGTGACAATCTCCCCTGGGTAGAATTTTGCCTTCTACGCCTAACTCATCCGTCGGCAACCGGATCACTTTGATTCGCCTCTTCTCGAGCAGCTATGCGGCGTCCAGTCGTTCACTACTCGAACTTTTTCATCATTCCCCGGGTAAACACTCTGTAAGGTCTAAATTTGGGTTTATTAAAATAAACACAACCAAACCCCGTTTTTGGAATAGAATGAAAAACAGTGAACGTTTATTCAAAAGATAAGTGAAAGTTAAAATGTTCGGATACAATAAATTTACACACAAAAGCTAAACATAAAACACGCGACTAAACTCTAACTTCTCTACGCGGACTACGGGTCTCTTTATGCACGTCTTTTCTCTCGCGGATCTAGTCTTGCTCTGTCTTGAGGCCGCTCGCGCGGACCCAGCAACAGCCCTCAAAAAACAAGAAAAATAAAATCCCGCTCATGGCGTATTTCAATTACGCGGAAAAAGTCACGTCGTCTTACGGTCAGCTACGCAACACTTTTACGATCGCCAGAATCTTTAGAAATCGTCAAGAGTGCGCACATCTGTTTCGCATTTAGGCCTGTAGCCTAGCGTTCGAGTCTCAACGCTACGCCGTGACGATTTCATGTCTGAGCCTGTTTGGTTGTAAAAACGTCGCAACGTCGCAACACCAACGGCTCATACAATCGATCCTACAACTCTTAATAACGTCCTTGGGCCATACGTTGCGCGGAAGTGTCAACAATTCCTCTGCACACTTTCCCTATCAACACCACATCTTCTATTTTCAATGGCTCCACATCAGTCGACCACTTTTTTCTTGAGTTCAAGGTTGGAAGATACTCTCGAACCCATTGTTGCCATAAAATATCGCGTAATTTTCCATTGTTTTCGATTTCGTAGTTCTCAATCGCAGATGAATCCCAGTACCAATGCTCCGGCTAAAGATCGAAGCAAAATGTGATTAGACGTTATAGCTTCAGAATCTCTAGGGTCTATAGAGACTGGAGTGTAGGATCTGCAGTTGACGATATGCGCTGCTTCTGTTAGTAAGGTTGACATGACTTTTTCCTTCGGAGCTCTTTTGGGGGAAATAAAAAACCATTTTATTCCTCTATTGACCAAAAATTCTCTTAGCGGCACCTCATCTGATTTAAGCATGACAGCTTTTAGTTTTTAGTACATTTCCACCAGGTCTCCTCTTACTGATTTTTTGGGTTCGAGGTTTTATTTTTTTTAGTTTTTGTACTGTTTTTGCGTTTACGTTTTTACTTCTGCAATTAGGACTTTTTCAAATTTATTGACGATTTCAGAAGTTTTTCTGTTTGTAGAATTAGGTTTGTTTGAATTTTCTGGTTTTCGTATGATTTTTATTGATTTTTATATGCGATTGAAGCTTTTTAAATTTTCATAACATTTTTTGACTTTATAGGTTATTTGTTCATGGTTTGTTTTTATTGTTTGTTTGACAGTTTAGTTTAAACAGCGCGACAGAACGAATGTATTGCACAATTTTATGTTTTTTAGCTTACTTTTCAGCAATGATTATGATTCAGAACTACCGGTAAACTTATAAATAAAAATCAGCTGAGCCGTTACGACAAAAAGGGGGTAGCGGGTTCAGCGGGGTCTGGCGGCCCCCACGGGGTTAAGTAAAATCTTTTTGATAACTTTGAAGAGGGTCGAAAAAAAATTTTTGAGATTTTTTGCGACACCCCGGACCGACACGTAATCCCTATATAAGCAAAAAATGCTTTTTTTTCATATTTTATTTTTTTAAGGCGTTTCAATTGATTTCCAATCGGCTTTAATGCAACTAAAAATTTGTTTGAGATGTGAAGATATCCCCTGAATTTTTTCAGATTTTTCTGTAAAGTTAAATCGAGTGAAATATTGCTTTATAACCTAAAAAATCGGGAAAAATCGGGTTTTTTTTAAAATAGGGCCATGGTATTTTGGTGCAGACTCTATGGAGAATAACGGCCTAAGTACTGTTGAAAGGTACATTACTCCCCTACAGAATGCTGCTAACTGGACTTAGTTTAGTCGCTTGTAGTCCGCGACAACTCAATTTGAGTAAAACGCGAATTTCAAATCTATGCATTTTTGGCCTATAAAAAAAGGCCCAATTTTATAAAACTGAAAAACATACAAAAGAAATGTTTTTATAGGGTTTTCGAGGTCGCTGATTCTGAACTTAAGGTCAAAAACACGTTTCGACAGTTTACAGCTGTCAAAAATGCTGTCAACAAGGAAAAATGTTGAATTTTCGATTTTTTAATAAATAAACTTAGCTTGTATTAAAAATATGGGGTTTTGAGGTCGCTATTCACGAATTTCATGTCAAAATTATGTTTTGGCAATTAACTGTTGTCAAAAATGCTGTCAACAAAGGCAAAGATGATGAATCTTCGAGTCTTTTTATAAATAAATAACACGTATATCAAATATACGGGTTTTTGAGGTCGCTTATTGCATAGATTTGAAATTCGCGTTTTACTCAAATTGGATTGTCGCGGACTACAAGCGACCAAACTAAGTCCAGTTAGCAGCATTCTGTAGGGGAGTAATGTACCTTTCAACAGTACTTAGGCCGTTATTCTCCATAGAGTCTGCACCAAAATACCATGGCCCTTTTTTAAAAAAAAAACCGATTTTTCCCGATTTTTTAGGTTATAAAGCAATATTTCACTCGATTTAACTGTACAGAAAAATCTGAAAAAATTCAGGGGATATCTTCACATCTGAAACAAATTTTTAGTTACATTAAAGCCGATTGGAAATCAATTGAAACGCCTTAAAAAAATAAAATATGAAAAAAAGCATTTTTCGCTTATAAAGGGATTACGTGTCGGTCCGGGGTGTCGCGAAAAATCTCAAAAATTTTTTTTTTCAACCCTCTTCAAAGTTATCGGAAAGATTTTACTTAACCCCGTGGGGGCCGCGAGACCCCCCTGAACCCGCTACCCCCTTTATTTTGCTGCTCTTTCTGGATTGCTTCGTTGGAAGCGCCACATGAGTTACGCAGCGTTTACAATTTAACAGTGAAAAATGAATTAGACAAATAATTCCAACAAAATTGAAAACATGGGATGCTCTTAAAACTTTATTGGATTTTGCATTTTTAAATTGAAAACAACGGTTTACTGGGACCGCCTGAGTACGCGCTTTCGGAACGATTTAAAGAGCGACTATAAGTCCTACTATCTTCAAAAAATTGAGGTTTAAAATATTTCAAATAAAACTAAGTTCTAATTTCATGAGTAGATTTTTTTGGTTTCGCGTTTTTCAACACGAAGCAATGGTTTACTGCGACTGCCTGAGTACGCAATTATGAACGATTAGGAAAGCAACTAAAAGTGGAACCATCCTCAGAATAAATATAAATTGAGACTTCCGAAACAACAGCTCTCTGGCTCCACCTGAGTACGCGCTTTATAAACGACTTGGAAAGTTACTTAAAGTCCTACTATCCTTACAGGAATTGTGGATCAAATCATTTTAAATTAAACTACGTTGATAATTCATAAGTACATTTATTTGGTTTTAAGTTTTTTAATTCGAAACAACAGCTCTCTGGCTCCGCCTGAGTACGCGCTTTATGAACGATCACAAAAGCGACTAAAAGTGCTTGCCTCTTCACAGACATTGTAAATTAAGACTTCCTGAATTGAACTACGTTGATAATTCTTGAATACATTTATTGTAGTTTGCATTATTCAATTCTTACTGCGGCCGCGTGAGTACTTGCTTTTTAAACAATCAGGGAAGCGACTGAAAGGGCTTGAATCTTTACAGAAACTGTAGATTGGGACTTCGTGAGTAAAACTACGTTGATACTTCATAAATCGATTCATTGATTTTGCGTTTTTCAAATCTTACTGCGGCCACCTGAGTACTTGGTTTTAAAACGAACAGGAAAGCGACTGAAAGTGCTACCATCTTCACAGGAACTGGGGACATGGTATGAGGGAACCAGACACTGGGTAGAGGATCCAGCAATCAGCGGGCTACCTTCAGACTGGAAGGAACCTAAAAAAAATATATATATTTATATTAATTCCATAAATACTTACCTGTGATCTTACCTGTTTAATTTAATTTAATTTATTTAATGAACGGGAATACTCCCTTTATACAATTTAAAAAATAGAAAAATAATCTCACAAAATAGTTTTAGTCACATTGCCACAATCGCCCATTACTAAATTGCGTAAAATCAGTATCACAGCTCATATATAAAACAAATATAATAAAGTTGCGGAGATCAGAATTAAGACGATAAAAAGTACACATAACAATTTTCAGCATACTAACAAAAGTTAAAGTCAAAAGTACAGATAAAAAAGAAGTATAAATAAGAAAAAGTTGCAGCAGTTATAGATCGAAACGCAAATTGACAAGTCTTGAAAAAGTGGATAATGATACCGTAAAAATATTTACCTCATTAGGAAGGGTATTACCTAGCTTATGCATTCTACCCAACAGACTATTTTCGGCCCTCAAAGTACGGCAAAAAGGTAAAGCAAATAATTGTTGATGGCGAATTTGTCTTTGGGGAATGCGTAGACTGATATTTGACAAGAGAAATGGGCTGTCGATATGACTATGTATGACTTTGTACAGAAGATGTAAGTCGGCGACATTTCTCCTACTTTTTATCTCGGTATAATCATGGTCATCA
The DNA here is from genome assembly GCA_020615435.1 of Telenomus remus. Classification (NCBI taxonomy): domain Eukaryota; kingdom Metazoa; phylum Arthropoda; class Insecta; order Hymenoptera; family Scelionidae; genus Telenomus; species Telenomus remus. The sequence goes on from CM036336.1 coordinate 8,051,237, forward strand.
AACCTCATTGGTGTCATATTGACGTATGAAAGTCTACGCAAAAATTTTCTCTGAACTGATTCAAGGAGTCGTTTATCACAAGCTGTGTATGGTGACCTTATAGGCGAGCCATATTCCAAACGCGGTCTCACTAGGCAGTTAAATAATATGATTTAAGATAACGGATTTCTAAAGTATTGAGTGTTTCTGACAATATATCCAAACACGCAGAGAGCTTCGTTAACAATATTCGCAATATGTGATGTAAAGGTACCATTCGACGAAAAAATAACGCCAAGGTCTTTTGTTTCGCTAAGTGAAGTTAATGTTGAGCCGCGTAATTCGTAGTTGTAATGACAAGGTTTACTCTTATTCATATATCTCACGACATCGCACTTCGATACATTAAGTGACATAATGTTATCAATGCACCACCTATCAAAAGATCGCAGATCTTCTTGCAACAGCTCGGCATCAAGACGCGAATTAATCTTACAAAAGATTTTAGCATCGTCGGCATATAACAAAATATCACTATGCTTGATGTAAGAGCAAATATCGTTTATAAAAATAACAAAAAGCAAAGGCCCGAGATGCGAGCCTTGTGGTACACCCGAAGTGACTGTATACAAATTTGATGTGAATCCTCTAACATTAACCAATTGCTTTCTATTACACAAGTACGATTCTATCTACGATAACAAAGGGTTCGAGACTCCTAGTTGACAAAGTTTCGCTAAAAAAATATCGTGAGGAACCTTATCAAATGCTTTAGCAAAATCAGTATAAATAACATCAATTTGTTCGCGATTATCAATAGCATTTTGTAAAATCTCAGCCCATACTTCCTAAAAAAAATAATAAACAAATAAAAACTTTTTCCTAAAATTTTTTTTTTATAATCAGATGGCTCGATTTAACATACAAGTTTATCAAATGAATCACTCTAAATGTCAACAAACCTTTCATAACCTAACTACTTTCAGAACAGTAAAACAAACTAAATACATATTGCGGCGGAAGCCTGAATATATCAAACTAAAGTATAATTATCAAAGGATCGAGCCATCTAATTAAAAAAGAGATCAAGTACCTGAATGAATAACAATTGGTGACAAATATCCTAGACATCCGAGTGCGACTCCAACAATGCGGCTGACAACAAACTAAGCGGCGCGCATGCGCACCACAACAAAACTCCTTTGGCAATGAAATAGTTTTGTTTTTCTTACTTTAATTGTTTATTTTATCAATAGACTAAATAGATAAAAAGAATCCTTATAATTTTCTCGTCATTTTTATCAGACTACTTTATTTTTTTTTTTATATAATAACTTTGAAGTTTGTTGGAAAAAGTGAGTGTGCGCATGCAAACGGCCATTATTACGAGAAAGTAAACAGACAAAATTTTTCATTGTTGGAGGCGGTTCAGGTCGTAGTTTTTTGTTTATTTTAACTAAGAAATTTACATTGCGGCGGCAACCAGCATCAACCAACTGATAGAGGATTGAGTGCTGAATCAAACGGTTAGTTTTGTTTATCATTTATTATTAGTAAAAGTATTTATTTTTGTGTCAAAAGTGGAAGTGACAGGTGAAATCGCAACGGCATATCTGCCGGCTTGTCAACAATGCTTCTCAATTTTCTGATTAGAATAATTTATTGTTTAAAACTTAATCAACTAAGGTGAAATATAAATCAAAAACATAATTTAGAGACAAATAGATCTATCTAATTACTTTTTCGGTTGAATACAGAGAAAATTTTTTATTTGATGTCTAAGAATTCTCTTGTTGTGGAATTTGTCGTCACCTGTCACTCCACAACTTCAATTGTTTATTATAAAAAATTGACAAAAGATACAATAAAACTAATTAGATCTAATTAATGAGAAAATGTGAGAGAATAAATTGGGCCTTCGTTTTAATTGAAATACGGCAGAATTACAAATTTGATTTCCTGGATTCTGATTGGCTCGCACCAAAACAAGACCTTTCCAAGAATCAAAACAGAAGGAAACGGATGCAGTGCAACGAAGACAACGCACTGAACGCTGATTGGTGCGCTGCTTTCGAGCAAAAAAGTACCTAAGCGAGGGCCCGACGAACATCGGCACCGCTTCTAGCGAAAGTTGGAAGCTCTTAAAACCCTCTAGCGACAGCTGGAAAATCGCCTAGCGACAGCTGGGAAAATCGTGCAAAACCCATAATCTAGTGAAAGCTGGATAAAATTTAAATATATTTCCTTAGCGAAAGCTGAGAGAAATAAGGTTAGTAGTTCTTTTAAATCATAAAATTAAATAAAAAAAAATAATAATCAAAGTGAAAATAACGCTAAGCTCGGTTCGGGAAACCCACTCATTTGTACAATTAATTAAAACCTACAAAACAAGATAGAAAAACTTAATTTTAGATTAAATTAGAATTAAAATCGAGAATTCCATAAAGAAGTAAATTAGAGAAAGTAAAATTATTAAATCAAATTTCAAGTTCGATTAAGTTCTGCACAAGCAAAAAAGAAAATTATTTTCGTTAAATTTTTGTCGTTCGCAGCTTGCAATGAAGCATAACTGAGCCAGCTCAACGACAAAAAGAAAAAAAAATAAAAATGAAATTTATATATTTTTTTTATATTAACTCTGTAACACGAAATCCGACCTTGGTCTCGGTTCCCAGGACCAAGGTGGGAGATCGGTACGCGTATCGTCGAAAAACTGGAAAATCCTATCCTACTAATATAATAATACTGAGAATATGTTTGTTTGTTTGTTTGTTTGTTTGTTTGTTTGTTTGTTTGTCTGAGCATCACGCCTCAACGAAGCGTTCGGAAATGATTTCAAAGCATCAGGGTGATTCTTTGGACTCTCAGAATTAACGTAGGCTACATTAGAAATCGATTTCTTAATTTTTTTTCAGAGAACAAAAAACATTTTCTCAGTTTTTTGAAAATTTTCAAATTTTTCATGAACACAATACATAAGCCATTATAAATAGAGTTCGAAAACGTAATGTTACGTTTCATATTTTGTAAAATTACTATCCTCTCTTCCTTATTAATAAACGAACGTAAGTATGAGAATAATTTTAAAATATTTTCTCGGGTTCGCAATTCCATCGTTATTTTGTTTTTGATTCAGTATGACTTTTCATTCAGTCGTGTTTATATCGTGTCCGCCAGTGACTTTATAAGTGACATCGAAATGCCGACGAAACGTAAAACACATTTGCAAAAAATAACTATTGATACAGCTAACATAGAGTAGCGCAAGCTACAGAGGCTGAGGAACAGCTTTGCCTCATCTGAATGGAGACCAAAGATCCTTCTACGATGCGGTACTACAAAAAATTGACAACAACGATCCTGCAATTTTTTTTCTGAATGCCTGTGGAGAAACAGGAAAAACATATTTATTGAATCTCCTGCTGTCAACTATCGGGAGTCGTCGTCACGTGGCTTTAGCTTTGGCTTCAACTGGTAACGCTTCCACGTTGTTACAAGGAGGACGAACTGCTCACAATGTGCTGAAGTTGCCACTGAATTTGCACCATCAGGAGACCCTATTTTGTAACATCAGCGAAAATAGTCAAAGGGCCTAGGTGCTGCGGTTGTGCAAACTATTGGTGTGGGATGAATGTCCTTCTTCGCATAAGCATGCAGTAGAGGCACTCGAGAGAACCTTGAGAGATATATGGAGTGACAATCAGATAATGGGAGGATTAGTCGTTATATTAGCTGGTGATTTTCAACAAACCCTCCCGGTCATCACCTGTGGAACTCCAGCTGATTAGCTTCATGCCAGTATCAAAAGTTCAATCTTATGGCAAAGTGTCATAGTCCATTCGCTGACTATTAACATGAGGGTATATCTTCACAATGATGAGAACGCTGCCAATTTTTCTGCATTACTTTTGACAGTCGGCAATGGTACGCTACCAACAGATGCTAATGGAAATGTTACTCTTTCTCCTGAACTATACACTATTGCCAATTCTACTGATGAACTGATTGCTGCAGTTTTTTCCAACATCCAGCGAAATCACTTGCACATGGATTGGTTATGTGAAAGAGCTATTTTAGCGTTAACAAACGATGTTGTCACTGATTTGAATGACAAAATATTGGCTACAATTCCCGGGGAACAGAAAATTTACACCTCTTTCAATTCCGTAGTAAATCAAGATGAAGTGGTAAACCATCCGGTTGAGTTCTTGAACTCGCTTGAATTGTCTGGAGTTCCGCCACACATACTGAAATTAAAAGTCGGAATTCCTGTTATGCTGCTGCGAAATTTGAATCCTCCTGCTTTATGCAATGGAACTCGAATCCGCATCACTCAACTTCGGCATAGGATTATAAAAGGTAGTAAGCTATAGATTGTCACACAACTTTTACATTTTATACCAAATGTATTAACATACTATTTAATTTGTATGATTTGAAGGCACAATAATGACTGGATCGAATCAAGGTGCGAACGTCATGATCCCTCAGATACCAGTGATCCCCTCAGATCTTCCATTCGAATTCAAAAGACGACAATTTCTCGTGAGATTGGCATTTGCAATGACCATCAATTAAGCTCAAGGTTGCATGTTCGCGCGTCTCCGACCCACGGAATTTACACATTTACGCTCCAGAGAGTAAAACATCGAATATTGTTTACCAGAATGCGTTAGTTCAATAAGGTTTACCAGAATGCGTTAGTTCAATAAGGTGTTGTAGTTTCACGATGTATCAATAAATGCCATGATTTTACCACGGTTACGTGGGTTTCTCCTCGCGCACAATGCAAAATGGATTCATTAATTATTTTGTATAACCTTTTTCGTCCTTACAATTTGTTTATCCAAACAATTCGGAAAAAAAACCTTAACTAACTCATATAGTGCAGCGAAGCTGACGCCCGAGCGAAGCGAGGTCAACGACAAAAAGAAAAAAAAATAAAAATAAAAATGAAATTTATATATTTTTTTTTTATATTAACTCTGTAACACGAAATCCGACCTTGGTCTCGGTTCCCAGGACCAAGGTGGGAGATCGGTACGCGTATCGTCGAAAAACTGGAAAATAAAACATAAATGACAGTCGGAGTTGAGCGCCAGGTTGTCTTTATCGGGAACAACCAAACCCTTGAATAACAGAAAAGATCTTCGGGTCCTAAGTCAGTCCAGCTGAGCTCACCGGTGTAAGTCCGGAAAATAAAAAGTTGAGATTAACAAGAAACATGAACTGAAAAGAAACATTTACTTTTGCGCGATGTGGACTGCCCACGGGCCGAAGCACAACAAACCTGGGAGGAACGGGTGAGGACAGAACAAAATCACGCAATTCGCATGGGGAAAAAGTGTGGTTTATTCATCAGGACTCCCTAGTGGAGCCTGGTCTGTAAAGAATACATGAGCCTAGTGCCCGTTGAATGAAAATGAAAAAGAAAGTAACTTAAAAGAAAAAGCAAAGAAAACTAAATCACTAGAGTTAAACGAATCTACTTAATTGAAATTAAACTTGACTGTAAACAAGAAAACTGAATTAATTTTGACTCATGTGCACTTCGGTGCGTTGAAAATATCAAACAAAATGCCATCCGGGCAGAAACAAACATGACTTGCAAATCAGAGCGAGACAACAAGAGACGCCGTTGCGCCTGTCATGGGTGTCGGAGCGAGAGAGAGAGAGAGGCGAGATAACTGAGACGGCGTTCGACAAGCGGATCGAATGCCGGCGCGTACCGCGCGGAGACCAGGGCCGGTGCCCATTGAAACATTACGACTTACTTTGTAACCCGGGGCAGCGAGCCCCGGGTGGCGGCGGATCCCCTGATGCAGTCCCAGCGGCCATCCCCCTCGTAGCGTCTACTTGGCCATTGCGAAGTTTAGGCTTCGCAGAAACACCGTCGAGTCGCGTTGTTCGGTTGCTCCGCAGTGGCGTCGGCGGCTTGGTGGCTGTCGTCGTCCTCGGGGCACAAAGAAAACGCGGCGCGACTTACTTTTCACGAAGAATCGATGCGACAATCAAATGGAGTGATGCTCCGAACTTTGCAGAAAAACGGAATGGCGTCATGAGACGCCGGCAAGAACGCGAGCGCGAGGGATACGTACTGCGCAGGCGCGCGCCGAATCGAACGCGATTCACGGCGCTCGCGCCCGAACAGACATGTGAACGCGAATTAGGCCAGTAGGCCAAAAATGTAGGTCACAACACCCCCTCCACGGGACCTTAAGGGTCCGAACGGCCAGTAAGTCCCGTCTCTCTCTTCCTCAATTCCACAGCAAAATCTAAAACAAACAGAAGAATCAGAACATGGTTCAGGACAGAAAACAGGTTGTACAGATAAGAACTATTTATTGTAATCACAACAGAAATTAGAATCAGTGATACAAACAGACTCGAGCATAGCTGGCACGTGCATAGTTTGGCCCGAGGGCCTCGCCGAAGAACCTTTTTCAGCGGCGTGCAGGACGACGCTCCTCACGGCCGCCCCGGCGATCGTAGCCTCCGCGCGCACCTCCACGATAGCGGTTCGCCATGACTCGAACTACCGGGGGTGGACGACGGGAACGATTCTCGTCGCGGCGGTCGGGATGGACGCGTTGTTCGAAGAAGTAGTGGCCCGGACGGTGGGGGTCGAACCCCTCGAAGTCCAGACGATGTCCTCCTTGCGGCTGGTTTGGTGCATCGGGGAAACGGGGACAGCGTTTCATCCAATGTAGATGAGCCTCCGGGCACCACGGCAGCCGACACGGCACAAAGCTCGAGTTCAGCCACGGGCAGTCAGCCCGCCAGTGCCCCCAGCGTGTACACCAAGTGCACAGCTGGTAACGCCCGCTAGGTCTGACGTCCCGCGGCTTCACCTGTGAGCGAAGGATACTTCCCTCGCTCAAGACAAAGTCCGGGTGTCCAGGTTTATGCCGTGGCTCATCGCTCGAGTGCCGTGGCCCTTCCACGGCCGCAACTACATCGGGTGCGCCACCCTCGCTTCCGACAGCTCCTTCCTCCTCTTCGGAGGTCCCCTCTTTTCCCTCCGATATCTGGCCCGCTATCGTGGTCCAACGCCTCTTCAGCCGAAACAGAAGCCCTTTCGAAGCTTTCGGCGAGGGCGTCGTTGACCACTCTAGCAGCGCCGCGAGCGGCAAGCAACCGACGAATACGGTTGGGAGGAGCCTCAGAGTCCTCGTCCGTGAAGTCGCTCACGATGCCCAGACTGATGGCATCGCCATCGTCGTCTGAGGACGCTCGCGATTCCTCCACGTCCGATGACCCCTCGGAATCCTCCCCTTGGGGCGAAACCAGATCGGCCCTTAGAGGGCGCAGCGGTTCGTCAGGTTGCGGAACGTAGGACCCTCCCCAGAGTGGGTCCTGGTGAAAAGGTAGCTTGTCGTCGTCCTGGTCCATGAGCCGTTGGCGGTTGAGTCCCACGGGAACCCACAGGCGGCCCGTCGCGTCCACCAGCACCTGGGAACGGCACTTTTCGGGGACGGCCTCGGCGTCTACGGGCGGTTGGCGCAGGTTGCGCGGCAGTTCCAGGCCGGTCCGGAGACCTCCTTTCAGGACCAGCGATCTGGTCGGTCGGGTCCTCGGCATCAGGTTGCGCGGGCTCGGGTCGAGGCTCACTTTCTCGAGCCACCTTTCCGACTTGAACATGGCCATTTCCTGCTGAGTCGAAATCAGAGATTAGTTCATATTCGTGAAACAATTTCATGTCACTTACGTGGTGTCTCCCGATGGTTCGGCCCGTTGCGTCTTTTATCTCGTAGACGATTGGGGACAGAACCTTACCCACCACGTAAGGACCATCGTACTTTTTAATCAGACGAGAGGTGTGGCTTTCGGCTGCACTCGACAATTGACGGTTTCGAATGAGAACTTTATCTCCTTCAGAAAACTGAACCTCTCGTCGACCCTCATTATAGTAATTAGCCTGTCGCTCGCCAGCCTCTTCAAGGTGACGAACGGCAGTGTCCCTTAACCCCGACAAACGCAGCATCCTCTGCTGCCAACGCTCCACGGAGCCCGTCGTAACGTCATCGACATTGGGAGGTGGACCGAGGTCCTGTCGAAGACCATGTAGGGGAGGATACTCGTATCCTAAGGTTAAAAGGACAGGACTGTATTTCGTGGAATAATGTTTGGATGAGTTAATCGTGTATTGAAGTTCGGGCAGATGGTTGTTCGAGGACTTATGCTCCTGGTCCACATAACTAACAATCATTTGTTTAATAACGCGATTCACTCGTTCAGTGGGATTACTTTGAGGATGGTACGGAGGGGATTCGAGGTGATGGACATTTAACTCGTCTAAGAGGCCGTCAACTTCGTTGTTGACATATTCTGTCCCGTTGTCCGTCAGCAGGACCCGGGGACAGCCGAAACGATAAACGACTCTACTCAGAAACGCTGAACACACACTCTGCGCATTTGCCCGCCTAAGAGCCTTCAACTCAACCCACTTTGTCAATAAGTCTTGGAATACGATGATGTATTGAAAATGATCAGATGTCAAAGGGAGAGGACCCATAATGTCCGACGAGACGATCTGCCAAGGGGACTCAATGATCTTACGACCCATAAGGCCCACTGGCCCTTTCTGTGACGGCTTGACAGCCTGGCAGATCGGACACCTCCTAACATAATCACCTACGTCTTTGTAACACCCAGGCCAGTAAAACTCCCTCGAAACTCGTGCGTATGTCTTGTCGACTCCTAAATGACCCGCGACCGGTGGATCATGTGCTGCAGAAATGATTTGCTGGTGCATGTCCGACGGTGGAACTAGTTTCCACGCATCGAGATCCTCTAAAATCGTGTCCAGCAACGGATCTGGCCGATGACAGTACAGATGGTCGTTTTCTACCTTCCAATTCGGCAACGTAGCCGGATTTTCTTTCACAGCTTGAACGCGGCGATGGTACCATTCATCGGACGAATTTTCCACAGCGGCCAACAGACCTTGTTCGTCCTCGTACATTCTGCTAAGGGCGTCTGGAACCTTGTGCAAGGCTCCCTTGCGGTGTACGATATCGAAATCGTACTCTTGTACCTCTAAGGCCCACCGGGTCAACCGACCTCCTGTCGTATCTTTCAAATTTCGTAACCACTGCAAACTGCTGTGATCGGTGACAACGGTGAAAGAATAACCTTCGAGATAGCAACGAAACTTGCGAATGGCCCAAATCACGGCCAGACATTCCCTTTCAGTGACAGTCCAGTTTCTCTCCGCGTCATTCAGGGTACGACTGGCGAAAGCGATGACCTTTTCCTCGCCGTCGACGGTCTGTGTCAACACAGCACCGATACCAAAACCTGACGCGTCGGTTTGCAGCTTGAATCGTTCGTTAAAGTTCGGGAAAATAAGAACCGGGGCCGTAGCCAGAGGATGTTTCAGCTCGCCAAACGAAGTTTGTTGTTCCGCGCCCCATTTCCACCTCTGTACAGTGCGTAACATTCGAGTGAGAGCTTCTGCCACATCGGCATAACTCTCGATAAAACGACGATACCAACTTGTGATACCAAGGAACCTACGAAGTTGCGAGATGTTTTTGGGAACTGGAAAGTTCAAGACAGGCGCGACTTTGTCCGGGTCGACCTGGAGACCATGTTCATTCACAACAAAACCTAGATATTTCACCTCGGGAACACAAAAATGGCACTTGTCAGGGTTTATCATCAACCCAGCCGCGGCGAGCCGCTTGAGAATGAGGCGCATAAGTGCCAAATGCTCTTCAAACGTCTCACTCACGAGAATAATGTCATCGAGACACGAATAAGCATACGGGGCGAGATCCGCTCCAATCAAACTATCCTGCAAACGCTGAAACGTTGCGGGAGCACCACTAGGACCGTAGGGCATTCGAACATACTGGAACAAACCTTTCCCAGGTACCGCGAACGCCGTGACCGGCTCACTTTCCTCCTCAAGAGGAACCTGGTGGTACGGCTGACTTAAATCGATAGTTGAGATGAACTTTGCGGAGCGTAACATACTTAACATCCCTGCCAGATCTTTCATCGGGTATGCATCCTTTGCACAAATGTCATGTACTTTCCGAAAATCGATACACATCCTGTACTCGCCGTTTGGCTTGCGAACCATCACAACCGGATTCGACCATTCGGAGTTTGACGGTTCAATGATACCGTCGGCAAGCAATTTATCAACTTCCGCATGCATGTGCTCGAGAACCTTCGGAGAATATTGGCGAACTCGTTGTCGAATCGGAGAATGGCCCTGCACATCCATCCTGTGCCTGATGCGCGTCGTTAGGCCGAGTTTCTTCTTCTCACCGGGTTTTCGAAATATCTCCTGCACCAGGTCATCTACTCTCTTGCGCTGTTGCTCGTCGACTTCAGCGATGCCGGCAACTTGCCCCTCGGCCAGCGGCCATTCGAACCTGGTGGCGCCAGATTTTCGTGGAAGTTCGTCGGCGTAAATGGGAGTAGCCAAACTGGCTGGATTCCAACACGTAACGGCTGTTGCTGCTCCTTGGGGCGACGTCGGGTCACCCATCCTTTCAATATGGTCGACGATCACCCTTTGCAATGCTTCGCCGTATGCGGCCAGGGCATCCATGCCCAAAATAGCCTCATATGCCAAGGTTGGGGCAATCCTAAACATAAGCTCCTTCTCCAAGTTGTAGACTTTCATCGGTAGGCGAATTTCGCCGGGAATCTCCTGTACCTCTCCGTTGGCCATAACCATCGGCGGAGCCGGTTGGTCGGGCGCCAGAGGTTTCCTTGGACTCAACTTCTTGCAAGCCACAGGCCCAATATATGACCGGGTGGCACCAGTGTCGACGAGAGCTCTAAGGGGCACACCCTTAATCTCAGCTACCACAAAAGGTCGTTGATCGATTCCCTTTTGCTTGATAGTCCCACACGTCGAGGGTGCTGTCGTCGTACCTGATGTTGCAGAAGTTTTTGGCGAAGAATTCGCCGTCGTGTCCTGTTTTACAGCGGGCGTCTCTATAACTACAGTCGCATTCCCTGTGGCGCCCACATCCACAGGGTGCGAACTTAGTTTCCCTGGTTCGGTCGGCATTTGGGGCAGGTCAGGTACACAACCCCGTTTTTACCACACTTGGTGCAGTAATCCTTCCGGCGCGCCGCTGTGCATTGCATTTGCAGGTGTTGCTCGCTTCCACAGTTGACACAAGCAGGCGGTTTCCTCACGGGCAGTGGAACAGGTGCAGGTTTTGCAGCTGATGCGGGTTGTTTCGGTGCCTGAGGGCCTTGTTGTGTCGTATTCGTAGGTTTGCTGTCAACCCCAGCAGTGGGTTGGCTCTTCTGCTGCTCCTGTTTACCTTTGGCCTTACCTCGACCGCGCCCTCCACGCTTCTTGCCCTGTGCGGGCGTTGTTGCCGTTGTTGCAACCACCGAGCTCTGAGGGGCGTCGTTTTGTTCAGCCACCGCGGCTGTCTGCTTCGCAGGTTTAGCTTGCGTGTGCCTCTCAGGCTTGTAAGCCACTTCTTTAAACACGGAGTTTGCAACCGGTGGCGGGGGAGTGTATTTCGCAGCCGACTTCTTGTTGGCCTCGAATTCGCGACCGAGTAACTCGAGCTCGCGATAGGACGTGAAGTCCGCACGATAAAAACTCCTCCGGTATTCGGGACGAAGGTTGTGGTATAGCTGGGTAAGTAGGTGGTCAAGTGGGGGCTGTGGACTGAGATACCTATCGATATGCCGGAAAGCGGCGATGTAGTCGATAATTGGCTCATGAGGGCCTTGAGTCCTCTCCTTGAGCTCTTCACTTACTCGAAACTGAAAATCGCGATCGCTATACCTAGCACGAAAATCGTAAACGCAATCAGCCCATGAATTCCAGGCATAAGCCTCAGACCTCAGCTCGGGCCCAGACGTTAGCCATACCTTGAAGAAGATCAGGTAGACTGTACAAAAGGTCTGTGTCCGTGATCGACGTCCCTTCGCGCATCTCCGAAATCTGACACAGAAAATCCTCCGCGCTAAACTCGTTCCCACCTTCAAATGTGATTTTCCAATCACGAATAGTTTTGCAAGGGTTTTTATCGCGTCGTAGCGGCGCCAGCGGGCGACCGGTTTCAGAGGCGCGTCGAGAGTCCCACCAGTTTGAGGGAAGCTCCCGAGTTTGTGTTCGATTCGGGTTACGATCATCTGGAGACTCTCGTGCCTCTGGCCTAACAGTGCGAGGAACTGCGCCTGTTGATTCCCCAGGAGGCCTTGTGTGAGTAGCAAACCTATCAGGAGAAATATGGGGGGTATTTGCTCTACGATAATCGGTAGGACGAATAGTGAAGTCTTCGGTGAGACGCGAAGCACGTAAACCAAAACGGGCCTCAGCACCATCTCCTTCATTCATCGTCGAAGTGGGAATGGGTTCACGAAACCTAACTCCAAAATCACGACGATCCAAGAAATCAAATGGTTCACCTTCTTGTAACCCCCCAATCGGGTGTGTCGTTGCCCTACCCCTAGAAGGTGGGACGGGCGTCGTCTGCGTAGCAACTCCGGACACCGATAGGACACCTGAAATAAGCGGGGGCGGAACACTCGGTCTGGTCGGTGTACTCACCTCATTAATTTGCTCGGCATCCTCCGGACCTAGGTCCTCCTCGACGACATGCTCTGCTGCCGAAACTGTAGCACCTTGTTGGCGTGGGGGTTGCGTGCTGTCACGGCTAGTCGGGACCGTCACCAGTGGTCGACCAACTCGAACACGTGACGGGGGTAATTGCCAGTTGGCAATACTCAGACCCACTAACCGTTGTCCAGGTGAATTTGGCCTTCAAAATTCCCTAGGTAGTATGGCTCGGCCCAGAGGTGCTGCTGCACCCCCTACTGCCAATGGGTCGTTCCCCGTAGTTATTCGTATGGGCAGCGAGTCATCTCTCAAAACTCCTAAGAACATGGGTGGCGACTCGTAGAACAGCGAGCGAGGAGTATCACTAACTCCGATCCAGGCCAACTCTGTATACAGGGAAGGCCGTTGTACCACCCCCTCCAAGGCAGGAGTCTCCCCCAGAATTTCCCTGACCAAATACTCGGTGAGCCGTTTCTGTCGTGCCACGCGAGTCCCGTTCATGGAGAGACGAAGGTCGAGGAGAATCGTGTCCTCGAGGAACTCATTCTGAGCGTCGACCCAATCCTCAATCTGCTCTGCCACTACCGCGTCCAACGGGAATCGGTAACGCGCCATGGCCTGCGGCCTTGAGAGCGCGAACTCACGTAGAGGCAGGGGCTCCATTTCGTGCGAAATTTACAGTCAGACAGTGAAAAGAATGGAAAAGGCTAAGCGAAATGAAAATAAAAGCGAAAGGTGTGATGCAGGAACACAAACAAGCGAGAATGCAACCGAAAATGCAACAGAATTGGTTGCGCACCTTGGTTTCGACCTGGTGCGTCGTCTACGGGAGTTGTTTCCACTGCCAATACCTCTCTGAAATAAACAAAACCCAAAATGCAAACGAAAACCAGCAAAACAACTACAAGTTCCTGGACTCGACCTAGAGATCCTGTACAGGGAGAAAGAACAAGCAATGCAATGCCAAAACAAACAAAAGAAACTAAATTCACAAGCCAATCCCAAAAATTTTCAAAAAGCGGGTCAGAATGTCAATAATCAGTAAAGCACTCTGGTTAGCACGTAGTGCGTCGGTTACAGAGCGTAAGTCAGAGTGTGCGTTCAGGTTGAAATGAAATGTGCAAATGGTGCAATTGAATTTCACAAAAGCCAAGCAATCAAATGAAATTAAATGAATAAACAGCTGACTTGGATCGTATCAGGAAGTCGTGATAAAGCGGTTTCAGGAACAGGATAAGTACAGGGGTAAGGTCACCGGGTAAGGGTACATCGGTTCACCAAGCCAGCCAAGTGAGCAAGTTGGCACCGGCCTGGCTCTGTCATACTGCAAAAGGCAGTTCTCGCTATCTCTCTCTCTCTCTCTCTCTCTCTCTCTCTCTCTCTCTCTCTATCTCTCTCTCATATGCGTCACGACGCGTCGTATTTTAATTTAAAATAAAATATTCAACTCGCAATTTTATTCTAAAGTCGAGTTTTACTCGACCAAAATGCAAAACAAAATATTTCAATGTTTTGTTCGGGTTTGTTATGTTTGGTGTCGACTTCCAAATCATAACATTGCACGCGGTCCTTTGTTATTACCGATGCAATTTGACACGCGGAGTAGCTAATTCCGCGGTCCTTGGATCGACGCAAAACCATCTCCGAGGAGGTGGGGTTACCCTGGCGAGATCACCCGCGTCGACCCGCAGATCAGTCAGTCAGACAGGTGGACATATGCAAAAACGGAAGGGCACACGTTTGAACGCGTTCGCAGCGTATTTAAAATTTTCAGACCAAAATCTACTACAGAAAACAAACAAAAAAATTCCCCCGGAACCGACGGAGACGGGCCCCACGTTGGGCGCTATTGTAACACGAAATCCGACCTTGGTCTCGGTTCCCAGAACCAAGGTGGGAGATCGGTACGCGTATCGTCGAAAAACTGGAAAATAAAACATAAATGACAGTCGGAGTTGAGCGCCAGGTTGTCTTTATCGGGAACAACCAAACCCTTGAATAACAGAAAAGATCTTCGGGTCCTGAGTCAGTTCAGCTGAGCTCACCGGTGTGAGTCCGGAAAATAAAAAGTTGAGATTAACAAGAAACATGAACTGAAAAGAAACATTTACTTTTGCGCGATCTGGACTGCCGACGGGCCGAAGCACAACAAACCTGGGAGGAACGGGTGAGGACAGAACAAAATCACGCAATTCGCATGGGGAAAAAGTGTGGTTTATTCATCAGAACTCCCTAGTGGAGCCTGGTCTGTGAAGAATACATGAGCCTAGTGCCCGTTGAATGAAAATGAAAAAGAAAGTAACTTAAAAGAAAAAGCAAAGAAAACTAAATCACTAGAGTTAAACGAATCTACTTAATTGAAATTAAACTTGACTGTAAACAAGAAAACTGAATTAATTTTGACTCATGTGCACTTCGGTGCGTTGAAAATATCAAACAAAATGCCATCCGGGCAGAAACAAACATGACTCGCAAATCAGAGCGAGACAACAAGAGACGCCGTTGCGCCTGTCATGGGTGTCGGAGCGAGAGAGAGAGAGAGGCGAGATAACTGAGACGGCGTTCGACAAGCGGATCGAATGCCGGCGCGTACCGCGCGGAGACCAGGGCCGGTGCCCATTGAAACATTACGACTTACTTTGTAACCCGGGGCAGCGAGCCCCGGGTGGCGGCGGATCCCCTGATGCAGTCCCAGCGGCCATCCCCCTCGTAGCGTCTACTTGGCCATTGCGAAGTTTAGGCTTCGCAGAAACACCGTCGAGTCGCGTTGTTCGGTTGCTCCGCAGTGGCGTCGGCGGCTTGGTGGCTGTCGTCGTCCTCGGGGCACAAAGAAAACGCGGCGCGACTTACTTTTCACGAAGAATCGATGCGACAATCAAATGGAGTGATGCTCCGAACTTTGCAGAAAAACGGAATGGCGTCATGAGACGCCGGCAAGAACGCGAGCGCGAGGGATACGTACTGCGCAGGCGCGCGCCGAATCGAACGCGATTCACGGCGCTTGCGCCCGAACAGACATGTGAACGCGAATTAGGCCAGTAGGCCAAAAATGTAGGTCACAATTCATTTTGAAGATAAATAAAATCGAATCGTTACAATTTACTATATGATGTTCCATACAGGCGAGATTAGAAACCGTCGATTTTTTCTCCACAAAACCGTGTTGTTGATCTACAATAATTGATTTAAACGCGTTGTACATATGCGGAGTAACTAGTTGTTAAAAAACTTTCGATATTGAGTTAATTATAGTAATCGGCCTGAAGTTGTCAACATTAGTTTTATCACCAGATTTGTAAATTGGAGTTACTCTACTAATTTTCCACGACTCTGGAAAGATTTCTGATGAAAGCGACTTCTTAAACAGAATGTATAATGGTATCGCGATCGCGTATGCGCAGTTCTTCAAAAAAACATTCGGAATCATATCGGGCCCCGGGCCACTGTTTGAATTCAAGTGAATCAGGTTTTCAAACAGACTGTAAAGTAGACGCTACTCAAGTTAACCGCAGATTCAATAACCGGTGGATCGTAAGGTCGGTTTACAATAGGAGAGTAAACTGAGCTAAAAAATTCAGCAATTATTTTTCATTAAATCAAATTTAATACTTGATTAACTATATATACTTGGTTTCCAGTGAATAAGATTTAAACTTTTACTTTTGAACTTTTATGTTCATTTTTAACAAGAAGTTAACTCTATCCGAGCTTTTCAATCTTATAGATAAAGAAGCAATTCAAATGCTTCTATAGGTTATGTTGCAACTATTTGCATTCTTAACCTCAATGTTTCAAATTATAATGACAGGTGGGATTTTCTTTACCGTAACTTGTAAATTTGAATATTTTTTGTCCTATTTCCACTCTCAAATTGTAAATTTCTGAAAATTATTCCAATTTCAAAAGCTCTTTTGATATTCTTCTTATTATGATTTTTTGAATTTTTGAAAGTTTGTTTTCATCAATTATTGAATTTTAAGTACTTACTTAAGCATTAGTTATAGGCTAGTCATGGTTTAAAACAATCAGCGAATTTGCCTGTCGATCATCATTTGCTTTCATTTACATTCTAGAAAGAAAAGAAATTTTTTATTTATTTTATTTATCTATAAGAAAAGAAAACATTTTATTTATTTCCAAGATATGATTGTATTTTTTTCTTACTTTGAATTGCAAGGGAGGGATTCAGTACCCGACTTCGGGGAGCTACTCGAATGCTATTTACTGATTTAATCACATCTTGTTCTTAGTCTTGAAATTGTTATAAATCTTTCCTGGTGCTGAAGATGTCAAAACAAAAGTCAAAATCAGGAGGGTAGGGTGAGATGATGCGCAAGAAGAGCTTGTGGTGATGCAGAAAAACACAAAATTTTACTTTTAGGAACTGAAAAAGAAAAGAAAATTGAAAATACCCGATAAAGCAAAGTGATCTTAAGCTCTATTGCTCGCCTCGTGGTACACACAATGTCAGCCCCTTGTAGTTGTTCGTTCCTTCGGGCTGAAGGAACTCTCAGGGCGTCCAGAGTATCCCCATTCGGCGAGCTCAAGAACTCAAGTCAGGATTGCTGCTCTTTAGGGCTATGAAATCCGGATGACCTTTTGAACTGTTTGAATTACTTCCAAGTTGCTTGGTCAGCTAACGTTTGAGTCCTTTAAGTGTGCTTTAAGATATTATACTTAAGATCGTACACCTCCTCGAGCCCACCCGAGCAGCAACAGCCTCTAGCCCTCTAGAGCGTTTTGTAGCCCATTGGAGGGTACAGAAAGCCCACCCGCAACAGGAGCCCATTCTTTCTCTTTTTTCCTTCCTCTTGCCATTAAAGGTAATTTAAGTCATACGGCGAAGCGCTGTCCATTTTTATTTAATTTTAAATTTTTCAATTTATATCAATATATATTTATATTAATTTCGACTTCATTTTTTGATTAATAAATATTTTTATTGTTTTTTTAATACAACTTATCTGTCTATTTATTCGAACCCAAATGAACTCCTTTTACTTGTTGTTTTCCATATTCAATTCATTTTTTGCAATAAAAAATACAGTCCACTTTTGATTTCAAGTCACAGGAATTAACTTTTGATAAACATACTTTTACTTAGCACCATGAAAATTCTCAAAAATAAATGAATGAAAAAGTGTTGAATTCAAGTAAATAATAAGGTGTTAAATTTTATACGTCTTGAAAGTCGTTGACTTCTATTCAACTTAATCATTCCTGGCTGCCCTAGACTGTTTTACAGCTAGTAGAGGTCTGCCGAATACAATCTACAGTGACTGTGTGACCTACTATCAAGAGGCCGACAAGAAATTACAAAATACTTACAAACAAACTGGCGATCTAAGGTATTAAATGGTGTTTTATCCCGCAAAAAGCACCTCATCAGGCTTGTGAGAAGCTGCAGTCAAAGCAGTTAAACATCATCTACACAGGATCATGGGCGACTTCAAACCCACTTGGGAAGAGCTGGAACCTTAAACCACCGCATCGAGGCATGTCTTAACTCGAGACCCCTTACACCATTGACAGATGACCCCATGAATAGTCCAGCACTCACAGATGGACACTTCCTCAGGAGCCCTGGTTCTTAAAGCTCGTCGAGGTGGTCCTTGCCAAGGTCGTGCACGTTCTGGTACACTCCTGTGTACGGCGCCGTATAAGCCTCAGTGATGACGCCCTTATGGACCTTGACTGTCAACTTTTCTTGGGGTGTAAATCTGCGCCTGTGTAGAGGTCGCTTCACTAAGGTGTTGAACAGCCAGGTCGGAAGAGGGACATGGAAACAGCGGGCGAGCATAGGCTCAAACTGGCCTACGGGCCTTGCCTCCGGAACATAGGCTTTGCGCAGTCGCCTCAGGAGCTTGTTTGTCTGCTCTTCGGTCCTAGGGAGAGCCTCCACTTCTACCTTGGCCATTACGGTCTCCTCCTTCTCAAGGAAGATCTTTGCATCCCTGGGTGCTCCACGAGGAAGTGGTTGCCAGCGCAGGTGGTAATCTGGAGTCATGCAGTTTTGAGGCGAATCACCAACTTGCACCCTAATTTAAACCCCGCGATCTAACTCATTCGGTGACTGTGAAGTTTAAGGGCTAGATGGTGACTTGAGCGGCTGCACTAGTGGGTGTGGGACTGGCTGTACCCTTTCCGTGGGAGGACTATGCCAGGGGGGTCGAAGCCCGGTTTGCGTCGCCCATCTATTACGTCGGTGATGACGGAATCCGACCTCCAACGGTTACAAAAGGTTTGGACCATTCTGGATACCTGTGGCCACCTATTTAAAAGATTGGAAGTTAAATCTAAAAGGTTGACCTCTGGTACATGCAATAGCGGTGAACCGACCAGAAAGTTGCCATCTGTGAGTGCTGGACCATCCGTAGGGTCATCTGTCACTGGTGTGAGGGGTCTCGAGTTAAGACATGCCTCGATGCGACGGTTCGAGGTTCTCATCTCTTCGCAGGTGGGTTTGAAGTCGCCCGTGATCCTGTCTCGATGATGTTTAACTGCTTTGACTGCAGCTTTTCACAAGCCTACTTGGTGAGGTGCTTTTGGCGGGATAAAACACCACTTAACACCTTGGGTCGCCAGTTTGTTTGTAACATGTGGATCCTCTGAAATAGTTTTGTAAGCCTTTCGTAATTCCTTGTCGGCTCCTTGATAGTAGCTCGCACAGTCACTGTAGATTGTATTTGGCAGAGCTCTACTGGCTGTGAAGCAGCCTAGCGCAGCCAGGAATAATTTAGTTGTATAGGAGTCAACGACTTACGAGTGTATCGCCCGTGTAGTAAAATATACAAAGACTGATAGCCATACTTTGTGTGCTTTGTAGCCACGTCCAGATGCATTGCGCATTATGTAAGGACCAGCGTAATAGATGCCTACGTGAGCGAAGTGTCTGTCTCGTAAGAATCTTGCACTTGGCAATGGAACCATTTTCTGCTTCTCGAGTTTGCCCTGATTGCGAAACCAAACAACACACTTGCTTATCGCTGTTTTTACCATGTTTCTGGCATGTATTATCCAAAAACGTTGTCGCACTATTGCCAGCGTTCCACCATGTAGAACTTTCTCATGGCAATGATGGGACCTTTGTGACTCTGCACTGTGGTAGGATGATGAGAAGTTTCCGCGAACTCCAAGCGCCCTTCTACCCTTGAAATGCCATTGTTGTCTAACATGAGATTTAATTTTTCAACGCAGATTTTTCGCTGACTAGTACTTTTTTGCGTTCATGCGGTTATTTCATCTGCAAAGTACAGTTGTTGCAGCTGTCAAAAGATGAATAATTCTGCTCTATGAATGAGATCTCTAGACAAAAACAGATATCGTTCTTCTGGGACTGATGGTTTGGACACATCAGGCTCGGGTGGCGTTTTACGCTTTTGAACTTGTTCTCGTACTTTCTGTACAAATTTCGCCTAGTAGGCAACAGCGCGTCGTAATTCATCTCATCTGGAATGTCTCGTCAGATAGAATCTCAATAATCACGTGAGACAGAGTAGTTTGTATCTCGGACACTTTGTTTGCCTCAAAGACTTTTCAATTGGACGCATATTTTTCCAACCAACTGAGTACAATACGTACGTCTGTGTAGCAGATGACTTTATCGATTTGAACGGTCAATAAAGATCTCACGTGAGCTATAAGCTCTGCTAATACAGTGCCGCTGCACTTAATTCTGAGTAGAATGCTCATTGTTTTGACTGGAGCAATTCTCCTTTTTGCCATTAGTAGATCGGATTTACTTTCTTAAGTTTCGCAGTCTTGAAATACGTAGACCGCAGCTGGATAAGCCTTGCTGGATGCATCTGCGAATTGGACCAGTCTCACCCGTGTTGGTTTGTCGCCTCTTCCGACATAGTGTGGAGTCTTTATCAGTTGTAATTGGTTCAGTTCACTGGTGATTCGAATCCATTCTTGCTCAACACTTTCTGGAAGTTTATCATCCCAGTTAGCTTTAATTAGCCAGAGCGATTGCATCAGGATCTTTGCTTGCACGACGTAAGGAGAGAGAACCTAGCTGGTCAAACAAACTAGCTGTTTGCGACAGTATTAATCGCTTTGTAATTCCAGTCTTGGAATAACTTGTTGATATTATGAAGACAACTTCTTCTGCGGACCACTGTATTACGAGGATCTTTCTCAAGTGAGCTTCTGGCTGCAACAACATATTATCTGAAGTTTCATTTTTGACAGGTAGAAGTTCTAGGCAGTTCGATACCCATGTTCCTACTTGTTGAGCCAAAGGAAATTCTTCGCCATGATATCGCATCACTGTTTTGACGATTTTGTTGGCTAAATACGGCGTAGGTTTGTTACCATACGTCACCGTGTTTAATTTATATCCTTTTATGATTGGATCACCTGCCTTGTTCCAAAGGAGGCGTTTGTATTGTCTGTCATCTTCATGGACTATGATTTGTCTGAACAGTTTTGCTATGTCAGCCGCTAGGACAAGTCTAAAAAATCTCTAAATGATGACGACGTCACAGATATCGTTCTGCAGTTTTGGTCCGGTGCATAATGAATCGTTGAGCGATTTTCCACTTCGAATCTTGCTCGACGCATTACCTACAACACGCAGTGGCGTGGATTCGCTACCTTCTCGATACACACCATGATGTGGGATGGAGACAAAGTCTGCTGCCTTTAGGTCATTGTTGTAACTGCTAATAGGTTTCACGGTTTCCTGATTATAGACAGAACAAAATGTGTGATTAAGTCATTTTTCAATATTTAATTGACCAACAGTTTTTATATCATAACCTTTAATTGAGTACTTCGCTACTTTTATTTGTTTTTGTGTTTTCTAACAGTAACAGATGCTTTTATTCGAATAGAAAATTGAGCACTGAGCATTCAGTTAGTTGAAAAATGTATTGAAATAAAATAAGTTCGTTATTTATATAGATAAGAATTTCGTGGTAATAAATTTAATAGATTTAAAACGTTGTCATGTTTAAACTTTGATTAAAGGAAAATTCTTACTCTCCTAATTTTTTTAGCTGAAAGTAAGTGGGAGGAGCTGCATCCGGGAGGGGAGAGACCACCAGCTTTACAGGAGCATAGTGCAGTAGCATACAAAGATTGTCTTTACGTGTTTGGTGGTGAACTAGGATTTTCGGCTGGTACTGAAACTTCTCTGTGGTGTTACAATGTCAAGGTAAGTAGATTATTTAGAATGAGTGCCGTTGTACATCATTGCTTTTTTTCTTGACCACCTTTGCAAAATTTTGGCGTTAAATTTTTGGAAAGCAAGAAAGTCAAGAATTGTAATTCAATATTAAATTGTGAAAAAAATTGTTGCTTAGAAATTTAATAAAGTGGACTGTATTGTGGTTGATTCGGATCAGGCTGGGTTAAGAAATAAAAAAAAGCAGTGGAATCAAGTTAAACATTATTTGTCATAGTTGAGCAGTTGTACAACGCGGCTTGGCAAAACAAAGTATTAACTTCAAAATGAACTATCATTTGTGTTCATTGATAATTATAAAGAAAAAGAAAAGATCTTTCGTTTGCGAAAAAAAGAAAACAGAAATAAATTTAAATATTGCCGCCACTCGCTGCTCACTTGATGGACTCGAAGTCGCTGATTGTTGGACGACGGCGACAAGAGTCTACCGCGTCGTGCTGCACGTTGCGACAAGAGTCGGTTTTTGGCATAATGCTGACGAGAGTCGGTGGAGGTCAGGATGCCGACAAGAGTCGGGGATTGGAGCTGCCGACGAGAGTCGTGTCCTGCAGTGGATCCGCCAAGGTGATATGCTTGTTGCTGTGGGAGGCTTGGGTGTCACTTTGGTAGATCGCTGAGTTGAACTTAACGAACGTGGCCTTTGAACCATGCTCGTTGGATCTCAGCGGTGGCGCTATGAACTAAAATGCGATTGATTGAGAGGCGCACCACGAGATGACACTAAAGTGTCGAAATATCAAACACCGGTCCCCTTGAACGGCTGGAAGGACTTTCAATTTAGTTTTCTTGGCATTTGAATAGCTGGAGTGACGTGAAGTCTTAGCCTATTCTGGAGCTCGTTGTCTTCGTTCAACCTCTGGAACAAGCCGGGCGACTGGCCAAGGCATAGGCTTAGGGTTGGAGGAAACTGGACCAGCTGCTAACTTGCTAGGTTCGAGTCTTCGGTATCGTGGTTTGCAGGGCACGCTGGTAGGTGGACGCAACTAAAGTTGCGTCCAAAGCTGCTGACGCAGCTTTCTTTGGCTTTGTCGAAGTGGGTTTTGAGCTTACCGAACCTGTTGAATGAGTTCCATTGCCAATGTGGGCGGTCGCATTTGCGCTCGAATGAGTCGAATGAGATAGTCACACAAAACCTGGAATGCGTGTGATCCAAATACGAGTCTGAGGGCTCTCGGATGAGGATTTCAAGAGGGTACACCGTGAAGCGCTCGGGAAAACTTGGGTTAACGATAAGTCGGCGTTGCCACTGTTTAATCTCCTTTGCACTCGTTTCTTTCACCTTGAGAGATGACTTAGTAGGACTTTTTTTCTATTTGCAATGGTCCGGACCGTGCAGAATGAAGTCAATCACGTCCTGTTCTTTAATTATAAGGCCTCTAATCGGCAAACTGGGAGGAGAAAGACTGCCTGGCAATGCCAAGGGCAGGGCAGCTTCATCTGGCCTGTCTGGAGAAAGTTGTCGAGTCGCTGTACGTCGCTTGTCACTAGAAGAAGAGACGGTTGAGCGAGCCTTGCCCCAGCTAGAGCTGGAAACGCCAGCTCTGGGCGTCCAGACTGACTAACTTGAGCTAGAGCTAGAGAAGGTTTTGGTTCTTTTGGCTTGAAGGCCTTGTTCACGCGTGGTTTTTGCGCATCAGCTCCTTTCGTCCTAAAAGCTCTCAACTTGGGCTGATGTTTGCTGGGAATACGAGGAAAACGCAGAGGAGGCCAAATGTGTCCAGAGGTATACTCCTTTTTTGCTGCCTTGGTTTTTGGTTGTTGGTGACAACTGAGCTGGCGACTTCAAGCACAACAGACTTAAGTGGCACATTGACTGCTGGCACTTGAGGTGCTAAAGGAGGAGACAGGTGTATAAGCGCTCTGGAACTGGAACAGGCTCTGCCGAGTTCATCGGATTGGAGGATGCTGTCTGCACCAAAGAGGGAAGGGTAGCTGTCTCAGCGGCCGCAAAAACGACATCATAGTTGCGTACTCGTTGAAGATCCGCAGGAACTGCACTGTGATGCTCAGGAGTTTATCTTGACAGATGCCAACCCGGCCAGTTGTCTGGAAAAGCATTGATGCTGTTCCCGGAGTAGCCCTCCTCTTCGGTGTTGAAGGAGACATCATTATCTACGTCCAGCATGTTGCCATCATCAGTCATACCTGAAAGGGAGACACGGATGAGATGATGGACTAAAAACACATGAAATGCATGCGTGGAACAAAGCAAAAATGTAGATTAAAATGTAGCAAGTGCGATTATGTGACAGCAGGATAAGATGCACACAAAAAATTGAGAATAAAACACAAAATGGAATAAAATAAATAAATTGTAGTTCTTTTTAGTACAGCAATTAAAAGCAGGTTATGATTCAGGCGAATCGATGAGCAATTTGCAAAGCTTGGTGATTAGCCGAGTGAGATAATATTTGCCATTCCAAACAGTCACTTTTTTCACGAGGTTCTCTCGTCCTGGTTTGGTGGCGGTGATGACTGCCAGTCCCCAGTCGCAAGGCGGATGGTCTTTGTCCAGCCTTTATCACGATGTGACCTATCTTCAGATCCTCGCGTCGCTCTCGCCACTTTCGTCTCAGGTAAAACTCGTGTAAGTAACTGTCCTTCCAGATGTTCCAGAATCTTTGGACAAGTTGAGAGACTGTTTGCCACCTCAAGAGAAGGTGTTTTCTTGTATCCAAGACGTTCCCCTCGGGTAATGCTTTGAGAATTTTGCCGATCAATAAGTTTTTTAAACTTTATCCGGTTTCGCCCCGAATATCATCGTAAATAGGGAAGAGTGATCTCAAATTGAGGCAAGCCTCGATGTGGCAGACAAGGGTGTGCATCACAGACCAGGATGGGGTGAAGTTGCTCAGTACCCGCTTAAAATAATGATTGAGCCTTGACTGTTGATTCCCAAAGACTTTTTTGATGGTAGCCTTTGGGAGGGATAGAATAAAATTTTTTGCATGGTTAAGTGGTTGCGCCATTCCGCACTACTTTGATCGGGGCACTATTTGTGCCCCGATCGACCCATAAAAGGCTCGGCAAGCCACGTCTTGACACGAAGCATTTAAGATTCAATCTATATTATGCTATCGGCAAAGCCATACATAAGAGTTTCAAAATTCACAGAATGTAAATTAAAGAAAAACAGAGATCACACAAATAGATAAATAGAATATACAATAGAAAAAAAATAGAGTAAATATAACACAATAAGATAGTTCAATGTCTAGGACTCGAGAGAATTCCAAGCTTCAATAAAATTACAGATTTGAATAATAGTTTTGCGATCATGACTATTCAGAATAAAAAAACGTAGATCAACATTACATACATCGCGAAGATCATAATTACATAACAATGAGAATGTTTTAATGCAGTCTGACGCACAGTGATATATGACATCTTTATCGTGTAAAAGCACAGAACAGTATTTGCAAAAATTTAGTTTGGTTTTAATTACGAAGTATTTAAAAATAAATAAATAAATAAACGAAGTTTGGCATAAGCGCGTTTGAAAACAATAGTCAATTTACGATCGAAAAGATATTTTGCAGCGACATGCTCAGAATTGATAGACGCATATTTATACAGTAACAAAGAGTGTGACGCGCCACAGGCGGAGATGTCAGAGTGTCTGAGAAAGCTAGCGTATTTGTCAAACAACAAATTTGGCTCCAAATTTAGCGTAGATAGTAAATTGTTCCATAAGGCTAAACTGTCAGCATTAACAAAAATCGGCTCAATCTGACATAGCCAGTTGTTTGTGTAAGTCAAGTTTCTATCACGCAGTTTGCAAAGTTCAACAAAGCAGAGTTTAGGATAGTGACCATCTTCCATCGAACTGAATTTAATAATCCAATTTACAATTGCTTCAAAAACAGCTAGTTTCAGTGAGTCGCGACCAGTTTCCAAGCGTAATGCATGAGCTGGGCAGTTACGTGGAAGATACAAAAGTTGTTTGAAAAATGCATTTTGTAGTTTATCAATTTTAATTATATGAGAAGGTCCCCAAAATGGTGAGCTATAAAGCGCTAAACAAGCAATTGAACTATCATATATCAAATTAATATCACGTCAATCGGATACTTTAAGACTGTTAGTTACCCTAAGTGTTGAGCCAATTGCCATTTTTCGAGAACACCTCGAGAGATATCAACAAAGGGCGTTTGTCTGTTATCAGCACGAATAGCCGCGGTGGCACGAGAATAAAAACTTAGTAGAGTGTTTAGAATGTTTGAGTTAAGCCAAGAGACTTGAGTTTTTTCCGAAAAAGGGGGTGGTTGATGGAGTCAAATGCGGCATTGAAATCAACAAAGATAGCGTACACTGTTGACTTGGGTTTCAGGGTGTTGATTTAAATTAGCGCATCGAGGGTGAACGCTTTCGTAGCTAAACTAAGAACCAAAATTTACACAACAAGCTTTCACCTCTGCAGTATTTATAAAAATTAACATACGTTGTTTTTAGATTTATTCTTAACAATTCTGATTCCAATTTGTTGATATATTGAAAATCATATTTTGATATGTTTGAACTAAAATTTTCATCGTTCAGCGTTATAATACTTGGGGATGATGCAGGAATAAAAAAAAACAAGGTCGAAAATTCTTCAAAAATTGTGAAATGAAAAGTAATCTTCCTATCATATCAAATGATTATATCTGCTGATTTCGAAGAAAATTCATTATGATGTGAAGAAAACACATTAAAAATAACTGTTCAAGCTTTCAAAAAAGTCTCAAAAAGTCTCAAAAATAAATGTTTTAAGAATCGAACCTATTCATTTCTAATTGCGAAATTTGTAAAATTCCTTAAATTATTCTTTACTTCTACTTGTAGTAAAGCTTACAACTGATTGAAAGTCTTCAGAATTTGTCAATATTTGCCTATTATTATTCAGTAGTCCAACATTGACTATTAAATGTCATTAAATGTTCCAAAAATCGACAATAATTTCATAATAATGACAATAATTTTTAGCGGATCAGTTTTACTGTTGGATAACTGGAATAGATACTAAAAAAATAGAAAAAAAAATTTTTTTACCAATTTCAAAAGTAAAACACGAATCTACTTTCTTCGAAACTAGACAGCCATTTTTTCGCAGCAAATACTGGAATGAATTCTTTAAACTTGTCTGCTAAAGTTTTAAAATTTCTGAGTATTAGAACAATTCATGTAACATCCAAAAAATTAGAATTCACGAAAACTTAGGTTATTTGACATTGTCGCGGTGGCTCGCCAAGAACCTGAAATTAACTTTTTAAACCAAAACATTTCGATAACTATTTCTGCTTCTTTTGTTATCTGAAACTGCTAATACGCGTCACGGTGTTCTGATTATAGAAAACTGCGTTATTTACTCATTTTTTCCCAATTTTTACTTGGCCAAAAAATTTTTCATATTGTGACGTGACAAGTTTGCGCGGGTCACGAAACCCCTCGCCAACCGTTATAACTGCCGCTCCCGATATCGACGGCTACCCGGGTCTTAGGAAAACAAAAAGATTCTACTCAACCAAACGTCTAGGATCGCCAGGTTGTCTTTCCACCAAACTTAAAACTCAACAAAAATGACTCAACTAAACTTAAAACTACGCAGCAAGATTCACCAAGCCTCCTACACTGCGCTTACGTACTTTCGATTTCTTCCTTAACCGATAGCAAGATGTTATTTAGCGATAGCGATACTCGGGACAAATACCGGTTGTAGCGGACTAACTCTACTCGTAGTCCTGAACGGAATCTAACAATCAGAAGCCAGGCAAGGATCTTAGAGTAGCACCAAGAAACAAAATCAAAACACATCACTTAAGCGGATTAACGATTTATTGACCTTGCAAAAACTAAATTACTCGACAATAAGTGTCTCATACAGAATCATCATAATTTGATACGGACAAGGAAACTCGTCAACAATCGCAAAGCGCTAAATTCTCTGAGAGGTTTGCGAAAACTCGGAAAGTTAAAACTTAAAATCTTTACACAATCTATATTTTTATCAAATTATCAAAAATGTTACATAAATCTTCATGTCAATGCGATAAACTAAAACTTAACTTTGCTAGGACTCGAACACGAGTCAACGACCCAGCAAGTAGCATTTCAAACGAAAAATTACGAAACTTTACTGAATTTAACTCACTGTACAAAATTTTCATACTCAAAAAAACAAAAAGGATCAAACTCACAGAATCTAAATGCAGTAAACTAAAGAACTAGGCCTTGGGTCTTGGATCGGCCAACGCAGGTTCGCACGGTAGTTCGGTTGCTGGAAAAAGGTCCGTCCTCGGGAGGTCCCTCGAGCAAAGCAGAAGTCGTCCGAACAGGTCGCTGGTCGAATTCTAAAGAGAAAGTCAGTTCTTCTCGTTGCGAAGTTGCGATACCGGTAGCTTATATCAAATTCAGCGCGCGCACCCCTTCTTCCTCTTTCCGCTCTCGCACCAACGAAGTCAAGCCCATGCTGTGGCGCCCACTTTAAATTCTTGTTGTGTGGTACTTGTGGGTTTCGGTGGTAGATCTCCCAACAAACTGTTCTCGCTGATGTCCTAATTGTTACCCTTGGCTTCGAAGACTCTATCCTGGACATTACTGACTTCTTCGTTATTGCTCCGATGCAATCATTCGTACATCTATGACCATAGGTTATAGGCTCGTTGTAGGTTTTGAAACAAGGATGGCTGGCTACGTGACAGGCCACTCCAGAACACTTCTAAGCTCGTCGTAGGCACACGTTTTAATCTCATCAAATAGGCAGAGGTAGGCCGCTCCGGGGAAGTCATCCCTTGACTTGGAGAACGCGTCCTTTTTAATAAACTGTCGGTACAGCTCGATAACAACAGCAGCAGCTTCCCGAAAACCGGTAGCAGCGCTATGGGACAGAAACACAACATCGTAGATTCTGGCAATAACGAGACTGATGTAGCTTTCTCTTGATTTCTCGCTCTGGAAGGTGTTCGGAGAGGAGACTTGGGTTAACTTTATTAAGCGATCACAGTCCAAGGCGCCCAGGGTTTGCACGCTTATCTCCTGCTGATCTGGAGATGATCCTAGGTCAGGAACTGACGACTGTTGTTCCGGCGGTCGATGTCCCACGATGAGTGCGACACCTGGCTAGCCGACCTTCGGATCACTTTACAAGCTACAAACAAAATTAACATAAGAGAACTGCACAAAAAAAAAAAATAAGTTAAGCGCACCCACTCAACATACTGAAACTACATACTAATTCTACTGTATATCAAAAACAAAACCAAAATCTACTTATAAAAAATTGCACACATACCAATTTAGACAAACTAAAATAAACAACTATGATACTACTTATGCTGGTCGTCAGGGAATCCTCGAGGCCAGAACAACTTTTATTTCTGTTTCGGAGTCGCGGATATTACTTGAAATGCCATTTTTGAACGTGATCCAAGAAACCGCGTTACAATATCATAACATTTATTCGAGTACTTGGCCACTCTTATCAGTTTTACTGAATTTTTAATATATATCATATCATTTATTTAGCACTCGGCCATCTCTTCATTCATTCATCAACATTAATTCATTTGTTGAATTTTGTTGTTAAACGAAACATTTGTTAAACAGCCAGTCTGTATGGAAGTTCCCAAGGATCGTTACTTTCGTTAGCTTTGCTCATGAGGCTGCGGAAGCTATCCCTTCTTGTGGCCCGGATGACTGATTTGTATTTTCTATCAGCGGCCTTGTAGACACATTTCTTACGTTCGATTTCATCATCTGAACATCTACTCCTTACTCATTGATACTGGCGCCTTCTCCTGTGAGAGATTCGTTTCAGTTGGGTAAGTTCCAGAGTCCACCACGGAACTGTATCCGCTCTCGGTTTTTTTCAAGGTATGGCAGTGTCAGCTACACTTCAAAGTTTACCTATGATCGAGGTTACGTTTTCAGCGACTGTATTGTCTCTATTGAAAGCGGACGGTGCGTTCGAGAGTGCATCTGCAAACTTTCCCAAATCTCCTTTTCTGAGATTATATCGGTCGAAGTTTGCGATGGTAGGTTGCTCTTGTGAGCTGTCTGCCTTTACCTTTACCTTTAACTATCACCCTGTGATCGCTAGACGTTCAGCCATCTTTGACTGTCCAACTCTCGACCAAAGGTAACATCTGTTCGGTCGCCAACCTTAGGTCTATGTAAGACTTCCAGTTTATGCGTTCGAAAGTAGGCTTGGTGCCCGGCTCGTTCAATACGAACAGATTGTACTGTGCAATAGAAGTTTCCTGCTGTTCACCTTTTGGATCCGTAAGTCGATCTCCCCACATGGTCGATCGAGCGTTTTTTGTCGTCATCTCCCGTATGCTAATCTACAAATTACAAAAACATCAATATCTTGATCTAAAACCACAACTCCCAGAAAAAAGAAAATTAAAACTTATCATGTAACAAAATCCAAGCGCAAAGAAAAATGCAAAAAAACAGAGCCTGAAATACTTAGTGAGACTATTATGCGGCTCATCGGCTCATGGCATAATCGTCACTCATAGTTATTTTCTTAGCCCCTGAAAGGGAGCGGGACAAGGACGGATGCCGATCGGCCAAGGTAAGAATTCGAATCTCACTTACGGTTCTCCAGCCGGGGTCGCAAAGAAGGGGCGCGATCATAAATTCAGAAACGTGCGAGTTGCCTGTCTCTTTGACCCCTGGACTTGTAACGCGGTAGTTCTGACTAGGTTGGCGTCGGCCTGGCAAGGCTATCGCGCTTGCGCTCTTGCTCGGTCTGGTGGTCGTACTGGTCGCCAGGCCGTTTGACCTACAACGGCCAAGGAAGTCTTGGGTGTTCAGGGCTTAGCTTCGTCATCGGGTTCGGGGATCAGGTCATGAATATCAGAGGTTCAGAATGAAGCCAGCTAGCAATAGATGGAAAAGCGCGTGGTTGAGTTCGGGGTTGGCAAAGAAAAATAGGAACAGTAAAAACAAAAGTCATTTCGACAAAACATATTTATTCCAGTTCGCAATTCGATAAAGGAACTTTGAACAAGCACTAAGTGAAAAGTGTAAATATGTTCTAGTATTTTAATCACAGTAAGTCTAGTATTTTAATCACAAAGAAAATATCAGAACAAAAAAAATCTTTTCAAAACATAAGATCTATAATCAGAATTCGGGGAAAACAAAAGCGGAGCTCTGATTGGTCGGCGCGGCTCGGACGCGTCGCTTCGCAAAACTTGTCATAATTATCATAACATCTGAATCTTGATTAACTACATTGCCGCGCGAGAACAAAGACTAACAAAGTCGCCACTTCGAACCATGTCAACGCCGGGCTCGAACCAGCGGTGCAACAAGAGCGGCAATGAAGTACAAGCGCGGCGCGCCAACCCACGCCGGTCGGTGCGTGACGCTTCGTCTCGGATCAGCACAAAAAAACAAAAAGAAATTTCATGTATTTCAGGTGGGCTTAAGGACCCTTCGGATCAGGTTACAATCAGGTCATTCTCGGGATCTAAACAATATAAACGAAGTGGCATCGATGCCAAACAATTGAACGTAATCGTGTCGTCGAGCGAGTGAATGAGAGATAGAGAGCATTTGCCATATTAGGCTCTGAAGGAGCTCAATATGGGCCATGAGATCTTAGGGTGGACTTCTGGTAGCAAGTTGAATCGGACTCACTAGATTGATAGGGGAAAACAGCTCAGAATGAGCTCCCAAGACCCGGGCTTGTGGACAGCCGCCGCCATCGCGTCCGCCGGCCAGGCACGTCGCTCCTTATTATCGTCGCATCGTGTAGGGGTTCTCGGTCGCGGGTTCACAATTACGTTGGCAGGTTGCCCACATTAGGGTGGGCAATCCTGATCAACCTCAGGCTCGGAAACGCGTAACTTACAAATAAAAAACGGCGATTACAAGAGACGCGTCGTATTTCGCTCGGCTTCGTATACAAGATGTCCGGCTTGCGCCGCACTGCTCGATCATTCCCTACAGGGACTGCGCGGCGCAAGGCGGCGCCGCGACGTGATTGGCCAGGCGTGATCTCGGGCGCGCTCGATACAAACGGTCTAAATCTACTGGATGAAATCAAGAAATCCTTGAAAGATTAAATCTTTCAAGGAACGGGTCAAGCACCCGTTACAGACTCTGAAAGTGTGTAATGGTGCGCAAATCGCGAAGAGGCCAATAAAATGGAACTGTAAAAATAAGGTCAGATCTTTGACTGTTCGATATCGTTTCCGAATTTCTTACTGTTTTCACTGTTGTTTTGAATTAATGATTTAATGATATTGCAATTTTTACTTTCGAATGTGTCAATCAATTTTGATATTTTTGTATTAATGATAATTTATTCAATAAATTAAGTCGCTTTTAAAGCTATTTCAGTTATCATTTTAAGTATCTGTGCTTGTCTGATTAACCCCATGACGAAAGCGACAGAGAGTCGCATTACTTTAGTCGGTAGCAGTTTTCTTAGATGATTTCTGGCAGAAGTTTTAGCGTGGCGCTTTACTATTTTATTAAATTTTATTTGATTCAGAAATTCAGTGTCACAATATAATGAGTCGATTCATGTGTAAGTAAGTGTTATAATTTTTTGATGACTTAACTAAAATAATGAAATGAAAGTAGCAGATATTAGCTAGTTTAATGTTGAATAATTAAATGTTTATTTAAGAATAAACCATTGTCTGAATCTCACCTCGTAGAGGTTTATGCTTCGAGATTCATTTGAAATATCAATTAAGTTAATATAAGGCAAATGGTTTATTTAATTTTACTCGAATACTCTTATTAATTATTTGGGCATGGTAGAATACAAACTAATACAACTTAATTGGTAGTCAATTCTGAAACAATATTACATAATATAAAGAAAAAAAATGGAAAAACATTTATTTATTTATTTTACTTACAAAAAACAAACTAAAAAATCAAAATAAACGAATTAATCGAATTAAAAATAACAGAATACGGTAAGCACCAAGAAAAAAAATTTATATTTAGAAATTTATATTTAGAAAATTTCAACTAAAAAAATGGCGCATAGTTTACAGTTTAGGACTTTTTCCTTTATTCATTATCTTTTGGATGATGGAGTATTTTGCAGGGTTATAGGGTGAAAAGAAGTTTCACGAGGTTGAATCGCATATTACTTTTTTCTAATCACGAGTGTGTCCCACCGATTTAAGAATTAAGGAGACACATTTGCAATAGAATTCTACGGTGTATTTGCGAAATTATCCAAGTATTTTAACGAAATTCTGAACAATGTTTATTTTTTAAATTCTTTTATTTAACTTGTACACCGTGTCGTCAAATCTTGCAATGCAAAATTTTTATACTTAGACTTTATCAATCCTAATGAAAATTTGAACACATGTTTAGTTTCGATGAGAATACACGTTAGTCATATTTTGGGGATGAATCTGCCCCTTTCGCCTTCGATTTTCATGAATTTATTCCGAAAAGCTAACTTCACGTTGTCAATATGTCAAATTTTAGTTTGTTTTCACTCATAAAAAAATAACAAATAGTTAATAAAAGAATAAACGTTAGTGAATTACAATATGAAATTGCTACAATCATGTGACTTTGAAAAAAAAATCGTGAAATATTTCTTCCGCTGGCAATTCGATGTTTTAAAATCCTTTTACTGTTTGCATTACATGTTAGGCCAGTCATTAAAGCCAATACTGTGAAAAAATTAGTATCATGATAAAATTTTAAGGGGTTGTCAAAGAAGGTAAAATAACTTACCGTGTCATTTTGCAGTGTTCTGGGGTGTACGGAAAGGGTGGAAAAGGGGTGAAAAGAGTTTTTTATTAATAACATTGCGTAAAAAATAAGTATCACGCTGAAATTTATAATTAAGTCGTTCTTACCGTTTTTCAACGTGTATCAAATTTGCAGCGTTTTGCAACATACGAAACAATGTTTATTATTAAAAAACAATTAAAATTGTTAATAACACGGGTGAAAAAAATTATTATCTCGGTGTTAATTTTGAATAAAGTTGCTCTTACCATTTTGTGACGTCTATTAATTTTGCAGCGTTTTGCAACATACGGAACAATGTTTATTATTAAAAAACAATGAAAATTGTTAATAACACGGGTGAAAAAAATTAGTATCTCGGTGTAAATTCAGAATTGAGTTGCTCTAACCATTTTGTAACGTCTATTAATTTTGCAGATTTTTGCAACGAAAGGAACATTGTTTATAACTATATGAACAAATATTTCATTTAGTCTTGATGGTACAGAAGTAAGTGAAAAGTTTCAATGTAAAGATAATGTTGTTAGCATGTATATAAACATTTTTTAACTTTGCATAATTAACATCTTACAGTAAAATTACTACGTAACAATAAATAAAATATGTTAATGATATTTTGTAGATAAAATTCTCCATAATGTACTATTATAATATTTCCTTGAAGAAAATATTCAATAAGAGTTTTGTTCCGAAGTTTTCACTTTCTACTGTCATGCTTTTTCGGGAACCAATTTGTTTTAGTTTTAAAAACAAAATTGTTAATAAGCTTTGTTGTAAATAAACTTAATTTTATTCCTTCAACTTTACTACCATTATTTTAAGATCAGGAGGCACGGCAGTGACTCTGGCCAACTACCGCCAGAAAATGTCACGGTGCCTTCTTTTCAAGACATTTTAGATTGGGGTTCTGGCATAGTTGGAAAACTATGAAATCACTATGCCACGAGGTCGTTATTGGTCTTAACTTGGTCGCGCAGCCGAGCTGAGCAAAACGAGACCAATAACGCCTCTCTAGCTTAACCCTTTCACCGATTTCTGGGGGGTCAAAAATGCGTTTTTTTTCATGTACGCAATATTTTAATTATTTTTTTTATTTTATAAATATACAAAAGTTAATTATTGAGTTTTAACATGAATTTATAAACAAAAAGCAATGAATAAATGAATAAATAAATAATAAATTAATGAACAATTGTCATTTTTTTACGTTTAACCCTAATTTCTCATAAAATCGACGCAAAATGAAGAAAAAAAGTATTGTTTAATAATGAAGGCCAACTATGATGAAATTTAACAATATATAATAATTGTTTATAACAAATAATGATTTTAAATTTAATAAACAATCGTTTATTTTTCTCAATAATTTGAAATACAGAGAAAAAATCTTGGATTAATAAAATAAAGGACAATAATGATGAAATGAAAAATAAGTGACAAATTGACAAATTTTGATAATAAATTTATTTATATTACAAAGCAATTTTATAATGTAAAATTATATCATTAACAATTTTGAACATGATTATAGTTATTCTTTCGACCCTCGTAAAAAGATCCGTATATTGTCCATATAAGAATAATATATTAACAATATATGAACAATATATTTCCCATATGTGGACAATGTATTATTTTCAAACAATGTATTAACCATACATAAACGATGTGAAAAAAACGTTTCGATTAAACGCTTACAACGATTGAATTTAGCCCGTATTTAAACAGTCAATGAAAAAGTTAACTTTAATGTTGAGCGACATGTCGCCAAGTACCTACAATTAGCTATTCTGACTCTGAATTTTGAGCTCATATTTTACGACTTCTTTATATATTTAACATATATTCCCAAAAATTCAAATTCCAAATATAGCAATTTGGTAATTGACCACGTTAATTTTATATATCACGACGTTTAAGTAAGGAAAATTCAATAATAATTTGTTATCAATAATTTCAATTCGATTGCAATATTTTACAATAGGGACGTCTCTGGCGTAGTTCGCCACACTTTTTAATTTGACTGAAATTTATTTTTTATTATATCACGACCTTTAGAAAAGTACGACACTGTACAGATTGTTAATATAAAAATCACGATCACTTGTACATGTTTGATTTCTAGCACAATAACATTTTCGTAATAGTAATAAATTTATTATTAAAATTTGTTAGTTTGTAACTAATTTTTCATTCCATCATTGTTGTCCTTTATTTTATCAATCCTAGATTTTTTCTCTGTATTTCAAATTATTGAGGAAAATAAACGATTGTTTATTAAATTTATAATCAACATTTGTTATAAACAATTATTTTACATGTTTAATTATAAATAGATTTGTTTTTCGCATTCGCAGGATCCCCTTGTAAAAATGATCATATATTGACAATACATTGACAATCTATCGACCATATAATAAAAACCATATATTGACAATCTATTAACCATACATTAGTAATATATTGACCATATACTAACAATATATTGCCCATATATGAACAATCTATTGACGATATATGGACAATATATTGAAGATACATTAACAATGTAAAATAATTCTACTCTAGCACGAGAATCGATCCCAGGCCTTTGAGGTTATCAGTCCGCGTCGTTGTCCACTGCTCCATCTGCTTCGATAAATTCTTCTATCGAAATAAACTACATACTCAATGACTATTTCTTAATGAAAATAGTTTAATGTGAATGACATTTTGTCAAAAATACTTTCTATAATGTAATTTTGTTATGAATCTACAAATTTTTTAACCAAATCCAAAAATTTATTTATAAATGTATCTATACTTTTTAAAGTAAGAACTATTATAAACTATAAGGATCCATATATTCTATGGAAAATCAATATAGCTAATTGTTTTGAATGATTTAATCTTTTGTTACTAAAAAATTAATTAAAATTATTAACAAATCACTATTAACAATTGTCTATTGAAAATCACAAGCTTCTATTCGCAGAAAATAGACTTTTCACAAGATCGGTGTATGGCACAGAAAGAAATTTTGATTGTCATATATATATTGTCAATATATTGTTTGCGAAAAATCATACTTTGCCAATACATTGCTGTAAATCAAATTACATCGTCTATGTATGATTAATACATTGTTTGAAAATAATTCATTGTCCATATATGGGCAATATATTTTTCATATATCCTTATCCTTATATATATAAAAATGTAACTGTGTTTGTTTGTCTGTTTGTTTGTTTGTTTGTTTGTTTGTGTAGAAATGGCGCTTCAAAAAATCGATAGAAACGATTTCAAGCGCATCAGGGTGAATCTACGAACTCTCACAATTAAAATAGGCTATATAAAGAATCGTTTTTTGAAATTTAATTCAACGAAACTCGCAAAAATGTATTTTCAGTTTTGTCAAAATCGCACTTTTTCATGATTCAACACTTACTAAACAAATCTTATTTATAAAAATACACCTCATATCTCTTTAAATTTTCGAACCTTGCAACAAAGAATCGGTTTGAAATATTTTCTTCCAAACATAAACATAAACCTAACATTTCATTGAACTATTCACCGGAAATTCGGCATTATTTTGATGCTGCCTTCAGTAGTGTTATGATTTTGTAAGTGAACTGCAGATTGTACATTTCCAATATGCCGCTCCAAAAAAAATCACAGTTAACTAAAGTTACGAAAAAAGCTGCTGCTCTACGTGTTGTGCGAGCCGAGGAAGACGAGGATGTTCGACAGGTAGGTGCTCCTTTTGGTTATTGTAACATTTTCTTCTTTTTGGTATATTAACGTTGAGTGCTGCAATTCAGTTGAGGCGATAAAGTATATATGTGGCTATATAAACGAAGGATCCGATCAGGCCGTTTTTCAAGTTCGGCACACAGATAGGCAGATAAATCCATTAGATGAGGTTCGCACTTATCAGGCAGGACGATACATTAGTAGCAATGAAGCTGTTTGGCGACTTCTTTCTTTTCCAATGCATAAACGCTTTCCCAATGTAGTTCATTTACAAGTCCACTTGGAAAACGGTCAACGTGTTTATTTCAACGAGGAAAATATGCAGCATCACGTCGAACAGCCTCCAAAAACAACACTCACTGCTTTCTTCGCATTATGCCAAAATGCAGTTGAATCAGATTTTGCTCAAACTTTGTTATATGCTGAAGTTTCTACTTACTACACTTGGGATAATTCTGATAGAACTTGGAATCCCCGGAGACGTGGTGAAGATGTTCCTAACTGGCCTGGAAGAAAACAGACTGCTGCGATTGGACGCATGTACGCCATTCATCCCAATCAGTTTGAGTGTTTCTGCTTGAGATTGTCACTCACAGTTGTAAGAGGACCAGCATCATCCGCAGCTCTTCGAACAGTGGACGGCGAAGAATATCTCACGTACAGAGAAGCATGTGAGGTTCGCGGTCTTCTGGAAAACGATGACCACTGGACTCTGGCAATGCAAGAGGCGGTTTTGACTCGGTATCCAAGCCATTTGAGGACATTGTTTTCCATCATTATAACCTCCTGCGAAGTTTTCAATCCTTTCACACTTTGGGACATGTTTGAGGATCAGATGTCTGAGGATATACTCCATCGTCGAGAGCAAGAGCAACCAAACATTATAGCATATGACATCATTTATGACGAAGCCATTCAGTTAATAGATGATATTGTTTATTTAATATCAGGTATTTATACATCTTCAAAAAATAATGTCTCTCCGAAACAAACTTTCTTAATACGAAATTATGAAACATACATTTACTTTCAGGCCGTCATGTAGCTGATTACGGTCTACCTGCACCGAGAATAGCTTTTCTTCATAACAATGAGGTTCGTGTACAGCTGAATTACGATGCTGACGCTCTTGCTGTAGGTGTTCGAACGGCTTTGCCCACTCTTAATAACGCCCAAAGATGTTTCTATGATGCCGTAATGGAAAAAATTGATCCTAATGATCCGGCCATATTTTTTCTCAATGCCTGCGGCGGAACAGGCAAAACTTATTCACTGAACCTTTTGCTATCCACTGTAAGGAGTCATCGCCAAATAGCTATAGCTTTAGCCTCTACTGGTAACGCTTCAACATTGTTACAAGGCGGACGAACGGCACATAGCGTTTTGAAGCTTCCATTGAATTTGCATTATCAAGAGGCACCAGTTTGTAACATCAGCAAAAACAGTGACAGGGCAAAAACCCACGTAAACGTGGTAAAACCTCGTTTATTTGGTGCTATAATCATTTGAAACAACGAACATGATATAATTACACCAACGCATCTTGGTATAC
The DNA here is from genome assembly GCA_020615435.1 of Telenomus remus. Taxonomy (NCBI): domain Eukaryota; kingdom Metazoa; phylum Arthropoda; class Insecta; order Hymenoptera; family Scelionidae; genus Telenomus; species Telenomus remus. Next base: position 8,089,976 of record CM036336.1, read on the forward strand.
GATATTTGGAGTTTTTTGTTCAGGAGCATATATGTGTAAGCTTTGAGGATCAGAAACACGCGAACAGGCCACATATAATTGTCCATGAGAAAAACACGGCTTTTCAAGGTGGACCCCAGCGACTTTCAAAGTTTGTCCCTGCGCTTTATTGATTGTCATGGCAAAGGCTTATCTGACCGGGAATTCATTATTATACCTAAAAATTGTAAACAGTTCTGTAATAATTAATTGAACATGACAATACCACTGAAATTGTTTTAAAATACCTTCAATTATCCTGTCTCGAAGTTGAGTGATGGATATTCGTGTTCCGTTGCATAGAAGTGGAGGGTTTAAATTCCGCAGTAGAAGAACTGGAACACCGACTTTCAATTTTGATATCTGCAATGGCACGCCAGGCAACTCCAAGGAGTTTAAGAACTCAACAGGATAATTCACCACATCATCCTGGTTCGACACAGAATTGAAAGCAGTGTAAACCTTTTCGTCTCCAATTATTTCGGCCAATATCTTGTCATTTAATGCCGACACGACATCATTCGTGGGGGCTAAAATAGCCCTTTCGCATAACCAATTCTGCTGTTCGTAATTCTGCTGAATGTCGGGAAACACTGCAGCAATAAGGTCTTCAGTGGTATTTTCGATGCAGCAGAGATTTGGAGAGAGTGTAATGTTTCCATCATTGTCTAGAGGCTCTAATCCATCACCGATTCGGAGAAGCAATGACGAAAAATTGGCAGCGTTTTCGTCATTATGAATAAAAACTCTCATATTTGTTGTGAGCGTGTGGAGGACTACGGCTTGCCATAATGGAAAACTCTTGATGCTGGCGTGGAGTTGATCAGCAGGAGTACCACGGGCTATAACTGGGAGGGTTTGTCGAAAGTCATCAGCTAGTATGACCACTAAACCTCCCATTGTACGATCATCATTCCGAAGATCTCTCAAGGTTCTGTCTAGTGCGTCTACAGCATTCTTATGGGAAGAAGATCTTTCATCCCAGACTATCAATTTGCACAAACGTAACATTCCAGCCCTGTCACTGTTTTTGCTGATGTTACAAACTGGTGCCTCTTGATAATGCAAATTCAATGGAAGCTTCAAAACGCTATGTGCCGTTCGTCCGCCTTGTAACAATGTTGAAGCGTTACCAGTAGAGGCTAAAGCTATAGCTATTTGGCGATGACTCCTTACAGTGGATAGCAAAAGGTTCAGTGAATAAGTTTTGCCTGTTCCGCCGCAGGCATTGAGAAAAAATATGGCCGGATCATTAGGATCAATTTTTTCCATTACGGCATCATAGAAACATCTTTGGGCGTTATTAAGAGTGGGCAAAGCCGTTCGAACACCTACAGCAAGAGCGTCAGCATCGTAATTCAGCTGTACACGAACCTCATTGTTATGAAGAAAAGCTATTCTCGGTGCAGGTAGACCGTAATCAGCTACATGACGGCCTGAAAGTAAATGTATGTTTCATAATTTCGTATTAAGAAAGTTTGTTTCGGAGAGACATTATTTTTTGAAGATGTATAAATACCTGATATTAAATAAACAATATCATCTATTAACTGAATGGCTTCGTCATAAATGATGTCATATGCTATAATGTTTGGTTGCTCTTGCTCTCGACGATGGAGTATATCCTCAGACATCTGATCCTCAAACATGTCCCAAAGTGTGAAAGGATTGAAAACTTCGCAGGAGGTTATAATGATGGAAAACAATGTCCTCAAATGGCTTGGATACCGAGTCAAAACCGCCTCTTGCATTGCCAGAGTCCAGTGGTCATCGTTTTCCAGAAGACCGCGAACCTCACATGCTTCTCTGTACGTGAGATATTCTTCGCCGTCCACTGTTCGAAGAGCTGCGGATGATGCTGGTCCTCTTACAACTGTGAGTGACAATCTCAAGCAGAAACACTCAAACTGATTGGGATGAATGGCGTACATGCGTCCAATCGCAGCAGTCTGTTTTCTTCCAGGCCAGTTAGGAACATCTTCACCACGTCTCCGGGGATTCCAAGTTCTATCAGAATTATCCCAAGTGTAGTAAGTAGGAACTTCAGCATATAACAAAGTTTGAGCAAAATCTGATTCAACTGCATTTTGGCATAATGCGAAGAAAGCAGTGAGTGTTGTTTTTGGAGGCTGTTCGACGTGATGCTGCATATTTTCCTCGTTGAAATAAACACGTTGACCGTTTTCCAAGTGGACTTGTAAATGAACTACATTGGGAAAGCGTTTATGCATTGGAAAAGAAAGAAGTCGCCAAACAGCTTCATTGCTACTAATGTATCGTCCTGCCTGATAAGTGCGAACCTCATCTAATGGATTTATCTGCCTATCTGTGTGCCGAACTTGAAAAACGGCCTGATCGGATCCTTCGTTTATATAGCCACATATATACTTTATCGCCTCAACTGAATTGCAGCACTCAACGTTAATATACCAAAAAGAAGAAAATGTTACAATAACCAAAAGGAGCACCTACCTGTCGAACATCCTCGTCTTCCTCGGCTCGCACAACACGTAGAGCAGCAGCTTTTTTCGTAACTTTAGTTAACTGTGATTTTTTTTGGAGCGGCATATTGGAAATGTACAATCTGCAGTTCACTTACAAAATCATAACACTACTGAAGGCAGCATCAAAATAATGCCGAATTTCCGGTGAATAGTTCAATGAAATGTTAGGTTTATGTTTATGTTTGGAAGAAAATATTTCAAACCGATTCTTTGTTGCAAGGTACGAAAATTTAAAGAGATCCGAGGTGTATTTTTATAAATAAGATTTGTTTAGTAAGTGTTGAATCATGAAAAAGTGCGATTTTGACAAAACTGAAAATACATTTTTGCGAGTTTCGTTGAATTAAATTTCAAAAAACGATTCTTTATATAGCCTATTTTAATTGTGAGAGTTCGTAGATTCACCCTGATGCGCTTGAAATCGTTTCTATCGATTTTTTGAAGCGCCATTTCGACACAAACAAACAAACAAACAAACAAACAGACAAACAAACACAGTTACATTTTTATATATATAAGGATAAGGATATATGAAAAATATATTGCCCATATATGGACAATGAATTATTTTTAAACAATGTATTAATCATACATAGACGATGTAATTTGATTTACAGCAATGTATTGACAAAGTATGATTTTTCGCAAACAATATATTGACAATATATATATGACAATCAAAATTTCTTTCTGTGCCATACTCCGATCTTGTAAAAAGTCTATTTTCTGCGAATAGTAGCTTGTGATTTTCAATAGACAATTGTTAATAGTGATTTGTTAATGATTTTAATTAATTTTTTAGTAACAAAAGATTAAATCATTCAAAACGATTAGCTATATTGATTTTCCATAGAATATATGGATCCTTATAGTTTATAATAGTTCTTACTTTAAAAAGTATGGATACATTTATAAATAAATTTTTGGATTTGGTTAAAAAATTTGTAGATTCATAACAAAATTACATTATAGAAAGTATTTTTGACAAAATGTCATTTACATTAAACTATTTCCATTAAGAAATAGTCATTGAGTATGTAGTTTATTTCGATAGAAGAATTTATCGAAGCAGATGGAGCAGTGGACAACGACGCGGACTGATAACCTCAAAGGCCTGGGATCGATTCTCGTGCTAGAGTAGAATTATTTTACATTGTTAATGTATCGTCAATATATTGTCCATATATCGGCAATATATTGTTAGTATATGGTCAATATATTACTAATGTATGGTTAATAGATTGTCAATATATGGTTTTTATTATATGGTCGATAGATTGTCAATGTATTGTCAATATATGATCATTTTTACAAGGGGATCCTGCGAATGCGAAAAACAAATCTATTTATAATTAAACATGTAAAATAATTGTTTATAACAAATGTTGATTATAAATTTAATAAACAATCGTTTATTTTTCTCAATAATTTGAAATACAGAGAAAAAATCTAGGATTGATAAAATAAAGGACAACAATGATGGAATGAAAAATTAGTTACAAACTAACAAATTTTAATAATAAATTTATTACTATTACGAAAAAGTTATTGTGCTAGAAATCATACATGTACAAGTGATCGTGATTTTTATATTAACAATCTGTACAGTGTCGTACTTTTCTAAAGGTCGTGATATAATAAAAAATAAATTTCAGTCAAACTAAAAAGTGTGGCCAACTACGTCAGAGACGTCCCTATTGTAAAATATTGCAATCGAATCGAAATTATTGATAACAAATTATTATTGAATTTTCCTTACTTAAACGACGTGATATATAAAATTAACGTGGTCAATTACCAAATTGCTATATTTGGAATTTGAATTTTTGGGAATATATGTTAAATATATAAAGAAGTCGTAAAATATGAGCTCAAAATTCAGAGTCAGAATAGCTGATTGTAGGTACTTGGCGACATGTCGCTCAACTTTAAAGTTAACTTTTTTATTGACTGTTTAAATACGGGCTAAATTCAATCGTTGTAAGCGTTTAATCGAAACGTTTTTTTTTTACATCGTTTATGTATGGTTAATACATTGTTTGAAAATAATACATTGTCCATATATGGGAAATATATTGTTCATATATTGTTAATATATTATTCTTATATGGACAATATACGGATCTTTTTACAAGGGTCGAAAGAATAACTATAATCATGTTCAAAATTGTTAATGATATAATTTTACATTATAAAATTGCTTTGTAATATAAATAAATTTATCATCAAAATTTGTTAATTTGTCACTTATTTTTCATTCCATCATTATTGTCCTTTATTTTATTAATCCAAGATTTTTTCTCTGTATTTCAAATTATTGAGAAAAATAAACGATTGTTTATTAAATTTGAAATCATTATTTGTTATAAACAATTATTACATATTGTTAAATTTCATCATAGTTGGCCTTCATTATTAAACAATACTTTTTTTCTTCATTTTGGTCGATTTTATGAGAAATTAGGGTTAAACGTAAAAAAATGACAATTGTTCATTAATTTATCATTTATTTATTTATTTATTTATTTATTTATTTATTGCTTTTTGTTTATAAATTCATGTTAAAACACAATAATTAACTTTTGTATATTTATATCATCATGCTTTGAAAGTTACAGCTATTGTAATTGTAATTTTGGAAAAAATAAAAAAAATAATTAAAATATTGCGTACATGAAAAAAAAAACGCATTTTTGACCCCCCAGATATCGGTTAAAGGGTTAAGCTAGAGAGGCGTTATTGGTCTCGTTTTGCTCAGCTCGGCTGCGCGACCAAGTTAAGACCAATAACGACCTCGTGGCATAGTGATATCATAGTTTTCCAACTATGCCAGAACCCCAATCTACAATGTCTTGAAAAGAAGGCACTGTGACATTTTCTGGCGGTAGTTGGCCAGAGTCACTGCCGTGCCTCCTGATTATAAATTCGCAGCGTGATACTTATTTTTTACGCAATGTTATTAACAAAAAACTCTTTTCACCCCTTTTCCACCCTTGACGTACACCCAAGAACACTGCAAAATCACACGGTAAATTATTTTACCTTCTTTAACAACCCCTTAAAATTTTATCATGATACTCATTTTTTCACAGTTTTGGCTTTAATGACTGACCTATGTTGACATTAAGGTCTAATTTGTTTTCTTATGAAGTTTTATTCGCGTGTTGTTTTATGTCACTGTTACTTCTTAATTTTAAGTCTTAAGAAAAGATTGGAAATAAATTATTTAAAAAAATTCTTTCATTTAACTTACAAAATGATACAATACTTACAAAAATGAAAATAACCAAATTATTTGAACTTAAAATTATTTAATTAAGCACGCAGGAAAAAATGTATACTTACAAAAAATTTTTAAATGAAAGAATGGCGCACTTTTTAATTAATATATTAATATAAAATCGATATGTCAGCCAATATAAAAAAACTCATTTCATATAAAAAATGAATCGACCAAAACAAATACTGTGAAAATCATCTAGACATCAAAAACAATTGAACCTTGTTCAGAATTCTGTTAAAATACTTGGGAAATTTTGCAAATACACCGTAGAATTTTATTGCAAATGTGTCTTCTTAATTCTTTAAATCGGTGGGACACACTCGTGATTAGACAAAAGGAATATGCGATTCAACCTCGTCAAACTCTTCTTTGCCCTCTAACCCTGCAAAATACTTTATAATTTGAAAGATGAGGAATAAAAAAATAAGCCTTCAACTGTAAACTATGCGCCATTCTTTTAGTTAAAATTCTTTTGGAAGTTTAAATTTTTGTTCTGCGTGCTTACTTTATTTTGTGATTTCAAATACTAATAATAATTTGTTTATTTTCATTATCGAGGGATGTCAGTGACTTCTGTGACACCCTATATAATTGTGTGTCAGTCGACCAATGAAATCATACAAAAGTGATACAAACGACTGTTCACATGTTGTATATTATAAAGAAATTAAGTTTCGATGATTTTTTGTTACTACTGTTTCTACCCAAGAAAAAACATGCATGCAACTAAATTTTCTAAGTGCTTATCTGCTCAGAGCATGCACTGAATTTTAGGATTTGTACATCAAAAATTGTCATTCAAGAATGACAAATTTTTCGCAGAGTGGTCAAAAAAATTGACTTTGAATCTAATTCTACGTAATGATCAGCTTTTTTCCTACAGAAATTATGTGTCAAACATTTATTTCATTGTGATAAGAAAGAGTTAAAAAATGGCTTAAATGAGACATTCGCAAAAATGAAAATTCAAAAAAATTCATAACTTTTGCAAAGTTGCCAAAAAAAAAAGTGGCGGAACTACACAGTTAGTCTTCAATATATATGTACTTTATTCTATCTGTACTTCTTTTCTTGAAAAATTTGGACCTCGTGAGCAGCGAATTTTCGTATACTCGGCTGGAATGACCCATATGAGTAAGATAGGATATAGAATAAAGTATATATAGAAGTATTTATTAGTGTCAAAATTCAGTATTCCGTTTAAAATTTTAAATAGAGGTGCGGACGGAACTTTTTAAATTTTCACCTATTTTTTGACCACCCTAGCAGAAATATACTTTTCTAAGTATATGTCGAGTTATTACTTTATTTCGTTCTATAAAAAACAATGAGTTTGAATCTATTCGACTGGAACATATGAACATCAAACGTGATTCCAAGAGAGCAAGGGATTAAAAATGCTTTTAGAAATGTATTATTTTATACTGAGTTACTTTACAATGTTGCCTCACGGAAGTTTATCGCGAAATTAATTTTTCCATATTGAATTGTACAGTCGTTTTATTTCATTCTCCAAATAATGAACAAAATTTGCATTCGGCGCCACAGAGCGCCACCTGCAAATTCAGGCTCTCAAGGGTGGTAGCTCTACGCCGATCGTTGAGCGCAGAACAGCCGCAGCAGAGTTCAGTTCGCAAGCAACCACCAAGAAAGCCAGTCGGACCAGCAGGCTGTCGCCACCCGCGCACTCGCTCCTAACCTACAACACAGACACAGTGACCGTCGTCACTGTGCCTATAGTAAAACAAAGCGAACGTTGACGTCGGTTTTTCTGCTCTCGTGACCGTTGTCACGAAGCCATCAACGCGACCGTTGTCGCTCAGAACTACGCGACCGTTGTCGCCTAAAACCACACACCGCTGGTCACTACAAAAAATGCTCGACTGTCGTCGACACGTTTATTTTGATTCAGCCACTACGTCCTGCTTTTCACCACGGTGCTGTGTGCCTTTTATTTTCAATTATTTTCTTTCAATTTTTTCGTTCAATTCGAATTACAGGTCTTTTCAAATTTTCACTCGACTTCATTTTCGATAATATTTAGTTTATTTTTATTTATGATTCCAATTTTGTTTTCATTTAAATTGAGACGAGTGACTTACTTTAGTTTATTAAATTATATCAACAATCAAAGGTTCATTTTTGTTGAGATGCCGAAAGATTTAAATAAACTTTTGACAAAAAAATCAACTTCTCGTTTTTTTTCGATGCACTGATCTGATCCGTCTATAGAATACAGTCGCCTCAAAACCTTACCATCCCTCAATATTCACCAAAATATTGTTCAAATAATACTAAACTAAGTTTTTCTAAAATGTTTGACAGTTGATGTAACAAATGTGACTTGATTTAATCGAAATGCTTATTCAAATTTCAGACTAACTCATGGAGAAAAATAAGAGCTCAAAGAGGTTGCGCAGTTCCTAGAGGGAGACGAGGCCACACTGCATTGGTGCATAAAGGTCAAATGCTCATCTATGGGGGTTATCAGGATTTACGGGGAAGCTCGGCTGAATTGTGGGCTTTTCATTTCGGTATGTATACGACTACGAAAAAGCATTCAGATAGATGCATACACTAGAACATAATTCAACTCCAAAATCAAAATTTGATGGCAGAAACTGAGTCGTGGCACTTACTGTCGTCGAGCGAGAGTGGCCCGGCGGCGAGACATAAGCATTCGGCGGTTTTGCATGATAATGCGATGTATATTTACGGAGGCATGACTGATCTCCAAGAAAGAAGCGACTGTTGGCGATGGGACATAAACAGCTCGTTGTGGTATATTCTCAAAAATAAACCAGGACCAGGACCGCTGCACGGACATGCAGCATGTAGGCTACCTAGTTGCATGCTGATTTTCGGTGGTGAAAGTGGAGGCATGCCAACCAATGAACTATGGAAATTTCATTTTGGTAATCAATAAAGTTTGTTATTAAATATAAAAAATTTTAAATAATTGAATGAAAATCACAATAAAATTACATGATATTTGACGTCGATCATGAACTTACAGAAACAGAAGGGTGGGAAAAGTTGCCAATAGCAGGACTTAAGCCGCAACCAAGGGCAGAAAGCGTTGCTTTAGCAGTTTCAGAACTTTTATTCCGAGGAAATAAACTAGACAGCAGGCTCCGACCACGCAGTCAAAAACCGAGACAGTTTTGCAACAGGATTTCACCCCAGGAAGCACCGGCACGATCTAGTTTTCTTAAAGAAATATCTAAGTTGTCGCAAATCAATCTGTCTAGATTGAGCCATCCAGCGAAATGCAGCTATTCCGTCTTAAGTGGACATGATGATATTGAAACAAGCCCGCAAGAGGTAATCTAAAAAAATTCAAAAATATTTTGTGACAGTCTCGATAAATTTTGAGAGCGTAAGAGATTGCTCAAAACATAATTGATTATTATAATTTAAAGTCTAATTGATGATATGAACAAATTTTGAAAAAAATCACCAAATTTTTAGTTTTATATTCTTTAAAATGTGCACTGTCAGAAAACTGTTTGACGAAATAATTTTTAGAATTCAATGAAATTGATTGCAAATATATTTAATTGTTAAAATTTACTGTTCCAAAACTTTCTAAAAACTTCATGAATGTTTATAAAACAATTTGAATGAAGTGAATAATTAATATCAGACGCACAAAATAATCATGGTTATACGTCTTCTTAGTGACCAGTTCTGCACGATTTATTAATTTTTTAAATTGTTTTTTTTTATATTTGATACGTTGTACGAAATGAAGTACAAGTGACCTTTGATTTTAATTTATCTATGACTTCCATTTCGATTGTAAGAATTCAATTTATTTGGCCTTGAAATTTATTTGAATGATCACAAGTAGGATATGATGTAAATCTAAATTGACATATTTAGCCATTAAATTATCGATGCTGGATAAATGAAGAGCTTGAAAGCGAAACCCTTCAAGTCCATATTTTGGGTTTCAGGAAAAACGTAAATATAAGTCTGTGCGTATGATTATAGAAAACTATCAACATTTTTATGTATACTCGATTAATTTCATTCTACTTGATAACATGAAACGGAAAAATAGAAAGGGCACATTTTGAAATAAAATGCTTGTACGGGTTCTGAAAAATATAAGTTTTGAAAAACTTTCAGAAGCATATTAACCACTAAAAATAGTAGTAAACTAAACTGTGCGTACTTCCTCGATGTATATAAAGGAACAAAAAGTAATAACATAAAATTTTTTAAACAGGCAAACTGGTACATACCTTTGTCATACTTGTGCAAAAAAATGCATTCTATTATGTTGAAGTTTCTGCACGTAACCGAAAAAACATCTTATGCATTAGGCTGTAAATTCCTGGAAGGTATCAGCCAAATTTGTTAATTTTTATATTTTAATGATTTGATGATTATTCGTATGCTCACAGTTGATTTTTCTGAGGAGTTGATGTTTCCAACGGCACTGGATTCCTTATAAAAATTCCACTTACTTTGATTTTCACTGCAAATTTATAGCAAACGCGAACCTAACTTTTTTCACATTTTTAATTTTATTTTGTCCCCTAGTGTTATTAAAAAATATTTTTCAACATTTTTTTATCATTATTATAAAACTAAAAATCCCGTTTAAAAATTCTACGGCAACTGGACCGAAATAGGTAGAGTATTTGTTTTTTAGTACAAAGAATTTTTTTGATACGTTTCAAGAATGTCAAGCCTCCTGTCAACCATCAGGAGTCGAAGTAGCTTCAGCTTTGGCTTCAACTGGTAAAGTTAATAAAGTTGCCCCTGCCCCTTGTAAAAAAATCCGTATATTGTCCATATAAGAATAATTTATTGACAACTAGCTGAGCACCCGTGCTTCGCACGGGGCTCATCGTCGCCGCACTGTATAAACTGTAGAAGAATGTAGCAACATTCTGTTTGCAATGATATAAGTAATTCAAAATTTGGGTGTAAGAAATGATAATTCGGTAATTTTGCGCAAAGCGCGAGGAAAAACCCACGTAAACGTGGTAAAACCTCGTTTATTTGGTGCTATAATCATTTGAAACAACGAACATGATATAATTACACTAACGCATTTTGGTATACGATATTTAGAGTTTTTTGTTTAGGAGCATATATGTGTAAGCTTTGAGGATCAGAAACACGCGAACAGGCCACATATAATTGTCCATGAGAAAAACACGGCTTTTCAAGGTGGACCCCAGCGACTTTCAAAGTTTGTCCCTGCGCTTTATTGATTGTCATGGCAAAGGCTAATCTGACCGGGAATTGCCTCCTTCTAAACTCGAACGGCAGGTCCGTTAAAATAATTGGAATCTGAGGTATAATGACATGAGTTCCTTCATAGGCTCAATTCATTATTATACCTAAAAATTGTAAACAGTTCTGTAATAATTAATTGAACATGACAATACCACTGAAATTGTTTTAAAATACCTTCAATTATCCTGTCTCGAAGTTGAGTGATACAGATTCGTGTTCCGTTGCATAGAAGTGGAGGGTTTAAATTCCGCAGTAGAAGAACTGGAACACCGACTTTCAATTTTAATATCTGCGATGGCACGCCAGGCAACTCCAAGGAGTTTAAGAACTCAACAGGATAATTCACCACATCATCCTGGTTCACCACAGAATTGGAAGCAAAGTAAACCTTTTCGTCTCCAATGATTTCGGCCAATATCTTGTCATTTAATGCCGACACGACATCATTCGTAGGGGCTAAAATAGCCCTTTCGTATAACCAATTCTGCTGTTCGTAATTCTGCTAAATGTCGGGAAACACGGCAGCAATAAGGTCTTCAGTGGAATTTTTGATGCAGCAGAGATTTGAAGAGAGTGCAATGTTTCCATCATTGTCTAGAGGCTCTAATCCATCACCGATTCGGAGAAGCAATGACGAAAAATTGGCAGCGTTTTCGTCATTATGAAGAAAAACTCTCATCTTTGTTGTGAGCGTGTGGAGGACTACGGCTTGCCATAATGGAGAACTCTTGATGCTGGCGTGGAGTTGATCAGCAGGACTACCACGGGCTATAACTAGGAGGGTTTCTCGAAAGTCACCAGCTTATATGACCACTAAACCTCCCATTGTACGATCATTATTTCGAAGATCTCTTAAGGTTCTGTCTAGTGCGTCTACAGCATTCTTATGGGAAGAAGAACTTTCATCCCAGACTATCAATTTGCACAAACGTAACATTCCAGCCCTGTCACTATTTTTGCTGATGTTACAAACTGGTGCCTCTTGATAATGCAAATTCAATGGAAGCTTCGAAACGCTATGTGCCGTTCGTCCGCCTTGTAACAATGTTGAAGCGTTACCAGTAGAGGCTAAAGCTATAGCTATTTCGCGATGACTCCTTACAGTGGATAGCAAAAGGTTCAGTAAATAAGTTTTGCCTGTTCCGCTGCAGGCATTGAGAAAAAATATGGCCGGATCATTAGCATCAACTTTTTCCATTACGGCATCATAGAAACATCTTTGGGCGTTATTAAGAGTAGGCAAAGCCGTTCGAACACCTACAGCAAGAGCGCCAGCATCGTAATTCAGCTGTACGCGAACCTCATTGTTATGAAGAAAAGCTATTCTCGGTGCAGGTAATCAGCTACATGACGGCCTGAAAGTAAATGTATGTTTCATAATTTCGTATTAAGAAAGTTTGTTTCGGAGAGACATTATTTTTTGAAGATGTATAAATACCTGATATTGAATAAACAATATCATCTATTAACTAAATGGCTTCGTCATAAATGATGTCATATGCTCTAATGTTTGGTTGCTCTTGCTCTCGTCGATGGAGTATATCCTCAGACATCTGATCTTTGAACTTGTTCCAAAGTGTGAAAGGATTGAAAACTTCGCAGGAGGTTATAATGATGGAGAACAATGTCCTCAAATGGCTTGGATACCGAGTCAAAACTGCCTCTTGCATTGTCAGAGTCCAGTGGTCATCGTTTTCCAGAAGACCGCGAACCTCACATGCCTCTCTGTACGTGAGATATTCTTCGCCGTCCACTGTTCGAAGAGCTGCGAATGATGTTGGTCCTCTTACAACTGTGAGTAACAATCTCAAGCAGAAACACTCAAACTGATTGGGATGAATGGCGTACATGCATCCAATCGCAGCAGTCTGTTTTCTTCCAGGCCAGTTGGAAACATCTTCACTACGTCTCCGGGGATTCCAAGTTCTATCAGACTTATCCCAAGTGTAGTAAGTAGGAACTTCAGCATATAACAAAGTTTGAGCAAAATCTGATTCAACTGCATTTTGGCATAATGCAAAGAAAGCAGTGAGTGTTGTTTTTGGAGGCTGTTCGACGTGATGCTGCATATTTTCCTCGTTGAAATAAACACGTTGACCGTTTTCCAAGTGGACTTGTAAATGAACTACATTAGGAAAGGGTTCGTGCATTTGAAAAGAAAGAAGTCGCCAAACAGCTTCATTGCTACTAATGTATCGTCCTGCCTGATAAGTGCGAACCTCATCTAATGGATTTATCTGCCTATCTGTGTGCCGAACTTGAAAAACGGCCTGATCGGATCCTTTGTTTATATAGCCACATATATACTTTATCGCCTCAACTGAATTGCAGCACTCAACGTTAATATGTCCGCCAAAAGATGTTGATAAAAATGGACAATATGGCACGACCCACCAGTTGTCGATAGTGACCTGTTGACCTTCATGTCCGTGGATATTGATGGTTGTTGTAAAGCCGCCATCTTCAGGACTGCGTCTTCTGTACGTTGGATATCCATTTGCGTTACTGACTGTTTCCTGGATTAAATCTTTTGGATATTGTTTGGTACAGCGGCCATTCTTCATGCCAGGTGACTGCATATTCATTTCTCACATGGTCCATGAATCATGTGTTTTACAACGATTTTGTGAAGATTGTAATCTATTCCAGCGTCTGGAATCTCTGTTGAAATAATCCAATCGATGTCTGCTGGCCGAAGTTTTTGTTCAAGAAAGAGTAATAAATGGATGTGAGGGAGACCACGTTTCTGCCACTCTATTGAGTATACGTATGTTTAAACAATACCAAAAACACGTCCTTCTGTGAGACACTTGAGAAATTTGATGACTTTCTGTCTGAAAACCCGGGCGATGATATCGTGTCTGTCCATAGCAGCTTGGCCCTCAAAGAGGGCAGATTCAATTTCGTCCCATGATGGATTGCGTGTAAAAGTAATTAAGAGATCTGGCTTGCCATATTTCCGCACGATTGCCAAAGCATCTTGAGTATACTCTGCCAAATATCGAGGACTGTTCACAAAAGTAGTAGGTAAAATAACCATTCTTCCGATGTCATTCGCATTGACAGCAGCATCAGCAACTACAGCATGTCTTAGATGAACGTACGCCTCTGATCGTAATCTCGCTTGATGAGTCGAAATATATCGGAGTCGTTCACTTTCCACTTTGGCGTACATATCAACCGAATGTTGGATGAATAAATGTCTGAACCGCAATAGAGTGTTTAAATCTTGGTCACGAACTGCAATGCGAAATGCATAAAAATCCATTACAGAAATCTTTTTAACCGTTGGTGCAAGAGTATGCGGATTGACCTCCGGGATGGTGAACGTATATCCAGTTTGACCCTGCCACAACATCAAAGGATACTGTGAAGCGTCATAATGAGGATTGCAATCAAAAATTCGTTGAAAATGGTTATCCCGTGTATGCAACACTATATCTCGTTCATCTGAAACTCTTCCGACAATAATAGCAGCAACCTCGTCGACTGTTAGAGCGTTGTATCGTCCCGGGTGTTCATCAGCTGGTACTTGATCGCCACGAACTATGACTTTGTAGGAATCATCATTTCTGCGATCGATAGTTTCACTCGTTGTCGTGTCCGAGACCTTGAAAGACGGTTCTAAAAATTTTGAAAGTTGTACTACCAAAAAGAAGAAAATGTTACAATAACCAAAAGGAGCACCTTCCTGTCGAACATCCTCGTATTCCTCGGCTCGCACAACACGTAGAGCTGCTCCATCGCCGAGAGCAAGAGCAACCAAACATTATAGCATATGACATCATTTATGACGAAGCTATTTAGTTAATAGATGATATTGTTTATTCAATATCAGGTATTTATACATCTTCAAAAAATAATGTCTCTCCGAAACAAACTTTCTTAATACGAAATTATAAAACATACATTTACTTTCAGGCCGTCATGTAGCTGATTACCTGCACCGAGAATAGCTTTTCTTCATAACAATGAGGTTCGCGTACAGCTGAATTACGATGCTGACGCTCTTGCTGTAGGTGTTCGAACGGCTTTGCCTACTCTTAATAACGCCCAAAGATGTTTCTATGATGCCGTAATGGAAAAAGTTGATGCTAATGATCCGGCCATATTTTTTCTCAATGCCTGCAGCGGAACAGGCAAAACTTATTTACTGAACCTTTTGCTATCCACTGTAAGGAGTCATCGCGAAATAGCTATAGCTTTAGCCTCTACTGGTAACGCTTCAACATTGTTACAAGGCGGACGAACGGCACATAGCGTTTCGAAGCTTCCATTGAATTTGCGTTATCAAGAGGCACCAGTTTGTAACATCAGCAAAAATAGTGACAGGGCTGCACGGAAAAATTGTTGGCACGTCAGACGTCTCTGCCGAGGCGTCTGCTATACCAAATCCGAGATCTGTCGATTCCTTTTACTTGGCACGTCAAAGCTCCCAAGTTGGCACGACAGACGCACCAAAGGCGCGCATGCGCATACCGTTAATATCAAAGCGCGTTAAGGCGATATAAAAAGGGTTTACACAAGGGTTTGTTTACAAAATCGGCTCGAGGTCGTGAGCAAATACAAAAATATTTTTCATAACAAAAATTATATCAGAACATTCTTTAGAAAATTGTCTTTATCCTGATATGTTTTTCGTTTTAAAAAATGTTGTTGCATTTGCTCACAACCCCGAACCGATTTTTCTAACCTCAAATTTTGAAGCAAACTTTTCATATCGCTTTAAAGGTACTGGCATGCGGGACGTGTTTAGAGGTTTGAATTGTTTAACCGTTTAGTTTTTCATGCATTTGCTGAGACTGTTCTTACAGTGACGTTATTTGAATATATGAATAGCTCATAAATAACAAAATGTATTTTCAAGAAAGGATGTTTAATTCTGCAATGTAAATAAAATTTTTTTATTGTAATTATTATTAATATTCATATTTTAATTGTTAAATAATCAATTTTAGTAGTTTTAAAGTTAACTAAATGATATGGGATTGAATCTTTTTTGATTTGTCCAAACGATACTTTGAATTATCGATGTGTAAATTTTCTAAAATCCAGCACGTCTGACGTGCCGGATTTGGTAGCTCTGACGGACCGATCTTGGTCGGTCAGACGTACCTAACCTATAATACGTCTGACGCGCCGTACGCCGTACAACAGAAATGCCAATAATTTTTCCGTGTGGAATGTTACGTTTGTGCAACTTGATAGTCTGGGATGAAAGTTCTTCTTCCCATAAGAATGCTGTAGACGCACTAGACAGAACCTTAAGAGGTCTTCGAAATAATGATCGTACAATGGGAGGTTTAGTGGTCATACTAGCTGGTGACTTTCGAGAAACCCTCCTAGTTATAGCCCGTGGTAGTCCTGCTGATCAACTCCACGCCAGCATCAAGAGTTCTCCATTATGGCAAGCCGTAGTCCTCCACACGCTCACCACAAACATGAGAGTTTTTCTTCATAATGCCGAAAACGCTGCCAATTTTTCGTCATTGCTTTCTCGTCATTTTTAACATTTTTCAATGTTACCAGGGAATTATACTGAAAAAATCCACCGAATGATACTCTACTCTAATGAATAATGCTAAAACAAAGCTTAAATATTATACGGTTCAATATTTATTTTTTTATTCAAATTGGAAATTTTATAATTAGAAATGTTAAAATTCGACACGTCAAAATATCACACTATAATATAAACACTCAACCAAATCGAATCAAGTGATATCTTAAATTTTAAAATTTGAAAATTTAAATTTTCGTAAGTACCTTGCGTCAAATTTTAACATTTAAAATCTGTTATGGTTTCATTTATTGGAATCAAAGCTTTCAAATTTTATCAAGTCATGTCTCACAAATTGTAACTCTTTAGTTCTGGATAGTGCCCCTTTTTTTCAAGAGAAATGCGGTTTCGTGCTGCTCCAGAACTAAAGTGCTAACATCTGAAATGTTAATTTTTATTCTGTGTTATTCGATACGCAACAATTAAAATTCTATAAATGGTTATTTTTTAACTTATTGTTTACGTTAATTTTCTATTTATTCTATTTTTTTGTAGATAACCTTGTTTACTGATATTGTTATGGGTTTGCGGTTTTGTTTACGTTTATTTCGACAGAGGTGTCAGGGCGCAATTTTCTCTCAATTGATTTACTTTACTCGGTATTACGCACATAAGTAATAAGCGGGAATGGATCCTTATATACTTCTTTTTAGCGTTGTAAAAAGGTACTTGCGAGAAAGATTTCGCTCGTTCACTTGTTCGTCCAATGGAAACAACTTATCCGATGAAATTTCAAAATATTCAATTCCAATATCAACCAACTGTGACGTGACAACTTGCGCAAGGTCACGAGACTCTTCGCCAATCGTTATAGTTCTCGATTTCGATATCGGCATCTACACGAACTTTAAGAAAATAGAAAGATTTTACTCAAAAAGGTCTAGGATCGCCAGGTGGCCTCGACATCCAAACTCCACGTAGCAAGATTCACCAAGCCTCTTGCACTACGGGCGTGTCTTTCCACCAAACCAAGAACTAAACTTAAAAACTCAAAACTCAAAAACTCAAAACCACGCAGAAAGGATCATTCAGTCACTTTCACTGCGCTTGCATTACTTTCTATTCATTCCTAAAATGTATAGCAAGATGTTAATGGCGTTATCGGAACTTAATGAAAAACTACCGGTTGAAGCGGAAAAACTAAAACTGAACTTAATCGGTCCTGAACGGAGTTCTGACAATCAAAAGACAGGCAAGGATCCCACTGAACGCTAAACGGACTAAATCAGAACACAGAAATGAAAGCGGATTTACGGTTTATTGACCCTTCACACAAAAATAAATTACTCAAAAACACAAAATGACTCATACAAAATTGATCAGATTTTATAACAGTCAGAAAAACAGGTCAATAGTCGCAAAGGCTATAATCTGAGAGGTTTGCGATAATTCGGTAGTCAAAAATTCAAAATCTTTACAAAGTCTACAATTTCTCAAAAACCATAATCAAAAACATTACATTAATTCAGTGTCAAAGCGATAACTAAAACTAAACCTTTGCTAGGACTCGAACACGAGTCAACGACCCAGCAAGTAGCATCTCAAACGAAAAATTACTGAACCTTACTGAATTTACTTTACAAAAAAAACATTCATACTCCAAAAACAAAAAGGAACAAACTCACAGAATCTAAATGCAGTAAACTAAAAAAAACTAGGCCCTGGATCTTGGATCGGCCAACGCAGGTTCGCACGGTAGTTCGGTAGACGGAAAAACGGTCCGGCCTCGGGAGGTCCCTCGAGCAAAGTCGAATACGTCCGCACAGGTTGCTGGTCGAATTCAGAGAGCGTTTCAGTTCTCCTCGTTGCGAAATTGCGATACCGGTAGCTCATATCAAAATCAGCGCGCGCACCCCTTCTTCCTCTTTCCGCTCTCGCACCAACGAAGTCAAGCCAGTGTAGTGGCGCCAGATTTGAATTCTCGTTGTATCGTAGCTGTTTCGGCTGGTGGTAGATCTCCCATCAGGTTGTTCTCGCTGATGTTCCAATTGTTTACGCTTGGCTTCGAAGTCTCTATCCTGGCTAGCATTTATTCCTTCCTGGAGCTCCCATTCAATCATTTGTACATCTATGACAATAGGCTATACGGCTCGGTGATGGTTTGAAACAAGGACAGCTGGCCACGGGACAGGCCACTCGGGAACACTTCTAAGCTCGTCGTAGACACACGTTTTACTCTCATCAAGTAGGCAGAGATCGGCCAATCCGGGGAGTACATCCCTTGACTTGGAGAACGGCTCATTTCAATAAACTCTTGGTACAGCACGATAGCGACAGCGGCAGCCTTGCGCAAACTGGCAGTAGCACTATGGAACAGGAATACAACATCTTGGCTTCTGGCGATAACGAGACTGGTTGTAGCTTTTCTCTTGTTTTCTCGCTCTCGTTGATGGCTGGAGAGGAGATTCGGCTCAACTTCATCGGGCGATTACAGATCAAGGCGCCCAGGGTTCACACGCTTATCTTCAGCTGGTACGAAGATGATCCTCGGTCAGGAACAGATGACAGATGTTCTAGCAGCAGATGTCCCACGAAGAGTGCGAAACCTGGCTAGCCGACCTTCGTATCCCCTTACAAGCTACAAACAAATTTAACATAAGAAATTATGTTCGATTAACGACCAATTTAACAGACAGGAATAACAAAACTTGTTATTAAATCACGTTTTTATTTAACGTTTCGACTCTTGGTGTGAGTCCTCATCAGAATTCTACAAATAATAAAAAACAAAAATGTCAAAAAACAGATTTACACGACTAATTTGGTGTTTGCGAGAAATAAATAAAAATAAAATAAAATAAAAATTCTAACCTGATTGAAAAAAGAAAGATTGTTTGTCCATGTTTTTAATAAATAATTCTAATACATGGATATCCAACGTGAAGTTTTTGTCAAGTGTTCTAAAAATTGTCATTGTGTTGCAAACTGTTCTAACGTTGGAATCAAACTGATTTTAAAAGAGTGTATTTGTGTAGATAAGAAAATGTGTATAAGGGTGTGAGGTTTTTCAGGAGCAAAGAGAAATTCTGAGATGTGTGTTAATTACTGCAAAGAATTTTATCATAAATCTTGTTTAAGTTTTCAGTGTCAACTTGTGTGTTCAAGGTGTTTTTTGTTGACTTGATATGTAACATCTCAGATATATTTCTCCTGTGCCAATGAGCCTCGCGGTCTAGAATTTGACAGTTTTCCCATTTCATTGTATGTCCCGTGCTAGTTATATGTTTTGAAATGACATTGTGTTTGTCTTCCGATAATTTGATGTTATTTTTATGTTCTTTTACCCTTGTTTCAAGTGCCCTATATGTTTGTCCAATATAAGATTTGTCACAGTCGTTGCAACTAATCTTATATATGACTTCGTGATTGCGATTTTTTTGAAGTTTGTCTTTACCCTTCTGTACAACTGAAGCAAGATTGTTGTTCATTTTGTTAATAACATTAATTCCAAGGTGTTTGAGGTTGTTAGTTAATTTGTTATTAAGAGTTGTGTGGAAGGGGGCGACGATGAATGTTTTTTCAGAGGTGGTTACGGTAGGATCGGGAGGGAGGTCAGGTGGAGGGTCAGGCAAGGGAGAAGGAGAGGGGAGAGGGTTAGTGTTAGTGCGGTTCTTTAACATTTTAATACGTTGGTTAGTATATTTGTTGATGAACGACAATGGGTATTTGTTGTTCAGCAAAATGTTTTTGACGATTTTAATGTTTTCTGTATGGAATGATGGGTGAGATAGAGAGATGGCCTTATCCACTAGTCCGAAAACCATGGCGCGTTTCTGATGAGTCGGATGATGTGACTGAAAATGTAAGACGCGTCCTGAGTATGTTGGTTTCCTGTACCAGTTGGTGATTATTTCATTGTTTTCAGATCTAATGACATTTGAATCCAAAAAACTGATTTTGCCATTGGTTTCAATCTCGTGTGTGAATGATAGACGTGGGTGATGGTTGTTAAAAACGTCTAAGATTGTCTCGATTTGATCTTTTGGTATAATACAGAAAGTGTCATCAACGTATCTGGTATATTTGTGGACCTGGAAGGGGAGTTTCTCTAAACATTCATTTTCAAGGTCACGAAGGGCAATTTCTGCAAAGGGAGGAGATACTGGCGAACCCATAGGTGAACCGTCAACTTGTTGGTAGGTTTGGTTGTTAAAAGTGAAGAAGGTTGAATTTAATATGAGATTAATTGCAATAATCATTTCAGACAAAGGAATCTTGGTGAATTTTGCAATAGTTGGCCATCTCTTTTTTATGCCTTCTATAACAAGTTCATTTGGGATGTTGGTAAAAAGTGCCGTTACATCAAGGGAGAGCAAGCAGTGGTCTGGTGGGACAACAAAATTGTTGACAGAATTGTGAAACTGGGTGCTGTTTTTTACTGAAAAACTTGGTTCTGAGTCTAGAGTATTTGACAAAATAATTTGTATGAGTTTTGAAAAGTGGTATAGAGGACTACCAATTGCTGAAACAATCAGTCGAAACGGGTTTCCTTCTTTGTGGATTTTTGGTAAAGCGTAAGCTCGTGAAACATAACATAACGTTAACATAAGAAATACTGCATCAAAGAAAATGAATTAAGCTCACTCACTCAACATACTAAAACTAAAAACTAAATTACACAAAAATTCCAAAACAAAATTACTGAAAACTAAAAATCCAAAATACTAAAAATCACACATACTATTCCACACCAATGAAATAATGAAGAGCTTGATACTACTTATGCCGGATCATCAGGGAACTCTCGAGGCCAGGCTTACTCCTAAATCATTTTCGGAGTCGCGGATGTTACTACAATGACCTTTGTTTAACGTGATCCAAGAAACCACGTTACAATTCCATCCCCTGAGGGCGTTCAAAATCCTTTTGAACGACCAAGCTAGCAAATACGTTATCGTTAACTTTAGACCCACAAGACTTGCTGAAATCGTTGAATCCTCTTTACCACATGACTTTTACTAGGTTGACTTTAATTTTCTATAATCAGAAAAGATCTTAATTACTTTGTCCATCACCAAATCTGTTGCACATAACCAAGTACAGAAAATCACATATTGGGGAAAGATTGAACATAAATTACAGTAAGTCCACAAATAAGACTCGGGTTCGTGGGATTGTCATACCCAAATGCAGATCTTTCACATCCCTGCGATCGGAAACCAGTTCGAGCGAACTAGCAAGTTCCCAAGATGTTACGAGAACGGTAATCGGAAAACGGAAAAGTAAAGATTAAAACCCGGCCCGGGACAATCTTAGACGTTTTCAACAACCATCACCCACGTCTATCATTCACACACGAGATTGAAGCCAATGGCAAAATCAGTTTTTTGGATTTAAATGTCATTAGATCTGAAAACAATAAAATAATCACCAACTGGTACAGGAAACCAACATACTCAGGACGCGTCTTACATTTTCAGTCACATCATCCAACTCATCAGAAACGCGCCATGGTTTTCGGACTAGTGGATAAGGCCATCTCTCTATCTCACCCATCATTCCATACAGAAAACATTAAAATCGTCAAAAACATTTTGCTGAACAACAAATACCCATTGTCGTTCATCAACAAATATACTAACCAACGTATTAAAATGTTAAAGAACCGCACTAACACTAACCCTCTCCCCTCTCCTTCTCCCTTGCCTGACCCTCCACCTGACCTCCCTCCCGATCTTACCGTAACCACCTCTGAAAAAACATTCATCGTCGCCCCCTTCCACACAACTCTTAATAACAAATTAACTAACAACCTCAAACACCTTGGTATTAATGTTATTAACAAAATGAACAACAATCTTGCTTCAGTTGTACAGAAGGGTAAAGACAAACTTCAAAAAAATCGCAATCACGAAGTCATATATAAGATTAGTTGCAACGACTGTGACAAATCTTATATCGGATAAACATATAGGGCACTTGAAACAAGGGTAAAAGAACATAAAAATAACATCAAATTATCGGAAGACAAACACAATGTCATTTCAAAACATATAACTAGCACGGGACATACAATGAAATGGGAAAACTGTCAAATTCTAGACCGCGAGGCTCATTGGCACAGGAGAAATATATCTGAGATGTTACATATCAAGTCAACAAAAAACACCTTGAACACACAAGTTGACACTGAAAACTTAAACAAGATTTATGATAAAATTCTTTGCAGTAATTAACACACATCTCAGAATTTCTCTTTGCTCCTGAAAAACCTCACACCCTTATACACATTTTCTTATCTACACAAATACACTCTTTTAAAATCAGTTTGATTCCAACGTTAGAACAGTTTGCAACACAATGACAATTTTTAGAACACTTGACAAAAACTTCACGTTGGATATCCATGTATTAGAATTATTTATTAAAAACATGGACAAACAATCTTTCTTTTTTCAATCAGGTTAGAATTTTTATTTTATTTTATTTTTATTTATTTCTCGCAAACACCAAATTAGTCGTGTAAATCTGTTTTTTGACATTTTTGTTTTTTATTATTTGTAGAATTCTGATGAGGACTCACACCAAGAGTCGAAACGTTAAATAAAAACGTGATTTAATAACAAGTTTTGTTATTCCTGTCTGTTAAATTGGTCGTTAATCGAACATAATTCAATTCCAATAAATGAAACATTAAATTTCAATATTTCAAATGTTAACATTTGACGAATGGTATTAACGAAAAATTGACATTTTTACATTTAAAAATTCATAATCAAAAATCTTATTTCGTTCCATTTGAAAAATTGAAATATTTGAACATCATTTTTTTGCACAAAACATGCTGAAATGTAACATTTTCATATGTTAATGTAAGCTAATACGAGTCTGTTCCTACTCTCAGAATAAAAATGTTAAATTTTTAGATTCATTCCGCTCCGTGTATATTCTTCTTTTAATAGAATCAACCGTAACTTAAAAAATGTTTATGTTCCCTTCAAACTATGATCGCGTGGGCATTAAAAAGAATTCTGAACGGTTACTTTTCAGAAATAACGATTGACGTATGAATAGTACAGTGACGCTTATAAAAACAATAATGCGAGTGATAAAATATTATGAAATGATATACTTATTTGAAACTGTGTAATATAATGAAATGTTACAGGCCAACTCGTACTATCCATTTCAACAAGTGGATGTTGAAGTTGTGGAACCTTCGACAGGAATGGTCAAATCGCGAAGCGCCAATACCTTAGGAAAACGAAAACAAAAAATCGAATCTAAGGTTGAGCAGAAGAATTCTTTTGCTGGCATGACAAGGGATCCGATATCGGTGCCAAATTTCCGAGCTTTGACTTTGCCGACACCAGTACTAACACCTGTTGAAGCTGCGCGACTTGTCTTCGTAGATCCTGATGAGGATAGCGAAGAGGAAAAGAAAAATCCGTATGGTCCTTCGACGAGACGGTTAATAGAAGTGGCTGAAGAGGAAAGAAGGTAAACATAGAAACGATCACTTCTGTGCTGATTTAAAATAACTAGTTACATGACATCTTCGTGAACATTTGAAACATTTTTGCCAAAATCGCGTGTACGTCTGAAAGTTTAAATTTTAAACATAAGTTGTCGGGTCAATATATATTTTATAATTCTTTGTAATCACTTCACTTGTATCAGATTCATCTGATAAAACAGGGTTTAAGAGGACCTATTCTTTTGTGATTATAATGTTCATATAATTGATGTGATTAGTCCTGCTCTCATTCAAATCTTTTTCAGTGATTTCGCGGCAATTCATGAAGCTTGTCAACCCACTCATGGTGAGTCCTACAGCTCACATCTTTATGAAGCAGTGCAAACGCCAAAAACTCCGACAGCGACAAAAATTCCTACTTCTGCGTCAGTTAGATTTGCAGACTTAGAAGAAGGCGAAGAAGAATCTACTTCGGATTATGCCAGCATAGAAGCCCGAAGTCCAGGTGATCCATTAGCTGAAGAAGATTGGCCAAAAAAAACTCTCAGACACCGCGGAGGTACAATTCGAGAGGGACCGTTTGGATTTTGTAATCCTAATTACTTGGGACTGGAGACCAACAACGATGCCAAATATGCTAAGATTTTAAACAGTCCGCCGGACAGTGTGTTGGAAGATGCGCCTGGTAGATCTGCCTCACAGACATTTGCGGAGTTACTCGAGCTGCAAGTGATCCGACCTAGAGCGCCGCCCCAGAGCTTGCAACTCAATTCACCATCAAGGAGGGCTGTAAGTGCCTCTCGTGCTGAGAGACAAAAAGCGAAGATGGTGGCTGATGACGTGCATACGCCGGGACCGGCACCTCTCTACGTATTTCTAGTTGGTGGCAAAGAGAAGGGTCAGGTTACAGTGTTTGCGAGGCCAGTTTCTCTGTGGAAACTTCAGTTAGCACCGCATATCTTTTAATATGTATTTTCATGCCAGACTGTCCGATAGATCGATAAATAAGTAGATAGTTAATTCGTCTCGCGATCCACTTGTCACAATTACTAGATCGATGCTAATAAGATTCTGGGCCAGATTTCATATTAGAAAGTTCACTGCCACATCAGTTAAAATCTAGTTAAGCATCAAAATCGACAACTATTACATAAGACGAGGCATCATTGTACGAAGTTATATTTTTTTCTAGTTTTAAGAACCAGAAGAAATTTTTCTCACTTGATGAACATAACGGTTATTTTATCAAATGCTCTCAACGTTTATAATTTTTACGGAAATTAGTTTATTGGTACTCACCGAGAAATTTAGTATACAAAATATTCGAAATTAACAAATTCTCACCAAACTGTTTTGCAAAGCAGTGACCAAATGCACTTTATCTACAATTTACTTGAAACGGGAAACGGATAAAATAACTTAGACAAAATAACTTGGACATAATAACTCGAGACAAAATAACTTGTAGACAAATTAACTCGCCGGAAAAATAATTTTGAGACAAAAAAACTTAAAAAAAAAATAACTTTTGTACAAAATAACTTTGCGTAAAAATAACTTTGGGCACAATAACTTTGCGTAAAAATAACTTTGGGCACAATAATTTTAGACCAAAAAAACTTCCGACAAATTGAACTTGTATTTAAATAACTTAATACATTTTGATGTACAAAAATAAATATAACATTCGAAAATCAAAACTCTACAGCCGGCTGTCTACCCAGGTAGAAAATACAACGGTCAGACGGTGGGAACCATAGGCACAGCGTTAGTACACCATTGCCTACAACGGTCAAGAGGTGACCGTTAGACAACCGTTGGGCCACTGTTGGCACAGAGTTGTTTACGATCGTAAGCACTGACGACATACAGACAACCGTGAAACAACCGTCATACGACCGTTGACGACTACTGTAGCGTCAGTGAACGGAATGAAAATCAACATTATCTATTTTGCAACCGTTGGGTGACCATCGTCTCACCGTTGACAGCGGTCGATTTTATGACGGCATTTTCTCAAAAATTCTAAACAAAAATTTAAAAACTAATTCACAATAAGAATTACATAAAACTTGAATGTTCAACGTTTGTCTAAAGTGCAGAATTGTTTGTTAAGAATTCTATATCACAGATCAGACAACCCAACGGTTATAGTCAACCGTCAGGGTTACGGACAAGTATAACATCGAAGTTTTCTAATCTCAAGTGTATGAATAGCTCAAGTGGCTAAATACCTACGCGGATGAGATCAGAGGAGCACGTTCGATTCTCACCACTTGACATTTATCAGCAGTTTTCCATAAACCCAATCTTACTAAAATAATATATAAAAGGTAAATTTCATGAAGGAGGGTAATATTATAACAAGTAATCAACGAAAGAAAAGTAATTATTTATTTTAATTTTCTCACCAGTTGGCCGACCATCGTCACCAACGGTCAGACAACCGTGAACGACAGCGGTTCTCGCTGACCGTTGGCACACGTGAAATCAGCCTCACATCCTGACTGTCCTCAAACCGTTGATGTCTACCGTTGGCCAACGGTTGCCAATGGTGGCACAACAGTGTGCCGGTGGTAAATTTCTACCTGGGTATAAATTCATCGCAACATTTCTCACAAACTTCAGAGCCGCTCTTTTTTTGTAATTTTAACTAATGAGCCGTGTAAATTCAAACGTGCAACCTGTTAAATTTCTGTTATTTTTGTGTTTTTGGCTCTTTTGTTATATTTATGTTGTGGGGGCGGGGGGGGGCAAGGGGGGGTCTCCCCCCCCCCATACCTTACTGTGGGGATGCAAGGCCATCTACTTCGATATTATTATGTCTATAAATTTCATTTAAGTTGATTTTGTCCTAAGTTGTTGTGTCCGAGTTATTATGTACGTAAGTTGTATTGTCGAGAAGTTATTATTGTATATAAGTTATTGTGTTCAAGTAATTTTGTACGTAAGTTGTATTGTCGACAAGTTATTATTGTATATAAGTTATTTTGTCCCAGGTTATTATGTCCCAAGTTATTTTGTCCACAAGTTATTTTGGCGAAGTTATTATGTCCGAAGTTAGCATGTCAAAAGTTAGTATGTGGTACGAACCACTTGAAACAGTTTGGTTAAAATAGTTTCAAAAAAATGTGACTTTTGCCTTTAAAAAATTACAAAATTGGTTGATATTTTATTTGACGTGTTTACTGCTTTTCCTTAACCCCGCATTCAAAAATTATGACACACGTTTGAAAATTTTTCTTAACGTATTTTAGAATATTCATTTTTATATCATAAATAATTTTGCTATCAATTCTCTGTTAATGAGGAGGTACTACAAAAATAGGCGAAAATTTTGCAAAAGTTACGTCCGTAACTCCATTATGAAGTCGAAATAATAAATTTCTGCTGAAAAATTTCCAACTCAAGTTTTTATCGACTGAAAACATATAAAAAAACGTCTTTTACCGTCAAATTTTTACCATACTTTCAGTATATGGTATTATATAGCACTTTCAATATAGCACCTAATTTAAAAGATTTCTAATCATCAGGAATTACTTTTTATATGTATAGTTGAATAATTATCATTTCGAATATATAATTTGTAATTTAAAAACATCTTGTTAATTTTTTGTGAAAAATGACTAAAACAAATACGTTAGTTTGATAATAAGTACACGGGAATGTTTTCGGTACTGACTTCTCTTACAGTTTGGTAATTTCTAAGTCACTTACGGCAATTTTTATAACAACACAGACAACTTCACATAAAAACAATCTTTGAACCTCTATTTCATTTGACGTTTGACATTTGACAATTCAAAATTATCAGTTAGGATTTTTTTCAAAATTATGGTTGCTGAATTAATCAAAACTAATAGAAGTTACCAATTAAACATAGACGGTTATTCATACGCGGAAGTAAACGAAAAAAAGTAGTCGTATTGAGGTATTGCTAATGCATCACCACATAATGACCACCTGCCGGACCAGGACGAAGTTGAGGCACAAAAATAAAAACATAAACTCAAACGGAAAGCTGTTAAACATCCAGAAGGTCCGCCGGCCCAACTTTGTCGTACAGAACTACACGCTGTTCCTTCTGTGGTGCTTGCTAAACTTCCCGACAAAGTGAATTTGACCAAGGCAGTCCAGCGTGTCCGACTTAGTCATATGTCAACAAACCCGACAGACCTGTACGATCTGGAAAAATTGCCAGAGCGGTACACTTAAACTTTTGGGAAAGAAAATTTTCTGCTATACGATTCTTTCATCGAGGACGAAGTAGAGGATTTCGGACGACTTTTGGTTTTTTCGACTGAAAAAAATTTAAGTAGGCTAATGAGAAGTTCGGAATAGTTTGTCGATTGACGTAAATTTTGATTACATTTTAAAATATTCATGGATTACATTTTAAAATATTCATTAAGTGTTGGACATCTCATTCAATTGTGAAAATCCTGAAAATAAAATTTAAGAAGTAGTATCAAACAGAATTGGCGAATAATTATTTAGTAGAAAAATATAGCATAGAAAATACCGGTAGGAAAATTAGCGTAGAAAATACGGAGTAGGAAAAATGGAGTAGAAAAAGTGTCGTATAATCGTCCAAATCAATGTAGAGTTTTCAGCGCTAAGGTAAATATAAATCGTAAAACCCTACGCAATACGCGTGTATGTTTCACATTTTTTTCAAAACAGGGAATTTATGAAGGCTCAACAAACATTGATACAATGAAAAAGTATTTTTCCCTGCCTTGCGCACATCGGCGCCCTCGACGGAAATGTACTATTTCATACCTAGGACAGCGGTCCGATAAGTGGAACTGACAAATCACGAGTGCCGAAAGGCACGAGGGCTTGGTTAGTTCTAAATTCCGCCCCTTACATAGACTAGCATGAATAAACATTTTCAAACGTATAGATTTCAACAATGCATACTGACAATACTAATTTGAGATAAGGATTTCTCATTGCATTTTCTAGTTCGAAATGACGAATATGCAATATTTCAAGAGATTCAGGTGATTACACCCGTCGGAACTCGTAGCCGGCGTTAAATGGTTAACAAGAAGGTAATTCTAAATTCGTTCGTTTATAAAAGTTGAGCACAATTGAATAACAAAAATTTAATTTCTTGTAAAAAGGACCCAGACTATGGTTGTAAATAAATTCCTCGAGATGTTCTGTAAAGTAGAATCAATATTTATTATTGAATTAAACTTGCCTTAATTTGCACCGCTTAACAGTATATTCTTGCTTTGTCTCTCTCAACAAGTTGATTTGATAATATTAAACTTGTTGTCATCATGGAACACCTCGAGAAACTCAACAGTATTTTATCAGGCAGTATTTTTTATTTTAGTTTAATAAAATCTGAGTTGATTTAGTTCTGTTAACATGAATATTATCTGTGATATCAAATTTTACAGTAGTGTTTGACATAAAAAAACCTCAACGTGCAATATAAACAATTTCTTTCTTAGCCTCGCGTGCGTAAGATACATTTATGGTAGAAGCTATTAGCATTTTTTTGGTCTGTACCAGTGACGTCTTTAATAAACAAATAAACATAATGAATAAACAAAAAATGAATTTCAATAGATGTTACAATAATATTATATCCTTCAAGTCAAATTTCAAGCTTTGAAAAGATATGAAACTTAAATTACTCAGATATTGCTTATTTACAGTGTTTGAGCTGGTTTGCGCGACGTTATGGGTCCGCTCGATTACTGCGCCACGTTTGGTCAAAGTATAAAGTTTATATAGAGCAATGTTTGAGCAATACTTACTCGTCCACATTCAAAATTTTGCAAAAATTGAAAAACAATATGTGAGATCGAAAATGTACATGAAAATCAAAAACGAAACAAACCATTATATATTAAAATTAAACAAAAACAAAATTTCAAAATGCTATCAAAATACATTATCAGGAGTGAAAAAACATAACGAAAATTCAGAATTGAAAATAAACTTGAATATAGAATTAAAAATCTAAATGTAAAAATTAAATAAAAACTGAATTTTTTGAAAAAAAAATCTAGAAAATTATATAATAAAATTAAACCAGAATCAAAAAAAAACCGAAAAAGTCAAACCTTTTTGAATTTTGCTAAATTTTACATTTATAATCACTTCGAATTTTCATAATTTGTCACAACTTCTGTTCATACATTTGTCGTTTCTGTTACACGTAGAATTGAAAAACGCGTCGGCATCGTAGGTCGCACAAGAGTGAGCGTGCAAGAGTGAGCATGTGCGAGCTCAAGAAATAGGTGTAGGGGAGAGTCCCCCATTTTCGGACGGTCCTATCTTCAGACAAGAAGAACTATGCAGTAAAAACATCTGAAAAAAATCATACTCGACACAAATCTCATCAACAACACTTGTGCAAAATTCTAAATCAATTTAATAGTTCTAAAACTAGTTTATGGAAAAAGTTTGTTTTTGACAGTTAATTTTGACGTACGTACAACCAAGACTGTATACACTGTAAATATGTTGTTAATGGAAGTTTAATTTTTTTAATAGCGTTGAAAGTTATTCGAAGTATTAATAGCATTAATACTTGCCTCCAGTTTTTTTTTGAAGTAATAATTTTTTGTTAAGGAAAATTGTTAAGCCCATTTCTCAAGACACCATCGTTTTTTTGCAAACAACTTTTTGACCATAACAGTGAATTGTTTTTATCATCACGTTCAATTTCATTGCAATACTTTTTTTCAAATCTTTCGGTTGGCAATACGGACGCTATGGTTCTCATTCCACAATTCCACTCTGAGTCTTGTGGTAATGTCATCTGTGGTAGTTTCCACCGGTGGTCCATTTAAATGTAAAATAATTTCATTGTTCAGTTTCACTGCGTGACAGAATATCGTGTGCTAGAAAGCATTGTGGCCCTTTGCACGATTGTTGTCTCGGAACAGGCCTAAATGAGCAATGTCTTAGCAAATTAAATAGCAAATTCCATACCTCTCCAAAGCATGGAATTTTTCTTGAAGGTTCTCGAATTAAAATTTGTTTCACTGTTCGTTAATCATGTTTATTTGTTTATCGAAGTCGTTTACGGCTACTGCGCTGGGTCTGGACGGACGTCGCTGAGACGGACCAAGTGAATACGAATAGCTACTACCTTCATTTTGATCAAAAGTATCATCGTACATGCAAATGGTTAATATCTTCATCTTCGATTGTTTTGAATTTCATAAAAAATTCTAAAAATTAAGTGTTGTCACGTTCAGTTGTTTTATCATTTAACCCTCGTAAAACTATGAAACAGCTTAACTAAATTAATAAACTACCCAGCAAAAAAAGTTCTTTATCTGATTCCGTCTGAGTAAACGGAATACATCTCAATCCAGTAAGATCTTAAAATTGAGTGGATCTAAGTTCGCTTGACTAAGTAAAGTCAGATTCAAATTGATTCAGTCAGACCTGATCGTGTTGAGTAATTTTGATTTGATGTGGACGAGTATGCTCTCGTTGTTTTAAATAATTTTACTCAGTTATCCTATGGTGGCGAATAAATTCAAATCGAATCGTAAAAATTGATTGATTAGTCAAAAGACGTAGAATGTTCTATGCAATTTGATTATTATTTTTAAGCGATATTTGTTTTATATCTCATGTAAGTCGAAAATTTGTAAGTCCTATGGACTGCGTATCGTCAAACGGGACTCCTTTGAGTATCCGGAGCTACTTTGTGCAAAATCGTTTTGAGGAAACGTAGTCAAGCGCTAGAAAACAAAAGCCTAGGTCAGAGAATCGCAAATATTTTGGTAGGCTGAAAGAGTGTCTAAAAGCGATTTTGGGTAATATGACCATCATTAAAGCCTTGACAGAATTTAAAATAGTAAACTAAACTAAAATTAGAGAAACAAGTAAAACCAGTAAAATAGTAGGATCGCTGCAAATATCCGAGATGTGATTAAACCACAGCTTTAATTTGTAAAATTCGTGCAAAATATTCAAAAATTTTAAAATTGTTGTGAAGAAATTTGTTTAAACGAATGAAACTGCATAAACAATAGATTTAGCTTTTTTCAATGGATTTAAACTTTTTTAAACACTCTATTAGAAATATATAATCATTCTTAAGCTAGATTATTTTTATTTGGATCTTTTTTCATTATTAACACCCGAAAAATACATTAAAACAACAAAATTTAGAATGTTCACGAAAAAGGTCCTAGCGGGGGTAACTTTGTGCGTTGTCCACTTCATTTTGTTGTAAATACATAATGCATCAAACGAAACAAAAAATGCACAGAACTCGTTTAACTGACATAAGCATATACTAAAGAAACAAAATCTTTACTACGAATCTTTTTTCCTTACGCCAAAGTTGAAAAACAGTGAAATCTCGCACTAAAGGGCCCCGTTTGACAGTTGTTTGCATTTTCTCACAGGCCAGTTTTCTACGGCCAAACTTCACGTTGACAGTTTCGAAGCGTTTTTTTAGGAGTTGGAGGCACTGACAAACGATTTTACATTTATTTACTTCAAATCAGGTGGGAAATTTGAACAAGGTTTGAAAATTTTAAATTGGCAGGTAAGGTTTCAAAATATGTACAACGCATTGCCAAAGCTTCTCACACCAAGACGATAGGAGACATATCCGGCGTAGAGAGTTGATCAAAAATTTATATAAATACAAAAAGTGCAAAATGAAGAAAACGACAACTTACAATTCTTAATATCATTCAAATCAGTTTAAATTATTGACTGCGTATAAATATTAAATTTAAAATTACTTTAAGAATGAATATGTCTCAGTAATCTAGTGTTTTTAGAATGTAATTAGTTTTCTTGATATTTTTGTAATTATAGTATTTAACTTGTAGTGGACTATCTGAGCTCCCGTGCTCCGCACGGGGCGACTGCTCTTTTAGTAACTAATTTCAATACACTGACAAAATCAAAATAAAAGGTATCTTAATAATGCCAAAACACTGCTAGTCAAATATTTAGAAACGTAATATTGAACGCGGTAAACATTTGAATAATAAAACTTGCGATACCCGTTTAATTTACCTAATTGATTTGAAAATTATTTTTTAGATTCCGGAGTCTAAGTATATTTGTTAGAACCTCTTCACGATGATTGACGATGACATAGACTTATAGATATAAACTGACTGAATAATATCTCTCCCTTACTATATATGAGCAAATCTAAAAAAACGGCCACGTAGAGGTGCAAAAAAAGTAAAACTATTACTTCCATGGCAATTTCCTAGAAAAAATTATAGGGGTCTCTAAAAGAAGTAGAGTGTCATGTTTCTAAAAGAAGTGACACCCTGAAAAAAATTATTTTTAAATTTCAGGTATTCTTTTTAGGTTTTCAATAACGGAAATCCGGAAAAAAATTTTCCGTGACGTTAAACGTAGTGTAACGCCTGGGGCATTAAGTTACATTTGACATGAGTCACAAATGCTGGATCTGATATAGCACCTGAATTTTGGCACCACAAATAATACGGTACTCGCAAAGAACTATTTTCTAATTTCGAAAACATGCGTTCCATGCGATGTTTGTTTAGTATTCAGTTATGAAAACTTATTAATATAGAAACAATGATATTTTACCAAAAATGATTGGTCTTATTTTTATTTTAGAAAAATTGAAATATCATTTCATAAAAAAAATTCTACTAGTTAGTTTGTTTCAAGGAAAATGTGATTATATTTGTGGGGATTTGCCTTACAAAGAATTTTAGAAAATTTCAATTTCATTTTTGTCTTAAATCTCAGATTGTCAATTAAGTAATCGAATTTTAGGATTTTACCAGATTTCGCTTTCTGAAATTCGATCTTTTGTTTTCCCGGGATTTCTTATCACGTTTATTTTACGACCTTATTGTTATAGGATTAAGTTCGCCGTCGACTGAAATATCCATCTGTTTGGGATTTTACCAAGTTTCTTCTTCTTAAATTCCATCTTTTGCTTCACAATTTTTTTGATTTCTGACTTCGAAGTATTTTTAAATTTGGGTTCATCCTCCTAAACAGATGATCATTTTTAGTCGACAGATTTTACGATTATTCATGACCTAAGATAGAGGACCAAGCTTGGGACCAAGTTTGGGGCGGTTATTTCCCCCACTGTATATTTATCCTTACTCTTATTTTTCCTAATTGCAATCACCACATTGGAAATCAATTTCCAGTGTGTCGATCACTCTTGTCCCAACTTCAAAACTCTTAGCATAAAAATCAACTTTAAGTGTTATCGCGATTGTCTCCTCCAGTCCACCGTTAGTTCCTCGCTTAAAGCTTGTATTCATTAATCTGTGTCTTTTGAATTCATTGCTTTGTCATAGGTAGTTGGATCTTTTTTTACATCTGCAAGTAGAATATGACCCAATTCATCTTTTTGTTCTTCTCGTGGTCCAACAACTATAGTATATCTCGCAAAATTATATCCTTAACTTTCTTTGACCTACTTCTTGTCATTGGACCTTCTTTCATTTTGTTTGTTTGTTTCTCTGTAGGCTTTTCTTTTATTGTTCCTTCGGGTGTATTTTGAGACTTTTCTGGTCTGCCTGGTTTTTTGTTTACTTTGTTTTTTTTCTGCATTTTCTGAAGCTTCTGAATCATTTTGTTTTCCCAGCTCTTTTTGCTCTCGTTCTTTTGAATTTGTTTTCCTTGGCCTTCCTCGTTTTTTTTGGGTCTGTTAATTCAGTCTCTGAATCATCTTCTTTTTTAGAATAATTCTATTATCTCACTCTCGGTATTTTTCGCACCTTGATTGTTTTTGTATAAAACTTTGTACACCAGTTTATTTACGAATCTTACGTGTCCTTGATCCAAGGAATCTTCTAGAATTTGGATGCCATAGAATATAACCAGTTGATGTCTGTCCTACCAAAACTGTTTTCAAAGCCGTGACAATGAATTTTGTTTCTGTTTTTGGTAGTTTTATATAAGCGATACAGCTGAACCGTCTCAATTCTTTTAAATGACATTTTTGATTTGATAAGAATTTCAACAACGGAACTTCATAATCAATTGACTTGTGTGGTGTGATGTTGTACGAGTGAACTGCTGCTTCTGTTGCTAGCTCACACATCGTGCTTGGTAAACCTGAATCACACATGAGTGCTCGAATTCTTTGCTGAATAGTTATATTGAACTTTCAGCTACCCCATTGAGTTCTGGTGTATACTGGTGTATATTGAGTTTGGCTCAATATTTTCCTTTTTCATGACCTCTTGGAATTTGATCCTTGTATATTCGGTCCCTTGACCCGATCGGACGTAACAGACTTTCTCATCTGAACCTAGTAAATTTTTTTTTGTCACGAGAAATTTCACTAGTGCTTCTGCTGATTCATTCATTATTTTTATACAATATATTTAAGCATACATTCTTTACAATCTCTGATGGATTCATCAGATATGACATGTTGCAGACTTTCCTCTTTCTTTTGCAACATTTTGAGATAGAGCAAGGACGCGTGACCTAACCTCTGGTGCATAACATACCTTCACTTAAATTCTCATTCAAGTTTGAATTTGTAGTTGCATTTTCAGTTGAAATCTGTAACAGATCTGTCAAATCATTTGCATCTTTACCATTCAGTACTTCCTGTTGTGAATTATTTGAATCTTTAACTGCTCTGAATCTAAATCAATTGCCTTCGAATTGTTGTTCTCTAGATTGATTTTCTCTGGATTAGTGTTTTGTGAATTAAAATCAATATGCTCTGCTTATTTCTCCCTCCCAATCACAGGCACCAACGCCTCATTCTGTTCTGAATTCTCCACTGCTCCCTCCAAATTCGTTGAATCTAAGTTGTCATTGGTTGTCTGTGATTGTTCTAAGAGCTCATTGACTTCTGCTATATTTGTCATACGAATGTACTCATTGTTTGTTACAAGATTTGAATTATCAAAACGATTTTTAACTTCAAAGTTAACTACCCGATTTGGTACCTGATATTTACTTCTGAAAATCGTTCTCTTATTCACTTTGTCAAATACTCTGAATAATTCATCATCTAAATATATTCAGTATCCCGCATCTACTAGCTTGCGTGGAGATAACAAATTCTCTGAAACATTATTTGCAGCAATAACATTAAACAGTTAAATTACTTTGCCATGTGCGACATTGCTTTTGAGTGTAAGATTACTTTTACCATCAATTGCGATGTCAGCACATTCATTTTTGTTTGAATTTTTAATTACTCAATGTTTTGTAACTTTGAAATCAGTTAAAATGAAACTTTCATTTACAATGTGCTCTATAGCACCTGAATCAGCAATAGACTCAACTTGTAATTTATTACCTTGTTGATTGATCATTGTAAGCTTTAGAACTGTCATCACTCTCTTCATACTCGGCTCTTCTGGCCGCATACTGAGTTTTCAAACCTCTGCTAGATCCTCTTACTTTAGCACGACTTCTACCTCTGGATTGGTTGCCTCTGAATTGATTGACTTCGAATCGTGACGAGCCTCTTCCACTTTGCATCAGTGTTGGCCTTTTGTTTTGGGTTGTAAAAGTTTCCCCTTCTCCATCAAATCTTTTTTGAATTGATGCCTTTGCAGGTGTACGTCCTTGTAAGAACATTTTTCTCCTGTGTGGTCAGTTATTTTGTTGCAAAAATAGCAAAACTACTGGTTCGTTCTTGCCAGAGGACACTCTTGTTTCCAGTGCCCTATTTGATTACACCTGAAGCACTTGTTTTGTTTTGGCATTTTGACTCAAGACGCTGATGGAGTTGGCTCTGCACTTTTCTGATTGGTTTCATCATCCTCTTGAATTTGTTGCAAAATCTTTCTCGGTTGGTCTAGCGTCATCTCCGAGCCTGTTGTAGCCATGACTGTTGAATCAATTCGTCTTATTTCTGGCATCACACCAATTATTGCCTGATAAAAGGTTGATCTCTTCTCTTGTTCAGTCAGTTTGACAACATCGTCACTGAGCTCATGTTCTCGTATAATTTTATCAAATCTTTCACTTAAAAGCTTGAGCTTTTTTTCCTTTCATCATTCTGACATTGTATAGCTTAGTTCGGATTGTAGTTGGAGTTGACATCACATCACCTTTTCTGCAGTCTCTCAGTTTACGTAGGATCTCTTTTGGTTTAGTCTTTCTAAAAATTTTCTTGTGATAGTCTTCATCAATATGAGTTATGATGACATCTCTGACAAAATTCTTCCTCAGATCTTTTTCAACTTTTGTCAATCCTGCAGGCTTGTGATCAATCAGATATAAAAACTGATAACTTATTAGTTCAGTTCTCAGACTGTCCAGCCAAACTTTATAACTAGACTTGGATGTAAGTTTGTAAGTTCTCTGAATTTTCGGTATTTTGTACATTGCAAGTGAGGTGGGTTGACCGTTGGTTTAACTTGTTAAAATTACTTCGTGCGTCCATTTCTTCTTCAATCCTTTTCAGTTTTTGTCTTTCGTCTTCCAATAACTTTTAATGTGCCAAGTTCAAACTGTCAACGGCATTCTTTATCAGACGCTGTGCTTCTTTGTTTATTGTGTTGAATGACGTAACATCGTTAGCTGTGTTCTGAACTGCAGCTCTGAATAGTTAAATCGCTGGTGCTCTGAATTTCATCTGGATTGGCCCCACTCTGATTTTTCTTTGCTACTGGTGTTGTGGCAGGTGCTGTGAAAAATTGCTCTGAATTATTATCCGGATTCATCTCCGAAAAATGTCCGATCTAAACATTTACTCTTAACTTCAAAAGTTTATTGTTAAATTAAAATTTATTGAATCAACTAAACTTTCAACCTCTGAATCATTTTCACAGTGCTTTAAATGTTACAAACAAATTAAAATGGCAAACTTTATTTTAAAATTGAAAGAAATGAGATTTTTGAGATCCTTACTTTCAATTGAGAAATCGTTTTCAATTTCAGTTCTGTTTCTCATGTACTCTTGATATTCCATAAGCTGTTCGTCGAAATCTTCGAGTGCCTCTGAATAATTCACCATCTGTTTGAGAAATCGTTTTCAATTTCAGTTCTGTTTCTCATGTACTCTTGATATTCCATAAGCTGTTCGTCGAAATCTTCGAGTGCCTCTGAATAATTCACCATCTGTTCCGGGCTCGGAATACATACTTAGTTAGTTTTTGTTTTCAATCAATTTTAATTTCATTTGAAATATATTTTAATTGATCTCTAAA
The DNA here is from genome assembly GCA_020615435.1 of Telenomus remus. Classification (NCBI taxonomy): domain Eukaryota; kingdom Metazoa; phylum Arthropoda; class Insecta; order Hymenoptera; family Scelionidae; genus Telenomus; species Telenomus remus. The sequence goes on from CM036336.1 coordinate 8,128,158, forward strand.
TTATTCTAACTCTCTGAATAAATTTCTCTAATACCAGGTAGACTTCTCCCTTTCAACTTATTAAGAAATGTTTAGTGCTCCTGGGCCACAATATAACGTACAACAGTTAATTTGTAACTCGGAACAGGAAATAGCTTATCTGCAGTCTACACATGCACACCACTCGCTGACAGTTGATTTTGAGCTTTACCACAAAAATCAGCCAGTTTTGGGTTGCGCACGCACATGCATGGGTCAGGGTATAAGCTCCTTCTAATTCCCCTACTAATGATTAGATTACACTGAACACAAGTTTTATCTAACCATTGACCCCAGAACAAAATTCGTTTCATTTATTTTCATTTGTTTGTATTTATTTTGAATTTAAAATATTAATTAGTTGACTTGAATTTGATTTCATGAGGTAATTCTTATAAAAAAGAATTATATTTTCAGCCAGCAACCAGAGTCCTCCTGCAAGGCAGATAAGACTGTGGCACCAAATTTCAGAAAGTAATCCCTTTTTCTTGACAAAACTCCAAATTCGAATTTGGTTCTACTATTTGAAATGAAAAATTTAATCAATAATAATAAAAAAAATTAAGTATTACAACATATTAAATCTAAAAAAAATTTAATTTGAAAATGTTTTGAACAATTTCAAAACATTAAATTATTACTCTGAATTATTAAAGAAAATAATAACACCTCTGATGAATATTGAATCGAAAATAATTTAATCCTCTGATAAATATTAAGTCAAAAATATTGTGAATAAAATAACTATTGGATCTTAACTCTGAAAACTCCCAACACTTTACTAATTATTTTCTCAAACGTAGCTCTGAAATTGTTGTATATGAAAACATGTGAGTCCTTGTTTACAATTACGCTGGAGAATGAGCGTTGATTTGTATAGGGCCAACGGTACTTCACATTCTTTTCAATATTTTATATATTGTCTGTCAAACTCTCTTCGTCTTTTTTAAATTTACTTCTGAATTTGAATTTCACTTCGTAAATGCATGTCGACTCATAGAATTAAAATATGAAATATGAAAAAGTTCTCTGCGCGCCAAGATGCAAGGCTCCGTAGCACGACCAATGAGCGCACGAAGAGGAAAAGTCTGTGCGACCCGCACTTGCGAACGCGACAAGCTGTGAGCAGGCAAATTCCAAGCATGCACATGCACAAGTTTGACAGACTCTTTCAGTTTTAATATTAAAAATCCACTGTTTTTGTTTCAAAATTGATCACGAATTAAAAGTTAAACGAACAATCAACTCAACTTTTTACTTTAATTGATAATTCAAAATTGTTCAAACTTTATTTTAAACTTGATTTTCAAAACAAAAAATCAAATTGCAAAGATAAAATTTTATAAAATCTAAATGTATTATTACTTAACAGTTAAAACAATTGAAAGTTTTTCAAAATTCATACATTTTATAACTGAATTTAACTGATACTTAAAAAGTTTCAGTCGTATGTTTTTGTTTTGAATCGAGTTTGTCTTTGTGAACAGCTTTAATTAGCTTTCTATCTTTTCAAACACGAACTTAGCACACACTCTAAATGAATTCAATGTTAGAAATTTATTTAAACATTAACAAGTTCAAGAAAAACAACATTTTTCATTATCTTTTTCTAGATTTTAACGACTTACTTATCGTTGGCCTTCTGAAATATCGTGGATGATTTTAACGGTTTGTCTCGAAGAAAAGAACTAGTCCAAAAGCTCCCATAGGCCAGTACAAAGCACGGTGACACTCGGTACTTAATCTTACTTCTACCACGCTTTCCGTGTTACTTAAAACACGATCTTTGCTGCTATATAGGGGTTGAATAAATAGTGTGGCAGGAAAGGGTATTGAAATACTTTTTCATTAAACACCGCGAACACCGGTCGTCAATCGCGCCCGCGCTTGCTTAGGACAGAGATAAAGAGAGCAGATTTGTGCCCCGACTCGCTTGCGCTAGCATTGATTTAGCCTGCCCGCCGATGCAGGTGCCCGGAGGTTCGCTAGGCCCAAGAGTTGTTGGTGTGCTAATGCCACTAGCAACTATGAACGCGTTCAGGTGCACGAAAGTAGCGCCACCAACTAAGCTAATTCACAACGGAGTGTGTCACCGCAACTATTAAAAACATGAAAAAATGTAAATAACATTCAGCTCCAGTAAGATGAAGTGAAACCAGCAAACAAAGATAGAAAGAATGAGTACTACGTTGATACAAGAGGGGTCCGGGAACAGATTTCTTCACTCCGACTGTTTAGTAGTAAGACGGATCCACGGAAAAGTAAATCTAACAGAGTTTTTATCTATTCTTAGAAAAAAATTTATAATTAATTCATTTAATCATTAAATAAAAGAATTTTATTTTTAATGAATTTTACAAGTATCTTAATGTATACCCGCGTGGAAAAAATTCTTTGGCTCAGTCATTGGGCCGAAGACTAAGCCAACGATGGGACTCGGCAAGAACCCATAGAGCCAAAGAGAATGCCAAAGACAAAAAAAATTCATTGGGCACTGCGAATTTATAGAGAAAAATCGGCCACACGCTTGGGACGCTGAAAAATCTTGAATTTTCTGAAAAAAAAAGTTACTTGCCTTTTCGGGGCAGTGGCAAACAGGTAAGCATCTGTAACACAATTTTTGGCAACGGTGGTAAACTCATTGGCACCTGTGGCCCAATTTTTGGCTACAGTGGCACAAAGATTGGCATCTGTGGCACAACTTTTGGCAACCATTGGCAAACTCATTGGCAACAATGGCGAACTCATTGCCACTTGTGGCACAATTTTTGGCAACCTGTGGCAAACTCATTGGCACCGGTGACAACATTTTTTGCAAAACTGCCACTCATTTTAGTACCAGTGGCTCACAGATTGGCATCTGTGGCACAATTTCTGGCAACCTGTGGCAAACTTATTGGCCCTTGTGGCCCAATGTTTGGCTACAGTGGCAAACTCATTGGCACTGGTGACAACATTTTTAACAGTGCAAAACTTTTTATTTATTATTTATCATAGGAAAGCCATTAAAACCATAAAACATAACAAAAGAATTCATTTTCCGAGCAAAGCCTATGTGAAAAAGATTGCAAAAGAAAAATGTTCAACTTCTGAAACTTAGAACTTGAATATAAGAAAAAGAAAATGAAAAGTGAGATGAAGTGGCCACATTCACTGAGAAGCATGTGCCTGGTCTTCACTCTTTGAGTCATCTTCACCGAAATCCAAAATTAACATCCACTTAGCGGTTCAAAAAAATAAAAAATTTTGGACAATAGGCACACTCTTAGAATTTTTTCTCAGGTTCTAGGTGTCAAAACAGGATTAAAAAATGGTGCGGCCCACCTTGAAACAGGTGGCGACATACTTTCTTGATGAAAAAAGAAGAAAATAAAACATGAAAGAAAATCGAGTTCGTTGAAACCCCCATTTTTTATTGCAGATTCGGATTCTTCATGAAAAAATAAAAAGATTTTATTACTATATTTTTTTTGTTTTGCACGATAGATGTTGCTGTAATTGCAAAAGAACGATTTGTATTAATTATTTATTTCCTACGATTACAGCGATATTTGTCCTAAAAAACCGAAAAATGATAAGAATAAAATCGTTTTATTTTTTCATAACGAATCTGAATCTGTAATTAAAAAATATGGGTTCAAAAAACTCTAATTTTTTTAGTTTTCTTTGGACCACCCTCAATCCGGACAGGGAGTGAGGGGTGAAGGTCGAGTTTGATATGGTCGTATAAAGTTTGAAAAAGTATTAGACAAATATTTTTTGCAAGTTGTGTGTCTTCTTGTACTAACTGTTCGTATTTTATTGGAAGAAAAAAAGCGATTAACTTAATTCACTCAAATTTCTTAGTCATAGTACTAAAATTGAGACACAGAAATATTTTGATATTTCGTTTTCGGTATTTGAATGACTTTGGTAGAACGTAAAACACCCCATAATCGATAAAAAAAACGTAAAATTTGAAAGAAAACAAATTTAGAGTTACTTTTTACATGCTTTTTTGTTACTTTTTTTGCAAAAATCACTATAACTTAATTTAATTTTAAAAGTATGTCGCCACTCGTTTCAAGGTGGGCCGCACCATTTTTCTATCTTGTTTTGACACCTAGATCGTGAGAAAAAAATCCCAAGAGTGTGCCTAATGTCCAAAAATTTTCAATTTTTTGAACCGCTAAGTGGATGTTAATTTTGGATTTGCCCATATGTTATTTTAAAGATACTCACCGGCAGTAAAATTTTTAACGTAGACTGTGTCCTGTTATTTTTGGTAATCCTTTTTTCGGTGCTTTTTAGGAGAATTATTGCAAAAATCTTTCGACTCTTTTCTTCTTGACAACGCGAAACAACAAACAATCTCCTTTTCCGTTGCTACGGAAAGCGCAAGCTGACAAAAAGGAATTGTAGATTTGTACCAATTTAAACAAATGTGTAATTGTTTATTGAAATGAAAAACAATTACAATAAACAGCAATAAACAATTAGACATTCGTTTAAATTGGTTCAAATCCACAATTCCTTTTTGTCAGCTTGCGCTTTCCGTAGCAACGGAAAAGGAGATTGTTTGTTGTTTCGCGTTGTCAAGAAGAAAAGAGTCGAAAGATTTTTGCAATAATTCTCCAAAAAAGCACGGAAAAAAGGATGAACAAAAATAACAGGACACAGTCTACGTTAAAAATTCTACTGCCGGTGAGTATTAACCTGCAACCTTCCTATCTCTTGACTTCCTGTTTTCTATCTCAAGTTCAGTCGTCGCTTTTCAAATTCATTTTGACACCGCGAATCATATCTACGAATAGTATCTTAATCAAAATGTCACTTAACTGGTTCTTCCTAATGACCACGGAAATAATGGCTTGAAAAGTGTCTGTACGTATTTATTTTTTGTTAATTTTAGATTTCTACTTACTAACTGTACCGTTTTCCATGTTGTTTTACACATCCTCGAATTTGGTTGTGAACACTCCTTAAAGAATTGTTGAAATCGATCGTTAACTGATATCATAATTTATTCATTTACAAAATCATTTATTTTGTTATTTGTTTTCTTTTACTTGTGTTTATAACTTAATTTTTTTGCAAAAGATGAAAAATGTTACCAAGAAATTCAGAACAGCCTGAGAATGTATTAAATAACAATTCAAGGTAGTAAGTTAATAAATAAATGTTGAGCTGATATTGCAGTAGCAATGGGAATAAAAGGGGGTAGCGGGTTAAGGGGGGTCTGGCGGCCCCTACGGGGTTAAGTAAAATCGTTCCGATAACTTTGAAGAGGGTCGAAAAAAAAAATTTTTGAGATTTTTTGCGACACTCCGGACCGACACGTAGTCCCTATATAAGCGAAAAATGCGTTTTTTTCATATTTTATTTTTTTTAAGGCGTTTAAATTGATTTCCAAGCGGCTTTAATGCAACTAAAAATTTGTTTTAGATGTGAAGATATTCCCTAAATTTTTTCAGATTTTTCTGTAAAGTTAAATCGAGTGAAATATTGCTTTATAACCTAAAAAATCGGAAAAAATCGGGTTTTTTTGAAAAAAAGGCCATGGTATTTTGGTGCAGACTCTATGGAGAATAACGGCCTAAGTACTGTTGAAAGGTACATTACTCCCCTACAAAATGCCGCTAACGGGACTTAGTTTGGTCGCTTGTAGTCCGCGACAACTCAATTTGAGTAAAACGCGAATTTCAAATCTATGCATTTTTGGCCTATAAAAAAGGCCCAACTTTATAAAACTGAAAAACATACAAAAGAAATGTTTTTATAGGGTTTTCAAGGTCGCTGATTCTGAATTTGATGTCAAAAACACGTTTTGACAGTTTACAGCTGTCAAAAATGCTGTCAACAAGGAAAAAAATGTTGAATTTTCGATTTTTTAATAAATAAACTAAGCTTGTATCAAATATATGGGTTTTTGAGGTCGCTAATCACGAATTTTATGTCAAAATTATGTTTTGGCAATTGACAGTTGTCAAAAATGCTGTCAACAAAGCCTAAGATGATGAATTTTCGAGTCTTTTTATAAATAAATAACACGTATATCAAATATACGGGTTTTCGAGGTCGCTTATTGCGAATTTTATGTCAAAATTATGTTCTGTCAATTGGCAGCTGTCAAAAACGCTGTCAACAAAAACATAATTGTTTTTTTTTTAAACTAAATAAATCGTAAGAAATGAGGAAACAGGTATTTTCAAAGTCAACTGATTTGTTTTACACGCTGCAAACTTTTATTTATTCATAATAATATACGAACAGTACAAATAGATCTAACTTCGCAGAATACTTATTCATACATCGTAGGAACATAAACTTTAATCTTCGTCGCTGTCTTCGTTTATAACGGGTTCGACTCTTTGAACGTGGAACAGATTCGTGAGAATTTGTGCTGGCCGTATGATTTTTGACAAATATCGCGCATGACTTAAGAAGTAAATAATTGTAGCAACGTGTGCACAGCAGCCAACAGTTCGAAGTCCATTCGCACAATCGCAGACATATTCTTCAATACCGCTACGTCCAATCGTATTGGGAGCATAATGAACATAACATTTGTACACTTTTTTGTTTATATGCCTTGACTTGACTTCGCATTTCAAAATGGAATTATTTTCTAATAGAAAGTGCATGTTGAGAAGTCCGTGTTCGGTATATATTTCCGCTAAGTAAGAAACAGTCAGCGATAACTGATAAGAACCTGTAAAAAGGATTTTCAACTCTTTTTCTGTCATTTCAGGGAAGTCTAATACATCGTTTGATGTCGATGGTTTGAAAATCCTTTTCTTCCTGTTCCAGTTCTCTTCCTCCACTACTTTTGCTAAAGAATTGTCAATTTCTTTTCGTAACAACATTTGCTCGGCAATTTCATCTTGGAAATCGGTATCATAATTCAGTCTTTTACCAAATTCATTCACAAAAAAATTAGCTTCTTTGCAACACGGTCGTATATACAGGTCTGACAACTCGCTGCTCAAACCTGTGAGCGATACGCGCATCGCTACTGGAGCTTCTTAATTTGAACTGCAGATGGCGTGGTTGTCGAAGTTAGCATTTTCAAGATGATACGAAGCATAATGTTTTTTTGAAAATTATAGACTAAATAACGTTCAAATAAATAAAAAACATTCGGAAATTCATTTAATATTAATAAAACTGAATAATAACATAATGGCATGTAAAAACACATCAATAATATGTATGAAAATACCCTGAAAACACGACTGCGCTCGAATTATTAATTAATTTTTCGATCAAAACTGATAAAAAAGTAAAATTAAACATGCGATACAACAATTATATCAAACTTTCATCAACTCTGATGCGGACCGTGCATATATTGCACAGTATTTGATCAGAGATCGAAATGCAAAGTGATTAGCACAAAATTTGACCAAATTTTGATCAAAGTATACTGTGAAAATGAAATTAAGCAATTTTGAATATAAATTTGACGAGGTATTTTTATAAAAATAGATGCGAAAAATTTATTAATATTACTTTATTTTGTTAAAGAAACAACTCATTTCAAAATATGTGGGAAATAGAAATGTATTTTTCTGAAATTTTTACAAATTTCAATTAGTGTAATACAAAATAATTTTTGATAAGTTTTTATTTACAATGCTTTACTGGTCAGTCAATTTTGACATTTTCTTTTGAGGAACATATTTCTGTTTCATGCGCTGATTGTGCTGGAAAGTAAACTGTCTCATTCTCACTCTTATATAATAACTAGCTGAGCACCCGTGCTTCGCACGGGGCTCATCGTCGCCGGACTGTATAAACTGTAGAAGAATGTAGCAACATTTTGTTTGCAATGATATAAGTAATTTAAAATTTGGGTGTAAGAAATGATAAATCGGTAATTTTGTGCAAAGCGCGAGGAAAAACCCACGTAAACGTGGTAAAACCTCGTTTATTTGGTGCTATAATCATTTGAAACAACGAACATGATATAATTACACCAACGCATCTTGGTATACAATATTTGGAGTTTTTTGTTTAGGAGCATATATGTGTAAGCTTTGAGGATCAGAAACACGCGAACAGGCCACATATAATTGTCCATGAGAAAAACACGGCTTTTCAAGGTGGACCCCAGCGACTTTCAAAGTTTGTCCCTGCGCTTTATTGATTGTCATGGCAAAGGCTAATCTGACCGGGAATTCATTATTATACCTAAAAATTGTAAACAGTTCTGTAATAATTAATTGAACATGACAATACCACTGAAATTGTTTTAAAATACCTTCAATTATCCTGTCTCGAAGTTGAGTGATGCAGATTCGTGTTCCGTTGCATAGAAGTGGAGGGTTTAAATTCCGCAGTAGAAGAACTGGAACACCGACTTTCAATTTTGATATCTGCAATGGCACGCCAGGCAACTCCAAGGAGTTTAAGAACTCAACAGGATAATTCACCACATCATCCTGGTTCGACACAGAATTGAAAGCAGTGTAAACCTTTTCGTCTCCAATGATTTCGGCCAATATCTTGTCATTTAATGCCGACACGACATCATTCGTGGGGGCTAAAATAGCCCTTTCGCATAACCAATTCTGCTGTTCGTAATTCTGCTGAATGTCGGGAAACACGGCAGCAATAAGGTCTTCAGTGGTATTTTCGATGCAGCAGAGATTTGGAGAGAGTGTAATGTTTCCATCATTGTCTAGAGGCTCTAATCCATCACCGATTCGGAGAAGCAATGACGAAAAATTGGCAGCGTTTTCGTCATTATGAAGAAAAACTCTCATATTTGTTGTGAGCGTGTGGATGACTACGGCTTGCCATAATGGAAAACTCTTGATGCTGGCGTGGAGTTGATCAGCAGGAGTACCACGGGCTATAACTGGGAGGGTTTGTCGAAAGTCATCAGCTAGTATGACCACTAAACCTCCCATTGTACGATCATCATTCCGAAGATCTCTCAAGGTTCTGTCTAGTGCGTCTACAGCTTTCTTATGGGAAGAAGATCTTTCATCCCAGACTATCAATTTGCACAAACGTAACATTCCAGCCCTGTCACTGTTTTTGCTGATGTTACAAACTGGTGCCTCTTGATAATGCAAATTCAATGGAAGCTTCAAAACGCTATGTGCCGTTCGTCCGCCTTGTAACAATGTTGAAGCGTTACCAGTAGAGGCTAAAGCTATAGCTATTTGGCGATGACTCCTTACAGTGGATAGCAAAAGGTTCAGTGAATAAGTTTTGCCTGTTCCGCCGCAGGCATTGAGAAAAAATATGGCCAGATCATTAGGATCAATTTTTTCCATTACGGCATCATAGAAACATCTTTGGGCGTTATTAAGAGTGGGCAAAGCCGTTCGTACACCTACAGCAAGAGCGTCGGCATCGTAATTCAGCTGTACACGAACCTCATTGTTATGAAGAAAAGCTATTCTCGGTGCAGGTAGACCGTAATCAGCTACATGACGGCCTGAAAGTAAATGTATGTTTCATAATTTCGTATTAAGAAAGTTTGTTTCGGAGAGACATTATTTTTTGAAGATGTATAAATACCTGATATTAAATAAACAATATCATCTATTAACTGAATGGCTTCGTCATAAATGATGTCATATGCTATAATGTTTGGTTGCTCTTGCTCTCGACGATGGAGTATATCCTCAGACATCTGATCCTTAAACATGTCCCAAAGTGTGAAAGGATTGGAAACTTCGCAGGAGGTTATAATGATGGAGAACAATGTCCTCAAATGGCTTGGATACCGAGTCAAAACCGCCTCTTGCATTGCCAGAGTCCAGTGGTCATCGTTTTCCAGAAGACCGCGAACCTCACATGCTTCTCTGTACGTGAGATATTCTTCGCCGTCCACTGTTCGAAGAGCTGCGAATGATGCTGGTCCTCTTACAACTGTGAGTGACACTCTCAAGCAGAAACACTCAAACTGATTGGGATGAATGGCGTACATGCGTCCAATCGCAGCAGTCTGTTTTCTTCCAGGCCAGTTAGGAACATCTTCACCACGTCTCCGGGGATTCCAAGTTCTATCAGAATTATCCCAAGTGTAGTAAGTAGGAACTTCAGCATATAACAAAGTTTGAGCAAAATCTGCATTTTGGCATAATGCAAAGAAAGCAGTGAGTGTTGTTTTTGGAGGCTGTTCGACGTGATGCTGCATATTTTCCTCGTTGAAATAAACACGTTGACCGTTTTCCAAGTGGACTTGTAAATGAACTACATTGGGAAAGCGTTTATGCATTGGAAAAGAAAGAAGTCGCCAAACAGCTTCATTGCGACTAATGTATCGTCCCGCCTGATAAGTGCGAACCTCATCTAATGGATTTATCTGCCTATCTGTGTGCCGAACTTGAAAAACGGCCTGATCGGATCCTTCGTTTATATAGCCACATATATACTTTATCGCCTCAACTGAATTGCAGCACTCAACGTTAATATACCAAAATGAAGAAAATGTTACAATAACCAAAAGGAGCACCTACCTGTCAAACATCCTGGTCTTCCTCGTCTCGCACAACACGTAGAGCAGCAGCTTTTTTCGTAACTTTAGTTAACTGTGATTTTTTTTAGAGCGGCATATTGAAAATGTAGAATCTGCAGTTCACTTACAAAATCGTAACACTACTGAAGGCAGCATCGAAATAATGCCGAATTTCCGGTGAATAGTTCAATGCAATGTTAGGTTCATGTTTATGTTTGGAAGAAAATATTTCAAACCGATTCTTTGTTGCAAGGTACGAAAATTTAAAGAGATCCGAGGTGTATTTTTATAAATAAGATTTGTTTAGTAAGTGTTGAATCATGAAAAAGTGCGATTTTGACAAAACCGAAAATACATTTTTGCGAGTTTCGATGAATTAAATTTCAAAAATCGATTCTTTATATAGCCTATTTTAATTGTGAGAGTTCGTAGATTCGCCCTGATGCGCTTGAAATCGTTTTTATCAATTTTTTGAAGCGCCATTTCGACACAAACAAACAAACAAACAGACAAACAAACACAGTTACATTTTTATATATATAAGGATGAAGCGCAAACGACAAAACCCGCGAACCATGCTCAAAGCAAGGAAAAGTGAATTGGTATTTGTCCAAAACCTCTTCTATAGTCAAATGGAAAACATCACTCGACTTGACATGCTTGACAAAACAAGATTCAGTGAAATTTATTAAGTTAAAGAGATGCAGGTTTGGATGAATCAGTTTTCCTCTTGATTTGATATCTGTTAACAATGAGAGTGATGTGGATTGCAAGGGATCATGCGAGAAGGATGATTTGCACAAAGCACAAGAAGACCCAAACTTCCTAACTAGTACCTTACACAGATATCCTGAAATAGAATCCACAAAAAGTTTACAAAAAATTTTTTACAAATACCCGTAGGAGCCAATATGAAGATTTACAAAAAATTTACATGCACTTGACTCCGCATTGTCCATAAAGATTTATATACGAGAATTATTTACTAAGTTTTCATAAAAAAAACTTTTTTGATTTGTAAACTAACCAAAAATATGATTTTTAGATTTGTCATCGTGATCTTTTTTGATTTCAGCATTTACATAAATCGTTATGTGGAGTGAGTTCTATGTAGATTGTATGTAAATTTTTATGTAAGGCATTTTAAATAAAATTCATTAAAATTTTACATAAAATTGGCTACTATAGGGGACATACTAACTTTCAAAAACACTTCAAAACACTTTCAAAAATTTGAAAATCAAACCCATCGGGCGGACACAAGATAAAATAGAAATAATATGTATATGTTAGTAAACAAATTTCTTGATGCTGTAATATTTTATACTAAAACAAACATTATAGTCTTGAAAAGTATTTTAAATTTTAATGCATTTAAGTTAGACATTTTTTTCTACTAAAAAAGCCAAGAATATGAGAGGAAACGACATGCAATGAGGTGTATTTTCGAGACAGAGTGATGCACATGCAATCGAAAATTCATAATTGGAACGCCTCTTTCATTCAGAAAAATATTTGTGAAAGTTAATATATCAAAAGAACAGAAAAGCAGATTGGCAGTAAGAAAATATTTAAAATGAAATGAAACATGTAAAACCTGTAACATAGTCAATAATACTGTCAACAGCCTGTGAATTAGCATAATCGTGCTCTGTCAAATTCAAAAATTCATCAGCTTCCCACTCTTCGCAATTCAAAATATCGTCTAATTTCGTCTTAATTTCTAAGAGTTTCTGCTGGCTGACTGTTTCTTTCCTCTGAAATAATTCCTTGAAATCGGAAACGGCTATTAATATTTGCGGACTTTGTGTTGCATCTACGGTACAGTTTCCAGCGCGTGGTGGCTTGATGATGCCATATAATGATAACAATTTATACAGCTGCAGAAACGTTGGACAATTTGGATGATCATTGGAACCGGCTGCCTGACGGATTGTGCCAAAAAATTTCTAAAATTGAAAACGAAATGGATAAACTATTTTTGATGAATGATAAATGTAGAAACAATAAACAAAATAATCTACTTTTATAGTAATGATACCTCAAGATTGTCCTGATTAACTCTTCCAGTTAACAAATACTTGAAATTAAAGTTTTCAATCAAATAAGTGCACAGATCAAGAGTCGATTGCAACGAAAGTCGCAAAGCTTGAGCAGTTTCAATGCTCAGAAATTCATCTTCAGTGATTTCTCGAGCCAACATCTTGGATTCCCATGCATCTAACCACGCGAGTGATTTTTGCAATACCTGCAAAAATTGTATCATCGCTTTTATAATTTTTGTGACAATTTTATTTATTAAAATTACTTTGTTATTAAATTATGACCTTATAATCCGGTGAAGATGGAGTTAGTCCTTGATTAGGTTGTTTTCGATTCAAAGCATCAAACATATCATTCACAAACTTGCAAAAGTCCCTGGTTCTTTCGCAACCTTTCATCATCGCTTCATTTCGATGAAGATAAAAATTCATGCCTGCAGCGACAGAATTACTGAAAACCTTAAAATTGAGTAATTCATTTATTATTGTTTTCAAAAATTTCACATAATAAACGTTCATTAATGTACCTGTGTTGCTAACTTGACTCGCATCTTGGACAAAGTATCCAAGCGAATGTGTCGCTGTGATAATTTGGGACAAGCTCGAGCGTATGCTCCGTGTTTGACATCAATTTCGTACAAGTTCTCTATATATTTCCACTCAATGTAAGGAGACGATCCGTCCAACTAAAAAATCATAATTTTTTATTCGTATGAAATTAAAAGTCAAAAGAAATAAAATATAAGAAAATATATTTAATTATCCTTAATTTCTTTTTGTTATAGAGACGATTTCTTATATTCTTTATCACGTGCGGGACATCAGAGAACATGTAAATTTTTCTTTTTTCATCCATGGGATGCTGAAACCAAGTTTGGAGATTTTTCATCGTGCAATTGATTCCCAGCAAAGAACGCATTCTTTGATTTGTGCTTGCACCGTCACAGTTTACTCCGTGCACGAATCCTCCATTATTTTCTATGAAGGCAATAGCCTTCATGAGCAATTTTGCCAATTCATCACCTTTGACTTGACTTTTTGACGCAAAAACACCAAACGGCTGGGCATAATTTTCAGTCAGTCCTTGGAACATGAAGACAAGACCCATAGTGGCTTCATCTTCAATATTTGTTGACTGTTCACCATCTTTTCCGAAATCAACTAGTCCAGTGTAGGTGAGATTACTTGCACAAACGTTGATCGACTTCCTTAACTTGATCTCATCCAAAATGATAATTCCTTGTTTCTGCAAAGGCTGCTAATTTTGAAAAGTTTTTTTCAACAACGTTCCAAAGTTATCATCGAAGCCGCACGTGAAAGAAGATAATTTGCAGTAGTTGCGAACAGTTGTACGACAGGGAAGAGGCAGTATCTCATTTGTCCGAAGAAACTCGTAAAATGATGGCGAACGGATGCTCATTATCATAGCCAACATGATCCATTCGTCAGAATATCTTCGCCCTTTTTTGTTGCGTTGAGATGCCTCTAGAATTTCTTTAATCGCTGTTTTTTGAAAGTCAGAAACTCCATGTTGTAATAATGCAGCCTCTACTTTTCCAGATTCTGTAGAACTCAACTCATCGCATTTTTCTTTTAACTCTTTTTTCAGAGATTCAATCTTCTTTTTAGCTCTATGTCTTCTTACTTCTTCTCTGTGAAGTCGTTTTTTCAACACATGTTTGACCGTTCTTGATTCTATATTCCCGACTGTCCGAATTTTTTTCGCGTTCTTCAATTTTTGTAGATGCTTTCTCGTTCGGTTGCTTTGTTGGAGAGCTACTTTACAATGTTGACATTTTCGACCACAAACCATCAAAGAGCACTTGTTTGAGTGGAAATGAGCCCCAGCCTTGAATAATCCGTGCAAACCAACTAATTTGTCATCATTCATTTGAAACCCTTGACAAACTCTTTTCTTTTGAAACGTTGCCAAGATTTTGATAATGTCATCCACTTCTGTCACACTGGTAGAAAGTGTTGAATCATTTTTAACACTTACAAGGTGATTGTAAATGAAATATTGCAAATCTCCGGCACTGTTCAGCGTAATATGTTTTTGTGTGATCGGGATTTTGGCACCATCAATTGTTTCAACTTCTGCATAATTGAAAACGATGTGACGTTTGTTTTCAATCAAAATTTCACATGCAGACCATGACCAAGGAAGAGTAACGCACGATTCTTTGTCGAAACCAATTTCTAAAAAAAATTATATTGGTTTTTAATAGTCGACTCAAACTTAGAAAACGGGAAGCACAAAAAAAGTGCAAAAACTTACTGCATCCATCGAGTATTCGCATGGTCTTAGGAGGTTCATTTCCCTCTTCTGCCAATGTTTGTTCTAATTCGTCGTGTTCAATATTGTCAACTTCCATTGATGTACTCTCTAGTCCCAAATCGATGTTATCTTCGCATTCAACTAAATATTTAAATCACGATTAATAATTTTCAAAATCAATACCTTATCAAATATATTGATCATAGAGTTATTTTGATCATACCAGCTTGTTCCTGCATACATGAGGTGGAACCATTGTTTTCAGTTTCATGATCGCTGCACGAAGATAGATCTAATCGATTATCTATCGACGAACATTTACTTTAATAGCTGACTCAACCGTAGAAAAAAGAGCAAGCACAAAAAATTGCAAAACTTACTAAAACCATCGATTATTTGCATGGTCTTAGTACGTTCATTTTTCTCACCTGCGAATGTTTGTTTCTTCGGATCTATTTGCTGTAGCTCACGAGTAGAACTTTGTTCTAATTCGTCGTTTACGTTGTTGTCAACTTCCATAGGTGTACTCTCTGATCCCACATCAATTTCATCCTCACATTCACCTTTAAAAAATTCTCGATTAAGAATTTTTGAAATTAATTTTTTAAAAAAATATATACTAATTTAAAAGTTTTTTTAATCATACCAACTTGTTCCTGCACACATGATTTGGAAGCATTGTTTCCAGTTTCATGATCAGCGCTCGCAGAGAGATTTTCTATCGAAAATCTGTTGTTTTCATTGTTGTCCTCGTTTGCACAAGAATCTTTTGAAAACAAAATCATTGATTAAATACTGATTATAAGCACTCACGTCCTTTAGATATGTAATATCAATTGATTTTAACACGGTTCTTACTTGCTTCGTCTCCAAAAATTGACGGTACAGCTGCTTCATCCAATTGAGCATGTTTGTAATCACGCTGAAAACCCATTTTAACAATATAAGTTACTTAATAATGAAAGATTACCACAATAAAAAAAATGTAAAAATCATTTTTGTAAGACATCTTTCTTCTTTAAACGAATTATTTATGCTCAGAACAAATTCATTGTTGTTTCGTGCACTATTCAAAACGATATAAATAAAACATTCTGTTTATTATTGCGTACATACCTCAAAAATAACTTCTCCAGCCACATTTGTGATAATCTTCTTTTTTTTAATCAAATTCTTCTCAAAATGATTCTCACAAACGTAAAAAGTGTCACGTGAAATATCTTGACCGGTGTTGTTTTTAATCACGTCAATCCACTTTTTTCTCATTTCGGCACGATTTGGAACTTTAAAAACAGATGGTTTGTTTTTAACCTTCCTCGATCCAGTCGTGCAAGATAAAACGATGCACGGTTTGGTCATTTTTAATGCAAAATTGGTATTGTTTTCGCAAAATAGACAGGTGATTTAAAGCACTTATTGCAATTGAGCTGATATGCGAGCGCGCGGTCAAAACTGCTAACTTCGACACATGCGCCACCAGTGATCGATTCGGGAACTACTCCATCGTACAACGATATCGATCACACCTCGCTCTATGGGATGGTATACGGAGTTAACAGACCTGTATATACGACCGTGCTTTGCAATAAAGCATCGCTGATGGTAACATTTTGTTGTCAAATTGATTATGAAGTAATCTGAATTTAGTACCGATAATACCATGAACAGCCTCTACCACCCACCTCAATTTTGTCACGAATCGACTTTCGTTTGCTTCAACTGTCGGTAGTTGTTTTCTTTTTCCTTTCAAAGCTGGCATCAATACAACAAAGCCTTCAGATTCTAACCACTCTTTGACATCTCTAAACCCTCGATCGAGTATAAAAACATCACATTTTTCGAGAATTGATCTTAAGCCGTTTGGTTCCTCGAGTACATTTTTCAATATCGCCGCATCGTTTAGAGTACCCTCGTATGGCCCGTACACATCAATTACATATCCATCGGTAGCACAAACTGTAAACGGTTTACAGAGTGGACATTTTTTCTGTCCTGAATAAGATTTTTTTTGATAACAATCGTTACTACTTTTTTGATGTCGGAGATACGTTCCATCAGCGATTAAAATCAAACGATTCTCGAATCCGTGTAACTTTTTCACGTAAGGTGATGTGTGATTAGCTATTAATTCTTCGCGAGAACAAGCTTGCGCGCCAAAACGTAGTGGAAGAAGGTCTTTTTGAAATGCATTCAAAACTGATTCGCAATAATCTGATACTAATTGTTCGAACTTAATATTAAAAATCGACGCAGTTATAGAGTTAGAATTCCCAGTTCTCAGTTTAAAAAGAAAAACAAAAAGAGCTTGATTAGAGCTGCGATTTTTAGAATCCCGCAAAGAGACTAACTTGGTTTTCAAAGTGTTGATTTGTGCAACTGTAAAACCAGTCAACGATTGTATCCGTTCGTCCGATATGTTGTTGTCATCTACTCTGTCTAAGATACTGTTATTGCAATTCTGAGAGAGATTGTTCAAAAATGATGTTAACTCGTCCGAGTCGATAGTACAAGTATTTGAAGCAATATGTAATTTCGGTATTTCATCATCGTAGAAGCGATCTTTAATGAGATGTTCAGGGCAACAACGATTGTTTTTCGGCATGAAAACTCTTGAACTTATAAATACCTGTAATCGAGCCTTGAATGGGATCACGGAATAGTTTTTTCTATCTCGAACAAGACAAACGCAGCAATATTTGTGAGTCGCAACAACTCTCTTGAATGGCATCTCAATCGTTTCTCGGGGAGTCGACTCTTTCACGCGGACAACAAAAGATGGGTCCTTAAACGATGAAGATGACTGTGATTCTGAAGTTCCTGAACTTGATTGTAGCGAGAACTGTTGCGAAAACTGTAGCGGTTGTGTAGATGGTAACACGTCGTCTGATACCGACAGGTTCGAGAGTTGTGACAATTGTCTTTCGACGCGATCACCTTCTTGCTGAAGAGTTCCGTGATGACCGTGGCTCGTCGATGGTAAATTCGGATCCGCAGGACCGCCTTCTGGCGCGGAGGTTTCATCACGATCGTAGCTTATTGATGGCAGGTATTGTTCCATAGGCATCGGTATCTGGTCGTCAACATCGGCATCAGCAACGACATCTGGCGGAGGTGTCACATGTTGATCGTGGCTCGTCCGATCACCTGGGACGATACGGGTTGAACGACGACATTTTTCGCACAGGACGTCTCCTACATCCACTTCTTTGTCCAGTTTAACCGAAAACAAGTTGGCTTCTTCTTCTGTCTCGATGATTTTTTTCTGCCCGGTGTCGTATCGCAACAGTAGGTTGCATTTTATGCATCTTTCGTCATGTAGATGTTTTCGTTTTCTTGGGGACATCTCTCTTTTAGCTGAAAAAGTTCGAATTTAATTAATATCTTGCAAAAGATCTACAAAAAAATAAAATAGGCCGTTCCAGAATAATATATATTACGCAGTTCAACGAAATAGCATAATTTTTTCTGTCGTTATTTGATTATTTTTTGAGTTGATCTTGATCTTAAAAAACACGCGCAACGACGACTTATGACCGCGCAACAACGTGGCAATATTAACGCAACAAAACAAAAAAAAGAGGCATATCGTACGCGCAACAATGCAATGAAATACACGCGACAACGCGGCGGAACACGCACAACAAGGCGATTAAACACGTGGGACAACGCGGCGAAACACGCACAACACGAGATTAAACGCGCGCGACAACCCGGCGAAACACGCACAACAATGCAGCGAAATACGTGCGACAACGCGGCGATTAACTCACAAGAATGCAGTGAAACGCGCGCGACAACGCGGCGAAACACGCACAACAACGCATTAAACAAGCGCGACAACGCGGCGGAACACGCACAACAATGCAGCGAAATACGTGCTACAACGCGGCGATTAACTCACAACAACGTGATTGAACGCGCGCGACAACGTGGCGAAACACGCACAACAATGCAGCGAAATACGTGCGACAACGCGGCGATTAACTCACAAGAATGCAGTTAAACGCGCACGACAACGCGGCAAACCACACACAACAATGCGATTAATCGCGCGCGACAACGCGATTAAACACGCGCGACAACGCGACGAAACACGCACAACAACGCAATTAAACACGCGGCGAAACACGCACAACAACGCAATTAAACACGCGCGAAACAACGCAATTAAACACGGCAAACCGGCAAACACACAAACAAGGCAGCGGAATACGGGGACAACGCCACAAAAAACACACGGCAATGCGATCAAACACGCGCGACGGTCAACGTATACGGCGGTAACCTCAAAACAACAAAGCGTAAAACTCACGACAACGTGGTAATAAACTCACGAAAATGTAGTAATAAACACGCTTTATTTAATTTATTTTTATTTATGAAAAACACTCACTTTTGAGCTGCCTGCTGTACTTTGGAACGATCGGACCCGGTAAAAAAGTATACGATTAAGCAATTTCTATAATTTGTTTAATTAAAAGGGCGCGTCACATAGCGTGTGCACTGGCCGGAGGCTGGCTGCAGAGAAAGAGAGAAAGTGAGCTCGTGGGTGTAAAAATGTACATCGGTGCGCAGTGTGAGTGCGCAATAGCAAAAGAAAACCACGTGTTAAGTTGGGCCACGTGGGTCTGAAATAAGGTTGAACACGAGTAGTATAGATGGCGTTACAGTAGACCAAATTCAAATAAATGTTATTATTATTATTATTTACATCTGCATAGTTAAAAAAAGTAAATCAATGAATAATAAATTGTATATATTTAAATTATATTTAACTTATATAATTCAAATATAATATAATATATAATATTATATAATAAAATTATAATAAATTCATAATTATAATGTTTACAATTGACAGCATTTTTGACAGCTGCCAATTGACAGAACATAATTTTGACATAAAATTCGCAATAAGCGACCTCGAAAACCCGTATATTTGATATACGTGTTATTTATTTATGAAAAGACTCGAAAATTCATCATCTTTGGCTTTGTTGACAGCATTTTTGACAACTGTCAATTGCCAAAACATAATTTTGACATAAAATTCGTGATTAGCGACCTCAAAAACCCATATATTTGATACAAGCTTAGTTTAGTTATTAAAAAATCGAAAATTCAAAATT
Source organism: Telenomus remus (assembly GCA_020615435.1). Classification (NCBI taxonomy): domain Eukaryota; kingdom Metazoa; phylum Arthropoda; class Insecta; order Hymenoptera; family Scelionidae; genus Telenomus; species Telenomus remus. The sequence goes on from CM036336.1 coordinate 8,148,081, forward strand.
TTTTTCCTTGTTGACAGCATTTTTGACAGCTGTAAACTGTCAAAACGTGTTTTTGACCTCAAATTCAGAATCAACGACCTCGAAAACCCTATAAAAACATTTCTTTTGTATGTTTTTCAGTTTTATAAAGTTGGGCCTTTTTTATAGTCCAAAAATGCATAGATTTGAAATTCGCGTTTTACTCAAATTGAGTTGTCGCAGACTACAAGCGACCAAACTAAGTCCCGTTAGCGGCATTTTGTAGGGGAGTAATGTACCTTTCAACAGTACTTAGGCCGTTATTCTCCATAGAGTCTGCACCAAAATACCATGGCCTTTTTTTCAAAAAAACCCGATTTTTTCCGATTTTTTAGGTTATAAAGCAATATTTCACTCGATTTAACTTTACAGAAAAATCTGAAAAAATTCAGGGAATATCTTTACATCTGAAACAAATTTTTAGTTGCATTGAAGCCGCTTGGAAATCAATTTAAACGCCTTAAAAAAAATAAAATATGAAAAAAACATATTTTTTGCTTATATAGGGACTACGTGTCGGTCCGGAGTGTCGCAAAAAATCTCAAAAATTTTTTTTGTCGACCCTCTTCAAAGTTATCGGAACGATTTTACTTAACCCCGTGGGGGCCGCCAGACCCCCCTTAACCCGCTGCCCCCTTTATCGGCCGAAAATTTGACTCCAGGATGACAAAGTTCAAATGAATCATCGCACATATTTCTCATTTATGTCTCATAATTAAGTTCTAAGTTTCAGAAGTTGAACATTTTTCTTTTGCAATCTTTTTCACATAGGCTTTGCTCGGAAAATGATTTCTTTTGTTATGTTTTATGGTTTCTATGGCTTTTCTATGATAAATAATAAATGAAAAGTTTTGCACTGTTAAAAATGTTGTCACCGGTGCTACAATTGTGCTACAAGTGGCAATGAGTTTGCCACTGTTGCCAATGAGTTTGCCAATGGTTGCCAAAAGTTGTGCCACAGATGCCAATCTATGTGCCACTGTGGCCAAAAATTGGGCCACAGGTGCCAATGAGTTTGCCACTGTAGCCCAAAATTGGGCCACAGGTGCCAATGAGTTTGCCACTGTAGCCAAACATTGGGCCACAAGGGCCAATGAGTTTGCCACAGGTTGCCAGTAATTGTGCCACAGATGCCAATCTGTGAGGCACTGGTACTAAAATGTGTGGCACTTTTGCAAAAAATGTTGTCACCGGTGCCAATGAGTTTGCCACAGGTTGCCAAAAATTGTGCCACAAGTGGCAATGAGTTTGCCATTGTTGCCAATGAGTTTGCCAATGGTTGCCAAAAGTTGTGCCACAGATGCCAATCTTCGTGCCACTGTAGCCAAAAATTGGGCCACAGGTGCCAATGAGTTTGCCACCGTTGCCAAAAATTGTGTTACAGATGCTTACCTGTTTGCCACTGCCTCGAAAAGACAAGTAACTTTTTTTTCAGAATATTCAAGATTTTTTAGCGTCCCAAGCGTCTGGCCGATTTTTCTTTATAAATTCGCAGTGCCCAATGAATTTTTTTTTGTCTTTGGCATTCTCTTTGGCTCTATGGGTTCTTGCCGAGTCCCATCGTTGGCTTAGTCTTTGGCCCGAGGACTGAGCCAAAGAATTTTTTCCACGCGGATTGCGCCTTGATGATATCATCAAGGCGCAATCATTCCTATGAAAATATCAATTTTAACTTCAGAATTGAGAATAAATTTTTTGCCTTTGATGACATTTAACGTTTAAAATTTCCTTTCGAAAATGTGAAATCACGGTCTTCTAATTTTGAATATTAATTTTTATTACATGAAAACATATAAATGACTTGACGTTACCTCAGAAAGGTATAGGGATAACGAGACAAGATCCTGCTCATCCTTCCGAAATACACAATTAGTTAAAAACTTTAGTGAGAAATGGTATAAAATCATTGTTCACGAGACAAGTATTCCTTCAAAAATTATTTTTAAAATACGTGAAAAATAACCTTAGAGAGGTATAAAAATAACGAGACAAGACCCTGCACATCCTTTTGAAATACGCAATTCATTTGAAACTTTAGTAACAAATAATATGAAATCATTGTTATCGAGACAAGTGTTTCTACTCGTGTCACTTTAAAGAATTGTGAGTCAGATAAAATAAGAGAAAGATATGAAAGACTAGCTGAGCACCCTCGCTTCGCTCGGGCGTCAGCTTCGCTGCACTATATGAGTTAGTTAAGGTTTTTTTTCCGAATTGTTTGGATAAACAAATTGTAAGGACGAAAAAGGTTATACAAAATAATTAATGAATCCATTTTGCATTGTGCGCGAGAAGAAACCCACGTACCCGTGGTAAAATCGTGGTATTTATTGATACATTGTAAAACTACAACACCTCATTGAACTAACGCATTCTGGTAAACCTTATTGAACTAACGCATTCTGGTAAACAATATTCGATGTTTTACTTCCTGGAGCGTAAATGTGTAAATTCCGTGGGTCGGAGACGCGCGAACATGCAACATAAAATTGTCCGTGAGAAAAACATGGTTTTTCAAGGTGTACACCAGCAACATGGAGCGTTTGACCTTGAGCTTAATTGATGGTCATCGCAAATGCCAATCTCACGGGAAATTGACGTCTTTTGAATCCAAATGGAAGATCTGTGGGGATCACTGGTATCTGAGGGATCATGACGTTCGCACCTTGATTCGATCCAGTCATTATAGTGCCTTCAAATCATACAAATTAAATAGTACGTCAATACATTTGGTATAAAATGTTTAAGTTGTGTGACAATCTATAGCTTACTACCTTCTATAATCCTATGCCGAAGTTGAGTGATGCGGATTCGAGTTCCATTGCATAAAACACGAGGATTTAAATTTCGCAGCAGCATAACAGGAACTCCGACTTTTAATTTCAGTATGTGTGGCGGAACTCCAGACAATTCAAGCGAGTTCAAGAACTCAACCGGATAGTTTATCACTTCATCTTGATTTACTACGGAATTGAAAGAGGTGTAAATTTTCTGTTCCCCGGGAATTGTAGCCAATATTTTGTCATTTAAATCAGTGACAACATCGTTTGTTGACGCTAAAATAGCTCTTTCATATAACCAATCCATGTGCAAGTGATTTCGCTGGATGTTGGGAAAAACTGCAGCAATCAGTTCATCAGTAGAATTGGCAATAGTGCATAGTTCAGGAGAAAGAGTAACATTTCCATTAGCATCTGTTGGTAGCGAACCATTGCCGACTGTCAAAAGTAATGCAGAAAAATTGGCAGCGTTCTCATCATTGTGAAGATATACCCTCATGTTAATAGTCAGCGAATGGACTATGACACTTTGCCATAAGATTGAACTTTTGATACTGGTATGAAGCTGATCAGCTGGAGTTCCACGGGTGATGACCGGGAGGGTTTGTCGAAAATCACCAGCTAATATAACGACTAATCCTCCCATTATCCGATTGTCACTCCGTATATCTCTCAAGGTTCTCTCGAGTGCCTCTACTGCATGCTTATGCGAAGAAAAACATTTATCCCACACCAATAGTTTGCACAACCGCAGCACCTCGGCCCTTTGACTATTTTTGCTGAAGTTACAAAATGGGGTCTCCTGATGGTGCAAATTCAGTGGCAACTTCAGCACATTGTGAGCAGTTCGTCCTCCTTGTAACAACGTGGAAGCGTTACCAGTTGAAGCCAAAGCTAAAAACACGTGACGACGACTCCTGATAGTTGACAGCAGGAGATTCAATAAATATGTTTTTCCTGTTTCTCCACGGGCATTCAGAAAAAAAAATTGCAGGATCGTTGTTGTCCATTTTTTGTAGTACCGCATCGTAGAAGGATCTTTGGTCTCCATTCAGATGAGGCAAAGCTGTTCCTTAGCCTCTGTAGCTCGCGCAGCTCTATGTTAGCTGTATCAATAGTTAGTTTTTGCAAATGTGTTTTACGTTTCGTCGGCATTTCGATGTCACTTATAAAGTCACTGGCGGACACGAAATAAACACGACTGAATGAAAAGTCATACTGAATCAAAAACAAAATAACGATCGAATTGCGAACCCGAGAAAATATTTCAAAATTATTCTCATACTTACGTTTGTTTATTAATAAGGAAGGGAGGATAGTAATTTTACAGAATATGAAACGTAACATTACGTTTTCGAACTCTATTTATAATGGCTTATGTGTTGTGTTAATGTAAAATTTGAAAATTTTCAAAAAACTGAGAAAATGTTTTTGAAATTTTCTCTGAAAAAAATTAAGAAATCGATTTCTAATGTAGCCTACGTTAATTCTGAGATTCCAAAGAATCACCCTGATGCGTTGAAATCATTTCCGAACGCTTCGTTGAGGCGTAATGCTCAGACAAACAAACAAACAAACGAACAAACAAACAAACAAACAAACATATTCTCAGTATTATTATATTAGTAGGATAAGACAAAGACAGAAAGAGACGGCTCTATCTCTGTTCTTATTTTCGCAGGCATGAAAAGCTCCAAAATCGCGTTACAAAACGCCGAGTCGAATGTTGCTTACAAAGATGACGACTATATATCTTTATCGACTAAATAGTTATGTTTGATAAAAATTATTTGAAACAGTAAATAAAGAAAAGCAACTGAAATCATAGTGAGTCAGTATTCGGCTTTAAAAATTCCCTCTTACAATGTCGTATGTTTCCGGTGCTCTTCAAAATAAACATTGATTATCAGAAGTACTCAACTTGATTAGTTTATTTCTAAAAACCGCGGCGGTAAGGTTTTGTAGCATCGTAAATTTTGTAAATGTTCATCGTAAATAAATAATCTTGAAAATCGCATTCGTCGTTAAAATTGAAAGTTGTAAAAATGACAGAGTTTGAACATACATAAACTCTTGTGTTTCATTTGTACAATTTTTCCCTAGTTGGCAAAGCTTTACATGAAGATGTACACCAAATTCACATGCACCTAAGTCCACATTGTCTTGCAAGATGCATACTAATTATTTTATAAGATTTCATCGAAAAAAAAAAAAAATTCAAAAGTCAAAAACGAAAAATTTGAAAGTTGTCGAACCTTAAATTATTCTTTGAATTTTTATGTCAGAATTTAACTTTAATTTAATATCAGAATATTTAAACACGTGTTCCAATTTCACAACTTGTGTTGAAAATATCGGAGGGTCCAAAACCTTGCCACGTTGGTTATTACCTTTTGAAGGTATTTTTTGTCATTTTATTGATGTATTTTCGTTGTAGATAAAGATTTTTTTCACAAAAACTTTCAACATTACTATTTTACCGCCAATTACTTACTCCAGATTTTGTCACAAGTGTATTCAATAGAGAACGGAATATACTTATTTATGTTAAACTGTCGGAAATCGAAACACTCATGCTGAGCGATACAATTGCTGGTCCAAGAATTTAATACGGTCCGACTCGCCACAGTGTTTTTTACTCAAAAGAAGAGTTATTTAAAAAACATAATTTCATTTGAACATATGGAGTTCGAAAACCTCGCCTCGAAGACAATGATTTCATATATGACGTTACTTTTATTTTATCTGAATTACAATTCTTCGAAGTGACACAAATATATTATTTCAGAAAAACACTTGTCTCGATAGCAATGATTTCATATTATATGTTACTAAAGTTTCAAATTAATCGCCTATTTCAGAAGGATGGCAGGATCTTGTCTGGTTATTTTTATACCTTTTTAAGGTTATTTTTCAAGTATTTAGAAAATAATTTTTGGAGAAATATTTTTCTCGTATAAAATGATTTCATGTCATTTCTTACTAGAGTTTTCACTTAATTGTGTATTTCGGAAGGATGAGCAGGATCTTGTCTCGTTATCCCTATACCTTTCTGAGGTAACGTCAAGTTATTTATTTTTCAATACAGCCAGATGAGGTGATCACCAACTGAGGCGAAGTTTGACGAAGCTAAAATGCGATATATTTTCGAAATTTCCAATAATAAACGTGCAATTCTAAATCGAAAAACGGGTTTTTAGGCGTGGAAACGATTTTTTTGAACGTTTCGTATCTATCAGACGCGTTTTAGAGCTTAAGACTTTGTTTTTTGAGCGTTTCAAGTCTACAAAATGTGATCTTATCATTTTTGTTTTATAGCACTGTTCTAGAGCTAAAGTCGCATACTTAGGAATTATAATTTTCGAAAATGACATTTTTAAGGCCAAAAACGACGTTTTTAACCTCAAAAACCCGTGTTTGAGCCATAAAACAAACCAAAACATTGTTTTCACGCATAAAAATGCGTTTTCAGCTACACATTTTACAAAAACACAGTTTATATCGTTCTAATCCCTATTTCGATATAAATTCTTCGATACAGCCAGATCGATCCACCAACTCAGGCAATGTTTGACGACGCTGAAATGCAATATCTCTTTGAATATTACAATAATAAACTGCTATTTGCGCAATTTTATGTCCAAAAACGCGTTTTTAGGCGTGAAAACAATGTTTTCTAACGTTTCATACCTAGCAGACGCGTTTTATAGCTTGCAACGTCGTTTTTGGGCGTTTAAAGTCTGAGAAATGTGATTTCATCATTATTGTTACATAGCGCTCTTTTAAGAGCTAAACTAGCTTACTTAGGGATTAAAACTTTTGAAAACGTCGCTTTCAAATAAAATAACCCGTTTTTAGCCATAAAACAAACCAAAACATTGTCTTCACGCTTAAAAATGCGTTTTCAGCTACAAATTTTGAAAAAACACAGTTTATATCGTTCCAAGCTCTTTTTCGATATAAATTCTACAGTACAGCAAGATATATGCACCAACTGAGATGATGTTTAACGGAGCTAAAATCCGATATCTCTTCAAAATTTACAATAATAAACCGCTATTTCCGCGATATTAAGTCAAAAACGCGTCTTTGGGCGTAAACACGATGTTTCGAAACGTTTTATACGCTAGTAAGGTATCTCAACCAACGCCACCTACAGGATTTTGCGCGCAAAACTTGTAATGCTGTCCACGCGCTGCGTCAATACTGACAGCTTGTTTACATGATTGTTGTTGTTTTGTTGAGAAGTTTTTTAGAGTTTTTCACGAAAAAAACGAAACAAACACATAAAAAAGAGTGAGTAGACGTCGGTGCTGTGTCCCGCTTTGTGATAGTGATAGTGAGAAAGACAAAACCTTGCATTTGCGTCTTTTTTTTATTTTTGTAAACTTAATTAAACCAGGCGTCCTTGAACGGCCTAAATTTTACAAAGTTCTCGGACGAGAAAATCGTTTGCTTTTATTTCTAATCAGAATAAAGTTGGGAATTGATTTTTGTGTCTTAGCAATTCTTTTCAGTGTTTTAAAACCAACCGCATCAGATGTATTTTACAGTGTTTTTAACACTTTGTATGAACAAACAAAAACTTGGATATTATGGTTTTCGCGAGAAGCAATTAGAGAAACAATGCCTTTCAATGCAACTTTTAAAAATTAACCAAACTGTCGAGCAATTATAGATTGTACTAAGATACGTTGCGATACACCTCCGACAGTAGAACAGACCGGTGGTATGTACTCATCGTACGAATCAGCATTTCAAACTAAGTTTTTAGTTGGAATCACTTCAACAGGTTTTATATGTTTTTTATCAAAAAGTTATGCGGGACGGACAACTGATGGACGAATTACGATTAAATATAAATTTTCAAATCTAGTTGAACGTGGAGATGAAATTTTAGCAGATGAAGGTTTTTTACAAATTGAAACAGGATTGTCATCATGAAAATGCAAATTAGTACTTCCACCTATGGCTTAAAATTTACGATTAACAAGAGAGGAAGTATTTGAAAGCTATTCTATTGTTGCTGTGATAATTCACGTTGAGAGGGCGATTCAAAGGGTAAAAATTTTTCCTGGATGGGATTCCTGTTGAACTTTTCTAATCGATCGACAAAATTATGTACATGGCATGCGTTTTAGCTAATAGCAAACTATCATCAATTAGAGCTTTGGAGTAAAATGAGTGTCAAAAATGTAATAATGTAAATTGTTTCAAGAATAAAAATGTGATTTCTTACAAAAGTTATTGTTTATTTGCAAACTTTTTTAACCATTTTTATTAAAGTTTAAATTTATTTTGAAGCGCATGTTTGGTTTAAAAATAATACATTTAAGTTAAGTATAAAATGAAAGTACATCTGATTCTACAAAAGTAAAAGTACAATTACAATTCTACTAATGCTACATACCAATTCTCCTAATTTCAAATACCAATTCTAGTAGTTTTGCTAACCAGTTATAGTAATTTAACATACTTATTCTACTGATTTTACATACTAATTCTACAAATCATTATCGCTGGTTCTGATTGCTACATCGCCATCAGTTTTGAAAAGGAGAGGTGCAAAGTACTGTCGTGCTTCCGAGGGGGTTGAATAAATTGAAGACGAACTTGCACTTGACTTGTTTATTGATGGATGATTAAGAATTGGTGCACTGTGTATCACTGATTACCGTGACCCGAGATAGGTCAAGGCGCGAGCTGCGCTAATTAAGAGTGGAGGTTCGACGCGAACTGCCCTAATTAGGAACGGTTGTTGGGCGCAAACTGCGCTAATTAAAAACGGTAGTTGGGCGCGAACTGCGGGTCCCCGGCGGGGGCCGCGTATTTAAGCTTGATGATTCGCAACTTGCCCCTGTGTCCCCTGACCATAGGTTCCGTGGGAACTGAGGTGTCCGTGGGACCAAGGTGGCGAGTTGGTTCTCATAGAAATTGAAGAAGGTTCGCCTGATAAGGCGACCAAAATTGACGATTTCTCGGAAGAGCGTCGCGATAGCGACGCTAACGTATCAAATAGACTGTGAGATTCACTCTTGGGAACGGAAATGGTTATTTATTAACAAATGTTGACTAATATAAATTTATGTTAAGCATAAATAAAAGTTAAAAAATTTGTTTACTATATGACGGGCATGACAGCTCGCCTCTCCTTAATCTGGCGTCAGGCTTCACGCGAGAGTAGGAGATCGTCACTAATGGTTTACAAGTATGTTTAACGTCGTTTAGAATGTAATTGCTATTTAACACCTTTTCCATGTTCGTATATGATTGAATAGGTATTAGGTTGGCAAGTGCTTTGGTTTGTTCATTTCATCATTAATTCTAATGATTACGAGGTTTAAAGTTGGAAGTCAGTGTTCCTGCACGCAGGTAGTCTTCATATGTCCCTCGGTGGTTGGAGAATCGTTCTTCAGTGTCGTTACTTTTTTATATAGATTCCTTGAAATGAATTGCATTAAGCTTTCAGATCGCCATGGATAAAAATTGTTGCAGCAGTTTTGTGGTGCACCGAGTGTTTCGCGACTGAGTTCGGCAATCTGTAAACATTGAACAAAAGCAGTATTGCTTCTTTTTGACTTAATTCTAGTCGAAAAAATACTTGAATAATTCATGAATGTGGAAAATATTTTTCTTTTTATTTTATAGTTTTCTATGTCACCATTACTCAAATAGACGATATAAATAAAATGTAGCGAGGGACTACGGGCCCGCTGGCTCTCCGACTCTCATTGGAATATTGTTGATTATTATAAGGAATATTGTTACAAGTAGTTTTAATATGATCCATGTTAAAAATATTCTGGACATTTGTTCGCAAAGTTTAAAATTTTTGTAGAGAGTCGTCCCTGCTGTTCCCAACGTTGTTCTTGGATTCTCTTTATTTCTCTGAGGTCAAAGATACTCGCGAAACATTTAGTGATTATGATTATGAACGTCAGGGTCAGTAAGTATGTTTTCCTATCCATGTTGCTGTTTGTGCGCTTCGAAAAATCTGTTGAGAGAGATTTGAGTAGTTACTAGAGTGAATATTAAGATTCCAAGAACTTGTTAGAACTTAAATGCTAGGCGTCATTTTTGACTGATAAGATATAGGGTATAAGGTGCGTGATTAGCACACTACTCCCTTCCTCTGAAGATTCCCCCCTTTGTTTTACATTGGTTTAATTTATTTTCAATTTCGTTCTTTGTTTGTTATATTTATAAAGGTCTTTGTAATTTGCAAGAAATTGCGTGTTTTAATGTTTGAATGAAAATTTCTTGTTCTTTTTCGACTGTATAACACTACATATAGTGTCCGGTAGGCATTATGTCGCTGTCTTTTTCTTGCTACTGGCGTGTGTAACGGAGATCTATGGCGCGCAAGCAATCGCCTGTTTGTTCGGTGTATTGTTAGGTCAGGTTATGTTTAAGTGTCAAACGTGTGGTGCGTGTAGTTTTTGGGCTCTACTAATGTATTTACGGAATGTCGTGCCAAAACGACTTCGCGAAATTGGTAAGTTTGTTAATGCGCACTGCTTATTCAATTGTTCTTTTTTTGTTTTTAACTTTCTAATTTTTCTTTTGTTACGCCTACAGGTAGTTCTGCAATTCTGTAGTTGGGTTGGGTCTTGGTATAGGTAAGGTTGTATCGTTTCTTTGTTTAATGTTTTTTTTTGTTTTTACTGTAATCTGTTGTTTAATTTACATTTTATCAATTACGTTTATTCGTTGGTTTCTAATTCTTTTGGTTTGATTGTAGGATATATTTCGAAATTTCTGTGGGCCTAAGCTCTCGCCTGCGGACTCAGTGTGGGCAGCGTCTCTTATTATTTATATTATGATTACGTATTCTTTCTTTTCCTTTACTAATAATATTTGTATTTTCATTTTAGATTCAACATTCGAAGATTAAAATACAGCCTAGAAATTTTTGCTGTTTCCTTCATTGAGAGAGAGAGAGAAAAAAAAATTTTTTTTGTTAAATTTATTTGTTTGACGAAATTTATGATTGAAACGCGTTTCATTGGGTGGGCAAAAGAGGTTTTAGAGGACGATTTTCATGTTTTGGTCTATTGTATAACCTTTTCTAGATCGTGTTCGCCGAAATGGGCTAGTTTAGCGCGATTTTTATGAATTTTTTTCAGTTTTCCGTTTGCGTTTATTATCAGGTTACCTCTGGACGTAATTTCTTCGATTTTGAAGGGGCCGACGAAGTGCGAGTCTAGCTTATTATTCCGCCAGTTTTTAATTTCAGAAACGCACTGTCCGACTTTGAAATCGACGTTTCTCATTCTTTTATCAAAGTAATATTTGTTTAGTTGTTTTAGATCGTGAACATTGGTGTTGGCAAGAGTGGCTAGTTCTTGGAGTTTTACTACTAGGTTTTCGATATAGTCGTCGTACGTTTGCTCTGCTTCAATCGGAAATTCTGTAGGGATTCTGGGTTCGCGGCCTATGTAAATACCAATGTGAATGGCTTTAATCCCATTGCTGAATGACGTACTGAGTTATAGGAAAACTGTGCTAGTGGCAGCAAGCTGACCGAGTCTTTGTCTTCGGTGTTTAGATACGTTCGCAAATAATTGTTAATGACAAACTGGGATTTTTCGTTCTCTGCATTGTACTGTGGTCTAAAGGCGGATGTTCGTGTTGATTTTATTTTATAAAACTTCTGCTAATTGTCTACAAATTGTTTACAAATGCCTTACAGACCGAATCTGCTCTTTTGTTTGGTAGAGCCACAAGTATGATAAAGCGTGACAGACAACACATGATTATCAAAATGTATTTTATGTCTGTTTCGTCCTGGCATGTATAGGTCCCATCAAATCCATCGATACTTTATCAAAACATTGCGTTAGTGTATCTGTAATGACAAGTGGGGCACGCACAGTTGGTTTAGTTTGTTTGTACTTTTGACAGGCGAAACATCTTCTCACGAAGTCGTTGACATCGTTTGCCATATTGTTCCAGTAATATTCGGCTCTAATTCTGTCTAGTGTAGCTTTTGTACCTCTGTGGCCAGCAGTTGGGTTAGCGTGTGTTTCTCTGATAATATCTGGTCGCATTTCTTTGGGTGGAACAATTATTTTTCCCTTGCAGATTATGAATATAAGAGGGGTGTCCTTGAAAATGAGGTTAATCGCGTTTTTGACCGTGTCCCATTCGAATGATTAAAATAATTCGTCTTCTAGGGTTAGTGAAAGCTGTTAGATTTTGTATTTTTCGACTGTTTTCCTAAGAGTCTTGAGCGCGTGTAAGATGTCTCTAAATTGCATTATTCCGCTGAATTTGCTTTTAGCTGCTATACCGATGCAGTGTGTTTTTCCGTGAAGAGTCGTGATGCATTCACCTAATTCGGGTTCGGCCGCAACTAACTCGTGTTTGTTTATAAATTTGTTTTCGCAAAGTAGAAGTAACTTTTTGCTTGACATATCGCAGTCTGTCGTAAAGAAATAAAGTATATCTCCCGTTTCATGTAGTAAGGTTTGTGTCAATTCGGTTATGTTTTCTGATTCACGTGTGACGATTTGTTCGATTTCTGACTGTTCTGATTCTGAGCGAGTAAGTATAGTAGTTTTTTGTTCAGCTTGCGACCTTTGAGATAGGGGATATTCTGGTATTTGTGAATAGTTAAATTCGTCTATTGGTGTGCCTTGGTTTTCTCCGGTGCTAGGATATTTAGCGTTCATTTCGAGATAATTATCTATTATTGGTCTGCCAGGATTGTCTGGGATTTCTGGAATCATGGGATTTGGGTCTGGTGGTTGCCAGTTTTGGTTTTCTGCCTTATCGACCTGATTTAGCGGGTGTTCCATCGGATCAGTGTCTTCCAGCTCCGATTCTGGATTTCGTTTAAGAAAATTTGTTTTATTGCGAGAATTTACTGTGTCGATGTCGCACTCTCTTTTATTTAGCGGTTCGCTCATCGATTCTGATTCGTTTTTTTGCGCACAATGTAGCTGTTTATTTTTATTTGCTTGACCTTCTGTTTCGGAAGAAGTTACTCGTAAACGCTTTCTAGTGTCATCTTGAAATTGATCGTGCACAAAAAATATAATCGGCATATCTAAACAGACTAAACGGATCGTTTGCAGGATTTTTACCCAATCATCATTGCTCGCAATTTGTCGATCTAAACCGATACGAATATAAGGTAGTTTCTTCAATTTCCAGATGTCTCTAAGTTTTAGTAATGCGACTGACACATTGTTGATTTCTAATTCATCTGTTTGTTTTTCTTTGATAACGAACCCATATAATGATACATTTTGTTGTGTAGTAGTAGTGATAACTTGACCGAACTTTGGTTTCATGCTTCTTAATTCAGTTTCGCAAAGTAGTCCTGCTGTTGAGAATTCAGCAAGTATTCGTGTATTTAAAAGCCCTTCCACAGTTATCCTATCCTACTAGTCCTACTAATATAATATATATAAAGTAATATAATCCTTATATATATAAATAATCCTTATATATATAAAAATGTAACTGTGTTTGTTTGTCTGTTTGTTTGTTTGTTTGTTTGTGTCGAAATGGCGCTTCAAAAAATTGATAGAAACGATTTCAAGCGCATCAGGGTGAATCTACGAACTCTCACAATTAAAATAGGCTATATAAAGAATCGATTTTTGAAATTTAATTCATCGAAACTCGCAAAAATGTATTTTCGGTTTTGTCAAAATCGCACTTTTTCATGATTCAACACTTACTAAACAAATCTTATTTATAAAAATACACCTCGGATCTCTTTACATTTTCGTACCTTGCAACAAAGAATCGGTTTGAAATATTTTCTTCCAAACATAAACATGAACCTAACATTGCATTGAACTATTCACCGGAAATTCGGCATTATTTTGATGCTGCCTTCAGTAGTGTTATGATTTTGTAAGTGAACTGCAGATTGTACATTATCAATATGCCGCTCCAAAAAAATCACAGTTAACTAAAGTTACGAAACAAGCTGCTGCTCTACGTGTTGTGCGAGCCGAGGAATACGAGGATGTTCGACAGGTAGGTGCTCCTTTTGGTTATTGTAACATTTTCTTCTTTTTGGTATATTAACGTCGAGTGCTGCAATTCAGTTGAGGCGATAAAGTATATATGTGGCTATATAAACGAAGGATCCGATCAGGCCGTTTTTCAAGTTCGGCACACAGATAGGCAGATAAATCCATTAGATGAGGTTCGCACTTATCAGGCAGGACGATACATTAGTAGCAATGAAGCTGTTTGGCGACTTCTTTCTTTTCCAATGCATAAACGCTTTCCCAATGTAGTTCATTCACAAGTCCACTTGGAAAACGGTCAACGTGTTTATTTCAACGAGGAAAATATGCAGCATCACGTCGATTAGCCTCCAAAAACAACACTCACTGCTTTCTTCGCATTATGCCAAAATGCAGTTGAATCAGATTTTGCTCAAACTTTGTTATATGCTGAAGTTCCTACTTACTACACTTGGGATAATTCTGATAGAACTTGGAATCCCCGGAGACGTGGTGAAGATGTTCCTAACTGGCCTGGAAGAAAACAGACTGCTGCGATTGGACGCATGTACGCCATTCATCCCAATCAGTTTGAGTGTTTCTGCTTGAGAGTGTCACTCACAGTTGTAAGAGGACCAGCATCATTCGCAGCTCTTCGAACAGTGGACGGCGGAGAATATCTCACGTACAGAGAAGCATGTGAGGTTCGCGGTCTTCTGGAAAACGATGACCACTGGACTCCGGCAATGCAAGAGGCGGTTTTGACTCGGTATCCAAGCCATTTGAGGACATTGTTCTCCATCATTATAACCTCCTGCGAAGTTTCCAATCCTTTCACACTTTGGGACATGTTTAAGGATCAGATGTCTGAGGATATACTCCATCGTCGAGAGCAAGAGCAACCAAACATTATAGCATATGACATCATTTATGACGAAGCCATTCAGTTAATAGATGATATTGTTTATTTAATATCAGGTATTTATACATCTTCGAAAAATAATGTCTCTCCGAAACAAACTTTCTTAATACGAAATTATGAAACATACATTTACTTTCAGGCCGTCATGTAGCTGATTACGGTCTACCTGCACCGAGAATAGCTTTTCTTCATAACAATGAGGTTCGTGTACAGCTGAATTACGATGCTGACGCTCTTGCTGTAGGTGTTCGAACGGCTTTGCCCACTCTTAATAACGCCCGAAGATGTTTCTATGATGCCGTAATGAAAAAAATTGATCCTAATGATCCGGCCATATTTTTTCTCAATGCCTGCGGCGGAACAGGCAAAACTTATTCACTGAACCTTTTGCTATCCACTGTAAGGAGTCATCGCCAAATAGCTATAGCTTTAGCCTCTACTGGTAACGCTTCAACATTGTTACAAGGCGGACGAACGGCACATAGCGTTTTGAAGCTTCCATTGAATTTGCATTATCAAGAGGCACCAGTTTGTAACATCAGCAAAAACAGTGACAGGGCTGGAATGTTACGTTTGTGCAAATTGATAGTCTGGGATGAAAGATCTTCTTCCCATAAGAAAGCTGTAGACGCACTAGACAGAACCTTGAGAGATCTTCGGAATGATGATCGTACAATGGGAGGTTTAGTGGTCATACTAGCTGATGACTTTCGACAAACCCTCCCAGTTATAGCCCGTGGTACTCCTGCTGATCAACTCCACGCCAGCATCAAGAGTTTTCCATTATGGCAAGCCGTAGTCATCCACACGCTCACAACAAATATGAGAGTTTTTCTTCATAATGACGAAAACGCTGCCAATTTTTCGTCATTGCTTCTCCGAATCGGTGATGGATTAGAGCCTCTAGACAATGATGGAAACATTACACTCTCTCCAAATCTCTGCTGCATCGAAAATACCACTGAAGACCTTATTGCTGCCGTGTTTCCCGACATTCAGCAGAATTATGAACAGCAGAATTGGTTATGCGAAAGGGCTATTTTAGCCCCCACGAATGATGTCGTGTCGGCATTAAATGACAAGATATTGGCCGAAATCATTGGAGACGAAAAGGTTTACACTGCTTTCAATTCTGTGTCGAACCAGGATGATGTGGTGAATTATCCTGTTGAGTTCTTAAACTCCTTGGAGTTGCCTGGCGTGCCATTGCAGATATCAAAATTGAAAGTCGGTGTTCCAGTTCTTCTACTGCGGAATTTAAACCCTCCACTTCTATGCAACGGAACACGAATCTGCATCACTCAACTTCGAGACAGGATAATTGAAGGTATTTTAAAACAATTCCAGTGGTATTGTCATGTTCAATTAATTATTACAGAACTGTTCACAATTTTTAGGTATAATAATGAATTCACGGTCAGATTAGCCTTTGCCATGACAATCAATAAAGCGCAGGGACAAACTTTGAAAGTCGCTGGGGTCCACCTTGAAAAGCCGTGTTTTTCTCATGGACAATTATATGTGGCCTGTTCGCGTGTTTCTGATCCTCAAAGCTTACACATATATGCTCCTAAACAAAAAACTCCAAATATCGTATACCAAGATGCGTTGGTGTAATTATATCATGTTCGTTGTTTCAAATGATTATAGCACCAAATAAACGAGGTTTTACCACGTTTACGTGGGTTTTTTCTCGCGCTTTGCACAAAATTACCGATTTATCATTTCTTACACCCAAATTTTAAATTACTTATATCATTGCAAACAAAATGTTGCTACATTCTTCTACAGTTTATACAGTGCGGCGACGATGAGCCCCGTGCGAAGCACGGGTGCTCAGCTAGTACTGAGAATATGTTTGTTTGTTTGTTTGTTTGTCTGAGCATTACGCCTCAACGAAGCGTTCGGAAATGATTTCAAAGCATCAGGGTGATTCTTTGGACTCTCAGAATTAACGTAGGCTACATTAGGAATCGATTTCTTAATTTTTTTTCAGATAAAATTTCAAAAACATTTTCTTAGTTTTTTGAAAATTTTCAAATTTTTCATGAACACAATACATAAGCCATTATAAATAGAGTTCGAAAACGTAATGTTACGTTTCATATTCTGTAAAATTACTATCCTTCCTGCCTTATTAATAAACAAACGTAAGTATGAGAATAATTTTGAAATATTTTCTCGGGTTCGCAATTCGATCGTTATTTTGTTTTTGATTCAGTATGACTTTTCATTTAGTCGTGTTTATATCGTGTCCGCCAGTGACTTTATAAGTGACATCGAAATGCCGACGAAATGTAAAACACATTTGCAAAAAATAACTATTGATACAGCTAACATAGAGCTGCGCAAGCTACAGAGGCTGAGGAACAGCTTTGCCTCATCTGAATGGAGACCAAAGATCCTTCTACGATGCGGTACTACAAAAAATTGACAACAACGATCCTGCAATTTTTTTTCTGAATGCCTGTGGAGAAACAGGAAAAACATATTTATTAAATCTCCTGCTGTCAACTATCGGGAGTCGTCGTCAGGTGGCTTTAGCTTTGGCTTCAACTGGTAACGCTTTCACGTTGTTAGAAGGAGGACGAACTGCTCACAATGTGCTCAAGTTGCCACTGAATTTGCACCATCAGGAGACCCCATTTTGTAACATCAGCGAAAATAGTCAAAGGGCCGAGGTGCTGCGGTTGTGCAAACTATTGGTGTGGGATGAATGTTCTTCTTCGCATAAGCATGCAGTAGAGGCACTCGAGAGAACCTTGAGAGATATACGGAGTGACAATCGGATAATGGGAGGATTAGTCGTTATATTAGCTGGTGATTTTCGACAAACCCTCCCGGTCATCACCCGTGGAACTCCAGCTGATTAGCTTCATGCCAGTATCAAAAGTTTAATCTTATGGCAAAGTGTCATAGTCCATTCGCTGACTATTAACATGAGGGTATATCTTCACAATGATGAGAACGCTGCCAATTTTTCTGCATTACTTTTGACAGTCGGCAATGGTACGCTACCAACAGATGCTAATGGAAATGTTACTCTTTCTCTTGAACTATGCACTATTGCCAATTCTACTGATAAACTGATTGCTGCAGTTTTTTCCAACATCCAGCGAAATCACTTGCACATGGATTGGTTATGTGAAAGAGCTATTTTAGCGTTAACAAACGATGTTGTCACCGATTTGAATGACAAAATATTGGCTACAATTCCCGGGGAACAGAAAATTTACACCTCTTTCAATTCCGTAGTAAATCAAGATGAAGTGTTAAACCATCCGGTTGAGTTCTTGAACTCGCTTGAATTGTCTGGAGTTCCGCCACACATACTGAAATTAAAAGTCGGAGTTCCTGTTATGCTGCTGCGAAATTTAAATCCTCCTGTTTTATGCAATGGAACTCGAATCCGCATCACTCAACTTCGGCATAGGATTATAGAAGGTAGTAAGCTATAGATTGTCACACAACTTCAACATTTTATACCAAATGTATTGACATACTATTTAATTTGTATGATTTGAAGGCACTATAATGACTGGATCGAATCAAAGTGCGAACGTCATGATCCCTCAGATACCAGTGATCCCCACAGATCTTCCATTTGGATTCAAAAGACGTCAATTTCCCGTGAGATTGGCATTTGCGATGACCATCAATTAAGCTCAAGGTCAAACGCTCCATGTTGCTGGTGTACACCTTGAAAAACCATGTTTTTCTCACGGACAATTTTATGTTGCATGTTCGCGCGTCTCCGACCCACGGAATTTACACATTTACGCTCCAGAAAGTAAAACATCGAATATTGTTTACCAGAATGCGTTAGTTCAATAAGGCTTACCAGAATGCGTTAGTTCAATAAGGTGTTGTAGTTTCACGATGTATCAATAAATGCCACGATTTTACCACGGGTACGTGGGTTTCTTCTTGCGCACAATGCAAAATGGATTCATTAATTATTTTGTATAACCTTTTTCGTCCTTACAATTTGTTTATCCAAACAATTCGAAAAAAATACCTTAACTAACTCATATAGTGCAGCGAAGCTGACGCCCGAGCGAAGCGAGGGTGCTCAGCTAGTATATATATATATTGTAACATGGGATTTTCAAACTCAATTAATCGAATTAAATAATGGGCGCCAGGCTAAAATTTCTGCCAATATACGTAAACTCAACTCCAACCGACTAAATAATGAGACTCCCTGTCGCATTCGTCGTGGGGAATAAAATCAGACAAGCACGTAAAACAGCACTAGGATAACACTCAAATCATAACGCAGTTAGCTCCAGGAGCGACTAGATTTATTGAACCAAAAATCATTAAATACAAAATCAATTTGAGTGACGTTATTCAAAATCAAAAGAGTCATTATTCGTTAATTCCAAAAAAACAGTGAAAACAGCATTAAACAGCACAAAACTGCATGAAACTCTGAACTCTCGCCCTAACAGTAAAAGACCTGACCTTAATTCTGCAATTCTGTAAATGGCCTCTCATCGCGAAAAATCCCGAGCCAATATACGCTGTCAGAGTCCAGGGGTCAAAGAGACAGAAAACTCGCACGTTTCTGATTTTATGGTCGCGCCCCTCTTCGCGACCCCGGCTAGAGAACCGGAAGTGAGCTTTTGAATTCTCACCTTGGCCGATCGGCTTCCATCCTTGTCCCGCTCCTTTTCAGGGGCTGAAATTCAAGCATGAGTGACAATGACACCTTTAAGCGTTAGCTGCCGAGGCAGTTGCTCGCTTTCCGGCTGTGATAACATAATGAATTAATGATAGGACTGGCGATGCTACTTTAATTCGCACTGTGCCGGACTTCAGCTACAGGAGTGCCCTCCGTCGATCTTGGCCCAAATGCGTTCGAATCACAACCGACATCTGAAAGCGCCTAATAAAACCATTCAATCTAATTCGAGTTTCGTTTACGTGGTCTTTTACTGTCTGCTAGAAAATCCAATTCAATATATAAAACATCATTACAAAATATCAGTGTCACATTTTAAAATGGTTCTCGCTCTGAAAATAATTGCATATAAAAAGAAAAAAAAAGAAAAAAGCTCTTTGGCTGGACTCTGTGCCTAATTAAATATTAACGGTCACAACGGCCCACCCCTAAGAGGAAAGGTCCCACTTGACTCAAAAATCCCAACCTCATAACATGCTGTGGGTCCATACTAATTTTTTTCCCCGAAATTACAAAATTATTGACAGACCCCAAACTGTCAGGCATGATTTATATTGGTCAAGCATTCATACTCGAATACATTCACACAGTTTCTAGAAACGTCAAATTACCTTAGGACAACACAATTAAAAAACACGTCATATGAGTTACAAAAAATGATTCTCATTTATTTACATTATGCTATGTTACATCCGAGTATCACATTCTCATTAAAGAGAGCTGTCAGGTACAAAATATGAACACAGTCTTTGAATCTCACTATAGTTTGTACTTTATAGGGTCGATTACCCTTTACTGACTATTTCGATAACTCAAAATACTTTGACACTCAACTAAAAAAAAACGAAAGCAACTAAACAATTTTCCTCGTAATTAACTTATCTCAGCACGTCTGCTTCAAAGTAAAGAAAAGAAAATGGAAAAAAAAAGAGTGTCAATAAAACTTGTTATCAAAAGTACAAAAATCAAAAGAACAGAAATAAGAAAAAGGAAAACACAAGAGTCGTACAAAAGGTCTATTAGCGGTATAGACCGGTATAGCCGCTACTCCTGCGAGTTCTTTGGCAAACTGGACAGTCTTCTTTTGTCACAAACTGCTTGCCACAGTCTGTGCAAAACCTACGTTGTGGGTTCGGTTCTTCCCAACACATAATTTCATTCGTTACCGGGTTCTTGTAGATGTGGCTTCGAGCACCACATTGCCAACAACGATGCCAACCCCCCAAAGGTTCGTTATAATTATCGACTGGCAAGTACACACGGCGAGGCACAACCTCGACCTCAGGAACTTCCGGTTCCCCAGGATGAGCCTGGATGCAGGCAATGAGACGAGCTGCCTCCGACTCAGCTAATCTCTTCGCCTCCATCCTAGCCTCCTCACGGGCACAGTCGTCCCTGAGCCGGAGTCTGTCCTGCTCATCATTTGATCTCGCAACCAAAATAGCACCTGGCTTTGGTACCTTGCCGAACTCAACCACATCTTGTACCCAAACTCCCGGCTCAACCTCACGACGATAATAAATGAAGGCAAAAGGCCGCCCCATCTCCACGCAAAACAACCATTGTTGCAGCAGCAACATCTCGTGGCCCTCTGGAGTGTCAGGCTGGTCCGGGTCCCGCAGCTGCTGGAGACGATACTGCCTCAAGTCGCAATCTGGGTCTTCCCGGGGGTCGTTTCGGCCCTTCAACAACCGGATGGATTCTCGGCCGCCCTCTCGGCCGTCGTGGGGGAGTTGGTTCTCTCGGGGGTTCATTATAATATGATGAATCGTCTGGTTCAGAGAGAGTGTCATCCAATGTCTCGTCCTGTTCAATATCTTCCTGCGGAATAGCAATTTTCGAATCTTTTATGTGCCATTTACCTTTCAATCGACACTGAGCATCTTTGAGCAAATATATTACCGGCGAGATTCTCTTTTTAATGAAAAACAGCCCCACAAATCTCTTTTGCAACCTCGCAGAATATTCGTTCTGTTTATCTGACAATGTTTTATTTTTCCTCCAAACAGTATCACTTGGGAAAAACATTTTGTCTTTTCTATCGCAATTGTAATATCGAGCTTGTCTCAGAGTGGCATTTTCCATGTTCCTTTTCACCAGATCCCGAATATGATTCAGTCGAATCATTCTCTCATGCCACTCTTCCAGTGAAACCCCGGGCCACCTCTTGTCTCGCAGAAATTTCTGCACGGAGAGTTTAAGGGACTTGAGGGTTTCTACCAAAGTTAAGAAAAGCAGGAGAAAACTTAGTTGAACTGTGAACTGAAGTGTTAGTGGCAAACTGAAACTCGTGAAGATGCTCATCCCAAGCTGTGTGATCTTTATCGACAAACGCAACAATCATCTGTTTCAAAAAACGATTGGCAATCTCAGTAGCACCATTGCACTGAGGTGAATAAGGGGGAGTAAACGTATGCTTTATGCCAAATTCATGTGTGAGCGCCCGAATAGTTCTGTTTCTGAACTCCTTTCCTCGGTCAGAAAGGAAATTGACCGGAACTCCGTACCGGAAAATGACTCTAGACTCAAGTGCGGCACGGACATTCTTCCCTGTTGCAGCACGAAGTGGCACATAATCAACCCAACGGGTAAACAAATCCTTGATGACCAGGATATGAGTATAACCGTTCCGGGTGCGAAGATAGGGTCCCATACAATCAGCTGAAATGACTCGCCAAGGGGTTTCGTTAATTCTTCCACCCATTAAACCGACCTTACCCTCCTGCGAGGTCTTAGTGGCCTGACAGACTTGACACTCGCGGACATATTTGACCACATCACTATAAATTCCAACCCAATAATAATCTTTTGCGATCCTTGCATAAGTTTTTTCAATTCCCGCATGACCGCTCGCTGCCAAATCATGACCCTCCGAAATAACACGCTTACGAAGACTCTCAGGAACAACTATCTTCCATGCATCCAAATCCTCCATTATTTGATCTAATATCGGATCCGGACGATGGAAGTACAGTTGATCATTCTCTATCTTCCAGTTTGGAAAACGCTCCGGGAAGTCGCGAACTTTCGCGAAACGTTCGGCGTACCACGGATTGACAATTTGCATTTCTTGAGTGGCAGAAATAAACTCTGTACTTACGTACATACGCGACAACGCATCGGGAACATGATGTAATGCCCCTTTTATATGCACGATTTCATAATCATATTCCAAAAGTTCTAGTGCCCATCGCGCAAGTCGGCCCGACGGATTCTTTAAATTATGTAACCATCTCAAACTCGAATGATCTGTGATTACAGTAAAATGAAAACCCTCCAAATAACATCTGAATTTTTTAACCGCCCAAACAACTGCAAGACACTCTTTCTCTGTTACTGTATAATTACGCTGGCTCTTATTTAAAATTTGACTCGCGAAAGCGATTACTCGCTCCACACCGTCTATTGTCTGGGTCAACACTGCGCCAAGCCCTACGAGCTAGCGTCGCATTGAAGAACAAACTCAACGTTCCAGTCTGGACATGCGAGAATCGGCGCAGTAGCTAAAACCGATTTTAAATCATCAAAAGAATTCTGTTGTTCACCATTCCAAAACCAATGTTTTTTATCGCGTAACAAAACCAATCACCCTTCCGAGCGAGTTGCAAAATTAGGAACGAACTTACGGTACCACGTTGCCATTCCCAAAAAACGTTGTAATTGTTTTAAGTTTTGCGGTTCCGGAAAATTCAAAATGGGCATAACTTTCTCTTTATCGATACTCAATCCCTTATTGTTTACTACAAAACCAAGATTCTTTACTTCACGACAACAAAAATGACTTTTTTCACCATTAATTATAAATCCGGCATCATTAACTTCCTTTAATACTTTTTCGAGTTGCACTAAATGTTCTTCAAAAGTGGATGTTATTATTATAATATCATCGAGGTAAACAAATACATGTGGTTCCATCTGTGGACCAATTAAAGAATCTAACAATCTCTGAAAAGTAGCCGGTGCATTAGTTAAACCTTGAACTAATCGCAAAAATTGGAATAGTCCCATACCGGGGACAGTGAACGCGGTGATTTCTTTGCTATCGTCAGCCATTGGTATCTGAAAATAAGCGTTCTTTAAATTGAGTGTCGTTATAAAATTATCAGACTTCAACTTGTTTAAAACACTTTTCGCATATCAACACAAAATCTGTAAGAATTATCTTTCTTTTTAATCATCACAACAGGGCTACTCCAAGGACTTTGGGATGGCTCTACAATATTTTGATCTAACATTTTCCTCACTTCGGCGTGCATTGATTCACGCACTTTCGGAGAAATGTCATATGCCTTTTGTTTTATTGGCGAATGCCCTTGAACATCAATGTGATGCTCAACTAGTTTTGTCAAACCAAGTTACGTTTCACCTGCAGGTAGAATAGAATCGACAAGCTTGTTTATCTTCCTCCTCTGAGTGACATTAATTTCTTGTAAACTCGCACATGAACCTTCTAACAAAGGTAGAACCTCATCCAACATAACGCAACTAGAACTTCCTGTTGCAAGTTTTTCCTCTTCCAAAAAACCCAAATCAAAACCCAGACCTTTGATTCCATCCATACCTAAAATCCCTTCGTAACTTAAATTATCCAAAATACGAAATGGAATTACTGTTCGATAACCATTAAATGCAATTTCAGTCTCAAAAATACCCAGCACAGGTTCAATGGAACCGTTTGCCATTCTTACATTAATATCGCTATTTGTTTTGAGAATCTCGCCTGATAATTTCGCAAACGCTGGAGAAAGGATGTATGACTGCGTTGAACCCGTATCAAACAACATGCGCATTTCATGACCACAAATTTCTATCATTATATATGGTCTGATGTCATAACCTCTCCCCTCGTTCTCTCCACAATCTGCAATTATTTCAATAGTTGTGAGGTTATTTTTGTCACTCACAACTTCTTTAGCAAAGTCGACAGTTTCCGCTATAACTGCCGACCTCACTCGTTTTTTCGCGTGTTTGGTTATTCAAATTCCGACAAGGGCAATTGCGCCTTGTCACTCCCGGTTTACCACAATCATAACAAAAAAGAGTTTTCGGGTCTTTGCATTCCCTGTGTGGATGTCCCACCTTGCGACAATTCCAACACAAATACTCAACTGGTGGTAAGCCAGATGAACTGCCAGACCGGGGCTCAACCGCCTCCACAGCCGCCTGATTCTCGTCTTGAGTGTCATCTGATTCATTACTTTGAATTTGAAAAGCTCTCTCCCGACTCGATTTACGGGGAATAAATGAACGAGAGCGATTTGACTTCTTTACTGACTCTATTTTCTTTGGTTCAAACCCGTTTGACTCAGATTCATTTGACTCAGTTACATTTGACTCTACCGCAGCACAAACGCGATCACGATTTCTCGATCCTGAATAAAACCTGTCATTTGCCCCTCGACGACTCGTGTCCTCTCGACCATCAGACTTGAAAACTGCCTCCGGGAACAATTGACCAGGCGTCTTAAAAGGTGGACGATAACGCGTGCATGACAATTTCCGCGCTTCATAGGAACGACCGATTTCCTCAAACTCATAAAAAGAATCAAAATCATTGCGATCAATTCTCAATTTGTATTCAGGATTTAAATTGTTATACGCAAGATCCAATTGCTCCTCCAAACCAGGTAAAGGATCCAAAAATTGCATAATATATCTAAACCACGTCAAATAATTATTCAATTTTTCGCCTTTCCCTTGAGTCCGGTCATGTAACTCTTCCCTGACACGTAATTGAAAGTTTTTATCACAAAAATGTACCCTGAAATGATCCTCAAAATCACCCCAATTTAACCATAAATGATTTTCTAAACGGTACCATCGCAATGCAACCCCCTAACAAACTTGGGACGGCCCACAACATCTCTTGATCAGAAATGTCGGTACCTCTGCGTTTCTCGCGAATTGCGATTAAAAATTCTTCCGCGCTTGAACCGCCCTCCGTGCACGAACCCGAAAATTTAATTTTCCAAGTTGAAATAAGTTTTCGTGAATTTATAGGGTTATAAGAATGCGCTGAATTTGAATTTGAATTGTTTGAATGAAAAGAGCACGGCATACAGCTCGAATAAAAACTCGGTTCGTTTCGCGAATGCATCACCGATCGACGAGCTGGAGTGTCAAAAACGCGCCATGGCCTCGAAATCGCCAGACTTAAACCAACATGGCAAAGCGAACCTCCCGAATTCCCACGTGAAGTTTCAATTCTGTCACCAAAACTGACACGACGCGTACTATGAGCTACCGGTGCTCCATCTGTCACTCGCTGTGTTTGAGTTGCAACTGTCACCGAATTTCCATTACTCAAATTACCCATTGATTCAGTCGAATTTTCTAACAATCGAGTTGATTCTCCACTCGGATCTGAATTTACAACATTTTCAATATTTTCAGCGACACCAGATTGAATTTCCACTGAACTTGCATCTAAAATCCGTGTTTGATAAACAACCGTGTTTGTTTGAGTTTCATTTGTTGTCACTCGCGGCTCAATGCTATTGTTTACAACTTGACTGTTATTGTTGTCACTACGCAAAAACGATTCTGGCACACTCGGAATTGAAGGATTAAACTCATCATCAAAATCCTCGTCCCCCCAATTGACGTCTTGCTCAAGCACATAAACCGCGTGAAATCGCACAAGTCGTTCAGTGAAATCGCGAAATGTTCCTCGTGGATTCAATCCGGCTTCGCGAACCATCTTTATCACCTCACCGGCATCAGTCTCATATAACCACTCTCCAAGCGAATCGCTATCCTTGAAATAGCTCAGATGCTTTATTATTTCTTCCGCCATACTCACAGCTTCTCGGCAACGATTGAAAAATACGACCAATATCCAAACAGAGTGTCAAAAACTTCTCCAAACGACCAATTATTGCAAAAACGTCGTAGCCGCTAGATCAGCTGTCACTTTGCACAATCGATGAAAACCCAATATGGCCGCTTGCTCGAGCGCGCTCGCACGCAACAGTATCGATTATCGAATATCGAGCGCGTACGACTCTTAGCATTTGAATTTAAAGATGGTGGAAATTAATTTTCATGTGTGACACTCAATTGCCACATAGCATAATTTTGAAAATGA
The DNA here is from genome assembly GCA_020615435.1 of Telenomus remus. Classification (NCBI taxonomy): domain Eukaryota; kingdom Metazoa; phylum Arthropoda; class Insecta; order Hymenoptera; family Scelionidae; genus Telenomus; species Telenomus remus. The sequence continues at coordinate 8,174,545 of CM036336.1, forward strand.
TTTTAATTTACAGACTAACTAAAATGATGAGTGACATGAAAAATAAATTAACGATTATGGACGGACATAATCATTTGCTCCTTGACCAAATAAATCGTTCAGAGTTTCACTGTTTGTGTATTCACTTGACCCATAACAAAATGAAGTTAAGTGCTATGAATTTCGGCCCCGCGTGCAGGCGCCATTTGTAACATGGGATTTTCAAACTCAATAAATCGAATTAAATAATGGGCGCCAGGCTAAAATTTCTGCCAATATACGTAAACTCAACTCCAACCGACTAAATAATGAGACTCCCTGTCGCATTAAATACAAAATCAATTTGAGTGACGTTATTCAAAATCAAAAGAGTCATTATTCGTTAATTCCAAAAAAACAGTGAAAACAGCATTAAACAGCACAAAACTGCATGAAACTCTGAACTCTCGCCCAAACAGTAAAAGACCTGACCTTAATTCTGCAATTCTGTAAATGGCCTCTCATCGCGAAAAATCCCGAGCCAATATACGCTGTCAGAGTCCAGGGGTCAAAGAGACAGAAAACTCGCACGTTTCTGATTTTATGGTCGCGCCCCTCTTCGCGACCCCGGCTAGAGAACCGGAAGTGAGCTTTTGAATTCTCACCTTGGCCGATCGGCTTCCATCCTTGTCCCGCTCCTTTTCAGGGGCTGAAATTCAAGCATGAGTGACAATGACACCTTTAAGCGTTAGCTGCCGAGGCAGTTGCTCGCTTTCCGGCTGTGATAACATAATGAATTAATGATAGGACTGGCGATGCTACTTTAATTCGCACTGTGCCGGACTTCAGCTACAGGAGTGCCCTCCGTCGATCTTGGCCCAAATGCGTTCGAATCACAACCGACATCTGAAAGCGCCTAATAAAACCATTCTATCTAATTCGAGTTTCGTTTACGTGGTCTTTTACTGTCTGCTAGAAAATCCAATTCAATATATAAAACATCATTACAAAATATCAGTGTCACATTTTAAAATGGTTCTCGCTCTGAAAATCCTTATATATATAAAAATGTAACTGTGTTTGTTTGTCTGTTTGTTTGTTTGTTTGTGTCGAAATGGCGCTTCAAAAAATCGATAGAAACGATTTCAAGCGCATCAGGGTGAATCTACGAACTCTCACAATTAAAATAGGCTATATAAAGAATCGATTTTTGAAATTTAATTCATCGAAACTCGCAGAAAAGTATTTTCGGTTTTGTCAAAATCGCACTTTTTCATGATTCAACACTTACTAAACAAATCTTATTTATAAAAATACACCTCGGATCTCTTTAAATTTTCGTACCTTGCAACAAAGAATCGGTTTGAAGTATTTTCTTCCAAACATAAACATGAACCTAACATTTCATTGAACTATTCACCGGAAATTCGGCATTATTTCGATGCTGCCTTTAGTAGTGTTATGATTTTGTAAGTGAACTGCAGATTGTACATTTTCAATATGCCGCTCCAGAAAAAATCACAGTTAACTAAAGTTACGAAAAAAGCTGCAGCTCTACGTGTTGTGCGAGCCGAGGAAGACGAGGATGTTCGACAGGTAGGTGCTCCTTTTGGTTATTGTAACATTTTCTTCTTTTTGGTATATTAACGTTGAGTGCTGTAATTCAGTTGAGGCGATAAAGTATATATCCTATCCTATCCTATCCTACTAATATAATAATACTGAGAATATGTTTGTTTGTTTGTTTGTTTGTTTGTTTGTTTGTTTGTTTGTTTGTTTGTTTGTTTGTTTGTTTGTTTGTTTGTCTGAGCATCACGCCTCAACGAAGCGTTCGGAAATGATTTCAACGCATCAGGGTGATTCTTTGGACTCTCAGAATTAACGTCGGCTACATTAGAAATCGATTTCTTAATTTTTTTTCAGAGAAAATTTCAAAAACATTTTCTCAGTTTTTTGAAAATTTTCAAATTTTACATTAACACAACACATAAGCCATTATAAATAGAGTTCGAAAACGTAATGTTACGTTTCATATTCTGTAAAATTACTATCCTCCCTTCCTTATTAATAAACAAACGTAAGTATGAGAATAATTTTGAAATATTTTCTCGGGTTTGCAATTCGATCGTTATTTTGTTTTTGATTCAGTATGACTTTTCATTCAGTCGTGTTTATAAGTGACATCGAAATGCGGACGAAACGTAAAACACAATTGCAAAAAATAACTATTGATACAGCTAACATAGAGCTGCACGAGCTACAGAGGCTGAGGAACAGCTTTGCCTCATCTGAATGGAGACCAAAGATCCTTCTACGATGCGGTACTACAAAAAACTGACAACAACGATCCTGCAATTTTTTTTTCTGAATGCCCGTGGAGGAACAGGAAAAACATATTTATTGAATCTCCTGCTGTCAACTATCAGGAGTCGTCGTCACGTGTTTTTAGCTTTAAAAAAAATTTAGTTGCCACTGAATTTGCACCATCAGGAGACCCCATTTTGTAACATCAGCAAAAATAGTCAAAGGGCCGAGGTGCTGCGGTTGTGCAAACTATTGGTGTGGGATGAATGTTCTTCTTCGCATAAGCATGCAGTTGTTATCTATATTATTAGTATCTGTAATGATTCGTGGGAGTATTTTCTCTGTAGTTTGCTTGCGTTGCAAGTTTTTCATTAATTTGTCGCCTTCTTTAACATTTTCTTCGTCGATTATTTTCGCATCTTTTGTAACTACTTTCTGCTTCTGTCGGCTTTTCATAGCCTTGTCATTTTCATTGCATTTATTATTTGTATATTGCGCGAGGTTCACGTTTGTTGTTTCGGATGTTTTCTGCTTAGTTTCGTCGATATAGCGTTGAGCTGTGGGTTTTCATGGGGCCAGTTTGTCCTTGTGTCTCTTTTTATCATATACTTCTGTGACAGAGCGTCTTTTTGGACGGCCTGTCTGGACAGTAATAGCTTAACTAATGCCGAGATTTCGGGGGGGAGTGTAATCGGAGACCGAGAATTAAATTGAGGGAAAATGAATACTCAAAGTAATAAGTAAAAATCGACTCTCGAGGACGTTTGCGAAACCTGCCCGGTGTCGCGTAATCATGTTTGTTTTCAGCTAGTCTCGGGAGCTTGGGCGAGCATCGGTTGTCGGTGAGTTTCAGCCTCCATCTCATGCATGCGTGGGAGAGAGAAACTGACTTCGCTTTAAATTGTTACCGGTAGTACGAATGCGAGAGTGACGTCACGGGACCGATATTTAGATTGAAAATCTGAACGGAGGTTCCGGGACAAAAGTATGAGTGCAGACGATCCGTAGTTATAAATTCGCTCTCATTAGTTCAGGCTTTGTTTTGTTTTTTTTTTCATGCATTGTATTTTTTTTTTTTGGATAATTTGGATAATGTTTTCTTTTGCGAAAATAATGTTTTGTGCACGACAGTAATGGGTTTTGGAAATTTTGTAGGGTAGCATACGGGAGATGACGTTTGGCGTGGAGCAGGAGGGAGCTTCCTCGCTGGACCAGGATGATCCTGGCTCAACCTTGCCAGGAAGCCAGCAGCCGAACAGCTGGCACACAGTGGGAGTGTTTCCAGCAGCCCAACCGCTGGAACAGATAAGCAATGCCCGGCAACTGTGACCGGAAGCCGGACTTAAGTACTGTGCTCGCTTGCCCCTCGCCACCCAGGGATCTAGACGACCAACGAGAGACGGGAACGAGGTCCGAGACGGGCCCGTTGATAACATGAGAGCAGGAGAGACGGAGAGAGACAAGAGACGAGAACGAGTCGCGGCCCACCGAACTGCCATAGCAAACCAACAACTCTTGGGCCTAGCGAACCTCCGGGCACCCGCTTCGGCGGGCAGGCTGATTAAATGCTGCTACAAGGCGCCAGCCCGGGTGGTTGCAGCCGCCAGCTCCAGCCAAATCTTGTCTGGCGTGCCGAGGAGCGTCCCCATCTCGCGTGTGCCGACGAGATGGGAGACCTGACAGATGGGAAGACGTGGACCGAGTTTGGGTCCCAACCTTCGTACGAAGGGTAAACCCAGGAGTCAGCCCGAGTCGTCGATGAGAGGGAAGGATGTCCGTTCACGAGACGCCGAGCGAGACGGAGAACGGCCTCCAAGCTGCAGAGAGGCGAGGCAAGCGGGGTACGGCGAGCTACGTCACCGATGAGCAGAGCGCTCCACACGGCAAGCGAGACACGGGAAAAAGCGAGGTGGAGGGGAACGGTAGCCGGCATTGCGAAAGAAGTCAAATAATTATTCAAGGAGTCGATTGGAGATGGTACGAGGCTACGAACGTAGACGGACCGAGGGACGACGACCGATCCAGCCCAAGCTCCCGCTCCCACCAGCGTCATCGACCGGTAACGTTGGTGCTTTTGTTAATTAGTAGAAATTTTGTAAAGGTTTTCGAGAGTTTTTGTGAGGCAAGTAAAGTCATTTCGGTACGATTCTTGCCGGGCCGAAGTATCTTGGATCGAATTGGCGAGCGATATCCGAGGACGGCAGGGATCAAGGCCGGGTTTTTGCAAGTACAGTAAAGTCATTTCGGTACGATTTTTGCCGGGCCGAAGTATCTTGGATCGAATTGGCGAGCGATATCCGAGGACGGCAGAAATCAAGGCCGGGTTTTTGCAGGTAAAATAAAGTCGATTAGAGCCTGAACAGAAGTAAAACGTGCTCTCCGGAGCCATTTTTGATCTTGAGTCATAATTTTCCCTCGTGTCCGGTACGATAGCGAAAATTGTATCTTGGTTTAAGTAGAACGGTTGGGAAGAAGAAAAGAGAAATAAAGTTTTGAACACTGCCAGAATTAAATGAAAGAACCACATTGACCTTGATTTTGTTTTGTGAAAAGTTTAGAAGGAAAGTTGGGAGTTAATTGAACGATCGAGATGGGCAATTAAATTGTCATTTTGTTTTTATTTTATTTTCCCGAGTAACGTTAAAGGAGATGAACAATATTTGGACCAAAGTATAAAAGGGATCCTTGCCTGGAGTTTTTGGAAGTTAGATTATCCGTTGCGCAATTTGTCGAGTACCGCTTCACGGTGCCCGTTTGACTCGATAAGTAATTGTTGACAAGATTTTTGAGACCGATTCCGCTTTGAAAGGGGTTTCCAAGTTTTCCCTGAAAATTTGGTGGCGATCCGAGGCAGCGTTGGACCAGTTTACGAGTACCGGAATTTGGGGTTCAGAAAATAATTGTCGACCTTTTATTTGTCATTTGGGTTCCGTGGCGAAGGGGCGGGTGGACCGAAAAACGCCACGTCACACTTCGATTCATCAGGGTCGCTTTCTGGGTAGCGTGGTTCTCGCGTAATTTTCGTCTTTGGTTTCTTCGGTTCAGTAATTCCTTGTTCGGTTTGAGCATCCTTTATAATTATATCGCGGTATTGGTTTCTCTTAGTGCGTTAAGGGAGAGATAATAAATCTTCTTCTGTGTCGCTACTTTCTTCGCTTGCTTCGTAGGGTTCGTACGCATAAAATTCTTTTCTTACTCCTGGTTTTCTTCCTGGTTTTTTCTTTTGCTTCGGTTTTTCTCCTTCTTTTTCTATTTCGTCTTCTGAGATAGACATATCGCTATTTATTTTCTGTTGTTGTTGTTGTTGTTGTTGTTGTTGTGGTGTAGGTATTGTTACTGGTTTTTCTGATGTGTTGATTGCGTAAATAAACCCGAGACCGTTTTCGGCTGAGACGATGCACTCTCCGATGTATACCGACGGTGCGGATGGGGCACGCGATGAATAGCCGACAGGCACAGTTTTGTAGTTGTTTACTCTAACATAAATTAATCGTCGTGAATACGCTGGAAGAAATGTGCGCTCATATTGCGAGAAAGGTATGTGTAGTTCGTCAATTATGACCGCTTTTGTTTTATAAGAAACATCGACTTTTTCGTCTTTAAAAAACTGTGATCTCAACACGGCATCTTCCTAAAGGGCGAATTCGTTCTCGTAGACGACTTGAAAAGGTACTTGTCTACCCGCAATTTGTAAAAATATCTGTCCTCGTGTGCAAACCGACGTTTTGCTTATGCCAATTAGTTCGTATTTTATAGTTGTGTCCACGATTAAATGTTGATGTAATTTTTCTTTGCAAACGACATTATGGGGATTGTATTTTCACTACTCGGGCTTTACTTAGTCCGCTATGACCGAGAATCATGTTTGCTTTTAGATATGAGCTAGCGTTTGGGTTGATGCTGGCCCGACAGTTGGTCGGGCCGTCTCATCGTTTTTTGGAGAGGCCGAGGTTTGGTTCATGCTCCGCTGATTCGCGGCTTCCTGCATGTAGAGTGGATTTAGCATTGACGTTCGGGAATGGTTTCTGTTCGTGTTATGTGTCTCTTGTCTTGCTTGATTATTTGGACTAAAAATATGACGTGGCTGTTGTTGATTATAGTGTGGTCTGTTATTCTGATACTAGTTAGGATTGTTAGGGCGGTAGTTTTGGTCGTAATTGTTAATAGTTTGTCGAGGATAGATGTTAGGATAGTTGTTTGAGTAGTTTTGTCTCTTTAGGAATTGGCGAGGTTGGTATTGGTGTTGGTATTGGTTCCGTGTGTATCCTCGATTCGGATAGTTTTGATTGCGATTGTTGCTTTGATTGTTGTTAAGATAGTTGGTTGTTTGATACCTGTCAGTTTTGTTATAGTAGTCTGGTCTGTTGTTAGTTTTGTTGAAGTGGTTGAAATTGTTCTGAGGTTTGTCTCTTGAATTGTTTTGTCTTTGCGCCAAGGTCGCTGTAATTTGTCGACAGTTATCCGTCGATCGAGTACCGAGTCCGTGTATGAGACAGTTTTGTTTGTGTCTTGGATTTGTTAGTTTTTCAAATTTTGAAACTGTGAAATTGTTTTGTGTTTGAGCGAGTGTTGTTACGACTTCGATAGCAGCTGCAATGGCTGTGGAAATTGTGTTTGGGTTAAGGATTTTCGTACGGAACTCCACTTCGGGTCTTAGTGAGTCTAGAAAGTGTTGGAGTGTTGTTGAATCTGCCAAATTTAATAATGTTTCGACTTCATTCGCGGTAAGGGTGTCATTGTTTTTGATATGCGACTTAGCTCTGCTCATCGCGGCTTCTACTCTGTCTGCGAAAATCGAGACTGTGTCGTTTAATTGCATTTTCTCATTTCTGATGTTACTCAATAAAACTGCAATATTTGAGCTGTCACTAAATCTCACACGAAAATCGTTTATAAGTATCTCTACGTCATTGTATTTCGGCAAGCGTCTGTAATAATGGTCACTCGCGATTCCTGTTAATCTCGAGCCTATCAGAATTAAAAAGTTGTTTTCTTCGTCTGGTCTAACACTGGCGGCGATATGTCTCAAAGATCGAATAAAATTATTGACAGAATTTGGTGTGCCGTTGCATATTGGTAATGCATTTACAGCGTGCCGTGCTAAGAGAGTTCTGTTTATGGCGAGTGGTTTTATGTTATTTTCTAAGAGATTTTCGGCGCCTTGATTGCCTCCATTAATATTTGCGTAATTTGGGGTATCGTTTACGTCCATGGCGACTTCAAGATCGTCGATTCTGTTTAATAAGTTTTCGATATGGCGGTTGGCAATATCTGCCAGGAAGTTTGGATTTTGGTGCTTAATAGTGGATAAATGTGTTGTCACTTACCCGGTATTATGTTATGTGTTGTGCCTTACGTTTCTCGCCGCTTTTGGACTGACTCGATGTGTCTACTTTTGCACCTTCTGTTTGTTCCTTTGCTTCAATGGAATGGCTGCTGCTTTTTCTCTTCTTGCCACTGGATTCGTGTTGCTGGATAGTTTTGCAATATGTCTTGCAAAACTTGTCTCCTTGAGTTCGCGCCACAGTGCTTTCTCGTTTAAGTATGGCTCTTACATTGTTCCTCGCTTCTGGGTTTGACCGCTTCCTTGAGATCCTGATGATCCCTGGCAATTAAAAGCCTTTGTTCGTAGCGCCAAAAAAAAGCCTATGGCTGTCGTGCTTCGGAGGGGGTTAAATAAATTGAGGACGAACTTGCACTTGACTTGTTTATTGATCGATGATTAAACATAGTTACATTTTCATATATATAAGGATTAGCGTGACCAGATATAGGTCAAGGCGCGAGCTTCGCTAATTAAGAGTGGAGGTTTGACGTGAACTGCGCTAATTAAGAACGGTTGTTGGGCGCGAACTGCGCTAATTAAGAAAGGTGTTCGGGCGCGAACTGCGGGTCCCCGGCGGGGGCCGCGTATTTGAGCTTGATGGTTCGCAACTTGCCCCTGTGTCCCCTGACCATAGGTTCCGTGGGAACTGAGGTGTCCGCGGGACCAATGTGGCGAGTTGGTTCTTATAGAAATTGGAGGAGGTTCGCCTGATAAGGCGACCAAAAGTGACGATGTAACGAGTGCTTGACCCGTACCTTGAGAGAGAGCATTCAGAGATTTCTACCGTTTGTATCGAGCGTGCCCGAGATCACGCCTGGCCAATCACGTCGCGGCGCCGCCTTGCGCCAAGCTGCGCGCGCAGTCCCTGTAGGGAATGATCTAGCAGTACGGCGCAAGCCAGACATCTTGTACACAAAGCCGAGCGGAGAACGACGCGTCTCTTATAAATCGCCGTTTTCAAACTGTAAGTTACGCGTTTCCGAGCCTGAGGTTGGTCAGGATTGCCCACCCGAATGTGGGCAACCTGCCAATAGAATTGTGAACCCGTGACCGAGAACCCCGACATGATGCGACTATAAAGAGGAGCGATGCGCCTGGCCGGCGGACGCGATGGCGGCGGATGTCCAGCAGCCCGGGTCTTGGGAGCTTATTCTGAGCTGTTTTCATTTAACAATCCGGTGAGGCCGATCCAACTTGCTACCCAAAGTCCACCCTAAGATCTGGTGGCCCATATTGAGCTCCTTCAGAGCTTAATATGGCAAATGCTCTCTTTCTCTCTCTCATTCACTCGCTCGACGACCTGATACGTTCTTTGTTTGGCATACCGTCAGGACTGCATGCTAAGAAAGGTTGTTCCTTTGCAATTACAAGACCAACGTCGTCAACGAAATAGCCTGTTGACTCAGTGAACTTTTCTTTATCACGAGATTCCATCGCTAGGCCATATCTCATAGCTTTTGCTGGAGTGGCTTTATATCGTTCTTAAAAAAAGTAGTAGCGAGTTTTGAATTATTTTATCTCGTTTTAATTCGATAAGCTCGGCTGCAACATGTGATTCTAAAGAAACGTTCTCGGTGCCACATTGCAGTGAGCGATTGATTTTTGACATGAAGCAAATATCAAACCACTTTTTTCATCAAATTCAATGGCCTTAAACCTATCAGCGGATAAAATAAACATTTCCTTTTTTCAAATGGCAACTCAAAACTGTCTTCGCTAATCGATGTTACTTTCTCATAATAGTTGTACGTCTTGTGTGGTTCCTCCTGCAAGTTGTACAATTTATTAAACAAACTTGTTAACTTTTTGTTCTCCTCTGCTTCCTCTCTCTTTCTTTTCCCAGTTTCAGCTTTACATTCCATTTCTGCTTGCAACATGATACTCATCAAACTGTTTTCTTTCAAAAGATCGTCAGTCACTCCCTCGACATCTTTAAATGTAAAAGGACCATTATCTGCTATATTTTGTTCTTCAAAAGGAAACAAAGAATCGATGAAAACACCTTTCCGATACTTGTCCAACACATGTTGAGGTGGTTTGTTCCAAACCATGGGATCATCATTTTTCGACAGCGTATGTTCAAGGTTGACGAACACACAAATTGCTGAAGCATGCTTACAAAATCCTCGGCAAGCGTTGCAAGTACAAGACGCCTCTATTACTTTTTAATTATCATTCAGCTATCAAAGCAAAAAGAAAAAAATTAAAATAAAGAAATAAATTATAACGACCAAAAGAACCAAAACAAAAAAATAATGTTATACCTTAACTGCTGGCTTATAATTTTTTTCTATCTTAGCACCAGGAGTTTCCCGGACAACTAAACTAGATATACGATGAAAAACATTGGTCTGATACTCTTTCGCGTTGCTCACGTGATTACTTTCAACTAACTTTTTTCTTTTGATGAAGATTTTTTTTGAAAAATATCTACATTGGCAGGTTCAAACGCAGTTTCGATGACCAAATCCATATTCACATAGATCACTTGTTTGGGAGACTTCGAAACACTAAATGAACTTTTTCTGTTAACCTTTCTTATACACATAAGACAACCGAAAAACAATAAAAAAGCCATTGAAAAAAAAAAGTTTTTCACTTCAATTCATTTCATTTTACGCTAAAAAATAGCTAGGAAACATAAATTCAGGCATTATTTGAACATGACTCATACCGAAATTTTTTTCAATATGTTGTCTTATTCTAAAACTAACGTACAAGTATGGGAAAACATTCGAAAAAAGTACCATCAGTCCGGCGAGGTTTTCTGGCGTACCATGGCACTGGAGCGTTGTATCCAGTTCCATTCTCTGTGCAGCGAATCGGGGGCACGAGAAGAAGATGTGCTCCGCCGTTTCTTCTTCATTCGAGCAACTTGGGCACGATGGATTGAAGTCCAGTCCGAACCTAGCAAGGTAGGCTCGGAAGTTGCCATGCCCGGTCAGCAGCTGCGTGACATAAAAGTCCACCTCTCCGTGCTTCCTGTTCATCCACGTCGCGATGTCTGTCGCCGTTTCCCAGCGCCGCTGCCACGTCTCAAGTGTACGGCGTCTTTCATCGTTTGCGATTGACCTGGTGTCGTCAATGTCTCTCTGCCTTCGCTGGAAGGTACGCTGCCGCTCTTCCGCCAAGATGTCGATTGGTGGAAGGCCAGCCACTACACACACAGCATCGTAAGATACTGTGCTATACGCGCATGCAACACGCAGTGCACTTCTCCTGTAGACGCTGACCATCGGGCGAGCGTAGGATGCCGTTTCCAGAGCTGACGCGATGATTAGCGCAGCGTATAGCAGGATCGAGCGGAAGACCGTAGAGAGGAGCTGTCGACGGCTCTGTCGTGGACCCCCTGTGTTCGGCATCAACCAGGTCAATGCTTTCACTACCTCAGATGCACGTTGGGTGACGATTCGAAGGTGTTCGTCGAACCGGAGCCTCGCGTCGATCTGGACTCCCAGGTATCTCAGAGACCTTCGCGATTCAATCTCACAGTTCCCAATAGAAAGGGTAACAGTCTCCCTGATTCTCCTACCAGTTACCAGAACGGCTTCAGTCTTGTGATCGGCCAGTTGCAGACCGACAGATGACAGCCATCGGCGTATGCGGAAGACAGCAGTGTTAGCTTTGTCCGTGATTTCTTCCAGTTGTTTGCCGACTACTACGACTGCCACGTCGTCGGCGAATCCCACCGATGTGCAGTCCCCGGGCATTGCCAGGCTTAGCACGGCATCGTACATGATGTTCCACAGGAGAGGTCCAAGAACTGACCCCTGAGGGACACCGCCGTTAACGTCGTAGGACCTTGTTCCTGCTTCTGTGTCATACGAGAGGACACGGTTTGAGAAGTAGCTGTCTATCATTCTCAATAGGTATGCTGGAATCTGCAGCTGGCGAAGAGCGTTCAAGATGCACTCCCATCTAGCTGAGTTGAACGCATTCTTGACGTCCAGAGTGACAATTGCGCAATACTCCTTTGCGCCTGTTGTCCAGCTTCTCCCTGTGATCGCCTCCCTGGCGATACCAACGACTTTCTCCACTGCGTCCACTGTGGATCTGGCCCTCCGAAAACCAAATTGATTCTCGGAAAGGCCCTGGTCGCTCTCACTAAAAACTTCCAGACGGTCAGCGATGATCCTTTCCAGTCCTTTGCCTGCTGTGTCCAGGAGGCATATCGGGCGAAAGGATGAGGGTTCATCCGGTGGTTTGTCGCCTTTTGGAAGTAGGACCAGGTGCTATTTCTTCCAGCAGCCTGGAAATCTTCCCTCTGCAATGCAGGCATTGTAGACATTGAGGAACATGTCTGGCCTTCGTTTGATAGCAGCTTTCAGAGCTATGTTTGGGATCGCGTCTGGTCCAGGAGCTTTCGTATCGCCGATCTTCTGGACAGCTTTCATCAGTTCTTCCAGCGTCACTGGAGGCACTTCGTAATCGTTTACTTCCGTCGTGGCAGGCCTGGCAGTAGAGCCGACAATCTGTCGAGGAAATAGTGTCCTCACTATTTTGTCTAAGAACTCCGGGTTTGATCGTGTACCGGAGCCTCGCTTGCGCAGTTTGGTCATGACCAACCTGTACGGTCGACCCCAGACATCTTGGTCTACTTCACGGTGCAGCGATTTCACGGACTGCATCTTGCTCTCCTTGATGGCTTTGCCCAGGTTCCTGCGGGCCTCGGCAAATTGGCTCCTCAGGTCAGCGAATGATGCGCGACCTCTTGCTCTCTGAGCTCGTCTTCTGGATCGAAGGCAGATTCTTCTGAGGTCAGCGATCTCATCGTTCCACCAGTATGCTGGCTTTCTGCGGTTGTTGGACCGCCTTGTCATTGATGCGTCACACGCCCTTGTCAAGACCGTAATCAGGTATGAAACTCTGTCGTCGGACGCCCCGTCCGGCACATTAACATCTTCTAACATCACTTCGAATGCTTCCAGGTCGAAGGAGCGTGGGTTCCAGGTATTTTGTCTGGATGCTCCCTGGTGTCTCTGTACACGGGTGTTGGACAACTCGAAGATAATCGCCTGATGGTCACTGTGCGTATAGAGGTCGCTGACTTTCCATGATAAGACGCGAGGTGCTAAGCTCTCACTTGCAAATGTCACGTCCACAATAGAACTGTTGCCGTTCCTCGTGAAAGTAAGAGAAGCTCCGGTGTTCATGATTGCCAAGTCCAGAAGAGAGAAGTTGTCCAGGACCCCGGTCCCTCTCTGGTTGGTCTCTCTGCTGCCCCAATCGGTAGCCCAGGCGTTAAAGTCACCTGCTATGATTGCTGGTCTTCGTCCGCGGAGTTCCTCGACTATCTCGTCAAGCAGATGTAGAAATTCGTCGTGGGTAGCGCTTGGTCGGGCGTACACGCTGCAGATGTAGGTGTCCGCTACCTTTGCCCATATGAATCCGTCACGCTCCGTTGCTTGGATTTCCTGGATGAAGAGGCCCTTGCGGAACCAGAGAGCAGCCTTGCCAGAGCTGTCTCGTTGCTAGGATCTTGTGCCTTCTATGTCTCGGTACTGCTCGCATAAGATTGCAGCGTCGATGTTTTCTTCATGGACTGACTGCCAGAAGAGATCTTGGGCGGCTGCACAGTGATTGAGGTTCAGTTGCAGGAACCTCATCTTCTTTTGCGGTTAGACTCTCTGATGGCCCGCTGGTAGGCAGGGCAGGAGTAGGTGCCCGTTTTGTGGTTCATCGCATCGTCACCTTCACACACGATGCACCTGTACAGTTTCTCTATACAGACTTTGGCAGTGTGGGTTTCACTACCACATCTGAAGCACTGCTTCGAGCGATCCGGACCTTGGCAGGATCGTGCCAAATGACCGAAGCCTAAACACCTGTAGCACCTCGAGATGACGTCTTTTTCCCTGGCTCTACTGTACACCCATCCAACTCTCAGCTTGCCTTTCAGCAGGATTGCTTTCGCAAGCTTGGCTTGAAGAATTAGCACGGCGGTCTGTGTACCTCTGTACGCTTTTCGGATGGATTTTACAGCGCTTGAGTTCACCTCCCGTGGTTCGTTGATCTGTGACTTAATGGCTTCGCAGATATCCTCGGCCGTCGTCAACTCGTCCAGGTCCTTCAGTTCAATGGTCATCATGTCTGTCCGACTAATGACTTTTGCCGTGTCTTGGAGCTTCTTTTCGACTGTTGAGCGTAGTTCACTCATCTTGTCGTGCGCTTTTTTGTCAAGGACCAGCACCAGGTTTCCGTTCGCGTCCTTATGGACCTTGGTCACGCTATCGCCGATCTCCTTCAGCTCCGAGTCATCCTTTAGCGACTTAAGGATGTTGGCGTAGGAGTTTCCCTCCTTGGCCTTTACGACTAAGGTGTCCGGTCGTATTGGTCTCAATGCTTTGCCTCGACGGGTCTTCGGTTTATTGTGCTCCTTGATTTTTTGGGACACAACTTTAGTTGTCTGGGGGGTGCCCTCTTCCGACCGCTTCAGTTGTTTGTCCTTTTGCCTCCTCGCCTTTTTGAGCTGCCTCGAGGTCATAAGGAACTCTTCTGTCGCCGGGGACTCTGTGAGCGGTCTCTTGTTATTCTGAGACTCTTTCGGGCCTTTTTCCTCGGTCACTACTTCCAGGTAGGACCCTGGTTTTGGAGACCATTGACTCTGCGCGTCTCGCGTCAGGGCAGGCAGCTCCCGATTCTGAGTTTCTGACTTCTCGATCAGTGCGATCGCCGGTTCGGCCATGTCGAAAGTATTCTCCAGAGTTTTTAACTTCCGGATGATTTCCTTGCTCACATTCGACTTGGAGTATGCGAGGGCTGTGAGGTCATCGAGCACATTCCTCAATCGATGAAGTGCAGCTACACTTCTCTCCATCTCCTTGCCTGTTGCATCGGGTGCCACGTCGATGCTCTTGCTCCAGTGCCATGGTGAATTTGGTCTGTCAGTCACGGGCCCCCTTATCGGGGTGCTCATATGCTTCTGGAAGGGCTGCAGTCCTTCGGTATTTTGTTGGTTGATCGTATATTTATCCATCTTGTTTGCCAGGGCTTCGTGCGTAAGGGAGCGGGCGGAAGTAGTTGGGAGCGGGTATAGCCTCGCCCTGGCAACGGCCTACCCCAGTTCCCTGAGGCCCAACCTTCGCTTTACCAGTCCCGGAATACACGGACGGACTGGAACTCGCTCGGGGCATCACGGATTCCGACCTCCGTGGTCAATGCGCACTTCCTGATCAAGGCCCGAAGGGGCTGGCCACTGGTCCTACGTCGCGGCATCATATCGGCAGTGCAAGCACACATCAGCCTCGGGAACCAATCCCCAAGACACTCCCAATGATCCACAGCTCGACCGATCCGGGTTTTATTTCGGACTTTAGCCATGTCCTAGCCTTTGGGAACTCCAATCCCTAACTGCAAGGCAGCAGTGGTTTTTTTAGGAGGTGGCCTTCCTCCGCCTGTTTGGACCGCGGAAGATATTTTATTTCTCTTCTACCCTATATATCTAGCGAGCCTTTCCCTATCCGCCACCTGGGGACGCGTCACGTATGGGTTACGGGCTCCCTTACCGTGACATTATATGTAATATACGATATCTTATATGTAATATATTATATATAATATGTAATATATTTTATATAATATATTCATATATATATATATATATATATATATATATATATATATATATATATATATTACCTATTAATCCTCGATCCTTGTTCACATTAAAACATGTAATTAACGCAAAAAGAGGAGTGAAATAAAAATTTGCCTATATATATATACCTGAGGCATTGAAATGCATCAAAATGTTGTCAATGAAAAGTTAAAAAGTGACAGACAGACAGGCAGACAGACAAACAGACAAACATATATAGAAATTCATTATATTAGTATGATTATATACCCAAGCGAAGCTGGATAATTCAGCCAGTATATAATATATAA
Source organism: Telenomus remus (assembly GCA_020615435.1). Classification (NCBI taxonomy): domain Eukaryota; kingdom Metazoa; phylum Arthropoda; class Insecta; order Hymenoptera; family Scelionidae; genus Telenomus; species Telenomus remus. The sequence goes on from CM036336.1 coordinate 8,190,020, forward strand.
TATATAATGTACAGTATATATTATATAATATATAATAGATAATACATAATATATAATATATGAATATTATATATTAATAATTAATATATAATGCAATACAATATAATTGATCAATAATTAATAATTAATTAATTAAATAATTAATATAATATATAATATATAAAAAATATAATATATTATATATGATATATGAAATATATTTATATATAATATATAATATATAAAATATATTTATATATAATATATTTATATATTATTAATCCCCTATCCTTATTCACATTAGTAAATATTGATTAAGTTGTTGGGGGGGGGGGACAGAGAATATGTCATTGAACATTGAACATTGAACTATTTCCAATAAAAAATAGTCATGGAGTATGTGGCTCATTTCGATAGGAGAATTTATCGAAGCAGTTGAAGCAGTGAACAACGACGCGGACTGATACCCTTAAAGGCCTCGGATCGATTCTCGTGCTAGAGTTGTCGATAAATTGTTCTTATATGGACAATATATTGTTAGTATATGGTCAATATATTACTAATCTATCTCTTGTAAAAAAGATCATATATTGACAATATATTGACAATCCATTAACTATATATTAGTAATATATTGACCATATACTGTTGGTTTTTAATTGCCAAATAAAACTTCAAACAAGCAAATTGTTGTATTGACAGACATCTTTTTTATCACAAAGTTCACAATCTTGAAATCTTGATATTTTTACAATTAAAGTTGTCCAAAAGGCGCCTTTTGGATAAGAGCGAATAGCAAGTTTTTGGCAAGACAAGAACTGCGGAACCTTCCTCGTAGTTACAAAATACTTCAAGATTCTAGCGGCTTTTCGCATACACTTTTTCCAGACAATATTTTCGCCATTTCGCCTTTCGACTTTCTGACTTACTTTCTGTCTCACTCGCTCTTTCACGCTTTCATTCTTTCAAGTTCTAAGTACAAAATGTTAATAAAAAAATTTACTATACATAGTTACAAAAATTGCCAATCTACTTCCTCTTTATTACTAGACTTTTGATATTTCTAAAAGTGAGGTTAAAAAAATAATTAATCACAACACTCCTTATTAGTTATTTTACAACGTTGACTTTCGAAAGATTTTCTAGGTAAAGGTCTTGTGAATATAACAGCAAGCTGGTTGGCACTTTCAACCTGTGCGAGTGCAACCGCCTTGTTGACATGCTCTTGTATGAACCTTCTAGGAATTTCTATATGTTTCTTTTCTTTCGTAGTTCTACCTTCATGGGCATTTGACATCATTTAAATTGCAGCTTGGTTGTCGATCATTAATTTCACAGGTTCATCTTTCTTCAAATTTTCCAATTCAAGTCCGATTCTCTTTATCCAACACACGTCGTCGATTGCTGCAACCGCAGCACGATACTCCGCCTCGGCTGTAGACGTTGCCACTAATCTTTGCTTCTGTGTATACCAAACTATTTGACCTCCTCTCATCACAAGTACTCCAGTTGTTCAGTGTTTCGTCTCAGGATCTCCACCGTAGTTAGAGTCTGAATAAGCGATCAGTTCAGTTCCTCCGTCGAAAAAAATGCTATAGTTTGGTGTTCCTTTTAAGTACTGAAAAATTCTTCTCACCATTTTCCAGTGACTCATGTTTGCCTTTCCGTTGAAGCGACTCATAAAATTAACAGCAAAGGAGATGTCAGGTCGAGATATGGTGGCTAAGTAAAGCAGACTTCCAATTACTTCTGTGTACAGGATGTTTGGAGATATTGGCTGATCCTTCAGTATGTCCTCTTCCTCAGTCATCATTCCTTTTTCCATGGGCGTGGAGCATGGATTACAACTGTCTGACTCGAATCGTTTGATGATCTTGTTAGTGTATTTTGACTGACCGACAAAAATACCATCTTCTCTGACTTCTATTTCCATAGTGATCACGTATTTCGTAAGTGATTTTAAATTTCTTGTTTATGATGTCCAATATCCGATAGATTTCAGTCTCATCACGACTTGTAATGAGTCCGTCATCTACAAATAAGGTCATCATAATTGACTTGTCCTCGATGTAGTACAGACAGGGATCATCATCACAACAAATTAGTCCATGTTCTTTCTCCAAGAATGTTGTTACTGTATCGTGCCATTTTCTCGGTGCTTGTTTCAATCCATACAAACTCTTATCAAGTTTGTAGACTTTATCAGTACCATCATCAAATCCTTATGGGTGCTGCATGTAGACTAACTCCTCCAGTTTTCCATGCAGGAAAGCTGTCTTGACATCAAAACCTACAACCTTCCATCTTTTCGGTGGCTGCATGACTCAGCATCGACCGAATTGAAGTATGACGATCGACTGGACTGAATGTATCGGTGTAATTGAATATTTCTTCTTGTTCAAAAACTCTGGCTACCAGACCAGCTTTCAATCTTTCATCGGCCTTTTGACGTAGCACCCATCTGCAGGTCAAAGGTCTCACGTTTGCAGGGCATTTCATAAGTCTCTATGTTTGCCTCTTTGTCAAAGAATCAAACTCCTCTTGCATAGCACGCTTCCATCCTTCATCCTTTAAAGCTTCAGAGATTGGTATATCTTCTACTTCTCTTGTCAATGCTAAGTTGGCTTTTCTGTCTGCATACAATTTGTCGAGCACGTAGTCATTCAGTCTTCCACGCAATAGTATTTACTACGATCTCGCAGTCCTTCTCTTCGCTGACTTTGCACATTCTCATTTTCTTTTTATGACACTTTTTCAATTTCATCTTCAGTCAATTCTCCTTCAAAATCTTCCCCAGACTTATCTCCCGTCGATTGAGTTTCATCTTTCTCTTCATTCATCTCTTCATCTTTATTCAGGACTAGCTGAGCACCCGTGCTTCGCACGGGGCTCATCGTCGCCTCACTGTATAAACTGTAGAAAAATGTAGCAACATTTTGTTTGCAATGATATAAGTAATTTAAAATTTGGGTGTAAGAAATGATAAATCGGTAATTTTGTGCAAAGCGCGAGGAAAAACCCACGTAAACGTGGTAAAACCTCGTTTATTTGGTGCTATAATCATTTGAAACAACGAACATGATATAATTACACCAACGCATCTTGGTATACAATATTTGGAGTTTTTTGTTTAGGAGCATATATGTGTAAGCTTTGAGGATCAGAAACACGCGAACAGGCCACATATAATTGTCCATGAGAAAAACACGGCTTTTCAAGGTGGACCCCAGCGACTTTCAAAGTTTGTCCCAGCGCTTTATTGATTGTCATGGCAAAGGCTAATCTGACCGGGAATTCATTATTATACCTAAAAATTGTAAACAGTTCTGTAATAATTAATTGAACATGACAATACCACTGAAATTGTTTTAAAATACCTTCAATTATCCTGTCTCGAAGTTGAGTGATGCAGATTCGTGTTCCGTTGCATAGAAGTGGAGGGTTTAAATTCCGCAGTAGAAGAACTGGAACACCGACTTTCAATTTTGATATCTGCAATGGCACGCCAGGCAACTCCAAGGAGTTTAAGAACTCAACAGGATAATTCACCACATAATCCTGGTTCGACACAGAATTGAAAGCAGTGTAAACCTTTTCGTCTCCAATGATTTCGGCCAATATCTTGTCATTTAATGCCGACACGACATCATTCGTGGGGGCTAAAATAGCCCTTTCGCATAACCAATTCTGCTGTTCGTAATTCTGCTGAATGTCGGGAAACACGGCAGCAATAAGGTCTTCAGTGGTATTTTCGATGCAGCAGAGATTTGGAGAGAGTGTAATGTTTCCATCATTGTCTAGAGGCTCTAATCCATCACCGATTCGGAGAAGCAATGACGAAAAATTGGCAGCGTTTTCGTCATTATGAAGAAAAACTCTCATATTTGTTGTGAGCGTGTGGATGACTACGGCTTGCCATAATGGAAAACTCTTGATGCTGGCGTGGAGTTGATCAGCAGGAGTACCACGGGCTATAACTGGGAGGGTTTGTCGAAAGTCATCAGCTAGTATGACCACTAAACCTCCCATTGTACGATCATCATTCCGAAGATCTCTCAAGGTTCTGTCTAGTGCGTCTACAGCTTTCTTATGGGAAGAAGATCTTTCATCCCAGACTATCAATTTGCACAAACGTAACATTCCAGCCCTGTCACTGTTTTTGCTGATGTTACAAACTGGTGCCTCTTGATAATGCAAATTCAATGGAAGCTTCAAAACGCTATGTGCCGTTCGTCCGCCTTGTAACAATGTTGAAGCGTTACCAGTAGAGGCTAAAGCTATAGCTATTTGGCGATGACTCCTTACAGTGGATAGCAAAAGGTTCAGTGAATAAGTTTTGCCTGTTCCGCCGCAGGCATTGAGAAAAAATATGGCCAGATCATTAGGATCAATTTTTTCCATTACGGCATCATAGAAACATCTTTGGGCGTTATTAAGAGTGGGCAAAGCCGTTCGTACACCTACAGCAAGAGCGTCAGCATCGTAATTCAGCTGTACACGAACCTCATTGTTATGAAGAAAAGCTATTCTCGGTGCAGGTAGACCGTAATCAGCTACATGACGGCCTGAAAGTAAATGTATGTTTCATAATTTCGTATTAAGAAAGTTTGTTTCGGAGAGACATTATTTTTTGAAGATGTATAAATACCTGATATTAAATAAACAATATCATCTATTAACTGAATGGCTTCGTCATAAATGATGTCATATGCTATAATGTTTGGTTGCTCTTGCTCTCGACGATGGAGTATATCCTCAGACATCTGATCCTCAAACATGTCCCAAAGTGTGAAAGGATTGGAAACTTCGCAGGAGGTTATAATGATGGAAAACAATGTCCTCAAATGGCTTGGATACCGAGTCAAAACCGCCTCCTGCATTGCCAGAGTCCAGTGGTCATCGTTTTCCAGAAGACCGCGAACCTTACATGCTTCTCTGTACGTGAGATATTCTTCGCCGTCCACTGTTCGAAGAGCTGCGAATGATGCTGATCCTCTTACAACTGTGAGTGACAATCTCAAGCAGAAACACTCAAACTGATTGGGATGAATGGCGTACATGCGTCCAATCGCAGCAGTCTGTTTTCTTGCAGGCCAGTTAGGAACATCTTCACCACGTCTCCGGGGATTCCAAGTTCTATCAGAATTAGCCCAAGTGTAGTAAGTAGGAACTTCAGCATATAACAAAGTTTGAGCAAAATCTGATTCAACTGCATTTTGGCATAATGCGAAGAAAGCAGTGAGTGTTGTTTTTGGAGGCTAATCGACGTGATGCTGCATATTTTCCTCGTTGAAATAAACACGTTGACCGTTATCCAAGTGGACTTGTAAATGAACTACATTGGGAAAGCGTTTATGCATTGGAAAAGAAAGAAGTCGCCAAACAGCTTCATTGCTACTAATGTATTGTCCTGCCTGATAAGTGCGAACCTCATCTAATGGATTTATCTGCCTATCTGTGTGCCGAACTTGAAAAACGGCCTGATCGGATCCTTCGTTTATATAGCCACATATATAGTTTATCGCCTCAACTGAATTGCAGCACTCAACGTTAATATACCAAAAAGAAGAAAATGTTACAATAACCAAAAGGAGCACCTACCTGTCGAACATCCTCGTCTTCCTCGGCTCGCACAACACGTAGAGCAGCAGCTTTTTTCGTAACTTTAGTTAACTGTGATTTTTTTTGGAGCGGCATATTGAAAATGTACAATCTGCAGTTCACTTACAAAATCATAACACTACTGAAGGCAGCATCAAAATAATGCCGAATTTCCGGTGAATAGTTCAATGAAATGTTAGGTTTATGTTTATGTTTGGAAGAAAATATTTCAAACCGATTCTTTGTTGCAAGGTACGAAAATTTAAAGAGATCCGAGGTGTATTTTTATAAATAAGATTTGTTTAGTAAGTGTTGAATCATGAAAAAGTGCGATTTTGACAAAACTGAAAATACATTTTTGCGAGTTTCGTTGAATTAAATTTCAAAAAACGATTCTTTATATAGCCTATTTTAATTGTGAGAGTACGTAGATTCACCCTGATGCTCTTGAAATCGTTTCTATCAATTTTTTGAAGCGCCATTTCGACACAAACAAAGAAACAAACAGACAAACAAACACAGTTACATTTTTATATATATAAGGATAAGGATAAGGATTAACATAACCATAGCCGGTAAGCACTGCCCCAACTAACCCCTAATGTAACTTAAACTTAAGTATTGGAGCTAGTTCTGCTGTTGTCCAATGTTTCCAGGTGACCGACAACCCAATGACAGTTGAACGCTGTGTTCAACGACTCTTGGCCACCCGATCACTGAAAATCACGCCTGCCGACAAATGGCCCAAAAGCCCAGGCTCCAGACAAAACTATCTACCTCTTTATGCCGCCGCTACGCTGCGTACTGCCTACTAACCTCGCTTCCGGAATCTTCGACGGACGTATGAGACACTGGCTCTCTAACTTTAAAAGTTGTAATTAGTGTCAAGGAGGGTTTTGGGGGGGATACAGGAAGCGTTTTCTTTAGGGCCGCACAAACACACACACACACACTCCCTTCCAATTTGTAAACTCAATTGGAAAATTTCGCCTCACTACACGACACGACTCGTGTCCGGTGGAAGGGAAAGGCAACTGTTGTGCCGCAGCACAACTTTGGCCTATTTTTAGTATCCAATTAAATAAATATAAACTTTTCATTTTTGTTAACATAAAATCTCGAATTAAAATATCAACTTTCAGCCGGATGTCTGGGACATCTGAGCCGCTATTCAATTTCTGTCATTTGATAATTATCAAATATCATTAATCCGACTCGAGCATCGTTTTGATGATCGAGCACAGGAAATTTTCCAGTTTTTTTACATTATTTTGCTGAGACCGCGCTACACGTGTGCCCAGCCAAGGGACGATTCAGCGGTTTTCGGCAAAATCTGAAGGGGCGATCGACGCTGACGACCGGCCGGACGCTCCCGATGGGCATCAGAATCAATCTTGACGACAATTAATTACGAGCTCCGAGCTCCCAATCTCCCCAATAAATCCCGCCGACGAGACTTAGTCAGATTCTCCGCCGCGCCGCGACACCGCGAATAACAAATACTTAACAATTTTACACAAAGTGTCTCCGGACAAATTAAGCTCGAGTTTACATATTGTGCACGTTACTGTATCCCTAAATATACTGTTTTAAAAGGTTTATTTAAGTTATTTCATTTAACTCGAAAACCCCTTGCACAACAAATTCAAAGTATTAAAAAAAATCCAAATAGAACTACAAAACAGAACAAAAATGATAAAAAAAGGACACCCAACCTAAATTGCGAAACAAAATACAAAAAGAATAATCCAAATTAGAAAACCAAAAACCAAAAACTAGAATTTGAAACCAGAATTTCTATTTCAAAAAAAAAAAAATTCCAAATCCGCATTTAAAATTTAACTTCAATGGAAAATCCGAATTTTTAGATCACGGTCATTGTTTAAATTTAAATCTTGTATTTCATTATGCATTTTTCAATTGTAACGCGGTTGTTTTTGTTTTAGATTTTGATAGTTTTACTGTTGTGACTAAGTTATTGGTTCTATCGTTGAGATGAATATTTTCCTCTTGAATTGTTTTATTTTTGTTTTTATTGTAGATTTTTGGTCTGCTTTTTGTTTATCTGTTTTACTTTTTCGGAATTTCAAATCGTCATTTAAATTTTCATGAACTTATTTTTCTTTATGTTTTCTATTTTTCTAAAATTCAGAGTATTCGATTTCGATGTATTTTTCTTTCGTTTTTTCGCTTTTATTCTTCATTATTATTTTTTGTTTTTTGTGTTTTGCATTTCAATTGCAAAGTTTTTTGGTTTTTTTATATAGATTTGCTGTTTTGGTTTTTGTTTTAATTTGTTATTCGGCTTTTATTTTGTTTTGCATTTAATTTTGGGTTTTTAATTTTAGATTTTCATTTTGTTTTTCGAATTTGCATTTTGTTGTTTTTCGTTTCACTTTAGTCATCAAAATTGTTATTGATTCAGGTTTTTTTTGCAGTATAATAAAAAATTGAAAGAAAATTATATATTTTTTTTATAATTTATTGTATAGAAAACCATATTGTATGTCGTAAGCGATAGGGTTTTTTACAGCAGGGAAAAACACTATTGTTTGCAATAATTGCTGATTATTGTTTTCATCTATCATCATCTAGTTAGGTTATATTGTCATTATATTAAATTTTATATTAAATTGCGAATAATACCGATTAAATACCGAAATCATACGAAATCGATACTCGGTAAAAGTATCGAATTTCATTTCACTAATGTGATGAAAGTACTGAAATACTGAAAATAATCTCGGTAAACTACCGAAATATTGAAAATAATCTCGATACGTCAATACAAGTACCGAAATACCGATATTATTTCAGTATCAATTTATCAATGAAAAAGTACCGAAATACCGAAAATTTAGATAAGGTGATAACCAACTGCGGCAACGTTTGACGAACCTAAAATGCGATATCGTTTTGAAATTGACAATCATAAACTGCTTTCCGTGCTATTTTAGGTCAAAAAACTCGTTTTTAGGGAGGCGTTTTAGAGCTCGAAACGTCGTTTGTGAGCGTTGAAAGTCTTAAAAATGTGATTTTATCACTTTTGTTTCATAGCGCTGTTCCTAGAGTTAAATTCGCATACTTAGGAATTCAACATTTCGGTAACAACATTCTTTAGGTCGAAAACGACTTTTCAAACTCTGAATACCCGTTTTCTCGCCATTACACAATCTTAAACATCGTTTGTCACACGCAAAAAAAGCTTTTTAAGCTACAAATTGTAGAAAAAACCCGTTTATATCGTTTCATGTCCTATTTCGAATCTAAAATGCGATATCTCCTCGAATTTACAATAATAAACTGCTTTTTGTGCCGTTTTAAGTAATAAAACTTGTTTTTAGGCGTTATAACAATATTTATGAACGTTTCATATCTAGCAAAGACGTTTTAGAGTTCAAAACGTCTTTGTGAGCGTTGAAAGTCTAAAAAATGTAATTTTGCCACTTTTGTTTCATAGCGCTGTTCCTAGAGCTACACTCGCATACTAAGGAATTAAACATTTCAGAAGCAACATTCTCTAGGTCAAAAACGACGTTTCAAACTCTAAAAACCCGTTTTCTTGCCATTATAAAATCTTAAACATCGTTTTTCGAGCAAAAAAGAGCGTTTTGAGCTACAAATTGTAGGAAAACACCGTTTATATCATTCCTAGCCCTATTTTGATATAAATTTTTCATTACAGCAACATGAGGCGATACCGAACTGCGCCAATGTTTCACGAACTTAAAATGATATTTCTCTTCGAATAGTGTATCATAAACTTCTATTCGTGCTATTTAGGGTCAAAAAACTCGTTTTTAGGGGTCACAACGATATTTGTTAACGTTTCATATCTAGCAAAGGCGTTTTATGGATTAAGACGTCGTTTGTAAGCGTGAAAGTTTTAAAATTGTGATTTTAACACTTTTGTTTCTTAGCGCTGTTCTTAGAGCTAAATTCGCATACCTAGTAATTAAGCATATCGTAAACAACATTCTTTAGGTTAAAAACGACATTTTAAATCCTGAAAACCCGTTTTCTTGCCATTACATAATCTTAAACGTTGTTCTTCACGCATAAAAGAGCGGTTTGAGCTACAGATTGCAAAAAAACACCGTTTATATTGTTTCAAGTCCTATTTTGATATAAATTTTTCAATACAGAAACATGAGGCGATACCGAACTGCGGCAATGTTTCACGAACCTAAAATGCAATATTTTCTTGAGTTGAAAGTAACAAACTGCTTTTTGTGCTGTTTTAGGTCAAAAATCCGTTTTTAGGCGTTGAAACGATATTTTTGAACGTTTTATATCAAGCAAACGCGTTTCATAACTTAAAATGTCGTTTGTGAGCGTTGAAAGTCTTAAAACCGTGATTTTATCATTTTTGTTTCATAGGGCTGTTTCTAGAGCTAAATTCACATACTAAGGCTTTGAAAATATCATTAACAACATTCTTTACGTCAAAAACGACGTTTTAAACTCTGAAAAACCCGTTTTCTTGCCATTACATAATCTTAAACGTTGTTCTTCACGCATAAAAGAGCGGTTTGAGCTACAGATTGTAAAAAAACACCGTTAATATTGTTTTACGTCCTATTTTAATTTAAATTTTTCAATACAATAAGGCGATAACCAGGGCAATGTTTGACGAAACTAGAATGAATCCCCCTAGAATCAACTCCTCGAATTGACAATGATAAACTGCTTTTTGTGCAGTTTTAGGTGAAAAATTTGTTTTTAGGTGGTACAATCATATTTATAAACGTTTCAAGTTCAGCAGACCCGTTTTATAGCTTAGAAGATCGTTTGTGAGCGTGAAAGTTCTGAAATTGTGATTTTATCACTTTTGTTTCTTAGCGCTGTTCTCAGAGCTAAACTCGCATACTTAGGAATTGAGCATTTCGGAAACAACATTCTTTAGGTTAAAAACGAAATTTTAAATCCTGAAAACCTGTTTTCTTGTAATTACATAATCTTAAACGTTGTTTTTCACGCATCAAAAGGCGTTTTGAGCTTTAAATTGTAGGTAAACACCGTTTATATCGTTTCAAGTCCTATTTTGATATAAATTTTTCAATACAGAAACATGAGGCGATAACAAACTGCGGCAATGTTTCACGAACCTAAAATGCAATATATTCTTGAGTTGAAAGTAACAAACTGCTTTTTGTGCTGTTTTAGGTCAAAAATCCGTTTTTAGGCGTTGAAACAATATTTTTGAACGTTTTATATCAAGCAAACGCGTTTCATAACTTAAAATGTCGTTTGTGAGCGTTGAAAGTCTTAAAACCGTGATTTTATCATTTTTGTTTCATAGGGCTGTTTCTAGAGCTAATTTCACATACTAAGGCTTTGAAAATATCATTAACAATATTCTTTACGTCAAAAACGACATTTTAAACTCTAAAAAACCCGTTTTCTTGCCATTACATAATCTTAAACGTTGTTCTTCACGCATAAAAGAGCGGTTTGAGCTACAGATTGTAAAAAAACACCGTTTATATTGTTTCACGTCCTATTTTAATATAAATTTTTCAATACAATAAGGCGATAACCAGGGCAATGTTTGACGAAACTAGAATGAATCCCCCTAGAATCAACTCCTCGAATTGACAATGATAAACTGCTTTTTGTGCTGTTTTAGGTGAAAAATTCGTTTTTAGGCGGTACAATCATATTTATAAACGTTTCAAGTTTAGCAGACGCGTTTTATATAGCTGAGAAGATCGTTTGTGAGCGTGAAAGTTTTGAAATTGTGATTTTATCACTTTTGTTTCTGAGCGCTGTTCTTAGAGCTAAATTCGCATACTTAGGAATTGAGCATTTCGGAAACAACATTTTTTAGGTTAAAAACGAAATTTTAAATCCTGAAAACCTGCTTTCTTGTAATTACATAATCTTAAACGTTGTTTTTCACGCATCAAAAGGCGTTTTGAGCTTTAAATTGTAGGTAAACACCGTTTATATCGTTTCAAGTCCTATTTTGATATAAATTTTTCAATACAGAAACATGAGGCGATAACAAACTGCGGCAATGTTTCACGAACCTAAAATGCAATATATTCTTGAGTTGAAAGTAACAAACTGCTTTTTGTGCTGTTTTAGGTCAAAAATCCGTTTTTAGGCGTTGAAACAATATTTTTGAACGTTTTATATCAAGCAAACGCGTTTCATAACTTAAAATGTCGTTTGTGAGCGTTGAAAGTCTTAAAACCGTGATTTTATCATTTTTGTTTCATAGGGCTGTTTCTAGAGCTAATTTCACATACTAAGGCTTTGAAAATATCATTAACAATATTCTTTACGTCAAAAACGACGTTTTAAACTCTAAAAAACCCGTTTTCTTGCCATTACATAATCTTAAACGTTGTTCTTCACGCATAAAAGAGCGGTTTGAGCTACAGATTGTAAAAAAACACCGTTTATATTGTTTTACGTCCTATTTTAATTTAAATTTTTCAATACAATAAGGCGATAACCAGAGCAATGTTTGACGAAACTAGAATGAATCCCCCTAGAATCAACTCCTCGAATTGACAATGATAAACTGCTTTTTGTGCTGTTTTAGGTGAAAAATTCGTTTTTAGGCGTACAATCATATTTATAAACGTTTCAAGTTTAGCAGACGCGTTTTATATAGCTTGAGAAGATCGTTTGTGAGCGTTAAAGTTTTGAAATTGTGATTTTATCACTTTTGTTTCTGAGCGCTGTTCTTAGAGCTAAATTCGCATACTTAGGAATTGAGCATTTCGGAAACAACATTTTTTAGGTTAAAAACGAAATTTTAAATCCTGAAAACCTGCTTTCTTGTAATTACATAATCTTAAACGTTGTTTTTCACGCATCAAAAGGCGTTTTGAGCTTTAAATTGTAGGTAAACACCGTTTATATCGTTTCAAGTCCTATTTTGATATAAATTTTTCAATACAGAAACATGAGGCGATAACAAACTGCGGCAATGTTTCACGAACCTAAAATGCAATATATTCTTGAGTTGAAAGTAACAAACTGCTTTTTGTGCTGTTTTAGGTCAAAAATCCGTTTTTAGGCGTTGAAACAATATTTTTGAACGTTTTATATCAAGCAAACGCGTTTCATAACTTAAAATGTCGTTTGTGAGCGTTGAAAGTCTTAAAACCGTGATTTTATCATTTTTGTTTCATAGGGCTGTTTCTAGAGCTAATTTCACATACTAAGGCTTTGAAAATATCATTAACAATATTCTTTACGTCAAAAACGACGTTTTAAACTCTAAAAAACCCGTTTTCTTGCCATTACATAATCTTAAACGTTGTTCTTCACGCATAAAAGAGCGGTTTGAGCTACAGATTGTAAAAAAACACCGTTTATATTGTTTCACGTCCTATTTTAATATAAATTTTTCAATACAATAAGGCGATAACCAGGGCAATGTTTGACGAAACTAGAATGAATCCCCCTAGAATCAACTCCACGAATTGACAATGATAAACTGCTTTTTGTGCTGTTTTAGGTGAAAAATTCGTTTTTAGGCAGTACAATCATATTTATGAACGTTTCAAGTTTAGCAGACGCGTTTTATAGCTTAGAAGATCGTTTGTGAGCGTGAAAGTTTTGAAATTGTGATTTTATCACTTTTGTTTCTTAGCGCTGTTCTTAGAGCTAAATTCGCATACTTAGGAATTAAGCATTTCGGAAACAACATTTTTTAGGTTAAAAACGAAATTTTAAATCCTGAAAACCTGCTTTCTTGTAATTACATAATCTTAAACGTTGTTTTTCACGCATCAAAAGGCGTTTTGAGCTAAATTGTAGGTAAACACCGTTTATATCGTTTCAAGTCCTATTTTGATATAAATTTTTCAATACAGAAACATGAGGCGATAACAAACTGCGGCAATGTTTCACGAACCTAAAATGCAATATTTTCTTGAGTTGACAGTAACAAACTGCTTTTTGTGCTGTTTTAGGTCAAAAATCCGTTTTTAGGCGTTGAAACAATATTTTTGAACGTTTTATATCAAGCAAACGCGTTTCATAACTTAAAATGTCGTTTGTGAGCGTTGAAAGTCTTAAAACCGTGATTTTATCATTTTTGTTTCATAGGGCTGTTTCTAGAGCTAAATTCACATACTAAGGCTTTGAAAATATCATTAACAAGATTCTTTACGTCAAAAACGACGTTTTAAACTCTGAAAAACCCGTTTTCTTGCCATTACATAATCTTAAACGTTGTTCTTCACGCATAAAAGAGCGGTTTGAGCTACAGATTGTAAAAAAACACCGTTTATATTGTTTCACGTCCTATTTTAATATAAATTTTTCAATACAATAAGGCGATAACCAGGGCAATGTTTGACGAAACTAGAATGAATCCCCCTAGAATCAACTCCTCGAATTGACAATGATAAACTGCTTTTTGTGCTGTTTTAGGTGAAAAATTCGTTTTTAGGCGGTACAATCATATTTATAAACGTTTCAAGTTTAGCAGACCCGTTTTATAGCTTAGAAGATCGTTTGTGAGCGTGAAAGTTTTGAAATTGTGATTTTATCACTTTTGTTTCTGAGCGCTGTTCTTAGAGCTAAATTCGCATACTTAGGAATTGAGCATTTCGGAAACAACATTTTTTAGGTTAAAAACGAAATTTTAAATCCTGAAAACCTGCTTTCTTGTAATTACATAATCTTAAACGTTGTTTTTCACGCATCAAAAGGCGTTTTGAGCTTTAAATTGTAGGTAAACACCGTTTATATCGTTTCAAGTCCTATTTTGATATAAATTTTTCAATACAGAAACATGAGGCGATAACAAACTGCGGCAATGTTTCACGAACCTAAAATGCAATATTTTCTTGAGTTGACAGTAACAAACTGCTTTTTGTGCTGTTTTAGGTCAAAAATCCGTTTTTAGGCGTTGAAACAATATTTTTGAACGTTTTATATCAAGCAAACGCGTTTCATAACTTAAAATGTCGTTTGTGAGCGTTGAAAGTCTTAAAACCGTGATTTTATCATTTTTGTTTCATAGGGCTGTTTCTAGAGCTAAATTCACATACTAAGGCTTTGAAAATATCATTAACAACATTCTTTACGTCAAAAACGACATTTTAAACTCTAAAAAACCCGTTTTCTTGCCATTACATAATCTTAAACGTTGTTCTTCACGCATAAAAAAGCGGTTTGAGCTACAGATTGTAAAAAAACACCGTTTATATTGTTTTACGTCCTATTTTAATATAAATTTTTCAATACAATAAGGCGATAACCAGGGCAATGTTTGACGAAACTAGAATGAATCCCCCTAGAATCAACTCCTCGAATTGACAATGATAAACTGCTTTTTGTGCTGTTTTAGGTGAAAAATTCGTTTTTAGGCGGTACAATCATATTTATAAACGTTTCAAGTTTAGCAGACGCGTTTTATATAGCTGAGAAGATCGTTTGTGAGCGTGAAAGTTTTGAAATTGTGATTTTATCACTTTTGTTTCTGAGCGCTGTTCTTAGAGCTAAATTCGCATACTTAGGAATTGAGCATTTCGGAAACAACATTTTTTAGGTTAAAAACGAAATTTTAAATCCTGAAAACCTGTTTTCTTGTAATTACATAATCTTAAACGTTGTTTTTCACGCATCAAAAGGCGTTTTGAGCTTTAAATTGTAGGTAAGCACCGTTTATATCGTTTCAAGTCATATTTTGATATAAATGTTTCAATACAGAAACATGAGGCGATAACAAACTGCGGCAATGTTTCACGAACCTAAAATGCAATATATTCTTGAGTTGAAAGTAACAAACTGCTTTTTGTGCTGTTTTAGGTCAAAAATCCGTTTTTAGGCGTTGAAACAATATTTTTGAACGTTTTATATCAAGCAAACGCGTTTCATAACTTAAAATGTCGTTTGTGAGCGTTGAAAGTCTTAAAACCGTGATTTTATCATTTTGTTTCATAGGGCTGTTTCTAGAGCTAAATTCACATACTAAGGCTTTGAAAATATCATTAACAACATTCTTTACGTCAAAAACGACGTTTTAAACTCTGAAGAACCCGTTTTCTTGCCATTACATAATCTTAAACGTTGTTCTTCACGCATAAAAGAGCGATTTGAGCTACAGATTGTAGAAAAACACCGTTTATATTGTTTTACGTCCTATTTTAATATAAATTTTTCAATACAATAAGGCGATAACCAGGGCAATGTTTGACGAAACTAGAATGAATCCCCCTAGAATCAACTCCACGAATTGACAATGATAAACTGCTTTTTTGTGCTGTTTTAGGTGAAAAATTCGTTTTTAGGCAGTACAATCATATTTATGAACGTTTCAAGTTTAGCAGACGCGTTTTATAGCTTAAAAGATCGTTTGTGAGCGTGAAAGTTTTGAAATTGTGATTTTATCACTTTTGTTTCTTAGCGCTGTTTTTAGAGCTAAATTCGCATACCTAGTAATTAAGCATTTCGTAAACAACATTTTTTAGGTTAAAAACGAAATTTTAAATCCTGAAAACCTGCTTTCTTGTAATTACATAATCTTAAACGTTGTTTTTCACGCATCAAAAGGCGTTTTGAGCTTTAAATTGTAGGTAAGCACCGTTTATATCGTTTCAAGTCATATTTTAATATAAATGTTTCAATACAGAAACATGAGGCGATAACAAACTGCGGCAATGTTTCACGAACCTAAAATGCAATATATTCTTGAGTTGAAAGTAACAACCTGCTTTTTGTGCTGTTTTAGGTCAAAAATCCGTTTTTGGGCGTTGAAACAATATTTTTGAACGTTTTATATCAAGCAAACGCGTTTCATAACTTAAAATGTCGTTTGTGAGCGTTGAAAGTCTTAAAACCGTGATTTTATCATTTTTTGTTTCATAGGGCTGTTTCTAGAGCTAAATTCACATACTAAGGCTTTGAAAATATCATTAACAACATTCTTTACGTCAAAAACGACGTTTTAAACTCTGAAAAACCCGTTTTCTTGCCATTACATAATCTTAAACGTTGTTCTTCACGCATAAAAGAGCGGTTGAGCTACAGATTGTAAAAAAACACCGTTTATATTGTTTTTCACGTCCTATTTTAATATAAATTTTTCAATAATACAATAAGGCGATAACCAGGGCAATGTTTGACGAAACTAGAATGAATCCCCTAGAATCAACTCCACGAATTGACAATGATAAACTGCTTTTTGTGCTGTTTTAGGTGAAAAATTCGTTTTTAGGCAGAGTACAATCATATATTATTTTATACGTTTCAAGTTTAGCAGACGCGTTTTATAGCTTAGAGAAAGATCGTTTGTGAGCGTGAAAGTTTTGAAATTGTGATTTTATCACTTTTGTTTCTTAGCGCTGTTTAGAGCTAAATTCGCATACTTAGGAATTAAGCATTTCGGAAACAACATTTTTTAGGTTAAAAACGAAATTTTAAATCCTGAAAACCTGCTTTCTTGTAATTACATAATCTTAAACGTTGTTTTTCACGCATCAAAAAGGCGTTTTGAGCTTTAAATTGTAGGTAAACACCGTTTATATCGTTTTTCCTATTTTGATATAAATTTTTTTTTCAATACAGAAACATGAGGCGATAACAAACTGCGGCAATGTTTCACGAACCTAAAATGCAATATTTTCTTGAGTTGACAGTAACAAACTGCTTTTTGTGCTGTTTTAGGTCAAAAATCCGTTTTTAGGCGCGTTGAAACAATATTTTGAACGTTTTATATCAAGCAAACGCGTTTCATAACTTAAAATGTCGTTTGTGAGCGTTGAAAGTCTTAAAACCGTGATTTTATCATTTTTTGTTTCATAGGGCTGTTTCTAGAGCTAAATTCACATACTAAGGCTTTGAAAATATCATTAACAACATTCTTTACGTCAAAAACGACGTTTTAAACTCTGAAGAAAACCGTTTTCTTGCCATTACATAATCTTAAACGTTGTTCTTCACGCATAAAAGAGCGATTTGAGCTACAGATTGTAGAAAAACAACCCGTTTATATTGTTTTCACGTCCTATTTTAATATAAATTTTTCAATACAATAAGGCGATAACCCAGGGCAATGTTTGACGAAACTAGAATGAATCCCCCTAGAATCAACTCCACGAATTGACAATGATAAACTGCTTTTTGTGCTGTTTTAGGTGAAAAATTCGTTTTTAGGCAGTACAATCATATTTATAAACGTTTCAAGTTTAGCAGACGCGTTTTATATAGCTTAGAAGATCGTTTGTGAGCGTGAAAGTTTTGAAATTGTGATTTTATCACTTTTGTTTCTTGAGCGCTGTTCTTAGAGCTAAATTCGCATACTTAGGAATTAAGCATTTCGGAAACAACATTTTTTAGGTTAAAAACGAAATTTTAAATCCTGAAAACCTGCTTTCTTGTAATTACATAATCTTAAACGTTGTTTTTCACGCATCAAACGGCGTTTTGAGCTTTAAATTGTAGGTAAACACCGTTTATATCGTTTCAAATCCTATTTTGATTATAAATTTTTCAATACAGAATACATGAGGCGATAACAAACTGCGGCAATGTTTCACGAACCTAAAATGCAATATTTTCTTGAGTTGACAGTAACAAACTGCTTTTTGTGCTGTTTTAGGTCACAAAATCCGTTTTTAGGCGGCGTTGAAACAATATTTTGAACGTTTTATATTAAGCAAACGCGTTTCATACTTAAAAATGTCGTTTGTGAGCGTTGAAAGTCTTAAAACGTGATTTTATCATTTTTGTTTCATAGGGCTGTTTCTAGAGCTAAATTCACATACTAAGGCTTTGAAAATATCATTACAACATTCTTACGTCAAAAACGACGTTTTAAACTCTGAAGACCCGTTTCTTGCCATTACATAATCTTAAACGTTGTTCTTCACGCATAAAAAGCGATTTGAGCTACAGATTGTAGAAAAAACACCGTTTATATTGTTTTACGTCCTATTTTAATATAAATTTTTCAATACAATAAGGCGATAACCAGGGCAATGTTTGACGAAACTAGAATGAATCCCCCTAGAATCAACTCCTCGAATTGACAATGATAAACTGCTTTTTGTGCTGTTTTAGGTGAAAAATTCGTTTTTAGGCAAGTACAATCATATTTATATAACGTTTCAAGTTTAGCAGACGCGTTTTATAGCTTAGAAGATCGTTTGTGAGCGTGAAAGTTTTGAAATTGTGATTTTTTCACTTTTGTTTCTTTAGCGCTGTTTTTAGAGCTAAATTCGCATACCTAGAATTAAGCATTTCGGAAACAACATTTTTTAGGTTAAAAACGAAATTTTAAATCCTGAAAACCCGTTTCTTGTAATTACATAATCTTAACGTTGTTTTTCACGCATCAAAAGGCGTTTTGAGCTTTACGTATTGCCATTGTAGGTAAAAAACCGTTTATATCGTTTCAAATCTAATTTTGATATAAATTTTTCAATACAGAAACATGAGGCGATAACAAACTGCGGCAATGTTTCACGAACCTAAAATGCAATATTTTCTTAAGTTGACAGTAACAAACTGCTTTTGTGTGTTTAGGTCAAAAATCCGTTTTTAGGCGTTGAAACAATATTTTGAACGTTTTTATATCAAGCAAACGCGTTTCATAACTTAAAATGTCGTTTGTGAGCGTTGAAAGTCTTAAAACCGTGATTTTATCATTTTTGTTTCATAGGGCTGTTCTAGAGCTAAATTCACATTAAGGCTTTGAAAATATCATTAACAACATTCTTTACGTCAAAAAACGACGTTTTAAACTCTGAAGAACCCGTTTTCTTGCCATTTAAATAATCTTAAACGTTGTTCTTCACGCATAAAAGAGCGATTTGAGCTACAGATTGTAGAAAAACACCGTTTATTATTTGTTTTACGTCCTATTTTAATATAAATTTTTCAATACAATAAGGCGATAACCAGGGCAATGTTTGACGAAACTAGAATGAATCCCCCTAGAATAAACTCCACGAATTGACAATGATAAACTGCTTTTTGTGCTGTTTTAGGTGAAAAATTCGTTTTTAGGCAGTACAATCATATTTATAAACGTTTCAAGTTTAGCAGACGCGTTTTATAGCTTAGAAGATCGTTTGTGAGCGTGAAAGTTTTGAAATTGTGATTTTATCACTTTTGTTTCTTAGCGCTGTTTTAGAGCTAAATTCGCATACTTAGGAATTAAGCATTTCGGAAACAACATTTTTTAGGTTTAAAAACGAAATTTTAAATCCTGAAAACCTGCTTTCTTGTAATTACATAATCTTAAACGTTGTTTTTCACGCATCAAAAGCGTTTTGAGCTTTAAATTGTAGGTAAACACCGTTTATATCGTTTCAAAGTCCTATTTTGATATAAATTTTTCAATACAGAAACATGAGGCGATAACAAACTGCGGCAATGTTTCACGAACCTAAAATGCAATATTTTCTTGAGTTGACAGTAACAAACTGCTTTTTGTGCTGTTTTAGGTCAAAAATCCGTTTTTAGGCGTTGAAACAATATTTTTGAACGTTTTATATCAAGCAAACGCGTTTCATAACTTAAAATGTCGTTTGTGAGCGTTGAAAGTCTTAAAACCGTGATTTTATCATTTTTGTTTCATAGGGCTGTTTCTAGAGCTAAATTCACATACTAAGGCTTTGAAAATATCATTACCATTCTTTACGTCAAAAACGACGTTTTAAACTCTGAAGAACCCGTTTTCTTGCCATTACATAATCTTAAACGTTGTTCTTCACGCATAAAAGAGCGATTTTAGCTACAGATTGTAGAAAAACACCGTTTATATTGTTTCACGTCCTATTTTAATATAAATTTTTCAATACAATAAGGCGATAACCAGGGCAATGTTTGACGAAACTAGAATGAATCCCCCTAGAATAAACTCCACGAATTGACAATGATAAACTGCTTTTTGTGCTGTTTTAGGTGAAAAATTCGTTTTTAGGCAGTACAATCATATTTATAAACGTTTCAAGTTTAGCAGACGCGTTTTATAGCTTAGAAGATCGTTTGTGAGCGTGAAAGTTTTGAAATTGTGATTTTATCACTTTTGTTTCTTAGCGCTGTTCTTAGAGCTAAATTCGCATACTTAGGAATTAAGCATTTCGGAAACAACATTTTTTAGGTTAAAAACGAAATTTTAAATCCTGAAAACCTGCTTTCTTGTAATTACATAATCTTAAACGTTGTTTTTCACGCATCAAAAGGCGTTTTGAGCTTTAAATTGTAGGTAAACACCGTTTATATCGTTTCAAATCCTATTTTGATATAAATTTTTCAATACAGAAACATGAGGCGATAACAAACTGCGGCAATGTTTCACGAACCTAAAATGCAATATTTTCTTGAGTTGACAGTAACAAACTGCTTTTTGTGCTGTTTTAGGTCAAAAATCCGTTTTTAGGCGTTGAAACAATATTTTGAACGTTTTATATCAAGCAAACGCGTTTCATAACTTAAAATGTCGTTTGTGAGCGTTGAAAGTCTTAAAACCGTGATTTTATCATTTTTGTTTCATAGGGCTGTTTCTAGAGCTAAATTCACATACTAAGGCTTTGAAAATATCATTAACAACATTCTTTACGTCAAAAACGACGTTTTTAAACTCTGAGAACCCGTTTTCTTGCCATTTACATAATCTAAACGTTGTTCTTCACGCATAAAAGAGCGATTTGAGCTACAGATTGTAGAAAAACACCGTTTATATTGTTTTACGTCCTATTTTAATATAAATTTTTCAATACAATAAGGCGATAACCAGGGCAATGTTTGACGAAACTAGAATGAATCCCCCTAGAATCAACTCCACGAATTGACAATGATAAACTGCTTTTTGTGCTGTTTTAGGTGAAAAATTCGTTTTTAGGCAGTACAATCATATTTATAACGTTTCAAGTTTAGCAGACGCGTTTTATAGCTTAGAAGATCGTTTGTGAGCGTGAAAGTTTTGAAATTGTGATTTTATCACTTTTGTTTCTTAGCGCTGTTTTTAGAGCTAAATTCGCATACTAGTAATTAAGCATATTGGAAACAACATTTCTTTAGGTTAAAAACGAAATTTTAAATCCTGAAAACCGCGTTTTCTTGTAATTACATAATCTTAAACGTTGTTTTTCACGCATCAAAAGGCGTTTTGAGCTTTAAATTGCAAACCGTTTATATCGTTTCAAATCCTATTTTGATATAAATTTTTCAATACAGAAACATGAGGCGATAACAAACTGCGGCAATGTTTCACGAACCTAAAATGCAATATTTTCTTGAGTTGACAGTAACAAACTGCTTTTTGTGCTGTTTTAGGTCAAAAATCCGTTTTTAGGCGTTGAAACAATATTTTGAACGTTTTATATCAAGCAAACGCGTTTCATAACTTAAAATGTCGTTTGTGAGCGTTGAAAGTCTTAAAACCGTGATTTTATCATTTTTGTTTCATAGGGCTGTTTCTAGAGCTAAATTCACATACTAAGGCTTTGAAAATATCATTAACAACATTCTTTACGTCAAAAACGACGTTTTAAACTCTGAAGAACCCGTTTTCTTGCCATTACATAATCTTAAACGTTGTTCTTCACGCATAAAAGAGCGATTTTAGCTACAGATTGTAGAAAAACACCGTTTATATTGTTTTACGTCCTATTTTAATATAAATTTTTCAATACAATAAGGCGATAACCAGGGCAATGTTTGACGAAACTAGAATGAATCCCCCTAGAATCAACTCCACGAATTGACAATGATAAACTGCTTTTTGTGCTGTTTTAGGTGAAAAATTCGTTTTTAGGCAGTACAATCATATTTATGAACGTTTCAAGTTTAGCAGACGCGTTTTATAGCTTAGAAGATCGTTTGTGAGCGTGAAAGTTTTGAAATTGTGATTTTATCACTTTTGTTTCTTAGCGCTGTTTTTAGAGCTAAATTCGCATACCTAGTAATTAAGCATATCGTAAACAACATTTTTTAGGTTAAAAACGACATTTTAAATCCTGAAAACCTGCTTTCTTGTAATTACATAATCTTAAACGTTGTTTTTCACGCATAAAAGGCGGTTTGAGCTTAATTGTATGTAAAAAAACACCGTTTATATTGTTTCAAGTCCTATTTTGATATAAATTTTTCAATACAGAAACATGAGGCGATAACAAACTGCGGCAATGTTTCACGAACCTAAAATGCAATATTTTCTTGAGTTGACAGTAACAAACTGCTTTTTGTGCTGTTTTAGGTCAAAAATCCGTTTTTAGGCGTTGAAACAATATTTTTGAACGTTTTATATCAAGCAAACGCGTTTCATAACTTAAAATGTCGTTTGTGAGCGTTGAAAGTCTTAAAACCGTGATTTTATCATTTTTGTTTCATAGGGCTGTTTCTAGAGCTAAATTCACATACTAAGGCTTTGAAAATATCATTAACAACATTCTTTACGTCAAAAACGACGTTTTAAACTCTGAAGAACCCGTTTTCTTGCCATTACATAATCTTAAACGTTGTTCTTCACGCATAAAAGAGCGATTTTAGCTACAGATTGTAAAAAACACCGTTTTTATTGTTTTACGTCCTATTTTAATTTAAATTTTTCAATACAATAAGGCGATAACCAGGGCAATGTTTGACGAAACTAGAATGAATCCCCCTAGAATCAACTCCACGAATTGACAATGATAAACTGCTTTTTGTGCTGTTTTAGGTGAAAAATTCGTTTTTAGGCCGTACAATCATATTTATAAACGTTTCAAGTTTAGCAGACGCGTTTTATAGCTTAGAAGATCGTTTGTGAGCGTGAAAGTTTTGAAATTGTGATTTTATCACTTTTGTTTCTTAGCGCTGTTTTTAGAGCTAAATTCGCATACCTAGTAATTAAGCATATCCTAAACAACATTCTTTAGGTTAAAAACGACATTTTAAATCCTGAAAACCCGTTTTCTTGCCATTACATAATCTTAAACGTTGTTCTTCACGCATAAAAGCGGTTTTGAGCTTTTAATTGTAGGTAAACACCGTTTATATTGTTTTCAAGTCCTATTTTGATATAAATTTTTCAATACAGAAACATGAGGCGATAACAAACTGCGGCAATGTTTCACGAACCTAAAATGCAATATTTTCTTGAGTTGACAGTAACAAACTGCTTTTTGTGCTGTTTTAGGTCAAAAATCCGTTTTTAGGCGTTGAAACAATATTTTTGAACGTTTTATATCAAGCAAACGCGTTTCATAACTTAAAATGTCGTTTGTGAGCGTTGAAAGTCTTAAAACCGTGATTTTATCATTTTTGTTTCATAGGGCTGTTTCTAGAGCTAAATTCACATACTAAGGCTTTGAAAATATCATTAACAACATTCTTTACGTCAAAAACGACGTTTTAAACTCTGGAAGAACCCGTTTTCTTGCCATTACATAATCTTAAACGTTGTTCTTCACGCATAAAGAGCGATTTAGCTACAGATTGTAGAAAAAACACCGTTTATATTGTTTTAAGTCCTATTTTAATATAAATTTTTCAATACAATAAGGCGATAACCAGGGCAATGTTTGACGAAACTAGAATGAATCCCCCTAGAATCAACTCCACGAATTGACAATGATAAACTGCTTTTTGTGCTGTTTTAGGTGAAAAATTCGTTTTTAGGCGGTACAATCATATTTATAAACGTTTCAAGTTTAGCAGACGCGTATATAGCTTAGAAGATCGTTTGTGAGCGTGAAAGTTTTGAAATTGTGATTTTATCACTTTTGTTTCTTAGAGCTGTTTTTAGAGCAAAATTCGCATACTTAGGAATTGAGCATTTTGGAAACAACATTCTTTAGGTTAAAAACGAAATTTTAAATCCTGAAAACCTGTTTTCTTGTAATTACATAATCTTAAACTTTGTTTTTCACGCATCAAAAGGCGTTTTGAGCTTTAAATTGTAGGTAAACACCGTTTATATCGTTTCAAGTCCTATTTTGATATAAATTTTTCAATACAGAAACATGAGGCGATAACAAACTGCGGCAATGTTTCACGAACCTAAAATGCAATATTTCCTTGAGTTAACAGTAACGAACTGTATTTTGTGCTGTTTTAGGTCAAAAATCCGTTTTTAGGCGTTGAAACAATATTTTTGAACGTTTGATATCAAGCAAACGCGTTTCATAACTTAAAATGTCGTTTGTGAGCGTTGAAAGTCTTAAAACCGTGATTTTATCATTTTTGTTTCATAGGGCTGTTTCTAGAGCTAAATTCACATACTAAGGCTTTGAAAATATCATTAACAACATTATTTACGTCAAAAACGACGTTTTAAACTCTGAAAAACCCGTTTTCTTGCCATTACATAATCTTAAACGTTGTTCTTCACGCATAAAAGAGCGGTTTGAGCTACAGATTGTAAAAAAACACCGTTTATATTGTTTCAAGTCCTATTTTGATATAAATTTTTCAATACAGAAACATGAGGCGATACCGAACTGCGGCAATGTTTCACGAACCTAAAATGCAATATTTCCTTGAGTTAACAGTAACGAACTGTATTTTGTGCTGTTTTAGGTCAAAAATCCGTTTTTAGGCGTTGAAACAATATTTTTGAACGTTTTATATCAAGCAAACGCGTTTCATAACTTAAAATGTCGTTTGTGAGCGTTGAAAGTCTTAAAACCGTGATTTTATCATTTTTGTTTCATAGGGCTGTTTCTAGAGCTAAATTCACATACTAAGGCTTTGAAAATATCATTAACAACATTCTTTACGTCAAAAACGACGTTTTAAACTCTAAAACACCCGTTTTCCTGCCATTACATAATCTTTATCGTTGTTTTTCACGCATAAAAGAGCGATTTGAACTACGGATTGTAGAAAAACACCGTTTATATTGTTTCTTGTTTTTAGGCGTTAGAACGATATTTATGAACCTTTTCCTTGTAAAAAAGATCATATACTGACAATATATTGACAATCTATTAAACATACATTGGTAATATATTGACGATACATGAACAGTGTAAAATAACTTTATTCTAGCACGGAAATCGATCCCAGGCCCTGAGGGTATCAGTCCGCGTCGTTGTACACTGATCTATCTGCTTCGATAAATTCGTCTATCGAAATGAGCCACATACTTAATGACTATTTTTTATTGGAAATAGTGAATGCCTTTTTGTCAATAATACTTTTTATAATGTTATTTTGTTATAAATCCTTAAGTTTTTAACCAAACCCGAAAATATATTTATAAATTTTGTTTCCAATGATATAAGTAATTTGAAATTTGGGTGTAAGAAATGATGAATCGGTTATTTTGCGCAAAGCGCGAGGAAAAACCCACGTAAACGTGGTAAAACCTCGTTTATATGGTGCTATAATCATTTGAAACTACGAACATGATATAAGTAATAAAAAATAACTCACGCATTTTGGTATACGATATTTGGAGTTTTTTGGTTAGGAGGATCAGAAACACGCGAACAGGCCACATATATATATAATTGTCCATGAGAAAAACACGGCTTTTTAAGGTGGACCCCAGCGACTTTCAAAGTTTGTCCCTGCGCTTTATTGATATTTGGAATCTGAGGTATAATGACATGCGTTCCTTCATAGGCTCCATTCATTATTATACCTATAAATTATAAACAGTTGTTTAATAATTAATTGAACATGACAATACTACTGAAATTGTTTTAAAATACCTTCAATTATCCTGTCTCGAAGTTGAGTGATGCAGATTCGTGTTCCGTTGCATAGAAGTGGAGGGTTTAAGTTCCGCAGAAGAAGAACTGGAACACCGACTTTTAATTTTAATATCTGCGATGGCACGCCAGGCAACTCCAAGGAGTTTAAGAACTCAACAGGATAATTCACCACATCATCCTGGTTCACCACAGAATTGAAAGCAGTGTAAACCTTTTCGTCTCCAATGATTTTGGCCAATATCTTGTCATTTAATGCCGACACGACATCATTCGTGGGGGCTGAAATAGCCCTTTCGCATAACCAATTCTGCTGTTCGTAATTCTGCTGAATGTCGGGAAACACGGCAGCAATAAGGTCTTCAGTGGAATTTTCGATGCAGCAGAGATTTGGAGAGAGTGTAATGTTTCCATCATTGTCTAGAGGCTCTAATCCATCACCGATTCGGAGAAGCAATGACGAAAAATTGGCAGCGTTTTCGTCATTGTGAAGAAAAACTCTTATGTTTATAATAAACAATATCTATTAACTGAATGGCTTCGTCATAAATGATGTCATATGCTATAATGTTTGGTTGCTCTTGCTCTCGACGATGGAGTATATCCTCAGACATCTGATCCTTGAACATGTTCCAAAGTGTGAAAGGATTGGAAACTTCGCAGGTGGTTATAATGATGGAGAACAATGTCCTCAAATGGCTTGGATACCGAGTCAAAACCGCCTCTTGCATTGTCAGAGTCCAGTGGTCATCGTTTTCCAGGAGACCGCGAAATTCACATGCCTCTCTGTACGTGAGATATTCTTCGCCGTCCACTGTTCGAAGAGCTGCGAATGATGCTGGTCCTCTTACAACTATGAGTAACAATCTCAAGCAGAAACACTCAAACTGATTGGGATGAATGACGTACATGCGTCCAATCGCAGCAGTCTGTTTTCTTGCAGGCCAGTTAGGAACATCTTCACCACGTCTCTGGGGATTCCAAGTTCTATCAGAATTATCCTAAGTGTAGTAAGTAGGAACTTCAGCATATAACAAAGTTTGAGCAAAATCTGATTCAACTGCATTTTGGCATAATGCAAAGAAAGCAGTGAGTGTTGTTATTGGAGGCTGTTCGACGTGATGCTGCATATTTTCCTCGTTGAAATAAACACGTTGACCGTTTTCCAAGTGGACTTGTAAATGAACTACATTGGGAAAGCGTTCATGCATTGGAAAAGAAAGAAGTCGCCAAACAGCTTCATTGCTACTAATGTATCGTCCTGCCTGATAAGTGCGAACCTCATCTAATGGATTTATCTGCCTATCTGTGTGCCGAACTTGGAAAACGGCCTGATCGGATCCTTTGTTTATATAGCCACACTAGCTGAGCACCCTCGCTTCGCTCGGGCGTCAGCTTCGCTGCACTATATGAGTTAGTTAAGGTTTTTTTCCGAATTGTTTGGATAAACAAATTGTAAGGACGAAAAAGGTTATACAAAATAATTAATGAATCCATTTTGCATTGTGCGCGAGAAGAAACCCACGTAACCGTGGTAAAATCATGGCATTTATTGATACATCGTGAAACTTCAATACCTTATTGAACTAACGCATTCTGGTAAACCTTATTGAACTAACGCATTCTGGTAAACAATATTCGATGTTTTACTCTCTGGAGCGTAAATGTGTAAATTCCGTGGGTCGGAGACGCGCGAACATGCAACATAAAATTGTCCGTGAGAAAAACATGGTTTTTCAAGGTGTACACCAGCAAGATGGAGCGTTTGACCTTGATCTTAATTGATGGTCATTGCAAATGCCAATCTCACGGGAAATTGTCGTCTTTTGAATTCAAATGGAAGATCTGTGGGGATCACTGGTATCTGAGGGATCATGACATTCGCACCTTGATTCGATCCAGTCATTATTTTCCTTCAAATCATACAAATTAAATAGTATCAATACATTGGTATAAAATGTAAAAGTTGTGTGACAATCTATAGCTTACTATCTTTTATAAATCCTATGCCGAATTTGAGTGATGCGGATTCGAGTTCCATTGCATAAAGCAGGAGGATTCAAATTCGCAGCAGCATAACAGGAACTCCGACTTTTAATTTCAGTATGTGTGGCGAAAATCAGACAATTCAAGCGAATCAAGAACTCAACCGGATGTTTACCACTTCATCTTGATTTACTACGGAATTGAAAGAGGTTTAAATTTCTGTTCCCCGGGAATTGTAGCCAATATTTTGTCATTCAAATCAGTGACAACATCGTTTGTTAACGCTAAAATAGCTCTTTCACATAACCAATCCATGTGCAAGTGATTTCGCTGGATGTTGGAAAAAACTGCAGCAATCAGTTTATCAGTAGAATTGGCAATAGTGCATAGTTCAAGAGAAAGAGTAACATTTCCATTAGCATCTGTTGGTAGCGTACCATTGCCGACTGTCAAAAGTAATGCAGAAAAATTGGCAGCGTTCTCATCATTGTGAAGATATACCCTCATGTTAATAGTCAGCGAATGGACTATGACACTTTGCCATAAGATTAAACTTTTGTTACTGGCATGAAGCTAATCAGCTGGAGTTCCACGGGTGATGACCGGGAGGGTTTGTTGAAAATCACCAGCTAATATAACGACTAATCCTCCCATTATCCGATTGTCACTCCGTATATCTCTCAAGGTTCTCTCGAGTGCCTCTACTGCATGCTTATGCGAAGAAGAACATTCATCCCACACCAATAGTTTGCACAACCGCAGCACCTCGGCCCTTTGACTATTTTCGCTGATGTTACAAAATGGGGTCTCCTGATGGTGCAAATTCAGTGGCAACTTCAGCACATTGTGAGCAGTTCGTCCTCCTTGTAACAACGTGGAAGCGTTACCAGTTGAAGCTAAAGCTAAAGCCACGTGACGACGACTCCCTATAGTTGACAGCAGGAGATTCAATAAATATGTTTTTCCTGTTTCTCCACAGGCATTCAGAAAAAAAATTGCAGGATCGTTGTTGTCAATTTTTTGTAGTACCGCATCGTAGAAGGATCTTTGGTCTCCATTCAGATGAGGCAAAGCTGTTCCTCAGCCTCTGAAGCTTGCGCAGCTCTATGTTAGCTGTATCAATAGTTATTTTTTGCAAATGTGTTTTACGTTTCGTCGGCATTTCGATGTCACTTATAAAGTCACTGGCGGACACGATATAAACACGACTGAATGAAAAGTCATACTGAATCAAAAACAAAATAACGATCGAATTGCGAACCCGAGAAAATATTTCAAAATTATTCTTATACTTATGTTTGTTTATTAATAAGGAAGGGAGAATAGTAATTTTACAGAATATGAAACGTAACTTTACGTTTTCGAACTCCATTTATAATGGCTTATGTATTGTGTTCATGAGAAATTTGAAAATTTTCAAAAAACTGAGAAAATGTTTTTGAAATTATCTCCGAAAAAAAATTAAGAAATCGATTTCTAATGTAGCCTACGTTAATTCTTAGAGTCCGAAGAATCACCCTGATGCTTTGAAATCATTTCCGAACGCTTCGTTGAGGCGTGATGCTCAGACAAACAAACAAACAAACAAACAAACAAACAAACAAACATATTCTCAGTATTATTATGTTAGTAGGATTAGTAGGATAGGATATATACTTTATCGCCTCAACTGAATTGCAGCACTCAACGTTAATATGTCCGCCAAAAGATGTTGATAAAAATGGACAATATGGCACGACCCACCGGTTAGTGGGTCGATAGTGACCTGTTGACCTTCATGTCCGTGGATATTGATGGTTGTTGTAAGGCCGCCATCTTCAGGACTGCGTCTTCTGTACGTTGGATATCCATTTGCGTTACTGACTGTTTCCTGGATTAAATCTTTTGGATATTGTTTGGTACAGCAGCCATTCTTCATGCAAGGTGACTACATATTCAGTTCTCCACATGGTCCATGAATCATGTGTTTTACAACGATTCTGTGAAGATTGGGATCCATTTCAGGGTCTGGAATTTCTGCTGAAATAATCCAATCGATGTCTGCTGGCCGAAGTTTTTGTTCAAGAAAGAGTAATAAATGGATGTGAGGGAGACCACGTTTCTGCCACTCTATTGAGTACACGTATGCTGAAACAATACCAAAAACACGTCCTTCTGTGAGACACTTGAGAAATTTGATGACTTTCTGTCTGAAAACCCGGGCGATGATATTGTGTCTGTCCATAGCAGCTTGGCCCTCAAAAAGGGCAGATTTAATTTGGTCCCATGATGGATTGCATGTAAAAGTAATGAAGAGATCTGGCTTGCCATATTTCCGCACGATTGCCAAAGCGTTTCTATCGATTTTTTGAAGCGCCATTGTGACACAAACAAACAAACAAACAAACAGACAATCAAACATAGTTACATTTATATTGTAACGTGCTACCTTCGGGCCACGTTAATCGAGACCGAAAAACACCGTAGAGCTCTCGAATGCCAAGAGTTCTGTGAGGTCCCGAGATATTCCCAGTTGATCAGCGTTTGTATATCGTATCGCTCATTTTAGTATGCGTGTGACGAATGCTGTATGTGTGAGAGTCAAAAGATTAAATCGTAAAGGTAACAAATGACTTTAGTTTTTTCTTTTGAATTTGTTGTGTAAATTAAGTAAGGTTAAAGGTAACAGATGACTTTAATTACTTTAGTTGTTTTGTGTTTGATTAAGGGAATAAAGTAAGGATAACAAATGACCTTAAAGTTCCAAGTCATGATGTGTTGTTGTGTGAGAGGGCGTGTTAGGGTAACAAATGACCTTAAAGTCCTGATGAGAACTCTAAAAGTAACTTTGTTTGTAGCTTGTTAAGGGGAGACTTGGACCGGCCCAGACGGGTTTCGCACCACCGTGGGACCTACGACCAAGAACGACGACATCAGTTCCAGTCCAAGTATCGTCTCCTATGCCACCTGGAGACCTGCGTGCAAGCCTCGGAATCCTGAATCTGCGATCGTCCGTCAAGTCAGTCAATGCTCTTCTCCAGACCACCAGCGAGAACGAAACACCTGAGGGAACCTGCTATCGTACCTGATCCGGCCTCGACCTGATCGTAGCAGATGTGAACTGTTCCAGAATTGTCGCCTTTCGAAAATCTATCGCTTGCCGATTTCGTCCAGTAGCCGCTGCTGTAATGAGAGGATTATCGCTGCTGCTGCTACCGTTGCTGCCCAATAGGCCTGTTAAAACAGCACTCTCTCCAAGCCAAGGGATGTACACCCCGGATCGGCCGCTCTCTGCCTGCTCGTCGTAGAAAAGCGTGCTCAACGCTGAACCGAGGAAATTGCCCGTCGTGGATTCATCTGATGGAGCATCGAAAAATCATGTCATGTTGTACCATCGAGCTGTTGCCGCCAGATGTTGGTGCGGTCGAGCAGGGCTCATATGTAAATGTTAGCTCTCGGATGAAGTTCCTGCGGTCACGGGCAGGACATTGGACACAGCAAGGACGTCTTACCGGATCGCTACCGATGAGACCAGACCATCAAGAAGCAACGAAGGATTTGAAATTGGCGCCATCATCATTGACTTGACTTCGGTGGCTCGAAAGCGGAAGCGGGAGGAAGGGGTGCGCGCGCAGAAGAATTCAAGCTACCGGTATCGAAGATTATTCGCAATTGATTGCGATCCGAGAAACAAAAGAAGAGAACCGAAAGACTCTCGGAAGACATCGGACGCTTTGCGAAGGCGCTCTTCCAGCTCTGCCAGTGGGACCATCTCGGGACCCATATCGACCTTCTACCGTGCGAACTCGTTTGGCCGACCAAGATCCAGGGCCTATTATAGTTGCTTGCTTTTGTGAGTTC
Source organism: Telenomus remus (assembly GCA_020615435.1). Taxonomy (NCBI): domain Eukaryota; kingdom Metazoa; phylum Arthropoda; class Insecta; order Hymenoptera; family Scelionidae; genus Telenomus; species Telenomus remus. The sequence goes on from CM036336.1 coordinate 8,222,044, forward strand.
GTTCATTTTGTATGTCGTATGAGTGATTTTATTTTGTAGATTTAGTAATTTATTTTGGTTTTGATTTTGATTAATGTAACGTAACTTATTTTATTTTTCAATCCTTAAATATCGAGAGTCTCGCTGATCATCGGTTCACCTCGTCGAACCCTGGCGAGTTTATTTTAGTTTTGACTTTGTTTGAGTATTTCTGACTATTGTAAAGATCTATCGATTCATTAGTAAAGTCTCGCAAACGCATTCACTATCGTTGCGTTTCGCCCCTCGTGGCGTTTTTGTATTGAATTTGAATTTGAATCGATGTTAAAGTAGCGGCAATCGGCATTATTGTCCGTTATCTAATTTTGTTGTTGTTGAAGAATATACTCGCAAGATATTGGACTTTATTTTGTATTATTTTGAGATATTTTGTTTTTGTGAATAAATCCTAATTCCGCTTATTTTGTGTTTCACTGACTTGGGAACAAATTAGAGATCTTGCTTGGCTTCAGATCGGTCAGATCTTTTCGTACAGGACCAACGCGGATAAAACTTAAAGTACCGGTTCTATTCAGTGGGGTAATGCGAAAGCGTTAGTATCGGGACGGGTAAATTGATTAAAGATTCGGAAGTCGGTAGCTTATTTATTTTGTAATTTTTGTTGTTGCGAAAACGGCGATCCTGACGACCTTCTGTGATTTTGTTTCGATTCTCGAGGAGTTTAAGATTAAACCCGCGGCCGGTATTACCACTGGGTGCTGAAGGTAGCGACGGCCTCATTGCGCAAGACCGTCACGTTACAATATATATATAAGGATATAAAATATAAAATAAAAAAAATCGATAGAAACGATTTCAAGCGCATCAGGGTGAATCTACGAACTCTCACAATTAAAATAGGCTATATAAAGAATCGATTTTTCAAATTTAATTCATCGAAACTCGCAAAAGTGTATTTTCGATTTTCTCAAAATCGCACTTTTTTATGATTCAACATTTACTAAACAAATTTTATTTATAAAAATACACCTCGGATCTCTTTAAATTTTCGTACCTTGCAACAAAAAATCGGTTTGAAATATTTTCTTCCAAACATAAACATGAACCTAACATTTCATTGAACTATTCACCGGAAATTCGGCATTATTTTGATGCTGCCTTCAGTAGTGTTATGATTTTGTAAGTTAACTGCAGATTGTACATTATCAATATGCTGCTCCAAAAAAAATCACAGTTAACTAAAGTTACGAAACAAGCTGCTGCTCTACGTGTTGTGCGAGCCGAGGAATACGAGGATGTTCGACAGGTAGGTGCTCCTTTTGGTTATTGTAACATTTTCTTCTTTTTGGTAGTACAACTTTCAAAATTTTTAGAACCGTCTATCAAGGTCTCGGACACGACAACGAGTGAAACTATCGATCGCAGAAATGATGATTCCTACAAAGTCATAGTTCGTGGCGATCAAGTACCAGCTGGTGAACACCCGGGACGATACAACGCTCTAACAGTCGACGAGGTTGCTGCTATTATTGTCGGAAGAGTTTCAGATGAACGAGATATAGTGTTGCATACACGGGATAACCATCTTCAACGAATTTTTGATTGCAATCCTTATTATCACGCTTTACAGTATCCTTTGATGTTGTGGCAGGGTCAAACTGGATATACGTTCAACATCCCGGAGGTCAATCCGCATACTCTTGCACCAATGGCTCAAAAGTTTTCTGCAATGGATTTTTATGCATTTCGCATTGCAGTTCGTGACCAATATTCGGTTGATAGGTACGCCAAAGTGGAAAGTGAACGACTCCTATATATTTCGATTCATCAAGCGAGATTACGATCGGAGGCGTACGTTCATCTAAGACATGCTGTAGTTGCTGATGCTGCTGTCAATGCGAATGACATCGGAAGAATGGTTATTTTACCTTCTACTTTTGTGAACAGTCCTCGATATATGGCGGAGTATACTCAAGATGCTTTGGCAATCGTGCGGAAATATGGCAAGCCAGATCTCTTCATTACGTTTACATGCAATCCATCATGGGACGAAATTAAATCTGCCCTTTTTGAGGGCCAAGCTGCTATGGACAGACACGATATCATCGCCCGGGTTTTCAGACAGAAAGTCATCAAATTTCTCAAGTGTCTCACAGAAGGACGTGTTTTTGGTATTGTTTCAGCATACGTATACTCAATAGAGTGGCAGAAACGTGGTCTCCCTCACATCCATTTATTACTCTTTCTTGAACAAAAACTTCGGCCAGCAGACATCGATTGGATTATTTCAGCAGAAATTCCAGACCCTGAAATGGATCCCAATCTTCACAGAATCGTTGTAAAACACATGATTCATGGACCATGTGGAGAACTGAATATGTAGTCACCTTTCATGAAGAATGGCTGCTGTACCAAACAATATCCAAAAAATTTAATCCAGGAAACAGTCAGTAACGCAAATGGATATCCAACGTACAGAAGACGCAGTCCTGAAGATGGCGGCCTTACAACAACCATCAATATCCACGGACATGAAGGTCAACAGGTCACTATCGACCCACTAACCGGTGGGTCGTGCCATATTGTCCATTTTTATCAACATCTTTTGGCGGACATAGTAACGTTGAGTGCTGCAATTCAGTTGAGGCGATAAAGTATATATGTGGCTATATAAACAAAGGATCCGATCAGGCCTTTTTCCAAGTTCGGCACACAGATAGGCAGATAAATCCATTAGATGAGGTTCGCACTTATCAGGCAGGACAATACATTAGTAGCAATGAAGCTGTTCGGCGACTTCTTTCTTTTCCAATGCATGAACGCTTTCCCAATGTAGTTCATTTACAAGTCCACTTGGAAAACGGTCAACGTGTTTATTTCAACGAGGAAAATATGCAGCATCACGTCGAACAGCCTCCAAAAACAACACTCACTGCTTTCTTTGCATTATGCCAAAATGCAGTTGAATCAGATTTTGCTCAAACTTTGTTATATGCTGAAGTTCCTACTTACTACACTTAGGATAATTCTGATAGAACTTGGAATCCCCAGAGACGTGGTGAAGATGTTCCTAACTGGCCTGCAAGAAAACAGACTGCTGCGATTGGACGCATGTACGTCATTCATCCCAATCAGTTTGAGTGTTTCTGCTTGAGATTGTTACTCACAGTTGTAAGAGGACCAGCATCATTCGCAGCTCTTCGAACAGTGGACGGCGAAGAATATCTCACGTACAGGGAGGCATGTGAATTTCGCGGTCTCCTGGAAAACGATGACCACTGGACTCTGACAATGCAAGAGGCGGTTTTGACTCGGTATCCAAGCCATTTGAGGACATTGTTCTCCATCATTATAACCACCTGCGAAGTTTCCAATCCTTTCACACTTTGGAACATGTTCAAGGATCAGATGTCTGAGGATATACTCCATCGTCGAGAGCAAGAGCAACCAAACATTATAGCATATGAAATCATTTATGACGAAGCCATTCAGTTAATAGATGATATTGTTTATTATAAACATGAGAGTTTTTCTTCACAATGACGAAAACGCTGCCAATTTTTCGTCATTGCTTCTCCGAATCGGTGATGGATTAAAGCCTCTAGACAATGATGGAAACATTACACTCTCTCCAAATCTCTGCTGCATCGAAAATTCCACTGAAGACCTTATTGCTGCCGTGTTTCCCGACATTCAGCAGAATTATGAACAGCAGAATTGGTTATGCGAAAGGGCTATTTCAGCCCCCACGAATGATGTCGTGTCGGCATTAAATGACAAGATATTGGCCGAAATCATTGGAGACGAAAAGGTTTACACTGCTTTCAATTCTGTGGTGAACCAGGATGATGTGGTGAATTATCCTGTTGAGTTCTTAAACTCCTTGGAGTTGCCTGGCGTGCCATCGCAGATATTAAAATTGAAAGTCGGTGTTCCAGTTCTTCTTCTGCGGAATTTAAACCCTCCACTTCTATGCAACGGAACACGAATCTGCATCACTCAACTTCGAGACAGGATAATTGAAGGTATTTTAAAACAATTTCAGTAGTATTGTCATGTTCAATTAATTATTACACAACTGTTTATAATTTATAGGTATAATAAAGAATGGAGCCTATGAAGGAACGCATGTCATTATACCTCAGATTCCAATTATTCCAACGGACCTGCCGTTCGAGTTTAAAAGGAGGCAATTCCCGGTCAGATTAGCCTTTGCCATGACAATCAATAAAGCGCAGGAACAAACTTTGAAAGTCGCTGGGGTCCACCTTAAAAAGCCGTGTTTTTCTCATGGACAATTATATATATATGTGGCCTGTTCGCGTGTTTCTGATCCTCAAAGCTTACACATATATGCTCCTAACCAAAAAACTCCAAATATCGTATACCAAAATGCGTTAGTGTAATTATATCATGTTCGTTGTTTCAAATGATTATAGCACCATATAAACGAGGTTTTACCACGTTTACGTGGGTTTTTCCTCGCGCTTTGCGCGAAATTACCGATTCATCATTTCTTACACCCGAATTTTAAATTACTTATATCATTGGAAACAAAATGTTGCTACATTCTTCTACAGTTTATACAGTGCGGCGACGATGAGCCCCGTGCGAAGCACGGGTGCTCAGCTAGTAATATACTAATACTGAGAATATGTTTGTTTGTTTGTTTGTTTGTTTGTTTGTTTCTCTGAGCATCACGCCTCAACGAAGCGTTCGGAAATGATTTCAACGCATCAGGGTGATTCTTTGGACTCTCAGAATTAACGTAGGCTACATTAAAAATCGATTTCTCAATTTTTTTTCGGAGAAAATTTCAAAAACATTTTCTCAGTTTTTTGAAAATTTTCAAATTTTTCATGAACACAATACATAAGCCATTATAAATAGAGTTCGAAAACGTAATGTTACGTTTCATATTCTGTGAAATTACTATCCTCCCTTTCTTATTAATAAACAAACGTAAGTATGAGAATAATTTTGAAATATTTTCTCGGGTTCGAAATTCGATCGTTATTTTGTTTTTGATTCAGTGTGACTTTTTATTCAGTCGTGTTTATATCGTGTCTGCCAGTGACTTCATAAGTGACATCGAAATGCCGACGAAACGTAAAACACATTTGCAAAAAATAACTAATTATACAGCTAATCATAGAGCTGCGCGAGCTACAGAGGCTGAGGATGTTTGCCAAGTAAGTTTAATCAATTATTGATATATTAATTTACTGTTTCTTTTCCAATTTTAAATGATTCATTTTTCAGGAACGTTTATTACGTTGCCGCACAAGACAACGTGTAGTTCGCTTTAATGAAACTTGGAAAGACAGAATAGTAAGTTTTTTCGTATTGTATTGTTAAGTTTTATGAAATCAATTCAGTCATTTATTTGTTTAACTTTCATATATCATCTTTATTCATGTAAAACAGACTAACGCATTCTAATACTTCGCCCGTTCGTTTCATCACCGACCACAGCCACTCCACATAGCGCAGTTAGTAAAGCTTCGGCTTCATGATCTGAGGGTTCCGGGATCGATTCTTACCGCTGGCAACGATTATGCATGACCATCTCATTATTACATTTTTCTTTTTTTTTGTACAATCCCATGAGACTCACTAACGAAACCAAGTAATATTTATCTTCTTATTCACAAATGTTTATTGTTCTTCACAAAATGTTTCCTCTGTTACAGCGGAGACTTTTTCAGCAAAGCCAGCGACAACAAAGAGCTCAAGCCCGTGAAACCCGCGAAGAAACTGAGGTACGTAATGTACTACATGATTTTTTCATATTTCAAAACTTTTTGTTTCATTTTCTTATGCTTTTTTTAGCAACGCCGTCGTGAACAACAGGAGCGACAGACAAGAGCCCGAGCCCGTGAAAGCTGCCAACAAACTAAGGTACATAATTCATTACACGTTTTCCTCACACCTCGAAACTTTTCATTTTAACATGCTACGTTTCTTAACAGCAACGGCGTCGTGAACAGCAACAGCGACAGACTGAAGCCCGATCTTAAGAGACACGTGAGGAAACACAGGTGAACAGCTTTCTAAATTTTTTGCAAATAATTTTACAACTTTTTTCACCCATTAACATTTCTCATTACAGCAACGTCTGCAGCAACAGCAGAAGCGTCAGACTAGAGCCCGAGCCCGCGAAACCCGACAACAAACTGAGGTACATATTATATTCTTTGCTTTACTTATATACTTTCAAACTTCTTTCTTTATGAAGCTACGCTTCTTTACAGCAACGCCGTCGTGAACAGCAACAGCGACAGACTGAAGCCCGATTGCAAGAGACACGGGAGGAAACAGAGGTGAACAGATTTTTGGATTGTCTGCAATAATTTTACAAGTTCTTTGGCTCATTAACATTTCCTCATTACGGCAACGTCTGCAGCAGCAGCAGGAGCGTCAGACGAGAGTCCGAGCCCGCGAAACCCGAGAACAAACTGAGGTACATATTTTGTTTACGTTTTTCTTATATACTTTCAAACTTTTTCCGTTATTAAGCTACGCTTCCTTACAGCAACGCCGTCGTGAACAGCAAGAGCGACAGACTGAAGCCCGATTGCAAGAGACACGCGAGGAAACAGAGGTAAACAGTTTTCTGAATTGTCTGCAATAATTTTACAACTTCTTTCACTCATTAACATTTCCTCATTACAGCAACGTATGCAGCAGCAGTAGGAGCGTCAGATGAGAGCCCGAGCCCGTGAAACCCGAGAACAAACTGAGGTTACATTTCTATTGCTTTTTCTATGTATTTTTTCAATCAATGTCACAGTAAGTAATAGTTCATGGTTTATTTCAGATTCGCCTACATGATCAAAGCATAAGACAACGAATTATACGAGACAATGAATCTGATGAGGCTTGCAATGCACGTCTTCGAGCTAATCGTCTTCGAATCCGTTATCTTTCCGTCAACCGTTTATAACTACAATGTGGGGTAACAACTGTGCGCCTTTAATTACGAACCCGACATACCTTACGACGATCATCCTACATTACAAATTGGCAAGATCGATCGAATTTGCATATTTTGCAAAGCTTTGAAATGGCCAGTCGAGTCTGATACAATGTGCTGCAGAAAAGGCCACGTTCGACTTCCTTACATTGAAGAACCTCCAGAGCCTTTGAGATCTCTTCTATAAGGCCAAAGTGAGGAGTCTTGCGAGTTTTTAAAACATCCCAGAAGGTACAATTCTTGCTTCGTTATGACTTCTTTCGGTGCCGACAATGTTCTACGTCAACCTGGATACAATCCTACCTTTACAGTTCAAGGCCAGGTGTATCATCTTATTGGATCACTGCTGCCTTCCTATGATGAAGTACACAGTTTTTTGCAAATTTATTTCAAGGGTGACTTCGACCAGGAGTTAGATCGACGGTGTCAGATCGATGCAACTTTGAAGAGAGTTATCTTATTTCAGCTTCAGGAACTCCTTCACGATTACAATCATCTAATTCGACAATTCAAAACAGCAAAAGAAATTTTTGACCGTGGAATTGACGATGAGTATGAAATTATAATTCGAGGCGATTTACATCCTGCTGGACGACATCCCGGACGTTACAATGCTCCTGCAGTTAATGAGGTTGCTGCAGTCATTATAGGCCAAATTTCTGACAATCGAGATATAGTAGTGCATACACGAGACAATCGACTTCGAAGAATCTATGATTGCATTCCCTATTACGACGCTTTGCAGTATCGTCTTATATTGTGGCAGGGACAAACAGGATATACTTTTAATATACCTGAAGTACATCCACTTACTTTTTTGCACCTGGTCCACTAACAGTCTCAGCCATGCATTTTTATGCATATCACATCATGGTTCGAATAGATAATTTCAATCCTTTATTGCGTTTCAAGGAATTGTTCAGTCAATATTTGGTAGATATGTATGCTAAGGTGGAAAATGAAAGATTGCGCTACATTTTCACCCATCAAGCCACATTACGATCTGAGCAGTACGTTCACCTGATGGATGCAGTGGTTGCTGATAATAACGTTGACCCAATGGACGTTGGAAGAGCTTTAATTTAACCTTCTTCGTTTGTGAACAGCCTACGACATTTGGCAGAGTACACCCAGGATGCCTTGGCAATTGTAAGCAAATACAGCCGACCAGATTTGTTTATAACTTTTACATCAAACCTAAAGTGGAAGGAAATTACAGATGCTCTAATGGATGAACAACGTCCTGAGGATAGACATGACATCATTGCTCGGGTCTTCAGACAAAAAGTGAACAAATTTCGTGATTGTTTGACGAAGGGTTGTGTATTTGGGACAACTCACGGCTTTGTTTACTCAATAGAGTGGCAGAAACGGAGATTACCACATTGCCATTGTTTACTGTGGCTTAAGACGAAGCTACAACCAGCAGACATAGATTGGATCATCTCAGCGGAAATCCCAGACGAGCGTGTAGATCCAGTTCTTCATAAATTAGTCATTTGTCATATGAGACACGGTCCATGCGGTGAAATCAATATGCGAGCTTCTTGCATGAAGAATGGTCGATGCAGTAAAAATTATCCGCGAGATTTTGTTCCACAAACAGTTACGAACATTAACAATTATCCAATTTATCGGAGGCGTAGTCCTGAGGAAGGTGGATTTACTGCTAGAATAAGGATTAATGGACAACAAATCACTATTGACAACAGGTGGATTGTTCCATACAATCCGTTTCTCCTGAAATCGTTTCGTGCACACATCAACTGCAAAAGCTGTCATTCTGTTCAATCTATTAAATACGTTTTCGGCTACATAAACAAAGGTTCCGACCAAACTATCGTTCAACTTCGTCGCGCAAACGAACAGATAAATCCATTAAATGAGGTGCAAACATATCAAGCTGTACGATATCTCAGTAGCAATGAGGCAGTTTGGCGTCTTCTATCGTTTCATATGCATGAGCATCATCCTACTGTAGTTCACTTAGCAGTTCACCTGGAAAATGGACAGCGGGTTTACTTCAATGAACAAAACATGCAGCAGCGAATCGATAATCCTCCACCAACCACATTTACTGCTTTCTTTGCACTTTGTCAGCATCCGTCTGAGTCTGAATTCGCTCGAACACTATTGTATGCTGATGTTCCAACCTATTACGTCTGGGATAAAAATCACAAACGTTGTGTTGCGCGCAAAGAAGGCCACCCTGTCCCTAATTGGCCAGGAAGAAAACAGACTGATGCAATTGGCCGTATGTATGCAGTTCATCCAAACCAATTTGAATACTTCTGTTTGAGGTTGTTGCTGACCGTGGTACGAGGGTCCATTTCTTTCGCGTTTTTACGTAAAATTGATGGTCACGGATATAGAACTTACAGAGAAGCATGTGAGGTGCACGGTTTGCTTGAAAACGACAACCATGGGAATTTGACAATGGAAGAAGCAGTTCTGACTCGGTATCCGTCGCACATAAGGACATTGTTCTCCATTATCATTACCTATTGCGAAGTTTCAAATCCTCTCACGCTGTGGAATCTTTTCAAGGACCACATGTCGGAGGATATACTTCATAATCACGAACTCAACGGTAATGATGTGATTGCAGACGATCTGATATACGATGAAGCTCTTCAACTCATCGATGAGATAGTTTATACAATGTCAGGTTTGTATTTGTTATCATTTTCCATTTAATCTGTGTCATTCTTTAATTCATGGTTGATTAATATATTTTTTATAGGTCACCATGTAGCAGACTCCGGGCTACCTGCTCCCAGAGTTGCAGCTCTTCACAACAACGAACTTCGCACACAACTTCAGTACAACGCTCAGGCTCTCGCTGCAGACGTTCGAACAGCTTTGCCTCATCTGAATGGAGACCAAAGATCCTTCTACGATGCGGTACTACAAAAAATTGACAACAACGATCCTGCAATTTTTTTTTCGAATGCCTGTGGAGGAACAGGAAAAACATATTTATTGAATCTCCTGCTGTCAACTATCGGGAGTCGTCGTCACGTGGCTTTAGCTTTGGCTTTAACTGGTAACGCTTCCACGTTGTTAGAAAGAGGACGAACTGCTCACCATGTGCTGAAGTTGCCACTGAATTTGCACCATCAGGAGACCCCATTTTGTGACATCAGCAAAAATAGTAAAGGGCCGAGGTGCTGCGGTTGTGCAAACTATTGGTGTGGGATGAATGTTCTTCTTCGCATAATCATGCAGTCGAGGCACTCGAGAGAACCTTGAGAGATATACGGAGTAACAATCGGATAATGGGAGGATTAGTCGTTATATTAGCTGGTGATTTTCGACAAACCCTCCCGGTCATCATCCGTGGAACTCCAGCTGATCAGCTTCATTCCAGTATCAAAAGTTCAATCTTATGACAAAGTGTCATAGTCCATTCGTTGACTATGAACATGAGGGTATATCTTCACAATGATGAGAACGCTTCCAATTTTTCTGCATTACTTTTGACAGTAGGCAATGGTACGCTACCAACAAATGCCAATGGAAATGTTACTCTTTCTCCTGAACTATGCACTATTGCCAATTCTACTGATGAACTGATTGCTGCAGTTTTTCCCAACATCCAGCGAAATCACTTGCACATGGATTGGTTATGTAAAAGAGCTATTTTAGCGTCAACAAACGATGTTGTCACTGATTTAAATAACAAAATATTGGCTACAATTCCCGGGGAACAGAAAATTTACACCTCTTTCGATTTCGTTGTAAATTAAGATGAAGTGGTAAACTATCCGGTTGAGTTCTTGAACTCGCTTGAATTGTCTGGAGTTCCGCCAGACATACTGAAATTAAAAGTCGGAGTTCCTGTTATACTGCTGCTGCGAAATTTAAATCCTCCTGTTTTATGCAATGGAACTCGAATCCGCATCACTCAACTTCGGCATAGGATTATAGAAGGTAGTAAGCTATAGATTGTCACACAACTTTTGCAATTTATACCAAATGTATTGACATACTATTTGATTTGTATGATTTGTAGGCACTATAATGACTGGATCGAATCAAGGTGCGAACGTCATGATCCCTCAGATACCAGTGATCCCCACAGATCTTCCATTTGAATTCAAAAGACGACAATTTTCCGTGAGGTTGGCATTTGCAATAATCATCAATAAAGCTCAAGGTCAAACGCTCCATTTTGCTGGTGTACACCTTGAAAAACCATGTTTCTCTCACGGACAATTTTATGTTGCATGTTCGCGCGTCTCCGACCCACGGAATTTACACATTTACGCTCCAGAGAGCAAAGCATCAAATATTGTTCACCAGAACGCGTTAGTTCAATAAGGTTTACCAGGATGCGTAAGTTCAATAAGGTGTTGTAGTTTCACGATGTATCAATAAATGCCATGATTTTACCACGGTTACGTGGGTTTCTTCTCGCGCACAATGCAAAATGGATTCATTAATTATTTTGTATAACCTTTTTTGTCCTTACAACTTGTTTTTCAAACAATTCGGGAAAAAAACCTTAATTAACTTATATAGTTTTATTTATCATTTAGTTTTTACATAGTTTTATTTATGAAAATACACCTCGGATCTCTTTGAATTTTCGTACCTTTCGTACGTTATTTTTTTTATTTTATATTTTATATATATCCTTATATATATAAAAATGTAACTGTGTTTGTTTGTCTGTTTGTTTGTTTGTTTGTTTGTGTCGAAATGGCGCTTCAAAAAATCGATAGAAACGATTTCAAGCGCATCAGGGTGAATCTACGAACTCTTACAATCAAAATAGGCTATATAAAGAATCGTTTTTTGAAATTTAATTCAACGAAACTCGCAAAAATGTATATTCAGTTTTGTTAAAATCGCACTTTTTTATGATTCAACACTTACTAAACTAATCTTATTTATAAAAATAAACCTCGGATCTCTTTAAATTTTCGTACCTTGCAACAAAGAATCGGTTTGAAATATTTTCTTCCAAACATAAACATGAACCTAACATTTCATTGAACTATTCACCGGAAATTCGGCATTATTTTGATGCTGCCTTCAGTAGTGTTATGATTTTGTAAGTGAACTGCAGATTGTACATTTTCAATATGCCGCTCAAGAAAAAATCACAGTTAACTAAAGTTACGAAAAAAGCTGCTGCTCTACGTGTTGTGCGAGCCGAGGAAGACGAGGATGTTCGACAGCTAGGTGCTCCTTTTGGTTATTGTAACATTTTTTTCTTTTTGGTAGTACAACTTTCGAAATTTTTAGAACCGTCCATCAAGGTCTCGGACACGACAACGAGTGAAACTATCGATCGCAGAAATGATGATTCCTACAAAGTCATAGTTCGTGGCGATCTCTAACAGTCGACGAGGTTGCTGCTATTATTGTCGGAAGAGTTTCAGATGAACGAGATATAGTGTTACATACACGGGATAACCATCTTCAACGAATTTTTTATTGCAATCCTTATTATGACGCTTCACAGTATCCTTTGATGTTGTTGCAGGGTCAAACTGGATATACGTTCAAGATCCCGAAGGTCAATCCGCATTCTCTTGCACCGACGGCTAAAAAGGTTTCTGCAATGGATTTTTATGCATTTCGCATTGCAGTTTGTGACCAAGATTTCAACACTCTATTGCGGTTCAGACATTTATTCATCCAATATTCGGTTGATATGTACGCCAAAGTGGAAAGTGAACGACTCCGATATATTTCGACTCATCTAGCGAGATTACGATCGGAGGCGTACGTTCATCTAAGACATGCTGTAGTTGCTGATGCTGCTGTCAATGCGAATGACATCGGAAGAATGGTTATTTTACCTTCTACTTTTGTGAACAGTCCTCGATATATGGCGGAGTATACTCAAGATGCTTTGGCAATCGTGCGGAAATATGGCTAGCCAGATCTCTTCATTACTTCTACATGCAATTCATCATGGGACGAAATTGAATCTGCCCTTTTTGAGGGCCAAGCTGCTATGGACAGACACGATATCATCGCCCGGGTTTTCAGACAGAAAGTCATCAAATTTCTCAAGTGTCTCACAGAAGGACGTGTTTTTGGTATTGTTTCAGCATACATATACGCAATAGAGTTGCAGAAACGTGGTCTCCCTCACATCCATTCATTACTCTTTCTTGAACAAAAACTTCGGCCAGCAGACATCGATTGGATTATTTCAGCAGAAATTCCAGACCCTGAAATAGATCCCAATCTTCACAGAATCGTTGTAAAACACATGATTAATGGACCATGTGGAGAAATGAATATGCAGTCACCTTGCATGAAGAATGGCCGCTGTACCAAACAATATCCAAAAGATTTAATCCAGGAAACAGTCAGTAACGCAAATGGATATCCAACGTACAGAAGACGCAGTCCTGAAGATGGCGGCTTTACAACAACCATCAATATCCACGGACATGAAGGTCAACAGGTCACTATCGACCCACTAACCGGTGGGTCGTGCCATATTGTCCATTTTTATCAACATCTTTTGGCGGACATATTCACGTTGAGTGCTGCAATTCAGTTGAGGGCGATAAAGTATATATGTGGCTATATAAACAAAGGATCCGATCAGGCCGTTTTTCAAGTGCGGCACACAGATAGGCAGATAAATCCTTTAGATGAGGTTCGCACTTATCAGGCAGGACGATACATTAGTAGCAATAAAGCTGTTTGGTGACTTCTTTCTTTTCCAATGCATGAAGGCTTTCCTAATGTAGTTCATTTACAAGTCCACTTGGAAAACGGTCAACGTGTTTATTTCAACAAGAAAAATATGCAGCATCGCGTCGAACAGCCTCCAAAAACAACACTCACTGCTTTCTTTGCATTATGCCAAAATGCAGTTGAATCAGATTTTGCTCAAACTTTGTCATATGCTGAAGATTCTACTTACTACACTTGGGATAATTCTAATAGAACTTGGAATCCCCGGAGACGTGGTGAAGATGTTCCTAACTGGCCTGGAAGAAAACAGACTGCTGCGATTGGACGCATGTACGCCATTCATCCCAATCAGTTTGAGTGTTTCTGCTTGAGATTGTTACTGACAGTTGTAAGAGGACCAGCATCATTCGCAGCTCTTCGAACAGTGGACGGCGAAGAATATCTCACGTACAGAGAGGCATGTGAGGTTCGCGGTCTTCTGGAAAACGATGACCACTGGACTCTGACAATGCAAGAGGCGGTTTTGACTCGGTATCCAAGCCATTTGAGGACATTGTTCTCCATCATTATAACCTCCTGCGAAGTTTCCAATCCTTTTACACTTTGGAACATGTTCAAGGATCAGATGTCTGAGGATATTCTCCATCGTCGTGAGCAAGAGCAACCAAACATTATAGCATATGACATCATTTATGACGAAGCCATTCAGTTAATAGATGATATTGTTTATTCAATATCAGGTATTTATACATCTTTAAAAAATAATGTCTCTCCAAAACAAACTTACTTAATACAAAATTATAAAACATACATTTACTTTCAGGCTGTCATGTAGCTGATTACGGTCTACCTGCACCGAGAATAGCTTTTCTTCATAATAGTGAGGTTCGTGTACAGCTGAATTACGATGCTGACGCTCTTGCTGTAGGTGTTCGAACGGCTTCGCCTACTCTTAATAACGCTCAAAGATGTTTCTATGATGCCGTAATGAAAAAAGTTGATGCTAATGATCCGGCCATATTTTTTCTCAATGCCTGCGGCAGAACAGGCAAAACTTATTTACTGAACCTTTTGCTATCCACTGTAAGGAGTCATCGCCAAATAGCAATAGCTTTAGCCTCTACTGGTACGCTTCAACATTGTTACAAGGCGGACGAACGGCACATAGCGTTTTGAAGCTTCCATTGAATTTGCATTATCAAGAGGCACCAGTTTGTAACATCAGCAAAAATAGTGACAGGGCTGGAATGTTACGTTTGTGCAAATTGATAGTCTGGGATGAAAGATCTTCTTCTCATAAGAATGCTGTAGACGCAGTAGACAGAACCTTGAGAGATCTTCGGAATGATGATCGTACAATGGGAGGTTTGGTCATACTAGCTGGTGACTTTCGACAAACCCTCCCAGTTATAGCCCGTGGTACTCCTGCTGATCAACTCCACGCCAGCATCAAGAGTTCTCCATTATGGCAAGCCGTAGTCCTCCACAAGCTCACAACAAACATGAGAGTTTTTTTTCATAATGACGTAAACGCTGCCAATTTTTCGTCATTGCTTCTCCGAATCGGTGATGGATTTGAGCCTCTAGACAATGATGGAAACATTACACTCTCTCCAAATCTGCATCGAAAATTCCACTGAAGACCGTATTGGTGCCGTGTTTCCCGATATTCAGCAGAATTACGAACAGCAGAATTGGTTATGCAAAAGGGCTATTTTAGCCCCCACGAATGATATCGTGTCGGCATTAAATGACAAGATATTGGCCGAAATCATTGGAGACGAAAAGGTTTACACTGCTTTCAATTCTGTGGTGAACCAGGATGATGTGGTGAATTATCCTGTTGAGTTAACAGGATAATTAAACTCCTTAAACTCCTTGGAGTTGCCTGGCGTGCCATCGCAGATATTAAAATTGAAAGTCGGTGTTCCAGTTCTTCTACTGCGGAATTTAAACCCTCCACTTCTATGCAACGGAACACGAATCTGCATCACTCAACTTCGAGACAGGATAATTGAAGGTATTTTAAAACAATTTCAGTGGCATTGTCATGTTCAATTAATTATTACACAACTGTTTACAATTTTTAGGTATAATAATGAATGGAGCCTATGAAGGAACGCATGTCATTATACCTCAGATTCCAATTATTCCAACGGACCTGCCGTTCGAGTTTAAAAGGAGGCAATTCCCGGTCAGATTAGCCTTTGCCATGACAATCAATAAAGCGCAGGGACAAACTTTGAAAGTCGCCACCTTAAAAAGCCGTGTTTTTCTCATGGACAATTATATGTGTCCTGTTCGCGTGTTTCTGATCCTCAAAGCTTACACATATATAATCCTAACCAAAAAACTCCAAATATCGTATACCAAAATGCGTTAGTGTAATTATATCATGTTCGTTGTTTCAAATGATTATAGCACTAAATAAACGAGGTTTTACTACGTTTACGTGGGTTTTCCTCGCGCTTCGCGCAAAATTGCCGATTTATCATTTCTTACACCCAAATTTCAAATTACTTATATCATTGCAAACAAAATGTTGCTACATTCTTCTACAGTTTATACAATGCGGCGACGATGAGCCCTGTGCGAAGCACGGGTTCTCAGCTAGTTGTTAATATATTGGCAATATATTGTCATATATATTCATATATATATATATCCATATATGTCCATGAGAAAAACACGGCTTTTTAAGGTGGACCCCAGCGACTTTCAAAGTTTGTCCCTGCGCTCTATTGATTGTCATGGCAAAGGCTAATCTGACCGGGAATTGCCTCCTTTTAAACTCGAACGGCAGGTCCGTTGGAATAATTGGAATCTGAGGTATAATGACATGCGTTCCTTCATAGGCTCCATTCATTATTATACCTATAAATTATAAACAGTTGTGTAATATTTAATTGAACATGACAATACTACTGAAATTGTTTTAAAATACCTTCAATTATCCTGTCTCGAAGTTGAGTGATGCAGATTCGTGTTCCGTTGCATAGAAGTGGAGGGTTTAAATTCCGCAGAAGAAGAACTGGAACACCGACTTTCAATTTTAATATCTGCGATGGCACGCCAGGCAACTCCAAGGAGTTTAAGAACTCAACAGTATAATTCACCACATCATCCTGGTTCACCACAGAATTGAAAGCAGTGTAAACCTTTTCGTCTCCAATGATTTCGGCCAATATCTTGTCATTTAATGCCGACACGACATCATTCGTGGGGGCTGAAATAGCCCTTTAGCATAACCAATTCTGCTGTTCGTAATTCTGCTGAATGTCGGGAAACACGGCAGCAATAAGGTCTTCAGTGGAATTTTCGATGCAGCAGAGATTTGGAGAGAGTGTAATGTTTCCATCATTGTCTAGAGGCTCTAATCCATCACCGATTCGGAGAAGCAATGACGAAAAATTGGCAGCGTTTTCGTCATTGTGAAGAAAAACTCTCATGTTTATAATAAACAATATCATCTATTAACTGAATGGCTTCGACATAAATAATGTCATATGCTATAATGTTTGGTTGCTCTTGCTCTCGACGATGGAGTATATCCTCAGACATCTGATCCTTGAACATGTTCCAAAGTGTGAAAGGATTGGAAACTTCGCAGGAGGTTATAATGATGGAGAACAATGTCCTTAAATGGCTTGGATACCGAGTCAAAACCGCCTCTTGCATTGTCAGAGTCCAGTGGTCATCGTTTTCCAGAAGACCGCGAACCTTACATGCCTCTTTGTACGTGAGATATTCTTCGCCGTCCACTGTTCGAAGAGCTGCGAATGATGCTGGTCCTCTTACAACTGTGAGTATCAATTTCAAGCAGAAACACTCAAACTGATTGGGATGAATGGCGTACATGCGTCCAATCGCAGCAGTCTGTTTTCTTGCAGGCCAGTTAGGAACATCTTCACCACGTCTCTGGGGATTCCAAGTTCTATCAGAATTATCCCAAGTGTAGTAGGTAGGAACTTCAGCATATAACAAAGTTTGAGCAAAATCTGATTCAACTGCATTTTGGCATAATGCAAAGAAAGCAGTGAGTGTTGTTTTTGGAGGCTGTTCGACGTAATGCTGCATATTTTCCTCGTTGAAATAAACACGTTGACCGTTTTCCAAGTGGACTTGTAAATGAACTACATTAGGAAAGCGTTCATCCATTGGAAAAGAAAGAAGTCGCCAAACAGCTTCATTGCTACTAATGTATTGTCCTGCCTGATAAGTGCGAACCTCATCTAATGGATTTATCTGCCTATCTGTGTGCCGAACTTGGAAAAAGGCCTGATCGGATCCTTTGTTTATATAGCCACATATATACTTTATCGCCTCAACTGAATTGCAGCACTCAACGTTACTATGTCCGCCAAAAGATGTTGATAAAAATGGACAATATGGCACGACCCACCGGTTAGTGGGTCGATAGTGACCTGTTGACCTTCATGTCCGTGGATATTGATGGTTGTTGTAAGGCCGCCATCTTCAGGACTGCGTCTTCTGTACGTTGGATATCCATTTGCGTTACTGACTGTTTCCTGAATTAAATCTTTTGGATATTGTTTGGTACAGCAGCCATTCTTCATGCAAGGTGACTACATATTCAGTTCTCCACATGGTCCATGAATCATGTGTTTTACAACGATTCTGTGAAGATTGGGATCCATTTCAGGGTCTGGAATTTCTGCTGAAATAATCCAATCGATGTCTGCTGGCCGAAGTTTTTGTTCAAGAAAGAGTAATAAATGGATGTGAGGGAGACCACGTTTCTGCCACTCTATTGAGTATACGTATGCTGAAACAATACCAAAAACACGTCCTTCTGTGAGACACTTGAGAAATTTGATGACTTTCTGTCTGAAAACCCGGGCGATGATATCGTGTCTGTCCATAGCAGCTTGGCCCTCAAAAAGGGCAGATTTAATTTCGTCCCATGATGGATTGCATGTAAACGTAATGAAGAGATCTGGCTTGCCATATTTCCGCACGATTGCCAAAGCATCTTGAGTATACTCCGCCATATATCGAGGACTGTTCACAAAAGTAGAAGGTAAAATAACCATTCTTCCGATGTCATTCGCATTGACAGCAGCATCAGCAACTACAGCATGTCTTAGATGAACGTACGCCTCCGATCGTAATCTCGCTTGATGAGTCGAAATATATCGGAGTCGTTCACTTTCCACTTTGGCGTACATATCAACCGAATATTGGATGAATAAATGTCTGAACCGCAATAGAGTGTTGAAATCTTGGTCACGAACTGCAATGCGAAATGCATGAAAATCCATTGCAGAAACCTTTTTAGCCGTTGGTGCAAGATTATGCGGATTGACCTCCGGGATCTTGAACGTATATCCAGTTTGACCCTGCCACAACATCAAAGGATACTGTAAAGCGTCATAATAAGGATTGCAATAAAAAATTCGTTGAAGATGGTTATCCCGTGTATGCAACACTATATCTCGTTCATCTGAAACTCTTCCGACAATAATAGCAGCAACCTCGTCGACTGTTAGAGCGTTGTATCGTCCCGGGTGTTCACCAGCTGGTACTTGATCGCCACGAACTATGACTTTGTAGGAATCATCATTTCTGCGATCGATAGTTTCACTCGTTGTCGTGTCCGAGACCTTGATAGACGGTTCTAAAAATTTTGAAAGTTGTACTACCAAAAAGAAGAAAATGTTACAATAACCAAAAGGAGCACCTACCTGTCGAACATCCTCGTCTTCCTCGGCTCGCACAACACGTAAAGCAGCAGCTTGTTTCGTAACTTTAGTTAAATGTGAGTTTTTTTGGAGCGGCATATTGAAAATGTACAATCTGCAGTTCACTTACAAAATCATAACACTACTGAAGGTAGCATCAAAATAATGCCGAATTTCCGGTGAATAGTTCAATGAAATGTTAGGTTCATGTTTATGTTTGGAAGAAAATATTTCAAACCGATTTTTTGTTGCAAGGTACGAAAATTTAAAGAGATCCGAGGTGTATTTTTATAAATAAAATTTGTTTAGTAAATGTTGAATCATAAAAAAGTGCGATTTTGAGAAAACCGAAAATACACTTTTGCGAGTTTCGATGAATTAAATTTGAAAAATCGATTCTTTATATAGCCTATTTTAATTGTGAGAGTTCGTAGATTCACCCTAATGCGCTTGAAATCGTTTCTATCTATTTTTTGAAGGGCCATTTCGACACATAGAAACAAACAAACTGACGAAAAAATTAAGAAATTCTAAAAAATGAAGATAATCACTTTTTTATAAAGCCCATGGTCATTGTGGAAGTTAAGGGAACCTCCCAGATGCGTAAAATCATGAAATCAACGAAAAAAAGTTCCATGGTAAAAAAACGAAAAATAAATTTTTACGATTTTCGATGAAATAAATTTCAAAAATCGATTCTTTATATAGCCTATTTTAATTGTGAGAGTTCGTAGATTCACCCTGATGCGCTTGAAATCGTTTCCATCGATTTTTTGAAGCGCCAGTTCGACACAAACAAACAAACAAACAAACAGACAAACAAACATAGTTACACTTTTATATATATAAGGATAAGGATTTATGGTCAATATAGGGACAATATATTATTTCGTGAATAATATATTGTCAATATATTATTCTTATATGGACAATATACGGATCTTTTTACAAGAAATAGGCTTCATCCAAATTAGAAAAAAAAGTCAAAAAAAAGATTAGCCACACTATTTTTCCATCTTGTTTTAACACCTAGAACCTGAGAAAAAAATTTTAAGAGTGTGCTCAATGTCCAAAAATTTTAATTTTTTGAACCGTTAAGTGGATGTTAGTTCTAGATTTGCTCATATTAATTAGTTAAGTGTCTTGTAATTTTAAAATTAAATTTGTGTTATTGTATATCAGTTGAATAAATTTTCTCATGCTAATGATTTTTCATAAGCTCATTTTTCAGTTGTATACTAATCATTCAAGTTTATTTGTATTTAATTAAATCGCCTGTAACAGCAAGGACGCTATAGAAACGTATCGTCAAAATTCACATTTATATCATTTTTGGATAGATATCAGTAACATCTGTTAATCTAATTCAAGTTCTTTAGTGTTTCTAAAGTCTTTAGTCTTCATATTTTTACTTTTAGTTCATGTATAATGTCTTTGCTGTTCGTCACTTTTGTAATTTTTCTTCAACTTATGTAATGATTCATTATAGTTATTAATCTGTTCATTTTTTCTACTAATTATATTGTGAATCAGCTTCTCTTTCTCTCTCTCTCTCTCTCTCTCCCTCTCTCTCTCTCTAGGTACGTGTGCGCATCACTTTTCACACCGGTCCTGCAATTTTTCAGTTTTTCGCGTCAATTGGCTTTTGTTTGCAATCAGCACACGTCTAAAGTGCTCTTTTGCATTCAAGGCCCATATTTTGCAATACGTTTTATACGTCAACTAAATAATTTACGAGAGAGAACTGAACATTTGCACACACCTGTCATCTAACCTCACTTTGGCACGAGACTCATGCGTCTGGTTTGAGCTTGATTTGTTTCAGAAACAATGTTCTGAAACACTCAGGTGTTTTTAATAAATGCAAATTTATTACAAGCAACTGTTCTGAGTGTTTACAAAGAACATATATGACAACTTTGTTTGCAACATTTAAATGCTGAAATTGGAGCGGGGCCCCGAGATCATCGTTTCGACCCTGCGCCGTGACACTAGCTGCTGATAGCTGCGTACCGTTCCACAACGCCACCCTAGATACAGTTGTACTGCATCGATCATCGATCTACGGCTGCGACGACGCTGAGATCATCGGCTGCCTTCACGCTGCAATCAGTGCTTGTGTTTGTGTCGCGAGCTGTCATTACAACAGACAAATTTTTGCATACGTTGAGTGCAATCTACCAGTGCAATCAAACTGTGATAGTGAGACCGGTGGGAATGAATGTGTGTGTGCTGTGTGAATGATTATTTATTCTAAATTATTATCTTTCTTTTCTTTTTTGAAAAAATTGGCATAATTTTATTTATACAAATATTTATTGTCTGTTCTTATCTCATAATTTATTACAAACTTTTATTATTTATATTTGCACTCTTTAAATATCAGTAATCTCTAGTGAATTTAAATCAAAATGCCAATTATTATCTGTACGAAATGCAAAAAACCCATTGCTGGTGAAACATTCGACTGTCCTGCATGCAGTGGCGTATTTCATCCAGGCTGCGCGGCAGCCGTGACCTATGATTTTCACGGTCGTAGTGTCGAGGGTTGCAAAAAATGCGCAAATGAAGAAACGAAACGAAAAATGTCAATGTCTAAATTACCATCTGCACGTTCTCAGCTTCCGAGCGGGCCCCTGTCGCAGGCGAATCAGCCTGCTCTTGACAGTGCTGAGGCGGCTGCCGCTGGGGTCAGCTCTGATCCTGGGCAACTTGCATTGCTTGTACAATCAGTAATTTCCAAAGTTAATTGTTTACCAGATCTTGTAAATAAAGTAGAAAATATTGAAGCGCAAACATCGGGCATCACCCAGATCAGGACCGATCTGGACAATTTGAACAAAAAACTTGATGATTTCATAACTAAATGTAATAAAAACCGCTCCGACATAGATGCACTTAACCTCGAGATCAAATCGTATGGTCAACGCCTGAATGCCATCGAAACAAACAATGTTAAGGTATCTTCCGCCGACCGCAAAACTGTTAAACGAGAACTTGAATTTTCTATGTACCGCTTAAATGAAATTGTTATTATCGGCCTAACACCAAATCTACTTCGTGACAAAATGGCGTCGTTGCGAAAAATAGCTGAATTGTTAAGCGTCGACTTTGAAAACTGGCACATCTCTTTGTTTCGAGAAATGCGCACAAAGAAATCTGATGCAAAATTGTTATTAGTTCGATTCATATCACCGCTGTTTAAAATCAACTGGTTGAAAGCAAAACGTGCGAAAGGCATGTTGAAATGTTGTGATATTGTAACTGGTGAATCGAACGCGCCTGTGTACATCAATCAGCGCGAGACAGTAGAGGAGCGACGTTTGTTAGCTGTGGCAAAAGAGTTTGTTCGTGAGAAGAAACATCACTCCTGCTGGATGACAGATGGTCAGGTCTACTATAAACAAACAGTGGATGGCAAACGATTAGTGTTTAACATGAATCTTCTTAAACCTGTGACCGAAGAGACCGAAGAGACGAATAAAATGGAAGCGAGTGCCATTGAGCCATCCAATGAAATCCGTTCAGCGGAGGTCTGACGTCCCCTTGCACATCATACACCTGTCACTCAATCTGGCATTAGCCTCTGTCATTTCAATGCTCAATCTCTGCTGAATTCAGCACACTTTCACACCTTCTTATCTTACTTTTCAAAACAAAATTTTCATGTTATAGCTGTTTCAGAGACATGGCTCCACGAAGGCATTTCAGATGCGGTTGTCAAACTTCCTGGGTACAATGTTTATAGGCACGATAGACAAAAAGGCATACGAGGTGGAGTGTGCATTTTTGTAATTGATGCGTTCCCAGTAAAAGTCCTTCTCAAGTCAACAGTCGATGAGGCTGACCCATCGGAATTCTTGTTTATCGAGATACGTGGGAAATCGGATCATCTCGTAGTAGGTGTGGTTTACCGACCTCCTAACCCTACAGTACCGAGTTTTTTATCACTCCGCCTGAATGAAGTTCTTGATCGACGTGGTGCAATTGCTATTCTGGGTGATTTTAATATCGATGTCTCCACCGACAGTTTTATGTCGCAGTATTACAAGCATGCCCTTATTACCAACGGGCTCAACCTCGTTGAATCGCAACCAACACATCATACGGATCATTCCCACACTACTCTTGATCATCGTCTCGTAGATAATCCCAACAACGTTCTTTCGCATTGGCAATCTGGTTTTCCTTTCTTGTCTGGTCATGAAATAATTTCTATGGTACTCGATTTTGATATTTTTGATAACCCCACTGAAGTAGTGACCTTTCGAGATATGAAGAATTTCCAGGTTGGCATGTTCAATGAGCTCGTGTCTGTTGCACTTTCCGAGTCTGTCTGGGATTTACATGATATGGATGATGTTTTGGTTAAATTGAACCATATTCTAGTTGATGCAATGAATGCAACTGCACCTCTCAAGTCATTCACCCCTCGCCGACGACCTGCACCATGGATTAATGACGAGATACTCACTGCAATCAGAGAACGTGACAAACTTCGGCATATGTATCGTCTTCACTCTACACCTGATACTTTTCAGCTGCTGCGTCTACAGCGCAACAGGGTCAATGAACTTGTTCGCACAGCTAAACAGTCTTACAATTTTCAGGTACTCAATTCCACGGCGGTTCCTGCGAAGCTTTGGCGAGAACTGCGTCGTTTGGGTATCGTTCGCGATAAGACAAACAAATCGGCCGTATCCTTCACACCGGATGAAATGAACAATTACTTTGTAGACGTTATTTTGCATCTTTCAGGAACCACCAACACAGCAGGAGCCACGATTCAACAGTTCAACCCGAACCCAGCAATCCAGTTTGACCTTACACCCGTCACACTCCCTGTCCTCACGTCCGCCATCCTGTCTCAAACCTCTGAAGCTCGAGGCCATGATGACATTCCCATCAGTTTCTACAAATCTGCTCTCCCAGTAATACAAAACCTTTTATTAACCTTGTTTAACTATTCCATCCAACATTCCTCCTTTCCAACAATCTGGAAACTTTCCCAAGTCATGCCTATTAACAAAGTACCTGCTCCAACTTCACCAGCAGATTTTAGACCAATTTCCCTGCTCTGCTCACTATCCAAACCGCTCGAAAGAATTGTCTACAACCAACTGGTGACTTACGTCGAAGACAATGATTTGTTGGATACGTTCCAGTCTGGTTTTAGAAAATTTCACTCGACTCAAACTACCTTGCTTAGGCTCTTAGACGATGTGAGACTTGCTGCAGACAATCGTATGGTCACTATCTTGGTATTGTTTGACTTCTCAAAAGCTTTCGATCTTGCTGACCATAGCATCCTATTAAATAAACTGGCGATTCTTGGTTGCTCTGAGGCAACAGTTCGCTGGTTTCAGTCTTATCTATCCAACCGTAGGCAAGTGGTAATTGATGAAAATAGAAACAAGTCATTAGAGAGAAACTCACCCACAGGGGTCCCTCAAGGCTCCATATTAGGTCCTTTGTTGTTCTCAATTCTCATTAATGACATCCCGCAGAATCTTCAATTTTCTAAACATCTACTGTACGCTGATGACTTGCAAATCTACATTCACTGTGAACCTTGCAAGATCTTTGAATGTCTGCGTAATGTCCAAAAAGATATCGACACCATCTTCGATTGGGCAACTGGGAATAAGCTGATTATGAATGAGAAGAAAACAACATGCATGATCGCGGGCACTGACCGGTTTATTGATCAAATTGATGTACAAGCTTTACCTAGGTTGAGGCTGGGTGACTCTGAGATTGGATATGCTGATAAAGTGAGAAACCTGGGTCTTATCATCGATTCGAAACTGTCTTGGAGGCCACATGTCGAGCATGTCTGCTCAATGATATGGAGAACTCTCAGACAGTTGAGATACAATTCATCTAGTCTGAATGCCGATCTAAAAGCAAAATTAGTTTCCACCTTAGTTTTTCCTTATATAGATTACTGCTGTGTAGCTTTAACTAACATCTCGGATGAGTTGAATAACACCCTCCAAAAGGCCCTGAATGCAGCAGTGAGATTCGTGAGAAAGGTTAGATTTGCTGAGCACATAACACCGTACCTGAATGCACTTGGTTGGCTGACAGTGAGCAACAGACGTCGATACTTCCTCGGTATGATGGTTTTCAACGCCCTCTCGCGAAGAACTCCGTCTTATCTGTCGAATGGTTTTTCATATAGGTCAACTCACATACAACGTCGGCTGCGTATTGACCAAGATCAGCTTTTTGTACCATTTGCGAGAACGGAGTTCTACAAAAAGTCTTTCCTGATTAGTGGTTGCTACTTCTGGAATGGTTTGCCGGTTGAAATTAGGAACTCCTCGTCACTGGACATCTTCAAGTCCAGCCTGAGGAACTTTCTTTTGAATTCCCAGGAGTGATGTGCCTTCATTCGTTTTTCTATGTAGTTTATTTAATTGTCTTATGTTATACTTGTTTTATTTTATAATTTTAGCGTGGTTTCTCCTGTACGAAATCGCGCTGGTTTATTGTATATTGGTGCGTGCGAGACAGCACCTGATTGATTGTTACACAAACTGATTGCTGTGCACACTTTTAAACTGTTGTACCATACTGTTTAATAATGTTCTATTTATATTCTTATTTATTGTTAAATCACGATGTACCTGATTCTATTTGTTTAATTTATTATTTTGTGCAATGAGTTTTCCTTTATGTTATATTTGCTGAGAGAGAAAGCAATTTTTATTATTCCAAAATCTGTAAATTTATAAAAATATGTGTATTGCTCCATGGGCCTCAGGCCTAGAGCTAATAAAGCAATCAATCAATCAATCATTTCATTTAATAATTCAGAGTAATGTAAGTAATTCAATGTTTTAAAATTGTTTAAGACATTTTCAAATTAAATTTTTCTTAGATTTAATTTTTTTGATTGATTAAATTTTTCATTTCAAATTATAAAACTAAATTTACATTTTGCGTATTGTAAAGAGAAAGGGATTTCTTTCTGAAGTTTGGTGCCACATTCTTTTGCCACATTTGGTGCCTTGCAGGAGGACTCTGGTTGCTAGCTGAAGATATAATTCTTTTTCATAAGAATTGAATAAAGAAATAATTCTTTTTCATAAGAATCAAATGAAGAAATCAAATTTAAGTCAACTAATAAATATTTCAGAATAAAATAAATACAAACGAATTAAAATACAAACAAATAAAAATAAATAAACGAATTTCGTTCTGGGGTCAATGGTTAGATGAAACTTGTGTTCAGTGTAATCTAATCATTTGACTAGGAAAATTAGAAAGATCTTTATTAGAAGGATACGCTGACCCATGCATGTGCGTGCCCAACCCAAAACTGGCTGATTTTTGTGGTAACGCAGGAAATTTTCCAGTTTTGTACATGATTTTGCTGAGACCGCGCTCTACGTGTGCCCAGCCAAAGGCACGATTCAGCGGTTTTTGGCAAAATCTGGAGGGGCGATCGTCGCTGACGACCGGCTGGACGCTCCCGATGAGCGTCAGAATCAATCTTGACGACAACTAATTAAGAGCTCCGAGCTCCCAATCTCCTTAATAAATCCCGCCGACGGGACTTAGTCAGATTCTCCACCGCTCTGCGACACCGCGAATAACAATACTCAACAATTTTACAAAAAGAGTCTCCGGACAAATTAAGACTTAATTCACATATTGTGCACGTTACTGTATCCCTAAATATACTGTTTAAAAGGTTTATTTGAGTTATTTATTTAACTCAAAAACCCTTGCACAACAGTTGTACGTTATATTGTGGCCCAGAAGCACTAAACATGTCTTAATTAGTTAAAAGAGAGAAGTTTACCTGGTACTACGGAAGCTTATTAATGATTGAAAAATAATATGAATAATTCAGAGATCAATTAAAATATATTTTAAATTAAAATGAAAATTAATTGAAAACGAATACTAATTATGTATGTTTTCCAAACCCGGCACAGATGGTGAACCATTCAGAGGCTCTCAATGATTTTAACTAACAACTTTCGGAATATGAAGCGTACATGAGAAACAGAGCTGTAATTGGAAACAATTTTTCAATTGAAGGTAAAGATTTTAAAATCTCATTTCTTTTGATTTTAAAATAAAGTTTGCCATTTTAATTTGTTCATAACATTTTAAGTACTGTGAAAATGATTCAGAGGTCAAAAGTTTAGTTTAGATTAAGTAAACTTTAATTTAACAATAAACTTTTGAAGTTAAGAGTAAATGGTCAAATCTGACATTTTTCAGAGATGAACCCAGGTAATAATTCAGAGCGAGATGACTCAAGTGGCTAGTTAGTAGCCCTTGCTGCGGCTGCCATAGTTTCGCATTCGGTAGGTCAGGGGTTCGATTCCCGCGGCCGGCCACTTTGTCCAGGTTTTCATGGTTCCCTGGACACTTTAGGTAAATACCGTAGTGGTGCCCTAAAGACGAGCCCATGACTCGCTCCCACTCCCCCTCCCGACATGTTCTCTTACAAGTACGGCCAAAAACAGATTGATTACATAGACAAAAAACATAAACAAACTATAAGAGAACATGTCCCCTGGACACGCCAGAGAGCGTATATGCAGGGTTGGGACCATTAAATAAAAATAGAAAAAAAAAAAAAAAAAATTCAGAGCAATTTTTCACAGCACCTGCCAAAACACCAGTAGGAAGGACAACTCAGAGTGGGGACAATTCAGATGAAATTCAGAACACCAACCATTCAACTATTCAGAGGTCACTGGCTGCAGTTTAGAACACACCTAACTAAGTTTTGTCATTCAACACAATAAAAAAAGAAGCACAGCGTCTAATAATGTGACGTGGCGTTTTGCGGTCCACCCGCCCCTTCGCCACGGAACCCAAATGATAAAGAAACAGTCGACAATTATTTTCTGAAACCCAATTCCGGTACTCGTAACCGGGTCCAACGTTGCCTCGAATCGCCACCAAATTTTCAGGGAAACTTGGAAACCCCTTTCAAAGCGGAATCGTTCTCAAAAATCTTGTCAGACAATTACTTATCGAGTCAAACGGGCACCGTGAAGCGGCACTCGAACAAATTGCGCAACAGATAATCTGACTTCCAAAAACTCCAGGAAAGGATTCCTTTTATATTTTGGTCCAAATCTTGTTCATCTCCTTTAACGTTACTTGGGAAAATAAAATAAAAACAAAATAACAATTTAATTGCCAACCTTGATAGTTTATTTTACTCCCACCTTTCCTTCTCAACTTTTACAAAACAAAATCAAGGTCAATTTAGTGTTACGGTTTCTCTTTATTTTAAATCTGGCAAAATTTCAAACTTCATTTTTTTTTCTTTCTCTCAACAGTTCTACTTAATCAAAGATACGATTTTCGCTATCGTATCGGACACGAGGGAAAATTATTACTCGAAATCAAAAATGGCTCCGGAGAGCACGTTTTACTTCTGTTCAGGCTTCCAATCGACTTTACTCTTTTACGTTACAACGGTTCCTCGGGCTTTGCGACAATTGGTACCACGATCCAACGATTGCCACCTCGGAAAGACCCGTTTTGCTGTTACAAAACAAAACTACTGCAAAAAAAACCCGGCCTTGATTTCTGCCGTCCTCGGATATCGCTCGCCAATTCGATCCAAGATACTTCGGCCCGGCAAAAATCGTACCGAAACGACTTAACTTTACTTGGAAAAACTCTCGAAAACCTTTACAAAACTTCTACTAATTAACAAAAGCACCAACGTTACCGGTCGATGACGCTGGTGGGAGCGGGAGGTTGGGCTGGATCGGTTGTCGTCCCTCGGTCCGTCTACGTTCGTAGCCTCGTACCATCTCCAATCGACTCCTTGAATAATTAATTTTCTTCTTTCGCAATGCCGGCTACCGTTCCCCTCCACCTCGCTTTTTCCCGTGTCTCGCTTGCCGTGTGTAGCGCTCTGCTCATCGGTGACGTAGCTCGCCGTACCCCGCTTCCCTCGCCTCTCTGCAGCTTGGAGGCCGTTCTCCGTCTCGCTCGGCGTCTCGTGAACGGACATCCTTCCCTCTCATCGATGACTCGGTCTGACTCCTGGGTTTACCTTTCGTACGAAGGTTGGGACCCCAAACTCGGTCCACGTCTTCCCATCTGTCAGGTCTCCCATCTCGTCGGCACACGCAAGATGGGGACGCTCCTTGGCACGCCAGACAAGATTTGGCTGGAGCTGGCGGCTGCAACCACCCGGGCTGGCGCCTTGTAGCAGCATCGAATCAGCCTGCCCGCCGAAGCGGGTGCCCGGAGGTTCGCTAGGCCCAAGAGTTGTAGGTGTGCTAACGCAGTTAGGTGGGCAGCGACTCGTTCTCGTCTCTCGTCTCTCTTCGTTTCTCCTGCTCTCATGGTATCAACGGGCCTCTCTCGGACCTCGTTCCCGTCTCTAGTTGGTCGTCCGGATCCCTGGGTGGCGAGGGGCAAGCGAGCACAGTACTCAAGTCCGGCTTCAGGTCACAGTTGCCGGGCATTGCTTATCGGTTCCAGCTGTTGGGCTGCTGGAGACACTCCCACTGTGTGCCAGCTGTTCGGCTGCTGGCATCCTGGCAAGGTTGAGCCAGGATCATCCTGGTCCAGCGATGAAGCTCCCTCCTGCTCCACGCCAAACGTCATCTCCCGTATGCTACCCTACAAAATTCCAAGAACCATTACTATCGTGCACCGAACATTACTTTCACAAAAAAAACGTTATCAAAATTATCCAAAAAAAATACAATGCAAAAAAAAACAAAACAAAGCCTGAACTAATGAGAGCGAATTTATAAATACGGATTGTCTGCACTCATACTTTTGTCCCGGAACCTTCGTTCAGATTTTTAATCTAAATATCGGTCCCGTGACGTCATTCTCGCATTCGTACTACCGGTAACAATTGAAAGCGACGTCAGACTCTCTCTCCCACACATGCATGAGATGGAGGCTGAAACTCACCGACAACCGATGCTTGCCCAAGCTCTCGAGACTGGCTGAAAACAATAATGATTACGCGAAACCGGGCAGGTTTCGCGTAATGTCACAAAAACCCGCCCTGTCACAATAAAGAATGCTGTTGATAGTATGAACTTGGCACATCACAAGGTACTGGAAGACGAAAGACAAAAACTGAAAAGGATTGAAGAAAAAAAAAAAGCACGAAGTAAACAAATGTCAACAAGTCATACCAACGGTCAACTCACTTTACTCGCAATGTACAGAATACCGAAAATTCAGAGAACCTACAAACTTACATCCAAGTCAAGTTATGAAGTTTGGCTAGACAGTCTGAGAACTGAACTGATAAGTTATCAGTTTTTATATCTGATTGATCACGAGATGCAGGAGCCAGCAGGATTGACAGAAGTTGAAAAAGATCTGAGGAAGAATTTTGTCAAAAATGTCATCATAACTCATATCGATGAAGACTATCACATGAATATTCTCTGAATGACTGAACCAAAAGAGATTCTACGTAAACTGAGAGACTGCAGAAAAGGTGAGGTGATGTCAACTCCTACTACAATCCGAACCAAATTTTACAACGTTAGAATGAAGAAAGGATTAAAAGCTCAAGCTTTTAGTGAAAGATTTGATCAAATTATACGAGAACATGAGCTCAGTGACAATGTTGTCAAACTGACTTAACAAGAGAAGAGACCAACCTTCTATCAGGCAATAATTAGTGTGATGCCAGAGATAAGAAGAATTGATTCAGCAGTCAGGGCTACAAGAGGTTAGGAGATGACGCTGGACCAACTGAGAAAAATGTTGCAAAAAATCCATCAGGATGATAAAACCAATCAGAAAATTTCAGAGCCAACTCCATTAGCGTCTCGAGTCAAAATGCCAAAACAAAACAAAAGCTTCAGATGTAACCAAATAGGGCATTGGAAACAAGAGTGTCCTCTGGCAAGAACAAACCAGTGGTTTTGCTATTTTTGCAACAGAGTTACTGACCAAAGGAGAACGATGTTCTTACAAGGACGAACGCCTGCAGAGTTACAAAAGGCCAAGACTGATGCAGAGTGGAAGAGGCTCGTCACAATTCAGAGGCAATCAATTCAGAGGTAGAGGTCGTGCTACAGGAAGAGGATCTAGCAATGTCGCACATGGCAAAGTGATTAAACTGTTCAGTGTTATTGCTGCAAAGAATGTTTCAGAGAATTTGTTATCTACACATAAACTGGTAGATGCGGGATACGGAATATATTTAGATGATGAATTCTCCAGAGTATTTGACAGGGTAAATAAGAGAACGATTTCCAGAGGTTAATATCAGAAACCAAATTGGGCAGTTAAATTTGAAGTTGAAAACCGTTTTGATAATTCAAATCTTGTAACAAATAATGAGTACATTTGTATAGCAAATATAGCAGAAGTCAATGAGCTCTCAGAACAATCACAGACAACCAATGACAACTTAGATTCAACCAATTCGGAGGAAGCAGTGGAGAATTCAAAACAGAAAGAGACATTGGTACCTGTGATTGGGGGGGGGGGGAGAACTTAGGAGAGCTTATTAATTCAAATTCAAAGAAACGCAATCTCAGAGGTTGCAAATTCAGAAAACACTAATCCAGAGAAAATCAATCTGGAGAACAACATTTCAGAGGCGATTGATTCAGATGTAACTAGAGTAGTAAAAGATTTAAATAATTCACAACAGGAAGTACTGAATGGTGAAGATGTAAATGATTTGAAAGATTTTTTACAGATGTCAACTGAACATGCACCTACAAATCCAAACTTGAATGAGAATTTAAGTGAAGGTATGTTATGGCACACGAGGTTAGGTCAAGCGTCCTCAAATTATCTCAAAATGTTGCAAAATGAAGAGAAAAGTCTACAACATGTTAAATTTGATGAATCCATCAGAGATTGTGAAGAATATATTTTGTCAAAAATGGAAAAGTTACCTTTTAAGTAACAAAGAAGAAGAGCAGATAGGCCCCTGCAAATCATACATACTGGTATAATGGGAGTGATATAACCAAACTCATGGCCAGGACAAAAGAGATACATAATAACTTTCATTGATGATTATTCTCGATTTGCTAAGATATATTGTATAAAAACAAAGAACGAATCAGCAGAAGCACTAGAGAAATTTCTCGTGACACCAAGAAATCTACTAGGTTCAGATGAGAAAGTCAGTTACATCCGATCGAATCAAGGGACAGAATATACAGGAAACAAATTCCAAGAGTTCATGAAAAAGGAAAATATTGAGCCAAACTATAGACCACCGTATACACCAAAACTCAATGGGGTAGCTGAAAAGTCCAATAAAACTATTCAGCAAAGAATTCGAGCACTCATGTGTGATTCAGGTCTGCCGATCATGATGTGGGAACTTGCAACAGAAGCAGCAGTTCACTCTTACAATATCACACCACACAAGTCAATTGATTATGAAGTCCTGTTGTTCAATCTCATCAAATCAAAAATGTCATCTGGAAGAATTAAGGAGGTTCGGCTGTATCGCTTATATGGAACTACCAAAAACAGAAATGAAATTCAGTGTCACAGCTTTGAAAACAGTTTTGGTAGGACAGACATCAACTCGTTATATTTTATGGCATCCAAATTCTAGAAGTTCCTTTGAATTAAGACACGTAAGATTCGTGGAGAAACTAGTGAACAAAGATGTGTACAAAAACAAGCAAGATGCAAAAAATACAGAGAGTGAGATAATAAAATATGATTCTAAAAAAGAAGATGATCCAGAGACTAAATCAACAGGACCAAAAAGACGAGGAAGGCCAAGGAAAACAAATTCAAAAGAACAAAAGCAGAAAGAGCTTGGAAAACAAAATGATTCAGAAGCCTCAGAAAATGCAGAGAAGAAACAGAGTGCACACAGAAAACCAGGGAGACCAAGAAAGTCTCAAAATACACCCAAAGGAACAATAGAAGAAAAGCC
Organism: Telenomus remus; assembly: GCA_020615435.1. Taxonomy (NCBI): domain Eukaryota; kingdom Metazoa; phylum Arthropoda; class Insecta; order Hymenoptera; family Scelionidae; genus Telenomus; species Telenomus remus. Next base: position 8,255,261 of record CM036336.1, read on the forward strand.
TACATAGAAACAAACAAACAAAAAGGAAGGTCCAATGACAAGAAGTAGGTCAAAGAAAGTTGAGGATATAAGTTTTGCAAGATATACAAGAGTTTTGGGAACACAAGAACAACAAAAAGATGAATTGGGTCATTTTCTACTTGCAGATATAAACAAAGATCCTATTACCTATGACAAAGCAATGAATTCCAAAGACAGAGATTCATGGATACAAGTTATATCGAGGACTTAGAATCCATGAGAGAAAATCAGGTGTGGGATATAATAGACAGACCAAAAGAAAATTGAAACGGGAAGAAACCAAATATAATAGACTCCAAGTGGGTTTTTAAAAGAAAAGTAGAACCAAATGGTGAAATCAAAGCCAGATTAGTAATCAGAGGGCTTAAAAATAAAAATGTTTATGGCTTAAAAGAAACATATGCACCAGTCTCAAAACTTGAAATTGAAAGAGCAGAAAACTTAATTGATCAGAGCAGTTATATCAACTGTCAACAAACAAGATCTTGACTTCTGTCAAATGGATGTGAAAACTGCATTTTTGTATAGAGAATTAGAAGAGGAAGTGCATATGGAAATTCCACTAGGTCTGGGAAAGTCAGAGGAAATAAGAAAGTACAAAGTATGCAAATTGAAAAGATCTGTGTATGGTCTAAAGATAAGTCCAAAGAAATGGAACAAAAGATTTTCAGAAGAAATGAGAAAACTAGGACTAGAAAATGACTTTCATGATCCATGCTTATTTACGTGGAGATTGAATGGCAAAGTAGCATTTCTAGTCCTTTACGTTGATGATATGTTGGTAGCTAGCAACACTCCAGAGAAATTAAATGAAATTAAAATTCATTTAAGCACAGTTTTTTAGATAAAAGATCTTGAAGAACCCAGAAACTTCTTAGGAATGACAATTCAGAGTAACAGAGAAGAAAAGAACATAGTAATACACCAGGCGGCATATACAGAGAAAGTGCTAGAAAAGTTCAACCTGAAAGAATGTAATCCACAGAGCACACCAATGGTAACCCGCCAGGTCGACAACAGAAACAAAAGACAGAAACCATATTTGGAAAATACAAAAGAAAAAACTGAAACAAAAAAGGTACCATACAGAGAAGCGATTAGTAGCTTAGAGTATCTAGCAAATGCTACAAGACCAGATATAGCATATGCAGTGAATTATCTCGCCAGAAAACAATTAAATCCAACAAATGAAGACAGAAATGATGTTAAGAAAATACTCAGATATCTGAGAGGAACAACTGGATTAGGACTAAAGTATAATTTCACATCAGAAAACCTAGAAGCACTGACAGACGCTTCATTCAAAGATTGTAATGATTCAACATCAACAGGTGGATATGTGATTACACTATTCCGAGATGTGATCGCTTGAGGAAGCCACAAGCAATCGTATGTCACACTATCCACATGTCAAACAGAGTATCTTGCCATGAGTGATGCATGTCGAGAGCTTATATCACTGGATAAGTCAGTAAGATAAATATTAGGAAAAAGCTTATTTCCAGTGACAATCTGGTGTGACACCAGATCAGCCAGAGATTGCACGGAAATCGATGGGAGCCATAAACTCTAAACATTTGATCAGAGCATGGAAGAAATTCAGTTGGAAATAAAACTCAGAGAGGAAACAGGAAACAGAAAACATATGGCAGATACTCATGGAGATTTTGTAAAACGATATGTTGATGAGAAAAAGGTCAAAGTACTTTGGATCTCAACAGAAGAAAATTTAGCTGACATAATGACAAAACTACTTCCTCGAAAGTCACATACTTATTTGAGTATAGTAAAATTTTAGCCATGAATTAATTATTAAGATTAGGTTATTAAACTTGACAATCAGTCACAAGTAAAGATAACAAATTCAGAGACATATAATAAAATAAAAAAACTTTAATCTAAGTTTACATATAAATAAAATAATAAATAAAAATTTGAAGTTACACGAACAAATATAATCCAGAGAAAATTCAGAGACAAACTAATGTTTATTTTTGATTACAGAACAGCACTGAACCAACCCCAAAAGAACTACATCCACTCAAGCTTTATATATATATATATACCATATTGTAAAAATTATAAGAAAACCGATCTCAATTCAAATCAAGTAAAAGTACCGTTAAATTTAAGTTTAATTGAATTAAATGTAAACTTCGTATAATTGAGGTGAAGTAAAATAGTATTTGAAATGAAAAAATATTATTACATAGTAAATCAACAAAGGGAGGGAGTGTTGTGAATCAGCTTTGTTTATGGTGCCACGTTTGGGCGCCTGAACGAGCGCAAGCGAGTCGGAGCACAAGTGTGCTCTCTCTCTCTCTCTCTCTCTCGGTTCTAAGCAAGCGCGCGCGCGATTGACGACCGGTGTTCACGGTGTTAGAAAAAAATTAATCAGAGTTATCAGAGTTAATAATAAAAGACAATTTCAGAGTAAAGTGTCGCGTTGTGTTCGCTTATTAATACCCTTTCCTGTCACACCATTTTCTAACTCCTATAAAGTATTATAATTAATTTTTTGGATGTTAATCAACATGATATGAAACGATTTTATAAAAATTAAACAACTTTTCAAAAATCAAAAACCACAATTTGAAAACCGAGCAGAAAACTGAAATATGAAAATGAAACAAAAAAAATCGAATCAAAACAGAAACCTGTCGCGAATCGGCATCGATACACTATCTATAGAGCGATACGCGTTATTACCGATGTTAAAAGTAGGTCACTTGATGCCATCTCTTGGTTACGATTCGGGACTAACGCGCTCGCCCTACTTTTTCTCCGCTACTTGCGCGCGCAGTCTGCCTCTCCGCCCGGGGCTTTATAAGGAGCCGCGCAAGCCTAAGCGACTCTAAGCGAGTCTTTACTCGAGCCCACTCGAGTAGCCAACTCTCTAGCCCACTGGAGCGTTAGCGAGCCCTCTCACCACCTGAAATCTCCTTTCCCCGTATTGTGCCGCATACTGCGAGGTATTATTTTAGAGCGAAGCGCTGCCGATTCTTCATTTAATTTTACTTTTTTTAATTTATATTAATTTTCTTTTTTATGAATAAATGTTTGTTCATTTTGTTGACATAAAATACCTGTTTCATTATTCCACCCTCAATCAACTCCTGCAGATAGTTATTTGTTAAAATTCGAATTATTTATTTTATTAAAAATTTACAGTCCACTTTTTTGTCGAGTCGAGGAAATTATTTTTGAATTATTGATTAAATTTAATTCTTTTGACCTAACTTCACGAACATTCTTTACAGTCCTTCGAGTCCCGTAAAATTAAAAAACCGTTAAATAAATTTTGAATTAATTGAAAAACATTAATTAAGCGGAGTTGAGTTTTTTGAGGACGGAATAATTTGCAAACACTTTAATATCGACAATTTCGGGTTAAATCGCGATATAATTGGTAAGTTACCGACGGTCGTTAATTTAAAATAGTTTTCACGCGGAGTGAAAATAAGATATTATTTAAACGCGAAAGTGAGAATTTTAGGTTTTGTGAGCCCACTTACTGTCGTGATCGCATTCACGACATACATAGTGATCGCAGTCACTGCAGTAGTGATCCCTATCACTGCAATAGTGATCCCTATCACTGCAATTGTGATCCCAATCACTACAATAGTGCTCCCAATCACTACAAGAGTGATCCCAGTCACTACGAGAGTGATCCCGATCACCAAAAATGGCGTCGACAAAAGAGGAATCGATTGAAATAAACTAACCGGATCGCATAGATATCCTGGTGAGCCAAATTCAATTGAAAACGGATCATTTTGAGCATATCTTGGAACGCTACAGACAAATGCGACCGGATAAATGTTCGAAAGCATCCTTAAATGACAAACTTGCACAAGTTCACCAACAGTATGAATCAGCGAGCATCGCTCACGCTGAATTGTGTGCTCTTGTCCCGCAATCGTCAAGAAATAAATTCCAATACTTCGCCGATAACCAGTGGAAGACGTTACAATTCACCTCCGACCAACTCGATGAACTCCAGGGAGACAAGGTGGAGGTCCTATACAGAGCGAGAGATGCTGAAGCGGTGGGACAAAGCCAAAATACATCTCGCAGAACGTCAACGCCAGAAAGACATAACGAAACAATCGTCCATAGTCAATTTCACCCAGTCAGACTCCCGACGCTACCAATCGCAACATTCTCTGGTGCATTGAAAGATTGGCAGGACTTGACAATGAAAGATTGGCAATGACTCATTCATGTCCGCAGTTCTTAATCATCTATCTTTGTCACCAGTGGAGAAAATGCAGCATTTGAAAAATGCACTGCAAGAAGACGCAGCAAAACTCATATCTGCACTCCCTACAACAAATGCGAACTACCCGATAGCTCTCGATGCCCTCAGAGAGAGATACGAAAATGAGAGAGTACAGGTCAACAATCTTCTCAACATGCGGACAATGTTACCAGTAGCCACAATGGACAATGTAACGAAACTGCGGACACTGAGAAATACATTCAAAATGACTATTGACTCCTTGGATGCTCCGGGCAGAGACACAGCGGCAAGCGCATACATTCTTATACACAATGTATATCAAAAACTCTCACATCCACTGCAACGGGAGTGGGAAAACTCGATGAAAGGTAGCAAAAAATGCCCAGAACTTCAGCAGTTCATGCAGTTCATGAATGACCAAGAAACGTCCTTATAAACCTCTCCATTGGTAGGGAGATTAAAAAGGACAACAGCCCAGCTGGAAACTACAATCAACGCCAGAGGGCATTGACAGCATCAGTCAAAAATAAATGTGAGTTGTGCGATGGAAACCATGCAATCTATGCATGTCCAGAGTTCATCGCAATGACTGTGGATCAACGCTTTGCAATCAAAAAATCGAAAAGGTTGTGTACAAATTGCTTGAGCAAAGAACACTCGATAAATGATTGCAACAGCAAAGCCACATGTAAAACGTGTTCCAAAAAACACAATATGCTCTTACACTTTGAAAAGTATAAGTCAAGAAATATAAACAGAGTCAAAATTGAATCTATACACGTAAAAGAAGAGGATAAAACAGTAAAAAACATACAAAGCACAGCAATTGGACTTAGAGCGTCATTAAATGCCGAGGTACTGATCGCTACAGTTTTGGTCGAAGTGACAGCTCCGAATGGACAGTTCGCAACGGTGAGAGCCATGCTGAACAGCGGTTCGGAAACAACCTTCGTTCGTGGAGGACTCGTGCAAGCGTTTAAGCTCCCAATGGATCGCTTAGAGGTGCAAATAAATGGTTTGGAAAACGTGCACACTGGAGTTGCAAAATACGTTACTCGATTCCAAATGACTGCAGCACGCACTCTCGCGCCCAACTATACAGTAGGGGCATATGCTCAATAGCATAACCGATTATCAGCCGAAAAAGTTTAAGCCGATGGAATATGCTGAGCTACAAAACCTCACGTTAGCTAATCCTGAACCATACAAACATCTGCCAATAGACATATTATTGGGTGCAGATATGATAAATCAATTCGTCAAAAATGGAATTAGACGATTGAAAGGAACTGACGTTATTGCCCGGAACACAACATTGGGATGGGTTCTCCAAGGGCCACACGTGCCTAAGAGCGTTAAAGTCGTCAGAGTGAGACATGCAACTACAGAATTAGTGCATGCAATCGAAAGATTCTGGGTAACAGAAGCAATTCCCGAAACAAAACCTCTTTCAAAAAAAGATGCGCTTGCAAAAGCCATATTTGAAAAACCACAACACGTGAACAAGATGGTAGATACGTTGTGAAACTACCATTCAAATCCCAAGAAGAGGCCTCTCTTCTGGGAGAATCAAGGTCCATAGCAACCGCTTATTGGAAAAGAGTAGCTAATAGCCTGTACAAACAACCAAACGTCAGGGAAATGTATGACAATTTTATGAAAGAGTTCATCGACCTGGGTCATATGTCAGTGATTCCAGGTGAAGATCCAGGAGCAAAAAACTACCTCCCACATCACGGTGTGTATCGAGAAGGTAGCGAGTCCACGCCACTGCGTGTGGTGGTGAACGCGTCGAGCAAGACCCGTAGTGGAATATCTCTCAACGATACATTATGCCCTGGACCAAAACTGCCGAACGATATCTGTGATGTCATCATGATTTGGAGATTATTCCGATTTGTTCTAGCGGCTGACATAGCCAAAATGTTCAGACAAATCAAAGTCCATGAAGATGACAGACAATACCAATGCCTTCTCTGAAATAAGGCAGGTGATCCAATCATGAAAGGATACAAACTCAACACGGTGACTTATGGGACCAAACCTGCACCGTACCTAGCCAACAAAATCATCAAAACAGTGATGCGAGATCATGGCGACGAGTTTCCTTTAGCAAAACAAGTATTAGATAAACAAACATACGTGGATGACGTGCACATGGGAGCACACACAAAAGAAGAAAAGAAGAAGCGATAATTCTTCGATATCAAGTAAATCAGAAGCTCAAACGCGGTAAACTTGAGCTACGCAAGTGGGTATCAAACTGCCTAGAACTGCTACCAGTAAAAAATGAAACTTCAGACAAACTACTCTTGCAACCAGAGGATCACTTGAAGAATATACTTGGAATACAGTGGTCAGCGAAAGCAGATGTCTGCATGATATCAACGAGTAACTTCGAGACAGAAATTACGAAAAGGACCATAGTGTCGCGAACAGCTAGTTTGTTCGACCCGCTAGGCTTTCTCTCTCCTTACGTCGTGCGGGCAAAAATCTTGATGCAATCACTTTGGTTACTTGAAGCCGACTGGAACGACAAGCTATTAGAAAGAGAAGAGCAGAAATGAATTCAAATCTCCAATGAACTGAAGCAATTACAACAGTTAAAGATTCCGCGCTATGTCGGGAGAGATGAAAAACCGAACCGAGTGAAGCTGGTAGGATTCGCATCCAGCAGGTCATATGCAGCTGCAGTATACGTGTACCAAGACTACGGAAATGGAAAAACCAAATCTGATCTACTGACAGCAAGAACGAGAATCGCCCCAGTCAAAAGAATGAGCATCCCACGTTTAGAATTAAGTGCAGCGGCACTGCTCGCAGAGCTTATAGCTCGCGTGAGATCTGTATTGACTATTGAGATCGATGAAGTCATATGCTACACAGACTCTCGTATTGTACACAGCTGGTTAGAGAAACATGCGTCAAATTGGAAAGTGTTTGTGGCAAACAAAGTAGGCGACATACAGACTACACTGCCTCACGTGAAATGGCGGCATGTGACTACCAAACAAAATCAAGCAGATCTAAATTCACGTGGTCTCAGCGTCGAAGAAATAATCAGCTCTGATCTATGGTGGCATGGACCAAAATTACCGGATGGAGATACGGCAGATATCAGCTCAGATGAACAAAAAGTCATCGAGGAGCAGACCTTGCTGGAACAAAGGAGCGAAGCCGTATTCCATCAAGTAATTGAGCAAAGTCTCCATTATATCTGACGAGACATTCTAGATGGGATAACTTACTACGCGCTCTTGCCTACTGGGCAAAATTCGTACAAAAAGTACGAGAAACAGTTCAAAAGATTAAAACACCACCCGAGGCTGATGTGTCCCAACCATCAGTCCCAGGAGAGGGATATCTGTTTTTTTCCAGAGACCTCATACAAAGAGCGGAATTATATATCGTTCGACAGCTGCAGCAACTGTACTTTGCAGATGAAATAACTGCATGCACACAAAAAGTTTTAGTCAGCAAAAGATCAGCATTGTACCAATTAAATCTCATGTTACACAACAATGGTATTTTTGTTATTTTATGGTATTTTTTTATTTAATGGTATTGGCTTACCATTGCCACGAGAAAGTGCTACATAGTGGTACACAGGCAACGCAGACAATATTACGACAACGTTTTTGGATAATACATGCCAGAAAAATGGTAAAAACTGTGATAAGCAAGTGCGTAGTTTGCGGCAAGTTAGAGATGCAGAAGATGGCCCCATTGCCAACTGCAAAATGCTCACAAGACAAACCCTTCGCGCACGTAGGCGTCGATTACGCTGGTCCTTACATGATGCGCAATGCATCAGGACGCGGTTACAAAGCACACAAAGTATGGCTATCAGTCTTTGTATGTTTCGCCACAAGGGCGATACACTTGGCGTTGACTCCTACACAACAAAATCATTTCTGGCTGCGCTAGACTGTTTCACAGCCAGAAGAGGTCTGCCGAATACGATCTACAGTGATTGTGCGACCTACTATCAGGGTTGGGCAGTATCTGAATTACATGTAATTAAATATTGTATCGAATTACATTTTTGTATTTAATTACAAGTAATTAATTACTTGGTTGACGAGAGTAATTTTGCTGTAATTAATTACTTTCAATTACGTATTTGTATCTAAATGTATTTAATTACATTGTTTATTTTTTCGTGTTTATTTGCTTAATTTCACTATTTATAAACCATTTTTTTTCACTATTGCTGATTTTACGTTCAAAGTTTGTCGTTAAACAACAACATGATGAATTTTAACTCATGAAATTTATTGCGCACGCGCAGGTTCTAGCGCGCCTGTTGGATTTGCGCGCAACGGTCGCGCAAACAATTTTCGTTTAATCACGTGATCTCTTTGATCAGTGCATTGCGCGACTCGAGAATAAACAACTCGGGTTTTCGCGGTTGAGTTGTAACTAACATAAGTGGTTTTGTACTAAAATCAAGCGAACAAATCACCTAACAAACCAGTGCGTAACAGGAACAATTGTTCTCATCATGGATCCGCCGGTTCCGGGGACTTCTAGCGGTGACAGCCTGCCGCAAACGTAAAAGCAAAATGCTTGTCATGTGAACAAAACGGCGTGAACAATGAAATCAGTGGTTCAACTGCGGCAACCTCGAATTTTCGGGCCGACTATAAGGTAAGGTTTGCAACATAACCTCCAATGTTTTAAAACCGTGTTGGATGACTGTTTTTGTTTGCAACTTTTTTATTATTTTCCGAATTAAAACATTGTAAATATTAAAACAAACACTCAAAATTTTTGGATTGTGTATTTATGAAAAAACTAACATCTTATTGACTTGTAAACAAAACATTGAACTTATTTCAGAGAAAACATCCCGACGATTTGGCAGAGTTTGACTCAGAAAGTGAAGTTCCACGAAAAAGATTGAAAACTGCAGGTCCTGCGCCAGAACAGTCACAACCTGTTGGGATGATGAAGTTGTTTGACTTAAATGAGAGAAAAAAATTACAAAAAGCTTTCGATAATGACGTTATGATGTTCATTGTTGGGGGCATGAAACCATTATCAACAGTAGAGGAACCTGATTTCGAACCCATGTTTAAACGTAAGACTATTTTAGATTAATTTGAATATGGATTAAACGTCATATTTTGAATTTTTTTTAGAATTTCGTAACTTAACTTTTAATTTTACAGGTTTGGATGCAAACATTCGCGTGATGTCTCGCAGAACTTTGACGAGAAATTTGATCAAAAAGCAAAAGTCAGTGGAGCAGAAACTCAAAGATCAATTACAACAAATTGAATTTGTGACCACAACGGCTGATATATGGTCAACCAAACACAGAAGCTATATGGGTGTAACTGCACATTGGGTAAGTGTTCCGCACTTTGTTATTATAATAACAAATTGAGTTTTTACTGAACATATTTTTTCGATTTCAGATTAACGACAAGACTTTAAGTCGAGAAAGTGCTGTTCTCGCTTGTGATCGTTTTCGTGGGACTCACGATTATATCAACGTTGCTAAATTGTTAAACAAAATTCATAAGAAATACAATTTGCGACAGGAACAAATCGTATCGACTGTTACGGACAACGGAAGCAATTTTGTTAAAGCCTTCCGTGTTTTTGAATATTCTCCTCCAGGCTTCGCTAATGATGATGGTATAATAATTTATAACAGTAATTTGATGCTACAAATTTTAAATAATCTATTTTATGACAAACAAACTTATAAAAAAGGGCAATTAGACTTTTTTGTATACTTTTGTAGTATGTTCAAAGATAAAAAAATCGATTTTTTTGTGTCGCATCAAAATTATGCGATTGGTTAATGAAAATTGTATAAAAACATTCGTTAATTTAAAAGATCATATTGTTTAGTTATTGTTTTTCATATTTTCTTTATTCTACATTCGCAATTTTTTTTTAATAAGCATTTAAGTTCAAGAAAAACGTTTTCAATGAAAGGCTTCTAAAAAATTACATTTTTTAACAATTATCATCCAACTTTTTTCGTCTAACTTCTAATTATTGTTTGTTATTCTTAGTTTAAATGGCTACATATATAAGCCATAAATAGCTGCATATATAAGCCATAAATAGCTGCATATATAAGCCATCAAGAATGGCATAAATGGCTACATACATTCAAAATTGACTTTTATTTTTTGTTTTATATTGAAAGAGTGTGTTTCAAATCTACGTATTTATTTTGTTACTTTTTTTTGCCTCTTATAGATATCAGATGGAGAATCCGAGTCCGACGAAGAAGAGGAAACTAGTGATGGAGTTGAGGAAATCACAGTCGACGAGGAAGAAAATTCTGCAGATGAAAATACCGACGAAGATGAGGACGAATTGTAGTTTTTTTCGCTTGAAAGTTCTGAGCCAGTTGATGACGCCTCGCCGAACGATAGTCCATCAAGTGACGAATCGGACATAACATTACCAAAGCACGTCAGATGTTCAAGTCACACGGTTAGTCTCGTGGGAACAACCGATTACGATAAAGCTCTAAAGACGACCACAACTATTCAAGCTACTCACAAAACTGCGCTCTCGAAATGCGGTTCGTTATGGAAGAAATCAAATAGGCCCAAGACTTCAGAAATCATCACTGGTCATTTAAAAGCAAGTCTGAAAACCCCTTGTGCAACTCGATGGAATTCTCTGTACGATTCGGTTTCACACTTGCTAAAATTTAAAGAAGATTTGAATGACTTGATGAAAAAACTTAGTTTAAAGCAAACTTTCACAAGGAAGGACCTTGATTATCTGACGGAGTACAGTGCTGTGATGCTTCCGATCGCTGGTGCTTTGGATCGATTACAAAAAGAAAACGATTGTTACTATGGTTTTCTCATGCCAACGTTGTTTTCAGCCAAACAGAAGTTAGAGAAGTTGCTTACTCCTGACAGCCCTAATTCATTGAAATATCTGAATCGCGTCCTCCCCGCTTTGCTAACTACGTTCAAATCCAGGTTTAAAGATTTCTTTAATCTCAGTCCTGAAGCCAACGACGCAATCATTGCTTCTTGCTTGCATCCAGCTATCAAAATGCAATGGTTGCCTGAAGAATTCCACGACCGCATTCCTGATATCAAAAAGTTGTGTGTTGATGCAATTGTCGAGTTGAGTAAGACAACACAGGGTCCAATGATCGAAGCGTCCCCCGACGATGATGACTATTTCATTCTTCACGACACCCGAAACAGCGCTGGCAGCGTTGAGACAGAATTCTACAACTTTCTCAATGACAGGAGCAAAGAGCAAATTCGTTGAACAGCTACCCTAGGGTTCGACGTGCGTTTATCAAATTCAACACAACTTTGTGTGCGTCAGCGGCTGTTGAGCGACTGTTTTCTTTTGCTAACCTAATCTTGCGTCCTCACCGTCGAAATTTGTCGGATAAAAACTTTAGAATGTTGGTTTGTTTAAAAGGCAACAGAAACTATTTCCAAACTTAAACGAATCAGATAAGAAATGAAATTCTGCAATTTTTCAATTTTACTATTTAACATTGAAAGAGGCAAATAATAAAAATTGTAATCAACCAACTTGCAACAGAATGTTCCACTGTGCAACGTTAGTAATTTGTGATCGTTCAAAATACTCTGTAAGTGATGTAAAAAAAATGTATAATTGTAAGAAAAAAACAAATTTTTTATTTTATACAACATGCAATTGATTAAATAAGTCTAAACTTAATTCGAAGTATGACTTTTACTATTTCCCGAAACTTTGAAATGTAAAAACATTAGCCCTCAAAATATCCTTCAGAATGTTAAGAAAACCAAATTCTACAAATGAAAAATTGTTTTTTTGCAAAAATAGAAAAAATGTAATTGAAAAGTAATTGGAGAGTATTTAGATACTTGTAATTGTCGTTTAGTAATTAATTACATTTTCAATTACTTTTTTCGAAAAATAATTAGATTCTTTCAAATACAAAATAAATGTAATTTGTAATTATATTTAAATACGTATCTGCCCAACCCTGCCTACTATCAAGGAGCCGACAAGGAACTACAAAAGACTTACAAAGCTATTTCAGAGGATCCAGATGTTACAAACAAACTGGCGACCCAAGGTATTGAGTGGTGTTTCATCCCACCAAAGGCACCTCACCAAGGAGGCTTGTGGGAAGCGGCGGTCAAAGCACTTAAACAACATTATCTTCACAGAATCATGGGTGAGTTCAAACCCACCTGGGAAGAGATTGGAACCTCAATCTGCCGCATTGAGGTATGTCTCAACTCGAGACCCCTTACACCAGTGACAGATGACCCCACGGATAGTCCAGCACTCACAGATGGACACTTCCTAGTCGGTTCACCACTATTGCATGTACCAGAGGTCAACCTCTTAGATTTAAATCCTAATCTCTTAAATAGGTGGCAACAAGTGTCCAGAATGGTCCAAACCTTTTGGAACCGTTGGAGGACGGAGTACATCCAACAACTACAGAAGCGTACGAAGAGCAAGAAGAGTCTCCAAATCTACAAGTTTCGACGTGGTGCTTGTTCGAGAGGCGATGAGCGCACCTCGCCATTGGAAACTAGCGCAGGTCATTGAAGCTCAACCCGGACAAAATGGACTCGTACGACACGTGAAGATCAAGACGGGGTCAACAACTCTAGTAAGACCAATCACTGAACTTTGCAAATTGCCTGTAGAACACTAAGCTACGCTATTCTTGCACGTTGCACCTCATACTCAAGCACTCATACTCTGTAGTTAATAAACATACTCACATGAAAAACCACACATTTCTCGCCTCCTACTTGCTTGCTATACCTCAAACTTCATACAACTCTTACAATGGCTTTACATGCCATGTCACGATGTCGTCTTCAGGCTTAGACATAGCCGTCAGCGACGTGAGCAAGACAGAGGAGCCTGAGATCGAGGCGGCAGCTGCGCTGATCGACGACAACGTCAGCGCCATAGACACCAGCGAGCCGACGGTTCAACTCCCGAACCTAGTCAAGGAGCAGGCTACAGTCATGGAAAAAGCCCCCTCACCAGTTGGCCCACCAGCTGCCGTCGAGACTCCCATGGAGGAAGTTCCCCCACCAGCTGTTGTTGCGCAGGACACTCTGCCGGCCGAGCCCACCGTGAGACATCGAACTGCTCCAAGCCGACCGCCAACAGGCACGAGGATAAAAATAACGAGGATAAAACCAAATACAAACCCAAAACAAAATTCAAACAGGAACTTGAAAATTTAATTAAAGGTTCACGCGCAAAAACAAATCCGAAGCCTGAACAAAATTAATGTATTTTTTAGAACTAAAATTTAAAATAGAAACAAAAAAAAGAAATACAAAAACGATTACGAGCAAAAACACTAATGACAAATTTAATGGCCACCACTGCCAAATAATTTATAGAACATGTCAATTTTTTACGGCATTGTTTAATTGAACATGGCCATAAGAATTTTTTTAGTTGGTATAGTAGCTGCTATTTTGACATTTTCTATTTTCTTATGTTCACTTTGATTTGCATTCAATAAAAATACTTTTGATTTTTTTTGATTTTCGATTTTTTGTTTTGTTTTCAATTTTCGGTTTTTGTTCTGTTTTTCATCAACGGTTTTTGGTTATATGTTTTTCATTTTTGGTTTTATTTTTGATTTACGGTTTTTGTTTTGTTTGTAATTTTTAGGATTGTATTATTTTTGGTTTTCGGTTTGTTTTGGGATCCCAAACAAGCACTGTAAAAATAAACAATATCAACAACGACGAAGTCAAACGAGCAATTTAAGTTTGGACATTGTGAATTTCAATCATAGCGTAAAAAACGGACAGCAGCTTTGACATCACGGTAAAAACAAACAACAACAAAATGATCAGGTTAAAAAGTAGCTCTGTAAAATTAAAGAGAATTATAAACAACAAATCATGACAAGCAGTGTAAAATCAAAATTTTGTAAATTCAAACATAGTGTGAAAAACAGACATAAAATATGATAATCACTAAAACGATAAACAATGATAGAAAAAGTAAAAGTAATTTTATTTAATTATAAAAATAAAAAAAATAAATCTACTTGTAATCAAGTCGTCCGGTAGAACGACTACAACGATTGTTTTCCCGATTTAAGCGAACCCGATCGAAGACTACCGAATTACTTATTTACTCTGACCAACTCAAAAAGCGTCATATATAAAATTTGAATGATTAATAAAAAATACTTAACGCGTTATTTTATGGAAATTAAAGTGAATAAGAATCGTGTTTTTTCTAAGAGAAAAAAAATTTTCCGAGAAAAAATTAATAAAATTGTTTAAGTTACATTGATTTTTTACTTTCAGAGTGTGAAAAAATTTTTCCTAACGTTTTTTTCTAACCGATATATTTAGTAGTATACACACTGTGTAATTTAAGTAACTTAAAATTAACATCTTTCATATGTTATTACACATAAAAATTAAAAACAAATTACAAAAACTAGTAGTGGTGCTGATAAACAATTTAATTACTTATAAAAAAATAAGCGAATGTTAATGCAAAATTTGTAAATTGTTTGACAAAGGGCTGAACTAAATGATCATAATATTATTTATTGTTTTTATTCAATCATGACCATCAACAAATTTTATTTAACGAATACTTTTTTATAAACGAACTAGCTGAGCACCCGTGCTTCGCACGGGGCTCAGCACTGTATAAACTGTAGAAGAATGTAGCAACATTTTGTTTCCAATGATATAAGTAATTTAAAATTTGGGTGTAAGAAATGATAAATCGGTAATTTTGCGCAAAGCGCGAGGAAAATCCCACGTAAACGTGGTAAAACCTCGTTTATATGGTGCTATAATCATTTGAAACAACGAACTTGATATAACTACACTAACGCATTTTGGTATACGATATTTGGAGTTTTTTGGTTAGGAGGATCAGAAACACGCGAACAGGCCACATATATATATAATTGTCCATGAGAAAAACACGGCTTTTTAAGGTGGACCCCAGCGACTTTCAAAGTTTGTCCCTGCGCTTTATTGATTGTCATGGCAAAGGCTAATCTGACCGGGAATTGCCTCCTTTTAAACTCGAACGGCAGGTCCGTTGGAATAATTGGAATCTGAGGTATAATGACATGCGTTCCTTCATAGGCTCCATTCATTATTATACCTAAAAATTGTAAACAGTTGTGTAATAATTAATTGAACATGACAATGCCACTGAAATTGTTTTAAAATACCTTCAATTATCCTGTCTCGAAGTTGAGTGATGCAGATTCGTGTTCCGTTGCATAGAAGTGGAGGGTTTAAATTCCGCAGTAGAAGAACTGGAACACCGACTTTCAATTTTAATATCTGCGATGGCACGCCAGGCAACTCCAAGGAGTTCAAGAACTCAACAGGATAATTCACCACATCATCCTGGTTCACCACAGAATTGAAAGCAGTGTAAACCTTTTCGTCTCCAATGATTTCGGCCAATATCTTGTCATTTAATGCCGACACGACATCATTCGTGGGGGCTGAAATAGCCCTTTCGCATAACCAATTCTGCTGTTCGTAATTCTGCTGAATGTCGGGAAACACGGCAGCAATAAGGTCTTCAGTGGAATTTTCGATGCAGCAGAGATTTGGAGAGAGTGTAATGTTTCCATCATTGTCTAGAGGCTCTAATCCATCACCGATTCGGAGAAGCAACGACGAAAAATTGTCAGCATTTTCGTCATTATGAAGAAAAACTCTCATGTTTATGATAAACAATATCATCTATTAACTGAATGGCTTCGTCATAAACGATAACATATGCTATAATGTGTGGTTGCTCTTGCTCTCGACGATGGAATATATCCTCAGACATCTGATCCTTGAACATGTTCCAAAGTGTGAAAGGATTGGAAACTTCGCAGGAGGTTATAATGATGGAGAACAATGTCCTCAAATGGCTTGGATACCGAGTCAAAACCGCCTCTTGCATTGTCAGAGTCCAGTGGTCATCGTTTTCCAGGAGACCGCGAACCTCACATGCCTCTCTGTACGTGAGATATTCTTCGCCGTCCACTGTTCGAAGAGCTGCGAATGATGCTGGTCCTCTTACAACTGTGAGTAACAATCTCAAGCAGAAACACTCAAACTGATTGGGATGAATGGCGTACATGCGTCCAATCGCAGCAGTCTGTTTTCTTCCAGGCCAGTTAGGAACATCTTCACCACGTCTCTGGGGATTCCAAGTTCTATCAGAATTATCCTAAGTGTAGTAAGTAGGAACTTCAGCATATAACAAAGTTTGAGCAAAATCTGATTCAACTGCATTTTGGCATAATGCAAAGAAAGCAGTGAGTGTTGTTTTTGGAGGCTGTTCGACGTGATGCTGCATATTTTCCTCGTTGAAATAAACACGTTGACCGTTTTCCAAGTGGACTTGTAAATGAACTACATTGGGAAAGCGTTCATGCATTGGAAAAGAAAGAAGTCGCCAAACAGCTTCATTGCTACTAATGTATCGTCCTGCCTGATAAGTGCGAACCTCATCTAATGGATTTATCTGCCTATCTGTGTGCCGAACTTGGAAAACGGCCTGATCGGATCCTTTGTTTATATAGCCACACTAGCTGAGCACCCTCGCTTCGCTCGGGCGTCAGCGTACAAATTAAATAGTATGTCATTACATTCAAGTCAATTTGGGATCCGGTGCCGGTTTTAAATTGTTTAGAAAGTTGGTTTCCGCATGCAACAATAAGCATGGAAATGTTAACGAAAAAACTCGCGACGTTGTTGGCATTAGTAACGAGTCATAGGATGCAAACTATATCGACGATTAAGATTAGTAATATTTTAGTTGAAGAAGAGATTGTTCAAATTAGAATTGATGTTTTCCTTCAAAATACATATTTATTGACATACAAGATCTATTCAGTTCATGAATGTTGTTGCTTTCAAATATAATGGCGTTGAAGGGAGGATTCGTAACGGATACGGGCATGGTAGATGGCGCGATTTGAGCAGGTTTACAAACGCGGGGGTTTCAAACCTTCTTTAAAATCGTGTGGTAGGATCGAGCAACTTAACGTTACTACAAGTGATCTATTCGGACGAGGCAGCTCACATAATTGTGATTGAATCACACTTAGGTAAGTTTTCGATCATTCAATTATTCAATCGAATTAAGCTATTTATCAGCTCCTACAACAATATATAATTTTTTTTAAATTTTCGAAGTAAAATTTTAAATTAGAGTTCTTGTATGAAATACCAACAATCTTACCAACATGTGACTGCTGGTTTTTGTTAATCCTTGATCCGGCGAATCAATTTCTAGAGCATCAAAAAGATTATTGATCCATTTGCAGAACTCAATTGATGCATCACAGTCGTCCAACTCTGGGACATACTTTTTGTAAACTGTTAAACCATGAGCAACTGACTCACTAAACACCTAGTAAACAAATTTTGTTAATACTTGATATCTCAAATTGTTGTAAAATGGTTCAAAAGAAATACCTGGGCAGCCAATCGAACGCGCATTTTTGTCGCACTATTCAAATGAAGATGAGAGTAAGTTAAATTCGGACACAAACGACAGTCCGTTGGTAATGAACTGTCTTCATTATAAAGAGTTTCAATATGACTCCACTTAACACAGTTTCCATTAGGATCGAGCTAAAAAAATTTTTCAGACATAATTGAGTACGTTTCAAATAAGTAACGTAAAAGAAATTATTACATCAATTTCATAATTTTGATACCTGATATTCTTCTTTATTGATAACTTGGTTCACTCTTAAATCTGTGTTTTTGTCTTTCGTTTTAGACTCTTTGTTGTTAGACAGGTGAAAAAAACAAAAACTTTCCTATGAGGGTCGATAGGGTGGTTGAAAGAGCATTGTTCTTCACCCAATCGCCCACTGATTCCAACGTGTTCTCAAAATTTTCTGTTAGACCCTGCACCATCAGTCACAACTCCATGTACAATAGCTCCTGCGTCTTCCAATAATAAGATGCCTGGATATAAATTTTAGATTATAAATATAAATATTATAAATATTTTTTATTATATAAAACTATAACTAATATCAAATTAAAAATAAATCAACAACTGTTGAAGTTTTTTAAGTTAAGGTTTTTTTTCCAAATTGTTTGGATAAACAAATTGTAAGGACGAAAAAGGTTATACAAAATAATTAATGAATCCATTTTGCATTGTGCGCGAGAAGAAACCCACGTAACCGTGGTAAAATCATGGCATTTATTGATACATCGTGAAACTACAACACCTTATTGAACTAACGCATTCTGGTAAACCTTATTGAACTAACGCATTCTGGTAAACAATATTCGATGTTTTACTCTCTGGAGCGTAAATGTGTAAATTCCGTGGGTCGGAGACGCGCGAACATGCAACATAGAATTGTCCGTGAGAAAAACATGGTTTTTCAAGGTGTACACCAGCAACATGGAGCGTTTGACCTTGAGCTTAATTGATGGTCATTGCAAATGCCAATCTCACGGGAAATTGTCGTCTTTTGAATTCAAATGGAAGATCTGAGGGGATCAATGGTATCTGAGGGATCATGACGTTCGCACCTTGATTCGATCCAGTCATTATAGTGCCTTCAAATCATACAAATTAAATAGTATGTCAATACATTCGGTATTAAATGTAAAAGTTGTGTGACAATCTATAGCTTACTACCTCTTATAATCCTATGCCGAAGTTGAGTGATTCGGATTCGAGTTCCATTGCATAAAACAGGAGGATTTAAATTTCGCAGCAGCATAACAGGAACTCCAACTTTTAATTTCAGTATGTGTGGCGGAACTCCAGACAATTCAAGCGAGTTCAAGAACTCAACCGGATGGTTTACCACTTCATCTTGATTTACTACGGAATTGAAAGAGGTGTAAATTTTCTGTTCCCCGAGAATTGTAGCCAATATTTTGTCATTCAAATCAGTGACAACATCGTTTGTTAACGCTAAAATAGCTCTTTCACATAACCAATCTATGTGCAAGTGATTTCGCTGGATGTTGGAAAAAACTGCAGCAATCAGTTCATCAGTAGAATTGGCAATAGTGCATAGTTCAGGAGAAAGAGTAACATTTCCATTAGCATCTGTTGGTAGCGTACCATTGCCGACTGTCAAAAGTAATGCAGAAAAATTGGCAGCGTTCTCATCATTGTGACGATATACCCTTATGTTAATAGTCAGCGAATGGACTATGACACTTTGCCATAAGATTAAACTTTTGCTACTGGCATGAAGCTAATCAGCTGGAGTTCCACGGGTGATGACCGGGAGGGTTTGTCGAAAATCACCAGCTAATATAACGACTAATCCTCCCATTATCCGATTGTCACTCCGTATATCTCTCAAGGTTCTCTCGAGTGCCTCTACTGCATGCTTATGCGAAGAAGAACATTCATCCCACACCAATAGTTTGCACAACCGCAGCACCTCGGCCCTTTGACTATTTTCGCTGATGTTACAAAATGGGGTCTCCTGATGGTGCAAATTCAGTGGCAACTTCAGCACATTGTGAGCAGTTCGTCCTCCTTGTAACAACGTAAAAGCTTTACCAGTTGAAGCCAAAGCTAAAGCCACGTGACGACGACTCCCGATAGTTGACAGCAGGAGATTCAATAAATATGTTTTTCCTTTTTCTCCACAGGCATTCAGAAAAAAAATTGCAGGATCGTTGTTGTCAATTTTTTGTAGTACCGCATCGTAGAAGGATCTTTGGTCTCCATTCAGATGAGGCAAAGCTGTTCCTCAGCCTCTGTAGCTTGCGCAGCTCTATGTTAGCTGTATCAATAGTTATTTTTTGCAAATGTGTTTTACGTTTCGTCGGCATTTCGATGTCACTTATAAAGTCACTGGCGGACACGATATAAACACGACTGAATGAAAAGTCATACTGAATCAAAAACAAAATAACGATCGAATTGCGAACCCGAGAAAATATTTCAAAATTATTCTCATACTTACGTTCGTTTATTAATAAGGAAGGGAGGATAGTCATTTTACAGAATATGAAACGTAACATTACGTTTTCGAACTCTATTTATAATGGCTTATGTATTGTGTTCATGAAAAATTTGGAAATTTTCAAAAAACTAAGAAAATGTTTTTGAAATTTTCTCTGAAAAAAAATTAAGAAATCGATTTCTAATGTAGCCTACGTTAATTCTGAGAGTCCAAAGAATCACCCTGATGCTTTGAAATCATTTCCGAACGCTTCGTTGAGGCGTGATGCTCAGACAAACAAACAAACAAACAAACAAACAAACAAACAAACAAACAAACAAACAAACAAACAAACAAACAAACAAACAAACAAACAAACAAACAAACAAACAAACAAACAAACAAACAAACAAACAAACAAACAAACAAACAAACATATTCTTAGTATTATTATATTAGTAGGATTAGTAGGATAGGATAGGATGTTATTTAACGAATGTTTTCTTCATAAACAAATGATAGATAACAAATGAATTTTCATGAGAAAGGTTTGTTAACAATTGCATTTTTTATGAATAAATATTTATTATTTAACAGTTGCACTTTCTATAAACAAATGTTAGTTAACAATTAAATGTTTATAAACAAATGTTAGTTAACAATCAAAAGTTTATAAACAAATGTTAGTTAACAATCAGTTTTTTTAAACAAATGTAAGATAACAATCAAATAATTATAAACAAATTTTAGTTAACAACTAGCTGAACTCCCTCGCTTCGCTCGGGCGTCAGCTTCGCTGCACTACATGACTTAGAATTGTTTAGACATAACACGATCTAAACACGACTGAATGAAAGTCATAATGAATCAAAAATAAAATAGCGATCAAGTGCTAACTATTTTAAAAGTATTCTCATACTTACGTTTGTTTATGAATGAGAAAGGGATGATGGTAATTTTACAGAATATAAAACGTAACATTATGTTTTTGAACTCTATTTATAATGCCTTATGTATTGTGTTCGGGAAAAATTTGAAAATTTTCAAAAAACTAAGAAAATGTTTTTGCAATTTTCTCCGAAAAAAAATTGAAAAATTGATTTCTAATGTAGCCTACGTTAATTCTGTGAGCCCAAAGAATCACCCTGATGCGTTAAAATCATTTCCGAACGTTTCGTTCAGGCGTGATGCTCAGACAAACAAACGAACAAACAAACAAACAAACAAACAAACAATTATATTCTCAGTATTATTATATTAGTAGGATTCAATGTTTACAAACAAATGTGAGTTAACAACCAATTGCTTATAGACAAATGTTAGTTTACAATCGAATGTTTATAAACAAATGTTTGTTAAATTTGCATTGTTATGGAGAAATGTTAGTTAACAAATGCAATTTTATGAACAAACGTTAGTAAACGAATGCAATTTTATAAACTAATGTAAACAATTGTTTATAAACAGATACAACTTTAAATAACAAAGTTACTTAACATTTTTGATAGCATTTTTTATAAACAAATGTTAGTTATCAAACGCATTTTCATAATCAAACGTTAGTTAACAAATGCAATTTCATAAACGAATGTTAATCAAATTCTTTATGATTTTATCGTTTACTAATACCTTCATCAACAAACATTTATGAACAAACTTTTGAAATAGTTTTCGTGGGAGTATTTTAAATTCCGAGAAAACCAAAAAACGCAGGTAATATAGAACCCAAAGACAATAATTGTGAAGGGTTCAGCGATTGTTTCCCAAAACCAAAAAAACTGCTGATATAAAAAAATTGCGATTCGAGAGAAAAAATTTATTTTACACAGAACATTTTCTCAATAGCTCAGCCTAGATTAAATGAATACGAAAATCTTAGTTACGAATATTTGGCCAAGTCAGACAACTTGATCATTATGCTGAAAAAGGCCTTATTGTTCACTATTTATAAATTATTCAAAGTAGATTTAGCAATGATCAGCATGCTGAAAAAGGCCTTATTTTTCACCTTTTATAAATTCATAGTATATTATTTTTTTTATTTTAGAATTAGGCAATATGTACGAAAAGAACAGCTTCGCGCGGAACGCCGGGACTCGCCCCTACCGAAGCGTTGAGCCTCGGTCTGCCGCGCGAATAGCTGTTCTTTGTCGTATTAATATTTTAAGTGTGAAATGCAACACAAGAACAAACTACCTGCAGTAGAAAAAAATTTTGAAAAAATTAAGTACTTGAAACATTTTATTCTATGTCTAATTCGTTTGTCGTGCTTCCGAGGGAGGTTGAATAAATTGAAGACGAACTTGCACTTGACTTGTTTATTGATCTATGATTAAGACTTGGTACACTGTGTATCACTGATTAGCTAATTAAGACCGATGGTTGTTGGGCGCGAACTGCGCTAATTAGGAATGGGTGATGGGCGCGAACTGCGCTAGTTAACAATGGATGATGGGCGCGAACTGCGGGTCCCTGGCGGGGGCCGCGTATTTAAGCTTGATGATTCGCAACTTGCCCCTGTGTCCCCTGACCATAGGTTTCGTGGGAACTGAGGTGTCCGCGGGACCAAGGTGGCGAGTTGGTTCTCATAGAAATTGGAGGAGGTTCGCCTGATAAGGCGACCAAAAGTGACGATTTCTTGGAAGAGCGTCGCGACAGCGACGCTAACGTATCAAATAAACCGTGAGATTCACTCTTGGGAACGGAAATGGTTATTTATTAATAAATGTTAAATAATATAAATTTATGTTAAGCATAAATAAAAGTTAAAAAATTTGTATACTATATGACGGGCATGACAGCTCGCCCCTCCTCAATCCGGCGTGAGGCTTCACGCGAGAGTAGGAGATCGTCACTAATGGTTTACAAGTATGTTTTTAGAATGTAATTGCTAATTTAACATCTTTTCCATGTTCGTATATGACTGAATAGGTATTAGGTTGGCAAGTGCTTTGGTTTGTTTATTCCATCCTTAATTCTAATGATTACAAAGTTTAAAGTTGGAAGCCAGTGTTCCTGCACGCAGGTGGTCTTCATATGTCCCTCGGTGGTTGGAGAGTTGTTCTTTGGTGTCGTTTCTTTTGGTATAGATTCCTTGGTATGAATTGCGTTAAGCTTTGAGATTGCCATGGATAATATTTGTTGGTGCAGTCTTGTGGTGCACCAAATGTTTCTCAGCTGAGTTTGGCAATCTGTAAACATTGAACAACAGCAGTATGGCTTCTTTTCGACTTAATTCTAGTCGAAAGAATACTTGAGTAATTCATGAATGTGGAAAATATTTTTCATTTTATTTTGTAGTTTGCTATGTCACCGATACTCAAATAGACTTGCGGAGTTATTATTTACGTTGTCTAAGATAAAAAATATAGCGAGGGACTACGGGCCCGCTGGCTCTCCGACTCTCATTCGAATATTGTTGATTATTCTAAGGAATATTGTTACAAGTAGTTTTAATATGATCCATGTTAGGAATATTCCGGACATTTGTTCGCAAAAGTTTAAAATTTTTGTAGAGAGTCGTCCCTGCTGTTCCCAACGTTGTTCTTGGATTCCCTTTATTTCTCTGGGGTTAAAGATACTCGCGAAACATTTAGTGATTATGATTATGAACGTCAGGGTAAGTAAGTATGTTTTCCTGTCCATGTCGCTGTTTGTGCGGTTCGAAAAATCTGTTGAGAGAGATTTAAATAGTTACTAGAGTGAATATTAAGATTCCAAGAACTTGTTAGAACTTAAATGCTAGGCGTCATTTTTGACTGATAAGATATATAGTATAAGGGTGTGTGATTATATAACACACTACTCCCTTCCTCGGGGATTCCCTTTTCTTTTCTTTTTTTTTTTGTTTCTTTGGTTCATTTTATTATTATTTTCAATCTTTGTTTGTTATAGTATCATATATATTTGAGCTACATATGTTCTGGTGTGTCGGTGCGTATTTATGAAAATCTTTGTGATTTGCAAGAATTAGAGTGTTTCAATCTTTGAATAAAATTTGCTCGTTCTTTTTAAATGTATAAAACTACATTTAAGTAGGCAGTAGTATGTCGCTGTCTCTTTCTTGCTACCGGCGTGTGTAACGGAGATCTGTGGCGCGTGGGCAACCGCCTGTTTGTTCGGTGTATTGTGCTAGGTCGGGTTATGTTTAAGTGTCAAACGTGTGGTGCGTGTAGTTTTTGTGCTCTAGTGCTGGATTTACGAAATGTCGTGCCAAAACGACTTTGCGAAATTGGTAAGTTTGTTAATGCGTACTGGTTATTCAATTGTTCTTTCTTGTTTTTAACTTTCTAATTTTCCTTTTGTTATGCTTATAGGTAGTTCTGCAATTCTGTAGTTGGGTTAGGTATGGGTATAGGTAAGGTTGTATCGTATCTTTGTTTAACTTTTTTTTTGTTTTTACTGTCATCTGTTATTTAATTTACATTTTATCAATTACGTTAATTTATTTAATTACTTTTGCAATCGTTTTTGTTGATTCTTGTTATGAAAAACTAGAGTTTAAAAAAAGATTTTTTTTGTTCATTAGTTGTTTTTGTTTGTTTGTTGAGTATGTTGATTTCTGATTCTTTTGGTTTGATTGTAGGATATATTTCGAAATTGCTGTAGTCTTGACGGTGTCTCTTATGGAGTATGGGAAAAGGGCGCGCGTTTGGCCGGATTATGAATACGTCTCTATTTGTAGATACACGAATTCTTCAGGTATAGTTTTTATGTTTTCGTTATTTATATTGCTTGGGATTGTTTAATGATTAGTTATTGTATTTTCTTCCAGGTTTCGTTCTGTGATTGTATTAATAATGTAGATATTTCATTTATTGCTTCCTTCTTGTCACTTTTACTAGTTTCTCTCGATTTTTATATTACAACTTCTCTTTCTACTTATTTTTACTATTATTCTTTGTTGTTATAATATTGTTTCTAACGGGAAAATTTTTTTTTTGTTATACCCTTTTTTTTTTATTATCAGTTCTCATGTTTATTTATTCATTTTGTTTGGGGGCTGATTTTATTTATTCACTGTATTAATTCTTTTTATTGTTTTCAGACTTTGTTCGTTGTGGCATTGTGCTTGGAGAATTTTAATTTCTGTTTCTTGCTTCATGTCATTTTGCGTGTTAAGTGGTATGCAGTAATTTTTATTAGTGTGATTAATTATGAATTTTGTTTTTAAATTTGCTCATTTGATATGACCTCTGTTTTGTATTGCAGACTGATGTTCGCTCTCACTTAGTGGCTACGGTTGGTAGTCCTGCTCACTGGAGCGACGAAGAGCGGTGCTATGTGTAGGAGTGAGACCGCACTACTCGTGTGTAAGGTTTGTAGTTTTATCATTTGAAATCTTGATTCTACTGTCTGATCGTTTATTAATCATCATTATTTGTTATAGGGATTTCCAAATGTGTTTCTGGCGATCGTGGTTTTTCTTCGAGGGAGCAACATATAACTCCATTATATGGCTAATAAATTATTACTTATTATTTATATTATGATTACGTATTCTTCTTTCTCCTTTACTAATAACGTTTGTATTTTTATTTTAGATTCATCATTCGAAGATTGAAATACGGCCGAGATAAAAAAAAAATTTTGCTGTTTCTTCATTTAGAGAGAGAGAGGAAAAAAAAATTTTTTTTTTTGTTAAATTTATTTGTTTGACGAAATTTATCGTTAGAACGCGTTTCATTGGGTGGGCAAAAGAGGTTTTAGAGGACGGTTTTCATGCTTTGGTCTATTGTATGACCTTTTCTAGATCGTGTTCGCCGAAATGGGCTAGTTTAGCGCGATTTTTATGAATGTTTTTCAATTTTCCGTTAGCGTTTATTATTAGGTTACCTCTGGACGTAATTTCTTCGATTTTAAAGGGGCCGACGAAGTGCGAGTCTAGCTTATTATTCCGCCAGTTTTTAATTTCGAAAACGTACTGTCCGACTTCGAAATCGACGTTTCTCATTCTTTTATCAAAGTAATATTTGTTTAGTTGTTTTTGATCGTGGACATTAGTGTTCGCAAGAGTGGCTAGTTCTTGGAGCTTCACTACTAGATTTTCGATATAGTCGTCGTAGGTTTGCTCTGCTTCAATCGGAAATTCTGTAGGGATTCTGGGTTCGCGGCCAAATACCAATGTGAACGGCTTGAATCCCGTTGCTGAATGACGTACTGAGTTATAGGAAAATTGAGCTAGTGGCAGCAAGCTGACCCAATCTTTATCTTCGGTGTTTAGGTAAATTCGCAAATAATTGTTAATGACAAAGTGGGATTTTTCGTTCTCTGCATTGGACTGTGGTCTAAAGGCGGATGTTCGTGTTGATTTTATTTGTAAGACTTCTGCTAATTGTCTGTTTAGTTCGGAACAAAATTCGTTGCCGCAGTCATTTTTTATTTCCTTCGGGCATGCAAAAATACTAATGAAATTGTTTACAAATGCCTTAACGACTGACTCTGCTCTTTTGTCTGGTAGAGCCACAAGTATGATAAAGCGTGATAGACAGCACATGATTACCAAGATGTATTTCATGTCTGTTTCCGTCCTGGCATGTATAGGTCCCATCAAATCCATTGATACTTTATCGAAACATTGCGTTGGTGTATCTGTAATGACAAGTGGGGCACGCACACCTGGTTTAGTTTGTTTGTACTTTTGACAGGCGAAACATCTTCTCACGAAGTCGTTGACATCGTTGGCCATATTGTTCCAGTAGTATTCGGCTCTAATTCTGTCTAGTGTAGCTTTTGTACCTCTGTGGCCAGCTGTTGGGTTAGCGTGTTTTTCTTTGATAATGTCTGGTCGCATCTCTTTGGGTGGAACAATTATTTGTCCTTTGCAGATTATGAATATAAGAGGGGTGTCCTTGAAAATGAGGTTTATCGCGTTTTTGACCGTGTCCCATTCGAATGTTGAAAATAATTCGTCTTCTAGGGTTAGTAAAAGCTGTTGGATTTTGTATTTTTCGACTGTTTTCTTTAGAATCTTGAGCGCGTGTAAGATATCTCTGAATTGCATTATTCCGCTGAATTTGTTTTTAGCTGCTATACCGATGCAGTGTGTTTTTCCGTGAATGGTCGTGATGCATTCACCTAATTCGGGTTTGGCCGCAACTAACTCGTGTTTGTTTATAAGTTTCTTTTCGCAAAGTAAAAGTAACGTTTTGCTTGACATATCGCAGTCTGTCGTAAAGAAATAAAGTATATCTCCCGTTTCATGTAGTAAGGTTTGTGTCGATTCGGTTATGTTTTCTGATTCACGTGTAACGATTTGTTCGATTTCTGACTGTTCTGATTCTGAGCGAGTACGTATAATAGTTTCTTGTTCGGCTTGTGACATTTGAGATAGGGGATATTCTGGTATTTGTGAATAATTAATTTCGTTTATTGGTGGGTCTTGGTTTTCTCCGGTGCTAGGATATTCCGCGTTCATTTCAGGATAATTATCTATCATTGGTCCTCCAGGATCGACTGGGATTTCTGGGCTCATGGGATTTGGGTCTGGTGGTTGCCAGTTTTGGTTTTCTGCCTTATCGACCTGATTTAGCGGGTGTTCCATCGGGTCAGTGTCTTTCAGCTCCGATTCTGGGTTTCATTTACAAAAACTTGTTTTATTGCGAGAATTTATTGTGTCGATATCTCACTCTCTTTTATTTAGCGGTTCGCTCATCGATTCTGTGTCGTTTTCTTGCGCACAATGTAGCTTTTGATTTTTATTTGCTTGACCTTCTGTTTCGAAAGATGTTACTCGTGAACGCTTTGTAGTGTCATCTTGAAATTGATCATGCACAAAAAATATAATCGGCATTTCTAAAAAAACTAAACGGATAGTTTTCAGGATTTTCACCCAATCATCATTGCTCGCGATTTGTCGATCTAAACCGATACAGATATAAAGTAGTTTCTTTCAATTTCATTATGTCTCTAAGTTTTAGTAATGCGACTGACACCGTGTTGATTTCTAATACATTTGTTTGTTTTTCTCTGATAACGAGCCCATATAGCGATACATTTTGTTGTGTAGTAGTGGTGATAACTTGACCGACCTTTGGTTTCATGCTTCTCAATTCAGTTTCGCGAAGTAGTCCTGCTGTTGAGAGTTCAGCAAGTATTCGTGTATTTAATAGCCCTTCCGCAGTAATTAGATAAATAAAATTGAAGGAGTCGTCGAGTAAATCTACCGAGGTTATGCGAGTTTTATCTCTAATATTAGTATCTGTAATGATTAGTGGGAGTATTTTCTTCGTAGTTTGCTTGCGTTGCAAGTTATTCATTAATTCGTCTCCTTCTTTAACATTTTCGTCGCCGATTATTTTCGCATCTTTTGTAACTACTTTCTTCTCCTGTCGGCTTTTCATAGCCTTGTCATTTTCGTTGCATTTATCATTTGTATATTGCGCGGGGTTCGCGTTTTTTGTTTCGGACGTTTTCTGCTTAGTTTCGTCGATATAGCGCTGAGCTGTGGGTTTCCATGGGGCCAGTTTGTCCTTGTGTCTCTTTTCATCATATACTTCGATTGCATCAGGGTCGCTTTCTGGGTAGCGTGGTTCTCGCGTAATTTTCGTCTTTGGTTTCTTTGATTCCGTAATTCTTTGTTCAGTTTGGGCTTCCTTTATAATTATATCGCGGTATTGGTTTCACGTAGTGCGTTGAGGGAGAGATAATAATTCTTCTTCTGTGTCGCTACTTTCTTCGCTTGCTTCGTAGGGTTCGTACGCATAAAATTCTTTTCTTACTCCTGGTTTTCTTCCTGGTTTCTTCTTTTGCTTCGGTTTTTTTGTTTCTTCTTCTTTTTCGTCTTCTGAGATAGACATATCGCTATTTGTTTTCTGTTGTTTTTCTTTCTCCTTCCTTCTCTTGTGTTGTGGTTCACTTTGTGATGACTTAGCTAGTTTTTCTTTCGGGCTTATAGTTCTCCTTCTTTTCGCCATCATCACTGTTTGTATAAGGTTGACGTCTGCTGGGTTTCTCGACAGTGCATCCGCTACGTGATTTTCCTTTCCTGCCTTATACTTGATTGTAAATTGGTATTCGGACAGCCTAAGACGCCATCTCATGATTTTTCCTGTAGGATTTTTCATCTTTTCGAGATATTGCAGTGGTTGGTGATCTGTATATATGGTGAATTCTGTTCCGAATAAGTAAGGTTTGAAATACTCTGTGGCGTATACAATTGCTAGTAATTCTTTTTCGATCGTTGAATAGTTGATTTCTGCTGCATTCAATGACCTTGATGCATAGGCAATCGGTAACTCCTCGCCATCAAAGTTTTGTGTTAGACAAGCACCTATTGCATAGTTTGAGGCATCGCATGTCAAATAAAATCGTTTTTCGAAATCGGGAATTCTGAGAATTGGGTAGGAGATTAGATACTGTCGAATCCTTTCGAATGCTTCCTGTTGTTTTTCAGTCCAAACGAATGGGGTGTCCTTTTTAAGCAAGGACGTTAATGGTTGCGTAATTTTGGCAAAGTCGGGGACAAACTTCCGATAAAAATTTGCGAATCCTAGGAACTGTTTAATTTTCTTAGTGTTCTTCGGTGCTGGATAGTTTTCAAGAGCGATTATTTTTGCTGGATCGGGCGATATTTCTTTTGAGTTGATCATGTAACCTAGAAATAGGACCTCCTTTTTCAAAAATGAACACTTTCCGGGTTGTATTTTAAGGTTAGCGTCTCGTAGTCTTCCTGCAAGTGTCTCGAACTTCTTTCTGTGCTCTGATATCGAACGTGCCGGTATGAGGACATCGTCGATATACGAAATCAATTCTGGGATTAGGCCTGCGAGGACCGAATCCATAAGTTTTTGAAACGTGGCTGGTGAATTTACCATTCCGTACGGAAGTCTCGTGAACGCCAGGTGATGATTGTGGATTGAAAAAGCCGTTTTGTGCTGGTCCTTTTCTGCTATAGGTATTTGGTGAAACGATGCTGCGAGATCAAGAGTTGTATAGTATTGTGCCTTTTGGAGACTGTCAATTAACGATGTAATTGATGGTATTGGATGAATCATGCGTTTTGTTTGTTTATTTAACAGCCTATAATCAACGACAAATCTGTATTGTTCCTTGTTGTCTGGCCCTGCCTTCTTTTTTACTAAAAATGCTGGACTAGAAAAACTTGAATTCGTTGGTTTTACAATTCCTTGTTCGAGCATTTCTTGGATTTGGCGGTCGATTTCTTTTCTCAATGCTGGGGGTTGTCTGAACACTTTCGATCGCACTGGTGTTTCGTCTGTTAATTCTATTGTGTGTTCGCATAGTGTAGTTGCTGTTAGATTTTCGCCTTTGAGATGAAATAGGTCTGCGTTTTTAGAAATAAGGTCTATTACTTCGTCTTGCTCGTAACTGTCAAGATGGTCCAAATTTATTAATTCGATAATTTTCTTTGTTCGTTCCTGATCGTTTATTGTGTTCGGTGTTTGCATAGCTTTGACCTCCCGGATTTGTTTTTCCGTATTG
Source organism: Telenomus remus (assembly GCA_020615435.1). Taxonomy (NCBI): domain Eukaryota; kingdom Metazoa; phylum Arthropoda; class Insecta; order Hymenoptera; family Scelionidae; genus Telenomus; species Telenomus remus. The sequence goes on from CM036336.1 coordinate 8,285,890, forward strand.
TCATCTTTCGGAAGATTGACAGGTTCCAAATCGACGGTTGGTGAAGTTATTGTTACAGGTTTTCCTGATGTGTTGATTGCGTAAATAAACCCGAGACCGTTTTCGGCTGAGACGATGCACTCTCCGATGTATACCGATGGTGCGGATGGGACACGCGATAAATAGCCGACAGGCACAGTTTTGTAGTTGTTTATTCTAACATAAATTAATCGTCGTGAATACGCTGGAATAAATGTGCGCTCATATTGCGAGAAAGGTATGTGTAGGTCGTCAATTATCACCGCTTTTGTTTTATAAGAAACATCGACTTTTTCGTCTTCAAAAAACTGTGATCCCAACACAGCATCTTCTTTAAGGGCGAATTCGTTCTCGTAAACGACTTGAGAAGGTACTTGTCTACCCGCAATTTGTAAAAATATCTGTCCTCGTGTGCAAACCGACGTTTTGCTTATGCCAATTAGTTCGTATTTTATGGTTGTGTCCACGAGTAAATGTTGATGTAATTTCTCTTTGCAAACGACATTTATATCAGCGCCCGTGTCAACTAAAAATGAGCCATATCCTTTCAAAAATTCTGGGGATTGTATTTTCACTACTGGGGCTATACTTAGTCCGCTATGACCGAGAAACATATTTGCTTTTAGATATGGGCTAGCGTTTGGGTTGATGCTGGCCCGACAGTTGGTCGGGCCGTCTCCTCGTTTTTTGGAGAGGCCGAGGTTTGGTTCATGCTCCGCTGATTCGCGGCTTCCTGCATGTAGGGTGGATTTAACATTGACGTTCGGGGTTGGTTTCTGTTTGTGTTATGTGTCTCTTGCCTTGCTTGATTATTTGGATTAAAAATGTGACGTAACTGTTGTTGATTATAGTGTGGTCTGTTATTCTGATAGTAGTTAGGATTGTTAGGGCGGTAGTTTTGGTCATAATTGTTGCTAGTTTGTCGAGGATAGTTGTTAGGATAATTGTTTGAGTAGTTTTGTCTCTGTGGGAAATGGTTTTGTTGGCGAGGTTGGTATTGGTGTTGGTATTGGTTCTGTGAGTATCCTCGATTCGGATAGTTTTGATTGCGATTGTTGCTTTGATTGTTGTTAGGATAGTTGGTTGTTTGATATCTGTCAGTTTTGTTATAGTAGTCTGGTCTGTTGTTAGTTTTGTTGAAGTGGTTAAAATTGTTCTGAGGTTGGTTTCTGGGATTGTTTTGTCTTTGCGCCAAGGTCGCTGTAATTTGTCGACAGTTATCCGTCGAATGAGTACCGAGTCCGTGTATGAGACAGTTTCGTTTGCGTCTTGGATTTGTTAGATTTTCAAAATTTGGGACTGTGAAATTGTTTTGTGTTTGAGCAAGTGTTGTTTCGACCTCGATAGCAGCTGCAATAGCTGTAGAAATTGTGTTTGGGTTGAGGATTTTTGTACGGACCTCCACTTCGGGTCTTAGTGAGTCTAGAAAGTGTTGAAGTGTCGTTGAGTCTACCAAATTTAATAATGTTTCGACTTCATTCGCGGTAAGGGTGTCATTGTTCTCGATATGGGACTTAGCTCTGCTCATCGCGGCTTCTACTCTGTCTGCGAAAGTCGAGACTGTGTCGTTTACTTGCATTCTCTCATTTCTGATGTTACTCAATAAAACTGCAGTATTTGAGCTGTCACTAAATCTCACACGAAAATCGTTTATAAGTGCCTCTACGTCATTGTATGTCGGCAAGCGTCTATAATAATGGTCACTCGCGATTCCTGTTAATCTCGAGCCTATCAGAATTAAAAAGTTATTTTCTTCGTCTGGTCTAACACTGGCAGCTATATGTCTTAAAGATCGAATAAAATTATTGACAGAATTTGGTGTGCCGTTGCATATTGGTAATGCATTTACTGCGTGCCGTGCTAAGAGAGTTCTATTCATGGGGTGTATTTGTATGTTATTTTGTAAGAGATTTTCGTGGCCTTGATTGCCTCCGTTAATATTTGCGTAATTTGGGGGACCGTTTACGTCCATAGCGACTTCGAGATCGTCGATTCTGTTTAAGAAGTTTTCGATATGGCGGTTGGCAATATCTGCCAGGGAGTTTGGGTTTTGGTGCTGAATAGTGGATAAATATGTTGTCACTTACCCGATATTATGTTATGTGCTGTGCCTTGCGTTTCTCGCCGCTTTTTGACTGAGTTGATGTGTCTACTTTCGCACCTTTCGTTTGTCCCTTTGCTTCAATGGGATGGCTGCTGCTTTTTCTCTTCTTGTTACTGGATTCGTGTTGTTGGATGGTTTTGCGATATGTCTTGTCTCCTTGAGTTCGCGCCACAGTGCTTCCTCGTTCGAGTATGGCCCTCAAATTGTTCCTTGCTTCTGGGTCTGACCGCTTCCTTGAGATCCTGATGATCCCCGGCAATTAGAAGCCTTTGTCCGTAGCGCCAAAAATAAGCCCAAGGCTGTCGTGCTTCTGAGGGAGGTTGAATAAATTGAAGACGAACTTGCACTTGACTTGTTTATTGATCGATGATTAAGACTTGGTACACTGTGTATCACTGATTAGCTAATTAAGACCGATGGTTGTTGGGCGCGAACTGCGCTAATTAGGAATGGGTGATGGGCGCGAACTGCGCTAGTTAACAATGGATGATGGGCGCGAACTGCGGGTCCCTGGCGGGGGCCGCGTATTTAAGCTTGATGATTCGCAACTTGCCCCTGTGTCCCCTGACCATAGGTTCCGTGGGAACTGAGGTGTCCGCGGGACCAAGGTGGCGAGTTGGTTCTCATAGAAATTGGAGGAGGTTCGCCTGATAAGGCGACCAAAAGTGACGATTTCTTGGAAGAGCGTCGCGACAGCGACGCTAACGTATCAAATAGACCGTGAGATTCACTCTTGGGAACGGAAATGGTTATTTATTAATAAATGTTAAATAATATAAATTTATGTTAAGCATAAATAAAAGTTAAAAAATTTGTATACTATATGACGGGCATGACACGTTTTTAAATTCTACTATTCATATTATAAGTGTAAAATGCAACACAAGAAAAAAATACTCGTAGAAGAGAAAAAGTTTAAAAAAAATTAGAGTTCTTAAAACATTTTATTCTATTCTTTATCTTTTTTTGAGCTAATTAAAATTAGTGAAAAAAGCAGAATTCAAGCAGATTTTAATGCAAAGCTGTCCTACTAGAACATAAAAATATATCTTATATTTGAGTCATTACATTATTAAATCATCAATGCTTAAATATAAAATGATTGATGAAACTTAAGAAAATATATATTGAATGAGGAAACTTACAGAAGGAAAATTGGGCCGACGATTGTTTTTGTTTTCTCATTAGACATGTTGTTTAGAAAATAAAACAATTAATAACCAAATATTCGTAACTAAGATTTTCGTTTTCATCTTATCTAGGCTGAGCTATTAAAAAATATTCTGTGTAAAATATATTTTTTCTCTCAAATCGCAATTTTTTTATATCAGCAGTTTTTTTGGTTTCGGGAAACAATCGCCGAACCCTTCACAATTATTGTTTTTGGGTTTCTTTTTTACAAGGGCAAATAAATAAATTCATACTACCATTTTTAGCATAATTGTAAAATATTGCATGCATTGTTATAATAATATAACAAATCGACTCAAGCATATGCATATTTATTGACAATTGAATGTAAATAGATAATTTAATATAAATAAATCAATTCATACAATGATTTCTAAACTAATTATAAAATATTGTACGCATTGTTAATAATAATAAACAAATAGGCTCAAGCAAATGCATGTTCATTAACAATAAAATATAAATAAATAATTTAATTAAAATTTAATTCCCAAAATCATTTCAAAATTAACAATATGAGTTCTTTTATTGCATAAGACTTGACTATAATGAATAATGAAACAAATGAATGTTCATAAACAAATGTTAATCAACAAATTAATGTTTATAAACAAATAGTTATAAACGAATGAATTTTTAGAATCAAATGTTACTGAACAACTGAATGTTTAAAAACAAATGTCAATAAACAAATGAATGTTTACACACAACTGTTTATGAACGAATGAATGTCTAAACACAAATGGTAATAAACAAATGAATTTTGGAACTAAAATGTTTATAAACAAATGAATTTTTATAAACAAACTTAGGTAAACGAATGCATAATTCTCAAAAGAAGTAAGTAAACAAATTCACAATTATAAAAAAATGTTCATAAATTAATGGATTCTTTCATAAAAATTTGATATAAATAATGAAATTATGATTGATATCAATAGAAATTAAGTTTTATTAAAAATTAAATAATATATCATGTAATCACGAAAAATTCGTTCATAAAAAAAAAAGTTCAATGAATAACATAGTTTTATAGTTTTTCTATTATTTTTTTATAACATCGAATAAAGTAATCGTCCATTCCTAGAAAAAAATTCATGCCGTGATGCAGTGATGCAGTGATGATTTATGGACTGCAGTAACAATCATTTTTTACGAGTTGAATGATAATCTAATAAATTTGTTGATGAATTAAGTAACAAAATGAAAACAAAGAAAATTTTTCAGAAGAGGTTTGAAGAAGGTAAAAATCTAGGATTAATAACATAAAGGACAACAATGATGGAATGAAAAATTAGTTACAAATTAACAAATTTTAATAATAAATTTATTACTATTACGAAAATGTTATTGTGCTAGAAATCATACACGTACAAGTGATCGTGATTTTTATATTAACAATCTGTACAGTGTCGTACTTCTCTAAAGGTCGTGATATAATAAAAAATAAATTTCAGTCAAACTGAAAAGTGTGGCCAACTACGCCATAGACGTCCCTATTGTAAAATATTGCAATCGAATCGAAAATATTGATAACAAATTATGATTGAATTTTCCTTCATTAAACGTCGTGATATATAAAATTAACATGGTCAATTACCAAATTGCTATATTTGGAATTTGAATTTTCGGAAATATTTATTGTTAACTATATAAAGAAGTCGTACAATATGAGCTCAAAATTCAGAGTCAGAATAGCTCATTGTAGGTACTTGGCGACATGTCGCTCAACATTAAAGTTAACTTTTTAATTGACTGTTTAAATATGAATTTTCGAAGAGGGCTGAATTCAATCGTTGTAAGCGTTTGATCGGAACGTTTTTCTACGTCGGCTGCCGTGGTCTTGTCTATGAAACGCTGTTCACAGAATAGCTCATTAATACTTGGCGACATGTCGCTCAACATTAAAGTTGAGTAGTCAACAGTTTGAAATGTAATTTCATTCTGTAAAGTTTCATTCCATCTCATTATTTGCAATTATTATTAATATTCTTGGTTAATGAAAGAAAATTCAAATTCAACGTATTTAAACTGTAAACATTCAATGTATTTAGAATGAAATGTCATTTATTTTGTGAAAATTATTGACGCAAAAATAATAGAAAAGAAAAGATACAAACGGAACAAATTCGTTAGAGGATAATAAGTAGAGTAATTAATTTTTTTAAGTATGACATAACCGTACTGTGAAGAAAAAGAAATGAAACAATTCTCAAACAATGATAAACTTCATTTTTTTTACTCAAAAATTAACGTTATCAAGTAAAATAAGTAACTTGATAGCCTATTCTGATTTGTATTGTATTGTATGTAATTGGTTTTCGCGATATGTCGCCAAGTACCTACAATGAGCTATTCTGACTCTGAATTTTGAGCTCATATTGTACGACTTCTTTATATAGTTAACAATAAATATTTCCGAAAATTCAAATTCCAAATATAGCAATTTGGTAATTGACCATGTTAATTTTATATATCACGACGTTTAATGAAGGAAAATTCAATCATAATTTGTTATCAATATTTTCGATTCGATTGCAATATTTTACAATAGGGACGTCTATGGCGTAGTTGGCCACACTTTTCAGTTTGACTGAAATTTATTTTTTATTATATCACGACCTTTAGAGAAGTACGACACTGTACAGATTGTTAATATAAAAATCACGATCACTTGTACGTGTATGATTTCTAGCACAATAACATTTTCGTAATAGTAATAAATTTATTATTAAAATTTGTTAATTTGTAACTAATTTTTCATTCCATCATTGTTGTCCTTTATGTTATTAATCCTAGATTTTTACCTTCTTCAAACCTCTTCTGAAAAATTTTCTTTGTTTTCATTTTGTTACTAGATTTTTTCTCTGTATTTCAAATTATTGAGAAAAATAAACGATTGTTTATTAAATTTGAAATCAACATTTGTTGTAAACAATTATTTTATATGTTTAATTATGAATAGATTTGCTTTTCGCATTCGCAGGATCCCCTTGTAAAAATGATCATATATTGACAATACATTGACAATCTATTGACCATACAATACAAACCATATATTGACAATCTATTAACCATACGTTAGTAATATATTAACCATATACTAACAATATATTGCCCATATATGAACAATCTATTGACAATATATGGACAATATATAGACGATACATGAACAATGTAAAATAATTTTACTCTAGCACGAGAATCGATCCCAGGCGTTTGAGGTTATCAGTCCGCGTCGTTGTCCACTGCTCCATCTGCTTCGATAAATTCTTCTATCGAAATGAGCCACATACTTATTGACTATTTTTATTGGAAATAGTTTAATGTGAATGACTTTTTGTCAATAATACTTTCTATAATGTTATTTTGTTATAAATCTTCAAATTTTTTAACCAAATCCGAAAATTTATTTATAAATTTATCCATACTTTTTTAAGTAAGAACTATGATAAACTATAAGGATCCATATATTCTATAGAAAATCAATATAGCTAATCTTTTTGAATGATTTAATCGTTTGTTACTAAAAAATTATTAAAATTATTAACAAATCACTATTAACAATTGTCTATTGAAAATCACAAGCTTCTATTCGCAGAAGATAGACTTTTCACAAGATCGGTGAAATTGAATGTTTTGTTATAAAAAAATTATTAAATAGCAGAAAAAAAGTTTTAGAGTATTCAAAACAACAATATTTGGTTACCAAAGAAATAACAAAGAAATTAACAATGTATGGCAAAGAAAGAAATTTTGATTGTCATACATATATTGTCAATATATTGTTCGCGAAAAATAATACATTGCCAATACATTGCTGTAAATCAAATTACATCGTCTATGTATGGTTAATACATTGTTTGAAAATAATACATTGTCCATATATGGGCAATATATTGTTAATATATTATTCTTATATGGACAATATACGGATCTTTTTACTAGGGTCGAAAGAATAATTATAATCATGTTCAAAATTGTTAATGATATAATTTTACATTATAAAATTGCTTTGTAATATAAATAAATTTATTATTAAAATTTGTTAATTTGTCACTAATTTTTCATTCCATCATTGTTGTCCTTTATTTTATTAATCCAAGATTTTTTCTCTGTATTTCAAATTATTGAGAAAAATAAGCGATTGTTTATTAAATTTAAAATCAACATTTGTTATAAACAATTATTATTTATTGTTATATTTTATCACCGTTGTCCTTCATTATATAAACAATACTTCTATTCTTTATTTCGCGTCGATTTCATGATATCCCTTGTAAAAAGATCCGTATATTGTCCATATAAGAATAATATATTGACAATATATTATTCACGAAATAATATATTGTCCCTATATTGACCATACATAGTTAATATATGAACAATATATTGCCCATATATGGACAATGTATTATTTTCAAACAATGTATTAACCATACATAGACGATGTAATTTGATTTACAGCAATGTATTGGCAATGTATGATTTTTCGCAAACAATATATTGACAATATATGTATGACAATCAAAATTTCTTTCTTTGCCATACATTGTTAATTTCTTCGTTATTTCTTTGTTAAACAAATATTGTTGTTTTAAATACTCTAAAACTTTTTTTCTAATATTTAATAATTTTTTTATAACAAAACATTCAATTTCACCGATCTTGTGAAAAGTCGATAGACTTTTCACTTCTGCTCAAGATTTCACTTCAAGCTTCTACTTCTGCAAATAGAAGCTTGTGATTTTCAATAGACAATTGTTAATAGTGATTTGTTAATAATTTTAATTAACTTTTTAGTAACAAAAGATTTTAAATCATTTTAAATCATTCAAAACGATTAGCTATATTGATTTTCCATAGAATATATGGATCCTTATAGTTTATCATAGTTCTTACTTAAAAAAGTATGGATAAATTTATGAATAAATTTTTGGATTTGGTTAAAAAATTTGAAGATTTATAGCAAAATTACATTATAGAAAGTATTATTGACAAAATGTCATTCACATTAAACTATTTCCATTAAAAAATAGTCATTAAGTATGTAGCTTATTTCGATAGATGAATTTATCGAAGCAGATGGAGCAGTGGACAACGACGCGGACTGATAACCTCAAGGGCCTGGGATCGATTCTCGTGCTAGAGTAAAATTATTTTCATTGTTCATGTATGGTCAATATATTGTCCATATATTGTCAATAGATTGTCCATATATGGGCAATATATTGTTAGTATATGGTCAATATATTACTAATGTATGGTTAATAGATTGTCAATATATGGTTTGTATAGTATGGTCAATAGATTTTCAATGTATTGTCAATATATGATCATTTTTACAAGGGATATTAGGGTAAAACATAAAAAAATAATTTTTCATTAATTTATTCTTTATTTATTTATTTATTCCTATTTGTTCATAAATTTTGTTAGAACTCAATAATTAACTTTACAATATTTATATAATTATTTTTCTCAAATTACAGCTATTGAAATTGAAATTTTGGAAAAAATAAAAAAAATGAATAAAATAAAAATATTGCGTACATGAAAAAAAAAACGCATTTTTGACCCCCCAGAAATCGGTGAAAGGGTTAAGCTAGAGAGGCGTTATTGGTCTCGTTTTACTCAGCTCGGCTGTGCGACCAAGTTAAGACCAATAACGACCTCGTGGCATAGTGATTTCATAGTTTTTCAACTATGCCAGAACCCCAATCTAAAATGTCTTGAAAAGAAGGCACTTTGACATTTTCTGGCGGTAGTTGGCCAGAGTCACTGCCGTGCCTCCTGATACAGAACTTTTTCAACAATGATTGAACCTAATTTAAATGAGGCTTAAACAAAATGAATCGATTATTTGATCGTAGGATCATTAGGTTCATAAGAGATAACTCGATCCTTTGGGGCCATCTATAATTACGTAACGCTTACGTAATTTATGGACGGCCCCATTTAATCACTTGATCTTTATAGGTTATTATTTGATCATCATGTCCTTAGATGTTTAAATTATAGCATCATTAAATTGTTGAATTACAAGATCATGGACTTATTTGATCATTGAGTTATTTGATCATTAGATCATTCGAACACTTCATCATTCAAATATTCAATAATTACTTTATTGGGATTTTGAATCATTAAATTACATATTCAATTATCAAATCGTTAGATTACATTGAATCTAGTATGATTGGATTATTTAGTTATTATAGATTTTATTTCTGATGAGAATATGTAAGTAGGAATAGTTAAATCACATTTTGTACATCTATTTTGATGATACAGGGAGATTGGAAATAAATTACCAATAATCAAGTAATTTAATGATCCAATGATCAAATAATTTATTTAATCAATAATTATGCATATATTTAGTAATAATTTTTTACACATTAATATTCGCAATAAAATTAGTTTTTGTTACATGTGTTACATTAAAGTACTAATGTAAACGTATATCAGTAAGAACAAATTATTTAAATAAAACTGTTACAGTAATATAAAACCTAAAACAATTTGAAAAGAGTTTTTTGATCAGTGGTCATTGGATTATTTCAAATTTTTGGAATAGTGGATTGTTGGATCATCAGAGCATTTGATCAAAAAATCATCTGACTATAAATTATTTAATTTTTTCGATCATTGAAGAGTTTAATCATTGACTCATTGGATCATTTAATGTATGTAATAAAAGAGCTGGCCGGGCGTTTAACGGTTTAGCTCGGCGCGTAACTTAAACACAAATGAAAATCATTTTTCGTGCAATTAGATTGCTTTTGATATTTATAGTAGAAGGAACGGGTTCATTAAAATAGACCTAATGTAATAAATTGAAAACATTATGTAAATTTGGAAATTTCAAGTGCCTGAACGGTACTGTTGAGTTCAGATGAAAATATTTAATAACAAAATAAAAATCATATGTACTTATTTAAATTTCATTTCTTGTAACATGCTTTAAAGGGAGCGCGCCCAACGGGCGTGCTTCATTGATCCTAGTAAGATAAAATGTTTTAAGAACTTTAATTTGTTCTAAACTTTTTCTCTTCTACAAGTATTTTTTTCTTGTGTCGCATTTTACACTCATAATATGAATATTAGAGTTTAAAAACGAATAAGACATAAAATGTTTCAAGTACTTCATTTTTTCTAAATTCTTCTCTACTGCAGGTATTTTATTCTGTGTTGCATTTTACACTCATAATATTAATGTTCGTCCCATGTGCGCGCGAAGACGCCTTTATCGCGGCAACATTTTCGCGTCCACGAAGAAAGTCTTCGCGTTACTAGGCCGCAAAGAGTTTTCACGGAGACTCTACGCGCGCGACTTGGAACAAAATAGTATGTTACGCTACAAGGCGGGAGAGAAACAAGCGTTTATTCCGCGGGTGAAGTGACCGCACGAGGTTTAAACGCTTGTATCTCCCATGTGGCATATATATCTTTTCATAACAAGTTCATCAAAGACGGCTAACCTCTCCGATTTGTCGGGACGGAAACACTGTTTTATTCCCAAGGTGCGGTTTATTCCCTGTTATTATGGTTGTTACCATGGTAACAGGGAATGAACCGCGTCTTGGGAATAAAACAGTGTTTCTCTCCCGACAAATCAGGGAGAAGTTGGCCGTTTTTGATGCACGTGTTATGAAAAATATTATAAGCTACATGTACGACAAAGAACAGTTATTCGCGCGGCAGACCGTGGATCAGCGCCTCGGTAGGGGCGAGTCCCGGCCTTCCGCGCGAAGCTGTTCTTTGCGTACATATTGCCTAATCCTAAAACGAATAGGATGAAATAAAGTTTATCGATTAAACAAAAAATATAAAATTCACTTATCCGTCACGCAAGTCCATTCAAGAATTAACAGGAGTGATCCTGTGGCATGTAATTGATGCAAGGAAAATTTTTTGAGTAGATTCAAGATCAGTGTAATTGACAACAAACAACCTGATTAGCACCTTATCTGAGCCCTATTTTGATGGTTTACTAGGGCCAGTATAGAATTTTGAAATCTAAGAGTTTGGGCCGACGATTGTTTTTGTTTTCTCATTCGACATGTTGTTCAGAAAATAAAACGATTAATAACCAAATATTCGTAACTAAGATTTCCGTATTCATTTAATCTAGGCTAAGCTATTGAAAAAATGTTCTGTGTAAAATATATTTTTTCTCTCAAATCGTTATTTTTTATATCAGCAGTTTTTTTGGTCTCGGGAAACAATCGCCGAATCCTTCACAATTATTGTTTTTGGGTTCAATACACACTGTGATAATAAACGAAGATGGCGGCTGATGACAACTTAAATAAGCAAAAATGAAAACTTTTTCCGAATATCAGTACAGCGATTTTTATCATTTTAAGTTAGCAATAGCCGTCATCATTATTCATTATTACAGTGCGTATTATTACAAGTAGAGATTTATATTTTTTTATTTTCATAATTAACACTAGGAGGACCTCGTACGTGAATTTTACGTCTTTCAATATTCACTTCTCCACCATTCTGGTTAGGTTTCGATGAAACAATTCTTCTTTTTGGTGACTTTTCATCATTTTTGTTATTTTGTTTTTGATTCTCTTTAAAACGACGTTTAAATTTTTTCGATATGTTAAATAGAATTTGAGAAAAAATCGATTCTACCTAAAAAGATCGGAGTACGTAAATTTTACGTCATTCCACGACAACACATATTAAATTGTTGTCTTTTAGTTAATAAATAAACAATCAGCTTTAGACATGTTTATGGACCTGTTTAACGATAATATTCGTTATAATAAATTCTTTTTATTTTGTTTATAGCACATTGCGATTGAATTTTTATTCAAAACAAACATCCGTGACGAAAAAGAAGATCTGCGAAATACCGACGAGTATTCTGGCATTTTATTGAAAAAATAATTGTTTATCACAATAGATATATAGTTATGTTAATAAAAAGTTGATAAAAGCGACTATTTGAATATAACTAAAGCTGAAATATTTATATAAATAGTTTTATCATCGCAAAATCATCAAGACGTAAGATTTACGTACTCCGGTCCTTTAAGGTATATAGTTCAGTCAATCTGGCATTTAGAGATGCAAAAAATAACCCTGTGACGGAACTTAGGAGACTGATAGAGGATGGTGAGAGAAAGTCTTGAGTGCGGTCGGCCACCCCCCACCTACTCAAGGTTTCGAGAAAACTCAAAAAAATTTTGAATTGCATTTATCTCGAAAACTACGCATTTTACAGCAAAATTTATTGGAAAAAAATGTAGAGGACATTGAGATCTACAATTTATCTCATTGCATCAATGTTGTAGGACAAAAAATGCGCGCAGTAGGTGGCGCTAAAGTTTCAAAAAAAGGGTTTTTTCACTTTTTTGTTCTTAAATCTTCTATTTTCATTTACATTTTAAATGGAAAAGTTGTTCCTCAGAATTTTTTGAACAACTTTTATCTGAACATTTTTTCCGTACAACTTACCGTTTCGAAGTTATAGCTTAAAACGTTGATTAGAATCCTCGGATCATGAGACGATCCTGATATTTTGGGAAAAAAAAAGGTTTAAACAACCAAACAATTAAACAAACAAACATATAAACTTGCAAAAAATGCAAAGATGAACAAATTGAAATGCGAGTAACAAAATTAAACAAATAGAAACATAATAATTAATAAAAAAACTTAACTTATTAAAAAACGAATGCAAAAAAAACTAAAAATAAAACACAAAACTGCATAAATTTTTTAAACGTTATATAGACTTTATTAAAAAATGTTGCTGACAAACCAACCTAACAACAATACAAAAAACAATAACCAAAAGTACAGAACTGGTTGATTTTGTAAAAAAATTAAATTGACAAACAAACAAATGCAAAAAAACAATAACAAAGAGCACGAAACTGGTTGATTTTGTAAGTAATTTTTTAACAATTTACCAGTTTTGTGCTTTTTGTTATGGTTTTTTTGCATTTGTTTATTTGTCAACAAAATTTTCTCTTAAAATTAACAAGTTTCCTGCTCTTTGTTATTGTTTTTGCATTTTTTTGTTTATCGGATAAATCCCGAGATTCAAAAAAAACACGCCGGAATTTTTATTTTGGTTTTTTTTTCGTTAAAATAATTTAAACTAAAATTTAATAAAAACCTAGATTGATACAAGTCTAATATCAATAATAATTTTTATTAGTTTTATGTTATAAATAATAAAGATTGTTAATTTTTCATTAATTCTTCATGCACTCAGAAAAAGGATTCATTATAGTTACAATTTATATTCGATCGAAAAAATTTTAAAATATTTCTTAACAGTTACAACAGCGTCATCGAGTTGAAAAAATATTTAATAAATATTATTTTTGACTTTTTTCAACGTTGTCACTACAATTGCACTATTTCATAATACTTACATGTTCAATTTCATGATATTTAAACTTTATTTGATAACTATTATGAAACGAACTTGAAAATTGAATTTGTTTATAGTTATAACATGAGAAATCATGACAACCAAATTTTTTGTTGATATATAAACCCTTAATTTGTAATATTTATCTAATATAATTATAATTGTAATTTTTAACTATTATAATTTCGGTTCGATTATAATTAGAATATGACGATGAGCAAACCTTTCCCGCAAGTACAAATTGACTTGATTGAAGATATATAAGCGCAAGTCAGCATCTATTTCTAAATAACAGTCTACGATCGAGAGGCGACTACACCAGGAAACAACAGGACAGACGATCAAGGTATGAAAAATAGTAAGGATTCGATTGAATACTAATAAATATAACTTTGTTAACATTTGTTAATATAAAAGTAATTGTTTATCAAATGTCAACAGGAAAATGAACTCACAGCAAAAAGGAAAAATGCCTCTCGATCCAAGATATAAATTGGATCATCACGAAAAAATGACTGAATCCACCAATTACAAATAAAATTAGATTAATTGGAATGAAGAAAAAAAATCAAAAATATTTCCTTCGACAATCCATCTTTATTTTTATTTTTTATGAATTGCATGCGATAAATATTAAGAAATATTTTTCGTAGTTCACGAAATTGTTTCAATAAATGTTAAACTTTTCAATTCAATTCAATTCATTTATTTGCTAGTCTTGGGGTTACAAAATTCCATCCCCATAGCAGGTATATACATTGACACTAAAGAAAAAGTAACACGATATAAAAGACATCCAGTGTAAGCAAAGTGTTAAAACAAGAATAAACTATTCATATATTAATCATTTCTCAAAAATGCTCGTATGCGGAGACAATTGACAATGAAAAAATAAATATTATTGATCTTCTTAAACGTAGTACAGTCTAGTAAGAAACGGAGAGTGAATAAATGTTATACTTGAACTATAAATATTATTGTATATATAATTAATCTTATGAAATATGCGAATAAAAATTTATTGAAATGGTATAATTGTCGTTAAGAAATATTCAGTTGCACTATAATAATTACATTAAATCATAACAATAATGAAATATTAATAACATTAACGAATCCTTTTTCTGAGTGTACCATCCTCTATTAGTCTCCCAAGTTTCGTCACAGGGTTATTTTTGCATCTCTAAGGCCTTTTTTACGCCAGATTGACTGAACTAATACGCAAATCTCGCTCCTCCAAGTCTTGAATAAAATCACTTCTATTTTTTATTATGTTGTTTATATTTTCATTGATCATCATATTATATGTCCGTTATTCACACTATGTTTGAATTCACAAAATTTTTATTTTACACTGCTTCTCATGATTTCTTGTTTTTGATTCTGTTTAATTTTACAGCGCTACTTATCCTGATCATTTTTTTTTTTGTTTTTACCTTGATCGTCATAGCTGCTGTCCGTTCTTTACGCTATGATTAAAATTACCAATGTTAAAATTTAAACTGCTCGTTTGAATTTGTCGTTTTTGATATTGCTTATTTTTACAGTGCTTGTTTGGGATCCTCCCTTTGATTTTCTGGTTTTCGTTATTTTTTCTGTATGTTGTTGAGTTATTGGATTTTGTTGAATTTTTAGTTCTTATTTTGTTTTTGATTCGTTTGGTTTTTGTTTTTTTATTGTGCTTTTAATTTTTTGAGTTGGGGTTAGTTGTTAAATTTTTAATTTCGTTTTTTTAATATTGGGGTCTTGTCTTGTTTCTGGTTTTTATTTATTTTAAATTTTTTTTATTTTTTTTTCTGTTTTTTTCTCGTTATTTATCGATTTAGTTTATTTTTTATTATTTGGTTTAATATATTAAACTACACCGATAGAAGTATAGATTAATTAAGTTTTTCTTTTTATCGATATTATATGACAATTAAGATAAATTTGTCCACTCTATTTTTAAATTTATTTTTTTTTATTTAACTTGTACACCGTGTCGTCAAATCTTGCAATGGAAAATTTTTGTACATAAACTTTATCAATCTTAATGAAAATTCGAACACATGTTCATTTCTTGAAGATGAATCTACCCCTTTCGCCTTGAATTTTCATGAATTTAATACGAATTGCTAACTTCACGTTGTCAATATGTCAAATTTCAGTTTGTTTTCACTCATAAAAAAGTAACAAAAATACTTAATCAAACAATAAACGTTAGTAAATTATAAAATCATTGCCACAATCATTTGACTTTTAAGAAAAATAATCGTGAAATGTTTCTTTCACTAGCAATCACCACAAATTCGGTGTTTGTCAATTCCTTTTATTGTAATACATATATTACGGTCTGATTTGTTTTCTTATAAAGTTTTATTTGCGTGTTTGTTTATGCCACTGTCACTTCTTTATTCTTAGTCTTGGGGAAAAAAAAACATTTTTTTCGAAAATTCTTTTATTTAACTTACAAAAAACGAACTAAAAAATTACAATAAACAAATTAATCGAACTTAAAATTACAGAATAAGGTAAGCACTAAGATGTCATGCCCGTCATATAGTATACGAATTTTTTCACTTTTATTTATGCTTAACATAAATTTATATTATTCAACATTGGTTAATAAATAACCATTTCAGTTTCCAAGAGTGGATCTCACGGTCTATACGACACGTTAGCGTCGATATCGCGACGCTCTTCGGAAAAATCGTCACTTTTGGTCGCCTTATCACACGAACCTCCTCCAATTTCTATGAGAACCAACTCGCCATCTTGGACCCGCAGACACCTAAGTTCCCACGGATCTGAGGACACAGGGGCAAGTTGCGAATCATCAAGCTTAAATACGCGGCCCCCGCCGGGGACCCAGTTCGCGCCCAACACCCGTTCATAACTAGCACAGTTCGCGCCCTGACCTATCTCGCGCCACGCTAATTAGTGATACACAGTGTACCTAGTCTTAATCATCGATCAATAAACAAGTCAAGTGCAAGTTCGTCTTCAATTTAATAATCGCCGGGGACTATCAGGATCTCAAGAAAGCGGTCAAACCCAGAATCAAGGGACAATTTGAGACCCATACTCAAACGAGGAAGCACTGTGGCGCGAACTCAAGGAGACAAGAGGAAGACATATCGCAAAACTACCTAACAACAGGAACCCTGTGGCAAGAAGAGAAAAAGCAGAAGCCATCCCATTAAAGCGAAGGGACAAACGGAAGATGCAAAAGTAGACACATCGAGTCAGCCAAAAAAAAACAGCGAGAGACGCAAGGCACAACACTTAAAATAATACCGGGCAAGTGACAACACATTTATCCACTATTCAGCACCAAAATCCAAACTTCCTGGCAGATATTGCCAACCGCCATATCGAAAACTTATTAAACAGAATCGACGATCTTGAAGTCGCTATGGACGTAAACGATTCCCCAAATTACGCAAATATTAATGGAGGCAATCAAGGCGCCGAAAATCTCTTAGAAAATAACATACAACCACTCGCCATAAACAGAACTCTCTTAGCACGGCACGCTGTAAATGCATTACCAATATGCAACGGCACGCCAAATTCTGTCGATAATTTTATTTGATCTTTGAAACATATCGCTGCCAGAGTTAGACCAGATGAAAAAAACAACTTTTTAATTCTGATAGGCTCGAGATTAACAGGAATCGCGAGTGACCAAATTATAGACGCTTGCCGACATACAATGATGTAGAGGCACTTATAAATGATTTTCGTGTGAGATTTAGTGACAGCTCAAAAACTGCAGTTTTAAGTAACATCAGAAATGAGAAAATGCAATTAAACGACACAGTCTCGACTTTTGCAGACAGAGTAGAAGCCGCGATTAGCAGAGCTAAGTCGCATATCGAAAATAATGACACCCTAATCGCGAATGAAGTCAAAACGTTATTAAATTTGGTAGATTCCACAACACTCCAACACTTTTTAGACTCACTTAGACCTAAATTGGGGGTCCATACGAAAATCCTTAACCCAAACACAATTTCTACAGCCATTGCAGCTGCTATCGAAATCGAAACAACACTCGCTCAAACACGAAACAATTTCACAGTTCCAAATTTCGAAAATCTAACAAATCCAAGACGCAAACAAACTGTCTCATACACGGACTCGGCACTCATTCGACGGATAACTGTCGACAAATTACAGCAACGTTAGCGCAAAGACAAAATAATCCCAGAAACCAACCTCAGTACAATTTTAACCACTTTTAGAAAACTAACAACAGACCAGACTACTATAACAAAACTGACAGGTATCAAACAACCAACTATCCTAACAACAATCAAAGCAACAATCGCAATCAAAACTATCCGAATCGAGGATACACACAGAACCGATTTCAACACCAATACTAACCTTGCCAACAAAACAATTTCTAACAGAGACAAAACTACTCAAACAATTATCCTAACAACTATCCTCGACAAACTAGCAACAATTACGACCAAAACTACCGCCCTAACAATCCTAACTACTATCAAAATAACAGACCGCACTATAATCAACAACAGCCACGTCATATTTTTAATCCAAATAATCAAGCAAGACAAGAGACAGATAACACAAACAAAAACCATTCCCAAACGTCAATGCTGAATCTTACATGCAAGAAGCCGCGAATCAGCGGAGCATGAACCAAACCTCGGCCTCTCCAAAAAACGAGGAGACGGCCCGACCAACTGTCGGGCCAGCATCAACCCAAACGCTAGCTCATATCTAAAAGCAAACATGTTTCTCGGTCATAGCGGACTAAGTAAAGCCCCAGTAGTGAAAATACAATCCCCAGAATTTTTGAAAGGATATGGCTCATTATTAGTTGACACGGGAGCTGATAGAAATGTCGTTTGCAAAGAAAAATTACATCAACATTTATCCGTGGATACAACTATAAAATACGAACTAATTGGCATAAGCAAAACGTCGGTCTGCACACGAGGACAGATATTTTTACAAATTGAGGGTAGACAAGTACCATTTCAAGTCGTCTACGAGAACGAATTCGCCCTGAAGGAAGATGCCGTGTGGGATCACAGTTTTTCGAAGACGAAAACGTCGATGTTTCTTATAAAACAAAAGCGGTGATAATTGACGACGTACACATATCTTTCTCGCAATATGCGTGCCGATTTATTCCAGCGTATTTACGACGATTAATTTATGTTAGGGTTAACAACTACATAACTGTTCCTGTCGGCTATTTATCGCGTGTCCCATCCGCACCGTCGGTATACATCGGAGAGTGCATCGTCTCAGCCGGTCTCGGGTTTATTTACGCAATCAACACATCAGGAAAACCAGTAACAATACCTACACCAATCGTCGATTTGGAACCTATCAATCTTCCCAAAGATGACAATACGGAAATACAAATCCGGGAGCTCAAAGCTATGCAAACATCGAACACAATAGACGATCAAGAACGGATAAAGAAAATTATCGAATTAATAAATTTGGAGGACAGTTACGAGCAAGACGGAGTAATAGACCTTATTTCAAAGAATGCAGACCTATTTCATCTCAAAGGCGAAAATCTCACAGCAACTACACTATACGAACACACAATGAAATTCACAGTCGAAACACCAGTGCGATCAAAAGTGTTCAGACAACCCCCAGCATTGAACAATAAAATCAACTGCCAAATCCAAGATATGCTCAAACAAGTGATAGTAAAACCGACGAATTCGAGTTTTTCTAGTCCAGCATTTTTAGTAAAAAAGAAGGCAGGGCCAGACAACAACGAACAATACAGATTTGTCGATGATTATAGGCTGTTAAATAAAACGCATGATTCATCCAATACCATCAATCACATCGTTAATTGACAGTCTCTAAAACGCACAATACTATACAACTGTAAATTTCGGAGCATCGTTTCACCAAATACCTATAGCAGAAAAGGACCAGCACAAAACGGCTTTTACGATCCATAATCATCACCTGGCGTTCACGAGACTTCCGTACGAAATGGTAAATTCACCGACCACGTTTCAAAAACTGATGGATTCGGTCCTCGCAGGCCTAATCCCAAAGTTGATTTCGTACATCGACGATGTCTTTATACCGGCACGTTCGATATCATGCATAGAAAGAAGTTCGAGACACTTGCAGGAAGACTACGAGTTGCTAACCTTAAAATACAACTCGGAAAGTGTTCATTTTTGAAAAAAGAGGTCCTAATTCTAGGTTACATGATCAATTCAAAAGAAATATCGCCTGATTTAGAAAAATAATCGCTCTAGAAATCTATCCAGCACCAAAGAACACCAAAAAAAATTAAACAGTTCCTAGGATTTGCAACTTTTTATCGAAAATTTGTCCCCGACTTTGCCGAAATTACGCAACCATTAAAATCCTTGCTAAAAAAGGACATCCCATTCGTTTGAACTGAAAACCAACAGGAAGCATTCGAAAGGGTTCGACAGTATCTAATCTCCTATCCAATTCTCAGAATTCCCGACTTTGGAAAACGATTTTATTTGACATGTGATGCCTCAAACTATGCAGTAGGTGCTTGTCTAACACAAAACTTTGATGGCGAGGAGTTACCAATTGCCTATGCACTAAGGTCACTGAATGCATCAGAAAACGACTATTCGACGATCGAAAAGAATTACTAGCAATTGTATACGCCGCAGAGTATTTCAAACCTTACTTTGACGGAACAGAATTCACCATATATACAGATCGCCAACCACTGCAATATCTCGGTAAGATGTAAAATCCTAGAGGGAAAATTATAAGATGGCGTCTTAGGCTGTCCGAATAGAAATTTACAATCAAGTATGAGGCAGAAAAGGAAAATCATGTAGCGGATGCACTGTCGAAAAACCCAGCAGACCTCAACCTTATACTAACAGTGATGATGGCGAAAAGAAGAACTATAAATGTAAACCCGAAAGAAAAACGACAGGAAATATATAGCGATATGGCTATCTCAGAAGCCGAAATAGAAAAAGAAACAGAAAAACCGAAGCAAAAGAAAAAACCAGGAAGAAAACCAGGAGTAAGAAAAGAATTTTATGCATACGAACCCTACGAAGCAAGCGAAGAAAGTAGCGACACAGAAGGAAAATTATTTTCTCTCCCTCAACGCACAACGAGAAACCAATACCGCGTTATAATTATAAAGAAAGCTCAAACCCAAAAAAAATTACTGAACCGAAGAAATCAAAGACGAAAATTACGGGAAAACCACGCTACCCAGAAAGCGAATCTGATGCAATCGAAGTATATGATGAAAAGAGACACAAGGACAAACTAGCCTCAGGGAAACCCACAGCTCAGCGCTATATCGACGAAACTAAGCAGAAAACGTCCGAAACAAAAAACGCGAACCCCGCGCAATATACAAATGATAAATGCAACGAAAATGACAAGGCTATGAAAAGCCGACAGGAGAAGAAAGTAGTTACAAAAGATGCGAAAATAATCGGCGACGAAAATGTTAAAGAAGGAGACGAATTAATGAATAACTTGCAACGCAAGCAAACTACGAAGAAAATACTCCCACTAATCATTACAGATACTAATATTAGAGATAAAACTCGCATAACCTCGGTAGATTTACTCGACGACTCCTTCAATTTTATTTATCTAATTACTGCGGAAGGGCTATTAAATACACGAATACTTGCTGAACTCTCAACAGCAGGACTACTTCGCGAAACTGAATTGAGAAGCATGAAACCAAAGGTCGGTCAAGTTATCACCACTACTACACAACAAAATGTATCGCTATATGGGCTCGTTATCAGAGAAAAACAAACAAATGTATTAGAAATCAACACGGTGTCAGTCGCATTACTAAAACTTAGAGACATAATGAAATTGAAAGAAACTACTTTATATCTGTATCGGTTTAGATCGACAAATCGCGAGCAATGATGATTGGGTGAAAATCCTGAAAACTATCCGTTTAGTTTTTTTAGAAATGCCGATTATATTTTTTGTGCATGATCAATTTCAAGATGACACTACAAAGCGTTCACGAGTAACATCTTTCGAAACAGAAGGTCAAGCAAATAAAAATCAAAAGCTACATTGTGCGCAAGAAAACGACACAGAATCGATGAGCGAACCGCTAAATAAAAGAGAGTGAGATATCGACACAATAAATTCTCGCAATAAAACAAGTTTTTGTAAATGAAACCCAGAATCGGAGCTGAAAGACACTGACCCGATGGAAGAGGTCAATAAGGCAGAAAACCAAAACTGGCAACCACTAGACCCCAAATCCCATGAGTCCAGAAATCCCAGACGATCCTGGCGGACGAATAATAGATAATTATTCTGAAACGGATGCTGAATATCCTAGCACCGGAGAAAACCAAGACCCACCAATAGACGAAAATAATTATTCACAAATACCAGAATATCCCCTATCTCAAATGTCACAAGCCGAACAAGAAACTATTATACTTACTCGCTCAGAATCAGAACAGTCAGAAATCGAACAAATCGTTACACGTGAATTGGAAAACATAACCGAATCGACACAAACCTTACTACATGAAACGGGAGTTTCTCTAATTCAAAACGCTAATTCTACTTCGCGAAAAGAAACTTATAAACAAACACGAGTTAGTTGCGGCCAAACCCGAATTAGGTGACTGCATCACGACCATTCACGGAAAGACACACTGCATCGGTATAGCAGCTAAAAACAAATTCAGCGGAAAAATGCAATTCAGAGACATCTTACACGCGCTCAAAATTCTAAAGAAAACAGTCGAAAAATGCAAAACCCAACAGCTTTTACTAACCCTAGAAGACGAATTATTCTCATCCTTCGAGTGGGACACGGTCAAAAACGCGATAAACCTCATTTTCAAGGACACTCCTCTGATATTCATAATCTGCAAAGGAAAAATAATTGTCCCACCAGAAGCTACACTAGACAGAATTAGAGGTGGATATTACGAGAACAATATGGCAAACGATGTCAAAGACTTCGTGAAAAGATGTTTCGCCTGTCAAAAGTACAAACAAACCAAACCAGGTGTGCGTGCCCCACTGGTCATTACAGGTACATAAACGCAATGTTTCGATAAAGGATCGATGGATTTGATGGGACCTATACATGCCAGGACAGAAACAGACATGAAATACATTTTGGTAATCATTTGGTTTGTCACGCTTTATCATACTTGTGGCGCTACCAGACAAACGAGCAGAGTCAGTTGTAAAGGCATTTGTTAACAATTTCATTAGTAATTTCGCATGTCCGAGGGAAATAAAAAATGACTGCGGCAATGAATTTTGTTCCGAACTAAACAGACAATTAGCAGAAGTCTTACAAATAAAATCCACACAAACATCTGCCTCTACACCACAGTCCAACGCAGAGAACGAAGAATCCCACTTTGTCCTTAACAATTGTTTGCAAATTTATATTAACACCGAAGATAAAGACTGGGTCAGCTTGCTGCCACTAGCACAGTTTTCCTATAACTCAGTACGTCATTCAGCAACGGGATTCAAGCCGATCACATTGGTATTTGGCGGCGAACCAAGAATCCCTACAGAATTCCCGATTGAATCAGGGCAAACATACGACGACTTTATCGAAAATCTAATAGTCAAACTTCAAGAACTAGCCACTCTTGCCAACACTAATGTCAACGATCAAAAACAACTAAACAAATATTACTTTGATAAAAGAATGAGAAACGTCGATTTCGAAGTCAGACAGTACGTTTTCAAAATTAAAAACTGGCGGAATAATAAGCTAGACTCGCACTTCGTCGGCCCCTTTAAAATCGAAGAAATTACGTCCAGAGGTAACCTGATAATTTACGCTAACGGAAAACTGAAAACATTCATAAAAATCGCGCTAAACTAGCCCATTTCGGCGAACACGATCTAGAAAAGGTCATACAATAGACCAAAGCATAAAAACTGTTCTATGAAACTTCTCTTGCCCACCCAATGAAACGCATTTTACCGAGTAATTTCGTCAAACAAATAAATTTAACAAAAAAAAATTTTTTTTTCTCTAAATGAAGAAAACAGCCAAAAATATCTAGGCTGTATTTTAATCTTCAAATGTTGAATCTAAAATGAAAATACAAATATTATTAGTAAAGTAAAAAGAAGAATACGTGATCATAATATAAATGATAAGTAAGAGTTTATTATCCATATAATGGAGTTATATGTTGCTTCCTCGAAGAAAAACGACGATCACCAGAAACACGTTCAAAAAATCCCTATAACAAATAAGAACGCTTAATCGACGATCAGACATTAAAATCAACATTTCAAAAGATAACTCTACAAACCTTACACTAGAATAATGCAGTCTCCCTCCCTCACATAGCATCGCTCTTCGTCGCTCCTACAAACAGGACTACCAACGGCAGCCACTAAGTACGAGCGAACATTAGTCTGCAATTCAAAACAGAGGTTATATGAAATGAGCAAATTCGAAAACTAAATTCATAGTTGATCAAACTAATATCAATTACTACATACCGCTTAACACGCGAAATGCCACAAAGCAAAAAGGAGAAATTAAAATTTTCCAAGTACGATGCCACAACAAACAAAGTCTGAAAACAGTAGAAAGTATTAATACAGTGAATAAATAAAATTAGCCCCCAAACAAAATCAATAAATAAACATAAGAGCTGATAACAAAAAAAAGATATAACAAAGTATTCCCGTTATCGACAGTACTATAACAATAAAGGATTATAGTAAAAATAAAAAGAAATAGATAATGTAATGTAAAATTGAGAACATTTTAGGATGAAATAAAGAAATCAGAGCACTTGCCAACCTAATACCTATTCAATCACATACGAATATGAAAAAGATGTTAAACAGCAATTACATTATAAAATATTTACATGAAAATTTTAACTAAAAAAATGGCGCATAATTTACAGTTTAGGACTTTTTCCTTTATTCCTTATCTTTTGAATTATAGAGTATTTTGCAGGGTTATAGGGTAAAAAGAAGTTTCACGAAATTGAATCGCATCTCACTTTTGTTTAATCCCGACTGTGTCCCACCGATTCAAAGAATTAAGGAGACACATTTCAATAAAATTCTACGGTGTATATGCAAAATTATGCAAGTATTTAAACAAAATTCTAAACGATGTTTACTTTTTTTCAATGTCAACATGATTTTCACAGTTTTTGTTCCGGTCAATTCATTTTCTATGTAATAAGTAATTTTTTGTTGACTGTCTTAGATATATTGATTTAGAAGTGCGCCATTCTTTTATTGAAAATTTTCTTGTCGATATAATTTTTTTCTTAGTGTTTACATTATTCTGTAATTTTAAGTTCGATTAATTTGTTTATTTTAATTTTTTAGTTTGTTTTTTGTAAGTTAAATAAAAGAATTTTTCAAAAAAACACGTTTTTTCTATTTTTCCCAAGACTAAAAATTAAGAAGTTACAGTGGCATAAACAAACACGCAAATAAAACTTTACAAGAAAACAAATCAGACCTTAATGTAAATATGCAATGAAATGTGAAACATTTCACGATTATTTTCTTTTAAAGTCACATGATTGTAGCAATGATATTGTAATTTACGAACGTTTATTGTTTAATTAACTATTTTTGTTACTTTTTTATGAGTGAAAACAAACTGAAAATTGACATATTGACAACGTGAAGTTAGCTATTCGTATTAAATTCATGAAAATCTAAGGCAAACGGGGTAAATTCGTCCTTAAAACATGACTAACATGTATTGTCATCGGAACTGAACATGTGTTTAAATTTTTATTAAGATTGATAAAGTTTATGTATAAAAATTTTGCATTGCAAGATTCAATGACACGGTATACAAGTTAAATAAAAGAATTCAAAAAGAACTTTAAACGACGTTAAACATTCTTGTAAACCAGTAGTGACGATCACCTACTCTCGCGTGAAGCCTGACGCCGGATTGAGGAAGGGCGAGTTGTTATGCCCGTCATATAGTTTTTGATTCGTTTGGTTTTTGTTTTTTTCTTATTTTTCAATTTTTTGAGTTGGGTTTAGTTGTTGAATTTTAAATTTTGTTTCATTTTATTATTAGGGTCTCGTTTTGTTTCTGGTTTTTATTTATTTTGTGATTTTTTTATTTCGTTTTTGGGTTTTTTTCTTGTGATTTATGGATTTAGTTTATTTTTGATTTTTTATTTTAATTTATTAAACTACATCGATAGAAAAACAGATTTATTAAGTTTTTCTTTTTATTGATATTATATGACAATTAAGATAAATTTATCCATTCTATTTTTTAATTAAATTCTTTTACTTAACTTGTACACCGTGTCGTCAAATCTTGTATTGCAAAATTTTTATACTCAAACTTTATCAATCTTGATGAAAATTTGAACACATGTTCAGTTCTGATGACAATACATGTTAGTCATGTTTTGGAGATAAATCTACTCCTTTCGCCTTCGATTTTCATGAATTTAATACGAATTGCTAACTTCACGTTGTCAATTATCAATTTCCAGTTTGTTTTCACTCATAAGAAAGTAACAAAAATAGTTAATTCAACAATAAACGTTCGTAAATTACAATATCATTGCTACAATCATGTGACTTTTAAAGAAAATAATCGTGAAATGTTTCACATTTCATTACATATTTACATTAAGGTCTGATTTGTTTTCTTGTAAAGTTTTTTTTTCTTAGGGCTTACCTTGTTCTGTAATTTTAAGTTCGATTAATTCGTTTATTTTAATTTTTTAGTTTGTTTTTTGTAAGTGAAATAAAAGAATTTTTAAAAAAAATTTTTTCGTAAAAAAGACAGTATTACTTTTTAGAATAAGACAATAAATCATTGGAATCAAGTTTAAGAACTATAAAATTGTAGAAATCATTAGATTGAGGGTACATATGATAGACATCACCATAGTTATTGGAATTGAATTTTTTAAGAACATAAATTCGTCTGCTTAATTTGAAATGATTGTGTTTTTAAGAATGTTGCCAAACTTTGGTTTTCATTCAATTAAGTTTTGATTGTTAAAATGATTTATTCAGAGGTCTTAGTAGAACCCATAAGACGTTTTATTCGGTTATTTAGTATTCGAAATTCAGATCGAGCTCAAAACATCTCATTCGAAAGCACTAATCAGCGATCTATGCTAGAACAGTTTTTATATTTTCACGTTTTATTACAATGATAATAATATTTACAGTTTTGATACATCTACAGGTCGCAAGTATAATGTTCAAATGTTGTTTGCCATTAGAAGCGTATTTATATTATTTTGTACAGTTATGCTTCTTAACCTAAGTTGAATTTACAAAATCATGTCCCTAAACAATGACAGACTTTTTTCGAAAGATGTTACATAATTTGAGTAAAAAATAAAATGACACTGAGAAAAGTACTGATAGATATGTCGTAAACAAATAAAAAACTCCTGTCCATAGTTTTTAGACGATTTGACAAGCGCTAGCCAATACATGAATCATCACCGATAAGACCAAATTCGGTCTACTCTATAAATGTCGGAAATTCGACTACTTTCTATTTATCTTTAACCTTTAACACTAGAAGGACGAACTGGACAAATGTGTCCATTTTTTAAATTCAATTCGTCGTATTTTTGTGTGTTTCAAGGAATAGTCGTGAAGTTTTTAGACAATTATTTGTTCATAGTTTGATTTGAAATTGCCTGAGGATGTTCCTAAGAAATGACAATATCAAGACTTTCTTCTCTGAGTGACCTTTTTAGAAACGAAGAAGAAAAAAAGAATAAACTTATGTTTACTACCGAGGACTTGATAAAAAAAAAAAAAGTTCATTTTTTTGTCTTATTCGTTCCCCACGGTCACTCAGAGAAGAAAGTCTTGATATTTTTGATAGTTTTCTTGATACTGTAAAAATTTTATGCAAATAGTACATTTCGTATAGAGGACCGAAAGTGCGAGTTTCGGAGTACTTATTGTACCCCGGCACTTGATCACACACGTTCGGCCTATGGTATAAACCATGCTTTTTACACCGACAAACCCGAAAGTGGCGTAGGTGCAGGTTTTAGCAACGTTGCAATTTTAGTCCTATTGCCAAATCTGCCTGCGTAACAGACGAAGGCCCGTCGTCTTTCGAGGGGACAAAGTCCCAAAGCTGTATGCTTTATGCGGGGGTTTCAGGGGGCAAAGCCCCCTGACTTAAGAAAATTTCAACTTCAAAATGTTTTAAACAATTTAAACGCAAAAATTTCTTGTTTCTTAAAACGAAAAAAAATGTCCCTACATTTCATAGCAATAGCTGTTTTATTCTGCTCAAACTTTATGAATACATCAAATACAATAGTTTTCAACACTTTTCAATACAAAATTTGTTACACATTGTGAATGTCGCAAAAAAATCATCGTTTTTAATATTTTTTTAAATTAACCTTGCGCCGTTGATGATCAAAGCGCCCTCTATCTCACCTCCAATTGTGAACGCCAATAGAAAACACAGTTTGACATTGCTATTTCACTCTAAACTAATGACATGCGATGTTTTGTTGGTTTTCAAGTGTTAAAAAAAATCGTAAAAATTAAATTTAAAAATCAGAAACGATGATGTCTTCGTGACATTCACAATCTGTAACGAATTTTATATTAACAAGTGTTAAAAACTGTTTAATTGATTTTATTTATTAATTTCAAGTTAACTAATAGAGACGTTGCAAGAAAATTCAGTGACGTCCATTTTTTTCTTTTAATAAACAACAAACTCACGCGTTTAAACTTTTTAAAATCATTTTGAAGTCGGTTTCAACACCTTTAGAGGCTTAAATCGAACGTTCTTCCGTCGATCGTTTCGCGAAGGACAGAAAAAAATTAACTTCCGGTCCTGGGCACGAGACCCCAAAAACCCGACTTTCGATCCTCCCAAGGGAGCCGGAGGTCGGCACATTCGGGTCTGAGGTGTGAAAAATTCTTTTATTCAACAAAGATATATTATAGTATTCAGAAAAAGACGGAGTAGACAAACCTGTCCACTTTTGGGGACAAAATTCAAAATTTCACATTTATATGATGTTTGAAGCATTTATAATTCCAAAATTAACTCCATTGTCAATGTTAAACATTATTTCGTTTATAAGAACATTCACTTTTTCATAGAAAACAATTCTTTCCGTTAAGAATCGTCTAGACGGTTCGCATTCACGATCCAGGACTTTTTTTGCATCATGAGTAATATTATTTATATAAATAATCATTAAAGAACTTTTAATAACTTTAAAATGATGTTTTCAAGTTATAGATGATTACAATGAAGTTTAACCGCTCAAAATAGGTCATTTTTCATTGAAAACCAGGCGTGGACAAAATTATCTACTCCGTCCTTTTAGGGTGTCAGAAATTTCCGTCCTTCTAATGTTAACTAATAAGATGACTGGGGTCATTGGTCACCTGTCGACGATAAATAATGATCAAAAATTGCATGAAAAATATGATGATTGAATGTCAACTACTTATTTCATTATTTACGTCAACTTTCAATGATATAACATTAGCTTAATAATTTTTTTATTCGACAACGACAAATAAAAAAACCTGATTTTGTGGCACAAAGAGTTGAGTTTACTTCTAAGATACCCAATTTTTTATTATGGTATTTTAAAAAGTTGATATTGAAAATAAGAAATCAATAGTATTCTGTTATTTTTCTCGTTTTTGGTCACAGAGTCCGTTTGAATTTACCTGTCTCATGATAAGAACCCGACGCAACTGTTTCAATCAAGGAAAGCTCGCGGAATTTTCAATTTTGTGACGTCAGGTTAGTACGAGACTGGCAAACAAGCAACACATTGCGAGATCATCAAGCGAGAAAACTTGTCGAGTTTTTAGCTCCCTAAAGAACACCAACTCTTGGTAGCATCGTCAAAAACCAGCCTTTCGTAGGATAAAAAAAATAGCCAATTTTCGTTTCATAAAACAAAAATTTCTTCCCCAACATTTTTAAAATAAATTGTAACGTTTTTGTTTATGTGAAGAGATTAGTCATTTTTCTCACCTTTTGTCTTATAAAAATCAGTTAAACCATTACTTTCGTCTTTCTTAATCGGACGCTTTTCCATACAGATAACGTAAAATTTGCATTTTTTTACATTTCCAAAATTTACGTAAAACTCGAATTTCAATTCATTTGAATAATGTAATTTAAATTCAAATTCACTTCAAACAAACTTTATCAGATTATATTTCACAACCAGTATGACATATAAAAATGTAACTTCCATATTATATGAAATAAAAATTTGGTCAAGTCCGAACTGATTTCTCATTATTATATCACTTTTATTAGAAAATTGATTTAACCGGTTTTTTCTATGTCTTTTCAAATTTAGCTTTCAAATTAAGCGTATAAGACATTCTAACGTATAAGACAAATAGCGCAAACTTGCTGTGGCCCAATACAATCGCCATGACAAAACGCTCCGCACTGCCGACATATGACCATTGCGCCACGAATGTTACATTCGCATTGAGGTGGAGGATCTCCCCCTAGAATGAACCCTGGTGCATTAGGCTCTGCTCCACCAACACCTCGCCCACCTGTAGCCCCTTGAGTTTTTAAGGCAACTGCTTGGTGCGATCCTTCGCCGGCACTTGCCGGTCGACCTCGAACAACATGAACACCTACGCCTACGTTCGTAGTCAGATGCGGTGGCAACGGCGGTGCCGATGATGCACGAGGTGCACTGTCGCTTACGCCAGTTCTTTGCACTAATACATACTGACCTAGGCTTCCAGTGCAACTGTTCGCATTGATTTGTGTTCCGGTACTTTTTTCTGGTAGCTGAAAAAAAGTTAATATGAGTTTTCAAAAAATATTTTCATTCGCTGGAATCAAATTTCGAATTATCCAATTTTGAAACGTAAGGATTAACATTTTTCATCTCGAGAAAAAGGTCTCTGTACGAAATTTGTTTATTTAAAAACGATACGACGGAATTCTATAAACTCATAATATGAATTTCGATCAATGAATTGAGGGGAAATACCTCTTGTTGATATCGTTTTTCTAAGTACACCCCTCATCGACGAAAATATATACAAAAAATGTTGACAAAATATATAAATGTTATACATGAATTGAATAAAATTTGTATATATAATGTTTACAGAACTTATTGCCGCTTTTTATGTATATATAATTTATATATAAGTCATATCCAATTTTGTCAACATTTTAAAAAACAATAAAATATAATTATTGAACAATTTATTCATTAATTAAATTGTTCTGATTTTTTTTATTATATTTTTCTATCCGGAATCGCATCATTAGATACGCTTCAAACTGGCTTTTCTGAAGATCCGATTTAGGTTCTTGAACCCAAGCCCTTACCAAAACATAAGACCGATATCTTGACCACTGGACTACGACAATCACCGATGTTAATCAGTGTATTTGCAAATACACTTAGGAACATAATATATTCTTCATATATATAAATTTTATATTCGTTTAAATAAAATTTAATATATTTACCAAATATAAATTCATTATATATAATAAATATGAACATATATATTTTCTTATATAAAATTTTTATTTTTAAAATAATATATATATATATTGAAAAATATATATATTTTATGAAATGAATATATATTATAAATAATTTCTATATGGTGGTATATATTTTCGTCGGTGCGGGTACGAATGGATCCTCGCGTTAAGAGGAGGTTCTTTTGATCGACGCGTAAAAGAGCAATGTTTTATGAATTTTTCGCAGACACTTAAAGTGTACAAATCTGAAAGCGGTTTTTTTGTTTATAGTGTAAAGTTCGCACTCACTTAGCCGCAGTGTTCCCAGATTCTGTACCATAATTTAACATTAAATAATAACCAATTTAGTTAATTGCATATAAAAGCAGGTTTGCAAACCTAACTTTTTGGTAATTATCTAGGCCCAAGCTATTATTTATTCATAAAAAGTTTACAATTTTAGTGGTTGACGGTCCCGGTGATTCAATGCTCCAAATATATAACTCCGTTTTAAGCTAATCGTAGAGCTAGAGCGCTGTGCGTACTTAAAAAGACGTTTCTCGGGAAACGTAATTGAAGTTTGGCGTTTGCATTACAACGTGCTTAACGCTCGGCCGTTAAGACGTTATATCTTTGTTAAAAATCAAGTAAATCAAAAATCTATTCAGCACGATAATCAAGACTTATTGAATGTCGATAAAATGTAAAAAAACGGATTTTTTATTGCTGATCAGAGGAACCTCTCCCCAAACGAAAAAATTCAATTATAAAAAAAGTTCGAAATGCTATAAGTATTATCATTTTCATAACTTTCATAAAAAAGCCTATTGTTGGTTATGATGTTGGGTAAACAGACTGATGTGAAGTTGGCATTGGTAGCCGCTCGGCCAAAAGCCAAAAACCTGGGCTATTTGGCAGAGTCGCTCCCCAGCAATTATGGAAGAGCAAACCCAGCCATTTCAGCTTTATATTTTCATCCGTTTCTTGTATTTTTTAACGTTAAAATATAAAAATATGCAATAAAAATATCAGCTCAGAATTTCAGTTGAACTACAATATATTATAAAATACTTTTTTGTTTTATCCATTCTTAAAAAGTTCATCACAACCTGAAGTTGGTCGACGTTATAGTGTGTGACGTCAGATATTACTCTATATTCACACGAAGTTGTCTATATATTCGAAATACACATTCTGGGTGATTTCTGAACAAAACCGCGGTCATTTCGAATTTCATCAAATCAGTAAAATTCATTGAAATTTAATTTTAATTAATTTTAATTGATATAATTTGAATTTTCATTTTTAATTTAATAAACTGTTTATTTTAAAATCTGTAATTAATTGGAATTCGATTCTTTTTCAAAATTACTGATTTTTACAATAAAATAAATATAGAAAAATATGAAATTATGATCATATATCAGTCAATTGATTCGTAGAAACTTTAGCTCAACATAAAATTGTCGAGGTGATCGGGTGATCACTGAATCAGTGACACTGATATTCACGTGAAGTTGTCGAGGTGATCATTTGTAGTGATATATGAGCAAATCCAAAATTAACATCCACTTAGCGTTCAAAAAAATAAAAATTTTTGGATATTCGGCACACTCTTAGGATTTTTTTCTCACGATCTAGGTGTCAAAACAAGATGGAAAAATGGTGCGACCCACCTTGAAATGAGTGGCGACATACTTTTAAAATTAAATTAAGTTATAGTGATTTTTACCAAAAAAGCAACAAAAAAAACATGTAAAAAGTAACTCCAAATTTGGTTTCTTTCAAACTTTACGTTTTTTTTATTGATTATGGGGTGTTGTACGTTCTATCAAAGTCGTTCAAATACTGAAAACTTGCTGAAAACGAAGGATCAAAATATTTCTGTGTCCCAATTTTAGTACTACGACTAAGAAATTTGAGTGGATTAAGTTAAGGATGTTCTATGGTGTTGCTGTAGTCAGTAAAAAGACTATATAATCAAAACTTTTTAAAAATGGCTTATTTTTTGTTTTCAGCCTATGATAATTTTTTTGTAACCTCATGTTGACCTTGTATTGACTAAATTAACAACATATTGATAATTATCAAAAATCGGTTTTATTTAGTTTACGCTTTGACTAGCTATTCTCTCTCTATCTTAAATCTGATTGATTGACGCTTACAGCTGACAGCAATTTTTACCGGAAATATTGTTTCCATTCTTAAATATTTCGTAAACAAGGCTAGATAGCCCATTTTTCACTGGTGTTTTCTTCGTTAGGATATCTCAAGTATAGGATATCTTCATGTAGTTTTTAAGAAACACGAGTAACTTCTAAGATAATGAATTCGTCGTTCAAAGTTGTCAACAACCTAACATCGCCATAAGCGGCCATGTAAAATGTCTAAATAATTCCACTTTTCAAACTGCGATATCTCAAAAAGTAAGCTGGAAAGCCCACTTTTTCTTAACGGAAATCGATAGAGCATAGTTGAAACTATAATTAGCGACTAAAATTTTTCATTTCTGCGACTATCGGAATATTCATATAACATCCTTAAACGCTCTTTTTCTTCTAATAAAATACGAACAGTTTATACAAAAAGACACACAACTTGCAAAAAATATTTGTCTAATACTTCTTCAAACTTTATACAACCATATCAAACTCGACCTTCACCCCTCACTCCCTGTCCGGATTTAGGGTGGTTCCACAGAAAATTAAAAAAATGAGTTTTTTAAACCCGTATTTTTTATTACAGATTCGGATTTCTTATGAAAAAATAAAACGATTTTATTCTTATCATTTTTCTGTTTTTCAGAATAGATGTCGTTGTGATCGTAGGAAATAAATAATTAATAGAAATCGTTAATTACGCGCCATCTATCGTGCGAAACAAAAAAATATAAGAATAAAATCTTTTTATTTTTTTATAAAGAATCCTAATCTGCAATAAAAAATGGGGGTTTCACAAACTCGAACTTTTTTCATTTTTTATTATCTTTTTTTTAATAAAAAAGTATGTCGCCACCTGTTTCAAGGTGGGCCGCACCATTTTTCCATCTTGTTTTGACACCCAGAACCTGAGAAAAGAATCCTAAGAGTTTGCCTAATGTCCAAAAAGTTTTATTTTTTTGAACCGCTAAGTGGATGTTAATTTCGATTTGCTCATATGGATCAATCGATTACGCCCTATAATTTGAATATGAAACTTTGTAATATTGTTTCATTTTTCGTGTACTCTTTTTTAACTTCAAATGAAAATCATCATTATCATGTAATAATTATTATTATAGAACCAAATTTTTATAAGTGTACCAGTGAATGACACTGTTTTCATAATTTTCTGATGTTTAATGATTCGTCTTTAATACATAAATTGTATCTTTTAGCATAACTTTTAGGTCAATGTTTTAATTCAGGATAAAAGATTAAAAAATGTGTTCGTTCAGAGACATTCTTTGTCAGGCAAGCCATCCATAAGTTAACTAACGTACTTTACGAGAATTGACTTCAGAACGTTACATATTGCAGAATTGATTTAAAAATTAACCCGAAAATGTCTAGGCCAGACATTCAACTAATTTTGGTCATTCATAATTAGTTAAAAATTAAATCTTCTGATCAGTTTTAGTTTTTTAATGCTTCCCAAAGCTGTTTTAAGGAGAATCATTCGAGCGCTGGAGGAAGTGTCTCCTGCTGCATTGTTAAAATTGGCAGGGTTCCAACTTTGAAAAATGAACACAAGAGCCAATTTTTTTTAGATTTTCATTATATATATATAACATAAAATGTCTCTAAGCAATGTTCAAATATATTTTCCTGTCAGAATGTTTCTTTTACGAAAGGTTTAGCAAATCATTATGGAGCCCTCAAAGGGGTATGGGGGAGGGGGATGAAATATGACGAATTTTTGCATAAGGTTTCGGATGGCTTTTGACAGTTATTATTTTAAAACATATTCAACAAAATTTGCAACTAACTGTACCAAATGCCGATTTCGGTACATTAATAACTTTAGTAATATTTCAGTCAGTCGAAACTCTTTGAAAGAGTTACATTTATAGGCCGTACTCAGCTGTAAATAAGCTCATAACAAATGCAGAAAACCTTATCAAATTTTGAAATACTGCGAGGTATACTGATATCGATAGAACGAGAAATTGGTAAACGGGAAATGGGTTATAATCCCAATCGTCCTCTGATTGAGTCTTATTGCTAAAAATATGGTGTAAATAAAAGTTTACCGATAAAGTAGAATTTTGAATAGCCAAAAAAAGGGCTCGTAGGGCGATACGCTTTACTTTTCTATTTTCGAAAAAATTTTTTTTTAAAATGTTTTTCTAATAGACAATATTAAAAGAAATTCATCTAAAATTTGAAAAAATTATGCAAAATGTTGCCACTCTCTGGATAGATTGAAGTCAAAATTATTCACATATTTTGATAAATATTATTGTAAAATCTTTGACTTAAAACGTCAGGTCAGGTCAGGTCAGCGCGCCCGGAGGGTGCGCCATAATTCCCCTAGTAATCTAATATTAACACTCTTCCGGTGCTAGGATTTCCGTCACGCGTAGTGGGAAAAGAGAAAGGGAAACAGCGCCCCCCACACAAATCCATAGCTCGCGTCACGTGATCTCATGTATAGAGAAATCGCGAGGAAGCACCGGTAGAGTGTTAATATTATTTTGATAAATAGAATTTTCTGTCAGACTTCAAGCATACATTCTGCAGAAAAAGTTTGATTGATCGTGAATAAAATATGTTTAATTTTTGATGCTATAACTAAAAAAAAATTTCCTCAGCCTATCGTATTTTCGAGATTTTCGAGTTGCACTCTATTGCACTCGAAATCGTATTTACCGATTGGTTGATTGATTTCTTTGTTAATTGGTTTCTTTGTTTTTCCCTCACTTGTGGGCGAGCGGCCGATTCTTTAACTCGTAAGAGAAAATATCGTACCTTACAAATGGGAGAACTGTTCATTTCCTCACCCGGATAAGCTCATCCGAGTAGTAGAATCGTCCGCTTTCCCACAACTAAGGTAATATATATTGATT
Organism: Telenomus remus; assembly: GCA_020615435.1. Classification (NCBI taxonomy): domain Eukaryota; kingdom Metazoa; phylum Arthropoda; class Insecta; order Hymenoptera; family Scelionidae; genus Telenomus; species Telenomus remus. The sequence goes on from CM036336.1 coordinate 8,322,140, forward strand.
TGGCTTCGACTACTTAACAGAAACGATTTTAGGCGAACAGGGTGTGTGATGGGCTGTTACCATCATCCGTCTCTTTGTCTCTAAAACTAGAAGAATGAAAGCGCGCCCTCCGGGCGCGCAGATCCGAAAAGTTGTGTATCAATGAAATTGAATTAAAAGAATACGTTAGTTGTTTGATTTAAGAATTATATAAGTATAGCAAAATGTTTTAAATCTAAAAATCTGTGTAGATGGATTGGTTGCTTCTACCTGAATATAATACAAATTCTTACGTTAACTAATAAGTTATTTTTTTTTATTTCTTGCCGAATAAAAAAATGATATTCTTTTAAACGGAATATGAAATGATTTCAGGTTTAAATTGTTTAAAAAATAAAAAGATTGAATAATCTATAAGAAATATTGATTAAATGATATCAATTCACAATTTAATTTTCGGAAAATATTTTCATTTTCATTTGTTAAATCATTAATCCTATTATATCATTTTTCCATATGAGAAAATCCAAAATTAACATCCACTTAGCGGTTCAAAAAAAAAATAAAAATTTTTGGACACTAGGCACACTTTTGGGATTCTTTTCTCAGGTTCTGGGTGTCAAAACAAAATGGAAAAATGGTGCAGCCCACCTTGAAACAGGTGGAGACATACTTTTTTAATTAAAAATGAAGAAAATAAAAAATGAAAAAAGTTCGAGTTTGTGAAACCCCCATTTTTTATTACAGATTCGGATTCTTTATAAAAAAATAAACAGATTTTATTCTTATATTTTTTTTTGTTTCGCACGATAGATGGCGCGTAATTAACGATTTCTATTAATTATTTATTTCCTACGATCACAACGACATCTATTCTAAAAAACAGAAAAATGATAAGAATAAAATCGTTTTATTTTTTCATAAGGAATCCGAATCTGTAATAAAAAATACGGGTTTAAAAAACTCATTTTTTTAATTTTCTGTGGAACCACCCTAAATCCGGACAGGGAGTGAGGGGTGAAGGTCGAGTTTGATATGGTTGTATAAAGTTTGAAGAAGTATTAGACAAATATTTTTTGCAAGTTGTGTGTCTTTTTGTACCAACTGTTCGTATTTGATTGGAAGAAAAAGAGCGTTTAACTTAATCCACTCAAATTTCTTAGTTATAGTACGAAACTTGAGACACAGAAATATTTTGATACTTCGTTTTCGGTATTCGAATGGCTTTGGTAGAACGTACAACACCCTATAATCGATAAACAACGTAAAATCTGAAAGAAACCAAATTTGGAGTCACAGTTTACATGCTTTTTTGTTGCTTCTTTGGCAAAAATCACTATAACTTAATTTAATTTCAAAAGTATGTCGCTACTCGTTTCAAGGTGGGCCGCACCATTTTTCCATCTTGTTTTGACACCTAGATCGTGAGAAAAAAATCCCAAGAGTGTGCCTAATGTCCAAAAATTTTTATTTTTTTGAACCGCTAAATGGATGTTAATTTTGGATTTGCTCATATATTATAGTTTAGTTCTTAGCTTATTGGTTGTCAAATAAGAACAACCATTGAAATGGAACGATTTGCTACGATGCTTAATAATTTTTGAATAAATTTCGAAATGTGATAATGTTAATTTATGGAAACAGCTCTTTATATACATAATTTTTTGTCGAACTTTTGCTGTTATTATTAGAATCAAGAAAAATTTTCAAAGAGTTCCACGATCGTACTCTAGATACTGCAACGTAAAATTGACCATGATTAAAAACTCCTCTTCGTAAGTCAATGCCTATTTGTTCAAATGTTTGACCTTGAGATTCATTAATCGTCATAGCAAAAGCAAGTTTAACCGGAACCTGTCGTCGTTTGAAATTGAATGGATAGACATTTTCACATTTAATCGACATTCGACTAATAATTGTCAAGGTACCTGCTGTATCGCCAGTCAAGAGTTTGAATTTGAAATGAATTATCAAAAAATTGAAAATTGTATACATTCATTCAGTGACGTTTGAAAAAAACTTTGAATTGTAAAAAAACTTATTGAATGAGGGTATATTGAGGGTGTATTGAGGGTGTTATGATGACTAACGCGAAAGACGGATTTGAACGAAACCTTGGGTCAAAATCGATGGATCGAAGTGCGCACGCATTTGATGTCTTCGACGACAACTTCAGGTCGGGATGAACTTTTTAGGAATGGATGGAACTGAAAATAGAGAGAGCAGCAGCAAAAATATAATCTTGGAACTCCGGAATGTAAACCTAGTACTCTTGACAACCGAACACCTTCGGGGAAAAAAATTTTAATAAAATACATTTTAAATAAAAGTTTTCATACCTCCGTTGGCGTAGTGTGTCTAGTAGTTGCAAAAATGTGTCGTAGCATCACTGATTTATTCTGCGTATGCTTATTGTATAAAGATGTAATATGCTGTGTTTTTTGAGCCTTTAGTGTAGTCACAGTTCGCCCTCCAATTTTGTTAGTAGTGAAAGCTTTATCTCCTTTGGCGAGCAAACTAGGCGGTGGTTTCAGATGTGCTTTCAATTGATCCCGATTAGGAGAGCTTTGAATAACCTATTATAATTTCAAGAAATAATCTTTTTATTTACATTTATTTTTCACAATTAGTAAAATATGTTCATAAAAACAGCCACTCATTAGTTTAAAAGCTGAAAGTATTTTTTCAAGGCACACTTATCACAGAGAAATATTTTTGTAATTATTTCTACTGTCGATTCTTACTACTGTTAGAAGGTTGAATCATAGAAAATATTTATAAGAATCAAAAAATCGTTAAAATTTTTCCCTTACTTGTGGGAGAGCGGCCAATTCTCCCACTCGTAAGAAAAAATATCGTACCTTACAAGTGGGAGAACTGCCAATTTCCTCACTCGGAGGAGCTGTCGGCATAGTTGCACAATCAAAAACGCGAATTTGTTGAAGTTGGAATTTGATAAAATGTATGAGAAGAAAGAAAGTAGATTAAGTTGAAGTAAATGACATAGGCTTTTTATTTTTTTTTGTCGTTAGTCAATTTCGCATCGAACTTGGGAATTGATGCAAAATGGATTGATCCTGTGCCCGAATAACTTCACACTCAAAACTATTTAGAAAAAGAGTCAGCAGACTGTAAAGCACTCAACTCGAGTTGGCCCTTTGTTAAAGTGTCGGCATTGAATGGAACAGAAGAGAGTTAGGAATGTTCTTGAAAAATGACAAAAATACACAGAACATGTTTTACGTAAAAAAATTTTGAAACCAAAATTTTCGTGGGTGGGTAAGAACGAAGAACAGAGAAGTTTAAAAAAATATATAAAAAATATAAAAAATATGAAAAACTACACTACACTTGTTATAATAGGCTCAGTAATAATAAATGATGATGGCGGCTATTACTGACTTGAAATGATAAAAATCGCTGTACTGATATTGGGAAAAAGTTTTCATTTTTGATCATATAAGTTTTCTTCACCCGCCATCTTCGTTTATCATCACAGTGTGTATTATTTGAAGTAGTGATTTATATCCTTTTTCTTTTTATAATTAAGTAAAATTACTTTCATTTCTTTATTGTTGTTTATCTTTTCATTGATTATCTAATTTTATGTCTGTTAATTACGCTATGTTTCAATTTACAAAATTTTTATTCTACACTGCTTGTCAGTATTCGTTGTTTTTGATTCTGTTAAATTTTACAACGCTACTTTTTAACCTGATTATTTTGTTGTTGTTTGTTTTTACCGTAAACGTCATAGCTGCTGTCCGTTTTTCACGCCATGATTTAAATTCACAATGTTTAAATTTAAATTGCTTGTTCGAATTTGACGTTTTCGATATTGTTTATTTTTCACAGTGCTTGTTTGGGATCCTCCCTGTGTAAACAGCTAACTTCAGACCGGTGATTTTTTTTTTAAATCGATTGAACATAATTCTCAGAATTATTCGAAAAAGTTGAATTATTGCTTTGTATTTTATCGTATGTGTAGAGATACATTTAATAAAACCGATTTCAGACAATTGCGACGGTAATATGGAACATCAATAGTTTTCATATTTTTAATTTTCAAATCTAGTTGGCGAAAAATTAATTCAAAAAATGATGAAAGTAACCTAATTAGGCGAAAAATGAATCGAAAAAAATTGATTAGAAACAAGAAACTTTCAAAATTTGACAAATCTTTTAAATTAAAAAATAAAAGCAAAAATTATGAAACAGAGCTGAAAAAGTCCAAATGAAGTATTTACTTATTTTGGGCTGTTTGTTATTATTTTTGCATTAAATTTCTGTCTGACATATTTGAACAAATCTAAAAGCCTTGTGCCTTTTTGCCATTAAAGAGCAGGTAAGATTCGGACAGTTTTTGGCTCTTCTTTATCTCTTATTCTCAAAATAATATTGATGTTATTTAATCTTTACGTGTATGAACCCAATAAAGTAGAATTGCTTTTTTTATTCTAGATATTAAGAAAAAATTTCAACAAATCTGTAACAAATACAGATCGTTCAGTTGTTTTTATGTTAATTTATCTGTTTTCACCCGGTAACAACTGAGAATTTCAGTAGAGCTATTGTGTCAACTTAAAAATCAGTAAAATTAGTTGTTTCCTCTGTTTTCAAATGTCATCAATTAAACTATATGTCAATTTAACTGATGTTTCGTAGTTCAACTTATTTCATCGTAAACTTTCAGTAAAAACAACTGACTCAATTTTTCTCGGTGTATTTTCACATTTATGTATTTTTATTTGTGTATCTATATATAATTTTGATTTCCAATCATCTTTTTTTAGTTTACAAATTTATCGAGCGGGGCGTCGCAACAACACGCGTTTAACACGTCGTGTTCGGAAGCGTCATTTTCTCGTCGAGGTTAAGATACAAGTGTCACAGTGTCGTTCAGTCGTAAATGAGTTTTTAGAAGTTATAAACGAAGAATGTTAAATAAAATAACATAATTACACCGGATCAATCAATTAAGTGTTACCGTATTACAAGCTGAAAAGTCATTCAATAATTTTTTTAAAAGCATAAAATAGTGGGCATGTATGTGATTTGTGTAATGTTAATGTGTGTAGTATGAAATAAAACCCAAAGACAATTGTGAAGGGTTCGGCGATTGTTTCCCGAAACCAAAAAAACTGCTGATAAAAAAATTGCGATTTGAGAGAAAAAATATATTTTACACAGCAAATCTTTCAATAGCTCAGCCTAGATTAAATGAATACGAAAATCTTAGTTACGAATATTTGGTTATTAATTGTTTTATTTTCTAAACAACATGTCTAATGAGAAAACAAAAACAATCGTCGGCCCAATCTCTTAGATTTCAAAATTTTATACTGGCCCTAGTAAACCATCAAAATAGGGCTCAGATAAGGTGTTGATCAGGTTGTTCAATTTCAATTACACTGATCTGGAATATATTCAAAAATTATTCCTTGCATCAATTACATGCCACAGGATCACTCCTGTAAATATTTGAATAGAGTTGCGTGACGGATAAGTAAATTTTTATATTTTTTGTTCATTAAATAAACTTTATTTTATCCTTTTCGTTTTGAATTATTTTTGTGACTATACAAAAAATTTGACAATCGTGCGCAGAAATTTTTTACTGTTCACCCTAGAAATAGAAGTGAGGGCAAGTAGGCTCTGTTCAGATAGGTTGCACTCGGCTTCGCCTGGTGTAACTGAATTATCGATGAGGCAAAATTATTAAAAATATTCTAAATAGACTATGTCTTTATTTTTGTAACGTAATTTGCAGAAAACAAATATAAAGTAAGATTAATAGTTATAAATTTATCGCGCAATCTCACAGTATAAGAGACCTTGTACTGATATGGCCAAGTCAGACAACTTGATCATTATGCTGAAAAATTTCTTATTTTTCACTATTTATAAATGATCCATAGTATATTAAGCAATGATCAGCATGCTGAAAAAGGCCTTATTTTTCACTTTTTATAAATGATTCATAGTATATTAAGCAACATGTACGAAAAGAACAGCTTCGCGCGGAACGCCGGGACTCGCCCCTACCGAGGCGTTGAGCTTCGGTCTGCCGCGCGAATAGCTGTTCTTTGTCGTACACTCTCCTTATAATAATTTTTGTCTCAAGTCGCACGCAAAGAGTCTCCGTGGAAACTCTTCGCGGCCTAGTAGCGCGAAGACTTTCTTCGCAGACGCGAAAATGTTGCCGCGATAAAGGTGTCTTCGCGCGCGCGTGGGACGAAAATTAATATTATAAGTGTAAAATGCAACACAAGAACAAAATACCTGCATTAGAAAAGAATTTTGAAAAAATTAAGTACTTGAAACATTTTATTCTATGTCTAATTCGTTTTTAAACTCTACTATTCATATTATGATTGTAAAATGCAACACAAGAAAAAATACTTGTAGAAGAGAAAAAGTTTAAAAAAAATTGAAGTTCTTATTTCTCATTTTCTCGTTCTCATTTTATTCTATTTTTTATCTATTTTTGAGCTAATTAAAATTAGTGAAAAAAGCAGAATTCAAGCAGATTTATATGCAAAGCTGTCCTACTAGAACATAAGAATATATCTTATATTGGAGTCATTACATTATTTAATCATAAATACTTAAATATAAAATGATTGATGAAACTTACGAAAATATATATTGACTGAGGAAACTTACAGAAGAAAAATTGGGCCGACGATTGTTTTTGTTTTCTCATTAGACATGTTGTTTAGAAAATAAAACAATTAATAACCAAATATTCGTAACTAAGATTTTCGTATTCATTTAATCTAGGCTGAGCTATTGAAAAAATTTGCTGTGTAAAATATATTTTTTCTCTCAAATCGCAATTTTTTTTATATCAGCAGTTTTTTTGGTTTCGGGAAACAATCGCCGAACCCTTCACAATTATTATTGTTTTTGGGTTTTGTATCACCCGCGTTTTTTGGTTTTATCGGAATTTAAAATACTCTTCCATAACCACAAAAACTATTTCATAAGTTCGTTCATAAATGTTCATTTGTTGATAAAGGTATTTGTTAACAATGAATTCATAAAGAATTTGATTAACATTTGTTTATGAAATCGCATTTGTTAACGAACGTTTGATTATGAAAATGCGTGTGGTAACTAACATTTGTTTATAAAAAATGCTATCAAAAAAAATTTAACTAACTTTGTTATTTAACGTTGTATTTGTTTATGAACATTTGTTTACATTTGTTTATAAAATTGCATTCGTTTACTAACATTTGTTCATAAAATTGCATTTGTTAACTAACAATTCTTCATAAAAATGCGAAAAAACATTTGTTTATAAACATTCGATTGTTAACTAACATTTTTCTATAAGCAATTGGTTGTTAACTAACATTTGTTTGTAAACATTTAATTGTTAACTAAGATTTGTTTATAAACATTTAATTGTTAACTAAGATTTGTTTATAAACATTTAATTGTTAACTAACAAACATTTGATTGTTAACTAACAAACATTTGATTGTTAACTAACAAACATTTGATTTTTAACTAACAAACATTTGATTGCTAACTAACAAACATTTGATTGTGAACTAACAAACATTTGATTGTTAACTAACAAACATTCGTTTATAAACATTTGATTGTTAACTAACAAACATTTGTTTATAAACATTTGATTGTTAACTAACAAACATTTGTTTATAAACATTTGATTGTTAACTAACAAACATTTGTTTATAAACATTTGATTGTTAACTAACAAACATTTGTTTATAAACATTTGATTGTTAACGAACAAACATTTGTTTATAAACATTTGACTGTTAACTAACAAACATTTGTTTATAGAAAGTGCAACTGTTAAATAATAAATATTTAATAATAAAAATTAAATTGTTAACTAACCTTTTTCATGAAAATTCAATTGTTATCTATCATTTGTTTATGAAAAAACATTCGTTAAATAACATTTGTTTATAACAAATACAATTGTTAACTAACATTTGTTTTTGAGTAACAAGTTATTCGTTGTTGTTCATGATTGAATGAAAATAAATAATATTATGATTATTTAATTCAGCTCTTTGTTTAACAATTTACAAATTTCGCATTAACATTCGCTAATTTTTTTATGTATAATTAAATTGTTTATTAGCACCACTACTAGTTTTTGGAAATTGTTTTTAATTTTCATATGTAATAATTTATGAAAGATATTAATTTTAAGAAAAATAAATTACACAGTGTGTATATCTATATATATCGGTTAGGAAAAAACGTTAGGAAAAATTTTTTCACACTTTGAAAGTAAAAAATCAATGTAAATTAAACAATTACATTAATTTTTTCCGGGAAAATTTCTTTTCTCTTAGAACATTTATCGACACGATTTTTAGTCACTTTAATTTCCATAAAATAACGCGTTAAGTATTTTTTATTAATTATTTAAATTTTATATATGACGCTTTTTGAGTTGGTCGGAGTAAATAAGTAGTTCGGTAGTCTTCGATCGGGTTCGCTTAAATCGGGAAAACAATCGCCGTCGTCATTCTACCGAACGACTTGATTTCTAAGTTGAAACTGTTATGAATATTGTAGAAGTTTATTGTTGATAACAGATAATAAGAAACGAAAACGATTTTAAAAAAATTAGATGTTACGACAAAAAATTACTAATATTGTGAAAATCACATCATTTAATTATTTTTTTTTTATTTTTATTTAATGGTCCCAACCCTGCATATACGCTCTCTGGCGTGTCCAGGAGACATCTTCTCTTATAGTTTGTTTATGTCTTTTGTCTATGTAATCAATCTGTTTTTGGCTGTACTTGTAAGAGAACATGTCGGGAGGGGGAGTGGGAGCGAGTCATGGGCTCGTCTTTGGGGCACCACTCCGGTATTTACCTAAAGTGTCCAGGGAACCATGAAAACCTGGACAAAGTGGCCGGCCGCGGGAATAGAACCCCGGACCTACCGAATGCGAAACTATGGCAGCCGCAGCAAGGGCTACTAACTAGCCACTTGAGCCATCTCGCTCGGTCACATCATTTAATTACAAGATAAAGATTTGATCTTTTTCATACAATTCATGTTGAAAACTTTGCTATTTTCAAAGATTGCTCCAAATTTAGAAAAAAAATAAAGACAGAAGAGGACCGTTTGACTCTGCAGCCAACTTCGCGATTAACAAAAGTGAACTATAAAAGAAGGCACAGAGTCTAGGGGCCCGTAGACTAGCATAAGCTCTCAATCAACAACAGTTGTCCTTTGTTTATAGTTGCCTAGCAACCACTTGCTTTTAAAATCACGACAGAAAGCGCTGAAAAACAGTCTTTCTCGAGACTCCTGACAGTAGCTAAAGGTTAGCTCCTAAAAGGTAGCGGTACTTAGAGTACGCTTCAGGTGGTAGCTAGGGTTAGTTCCACTAATCGAGGTTGGTAGCGCACCAGGTACGCTCCGACCACACCGGAGTAGCTTGTTAGTCGGCTTTGCGGTAGATCGAGGTAGCGAGTAGCTGAGTATGTTCTCCGGTAGGTGGCGAGACCATCGGTGGCTTTTCTCGTAATTGACTCGAATAACGCGGTATATAAGAAAACGACAGCCATTGCTTGCAGCACAGTTCAACCATGCCGTAGCGATGTGGAAAGCGATTTAGGCAGCGTCTAGAAAAGCGAATCCGTCTCGACGCGTTGGAATATTTGGATAGTCAAATCAACCAGACCCAAGAGCAGACCGACCACCTCTTTTACGTTCCTGAGCCTCTTCGTGAGCACTCCAACCATTCTTCTCCTGGGTACCAGCAGACGCCTAAAAACACACCAGCGGCTCCAGCAGCGGATTCAGCAAAAGCAGAAGCAGCATCAGCACTAGCAGTACCGGCAGCGGCCCTACTGGCACTTCCAGCGAGAGCAGTGACGTCTCCACCGGCACCAGCGGCATCACCAGCGGCATCACCAGCTGCACCACCAGCGACACCGGCGGCACCAGCAGAAGCGCCCCAAAAGAACCACTGGTCACCTGGAGAAAAAAGGGCGTGGGATGAGCTCATCGAAATCTCCGGCTTGAAAATGCTTTGTACTTTACACCATTCGCACAAACCTCACGTCCGTCGCAAAAAAGTGGACTAGAAAAACCGCCTAATGTTCACTCCACAATCTGAAAAGTCAGGTTGGCCGCAGAACGTCAGTCGGACCTGTGTTTGTGCGACAAGTCGACAAAGAGGCGCCACCTTTCACGGAGCTCCTGACCATGTTACTGACTAGCACCGACGTTTGGAACTCATGAACTGACAGGACATTCAACAGTTGGCAAAAGATGGCTCAGTCACAGGTTTAGACCTTAAACCTGATGACCAACATCCCCCTTGCACCACCTGCGCCGCCTCGACGAACAGTGCTGGTATTTCACGACCGTAAGCCAACGACAAGCCATTACATTCAATTGTATACTGTAGGTAGTGCACTCAGACGTTTGCAGATCGACCAGAACTGCGTCTCGAAACGGAGCACGCTACTTCATAACCTTCACTACCGAGTTCTTACGATGTAACGAGGTATACTTTCGGAGACAAAAGTCGGAGGTTCCAGAGAAGTTCATCGAGTACAAAAACATGGCCGAAAAGCAGACTAGCACGAAGATCAACGCGCTCCAATCCGATAACAGCGGTGAGTACTGTAACTCAAAGTTGGATGACGTGCTTAGAATATTCGGGATTTTTTTTTTTTTTTAACAGAGCCCGCGAGTGATGAAGACGATGTCGCGAACGGATTCCCATCTTCTGACCTGGGGTGCGTCGCGATTAATGCCGATGAAATCACGTTCCGCGAGGCGACCGCAGGTTGAGACAATTCCGAATAGGAAGTCGCCATCTACCTCGAGACATCTACCTCGAATGTGCCTCGTCTTTAACGGCGCGTTTCAGATCGTCAACGGGCCACAAGGGCAACTTGTAATCAAGTGTCACACTGTCCTCAGAACAAACACAACGCTGTAGGAGGACACGTTGCCATGCTCACGTCGTTGCCAAGGGCTGCTCTCGACGCCCCGTCGTTAAATTCTTCCACACATTTGCTCATGTTGCTCGCCTGGGTTCACTGAGGATCGTTATAGCACTGGAAGTCAAGAACGGGATGAAAATCTCACAGCTCGATGTCGAGTGTGCCTACCTGCATGGAGACATACACACCGACATCTGCATGGAGCTTTCCGACTTCCTGCGTCCGACACTCGAGAGGATCATTCAAAAAGAGGGCAATTCTCCTGTTAATCGGAAGCGACGCACTCTTTTGGAATCGTTTGGCGTCGCCGGTACTTGACGCTGACACGGTACTTCAAAGAAGTCAGCCTGCTGACCACCCGATCTGTGTGTTTTTGTCGACTCGTCTCGGCGTACCTACGTCCTTATTCAAGTAGACACCCTTCTATTTTCCCACGATAACGGCATGCAGTCCCGGATCAAATAAAAATTTCCCAGCTTATTTAAGATGACGGACCTCGGAGAAGCCAAATGCTGCCTGGGAAACGAAATCCTCCGACGCGAAAACGAGATTTCTCTTTCGCAAAAGGGCTACATTCAGGAGGTGCTGACTAGCTACGGCATGAGCAACAGGAAACCCGTATCTACGCCACTAACCTGGGGGACAAGCTGACCGACGACTGGGATCCTGCAGACGATAGTGACAGCGACAAGGGCAAATACCTGTTCCGTGAGCTGCTGAACGCTGCAACGCAGTCAGTGCCCTGAGCAAGTTCATCTCCTGCTACTCGACAAAACACTAGGTCGCCTTCAAACGAGTGCCACGTTACCTACGCGGTCTTGCCAAACATCGCCTGATCTTCTTCGCTGATCGATTACCCTCACAAGGATTTGCCGACGCGGATTGGAAAAGCTGCGTGATCCACAGGCGATCTGACCCAGGATCTACTTCCTCTCCGGCGCAGCAATCACCTGGCAGTCGAGGAAGCAGAACCAACTATCAACCAGCCTTCTTGGACCATCGTCGAGGCCACCGTCGATGGTCGCGCTTTTAGTTTTATATATTTCGAGCCTGTTGTTCCTTTTCTTTGAAGATTTGGTCTGTTTTCAATCGGCAATAAGCGTTTACTTTTAATGCGAATAAACGCAGTATTTTTTATTTTAAAACAAAGTTTGCTCAGCTTCAAAGTTATTCTACTTCGTGGCTCTCTTTTTCCAGCTACTAACACACAGTCAACCATAATTTTTTATGACAATTATTAGCAAAATAAGCCAAAATTTAAAATTATGTAATGAATTTGTGAAAAAAGTTTTAGATTCGTTTAAGATTAGTGTAACTTACGTCAGAAAACCTGATTACCACCTTGTCTGAGACCTATTTTGATAATTTAATAGGGCCAGTATAAAATTATTATTTAAAAGAAGTTGGGCTGACGATTGTTTTTGTTTCCTCATTAGATATGTTGTATAAAAAATGGAACAATTTATAACCAAATATTTTTAACCAAAATTCTCGTATTGATTAAATCTAGTCTAAGCTATTTAAAAAATATTCTGTATAAAATATATTTTTCTCCCAATTTGCGTTGATTAAAATTCAAGATTTTAACGATCTTTTAACATTTCTAAATCGCCATTTTTTATATTAGTTACTTTCTTGGTTTCGAGAAACGATCGCCTCACCCTTTACGATCATTGTTTTTGTAGAAACAACCTTCTCAGCAACGGCCCCTTAACAACGGCATTTTAAGTGAAGCCATGACTTGAAAATTTAGACGATGACGTTATTCTTCCGTTCAGAGAACGTCCGTCTGTGAATTATGTCTAATGTATATCATTGTGCCCCTCGTATAATGTATGCCAACACAAGTTTTGATGAATTTTTTTTCAGTTTTTTTCGCGATTTGTATTATTTTTTTTTTCACTTGAGTTTGTTTTGGTTTTTCGATTTTTTCTGATTTTCGATTTTAATTTCGATTCCGATTTTGTTTTCGAATTTTTGATGTTTAGTTTTGTCTCGTTTTTATTTTATTGTTTGAAATATTGCGGGCTTCGTTGTGTTTTTGATTTTTTCTGTTGTTTTGTTTTTATAAGTTTCAATTTTCTTTTGATTTATTGTCTTTCAGTTTGTTTTAGATCTTTCGGCCTTTCTTTTTGTTTTAATTTTTTAGTTCTAGTTTGTTGTAATTTTTTTGGTTTGGTTTTGTTTATGATTTATTAATTTTTGTTTTGTTTTCAATTGTAGTTTGGTTTTTTATTTTTTTTCTTTTCAAACATTTGGTTTTAATTTTGTTTTGAAATTTGTGGTTTGATTTTGCATTAATTCTTTTTCGTTTTTGTTTTTGTACTTTTGAAAAAAAATTTAGGCTATTGTGAAACAAATCTTTAATACATGCCAGCTTATTTTTGGAATACTCTACATTTCTCTACAAAAGTTTTATAGTTCACTTTTTTCACTTTAGTCTGCAAAATTTTGGTATTTAAAGCAGATTTATAAAAAAATAAACAAAATTTTTTCATGTATTATAATAATTTTTGTGATATCGTACACAGCTTCTCTACACCACAGTGGCAACTTAAGAGGCAGACGGACTCACAATAATCTCACTACGCGGCATTACGTGCTCAAATATCTTAAGTAATTTAAAGATTACAAACAAAATAATTAAACTCAAGTCTCAAACCCCTTTTGAGTTAGATTCAATTTAGACTAGTATTATATAGAGCAAATCATATATACGTAGGCAGTAATTAAAAATGTATATAATAACACTAATTCTTTAAAAAAAAGTCCTCATGGGCACGAACCTTGAAGTCTGCTGAAAGAAGAACTATTTCCGACAATTATCGTTTCGTCCGTCTTAACCTTAACTGGTTTCTCGTAAGTAAAAGACAGGGTCGTTTTATAAAAAATGAATTATTATAAAAGAAGTATTTTTTATGACATCTTTCCGATAATTTCGCGTGCACTTCCGCATGAAACAGAACAAATTGCGACAAATCCCCCAAATCTTTTTCGGACGGCTAAGTGACTGTTTTTTATGCTCTACTAATAAATGTTATGTTATGTTTAAATTCAAAATTACCGCTTGACAAATTTGGTAACTTCTTTCTAAATTAACAGCTCCTGGCGGTTCTTTAATGTTGCTTCTCGATCGACTCCCACTTAACTCTTTAGGTCCTGACCGCAAAGATCGTGAACCATTCTGTCCTGGTCTCGCAGACCTGGCAGTCATTGTAACGGTTGGAAATTGCTGCTGCACAATTGCAGTTTGTTGACATTGTTGGGGTTGTGCTTGCATTGCTGTAATAACTTGATGGGTTGGCTGCGATATTGCGGTGGATTGATGTTGAATCATTATCGACCCTTCCGTTAAATTTGGAGGCTGATTGCTTGCGCTGGTTGACGATGCTTCAGCAGAAACTGCTTCTAAAAGATTTTCCGATCTCCTTATGTGGAGAATCTCTTGTTGAGACCTAATTACATTAACTGGCGTAGGGTTTTGTGGAGCCAGGTGCACCTGTTAAAAAAGGAATTCATTACCTTTTCAATTCACACATCATGTACCTTTAGAAGTTCTACACCATTTGACATGTATTGAAAAACACAACTACAGTGCACTGGAAAAAATTTGTAGAATAATTTCTACTGCAAACAGTTTAAAGTTTTGTGCACGGATAGCAGACACTGATATGTGACACATTTTTAGAAGTGTAACTGAAACCTAGTTGTAAGACCCTTAAAGTCGAATTTATATGCTTTCAAAAAAGTAACAAAAACTCGTATTGCTAACGGTGTTTTCATTCAATAATTTTTTTTAATTTTTCTTTTATTTAACTTCAACGGAACGAGATGGCTCAAATGGCTAGTTGTTAGCGCAGGCTGTGGCTGCCATGGCTCCGCATTCAGTAAGTCTCTATAAGGGCATTGTATAGGCTGAAACCTTTGTGGGCATGAAACGCTTTGCCTAAAATAAACAAAAATAGAAGTTTTAAACCCTTCGAAGTCAATTATTTTGTTTGCAAAATTAAAATTAAATGAACAAACTTCCTTCGTGTATAAAAATAGACAACTAATATTTGAACCCTATCCTCTGAGTTTACAAGACTGCTCCTTGCCAATTAAGCCAAACTGTTACTTGACAACGATCACGTAATTGAAAAAGTGACTCTTAAACCTATAGATCAATTGAATTTCAAGTTTTTTTTTGATTTTTTTCAAGTAAACAATGTTGTTTTTTTCGATATTGTGGAATATTAATATTTTTTAGTTAACACTTAACTCATTTATAACGAAGTTATGATAAAAATTGGTCATGACAAAACTGTTTGCTATTAAAAATAACCTTTTTTATACTTTTTCTAATCATAGAATTTTTTTAACGTGCCCAACACCCGCTGATACGCTTTCGGCGTGTCCATGGGGACATGTTCTCATCATGCTCTCATATGTTTTCTCATTATTTTTTGGTTCAACTGTATTTTTTATCTTCGACTGTACTTATAAGCGAACATGTCGGGAAGGGGAGAGGGGGCGAGTCATGGGCTTGTCTTTGGGGGACCACAGCGGTATTTACCTAAAACGTCCAGGGAACCACGAAAACCTGGCCAAAGTGGCCAGCCGCGGGAATCAAACCCCCGACCGACCGACTGCAAACTATGGCAGCCGCAGCAAGAGCTAACAACTAGCCAATTGAGCCATCTCGCTCGGTCTAATCATAGAATTTATTTATTTATTCATGCAAAAAAATTTTAATTTATCGAATAACAAATTTATGAACAATAATTACAAATAACAAAAATAGTATATAATAATTATTTATATACTCATACTAAACTTCGATTTTTAATTCGTCATTGTAATATATAATCAAAAAATGTAGTTGTAATTGTATTTTTTTAATAAAAATACGGCATCCTTGATAACTTATTAGTAAGTCAGTGATGAGGTACATATAACACGTAAAGGTACATTTCATGGCTATGCGCAAAAAAATATAACAATTTTTATGAATTCTGTCTATCTAATTTATGGCTTGTACACACTTATCTTATCATATATATCATCATATAAATGTGTGTACGTTATACTACACGTATAAATTTTAAAAAACTCAAGGGGATTTTGTGGGAGACGACGCTCAGAACACTTGCACTACAAACTTAAGAGCATGATTTCGGAAGTAAAACTTGGAATTCTACATACCGTGTTTTTATAAGGAGTTCGTTACTCTGCACGTTTCGACAGAATCTTGTAACGTCAATTTGACATTTTTATACTTAATAAAATTGAACGAAATTTCGCAGGCTTATGTATTATCATTAACAATACACAAATATTACACCAAAAAATTTTTTTCGTTATAATTTTTGTTGTAGGGAGACAAAAACCGGTTTTTATGGAAAATGCTCTAAGTTACTCTTAGGTTTTCATGTTAAATACACATAATCAAACACCTCTTATTCAATTTTATACAATTATACCCTTCAAAGTACAAAGTACTTTACCCTCAAATGTACAATGTTCTATGAAATATTCTTTGCTTAATTAAAATGCTCCTTGTAACAACATCCGTATATTGTTCATATGAAAAGGATATATGAGCAAATCCAAAATGAACATCCACTCAGCGGTTCAAAAAAATAAAAATTTTTGGACATTAGGCACACTCTTAGGATTTTTTTCTCAGGTTCTAGGTGTCAAAACAAAATGAAAAAATGGTGCGGCCCACCTTGAAACAGGTGGCGACATACTTTTTTAATTAAAAAAGAAGAAAATGAAAAATGAAAGAAAATCGAGTTCGTGAAACCCCCATTTTATTTAGCAGATTCGGATTCTTCATGAAAAAATAAAAAGATTTTATTTGTATATTTTTTTGTTTTGCACGATAGATGGCGCTGTAATTGCAAGAGAACGATTTTTATTAATTATTTATTTCTTACGATTACAGCGACATCTATCCTAAAAAACCGAAAAATGATAAGAATAAAATCGTTTTATTTTTTCATGAGGAATCCGAATCTGTAATTGAAAATACGGGTTAAAAAAACTCTCATTTTTTAATTTTCTATGAAACCACCCTTATCCGGACAGGGAGTGAGGGGTGAAGATCGAGTTTGATATGGGTGTATAAAGTTTGAAGAAGTATTAGACAAATATTTTGTGCAAGTTGTGTGTCTTTTTGTACCAACTGTTCGTATTTGATTGGAAGAAAAAGAGCGTTTAACTTGATCCACTCAAATTTCTTAGTTATAGTACGAAACTTGAGACACAGAAATATTTTGATATTGTGTTTGCGGTATTTGAATGACTTTAGTAGAACGTACGACACCCCATAATCGATAAAAAACGTAAAATTCGAAAGAAACCAAATTTGGAGTCACAGTTTACATGCTGTTTTGTTGCTTTTTTGGCAAAAATCACTATAACTTAATTTAATTTCAAAAGTATGTCGCTACTCGTTTCAAGGTGGGCCGCACCATTCTTCTATCTTGTTTTGACACCTAGATCATGAGAAAAAAATCCCAAGAGTGTGCCTAATGTCTAAAAATTTTTATTTTTTTGAACCGCTAAATGGATGTTAATTTTGGATTTGCTGATATATCACTACAAATAATCACCTCGACAACTTCATGTGAATATCAGTGTCACTGATTCAGGAATCACCCGATCGCCTCGACAATTTTATGTTGAGCTAAAGTTTTTACCAATCGATTGACTAATATATGATCATAATTTCATATTTTTTAATATTCATTTTATTGTAAAAATCAGTAATTTTGAAAAAGAATCGAATTCCAATTTATTACAGATTTTAAAATAAACAGTTTATTAAATTAAAAATAAAATTCAAATTATATCAATTAAAATTAATTAAAATTAAATTTCAATGAATTTTACTGATTTGATGAAATTCGAAATGACCGCGGTTTTGTTCAGAAATCACGTAGAATGTGTATTTCGAGTATATAGCTAACTTTGTGTGAATATAGAGTAATATCTGACGTCACACACTATAACGTCGACCAACTTCAGGTTGTGATGAACTTTTAAGAATGGATGAAACAAAAAAGTATTTTATAATATATTGTAGTTTAACTGAAATTTTGAAACATGATTTTTGAAAAACGCGGTTTTTTAGTTTTTTAATTCATGCTCTTTTTTTAATTCTTCAGTTTGTGTACTGTTTTTGCGTTAACAGCGCCTTCTACGATTGGAATTTTTTCAATTTAATGACAATTTTGAGAGTTTTAATGTTCTTAGTATTAGGTTTGTCTTAATTTTCTGGTTTTTGTATTATCTTTATTGGTTTCCGTTTTTTTTTGCGCTTGCAGCGCCATCTAAGTTTGAGATTTTTTTAACTTTCATAACAATTTTAGTAACTTTTTAGGTTTTTGGTTCGTTTTTATTTACTTGCTTTAGTTTTGTTATTTACTTTTTGTTTTTAGTTCTTTGTTTGCGATTGTAGCGCCACCTGCAATTGTTTGTTTTTCATTTAACTGAAAATTTTTCAAGGTTTTCAAGTTGCTGGTTTTTTATTTCGTTTTAAATTTTTTGGTGTTCATATCGTTTTTTGATTTTTTGTTTTTAGTTTCGTGTTTGCGATTGCAGCGCCACCTGCAATTGTTTTATTTCCATTTTAATGAAATTTTTTAAATGATTTAAAGTTGTTATTTTTTGTTTTGTTTTGATTTTTTTGGTTTTTGTTTTGTTTTTAATTGTTTGGTTTAAGTTTGATTTTTGCGATTGCAGCGCCATCTGCAATAGGTTTTTTTCAATTTTAATAAAATTATTTAAAAGTTTAAAGTTAGAACTTTCAGTTTTTTGTAAAACAACAAGCAGTCATAAGAAATTATAAAAGTTTTATCCGTATGAATATCAATAAATTCGGTCAAATTTGAATATCTTTGACCTTCAAAAAAAAACTATGTCACGAAGCTTTGTTTTGAGGGGCGCTATGTTTTTTAGACTAATTCGGGATCGCTGAATCCAAAAAAATTGGTTTCAAGAGTGTGCCTTATCACTGGAAAAAAAATTTTCTTGAACGGCTAAGTGGACGATAATTTTGGATTTGCTCATATCCATACTGATATTTATGAAAATGAAATGACGTCTCTTTGTCCGTTTTTCCTTTTGTCCGTTTGTATGTTTGTTTGCTTGACTATAACTCGAAAACTAATCATCGGTTCCTATTTTTTCCACATCCTGCGTGTTTCTGGGGTCCGTGCAAGTAACATATGCTCTATAGATGTTTAATAAAGGCTTTTAAAAAAAATTATTTCTGCAAATGTTTTGTACGTCAAAATGCTGACAAATCGAAAATTTTCTGAAAATGTTTGAGTAGCTTCCATTAGTGCCTGTTATAATTCAAGAGGCCTTGAAAACACGCTTGACACTGAAAAAATTAAATCCGATCCTAAGTTTTTAATTTTTTGTAAAAAACAGACAGGCATTAGTTGATAAGTGAATAACAAACGGACAAACAGACATAATTTTATTTTTATATATTGTTAGGGATTATTCAAGATGAGTTGTCTACAGTTGAAATATCGGAATTCAAGTAGCACATGCGTAGAAAGGAGCTAGTTGACAATATATTAGTCACAAAATACGACTTTGACTATTCATGGACGATGTATTGATTACAATTAATTTATAGACCATGCGTGAATAATAAAATTTATTTTACTGCAATATATTGGCAATATATGTAGGGGCAGGTCGGGTCTTTGGACAGTCGGGTTATTTGTATAAACTCATATTTGATAATTAAAATCATAAAAAATCAATTCAAAGTAATTCAGCTTTCATTTGTTAATCATTTGAAAATACATCATACCAAGATTCAAGTAAGAACATTGTTTGATATTTTTTTATAACTGTTTAGTTTTACCTGCTTCGAAAACGTAAGTTATGAAAGTTCGTACTCGAATTTTGAAAGTCGTGTTAAAGTGCGAAAGTTGCGAAGTTCCTAAGCAAATCAGCTTAGGCGAATTTGTTACATCATTAAGATAAAATTTCATTTAAAACATTAAATTATTGCATTACACTTTTTTGATTTATGAAGTCACATTCACCCGACGGTTTTTGCACTTGTCGGGTACAAGTAACAGAAAGCATGCGGTTTGTTATTTCACAGCAAACATGCGCAGAGTTGGTTCGCCAGAACAAGTGATTCTTGTTTTGTCTTGACTTGTGTTTTTTAATCAAATTAAGCGGCTTATCAACTTTGTTTAGGATTTCTCAATCAATATCGATGCGTATTTCAACGTTAATGACTGCGCAACAATGAGTTTTTTAGGTTAGGTTTTAAAACAACGTTGAAATTACATTTATTTTGAGTTTTTTTTAAAAAAAAAAACATCAAACTCACAAAACTTGAAAAAAGAGGTCAAAAAAGCAAGAAAACCAAAAGTTGTGATCATAGAGTAAAACTAGGGTTGATGAGTGTACTTGTAGAAAACGAAACAATTTCAATATATGATATTATTATAACAAAATTATAGTAGAAATGATTGACACCCATCTTAAAACAATGGAAGTTCATTGCAATTATTTTTTATTATATGAAATTAGTAAATTTAGTACCAAGGACCGAAAGTGCAGGGTTCGGAGTCGGGGTACAATATGACGTGCCGAGCGTAGCGAGGCTTATCAGTTCCCCGACACTTAAACCTGCACGTTCGGCCCATTGTACGTACTATACTTTTTACACCAACAAACGCGGAAAGTGCCGTAGGTGCAGATTTTTGGAACTTTGCAATTTTGAATCGCATACCCAAAACCGACTGTAAAACAGACAGAGGCTCGTCGTCTACCAGGGGACGAAGTCCCCGGGCATATAAAAGACGACTCTCCCGAGGGGACGAAGTTTCCGAGCTGTGGGTACCCCACAGGGTCGAGGGGGCGGAGCCCCCTGAATTAAAAAAAACGACTTTCAAATGATTCAAAAAGTAAACGCAAAATTTCTTGTTTATTAAAACAAAAAATAAACGTCACTACACTTCATTGCAACAGCTGTTTTATTCAACTTGAAATTGTCTGGTGATTAGAAGGAACCAGTTAAGTGACATTTTAAAAAGCGTTAATTTTTTCGCAAAAATCGCATGTATTTCTAAAAGGTTGACTTTTGAACATGAGTTGTTGGATTCAATGTATATTTTGTAGTATAATTTACGAAAAATCGCGTCAATCATCATATTTCCACGATAAAAAAATATTATACTTAAAACTTCAACAAGACAAGTCCCAAAACCACTCAACTGGTTCTTCCTAATTACCAAAGATTTATGAATACATCAAATACAATAGTTTTCAACACTTCTTAATACAAAATTCGTTACACATTGTGAATTCCGCGAAAAAGTACCTTTTTTGCTTTTTAATCAAATCAAAAAAATTGAAAAAATTGAATTTAAAAAATCAAAAACGATGATTTTTTCCCGACGATCACAATGTGTAACGAATTTCGTATTGAGAAGTGTTGAAAACTGTTGTAGTAAATTTATTCATCAATTTCGAGTTAAATAATTGAGCCGTTGGAAGAAAATTTAGTGACGTTTATTTTTTTCTTTGAATAAACAATACATTTTCGTGTTTGAACTTTTTAAAATCATTGTGAAGTCAATTTTAACACCTTCAGAGGCTTTAATCTAAAGATCTTTTGTCGATTGTTCGGCGGAGGACAGAAAAAATTTACTTTCGGTCTTGGGCACGGGACCCCGGAAACCGGACTTTCGGTCCTCCCAAGGAAGCCGAAAGTCGGCACTTTCGGGTCGGAGGTGTGCAAAATGTATTACTTCCGTCGTAAAAAAAACACTTTTTCACACCTCCGGTCCGAAAGTGCCGACTTTCGTCCCTCAAACCGGGGATAAAAGTTCACTTTTCGGTCCCGCACGTCCCGGTCCGAAAGTTAATAACTTTCGTCCCTTTTTGTAAAAAAAGCTTGTAAAAACAGTATTTTAACACAATTTTGAAAAATTTTCAATTTGAATTCGCGCGTTTCAAGCGGTACCAACTTCTGAAAAAAAGAAAAGTTTTCCACGCAAAAGCTTTAATGTGTTATTGGTGGGTTGGTTCGAAACAGTCACGTGATTCACGAAATTTAGCAATTATTCAATTAACATTGATAAACCAAAGAAAAAGAGAACACCGTTGAAAAGTGTCGGAAATTTAAATCCAACTTATTCCTTTGCAAACTGCACATTCAACCTCAAATGAATGTGCAGTTCAAAACAGACTGACACACAAAGTTGTGACGTTATTACTTATTAGTTCAATCAATCTTTATTTTGTTTTTGAAATCTTTATATTTTTGTTCGAAAAGATTTAATTATATAAGTCAAAAATGTATTGTTTGTTTATATTCCAGCAAAATATGTTAAAAAGTTGTAAGTTATATTGAAAAGTATTATTTTCAAAGGCGCGTTAAAAAATGTTAAAGACTGAAATCTATATACAAAGATATAATTAGTACTACACTAAGCGTGAATACTAAACCAAAGGCGTGATTAAAAATGTTAAAGAAACTGAAAATTTACAAAATTGTAATAAGTAATACTTGCACATATTAATAAGTGTAAATGTTTGTTAGCAATGATTGACTTACATTATATGAAATAAATTTTGAAACACTGTTGAGTAAAACTTTGTTTTATGTCAATTTAAACTTGGTTTTATCGGTTTAGTCAAATAATCAACAATTACGGCACTTTCGGACACATCGGTGTAAAAAGTATCGTTTGAAACAAGGGACAAAATTGCAGGATCCGGTCCTGCAGATGCTGACTGCTCTCGCTACGCTCGGGCAGTCATATTGCATCTGCGGGACCGAAACCTGCACTTTCGTCCCTAGTTGCAAAATGTACTATAATAGTTTATGTTGTTTAAAATCATCTTATTTTGAAAGTAAAGAAAAGTGTTTCTTGAAATTTTTTTTATTTTTTTTCATTTTTTACTTTTAAGTAACGAATATTAACGTTATTCGTTACTAAGAAGTAAAAATTTCCGAGCATTTTTGATTGAAAATCGGTTTTTGTTACTCAAAAACCACAACATCAACGAAAAATGTGTCAAAATTTCATATTTGTGTATTGTCATCGGAAATATGTATGCCTGCAATGTTTCATTGAGCAGAAGGTAGTCATATTAATTTTGAAAGATTTGATGCTCCCCTATGAAAGTAATGAAAAGCGTTTAAAAATTGATTTTATAAGTATATTATAAATGAAATTTAGTTTGAAACATGATTTATTCATAAAAATAAGATCAGAAAACAAAAACACGTCGCTTAATAAACTGTATTTATGCCTGCAAAGTTCTATTAACTTGATATGCTGAAGAGGCATGTAAATTGGAAAAACAAATTTCGATACAAAAGAGTTCATTTAAAAACGCGTTTTCATTTTTTCAAATGCAAATTTGTGCAAAATTGGATAAAAAGTGTATGATTGTAAGTGTAGTTATCGAAAATACCTAAGATTCTCAAGAATGCCAAGCTTTTACATTAAGTAGAACAAGTTTAAGTTTATTTTAGTAAAATTGTAAGATTTAACGAACTTACCTGTAAAGTTCAATCGAAAGTGTACCTAGCTCCTCCTCCAAAGTGATCAATTCGTAGTTCCCCTCAATTGCACCTTTTCGGCTACACATTTCAGAGCTAAAATTTAAACTCGACTGGTAACGACATCTGGCGCGCTATCAATGATCAGCAACCGCGCACCAAAACTCATTTTACAAAGACTTGTCGTGAAATCTTGCGGGACAAAGAAACTGCAATATTCGAATTTCGAGTACAATCTCGATTGAACTTCACAGGTAAGTTCGTTTTATCTTACAATTCTACTACGCTCCCCTTCCTTCATGAACAACTTAAAGATGTTCAAAGCATGTTACGACAACGCAATAAATATGAAAATTAACAATTTCATTATTGTTTTCGTACGATAACATATTTAAGTCGAGAATGGCATTTGCAAATGCCGTTTTGTCGCAAATCGACGGTAAATTATAAAACTGAGCGAAGGTTTTCGATTCTTGTGTCCAAGAAGCTGTACTTTTTATGGTCTCGATAGTGAGCGAAAAAAATTTCTTTACTCACACCACTCGCAGCAAGCGCAATTATAATCAATGTTCCCAATGTCTGCGTACCAACTTATCCGTAAGGCTTTTTAATCGCGATAAATAAAGACTTCGCATTTTTTCAAATCTCTTTGTTTTTTTCTGAATAATTTTTCAGAGTTGAGGCCACGCAAATAACCTTAGGTTGTGTCAAATGAAATGGTAACAGAAGAATCGGTTGTTTACGATTTTCACTCGTAGTCTTAATACTATAAAGGATTTTAATTTTCATTTCTTTTTCACTTTCGACAATATTTTCTATATTAATCAAACTGAAAGTCTGGAGTAACAGGGTAATTAACTTAAATTACAAATCTTTTAATAATAAATTCTCGTTAAAATCATCTTTTTTTAAATGATCCAAAACAATCTTTGGATCTTAAATTTCGTCACATTTGGGCTATGGTGGTCTTAACTTCGAAATTCCGAAAACTAACGACAACGCTGATCGACAAATTTTCAGTGTACTAAACGACGAACCGTTTTCGAAACTCTCAGTTGAAAACTTCATTAATTCGGGCACCGATCCCTTGAAAACGCTTATACTATTACTTTGACAAAAATTCCACCATTTTTGTAAAAGCGCAATCGTATTGCTTAACCGTTGAATTCGTGATTGACGCTAAAATTATCTCCAGTGATTCGATCGGTGTACCCTTCCTCACAAAGCTTTTCCGGAAGAGACAGCGGCCACCTGGGTAACATTCTTCCAGCAGCTCTCTGTCTCCCTATCGACAAATATAAAATAATCATCACCTTTTAATCTAACAACAGGGGATATAACTAATGACGAGAAAATTGGGTACCAAGGTTAAGAGGGCCAGTTAAGTACCACCATGATGCCCTTTGAACCTTCGTATTTTATCTTACTCACAACTCTAATTATAACTGATACTGGCAGGAAAGCATAAAAAAATTCCTACCTCCAAGAAATTGTGAATACATCAACGGCTATAGATCCTGGATCCCTCTTCCAGAAAACATTCCTTTTACATTCAGTATTAAACCAAGTAGCAAACAAATCAATTCCTGGCATCCCAAACTCATTCACAATTCCTTCATAACCCTCACAAGAGATCTCAAAGTCTGTCATAGGTTCCAACTTTCGCGATTCTTCGTCCGCCTCAAAATTATGTTCTGAATCTGTGTACGATGCAAAAATCTAAAGACTTCTTGCCTCACACCAGTGTCATATCTAACTCCACTCATCCTATTAATGTGAAATATAGCAGTGGTGTTATCGTTGCGCATCAAGATCTGAATTTCGAAGCGCTCTTCAACAAAACATTCTAACGCACAAAACGCGGCAGACAATTCCAAATAGTTTATACTAAATTCTTTTTCATCATCCGTCCAATGACCGTGTACTCTTTGTCCTTCACAAAACGCTCCCCAGCCTTTAAGTGAAGCGTCCGAAAATATTTCTACGTCGTATTCAAGCTGCCTGATAGGGTTACATGTTTTCGGTTCTAACTGGTTTGACCATCTGAATTCCTCCATAGCGCTTTCCGATATTGTTAACTTCGGCTCCCTTGGGAGGACCGAAAGTCGGGTTTCCGGGGTCCCGTGCCCAGGACCGAAAGTAAATTTTTTCTGTCCTCCGCCGAACAATCGACAGAAGAACTTCAGATTAAGGCATCTGAAGGTGTAAAAATTAACTTCACAATGATTTTAAAAAGTTAAAACACGGAAATGTATTGTTTATCCAAAGAAAAAAATGGACGTCACTTAATTTTCTTCCAAC
Organism: Telenomus remus; assembly: GCA_020615435.1. NCBI lineage: Eukaryota > Metazoa > Arthropoda > Insecta > Hymenoptera > Scelionidae > Telenomus > Telenomus remus. The sequence continues at coordinate 8,347,933 of CM036336.1, forward strand.
GGCTCAATTATTTAACTCGAAATTAATAAATAAATTCACTACAACAGTTTCCAACACTTTACAATACAAAATTGTGATCAATCCATATTGTGATTGTCGGGAAAAAATCATCGTTTTTGATTTTTTAAATTTAATTTTTGCAATTTTTTTGATTTGATTAAAAATCAAAAAAGGTACTTTTTCGCGGAATTTACAATGTGTAACGAATTTTGTATGAAGAAGTGTTGAAAACTATTGTATTTGATGTATTCACAAATTCTTAGGTAATTAGGAAGAACCAGTTAAGTGGTTTTGGGACTCGTCTTGTTGAAGTTTTGAGTATAATATTTTTTTATCGTGGAAATATGATGATTGACGCGATTTTTCGTAAATCATAGTACAAAATATAAATGAAAACCAACAACTCATGTTCAGAAGTCAAACTTTCAGAAATACATGCGATTTTTGCAAAAAAATTAACGCTTTTGAAATGTCACTTAACTGGTTCTTCCTAATCACCAGAGAATTTTGAGTTGAATAAAACAGCTGTTGCAATAAAATGTAGTGACGTTTATTTTTTTGTTTCAATAAACAAGAAATTTCGCGTTTAATTTTTTGAATTATTTCAAAGTCGGTTTTTTTTAAGTCAAGGGGCTCCGCACCCCAAACCCCCCGGTACAGACGAGCCTCGCTACGCTCGGCACGTCATATTGTACCCCGGCTCCGAAACCTGCACTTTCGGTCCTTGGTACGAAATGTACTAATTCCACCGTTAGAATTTGGTGCTAAAAATTTCGTTCTCCCGCATGCCTTAGTCACTAACTCGTACTTTACTGCAGGACAACACGAAACCAGGAAACCCAAAATCTTTGGGAACTGTATAACCTTACAATGCTGATTTGTTTTGAACCTTCTAACAGTTTCTTTCATTTTTATTTGTTTCGCATCCGGTAATGTTATGCACAAGTTTTTTGAATCATAAATAAAACCTAAAAATTTGCACCGTTTACTAGGACTAAGCTAATTTTTCTTCTCATTTACGATGACCACTTTTTTGTCAGCTGAACATTTTTTGGACAGGCCTTATACACTTTTCCAATGATTATAATATCGTCAAGATAGATAACAATTATGACGCCTCGTTGTCAAAGATACTTAACCAAGGTTTTCACTAACTTTGTAAATACATACGGCGCAGTACTTGAACCAAATGGTGAACAAACATACTGATACAATTTGTCTTTGAACCGAAACTTCAAAAACTTTCTAAAATTCTCATCAATTGGCATGTGATAGTAAGCATCCTTGATATCAGTTGTGGCCATTTACCAACCTCCAAAAAGCAACCTTGCGACCGTCCTGCCGTCTACCAACTTGAAATGTACTGGATTCAGAAATTTTTTGAATTTTTCAAATTAAATATAAAATCATTTGAACCGTCAGACTTTGGTACTGTAAAAATATCAGATACAAATTGATCTTCGATAGGCTGGCGTTGTTCTATTGCCCCTTTTGCTAAAAGCACTGTAATAAGTCGACTAATTTTCACGTCTCCAGAATTAGAAAATTGTTCTTTGGGAGGTTCGACCTGGTACACAATTCCATTGTACGGTATTTTATAACCTTCTACAAAAGACAAAAGGTAAAACTGTAGAATTAGAATCTAACATTTTCCATTCATGTTTAAAATCGCACAACCGGCCTGCGATTTTACTTACCAGTGCTAACGACGGGACTTCCACGATTCCTTTTCCGAGTGTGACTCGTTCTGATGTGACGATTTCCTGTGCGAGTTCGACGCTCGCTGCTTCGGTTAGTACGACGCAGTTAATTCCTTCGGGCGGTTCCGAGGCTGCTGCTTTCAGTTTTTTGGCTGAAACTAGTTTTCCGTCGCTTGTTTCGGTGTTTTCTTCAGCTCTTTGTTCACAGTCTGCAAAGTCTTAGCTGCTTTTGCGCTGTCCTCCAAGATGGACCCAAACAAGAATTCTCCTATTTCTGTGGTTAACAGTGTTTCCTTTAACTCAGGTTTAACATTAGCTGCCATCAAGTTCCTCATAATCAGCGGTTTATCGTGTTGCAAGTCCGCTATGAGTTTGCTCGAGTCTCCCAAATATTCAATAACAACTTCCCAGTCAGAAAAGTCTTTGCTGAGAAAACAATTACAATCAGTATTCATTTAATTTCATATTTGATATAAAAAGGTATAATCTTTCAAATTCAGGCTGTTTCAACAAAGCTGTAATAGCTTTTACTGTAGCAGATAATGCTGCAGTAACTTTGCCTTGACGTTTAGCTATCCTTTCGTCGCGAGCAACTATAATGTTATCCACGACGGCTTTTACAGTTCCCTTCAGTTTGGGAGTATCAAAAATTAGACAATTCTCAGGTGAGGAATACTTCTTAATGATCGCTTTCAATAATTCCTCCGGTATCCCTGATTTGAGGATGTTCTCCCATCGAAAAGCCAGTCTAGGACCTACCTCTTTAGCAAACTTACGAGCTGCATTGACCTTTTCACTAAATACTTTTAAGAGCTCCTTACTCGCATCGACCTCGTCCTTAGCATCTTCTACTTTTTTGACATCGTCCACTTTCGAAAAGGGTAAGTCCTTTTCTTCATCAGTTCGACTCATCGCCCGGTCGTGCGAGCGCTCTTGCGATAAATCTCCGCTGCGCTGAGGAGAGTGATTGCGAGAGTAGTGAGGTGAGCGACTGTGTGAGCACCAAGAAGACTGATTGCATAAGCGTCGAGATGATCGGCTGCGTGTACGCCGAGACGAGCGACCTCGAGAGCGGCGACCAGAGTAGTTCAAGAATTTCAGTATCTGTGGTGACAATGTAATCGACTAGGCGACCTACGTCGCGAAGACTACGCCTGAAAGAACAAAGATAACGGTAAGAAATGTGCTCTCGTCGTTGGGAACCACTTATCGAGCGCTCCCGCGAGTAATCTCTTGCGATTCGCAGAAGATATTTATAATATCCTAGTGAATATCTTCGAGACCATATGAAGAGGCCGGACTTCTGCTGCATGACTTCGATTGCGAGTCCACATGCGAAGGATACCCCTCTTTCTAATTATAGTGACAACTATAGAACATATGCGAGTAATAACTCTTTAACTCGAGGTTTACGGCCTGAGCTTGATTTGAACAAGTAACAACTTGCATTTCTATCATACAGATAGATACATAACTCTTTACCCGCCTTTTTTAGGTTAGGCGAATTCATACTAACTTTGACGAAGATTAGCCGTCTTCATCTCGATTTTTACCTTTTTAAAATCCTTTAACGTTTCCTGAAGACCTTGAACCTTCACCCGGTATTCATTTTCCTTATCTTCATCCATTGTCCGATTTCAATATTTGCGACTATTCCCAAACGTGTGTGGTTTGTATGTCACACAAAAAGGAAATGAGTTTTGGCGCGCGGTTGCTGACCATTGATAGCGCGCCAGATGTCGTTACCAGTCGAGTTCAAATTTTAGCTTTAAAATTTGTGGCCGAAAAGGTACGATTGAGGGGAACTACGAGTTGATTATAAAGAAAGAGGAGCGTAGTACAATCAGTATTTGTTTTTCAACATAGCGACAAGAATTTTTAGTTGTCATATTCGCGTTGTTCTTCGCGTATTGTCACCTAATACTCGTAGGCCTGCAACGTTTCATTCGATTATATTGGGTGTAAGCCTGTCATATTGACGTTACAAGATTTGTTTAAAATGTGAAAAGTAAAAAAAATCGTACAAAGAAGTATGTCGCCACCTGCTTTAAGGTAAGCCGCCCATTTTTTGTATCTTGTTTTGGCATCTAGTACCAGAGAAAAAATTTCAAGAGTGTGCATAATGTCCAAATTTTTTTTTTTCTCCGCGAAGTAGATGTTAATTGTAGATTAGCTCATATGTTGAATATATCATAAAAATTAGTGTGATAATGCATAGCAATCGTAACAAATGTTTGTAGTACAAATTTTGACCTTAATACACTTGAAATGTCGAGAATTGCAGTTATGTACGTCTTAACTTAACACTTGCAAAATCATTGCTGTCACCAAAAAAATTTTGAAGTACACAGCAGTCAGTGTTTTTTTACAAAGTGTCTATAGCCGTCTCGGGTTCGTAGTCAGAAGTATGCGCTTAATTATATTTCTGTGGTGATAAGGAAGAACCAGTTAAGAGGTTTTGAACTTGTCTCATCGCAATTTTGAACATAAAATTTTATATCGAAGAAATAATGTAAGTATCACATTTTTGGTCAATTAGAGTAAAAAATATAAATTGAATCTAACCACTTATGTTCAAAAGTTAAATTTCCAGAGATACACGCGATTTTTGCGAGAAAATCAATGCATCAATAAATGTTATTTAACTGCTCTTCCTGGTTAACTTCCCAATCACCACAGTTTTAACAATTGGCAAAAGTACCTGTGGAGCTATAGTATTGCTGATAGAATGACTGGTAGAGATCTGTCCGGGTGCAAAATTCGTTTGAACTAAACGAATTGACTGCAAATGTGGAAATGTGATGATTGGCGAAGAGTGCGACTGAATACTGTTGACTAGGGAATCATTGATAGCAATTTGTTTGTTTAAGAATTGTGAACTAGAAGCTACTGGCAACTGAACGCAATTAATTGCGTCTGTCGCACCGACCTTAGTATCAACAAACTGTCCATGTTGACTGGGCTGAGGTTGCAATAAATCTTGGGTTTTATTAATACAACTGGTTGAGTCAATAGCAATAGTCGTATCATCGTTATTTTCTCGAGTTGCTTCCACGATGTTCTCAGGAACCGATTCATCTAGTGCGGCTTCAACTAATGGCCAAGGCACTTGCATGTCTTGCATCTCTTGCGTCTGAAAAATAAGATAATAACACATTAAGAATGAACATGTAATAACATACCATAATTCTCCTGGGTTTTATCTCTTTGTTTTATTTCTTCGTTGCACTGTTTACTAAAGCAAAAAGAAATTTTGTAATTCAAATGTTATTTTTTCCGAAGCGGCATATTACAATCGTACAACGATTAGTACAGTGACGTAATCATAACACTACTAAAGACAGCATCAAAATAATGCCAAATTTCTGATAAACACTTTAATTAAATGTTCATGTTTATGCTTACCTTTTTGAGAAAAATATTTAAAATCAATTATTTTTGCATAGTACGATAATTTCAATGAATCGGAGGTCTTTTTTCATAAATAGAATTACTTTAGTGAATTATACATTGCCGAAAAAAATTCGATTGTGAAAAAACCAAAATTAAATTTTTCCAATTTTTGATAGAATGAAATTGAAAAATCGATTCTTTTTATAGCCTACAGTAATACTGAGAGTTCGTAAAGTAACCCTGATGCGTTTAAAATTGTTTTTATCGATTTGTTTCGGCGCCATTTCGACACAAACTAACAGACAAACAGACAAACAGACAAACATAGTTACACTTTCATATATGAGAGGGATTTATATACATGTATATATACAGGCAAAACGAAAACGGAGAACGTGGTTAACACTAACTCTGATATGGGCGAACTTAATCAATTTTTCGAGAATATAATTTCAATACCTCTTCAAACATTGAATAGTTGGAAGTTAACGAAAATGTCACATGACCGGTTCTTCTAGAAATAGCAGAAATAAAGCGGTTTTGCCACTTAACCATAAATTCGAAATAATAAAAAAAAAGATAACAATTTGTGCGATGCGGTCATAATCAATGGTAATTAGGAACTATAGATTATGACGCAACAGAAAAACACGATGAATCAGGCAAAGGTCGAAGTGGCTGAATTTCATTATAGTTGCCAGATATGATTGACCAACCCCAACCCGACATTTTAGGAAGAAAGTTGCGAAACGACAGGTGCGAAATGTTAAATAATAAAGAAAGTTGCAGTATACAATTTTGTTAGAGAAAACAAACTTCGCATATAATCACATACAAATATCAATCATTTTAGTTACAAAATTCAGTCATTTAAGTTACTCAAATTTCAAAAGGGATTCGTAATATTTAACAAACAAGAAAGAAAACTGATGACAACTAGTATCCATCACAAATTTACTTCGGTTTCTGATTCCATATCAATTAATCAGTCTTTCCTGTAAGTATACGATATAGCAAAAATAAACAAAATTGTAGTCTTCCTAAGATGAATCACGAGAGGTTTTTCTAAACACGAATGCAAAGTAATAATTTCGTTAACCCATGAAATAGAATATTTGGATCAAAATTATTTGCAGAGGGCGAATGCAAAAACCGTTTTGAATATGTAAATTTGTTGGTTACATTCCATTTTATTTGACAAGATTTTGAATTTGACGAACTGTCAGTTTGATGGTTATAAAATTAATCCCTTCTTAAAACTTTCTTAAAACATTTGCGATCAAGTGCTTTCGAGGAATTTAAACGTTTTCAGTGAATATCTGAAATTACCTGAAAAAATGTTACGATTCCAACATGGTCGGTAGATGATAAATATTATTGAAAAAGTTGAAAAGAACAAAGAAAAAAATTAACGAAGAGCACAAACCTATCCAATAATCACTCTGCGTCTGCAATTTCGTTGCAAAATTTTAAATAACTAATGCAAAGACAATCAGAAAAGGGGTAAAATTACACAGGAAAGGGTGGGGGTTAATAGCAAAGTATACGTGCGTCAAATTTTGTAGAAAAAAACGCAAAAAACAATAACAAAGAGCACAAAACGAATAAGTACCAATTAGTCTTTAGCTCTGCATGTTAAAATTTAAATCACAATAACAAAAGGCACAAAACTATCTAAATTTTGAGTAATAATTGTTTTTTAATTTCATAGAATAACAATAATAATGCGAAAACAATATCGAAAAGCACAACACGGGGTACTAACTAATCTTGACTCTTTTTTAAAATGCGAAACACAATTACGAATGGCACAAAACTTTCCTTATTTTTCTAGATTTTTTCGACAAACAATGAAATAAAACAAAACAAATAACAAAGAGCAGAAAACGGAGTACCGACTACTCTTTTGCTCAGTTTTTAAATGCAAAACACACTAACGAAAGGCGCAAAACTAAGTAAACCTGTAGGAAAAATTGTTTTCGAATTCTTTAGAAAAGTAATACATGCAAAAACAATATTGATAAGCACAAAACGGAGTATTATTGAGGATGTTATATGGTGCTGCTGTAGTCATTAAACAGACTAAATAATCGAAACTTTTCAAAAATGGCTTATTTTTTGTTTTAAGCTTATGATAATATTTTTTGTAACCTTATGTTACATTGTATTTACTAAATCAACAAAATTTGATAATTATGATCATCAAGAATCGGTTGTACATCGTTTTTGCTTTGACTAGCTATTCTTTCTTCATCTTAAATCTGATTGGCTGACATTCACAGCTGACAGCAATTTTTACCGGAAATATTGTTTTCATTTTCAAATATTTAGTAAACAAGGCTGGATAGCCCATTTTTTTTGCCAGTGTTTTGTTTGCTTGACTTTCGAATTTTTTCATGTAGTTTTCGAGAAACATGAGTAACTTCTAAGATAATAAATTCTTTGTTCAAAGTTGTCAACAACCTAACCTCGCCATAAGCGTCCATGTAAAGTACCTAAAAAATTCCACTGTTTAAACTGCAATATCTCAAACAGTCAGCTAGAAAGCCCACTTTTTCTTGACGGAAATCGATAGAGCATAGTTCAAACTATAATTAGCAACTGGAATTTTTTATTTCTGCGACTATCGGAATATTCATGTAACATTCTTAAGCTCTTTATTAAAATGCGATAAGCAATAACAAAAGTCTTAAAAGTGTCCACATATTTTGAATTTTTCAAACGAAAAATGCAAATAACAAAATCAAAGGGCACAAAGCATAGTTACGACTAGTTTTGGTCCGTTTGTTCTTTTGATTTGATTTGATTCTTGATTTGACAATCTGTCAACTTCGATTAAAACATTGAATGTTCTTCATTTGTTTGTGCCAAATAAAGTTTGCATAGGTGCGTTGCATTTCTCTGTTCTGACAGAACATTTAGGAGGATTGATCTAAAAGTTCCAGAATTTTGTTTAAAAAAAGAATAACGTTTAAATGAAAGAACGAAATTTTGAATCAAATATTTTCGCGTATAATAAAATGAGATATATCTTCCGAATTGAACATTTTCCTGAGTGTTGACAGACAAAACAAAACGAGCCCTCGATCTTTGCGATCGGACGCTCGTACGTTCGAGGTGCGGTCCTAATTGGTACGGCATGAACCAGGTAAACGCTCTTAGGAAAACTTGGACCGATGCTGCAGCAATACCAAGTAGTTGGCGGACTAATATTTTCAAAAGGATTTGAGCATCTGACGGTATCGCGTGAGTACCAGCGTGGAAACAAACGTTCAGTAAAATTAAGCAAAGGAGGTACAGGCATCGCAGTCACGGTCTTACCAATTAAGTAGTGTCTAGAATTAAAAACGTCGAGACCATCGCCAAGACAAATTCAAGGATCGATTTCACTCGATCAAAAATGAAAGCCATTCCAAAATATGGTGGCGTTCATCTAGCATATCACCAGACTGCTTCCAATCGATGAAATGGTTTCGATATGAGTTATAAGTCTGTCAAAAGGATAGTCATATAAACCGTGTGCTAAGACCTAAGCAGCTAGATAAAATGCATCGTCTTATTTTTTTCGCTTTTTCTAAATTCGAAGTGCTAAGAATGAGTAGTTTAAGGCGCCAAAGGTAGCCTAACGTAGCGGCCATCGGACAAGCCGGACTAAATCCAATTAAACGTTGTTTTCCGAGCAATGGAAACGGACAATTCGCTCCAATTGCAAGAGAAATCTTCTGATTACTGAAAGGATCGAATCGGTAAAAAGTGAAGATTTCAAATGAGGCGATTGTGACATCAAAGATCCGACGCGAGATGCGTAATGATTGAGAGTAGGACGATCGCTTGAGTATAGAGAAAAAAGAATAGAGGATCGACAGGAGAAATCCCCATTGAAGCTACCATCTTTCATGACCAGCCGGTGTAGGAGACACCTGTCTCTTACACCTTCCATATGTCGCAGGCCGATTGTCATTTCAGGCCGATTATAATCTGCCTAGGTGGTTTATATTTGGCCGGCCGAAAAAATTATAAGCGATGGTCTTACAATTTTGGATCAATATGTTTGATATTTTTAAGCGAATAGAGAGAGGTACGGCCACAGTAGATCGATAACAAAAGTATGTATTGACACGTTCCGTCTTTTTCAAGGTAGAGGAGTGCAAGTGGCAGCGCCAACTGCTGTCGTCGGGTCGGTGACTGCTTGGCAACCTTTAACTCTAGGAGCAGCGTGGTGGCCGCTATCTAGAGGGTGTTAGGGTTCCTTTTTGTCTACCATGTTAGGGGCGAGTGGACGCGCCTTTCCCGGGGACAAGACCGGAGCTTTAGAGGCGATCTACGGAAGGAGAATACACATTGGTTCGCTTGTGAGAAAGCAAGATGGCGGATGCTTATGCGCCATCTACCGGCCCTTGTAAAAAGATCCGTATATTGTCCATATAAAAATAATATATTGTCCCTATATTGTCCATACATAGTTAATATATTGACAATATATTGCCCATATATGGTCAACTTATTATTTTCAAACAATTTATTAACCATACATAAACGATGTAATTTGATTCACAGCAATATATTGGCAATGTATGATTTTTCGCAAACAATATATTGACCATATATGTATGACAATCAAAATTCCATTCTTTGCCATACATTGTATATTTCTTTGTTATTTCTTTGTTAAACAAATATTGTTATTTGGAATACTTTAAAAATTTTTTTCTGATATTTAATAATTTTTTTATAACAAAACATTTGATTTCACCGATCTTGTGAAAAGTCTATCTTTTGCGAATAGTAGCTTGTAATTTTCAATAGACAATTGTTAATAGTGATTTGTAAATAATTTTAATTGATTTTTTAGTAACAAAAGATTAAATGACTGCATTCATTATTTTCCATAACCTTTTTCGTCCTTGCAATTTGTTTATCCAAACAATTTCAGAAAAAACCTTAACTAATTCAGATAGTGCAGCGGAGCTGACGCCCAAGCGAAGCGAGGGAGTTTAGCTGGTTCATGAAATAATATATTGTCCCTATATTGACCATACATCGTTAATATCTTCTAATAATTATTAATTTATTTATAAGAAAACATTTAATATCACCGATCTTGTGAAGAGTCTATCTTCTGCAAATAGAAGCTTGTGATTTTCAATAAACAATTGTTAATAGTGATTTGTTAATAATTTTCATTAATTCTTTAGAAACAAAAGATTAGGTCATTCAGAAAGATTAGCTATATTGATTTTCTATAGAATATATGGATCCTTATAGTTTATCGTAGTTCTTAGTTAAAAAAATTATGGATGAATTTATAAATAAATTTTCGGATTCGGTTAAAAAATTCGAAGATTTATAACAAAATAACATTATAGAAAGTATTATTGACAAAAAGTCATTCACATTGAACTATTTCCAATAAAAAATAGTCTTTAAGTATGTAGCTCATTTCGATAGAAGAATTTATCGAAGCAGATGGAGCAGTGGACAAAGACGCGGACTGTCAACCTCGAGGGCCTGGGATCGATTCTCGTGCTAGAGTAAAATTATTTTACATTGTTCATGTATCGTCAATATATTGTCCATGTATTGTCAATAGATTGTCCATATATGTGAAATATATTGTTAGTATATGGTCAATATATTACAAATGTATGGTTCATAGATTGTCAATGTATGGTTTGTATTGTATGGTGAATAGATTGTCAATATATTGTCAATACATGATCTTTTTTACGAGGGAGTCGTGACCTGAGCGATTTTTTTTGTTTACATTTTAACGTTATGTTCATCTGTCATGGAAGGTGAGCACGTGTCAGTATAACAATAAACGTACTAAATTAAAACGCGGGAGATTATTAGGAAAAATTTTGCAATGTTGTCGGATACCATCCCTTAAAAAATGTCACAACTCAAATTCATAGTTCTGTCAAATTCAGTGTCCCTGTCCGTCACAGGGATATGATTTCAAGAAACACGACCGAAATTAGTAAATAATCAAAATTGAGTCTACTCGTTCGACCGTCAAAAAAGTCAACAATGACGCCATCTGACTTCCGACGAACTCCCGCGCTGGACAGGGCCCGCGCGCACGCGGTGCAGCCAAGCGAAGTACATTTGACGTCGCAATGACTCCGTGCCCGTCCGTTGCGGGTCGAGCCAAGCGACAGACAGTAATCAACTAAGTTATCACTTGGGTGACATCTATGTTTGCGTCAAATTTCGGTGGGACTTGGCTGATCCCAGCGACGAACGTGACACAACCAAGTTTTGTTTGCGTGTAGACTCTTGGAATTAACTTACATATTTACGAATTCTAAAATTCACGAAGGCAGTACTCAATATAGCTGTTCACAAGCGAAAATTCACGTAACTAAAGTTTTATTCGATAAATTTAGTTTTCTCTGATACATTTTACTTAATAAACTTTCTCACATTTTTTTTCGTTTCTGGGTTGAATTTTTCATTTTGGCTTAGAAAAACGAAATGGCGAATTTATTATATAATTATATTTATATTTATTCATGACGAGTTGCATACTGAAAACAATCCATCAGATTAGTTTTGTCAAGACAACCCTGTATCAGTCGTTACGCCTACAACTTGAGGAGATGAAGGGCAGAGGCAAAACAAACATGAAAACTGTCTACAAAAGAATCATCCTAACCTCGCAGAAAGTACTCAAACCAATCATTCAAACAACAACATCGCAGGCTCAACCACAAGCAATGCAGATTTTCTAGCCGACGACGAAAATGTAAGAAGCCTCAACTACAAGCTGTCCACTTTCCACACCATTGGCCTTTCAGAGTTCGATGACATCATTCTGTCCAAAACCTGACTGGAACTGACTACTCACTCACACGAGGTCATCGATACTTCCCTTTTTGATCTCTATCGCATAGATAGGGTTGCTAACAGAATTGGTGGTGGAGTCTTAATCGCACTGAAAAATTCTTTTGATTCTAGTGAAATAACTTTTTATACTTGTCATTTTATTATCTTTGTTCTTTATATACCTACTCCGTTACATCAAAGTAAATATGAAACTATTAATGAACTTACTCTCTGTGATAAACTTTGGAACCTAAATTCACTCGTTGTTGGCGACTTTAATGCGCCGAGCTTTTTTAATTTCACTGTAAATAATGTCGCTGATGACAAATCTTTGTTCCTTTCAAATTCATGTGATTTTTTAACCTTTGTCAATATAATCGAATTGTGAGCTGAAACAGCAGACTATTGAATTTAGTGTTTGCACATCCACCAACTGATTTCTTACCTGAATGCAACTATCGATTTAAACTTGATCTTCCGCATCCGCCCTTGCGCCTGTTGTGCTTTTTCACCTTTCAATCTCTTATTATATCTTGTTATTTGTTATTTTGTTATTTATTATATTTTGTTCTGATCCAGTCAGACTAAGTTTTTGTAGAGCTGATTCGTTGAGTTTCGGCACAGCTCTGAGTGAAACCGATCGGAACATAATTCATCAGTATACGAATGTAAATGAAATGTGTGATCTATTGTATTCCATTCTCAACTCAAGAGTTCTAGCCTTTAAATCTTACAGCAAACATTTCCCAGCATGGTATACATTTTAGACTATCTTTGCTAATAAATTGAAAGAAAAACTGCGATAAAAGTTCAGAAAAACAAACTTGCCCTGCTATTCGGATAAAATAAAATCGTTCATGTTATCGATCAAATCATGGATCAAAAGAGACTGCCCAAATTGTTTTGACTTATTTGAGTCATTTAGAACCTAACATCATTTTGGTCATATGTTAATATTAGAAACAAAGCCAGTCGTATTCCGACATCAATCATCTGTAACGACCTCCTAACTTCTGATCCAACCGTAATTGACAATGCATTTGCTTCGCACTTTGCCTCTGTCTACCCTGCTGCAGTTTATCCCACCCCGACTGCTTCAGTTCAATAGTTTGATTTTTTTGATAATGATTACAACATCAATGTATCCTCAATAAGTAAAATAGCTTAAGAACTTCCAAACGAATCAACTTCTTAGTTAAATCTTGTTCCATCGAATCTCATCTGTTATTGTCACTGTAGTCTATCATATTCTATTTCAATCATCTGATCAGCTTCAATGCGGACAGGCAAATTTCTAACCGCTTGGAAAATGACGAAGATTTCTCCAGTTTATAAAAAGGAAGCTAAGAATGATATCAGCAGCTACCGCCCTATTGCCATTTTATCCAATTTTTAAGGTCTCTGAAAAGAACCTGTATAAGATTATCTTTGCAGCTTTCCAAGCTGTACTATCTACCAATCAGCATGGTTTCATTAAAGGCAGGTCAACTATGCCCAACCTTTTAACCTTTATTCAATTACTACTTACTGCTCTTGTTACTTATAAACAAGTTGACGTGATTTTCACAGACTTTTCTAAGGTGTTAGACGAATTGGACCATTCGATCATTCTTTAAAAACTGTCCCTTTGGGACCTTTCTGACACCATCTTAGACACTAAACAGCAAACGACGTCGAGCAATGTTTTTCCTGCCACATATTGATGTACACCGATGATATGAAATTGTTTTTGCCGATTAATAGTGTATGCGATTGTAATAACTTGCAAGGGAACTCGGATTGTTTTGCTGTGTGGTGTTAGATTAACCAGCTACTGTTAAATCAAGATTTTTCAATCAAATTTTATATTTTACGACAATATGATTAACGGCGTTACTTTGAAGCGTGTCACTTCAAAACTCGACCTTGGTATTACTTTTGACAGTCAGCTCACGTTTAGATCACACATCAACAACTTGTTAGCTAGGCAAGCAAAATATTAGGTTATATAATTAAAATTGGTCCCAATTCCAAATCAATTGACACTTTGAAATTGTTATTTAACACTTATGTGCAAACCAAACTAATACTGTGATGTCGTGTGGCAGCTACAGAGCATCAAGTGCATTAAAGCTATTGAGAGCTGCCAGAGGAGATTTTTGATGTTTTTAGAATTGAAATTCACGCGTTTTTATTCACCTATTGGAATTGACCACCTTTACCTGTTAAACAAATTTGGATCTTATCCACTTTGTATTAGACGCCATGCTCATATTATTTATTCATTTTATTATTTATTTCAAAATATCGCGCCTTTGGAGACCGGTATGGCTGGTAGGAAGATTGGACAGAGATCGTAGTCAGTAATTACTAAGAAAATGAACAAAAGTAGGCGACGTCTTTAATGATTGTCAGCGCGTGTATGAATGCGAATAAGTATGTAGGTAACAAAAGATATAAATACCAATAAATTATATAATGTATTTATAGATGAGTTGAAATAGTGTAAATAAGTATCACAAATTGGGGACGGAATACAAATGCAGTCAAAGAGCACAGGTAGCTGTAGGCATACAGAACATTTCAGTCATTGCACATTAGCCAACTCTTCTATAATGTTCACTATAAAATTTATTCGCAATATTATTGACTCTCCTTTTCTAGCTTCGCGAATACTTCTGGCTGTTCCTCAACCTAACCTGCGTTCAAGCAATATTTCGTGTATTGCTCCAACAAAATGTATTCCACATTTATACAACTCTCGTTTATTTGATATGATACTGAACACCAACTTGTTTTTGTCAACCGTAGATTGTGGTCTTTTTTACGACTCTGTCATATCTTTACTAAATGACGTCAAATCGTACGTCGAAAATAACTTCTTAAATTACGCTGTAAACGTTACTATAATTTATTATTATATTTCTTGTATAAACCTGTAATCAGCTATTCTTAGCTGTTCGTTTTATCATATGCAAATAAATAAATCTAAGAATGTAATTTGTAAATGAAAATGTAAACAACTGCTTGCTCCGGATTGCGCATGCGCGTCGGTTGGTTGTCTCCACAGACAGTTGGTTATAAATATGGGTTGACTTGCTCTGTCGCCCAATCAGACATATGACTCGTTACAATAATATACGACTGCGATCCAGCAAAAAATTTATTTTCATTAACTGGTATTAAAAAGTTAAGATGAAAAATATAGCATAAAAAAATTGATGATATGAATATCTTACCGCTCTTCCAGCTCTCACAGACGTTTCATTTGCTGTCCAGCTGCATTCTAGCATTTCAGAACAAACGTAATTGTTGGCTTCTCTGAGCGCATCTTCTTCGTTAGCTACATTCATATTCGAGTCTTCAGTAATATCTTCTAAACGAGTTGTGCACGTCACAGCGTTATTTGTAATATTGTTTGTACTAATTTCCATTCCTTCCAAAATTGGATACATGATTTCTTCAGCACAACCAGATATTTCTTCGTACGCTTCTTTCATTTCACCGCGAACCTAAAAATTCAAGAAAACGCGCAATTAAACTTTCATTCAATCATTGATCATGCCATTCTTGAGCTCATTAGTTTTTTCTGATGCTGTTTTCTAATAACTTATTTTTGTAATATTTTTTTCCAATCCAATTCATCAAATTGTTACGTCACTCGTAAAGCTGTACAAAAATATTATGAACATTAGTAAAATTATAAACAATAACAACAAATTTAAGTTAATTGACATAAATTATATATTTCATCAATGCAAAATAAACGATTTCTCTGTTATTGAAAATCTGATTCTGATAAAAATAATTTTAAAGACATTTGTATTATTGACTACAACAATACACAATTTATTAGTCCAAAATTCAGCAATACATATAAGTCACTTGTTGTCACCTATTGACAAAAACAAGTCACAAGGTCAATGTAATAAAAGTTAAAGCGTATCTATTGATAAACAACTTATTTGGTGTAAACAAATTACACAATACTTACGAATGAAAGATAGACTATTCGTTCTCATTGATTTTAATTTTTATTTATTTTTATCATTCATTATTAATCATTTCGTTTACCCCGCATATTTAATTTCTTTGTATCCGAGAGACATGTCGCTATTACATTGTTAAACGTTTACATCAATATTGTCGTGCATATTTACATAATTACACTGGTAGTGCCATGTCGGGGGTAGGGGAAGCGATTCATGGATCGACTTTGGGGTACCACTCCGGCATTTGCCTAAGTGTCCAGGGAATCATGAAAACCGTTTGGACCATAGACGAAAGTGACCGGCCGTGAAAATCGAACCCCGGATCTACCGAATGCGGAGCTATGGCAGCCACAGCCTGAGGTAATAACTAGCCACTTGAGCCATTCCGCTCGGTTTATTGATTCAAATCTTACGACTTTGTTTTCGCATTGCAAAACGATATTTAATCAATATCAAAAAAACAAGATTTTAGAAATTTTAAGAAAGGCGAAGATTGACTTTTCAAGAATCATAAAAATTTTTTTTGAAAATGCCCTATGCTGTTCATATATTTGAATTCCCATCTAATGATTAACAGTTGCTCTGTCAAGTCAATCCACTGCAATTCATTTTTCTGATCCTATACTCCAGTGAGACTCATCTAGTTAGTAGGTTTCTCTCAACTGATGAGAGTTATTAAATTAGTCGATCTTCTCTCCTTAATATCCTTAACCATGAAACCAAATCCAATTCAACCGAACCTATATCAAAATTTGCAATGCCAGTTGTGTGTGAGTCATTGTGTCTTGTTGCTGAAATTGTGCCTGTCAACCTGTACCGATGTCGTTTGAACGCCATTTAAACTTTTTCTGCCGTACCATTGCGGCACCAGGCTGACCGAATCCAGCCTATTCGCCGCAGTTGTAACTTTATTATTTACCAAATGAAGATTTTGTAAGAAATGTAAGATTTTATTTTCGATTTATATTGTCCTAATTATTATTGTCTTAATTTTTGGTATCCTATATATTTGCCTGACAGTTGTCCGCAATATTATGCTCATATCCTTTTACAACTTACTGATTAAAAATTTTAATCACTGACAATTGTTTACTTAGTTATGTTCCTTACAAATTTATTTTAAGAAAAACACATTTTTTGCGGTAACTTTCCTCAGTAGTCCTAAGTGGTCATTCAGGAAGAAGAAATATAATTGACAAAAACTTAGAAGTTCACATCATTTTTATTAAAATGTCTTAAAAGCCTGATAATTATGGAGAAATAATCGAAGTCAAATTAATTAAAACAATACAAATCTGCTAATTTTATCAAAGTCACAACAAGCAAACTTTCTTTTACTTTTACGTCATTGTCGTTAGGCATGAATAATACTACAGATGACCTTTACTCATCAATTCTGTTGAACAGCGTTCAGCCTAATTTTATCTTTGTTAAAAAATAAATTTTCGTGAGTCCATCATTGGAGATCAAGCTTCACTAACAGAATTCATGAGTGAAGGTCGTAGATTACTCAGACTAAATAAAACGTATAAGAATGAAACTATTGTCGATTACTTAAATATTATACTCCAATTTGTAACTATCTTTTCGAACAATTTCTAATTTCATGATAAACTGTGTTGAAAATATCACTATCTCTTTTCTTTCACAACCTTTTCTCAATCCAAGTTTGACCAAACCTCTACAAATAAAAATAATTTCTCTTACGCTTTTCCAGACGTAACAAAATTATAGGTTTACAACATTGATTTTCTGAATTTTTGAATCGCTATCTTAGCGGCCATCATAAATTTTCGGAATCTGACTGTAGATTTAAGAGCAGCGACTATGAAAACTCTTGTACAGAAATTTTAAGGCAAAATAATCATTTTGCAGAAATTTCTCTGTTTAAGAAGTTTAATAAATTTGTAAGAAATTATCGTTGACAATGAGATGTTATTTAAAATAAAAAAATTCAAGATACCATTTAGATTTTTTAAAACGTTTTAGAAGGACTTATTACACAAAAAATTTGATGCTACAAAAGTCCATTTTGGTGAGGGAGTATTTGAGAAACCTATTTTTGAATTTTTTTGCTATTTTTTGACCTTCTGACCTTGATTCTGTGAACAAGTCTATGTTTGTCTGCAAATTTATTTGTGGTTGTTTTAAGACGACCTCTCTGACAAGAAAAATCGAAAAATCCATGAAAAAAATCGACCCCAAAGACATATTGAAAGCAAATCCGAAATATTTCATGAAATTGCTCCAAAAACGAATAATAATAATAATAAATAATAATATTAATGATAATAAATAAGTAAGCTCGTCAAAAAAAAATCTAAAAAGAAATCTCTTCAAGATAGTACCCAAAAGTATCTATAATATTTTAGCTATACCGGACAACGGTCGAAAAATTTTTGTCCGATTTGATGTAAAAGTCTCTTGAAGCGGTCTAATTTACTTTCTTCCGTCATTCTAGTAGGTAAACGAATCGGTTCCAAACGAATAAGGAATCGTTTTCCGGTAAGAAAGAAATGAAATTCATAGAATTCCAAAAGAATCGTCCGAAAAATGAATGAACGGGGCGATTTTTTAAATTTCAGAAACGCTCAAATGCCTTTGTCGTTATACTTTTGAACCTGTGAGTTTGCAACTTTTTGATTAACAAAAATTTTACAATGAACCAGTAAATCAGAATACTCTACCTGCGACTTGTGATCAAAGATAGATTAGACTCTGTGCTGTGACACGACAACAGATCGGCTCAGCGCTTGAACCTGTACACATAGCCCCGCAGAGTGATCGAAGCATTTGACAATTTTTTTGTCCTTTCCGACGAAACGGAAAGGACCCAAGGCGAACTCAAATGAACTTTATGATTAATTACCGATTTCTAAAAAACCCTCACCTCAGAAATTAGGCAATAGCCGTGTCAAAAGTAGATCTTCCCGGGGACGGACATAGGTCCTTGCAACAATTCTACCGATTCCTATTTGTGAATCTAAGATGAACCCACATTTTTCTGCACCAAGATAAAAGATCCTGTTCCCACCAGTTCTTTAGTTCTTTATCTCAGTTCCTGTCCGAATCACAACCAGGCAACCGATCCGATAATTAGAGCTCCATTCAGACGTTCCGTCAAAGCAGACTAAATTCGAGCTTATGTCTGAGCAAAAGTATGGCCGAGTTCTAGTGAATAATTGCAAATTAGAAAACTGAATATTCGTCTATTCTAAATTGTGTGCGGTGTGCTAAAGGGCTCGCTAGATAATCTCCTGCTTCAATCTCACCACGTCGCGATCACTTGTATAACTTGACTTTGAATCGTAATCATGTTTAAACGAACAAAATACTGTTCATCAGATTTCGTTGTGAACCTTTTAATTTATCGCTCGATGTCTTTGTTAGTTTTTTTAAATTCCACACGGACAGAAAATTCTATCAAAAATCGCAAAGACATAGAATGCAAAATTATCAAACTACTTCACTAGCAAAAATCTCATCTGTACGGCGACTTTTTAGGTTAGCGCGGTGCGATATTCGCAAGCTCCCACCACGTGCAAAAAACGCAAGCGGTCTCGTGCGATTTTTTCATAACTCCGCCCCTTAGCTATCTGTGATTGAAAGTGCGGTAGTGTTGGTGTGCGACATCTAGTTTTGACTGCGTCACACTCACACCAACAAACATTCGATCACCGACAACAAAGAGGCGGAGCTATGAAAAAATCGCACGAGACCGCTTGCGTTTTTCTCAAGTTAAATGACGTGATGTTTTCGGTCATTGAGCCATGCGATTTTTGGTAGTCACTGTTGTGAGAAAAGTGCAAGCTTATTTTCTTGCAAAAAACGTTTAAATTTTCTGTCCGTGCATACGTTCTCGGAAGTTACAATACACAACCAACGACTTAACAATACGAAACATTTTAGAAGGGGATTTGAACGGTAGAAAACATACGATATTTTCGAAAAAAAGGTAACAAGTTTGAGGACAGTGTGATTAATTCGGTACAAAAAATACTAAAACAGTAATGATATATTTAATATAATAAGTGGGACCTGCAACGAAAGTCTTTCTAGTAACAGCTGCGATTCTAAAAATGATTCAAGAGTTAGTCTGGTCTCAAGAATTCCTGGATGTCCAGCATTAGTAGTATCAATCGTTATGTATTCCAATTTGTAGGATTCAGTATGTGTAAGTTTATCTGAGCATGTTTCTAGTTTTGGGAATTTCAGCGATGTAATTTTAAGAGAATTTAGTAGTTTTTAGATTCAATAATAAGTAAATTCAGTTTTGTATTTTTAGTATGTTGAGTGTGTGTACATAACTTATTCATTGTGTAGTTTTTTTGCGAGTTAATTTCATTTGTAGCTCGTAAAAAGATTTGGAGGTCGGGTGGCCACGTTTCGCGCACATCGTGGAAAATCTGCTACTAGAACTACAGTCGTCAGTTACTGACCGAGGATCATTTTCGTACTAGCTGCGGAGAAGTGTCAAAACCCTAGGCGCTTCGGACTGTAATCGCCCACTGAAGTCAACAGAAGTCTTCTCTCCCACCATTTTTGGGAGCGATTTACCTAGAGAAAGCTACACCAGTCTTTTCATCGCCAGAATTGATAATGTTGTGTTCCTTTTTATACTGCTGCTACCAGTTTTTGCGATGCTGCTGGTGTCGCTTTTCAGCTGTACTTAAAGTTGTAGATGTACTGAAAGCTGTATTAAAAAGACCTGTTTTTCAATTCAAGTTATATACTTTTCGAATTAACCGATCTCTGCCTACTTGATGAGAGTAAATGTGTGTCTACGACGAGCCTAGAAGTGTTCCCGAGCGGCCTATCTTGTAGCAAGCCATTCTTGTTTCAAAATTTTAAGTGAGCCGATAATCTATCGTCATAGATGTACAAATGATTAAAAAGTGGCCTTAGTAAGGATTCAGTGATGTTAAGGATAAAAGCTTCAAAGCTTCGAAGGGTAGACAATTAGAACAACAGTAAGAACAATCCGAAGAAAGATCTGCTACCAAAATGGTCAATTACGACACAACCAGAATGTGAGTCTGGTGCCACAACACTGGCTTGACTTCGTTAGTGCGAGAGTGGGGAGAGGAAGAAGGGGTGCGTGCGCTAATTTTGATATAGGCTATCGGTATCGTAATTTTGATACTGCAATCAATCTTTCTCTCAGAATTCAAACATCAACCTGTGCAGACGACTTCTTCTTCGCTTGAGGGACCTACCGAGGCCAGACCTTTTTCCAGCTAACGAACTATTGTGCGTACATGTGTTCGCCGATCCAAGATCCAATGCTATTTTTCAGTTTTACTGCATTTAGATTTTGTAAGTTTGCTACTTTTTGTTTTCGTATGAATGTTTTGAATACCTTAGAGTCAGTAAATCTTAGTCCTTTTTTTTGTTATTTTTATTTTCAACTGTTACTATTAATTTATACAGAATTGATCGATCAGGGCAGTTTAGCTAATTTAAGTCAAAAAATTTAGTGAATGAAAATTGTCAACACGGCTCGCCTCAGCGTGTCAATTGGCTTCACTGCAGACCGTTGGTTATAAATGTGAGTCGATCCGCTCCGTCTGTCTGTCTGTCCGTCTAAATCATGTTCTGAGATTATTTTCTTACGTTTTAAGAACATTTCTTACTACTCGTACATTATTTCAACTGAGTACTATGGTAACTAACTTTCGTGCATTTCGTTCTCTAAAAAAAGTTATTAACAAAGTTCTACCTGAATTATGTTCTGTTATTTTGTCGTTCTCTGAAAATGTTTACGAAGTTTTTTAAGAATAGAAACTTTTCGTTAACCATTGTTGTGAGCCATATTTACAGTTTTTTCTTTTTATACAGAGAAATATATAAAGATTTACAAAATCCACTCACAGAATCTAAGCAAAGCTGGGTAATTAGTTACCTAGCCAGTTATAAATAACCTGATGAAATTCCCTATCAACGAAATATCCGATGAAAGTCTAATAGTATATCAAGCAACATGTACGAAAAGAACAGCTTCGTGCGGGGCGCCGGGACTCGGCCCGACCGAGGCGCTAAGTCCCGGTCTGCCGTGCGAGTAGCTGTTCTTTGTCGTACACGGTGCCTATGATATTTTTTGTTTCAAGTCGTGCGCAAAGAATCTCCGTGGGAACTCTTCGCGGACTAGGAACGTGAAGACTTCCTTCGCGGACTCGAAAATGTTGCTGCGAAGGATTCTTCGCAAGCGCGTGGGACGAAAACACTGTAACGTCTTGCAAAGTTACTTCTACTCTCTGAATTACAATAAGTGAAATTTTACCATTTGAAAAGGTTGGATTATTTTTAACATTCAAATAAGTGATATGTCACTTTTTTCTAAAGATGAATATTGCTACACTTTTTAATTAGTGAAATTTGACTTTTTTGTTAGGTTATTTTTTTTCACTTTTCTATCGGTGAAATATTACTTTTACAAAATAGAAAAATATAAATTCATAAATAAAATAATCATAAAATTTCATGTTAAATAATTTTAAAAACTTGTTTTTAATACTAATTATTAAATAACAAAGTGTGACAATACATTTTTATATTGTCAATCATTAATAATAAAAATTGTAATTGCAATTTGAATGTCAAATTCCGCGCTAGTGCAGTCGCGCATGCGCGATACAAGTCGACATGCACGCCGTGCATGCTGGCGTCTAGGTTATGTTATACATTATTGTCAACAAACCGAACGTAAACACGCGGGCCGGATTTTTTTGTTTATAATTTAGAATACCTTACAGTGTTGAAAAATTCTTCCAGTTTGTCGAGAAATATGTGTTCAAGATTCCCCAATAAAACGTTAACAGTGTAATTGTCGACTCCCTTAACCCAAATTTATCAAACATTTGTATTTGTATTTGTATTTGTATTAAATTTGACAGTTTCTTTTGTTATTCAATTGATACACGAATTAATTTGTAATGTTCTAGTAAGATTTAAAATGTAAGTTTTAGACCGTGAAAATGTATCGCCTATAATAAAAATTCACTTATTCAAAGTTAAATTTTCACTTTTTTTATAATTGAAATCCACTTATTTAATTGTACAATTTAGCATTTTTATTAAATTCATTTCATAGTTTGAACTTTTTTTTGGTTCAATTCGGCTTATTTAATAATTCAAATCAACTAATTGGATATTTCAATTCTACTAATTCAATGGTTCATTCCTACTTTCTATGATAAGTTGATTTTTCACTTTTTCAAAAAGTGTATTTTCACTTATTGTAAGTGAGCGACTCTGAACCCTTTGAAAAAGTGATCATACACTTTCAATTAGTAAAATTTCACTTATTGGAATTCAGAGAGTATATAAGCGAAAATTAGAAATTGCAAAAATACAAAACCAATTAGTCTGCGTTAATTACTAACTGAAATTTTTACGCAAAACACTTTGTTGATCCTACTGTTTGAGAATTTAAATTTGCAATTGTCAAAATTTGATTCCATTCGCAGTAAAATGTAACATCATATCGGATTTAGACATTGAACATCGTAATCATACAAAATAACCCTTACTCTATTTAAGAAACCGACGATTGTTTTTACGTTTTGACTTTTGGTGGCAAATCAAGTTTGTTGTGATTCAGAAAGACCAGTTAAGTGAGTTGGGACTTGTGTCGTTAAAGTCTTGACTATAAAACTTCTATTCTCGACAAATATGATAAGTGACACAATTTAAGGTCAATTGTAGATTAAAATTAGAATTGAATTCAACAACTTAAGTTCAAAAGTTCAAAAGTTAAGTTTAAAAGTTAAGAATTTCAATTCCTAATAACCACAGAAATAATAGTGATGAAACTGGTCTTTTCCACAGTCAACTTTGTCAACACAAAGAACGTTGAAATTCTGTAATAAAAAGAAGCTGGATGATATAACCACTTCATCAGCTTGCTCGGTGAATTTGAAATTCATTCATATTATGTTGTAACGAAACTCAAGATTTCTGGACCTAGCAACGCTAGCGAAGCACTTAGCTTTGTGAAACCTCCGCGATATTATCAACCCTCACTGCGCCTAGCCCTTTATTAGTGACGGGCCGGAATATTCCGTACTTGAGCACTTGAATTCATACATTTGTGCCTTCCGAAGTGCTGCCAAACGCGTATCCGAGTAAGAGAATTGGCCGTTTTCAGACGTGTAAGGTACGATATTTTCTCTTACAAGTGGAAAAATCGGCCGCTTCTCTTCAAGTGAGAGAAAAAATATTGATCGCATTGAGATGTTCAAACGTAGTATGGAAAAATGTTATTTTACCTTATTGCATCTAATGTATTAAAAAATAACTTTTTAAAAATCAAATATTACTTTACCTCAAGTTCATGAATGCGTTGAAGGGTTTCACTGTCGATCTCCATGCCTTCTGGTATTTGTGTTTCGGTGTCTGCCTCTGTTACGTGATTATTATCCATATTTCTCCTCGTATCTAAGACTGCATCTAGTTCAGTAGTTGCACTAGCATGATTCGATTTTCTACACTGTGCCTCCGGTGTAGTTGATTTACAACTGGTCAAATAAATTTCCTTGTTTAATAAATCAGTTACTTCATCTGTAGTAACTTTATTATCCGGTTCATTTGAGATACGTAAAATTTCGTTATTTATGATGTTAGATTTACATTTCTCTAGATTTTGCAAATTTCCATCATTTACAATATCTTTATCTCTCAACTTTTCCTTTTCATTGAGCTCATTAACTTTTTCTACTTCAACAGAGACATCAGTCTGAAAATTTTCGAATTTATTGGAGCTTTCCAAAACTCTCGTACTTCGTTCACTGTGATGAGAATAGAACTCATGATCTCGTAAAACTTTGATTAATGACTGAGTTTTATCAACGTTCGAGTCAACGATTTTGTTCACATCTTGGATATTTTGTAATACAGCTAAAGTTGATTTTTCTCTACATTTCATCTTTAAACAAACTACTTTAACATTTCTATTCGTCAAACAATGGTTTAACTCAGTCCTTTTATTTTCGTGATCCAAGACATCTGTTGTCTGCTCCTGAACAATACAACTCTCGTCTTCCTCTTCCTCATCTTCGTCATCGTCATCGTCCTCATCGTCTTCTTCTTCTTCGTCTTCATCGTCATCATCCTCCTCCTCGTCCTCCTCTTCCTCGTCCTCAGTCTCTCGCTTCTCTTCAAGAATTTTGATTTGACATGTTTGTGTGCTTTCTGCGACAATCTGGTCATCGTTTGGCTCAACTCGCAATCTTAAGCTTGACCTTGTTACAGCACCACCTGCTTTAGACTCAGTTGGAAAGTCGAACCCAGATTGCAGTTTGAGTTCACGTTTATCACCCCAAATAGGCTCAAAATGTTTTAATTTCCAAGGGTCTAGCTTATGTTTATCTCGTTCAGCTTCCATTTTCAACCGTTGTTGATTCTCTGGAGTAAATTCACCTTCAGCTAGGCGCTTGCGCCACTCTATACATGCTCTTGCGAAAAATTCGTTGTTTAGACCTGATGTCGCAGCATCCTGAAAAATCCAAGAAGTCGAATGAATAAACGAAAAATTAAAATAAGTTAATTCAAATTATAAAAAAATTTTCATATACGAGGTACATCTCTGAAAAAAATGCATAGGTACTTGAGACATACAGAAACATAAGAAAAATGTGGTTCTATTAGAACATATAAATTTAATCAAACTAACAAACATACAAATGAAAAACAAACAAACAAACAAACAAAAGAACAAACAAACATAATTACATTTATATACTAGTTAAGAGCCCATTTTCCCAAAAGGCAAAATGCAGCTGTTTATTTAGTAATTTTACATAAATATGTTTTTTTGTAAAGTTGACATATCAATATTTGCAAGACTTCTATATAATAACACAATTGAAACAAAACTCATCACATTAGAATAATGGCGAGAAACTGCTCATTAAATTTCTAATTAATTAGAAATTGAGTTGAATTTCTAATTAATTATTCAACGCAGTAAGAGTTTAAAAAATCAAATTTGCGATACCCGTTAAATTAACTACTTTGAACTAAATTCTTATTTTCAGAGTCCGGAGAGTTACTATATCAGTTTGAACTTCTTTTACAATGCTTAAATCACATTTTCGGTGTAGCGACTAAAAAAATACGCCATTTGAAGCGTTTTTCGTAAAAACATTGTATGGCCATTCAGGGGATTTTCACCGAAAACAATATATTTCATATCTACGTTTCTCCAACTATATTTAGGCTGAGTTTTTGCGATAGAAACAAATTTAAACTTCCGGACCTTTATTATGAAACGATGATCTGTTCACAAAAAAATGTGAATTTCTGAAAAAAAAACCTACGGTTGGACGACGTTTTTGTGGTAAAAAACTGAAGAACAATTAAATTTGTCAATTTATTTGTTATGACTCAAATAAAATTGAATAATTAGGGAATAGTATGTACGAAAAATGAACGAATGCTACCAAAATGCCGTTTTTTCGCTTACTTTTCGAGAAATGCACTTGCAGAAAAATTTTTTAAATCAAAAAAAGATTTTTGATTTATTTTTCGAAATCAGTTTATTATTCCGCCTATCGAATTTTTGGATCACGGGAAGTTACCTTATCTTGTTTAATTTTGATATATTATTTTTATCTTCTGATTTATGAACGCAAAAAAAACTAACAGTATCAGCTTCAGAAAGCTTAATCAAATCAAATTTTCATATTAGTTTTTTTGATACTGCAACCCAAAATACGATTTTGACACATACGTCGTCTTTTTCGGGTGAGGGTGAAGGTGGTTTTCGTAGGTTTGGTCGTAAGGATACAAGAGGTGATCTTCTCGCCGACCTATATCTTGGGAGTCAAGAGGGAGTAATCAAGAAAACCCCGAGGAATTATCAATAAAGATTAAGCCGTCAACTGGAGTATCGAGTTTTTATTCAAAGGTTATTCAAAGATTGTTTCGTTGTTTTTGGCGAAGCCAACTTACTCGCCAACTACTCCGCAAGGAACCGCGCGCTCGTTAGTGCTCTTTTCAACTGTTGTTGATAAATAAATTAATAAAATGAATTG
The DNA here is from genome assembly GCA_020615435.1 of Telenomus remus. Lineage (NCBI taxonomy): Eukaryota > Metazoa > Arthropoda > Insecta > Hymenoptera > Scelionidae > Telenomus > Telenomus remus. The sequence goes on from CM036336.1 coordinate 8,374,858, forward strand.
AAAAATAATCAATTCATTGAATTTTTTTTTAATCCATTTTATAATGTATTCTTTCATTTCCACGAAACGAGGAATGATTTGAAGAATTTGTCGATGGATGTTTGTCGACATCAATTTGTCGAGAAAATGCGTCGACAAAAAATGCTCAAGCGCTTTTTGAACGACGGAAAAATGATCACGGCCATAAACAATTGTCGCTGCATTTTAGTTTTACTTGAAATAAATTGTGTTAGAGATCTTAAAGTTCTAAGATTAGAATGGCTTTTCATTGAGTGTTGGAATTCATGTCTTTATTTATGGTTATAATTATTCCGAGAAATGATGACTCATGCCCAAATTCCAAGTTTTACATAGGTTTCACTTAGGTTTCATTGCCTTGCAAACACATCTGTCCCCTCTAAACAAAAACTTGACCAATAAGACTAAGACTTCCTGATGTTTCTGAATGATGTGCATTTGTAAATTCTTTTAGTCAGTCAAGCCCTGATTTCAAGACTGATCGGAAGTATCGATATTTAAACTTGTTTTCCGCGCTTACCGACCAACAAATTTTGTTAATTTAACATTGATAACTTAGCGATAACTTTAAAACATTTAAATTAATCATTAATACTGTAAACGAAGTGTATTGATAGTCTAAACATAGTGTAAAAACAGCTTACTATATAGAATTCATTGTTGCTTTTATTATATTACTTGTTCGTATAAAAATGTTCTGCTGCTTAATCTGCTATAAACCTTTAACATTAGAAAAATTAGGTAGACATCTAAGGATGTTATATAGTGCTGCTGTAGTCGAAAAAAGACTAAATAATCAAAACTTTTCAAAAATGGCTTATTTTTTGTTTTTAGCATATGATAATATTTTTGTAACCTTATGCTGACATTGTTTTGACTAAATCAACATAATATTATTGATAATTATCGAAAATTGTTTCTATTTAGTTCTCGCTTTGACTAGCTCTCTCCATCTTAAATCTGATTGGCTGACGCTCACAGCTGACAGCAATTTTTACCGGAAATATTGTTTTCATTCTCAAATATTTCGTAAACAAGGCTGGATAGCCCATTTTTTTGCCGGTGTTTTGTTTGTTAGAATCTCAAGTTTTTTCATGTCGTTTAAGAGAAACATAAGTAACTTTTAAGATAATGAAATCTTTGTTCGAAGTTGTCAACAACCTAACCTTGCCATAAGCGTCCATGTAAAGTGTCTACAAATTCCACTTTTTAAACTGCGATATCTCACAATTGAAGCTGAAAATCCCACTTTTTCTTAACGAAAATCAGTAGAGCATAGTTAGAATTATAATTTTTAACCAGAAATTTTTTATTTATGCGACTATTGGAATATTCTTATAACATCATTAAAGTCTCACAACAGTACTAATAATACAAGAACATACTCGTGCAGTTCTTGTGATTTTTCAACCATGCGCGCGGATCGAAAGGCATGTTTTTATCATGTCCTCATATAAGATGAGGAATAAAGGAAAAAGTCCTAAACTGTAAACTATGCGCCATTCTTTTATTTGAAATTTTCTTGTAAATATAAATTTTTTTCTAAGTGCTTACCTTATTTTGTTATTTTAAGGTCGATTGATTAGTTTTCATTTTTTAGTTTGTTTTTTGTAAGTTGAATAAAAGAATTTAAAAAAAATTTTTTTTTGCATTTTTCCCCCAAGACTAAAAATTAAGAAATTATAGTGGCATAAACCAACACGCAATTAAACTTTTGAAGAAAACAAATCAGACCTTAATGTAAAAAAGGAATTGACAGACATCAAATTTGTGGGGATTCACTAACGTTTATCTTTTAATTAATTATTTAGTGTTTCTCTCTTTATGTAAAGTGAAACAAACTGAAATTTAAAATATTGACAACGTGAAGTTAGCTTTTATCAAATTCACGAAAATCTAAGGCAAAAGAGGTAGATTCATCCCCAAAACATGACTAACCATTTTCGGTGAACTACCTGGGCTCAATCGTGCACGCAAAATAGACAAGCACGCCGTGCAAGCGCTTGGGGCGGTTTTTTTTTAATTTTGTCTTTACATTGTTAAATTCAATAACAAGTTAACTAGATTTTGTATCAACATACGTTGTCCTTTTTATATTTTTAACACAAGAAGGACAGAAAATTCCGACAGTCTATAAAATATTCTTCTTCTCTGAATAATACAAGAAATACATTCTATGCTTTCCCATCCTACACATATATCAAAGTGTAACTATGTTTGATTGTTGCTTTGTTTGTTTGTTCGTTTGTTTGTCTGAGCATCAAGCTCGAACAAAGCTTCAGAATTCCAAAGCATTAGGGTGACTCTTTTAACTTTCAGAATTATTATAAGCTAAGTTGAAAATAACTTTTTGAATTTTTTCAGAAGAAAATTGCAAAAACATTTTTTAACTTTTTTAAAAAAGTTCAATTTTTGTGTAAACACGTTGCATTAGGCATCAAGTCGTTCGGTAGAATGAAGACGGTGATTGTTTTCCCGATTTAAGCGAACCCGATCGAAGACTACCGAACTACTTATTTACTCCGACCAACTCAAATAGCGTCATATATAAAAAAATAATTGATAAAAAATACTTAACGCGTTATTTTATGGAAATTAAAGTGACTACAAAATCGTGTCGATAAATGTTCTAAGAGAAAAAATTTTTACCCGGAAAAAATTAATGTAATTGTTTAAGTTACATTGATTTTTTACTTTCAAAGAGTGAAAAAAAATTTCCTAACGTTTTTTTCTAACCAATATATATAGATATACACTCTGTGTAACTTATTTTCTTAAAATTAATATCTTTCATATGTTATTACATATGAAAATTAAAAACAATTTACAAAAACTAGTAGTGGTGCTGATGAACAATTTAATTATTCATGAAAAAATAAGCGAAAGTTGATGGAAAATTTGTCAATTGTTTAACAAAGGACTGAATTAAATAATCATAATATTATTTGTTTTCATTTAATCATGAACAACAACAAATACTTTGTTACTCAAAAACAAATGTTACCAAATAATTGTATTTGTTATGAACAAATGTTATTTAACAAATACTTTTTTATTAACAAGTGTTATTTAACGAATGTTTTTTTATAAACAAATGATAGATAACAATTGAATTTTCATGAAAAAGGTTTGTAAACAATTGCATTTTTTATGAATAAATATTTATTATTTAACAGTTGCACTTTCTATATACAAATGTTTGTTAACAATTAAATATTTATAAACAAATGTTAGTAAAAGATAAAAAGTTTATAAACAAATGTTAGTTAACGATCAAATGTTTATAAAGAAATGTTAGTTAACGATCAAATGTTTATAAAGAAATGTTAGTTAACGATCAAATGTTTATAAACAAATGTTAGTTAACGATCAAATGTTTATAAACAAATGTTAGTTAAAGATCAAATGTTTATAAACAAATGTTAGTTAAAGATCAAATGTTTATAAACAAATGTTAGTTAACGATCAAATGTTTATGAACAAATGTTAGTTAACGATCAAATGATTATGAACAAATGTTAGTTAACGATCAAATGTTTATGAACAAATGTTAGTTAACGATCAAATGTTTATGAACAAATGTTAGTTAACGATCAAATGATTATGAACAAATGTTAGTTAACGATCAAATGTTTATGAACAAATGTCAGTTAAGGATCAAATGATTATGAACAAATGTTAGTTAACAATTAAATGTTTATGAACAAATGTTAGTTAACAATCAGATGTTTATAAACAAATGTGAGTTCACAATCAATTGCTTATAGACAAATTTAAGTTAACAATCGAATGTTTATAAACAAATGTTAGTTAACGATCAAATGTTTATAAACAAATGTTAGTTAACGATCAAATGTTTATAAACAAATGTTAGTTAACGATCAATTGCTTATAGACAAATGTAAGTTAACAATCGAATGTTTATAAACAAAGGTTAATTAATAATAGAATTTTTACAAACAAATGTTAGATAACAATTAAATGTTTACAAACAAATTTTAGTTAACAATCAGATGTTTATAAACAAATGTGAGTTCACAATCAAATGCTTATAGACAAATGTGAGTTAACAATCGAATGTTTATAAACAAATGTTTGTTCGCATTTTTATGAAGAAATGTTAGTTAACAAATGCAATTTTATAAACAAATGTTAGTACACGAATGCAATTTTATAAACAAATGTAAACAAATTTTCATAAACAAATACAACTTTAATTCACAAAGTTAGTTAAATTTTTTTGATAGCATTTTTCATAAACAAATGTTAGTTATCACACGCATTTTCATAATCAAACGTTAGTTAACAAATGCGATTTCATAAACAAATGTTAATCAAATTCTTTATGATTTTATTGTTCACTAATACCTTTATTAACAAATGAACATTTATGAACAAACTTATGAAATAGTTTTCGTGGTTATAAAAAAGTATTATATTATTATTTTATTAAATTCCGAGAAAACCAAAAAACGCGGGTGATATAAAACCCAAAAACAATAATTGTGAAGGGTTCGGCGATTGTTTCCCGAAACCAAAAAAAACTGCCGATATAAAAAAATAACGATTTGAGAGAAAAAATATATTTTACACAAAATATTTTTTCAATAGCTCAGCCTAGATTAAATAAATACGAAAATCTTAGTTACGAATATTTGGTTATTAATTGTTTTATATTCTAAACAACATGTCAAATGAGAAAACAAAAACAATCGTCGAACCAATTTTCCTTCTGTAAGTTTCCTCAGTCAATATATATTTTCGTAAGTTTCATCAATCATTTTATATTTAAGCATTTATGATTAAATAATGTAATGATTCAAATATAAGATATATTCTTATGTTCTAGTAGGACAGCTTTACATATAAATCTGCTTGAATTCTGCTTTTTTCACGAATTTTAATTAGCTCAAAAATAGAAAAAAAATAGAATAAAATGTTTTCAGAACTAATTTTTTTTAACTTTTTCTCTTTTACAAGTATTTTTTTTCTTGTGCTGCATTTTACACTCATAATATGAATAGTAGAGTTTCAAAACGTATAAGACATACAATAAAATGTTTTAAGTACTTGTTTTTTTCAAAATTCTTCTCTACTGTAGGTATTTTGTTTTTGTGTTGCATTTTACACTTATAATATTAATTTTTGTCCCACGCGCGCGCGAATACGCCTTTATCGCGGCAACATTTTCGCGTCCACGAAGAAAGTCTTCGCGTTACTAGGCCGCAAAGAGTTTCCACGGAGACTCTTTGCGTCTCGAGATAAAAAATATTATAAGCAACGTGTACGACAAAGAACAGCAATTCGCGCGGCAGACCGAGGCTCAACGCCTCGGTAGGGGCGAGTTCCGGTGTTCCTCGCGAAGCTGCTCTTTTCGTACATGTTACCTAATATACTATGAATCATTTATAAATAGTGAAAAATAAGGCCTTTTTCAGTATGCTGATCATTGCCTAATATACTATGAATCATTTATAAATAGTGAAAAATAAGGCCTTTTTCAGCATAATGATCAAGTTGTCTGACTTGGCTATATCAGGCCCCTTAGTACAAGGTCTTTTATACTGTGAGATTGCGCGATAAATTTATAACTATTAATCTTACTTTCTATTTGTTTTCTGCAAATTTTCTGCAAATAACAAAAATAATTCAAAACGAATAGGATAAAATAAAGTTTATTTAATTAACAACAAAAAATGAAAAAATTCACTTATCCGTCACGCAACTCTATTCAAATATTTACAGGAGTGATCGTGTGGCATGTAATTGATGCAAGGAATGATTTTTGAATATTTCCCAGATCAGTGTAATTGACATTAAACAACCTGATTAGCACCTTATCTGAGCCCTATTTTGATGGTTTACTAGGGCCAGTATAAAATTTCGAAATCTAAGAGATTGGGCCGACGATTGTTTTTGTTTTCTCATTAGACATGTTGTTTAGAAAATAAAACAATTAATAACCAAATATTAGTAATTAAGATTTTCCTATTCATTTAATCTAGGCTGAGCTATTGAAAAAATATTCTGTGTAAAATATATTCTTTCTCTCAAATCGCAAATTTTTTTATTTTTACATAAACGCTTCAAATGTCTTCTTGTTCAAATGTCCACGCGAATATTTTCGGTCTTTAAATAAAAAAATATTCATAACAAAGTGAAATATTAATAACAAAGTGATCACAAAGTGTGATTTTCAATGGTCAGAAATATTATTCCTCGCAATCTTGTACGCTCCTAATCGGAAAACCTCTAACGCTGTGTGTCAGAACGCCATAGTTTGCTGTTTATTTTGTTGTTGTTTTACTTTTATGTATAGCTACGTCAATGAGTTGATGAGGTTTTACCACGTTTACGTGGGGTTTCCCTTGTAATTTGCGCAAATTCACTGAAATTATCATTCATGTATAACCCAACTTTTAACAAAATTTCTCAATGCAGTTGTAAACAGTGTAAAGGCCGTGCGAAGCACGGCCGATCAAATACTCCAGAATATTCTTTAAGTGAGTGAAATATACCTCAATATACTGTTCTTTTTATTATTTATTACTTAAAAACAATATTGAACAGTAAATAAAAGTTTTTTGAATATCATTCATTCATATAAACAATACAGTAAAATATTACCCATACAGTCAAAAAGTCCTCGATTGTAGATATGAACCGTTTGGACGATTTACATTGAAAAATAACTTTTTTGGAGTAAATGTTTTGATCAACAAAATAATTTTTAACAATAAATATTAGGTAAAGAATGCTTCAGAAAAAATATTCCTTACCAATTCAAAAATATACGTTGAATTGGTCTTTAAAAGTTGACACATTTGTCCACTCTGTCCTTCTGGTGCTACTTATATTTATAATTCTTTGACTTTACACTATTTATGAACAGTATCATTATTTATATAAAAACAATTTCATTATGAATTTTTTTTGAAAAAAAATTGGTTGCTTATAAATTCCGTTTTCGCGTATCAATGTTACATAATTTTCTGAAATTACCTCAAAAAGGTAAATGATTCACTTCGCAAGGTATCGAAAGCCACGATTACATTAAAAATTGTTTCGGCAGTATTTATTTTGAGTTTTTTTGTTTTTTTCACTACGTTTGTTTTGATGTGAGTAATATAACTTGTTAGAGTGATTGATTTCTTTTCTTTTGTCAAAAATTATTCAGCTTAAATAAACGACAACTTATTTTGATTTTATTTTTTTAGTTGAAAATAATTTCAATTTTCAAAATCGAGTTAAAATTAATTCAATACCATTGTAACGACAATAACCGCAGAAATTGAAAAGTAGATAAAAAAGACAAAGCATTTTTGAACGAAGTGTCTAATGTCACGAAAAAAAACCAGAAACCGGAGACGGGAAACCGGAAAACCGGAAACTAAAAATTGATTATTTGTGAGACTATAGCATAAAAGTCTCACACATTAAAAATGAATTGACATGAATGTTTCTGTGAAATAAATAAATAGGCTCGACACAGTGGCATAGGCGCTTATTCCGACTTTTCTTATTCATTCATTAGCCTCTGTTTGGAAAGTCCGACCTGAGCAGAACTAAACTTTGGTCGCGCTGACTTGGGCTCGGTACAATATCCTTTGTTATTTCCATGAATTAATGTTTTATATTCAAAATGTGAGTTTGCTATCAACACAATACAAGTGTTTCAAATTCAAAATTCGAGGTCAGTATTGTCCAGTGTGATTGTCCAACGTACCGGACGCACCGTTTGCCATGCTAACACATCTTTGCAACAAGAAGGCACTACGAGAAGAGCCTATTTTGTAAAAAGATCGTACCTGAAAAGTGGACAAAAAAGTTTGCTCTTAAAAGGGTAATAATAAAATAAAATAATAAGGAATGTTCATGTCAGTTATCAGTTATTTGGGAGTTATTGAAGCTTTCTCAGTAATTTCTTAATCAACTGACAGGTTTAAAATAAACCAACTGACACGTTCAATTCGTCAAATATCAGTTGATCAAAAATAACTCGACAAACTTATCAACCAAAAAAACATAAGAAAACAAAGAGGTTATGTCGCTCCGAAACTGAATACTAATATTGACTGACTTATCGATCAATATACTAAAACCAGCCAAAAAAAGGTTCGACGTTGACACATAGGTTAACCCCCACTCCTTTGACTTTTGAGGGGAAATGACTGCGCGCGCTCGCTGGCAGAATTCAAATCGCCGAATTCACCGAAAAACTTTTGGATTTCGGTTATATAAATAAATATTTATGATTGTATACCTATTATTTCTGGTTGTAATTCTAGGTAATTTCAATCGCATTATTATTACAATTATATATATATATGCGGCCTGTTCGCGTGTTTCTGATCCTCAAAGCTTACACATATATGCTCCTAACCAAAAAACTCCAAATATCGTATACCAAAATGCGTTAGTGTAATTATATCATGTTCGTTGTTTCAAATGATTATAGCACCATATAAACGAGGTTTTACCACGTTTACGTGGGTTTTTCCTCGCGCTTTGCGCGAAATTACCGATTTATCATTTCTTACACCCAAATTTCAAATTACTTATATCATTGGAAACAAAATGTTGCTACATTCTTCTACAGTTTATACAGTGCGGCGACGATGAGCCCCGTGCGAAGCACGGGTGCTCAGCTAGTATATATATATATATAGCAAAGTCATTTGAAAGAGGCAGGTCGCTTGCGCGACCCTTGATAAATTATGACTCAAAAATTATTCTTACGTCAATTAAATAAAAAAATTCTTTTCTAAAAATGCGACCAAACTTCGAATACACTTTGCTCAAACTTTAAAGCGAGGAAAAACACGGCTTTTTAAGGTGGACCCCAGCGACTTTCAAAGTTTGTCCCTGCGCTTTATTGATTGTCATGGCAAAGGCTAATCTGACCGGGAATTGCCTCCTTTTAAACTCGAACGGCAGGTCCGTTGGAATAATTGGAATCTGAGGTATAATGACATGCGTTCCTTCATAGGCTCTATTCATTATTATACCTATAAATTATAAACAGTTGTGTAATAATTAATTGAACATGACAATACTACTGAAATTGTTTTAAAATACCTTCAATTATCCTGTCTCGAAGTTGAGTGATGCAGATTCGTGTTCCGTTGCATAGAAGTGGAGGGTTTAAATTCCGCAGAAGAAGAACTGGAACACCGGCTTTCAATTTTAATATCTGCGATGGCACGCCAGGCAACTCCAAGGAGTTTAAGAACTCAACAGTATAATTCACCACATCATCCTGGTTCACCACAGAATTGAAAGCAGTGTAAACCTTTTCGTCTCCAATGATTTCGGCCAATATCTTGTCATTTAATGCCGACGCGACATCATTCGTGGGGGCTGAAATAGCCCTTTAGCATAACCAATTCTGCTGTTCGTAATTCTGCTGAATGTCGGGAAACACGGCAGCAATAAGGTCTTCAGTGGAATTTTCGATGCAGCAGAGATTTGGAGAGAGTGTAATGTTTCCATCATTGTCTAGAGGCTATAATCCATCACCGATTCGGAGAAGCAATGACGAAAAATTGGCAGCGTTTTCGTCATTGTGAAGAAAAACTCTCATGTTTATAATAAACAATATCATCTATTAACTGAATGGCTTCGACATAAATGATGTCATATGCTATAATGTTTGGTTGCTCTTGCTCTCGACGATGGAGTATATCCTCAGACATCTGATCCTTGAACATGTTCCAAAGTGTGAAAGGATTGGAAACTTCGCAGGAGGTTATAATGATGGAGAACAATGTCCTCAAATGGCTTGGATACCGAGTCAAAACCGCCTCTTGCATTGTCAGAGTCCAGTGGTCATCGTTTTCCAGAAGACCGCGAACCTCACATGCCTCTGTGTACGTGAGATATTCTTCGCCGTCCACTGTTCGAAGAGCTGCGAATGATGCTGGTCCTCTTACAACTGTGAGTAACAATTTCAAGCAGAAACACTCAAACTGATTGGGATGAATGGCGTACATGCGTCCAATCGCAGCAGTCTGTTTTCTTGCAGGCCAGTTAGGAACATCTTCACCACGTCTCTGGGGATTCCAAGTTCTATTAGAATTATCCCAAGTGTAGTAAGTAGGAACTTCAGCATATAACAAAGTTTGAGCAAAATCTGATTCAACTGCATTTTGGCATAATGCAAAGAAAGCAGTGAGTGTTGTTTTTGGAGGCTGTTCGACGTGATGCTGCATATTTTCCTCGTTGAAATAAACACGTTGACCGTTTTCCAAGTGGACTTGTAAATGAACTACATTGGGAAAGCGTTTATGCATTGGAAAAGAAAGAAGTCGCCAAACAGCTTCATTGCTACTAATGTATCGTCCTGCCTGATAAGTGCGAACCTCATCTAATGGATTTATCTGCCTATCTGTGTGCCGAACTTGGAAAAAGGCCTGATCGGATCCTTTGTTTATATAGCCACATATATACTTTATCGCCTCAACTGAATTCCAGCACTCAACGTTACTATGTCCGCCAAAAGATGTTGATAAAAATGGACAATATGGCACGACCCACCGGTTAGTGGGTCGATAGTGACCTGTTGACCTTCATGTCCGTGGATATTGATGGTTGTTGTAAGGCCGCCATCTTCAGGACTGCGTCTTCTGTACGTTGGATATCCATTTGCGTTACTGACTGTTTCCTGAATTAAATCTTTTGGATATTGTTTGGTACAGCAGCCATTCTTCATGCAAGGTGACTACATATTCAGTTCTCCACATGGTCCATGAATCATGTGTTTTACAACGATTCTGTGAAGATTGGGATCCATTTCAGGGTCTGGAATTTCTGCTGAAATAATCCAATCGATGTCTGCTGGCCGAAGTTTTTGTTCAAGAAAGAGTAATAAATGGATGTGAGGGAGACCACGTTTCTGCCACTCTATTGAGTATACGTATGCTGAAACAATACCAAAAACACGTCCTTCTGTGAGACACTTGAGAAATTTGATGACTTTCTGTCTGAAAACCCGGGCGATGATATCGTGTCTGTCCATAGCAGCTTGGCCCTCAAAAAGGGCAGATTTAATTTCGTCCCATGATGGATTGCATGTAAACGTAATGAAGAGATCTGGCTTGCCATATTTCCGCACGATTGCCAAAGCATCTTGAGTATACTCCGCCATATATCGAGGACTGTTCACAAAAGTAGAAGGTAAAATAACCATTCTTCCGATGTCATTCGCATTGACAGCAGCATCAGCAACTACAGCATGTCTTAGATGAACGTACGCCTCCGATCGTAATCTCGCTTGATGAGTCGAAATATATCGGAGTCGTTCACTTTCCACTTTGGCGTACATATCAACCGAATATTGGATGAATAAATGTCTGAATCGCAATAGAGTGTTGAAATCTTGGTCACGAACTGCAATGCAAAATGCATAAAAATCCATTGCAGAAACCTTTTTAGCCGTTGGTGCAAGATTATGCGGATTGACCTCCGGGATCTTGAACGTATATCCAGTTTGACCCTGCCACAACATCAAAGGATACTGTAAAGCGTCATAATAAGGATTGCAATAAAAAATTCGTTGAAGATGGTTATCCCGTGTATGCAACACTATATCTCGTTCATCTGAAACTCTTCCGACAATAATAGCAGCAACCTCGTCGACTGTTAGAGCGTTGTATCGTCCCGGGTGTTCACCAGCTGGTACTTGATCGCCACGAACTATGACTTTGTAGGAATCATCATTTCTGCGATCGATAGTTTCACTCGTTGTCGTGTCCGAGACCTTGATAGACGGTTCTAAAAATTTTGAAAGTTGTACTACCAAAAGAAGAAAATGTTACAATAATCAAAAGGAGCACCTACCTGTCGAACATCCTCGTCTTCCTCGGCTCGCACAACACGTAGAGCAGCAGCTTGTTTCGTAACTTTAGTTAAATGTGAGTTTTTTTGGAGCGGCATATTGAAAATGTACAATCTGCAGTTCACTTACAAAATCATAACACTACTGAAGGTAGCATCAAAATAATGCCGAATTTCCGGTGAATAGTTCAATGAAATGTTAGGTTCATGTTTATGTTTGGAAGAAAATATTTCAAACCGATTTTTTGTTGCAAGGTACGAAAATTTAAAGAGATCCGAGGTGTATTTTTATAAATAAAATTTGTCTAGTAAATGTTGAATCATAAAAAAGTGCGATTTCGAGAAAACCGAAAATACACTTTTGCGAGTTTCGATGAATTAAATTTGAAAAATCGATTCTTTATATAGCCTATTTTAATTGTGAGAGTTCGTAGATTCACCCTAATGCGCTTGAAATCGTTTCTATCCATTTTTTGAAAGGCCATTTCGACACATAGAAACAAACAAACTGACGAAAAAATTAAGAAATTCTAAAAAATGAAGATAATCACTTTTTTATAAAGCCCATGGTCATTGTGGAAGTTAAGGGAACCTCCCAGATGCGTAAAATCATGAAATCAACGAAAAAAAGTTCCATGGTAAAAAAACGAAAAATAAATTTTTACGATTTTCGATGAAATAAATTTCAAAAATCGATTCTTTATATAGCCTATTTTAATTGTGAGAGTTCGTAGATTCACCCTGATGCGCTTGAAATCGTTTCCATCGATTTTTTGAAGCGCCATTTCGACACAAACAAACAAACAAACAGACAAACAAGCACAGTTACATTTTTATATATATAAGGACTAGCTGAGCACCCGTGCTTCGCACGGGGCTCATCGTCGCCGCACTGTATAAACTGTAGAAGAATGTAGCAACATTTTGTTTCCAATGATATAAGTAATTTGAAATTTGGGTGTAAGAAATGATAAATCGGTAATTTTGCGCAAAGCGCGAGGAAAAACCCACGTAAACGTAGTAAAACCTCGTTTATATGGTGCTATAATCATTTGAAACAACGAACATGATATAATTACACTAACGCATTTTGGTATACGATATTTGGAGTTTTTTGGTTAAGAGCATATATGTGTAAGCTTTGAGGATCAGAAACACGCGAACAGGCCACATATATATATATAATTGTCCATGAGAAAAACACGGCTTTTTAAGGTGGACCCCAGCGACTTTCAAAGTTTGTCCCTGCGCTTTATTGATTGTCATGGCAAAGGCTAATCTGACCGGGAAATGCCTCCTTTTAAACTCGAACGGCAGGTCCGTTGGAATAATTGGAATCTGAGGTATAATGACATGCGTTCCTTCATAGGCTCCATTCATTATTATACCTTAAAATTATAAACAGTTGTGTAATAATTAATTGAACATGACAATACTACTGAAATTGTTTTAAAATACCTTCAATTATCCTGTCTCGAAGTTGAGTGATGCAGATTCGTGTTCCGTTGCATAGAAGTGGAGGGTTTAAATTCCGCAGTAGAAGAACTGGAACACCGACTTTCAATTTTAATATCTGCGATGGCACGCCAGGCAACTCCAAGGAGTTTAAGAACTCAACAGGATAATTCACCACATCATCCTGGTTCACCACAGAATTGAAAGCAGTGTAAACCTTTTCGTCTCCAATGATTTCGGCCAATATCTTGTCATTTAATGCCGACACGACATCATTCGTGGGGGCTAAAATAGCCCTTTCGCATAACCAATTCTGCTGTTCGTAATTCTGCTGAATGTCGGGAAACACGGCAGCAATAAGGTCTTCAGTGGAATTTTCGATGCAGCAGAGATTTGGAGAGAGTGTAATGTTTCCATCATTGTCTAGAGGCTCTAATCCATCACCGATTCGGAGAAGCAATGACGAAAAATTGGCAGCGTTTTCGTCATTATGAAGAAAAACTCTCATGTTTATAATAAACAATATCATCTATTAACTGAATGTCTTCGTCATAAATGATATCATATGCTATAATGTTTGGTTGCTCTTGCTCTCGACGATGGAGTATATCCTCAGACATCTGATCCTTGAACATGTTCCAAAGTGTGAAAGGATTGGAAACTTCGCAGGAGGTTATAATGATGGAGAACAATGTCCTCAAATGGCTTGGATACCGAGTCAAAACCGCCTCTTGCATTGTCAGAGTCCAGTGGTCATCGTTTTCCAGAAGACCGCGAACCTCACATGCCTCTGTGTACGTGAGATATTCTTCGCCGTCCACTGTTCGAAGAGCTGCGAATGATGCTGGTCCTCTTACAACTGTGAGTAACAATTTCAAGCAGAAACACTCAAACTGATTGGGATGAATGGCGTACATGCGTCCAATCGCAGCAGTCTGTTTTCTTGCAGGCCAGTTAGGAACATCTTCACCACGTCTCGGGGGATTCCAAGTTCTATCAGAATTATCCCAAGTGAAGTAAGTAGGAACTTCAGCATATAAAAAAGTTTGAGCAAAATCTGATTCAACTGCATTTTGGCATAATGCAAAGAAAGCAGTGAGTGTTGTTTTTGGAGGCTGTTCGACGTGATGCTGCATATTTTCCTCGTTGAAATAAACACGTTGACCGTTTTCCAAGTGGACTTGTAAATGAACTACATTAGGAAAGCGTTCATGCATTGGAAAAGAAAGAAGTCGCCAAACAGCTTCATTGCTACTAATGTATTGTCCTGCCTGATAAGTGCGAACCTCATCTAATGGATTTATCTGCCTATCTGTGTGCCGAACTTGGAAAAAGGCCTGATCGGATCCTTTGTTTATATAGCCACATATATACTTTATCGCCTCAACTGAATTCCAGCACTCAACGTTACTATGTCCGCCAAAAGATGTTGATAAAAATGGACAATATGGCACGACCCACCGGTTAGTGGGTCGATAGTGACCTGTTGACCTTCATGTCCGTGGATATTGATGGTTGTTGTAAGGCCGCCATCTTCAGGACTGCGTCTTCTGTACGTTGGATATCCATTTGCGTTACTGACTGTTTCCTGGATTAAATCTTTTGGATATTGTTTGGTACAGCAGCCATTCTTCATGCAAGGTGACTACATATTCAGTTCTCCACATGGTCCATGAATCATGTGTTTTACAACGATTCTGTGAAGATTGGGATCCATTTCAGGGTCTGGAATTTCTGCTGAAATAATCCAATCGATGTCTGCTGGCCGAAGTTTTTGTTCAAGAAAGAGTAATATATGGATGTGAGGGAGACCACGTTTCTGCCACTCTATTGAGTATACGTATGCTGAAACAATACCAAAAACACGTCCTTCTGTGAGACACTTGAGAAATTTGATGACTTTCTGTCTGAAAACCCGGGCGATGATATCGTGTCTGTCCATAGCAGCTTGGCCCTCAAAAAGGGCAGATTTAATTTCGTCCCATGATGGATTGCATGTAAAAGTAATGAAGAGATCTGGCTTGCCATATTTCCGCACGATTGCCAAAGCATCTTGAGTATACTCCGCCATATATCGAGGACTGTTCACAAAAGTCGAAGGTAAAATAACCATTCTTCCGATGTTATTCGCATTGAGAGCAGCATCAGCAACTACAGCATGTCTTAGATGAACGTACGCCTCCGATCGTAATCTCGCTTGATGAGTCGAAATATATCGGAGTCGTTCACTTTCCACTTTGACCTCCGGGATCTTGAACGTATATCCAGTTTGACCCTGCCACAACATCAAAGGATACTGTAAAGCGTCATAATAAGGATTGCAATCAAAAATTCGTTGAAGATGGTTATCCCGCGTATGCAACACTATATCTCGTTCATCTAAAACTCTTCCGACAATAATAGCAGCAACCTCGTCGACTGTTAGAGCGTTGTATCGTCCCGGGTGTTCACCAGCTGGTACTTGATCGCCACGAACTATGACTGTGTAGGAATCATCATTTCTGCGATCGATAGTTTCACTCGTTGTCGTGTCCGAGACCTTGATAGACGGTTCTAAAAATTTTGAAAGTTGTACTACCAAAAGAAGAAAATGTTACAATAATCAAAAGGAGCACCTACCTGTCGAACATCCTCGTCTTCCTCGGCTCGCACAACACGTAGAGCAGCAGCTTGTTTCGTAACTTTAGTTAAATGTGAGTTTTTTTGGAGCGGCATATTGAAAATGTACAATCTGCAGTTCACTTACAAAATCATAACACTACTGAAGGTAGCATCAAAATAATGCCGAATTTCCGGTGAATAGTTCAATGAAATGTTAGGTTCATGTTTATGTTTGGAAGAAAATATTTCAAACCGATTTTTTGTTGCAAGGTACGAAAATTTAAAGAGATCCGAGGTGTATTTTTATAAATAAAATTTGTTTAGTAAATGTTGAATCATAAAAAAGTGCGATTTTGAGAAAACCGAAAATACATTTTTGCGAGTTTCGATGAATTAAATTTTAAAAATCGATTCTTTATATAGCCTATTTTAATTGTGAGAGTTCGTAGATTCACCCTAATGCGCTTGAAATCGTTTCTATCCATTTTTTGAAGGGCCATTTCGACACATAGAAACAAACAAACAGACGAAAAAATTAAGAAATTCTAAAAAATGAAGATAATTACTTTTTTATAAAGCCCATGGTCATTGTGGAAGTTAAGGGAACCTCCTAGATGCGTAAAATCATGAAATCAACGAAAAAAAGTTCCATGGTAAAAAAACGAAAAATAAATTTTTACAATTTTCGATGAAATGAATTTCAAAAATCGATTCTTTATATAGCCTATTTTAATTGTGAGAGTTCGTAGATTCACCCTGATGCGCTTGGAATCGTTTCTATCGATTTTTTGAAGCGGCATTGCGAAACAAACAAACAAACAAACAGACAAACGAACATAGTTACATTTTTATATATATAAGGATGAGGATAAGGATATATACAAATTTGAAAGGCCTGAAGAAGGCGGAAAGCGCTGCACGACTATTATAACACGAATTTCGTCTTGCCGCTCATCGTGTCTCTCTCTGTACAGTTTGGTTTTTTTTCGCGACATAGAGTTTCCTCTTCGCTACATGTGCGGCATCTTGCGGTGAAACTGTGAACAGTAAAACCGTCGGCGCCTCGTGTCTAACATTAGTTGACTAGTAGCACGAGAGAGACAGAGCGCGTAGTTCATTGATTGATCGAGTTTAATTGTTTATTTTTTTGTCATTGTCAAGTCAATGCTAGTTTGTTTTCGATGTGGCAGCATTTGCTGTCTTAGTTTGTTGTTAGATGTGTTATTTTATAAACAAACGAGTTTAAAGATTTATACTAAAACCAGCCAAAGAATGGTTCGACGTTGACACATAGGTTAACCCCCACCGAAATCCAAAAGTTTTTCGGTGAATTCGGCGATTTGAATTCTGCCGGCGAGCGCGCGCAGTCATTTCCCCTCAAAAGTCAAAGGAGTGGGGGTTAACCTATGTGTCAACGTCGAACCTTTTTTTGGCTGGTTTTAGTATATTGATCGATAAGTCAGTCAATATTAGTATTCAGTTTCGGAGCGACATAACCTCTTTGTTTTCTTATGTTTTTTTGGTTGATAAGTTTGTCGAGTTATTTTTGATCAACTGATATTTGACGAATTGAACGTGTCAGTTGGTTTATTTTAAACCTGTCAGTTGATTAAGAAATTACTGAGAAAGCTTCAATAACTCCCAAATAACTGATAACTGACATGAACATTCCTTATTATTTTATTTTATTATTACCCTTTTAAGAGCAAACTTTTTTGTCCACTTTTCAGGTACGATCTTTTTACAAAATAGGCTCTTCTCGTAGTGCCTTCTTGTTGCAAAGATGTGTTAGCATGGCAAACGGTGCGTCCGGTACGTTGGACAATCACACTGGACAATACTGACCTCGAATTTTGAATTTGAAACACTTGTATTGTGTTGATAGCAAACTCACATTTTGAATATAAAACATTAATTCATGGAAATAACAAAGGATATTGTACCGAGCCCAAGTCAGCGCGACCAAAGTTTAGTTCTGCTCAGGTCGGACTTTCCAAACAGAGGCTAATGAATGAATAAGAAAAGTCGGAATAAGCGCCTATGCCACTGTGTCGAGCCTATTTATTTATTTCACAGAAACATTCATGTCAATTCATTTTTAATGTGTGAGACTTTTATGCTATAGTCTCACAAATAATCAATTTTTAGTTTCCGGTTTTCCGGTTTCCCGTCTCCGGTTTCTGGTTTTTTTTCGTGACATTAGACACTTCGTTCAAAAATGCTTTGTCTTTTTTATCTACTTTTCAATTTCTGCGGTTATTGTCGTTACAATGGTATTGAATTAATTTTAACTCGATTTTGAAAATTGAAATTATTTTCAACTAAAAAAATAAAATCAAAATAAGTTGTCGTTTATTTAAGCTGAATAATTTTTGACAAAAGAAAAGAAATCAATCACTCTAACAAGTTATATTACTCACATCAAAACAAACGTAGTGAAAAAAACAAAAAAACTCAAAATAAATACTGCCGAAACAATTTTTAATGTAATCGTGGCTTTCGATACCTTGCGAAGTGAATCATTTACCTTTTTGAGGTAATTTCAGAAAATTATTTAACATTGATACGCGAATAAGCATTTTTCAAACAATAAATTAATGTTTTTGTAAGTTGTCAGTTATTTTTTAGTTATCGTAGCTTTGTCAGTAATATGTGATATGTTTGTATTTTTGCATATAAAATTTCTAAAGTTTTTCAGGATTTGTTCTTAATTTCAGAATGAATTACAATGATGAAAAACATTCATGCGTTGATTAAAGCTGGGTAAAAATGATTCAGGCTTTTTTTACATATCTTATCGACAAAGTTTGTATTATTAATGTATGTCACGCTGATCGGCCATGCTTCGCACGGCCATTACCTTCACCCCACTGTTTACTGCTGCATAAAGAAATTTCGTTAGAAGTCAGGTAATATGAAATAACAATTTTAGTAAATTGGCGCAAAATGCGAGAGAAACTCCACGTAAACGTAGTAAAACCTCATCAATTTATTGACGTAGCTATACATAAAAGTACAACGACAACAAAATAATCATCACACTAAGGCGTTCTGATATACGACGTTAGAGGTCTTCCGATTAGACACAGGCGAACAGGCCACATAGAATTGTCCGTGTGAATAACATGACTCGCGGAGCGACCTGCAGAGTTTGTCCTTGAGCTTTGTTTATCGTCATTTTTCGTATTTATCTACTTTGTTATTCAATTTTTGTTTGAATTTTCATAATCTAATGAATCGTTAGGTGTTTAATGATGGATATAATGTTTGTAGTGACACCTAAATAATAAATTGCACAAAAAATGTCGAACGTAAAAAATTCAAAATTAAATTTTTGCAATTTTTCATGATAGAAAGTTAAGAAGTTATTTTGTTATAGACCCTATAGTAATTTTAAGAGTACGTAGAGTCACCCTAATGCGTTGAAAATAGGTTCTATCACTTCGGTGAAGCGCCATTTCAACACAAACAAACATACACAAAAATAACAAACAAAAATAATTACACTTTTATATATAAGTAGGATTATTTTATTATCACGACGTTGTGTTCCAGTAGTTAAGAACTGAAAATTTTACTTAGAATCAATCACTTAGAATCTTGATTTGAACACCATGTGACTCCCTGTTTTTCCAAAACATGCAGCGCGGGCTTGTTTCTCAATTTCGCAAAAGGACTTCTCAATTCTATATCAAGGACATCTTAAGTACCAATTTTCAGTATAAGATTGTTGCTGAAATTCGACGCTATTTGTGACGCCGCCTCTTGGAATAGTTAGCTTTGTCTGTGTTCTTCTCAAAGAGTCCACGTTGAATGCAGTTTATTAATTAGCGATTATTTGTGAAGTTTGATGAAAAAATTGGAAAAAAATCATGCATCCTTTCGTATGCACAGTTGACAATTCTTCACAGTTTCATTGCAGCAAATCATTTCCGAAATTTTCAATAGTACCTCTTTAATGTTTGATAAGAAATGGGTTAATTTACAAGTTTTTTAAGGTATTTTAATTTTTTGAACGGGCATATCTTTACGCGAGATGTCATAAGATATCAATAGTTCACGTAACAGGCAAGGTGAGGCCTGTGACACGTTCCGTCGCAAAGGATGCTGTTGCGTAGAAAACAACGCTCGAGGGGGCACGAGAGTGATGTTCCTCGTGGCAGGGACCTCCTAGACAATAGTTCGTATGATTCATCCGCGTAAAAAAATGTATAGACTTAAATTTATTTTATAGATAACTCCATTCTGACATATCCATGACTGTTTGCACTTCTTAGGAAAAAAGTCAAACTTTTGATTCTTTCCTTTATTGACAATGTAATTGACAGCTGTCAACTTGTCCAAACGACTTCTTGATATATACACTCAAAAAAAGGATTCATTATAGTTACAATTTATATTCGATCGAAAAAATTTTAAAATATTTCTTAACAGTTACAACAGCGTCATCGAGTTGAAAAAATATTTAATAAATATTATTTTTGACTTTTTTCAACGTTGTCACTACAATTGCACTATTTCATACTACTTACAGGTTCAATTTCATGATATTTAAACTTTATTTGATAACTATTATGAAACGAACTTGAAAATTGAATTTGTTTATAGTTATAACATGAGAAATCATGACAACCAAATTTTTTGTTGATATATAAACCCTTAATTTGTAATATTTATCTAATATAATTATAATCGTAATTTTTAACTATTATAATTTCGGTTCGATTATAATTAGAATATGAAGATGAGAAAACCTTTCCCGCAAGTACAAATTGACTTGATTGAAGATATATAAGCGCAAGTCAGCATCTATTTCTAAATAACAGTCTAGGATCGAGAGGCGACTACACCAGGAAACAACAGGACAGACGATCAAGGTATGAAAAATAGTAAGGATTCGATTGAATACTAATAAAAATATAACTTTGTTAACATTTGTTAATATAAAAGTAATTGTTTATCAAATGTCAACAGGAAAATGAACTTACAGCAAAAAGGAAAAACGCCTCTCGATCCAAGATATAAATTGGATCATCACGAAAAAATGACTGAATCCACCAATTACAATTAAAATTAGATTAATTGAAATAAAGAAAAAAAATCAAAAATATTTCCTTCGAAAATCCTTCTTTATTTTTATTTTTTATGAATTGCATGCGATAAATATTAAGAAATATTTTTTGTAGTTCACGAAATTGTTTCAATAAATGTTATACTTGAACTATAAATATTATTGTATATATAATTAATCTTATGAAATATGCGAATAAAAATTTAATGAAATGGTATAATTGTCGTTAAGAAATATTCAGTTGCACTATAATAATTACATTAAATCATAACAATAATGAAATATCAATAACATTAACGAATCCTTTTTCTGAGTGTATTTTTGACGCGAAAACGGCTGTTAAATCGTTAACTATAGCCACCACCTAAAAAATAATGACATTTTTCGCTACCTTTTCTCGGGCCACGAAAAATCATTACCCAAGAGAAGGCAGGAGAGAGGGAACTGAACTTGCCTGAAAATTTTATATCTTTAAACTATCAAAAATGTAGCTTAGACCAGTTGTCGCCATAATCAAAATTCTACTCAACCACGTTAGTAGGCCGCAGTTTTTGTACTTCTGTGGTGATAAGGAAAAACTAGTTAAGTAATTTCAAGACTTGTCTTGTTCAAGTTTTGAATATAACATTTTTATATCAAAGAAATCTATGGTCATTAGAAAAAACCAGTTAAGTGGTTTTGGGACTTGGTTTGTTGAATGTTTGAATAGATCATCTTTATATCGAAAAAATATAACGAGTGCGTTGAGCGAAATAATAATGAAATATAAGAATGAAAATATGATCAGACTAACAAAAGCTGAACTTTCAGAAATAAACGTGATTTTTGCAGAAAAATTAACGCTTTCGCGAATGTCACTTGACTGGTTCTTCTTAAACAGCACAGAAATATGATGCTTGACGCAATTTTTGGACAATTGGAGTTAAAAATACGAATTGAATACAAAAACTCATGTTACATAGTTAAATTAGCAGAAATACATACGATTTCGTGAAAAAATTAATTCTTTTAAAAATCACTTAACTGGTTCTTCCTAATTACCACACAATTAGCTACCTCAAATCGTCACCTCTTCTGAAGGAAAAAAAACAGTGACAGTGCTCCTTGTTAAGAATGTTTACTAGTGTGTTTATACACTACCAGTGTGTTTTATTAAAAAACTGACTTTTATCAAAATAAAACCAATTTTAGAGATATATGGAAATAAGTCATTTTTCACTGACATTTTGAAACAAGTCATTTTCCGTAAGAGGTGACGATATACCCTCATATCAACGTTGTTTCACCTTTCGGCGTGACGCGTAGGGGTTTTCTTATTTTTCACTACCAAAAGTAAAAATAAAAAAAACTTTAAGAACAAAATTTTAAATAATTCAGGGCACTAATGTGGTATAATCAAAATGCTTTTAGACAATTCCAAAATTTATCATTCCGTTAATTCTTCAAAATAAGGAGACGGACAAAAAGTTCGCACATTTTTGGACAAACCTAGTAACGATGAATTTTGTATTTAATTAAAATATGTTTAGAGTATCATTATTTATTTACGGAAAAATTGAAACGAATTTGAAATTAAAACACGATTGTTATATTTGCATTCTACCTGTCTATCTACAGCGGGTAAAAGTTGCGAAAGTTTCCTTTGATAAAGCGGTGGCAGACCTTGAAATGTATGCTTATTGAGAAGAACACGTAAACTGCTGTTAGCAAGTATACTTGCTGGTGATTCCAGGTCGACTAACCCTGCCTCAAGTTGCGCTGCTGCAGACAATTTTTTTGTGGACCTTCTGCGACTGGACTTTACGATGAATCCAGGTAGGCTTTCCAAAACCTCTCTCATAGTTGCTGGCGGCACATCAACTGCAGCAAATTAACATTAAATTATGATATTACTTCAATATTATACATCTTGTCAACACTAGAAAGACAAAGTTGACTTGTTTAGTTGCAGTATTGTATATATCATTTTTTTCTAGCAAAAATATAATAAGTGACGTAAATTTTATAGTACGAAATATGATTTGAATTCAACGACTCAAGTTCAAAAGGTAGAATCTCAGAAACACACGCAATTTTCGCTAAAAATTTACGCTTTTGAAAATGTAGCTTAACTAGTTTTTTTTCAAATCACCTAAAAATTGATTTTTAATAGTTACCTTTACACCGCAAAAGATTTATGTAAAAATCATTTATTTATCAAAGTTATTTCATTGTCTTCCTCATAAGATGAAGTGGACGATTTAGAGTCTACTATTAAAGACTACATCTAATGTTTTACATTTATTCGCTGTGTATTTTATTTATACAATTTTTTTCGACTTTCCTATTTTTTTGTTATCTATATTAAAAATTTTTGAAAGTCATTTAAAATCATTTGCTATTTGAAATGGCATGGAAAAGGTGGGAAGCGCTGCGCGACTATTTTGACGCGAGTTTAGTCTTGCAGCTTATTGTGTCTCTCTGTACAGAGACCATTCCTTTCGCAAGACCGAAAGAGCGAGTTTTTCGCGAAATCGAGTTTCGTGTCCAAGGTCATAGCTACAAGCCAGTTTCCTACACCCTAACTTCACGCTGTCAGTTTCAGAACGCTTTTTTTCAGGAGTTAGATGCACTGACGAACAATTTGGAATTCATTTTTTTCAAATCAGGTGGGGAATCCAAACATGGTTTGAAAATTTCAAATTGACAGCAAAGATGTCAAAATAAATATAACGCATTGCCAGAGATGAAAGGATGTCAAGTCTATTTGCAATCTTCTGGAAATTTTGAGCTGTATATTTGATTTTAAGTTCACATTTAATTTTTAATGAATTTCGTTCATGCAAAATACTACTTGACCAAATAATTTTAAAAAATTGATATGAAAACATAACAAAGGATAAAAAATTAGTTAATTTATTAACAGAAATTTATGATAAACAAATGCTAAAACTATGCCACATAATATAAAGGAAAAATTATAACTGGCAAATTTTGTAAAAAATTGAAAAAAAGTCAAAAGCAAAAAATTATAATAGAAGCCACAAAACTTGTCGGTTTTGTAGAAAAATTCAAAACTAACTGAAAATTTTGCAACAAAATGTACTAGTTCAGTGCTCTTTATACTGTTGATGTTTTTTATTTTCCTGGAAAAGTTTGAACCAAATCGATCAACTTTTTACCTCTTTGTATATTTTTATATTCAAGTTTTTCTCTAATTTTTAGATTAAAACTGTTATTAAATATGTTCATAAGAAACTTTACAATTTAGAGCTACGACTTACTAAAGAGCATTTTTGTTATTTTTTGTTATTGAATATATAGAATGTACGAAGAACATTCAAATGTGTACTCTGAAGTGTTAATGAAAATTAATCAAGAAATCGAGTAAATAACAAAGGAAATAAAATGAATGAATGAAAAACGTTGTAGTTTGTTAGCATATGTCTGTTTGTTTTATAATTTTTATATTTTTACACCAAAGTTGTACAGCGAATAATAAAACAAATGAAATGCAACAAGAAAATTTGTGTTTTCTTACGTTCGTCATTTTTCATCTACAATTTCCTAAGCAAACTTGAATGTAAAAAAATGAATTGTATATTAAAAATAAAATTTCAGATTATTTACATTTTTCATTCATCGTTGTGGTTACTTCTCATTCATAAAAGATTATTTATTTTACACACATAATTTGTCTGCTTCTGTTATCGATTCGAAAAAATGTCGACAATTATGCATAATAAAATTATGTGTACAATATAGAGCGTCTGAAAATATAAATAACAAAAAAACTAAACAATATAAAGAAACTTAAATTTAAGTTTTAGAACTCAAATTTTGGAAAAAATTGTATATTAAAACAACAATGTTGATAAATGCAAATTTTATAATTTAATTTTAAAAGTTTCAATTTTTATCGTAAAAGTCGAGTGTAGAAATACAATAATTATAAAACGAACAGACAATGTAAACAAACTTGACTGTTTTCCATTCATTTTATTTCATTTGTTTATTTATTTTTACTCGTTTTCTCGTACATTTTTATTGAAATGCTTTTTTTTTCAATTCTGGCGCTGCGTTTTATTTATTTTGACATCTTTTCAGAAATTTCAAACCTTGTTTGGATTCCCCACCTGATTTGAAAAAAAATATTTCAAAATTGTTTGTTAGTGCATCCAACTCCTGAAAAAAAAACTTTCCGAAACCGGGCTCCATAAAGCTGGCAGACCCAAATTAGCGGAACCAAAAAAAAATTGTATGATTATTTTTTGATATTTTATTGCTAATTTATTACCGCAATAAAAAATTTGTTGCTCTTTTTTTTAAACAATCACAGTGGTTTAGCTACCTTGACGTCAAGCTGGCTGGACCATTGAGAAATCATGATAATAAACAAAAATAAATTGTACAATAATTTGTTACTATTCTATTGCTAATTAATTACTGCAATAAAAAAATTTGTTTCTATTTTTTTAAACAATTACAGTGGTTCAGCTACCTTGACGTCAAGCTGGCTGGACCATTTTAAATCATAATGAGAAACAAAAATAAATTGTACAATAAAAAATTTGTTGTTCTTTTTTTTAACAATTTCAGTGATTTCATTTGTTGAATTGAGTATTCAGTTACATAACAAATAAAATCTATTAACAATTCGAATAAAAAGAATTTCAAACATTCGCGCTTTTGAAATGAACTAATCAGAAAAAAGTAAGAATAAAGCTACCGAAAAACTGCTAGCCGCCAAAAACAACACACTGCTTAGTTGATCGCGCATCCAAGGTCAGAATAGTTTTCGGCGTAATAAGTCCGTGTTCATTTTTCGATAAGTGTACCCACGATCTACATTTTGGATCGTGGGTACAACTTGGACAGTTTTGGTTTTGATCATCCATTTGGATGAACGAGTTCAACCATTTATTGAACTCGTTGTGAAAACAGTTTTCCTGATCGGAGATTCGGACATCCGCATCAAAAACGTGGTCGCCCTGCTGCGGTTGATAAAGAAAGAATATTTGAACTTCTAGGGCGTCACATTGGAGAAATATTCCAAAAAGAATCACAGAGTTTGGTGAGCAAAACACATCCGATCTGGGAAACCCTGGCACAACAGTTAAAGCCTTATGCGGCATCGAGTATTTACTGTTATGCCTGTGAATTCAAAAAAGAACTTCAAACAAATCAAGATCAGGATGAAGCTGCGGATGAAAGTAACGTGTCGCTCCAGAGCAAGCCGAATTCAACCATCAACAATTTTTCGATGTCACTCGAAAAGGATAAGGATTTCGAGTTTTCGTTCACCAGAAGTGAGTTCGAGGCGATGACGGAAAAGTTCATGAAAAAATGCTCCGCCCGGAGAGGAGGACGCCGAGTAGCAATGCGATTCAAACCCGGACAATATTCGGTTAAGATTTGGGAAAAAGTCTTCGATGAAACGCACTTGCCCTGTGCATTTATGATCAAAACAACATACTTAGCACTCGACTACCAAAATGGAAACATAAGAGGTTATTATTTTGAAATAATTCGTTTTTTCTGCCTATATCTTTTCCTTAAAAAAAACAGTTTCGTTCTTCCAAAGCTAAAATTTCAAAAGTCCTTACTTGTCCGTTCATCCACTTTTATTGTCTAATTAAAATTTTTTGACATGTCACTTATAATTCAATTATATTTTGTAGCATCGTGTAAATGTGGATCCATCCTGCAAATCAACATCGATTCTACTAGGAATCCAAAGAAAGTTGTGTTCAAGGGTACTGTTACGCTGGGCGCCCTGAAGGACTGCGGTAAACTCTGGCTTCGAGATGCAAAAAGGAGGAAAATCGCGGAAGACTTACAATATGAAAAAGTTGAATTTTACCGCGCAGATCAAGCGAGGAATAATAATAATAAGCCACATACTCGTCTACTATTTTTTATGGAAATTATCAATTTTAAATGTGTATTTTTTAATAATGAGATTCAATAATATTATTTATTGCAAACATTAAATTTTATCAAAACCATCTAAAGAATTATTTATAATTTATTTAGATTAGAAAAAAGGATAAGGAAGGAAGGAGAAAGCAATAATATCCGCACATTTTAACACTTTTTTTTCAATGAAATTTGTTTTACTCTTACGAATCCTGTAAAAAAATAGCACAATATAGGTTATTATTTAAGGAATTGATTAATCCAAATCTAATTGAATGCTTAAGTTATGTTCTCAAGTTATTTACAATAAAACGTGGCTTAATATGAACTTTTATCTTGCTTTTATAAACGTGAATTGTACAGCTGACTTTTTTGTGCTGGCTCGAGCCAATCAGATCTCACGCCCAGTACAGTCGGTTAGAAAAGTTGAGACCGATTATTCAATATTCTAACCTATACCAACACTTGCAGTATCAGCATAAATTTTTCTAATTGTTTGTCGCACTAGTTCCGCCTTAACTGGTTCATCCTAATCCCCATGTATTTAATGAAAATGTTACATCGGTTTTTACTTCTACCGTGTAGAAAAACTGTTTCCTATAGAACCAAATTTTTTCTTAGTAGAATATACATCGATGCATACATCGATCACACACTGTGTAATTTCGTTTCCTTTGAATTCATGTTTTCTTATATTAACCTAAAGTCGTCGGAGCGCGAAGAATCGCCGTAAAAATGACAGTTCTCTGCCTGTGTGTGTGAACTAATGAAAACGTGCAAAACATTATGCGTCCTTAGTTTAAAGTGAACTAAATAAATCAACACGCGGTTTCTGTTGGCTCTCTTATATTTTAGGTTGAGCAGGGGGCGTTTGTGTCGTCAAAACTACGACTTTGAGTTAACCGATAGCCGTCAATAAACTGAATTCAACGTTCACGTAAAATTCTATGGTCGTGTGTGTGCTGACCAATAAGAACGCGCGAAATTGTTTGTCACTCTCTTTTAGAGTGAATAAAAGGTCACGTGATAGAGCACTGGCAACTGCGATGCAAGCATTCTAGCCTGTTTCCGCCTCTCGACATACACAAACAGTCATAGTAAGACTAGATGGCGCTAGTTCTATTGACGGCCATCGGTTAACATATTTGTTATTACATACAAAAATCAGAAGCAGGAAACAAAGACTAGTAATGATGCTGACAAGGAATTTGATATTTTAAAAAACTAGCTGATCTGCCGTGCTTCGCACGGCCATCACCTTCTCGGCACTGTTTACTGCTGCATTCAGAAATTTTGTTAGAAGTTAGGTCACATGAAATGAAACGACAGTTTCAGTAAATTTGTGCAAAGCAAGAAGGAGAACCCACGTAAACGTGGTAAAACCACATCAATTTATTGACCTAGCTATACATAAAAGTACACTGACAACAAAATAATCATCACACTACACGCAAAAAAAAACTTG
Organism: Telenomus remus; assembly: GCA_020615435.1. Taxonomy (NCBI): domain Eukaryota; kingdom Metazoa; phylum Arthropoda; class Insecta; order Hymenoptera; family Scelionidae; genus Telenomus; species Telenomus remus. The sequence goes on from CM036336.1 coordinate 8,403,201, forward strand.
GTTGTGTCACGTTCGTCGCGGAGATCGGCCAAGTCCCACTGAAATTTGATGCAAAGATAGGTTTCACCCAAGCGATAACTTGGTTGATTACTGTCCGTCGCTTGGCTCGGACCCGCAACGGACAGGCACGGAGTCGCTGCGATGTCACACGCGCTTCGCTTGGCTGCACCCCGTGCACGCGGGTCCTGTCACTGTCCTGCGCGGGAGTTCGTCAGAAGTCAGATGGCGTCATTGTTGACTGTTTTCACGGTCAAACGAGTAGGGTCAACTTTGATTGTTTACTGATTACGGTCGTATTTTTTTAATTTACAATTTTTTTTATCAAAAAATCTCGTTTGAAAAACGTATGCGAAATGCACACAAAACCGAACGCGTTGGGTATTGTGGGCCACTAGCATAAATATTTATTTGAAACAAAGAGATTCTTTAAAAAGAATTTTGATTATCATGAACAATCAAATATATGATCACTTTGTTCGATGAAATAAGAAAGTACCAACTTATATGTCTAAATTTTTTAAAATAATCATTGTTTAATTCACCTTTTGAAGTTATAGAGTTATTTTCATTTTTAATAAAGAATTATCTAAATCTTATCTTGCGCATAAAAGTGTTGATGAGTAAATTTAATCAATTTATGTTCATTTTGCGTTCTTTGTTTGTTATAAAATCATAATTATGCCGAATTTCATATCGAAAATTGCTAGTGGCATACGTGAATTAACATTGTTTTAAATGGGAAAAACGTTACATCGCGACTATGTCGAAGTAACTCACACGGAGTATTAAATTTTACTCATTATATTCGTAAATATTGTTGGCGCGATGTTACATATCAAGTCGTTCGGTAGAATGACGACGGCGATTGTTTTCCCGATTTAAGCAAACCCGATCGAAGACTACCGAACTACTCATTTACTCCGACCAACTCAAAAAGCGTCATATATAAAATTTGAATAATTAGTAAAAAATAATTAACGCGTTATTTTATGGAAATTAAAGTGACTAATAGATATACACACTGTGTAATTTATTTTTCATAAAATTAATATCTTTCATATGTTATTACATATGAAAAATTAAAAACAATTTACAAAAACTAGTAGTGGTGCTGATAAACAATTTAATTATTCATGAAAAAATAAGCGAAAGTTGATGCAAAATTTGTCAATTGTTTAACAAAGGACTGAATTAAATAATCATAATATTATTTGTTTTCATTCAATCATCAACAACAACAAATAACTTGTTACTCAAAAACAAATGTTATTTAACGAATGTTTTTTCAGAAACGAATGATAAATAACAATTGAATTTTCATAAAAAAGGTTTGTTAACAATTGAATTTTTTTTTGAATAAATATTTATTATTTCTCAGTTGCACTTTCTATGAAAAAATGTTAGATAACAATTAAATGTTTATAAAAAATGTTAATTAACAATCAAATGTTTATAAACAAATGTTAGTTAACAATCAAATGTTTATAAACAAATGTTAGTTTACAATCGAATGTTTATGAACAAATGTCGGTTAACAAACAAATGTTTATAAACAATTGTTAGTTAAAAATCAAATGTTTATAAAGAAATGTAAGTTAACAATCAAATGTTTATAAAGAAATGTAAGTTAACAATCAAACGTTTATAAACGATTGTTAGTTAAAAATCAAATGTTTATAAAGAAACGTTAGTTAACAAATGCAATTATATGAACAAATTTTAGTAAACGAATGCAATTTTATAAACAAATGTAAACAAATGTTAATAAACAAATACAACTTCAAAAAATATAGTTAGTTAAAAAACCCAAAAACAATAATTGTGAAGGGTTCGGCGATTGTTACCCGAAACCGAAAAAACTGCTGATATAAAAAAATTACTATTTAAGGTAGGACTGGCGCGGAATTTTTGGTCTATAATAATTTTTAAAAAATATAGATGAAATATCGAAATTATAATGAAAATCGATACTGCAGTGAAAGTACCGATTTCAGTGAAAGTATCGATTTAATTTTCGGTATTCTGCACAAGTACCGAAGTAAGTATCGAATAAGTACCGATGTATCGAAATTCGTTCGATACTTCGGTAAAAGTGTCGAAATTTATTCGGTATTTGGATACAAATACCGGTATACCGAAAAAATCTTCGGTAGAATACCGAGTATCGAAATACAAGTACCAAAGTACCGATTTTCATTTCGGTATTTCGGTGAAAGTATCGAATACCGATCGATATTTTTTGTGCATCCCTGCACAGGATCACTTCTGTAAATATTTGAGTGGAGTTACGTGACGGATTCCTTGTAAAAAGATCCGTATATTGTCTATATAAGAATAATATATTGACGATATATTGCCAATATATTAACAATATATGAACAATATATTGCCCATATATGGACAATGTATTATTTTCAAACAATGTATTAACCATACCATACCATAAAATAATACATTGTCCATATGTGAACAATATATTGCTCATATATGGACAATGTATTATTTTCATACAATGTATTAACCATACATAAACGGTGAAATTTGATTTACAGCAATATATTGACATAATTGTCTATCGAAAATCACAAGCTTCTATTCGCAGAAGATAGACTTTTCACAAGATCGGTGAAATTAAATGTTTTGTTATAAAAAAATTATTAAATATCAGAAAAAAACTTTTAGAGTATTCAAAACAACAATATTTGTTTAACAAAGAAATAACAAAGAAATTAACAATGTATGGCAAAGAATGGAATTTTGATTGTCATACATATATTGTCAATATATTGTTTGCGAAAAATCATACATTGCCAATATATTGCTGTAAATGAAATTACATCGTTTATGTATGGTTAATACATTGTTTGAAAATAATACATTGTCCATATATGGGCAATATATTGTTCATATATTGTTAATATATTGGCAATATATTGTCAATATATTAACTATGTATGGTCAATATAGGGACAATATATTATTTCGTAAATAATATATTGTATTGTATTGTATTGTATATTGTATTGTAATATATATTATTTCGTAAATAATATATTGTCAATATATTATTCTTATATGGACAATATACGGATCATTTTACAAGGGTCATTGAACTCATTTTTATGAACGAAGTTTTTGTGATTACATGATATATTATTTAAATCTTGATAAAACCTAATTCCTATCGATATCAATCATAATTTCATTATTTATATCAAATTTTTAATTAAATAATGTATTTATTTATGAAAATTTGTTTATAATTGTGAATTTGTTTACTTAATTTTTTTTAGAATTATGCATTCGTTTACCTAAGTTTCTTTATAAAAATTCATTTGTTTATAAACATTTATGTGTGAACATTCATTAGTTTACTAGCTGAGCACTAACTCGCTGCACTACATTAATAAATGATAGTTTGTTCTTATAATATAATTTATAGTTTTATGTTCGATTGAATTAACGTCCTTGTGTAAATTAACATGATGAACCATTTTAAATTTTCACTTAAATAATTTTCTATTTTTATTATGATTCAGCCTGCAATTAGCGATGAACCAGCTAGAGAATTTAATTTCTTTCATTAGACACCCTTTGGTATTGAAAGACCGGTTGTACCACGTTTGTTTGATTCATATGTCTTAAGAGCTCTTTGAAAATCTGAAAATCTTGCAAAGCTATATATTTTTACATGTAAATATAGCCATATTATTTTTGATATAGCCTATTCTAATTCTCCAATCCAAAGAGTCACTCTGATACGTTCAAAAGTTTTTCTAACGCGTCGTTTAGGAGTGATGCTAAGACAAACAAACAAACAAACAAACATAGTTACACTTATGTCGTAGGCCGATTGTAATTTCAGGCCGATTATAATCTGCCTAGGCCGTTCATAATCGGCCGTCCGATTGTATTCTCCGTGATGGTCTTACCATTTTTGTTTAATTTGCCTAGAATTTTCAGGCAAATTGAAAGAACGAAGCGTCGCTTACTTAACGCCCGGGCAAAGTTAGGCCTATAGAAAATAAAAGTATGTTTTAAAGTGGGGGGGGGGGCAAGGATATAAAAAATGTAATTGTCAAATTTCAAAAACACAATGCAAACGTTTTAAAGCTGGAATTTTGTGCAACTCGCCCTGTCATAATAGTGGTAATTGTTGTATTTAAGAGACTGCAAAAAAGAACTGTATTGACGAAAAACAACCGTTTTAATTATATATGAAAGAGTACAACATTTTTCCTCATAAACTCCCGTGTTTTGATTGTTTTAGTTTTGATTTTGTTTTTATAAATAAACATAATCCCGTCATTGAATTTAGTTCGTTGACCGTTCAACAGACTTATTTTCTATCGGCCTAACGTCATACGGGCGGTTTCTATTTGCCTGAAAATTCCAGGCAAATAGAACAAAAATGGTAAGATCGCAGATAATTCAATCGGCCGGCCGATTATAAACGGCCCGATTATAAACGACCTAGGCAGATTATAAACGGCCCGATTATAAACGACCTAGGCAGATTATAATCGGCCTGAAATTACAATTGGCCTACGACATATATATATGCCCTTGAATAATTTTTCTGCTGAATGAAGAAATTATGAAAATTTTTACATATCATACTATCCTATCCTATCCTATTCTATCCTACTAATACTACTAATATGAAACATTGAGAATATCTTTGTTTGTTTGTTTGTGTGTTTGAGCATCACGCCTCGACGAAGCGTTTGGAAATGATTTCAACGCATCACGGTGATTCTTTGGACTCTCAGAATTAACGTAGGCTACATTAAAACTAAACATTGAACTAAAAAGACGTATGTTTCGCCGATTTTCACTCAAACAAAATAAAGAAATCAACTTTTTTTATAGCTCTGTTAATTGCGAGAGCCAAAGAATCTTCCTGATGCGTTGGAAATCTTTTCTAACGCTTTGTTAGAGCGTGAGGCGGACACAAACAACCAAAGTGACAAAGAAACAAACATAGTTATGCCTATATGCCTATATAAGTATATATATAAGCATATATATATATAAGTATCGTCTCTAATTGGAGATAAAGAAAAATACTCTCGTAATTGAATTTAGTTCGTTGACCGTTCAATTAAAACATACTTTTATTTTCTATAGGCCTAACTTTGCCCGGGCGTTAAGTAAGCGACGCTTCGTTCTTTCAATTTGCCTGAAAATTCTAGGCAAATTAAACAAAAATGGTAAGACCATCACGGAGAATACAATCGGACGGCCGATTATGAACGGCCTAGGCAGATTATAATCGGCCTGAAATTACAATCGGCCTACGACATAAGTGTAACTATGTTTGTTTGTTTGTTTGTTTGTCTTAGCATCACTCCTAAACGACGCGTTAGAAAAACTTTTGAACGTATCAGAGTGACTCTTTGGATTGGAGAATTAGAATAGGCTATATCAAAAATAATATGGCTATATTTACATGTAAAAATATATAGCTTTGCAAGATTTTCAGATTTTCAAAGAGCTCTTAAGACATATGAATCAAACAAACGTGGTACAACCGGTCTTTCAATACCAAAGGGTGTCTAATGAAAGAAATTAAATTCTCTAGCTGGTTCATCGCTAATTGCAGGCTGAATCATAATAAAAATAGAAAATTATTTAAGTGAAAATTTAAAATGGTTCATCATGTTAATTTACACAAGGACGTTAATTCAATCGAACATAAAACTATAAATTATATTATAAGAACAAACTATCATTTATTAATGTAGTGCAGCGAGTTAGTGCTCAGCTAGTAAACTAATGAATGTTCACACATAAATGTTTATAAACAAATGAATTTTTATAAAGAAACTTAGGTAAACGAATGCATAATTCTAAAAAAATTAAGTAAACAAATTCACAATTATAAACAAATTTTCATAAATAAATACATTATTTAATTAAAAATTTGATATAAATAATGAAATTATGATTGATATCGATAGGAATTAGGTTTTATCAAGATTTAAATAATATATCATGTAATCACAAAAACTTCGTTCATAAAAATGAGTTCAATGAATTACATAGTTTTATAGTTTTTCTATTATATTTTTATAGCATCGAATAGAATAGTCGTCCATTTGTAGGAAAAATTCATGCAGTGATTCAGTGATGATTTATGGACTGCAGTAACAATTATTTTCTAGGAGTTGAATGATAATTCAATAAATTTGTTGATGAATGAAGTAACCAAATGAAAACAACAAAAATTTTTCAGAAGAATTTTGAAGGAGGTATACAGAACTTTTGCAACAATGATTGAACTAAATTTAAATGAGGCTCAAATAAAATGAATCGATTATTTGATTATAGGATCATTGGATCATTAGGTTAATAAGAGATAACTCGATCCTTTGGGGCCATCCATAAATTACGTAACGCTCTGAAGGAGGGTAGGGGGTCTGCAATAACGTTACATGTCGTTACAAAATGGTCCATCGAAGAGAGGAGGGGCGTATCGAAAATCATGAAAGATTGCTTTACGTAATTTATGGACGGCCCCATTTAATCGCTTAATCGTTATAGGTTATTATTTGATCATCCTGTCCTTAAAGTTTCAAATTATAGCATCATTGAATTGTTAAATTATAAGATCATGGAATTATTTGATCATTGCATTATTTGATCATTAGATCATTCGAACACTTCATCATTTAAACATTTAATAATAACTTTACTGAGTTTTTTTATCATTGAATTATATATTCAATTATCAAATCATTAGTTTACATTAAATCTAGCATGATTGGATTATTCAGTTATTATAGATGTTACTTCTGATGAGAATATGTAGGTATAGGAATAGTTAAATCACATTTTGTACATGTATTTCGATGATATCGAAAGATTGGAAATAAATTACCAATAATCAAGTAGTTTAATGATTCAATGATCTAAAGTTTTAATGATTAATGATCTGATGATCAAATAATTTATTTAATCAATAATTATGCATATATTTAGTAATTATTTTTTACACATTAATATTCGCAATAAAATTAGTTGACTCATTGGATCAATTAATGTATGTGATGAAAGAGCTGGCCGGGCGTTTAACGGTTTAGCTCGGCGCGTCACTTAATGAAAAATGAAAATCATTTTTTGTGCAATTAGATTGCTTTTGATATTTATAGTAGAAGGAACGGGTGCATTAAAGTAGACCTAATGTAAGAAATTGAAAATATTTTTTTAAATGTGGAAATTTCAAGTGCCTGAACTGTACTGTTGAGTTCAGATGAAAATATTCATTAAAAAAGTAAAAATCATATGTACTTATTTGAATTTCATTTCTTTTAACATGTTGCACAGGGAGTGCGTCTAACGGGCGCGCTTCATTGCACCTAGTATTAAAAGAAATTCATCAAAAATTTGAAAAAATTATGCAGAATTTTGCCACTCTCTGGATAGATTGAAGTCAAAATTATTCACATATTTTGATAAATATTATTGAAAAATCTTTGACTCAAAACGTCAGGTTAGGTCAGCGCGCCCAGAGCGTGCGCCACAATTCCCCTAGTATCGTTAAATGAAATCATGAAACAGTCACTCAATTTTTTTTCAAATGAACAGCGTCGAAAAATAGAAGTATTTTGTGAGAAGTTAGTCAGAGAGCCAACTTCAGGGTGCCGTCTGTCTTTTATAGATGGATATTATTCTAATATGGACAATATCCGGATCTTTTTACAAGCGTGGTGCTGCACTGAAACTCAAAACCTAACCATCGGATCTAATTTTTTTTACATTGTGTGTATTTTTTGTTTCCGTGACTGAGGCCGTATAAGAGCTTTATAAAAGCAATCTTTATTAAAGAAAATTTTTTGCACAAAATTTTGTGCACAAAAAACATGCAAAATTCAAATTTTTCTAGAAATTTTGAAATGACTCTCATTGAGGTTTATGTTACTTTCCGAGGCCTAAAAAACATACTTGATGTAGAAAAATCAGATCCTATGCTAAGTTTTCTTGTTTTTGTGGAAAAAACCAACAGACTAACAGTACAGGTACACATCGCGATTGGTAAGATATGTTCATCATTTTTCGAAGTTGATGTTGTAAAAATTTGAGTGATCCCGTGGTCCACTCTGAGTACCCAGTACACGAGATTTGCAGCTAGTTTTTTCTAAAAAATTATACTATACCATTAGAATACAATAATCAATTTTCAAGATCTTTTTGAGTAGACCTATTTGGATATTTTGATGTTAAAATTCAGAACCAACCGGAGTAAATAGGACACCTATAAGGTATTATCCAAAAATATTTTTTTGATAAATGTAATTATTAATAAGTGTGATACCTTTATTCCATAGCGTCGCAATTACTCCGGTTGCCTGTGGGTCTCTATGAATAATTTTGATAAAATATCGCATGATACGATATGTATAAAAAATACCAGTATTAGAAAAAAATTATTTGGATAAAAATACCAGTATTGGAAAGATGACTGTTATGAACTGGCAATGAAGAATCATTTATCGGCGGTGGTAGTAACGGTTTCACGACGATGCGTGGCAAAGTTCGGGAACTGCCAGAAGCAATTGTGGTGTTTTTGCGGCGCCTCTTAGCTTGCTGGCGCAGAGCATGTTTCATGACCTTTCTGTTCTGCAGTGATCCTGAATAAGAACTGTAAACTACACTGTTGTCGCCGCAGACGTCGCTTTTTGTACCTTCCTCCTCCAAATCCATGGTTTTTTTCAGTTCAGACAAACTGGTATTCAAATTATCCTGGCACCCAGGCAACTGCAAAAAAAATTGTGTGTTAGTCTATATTTAATAATTAGTGAATGTGCCTATTTGTTATTGTCTACTTTTAGGGGTTCAAAGGGTGCAAAAAAAACAGCTTAAGAATATACATATATATCTGGGTTGCTTTGTTATAATTACTTCACTGTTTTGTTTATTTTTAGTTAAAAATATTACGGAGATATCCTAATTTAAGTTTTCAGAAAAAACATTTTGCTCGATAAGTATATAATGAAAACAAATACGACTTTCTATGAATAAACTATTGCTTTTTAAAAAATCAATGTACTCGTTGTTGCAAATTACAAGATAAAATGGTTGACATTTTGTCTGTAATATGATGATTATTTTTCGAAACATTAACAAGAAATGTTATAGCTTATCAGAAAAATAAAGACTTTTTGACTTTTCACTTACATCGTTTAGTGGACGCTATTTTCGAATTTGATTATATATTTATATATGTGCTTTTTTATAAAAAACGCACCTACATTATGCCTGTGGTGCTGTGCCTTGCTCTAGTACCGTATGCAACCTATTGATATGAAAGCAATAAAGCATCACAACGCTGGTGCAATAAATGACGTTGTGACTGACAAGGCTATCCAGAGGGAAGCCTTCTTATTGATAAGAAATTAAATGTTCTAGTGGCACAACTCTTGTTTGCAACTACACTTGAAGTCGATCAACTTTTACACGAATTTTTTATGTCTTACAACAACACTACTGAACACTGCTGATTAAAGCTTCCGCCATATTGCATTTTTGTATTTCTCAATAAACTGCTATCGATAATTTTCGGAATGAGTCGGTTCTACTCGGTCGCATATCCATACAAAGCGATCGGTATAAAGCCTATAGGCGGCCTATTATAGCCACGATTATAGCCTATATAGACTCTATACCACTACTGTACTGTATTAGAGTCCCTACTGTATACTGTACTATAAGCAAAACACGCGAGTGTCCATTTCTGTCATTGTCAAACCCTACGCCTCAAACAAAGTAAGAAATTGCTTAGTATAGCGAGTGTTGAACACGCACAGCTGCGCGCACAGCCACAGCTGCATACACACTGAAATGTAGTATATATATACTACATTTCAGTGTGCATACAGCTCTTACTTATATGGCTGGACGTCCGGTCCCAAAATGGCGCTATCGCGCAGTTTCCTATATATAATTTCCAATAGCTCATTAATAACATATAGCACCAAATTGTAATCGAGTTTGTTATTGTTTTTTGCATTTGTTTGTTAGTCAGAAAATTTTTTAAACAAAATCGATTAGTTTTGTGCTCTTTGTTATTATTGTTGTATTTATTGTTTGTTAACACTAGGAGGACCGCGTACGTAAATATTTTACGTCTTTCAATATTCACTTCTTCACCATCATTCTGGTTAGGTTTGATGAAACAATTTTTCCTTTGGTGACTTTTCATTATTTTTGATTCTCATTTAAATGACGTTAAAATTTTTCCGATTTGTTGAATAAAATTTGAGAAAAAATCGAGTCTACCTAAATGGACCGGAGTACGTAAATTTTACGTCATTCCACGACAACACATATTAAACTGTTGTTGTTTAGTTAATAAATAAATAATCGGCTTCAGATATGTTTATGGACCTGTTTAACGATGATATTTGTTATAATAAATTGTTTTCATTATGTTTATAGCAAATCGCGATTGAATTTTTTTTCAAAACAAACATCCGGAACGAAAAAAACGGTATGCGAAATACCGACGAGTATTGTGGCTTTTTATTGTAAAAATAATTTTTTATAACAATAGATTAATAGTTATGTTAATAAAAAGTTAATTAAAACAACTATTAAAATATAACTAAAGCTGAAATATTTATATAAATAGTTACAACATCGATAAATCATCAAGACGTAAAATTCACGTACTCCGGTCCTTTAAGGTATTCACAAATCTCGGTCCTCCTAGAGTTAATCAGAACAAATTTCTTAACATAATTTTGCAACAGTTCCAATTTTTTATTCAATATTCGCGCCACGACCATTGAGCACCACTGTCAGAATCTGACAGTCAGTGTGGGTACGCTTTTGTTTGCCACAGAGAAAATTCTGACTGGGTACATTTTTGGGTACGTTTTTGTTGGCCTCAGAGAAAATTCTGACTGTCAGATTCTGACAGTGGTGCTCAATGGTCGTGGCCCGAATTTTGAATGAACAGTTAAAACTGTCGTAAAATTGTGTTGAAAGATTTGTTCTGATTAACAAACAAATACAAAAACAATAACAAAGAAAGAAAAGAAAATTGTAATCGAGTTTGTTACTTTGTTGTTTTTTGCATTTGTTCGTTAGTCGGAAAAAAATTTCAATAAAATCGATTAATTTTGTACTCTTTGTTATTGTTCTTTGTATTTGTTTTTCAGTCGGAAAAAGTTTTTAATAAAATCGATTCATTAATGTTGTGCTCTTTGTTATTGTTTTTTGCATCTGTTTGTTAACGGAAAAAAAGTTTCCAACAAAATTGATTAATTTTGTGCTCTTTGTTATTGTTTTTTGCATTTGTTTGTTAGTCGGAAAAAGTTTTTAATAAAATCGATTGATTAATGTTGTGCTCTTTGTTATTGTTTTTTGCATTTGTTTGTTAGTCGGAAAAAGTTTTCAACAAAATTCATTAATTTTATGTTCTTTGTTATTGTTTTTGTATTTGTTTATTGTTAATCAGAACAAATTTTTTAACACAATTTTAGATGAACAGTTTCAACTGTTCATTCGAGATTTGCGCCACGACCATTGAGCATGCACCACTGTCAGAATCTGAAAGTCAGAATTTTCTCTGAGGCCAACAAAAACGTACCCACTTCATCATTTGAATGTTAATAGTGTTCATTTTATTCTAAACGGTCGGTAAGGAAGAGTCACCGTTTGTGAGAACAATGTTGGAACAATATATATATGTTTAACATTTTATATAACAATTTATGTGTTTGTTACTTTACCAATTCAATTATATAAATGTTCTTGAAATGAAATTGGTTCAAGTTAATCAATAAATTGAAAATAACTGTGATTTGAAAAAAAAATGACTTTTTGTCATCAAGAAACGCGAAAGAAACGTAAGTGGATTTTCAACGAGAAACACTATTTTTGGTTCTTTGAAGTTATCCGCCATTTTCTTGTCACAACAGTGCTATCTGTAGACATTTTTTCTATTTTTTGCATGGTGTTTTGTTATGTTCAGTTATGTTTAGAAAAAAATTTTTAATCATAATTTGAGTTGGTAATGACCGATGGTAGTTGATAGTTTTCGTGTTTTCGATCGCTGATAGTAAAGGACGGATGCTTACTTTGTTCTTAAAAACTTCATCTCTGAAACCAATGACTTTGCAAGCAGTCGAAAACACTGAAAATTTCAGTGGTCGAAAAGTATCACATGACATGTCATATGTCGTTTGCCATTTCATAACTACAATTTTATAACTCATATGAATGCATATGATGGACGTCTGCCAGCATCTGCCAAATAAAGACACTCTAGGCCTTTTTCCTCCAAGGCACTTTCCTCCCTTTCCTCCAACTTAAGCGTAAGAGCTTTAGGAACACTTTTTTTTATAGTGATGATTTGTAGCACTATATCGACGTAATTTGAAAATTGTTTATTTTCAGTATGTCAAATGAAACTGAAATAAAGGGTTATAATAAGAAGAAACTATGTATTTTAATGACCAAAAATTAATTAAATTGAAAAATCCGATATTCGTTGTTTTATACATTATATAACGTTTTTCAACGACCTGTTTACATTTAACAATTTTTCTACATTACGCAAAACTTCATTATTTTCCACAAAAATCTTTATCATTAATTCCAACAAAAATCATATGTATATGACAAAAATCGCTCATTACCATGAGTACAGCGACATTGTATTTTAAATCTTCAGTCGTTGACATTGTATAAAGTGTGACTTAAAAAAAGTTAAAAGTAACAAAATTTTGCAAAAATGAGAATAAACATGCCAGGTACTCATGGCAATGAGCGATTTTTGTTGGTATTGATAATAAAGATTTTTGTGGTAAATAATAAAGTTTTACATGATGTAGACAAATTGTTAAATGCAAACACGTCATTGCAGAAACATTATATAATGTAAAACAACGAATATTGGATTTTTCAATTTAATTAATTTTTGGACATTGAAATACATGGTTTCTTCTTATTAGAACCCTTCATTTCAGTTTCATTGGACATACCGAAAATAAACAACTTTCAAATCATTTCGACAGTGCTACAAATCACTTTAAAAAAAAGTGTTCCTAAAGCTCTTACGCTTAAGTTGGAGGAAAGTGCCTTGGAGAGGCCTAGAGCCAGACAGAAGGATCATAGCCATTTTCCTACAAGCCAGTTTCCTACATAAACTTCACGCTGTCAGTTTCAGAACGCTTTTTTTTTCAGGAGTTGGATGCACTGGCGAACAATTTTGAAATAATTATTTTCAAATCAGGTGGGGAATCCGAATAAGGTTTGAAAATTTCAAATTGACAGCAAAGATGTCAAAATAAATATAACGCATTGCCATAGATAAAAGGGTGTCAAGTCTATTTGCAATGTTCTGGAAATTTTGAGTTTTCCTGGAAAAGTTTGAACCAAATCAATCAACTTTTTACCTCATTGTATATAAATATACTTTTATATTTGAGTTTTTCTCTAATTTTTAGATTAAAACTGTTATTAAATATGTTCATAAGAAACTTTACAATTTATAGAGCTACGACTTACTAACAACCATTCAAAAGTCTTTTAGTATCGAATATATATAATGTACAAAGAAAATTCAAATGTATACTCTAAAGTGTTAATGAAAATTAATCGAGAAATCGAGTAAATAACTAAGGAAATAAAATGAATGAATGAAAAACGTTGTAGTTTGTTAGCGTATATGTCTATTTGTTTTATAATTGTCGTATTTCTACCCCAAAGTTGTACAGCAAATAATAAAAAAATGAAATTCAATAACGAAATTTCTGTTTTTTTACGTTTGTTTTTCATCTACAATTCTTTAAGCAAACTTAAATGTAAAAAAAATGAATTGTATATTAAAAATAAAATTTGTCTGCTCCTGCTATCGATTCGAAAAAATGTTTACAATTATGCATAATAAAATGGTGTGTACAATATATAAAGCATCTGAAAATATAAATAACAAAAAAAAACAAAACAATATAAAGAAACCAAAATATAAGTTTTAAAACTCAAATCTTGGAAAAAATTGTATGTTAAAACAACATTAAAATGTTAAAACAATGTTGATAGACGCAAATTTTGTAATTTGATTTTAAAAGTTTTAATTTTTAGCGTAAAAGTCGAGTGTAGAAACACAATAATTATTCAACGAACAGACAATGTAAACAAACTTAATTGTTTTCCATTAATTTTATTTCATTTGTTTGTTTGTTATTCTTACTCGTTTCGTCATGGAAATGCATTTTTTTAATTCTGGTGCTGCGTTGCATTTATTTTGACATCTTTTCAGAAATTTCAAACCTTGTTTGGATTCCCCACCTGATTTGAAAATAATTATTTCAAAATTGTTCGTCAGTGCATCCAACTCCTGAAAAAAAAAACGTTCCGAAACTGACAGCGTGAAGTTAGGTCGTAGGAAACTGGCTTGTAGGAAAATGGCTATGATCCAGGCAGAAGTTGACTAGCGTCATCTACTAGCGACCGTACAAAGTATATAGCTGTTTCAATCGGCTTGTGCGCCCTCTAGACAATGTTAGTTTGTAGAAGTCTATGAAATCTTATGATACAGGATACACACGCGGTTTCCAATGTTTCCAAATTTGGATTGATTTGGATTGTTGAAGTCAGTTGAAGTGTAATTTGATAAATCGATGTTAATAATTACTGATCGAAGTCGGGTGAATCGTTAGCGACTTCACTGTTAAACCCCTGAGTATATTTGGAATTAAGCGGCGCTGTCGGGCTCCTGTGAACTGGTCTAACTGCCGGTGAGTAACCCTCGTGTCTTGCGGCTTTTGTCACGTCTCTTTTTATCCTCGATGCTGACTTTTTCATATTATTTATTAATTATTTTGCTCGATTGCGAAATAACCGCAACAAAATAAGCGATCACAAAACATGGACCTATAAGTTTGTTTTTTTTTTCCTTGGGTTATGGTATAAATTTGTTTGAACAAGCTGTAAATCATGTTACATTTTCATATCAGCCAATATGGACGCGTTTGATGATTTACTCCGAACAGCATTTTTAAGAGAATATCTTCGTGTTTGTGTGATGTAAAAACAATCTTGTTGGCGATTTTCTTCAAATATGCTCATTGCTCGAACAGAAGAAACATTGTTATTATTTTTGGTTCTACTTCTTTTCTTTCCTTCAATTTATTCAAACAGTGTTTCCGCTAAAAATGATGGAAAATTGAAACTGAATATATAAAATAGACTTCCTTTTAGCAATGTTTTGTGATATAATTTAGTTCTCAGTTTCATTCATTAAATGTTCCATTGATAAACTCTTAGTAAAAGATTGAAAGAAAAGCTTGGATTATCATTTTCAATTTGATTCAATCCTCAGTTTACATTGTTATAATTCAATATATATTCTGTTTGTCCATTTATTAGACATTTTCAAAATATACATTTCAAAGTTATTTTTATAAGATTGTAATATATATATATATATAAAGATCAATTTGATTTGTTTGAATAAATACAAATTAAAATTACATAACTAACTTGGCATCAGCAGCTGTTAGAAAGTAAATTGATCAAAAACCAGTTGTATGTAAAGATCATACAGTATCTGTATCTGTAATTTAAAGTTTAAATGTTACAATGTTGAAGTTTACAGAAAATTCATAGATTACGAATACATTTATTTTAAGACATTTTTTAGTGGAAATTTATAAAAAAAACTTTGAAAAAAACAAAAACAATTCATATTGCAAATTTGAATAAAAAGTAGGGGAAGCAAAAACAATCACTGCAAAAACGATCTTTGCAAATAAGAGCACAGACAGTTTTCAAATGTCAAAATTACAATCCAAAACAACGGATAAGACTGACAAAAATAAACGTATATAAGTTAAGTGGAATTCGAAATAAAATTAAAAAAAAAGAAATGCCAAAATGATCATGAGCGTCTAAATATAAACAAAATCTTGAATTGTCAAACTGTCAGAAAATAATGAGGAAATAATAATCGTCTTAGTGAATAAAAATCCAAAATGACAGTGGTGTACTGTACAACTAAATTGCCGTTCGAGTGATTACAGTATAGAACGAGCACCTAGAAATAACAATGTTAAAAACATCGCCCGTCATATGAGCAGTCGTTATTGACATATTATTATTTTTTTTGCAAAATCATCTGGTCTAATAAGCCTAGCCAAAGAATTGGACTAATTAGTCCAGCTGATTTGAATTTTTTTTTTTTTTTCAAAAAAATACGTCCAGACAACAATTTTGGCAAACTAGAATTGACTAAATAAACTATATGTAATTTCAGACTGTTATGCAATGTGTAATCTGCAATTTAATGTCGTGGGACACTTTTTGAGAATGAATTTTTTTTCCCTACAAATAAAACAAACCAGACATTGTCTTTCAGACGCAAAGAGATGATCAATTTTTTATAGAAAGGACGGATTAAAATTTTGAACAAAAAAATTCTTTGAAAAACAAGGATAAGAAATAAAACAATTCAAAAATCTTAAAAATTATAAAGCTGATTAAATTTATTATAGGGGGGTGGTTTATTTTTCATGGCTTTTTTGAAATTTGTTACTGAAGATCGGTTTTAAAGATGTTATATGGTGCTGCTGTAATCAGTAAAAAGATTAAATAATCAAAACTTTTTAAAAATGGCTTATTTGTTGTTTTTAGCATATGATAATTTTTTTTGTAACCTTATGTTAACATTGTATTGACTAAATCAACAAAATATTGAAAATTATCAAAAATCGGTTGTATTTAGTTTTCGCTTTGACTAGCTATTCTCTCTCCATCTTAAATCTGATTGGCTGACGCTCACAGCTGACAGCAATTTTTACCGGAAATGTTGTTTTCATTCTCAAATATTTCGTAAACAAGGCTGGATAGCCCATTTTTTTCGGCGGTTTTTTGTTTGTTAGAATCTCAAGTTTATTTCATTTAGTTTTTGAGAAACGTGAGTAACTTTTAAGATAATGAATTCTTCGTTCAAAGTTGTCAAGAACCTAACCTCGCCATAAGCGTCTATGTAAAATGTCTAAAAAATTCCACTTTTCAAACTGCGATATCTCAAAAAGTAAGCTGGAAAGCCCACTTTTTCTTAACGGAAATCGACAGAGCATAGTTAAAACTATAATTAGCAACTAAAAATTTTCATTTCTGCGAATATCGGAATATTCATATAACATCCTTAATATATGAATTTAGATTAAAAAGAATGGTTCGTTTTATTTTATTATTTTCCCAAAAAATAAAGAATAAACTAATATTTGTTATTAAAAATCGGTTTTTCTTTTGAAAAAGTTGTTTATTTCGTTTTATTTGTAACCGCCTACTTTTTTAAAATCAGCTGTGGTAATAAGGAAGAACCAGTTAAGTGACATTTTCAAAAGCGTCAATTTTTCTGTGAAAATCGCGTGTTGTCCTGAAAGTTTAGCTTTTAAACATGACTTGATGAAATAAATTTATATTTCGTACCATAATTGACCGTAAATCGTCGCACACATCATATTTTGAATATAAAGATTTTATGTTCAAAACTTCAACAAGACAAGTCCCAAAACCACTTAACTGGTCCTTTCTAAACACCACAAAATTATTGTAATATTTTTCAAAAAATTGTTTCAGAATGTTTATAGAAATAAATAGTTTTTTTATGCTTAAATGTTGTTATTAAACTTTACTTTTATTAAATAATAAGTTCATAAATTGTTTATAAAAGTTTCTTTATTCAATGAATCAATGAAGCTCCTCGCGCAGAGAATTTTTCGTCGGCCGCCAACCCCCAGGAAACGTGGAATGAGATAAAAGCATAATGTAAAGTGGAAAATCATTGAAAATCATTGTTAATACATTTTATATGGTACAGCGTAGCCGATTTCCGATTAGATCATTTTTCACGGAATTATTGTAGACTGTCAAACTTGTATTGCGCTATTTTTTATGACGATGGATTTAACAATAACAAGCCGCCATTTTGAAAATAATCAACCAATCAAAAAACGGCTACACTACATCATATAAAATGATTTCATAAACGTGTCTTTTAAATTTCAAGTTGATCGGTGAAGTAGTTTCTGAGATGGCCTGGCGGCCAGGTAGAAAAACAGGGTTTCGAGAAAATGGCGTTTGAAGTTTGGAGAGCGCGTTATATTACTAAATGCCACGAGCGCAACAACAAAAATTTGTATAATTCAAAAACGAACTCGAATTTTCAAAAATCCGTCTACATATACATTATAGACTTGCTGAAGTATCAATCAGAGCAATAAAAAAAAGACTTTTTTTAACCTTCAAGGTGACCCCCTTATATTAAACAACTCGTCACAATATGTCTGATAATTTTCTATCATTTCTAAGTTGGTGAATGTTAGCTTCGTTTGTGCTCTCCTATAAGAGTCCGTGTTAAATGCAGTTTTTTAATTCGCAATTATTCGTAAACTATTCAGTGAACAATTTAAAAAAAAATCACGAATTCTTTTTTATACATAATTAACAAGAGAGTGACTATTCGCACCCAGTCCGTGACGACACGGACGAACGGACAAACGGACGATCCGTGCAGCTCCTGCACGTACGTAATTTACCCCTCCACTATATTATTAACCCACGTGGATAATAAATGCACCTGGAATATTTTCTATTTTAACACAAACAAGAAAATTTCAATTGTTTTATACGTTCTGCTTCGTATATTACACGTACGCATTTTTATGCGCAATTTTGACTGGTATTTTGAAAAGCATTAATATTTTTAACGTATGTGATTAATTCACTTTGAAACTTTGGACAATCATTTATGAACTTCAAAACTATCTACATATTGATTTATTTTCGATATATATAGGAATGATTTTCTTGGAATGATTTCCAAAATAATTTTGAGAACAATCCGATGGCTCTTACGAAGACTGTCTCGCTGCATGAAGAACAATAGTTTTCCATGCAGCTTATGCTACATTTGGTGGTATTCATCTTAAAAGCTACAAAATGCTACAAAGCTCAAACAAAGCTACAAATTATTATTATATGTTTGTTCATAATATTGTATTGGAAATGAAAAAGCAGAATTATTAAACAATCAAACCGTGTCTAGGGCGATGATTTTATGAAAGGGTTTAAAACAACCTATTTAAGAACAGAATCAAAAGAAAAGTAATAACTATAATTTATGTTTTATTTTGTGAGGTAAATGCTTGTAAAAGCAATATAAGATGCCGAACTCAAACATATGAAACGAAACATAACATTATGGCCCGCATTTATTCTTTTATTCAATTCATTGTTTCAATTTTATACAAATTGAAGCCATAAAAAATAAAAAAGTAGGTATAAAACTGAGATCTTAATTTGTTTTGTTACATCATGTTAGTTTTTACAGAATAAGTACATTAAATTAGTTCACTTTGTTTGTTAATTTTATTTTTTACAATGGTTGTTTGTAACCCTTCCGATTTATTGTTTGGTTTGTTTAACTTAAGTTGTATCATCATAATTTTGTCATTAAATCATAAAGACGATTTGAATTCGTTTCATTCAACTTGTAAAATCTTATAAGACTTTTTGTCAAGTTAAAAAGTTGAAGGTTTAGTATTGTTTGAGAAAAACTATTTTGATTTAGAAGGTTTGAGACTCTGAAAATGTTTATTGAAATAATGTCACTTCTAAGGTGTGAAAATTTACCAAATACAATATTCATCGGTGATTAATTATAATTGTCTCATTTGAAGCTTCTAAAATCATATATAGGATTGCCACTTGTCATTTTCATTCAAATTAACTCGCAAGTGCTAATAATAGTTGAGCAGCAGATAACGTAACGTTTAGTTGAAACGATTTTATTATATTTTAAAATAAAAAAAGAAGTGTGATCAATAAAAAAAAATTCCAAAGAAATTAAAAGCATATGACCTGTTCTCCATGCAATAATTTAGTGAACTTTATAGAATGAACACTATTACATGAAAGTAATACATTTCATTCATATTTAAATTTGATTTTATTTGTGTATTCTTTTAAAATTACAAAAAACCCTGATGCAGTAATTAACCACGTGGGCTAACACAATAGAAAACTCCATCCGTGTACGGACCGTCCGTGTGACGGACCGTACGGCTCACGGACTGGGTGCGAATAGTCACTCTCAATTAACTAACTATCAAAGTTTCATTACAGTCTATCATTTTCGAAATTATCAATGGTACCTCCTTAAGTGTTTTTAGGACCTGTCTTGTTAAAGTTTTGAATATAACATTTTTATTTCGAAGAAATATGAGTGACACGATTTTTAGTTAATTACGGTACAAAATATGAATTAAATCCAACAACTCAGGCTCAAAAGGTTAACTTTCAGAAATACGCGCGATATTTTCAAAAAAATTGACGCTTTTAAAAATTTCACTCAACTGGTTCTTCCTAATCACCACAGATATTGAATAAAGAAGAAAGCGACACGATTTTCGGTCAATTATAGTACAAAATATTAATTGAATTGACGGTCCTACTACGGTAACTTGCATCTTGTAATTAAGACGCACTACGGTTACTACGGCCATGACCGTCTACTACCATGACTCGACTAAAGAATGACAATATGACAATATGGGTCGAAGAATAATTAATGGAACATTTTCCGAAAAAATTGTTGAACTTTGAATCTTTCGTTCCCATTTCAATATCAAAAAACGGCAAATATTAAGTTCTAATTGTAGCATTGCATGATGATCGAAGAAGTTTTTATACTTATACCTTAGCTTGGAATTCAATAAAAATTATTTCTTACTTCATTCATGATTTCTACACTTAAATGTAAAAAAATTGGACTTTTCTAAAGTGCCACGTTTGTTGCTGTTTCAGAGTATTCTTCCACATGCCACCACATGCTCTGATGCTTTTGATTCAAGTATTACATCTTGACCGAGCAACACGCACACTCCCACTTGGCATTTCTGCTTCCTACCGAATCCCTACCATTTGTACGCTCATATAACTTTCAAGTTGCTTAAAGTTGCCGGTCGAATTTAACACGCTACACGCTTTCAATCTATCTGCAAGTGTTTCTAATCCACAATCAATATATCTCATTTTGGATACTAAAATCGAGCTAGATTCCATGTTCGCAATTATTTGTTGATTCCACCTTGCGTTTTACTCATGCTGCTGATTATTCGTTGCTGTTGTTAATATTTTTTTTTATTTTCTAACCGTTTTGTCAGACGTGGTCTATTGACTTAAGATCATTTTCTGATATAAAGTTCAGTAACAATGGTGAGTAAAATCATATAACGGCAAAATAGATAAAAATGCAGAAACAGAAAAAATGTTGTTTATTTGTGCGAACGATGAGTTTTAAAGTTTACTGCTGTTAGATTGACCACGTGCTCCAAAATTTAATTACCATATGTTTTCATTATAATTACAAGTAAACGTCGAATGATAGGCAAAAATTTTTTTGCTACATCATTAATTAAATTAGTAAATGCAATTTCTGTAAATTATGCTGTTAATTCTTAAAATTTGAGTGTCAAAGTGAGTAACGCTATTCGAGGTTAGGATCTAAAGAGGTTTTTCGACGGTTATTCTAATATCACTTTACTTTTATTAAATATTAAATTATTGGTGAAATAGGTTGATTCCTTAAATGAAAGAGAGAGAGAGAGAGAGAGGGATTTAATTCTAGAATTTAGCATTAAAAATTTTTTTTATGGAGTTTGATAATTCTAGTGATAAGTTTCAAAATATATAATAAAATTTTAGCAATTTTCGTGATTGTTATTAGTTTTTTATTTTAAAAAGTGCAAACAAGATTAAATTTTTAGAAAAGTACAAACATTTGATCTGGTTTAATATTTGTCACTACTATTTTAGTAATTACTATATTCAGAATTTTGCCGGCACCTGTGAACTTGAGTAAACATTTCAGTATGTTTACAATAACTAGATTTACAACAGTGTTAGACAAGTCGAAAGCACTCGTCAAAAAAATGTGAAGACATTCTATAATATAAGCTATAAATTGATTTCTATATGTTAATATATAGACTTTATCAATGGGCTAGTGAGGCTTTAAAACGTTAGATAGTGCAGGAATGTTCATTACCAAATTGTTTTATATATCTGTGATGATTAGGAAGAACCAGTTAAGTGATTTTGGGACTTGTCTTGTTATAGTTTTGAATAAAACATTTGTATATCAAAGAAATATGACGAGTGCAACGATTTACGGTCAATTATGATACGAAATATAAATTGAATTCAACAAGTCATGTTCAAAAAGTAAACTTTCAGAAACACGCGATTTTTGCAAAAACATTAACGCTTTTGAAAATTTCCCTTAACTGGTTCTTCCTAATCATCACAAATTTAGGTGACCCGTTCTCTGGGTACCCTGTGCGGAGCACGGGTTATCTAGCTATCGATTTTGAATTATTTTGGAGTGAAGAAAAATTTTTTCAAACATTTTTTTCAAAAAATTTTTCATATCGCTTATCAGGACTTTTATATGAATAAAGTTTTGCTTTATTTCTTTCAGGAATTTTGTGACGAGTCTAAGATAACCGCTAATCACCGTGGACCACAAACATGGCAGCGCAATTACAGTTCATTCGATGGAGTTTGCCAGCATTTGCAATAATAATTGGCATATTTTGGTACAAACATCGGCGCGTACAACGAGGTGATCCCGGTGGAAAAAAATGTCAAATAAGTTACGACTGTGACCCTAATGTAAGCCAAGGAAAGAGTCAAACAGATGAGAAGTTAACCCAGCCAGAATTGCAAAAAGAAACTTCGTCAGCATTGAGTTCGAATCACGATAACTGCCGCAACATCAGCAACGCTTACAAGAATAGCGACAATATCAACCAGCAAATTCGTCGGTCTCCGCCGCAGCCTATTATTTTTACTAAGAGCCCAGTTGAACGTCACCACCGCAGCGCAGACTGGTACCAATCGGATGACGACGAAATCGTTGAACAACTGAACCGTACAGATCCAGTTCTCATCAAGAAGACCAGCTGCGAAGATCAAATGACAGCTAAGAACCATTGCGAAAGTCTTAGACAGAGATCTTTTGAAGCAAATGATGCAAAAGAAGAGAAGCCGCTAAACGCTCAGACCAAGCCTCTGGAATTTCAGAAAGAAATTGTCACTGACGTCAAATTTGTCAAGAAAGAAAATAAAGAGAAGGCTGAAAAGAAGGAAGAGTTCGAGCAGAATAAGATGAGATCTCAAGTCGAAGATCGTGATTCTGCTAATAATAGTCCTTTTTCTGGTCTTCTCGAGGGCAGTGTGACTGATGATGTCAGAAGCGAGGGCAGCACCGACAGCGGCAAAGGTATAATTCGATAGGCAATGAATTGAAAGATATAAACCTGGACTAATTTTTTTGTTCTTTTTAGGTGGGAGCATTAAAGGCCACGTTATTAACAGTAACCAAACCTACTATGACTTTCTCGTACCAAGTCTCATTGTGGGAAGACTGATTGGTCGTAATGGAAATTCTTTGCATCAAATCCGTGCGAAATCTGGCGCGAGAATCAATATTAAAAAGAAAATGATAACTAATGATGACTGCATGATTTGTGTCGTTGAGGGTACTCCTGAAGCTATTCAGATTGCGCTTGTACAGATTCGAAGAAAGTTCCCACTTAATTTGTACCCGAACTTTACTATGGAGCAACTCATTAAAATTCCTAAGGATGTAATCGTGCCAATATATCTTACACACCTCACGCTCAACGAAGGAATCACAAATGATGTCATCGTTTGTAATATCGTGAGGCCCAATCACTTGTTTGTCCAAATGGCAACACATCCTTCTTTTCCTGCGCTCAAAATACTTGAAGATAACATGACACAACTTTATAACACATACGAGTCACCGACTGTTCCAATGGAACTTGCAAGTATGCCGAATTTTATTCTGTTATTTTTTACTTTTCGGTTCTAAAATAATAAAATGAAACTGAAAATGAAAAATGTTTTTTCTTTTCTAGAGGATCAAATAGTAGCAGTATATCTGTTAGATAAGTGGATGAGGGCGTTAATAGTAGAACCAGATACCAAAGGAGAAGCGACTGGGGTTCGTTTATTAGACCATGGTGGTTATTGGAGTGTAAATCATTCAGCAATGAGGCAAATACGAAATGACTATCTTTCGTTACCTTTCCAGGCCATTGAAGTATTCTTAGCTCACGTCAGACCTATCAATTGTAAGTATTTTCATGCCGTTCATTCAATCTTCTGTCGTCTTCATTAAACAAAAGACCGTAAATACATTTTGAGTAATTTTGAACAAATTTATAATGGGTTTAGTTTTTCTACGTTTTGTTATAAGAAAAATTAGCCAAATGATTTTACTTAATTTTTCACTAGATATTTCATTTAACATGGTAATAGTTCTGTGGACATTTACAATATTAGAGTTGAAGCCCGCGCTTCGCGCGGTGTGATTTTGGGATTTTACAAATCACATTTTCATCATTTCATGAAATTTCTTAATTAACTATTTTGGTATGACGTGTGTTTGATTAACTTGATTTACATTAATTTATTTTATTTTGCATTGGTTGAATTGTATTAGAAGAGGGGCTGACGCCCCCCCCCCCAATCTACGTTATTCATGGCTCTTTAATATGAACATTTAAATCATGATAAAAGCTCTTCATTATTTTTGAATATGATTCGCGGCGGAGCTTCGAATATAACCTTACTTTTATAACCACAGTGCTTTACGTTGTAATCATTTCTTCAAATCGTTTATTACTATTTACTTTTAATATTTTCAAATTCTTAATATCAATCTAATCAATATTATGTTCAGCAACATTTCGCATGTTATCGTTAAATGGAATCATGAAACAGTCACTTGATTTTTTTCGAATAAACCGCGTCGAAAAATAGAGTATTTCTCACATAAGTATTATGTGAGAAGTTAGTCACAGAGTCAACTTCAGGGTGCCGTCTGTCTTTTATAGATGGAGGATTAAGTTATAAAAATAAATGTTTTATTAAAAAATTATTGATTCTATTAAAATTTCAATTAACTCATTATTCAGAATTGCCACAAAATTGCGATTTTTTTATCGAATAAATAATTGAAAACATACAAAAAATAAAAGAAATTTTCTCATAATACTGATAATATTGTCCTCATAGAAGCTAAAAAGGCCGTAAATTAAGGCCTGTAACTGCAAAAATGTTTCAATTTGAGTTTGAACCACATTCGAACTTTTCTTATTCTTTTTTTTCTACTTTTTTTCAAGCAAGAAGAGCGTAGCTAACATGTGTTAACCAAAAAAAGGTCACTGTCACCGTACAGTTATCATTTCATTTAGGTAAATGAAACGCGATTTGTGAATTTTGAGTAAAATTCTGGTTTCTTTTTCGATCTTAGGATGGTGAATTTAATCTCAGTATAATAATTGATTTTTAAATAATTTGTAACTATAAATTCAAGAAAATCGATTCTTATAAATTAAGTGTGTTAATGTTTGAAATAACGAAACTAGTATTGAATGTTAAATATTAGTTTATCATAAGACTAATTGAATCGCAGTTTGATTAAAATGCCAGTAAATCTATAATTATGATAAATCTGTGGTGATTAGGGAGAACCAGTTAAGTGGTTTTGGGACTTGTCTTGTTGAAGTTTTGAGTATAACATTTTTATATCGAAGAAATATGATGAGTAACACGATTTTCGGTGAATTATAGTAGAAAATATAAATTTATTCCAACAACTCATGTTCAAAAGGTAAACTTTCAGAAAAACACGCGATTTTTGCGAAAAAATTAACGCTTATGAAAATGTCACTTAACTGGTTTTTTCTAATCACCACAGAAATATTATGTGATATTTGAAATGTTTTAAACATCTTATAATCATAATTAAGGGGACGCCCTATTAAAAAATCATGAAAATTGACAAAAAAATGAAAAAAAAAATTTTATTGCATTTTTCAATTGATTGAACCTTCCTTTTCAACATGGCATACTTCGTTTTGTGAAAAATTGAATGTGAACAATTTTTTTCAACATTTTCCAACGTCATGCACGAGCGCTTAGTGAGGCCTGTAAACTCCAAACGTGTTTTTCTCTGATATTGGATTATTACCTTTCCATCAACTTCAAAGTAGTGCCGTTTCTACAATTTTCGACCGATTCAGATCTTTCAAAGCTTAAAATGTTCAGAAAAGTATTTAGAACAATTTGTAAAGACAGAATTTTGATTCATTGTTTCAAAAAATTTTTATAAACACAAAACGAAAAAAATGTCCCGTTTTTCGACGTTCTTCGTGTATTTCTGATTTTTATGGAGAAAAACGTTAACAACTTTTTCAATTTTGTAAATATAAAAAATCCGTCTTTATAATTTCTTCGTATTACTTCCCGGAATATTTTGGAGGCAAAAGATCGAAAATCGGTTGAAAATTGTAAGAATGGCATGCACTTGAAATTCACCCCTTTTGGTATTATTATTAACAAATTATATTTGATGGAAAGGTATAATATTTGATGCAATTTCGACTATATCGATGGTTAGGAATTCAACAAAAGAAGAATTTTTAGAATCGGTTCAATATTCTAGATTTTAGCCATTTCACTAGGGCGTCCCTTTAAGTAAAGGTACATCAGAATTAGTTAACCCGTACGAAATAGTTTTGCAGGCTTTTTTTAATTCTTTTATTTAACTTGTACACCGTGTCGTCAAATCTTGCAATGCAAAATTTTTATACTTGAACTTTATCAATCTTAATGAAAATTTGAACACATGTTCAGTTCCGATGACAATACATGTTAGTCATGTTTTGGGGATGAATCTGCACTTGCCGCCTTAGATTTTCATGAATTTAATACGAATAGCTAACTTCACGTTGCCAATATGTCAAATTTCAGTTTGTTTTCGAGTGAAAATTTTGAAAGTGGTAACACCCAAATCAAAAGATTTTTTTTCCTCGTTGAAATTTGGCTCATTCTATAGGGTTTCGATGGCAGAAACATATGCTAAAAAGAATTTTTGTTAAAGGATGTTGTTTAAAAGTTATAAATAAATAATCATTTTTGGACGTTTTATTGCAAAAAATCGTTGCTGGCTACTGAGTTGGTAGATTTTCATGAAAAAACATTTTTCTTAAAAAATGTCTCAACTTTCCGAAAATCAACATGAAATTGCAAAAAAATTAAAAACAACACATTTTTTATAACAATTTAAGGTGCAAAATGAAAAAAAAGTATTATGTTAATGTCTTACCGAGTTGGGATGAACTGCATTCCAAAGGGAATTTAATGACGCAAATTCTCGTGTTTTAATAAAAAATGGATCGCGTGTACATAAAAAGTTATCGCACATTCAATGACGCGGTGTACTGCCTCGCGCGGCGCGGCCAACGGCTAGTGACGTCTGTCAGCCAACTTCACACTTGTTTACAATTCTAAATGCGGCATGGCGCGCATTGTAGTTCAGTCAATCTGGCGAAAAAAAGGCCTTAGAGATGCAAAAAATAACCCTGTGACAAAACTTGGGGGACTGATAGAGGATGGTAAGAGAAAGTCTTGAGTGCGGTCGGCCACCCCCCACCTACTCAAGGTTTCGAGAAAACTCAAAAAATTTTTGAATTGCATTTATCTCGAAAACTACGCATTTTACAGCAAAATTTATTTGAAAAAAAAATGTAGAGGACATTGAGATCTACAATTTATCTCATTGCACCAATGCTGTACGACAAAAAAAGCGCAGTAGGTGGCGCTAAAGTTTCAAAAAAAGTGTTTTTCACTTTTTTGCCCTTAAATCTACATTTTTCATTTACATTTTAAATGGAAAAGTTGTTCCTCAGAATTTTTCAAACAACTTTTATCTGAACATTTTTTCCGTACAACTTACTGTTTCGAAGTTATAGTTTAAAACGTTGATTAGAATCCCGGGATCATGAGACGATCCCGATATTTTGGGGAAAAAAAAGGTTTTGAACAATCAAACAATTAAACAAACAAACATATAAACTTGCAAAAAATGCAAAAATAAACAAATTAAAATGCACAGTAACAAAATTAAACAAATAAAAACAAAAAACTTAATAAAAAAACTTAACTTATTAAAAAACAAATGCAAAAAAACTAAAAGTAAAGCACAAAACTGTCCCAATTTTTAAAATGTTGTATGGACTTTATTAAAAAATGTTGCTGACAAACCAACCGAACAACAATACAAAAAACAATAACAAAAAGTACAAAACTGGTTGATTTTGTAAAAAAATTAATTTGACAAACAAACAAATGCAAAAAACAATAACAAAGAGCACAAAACTGGTTGTTTTTGTAAGTAATTTTTTAACAATTAACCAGTTTTGTGCTCTTTGTTATGGTTTTTGTGCATTTGTTTATTTGTCAACAAAATTTCCTCACGAAATTAACAAGTTTTCTGCTCTTTGTTATTGTTTTTGCATTTGTTTGTTTATCGGACAAATCCCGAGATTCAAAAAAAACACGCTGGGATTTTTATTTTGTTTTTTTTTCATTAAAATAATTTAAACTAAAATGTAATAAAAACCTATATTGATAAAAGTCTAATATCACTAATAATTTTTAGTAGTTTTATGTTATAAGTAATAAAGATTGTTAATTTTTCATTAATTCTTCATGTCTTTATAGTTTGTAAAAGCGTATTAGTTTGGCAGTTTGGTAACAGTTGAATTTTGACCCAAAACTTACCCTTGACCGCACTCAAGACTTTCTCTTACCATCCTCTCTCAGTCCCCCAAGTTTCGTCACAGGGTTATTTTTTGCATCTCTAAATGCCAGATTGACTGAACTATTGTGATTTTTAGCAGCGCAGGAGTTTTAAGATAAAAATGGTGAACTACTGCAGCAACCCGTTAGGGAAAAAGAAACACAAGAGTGTTTATCAAAAATAAAAATAAACTTTACCCCAAGTTTCATTGACTAGCTTTAATTTTTTAATTTTTTAATTTTGTTTTAACTTTTTTTAATTTTTAATTTTTTTTCGCTGGCAATCCCCACAAATTCGATGTTTGCCAATTCTTTTTACTGTACTACATATTTACATTAAGGTCTGATTTGTTTTCTTATAAAGTTTTATTTGTTATTTAAAAAAAATTTAAATAATTTAATTTTAAAAAATAACTTCTTAATTTTTAGTCTTGGGGGAAACATAGAAAAAAATTTTTTTTTTTAAAAATTCTTTTATTTAACTTACAAAAAACAAACTAAAAACCTAAAATGAACATATTAATCGAACTTAAAATTACAGAATAAAGTAAGCACTAAAAAAATAATATATACACAAGAAAATTTTAAATAAAAGAATGGCGCACTTTCAAATCAATATATCTAAGTCAGTCAACAAAAAATTACTTATTACATAGAAAATGAATTGACCAAAAAAAACTGTGAAAATCATCTAGACATTGAAAAAAAATAAACATTTTTCAGAATTTTGTTAAAATACTTAGATAATTTTGCTAATACACCGTAGAATTTTATTGCAAATATAATTCTTTAAATCGGTGGGACACACTCGTGATTAGACAAAAGTATTATGCGATTCAACCACGTAAAACTTCTTTTTCCTCTATAACCCTGCAAAATACTCTATGATTCAAAAGATAAGGAATAAAGGAAAAAGTTCTAAACTGTAAACTATGCGCCATTCTTTTAGTTAAAATTTTCTTGTAAATATAAATTTTTTTTCTTAGTGCTTACCTTATTCTGTAATTTTAAGTTCGATTAATTCGTTTATTTTAATTTTTTAGTTTGTTTTTTGTAAGTTAAATAAAAGAATTTTTAAAAAAAAATTTTTTTATGACGGCAAACTTATCCATCTATAAAAGACAGACGGCTACCTGAAGTTGGCTCTAAGACTAACTTCTCATATCACATAACACTTCTATTTTTTGACGCGGTTATCGTCGAACATGTGAAATATCGTTGAAAATAATTTGATGTGATTGATATTGACAATTTAAAAATATTAAAAGTAAATAGTAATAAATGATTTAAGGAAATGATTACAACGTAAAACATAATGCTTATAAAAGTAAGGTTATATTCGAACATCCGTCGCGAATCATATTCAAAAATAAAGAAACGAGCTTTCATGATGACTTAAATGTTCATATTAAGGCGATATGAAAAGGGCTGGTTTGTTTACAAAATCGGCTCGAGGTCGTGAGCAAATACAACAAAATTTTTCATAACAAAAATTATATCAGAACATTCTTTAGAAAATGTCTTTGTCCTGATATGTTTTTCGTTTTAAAAAATGTTGTTGCATTTGCTCACAACCCCGAACCGATTTTTCTAACCTCAAATTTTGAAGCAAACTTTTCATATCGCCTTAAAGAGCCATGAATAACGTAGATTGGGAGGGAGGTGTCAGCCCCTCTTCTAATAGAATTCAACCAATGCAAAATAAAATAAATTAATGTA
The DNA here is from genome assembly GCA_020615435.1 of Telenomus remus. Classification (NCBI taxonomy): domain Eukaryota; kingdom Metazoa; phylum Arthropoda; class Insecta; order Hymenoptera; family Scelionidae; genus Telenomus; species Telenomus remus. The sequence continues at coordinate 8,433,618 of CM036336.1, forward strand.
AATCAAGTTAATCAAACACACGTCATACCAAAATAGTTAATTAAGAAATTTCATGAAATGATGAAAATGTGATTTGTAAAATTCTAAAATCACACCTGACCTGCGCGAAGCGCGGGCTTGAACTCTAGTTCTAACATATGTTAAAACAGTTTAACAACAACAATTTTTTTAGCTGATTGGGATGCGCAAGCATATGAAGTTGTAAGACGAGCCTGCACCGTTGTTGGTCAAGCACAAGTAGTTGCTTATATTGACGATAAAACATACGTCAGTGTATTTTTCAGTATACAGAAACACGGAGTAAGTTAAAAACATTTAATGTTTGGAAATATTTTGGCAAAATGAATTTCTAATGTGAGTTTTTTTCAGTTGATATCTTTAGCAGACGAATTGGTAGTGAGGGGATTCGCTAAACATGTTTCTATGGAAGAAATGGCAATGAATGATGAGTGGTCGCGGGTGTAAATCTAAGTCGAAATACTTTTGAATAGTCATAATTTGAATATATAAATAGTTTTCGCTTACACGGATCGATATATATGTATATACATACACTCATAACCATGAGAGCGAATGTTTCTAAAATGATGTGATTAACTGAAAAAATTCCGATACAATTATGTCCATATTAGAATTAATAATAGATGGTACTTGTGTTCCCAAATTTGAAAAAGTAACTGCCTTAACCAACCTATCACAATCCGATTATGTGACCATAATGTAAAGGTGTACCCTAGTAAAACAGATAATTTTTAGAAATATTTTGATAGTATAATGAATGTGTTACACCCAAAGTTAAAATATTTCATGAAATGGCACAGGTTTTTAAGATACATTTTAAGTACGATTACTACTAATGATGGATAAAATAATGTTATGGCAATAGAATTTCAATGTAACATCAGTGACAGATCGAAGCGGAAGGTTCGCAATAAGTGCTGAAAATTGTTTTCGTTAAAGCTACATTTCTATAAAAATGTGTTAAAATGCTATATTTGTATGACATTATTTCTATGGTGATTAGGAAGAACCAGTTGAGTGACTTTTCTAAAGCGTGATTTTTTTGCAGAAATCGAGTGTATTTCTGAAAGTTTACCTCTTCAAAATAAGATGTTGTATTCAATTTATATTTTTTATTATAATTGACCGAAAATTGTGTCACTTATACTTTGATATAAAAATTTCATATTAAAAACTTCAAAAAGACAAGTCCCAATACTACTTACATCTGTGGTGATTAGAAAGAACCAGTCATGTGGTTTTGGAACTTGCTATTTTGAGGCTTAGAATAAACATTTTTATATCGCAGAAATATGATAAGTGACACGATTTTTGGTCCATTATAGTAAACAAAAATAATAAATTGAATCCAACAAGTCATGTTAAAAAGTTAAACTTTCAGAGATACACGCGATTTTAGCAAGGAAATTGACGCTTCTGAAAATGTCACATAACTGGTTTGAGGGCATGTCTTGTTAAAGTCTCGAAAATAACATTTTTATATCTAAGAAATAAGAAGAGTGACGCGGTTTTCGGTCAATTATAGTCAAAATATTAATTGAATTAATAATTAATAATTAACAACTAACGTTTAAAAGGTAAACTTGAAGAAAAACACGCTATTATTGGAAAAAATTTACGCTTTTTATAATGTCTCTTATCACGTGGGTCACGTGACTATTTAGCGGAAGCGTATTCGCTCTGACCATATCGCTATCTCGCTTTTTACCATTTTTGTTTTCATTTCACTTGAAAAAGAAGGGGCACTGTCCAGAACTAAAGAGTTAACTGGTTCTTCCATTTTAAAACTAGGTGCCTTTATAGATAATTCTGTGGTGATTGGAACGAACCGGTTAAGTGAAATTTACAAAAACGTCAATTTTTTACAAACATCGCCTGTATTTCTGAAAGTTTACGTTTTAATAATGAGTTGTTGAATCCAATTCATATTTTGTACTACACTTGACCGAAAATCGTGTCACTATTCATATTACTACATAGAAAATAAAAATGTTATATGATTAGGAAGAACTAGTCAAGTGGGTTTGGGATCTATCTTGTTGTTTTGATTATAACATTTTTTTATCGAGGAAATATGACGAGTGACTTGATTTTCGGTGAATTATAGTAAGAAATAAAATTTGAATACAACAACTCATGTAAGAAAGTTAAACTTTCAGAAATACAGGCGGTTTTTGCGGAAAAATTTATACTTCTGAAAATATCACTTAACTGGTTCTTCCTAATTACCACAGATATTCGAAACTTCAAGAAGACAAGTCGATAAACAACTTAAATGGTTCTCTCTAATCACCACAGATTTTATCATTGAACTAGCCATTCTATGAAATGAAGCTTGCAGACCTGAGCTAATCCATGAAATGGGACGTTTGTTTGACTTATTCATAAATTATTATTCAAACTAGTTAACCATGATACGTTTCATATTTTTCATAAAGTAACATCCATGAATAAACCATGTCTGTGGCGATTCGCAACATTCAGTTGACCACTTTTGAAATATTCAATTAGCATTCTCCACGGCTTTACCTTGACAAATTTTTCTTTGTGAATGTGAATTTACTTTGAAAACACTTCATTCATTTGAAATAAATAAAAAATATTATTACAAAGTAATCCATTTTAAAGCTACCCTTACTTAGAATGTCATTCAACTGATTATTACAAATTGCCACAAAATAGTATCTTAATGCTTTTCCAAATTACACATGTGTTAGTTGTTTACTATTATACTTTGTACTATAATTAAGTGAAAATTGACGCAGTCGATGTATTTTTTGAAAGCGAATTTTTTTTTGTTTTAAATCTTAAAGTGAAATATCTCAAAAGCAACTAACTTGTCGGTGCTTATCGACAGGTATAATCTTTTTTCATTAGGGTAGATAAAGTAAAAAATTCGAATAGCCTGCTCAATTGAGTAAAAATTGTGTATATAAGTATATTTAAAAGACTTTTATAGAAACGCTCAACTTACTTTCGTTTATCTTGAAAAAGAGAAATGTAACTAGATAAAAAAATTGTTCTCAGTCGATAGATATCAGTGATTATGTATTGTATTTTGTGGCCGATTCATTAGGGCTATTTTACATCTGGAAAATATAATAAAAAGTAGAATGAATGAAAGAGAACGAGAATGAATACTTCCGATTTTTCGTTCATTCTCGTCCACTCTGCGGTGCCCTTAGCCTTGTTTCTCCATTGTGCACAATTGAATGATATGGTTTTCTAAAGAAGGTTTATGAACTAAATCTTCTAATCATCTTCGTTTCGAATACAAAATTTATGAAACAAACAAACTCAAATTAAAAAAAAAGGTTCCTAAGTGAAGATTCCGAAAAGTAAAATTTGAGAACTGAGTAAGAGTCGCCGGAAGGCGGGTGAAGCGTGTATCTCACTGAAACACTATGATTGTAACTATGTTTGTAACTCCGCACCTAGCAGAAACTGATATCATCAATACCAAATCAATACAAATTTTATTCAACAACAAGCTACTGATTTTGTCAAAAATCCGTAACTGAATCATGGTGAAATTTCTATCTGTTTGAAAAACGTTAAGTTTTTTCAAATAAAATCAAATGTTATTTAATACTGCTTTTTGTACAGTTCTACGACGCAAAAGATTTTTTTATTTTGTGTACAGTTTGTTAGCTGCAGTACTCAAATTGTACCTGTCGAAAGATCCACTGTGCGTTACTTGTCAATTCGATATGATTTTGATAATTTTTTTAAGTAACTCACTACTATTCATTGATTTACACTTGATCAGAAGAAGCTTAAATCTTGTATATAAAGTCGAATAATATTTTGCGATTTGTGATTTCTGTGGGCTGGTTCGATTTACATTTCCCATTGTAAATAGTGTAATAATATTCTTTTTTTTTCATTATCGTTTATATTTATAAATTGTGTTGAGGGAATATGCAAACAGTATAGGCTATTAAAATTGCCAAGTTTAGTTTATTGCATTTTTAATTTTTATAATAAAAATATGTAAAAAATGATGCGTACTCAATTTAAGAATTTCATTACTTTATATAACTTTTTCTTGACTTTCTTTTCTATGTATATCTTATCGACATGAAATAATTTTACTGACAACAATATGAGAAATGCGCGTTTATTAAGTATGATGGATGTAACACAATATAAATTGTTTCATTAGAATTGATTTCACTATTACCACTATATACATGATATTTTTTCTAGAGTTTCTGTTTTTGAGAGACTCCGATATGACAGTTTGTTAGGTTGACAATAAGTGAGTTGTCAACAGTCAGTCTTGTCAAAAAGCTTGAAGGGTCAAAACGTATTTAAATAAATAAATAAACCGAGTTCTTGTGTTCTTTTTATAAAAACGTGTCTCGTTATTTGTCGTGTCTCACGCGCAACAGTATGTAAATCTGGACAAGGTGGCTATCACACAAGCTCCACAACCACATTCTTCACAAGCTCAAAATTTTGATGCTATTCCAGCAGACACGTGAATAACGAGCTATATGAAGGGGTAGATCTACCTCCTGAAGTGCTTGAAGAATTGAGGCGAGATGGCCTGCTCCAAGAAATTGGAAGCATGAAAAAAAATAGTGACTGGAATCGTCTCCTTCGGAAATTTCAAATCAAACCGTTCCAAACCGTTCGAAATGACCGGGCGCGCGCCAGAATCAGTTCGCCGCGAAAGCGCTGACGCCGAGCGCAATGCGCGGGATACGACACACTTTTAGTGAGAAAATTTTTTCAGAGTTTGGGCCCCCCCCCCCAAATACAGGAAAAAGGTCAAACCAACGTATATACACGATGATGACACCCTTTTTAACAAAAATATAAGCAACGCATTGAATAAGCTAAAATGCATGTTTATAAACAAACGTTCATAAACAATGGAATATTCATGTGTAAATGTTAAAAGTTCAAATGAATGTTAATAAACAAATTTCAATATCAATAAATGATCGAAAACGTGTATTAGAAATGAAATTTAACAAATGAATTAATGTTGATAAATAAATGAATGAGATGGCCGAGTACTAAAAAAATGTTATGATATATATTAAAAATTCAGTAAAACTGATAAGAGTAGCCAAGTGCTCGAATAAATGTTATGATATAAAAAATTTGTTGGTCAAGTAAAAATTTAGGAAGAATGAGTAAATTACGCAGTTTCGTTCTGTCTATAATCAGAACACCATGACGCGTATTATACTAAAACCAGCCAAAGAATGGTTCGATGTTGACACATTGGTTAACCCCCACTCCTTTGACTTTTGAGGGGAAATGACTGCGCGCGCTCGCCAGCAGAATTTAAATCTCCGAATTCACCGGAAAACTTTTGGATTTCGGTTGAAGATTGAAATTACCTAGAATTACAACCAGAAATAATAGGTATACAATCATAAATATTTATTTATTTAACCGAAATCCAAAAGTTTTCCGGTGAATTCGGCGATTTGAATTCTGCCGGCGAGCGCGCGCAGTCATTTCCCCTCAAAAGTCAAAGGAGTGGGGGTTAACCTATGTGTCAACGTCGAACCATTCTTTGGCTGGTTTTAGTATAGCAGTTACAGATAACAAAAAAAGCAGAAATAGTTACCGAAATTTTTTGGTTTAAAAAGCTAATTTCAGGTACTTGGCGAGTCACTGCGACAACAACTAGGTACTGCTGTATTCTTTCATTTTCTTTCATATTATATAATTGAATAGACAGATATATCGATGACTTGGATTGTTGTAAAAATTCTTGAGTTTAATTACAAATATTCAAACACAAGTTATACATCAAAAATTATGAATGGAACGTCCTACGCAACACTTCTTAATTAAATTTTGCTCAGATTTTTAGAAACTAAAGCCTGCTCATTTAAATACCGGAATAATTGGTTCGCCATGAAGTTATTATGGTACCTCTAATTTTTCACAGAAAAACAGTTCATTGCTAGAATTATTTTATTTGTACCAGTCAATTCACTATAGAGAAGTCATAATATGATTGAACAACAAATTAATAGTGTTTCTTCATTAAGTTATTAAGCGTTTTATATTTACCCCGAAGCGTCACAATTACCTCGGTTCCCTCTATTCAAAAACCGATATTTCAATTAAATTTTGTATTTAAACCAGCAGGCTTCAGTTATTGAACTTAGCATCAAAATTTACACAACAAGCTCCTACCTCTGCAGTATTTATAAAAATTAACATAAATTGTTTTTAGATTCATTCTTAACAAGTCTGATTCCAATTGGTTGATATATTGGACATAATATTTTAATATTTTTAAACTGAAATTTGTTAATTCTTTAAAAATTGTAAAACGAAAAGTAATTTTCCTATCATATCAAATGATTGTATCTGCTGATTTCGAAGAAAATTTATTATGATGTAAAGAAAACACATTGAAAACAGCTGTTCAAGCTTCCGGAAAAGTCACTTATACAAAGTCTCAAAAATAAATGTTTTAAGAATCAAACCTATTCATTTCTAATTAAAAAATTTGTAGAATTCCTTAATGTTTTTTCACTCCTACCAGTAGTAAAGTTTACAACTGATTGAAAGTCTTCAGTTTATTCTTCACTCGTACCAGTAGTAAAGTTTACAATTGATTGAAAGTCTTCAAAATTTGTCAATATTTGACTATTGTCATTTCAATGCAAATATCATTATATGTTCCAAAAATTGACAAAAATTCTATAATAATAACAATAATTCTTAGCGGAACACTTTTACTGTTGGATAAGTACTGGAATAGATAAAAAGAAAATAGAAAACAACAATTTTCTACCAATTTCAAAAGTAAAACACGAATCTACTTTCTTCGAAACTAGAAAGCCATTTTTTTGCAGCAAATACTGGAATAAAATATTCAAACTTGTCTGCTAAAGTATTAGGAATTTTTGAGTAATAGAAAAATTCATGTAACATCCAAAAAATTAGAATTCACTATAGTCGAAAACTTAGGTTTTTTTGACATTGTCGCGGTGGCTCGCCAAGTACCTGAAATTAGCTTTTTAAACCAAAAGATTTCGGTAACTATTTCTGCTTTTTTTGTTATCTGTAACTGCTAATACGCGTCATGGTGTTCTGATTATAGACAGAACGAAACTGCGTAATTTACTCATTCTTCCCAAATTTTTACTTGACCAACAAATTTTTTATATCATAACATTTATTCGAGTACTTGGCCACACTCAGAAAGTTGTTGAGGTTTTAAACGCCAACGAAAACTTGTGGTTTAATCCAGCAAAAATTTTGACCTTTTAATCGTTAAATGTATGGTTTTGAACATCGAATAATACCATCAAGTATTGACGATTTATTTGTTGACTCGATTTGTCGAACGATTCCTTAACATTTGACGTTTCAATCGTCAACCGTAAACGGATAATCCGACAATAGCCTACGATCGCCAAGCGCCAATCTTTAAATTGAATTTTTTACTTTTTTCTTATTAAAAAAAAGAAAAAAATATTATTTATGATTAAATATATTATTTTCGTTTTTGTTATTCGAAATTTTTATTTTATTCATGATTTATAATATATAATATAATATATATTTATCGAACATACAATTCCTATAACGCTTGACGATTGAAACGCCAATGCAGTTTCACGTTTCATCCGACAATGTTGAGGAATTACAGGTTAGGCTGTTGAGCTTTAATGTCTTGAAGTTTATGGCTTAAATCCTTAACCCCCTGTATTGAATTATAGTTCAAATTTTGACAGAAAAAACGTTAAATTTTTTAGTTGAATTCCATAAAAAAATAAATTTCAGTCAAACTGAAAAGTGTGGCCAACTACGCCATAGACGTCCCTATTGTAAAATATTGCAATCGAATCGAAAATATTGATAACAAATTATGATTGAATTTTCTATAAATTGCTATATTTGGAATTTAAATTTTCGGAAATATTTATTGTTAACTATATAAAGAAGTCGTACAATATGAGCTCAAAATTCAGAGTCAGAATAGCTCATTGTAGGTACTTGGCGACATGTCGCTCAACATTAAAGTTAACTTTTTAATTGACTGTTTAAATATGAATTTTCGAAGAGGGCTGAATTCAATCGTTGTAAGCGTTTGATCGGAACGTTTTTCTACGTCGGCTGCCGTGGTCTTGTCTGTGAAACGCTGTTCACAGAATAGCTCATTAATACTTGGCGACATGTCGCTCAACATTAAAGTTAATTTTTTTGTTATTTGTTATTTAAACAAATACTGTTTAAATATGAATTTTTGAAGATTCAATCGTTGTAGATGAAAGTTTAACAATCACATTATCGTTGCGCAATTGAATATAATTTATCAAGTATAACAAAACAGTATTTGTCACGATGTAAAGAAGAAGTAACTTTCTAATTATTGACCGATATTTAATTGTTAAAATTCACCGTTTTAAATCTTTACAACAAAAAATGTTCAGAGAACATATTTGAAATGAGTGAATCATTTTAAACGTGCAACAAATATAATAATGCGGTCAAAATCAGAGTTTTACAAAATGCTTCATTTCAGTCAACAGTTTTAAAAGTAATTTCATTCTGTAAAGTTTCATTCCATCTCATTATTTGCAATTATTATTAATATTCTTGGTTAATGGAAGAAAATTCGAATCCAAGGTATTTAAACTGTAAACATTCAATGTATTTAGAATGAAATGTCATCTATTTTGTGAAAATTATTGATGCAAAAATGATAGAAAAGAAATGATACAAACGGAAGAAATTCGTTAGAGGATAATAAGTAGAATAATTAATTTTTTTAAGTATGACATAACCGTACTGTAAAGAAAAAGAAATTAAACAATTCTAAAAAAATGATAAACTTCATTTTTTTACTCAAAAATTAACATTATCAAGTAAAATAAGTAACTTGATAGCCTATTTGTATTTGTATTGTATTGTATGTAATTGGTTTTCGCGACATGTCGCCAAGTACCTACAATCAGCTATTCTGACTCTGAATTTTGAGCTCATATTTTACGACTTCTTTATATATTTAACAAATATTCCCAAAAATTCAAATTCCAAATTATAGCTATTTGGTAATTGACCACGTTAATTTTATATATCACGACGTTTAAGTAAGGAAAATTCAATAATAATTTGTTATCAATATTTTTGATTCGATTGCAATATTTTACAATAGGGACGTCTCTGGCGTAGTTGGCCACACTTTTTAGTTTGACTGAAATTTATTTTTTGTTATATCACGACCTTTAGAAAAGTACGACACTGTACAGATTGTTAATATAAAAATCACGATCACTTGTACATGTATGATTTCTAGCACAATAACATTTTCGTAATAGTAATAAATTTATTATTAAAATTTGTTAATTTGTAACTAATTTTTCATTCCATCATTGTTGTCCTTTATTTTATCAATCCTAGATTTTTTCTCTGTATTTTGAATTATTGAGAAAAATAAACGATTGTTTATTAAATTTATAATCAACATTTGTTATAAACAATTATTTTACATGTTTAATTATAAATAGATTTGTTTTTCGCATTCGCAGGATCCCCTTGTAAAAATGATCATATATTGACAATACATTGACAATCTATTGACCATACAATAAAAACCATATATTGACAATCTATCAACCATACATTAGTAATATATTGACCATATACTAACAATATATTGCCCATATATGGACAATCTATTGACAATATATGGACAATATATTGACCATACTTGAACAATGAAAATAATTTTACTCTAGCACGAGAATCGATCCCAGGCCCTTGAGGTTATCAGTCCGCGTCGTTGTCCACTGCTCCATCTGCTTCGATAAATTCATCTGTCGAAATAAGCTACATACTTAATGACTATTTTTTAATGGAAATAGTTTAATGTGAATGACATATTGTCCATAATACTTTCTATAATGTAATTTTGTTATAAGTCTTCAAATTTTTTAACCAAATCCAAAAATTTATTTATAAATTTATCCATACTTTTTTACGTAAGAACTATGATAAACTATAAGGATCCATATATTCTATAGAAAAACAATATAGCTAACCGTTTCGAATGATTTAATCTTTTGTTACTAAAAAATTAATTTAAATTATTAACAAATCACTATTAACAATTGTCTATTGAAAATCACAAGCTTCTATTCGCAGAAAATAGACTTTTCACAAGATCGGTGAAATTAAATGTTTTGTTATAAAAAAATTATTAAATATCAGAAAAAAACTTTTTGAGTATTTAAAACAACAATATTTGGTTACCAAAGAAATAACAAAGAAATTAACAATGTATGGCAAAGAATGGAATTTTGATTATCATACATATATTGTCAATATATTGTTTGTGAAAAATCGTACATTGCCAATATATTGCTGTAAATCAAATTACATCGTTTATGTATGGTTAATGCATTGTTTAAAAATAATATATTGTCCATATATGGGCAATATATTGTTCATATATTGTTAATATATTAGCAATATAGGGACAATATATTATTTCATGAATAATATATTGCCAATATATTATTCTTATATGGACAATATACGGATCTTTTTACAAGGGTCGAAAGAATAATTATAATCATGTTCAAAATTGTTAATGATATAATTTTACATTATAAAATTGCTTTGTAATATAAATAAATTTATTATTAAAATTTGTTAATTTGTCACTAATTTTTTGTTCCATCATTGTTGTCCTTTATTTTATTAATCCAAGATTTTTTCTCTGTATTTCAAATTATTAAGAAAAATAAACGATTGTTTATTAAATTTAAAATCAACATTTGTTATAAACAATTATTATATATTGTTAAATTTCATCATAGTTGGCCTTCATTATTAAAACAATACTTTTTTTTTTCATTTTGCGTCGATTTTATGAGAAATTAGGGTGAAATGTAAAAAAATGACAATTGTTCATTAATTTATTATTTATTTATTTATTTATTGCTTTTTGTTTATAAATTTATGTTAAAACTCAATAATTAACTTTTGTATATTCATATCATCATGTTTTGAAAGTTACAGCTATTGTAATTGTAATTTTGGAAAAAATAAAAAAAATGAATAAAATATTGCGTACATGAAAAAAAAAACGCATTTTTGACCCCCCAGAAATCGGTGAAAGGGTTAAGCTAGAGATGCGTTGTTGGTCTCGTTTTGCTCAGCTCGGCTGCGCGACCAAGTTAAGACTAATAACGACCTCGTGGCATAGTGATTTAATAGTTTTTCAACTATGCCAGAACCCCAATCTAAAATGTCTTGAAAAGAAGGCACTGTGACATTTTCTGGCGGTAGTTGGCCAGAGTCACTGCCGTGCCTCCTGATGAATTTTTGAAGAATAAAACGTCAAAATATTAAGGCTTGAAAGGTCAAGATTTCTTTGAGTGCACTCTTATCAGTTTTACTGAATTTTTAATATATATCATAACATTTTTTCATTCCTCGGCCATCTCATTCATTTATTTATCAACATTAATTCATTTGTTAAATTTCATTTATAATACACGTGTTCGATCATTTATTGATATTCGAATTTGTTTATTAACATTCATTCAAACTTTTAACATTTACATAAGAATATTCCATTGCTTAAGAAGTTTTGTTCACGAAACTTCATTTGTTTATGAACGTTTGTTTATAAACATGCATTTGTTAAAAAACATTTGTTTATGAACATTCATTAGTTAATTAACATTCATTTCTTACACACATGCACCTTTATATTAACGTTGGTTTATGAGAATGCATTTGTTTATTAGCGTTTCTTCAAATACGAACAAACATCATATCATGTTAATCTTCATTTGTCAGTGGAAATTTTCTATGAATAAACATTAAATTGATTTAACATTGTTCATCCATTAGGATTTTTTATAGAGGTTTATTTATTTGTTTATTAACATTTTTTATAAACATTCATCTGTTTATAAACATTGATTTGTTTATTAACATTTGTTCATTAACATTTGTTTATTAACATTTGTTTGTAAACATTCATTTGTTTATTAACATTTGTTTATAAACATTATTTGTTCATAAACATTTCATTTGTTTATTTACATTCATTGATTTATAAACATTCATTTGTTTATTAACATTCGTTCATAAACAGTCATTTGTTTATTCACATTTGTCAATAAACATTCATTTGTTTATTAACAATTGTTCATAAACATTTATTTGTTTTTTAACATTTGTTCATAAACATTCATTTGTTCATTAATATTCATTTGTTTATGAACATTCATTTGTTGATTAACATTCATTCGATTATATACGTAATTTGTTAATTAACATTCGTTTATAAACATTCATTCGTTAATCAACATTTGTTTTTTAAAATTTATTTTTTAATCAACATTTGTGTATAAGCATTCCTTTATGAACATCCATTTGTTCACTAATATTTGTTTAAAATTATTAATTTGTTTTTCAATTTTTGTTTATAATCATTTATATTTTCATCAACATTCGCTAATAAATATTTATTCATATAAATTTATATAAATAAATTGGTATAGGATCAATGAATAATCTATAAATAAAAAAAGAAAGCCATGCGTGCCAGGGCTGAAAAACGTGCCTGGTGAAAACAGAAAAAAAAATTTTTTGCATTTTTCACGTTTTTTCAATGCTTCATAACTTTGCCATTTTCTCATCGATTTGAACTTCTTTTAGTTAAATTTATTCGTCTCCGCGAGACCTACAAAATGTTTCGAATAACTTTTTTATGTTATAAGCGTTCCGACGGAGTTATTTTGGTCGGAAAAGTGCCATTTGCTTGCACGAGATAAGAAAAGACACTGCAGGTCTCGTCGTATCGTACCTCGTATTTTATCGTATTATAAAACTATTTCGAAACATTTTGTTGAACAGGCAGGGTGAACAATCAATAAAAAAGACGATTGTTTAATTATATGAGGATGTATATTTGGCACGTCAGTACTATACGAATGCTTGTAGCAGAGAGAGATTGGTGAAAGTTGTGAAATGTATAAATGCTGTGTGTATGAAGTTGGTACGACTGATGGGCCTTAAGGGCCTGAACGCATGAAAAGAGTGTGTGTTTGCATGAGAATGAATGCTAGGTTGAATGTGGACAATTTGAATGTTATTTTTTAACTTGTTTAACACTTCCACTAAAAGTAAACTTTAAATTGTTTTTTTTAAATTTAACAATATTTTTGTGGTTGTGTTAAGTACTGTGTGATACAATATTGTTTGTATTGTTATTCGTAGTGACGTGTTTGTTCCTCTAATGAAGTTGGTGTAGATCCTTGGTGTCCCGTACGTTGAGCATCCTTCTTTGTTCTTCAAAAAGGACTTTCGTCAGGGGTTTGGTCATCAAATCAGCTTGCTGGTTCTTTGATGCGACATGCTCCAAAACAAAAATTTGGTTTTCAAAGCTCTCACGAATGAAGTGATATTTCACATCAATGTGTTTGCTTCTTTTGTGAAACTCCGGGTTTTTGATGAGCTTGATGGCATTCATGTTATCGATGAAAAGTGCGCTCTCGAGGTCTGGACAAGTTCAAGTCTTCGATGAGCCTTTTCATCCAGGTGACGTCCTTCACAGTTTGGGTTGCAGCAACATATTCTGCTTCAGTGGTAGAAAGTGCCACTGTCTTCTGCTTGCTAGAACTCCATGACACGGTTGACTCTCCAAACTTCAGAACAACACCGGAAGTCAATTTTCGGGTCTCGACATCTCCTGCATAGTCTGCGTCACTGTAGGCCTGGAGTTTGTTCGTCTGCTTGGCTGGAAAGTAAAGACCATGTCCACTTGTACCTTTCAGGTACTTGAGGATTCTCTTTACTGCATTCCAATGAATTTTCTTTGGATTTTCGAGATGTTGGCTGACACTGTTGACTGCGAAAGTGATGTCCGGTCAGGTACCCACAGAGAGGTACATAAGGCTTCCCACAGCTTGCCGATATGGAAATTCTGGTGCATCCTTATCACCATTTTGGTGCATTTCTGCACTCATTTGGTGATGATGGTCCGCCGGAATTGCAACAGCGTTTGCATGTTCCATGTTGAAACGCTGCAGGATCTTTTTGCAGTAGGCCTTCTGGTGGAGAAGAATCGAGCCATCTGTCATCCGTTAAACTTGCAGACCTAGGTAAGTGCTCAATTTTCCTGAGGTAATTTCAAAATTCTGGCAAAGTTGATTTACCAGTTCCTCGATCATTTTCTCATCTTTTGCAGCAATCAGTCCGTCGTCGATGTGGATGGCTAGCATCATCTGGTTCCCAGGATCTCTGTTGGCGAAGACACAGTAATCAGCACTGGTTGGATGTAACCCAGCTTGGGCCAGAAGCTTTGTGAGGTGTTTGTACATGCATCTCGACGCCTGTTTGAGTCCATACAAACTTCAGATGAGTTTGCACACTCGGCTGGTACCATCTTCATATCCTTTTGTCTGCTTCATGTAGATGGTTTCATCGAGCTTGCCATAAAGGAAAGCTGTTTTAACGTCGAATTGTTGTTTAGAGAACTTATTGCCGCTTTTTATATATAATTTATATATAAGTCGTATACCTTTTTGTCTATATTTCAAAAAACAAAAAAAAATATAATTAATAAACAATTTATTCATAAATTAAGTTATTCTATTTATTTTATTATGTCTCTTCCATCCAGAATGCCATAATTAGATAAGCTTTGAATTGCTTTTCTGAAGATCCAGTTTAAGTTTTGAACCCAAGCCCCAACCATCATGAGTCCGATATCTTGACCACTGGACTACGACGATCATCGAAGTTAATCAGTGTATTTGCAAATACACTCACGAACATAATATATTCTTGATATAAATAAATTCTATATTTTGGTATATGTAATGTTACATATTCTCCAAATATATCATCTTATGAAACGAGAATATATAAATTTTATGTTCATGTATATATACTTTTTATATATTTACCAAATAGAAATTCATTATATATAATAAATATAAAATTTTTTATATTTTCTAGTATATATAATTTTTTGATATGAAAAAATATATAAACATATATATTTTCGTATATATATCCCAGATACAGCCCTCTTGAAGGGCTGTATCTGTGGATTTACCCACCAGATAAGCGTGTTGCTTTGTGTGTAGAGGATATAGGGTCAGAGATGTCTCTCTGATGAATCTATCAACCAATCTCTCCAGGGTCTTCAGAAAGAATGAAGTGAGGCTGATAGGCCTAAAGTCCTTTACGTCCTTGTGACTTCCTCTGCCCGGCTTGGGTATGAAGACTACCTTTACTGCCTTCCACGCAGTCGGAGTGTGACCAGTGGCAATGCAGCCTCTTAACAGCTTTGTTATTTTGCCGTACATCAGCTTTACTGATGTACGGCAGCCCCTCGGACAAGAGGGCTGGAAAAATCCCATCAGGTGCAGCAGACTTGTATGGTTCAAAAGAGTTCACTGCCCACTTAACTCTGTCCACAGTCACAACCTTCGCTGCCAGTTTCCAGTCTCTTTCGCCTCTCGCGAAGTGGTCGATCTGTTCGCACACTTCGTTGGTACAAGTGATGTCTGGGAAGCTTGCTGTCATAAGCAACTTCAGGGTTTCTTCCTCGGTACGAGTGTAGTCCCCCTCAGCTGTACGCAGAAGAGCCAGCCCTGTGCCGTTCTCCTTTGTGAGGATTCTGGCTAGCCGAGCGGCCTCTGCCACGGTCTCAACCCCCATGGAATAAGACCTCCAGCCAGCGATTTTAGCCTCGTAGATTCCCTTCTTGTACATTCTACGTGATTCCTTGAAAGATTTCCAGATGTCCGGTGTATCTTTCCTTTTAGCCCTGTTGAACAATCTCCTCATGGTCTTCTTGAGTTTATCCAACTCAGAATTCCACGACGGAACCGCCTTGTGAAGGGGTATGTTCTTCAGGGGGCAATTTCTTTCATACGCATGGGTAAGAGTACGCTGGAGGTGTGAAGCGGTAGCCTCCAGCTCTTCTCCCGTTCCGTATCTACCCTTATATCCAGTCATACCATCCTGGACTTCTTGTCTAAAGCTCTCCCAGTCTGTCTTCCTAGGATTCCTAGTTTTAAGTATTTGCTTTTCTCTGGTACCCAGTTCGAAGCAAATCATTCTGTGGTCTGACATGGATTCCTCAGGCGAAACTTTCCAGCGTTCCAAGTTGTCCTTCAGAGATTCAGAACATAATGTTAAATCCAGGACCTCAGCTCTAGTCTTTGTAACAAATGTCGGTTCGCAGCCTTGGTTGGCAATATACAACTTTGACGCGAGTATAAATTCAAGGAGGTCTTCGCCCCTCCCATTAATGTCCGTACTCCCCCAGATAGTATGATGGGAGTTCGCGTCGCACCCCATAACAAGAGGAATGTCCTCCCTCCTGCTGAATTCAACTATACGCCGAATACCCTCCGGTGGGGCTAGTTCATCATGAGGGAAGTAAGCGGAGCAAATCAAGATCTCCATTTCCTTACCCTCATAACTCACAAATTTTATTTTGACCGTGGTCGCATCCCTGTAGCTCAGAACCTGCATAAAGATCCCAGATATTCCTCTAGTTATTATGCAGGTCCTTGCCTTGATCAGTTCATCCGAAGTGCCCTGATATAAGTTGCCACAATTGGCTAGCCCTTGAACTTGCCCCTTGGGTACCCAAGGTTCTTGTATTAGTGTTATATATGTGTGCACTCCCCGCAAACTCCTGGCCAGAACGGCTGAGGCGATTTCGGATTTGTGCAAGTTGATCTGCGAGAAAAAGTTAATAGTAGAGGTCATCATGGCCAATACTGACTAGGTTCTAATCGCTAACAGGTCCACGCCAGGACTCACTTCCGTACCCTGATGGACACGGAATGAATCCCAGCATAGACCTTAAAATTTGCAGATTCGAGTTTGGTCGCAGATTCTTCGTCTAGTCCGAGAACAACGAAACCTTCCTTGGTCTGAGACGAGACCGTCCACTCCCTCACTTTCAGCTGCGGGTTCTGACGCTCCATGAACCTTAACCGGTCCTTGGCGTCCTTGATACCTTTGGGCAGCTTAACAGTGGCTCTCCGTAACTTCGGGAACTCCTTCGTCACCACCCTCTTGCCCTCAACGCTAACATCCGGTACTATGCGCAAAAGCCAATCCCGGGTGTTGTCGTCGGCACACACGAACGTCAAGACGCCTCTTTTCGGGTATTAGTCCTCGAATCTGGGAAAGAAATCACAGTCCGCCTCCATCATCACTCTTACGCGGTCTGTTATTTCATTCCTGATTCCGTCACACTCCTCGTCCGTGAGTCTCTCCCCTTGGCGTCCCTCAATAGTGAGGTTCACCTTGGGGAGGTTCTACGCGGCCGAGGCGTACGACTTGCGAGTGTCTCCGCCCGACGCTTGATTGTCTTTACTGGGTCTCTTCTTCTCGGGAGACTCAGTGGAGGCATTTCTGCTCAGAGGAGGCCTTTTCTTCGTCGGGAGATCTTTGCCCGTTGAAGTTACAGTAGGTCCGAGGTTTTCTGTGGAGGTCGACACAAGGACCATGGGTACGTCCCCAGTTTCGCCCTCCTTATTGGCCCTCTTGGACCTATTGAATTTCCTGAGATCCGGCTCCCGGTTTTGCTCCCTGGCATTCCGGATCTCTCTTTCCTTAGCTAATTTCCTCTTCTGCGCGCCACTCATCTTCACGGGGTTAAGGGCAGCCCCAAGAGGAGGAGTTTGGTCCAGAGAAAGATTGGCGACTCTCGCTGTATCAAGCTTGATCTGGTGTACATTATTGTTCCCTGATCTCGCATTGATGTTTGTGGGGAGAGGTGGGTTAATATCAGCCCTCCTCTCCACGTTTGCCTGTACTAAGAATTTTGGTCTTTCGTTTGGGTTAATTTTGTTCCCACGAGTATGGAAGGGCTAAACAGGTCCACCGGACAGAGCCTCCATATCCGGTAAGGCTATACACGCAAGGGGGCGCCTGTTCCCCGCGGGTTGCCGTTCAACACTGTAACCCCGTGCCTTTCACCTTCGGAACGGCCAGGCCAAGGATGGGGGCGGATGTTTAAGTAAACAGTAACCTAGTGCTTCATTAGAATGCCGCGCCACTGGCCGCACTGGGGGACCGCTTCTTAGTCACATGGACAGGTACGACGCTGGCCCGACCCCGGGATGGACTCCATGTCACATCCCGCGGTAGGACCAGCGACCCCCTGACGCCCCTTCCTCATTCATCCATCCCATACAGACCAGATACCCGTTTATAGGGCCGGTCACATTCATGGCCAGATACGTGGTGGTGGTTGAGGTATGTCTCCCCAGGGTTGAGAGTCTCCTCACCACCCCATTCACTCAGTGTTCGCTTCGGCCCTAGAAGGGTAAAGTCGCGAATTAACCTAGGAGGCCAGGGGGAAAGTACCCCCTCACGTTAAGCCTCCCTAACGGGGGAATATAAAACACAATACTTGCATGATTTTTTCTCAAGTTTTTTTCTAAAAATTATTATTCCGGCTCGTAAGCAATTTAAAATAATACTCCTTCAAAAAAGTTTAACTTAAATTTTTGTTTTTAAGTTTCGCAAGAAATCCTTTTCCCTGTATTTGTGCATATCCTCCACTATAGGGTATAGTTAGATTCATGCATACTTTCTATAAAGCATATTTATATGAATATTGTGTCAAATTCGCAGAAAGCTGATTACTAGGGCTTATAATGCAAAGATCACATGATCTTTGGAGGCACATTGATCGATTGATCGAACAAAAAGCGATCAGTCATTCTTAAGGATCGCTGGGATCGGAGGGATCGTGATCCTGAAGTATCGGAAAAGTGCCCATCCCTGGTATCAGTCATGCATTTTTATGAATATCACATCATGGTTTGATTTGAATCCTTTGTTGCGTTTCAAGAAATTGTTCAGTCAATATGTGGTAGATATGTATGCTAAGGTGGGAAGTGAAAGATTGCGCTACATTTCCGACCATCAAGCCACATTACGATCCGAACAGTACGTTCACTTGAGGGATATAGTGGCTGCTGATAATGACGTCGACCCAAGAACGTTGAAAGAGCCGTAATTTTACCAGCTTCGTTTGTGAACAGCTCACGACATTTGGCAGAGTTGAACAGGATGCCTTGGCAATTGTACGCAATTGCGGCTGACCAGATTTGTTTGTAACATTCACATCAAACCCTAAGTAGAAGAAAATTACAGATGCTCTAATGGATGAACAACGTCCTGAGGATAGTCATGACATCATCGCTCGGGTCTTCAGACAAAAGGTCATTAAATTTTGCGATTGTTCGACGAAGGGTTGTGTATTTGAGAGATTGAAAAAACTCTCGGCTTCGTTTACTCAATAGAGTGGCAGAAACAGGGATTACCACACTGCCATTGTTTACTGTGGCTTGAGACGAAGTTACAATCAGCAGACATAGATTGGACCATCTCAGCGGAAATCCTAGACGAACGTGTAGATCCAGTTCTTCATAAGTTAATCATTCATCATATGAGACACCGTGCACGCAATGAAATGAATATGCGAGCTCCTTGCATGAAAAATGGTTGATGCAGTAAACGTTATAAGCGAGATTTTGTTCCAGAAACGGTTACGAACGTTAACAATTATCCGATTTATTAAAGGTATAATCCTGAGGATGGTAGATTCACAGCTAAAATAACAATAGCAAAAATAACAAAAATAGAATAATAAAATTTATCAAACAGATTTTGTGAATGAATTTTGCCTTTTAACTGCACTTATAAGGTAAATGTCCCAATTACCGCTTTGTCCCGATTAGTATCCACTTTCAACTTTAAAATTGAATAACAAAAATATTATGTGTTTGGAAATGATGAAAACAAATTTCTCATATAATATATTTATCGAAGAACAGATTTTATACCGAATAACTGGAGTTTCTTATTTTATTAAACATGTTCAAAGAAATGAAATTTGAATAAGTACATAAGATTTTGATTTTTTTAACACTAGAAGTACTGGACTTTTCGTATACCTAGAAGGACGGACGACACTAATTTTGTGTAAGGTTGTATCGTGAAGTTTTGTTAGAGGTTTGTTAGCAAATGAAAAACGAAACACTTAGAAAGTGTACTAAAACTAGCCAAAAAATGGTTCGACGTTGACACATAGGTTAACCCCCACTCCTTTGACTTTTGAGGGGAAATGACTGCGCGCGCTCGCCAGCAGAATTCAAATCTCCGAATTCGCCGGAAAACTTTTGGATTTCGGTTGAAGATTGAAATTACCTAGAATTACAACCAGAAATAATGGGTAAACAATCATAAATATTTATTTATTTAACTCGAGCTCGGGCTTTGAAGTCACACGATCCGACTCCTTCGGGAAAGGCAGCCTCGTCATTTTGCACTTGGTTCAAATGTCGCAAACCAGGTTGTCTAAATTTCCCTTCAGCTCCAATCCACGGATGACTCCACTCTTTGCAGCAGCGATGAGGTCGCGAAAGTTCACGTGACCCATCCGACGATGCCAAAGATGGACCGAGTTCTCATCACGGTCCAATCCAGACACTGCATTTTGGCATCTTTCCATCGGGGTGGCCTGTACTACATCGGGGTCGTCCTTGCGATGTGCAATCATGTGCGTCTCGCCATCCCGGTCTAAGATATCCGCTTTCTCGTCGCCAAAGAGGACCAAAAAACCACGATCAGTGATTTTGGCCACTGACAAAAGATTGGTCCAGGTCTCGGGAACGTGTAGCACTCGGTTGAGAGTGATAGTGCGGCGCTGACCATCCACGCTAGTTGCAATCCTCGCCGTCCCTTTTGCCCTTATCTCCGCCGTCGCATCGTTAGCCAATTGCAGCTTTCCCGTTCCGCTTTCGTCAAGCTCGGTGAATTTCGTTGCGTCGCCACACAAGTGAGACGTCCAGGCACCACGTCCATGTCCTTCTCCTCGCTCGTCGCCATTTGACACGTGTTACATACATTCCCCGTGTGTACCGCAAACATCGACACGTCGTTTACCTTGTTTTTCTTGCCGTTGTTACCACAATCAACCGCCTTGTGTTCTTTAATTCCGCACTTTGAGCACTTGTACGGAAAATACGAGCCCTTGTCGCTCTTCTCATTCGAGTTTTGAGCTGGTTTCGCCAGTGGCTTTTTACCAGGACCTTTCTTTTTTGCGTACAAAGCGCCTTGTCCCACAACCGATGAAGGTTTTCGACGGATGGCAATTCGTCTCGACTCTCGATGGCAACTCGAAAGCTCTCGAAACTTTCAGGTAAACTGTACAACAACATAATAGAGAGTTGATCCGGGTCCAATATGGAGCCCATTTCGGATAGCTTGTCGATGGTGCTGAAGAATTCGTTCAGGTGGTCATGCAAATCGCTGCCTTCAGTCATCTTTTGCATCATCACCTTTTTAAACAACGTGGCTTTTCAGGCTGGCCCTTACAACTCGTTTGCGCTTTCCAGCTTGAGCCACATGTCGCGAAACGTTTTGCAGTGTTTCACTGACAAACCCTGGTTTCGACCGAGCGACAGGATGATATCGGACATGGCTTTTTCGTCGTTTTCTTCCCACTCTTGCACGTCGTCCTCGTCAATCTCCTTATCCGCCGTCGGAACAGGCTTGGTCAAGCGTCCGTTGACATCTTCACCAAAACAGCGCGCATCGGCATTTTCCACGTGTCGTAGTTATCTCGGCCTAAGGCCTCGATGCGCACTGTGCTGGACGTACTCATGTCCTCACTTTTATTTATCACCACGCGTGTTATTGTCCGAAACACCGGTGACGGACATCGAACCGCAAGTTATTGTCCGAAACACTCGCGATATTTTTGTTTTTGTTTTTTTTGTTTACTACCGATCGGGTACACAATGTCCAAGAACGTTTTCTTTCTTTCCAGAAAAAACAAGATGGCTGCCGCCGACGCCGTTCTCTATAAAGTTGGCCGATCTCGTTGAGGTTACCTTCATCGGTTTTTTCTTTGTTTAGAAAACCCGCGTGTTCACTTGCCTGGGCCCATAACCTGTTAGAGGTTTGTTGGGAAATGTAAAACGAAACACTTCGAAAGTAACAACCGATTTATTAAACCAAAATACAAAAATATGAAACTGAAAAGTTATCGTTAACAATGGTTGAAACGGAACTGAACAGAAAGGAACAAAAGTTATGATCACCAACAAGTTTAAATAAGTGTCAGAAAGTTAAAAACTTTCATAATCAAAGAAAATATACTCAAAAACATTGTGTGAAAATCTTAGCTACTGCAGCTGTCTTGTTTTCCAGAAATGATGACTCAAAATCTGACGTTATTAAGGTTATATATGGCGGCACATGACAACTAATGACATTTTCAACGTTTGATTATTTTAGAACGGTACAATCGAAGTATGTAAAACTTTTACACAATGTTTATAAGAATGTTTTAAACAAGTTGTTACATTTCATTGGTTACATTTTCTTGGCATTTCTTTGAAAATTTTGCTCATCTCGGTGGGGAGCTCGCGATACAACCTCCATAAAAAGATTTGAATGGAATTATCATTTTTACAGGGTTCTAACGAGTTTTCACAATATACTATTGTGTAAAAACGATCAACAAAATAATTTCAACATTAAAAAATATGATAACTAATTTTAATGCACGTGTGCATGTCTTTGCTTGTGCACTTCGTACAGACTTGTTTACTGCAAGAAGTGCATGTTTAATTATAATAATAATCTATTCAACATGTCCAATAACAATAATACGTTATTATTTAACTATAAAACACTAATATCAAACATTATTAATGTTTGCTTTTATGAAAAAATAGAACTAACATGTGTCAACGATAAACTACACAAAATAAGTGTTGCCCGTCCTTCTAGGTAGAATGTTTTTTTTCTCAAAAACAACGCAAAAAAATGAAATTTTGTAAACGCTATCTAAACGAGCAGAGAAAATTAGTTAAAGTCACAAAAGAAATAAGTTCCATATTAAATCTAACAAAAGTAGTGAAGAAATTTCCATATTTAAAAAATATTTTCAATTCATTTCATTAGGTCTATTTTAATGCACTCGTTCCTTCTACTATAAATATCAAAAGCAATCGAATAGCACAAAAAATGATTTTCATTTTTGTTTGAGTGACGCGCCGAGCTAAACCAAAAAACGCCCAGCCAGTTCATTTATCACATACATTGAATGATCCAATGAGTCAATGATTGAACTCTTCAATGATCGAAAAAATTCAATAATTTATAGTCAGATGATCTTCTGATCTTCTGATCTGATAAACAAACAATCCACTATTCTAAAAATTTTAAATAATCAAATGACCACTGATCAAAAAACTCTTTTCGAATTGTTTAAGGTTTTATAGTACTGTAACAGTTTTATTTAAATGATTTGTTTTTACTGATATACGTTTAAATTAGTACTTCGATGTATCTTATGTAATTTACTTATTTAATTTCTGTCACTTGATAATTATCAAATATCATTAATCCGACTCGAGCATCGTTTTTGTTGGAGAAAAGCGCTTTTTTGCAACCGTTCTCTCGTTAGGTGCTGCCACCTATAAAAGAGTGTGCTTTGTTCTGAACGCAACGCGCGCGACGACTGACTTCGAGATTAGACAAGCGACGAGAGAGTTTTTGTTACGTTAAGAGCTTTGTTAGAGAATCCTTATCCTTATATATATAAAAATGTAACTATGTTTGTTTGTCTGTTTGTTTGTTTGTTTGTGTCGAAATAGCGCTTCAAAAAATCGATAGAGACGATTTCAAGCGCATCAGGGTGAATCTACGAACTCTCACAATTAGAATAGGCTATGTAAAGAATCGATTATTGAAATTTATTTCATCAAAAATCGTAAAAATTTATTTTTCGTTTTTTTACCATAGAACCTTTTTCCGTTGATTTCATATTTTTACGCATCTGGTAGGTTTCCTTAACTTCCACAATGACCATGGGCTTTATAATAAGTGAGTATCTTCATTTTTTAGAATTTCTTAATTTTTTCGTCTGTTTGTTCGTTTCTTTGTGTCGAAATGGCGCTCTAAAAAATGGATAGAAACGATTTCAAGCGCATTAGGGTGAATCTAAGAACTCTCACAATTAAAATAGGCTATATAAAGAATCGATTTTTCAAATTAAATTCATCGAAACTCGCAAAAATGTATTTTCGGTTTTGTCAAAATCGCACTTTTTCATGATTCAACACTTACTAAACAAATTTTATTTATGACTAGCTGAGCACCCGTGCTTCGCACGGGGCTCATCGTCGCCGCACTGTATAAACTGTAGAAGAATGTAGCAACATTTTGTTTGCAATGATATAAGTAATTTAAAATTTGGGTGTAAGAAATGATAAATCGGTAATTTTGTGCAAAGCGCGCGAAAAAACCCACGTAAACGTGGTAAAACCTCGTTTATTTGGTGCTATAATCATTTGAAACAACGAACATGATATAATTACACCAACGCATCTTGATATACAATATTTGGAGTTTTTTGTTTAGGAGCATATATGTGTAAGCTTTGAGGATCAGATACACGCGAACAGGCCACATATAATTGTCCATGAGAAAAACACGGCTTTTCAAGGTGGACCCCAGCGACTTTCAAAGTTTGTCCCTGCGCTTTATTGATTGTCATGGCAAAGGCTAATCTGACCGGAAATTCATTATTATACCTAAAAATTGTAAACAGTTCTGTAATAATTAATTGAACATGACAATACCACTGAAATTGTTTTAAAATACCTTCAATTATCCTGTCTCGAAGTTGAGTGATGCAGATTCGTGTTCCGTTGCATAGAAGTGGAGGGTTTAAATTCCGCAGTAGAAGAACTGGAACACCGACTTTCAATTTTGATGACCACTAAACCTCCCATTGTACGATCATCATTCCGAAGATCTCTCAAGGTTCTGTCTAGTGCGTCTACAGCATTCTTATGGGAAGAAGATCTTTCATCCCAGACTATCAATTTGCACAAACGTAACATTCCAGCCCTGTCACTATTTTTGCTGAAGTTACAAACTGGTGCCTCTTGATAATGCAAATTCAATGGAAGCTTCAAAACGCTATGTGCCGTTCGTCCGCCTTGTAACAATGTTGAAGCGTTACCAGTAGAGGCTAAAGCTATAGCTATTTGGCGATGACTCCTTACAGTGGATAGCAAAAGGTTCAGTGAATAAGTTTTGCCTGTTCCGCCGCAGGCATTGAGAAAAAATATGGCCGGATCATTAGGATCAATTTTTTCCATTACGGTATCATAGAAACATCTTTGGGCGTTATTAAGAGTGGGCAAAGCCGTTCGAACACCTACAGCAAGAGCGTCAGCATCGTAATTCAGCTGTACACGAACCTCATTGTTATGAAGAAAAGCTATTCTCGGTGCAGGTAGACCGTAATCAGCTACATGACGGCCTGAAAGTAAATGTATGTTTCATAATTTCGTATTAAGAAAGTTTGTTTCGGAGAGACATTATTTTTTGAAGATGTATAAATACCTGATATTAAATAAACAATATCATCTATTAACTGAATGGCTTCGTCATAAATGATGTCATATGCTATAATGTTTGGTTGCTCTTGCTCTCGACGATGGAGTATATCCTCAGACATCTGATCCTTAAACATGTCCCAAAGTGTGAAAGGATTGGAAACTTTGCAGGAGGTTATAATGATGGAGAACAATGTCCTCAAATGGCTTGGATACCGAGTCAAAACCGCCTCTTGCATT
Organism: Telenomus remus; assembly: GCA_020615435.1. Taxonomy (NCBI): domain Eukaryota; kingdom Metazoa; phylum Arthropoda; class Insecta; order Hymenoptera; family Scelionidae; genus Telenomus; species Telenomus remus. The sequence continues at coordinate 8,459,294 of CM036336.1, forward strand.
GCCGGAGTCCAGTGGTCATCGTTTTCCAGAAGACCGCGAACCTCACATGCTTCTCTGTACGTGAGATATTCTTCGCCGTCCACTGTTCGAAGAGCTGAGAATGATGCTGGTCCTCTTACAACTGTGAGTGACACTCTCAAGCAGAAACACTCAAACTGATTGGGATGAATGGCGTACATGCGTCCAATCGCAGCAGTCTGTTTTCTTCCAGGCCAGTTAGGAACATCTTCACCACGTCTCCGGGGATTCCAAGTTCTATCAGAATTATCCCAAGTGTAGTAAGTAGGAACTTCAGCATATAACAAAGTTTGAGCAAAATCTGATTCAACTGCATTTTGGCATAATGCGAAGAAAGCAGTGAGTGTTGTTTTTGGAGGCTGTTCGACGTGATGCTGCATATTTTCTTCGTTGAAATAAACACGTTGACCGTTTTCCAAGTGGACTTGTAAATGAACTACATTGGGAAAGCGTTTATGCATTGGAAAAGAAAGAAGTCGCCAAACAGCTTCATTGCTACTAATGTATCGTCCTGCCTGATAAGTGCGAACCTCATCTAATGGATTTATCTGCCTATCTGTGTGCCGAACTTGAAAAACGGCCTGATCGGATCCTTCGTTTATATAGCCACATATATACTTTATCGCCTCAACTGAATTGCAGCACTCAACGTTAATATACCAAAAAGAAGAAAATGTTACAATAACCAAAAGGAGCACCTACCTGTCGAACATCCTCGTCTTCCTCGGCTCGCACAACACGTAGAGCAGCAGCTTTTTTCGTAACTTTAGTTAACTGTGATTTTTTTTGGAGCGGCATATTGAAAATGTACAATCTGCAGTTCACTTACAAAATCATAACACTACTGAAGGCAGCATCGAAATAATGCCGAATTTCCGGTGAATAGTTCAATGAAATGTTAGGTTCATGTTTATGTTTGGAAGAAAATATTTCAAACCGATTCTTTGTTGGAAGGTACGAAAATTTAAAGAGATCCGAGGTGTATTTTTATAAATAAGATTTGTTTAGTAAGTGTTGAATCATGAAAAAGTGCGATTTTGACAAAACCGAAAATACATTTTTGCGAGTTTCGATGAATTAAATTTCAAAAATCGATTCTTTATATAGCCTATTTTAATTGTGAGAGTTCGTAGATTCACCCTGATGCGCTTGAAATCGTTTCCATCGATTTTTTGAAGCGCCATTTTGACACAAACAAACAAACAAACAAACAGACAAACAAACACAGTTACATTTTTATATATATAAGGAAAATACACCTCGGATCTCTTTAAATTTTCGTACCTTGCAACAAAAAATCGGTTTGAAATATTTTCTTTATTTTCTTCCAAACATAAACATGAACCTAATATTTCCTTGAACTATTCACCGGAAATTCGGCATTATTTTGATGCTGCCTTCAGTAGTGTTATGATTTTGTAAGTGAACTGCAGATTGTACATTTTCAATATGCCGCTCCAAAAAAAATCACATTGAACTAAAGTTACGAAACAAGCTGCTGCTCTACGTGTTGTGCGAGCCGAGGAAGACGAGGATGTTCGACAGGTAGGTGCTCCTTTTGGTTATTGTAACATTTTTTTTTTTTTGGTAGTACAAGTTTCAAAATTTTTTAGAACCGTCTATCAAGGTCTCGGACACGACAACGAGTGGTTCGTTCAACGAAACCTCAGAGGAACGAGCGGTTCGTGAAATTTTTCAACATTTTAATTATTTCAATTTTCTTATACATTTTACACTTTTCATTAATCATTTTTATCATTTCAGATACGTCTCAGCGATCAACGAGAACGAGCACATCGAGCACGGTCGCATGAGACGCGTGAACACATTGAGGTGAGATCGTTCGTATCCCACACCCACGATAGCGCAGTTGGTTTGTTCGTGGACTGATGCGCGTGAGGTCATGACATCGAATCCCATTGACTCCTACTTTTTTCCATTGAATTAATTATTATTCACTTTTTATGTGCATGCATTTTTATTATTGCACTTGCACATCATGCAAGTATTTACATGCAATTATTTTAAATTTATTCATCACATTATACTATTTTCAAGAAACGACTTAGACAACAACGAGAGCGAGAGGCCCGAGCACAAGCACGCGAATCACGGCAAGAAACTGAAGTAGGGACATTGTCACGTGTTCGATGTTTTTACATTAATTTGCTTTCATTTTTGTATTTCTGTTTTATTTCAATTTCTGTATTTTTTCAGCAACGCCTAGGTCAGGAGCGAGAACGCCGAGCCAGAGTAAGATCCCGCGAAACACACGAAGAATCAGAGGTAATTTTAACGGTATAATTTCCTTCACTTTTCAGTTCATTGCCATATGCCTTACTCTATGTCTTTTTTCAGCAACGCCTTCGAGAGAACCGCGACCGCCGAGCCTTAGCAAGATCCCGCGAAACACACGAAGAAACCGAAGTACTTTTATCTTCATAATTTTATTTCTTACGAAGTTTCTTTTCATATACTTTACTTTTTGTATTCTTCCAGGAACGCCTACGACAGGAGCGAGAACGCCGAGCCACAGATAGATCACGTGAAACACTGGAAGAAAGAGAGGTATTCTACATCTGATTCATGTTTTTTCCTTCTTTACACACAAATGTGTAATAATGCTTATATTTCTCCTAGAATCGCCTTCACCGTCAAAATTTGCGACAGCGCAACTTACGAGCGAACGAATCTGCGGAGGAGTGTGCTGCACGCCTTGAAGCTAACCGTCTTCGAACAAATATTTTTTTTCGACAACATTGGGACGGATTACACTTAGCTGCGTTCAACTACGATCCTGATGTGCCTTACCACGAAGATCCGTGCTTACAGATTGGCCATATGATTGTTGTTTGTCCACATTGTAAGGCATTGAAATGGCCTGGCGAAACTTACAACATTTGTTGCAGAGATGGCTAGGTTCGGCTCCCTTTGATAGAAGAACCTCCGGAGCCACTGAGATCTCTCCTCTTAGGTCACTCCGAAGAGTCCAAGATGTTTCTACGCTTTCCTCGGCGGTACAATTCTTGCTTTGTGATGACTTCTTTTGGTGCTGATAAAATTATCCGACAACCTGCTTTCAATCCCACGTTCACAGTACAAGGACAGGTGTATCATGTCATCGGTTCACTATTACCCACCAACGATGCAAAACACAGTTTACTACGAATTTATTTCATGGTTGATTTCCACGACGAGTTAGATCGACGATGCCACGTTGATGCAGCTTTGGATAGAGTTATCTTATTCCAGCTTCAAGAACTTCTGCACGATTATAACAACCTGATTCGTCAGTTTAAAACCGCGAAGGAAACTGTCGATCGCAGAAATGATGATTCCTACAAAGTCATAGTTCGTGGCGATCAAGTACCAGCTGGTGAACACCCAGGACGATACAACGCTCCAACAGTCGACGAGGTTGCTGCTATTATTGTCGGAAGAGTTTCAGATGAACGAGATATAGTGTTGCATACACGGGATAACCATCTTCATCGAATTTTTGATTGCAATCCTTATTATGACGCTTTACAGTATCCTTTGATGTTGTGGCAGGGTCAAACTGGATATACGTTCAAGATCCCGGAGGTCAATCCGCATACTCTTGCACCAACGGCTAAAAAGGTTTCTGCAATGGATTTTTATGCATTTCGCATTGCAGTTCGTGACCAAGATTTCAACACTCTATTGCGATTCAGACATTTATTCATCCAATATTCGGTTGATATGTACGCCAAAGTGGAAAGTGAACGACTCCGATATATTTCGACTCATCAAGCGAGATTACGATCGGAGGCGTACGTTCATCTAAGACATGCTGTAGTTGCTGATGCTGCTGTCAATGCGAATGACATCGGAAGAATTGTTATTTTACCTTCTACTTTTGTGAACAGTCCTCGATATTTGGCGGAGTATACTCAAGATGCTTTGGCAATCGTGCGGAAATATGGCAAGCCAGATCTCTTCATTACTTCTACATGCAATTCATCATGGGACGAAATTGAATCTGCCCTTTTTGAGGGCCAAGCTGCTATGGACAGACACGATATCATTGCCCGGGTTTTCAGACAGAAAGTCATCAAATTTCTCAAGTGTCTCACAGAAGGACGTGTTTTTGGTATTGTTTCAGCATACATATACGCAATAGAGTTGCAGAAACGTGGTCTCCCTCACATCCATTTGTGAAATAGATCCCAATCTTCACAGAATCGTTGTAAAACACATGATTAATGGACCATGTGGAGAAATGAATATGCAGTCACCTTGCATGAAGAATGGCCGCTGTACCAAACAATATCCAAAAGATTTAATCCAGGAAACAGTCAGTAACGCAAATGGATATCCAACGTACAGAAGACGCAGTCCTGAAGATGGCGGCTTTACAACAACCATCAATATCCACGGACATGAAGGTCAACAGGTCACTATCGACCCACTAACCGGTGGGTCGTGCCATATTGTCCATTTTTATCAACATCTTTTGGCGGACATATTCACGTTGAGTGCTGCAATTCAGTTGAGGTCATAAAGTATATATGTGGCTATATAAACAAAGGATCCGATCAGGCCGTTTTTCAAGTGCGGCACACAGATAGGCAGATAAATCCTTTAGATGAGGTTCGCACTTATCAGGCAGGACGATACATTAGTAGCAATAAAGCTGTTTGGTGACTTCTTTCTTTTCCAATGCATAAACGCTTTCCTAATGTAGTTCATTTACAAGTCCACTTGGAAAACGGTCAACGTGTTTATTTCAACGAGAAAAATATGCAGCATCGCGTCGAACAGCCTCCAAAAACAACACTCACTGCTTTCTTTTCATTACGCCAAAATGCAGTTGAATCAGATTTTGCTCAAACTTTGTCATATGCTGAAGTTCCTACTTACTACACTTGGGATAATTCTAATAGAACTTGGAATCCCCGGAGACGTGGTGAAGATGTTCCTAACTGGCCTGGAAGAAAACAGACTGCTGCGATTGGACGCATGTACGCCATTCATCCCAATCAGTTTGAGTGTTTCTGCTTGAGATTGTTACTCACAGTTGTAAGAGGACCAGCATCATTCGCAGCTCTTCGAACAGTGGACGGCGAAGAATATCTCACGTACAGAGAGGCATGTGAGGTTCGCGGTCTTCTGGAAAACGATGACCACTGGACTCTGACAATGCAAGAGGCGGTTTTGACTCGGTATCCAAGCCATTTGAGGACATTGTTCTCCATCATTATAACCTTCTGCGAAGTTTCCAATCCTTTCACACTTTGGAACATGTTCAAGGATCAGATGTCTGAGGATATACTCCATCGTCGTGAGCAAGAGCAACCAAACATTATAGCATATGACATCATTTATGACGAAGCCATTCAGTTAATAGATGATATTGTTTATTCAATATCAGGTATTTATACATCTTTAAAAAATAATGTCTCTCCAAAACAAACTTACTTAATACAAAATTATAAAACATACATTTACTTTCAGGCTGTCATGTAGCTGATTACGGTCTACCTGCACCGAGAATAGCTTTTCTTCATAATAATGAGGTTCGTGTACAGCTGAATTACGATGCTGACGCTCTTGCTGTAGGTGTTCGAACGGCTTCGCCTACTCTTAATAACGCTCAAAGATGTTTCTATGATGCCGTAATGAAAAAAGTTGATGCTAATGATCCGGCCATATTCTTTCTCAATGCCTGCGGCAGAACAGGCAAAACTTATTTACTGAACCTTTTGCTATCCACTGTAAGGAGTCATCGCCAAATAGCTATAGCTTTAGACTCTACTGGTAACGCTTCAACATTGTTACAAGGCGGACGAACGGCACATAGCGTTTTGAAGCTTCCATTGAATTTGCATTATCAAGAGGCACCAGTTTGTAACATCAGCAAAAATAGTGACAGGGCTGGAATGTTACGTTTGTGCAAATTGATAGTCTGGGATGAAAGATCTTCTTCTCATAAGAATGCTGTAGACGCAGTAGACAGAACCTTGAGAGATCTTCGGAATGATGATCGTACAATGGGAGGTTTGGTCATACTAGCTGGTGACTTTCGACAAACCCTCCCAGTTATAGCCCGTGGTACTCCTGCTGATCAACTCCACGCCAGCATCAAGAGTTCTCCATTATGGCAAGCCGTAGTCCTCCACAAGCTCACAACAAACATGAGAGTTTTTCTTCATAATGACGTAAACGCTGCCAATTTTTCGTCATTGCTTCTCCGAATCGGTGATGGATTAGAGCCTCTAGACAATGATGGAAACATTACACTTTCTCCAAATCTGTATCGAAAATTCCACTGAAGACCTTATTGGTGCCGTGTTTCCCGATATTCAGCAGAATTACGAACAGCAAAAATGATTATGTGAAAGAGCTATTTTAGCCCCCACGAATGATGTCGTGTCGGCATTAAATGACAAAATATTGGCCGAAATCATTGGAGACGAAAAGGTTTACACTGCTTTCAATTCTGTGGTGAACCAGGATGATGTGGTGAATTATCCTGTTGAGTTCTTAAACTCCTTGGAGTTGCCTGGCGTGCCATCGCAGATATTAAAATTGAAAGTCGGTGTTCCAGTTCTTCTACTGCGGAATTTAAACCCTCCACTTCTATGCAACGGAACACGAATCTGCATCACTCAACTTCGAGACAGGATAATTGAAGGTATTTCAAAACAATTCCAGTGGTATTGTCATGTTCAATTAATTATTACACAACTGTTTACAATTTTTTGGTATAATAATGAATGGAGCCTATGAAGGAACGCATGTCATTATACCTCAGATTCCAATATTCCAACGGACCTGCCGTTTGAGTTTAAAAGGAGGCAATTCCCGGTCAGATTAGCCTTTGCGATGACAATCAATAAAGCGCAGGGACAAACTTTGAAAGTCGCTGGGGCCACCTTAAAAAGCCGTGTTTTTCTCATGGACTATTATATATATATATATGTGGCCTGTTCGCGTGTTTCTGATCCTCAAAGCTTACACATATATGCTCCTAACCAAAAAACTCCAAATATCGTATACCAAAATGCGTTAGTGTAATTATATCATGTTCGTTGTTTCAAATGATTATAGCACCATATAAACGAGGTTTTACCACGTTTACGTTGGTTTTTCCTCGCGCTTTGCGCAAAATTACCGATTTTTCATTTCTTACACCCAAATTTTACATTACTCATATCATTGCAAACAAAATGTTGCTACATTCTTCTACAGTTTATACAGTGCGGCGACGATGAGCCCCGTGCGAAGCACGGGTGCTCAGCTAGTCTTAAATAAAATATAATTCAATTAACCACGTTAAGTGAGAGTGTTTATTGTGAATCTTTCCCGCTACCGTCTAAAAGGTTACGGGCCCAGTGCACGCTTCTACTGCGCTAAAACCTGCGGTGAAAAGCCAAGGTCAACTTTGAGGTTAACCGGCGGATTTATCACGAGGTAATAAAGGGAAATATATTCAGAGTGAAATATATTGTTGTCAAGTGAAAACAAACAAGAGAAATAACTGTTAAAATATGAACAATTTGAAAAATTAAAATTAGAGAAAATAAAGACATTGCAAAAAGAGATATGAGAATCTTACATGATTTAGAAAGAGACATTTCAGAAAGAGAGAGAGACAACAAGATAACTAAAAAAAGACATGGAAAAGCAAATAAAAACATTACTGTTTTTGAAAAAAGAAATAAAGAAAAATTATACAAAGAGAAACAAACTTAGATTATTGAATATTAGAGTGTTTTATAATAAATAAAAGTGTTGTGTGACTCGTCGCGTTTCAACATGTCGAAGTCAGTGTTTACAAAACGAATTCCAAGAATTCAAATAAAACGGTTTTTGCTAAAGACTTTTGTCGAATGTTTTGATTATGAAAATAAGTAGTGTTTATGTATTAGAGTTTTAGATGAAAATGTGCACATTTGAGAAATAAAATTAAATAAAATCAAAAACAGATCTGTAAAACAAAACAAAAACAAATAACGACTTCTCAACAACTGTTTAGTTGCATGTATCAGCGGTGCGGTACAACTGTGTCACATTTCAGTCGGAAAATGATTTGTGTCGCGTGCGTGTTCTGCTGCCCGTGTTCAAAGGTGGCCGCCCAAGTCTGGCCGATATTTGAGCGGTGCTCAGATCGGTTTGGATTTGTTGTTCAGGGGTGGCGGTGCGCGTGCGTGTGCATAGATTGTTTGTCTCAAGACATTTTAAGTAGCAGTACACTTTAAATGAACCTGAAGACTAAATAAAATTATATGTACCTGGTATTAATTTCACATGAATATTTCAGAGAAATGTCCGATGTCAACGAGACTGTTAACATGGAAGATCCGAACGCAAGCGTCGTTATTCAATCCGAACTTGAAATATTAGAGCAGAAAAAGAAAGAGATAGAAGAGCAGATAGAGAAACAAAAAAGAAAAATTATACTCGATACAACTGATTCGAATGCAGAAGAAGTTGATAACGAGAATGAACTTCTGAAAGATGTAGAAGAAGTGACACCGAGCAATGACAAGGATGATAAAGCTCTTAAAGCTGTTTTGGAGACTGCCAACGGAGAAAACAATGATGAGAAAATTGTCACAGAGAACAATAAAGGTGAGAAGTCGAAATCAAATAGAGTGATTTTAGAATTCAGGCCTGACACTGCAAACAAATTAAACAAATTAGATGTTTTAGAATATTTTATGATGTTAAAGTTTACTAGAAGTTTAGAGAAAAACTAAGCAGAGTAGAAAATTAAATGTGAAAAACCAGGTACTAAATCAAAAATTAAATTTCAGACGATAAAACAAAAGTGACACAAGAATCTTCTACAATGGACAGCTCAACTTCAGAGTTAGAGGTGCAGCAACAACAATTAGGTGCAGCAAACCTGATGGTATCGGAGGTAACAGCGCAAATGACACTGCTCAGAGAAATGAGCACCAAATTCCAATTCGTTATGCAATCAGGCAACCAGATGATTGACAAAGTTGTTGTCATCATAGAAAAGGCAGCTGAAACAGAGCGTCTAAAACTCGCAAACTATCAGGTAAATCCACCACGTTCAGAGCCTAGAGCACGTTCTTCACCCTCTTCGAGTGTAAATTCAGAGTTATCAGACAGTTATCAGACGAACTTACAGACAGTGAGGTTGAGATGGAAAATTCGGAGGGAGTAGAACACACAGATGATTCAAACTCAGATTTCTTTGTAACAAAACTGAATAGAAAACTTACAAATTTGGATGATCCAAACAATGTAGAGTTGTTGAAAGGTTTGGAAACTCCAGACAATTTAGAGCTGAACTTGGAGATTACTCACAAACCAGATGAGGGCATGATGTGGCATGTGAGGCTGGGTCACCCATCATTGTCTTACTTAAAACTGCTTCAGAAAAGAGAAACAATATTACAGAAAGTAGAGTTTAGAGATTCAATATTAGATTGTGAGATTTGCAAAGTGTCAAAGATGACAAAACTCCTGTTCAAAGAGGTTAGAGTTAGAGCTGTGAGACCTTTGCAAGTCATTCACACGGACATCATGGGTCCGATCAAACCCACCTCGTACCCTGGGGGTTCAAGGTTTATTATAACCTTTACTGACGATTACTCGAGACTTTGTAGAGCTTATGCGATCAAATCTATGGATTTGTACTAAAGAAAATGAAGCTGATATTATGACAAAGCCATTACCATCACAAGCTCATGAATATTTAAGAGACAAAATTTAAAATAGAAGTTAGAGTAAAGTAAGAGTAAAGAATATATACTATCGAAAAATTTTGCTAATTACATGCATTTGTGTTCTGTTACAGAGAATAAAAATTAGAGAATAGAGCAGAGATCACCAACGTGCCAAGGAAGGATTAACAAGAGACAACGTAATATTAGAGTAAAAACCAGAGTACAAACTATGACTAGAAAAAGTATATCGTTAATGATATAATTGAAGAAAGTTTAATTTTATTAAAAGAAAAGAGATCTGCGATATACAAATTAAGAAGTTATTTAGAGTTACCATTATTAAGACTTTGATGTTTAAAGTGTTCCTCTAAAATTATACGATACTCATACATGTAAGTTACTCTAAGTTCAAGATTGTCTGCGATTGAGACCAAAAATTGTTTAACTAACATTAAGGAATATTGTCGACGATGTAAACGGTTTGAACGATTGCTAAGAAGGGAGGGAGTGTTAGAGAAAAGCCCTTTTTTGCAACCGTTCTCCCGTTAGGTGCTGCCACCTATAAAAGAGTGTCCTTTGTTCTGAATGCGACGCGCGCGACGACTTACTTCAAGATTAGACAAGCGACGAGAGAGTTTTTGTTTTGTTAAGAGCTTTGTTAGAGAATCTTAAATAAAATATAATTCAATCAACCACGTTCAGTAAGAGTGTTTATTGTGAATCTTTCCCGCTACCGTCCAAAAGTTTTGATGATCGAGCACAGGAAATTCTCCAGTTTTGTACATGATTTTGCTGAGACCGCGCTCCACGTGTGCCCAGCAAAGGGCACGATTCAGCGGTTTTTGGCAAAATCTGGAGGGGCGATCGTCGCTGACGACCGGCCGGACGCTCCCGATGGGCGTCAGAATCAATCTTGACGAAAACTAATTAAGAGCTCCGAGCTACCAATCTACCCGATGAATCCCGCCGATGGGACCTAGTCAGATTCTCCGCCGCACCGCGACACCGCGAAAAACGATACTTAACAATTTTACACAAAGAGTCTCCAAACAACTAAGCTTCAATTTACATATTGTGCACGCTACTGTATCCCTAAATATACTGTTTAAAAGGTTCATTTAAGTTATTTTATTTAACTCAAACCCCCTTGCACAACAGTTCGTGGCGACGAGGATGGGATATCGTGCGTCGTGGTATACTCGGTTCTAATTTCGAAATACGAAAACAATCGACAAGTACGCGACGAATTCGTGTGCCATAGATCAATAGAATGCCCAGCCAACCAACCGATCAACCCAGAGGACCGATCCGAATCGTCTTCAGAGGCTCCTAACCGAGGAACCACGCCACCCAGTCCAGACCGGAGCCTAGCAACCTCCACAAGCGTCGTAAGGACAAACGCCTAGACGTCACCTCATCAGCAGACGAAAAGCGAGCATCCCTTGAGGCCCAGCGACCAGAGAAGCAAATCCGTCGAGCAGCCAGTACAAGAAAGGCTCCAACAAGGCTCGCCCCAGACGCTGTTGCCAACCAAGGTCCCGAAGTACGAAGAATCCAGCCAACCGGTGTACCTGCCAAGCTGCCAGCCAGCCAGCTAGTCTCAGCGCGTCTAGCCAGTCGGCAAATGGTGAGTCAAATTTGAAAAATTCCGTCTGCCCAGTTCGCCCTCGCGCTTCGCGCTCTAGAGCACCTTCATAATCAGTTAAACGCCTTAGCTTCAAGAATGGATCAAAATCAGGAACCAAACGCCCCACCCCTGTACGATAACCACGCCAACATGAATAGCGATGCCCGAAACCATAACTTCGAACATAATTATTACAGGAGACAAATTCCTGTTATAAGACTCGAAGATAACGAGCACGCGCCACGAAACGCGAACGGCACACTTCAAGCGCGTCACGCGATAAACGCGATCCCTATCTGTAACGGATCTCCAGTATCCGTTAGTAAATTCACGCGATCGCCAAGACACATTTAACAAAACTTACGCCCGAACGAAGAGCAAAACTTTCTAATTTTATTGGGGGGGCCGTTTAGCTGGAGTGGCACTAGACCACTATTATAGAAATCTGCCCGAGTACCAGAACATTGAGGACCTTATCGCGGACTTTAGATTCCGCTTCGGTGATTATATTAACATTGCCACTCTCTTAGGCAATATTAGAAGCGAACAAATGACTCGAGTCGATTTTGTCTCTCAATTTGCGGACATAATAGAATCCGCCGTCAGCCGGGCTAAAAGTTATATCGATAACAATGCGGGACTCACTCCCGAAGAGACCGACACATATCGTTAACTAGTTGACTCCACCGCATTGGAGCATTTCCTCGACTCCTTACTCCCCGACCTAGAAGTCCGTACAAAAATCATGCATCCCGCAACGCTTCCTTCCGCGATAACGATTGCCATCGAAGTAGAGCAAAACTCAGGAAATCGAACGCCGATTTCGTAAATCTGACGAAAAGAACGAGAAATATAAATCTCAACCAACAGAACACATACTGTGTGGTGCACAGAAATTGCAATTACACCACAGAGCAATGCCGTGAAGTGCAATACTTGAGCTCACAGCGAAATTCGCGCTCTACAGTTCAAAACGACGCCCCAAACAGAACTTACAGCGGGAATTACACTACAAATAATAACAATGACAGATACGAAGACAAACGTCCAAATAACAGGTACAGACCAGAAAGGAACTTTAATAATCAAAATTTCAATCGCGATAACACGAAAAACGGCGGATTCACGCAAACTCGTTATGCCGACCGCGACCAACGCCTAAACAATAATTGTTCACCACGAAATAATTATTCTCAAAATTCTCAAGGATTCAGGCAAAACAACCGAACCAACTACAACAATTACCCGCAACCCAGCCGTGATAACTACAATTCAAATAATTATAATCGCGGTAACCAAAATTTCAACCAAGGTCGAAACCAAAATTATAACCGAAACAATTCTAATTACCAATCAAACAGCCCCAATCGTGGCAATCACAATCCGAATCAAGGCAAATACAATTATGGCGCAGATACCCCCCGGAATAACGATTTCCGCCAAAATTATAACGAAACCAGGCAAAACCAGTGCGGCCAACAGGGTCAGTCGAGCATGCTAAATCCGCTGTACATGCAAGAGGCTAGAGCCCAGCAAAGTCAAGGGCAGGTACACTTGACCCATGCATCGCACAATTTTGATTCAAATGCTATGGTCCCAAGAAACGGGGAAGCGGCCCGGGCGGCCGGGCCAACAGTCGACTTTGCACACCAAATGTAACTGCCAGAATTTTATTGAGGTTAATTGTCCTAAAATTTCCAAGGAAAAGGCCGTGTTTTTGGTTGATATTGGAGCCGAAATAAATGTCGTTAAGCAAAGTCGGCTCGTCAAAACTCTTTATGGCGACACAAGTGTCAAATTTGATTTAATAGGAATCACTCCTAACCCTGTGACGACGCAAGGCCAAGTTTTCTTAACGATTGCAGATCGGCTTGTTCCATACCAAATCGTGCGAGACGAGGAATTTAGTATTAAGGAAGACGCAGTCATGGGCTCGCAATTTTTGAGAACGAAGATGTCGATATCTCCTATAGAGAAAGGGTTTTGAAAATAGGCGACCTCGCCATCCCCTTCGCTCGAAGGGAGTTCACCCAAATTCCTGCTCGATGCATGAAGTTGGTTTATGTACGCGTTATGAATTTCCAAAGGGTTCCTGTTGGCCTCTTGCAGCGCGTCGAAACCGTGAACTACATTTATATCGGACTAAGCATAATCACAGCCGAAGACGGAATTGGGTACACATACGCATACAACACGTCGTGCGAGCCAGTATCCATACCGACACCTGTCGTTGAACTACAGCCGATCGATCTACACGCCCTCCAGCCAGCGAACGAAGAATCAAGGGTCATGCATAGTAGAACTGCAGAACCCTGGAACTAAAGGGCAAGTAAAATCTTGAACGATATGGATTTAGACCACCTTGATGAGTACGAAAGAAATGAAGTAGTCACGCTCGTGAATCAGAACACTGATCTTTTCCACGTAGAAGTGGACGGGTTGTCCGCCACCAGCTTCGTGGAACACAGAATCAAATTAACGGACCTAATACCGAATAAATCGAAACTATACCGATATCCGCCGTGCCACCGCAAGGAGATAGACCGGCAAGTAAACGAACTACTCGACCAAGGTATAATTAGGCCTTCAAGAAGCCCGTATACAAGCCCGGTGTGGCTGGTTCCCAAGAAACCAGGCCCTGACGGCCTCCTCAAGTTCAGAATGGTCATCAATTATCGCTCCCTTAACAGTAAAACAATAGCAAATTCTTATCCTTTGCCGAATATTGAGACAATCCTCGATTCCCTCTCGAAAGCACAATACTTTACCACCATCGACCTATACTCCTCGTTCCACCAGATACCCATGGCCGAAAAGGACGTCCACAAAACAGCATTTTCTGTCGAGAGAGGCCATTTTGAATTCCGTCGCCTCCCTTTTGGCCTACGAAATTCCCCAGCAACCTTCCAGGCCCTAATGGATGCCGTCCTGGCCGGCCTGACTAATCTTGACCTCCTCGTATTTTTAGACGATATAATTATATTTTCAAGGACACTAGACGAACACAATCGCAAGTTTCGCCGATTTGCAGAGCGTCTCCATGAAGCTAACCTTAAGGTCAAAGCCGAAAAATGCTCATTTTTGAAAAGATTCGTTACATCCTTGGTCACGTAATTTCAAACAAGAGTGTTTCACCAGATCCGAAAAAGATCGAAGCCGTTACGTCATACCCTGTCCCAACGTCCCCAAAGAAAATAAAACAATTTCTTGGCCTAGCAAATTCTTATGGGAGATTCATTGCCGATTTCGCCGAATGCTCAAAACCTATGACAAAATTGCTGAAAGGCGGGGTACCGTTCAACTGGACCGAAGAACAGCAAAACGCCTTCGATAAACTGCGAGACAAACTCATAAATTACCCGGTATTGCAATATCCCGATTACGATAAAGAATTTGTTCTAACCACAGAAGCCTCGAATTACGGCACGGGGGCAGTACTAAGCCAAGACTTTGACGGAAAAGACCTACCAATTACTTACGCTTCAAAGACTCTGAACGATGCCGAAACGAGGTATTCGACCACCGAACGCGAACTACATGCTATCGTATACGCGGTCCATCATTTCCGCTCTTACCTCCTGGGCAAACCTTCTACGATCGTTTGCGATCACCAAAGTCTCCAATGGCTCGATGGGCTCAAGGACCCAAGCTCGAGATTAGCTAGATGGAAGGTAAAGTTAGCCGATTACCAGTATCGAATAAAATACAAACCTGGCAAGACCAACGTAGTGGCGGACGCTCTCTCACGCAACCCACTCAGAACTGAAAATCAAATTGCGGAACTAAAAAGATATAAAAGGAGACGCAAAGCAGGAGGTAAAAGCTCGTCGCAATCCAGCAGCAGCAAACTCCCCAAGAAAATGCAAAGAACACAACCCGCGAGTTCCGACAACATGTCACTCACGTCAGCCGAATCCGTGCCGACAAGAGGGCCCGGAAGGCCGCGGAAGACACCACTGCCCCAAACGGCTGAGAATAGCAACAAAAATAATAAAGACGACGAAGGGTTCATACGCCCCTTGCCTGTACGAAGCACCGGCACTATACTGAAGAAAAGGGGACGACCACGCAAGAACCCTTACCCCAAAGAATCGAACGGGAGCTCGAATGAGAGCAACACCGAAGATGGTGTGATTAACCGCTCATTGCCGTTGACGCGAAGCCAAAGGAAAATCCAAGAAGAAGAAGAATTAATAAGAGAAAAGGAGAAAGCTGATGAACAATCAGATCCCGACGCAATCGAAGAATATAATGAAGCTAAGCACCGCGATAGACTCGCGCCGTGGAAACCTACTACGCAGAAGTTCACCGATGCGCGGCCTTACGTGCACGAGGACATTTTCCCAATTGAAAACCTCGGTCAAATCAACCCCAAAACGAAATATCAAACGCACTACAAGAGATCGTAGACAAAGCTCCAAGCGGCGGGCGCGATCCGTTGGAAAACGATAAAACAAAATGGATACTACGTAACATAGAAGAAATTAAGGAACTGAGGTCAGCCTCCGAAGAATCAACCCCTAGAACCGAACCATACGACATTCTCAAAAATCGAACCCCTCGAATTACGGTCGAAAGCTACCAAGCAGATAACGTACGTCTGACAAACCGCCCCCTACTCGACGAAGCGGTTCATATTGCATATTTTATTTCAAGCGATGCTTACATTGGGTCCCCGACACTTACACTATTAGCCGCCGCCGGTCTAATAAACGAAACGGAACTCCAAGTCATGAATTTGAAGGAAAAAAATGTAGTTATCACGAGCGTAGCAAACGCAGTATTATACGGCCTCGTAATTAAAGGAAACTGGTGGAAAGCCCCGAAAAGGGAATCTATAGACGCCGCACTTATTAAATTGCGCGGAAGAATAAGCTTCGAGAAGGTCCCTTCGATTCGCATGGTCAGAGACACTAAAATGGTGACAAGAGCTCAATGGAACGACGTCATAAGGTGTATCCGACTATATTTTTATAACACTAAGATCACGTTTTATCTATACGACGAACATCCAGTCCCAGAAAAACCCGCCCCAGTTCCTACACGTAGACTTGGATACACGTCTGTGCCTTGTGCAATATAAAAGGCACAATCGTGCGCATCCACAAGGCTCACTCTTGTGCGACACAAGATTCAGTCATGTGCGCTCAAGTCTGAGCCTTGCGCGAGCAAAAAAATTTGGCGCCACAAGCCTCACACTTGTGCGACACACGATATCGACTTGTATTGAATTCTACGTGTATGCCAACCGGAAAATCACCAAAATTCACCCCGGTCGGAGAGGTAGTTTCATCCAAGAAAGGAAAGACCTTTTAGTTTTGGTCTAGTGATCAAGAACAATTATCACACCTTAAAGAACCCTCATGACCTGATCGACGCGCTTAGAACACTTAAGGCCATACTTGCAGAGAAACAAATTATGGATGTCCTTATGCCATACGTCCTTCAGTTGTTAAAAGACGAAACGTGGCAAGTTGTTAAACGCGCCATAAATGCAACCTTCTGCGACACGCACCATGTTTTTATATTGTGCAAAAGGGAGCTCATAGTGCCACCACCGACTATGCGCCCGGAAATAATCGAAGAATTCCACACTGGAAACGCTTGCGGCCACTGTAGAATCAAAACCACATATTACAAAATTTCGCGGAGATTTTATTGGCGAAACATGTACGATCAAGTGACTGAAGCCGTGAAGCGTTGCTACGCGTGTCAGAAATACAAGGCCCCTCGATTAAAAACTCGTGTCCCAATGACTATCACTGATACCCCAAAGGATAGCTTCGAGAAAGTGAGCATCGACCTTTTTGGACCGATCCGCGGATTCGAATCCGCAACCGAGTACAATTATATCCTGACAATGCAGGATATGCCGAGCAAATTTGTAATCGCAATCGTTCCAAATTCGTCCTTTAGGACAATGGCCCCCAATTTGTTGCAGAATTCTTCGAACAGTTACTAGAAATTTCTGGCATGCAACACGTATATTGTATCCCTATCGACCGAAAAGCAATGGCGCCCTCGAGAGCTCGCACGCATCCCTTAAATGCTTTTTACAGTGCTATATCGCGATAGAACCAAACTGGCCGAATTGGTACCCCTTGTAATTTTCGCGTTTAACACGACGCCTTCCACCAGCACCTAATTCACCCCGTTTCAGCTCATATACGGAAGAGAACCGCGAATACCAAGCGCGTACCCTGAACTCGATACCGAAGGAAAAACCTTCCATAAATTTTACACAGATCTAACGGAGAGGCTCGAAGAATACAAAGGAATAGCAGTCACGAACTTGAACGACACGAAACAAACGAGTAAATTTTATTTCGCCCGAAAAGTACGCGACGTTGTTTCAAGGTCGGAGACTTTGTGTTCGAAATACGCGGCGAAAAGAAAACTGAATTAGAACAAAACTACGACGGCCCCTACGAGATAATTCACATCACTGAAAAAGGAAACTTAATAATAAACGCCGACGGCCAAGAAGTAAACCTTAACCCAAATCGCGCGAAACTAGCCCACTTAGGGGAAGAAGAACTTCAACGAGTCATTTTACCCTAAACACCCACAACGCCATCTCAACGCCGCGACAAAACTACTCGACACAAAAGCCTTCCGCACCATATAAATCGAAAGGAACTAATCCACTACCAAACTTTTTTCCCTTATCTTCTCTTATTCAAAAAACCAAAAAGCCTCACAAACCAACCAACTCTAGAATAAGACTAAGGAAAGACCACTGAAGATACCTTGCAAGAACAATAAGAGGGTAGGTACAAAAATTCACCCCGGAAAACCCACTTAAAGATCAACGACATTTACTATCGAAATCATACGTCTACTCACAAGAACACTCTCCCCACACGGATTAAACAAAAGTTGCAATCTAGAAACCACACTCGTAAGTCACCCCTAATTAAAATACAACCCTAAAACTACCCCTGACCTGAGGAACCCCCCCCCCCTCCAAGGGGAAAGTAGTGTGTTTACACAACTTACATAAATTAGTCGACGAAGGCTTGATGGACAAACTAGCCCAGAACACTATAGCACGCATGTGGGGTTTCCTCAAAGGACTCGGCGACTTTACCAGCGGCCTTCTCGGAGTTTGTCTAGTACTTAGGAGTAATCAAGGCAGCTGTCGACACTGTCCTTCACTTCCTGACACTAAAAGCTGAAATCGGCTAGTCACCATGGCTAGTAGCTTCAGCCTGGGACAGCCTCACTAATTTTAAGCTCTACTGCACTCAAAAGAAAAGAGCAGCGAAGGAAGAAAGGGCTCGAATAGTAGAGGAAATCGAGGCACCTGGCCCGAGCGCAGAACCCAAACCTCATTACGCGACCCCAAAACCAACTGCCTCAGAAAGCATGGTTTACCCCGAACTTCCACCGCGTCCTCATCGCCAATCGCAGGATACGCTTAACAAAATTCCGTAAACGGAAACCAAGCCTGAGTGCCTTATATTACCATAATCGCAATAATCGGTAGTACCTAGGCAAACCGTTCCGTAAAGCCTCGGAAACTTTCTGTTACTGCCACCTAAACGTCCCACAAGACTAATTTACAATTTCATTTGATTAACAGAATTCGGCCAACTAATTTCAAGGAAACTACATTAACTAACAGGCCAATCACGCAAGCGAAATGCGACCCTAATCGAACCTCGCCTTAATTGTCATAATCTTATCGATAAATATATATCTGTCATGCCATTTTGGTCCATCGGAAACGGAAAGGATCCGAGAGAGGGTAGAAGACCACTGGAAAACATATTATCTGTGGCAACGCATCTGGGGACCCGTGAGAGCCCAGTGCGAAGCCGTTATCCTGCACGTCTCTATCCTTATACTAACGCGGGCACTCCGCAAAATCCTATACCTGGCTTTTCATACTATAAGGAACAGAGTAGGAGGTCAAGCCGGCCCCTGGGCCATACACTAGTACATTAACTAAGTACCATAACTATAGCCGTTGAGCACCGCCCCAACTAACCCCTAATGTAACTTAACTCTTAAGTGCACATTGGACGTTTTGTAACATATGTGACCAGTGGGGTCTGTCAGACCCCATGACTTTTTAATTGTTATAAACAATCAAAAATGTTTCTTCGTTTTATCTATTTATTATCTTTGTAATGTGCCTTCTTATTATTCTATATTATCTGTATATATATATTTACATCTTGAAACTCTTATGTATGGCTTTGCCGAACGCATAATAAATAAATTGAATTGAATTGTTATAAACAAAGGATTTCAAGCTAAAAAAAAGTATAAACAATGAAATCGAAAGTTCAAAGTGTAAGGAATACGATTATAGAGGTGCTTTTACGATAACTTGTTGCTAAAAATTGTTATTAACAATAGCAAAAAAAAAATCATTAAAAAACTTTTTGTTTTTGAAAAAATCGTATCTACGTTTTAATAAGACGTGACAAAAGTTGTATACAGCGATTATTAAATAGGAAGACTTATATTTTCAGGAAAAAAATATGTCATACTTTTGTTTTGAAAAAAATATAGTTATTCGGACAGCTAAAGATCGGCAATTTTTGGCGCGTAATAAAAAGGCATGTACAGCATAAATGAGCTAAAACTTGTTGGAAATACAAAAACTAAGATCTTTATTGTTATAAAAACACACTTTTAGTAATAATAAACATTATTTTATCATTAACAATTTTTTATAACTTATTTTTTGTCAGACTAGACTGTTTAACATATATCACATTGTATTCACATTGAATATTACATGCTAAACTCTAGTAAAAGAATCTTGTATACAATTTATAAAGTTTATATATTAAAATCTCTAAAAGTGAACTCGAAGGTGAACCTACTCCATGGTTCCATCACCTGCACAGTTTTCACACTGTTTAGAAGTGTGTTCAGAGCACATTGGCAAGTGGCATTTGATGCACCTGAACTTCGTCTTGCTTCTAGGGCAGATACCGCAACGACGTTTGTTTTCCAATGTATTTTGAACAATGTTTTCCTGCGGTTCATCTTCATCTTCGCCTGATGTAACCAGATCGACGATGAAATAGCGCAAATTTTTCGACAAATTGGGTGAGTGCAAACGATGTTGCAATTGCGGCTTACCAAGCGAGAATGCCAAATCTTAAAGATACTTTTCGTGTGACAGAAGCGGGTTTTCTTCTGGAAAAGAGTACAGAATTTGACTGTTGACTGCAGCCTGGTCCAGCATACCATAAAAGATTTGCATCAGCCAGCGATTTGTTCTCCTTGCCGTCGAGAAAACGTGACAAAGTTGATCAAACGTGTCGACACCGCACATGGTTTTATTATAAAATAAAACCATGTCCGGTTTTGATGTTTCGCGATCCACCCGTCCTACTTTGTGCAAGAAAGACAATAACAAAACAACCTTGTTTTTTTTGGAGTGAACGATACCAGTGTTATACCGTCGTGATACGCGAAACGTGTCGGATTTTCCAGACAAGCTTTTGTGTATGAAAGTGGAATCTGAGGCTTATTCTTTCGAATGGTTCCCACAACTGACGAGGAAAAATTTTCTTTCATGCTTTCCACGAGAGGAACAGACGTGAACCAATTGTCACACGTGATGGTTCGGCCAGAATGGTGAATGGGCGTTGAAAGTTCGCGAACATAGTAACCTGGAATGGTCTCTCCATTTTGTAATAAGGAATCATCGACGCGACCAATATAAGGGATTGCTTTGATCATGTAAAACGTTGACGAGTCATTCATCGAAACTACTTTAAGGCCATACTTGTCCGGCTTAGAAGGAATGTACATTTTAAATTGGCACCGACCACGAAAACCGAGTAATTGCTCGTCGATAGCGCAATTTTCACCAGGCTCATAATACTTCTCACACAGTTCTATTAAAAAACCGTCCAAATTTCGCGAATTGGCGCGAATTTGTCAGCAGGAGCACGTTCCTAGCGCGTTTCGATGTCGTCGAATCGCAGTACGCGAATGAGGAAGAAAAAACGGTTTAAAGTTATTGTTGCTCGAAATAAAAGAGGAGAAAATGGTGACCACAGTCGTCTGACATTAGTGTGGCCCATTTTAAACAAGCCGGCGTAATACATCAGCCCAAGAAGGCTTAGTATTTCTACGATATCTGTATCACGCTGTACAGAGACAGGATTTATCTCATCGCGAACTGTAGAAATTTTTTTATTAGTACAACGCACAATGATTTCTGAAATTTCATCGCTGAACAGTAGTGACCAAGCTTCTAATGGAGTTCGGACAATTTCAGCACCGTTTTTCGCGCCTGGTGTATGTTTTTGGGTGCTCGAAGAATCGTTTCTGCGCTCTCTTCCTCTTGTCTCTGGTGGTCGTAGAGACCATTTGAAGCCTTTCTGCCCGTATACGAAGCTGACAGGTCGTCCACCGGTGTTTCTCTTTTTTGCTAGGAGTTCCTGTGCATCTTCAGCCTGGTCCATTTCAACTTCACTTGCATCTTCTTCTGACGCATGACTGCTTTCGTACTCGGGTTCATTTTCTTCGCCGCCTGATATCAACGATTCGTTATCATCTACGTCTTCTTCAACATCTTGTGTTTTATTTTTATCAAAAACATTTACTACATCGGCAGCTTGCCGAGTACGTGAACGAGTTTGCATGTAGTATTCTGAGAAAAGAATTAGAAAGATAATTAGTTATTTTTATATGAACCACATCTTGTGTTTAAAAAACAGCCTCACTTAAATGTTGTTGCGATTGACAATAAACGCAGTTTTTTTCCTTAAAAGTGGCCAAAACTTTTGAAAAATACCGAAAAATAGATAATTCATCTAAAAGTGAGGTTATCTAAGTTAAAATGATGTTAAAACAAGTTTTAGATGACTTACCTTGAGTTTCATAAAATATTCACAAAGTCACACTTTCAACCATATGTGAACACTTGGGGTCTGGCAGACCCCTGTTCTACTTTGGCAGCAAATAAAAACTAAATAACTAAGTTAAATAATGTGCTGTCCGTGACAAATCGTTTCTACAGACGCCATACTTTTTTTTCAGACGGTAAAAGAAATCTTTATTATCGATTTTCACATTGTTATACGAACTTGAAAAACAGCTGGGGTCTGACAGACCCCACGAGTGCACTTAAGGGTTAAACTTAAGTATTGGAGCTCGTTCTGCTGTTGTCCAATGTTTCCAGGTGATCGACAACTCAATGACAGTTAAACGTTGTGTTCAACGGCTCTTGGCCAGCCGATCACTGAAAATCACGCCTGCCGACAAATAGCCCACGAGCCCAGACTCCAGACAACACTATCTACCTCTTTATGCCGCCGCTACGCTGCGTACGGCCGCCTACTAACCCCGCTTCCGGAATCTTCGAGGGACGTATAAGACACTGGGTCTCCAACTTTAAAAGTTGTAATTAGTGTTAAGGATGGTTTTAAGGGGGATACAGTAAGCGTTTTTCTTTAGGGCCGCACAAACAAACACGCACACATTCACACACACACTCCCTCCTAACTTGTAAATTCAATTGGAAAATTTCACCCCACTTCACGACACGACGGGACTCGTGTCCGGTGGAAAGGGAAGGCAACTGTTGTGCCGCAGCACAACTTTAGCCTATTTTTGTATTCAAATTAATGATTATAAACTTTTCATTTTGTTTAACATAAAATCTCAAATTAAAATATCAACTTTCGGCCGGATGTCTGGGACATCCGAGCCGCTATTCAATTTCTGTCACTTGATAATTATCAAATATCATTTATCCGACTCGAGCATCGTTTTGATGATCGAGCAAAGGAAATTCTCCAGTTTTGTACATGATTTCTCTGAGACCGCGCTCCACGTGTGCCCAGCAAAGGGCATGATTCAGCGGTTTTTGGCAAAATCTGGAGGGGCGATCGTCGCTGACGACCGGCCGGACGCTCCCGATGGGCGTCAGAATCAATCTTGACGACAACTAATTAAGAGCTCCGAGCTACCAATCTCCCCGATGAATCCCGCCGATGGGACCTAGTCAGATTCTCCGCCGCACCGCGACACCGCGAAAAACGATACTTAACAATTTCACACAAAGAGTCTCCGGACAACTAAGCTGTAATTTACATATTGTGCACGCTACTGTATCCCTAAGTATACTGTTTTAAAAGTTTATTTGAGTTATTTTATTTAACTTAAACCCCCTTGCACAACAAGGCTACATTAAAAATTAATTTTTCAATTTTATTCTGAGAAAATTGTAAAAACATTTTTGTGGTTTTTTGAAAATTTTCAAATTTTGCGCGAACACACTGCATAAAGCATTATAAATGAGGTTTGGAAAGGTTATTTTAGGTTTCATATTTTGTAAAATTACCAGCCTTCCTTTCTTACTAATATAAAAACGTAACTATCCTACTATATCCTACTATATCCTACTATCCTATCCTACTAATGTAATTCTTTGGACTCTCAGAATTAACGTAGGCTACATTAGAAATCGGTTTCTTAATTTTTTTCGGAGAAAATTTCAAAAATATTTTCTCAGTTTTTTGAAAATTTTCAAATTTTTCATGAACACAATACATAGGCCATTATAAATAGAGTTCGAAAACGTAATGTTACGTTTCATATTCTGTAAAATTACTGTCCTCCATTCCTTATTAATAAACAAACGTAAGTATGAGAATAATTTTGAAATATTTTCTCGGGTTCGCAATTCGATCGTTATTTTGTTTTTGATTCAGTATGACTTTTCATTCAGTCGTGTTTATATCGTGTCCGCCAGTGACTTTATAAGTGACATCGAAATGCCGACGAAACGTAAAACACATTTGCAAAAAATAACTATTGATACAGCTAATCATAGAGCTGCGCGAGCTACGGAGGCTGAGGATGTTCGCCAAGTAAGTTTAATCAATCATTGATATATGAATTAACTGTTTCTTATCCAATTTTAAATGATTTATTTTTCAGGAACGTTCATCACGTTGCCGCACAAGACAACGTGTTGTTCGGTTTAAGGAAACTTCGGAAGACAGAATAGTAAGTTTTTTCGTATTGTATTGTTAAGTTTTATGAAATCAATTCAGTCATTTATTTGTTTATCTTTCATATATCATCTTAACCCTTACTTGACACACTATCAAAAAGTTACACAATTGTCACACGGGGTACAAACGACCCCAGCGCAAAAAATGTTAATAACTTTTGTATTTGTTTATATATCGGTCTGAAAAAAATTACACATATATTTTAAAGCTTTGTCAAGATTGTTGTATGATTATCGAAGTTGTTCTTCATTGTTTAATTAACAAAAAAAAATATCGAAAAAAAAACCACAAAAATGCTTTTTTTTTAAAAAATTCATAACTTTTTTAATTTTAAATATTTTTTCGTGAAAATTTGTGAGTGTACGTAGGAATAGGTACTCTTTAAAGTAAAAATGAATGCAAAAGCGGTTCTTCCAAAAAAGGTATTTATTTTGCAAAATGAATGGGGAAACATGAAGGTACAAAAAAGACATAGTTTTTACTTAATTTCTGCCGTTTAATTATGTCTAAAGTCTCGGTTTTATTACAAAATAGTATTCTAACTTAAAATTAACAAACTAAAATAACATTCTGATGGGAATAATACAATTTTACTGTTCTCCCGCGCATTCGACATACAAATACATTCGGTGGTCGTCGCACATTGGTCGGAGGCACGAAGGGCACTGCATTTTCGTTTTTTTGTCTTTATTTCGACGACAAACAGTGCACCTCACCCTCGTAGGGAGTTCTGGTCGATCAGCTGTGATGACAGAGGGTTCATCCAACCCCAAAATATTTTTTATGGACACTTTGATTCCAATTCGGACAAGGGGATTCTGAAGCCTCGTCTTCATGAATGGTCTTGCAAGATGCAAAGCCAACCGATTCCTTTGTGCTAGGGGAAGGTCCTCCAGGTCGTCCTCGTTGTCCACCTCCATACCGTTGTTACTTTGAATCCTCAGCAGCCGTTGCTGCAACGGCATGTTTTCCTCGTCGCTGTCCTCGTCGTCCTCGAAAGGTTGATACTCGTCGGTATCAACTTCCTCATCTTCTTCGGACAGCCTGTCTTCCTCCCCAGAGGAGGCTTCATCCAGGTAGTCGACTTCCTCGTCGTCCGTCTTCAATAAATCACGCATAAGGCGATCACGCAAGTTATACCGCGCCATGTGCGATACTAACAAAAAAACAGTGAGTTATAACTTATGTTTTTTATTTACAAAAAAATTTTTTTTAACTTTTCACGTATACTTACTTTGAAAATTGTCCGAAAATCACAAAAAACATCAAAAAGAAAGTTGCTCCAAAACGCACTTGAGATTACGGCTTCGTCACTCCCGGGCTAAAACGACCCCAGCCCAACTTTGACGCGCTCCTTTCGACAGCCGAATTTGAATTGACTAACTTTTACCGAAGGGAACGTTAGTTTGGACACTCCCCTAAATACCTCCGGAGCCACGTGCCCGAATTCTAACGGTTTGTTCGAGAAAAATCGGTTCGAACAAACCGTGGGGTCGTTTTGACCCCAAGTGTCAAGTAAGGGTTAAATCATGTAAAACAGACAAACGCATTCTAATACTTCGCCCGTTCGTTTCATCACCGATTACAGCCACTCCACATAGCGCAGTTAGTAAAGCTTCGGCTTCATGATCTGAGGGTTCCGGGATCGATTCTTACCGCTGGCAACATTTTATGCATGACCATCTTATTATTACATTTTTCTTTTTTTTTGTACAATTAATTCATCATAAATAATTATTTTTTTACAGTTAACTATTTTTTTAAATATTTGTTACAATAATTTCTACAAATTCCCAAATAATAATTACATTTTTCAATTCATTACAATTTTTCTTATAATCCAGCAACGTCTACATCAACAGCAAGAACATCAAACTCGAGCGCGGTTGCGTGAAACTTCCGAACAAACTCAGGTGACTTCTTCTCAATCATTTCCCAATGACACTTTTTAATATGACCAATTTTTTGCTTCTTTCATCATTATAGTCACACGCAGGCGTCATCAGCGGGAACGTCAACTTAGGTCAAGATCCCATGAGACTCACGAACAAAACCAAGTAATATTTATCTTCTTTTTCACAAATGTTTATTGTTCTTCTCAAAATGTTTCCTCTGTTACAGCGGAGACTTTTTCAGCAACACCAGCGACAACAAAGAGCTAGAGCCCGTGAAACCCGCGAAGAAACTGAGGTACGTAATGTACTACATGATTTCCTCATATTTCAAAACTTTTTGTTTCATTTTCTTATGCTTTTTTTTAGCAACGCCGTCGTGAACAACAAGAGCGACAGACAAAAGCCCGAGCCCGTGAAAGCTGCCAACAAACTGAGCTACATAATTCATTACACGTTTTCCTTACACCTCGAAACTTTTCATTTTAACATGCTACGTTTCTTAACAGCAACGGCGTCGTGAACAGCAACAGCAACAGACTGAAGCCCGATCTCAAGAGACACGTGAGGAAACACAGGTGAACAGTTATCTGAATTGTCTGCAATAATTTTACAAGTTCTTTCGCTCATTAACATTTCCTCATTACAGCAACGTCTGCAGCAGCAGCAGGAGCGTCAGACGAGAGCCCGAGCCCGCGAAACCCGACAACAAACTGAGGTACATATTTTGTTTCCGTTTTTCTTATATACTTTCAAACTTCTTCCGTTTTTAAGCTACGCTTCTTTACAGCGACGCCGTCGTGAACAGCTACAGCGACAGACTGAAGCCCGATTGCAAAAGACACGGGAGGAAACAGAGGTGAACAGTTTTCTGGATTGTCTGCAATAATTTTACAAGTTCTTCCGCTCATTAACATTTCCTCATTACAGCAACGTCTGCAGCAGCAGCAGGAGCGTCAGACGAGAGCCCGAGCCCGCGAAACCCGACAAAAAAATGAGGTACATATTTTGTTTCCGTTTTTCTTATATACTTTCAAACTTCTTCCGTTATTAAGCTACGCTTCCTTACAGCAACGCCGTCGTGAACAGCAACAGCGACAGACTGAAGCCCGATTGCGAGAGACACGCGAGGAAACAGAGGTGAACAGTTTTCTGAATTGTCTGCCATAATTTTACAAGTTCTTTTACTCATTAACATTTCCTCATTACAGCAACGTTTGCAGCAGCAGCAGGAGCGCCAGACGAGAGCCCGAGCCCGCGAAACCGGAGAACAAACTGAGGTTACATTTCTAGTGTTTTTTCTATGTATTTTTCAATCAATGTCGTAATTGTTCATGGTGTATTCCAGATTTGCCTACATGATCAAAGGATAAGACAACAAATTATACGAGACAATGAATCTGATGAGGCTCGCAATGCACGTCTTCGAGCTAATAGTCTTCGAATCCGTTATCTTTTTCGTCAACCGT
Source organism: Telenomus remus (assembly GCA_020615435.1). NCBI lineage: Eukaryota > Metazoa > Arthropoda > Insecta > Hymenoptera > Scelionidae > Telenomus > Telenomus remus. The sequence goes on from CM036336.1 coordinate 8,486,966, forward strand.
GGACAGGGCTACACCTGTGCGCCTTTAATTACGAACCCGACATACCTTACGACGAACATCCTATATTACAAATTGGCAAGATGGATCGAATTTGCATATTTTGCAAAGCTTTGAAATGGCCCGACGAGTCTGATACAATGTGCTGCAGAAAAGGCCACGTTCGACTTCCTTTCATTGAAGAACCTCCAGAGCCTCTGAGATCTCTTCTATTAAGCCAAAGTGAGGAGTCTCGCGAGTTTTTAAAACATCCCAGAAGGTACAATTCTTGCTTCGATATGACTTCTTTCGGTGCCGACAATGTTCTACGTCAACCTGGATACAATCCTACCTTTACAGTTCAAGGCCAGGTGTACCATCTTATTGAATCACTGCTGCCCTCCAATGATGAAGTACACAGTTTTTTGCAAATTTATTTCATGGGTAACTTCGACCAGGAGTTAGATCGACGGTGTCAGATCGATGCAACATTGAAGAGAGTTATCTCATTTCAGCTTCAGGAACTCCTTCACGATTACAATCATCTAATTCGACAATTCAAAACAGCAAAAGAAATTTTTGACCGTGGAATTGACGATGAGTATGAAATTATAATTCGAGGCGATTTACATCCTGCTGGACAACATCCCGGACGTTACAATGCTCCTGCAGTTAATGAGGTTGCTGCAGTCATTATAGGCCAAATTTCTGACAATCGAGATATAGTAGTGCATACACGAGACAATCGACTTCGAAGAATCTATGATTGCAATCCCTATTACGACGCTTTGCAGTATCCTCTTATATTGTGGCAGGGACAAACAGGATATACTTTCAATATACCTGAAGTACATCCACTTACTTTCGCACCTGGTCCACGAACAGTCTCAGCCATGCATTTCTATGCATATCACATCATGGTTTGAATAAATAATTTCAATACTTTATAACGTTTCAAGGAATTGTTCAGTCAATATTTAGTAGATATGTATGCTAAGGTGGAAAATGAAAGATTGCGCTACATTTCCACCCATCAAGCCACATTACGATCTGAGCAGTACGTTCACCTGAGGGATGCAGTGGTTGCTGATAATAACGTTGACCCAATGGACGTTGGAAGAGCTGTAATTTTACCTTCTTCGTTTGTGAACAGCCCACGACATTTGGCAGAGTACACGCAGGATGCCTTGGCAATTGTACGGAAATACGGCCGACCAGATTTGTTCATAACTTTTACATCAAACCCAAAGTGGCAGGAAATTACAGATGCTCTAATGGATGAACAACGTCCTGAGGATAGACATGACATCATTGCTCGGGTCTTCAGACAAAAAGTGGACAAATTTCGTGATTGTTTGACGAAGGGTTGTGTATTTGGGACAACTCACGGCTTCGTTTACTCAATAGAGTGGCAGAAACAGGGATTACCACATTGCCATTGTTTACTGTGGCTTAAGACGAAGCTACAACCAGCAGACATAGATTGGATCATCTCAGCGGAAATCCCAGACGAGCGTGTACATCCAGTTCTTCATAAATTAGTCATTCGTCATATGAGACACGGTCCATGCGGTGAAATGAATATGCGAGCTCCTTGCATGAAGAATGGTCGATGCAGTAAAAATTATCCGCGAGATTTTGTTTCACAAACAGTTACGAACATTAACAATTATCTAATTTATCGGAGGCGTAGTCCTGAGGATGGTGGATTTACTGCTACAATAAGGGTTAATGGACAACAAATCACTATGACATCAGGTGGATTGTTCCATACAATCCGTTTCTCCTGAAATCGTTTCGTGCACACATCAACTGCGAAAGCTGTCATTCTGTTCAATTTATTAAATACGTTTGCGGCTACATAAACAAAGGTTCCGACCAAGCTATTGTTCAACTTCGTCGTGCGTACGAACAGGTAAATCCATTAAATGAGGTGCAAACATATCAAGCTGGACGATATCTCAGTAGCGATGAGGCAGTTTGGCGTCTTCTATCGTTTCATATGCATGAACGTCATCCTACTGTAGTTCACTTAGCAGTTCACCTGGAAAATGGACAACGGGTTTACTTCAATGAACACAACATGCAGCAGCGTATCGATAACCCTCCACCAACCACACTTACTGCTTTCTTTGCACTGTGTCAGCATCCGACTGAGTCTGAATTCGCTCGAACACTATTGTATGCTGATGTTCCAACCTATTACGTCTGGGATAAAAATCACAAACGTTGGGATGCGCGCAAAGAAGGCCACCCTGTCCCTAATTTGCCAGAAAGAAAACAGACTGATGCAATTGGTCGTATGTATGCAGTTCATCCAAACCAATTTGAATGCTTCTGTTTGAGGTTGTTGCTGACCGTGATACGAGTGCCCACTTCTTTCGCGTTTTTACGCACAATTGATGGTCACGAATATAGAACTTACAGAGAAGCATGTGAGGTGCACGGTTTGCTTGAAAACGACAACCATTGGACTTTGACAATGGAAGAAGCAGTTCTGACTCGGTATCCGTCGCACATAAGGACATTGTTCTCTATTATCATTACCTGTTGCGAAGTTTCAAATCCTCTCACGCTGTGGAATCTTTTCAAGGACCACATGTCGGAGGATATACTTCATAATCACGAACCCAACGGTAATGATGTGATTGCAGACGATCTGATATACGATGAAGCTCTTCAACTCATCGATGAGATAGTTTATACAATGTCAGGGTGGTATTTGTTATCATTTTCTATTTAATCTGTGTCATTCTTTTATTCATGGTTGTTTAATATATTTTCTGTAGGTCACCATGTAGCATACTACGGGCTACCTGCTCCCAGAGTTGCAGCTCTTCACAACAACGAACTTCGCGCACAACTTCAGTACAACGCTCAGGCTCTTGCTGCAGACGTTCAAACAGCTTTGCCTCATCTGAATGGAGACCAAAGATCCTTCTACGATGCGGTACTACAAAAAATTGACAACAACGATCCTGCAATTTTTTTTCTGAATGCCTGTGGAGGAACAGGAAAAACATATTTATTGAATCTTCTGCTGTCAACTATCAGGAGCCGTCGTCACGTGGCTTTAGCTTTGGCTTCAACTGGTAACGCTTCCACGTTGTTACAAGGAGGACGAACTGCTCACAATGTGCTGAAGTTGCCACTGAATTTGCACCATCAGGAGACCCCATTTTGTAACATCAGCAAAAATAGTCAAAGGGCCGAGGTGCTGCGGTTATGCCAATTATTGGTGTGGGATGAATGTTCTTCTTCGCATAAGCATGCAGTCGAGGCACTCGAGAGAACCTTGAGAGATGTACGGAGTGACAATCGGATAATGGGAGGATTAGTCGTTATATTAGCTGGTGATTTTCGACAAACCCTGCCGGTCATCACCCGTAGAACTCCAGCTGATCAGCTTCATGCCAGTATCAAAAGTTCAATCTTATGGCAAAGTGTCATAGTCCATTCACTGACTATTAACATGAGGGTATATCTTCACAATGATGAGAACGCTGCCAATTTTTCTGCATTAGTTTTGACAGTCGGCAATGGTACGCTACCAACAGATGCCAATGGAAATGTTACTCTTTCTCCTGAATTATGCACTATTGCCAATTCTACTGATGAACTGATTGCTGCAGTTTTTCCCAACATCCTGCGAAATCACTTGCACATGGATTGGTTATGTGAAAGAGCTATTATAGCGTGAACAAACGATGTTGTCACTGATTTAAATGACAAAATATTGGCTACAATTCTCAAGGAACAGAAAATTTACACCTCTTTCAATTCCGTAGTAAATCAAGATGAAGTGGTAAACTATCCGGTTGAGTTCTTGAACTCGCTTGAATTGTCTGGAGTTCCGCCACACATACTGAAATGAAAAGTCGGAGTTCCTGTTATGCTACTGCGAAATTTAAATCCTCCTGTTTTATGCAATGGAACTCGAATCCACATCACTCAACTTCGGCATAGGATTATAGAAGCTATAGATTGTCACACAACTTTTGCATTTTATACCAAATGTATTGACATACTATTTAATTTGTATGATTTGTAGGCACTATAATGACTGGATCGAATCAAGGTGCGAACGTCATGATCCCTCAGATACCAGTGATCCCCACAGATCTTCCATTTGAATTCAAAAGACGACAATTTCCCGTGAGATTGGCATTTGCAATGACCATCAATAAAGCTCAAGGTCAAACGCTCCATGTTGCTGGTGTACACCTTGAAAAACCATGTTTCTTTCACAGACAATTTTATGTTGCATATTCGCGCGTCTCCAAACCACGGAATTTACACATTGACGCTCCAGAGAGCAAAACATCGAATATTGTTTAACAGAATGCGTTAGTTCAATAAGGTGTTGTAGTTTCACGATGTATCAATAAATGCCATGATTTTACCACGGTTACGTGGGTTTCTTCTCGCGCACAATGCAAAATGGTTTCATTAATTATTTTGTATAACCTTTTTCGTCCTTACAATTTGTTTATCCAAACAATTCGGTAAAAAAACCTTAACTAACTCATATAGCGCAGCGAAGCTGACGCCCGAGCGAAGCGAGGGTGCTCAGCTAGTATTATTATATTAGTAGGATTAGTAGGATAGGATAGGATAGGACAGGATAGGATAGGATAGGATAGGATAGGATAGGATAGTATGATATGTAAAAATTTTCATAATTTTTTCATTTAGCAGAAAAAATTATTTAAGGGCATATATATATAAGTGTAACTATGTTTGTTCGTTTGTTTGTTTGTCTTAGCATCACTCCTAAACGACGCGTCAGAAAAACTTTTGAACGTATCAGAGTGACTCTATGGACTGGAGAATTAAAATAGGTTATATCAAAAATAATATGGCTATTATACAAGAATAGCAGATTTTCAGAAAGCTCTTAAGACATATGAATCAAACAAACGTGGTGCAACCGGTCTTTCAATACCAGGGTGTCTAATAAAAGAAATTAAATTCTCTAGCTGGTTCACAGCTAATTGCAGGCTAAATCATAATAAAAATAGAAAATTATTTGGGTGAAAATTTAAAATGGTTCCTCATGTTAATTCACACAAGGACATTAACCGTTATCAGACACACTGGGTCAATTTGACCCACCACATTGTTTAAAGCGATTTTTCTCTAACAAATCGTCAGGATTTAGGCCTGTGGTGCCACAGGTATTTAGGGGAGTGTTCAAACTTACGATCCCTTCGTAGAAAGTTAGTCATTTGTCATTCCCTTGCCAAAGCGAGCGCGTCAAAGTCGAGTCTGGGTCAATTTGACCCAATTGTGACAACGACGTCGTTTTTAGTGCAATTCGGAGCAACTTTTTTATGTAGTTTCTTGTGATTTTTGGACATTTTAAAAAGTAAGTATATATATATATATATATAATAACTAAATGGTTTCTTGTAGTATCGCGCACATGGCGCAATACAACTTGCGTGCTTGCCTTCTGCGAGAATTATTGGAGGAGACGATGAGGACGATAAGGACGACGAAGTTCTTGATGAGGACTCCTCCGGGGAGGAAGACCAGCTCTCCGAAGAAGACGAGGAACTTGAGAGCGACGGACACCAACCTTCTGACGACGACGTGGACAGCGATACAGTCAATATGCCGTTGCATCAACGGCTGCTAAGGATTCAGGGCAAGAATGCTGTGGATGTGGACAACGAGGACGACCTGGAGGTCGTCCTCGGCACAACTCCTTCCCCTGGCACAACTAGTCGGAAATAACAGAGCTCGAGGTCGACCAAGCACTGTTTTACGTGAGAAAAATGGCTACAAATGGAAAATTCGAAAAGATGACAGACGCTCATCAGGTAAAAACAAATGCACTTGCTCTGCGTGCAGTGACTCAGCAGTTTCTCTTCGCCCGCAGAGCAGGTATAGGGGCAGATAACCTTAGTCCGCACAGCCTTCTTACGCACACAGGTATGCTTACAAACTATTCTATTGTTTTTCTTCTCGGTTCGCTGCGCATGAAGAACAAATTCCTTGACCGACGGGCCCAGCTGTTGGACTGATGAAATTTGAAGAACTGTGGTCAGTTTTAGTAACCGATGAAATTTTAGAAATATTTCGGCATATAGAAATATATTTTTGGAATATAGAAATAGTTCGGCATAGCAATACCGAAATAGAAAATGTCTGTGCTATTATGATAGCACAATTGATTGAAATGCAGTCATCTCATCACCTCACAGACCTCGACGAAATCAAAGCTTTTATCGGTATTTTATATTATTCCGGTGCTTGGAAATTTCACCACGTCAACATTCACGAACTTTGGCATGCTCAATCTGCGTTTACCATGTTTCGCTCTTTAATGTCAAAACATCGTTTTATGTTTATTTATAGATGCATCCGATTTGATGTCCTGAAGTGTCCCTAAAAGGTATTTTGGGGTTGGATCAACCCTCTGTCATCACAAACGAACGACCGACATTACCTGCAAGGTTGAGGTGCAATGTCAATCGTCGAAACCATGACAAAAAGACGACAATGCAGTGCCCTTCGTATCTTAGACCAATGTGCGATGCGCATTGAATGTATATGTGTGTCGAATGCGCCGGAGAAGAAGTATAAAGTATTTTTTTACTCTAAATGTTATCGACAATTGTTATTTTTGAGTAAAAGTAATTTTATGTAATGCTAAAAACAGTTTTAACGTGATAAAACTGCAGAAATTGTGAAAAAACTTCGTCTTTTTTTGCGTCTATTTTTCAGCAGTCATTATGCAAAATAAATACCTTTTTTGAAAGAACCGCTTTCGCATTTATTTTTACTTCAAAGGGTACCTCTTGCTACGTGTAACACTGAATTTTTACGAAAAAATGATGAAAATTAAAAAAGTTATGAATTTTTGAAAAAAAGCACTTTACTGTCTTTTTTTTTGACAATTTTTCTTCTTAATAATTAAACAATAACAATCGACTTCAACAAACATACAACAATCTTCACAAAGGATCAAAATATGAGTGTATTTTTGACGTGACAACGTCTTATAAATCGGTTTGACCGGAGGCATTCACGAAAATGCCGTAACGGCCGAGATCTTACGCCACGCTAGTCCACGCCTCTCTTACCCACTCCGACCGCTGTATCGTTCTCCCTTCCACTCAAGCTTTCTTGATTTTGAACCGAAAGAAAGAAAGCGTCTCGATAAGTGGGGTTCATTGTGGTTAATACCTTATATCTATAACTATTTGGAAAAAGTATTAAGACACTGTAATTCAAAAATGTGTTAATTTGTTTATTAAAAAAATTATCATAATTATACTAATTTTATTTCATTTGTTTAACACTTGTTTTTCATTAATTTGTTTATCACTAGAAGGTTAGAGAAACATTTCATGCGAAAATTACATTATTTAACAGAGCAATATTATTTTCTTCCTTAAAAGACGAAGTGGACAAATCCGTCTACTTTTGAACACTTTATCAACGTTGAAACGTTTTTCATTGCGAATTGTCCAGACGGTTCTCATCGATACGATCCAGGACTTCATGAATAAAATTGTTTATATGAATTATTATTGAACAACTTTTAATTACTTCACAAACTTGTTTTCGAGTTATAGATAAATGAAATAAAGCTCGACCGATGAAAAAAGGTTACTGTCCTAGATTACGTCAACCCCCGATAACGAGGGGTGGACGAAATTGTGAACTTCGTCCATCCAGGGTGTCAGAATTTTCGGTACTTCTAGTGTTAAGAATGCATAAATGAAAACTTATGTGAAATTGCTATTCAATATATAAATGTTGAGACAAAATTTGGAAAAAGTTTGAAATAAAACTGAAATGCGAAATTGGAAAATATATTAAAACTTGATAAACCCGTTATTTTTATAATTGAGTCGCTGGATGCAAAAACGGCTTAAGTGCCTTAAAGATTTTGATAAAAATTGATTGTTAATGTTTGAACTAAGACTAAAATATACATGAGTTTGATAAGAAAATGTTTACACAGAAAAATTGCTTACTGTTTCATTACACAGATCTAGATTTTTTACTTACATCAAACATATTTACAACGAATTTTGGTCTAAAATCTTGAGGGCACTTAAGCTGTTTTTGCATCCAGCGACTCAATTTAAATAGTCATTTTTTAAACAGAATAAATCCGTTATTTTTAGGATTGAAATAGTTCTTTTAATTGAATTCTTTGTTCTGAAACATTGTATCACTTATAAGACGTTGTCACGTTTAAACTTCGACCGTAACCGAAATTCCCAGGCTACCAATTTTTTTTTCAAACCGATATGTAAAGAAATACGAAGGTTATTAACATTTTTTGCGCTGGGTCAATCTGACCCAGTGTGTCAACTACGTAATTTTTTGATAGTGTGTCACACAACGGTTAATTCAATCGAACATAAAACTATAAATTATATAATAAGAACAAACCATTATTTATTAATGTAGTGCAGCGAGTTGAGACCCGAGCGAAGCGAGGGTGCTCAGCTAGTTTGATGATAAAAAACAGGTCGCTACCGACGGATAAAAAATGGTACTTTATCGAAAAATGACTAAAAAGAGGAACACTTTTGCTCATAATTATTTCTGTTAATGCTATCTTGTACTTTTTTATGCTATGGTTCGAAAGTTAAACTATTTTACAAACACCCTGATTGAAAATCCAAGGTTTATACTTACTCGTAACGTTGTTTTTTACAATAACTTCATTTCCGAAAATAACGTTAAAAAATATGTTTTTCTGAATGATGAAATCAGAAAAACACATTATTCAATTTCTATCAATTAGTGCACCCTCTGGCACTTGAAAATAACAACATACGAACATTATAGTGTCATAAATATGTATTTTTGACAAAACTATTAGGTCGCTACCTGCGAAAAAATGAAAATCAAAGAAAAAACAAGTTAACATTTCATTTTGATTTGATAATCTAGTATTATTATTTGAATGATTTTTACAAATAAAATAAATAAACAATTGAAAATGATAATAATAAATAAATAAATAACAATGAACTTATTTGTCAAGCCAAGAAAGAACGTCAAGAAGTAGCATCCAGTCAGAGTTTTTCTTCGAATAGTGGCAACGCTGATGACGAAAATTATTATGAAGAGATTCCTGAAAAAAAACCGAAAAAATCGCTGCGTAAAAAATTATGACCAAGAACAACGTATCGATGTTAGATCGAGCGAAAGTAAATACCAGACAAGCTGCAATGTTGATGCCAACATTAGCTCAATCTCTCAACCAAAATGTCGAAAAAGCAGTCATAAGTCTAGCCACGGTGTGGAGAACTCGACAAAAAGCTTACGAAGAAGTCGCTGCAGAAATAAAACGCACTGTAATTCACGCGCCGCATTTATTAGTACATTGAGATGGAAAAGAATTCAAATCTGCATCAGGTATAAAACTTAGTATTTGAAATTCGAACATTTTTAAATTGGTTGTTTTGCAGAAAACATTTTCAAAAATTGTTGTTTTCCAACATTTAATTGTAGGACCCGGTCGTGAAGAAAAACTGCCGATTTTATTGACAAGTTCTACTGGACAAGAACATTTGCTGAAGGCCCCAACTTTGCAACACAAGACCGGAGTTGTCATTTGCAACGCAGTGCACGAGTCGCTGATTGAGTGGAACGTCAAGAATCACGTCTGTGCCATGAGCTTCGACACAACTGCGAGTAACACCGGTGCATATAATAGATCCTGTGTTCTTTTGGAACAAAAATTAAGAAAAGAGCTGCTGCACTTGGCTTGCAGGCACCACATTTATGAGCTTGTTCTAAAAGGTGTTTTCACACACTGTATGGGATCAACATCAGGACCGGATGTTCTGATTTCTTAACGTTTTCAAAGTGCCTGGCCAAACATTGATAAAGGAAATTATCAAAAACAGATTGAAGAACAAAGAGGTTGCATCAGTGTTGTTGCCTGAAAAAGAAGAAATCGTCACTTTTGTTATTTACAAATGTTGGTTAAACAACAACCAAGAGACGATTACAAAGAATTTCTCGAATTTTGTTTAATATTTTTAGGTTAATACTTTGTGCGGAAAATTTGTTGCTCTAAACTTTTTTTTTTCAGGTGACAACCCGAACCCAATGTTCAAACTACCCGCTGCCATGCATCAGGCGCGGTGGATGGCTAAGGCTATCTACGCCTTGAAACTTTTCATGTTCTGAAAAGAATTTCACTTGACAGCGAAAGAACGGCAGGGTTTGAGAAGAGTGTGCATTTTTGTTGTGAGAATCTACATTTTCGGTTGGTTTCAAGCCTCTGCGTTTGTGAAAGCGCCTCAAAACGACCTGAAATTCCTTATGAAACGTAGCGATAAGGAAAATGTTGCTTCATTTGTGGTACTTATCCGAAGAACTAATACTTTTGGCTTTATTAGACGAACGTGTTTCATCATCTACTAAAAGCAAGATGGTTGCTAACCTGAAATTTAGTGATGAAGATGGAAGAAAGGATTTGATGATGACCGGAAAATAGAAGCGGTACTTTCGATCAACGACGTTAACAACGGCCTCGTGCTTGAGTCTTTTGTAACAAAGAAAAGCACACGTTTGTTTGAAATTTTGCAAGTTGAAAGTAATTTTCCTAGAAAAGACGTTTCTGAAAGTTTTAACAATTATAATTATATCAAATGCGAAACAATTTGTAAAATTCTAAAAGTTGTAAATGACGTTAGCGAGCGTGGTGTGGCAATGATGCAACAGTACGATCACCTCGCAAGAAACAAAAAACAAAAACAGTGTTTTCTCCTTCGTGTACATAAACATAGAAAAGACGTTCCAAATGCGAAAAAAGACACTGTATTACAGCATCTGAGGAACAAATAAGTTCATTGTTATTTATTTATTTATTATTATCATTTTCAATTGTTTATTTATTTTATTTGTAAAAATTATTCAAATAATAATACTAGATTGTCAAATCGAAATGAAATGTTAACTTGTTTTTTCTTTGATTTTCATTTTTTCGCAGGTAGCGACCTAATAGTTATTGTTACCTAATAGTAATTGTCAAAAATACATATTTATGACACCATAATATTTGTAAGTTGTTATTTTTAAGTGCCAGAGGGTGTACTAATTGATAGAAATTGAATAATAATGTGTTTTTCTTTTTTCATCATTCAAAAAAACATATTTTTTAACGTTATTTATGGAAATGAAGTTCTTGTAAAAAACAACGTTACGAGTAAGTATAAACCTTGGATTTTTAATCAGGGTGTTTGTAGAATAGTTCAACTCTCGAACCATAGCATCAAAAAGTACAAGATAGCATTAACAGACATAATTATAAGCAAACGTGTGCTTTTTTAGTCATTTTTCGATAAAGTACCACTAAATGACTTTTTATTTACGTCCAAAATTTTGTGTTTAAAAAAACTTGAAATATTTGGGGTGCGTACTTTGAAATTTGAAAATCGCGTTTTCTTGAAACACCCTAAAGGGAGCGGTCAGGTGTACAGTATGAAATCATGATCAACTAATTCTTCATTCGAAACAAAAACATTTAAACATTTTATTTCGAAACTAGCTGAACTCTCTCGCTTCGCTTGGGCGTCAGCTTCGCTACACTATATGAATTAGTTGAGGTTTTTTTCGGAACTGTTTGGATAAACAAATTGTAAGGACGATAGAGGTTATGCAAAATAATCAATGCAGTCAGTTTGCTCTGTGCGCGAAAAAACCCACATGACCGTGGTAAAATTATAACATTTATTGATAAACCGTGAAACTGCAACACCTTATTGGACTAACGCATTCTGGTAAACAATATTCGATGTTTCGCTCTCCGGAGCGTAAATGTGTTAATTCCGAGCGATTATGACGTTCGCACCTTGATTCGATCCAGTCATTATAGTGCCTACAAATCATACAAATTGAATAGTATGTCAATACATTTGGTATTAAATGAAAAAGTTGTGTGATAGTCTATAGCTTAATACCTTCTATAATCCTATGCCGAAGTTGAGTGATGCAGATTCGAGTTCCATTGCATAAAACAGGAGGATTCAAATTTCGCAGCAGCATAACAGGAACTCCGACTTTTAATTTCAGTATGTGTGGCGGAACTCCAGACAATTACAGCGAGTTCAAGAACTCAACAGGATAGTTCACCACTTCATCTTGATGTACTACGGCATTGGAAGAGGTGTAAATTTTCTGTTCCCCAGGAATTGTAGCCAATATTTTGTCATTAAAATCAGTGACAACATCGTTTGGGGACGCTAAAATAGCTTTTTCACATAACCAATCCATGTGCAAGTGATTTCGCTGGATGTTAAAAAAAACTGCAGCAATCAGAATTGGCAATAGTGCATAGTTCAGGAGAAAAAGTAATGTTAGAAATTGGCTTCTCTCTAGAGTGGCAGTGTGTCGCCCTCTATAACCACGATTATTATATATTCTATGTTCAGTTTGTTCATGCCGTTGCTCATGCTGGCTATTCAGTTTTGCAGTTCACTTTTGTACGAAATCAAGTAAAAATACAAGTGGTCTAAACTAAAAGTTTAGGTGTATTTATTATATAAAAACCAACCCCTAGTCAAGTAGGTTATTGGCCCAGGGCACGCTTAGACTGCGCTGCAAAAAGAGGTTTGCGAAATTAGATGAAAAATTAGAAGGAAGCCACGATGTCCGCAGAGGTTGGTTTTTTCTTTTGTCCCTTTTGCGAAGAAATGAATTTTCAATTAAATAACTGCAAAATTCTGAGATTTCAAATGGTTAATTAGAGGATTAATAAAATTAGAAGATAAAGAAATAGAAGTTGAAAATGAGGCATGTTATTATTTCAATTTTACACGAATGTTTGGTAAAAAAGAAGAAAAATAAATGCAAAACAAAATTTAACATTTAACAACAAACATAAGAAAGATTATTCAGTGAAATTTTTCAAAGGTTAGATTGTAGATGAAAATAGATGGTAATTTAGAAAATGTGGTCACAACAAAAAGTTGAAACTTAACCTAAAAAGTGTTAGAAAAAAATGAACATCGACATGGATGTTTTTATTGAATAAAATTGTGTAACGGTTATTTAATGTGTGAAGTTATATGTTTTGATATTTCAGGAATCACATAATTTTAAATTATCAAACAAATTTGACATTTTGAATAATTAAAAGTTAGATTGAATCGATAAATGAATTTTAAATGGAGTTTAGAAACTGCAGTAAAAAATGTTAAATCTTAAACCGATGTGTATATTTGCTGTGCAAAATACATAAGCTGATTTCAAACAAACAAAACAATTCTAATAAAGACTCAAAATGTGAAATAACAATAAAATCAAATAGATGAATAGAGAAGTTTACATGAATAGATGCTTATTGAATAAATAATTAGAATAAATATTGATTGGATAAATAATTTTATAGAAGTTTAGATGAAATTAGACAGAAAGCAATTCAAAAATTTAAAATAAATACATCTGATATTTTGATGTGATTGGAAAGTCTGAAATAAAATTTATATCAGAAATAAAATTGACAATTCTGCATCGGCTGTGCAGAGCATTTTTTTCAGTATTTTTAAATTTAATTAACATGTGGCGCTTACGTGCTCTGTGTGTGAGTATGAGGCCTCTCGTACCTGGTCCTATCTGGCTGTGCTATGATTTGTATTGGGTGCAATATTCACACATAGTAATCATAAGATTTTTACACCACGAGTCTAAAATTATAAACAAACAAATGAATAAAATATAAGATGTTTATATCTAAATAGATAAATACAGTTTAGATGATTAGATTTTAGCAGACGATTCAAAGCAGTTAGATGAACCAAAGAAAATGGACGAAGAAAACAAAGCAGAGGAGAACCAGGAAAACAAAACATCGGAGTCTGGCAATCCACCAAACACATCTTCTTAAGATAACAAATCTGAGATAGAGAAGGTGGACAAAGAACATGATTTTGATGATGCTTTTTAAAAAGAAACTGCTCTAACCAACGGAACCTTAGATGAGGTAAAGAGACAGCTGCAGCAGCTTGAAAAGTTGAGATAGAATATAATTGCATGAAAATAAAAAGAAGAAAACAAGCTCAAAATGATTGAGAAAAAGAAAGAAGTCGTTGAAGAAATTTAAATAGAAACGAAAACATTGGAGCAGCTTCTGAAAGAGATTGATGATGTCAAGTAGGATCCACCCACAGGGACATATTCAGCAAATGTATTTTAACAGGAGTTAGGTGCAAAATCAAAAGACCCAAAAGGTAAAAAAGGAAAAATTGCGAGACTAGAAAATTGCACTTAATATTAGATAGTTAGATGAAATATAAGTTTATATCCTATCCTACTAATATAATAATACTGAGAATATGTTTGTTTGTTTGTTTGTTTGTTTGTTTGTTTGTTTGTTTGTTTGTTTGTTTGTTTGTTTGTCTGAGCATCACGCCTCAACGAAGCGTTCGGAAATGATTTCAACGCATCAGGGTGATTCTTTGGACAGAATTAACGTAGGCTACATTAGAAATCAATTTCTTAATTTTTTTTCAGAGAAAATTTCAAAAACATTTTCTCAGTTTTTTGAAAATTTTCAAATTTTACATTAACACAACACATAAGCCATTATAAATAGAGTTCGAAAACGTAATGTTACGTTTCATATTCTGTAAAATTACTATCCTCCCTTCCTTATTAATAAACAAACGTAAGTATGAGAATAATTTTGAAATATTTTCTCGGGTTCGCAATTCGATCGTTATTTTGTTTTTGATTCAGTATGACTTTTCATTCGGTCGTGTTTATTTCGTGTCCGCCAGTGACTTTATAAGTGACATCGAAATGCCGACGAAACGTAAAACACATTTGCAAAAAATAACTATTGATACAGCTAACATAGAGCTGCGCGAGCTACAGAGGCTGAGGAACAGCTTTGCCTCATCTGAATGGAGACCAAAGATCCTTCTACGATGCGGTACTACAAAAAATTGACAACAACGATCCTGCAATTTTTTTTTCTGAATGCCCGTGGAGGAACAGAAAAAACATATTTATTGAATCTCCTGCTGTCAACTATCAGGAGTCGTCGTCACGTGTTTTTAGCTTTGGCTTCAACTGGTAACGCTTCCACGTTGTTACAAGGAGGACGAACTGCTCACAGTGTGCTGAAGTTGCCACTGAATTTGCACCATCAGGAGACCCCATTTTGTAACATCAGCAAAAATAGTCAAAGGGCCGAGGTGCTGCGGTTGTGCAAACTATTGGTGTGGGATGAATGTTTTTCTTCGCATAAGCATGCAGTAGAGGCACTCGAGAGAACCTTGAGAGATATACGGAGTGACAATCGGATAATAGGAGGATTAGTCGTTATATTAGCTGGTGATTTTCGACAAACCCTCCCGGTCATCACCCGTGGAACTCCAGCTGATCAGCTTCATGCCAGTATCAAAAGTTCAATCTTATGGCAAAGTGTCATAGTCCATTCGCTGACTATTAACATGAGGGTATATTTTCACAATGATGAGAACGCTGCCAATTTTTCTGCATTACTTTTGACAGTCGGCAATGGTACGCTACCAACAGATGCTAATGGAAATGTTACTCTTTCTCCTGAACTATGCACTATTGCCAATTCTACTGATGAACTGATTGCTGCAGTTTTTCCCAACATCCAGCGAAATCACTTGCACATGGATTGGTTATATGAAAGAGCTATTTTAGCGTCAACAAACGATGTTGTCACTGATTTAAATGACAAAATATTGGCTACAATTCCCGGGGAACAGAAAATTTACACCTCTTTCAATTCCGTAGTAAATCAAGATGAAGTGATAAACTATCCGGTTGAGTTCTTGGACTCGCTTGAATTGTCTGGAGTTCCGCCACACATACTGAAATTAAAAGTCGGAGTTCCTGTTATGCTGCTGCGAAATTTAAATCCTCGTGTTTTATGCAATGGAACTCGAATCCGCATCACTCAACTTCGGCATAGGATTATAGAAGGTAGTAAGCTATAGATTGTCACACAACTTTCACATTTTATACCAAATGTATTGACGTACTATTTAATTTGTATGATTTGAAGGCACTATAATGACTGGATCGAATCAAGGTGCGAACGTCATGATCCCTCAGATACCAGTGATCCCCACAGATCTTCCATTTGGATTCAAAAGACGTCAATTTCCCGTGAGATTGGCATTTGCGATGACCTTCAATTAAGCTCAAGGTCAAACGCTCCATGTTGCTGGTGTACACCTTGAAAAACCATGTTTTTCTCACGGACAATTTTATGTTGCATGTTCGCGCGTCTCCGACCCACGGAATTTACACATTTACTCTCCAGAAAGTAAAACATCGAATATTGTTTACCAGAATGCGTTAGTTCAATAAGGTTTACCAGAATGCGTTAGTTCAATAAGGTGTTGTAGTTTCACGATGTATCAATAAATGCCACGATTTTACCACGGGTACGTGGGTTTCTTCTCGCGCACAATGCAAAATGGATTCATTAATTATTTTGTATAACCTTTTTCGTCCTTACAATTTGTTTATCTAAACAATTCGGAAAAAAAACCTTAACTAACTCATATAGTGCAGCGAAGCTGACGCCCGAGCGAAGCGAGGGTGCTCAGCTAGTCTTATTTAAAATTACAGTGTCACAAAAACCTAAGATTATTAAAAAGGTTAGGATTTTCACCCAGAGCACCGAAGGAGAACCAAAAGTGAAAAACATATGTGAAGACTATCACTGTTTAAGAAGAGAGGAATTGATGATGCATACTTTTACTGCCGGTATGGAAACGATTGATCGCCTCGTGACCCAGGCCTCTGGACTTGTAGAGTCCATAGGCAATATTAAAGAGTATATCGAGAATTTTGTAAGGGTTAGCTTGAAATAAATAAATGAAATAGTGGATGTATTCAAGAGAAAGAACTCGGAGGATCACTCAAGCGATTAGCAGGACAAGAAGAAGAAATTAGATGATAAAATTTTAGAAGTAAATTTAGAAGATGATATTGAAAATAAGCCAGATGCTCATAGTGAAAAGAAACTAGATGTTATAATTAAATTAATTAAAAACAACAACAAGTACAAATCGGTTCGCATTAAAAAAGAGTATAAGCTAAAGCAGGGATCGGACATGGAACGTTGGCTTGACAGCTTGAGATCAGAACTTAGATTAGATGGCCTTTTAGATGTTATAGGTAAAATAGAAAATCCTCCACAGAATCTCAACGAAAATGATATTGAGATGAGAAATAATTTAGTACGAGATATTATAATTTCTCATTTCGATAAAAATATCACGGAAGGGTCATGTCGGAGCGAGATCCGAAGTTTATCATTGATCTTATCAAACACATTAGAATCAGTGAAAGGAATTATACTTACACTGCTATAAGAGCAAAACTTAATAGTTTCAGAATGAAGCCAAAAGAGAAAGTGATCGATCTCTGTGAAAGGTTTGATACTTTGGTTAGAGATTATGAGAGCAGTCTGGGTGCTGAACCTTTGACTGAAAAAGATAAAAGAGCGACCTTTTTCAATGCAGTTGTTGGAGTGATCCCTTAATTGGTGACAGTAGATTTCACTCAGAGAAAAGCTACCTCAGAAGAAATGACAATAGATGGAATGAAACTTTACTTGACACAGTTAGAGGTTCAAAGATTGCAACACCAGGAAGTAACACAAGTAGATGATGACAGCAGAGAAAACAGAGCTCAAGCTCAAGGTAGATACAACAACGATCCACCCAGAAAATGTCATAAGTGTGACAGGCCTGGTCATCGTTTGTCGGAATGTCCACTTCCAGAGAGTCGATGGTTTTGCTAAAAGATCAGAAGAATGAAGTGTCGGGATGCAAAAGTTCGGAGGGAGTTTGTGCACAGATTTTTCATCTCAAAGATCAAGTAAAAGTTCGAGAAAAAATCAATTTAGTTTTCGATGACAGTCAATTGAAAAAGAAAATCACAGATTTGAATGATATAGCTGAACTAGATGTTTTAGAAGATTAAATTATTAGAGGAAAAGATGCAGAAGTAGATAAAGAAAACTTCGAGTTGGTATCGCAGGGAATGTTAATACATTCAAGATATGGTCATGCTTCTTTAGATTTTTTGAAGCATTTGCAAAAAGTAGAAGATAAATTGAAGAATATAAAATTTAAAAAAGATATTTTAGATTTTGAAATTTCTAAGTTGGCTGAAATGAACAAAACTCCGTAGAAAGGTACAAGAAAAAAGAGCAGAAAGACCATTGGAGTTAATTCACACTGATATTATGGGTCCTATTAAACCTGTATCGTTTCCTGGTAGATGTAGATTTATTATAACATTCACCGATGACTACTCGAGGTTATTCAAAGCTTATTCGATTAAACTAAAGATGGAGCTGGAGATAAATTAGAAGAGTTTATTAAGTCAATGAGAAATTTGATTGGATCAAATGAAAAAGTATGTTATATTAGATGTGATCAAGCCCCAGAAAATTTAGGCGGTAAATTTGCACAAGTTGTGGAGGAAGAGAGAGTTGAATACAATTTATCACCTCCATATACTCCTGAATTGAATGGGACTTCAGAAAGACTAAATAGAACTTTGGGAAATAAAATTAGAGCTTACATGTTAGATTCAGGGTTACCAGATACTATGTGGGAGTTAACAGTAGATGCAGCTGTACAAGCCTACAACAGAACTCCGCACAAGTCAATAGAATTTAAAAGACCTTTGCAGAAGTGTTCACCAAATGTGAACTGTCATTTTGATAAACTTAAAAGATTCGGATGTATTGCATATGTAAAATTCCCCAAGAGTGTGACTAAATTTGGACCGAAAGCTTTGAAAACAGTTTTAGTTGGTTACACTCAAACAGGATACATTCTCTGGCATCTATCAAGTGGAAAATTCGTATAGTCTTGTCATGTTAATTTCAATGAAAAACAAGTGTACAAAAATGTTTACAAAAGAGACGAATCAACAAGTACATTAGATAAAAACTTAGATGAAAACGAAACAGAATGGTTAATAATTCCAAATCAGAAGTTCGATGAAAATTCGAATGATCACGTTGACAGAAATATAGAAGAACCAAGACTAGAGTCTGATAAAAGAAAAATTGATGTTGGAAAACAACATTCAAAGAAAAGAAAAACTGATTTAGATTAATCAAAAAAGTTAAACGAACAATCAGTTAGAAAATCAGAGAGAACTAGAAAACCATTGAAAGATTCGAGTTTTGAATATTATCCAATTAAACAGATAGACGGTAAACTAATTATTTTTTATGAAGACACAGAAAAGTATTAATCTTTGGAAGAAGATGAGATCAAATATCTCATGTTTGCAAAATTAAACAAAGATCCAACAAACTATGCAGAAGCAATGGCGTCCACGGATACAGAGAAATGGAAGAAGGCAGTAAAAGAGGAATTGAAATCAATGAAAGAAAATAATGTCTGGAAATTAGTTAAAAGACCTGTTGTTATGTCAGATGGAAGTGAAGCGAATATTATTGATTCAAAATGGGTCTTCAAAAATAAACTAGAAGTAGATGGTTCAACTAGAGGGAAAGGTAGATTAGTAATTAGAGGTTTTAAAGACAAAAAGAATTATGATCTGACTGAAAAATACGCTCCCGTTTCAGGACTTCTTTTAGTAAGAGCAGCACTTGCTATAATCAATAAATTCAACTTTATCGTTTATCAATTAGATGTTAAAACAGCTTTTTTGAATGGAACATTAGAAGACGAAATTTATATGGAATTACTAGATAGCCATAAATGTACGGAAGAAGAAAGAAAATATTGTGTTTTGAAGTTCGAAAGATCATTATACGGATTAAAAGTTAGTTAGTAAGATGGTAAATTTGTATTTCTAATCTTTTATGTAGACGATATGTTGATTGCAAGAAATGAACTAAATAAATTAGAAGAAATCAAAATAAAATTGAAAGAAGTTTTCAAAATAACTGACTTAGGTGAACCAAAAAGATTCTTAGGTCTAGAAATTAGAAGAGATAGACAGAATAAAACAATGATGATTCAACAATTAAAATACATTGAAAAAATGTTGAAAAGATTTAACATGTCAGAAAGCAAGCCACAAAAGACACCTATGGTTACAAGACAAGTGTAAGGGCGGGATCAGTGAGTGAGTCCAAACTGCTGGGTTTGATATACTTGAACTTTATTCTTATAATTTCCGTTGCTTTGATAATGTTAACATTAATAAGTCTTTTCCAATATGAGTCAGTATGGTGCACTTATACAAAGCTTTCACACAATTTTGCACTATTTGTTGTTACTGAACATTATTTGGTGGCTTGTTGATTTCTACTGACTGACTCGGTGGTGCTGCCGTATCATTTATATAGGCGATTTTCGGTCAGAAGTCACGTACGGTCACGTAGGCGATCACGCAATTTTCTAGGAAGTCCATTCGGTCATCTTATCCTATCTCGATGCATCGAGCTTGCAGTTCCCGGAGCTGATGACACATCTTTAAATTTTAATTGTCGAACGCTGCAATAGGTACAAGGGACGTCCTGCCTCGACCCCAGTAGCTAGCTTGCGGTTTTGAGATTTACGATCGTAGAAAAAATAGAGCTAGATGCGTCGGTACATGTTTGGTCGACGGATTTATGAGAAGCTCCTTTATCGCTCATACCTTATGACTCATTTCGGCAAGACGCAATTTTGCAATAAGCACGTACGGAATAATTTGGTTACATTCTTCATGCATTGTTACATTTTGTATATATATATTTTAAGTACATTAATTATATTGTTGAACCATAAATATTGTGTGAAAGAAATATTGTTTGTTGTAAAATATATTATTGGAACATTGAATATAGTGAATAAAATATGCTCCTGGAATGTATTTTAATAATGATTTGTCAATAATAATTGTTTGAACATAGAAATACGCGGCGAGCGCATAGAAATGTGCGCGTGCATTAGGAACGTCGACTGTGAGCGGCACACTAGTGTGTGTGTCTATGCGTGTGCGGAGCATTTCAGCTGAGAGGCTAAGCATGCCTAACTTACGCTTAGCGTCCCCGCACTATGTTAGGCGAGAATCAAGTATCTGACCGTGATTGAATTTGAATTCGACTTTTATTTGAAGGCGAAAATTGGTGCATTCATTACACCTCCCCCCTTTAGATAGGAATATAAATTTTTGCAGAAAATTTTATTCCATTCTATGTGGGTGGTACTTTAGTTTAGTCGATACATGTATATGGTCTATTATATCTTGTTTCTTGCCTTTACTTCAATGCTTTTTTCTTCTTGTTCGTCATTATTTTGACATGCGCGTTGAGATACATATATGTTAATTTCAAACGTTGGTTATACATTCGGTTATACAATTGGTTATACAGAAGTAATAATGTAATTTTATCCCGCTTAGTGCCCACTCAAACTACGATTATTGCTTTATGTTAAATTAATATTTTGCGCGTTTGAATTTTATAATTTTTCAGAGCATCCAGACGCTGGAAACCCAGACCCTATTTGGTCTGTTATGTCTGAGCGATTTCCTTTCCGATTGTTTATATTTGGACAAATATTTAATATACTAAGATTTTGCCAGATTGCCAATTGAGTGTCTTGGTTAGTCTTGCCTGGATACTCACAGATTGAAAAAGTGTCTCCCTTGGGATTTTTTGTGCAAGTTCCTTTGTTTTGAGTGCAATTTCTCTGATCTTAGTGTTGTTTTTGAGTGTCATTTAGCTCTGTGATAATAACTTCAAACATGTAAGTATCTTAACATTACTGTAGTGTATTACTTGATTGCTTCTTTCTTTCTTCTTTTTTTAAATACAGTGTCATAAGTACTTTGTTGAATAGCAATAATTATATGGTTTATTAAGTACATAAAGAATTTTTATATAAAAGATTATAAGAACACTTAAATTTATCTCAGGTATTAAAACAAGTCGGCGCGCCAGTATATGGCAATGTATGCCTTTGTGTTAACATCCTCGCGCGTGCCTCGTATAGGCAGCGGCCGCTATGTCTTTATACTTGTTCGGTCTACTCTGATTTGTTCGGCTAAATATCATATCTATCATTTAACCTTTTTGACAATGTTTTATAATACTGCTCGTGCCAGTAAGGACATATAAATATATGTATTTATTCATCAATTTCATAAACTTATATATTTTGCTTTTCATAATTCGCAATAATTTCATTCATAAAATTCTTTCAAGTTTTTCACCTTTCTTTAATTACCATAGCATTTTGTGTCATTCAGGAGGAAAATTGGTAGATGTTTGCAAAAGAGTCTAGCAGAAGTAAAAGTTCTCGTGAAAAATGTTCAAAAGGAAATTCGTAGTATTAAAGAAGAAATGGTTCAGGCTGAGTTAAGGAATGCTAGGATATGGGCTAATTGTAACGACGTCAAACGTTTCATTAAGATTTTCGTTCGCATCGGCGAGCGAGAGCGCGGACACGGCCACTGTTTCGGACCCGTAATTTCGTGGCTGATACATATGCGCCAGGTTTTTGACAGCGGTTGGCGTGTTCATTCTGATTCGTCTGATGAAACGGTGATTTATTCATTCGAACAATTTAATCGGTTATTTTAAATTCTGATTTTGAGCTTTTTATCATTTATTGTATTTCTTTTAGGAGATGCATACTCTTGCAGGCATGTATGCTGGCAAACGTTATTCAAATTTATTTTTATGTTCAAGAAGAAAATTGTCAGTTTAATTGTCAGTGAGTTAATTTAGTATGATTTGACATACTCCCTTTTTTATTTGATTACAGAGAATTAGGTGAATATGTACATTGTCATCTACTGGATTTTAATGACCTTTTTCAAATCTTTAATTTGATGCTTATTAAAATTCTTATTGTTTATTATTTATGATGATACATTGATCCCACGTGTTACTAAAAGGATATTGGAGTGATCACGTTGTGTAATCATTTTTCGATGAGGCGTGTTTTCACGCTTGGCTTTTATAACTTATTACGTCGTTTGTTTATTATTGCATTCAACTTAACAAATTATTTGGCACGTAATGTTTTGATTGTAAAGCTTTATGAAAAGGATGCTTTGATTATCCGGTATCAGTCTGGTTCCGAAACTTCACGTGTAAAGTTCGCAAGTGATTATCTCTTTGTCAATTAGTTCAATACATTTGATCATAGTTTTTGTCTATCCAACGGGTTTAAACTTTATTCTTCAGGGTTTCTTCCTTTTATATCAAGTTTTTAATTTAATATTTCGATTTTAGTGGATCCAAAAGAAAAAAAACTAGTTAAACTGCATCGCCGCATCCGAAGGGTCATTAATAGATTGGGCGAGGAAGGGATCTTCCTTAAAAGTGATTTGAGACGTGTGATGTCCGGGAATCTCGATCCAAAGGACCGTCTTTTATCCAAGGCCTGCCGTAAGATGGAGAGAGACTCGCACATGATATGTGCTGAGTGCAAGGAGAGTATTAAAAAGAGAGGGATTAAAAGGTATGAGGCTAATTTTGCTGATTTTCTCGATTAGAAATATGACGCTGGTTTTGTTGCTTTCTCACTTTGAAATATGAAACTGATTTTGTTGTTTTCTCAATTTGAAGTATACTTGCAACGAATTTGCGATTTCACAGATCTTGTGCTCCTTCCTACTCTTCGCCCGGGCCGTCAACATCTGCTCAAGTATACGAGCCGACTACACCACCGGCCGTTCCGGTATCCGACGTTGAGCCTGCTTCGGCTTCTACTTCTCCGGAGACCGAACCCATGGGCGAGCAGGATGAGAAGATCGTCCGGATTTCCAAAGTGGTGGATGAGGTGCTGGACAAGTATTACGAAGGCCACAAGAAAAAAAAATGTGAGGTGAAATACTTCCAACCAAAATATATTTTTGTATTATATAAAAATATTTTTGTATATTTCCCTTTTTGTATATATATTTTTTTTGTCAGCCATTTTGTACTTTTATAGTATCATGTGTATATTTACTCTATTTATTATTTCGTAATTATAGTTTTCGTATATATATATTTTTTTTTATTTTATTTTTTTTTGTTAAATAGACAGTTTCTTGTAGCAAGTTTTGTATATTACTAAAACTATTGTTATTCCTATGGGTGTGAGGATATATGGAAAATACTTAGTGAAATAGTTTGTTATTTTAGTAATTATGTGACTATTTTGGGTCATCATTTTTTCAGCTCTTTTGATAATTTCATCTAGTTTAGTGGATTCTAATTTCAGTTCGATATCTGGAGTTTGCATTGATTCCAATTCTTCAATTGTTGTATTTTTGTTGAAATTTATTATATTTAGCAAATCTGTTACGGGTTTTAAGCTTATTGTTGTTGACATAATTTCAGTTACGATAAAGCTTCTCGTTTTTGGTGTTTCAAAATTAAAATCTTTTCCTTTAACTTTGCAATTTTCTGTTAATTTGATAAATCCAGATCCTGTTATCAATACATTGGCTTCATTATTATCGCAAGTAATTCTGATTTTTTCGGGCGTGAGGACACAAAAATATAACTTATAAGCGTCTAGAGACTTGCTCCAATGATTTGGATGTGTTTTTACAACTCTTACATCACATAAATTAATGTCATTAATGGTTTCATTAACAATAAGTTTGATTTCACATGGAGAATCTTCAGTAATTCTGGTTAAAAGATAATGGCTGTCGCAAACATAAATATTTTCTACAAAAACGCAATCTTTTAAATCTTCTTTATAAATAGGCATATATGTTTTGCCATTGTTATTGACTACATATAAATTTGACTCTGGCTTTGTCCAGAGTCAAATGTATATCCAATCGTTAGGTTAGCAAATTCGGGTAATACGTTATAAAGAGTATAGAGGTTATTGTTAGTAAAAGGAACGAGTATATAATAAAATAACTTTCTATTATTTATGAAGATGTTGATTGTTGATAGTTTTATGAAGTCATCGTATGAACTTAGGTCGTCAATTGGGTATCTCTCAAATCTTCTTTTGAAGAAGTGCTTCTCTACGGTGTCCATTATTTTCTTCATTGTTATAACCTTCGGGTGTATTTTTCCACTTTTGGCGTGTAGTACAGCATCAAACAGAGCGTCGTAGTCGCTTCTCAAATTATCCAAGTATGATTTTGCTGTGCTTATGGCAGTGGAGACCTTTATGGCTTCATCTAGTTCATAAATTTTTCGAGTATTGGCTGTAGTCATATTTTGTATGATGTTAATGTGTTGAACTGTCTCTTTGTGTAGTTTAATCATTCGGGCTATACTTTCATTCACACCCTTGAATTGGTCCTTCATTATAAGTGTTTGATCTCTTATTATTTCGGAAAGGTTTGTTATCTTGTCAGTGTTCTCAGTTATTAATTCTTCAAGCTCCCTTCGGTCTTGTTCATTGAGTGATCCATATAAATCCTTGTGTATTTTACTGATAAAAGCAAATGGTGCATCACGTTTTACCATCTTTGGTTGCAATAGCCGATAGGTTTCTTCTTGAGTTTTATCTATGTTTTTTAGTTGTTCTAGCAGTGGGATTATTTGATTTGAAAAGATACGGGTTTTTGAGTCTGCGTCGCATTTTTCTTTTAATTCTTGTAGGCGAATTTTGATATCTATCTTCATCTCTTCCATTTCATGTATCTGGATAAAGAACAGTATTTTATAGTGTCCTTGGACTAATCGAACGGCAGTTCCTTTTTCAATAATTATTCCTGCATTATTTGATAATTGCTCAATCTCGTATCCTTTTGATAAATAGATGCAGATGACGATTCCATATAGCCAGTACATTTCGATATGCTAAAAATTGGAAATTTCCGTATTACTTGATATTCTTCCTTTTGTTAGTTTGTGATACTATGATGACTATGCTGACTGTTATTTTATCTTGCTAGGTATGAGGCGGTCAATGCTAACGCTTTTTTCTTGCTTCTTGACTTTAATCTTGATTCTGTTGTTATCGAGGACTTCTAAAACTTTGTATGGGCCTTCTGCCTTGTTGTCTAGTTTACCCTTTCTTAGACCTTTTCAAAGGAAAACATTTGATCCTGGTAGTATTGTTCTTCCACAAGTTTTCCGGTCGTAATAATTTTTGTTTATTTACTTAGCTTGAATCTGGTTGTTTCGTGCTTGATCTTGGGCTTCATGAATCCGTGTAACGAGTTGAATTAGGTAGTCGTCGTAGGTCAGCAAACGTTCAGAAGGATGTAGAGGAAAACTTGATACGGGCAGTGAAGTACGGCCAAACATTAAATCAAAGGGTCGTTTCCTCGTCGCAGAATGTATGCTTGTATTATAGGTGTATGTGGCTAGGTTGACCCATTTGTCCCAAGCTGAATCAGATTCTGTGTACATTGCTAGGAATTCTTCTAGCTGCAAATGTCTCCTTTCTAAACTCCCGTTGCTCATACTGTGATAAGCGGTTGTTTTGAAGCATTTAATCTTGAAAATCTTCGCTACTTCACCGAAGAGTTCTGACACAAAGGTACGTCCTTGGTCCGTGGTCAGGGATCGAGCTACGCCGAAGATACAGATGAACTGTAGCAAACGCGTGCGCAACTGTGCTTGCTAACATGTCTGGCAAAGGTATTGCAACCAAGAATTTCGTCAAATTATATTGGATTGTAAGCAAATATTTATTGCCATTTTCTGTTAAGGCTAGCGGCCCTACAAGGT
Source organism: Telenomus remus (assembly GCA_020615435.1). Taxonomy (NCBI): domain Eukaryota; kingdom Metazoa; phylum Arthropoda; class Insecta; order Hymenoptera; family Scelionidae; genus Telenomus; species Telenomus remus. Next base: position 8,513,544 of record CM036336.1, read on the forward strand.
CCAGATAGATCTTGTCTATGGCTTGTCCAGGAGTATCCGTGAGTATCATCGGTGGACAAATCCGTTCTCTGGTGAGTTTCTTCCACTTGCACGTTAAACACTGTCCAATAAATGTTTCTATATCAAATCTCATATTTTCCCAGAAATAGTTTTGTCTAATTCTACCATATGTTTTAGCTATCCCTTGGTGTCCACCAACAGCAGAGGAGTGTGCTTCCTTGAGGAGCTCGAAACGGTCTGCAATTGGAGGTATTTGGACAAGGCTCAAGCAGATGGTGACAGCTATGTCGGTGTTTCCGAAAATGGTACATATTATTTCAAATATTTCTCCCCATTTTATCTCGTTTATCTCTTCTATTTTTAAAATGCTAAAACTCTTTATGTTCCTTTCTCTGAGTAATTTTCTTGATTCCGAAAAAGCATCCCTTATGACATTTCGAGTCGTATTAACATTACTAAGAGGGGTGTTGTTATCGACAACAATTAAGGCAATTTGATATCGTGTTCGAACTTGCGATAACGCTGCGCCTCCAATTCGCTTGTCGTCGAATTCACCTATCTCTTTTCTTTGTGCAAACGATCGTGTGATATTGTCAATTGGTTCTCCGTTTATATCAAGGAAAAATGCATATGTATCTGATCGCATGAACAGCTGATCACGTGATTCAAAAATATTCTTTGTTTCTTCATATCGTTTAAGTATTTTTTCTGTTTCCTCTTCTTCATCAGAATTTTCTGATGTTTTATCATTAAATATTTTCTTATATTTTCTTCGGGGACTCAAGTTTTCTTTCACTGGGTAATCTTCTTCATTAAATTCTTCTATGTTTTCTTCAGCATCTTCAAAATCTTCTATGAAATCTATGTCATTGCTTTTTGTGGCTACATGTTTTCTTTTCTTTTTAGAGTTTTCCTTTTCCTCTTTGGTTGTAGAAATGTTCTTCTTTTTATTCTTATTGTCCTCTTTCCTGCATAAATTATTTTTCCTTTTTCTTTGTATTACATTTTGATTCTTTGCTATCTGAGTATCATCTATTTTCTCTTGTTTTGTTTGTGTCATCTGTTCTTTCACTTCTTTCTGTCTTTTTTTTTCTAGTGCTTCGCGATATTGTTGTCCTTTTGTCGATGGTTTTATATTTCTCTTTGGTCTTGTGGTAATCAACACTCGTTTAATTTCTCCTGAAACGGCTTCGTTTTCAGCAGTTTCCTCTTGTATGGGGTTTCGTGATAGAGCGTCAGCATTCACATTCAATTTTCCAGCTTTGTACATAATTTCAAAATCATATTCTTCCAACGTTAGACGCCAACTTGTTAACCTTGAAGTAGGATCCTTGGCAGATCGCATCCAGCAAAGTGGTCGATGATCAGTTATTATAGTAAATTTGTTTTGGTATAGATAGACTCTGAAATGTTTCACACAATAAACTATGGCAAGTGCTTCTTTCTCATAGGTACTGTAGTTCACTTCAGTTAAAGTTAATATCCGTGATACATATAAAACTGGTTGGTCTTTTCCTATTGATCCTTGGCTCAAAATTCCAGCTATAGCAAAATTACTAGCGTCTGTAGTTAGGATGAAAGGCTTAGAAAAATCGGGAAAAATTAATATAGGTTTCTCGCATAGCTTTTGTTTGAGTGTATCAAATGCTGCTTGTTGTTCATTGGTCCAGATAAATGGTGCATCTTTTTCCAATAGTCTCGTTAGTGGTTTGGCAATTTTTGAGAAGTTGTGTATGAATCTGCGATAATAACCGCTCAGGCCAAGAAATTGCTTCACATTTGTTGGTGTTTTTGGCGTAGGAAATTTTTAAACGGCTGCTACTTTTCCTTCATCTGGTTGAACGCCTTTTTCAGATGTGATATGACCAAGATATTTTACTTCTGTCTTTAAAAAGACGCATTTGTCTGGTTGTAGTTGCAAATTCGCTCTCCTTAGTCTTTCAATCATAGCTAGATATTTCTGACGACGTTCTTCGACTGTCCTTGCAAATATAATTATGTCATCTAAGTATATAAATAGAGACTTATTTACCATGTCAGATAACGCTAAATTTATCATCCTCTGGAAACAGGGAAGGTGAGGTTTTTAATCCCATTGGCATACGGCAAAACTCAAAGTGTCCTGAAGGAGTCGAGAAAGCAGTTTTGTGGGCATCTTGTTCGCTCATTTTAATTTGATAAAATCCTGATGCTAAGTCGAAAACTGAGAAGTAACGACAACCTCCAAGTTGGTCAATGATTTCTACAATATTTGGTATAGGAAATGCGTCTCCTAGGCATTTTGCATTGAGTTGGCGATAATCTAGAACTATTCTCCATTGCGCATTCCCTTTGCTGTCATTTTTCTTCTTGACGCACCACAAAGGCAAGTTGTAATGACTAAAAGATGGCCTTATAATTCCTTGTTCAAGCATTTTATCTGTTTGTCGAGTAATTTCGTCCTTAAGCATGGGTGGAAACCGATATTGTTTCACAAAAACTGGTGCTTCATCTGTCGTGATAATTCGATGTTCGAGTATATGTGTTGCAGGTAGTGGTTCGTTAGGTAAGTGAAATCGATCCGCTGATCTTCTTATTAAAAATTCGACTTCCTTTTTGTGGTCCTCTGAGAGGTGTTGAGTTTGTAGAAGAGGTATTATTTTATCGTATCTTTCATTTAAGACTGAGCTTTGTTCGATTTTCAAAATCTTATTAATGGTTCTCTTTCGCCTTCCTGCTAATCGTTTTGAAGTACTTTGTTCAGTAGAGGGTTGTAATTGTTCCCAAAGTTCTGAGTCATTGCTACAAAAATTTTCCTCTTGTTCCTCAAAATCGGTGTTAATAAATGGAAATTTTATTGTGTTTAATTCGAGACATTCTTCTTCCCAATTTACTTTTGCTTGATGTTGTGCTAAGAAAGAAACTCCAATAATTCCGTTTTCTGCGATAGGAAAATCATTTGGCACAATGAACAATTTAATATGATATCCGAATATTGTAGTTGAAAAATTTCCAAGAGTAGGAACAACCTTTTCTGAGATTCCAGCGAGGAAAAGCTGTTGATTATTTGCTAGAATCATATCTTTTCTCACAGAATTTTCCTTTATTAAGCAAAGTTCTGCTCCTGAATCGATCAAAAACGTCAGAATCATTTCTTTGCCTGGAATTTCAATTTTTGGAGATGACGTATTTAAAACTAGTCTTACATTCCGGTGTTTTGCATGCTCGTCTCTCCGTGTGACGGAGAGACGGATACCCCGTTTCCCGTGTTTCTTCTTTCAATAGCTTCACAGGTTAATTTTACGAGACAGTCGGCAATCAAATGCCCGTTTCGATTGCAAAAGGTGCAGTATCGGTTTGCATAATTTCGTCTTCCGGTTGGGTTTCCATTTCTTCTGTTTTCTGGGTTTCTGTCATACGCATGCGGGTTACGACACTCACTTGAGATATGTCCATAATTGTCACATCGATAGCACTGTACTGCTCGACATTCGGATTCGTTGTGTCCAGCTCTATTGCATTTGACACATCTTGGCGTGGTTGCTACGATTCGTGCATTGTGAGGGCGACGGTCTTGAATGCGTCGTTCGGGTCGGCTTGGGCCCATCGTATATGTTGGTTGTATTTGTGTTAGTCTTACGTTAGCGTAACGACAGTTTCGGGCAATATGGCCAATTTTCTTGCAAATTTGGCATATACTTTGATTCCATGAAGAAGATTGTCCGCGAGATCTGCAATTTGGAACGGTGTGTCCTTTCTGGTTGCATATTTGACAAAAATAGTGGTTTCTGCATTGGCTTGCTGTATGGTTTTTACCTTGACATAGTTGACAGGTCATTTCAGAATTTCACTTCGTGGGGCAATATCAGCTCGGCTTTTTAAATTATGTTCAATTTCTATGGCTTGTGGTCCCGCTTCGTTCAAAGTGTCATGCTCTCTCATGAGTTGAAAAATCTTCTTCCTTAGTCCTAAAGTAAAATATTTTCCACATGCACGTTCTATTTCTTGTTCTCTTTCCGCAGGTAAATCATTATCGATGTTTAACTCTTCCTTTAGTTTTTCCAGCAATTGATTTTGTAATGCACAAGCTCGGCTAAAATATGACGCAACTGATTCATTTTTGTTTTGTTTCAGACGGGATAATTCACCAGACAGTTCCATTGAAGATTGTGGCGAAAAGTAGATGTCATGCAACAACTTGAAGAGATCATCCATCGTCTCGGCATTTTGGCATCTTACTAATTGTAGTGCTCCTCCTTTTAATTTTGTCTTTACGACTTGAGTCAAGCTTGGTATAGCTTCCGGTGAAAATTTTTCCGCGAAAAATTCACACTTTGCACAATATTTTGCTAATTGCACTTCATATAACACTCTATCGGACTGACAACATAGAAAAATTCCACTTGCTTTTTCAATTCCGGCCACGATGTGACCGTAGCTTGCTAGATTAAACCTTCCTTCTGGGTCTATGGTAGATTTCTTTTCGTGATAACAGTAGTAACAGTAGTTATTAAGACTTCCTATGCGATAATATGACACAATGTCCGTTTGCTTTAAGCAAAGCATGTGCAAATCTTTTTTTTTATGTTGTTGTTTCTGGGGATGAACTTCTGTGTGCAAGAACCTGAAAAATTGTTGTTGTTGTTCGGCCTCGTTTTATTGTATATAAAGGTCTTCCTTTTTCTAATTTTTCAATCACGTTCTCTAGACAACCTCTACAATCTGCTATAGGCCGTAATTCAGATAGGCGGACGCCGCAATTATAGCAACCGTATTTGTGTAGGCTGGGTCTTCGCACGTAGACGTGGTAGTTTTTGATTGTGAGTAGGTCGCGTGATAGAACTCCTTCTGCACAGTCTCGGCACAAACGTATGTTGTCGGTTGTAGAGTAAAATATTACCCAACGTTGTATTATGCACAAATATTCTTCTGATCGTAGTTCTGATCAAAATTCTCTGTAAATAATCCTGTTCTAAACTTGGTAATCTGGTTTCGTATTGTTGGACGACGACGTCGGATACTCTGGGTGGCATCCGAGAGATATTATATTTGAGCCTTGTAGCAAGTTTGGTTTAGTTTTCTCGACAGTGAATGATACGAAGCTATGGCTGTGTGTGTGGTATATTTCAAGAGTAGGTAGAAAATGTTCTTTAACAGTTTCTTTCAAAGCAATTTCAAAACACTCACGACATTCGGTAGCTACTTTCCTCTCAAATAGAATTTTCCTACAGAATATGCACAACACTGGGTAGCCTTCTAGAAAGTCTCTCGTAAGAGTATGCCAATTTGTGATTTGACGTAGACGTAATCCTAGATGAATTAAAGCACACTCTTCACACAGCAAACAGTCATTCAATGGATCGCTGTATGTTGTTTCGATTTGTTTTAGACACACGTAATTCTCCGTATAAAATCTAAAGCTCACTTCAATCCTTGTTTGTATTTCTTCAATGTCTAAGTAAGATGGAATAGACAATCCCAATCTGCCTAAAGGGTTAGACTCTTCGTCCATGCGCTCGTGAGTTCAGTTGTAGAATTTTGTTGATTTGTAAGAAACTTTAGTAGAGAAGGGAAGAATGGTTGCGTTTCCCAGGGTTGTGTTAAGAACGTGCAGCTGTGTACGATGTAGTTCTCGTTTAGTGACGACAAATGCTCATTCAAAGGCTCGTGAAATATGATTTTTTCGCATATAGTGCACAGGGTTGCTTGTTCGACTGCTACGAGTTCGGTGAGGCAGTTTCGCAAAAAATTGAGTCTGGTCTTAGGTTGTTTCTTAAGTATGCGTGCCAGTTGTAGATGTGTTGCAATAATTGGTCTTGTGTTGTAGCACAAGACTCACACACCATATATTCTCCGTAGTTGTTGTAATATAGAGGTTTTATTTGTTTTATGCTTAAATTTTGTTCAGTTATGATTTCGTTTGATGATTTTTCTTTTGGTGATTCAAGTTCAGTTATGACGATGTCATTCAAGTCTATCAAGTCATTTAATGACGACATGCAGTGATTGTAGAAACTCACTTATTGTGGTGATCCGTTCCTTGGAGTAAGGTACGTTGGGAAATCTTTCCGTAGATGGCTGGAGATTCCAACGTCGAAATTTCCCTTTTTGGAAAAAATCCAAAAATTTTCGAAATTTCCCTGTCCTACCGACTGCGCCGATTTGTAAGGGCGGGATCAGTGAGTGAGTCCAAACTGCTGGGTTTGATATACTTGAACTTTATTCTTATAATTTCCGTTGCTTTGATAATGTTAACATTAATAAGTCTTTTCCAATATGAGTCAGTATGGTGCACTTATACAAAGCTTTCACACAATTTTGCACTATTTGTTGTTACTGAACATTATTTGGTGGCTTGTTGATTTCTACTGACTGACTCGGTGGTGCTGCCGTATCCTTTATATAGGCGATTTTCGGTCAGAAGTCACGTACGGTCACGTAGGCGATCACGCAATTTTCTAGGAAGTCCATTCGGTCATCTTATCCTATCTCGATGCATCGAGCTTGCAGTTCGCGGAGCTGATGACACATCTTTAAATTTTAATTGTCGAACGCTGCAATAGGTACAAGGGACGTCCTGCCTCGACCCCAGTAGCTAGCTTGCGGTTTTGAGATTTACGATCGTAGAAAAAATAGAGCTAGATGCGTCGGTACATGTTTGGTCGACGGATTTATGAGAAGCTCCTTTATCGCTCATACCTTATGACTCATTTCGGCAAGACGCAATTTTGCAATAAGCACGTACGGAATAATTTGGTTACATTCTTCATGCATTGTTACATTTTGTATATATATATTTTAAGTACATTAATTATATTGTTGAACCATAAATATTGTGTGAAAGAAATATTGTTTGTTGTAAAATATATCATTGGAACATTGAATATAGTGAATAAAATATGCTCTTGTAATATTAGAACATTAAATATGCTCCTGGAATGTATTTTAATAATGATTTGTCAATAATAATTGTTTGAACATAGAAATACGCGGCGAGCGCATAGAAATGTGCGCGTGCATTGGGAACGTCGACTGTGAGCGGCACACTAGTGTGTGTGTCTATGCGTGTGCGGAGCATCTCAGCTGAAAGGCTAAGCATGCCTAACTTACCCTTAGCGTCCCCGCACTATGTTAGGCGAGAATCAAGTATCTGACCGTGATTGAATTTGGATTCGACTTTTATTTGAAGGCGAAAATTGGTGCATTCATTACACAAGTATCAAAAAGAGAGTCAAAGGAAAAATTAGAGGTTAATTCAGAAATTTTAGATGAGTTAGAAAATTTACCGAAAATTCCATATAGACAGGCAAGAGTAAGTTTATTATATTTGGCGGGTGGTACTAGACCAGATAAACATTTGCAATTAACAATCTAGCTAAAAGACAAGTTGATCCTTCAATAGATGATCGGAAAGATATGAAAAAAGTTTTTGGATACTTGAGAGGAACAACTGACTTAGAGTTAAAATTACAAGAAGGCAAAACAGACAATTCAGAGGTTTTTACAGATGCAAGCTTTAGAGATTGTGAAGACTCGACGTCAACAAGTGGATACATTATCAAATTCTACGGAGACGCTATTGCATGGAGGAGTCACAAACAAACTTACGTGACTTTATCCACATGTCTAGCCGAGTATTTAGCTATGAGTGAATCTTGTCAACAAGTGATCAGTTTGGATAAAGCTTTCAGAGATATTCTAGGTGAAACGTTTTTTCCGATCCCTTTGTAGTGTGATAATAAATTTTCCAGATATTGTACTAAAAAGAATGGTTCCCACAAGATGAAAAATTTTGATGATGACTTAGAAGATATTAAACGGAAATTAGAAGAAAGAGAGAAAATTGGGCGCAAAAGTCTCATGGCGGATACTCATGGGGATTATATTAAACAATGTGTTAATCAGAAAAAATTAGATGTAAAATGGATTTTAACTAAAGAAAACATAGCAGCCATCATAACGAAACCTTTGCCATCTGAAACATATTTGTATCTCAGAAAGAAAATTATAAAATCATAGATAAATGAATATATATAAAATGAAAATATAGATGTCAAATTATAATTGATTTATTGTTACAGATAAAACAGGGTAGACAGATTAGACGAAACTACCACCAAGGAGAAGGGAGGGAGTGTTAAAAATGGCTTCTCTCTCAGTGGTAGTGTGTCGCCCTTCATAACTACTATCCTATCCTACTAATATAATAATACTGAGAATATGTTTGTTTGTTTGTTTGTTTGTCTGAGCATCACACCCGAACGAAGCGTTTGGAAATGATTTCAACGTATCAGGGTGATTCTTTAGACTCTTAAAATTAACGTAGCTTACATTCAAAATCAATTTTTCAATTTTTTTCGAGAAAATTGCAGAAACCTTTTTTCAGTTTTTTGAAAATTTTCAAATTTTGCACAAACACACTGCATAAGGTATTATAAATGAGGTTCGGAAAGGTTATTTTAAGTTTCATATTTTGTAAAATTACCAGCCTTTCTTCCTCACTGATATAAAAACGTAACTATGTTTGTTTTTTTGTCACTGTGGTTGTTTGTATCCGCCTCACGCTCTAACAAAGTGTTAGAAAAGATTTCCAACGCATCAGGAAGATTCTTTGAACTCTCACAATTAACAAAGGCTATTTAAAAAGTTGATTTCTTTATTTTGTTCGAGTGAAAATCGGCAAAACATACATATTTTTAGTTTAATGTTTAGTTTTAATGTAGCCTACGTTAATTCTGAGAGTCCAAAGAATCACCGTGATGCGTTGAAATCATTCCCAAACGCTTCGTCCAGGCGTGATGCTCAAACAAACAAAAAAACAAACAAAGATATTCCCAATATTATTATATTAGTAGGATTAGTAGGATAGGATAGGATAGGATAGGATAGTATGATATATGAAAATTTTTATAATTTCTTTATTCAGCAGAAAAAATCATTTAAAGGCATATATATATAAGTGTAACTATGTTTGTTTGTTTGTTTGTTTGCTAAGCATCACTTATAAACGACGAGTTCGAAAAACTTTTGAACGTGTCAGAGTGACTCTTTGGACTGAAGAATTAAAATAGGCTATATCAAAAATAATATGGCTATATTTACATGTAAATATATATAGCTCTGCAAGAATAGCAGATTTTCAAAAAGCTCTTAAGACATGTAAATCAAACAAACGTGGTACAACCGGTCTTTTAATACCAGGGTGTCTAATGAAAGAAATTAAATTCTCTAGCAGGTTCACAGCTAATTGCAGGCTAAATTATAATAAAAATAGAAAATTATTTGGGTGAAATTTTAAAATGGTTCATCAGGCTAATTCACACAAGGACATTAATTCAATCAAACATAAAACTATAAATTATATTATAAGAACAAACTATTATTTATTAATGTAGTGCAGCGAGTTGATACCCGAGCGAAGCGAGGGTGCTCAGCTAGTTACAAAATAACTTCAATTTTGGTTCACATTAAGTAAAACGTAAAAAACACGCAATTTTCACCTAAAATTTACCTGGACTTTACCGTAAATTGCGGGAGCAGATTCGCGTACATTTTAAGTAAACTGTGCTACCAGGGCATTTAAAAATTATTGCAAAAAAATAATTAGTAGATCTAAATCAGAAAAACTGTACGGCAATGGTGTTGAGTCGGCGCTTCTAGTGCAACCCCACTGTTTTCGAATAGAGTCCGAATTAGAGATGTCATAAGATTCACTTACCTTGGAAGCACGATCAGCGTCCATCGTGGTACTGAAAAAGGCTATTAAAACTGTCTTCTGTTCTGCATCTTAAACTCCAGTGTCAAGTTGATGCCCCAACACCATTACTGAACCGGGACGGTCACTAATTCAAATACTGGACATAAATTCAAATTCAGAGCAGAGATTCAAATCTTTGTCAACCGATGCTTGGAGAGGGTATCACGAAGATCTTCTGGCCCAACTACATTACGAATGATGCTTTGATACGCTTCGTCTCTGAGAGTGGCCGACGTTTTTAAATAACCAGTTTATGTATTTTTTTTAACATTATTTTTCACATGAGAACCTATTTAACCCATAGTCAAATGGCATCGAACGGTCGTAACGAATCGTTGTTAAAATTGGTTCTCTACAACCAATAGAAACGATCGCAGTATTTGCGTCTTCAGTTAAGAGTAAAATAGAAACAGTAACATGCGGTTTCCATTGGTTTTCCCGGTTCAGGTTAGGCGCGCTTGTGGCGCCTTTTGGCGGTGAACGAAAAAGTGTTAAACTATTCAATTGTCAATAAATCGGCTCGTACCACATACTAACTTTTGACATGCTAACTTCGGACATAATAACTTAGCCAAAATAACTTGTGGACAAAATAACTTGAGACATAATAACCTGGGACAAAATAACTTGGACACAATAACTTATATACAATAATAACTTCTCGACAATACATCTTACGTACATAATAACTCGGACACAATAACTTAGGACAAAATCAACTTCAATGAAATTTATAGACATAATAATATCGAAGTAGATGGCCTTGCATCCCCACAGTAAGGTATGGGGGGGGAGACCCCCCCCCCTTGCCCCCCCCCCACAACTTAAATATAACAAAAGAGCCAAAAACACAAAAATAACAGAAATGTAACAGGTTGCAAGTTTGAATTTACACGGCTCATTAGTTAAAATAACGAAAAAAGAGCGGCTCTGAAGTTTGTGAGAAATGTTGCGATGAATTTATAGACAGCTGTAGAGTTTTAATTTTTCGAATGTTATATTTATTTTTGTACATCAAAATGTATTAAGTTATTAAAATACAAGTTCAATTTGTCGGAAGTTTTTTTGGTCTAAAATTATTGTGCCCAAAGTTATTTTTACGCAAAGTTATTGTGCCCAAAGTTATTTTTACGCAAAGTTATTTTGTACAAAAGTTATTTTTTTTAAGTTTTTTTGTCTCAAAATTATTTTTCCGGTTAGTTAATTTGTCTACAAGTTATTTTGTCTCGAGTTATTATGTTCAAGTTATTTTGTCTAAGTTATTTTATCCGTTTCCCAATAAATCTGTAGTCCTTAGAAAGAACCAGTAAGGAGGTCTTAGGACCTGTCTTGTATTTTCGAATATAGAATTCTTATATTGAAGAAGTAAGAGAAATATGATGAATGACACGATTTTTGGTCAATAATAGTACGAAATATAGACTGAATTTAATAATTCATGTTTATAAGGGAAGCTTCTAGAAATACACACAATTGTAATATAATTGTGAAAATTAAGGCTTTTGAAAATGTCTCTTAACTGGCTTTTCCTAATTATCACATATGTAGTTTCTTTAATGACGTGGTCAACAAAGGCCTTTCAAGTAACATATACGACTCTAAAAAAGAAGTAGAAGTTAGTATGGCCTCAAGGGATTCAAGCCTTCTAAGCTTTTTTTCACTTTCCATAAATAAAATGGTCCTAAGTTGTTCATGAAAGAATAAATGTAAATAAACGTATTCGCATTTAAATGATCGTGCGCAATCCACTCACACTAATATCCTGATCGATAATCGATAATTTAGTTCATGTTATTTCTAAAAAAGTTGAACATCATTACCGGAAGTCTGATTAATTGTCAATTAGTAATGAGTAAAAGTTTAATTATTATTAAGAAAGAAAATTAAAAAAATACAATGACATTGTAAATTCCGTAAAATCTTCTTAAGTGATTAAAAAAAAACGTTGAGGTTCTGAAGGCCCAAATGAAGAAAATACATTAACACCACCTTGAATGCCATAGCGAATGACTAAAGATATTGTTTTAATATATTGTTATTATTAATATAATAATGATAATATTCAATATAATTGACATCAAAAAATGGTCGAAAAGTTAAATTACTTCTACAGGTAATTTTTCACATCAAAACAAACTAATCAATTTACCAATTGTTCCCAATATGAATGTTCATATATTTTTAAAAATTTCCATTTATTTAATTTTAATTTTTTTGATCAAAATACTATATTATTCAAATACAATATTTGAATAAAGTTAAACAGTAATATTAACTTGAAAATAAAAAGACGTAGTGACTCTTTGAACTCTCAGAATTATCATATGCTATATTGAAACTTGATTTTTTTCTGAAGAAAATATCTAAAACATAGTGTTAGTTTTTTCGATAACCATTTATTTTTACGCAGATTCAATGAAGAAAGGATAACAAACAAAGTTTAGATTATCTCGAACCTCTTTGTGGTTGGTGAATTATCATGGGCGACAAGGGTACACAATTGCAAATTTTTGTCGAATAATTTTTATATATTAGGTATTTTTCTAATACTGTAAAAATGATCATATGATGCATTGGGTATGAAATAAACTTTTCTTAATCTGATTTTTCAATCTTCAAAAAATTTTTTTTATTACGTAGAAAATTTAAAAATTTCTTTATGCATTATGAAAAAATATTTGTGGGCAAAGCCTCATAAGAATGTTTGATTTGATGTATAGTGAAACAGTGCAGCGAAGGGGATGGATGTGCGAAGCGTGGCTGATCAGCTACTCATTATTTAAATCTGTGGTGATTAGGTTAAGCGACAGTTTCAAAAGCGTTAATTTTCCTGCAAAAATCGCGTGATGTTCTAAAAGTTTAGCTATTGAATATGCAACTCATGAGTTGTTTAAATCAATTTAAATTTCGTACCATAATTGACCGTAAATCGTCGAACACGTCATATTTTTTTGAGATAGAGATGTTATATTCAGACTACAACAAGATAAGTCCTAAAACCACTTAACTAGTTCGTCCTAATCACCATAGAAATAATAACAAATTCCGAAGGCAATATCTTTAGTCATTTGCTATGGCATTTGAGGTTGTGTTATATGTTTTTTTTATTGGGGCCCTCAGAACCTCAACTCGAAATTCAGCGAACCCCAACTTGAGGTAGAGAAAGCTCCAAGTTAGCGTCAAAAAATCGCCAACGATTGGCGTTTAGAGAACTCTGAACTGTTTTCTGTATGATTTGAAAATCGGCTGGTAGAGTCATATGGAATGTTTAAACTATTAACAGTCTAAATAGTCACGCAGTAAGTGATCAGAGAACTAGATGAATATCCTGACATTTTAGTTCAAATATAAAATTATTATTCCATTATTATAACAAATAATGATTTATATTTGATTGATTAGTACACAAAATTTTCTATGATACACACAGTTTTTGTTTAAAAGACTATGAAGAATGATTTGAAAGCTTTTGTAATGTTTCATGTAACGAGAAACACATTTTACAGCACACGCCTTTGTCAAGAACGACAAGGCAGGCTGTGTGACGCCACCTGTGCGAAGCCTCTTCCCTGATTGCAACATTTGTGACTGCATTTTCATACTGAAACATACTTGGACCACCTCGACATAAATTGGTGTCATCTACTTTTTTTATCAATGTTCGCAGTTCTTTTACATTTGATACGCTTGTGCTGAATTCCGAACGCAAGATGTTGTAGAAATAAATTTGTGCGTTCAAAGTATCATACAAAATCAACTGAAATTAATTAATGATATTATTATAACTTCATGCTCAGTATTCTCTCATTGATAAAATGAAAATATTCAAATTACCTGTTTATAATGCACTGGAGCTAGTCTAAGATCATTGGAAATGTAATCAATGATTGAAAAAACTATCGCTGACATTTTGTCACCAATGGCTCCTTGCTTGTGTACACCCCATCTTTCGTTGGGTAATAAATCATTCAGATTGCTCAAACTCTCATTATAAAGAATATTAAAAACGTCCATTTGATTTCTCTCTTCATGCGTTTCTTGCAGCATCACTGTGTATATCTTTTTGACAGCATTTTCATCTGATCGACACGGAACATAAGTACATAGTTAATACAACATATTAATAATTAATACATAAAACTATATGAGCAAATCCAAAATTAACATCTACTTAGCAGTTCAAAAAAATAAAAATTTTTGGACATTAGGCACACTCTTGGGATTTTTTTCTTTTTCTTTTTCTAGGTGTCCAAACGAGATGGAAAAATGCTGCGGCCCACCTTGAAACGAGTGGCGACATACGTTTAAAATTAAATTAAATTCTAGTGATTTTTGCCAAAGAAGCAACAAAAAATTATGTAAAAAGTAACTCTAAATTTGGTTTCTTTCAAATTTTACATTTTTTATCGATTATAGAGTGTTGTACGTTCTACCAAAGTCATTCAAATACCGAAAACGAAGTATCAAAATATTTCTGTGTCTCAATTTTAGTACTCTGACTAAAACATTTGAGTGAATTAAGTTAATCGCTCTTTTTCTTCCAATTATACGAACAGTTAGTACAAAAAGATACACAACTTGCAGAAAATATTTGTCTAATACTTCTTCAAACTTTATACAACCATATTAAACTCGACCTTCACCCCTCACTCCCTGTCTGGATTAATGGTGGTTCCATAGAAAATTGAATAAATAAGAGTTCTTTGAACCCCTATTTTTTAGTACAGATTCGGATTCCTTATGAAAAAATAAAACGATTTTATTCTTATCATTTTTCTGTTTCTCGGATAGATGTCGCTGTAATCGTAGGAAATAAATAATTAATAAAAGTCGTTCTCTTATAATTACAGCGCCATCTATCGTGCAAAACAAAAAAATATATAAGAATAAAATTTTTTTTATTTTTTTATGAAGAGTCCGAATCTGCAATAAAAAATGGGGGTTTCACAAACTCGAACTGTTTTCATTTTTTATTTTCTTCTTTTTAAATTAAAAAAGTATGTCGCCACCTGTTTCAAGGTGGGCCGCACCATTTTTCAATCTTGTTGTGACACCTAGAACCTGAGAAAAAAATCCTAAGAGTGTGCCTAATGTCCAAAAATTTTCATTTTTTTGAACCGCTAAGTGGATGTTAATTTTGGATTTGCTCATATAGTCGTTCGAGAAAGTCGTTCAAGGGCCTTCAAAATCTTTAGGTTCCGATAATAGAATTACCTAATAAAATGAAATGTAAAATTTACTAATTTTATGCTGTTCGCCATTGTTTTTGAGTTATTATTTAAAATTTGTTTACGAAACTTTTCAGGGAATGTAGGGTGTACCAGGACAGAACTTTTTTAAATTTTTGTTACAGTTATGATAATGGTATTTTTAATGTGTTATGTTCGCACTAGCTGAACAACCGTGCATCGCACGAGTCGAAATGCTAAGGCTTTTTCGGTAATTTTGCATTATATTTTTTTTTTTGAGTGGTAAGTCATTTTCTTAGATTTCTCAGTATAATTCTGTAGTAATTAGGAAAAACCAGTTAAGTGGCTTTGCGGCTTGTCTTGTTGAATTTTTGATTATGAAATTTTCATATCGAGGAAATAGAATGAGTGACACGATTTTTTGTGAATTATAGTACAAAATATAAATTGAATCTAACAACTCGTGTTCAAAAGTTGAACTTTCAGGAATACACGCGATTTTTGCGAAAAAAATTAACACTTTTGTCAATGTTACTCAACTGGTTCTTCCTAATCACCTAAGAAATATTCATTCAACACTACACGGACAGAAAATTCTATCGAAAATCGCAAAGACATAGAATGCAAAATTATCAAACTACTTCACTAGCAAAAATCTCATCTGTACGGCGACTTTTTAGGTTAGCGCGGTGCGATATTCGCAAGCTCCCACCACGTGCAAAAAACGCAAGCGGTCTCGTGCGATTTTTTCATAACTTCGCCCCTTTGCTATCTGTGATTGAAAGTGCGGTAGTGTTGGTGTGCGACATCTACTTTTGACTGCGTCACACGCACACCAACAAAAATTCGATCACAGACAACAAAGAGGCGGAGCTATGAAAAAATCGCACGAGACCGCTTGCGTTTTTCTCAAGTTAAATGACGTGATGTTTTCGGTCATTGAGCCATGCGATTTTTGGTAGGCCCTGTTGTGAGAAAAGTGCAAGCTTATTTTCTTGCAAAAAACGTTTGAATTTTCTGTCCGTGTAGAATGACAAAGTTAGTCATTTTGGCGTTTTCAGAAAGGGGGTAGCGGGTTAAGGGGGGTCTGGCGGCCCCCACGGGGTTAAGTAAAATCGTTCCGATAACTTTGAAGAGTGTCAAAAAAAAAATTTTGAGATTTTTTGCGACACCCCGGACCGACACGTAATCCCTATATAAGCGAAAAATGCTTTTTTTTCATATTTTATTTTTTTAAGGCGTTTAAATTGATTTCCAAGCGGCTTCAATGCAACTAAAAATTTATTTTAGATGTGAAGATATCCCCTGAATTTTTTCAGATTTTTATGTAAAGTTAAATTGAGTTAAATATTGCTTTATAACCTAAAGAATCGGAAAAAATCGGGTTTTTTTTGAAAAAAAGGTCATGGTATTTTGGTGCAGACTCTATGGAGAATAACGGCCTAAGTACTGTTGAAAGTTACATTTCTTCCCTACAAAATGCCGCTAACTGGACTTAGTTTGGTCGCTTGTAGTCCGCGACAACTCAATTTGAGTAAAACGCGAATTTCAAATCTATGCATTTCTGGCCTATAAAAAAGGCCCAATTTTATAAAACTGAAAAACATACAAAAGAAATGTTTTTATAGGGTTTTCGAGGTCGCTGATTCCGAATTTGAGGTCAAAAACACGTTTCGACAGTTTACAGCTGTCAAAAATGCTGTCAACAAAGAAAAAAATGTTGAATTTTCGATTTTTTAATAAATAAACTAAGCTTGTATTAAATATATGGGTTTTTGAGGTCGCTAATTTTATGTCAAAATTATGTCTTGGCAATTGACAGTTGTCAAAAAATGCTGTCAACAAAGGCAAAGATGATGAATTTTCGAGTCTTTTTATAAATAAATAACACGTATATCAAATATACGGGTGCTCGAGGTCGCTAATTGCGAATTTTATGTCAAAATTATATTTTGACAATTGACAGCTGTCAAAAACGCTGTCAACAAAAACATACAACTGTCACAACGCTGTCACAAAAAATTTTTGACCTCAAATTCAGAATCAGCGACCTCGAAAACCCTATAAAAACATTTCTTTTGTGTGTTTTTTAGTTTTATAAAATTGGGCGTTTTTTATAGGTCCATTTTTTATAGAAATGCATAGATTTGAAATTCGCGTTTTACTCAAATTGAGTTGTCGCGGACTACAAGCGACCAAACTAAGTCCAGTTAGCGGCATTTTGTAGGGGAGAAATGTAACTTTCAACAGTACTTAGGCCGTTATTCTCCATAGAGTCTGCACCAAAATACCATGACCTTTTTTTCAAAAAAACCCGATTTTTTCCGATTTTTTAGGTTATAAAGCAATATTTCACTCGATTTAACTTTACATAGAAATCTGAAAAAATTCAGGGGATATCTTCACATCTAAAACAAATTTTTAGTTGCATTGAAGCCGCTTGGAAATCAATTTAAACGCCTTAAAAAAATAAAATATGAAAAAAAAAGCATTTTTCGCTTATATAGGGATTACGTGTCGGTCCGGGGTGTCGCAAAGAATCTCAAAAATTTTTTTTTTGACCCTCTTCAAAGTTATCGGAACGATTTTACTTAACCCCGTGGGGGCCGCCAGACCCCCTCTAACCCGCTACCCCCTTTAAACTTATCCTGTGCCTTTAATTTTTGTCCGATTTCTTCAAAATTTTTTGATTTTTTTTCCAACCCCAAAAAGTATTTCTGCGTTAAAATATTGATTATCTTGATTATGTGACAAGATTTTAAATTACCGTTGTTTTGTTTTTGAAAAAAAAAACGCTACCCTAGTAAAAATCCTCCGAGGCGCGCCTTGAATATATATCGGGCCATATGAAGGCAGCCACGTAAACGCCTTTCACATAACATGCCTTGAAGGGCCTTATAAAAGGCCTTCAAAGGCAAAATTTCAAATATTTTTTTATTCATTTTATTCTATCAATAACGGTGTTTTTATTGAGTTTTGAATAGAGACAACTACATTACACTAATATGACGTCAGCCTGACGACGTTAGTAATATTATAGGAAAGTATTACCTTATCGAAAAGATCAGTTGCCGATGGTCAGTAAACAGAGAAAATTTATTTCGAGACTAGAGTTTGCATTTAGGTTTGGCTTTAGGTTTGCATTTTATACAAACATTTTGTAGTGTAATTGAAAATGCAGAAAAATTAAATGTCGCGAGAAGTTAATTTTTAAAAAAGTTAAGACTGTAGTATGGCTTAATTCAACGTAATTTTTCACTATTCTAAAATTGACATAATTAACTTTGAAAACTACATTTTTTTGTTATTTAGGCACAGAGCATGGCGAAACGACAAACCAAACAAAAGAAAATGTTAATAATTTAAATTCATTATTAACAGAAGAACTTAAACATGACCTCGAAAATGAGACATTTTTAAAATCTGAAAATGAAGACGAATGGGACGGTGAACAATTTTATGATACTTTGATTACAATCGAAGAGGAAGAGAAAGTGGATGATGAAACAAATGAATGATATGATAATGATGCTCGTCAAATTCTACACAAACACTTATCTGAACTTTTATTGATTTTAAAACGCCGGTTAGTACCTGAGTTTATAAGTTTTTTTATAAACAGGTCTCTAATTTGTGTATCCCGGTGCGCAATACTATTGTTAACGCAGCAATAGAAAAGATTAAAACACATTTAGGTGATTCTCGAAAGTCTCAGAATTAACATAGGCTACATAAAATTTCGATTTTCGGATTTTGTCCAAAGGAATGTATTAAAAATTATTTTTAGTTAAGCAAAAATTGTCAATTTTTACGTAAACTAGTTATATTTCCCCGAAAAAAGTCCTTCCTTTTCCTTATAAAAACGTTACTATGTTTGTTTTTTTGTGTCCGCATCACGCTCTAAAACAGCTTAACGAAAAATTTTGAACGCATCAGGGAGATTTTTTGAACTCCTAAAATCAACATAGGCTATATTACAAGTTCATTTCTTTATTTTGTTTAAAAAAATGATCAAAACGTTTTTTATAGACTGAATATAGCATGGTAATTTTTCATATACTATCCCTTTTAAAAAGATCCGTATATTGTCCATATAAGAATAATATATTGACAATATATTATTCACGAAATTTATTCACGAATATTGTCCCTATATTGACCATACATAGTTAATATATTGACAATATATTGCCAATATATTAACAATATATGAACAATATATTGCCCATATATGGACAATGTATTATTTTCAAACAATGTATTAACCATACATAGACGATGTAATTTGATTTACAGCAATGTATTGGCAATGTATTATTTTTCGCGAACAATATATTGACAATATATGTATGACAATCAAAATTTCTTTCTTTGCCATACATTGTTAATTTCTTTGTTATTTCTTTGTTAAACAAATATTGTTGTTTTAAATACTCTAAAACTTTTTTTCTAATATTTAATAATTTTTTTATAACAAAACATTCAATTTCACCGATCTTGTGAAAAGTCTATCTTCTGCGAATAGAAGCTTGTGATTTTCAATAGACAATTGTTAATAGCGATTTGTTAATAATTTTAATTAACTTTTTAGTAACAAAAGATTTTAAATCATTTTAAATCATTCAAAACGATTAGCTATATTGATTTTCCATAGAATATATGGATCCTTATAGTTTATCATAGTTCTTACTTAAAAAAGTATGGATAAATTTATAAATAAATTTTTGGATTTGGTTAAAAAATTTAAAGATTTATAACAAAAGTACATTATAGAAAGAATTATTGACAAAATGTCATTCACATTAAACTATTTTCATTCAAAAATAGTCATTAAGTATGTAGCTTATTTCGATAGATGAATTTATCGAAGCAGATGGAGCAGTGGAAAACGACGCGGACTGATAACCTCAAGGGCCTGGGATCGATTCTCGTGCTAGAGTAAAATTATTTTCATTGTTCATGTATGGTCAATATATTGTCCAAATATTGTCAATAGATCCTTATATATATATAAAAATGTAACTGTGTTTGTTTGTCTGTTTGTTTGTTTGTTTGTTTGTGTCGAAATGGCGCTTCAAAAAATTGATAGAAACGATTTCAAGCGCATCAGGGTAAATCTACGAACTCTCACAATTAAAATAGGCTAAATAAAGAATCGATTTTTGGAATTTAATTCATCGAAACTCGCAAAAATGTATTTTCGGTTTTGTCAAAATCGCACTTTTTCATGATTCAACACTTACTAAACAAATCTTATTTATAAAAATACACCTCGGATCTCTTTACATTTTCGTACCTTGCAACAAAGAATCGGTTTGAAATATTTTCTTCCAAACATAAACATGAACCTAACATTGCATTGAACTATTCACCGGAAATTCGGCATTATTTCGATGCTGCCTTCAGTAGTGTTACGATTTTGTAAGTGAACTGCAGATTGTACATTTTCAATATGCCGCTCCAAAAAAAATCACAGTTAACTAAAGTTACGAAAAAAGCTGCTGCTCTACGTGTTGTGCGAGCCGAGGAAGACGAGGTAGGTGCTCCTTTTGGTTATTGTAACATTTTCTTCTTTTTGGTATATTAACGTTGAGTGCTGCAATTCAGTTGAGGCGATAAAGTATATATGTGGCTATATAAACGAAGGATCCGATCAGGCCGTTTTTCAAGTTCGGCACACAGATAGGCAGATAAATCCATTAGATGAGGTTCGCACTTATCAGGCAGGACGATACATTAGTAGCAATGAAGCTGTTTGGCGACTTCTTTCTTTTCCAATGCATAAACGCTTTCCCAATGTAAATTATTTACAAGTCCACTTGGAAAACGGTCAACGTGTTTATTTCAACGAGGAAAATATGCAGCATCACGTCGAACAGCCTCCAAAAACAACACTCACTGCTTTCTTTGCATTATGCCAAAATGCAGTTGAATCAGATTTTGCTCAAACTTCGTTATATGCTGAAGTTCCTACTTACTACACTTGGGATAATTCTGATAGAACTTGGAATCCCCGGAGACGTGGTGAAGATGTTCCTAACTGGCCTGGAAGAAAACAGACTGCTGCGATTAGACGCATGTACGCCATTCATCCCAATCAGTTTGAGTGTTTCTGCTTGAGAGTGTCACTCACAGTTGTAAGAGGACCAGCATCATTCTCAGCTCTTCGAACAGTGGACGGCGAAGAATATCTCACGTACAGAGAAGCATGTGAGGTTCGCGGTCTTCTGGAAAACGATGACCACTGGACTCCGGCAATGCAAGAGGCGGTTTTGACTCGGTATCCAAGCCATTTGAGGACATTGTTCTCCATCATTATAACCTCCTGCAAAGTTTCCAATCCTTTCACACTTTGGGACATGTTTAAGGATCAGATGTCTGAGGATATACTCCATCGTCGAGAGCAAGAGCAACCAAACATTATAGCATATGACATCATTTATGACGAAGCCATTCAGTTAATAGATGATATTGTTTATTTAATATCAGGTATTTATACATCTTCAAAAAATAATGTCTCTCCGAAACAAACTTTCTTAATACGAAATTATGAAACATACATTTACTTTCAGGCCGTCATGTAGCTGATTACGGTCTACCTGCACCGAGAATAGCTTTTCTTCATAACAATGAGGTTCGTGTACAGCTGAATTACGATGCTGACGCTCTTGCTGTAGGTGTTCGAACGGCTTTGCCCACTCTTAATTACGCCCAAAGATGTTTCTATCATGCCGTAATGGAAAAAATTGATCCTAATGATCCGGCCATATTTTTTCTCAATGCCTGCGGCGGAACAGGCAAAACTTATTCACTGAACGTTTTGCTATCCACTGTAAGGAGTCATTGCCAAATAGCTATAGCTTTAGCCTCTACTGGTAACGCTTCAACATTGTTACAAGGCGGACGAACGGCACATAGCGTTTTGAAGCTTCCATTGAATTTGCATTATCAAGAGGCACCAGTTTGTAACATCAGCAAAAACAGTGACAGGGCTGGAATGTTACGTTTGTGCAAATTGATAGTCTGGGATGAAAGATCTTCTTCCCATAAGAATGCTGTAGACGCACTAGACAGAACCTTGAGAGATCTTCGAAATGATGATCGTACAATGGGAGGTTTAGTGGTCATACTAGCTGATGACTTTCGACAAACCCTCCCAGTTATAGCCCGTGGTACTCCTGCTGATCAACTCCACGCCAGCATCAAGAGTTTTCCATTATGGCAAGCCGTAGTCCTCCACACGCTCACAACAAATATGAGAGTTTTTCTTCATAATGACGAAAACGCTGCCAATTTTTCGTCATTGCTTCTCCGAATCGGTGATGGATTAGAGCCTCTAGACAATGATGGAAACATTACACTCTCTCCAAATCTCTGCTGCATCGAAAATACCACTGAAGACCTTATTGCTGCCGTGTTTCCCGAAATTCAGCAGAATTACGAACAGCAGAATTGGTTATGCGAAAGGGCTATTTTAGCCCCCACGAATGATGTCGTGTCGGCATTAAATGACAAGATATTGGCCGAAATCATTGGAGACGAAAAGGTTTACACTGCTTTCAATTCTGTGTCGAACCAGGATGATGTGGTGAATTATCCTGTTGAGTTTTTAAACTCCTTGGAGTTGCCTGGCGTGCCATTGCAGATATCAAAATTGAAAGTCGGTGTTCCAGTTCTTCTACTGCGGAATTTAAACCCTCCACTTCTATGCAACGGAACACGAATCTGCATCACTCAACTTCGAGACAGGATAATTGAAGGTATTTTAAAACAATTTCAGTGGTATTGTCATGTTCAATTAATTATTACAGAACTGTTTACAATTTTTAGGTATAATAATGAATTCCCGGTCAGATTAGCCTTTGCCATGACAATCAATAAAGCGCAGGGACAAACTTTGAAAGTAGCTGGGGTCCACCTTGAAAAGCCGTGTTTTTCTCATGGACAATTATATGTGGCCTGTTCGCGTGTTTCTGATCCTCAAAGCTTACACATATATGCTCCTAAACAAAAAACTCCAAATATCGTATACCAAGATGCGTTGGTGTAATTATATCATGTTCGTTGTTTCAAATGATTATAGCACCAAATAAACGAGGTTTTACCACGTTTACGTGGGTTTTTCCTCGCGCTTTGCACAAAATTACCGATTTATCATTTCTTACACCCAAATTTTAAATTACTTTTATCATTGCAAACAAAATGTTGCTACATTCTTCTACAGTTTATACTGTGCGGCGACGATGAGCCCCGTGCGAAGCACGGGTGCTCAGCTAGTTGTCCATATATGGGCAATATATTGTTAGTATACGGTCAATATATTACTGCTGTATAGTTAATAGATTATCAATATATGGTTTGTATAGTATGGTCAATAGATTGTCAATGTATTGTCAATATATGATCATTTTTACAAGGGATCCTATACTAGCTGAGCGCTTGTTCTTCGCAACGCAGATTTTCGTTTATTTTTTAAACAATTTAACCGAGATTTTTGCACAATGAGTGGTTAACGAACCGTGTTCTTTGATATTTTTGTTATTTCTTGAATCAATTCAACCGAGATTTTTGCACAACAAATGGTCAACATACCGTTTTTGTTGATACTTTTGTTGTTTTTCAATTTTCCTACCAAGTTCTGAATAAAGCAGATTTTTCAAGGTCCGAGTAATGTATTTTATTTGTTATTTATACAAAGTATCATCAAATCAGCGGAGTTTACATATGAATAGCCCGGCGGTGATTACCAATGCGAATTTTCAGATCAACATTTTTCTCTGCGGAGTTTAGCAATCCAATTTTTCAGGTCAACATTTTTCTCGGCGGAATTTACCAAACTTTTTTTTAGAAGATCTTTTTCGGCAGAGTTTACCTGTGGCCGTTGTGGTGTTTTCGAACACAAATAAATAAACAAAAAAATAATTACGTCTTTATGTTATAGTGACGAATAACTTATGTAGTCTAACCACTCTCGCGTGGGTCTTAGAAGAACTTTCTTACGTCAAAAAGTTTTACAACCTTCCTTCCAAAAAAACTATTAGAAACAAATGAACAGTGCGGCGATGCTGGTGCCTGTGCGAAGCACGGGTGCTTAGCTAGGGCGCTCGGTTTGTTCTTTGTTTTCTGATTGTTTGTTTGTTTGTTTGTCCGAGCATCACGCCTGAACGAAGAGTTCGGAAATGCGATAATTTTAACGCATCAGGGTAATCCTTTGCACTGTTAAAATTAACGGAGGCTACATCAGAAATCGAATGTTTGATTCAAAAAGAAAAATGACTTTCGAATTTTCACATTCAGCATTCATCGTCTCAGAAAATTTTAGTAGGACACGATTGCTGCAGCTCATGGAAGTAATTTTAAAATAGTTACCCCGGTACACAATCCGATCGTAATTTTGCTTTTCTTCCGTTAAATAATGCAGCGAAGCTCATGCCCGAGCGAAGCAAGGTAGTTCAGCTAGTTGTTCATAACTTTCTTGAAATATTCGTTTTTTTTTCCAAATCATTTTACAAAACTGTTCAGCATGACTTTCCTGATAATATACTGCAAAATTACCCAAAGTAATGAAAAGTAGTGCTTTTGCTGTTACTTAAATTCTCACACGTATTAAAACTATTAAACTCTATTAAAATTTGAATCACTAAAATTCAGCAACGATCGTTCTATTATAGGTTCATTCAATCGGACATAATTAAATGAAAACATTTTTAATTTGATCAAAAGTAATAATATTTCCATTGAAATATATACAGATACAAACATGTAAAATTATATTAATCATACATGTTTGGTTCTAGAACTTTTTTTACCAGGAAAAGATTTTGTAAGCCTTTCTAGTTGGCAAAAGTCTAAAAATAAAAACCACGTTCATAAAAAACCATTACCCCTATCGTGGAGAGGATCGTCGTCTGATTCTTCATCATCGTCATCCTCGTCACAGAACTCTTCTTTGAAAGTTATGAGTTCTGAAAAAAGTAGTTTTATTATTTCATATTAAATTACATGCGATCTAGCAACTGACGTCAAAAGGGTTCATTTACCTGGTTGGTCAATTGGCACACGATCAAAATTAGAAATGGATTTATTCAAACGATCATCATTTTTTGGAGACTTAACATTGGCCTGAAAACTATTATTTCCATCTGCAATTAGGAGAAATAACTTAGATGAAAACAATTTTCGTAATTACTATTGAAATAAAGCAGTATGCGAAAGTTGCACAAATTAATGTATAAAATTCTTCTGTGGTAATAATTGAAAAAATAATCATTTCGATGGTGATTCGAAAGAACCAGTTAAGTGGTTTTGGGACTTGTCTGGTTGAGTTTTGAGTATAACATTTATATATCGACGAAGTATGATGAATGACACGATTTTGTGGTAAATAATGGTACAAAATATAAACTTAATCCAACAACTCATGTTCAAAATTTGAAATTTCACAAATACGCGATTTTTGAGAAAAATTGTTGCTTTCTAAAATTTCACTTAAATGGTTCTTCCTAATCGCAAGAGAATTATCAAAGAATAGATTATACATTCAAATTATATTTTGTACTATAATTCACCATAAATCGTGTCACTTATCATATTTCCACGATATAAAAAAGTTATACTCAAAACTTTAACAAGACAAGTCCCAAAACCACTAATTGGTTTTTTCTAATCACCACAGATTTAATCATCAAATAAATTAATGGACCGATCTTAATAATTTTTAAATAATTTCTGTGGTGATTAGGAAGAATTTAGTTCCAATTTCAAAACCGTCAATTTTATTGTAAAAATCACGTGTCCATTCAATTCTTAAAAATCCATTCTTAACACTCTCCCAGTGCTACCTCGCGATTCATTTATACGTGAGATCACGTGACGCGAGCTGTGGATGTGTGCAGGGGCGCTCTCTTGACCAACGAAATAAGGCATCAGAGCGAGACAGACTGTTATCCCCACCATGCGGGCCTGAAATCCTAGCACCGGGAGAGTGTTGAAAAGTTGGCGGTATTCAAAATATAATTCTGGGCGATCTTTGAATGAACCGGGGTCATTTTAAATCTACCAAATTTATTTAAATTCAATTCTTTTCCGGAATTATCAAATATTTTTCAGAAATATTATCGCAAAAAATAAATAAACTGCTAAGAGTGGCCAATTACTCGAATGAATGTTACGATATAAAAAATTAGTTGGTCAAGTAAAGACTTGGCAAGAATGAGTGAATTGCGCAGTTTCGTTTTGTCTATAATCAGGACACTGTGACGCGTATTAGCAGTTACAGATAACAAAAAAAGCAGAAATAGTTGACGAAATTTTTTGGTTTAAAAAGCTAATTCAGGTACTTGGCGAACCACCGCGACAACGACTGTAGGTATTGCTGTATTCTTTCATTGTCCATCGTATTATATAATTTCAGTCATCATGAAATTCAATGGAATCGGGAAAATGAAATTTAAATTTATAGTTGTTCTTATTAATATAAATCTAATTTTCTCTGGATTGTTACAAATCTATCCTTTAAAAATATTATTGGATTCATCATATATATTAGTTTTGCAGACATTTTAATATAAAATATATACCATGACCTTTATATATACCATTACACCTACTGGTAAACTATTCCAAGTTTACCAGTAGCGTAACTCCTCAAAGTTACCAAAATGAATACGATAATGAATTTTTAAAATAAATTCAGTGTACAAGTTTTTGTATAAATCCACAAGACAAATTTTGATAATTTGAGCAAGGCATTTACACTCAAATAGATAGATAATTGAATAGACACATTTATCGATGACTTGAATTGCTGTAAAAATATTGTTGTATTTTTATAGTGAAATACCTGGAAGTGTACATGGATAAGAAGCTCACTTGGCAGAAACATCTGGAAACACAGTGAAATGAATCAATTCGGACTTTCGAACAATGTAAGGCGGCTATGGGGTTAACCTGGGGAATGTCACCGGACGAGGTGAAATGGCTGTACGAGGCTATCATTGTTCCAAAGCTATATTATGCCGCACTTGTGTGGTGGACAAGAGTTAAAAAGAAAGGTGCTCTCTCGAGGCTTCATCGCGTTCAAGCGGTCATACTGAGAGGTACCTTCAACTCAGAACAAGCACCCCGACTGCCGCGCAAAGGGTAGCCCTGGGAGTGCCGCACCTCGACATCGAGATTATTGGAGCGGCGGTGAGGGCCGCCTGCAGGCTGAAGTGCAGTGGTGAGTGGAGAAGGAGCTCCTCTTTTTATGGAGCAATACAAGAGAGAATCCTCTATAGTGAGATATTCAATCTTCTTCAGGAAAGAACGAAAAGGCAATTCTGCTTTGTTGATAGGCTCAAGCTTGGAGTATTGAGTCGAGAGGAGTGGGCACAGGGCATCAGAACTTCAGGACACACCTTGTACACTGACGGATCCAAGACCGATGATGGAGTGGGATCAGGTGTGTGGGATCCAGGGTCGAGGAAGGGTATATCTTGTACCTTTGGAAACCACAACACCGTCTTCCAGGCAGAGGTCATGGCTATTGGTGTATGCATTGAAAAACTACTCACGAATAGTGGGGTTGGTAAAGATATCTGTATCTGCTCAGATAGCCTTGCTGCTATCAACGCTCTGATTAATCGGACTACCAACTCGAGGTTAGTCAAAAGCGTCAAGGAGAGGATTGACGCTCTAACGGACAAAAACAAGGTTACCTTATTTTGGGTCCCGGGACACCAGGGACATAAGGGCAACGAGAAAGCCGATGAACTGGCCAGGAGGGGAGCCGCCGGAGATGGTCACCCGATCGGTGAAGTCGGTATTCCCTAATGTTCAGGCATCGGTGCCATTAGAAAATGGATAAACAAGGTCCACGACAATCAGTGGAGATTCACTGACACTTGTAGATGGACCAGAGAAACACTTGCTGAATTGAACGAGGAGGTGGACCCGTTATGCAGATGGTGCGGAGAAGTAGAGGAAACACCCTTTCATGCGCTGGGGCAATGCTGGACATTGATTGCCACCAGACATAGAGTTTTTGGATCAGGGAAACTAGCACCTGAAGATGTCAGTGCACTGGGACCGAGACAAATACTTGACTTTTGTCAAGCTATTCAACTCGATTCCTGTGCCTAGTGTGAGGGTTTTAGAGTACAATGGCTTCTGGCTAAGTGCTCTTCCACGTTTCCTACCGGACCCTCCTCAACTTATTATTCATACTATTTATTTTTTAATTAAAATACGGCATCCTTGATTACTTTTTAGAAAGTCAGTGTAAACCCTTAATGGGCCTTCAAAGGCCCTTTGAAGGTAATTTGAAGGCGAAGCGTTACATGCCCGCTAAACGCCCGGACGAAATATATAAAGGGCATATGGAGGCCCTTCAAAGGCTCGCCTACTATTGGCATTTTTTCGGCGACTCTTAGGCACACCTTTATGGGGCCCTGCTAGGGTTTGCAATACCGATAACCAGTAAACCGGTATCCCGGTTTACCGTACAAAAATTAGTACTGATCTGTAACGGTATTTTATTAATCATTTACCAGGTTATTCGGTACTTTCACATTCTGAACATTTTGTATTGTAACTTTATTTGAATGAATTTCAAAACGTCTCATACAAAAATTTTTTATTTTAGAATGTGTCTTTCATGCTTACTATAAGGATTATGTCTAAAGATAGATTTTGTCTTCAATGCCTTTATAACATCCCTTTTTGTTTTTTGTGTTAACAATATCTCACGAAAAAATTTTTTTACTTTTTTGGAAATAGAATTTCTTTGCTATAATTTCGAAACAAGTTGATAGAACTTACTTTTGAAAAACAATGAATAATTTGTTTGTTAACTTTTTTCTATTGTTTATATTATTTTATTAAAGAAATGTTGGAGTCGGCGCGTTGGCAATATTTTACTTTTTCAAAAACGAAGCACCACGCAAGTGTAGACTCAGACAGAGCATTTTTCAAATGAACGCCAGGTTCATTTTGAACTCAAATTCGATCTCGGTGAGCGAGTATCGAAAGTATATTTGATTAAGTTAGAACATTGAAAAGCCATAAAAAAAGTTCTGTGAAAAAGTAGTGCGAAAAGAGATTATTTGAGACGAAATGAAACAACAGTTATTATTTTTGTCGTTCTCATTTTGACAGTGGTTAACACCGGTATTCAAAACCGCTACACCGGTATCGTTGAAAAAAATACCGGTACATCGGTAGAAAAAATAATCGGTAAATTTGCAAACCCTAGGCCCTGCTATTTGACTAGGCACGCCCGGGTGAATTTTTACTAGGTATTTCTAATTTTTCACAGAAAAACAGTTTAGTGCTCTAATTTTTTATTTGTACCGGTCGATTGACTATGAAGGAGTCATAATATTAGTGAACAACAAATTGATAGTGTTTTTCCATAAAGTTATTGAGCGTGTTACATTTACCCTGAAGCGTCACAATTACCCCGGTTGCCCCTATTCGAGAACCGATATTTCAATTAATTTTTGTATTTAAATCAGCAGGCTTCAGTTATTGAAAATCTAAGCATAACGCCTTCGTACCTAAACTTAGCATAGAAATTGAAACAACAAGCTCCCACCTCTGCAGTGTTTATAAAAATTATCTTGAATTGTTTTTAGCTTCATTCATAACAATTCTAATTCCAATTTTTTAACTATTTATTTTTTAAAACTGACATATTTTATTTGAAATTTTTATTGTTCAGTGTTATAAAAAAATCCACGAGGACGATGCGGAAATAAAAAAAATAAGGTCGAGAATTCTTCAACAATTCTAGAATGAAAAGTAATCTTCTTATCGTATCAAATGATTGTATTTGCTAATTTTGAAAAAAATTTATTATGATGTAAAGAAACACATTAAAAAGAGCTGTGCAAGCTTTCGGAAAAGTCACTCATACAAAGTCTAACAAATAAATGTTTTGAGAATCAAACCCATTTAATTGTAATTGCAAAATTTGTAGAATTTCTTAATTTATTTTTCACTCCTACCAGCAGTAAAGTTTAAGTCAGTTAGTTAAGTTTCAATCAGTTAGAACTGATTGAAAGTATCGAAATTTGTCAATATTTGACTATTCTCATTTTAATGCAAATATCATTATATGTTTTAAAAATTGACGATTATTCTTTGATAATGACAATGATTCTTAGCGGAACAATTTTACTGTTGGATAACTTCTAAAACAGAAAATAAAAAAATAATAAACAAGAATTTTCTACGGATTTTGAAAGTAAAACACGAAGGTACTTTTTTCGAAACCAGACAGCTATTTTTTTGCAGCAAGTACTGGAATAAAATATTCAAACTTGTCCGCTAAAGTATTAGGAATTTTTCAGTAATAGAACAATTCGTATAAACCAAAAAAATTAAAATTCACTTGTCGAGGTGGCTTGCCGAGTACCTAAAATTAGCGTTTTAAACCAAAAAATTTCGTTAACCATTTCTGCTTTTTTTGTTATCTGTAACTGCTAATACGCGTCACGGTGTTCTGATTATAGACAGAACAAAACTGCGTATTTACTCATTCTTTCCGAATTATTACTTGACTTACAAATTTTTTATACTATAACATTTATTCGAGTACTTGGCCACTCTTATCAGTTTCACGGAATTTTCAATATTTATCATAACATTTATTTTAGTACTCGGCCATGCCATTCATTTATTTATCAAAATTAACTTGTTTGTTAAATTTTGTTTCTTTAACACGTTTTCGATCATTTGTTTATTGACATTTGTTTATTAACATTCATTTGTTTATAAACATTTATTCGTTCATTAACATTTATTCATTTATTCATTTATTTTAGAAGGCTACAAGGCTTTCGTGAGGTCCGGCCACGTGATCTTTAGACCCGTGAAAAGGACAACCGATAGCTCTGTGGTAACGGAATCAATGGATACCTCATAAACGGGATAGCCCTATGGCGACTTCCAATATTAAGATATCGCAGATTAATCTTCACCACTGCAAAGGCGCCTCGACTAACTCAGTCAGGAGCATGGCAGGTTTATCCATAGCCCTAATACAGGAGTCATGGGTTGTCCTAGGGAGAGTCGCGGGGCTGGGCCTTGCAGGTAAGGTCTACGTAAACTCATTTACTCACGCGCCGAGAGCGTGTGTAGTGTGCAAGGGACCCTGCTACAGGAATTCTGTACAAGAGACCTCGCTGTGGTACAAGTAAACTACAGAGGAACCAATGGTAACAGAGGAGGAATGCTATATCTAGCTTCAGCCTACTTTGCCCATGATAGAGAAACACCCCCAGAGGTGCACTGCAGAGAAAATAACATTGACCTTGTCATTGGCTGTGATGCCAATGCCCACTGTGAGGCATGGGGCAGCACAGACAACAATGAGAGGGGCCTTGACCTCCTGGAGTACCTCACTGTGGAAAACTTGGACTTCCTGAACAGAGGGACGGAACCGACTTTCGTAACAACGGTAAGAAAAGAAGTTGTAGACCTCACGTTATGTAACAGAAACGTGAAGGAATGATCAGAAACTGGCGAGTATCTGATGAACCCTCGCTATCAGATCACCGGCTCATCAGAGCACAAATAACCAAGATCCAAATAGAAACCAGATGGAGTAAAAACCCCAGGCAAACAAACTGGTTCAGCTACGTCGAGGATCTAAAATCCTTGTTGACGGGCTTCCAAGGAAGGTATGGAACGGCTGAAGACCTCGAAAACATCGACAGAGTGATTAGAGATGCAATCCAAATTTCATACGAAAAGAACTGTCCATTGAAAAAAGTGAGGTCTGGAGGCCACCAGTTAAAATGGAACGGAGAGTTGGAAAACCTTCAGAGAAAGGCGAGAAAGCTTTTCAATAGAGCAAAAAAGGTAAAGACTGACTGGGCTTGGTCAACCTACAGAGCCAGTCAAAAAAAATACAGAGACCTCTTGAGGATAAATCAGAGGAATTCGTGGCGGGAAGTCAGAACAAACACGAAATCCCTATCAGACGTAGCAAAACTGGCAAAGAATCTTGCTGGAAACAGGACCGAGAGTCTGAGATTTCTTAGAAAGAGCGATGGGAAGTATACCTCCGCGGCACAAGAAACCTTAGAACTCTTCATAGAGAATAACTTTCCTAATATTAAGTTTGGGACAGAAGCAGAAACTGAACTACCAACTGATAAGAGAAGAAAAAACTGGTTGCTGGCATCGAAAATCCTTAAGCTAGAGCTAGTGCGAAGAGCCGTGAATTCTTTCGATGCCTTCAAAGCACCAGGACTAGACGGAATCTTTCCAGTTTTCTTGCAAAAGGGGCTGGATGTGTTCGTAGGGAAATTAACAGGCCTAATGAGAGGCTGCCTTGCGATAGGCTTCACTCCCAGAGGATGAAAGAAGACTAAAGTCACCTTCATACCCAAAGTAGATAAGAAAGACTACACTCAAGCTAAAGATTACCGACCTATCAGCCTTACCTCGTTCTTGCTGAAGACCCTGGAGAAGCTGGTAGGATGGTACTTGACAAAAGAGACTCTACGTGTCAGCCCACTGCATGAGGAACAACATGCCTAGCAAACGGGCAAGTCAACACAAAAACCGCCTTATATTCTGCAGTTATCTTTATCGAACAGCAACTACAAAACAAAGGAGCATGCTTAGGAGCTTTCCTGGATATCGAAGGGGCATTCAATAAGACCTCGAGAAGATCCATAGTAAACGGAGCCAGGAGACATGGAATACCTGAAGTAATTATCAGGTGGATCATGAGTACGCTAGATGACAGAAGACTGACCACAGAATGGCAGGAGTGTGTGGTCAAAGGATCTGTATCAAAAGGTTGCCCGCAGGGAGGAGTACTCTCTCCTCTTCTGTGAAGTCTAGTCGTGGACAAGTTGATAGAAAAACTAACCTCATCTGGAGTTAAAGCCATCAGATAGGCAGATGACATCGTAATTCTGGTGAGGGGACCCTACGAAGAGGTGTTGCAAAATATCCTTCAACAGGCACTTAATCTAACAGTGGCTTGGTGTAAAGACAATCGTCTAAGTATTTAGCCAGAGAAAGTTGGCATCCTGGTTTTCACTAGGAAGTACAAGGTTAAACCTCTGAAGAAAATGAGGATTGGAAATAAACTAGTTCATTTTTTAACGGAGATAAAATATCTGGGCATTACCCTGGATAACAAGCTCCGATGGAACAAACATCTAGAGGTAACCTGTCGGAAAGCTATTATTACCTTCTGGCAGTGCAAGAGAGCTTTTGGCCTTAAATGGGGTCTGGGACCTGTACAGCTGATGTGGATCTACACAGCTATCCTAGTCTCCAGAGTAAGCTACGCCGCCGTAGTCTGGTGGATGAAAACGGAACAGATAACCACTGAAGAGCAGCTGGAGAGAAATCAAGCTCTTTTTCTTAAGAGAATCTGTTCGGTCAGAGAAGCACTCCAACAGCTCCTTTGAGAGCCCTGTTGAACGTGCCACAACTCTCTCTGACCATTAAAAATAGAGCAATGAGGTCAGCCTATAGACTGAACTGCTTAGGACAACTGAAAAGATGGAGCGATGATCTGTTCAGACTTTTCAAGGGTGAGCTGGCAGCTCTGAAAAACGAGCCACAGGATAAGATCAATACTCTACCGATGGAAGAGCAGCGTTTCAAAGTACTCCTTCCAACGAGAGAAGATTGGAGAAACAACGGGGAACCAAAGCACGGTCAAATCTGGTTCACGGACGACTCCAAGACCGATGTGGGAGTCGGTGCCGGTTTTTGTGGACCGAGAAGAGCAAACGACATATCTATCAGATTAGATAGTTATAACACTGTTTTTTAAGCGGGGGTATTGGCCATTTTTGAATGTGCCGAGCACCTCCAGCAGGCCAATCTGGAAGATGAAATGATTTGGATCTGCACCGACAGTCAAGCGGCGCTGAAAGCGCTATCAAGCTGTATCGTGTCATCAAGACTTGTCAAAGAAAGTACAAAATAACCTGGCAAGGAGAAACAAAGTCTTAATTACCTGGATTCCTGGTCACTCTGGCTGGAACGGTGACGAAAGAGCTGACAAGCTTTTTAAACAGGGAACAACACTAGCTCCCTCAGAGGAAAAGCTTGCAAAAATGTCATACCAAGAAGGTATCAACAGGCTACATGATCTGAAAAGTCTGAAAAGCCAACGACAGAAGGCATGGACTAGCTACGAAGGTGGCCGCACAGCCAAAAGTCTGCTGGGTGAAGGAGACCTTCTGTGATAGAGCAGAGGATATTCTAAAACTCAACAGAGCTGATATTCGAATCATCGTAGAGTTACTCACAGGTCAGAATAACTAGAACAAGTTCCAACATTAAATTGGAAAACGACTATCTCCACTATGTGATAAATGTGGGGTGAACTCAGAAGAAACATCAATACACTTTCTCAGTGAATGCCCAGCGCTGATTCAACAGCGAAGGAAATCGTTTCGTCCGGCCATAGTTGAACCAGAAGAAATTAAGACCACAATGTAAAAGAAATCCTGAGGTTCAGTGCAGCAGCTGGGTATAGTAACCACTGAAATTGAAGCAAGGATAGAGTACAAGGGTCTTATAGGCTGAGTGCTTTGAACCCTTGCCTCGATGCGAACTGCTTGAGCAAGGTCTGCTTACCTCCATACCATACCATAACATTTATTTGTTCATTAACATTTTATTGTTTATAAACATTCATTTAATTATAATCATTCATTTTTTATTAAAATTTTTTTATGAACATTCATTTGTTAGTTCACAATAATTGTTCATAAAGAATTATTTGATAAATAACACTTGTTTATGAAAATTCAGTTGTTTATTAATATTTGTTTATGAAAATTTATTTAATAATCAACATTAACTTATGAACATTCGTTTATAAACATCCATTCGTTCATTAAAATTTGTTCATAATTGATCATTCGTTTTTAGATTTTTGTTTATACACATTTATATTTTTAATCAGCATTTGCTCATAAGCATTTATTTATATAAATTTATATAAATTACTTGCTATAGAAATGATAAATAAAGCATGCGTGTAGGGTTTGCGAATTTACCGATTATTTTTTCACCGATATACCGGCGGTAACAAAAAAAAATTTTTTTACATTTTTGCGTTTTCTCGATGCTTTATAACTTTGCTATTTCCCTATCAATTTGAATTTTTTTCTTAATTTGTTCGTCTCCTCGATACGTTAAAACTGTTTCGAATAACATTTTTTGTTAGGAGCGTTTTGACGGAGTTATTTTGGTCGGAAAAGTGCCATTAGCTTGCACGAGATAAGAAGACACTGCAGGTCTCGTCGTATCAAACTTCGTATCGTATCGTATTCTAAAACTATTCCATTTCCAAACATTTTTTTTAAATAAAAAACAGTTACCTGGCCAGAGACACTGCCGTGCCTTCTGAAAACTATGATGATTATTCTCTGGGAAAACTGCGGTTTATTTCAAAATCTGTAATTAATTGAATATCAATTTTTTTCAAATTTTTGTTTCTTTTTAATATGATGAACATGAAAAATATAAAATTATTCAATTGATTCTTAAAAAGTTTAGCTTGCCAGGGGAACTTCTTCACCATTCTGGTTAGGTTTAATGAAACAATTTTTCCTCTGGTGACTTTTCATTATTTTTGCGAAATACCGACGAGTATTGTAGCTTTTTATTAAAAAAAAATTGTTTATAACGATAGATTAATAGTCATGTTAATAAAAAGTTGATTGAAGCAACTATTTGAACATAACTAAAGCTGAAATAATTATAAAAATAGTTACAACATCGAAAAATCATCAAGACGTAAGATTTACGTACTCCGGTCCTTCAAGGTATAAGCAAATCTCGGTCCTCCAAGTGTTAAGTCAAAGATTTTACAAAAATATTCATCGAAATATGTGAATAATTTTAACTTCAATCTATCCAGAGAGTGACACAATTTTTCATAATTTTTTCAAATTTTACATTTATTTCTTTTAATATTATCTATTAGAAAAACATTTAAGAAACAACTTTTTTCGAAAATAGAAAAGTAAAACGTATCGCCCTCCGAGCCCTTTTTTTGGCTATTTAAAATTGTATTATGTCGGTAAACTTTTATTTACACCATATTTCTAGCAATAAAACTTGATCGGAGGACGATCACGATTAAAATCCATTTCCCTTTTAACAATTTCTCGTTCTATCGATATCAGTATACCTCGCAGTATTCCGAAATTCGACAAGTTTTTCTGCATTTGTTCTGCGCTCAATTAAAGCTGATTACGCCCTATGAATGTAACTCCCTTAAAGAATATTGCTAAAGTTCTTAATGTACCAAAAGCGGAATTTCGTACAGTTAGTTGCAAATTTTTTAAAATATTCAGAATAATAACTTTTAAAGGCCATCCAAAACCTTTCGCAAAAATTCGTCATAAGGCTTTATAACGATCTGCTAGACCTTTCGTAAAAGAAACGTTATATTCATATCTATGATATGCTTATCATTGATATGCTTATCATTGATATGAAATATATTTGAACATTGCTTAGAGACATTGAATACATTGAAAATCTAGCAAAAAAATTGGTTTATGTTCATTTTTCAAAGTTGGAACCCTGCAAAGTTTAACATTGCAGCAGGGGACACTTCCTCCAGCGCTTTAATGTTTAATTCTCCTTAAAACAGCTACAGGAATAATCAAAAAACTAAAACTGATGATAAGTTTCAATTTTAAACTAATTATGCCCTTGTGAAAAGATCCGTATATTGTCCATATAAGAATAATATATTGACAATATATTATTCACGAAATAATATATTGTCCCTATATTGACCATACATAGTTAATACATTGACAATATATTGCCAATATATTAACAATATATGAACAATATATTGCCTATATATGGACAATGTATTATTTTCAAACAATGTATTGACCATACATAAACGATGTAATTTCATTTACAGCAATATATTGGCAATGTATGATTTTTCGCAAACAATCTATTGACAATATATGTATGACAATTAAACTTCCATTCTTCGCCATACATTGTTAATTTCTTTGTTATTTCTTTGTTAAACAAATATTGTTGTTTTAAATACTCTAAGAGTTTTTTTCTGATATTTCATAATTTTTTTATGAGAAAACATTTAATTTCACCGATCTTGTGAAAAGTCTATCTTCTGCGAATAGAAGCTTGTGATTTTCAATAGACAATTGTTAATAGTGATTTGTTAATAATTTTAATAAATTTTTCAGTAACAAAAGATTAAATCATTCAAAAAGATTAGCTATATTGATTTTCTATAGAATATATGGATCCTTATAGTTTATCATAGTTTTTACTTGAAAAAGTATGGATAAATTTATAAATAAATTTTTGGATTTGGTTAAAAAATTTGAAGATCTATAACAAAATAACATTATAGAAAGTATTATTGACAAAAAGTCATTCACATTAAACTATTTTCAATAAAAAATAGTCATTTAGTATGTAGCTTATTTCGATAGAAGAATTTATCGAAGCAGATGGAGCAGTGGACAACGACGCGGACTGATAACCTCAAGGGCCTGGGATCGAATCTCGTGCTAGAGGAATATTAATTTACATTGTTCATGTATCGTCAATATATTGTCTATATATTGTCAATACATTGTCCCTATACGGACAATATATTGCTAGTAAATGGTCAATATATTACTAATGTATGGTTAATAGATTGTCAATGTATTGTCAATATATGATCATTTTTACAAGGGGTATATTTGAATCCTTATAGTTTATCATAGTTCTTACTTAAAAAAATTAGGAATAAATTCATAAATAAATTTTCGGATTCGGTTAAAAAATAGAAGATTTATAACAAAATAACATTATAGAAGGTATCATTGACAAAAAGTTGTTCACATTGAAGTATTTCCAATAAAAAATAGTCATTAAGTATGTGGCTCATTTCGATAGGAGAATTTATCGAAGCAGATGGACATCGACCCGGACTGATACCCTCAAGGGCCAGGGATCGATTCTCGTGCTAAAGTAAAAATATTTTACATTGTTCATGTATCGTCAATATATTGTCTATATATTGTCAATACATTGTCCCTATACGGACAATATATTGCTAGTATATGGTCAATATATTCCTAATGTATGGTTAATAGATTGTCAATGTATTGTCAATATATGATCTTTATTTCAAGGGTAATTGCTTATAGACAAATGTTAGTTCACAATGGAATGTTTATAAACAAATGTTGAATTTGCATTTTTATGAAAAAAAGTTAGTTAACAAATGCAATTTTATAAACAAACGTTAGTAAACGAATGAAATTTTATAAAAAAATGTTAACAAATACAACTTTAAGTAACAAAGTTAGTTAACATTTTTAATAGCATTTTTTATAAGCAAATCAAACGCATTTTCATAATCAAACGTTAGTTAACAAATGCAATTTCATAAACAAATGTTAATCAAATTTTTCATGATTTTATCGTTAACCCTTTCAAACCCGAATTATTTATTTTGAAAAAAAAAATTCTCCATGAAATTCGTGTTTAGCACGTCTATTCAAGTCAAAAAATGGTTTTTGCAGGAAATTTCCCTCAGCGGAAAAATAATTATAGAGTTGTTGCTTAAAAGCAACATTGGTATAGAATAGACATATGAGCATTAAAAATTCATAATTTATTCAAAATTCATATAAACATGGACAGAAATAAATGAAACATTAATAATCGTATTATAAATCGACTGACAGGTAGAAAATACAACGATCACTCTAAACGTGAAGTGTGGTAATCAACGAAACAATTTTTGCCCGATGTCAGGCAGAGTTTCACGTTGCATCTCTGACACTCTACTTGCGTAGTCGCTTGACATTGTCTACACCGAGCTTTGTTTTTCGACATATCAGGCCAGTGTGACACATTGTCGTAAGGAACACCATCTACCGGTTGCGCAACGGTTTTTTTTTGGGCCTCGGCGGATTGGTGACGGTGGGGCGTTTTTCGCAGGCCTACCTCTTCTGCGAGGAACACCTCCTTTTCCTGCCTTTAGGAGATTCAGAGAGATAATACTTTGAAACTTCACAAGACTCAACGCATTAGTGTGACCTCTCTGATTTTTGTGTCTCCGATGAATCATCCACGAATTCACAATGGCGACACCGAGACACCACAAAACAATTCGGAAGTACCATTTCACCGATCTTAAGTCTATCCTGTACAGCTCGAGCAGCATGTCCATGAGGTCTACTCCTCCCATGAACATGTTGTATTGTTGAACAATATATGGCCGAGGTACAGTCTCAAACTGTTTTTGAGAGGCATTGAAACGTCGGCAACTGCCGATTGGACCGAAGCTCAAGTGCGACGACACTAGTGTGATAGCTTTGCTGTCATACCAGCGCACAAGTGCAGTGTTTGTCGATGTTTCAGTGCAATAATCATATGATCCCCGGCCTTCTGCCTTCAAATCTGCCTCCGATTTCAGATTGCAAGTTCCTATACGATTACTGCGAATCATGCCGGTATAGAAAATATCACGCTTTCTCAGAGCTACGCAAAGGTCGATCGAGGAAAAAAAATTATCAGCGTAGATCTTGTAATTCATATTATCAGCTAGATTTTCTGCTAAGACGTACGCGATATCTCCGGAAAAGCCTAAACCTGTTTCCGGACAAGTGCCTTGACCAACATAAATCTCAAAGTCGTACATAATACCACTGTGACCTGCTCGCGTCAAAACTTTGTATCCCCACTTATGAGGCTTTTTTGGCATGTACTGTTTCATAGCACTTCTTCCTTTGAATGGAATCATTTGCTCGTCTACAGAATGGTGCTCTTCCGGAGGTATCGAATGCATCGCAGATTTCAGCGAATCTATCATTGGTCTCACTTTGTACAGCTTGTCGTGATTTGAATCACCGACAGCAGGCATGAGTTGATTATCAGCCCAATGGAAATATTTCAAGAGCGTCTGAAATTGATTACGGGTCATTGTTTCAGCTATAACCGAGTGTCTTGTCTCATTTGCCCAGTACATTTTTAGGGCTGGCATTTTTACTATGCCCATTTGGAGTAATACACCTAAAAATTCCTTAATCTCATGCCTGTCGGTCTTCAAGTCAAAATCATCTTTTCGTTTCGCATAAAGAATTGATTGTTCAACAATCAAATCCACCAATTCATCCGTGATGAACGCGTTGAAAAGTTGTAAAGGCGGAACGTCATTGCGAGGGGGATTTGGTAGTGAACCCTGCCATGTACAATCGGGGGACTCGAAATCAGTCTTACTAAAAGTTCTCTCGGGCTCCTTTTTTGTAGCCTTGGATTTTTTCTGAGGTGGTTTTTTGGAATTCCGAACTTTTAGATTGCTCTTCTTCTTGCGTTTAGTCTTTGCGGATCTTTGCGTTCGCGAATTTGTATCACTATCATTACTAGTGTCACTAAGTTCTGGCTCTTCTGTCGAAATTTTCTTAGAGCAATTGCGCCTCGGTCGTTTCGGAGCGGATACTTCTTTTTCGCTGCTCTCAGAAGCATTATCAACCTAGATAATTACATGAAATTTTTTGAATTATAGGATTATACTATTTTTCTTATTAAAATATACCTCCGTAGCGTTTCTCTTTTCATTTCGTTCAATAATATCAGCACTAAGTTTTTCTTCTGCCGCCGATGATTTTTTTAGTAAGTCTATCTCACATTCAGAGTCGTCAGCATCTTCACTTCACTTAATACCAATGTTGCTTTAAAGTACTCGTCATATTTCGATACATTTATCAAATTCATAAAAAAAAGTTTTGACATTTAAGTGCACCAATAGGTTATTTAGGTGTGAATCAATGTTGTAATATTTTTTTTTTTCATATAAAAATCAGGTTTTTTCATAAAAAAACACAATATGAAAATAATCTTTTTTGTACCTGTCAAAAACAGCGTGCTCCGGCTTGTAAAAATCTTTATAATTTTATAACTGTGACTTTTTTTGCAACGGTTCCGGCATAGAATAACAAATGAAGGTCCAATAAAACATAATTAGTGGTTCATAGGTTGTTAATTTCAAAAATACATTCTAAATCAACGTTTAAAAAATACGTTGCTTAAAAGTCACACTGGGATTGAAAGGGTTAACTAATACCTTCATCAACAAATGAACATTTATTTTCTTGTATTTTCAATTCTGAGAAACCCAAAAACCGCGGGTGATATAAAACCCAAAAACAAAAATTGTGAAGAGTTCGGCGATTGTTTCCCGAAACCAAAAAAACTGCTGATATAAAAAAATTGCGATTCGAGAGGAAAAATATATTTTACACAGAACATTTTTTCAATAGCTCAGCCTAGATAAAATGAATACAAAATCGTAGTTACGAATATTTGGTTATTAATTGTTTTATTTTCTAAACAACAAGTCTAATGAAAAAACAAAAACAATCGTCGGCCTAATTTTCCTTCTGTAAGTTTCCTCAGTCAAGATATATTTTCGTAAGTTTCATCAATCATTTCATATTTAAGCAATTATGATGAAATGATGTAATGATTCAAATGTAAGATATATCCTTATGTTCTAGTAGGACAGCTTTGCATAATTATGCTTGAATTCTGCTTTTTTCACTTATTTTAATAATCTTAAAAATAGATAAAAAATAGAATAAAATGTTTTAAGAACTTTAATCTTTTCTGAACTTTTTCTCTTTTACAAGTATTTTTTTCTTGTCTTGCATTTTACACTCATAATATGAATAGTAGAGTTTAAAAACAAATAAGACATAGAATTAAATGTTTCAAGTACTTAATTTTTCCAAAATTTTTC
Organism: Telenomus remus; assembly: GCA_020615435.1. Taxonomy (NCBI): domain Eukaryota; kingdom Metazoa; phylum Arthropoda; class Insecta; order Hymenoptera; family Scelionidae; genus Telenomus; species Telenomus remus. The sequence continues at coordinate 8,555,236 of CM036336.1, forward strand.
TCTACTGCAGGTATTTTGTTCTTGTATTGCATTTTACACTTATAATATTATTTTTCGTCCCACGCGCGTGCGATGACGCCCTTATCGCGGCAATATTTCCGTCTGTTTGTTTGTTTCTATGTGTCGAAATGGCCCTTCAAAAAATGGATAGAAACGATTTCAAGCGCATTAGGGTGAATCTACGAACTCTCACAATTAAAATAGGCTATATACAGAATCGATTTTTCAAATTCAATTCATCAAAACTCGCAAAAATGTATTTTCAGTTTTGTTAAAATCGCACTTTTTTATGATTCAACACTTACTAAACAAATTTTATTTATAAAAATAGACCTCGGATCTCTTTAAATTTTCGTACCTTGCAACAAAAAATCGGTTTGAAATATTTTCTTCCAAACATAAACATGAACCTAACATTTTAACTAACATTGAACTATTCACCGGAAATTCGGCATTATTTTAATGCTGCCTTCAGTAGTGTTATGATTTTGTAAGTGAACTGCAGATTGTACATTTTCAATATGCCGCTCCAAAAAAAATCACATTTAACTAAAGTTACGTAACAAGCTGCTGCTCTACGTGTTGTGCGAGCCGAGGAAGACGAGGATGTTCGACAGGTAGGTGCTCCTTTAGGTTATTGTAACATTTTCTTCTTTTTGGTAGTACAACTTTCAAAATTTTTAGAACCGTCTATCAAGGTCTCGGACACGACAACGAGTGAAACTATCGATCGCAGAAATGATGATTCCTACAAAGTCATAGTTCGTGGCGATCAAGTACCAGCTGGTGAACAACCGGGACGATACAACGCTCTAACAGTCGACGAGGTTGCTGCTATTATTGTCGGAAGAGTTTCATATAAACGAGATATAGTGTTGCATACACGGGATAACCATCTTCAACGAATTTTTGATTGCAATCCTTATTATGACGCTTTACAGTATCCTTTGATGTTGTGGCAGGGTCAAACTGGGTATACGTTCAAGATCCCGGAGGTCAATCCGCATAATCTTGCACCAACGGCTAAAACGGCTAAACTGCATTTCGCATTGCAGTTCGTGACCAAGATTTCAACACTCTACTGCGGTTCAGACATTTATTCATCCAATATTCGGTTGATATGTACGCCAAAGTGGAAAGTGAACGACTCCGATATATTTCGACTCATCAAGCGAGATTACGATCGGAGGCGTACGTTCATCTAAGACATGCTGTAGTTGCTGATGCTGCTGTCAATGCGAATGACATCGGAAGAATGGTTATTTTACCTTCTACTTTTGTGAACAGTCCTCGATATATGGCGGAGTATACTCAAGATGCTTTGGCAATCGTGCGGAAATATGGCAAGCCAGATCTCTTCATTACTTTTACATGCAATCCATCATGGGACGAAATTAAATCTGCCCTTTTTGAGGGCCAAGCTGCTATGGACAGACACGATATCATCGCCCGGGTTTTCAGACAGAAAGTCATCAAATTTCTCAAGTGTCTCACAGAAAGACGTGTTTTTGGTATTGTTTCAGCATACGTATACTCAATAGAGTTGCAGAAACGTGGTCTCCCTCACATCCATTTATTACTCTTTCTTGAACAAAAACTTCGGCCAGCAGACATCGATTGGATTATTTCAGCAGAAATTTCAGACCCTGTAATGGATCCCAATCTTCACAGAATCGTTGTAAAACACATGATTCATGGACCATGTGGAGAAATGAATATGCAGTCACCTTGCATGAAGAATGGCCGCTGTACCAAACAATATCCAAAAGATTTAATCCAGGAAACAGTGAGTAACGCGGATGGATATCCAACGTACAGAAGACGCAGTCCTGAAGATGGCGGCTTTACAACAACCATCAATATCCACGGACATGAAGGTCAACAGGTCACTATCGACAACTGGTGGGTCGTGCCATATTGTCCATTTTTATCAACATCTTTTGGCGGACATATTAACGTTGAGTGCTGCAATTCAGTTGAGGCGATAAAGTATATATGTGGCTATATAAACAAAGGATCCGATCAGGCCGTTTTCCAAGTTCGGCACACAAATAGGCAGATAAATCCATTAGATGAGGTTCGCACTTATCAGGCAGGACGATACATTAGTAGCAATGAAGCTGTTGGGCGACTTCTTTCTTTTCCAATGCATGAACGCATTCCTAATGTAGTTCATTTACAAGTCTACTTGGAAAACGGTGAACGTGTTTATTTCAACGAGGAAAATATGCAGCATCGCGTCGAACAGCCTCCAAAAACAACACTCACTGCTTTCTTTGCATTATGCCAAAATGCAGTTGAATCAGATTTTGCTCAAACTTTGTTATATGCTGAAGTTCCTACTTACTACACTTGGGATAATTCTGATAGAACTTGGAATCCCCAGAGACGTGGTGAAAATGTTCCTAACTGGCCTGGAAGAAAACAGACTAATGCGATTGGATGCATGTACGCCATTCATCCCAATCAGTTTGAGTGTTTCTGCTTGAGATTGTTACTCACAGTTGTAAGAGGACCAACATCATTCGCAGCTCTTCGAACAGTGGACGGCAAAGAATATCTCACGTACAGAGAGGCATGTGAGGTTCGCGGTCTTCTGGAAAACGATGACCACTGGACTCTGACAATGCAAGAGGCGGTTTTGACTCGGTATCCAAGCCATTTGAGGACATTGTTCTCCATCATTATAACCTCCTGCGAAGTTTCCAATCCTTTCACACTTTGGAACATGTTCAAGGATCAGATGTCTGAGGATATACTCCATCGTCGAGAGCAAGAGCAATCAAACATTATAGCATATGACATCATTTATGACGAAGCCATTCAGTTAATAGATGATATTGTTTATTCAATATCAGGTATTTATACATCTTCAAAAAATAATGTCTCTCCGAAACAAACTTTCTTAATACGAAATTATAAAACATACATTTACTTTCAGGCCGTCATGTAGCTGATTACGGTCTACCTGCACCGAGAATAGCTTTACTTCATAACAATGAGGTTCGTGTACAGCTGAATTACGATGCTGACGCTCTTGCTGTAGGTGTTCGAACGGCTTTGCCTACTCTCAATAACGCCCAAAGATGTTTCTATGATGCTGTAATGGAAAAAGTTGATGCTAATGATCTAGCCATATTTTTTCTCAATGCCTGCGGCGGAACAGGCAAAACTTATTTACTGAACCTTTTGCTATCGACTGTAAGGAGTCATCGCCAAATAGTTATAGCTTTAGCCTCTACTGGTATCGCTTCGACATTGTTACAAGGCGGACGAACGGCACATAGCGTTTGAAGCTTCCATTGAATTTGCATTATTAAGAGGCACCAGTTTGTAACATCAGCAAAAATAGTGACAGGGCTGGAATGTTACGTTTGTGCAAATTGATAGTCTGGGATGAAAGTTCTTCTTCTCATAAAAATGCTGTAGACGCACTAGACAGAACCTTGAGAGATCTTCGGAATGATGATCGTACGATGGGAGGTTTAGTGGTCATACTAGCTGGTGACTTCCGACAAACCCTCCCAGTTATAGCCCGTGGTACTCCTGCTGATCAACTCCACGCCAGCATCAAGAGTTCTCTATTATGGCAAGCCGTAGTCCTCCACACGCTCACAACAAACATGAGAGTTTTTCTTCATAATGACGAAAACGCTGCCAATTTTTTGTCATTGCTTCTCCGAATCGGTGATGGATTAGAGCCTCTAGACAATGATGGAAACATTACACTCTGTCCAAATCTCTGCTGCATCGAAAATTCCACCGAAGACCTTATTGCTGCCGTGTTTCTCGACATTCAGCAGAATTACGAACAGCAGAATTGGTTATGCGAAAGGGCTATTTTAGCCCCCACGAATGATGTCGTGTCGGCATTAAATGACAAGATATTGGCCGAAATCATTGGAGACAAAAAGGTTTACACTGCTTTCAATTCTGTGGTGAACCAGGATGATGTGTTGAATTATTCTGTTGAGTTCTTAAACTCCTTGGAGTTGCCTGGCGTGCCATTGCAGATATCAAAATTGAAAGTCGGTGTTCCAGTTCTTCTACTGCGGAATTTAAACCCTCCACTTCTATGCAACGGAACACGAATCTGCATCACTCAACTTCGAGACAGGATAATTGAAGGTATTTTAAAACAATTTCAGTGGTATTGTCATGTTCAATTAATTATTACAGAACTGTTTACAATTTTTAGGTATAATAATGAATTCCCGGTCAGATTAGCCTTTGCCATGACAATCAATAAAGCGCAGGGACAAACTTTAAAAGTCGCTGGGGTCCACCTTGAAAAGCCGTGTTTTTCTCATGGACAATTATATGTGCCCTGTTCGCGTGTTTCTGATCCTCAAAGCTTACACATATATGCTCCTAACCAAAAAACTCCAAATATCGTATACCAAAATGCGTTAGTGTAATTATATCATGTTCGTTGTTTTAAATGATTATAGCACCAAATAAACGAGGTTTCACCACGTTTACGTAGGTTTTTCCTCGCGCTTTGCGCAAAATTACCGATTTATCATTTCTTACACCCAAATTTTAAATTACTTATATCATTGCAAACAAAATGTTGCTACATTCTTCAACAGTTCATACAGTGCGGCGACGATGAGCCCCGTGCGAAGCACGGGTGCTCAGCTAGTAATCTATAAAAAGTAAAAAAAAAGACCTTTTTCAGCATGCTGATCGAGTTCTCTGACTTCACAATATCAGGCCTCTTAGTACAAGGTCTCTCATACTGTGAGATTGCGCGATAAATTTATAACTATTAATCTTACTTCATATTTGTTTTCTGCAAATTACGTTACAAAAGTAAAGACATAGTCTATTTAGAATAGTATTAATAATTTTGCCACATCGATAATTGAGTTACACTAGGCGAAGCCGAGTGGAATAACCTATGTGAACAGAGCCTACTTGCCCTCACTTCTATTCGTAGGGTGAAAAGTAAAAAATTTCTGCGCACGATTGTCAAATTTGTTGTATAGTCACAAAAATAATTTGAAACGAATAGGATAAAATCAAGTTTATTCAATGAACAAAAAATATAAAAATTTACTTATCCGTCATGCAACTCCATTCAAATATTTACAGGAGTGATCCTGTGGCATATAATTGATGGAAGGAAAATTTTTTGAATAGATTCGAGATCAGTGTAATTGACATTAAACAACCTGATCAGCACCTTATCTGAGCCCTATTTTGATGATTTACTAGGGCCAGTATAAAATTTTGAAATCTAAGAGATTGGGCCGACGATTGTTTTTGTTTTCTCATTAGACATGTTGTTTAGAAAATGAAACAATTAATAACCCAATATTCGAATGCAAGAAAAGAAAAAAATACTTGTAAAAGAGAAAAAGTTTAGAAAAAAGTAAACTTCTTAAAACATTTTATTTTATTTTTTATCTATTTTTGAAATTATTAAAATTAGTGAAAAAACCAGAATTCAAGCATAATTATGCAAAGCTGTCCTACTAGAACATAAGGATATATCTTACATTTGAATCATTACATCATTTCATCATAATTGCTTAAATATGAAATGATTGATGAAACTTACGAAAATATATCTTGACTGAGGAAACTTACAGAAGGAAAATTAGGCCGACGATTGTTTTTGTTTTTTCATTAGACTTGTTGTTTAGAAAATAAAACAATTAATAACCAAATATTCGTAACTACGATTTTGTATTCATTTAATCTAGGCTGAGCTATTGAAAAAATGTTCTGTGTAAAATATATTTTTTCTCTTGAATCGCAATTTTTTTATATCAGCAGTTTTTTTGGTTTCGGGAAACAATCGCCGAACCCTTCACGATTACCATAGTTCTTACTTGAAACAATTATGAATAAATTTATAAAATAATTTTCGGATTTGGTTGAAAAATTTGGAGATTTATAACAAAATAATATATAAAAAGTATTATTGACAAAAAGCCATTTACATTGAACTATTTCCAATAAAAAATAGTCATTAAGTATGTGTTATCGAAGCAGATGGAGCAGTGGACAACGACGCGGACTGATACCCTCAAGGGACTGGGATCGATTCTCGTGCTAGAGTAAAATTATTTTACATTGTTCATGTATCGTCAATATATTACTAATGTATGGTTAATAGATTGACAATATACGGTTTTTATTGTATGGTCAATAGATTGTCAATATATGATCTTTTTTACAAGGGTGAATGAACAATATTATTTGAATGTCTGGCCCAGACATTTTAGAATTCATTTATAAATTAATTTTGCATAATGTAACGTTCTGAAGCTCTCCTTCCCTCCATGCCATATTATATATATAATGTTTAAAAAGACCCTGTAGTTGGCTATATATTCAAAATATACATTCTTAGTGATTTCTGAACAAACTGCGGTTATTTCGAATTTAAATTTCCTCCATCTTCTCCTCCATTCTTAAAAAGTTCATCAGCACCTGAAGTTGGTCGAGTTGATGCTCTGTGACGTCGTATATCGCTATAACTATATATTCAATTCTAATTAATTTTAATTGATTTGATTTATTGATAATTTTCAATTTAATAAACTGTGGTTTATTCGAAAATCTGAAATTAATTGAAATTCAATTCTTGTTCGAAATTACTGAATATAACGTTTCAGTGATTTATTTTCCTTATCAGAATCAGGAGACACGGCAGTGTCTCTGGCCAAGTACCTCCTTTTCTTTACAAAAAAAAATGCTTTAAAATAGTTTTATAATACGAGATATACGAGATACGATACGACGAGACCTGCAGTGTCTTCTTATCTCGTGCAAGCTAAAGGCATTTTTCGGACCACAATAACTCCGTCGAAACGCTTCAAACAAAAAAAGTTATTTGAAACATTTTGTAGGTCTCGCGGAGACGAACAAATTAAAAAAAAAAAGTTAAAATCGGTAGGGAAATGGCAGAGTTATGAAGCATTGAAAAAACGTAAAAATGCAAAAAAATTTCTTTTTTTTTCTTTTTTTTTCTGTTTTCGCCGGGCACGTTTTTCAGCCCAGGCACGCATGCCTTTTTTTGTTAATTATTGAAATTTATTAATTCTATAGCAATTGGTTTATAATAATTTATATAAATAAATGTTTAATAAAAGCGAATGTTAATAAAATAAACAAAATATTTAAAAAACAAGTTATAAATTAATAAATAATAATTATAAACAAACGTTAATAACCAAATAAATCTTCCTAAAATAAACGAAAAACTAAAAATAATAATTAACAAGTGAATGTTTAATAAACAAATGTGAATTAACAAATGAATGTAATTAACAAATGAATGTTAATCAACAAATAAATGTTATTAACAAATGAATGTTGATTAACAAATGAATGTTAATTAACAAATAAATGTTAATAACAAATTAATGTTAATTAACAAATGTTAATTAACAGATGAATGTTCATTAACAAATGAATGTTTATAAACAAATGTTAATTAACAAATAAATGTTCATTAACAAATGAATGTTTATAAACAAATAAATGTTAATTAACAAATGAATGTTAATTAACAAATGAATGTTCATTAACAAATAAATGTTAATTAACAAATGAAAGTTAATTAACAAATGAATGTTTATAAACAAATTTTAATTAACAAATGAATGTTAATTAACAAATGGATGTTTATAAACAAATGCCAATTAACTAATGAATGTTTATAAACAAATAATAATTAACAAATGAATCTTTATAAACAAATGGTAATTAACAAAGGAATGTCAATTAACAAAGGAATGTCAATTAACAAATGAATGTTAATTAACAAATGAATGTTAATTAACAAATGAATGTTAATTATTAAATGAATGTTAATTATTAAATGAATGTTAATTAACAAATGAATGTTAATTAACAAATGAATGTTAATTAACAAATGAATGTTAATTAACAAATAAATGTTTATGAACAAATGTTAATCAACAAATGAATGTTTATGAACAAATGTTAATTAACGAATGAATGTTTATAAACGAATGTTAATTAACAAACAAATGTTAATTAACAAATGAATGTTAATTAACAAATGAATGTTTATGAACAAATGTTAATTAACAAATGAATGTTTATGAACAAATGTTAATTAACAAATGAATGTTAATTATTAAATGAATGTTGATTAACAAATGAATGTTAATTATTAAATGAATGTTGATTAACAAATGAATGTTAATTATTAAATGAATGTTAATTAACAAATGAATGTTAATTATTAAATGAATGTTAATTAACAAATGAATGTTAATTATTAAATGAATGTTAAGTAACAAATGAATGTTAATTATTAAATGAATGGTAATTAACAAATGAATGTTAATTATTAAATGAATGTTAATTAACAAATGGATGTTTATAAACAAATCTTAATTAACAAATGAATGTTTATAAACAAATGTAAATAAACGAATCGATTTGTAGAAACAAATGTAAATACCCTTGTAAAAATGATCATATATTGACAATACATTGACAATCTATTGACCATACTATACAAACCATATATTGACAATCTATTAACCATACATTATATAATATATTATATAATACATTGACCATATACTAACAATATATTGCCCATATATGGACAATCTATTGACAATATATAGACAATATATTGACCATACATAAACAATGAAAATAATTTTACTCTAGCACGAGAATCGATCCCAGGCCCTTGAGGTTATCAGTCCGCGTCGTTGTTTTTTTTTTTTTTACAAAAATGTTTATTCAATATACAGTATTTACAAGTTTTATCATTTACATCGTTGGTGGCATAAACAAAACCACGATAATGATAGGGATTCTTATAGTGTTTTAGTACAAATGGCTCCTAGTTTGGAGCTCTCGCAGACTTAAATTAATATCATAAATGGGCTTTTGAATTCATATAGATAGGACGGAATAGGGTATGGGTTTGGTATATAGCATAAGATTAAGTGGATTAGATGGGATGAATTTCGTTCCATCTAATCATCAATATGTCGCTTAGGTCTAGGAGATCGTGTGACAGGCGTTGTTTCGCAGTCGCCTGTATAACTATAAGACTTATAGTTTAGCGCTAATATATAGAAAAAAAGACAATGTTATGCAATTAAAGTTTTTGGTATAACTAATTAGTCTAGTTGTGGTCATCGAGCCACCAGTATCTTTCGGTGTTCGTATAATAGTTTTCTTTTTGGTTTATTAGCGGTATTATCGTAGTCGTTGTCCACTGCTCCATCTGCTTCGATAAATTCATCTATCGAAATAAGCTACATACTTAATGACTATTTTTTAATGGAAATAGTTTATTGTGAATGACATTTTGTCAATAATACTTCCAATTATGTAATTTTGTTATAAATCTTCAAATTTTTTAACCAAATCCAAAAATTTATTTATAAATTTATCCATACTTTTTTAAGTAAGAACTATGATAAACTATAAGGATCCATATATTCTATGGAAAATCAATATAGCTAATCGTTTCGAATGATTTAAAATGATTTAAAATCTTTTGTTACTAAAAAGTTAATTAAAATTATTAACAAATCACTATTAACAATTGTCTATTGAAAATCACAAGCTTCTATTCGCAGAAGATAGACTTTTCACAAGATCGGTGAAATTGAATGTTTTGTTATAAAAAAATTATTAAATATTAGAAAAAAAGTTTTAGAGTATTTAAAACAACAATATTTGTTTAACAAAGAAATAACAAAGAAATTAACAATGTATGGCAAAGAAAGAAATTTTGATTGTCATACATATATTGTCAATAAATTGTTTGCGAAAAATAATACATTGCCAATACATTGCTGTAAATCAAATTACATCGTCTATGTATGGTTAATACATTGTTTGAAAATAATACATTGTCCATATATGGGCAATATATTGTTCATTTATTGTTAATATATTGGCAATATATTGTCAATATATTAACTATGTATGGTCAATATAGGGACAATATATTATTTCGTGAATAATATATTGTCAATATATTATTCTTATATGGACAATATACGGATCTTTTTACAAGGGTAAAAGATTGATTTGTAAAAACCAATGTAAATAAACGAATCGATGTGTATAAATAAATGTAAATAAACATGTGAATGTTTATAATTAAATGTAAATGAATAAATGAATGTTCATGAGTAAATTTGAAATAACAAATGAATTTTTATTAACAATAACAAAGAAGTATAACAATTGATTAATTGTTTATCAACAAATATTATTAAACAAATGAACATTCATAAAATAAATGAATGAGATGGCCGAGTACTAAAAAAGAATGTTATGATTTATATTAAAATTCAGTAAAACTGATAAGAGTGGCCAAGTACTCGAATAAATGTTATGATATATATTAAAAATTCAGTAAAACTGATAAGAGTGGCCAAGTACTCGAATAAATGTTATGATATAAAAAAATTGTTGGTCAAGTAAAAATTTGGGAAGAATGAGTAAATTACGCAGTTTCATTCTGTCTACAATCAGAACACCATGACGCGTATTAGCAGTTACAGATAACAAAAAAGCAGAAATAGTTACCGAAATTTTTTGGTTTAAAAAGCTAATTTCAGGTACTTGGCGAGCCACCGCGACAACAAATAGGTACTGCTGTATTCTTTCATTTTCTTTCATATTATATAATTTCAGTTATCGTGCAATTCAATGAAATCGGTAAAATAAAATTTGAATTTATAGTTATTGCAAATAATATAAATCTAATTTTCTCAGGAGTTTTAAGAATGTATCCTTTAAAAATATCATTGGATTCATCATATATAATCCTTTTGCAGCCATTTTATTATAAAATATATACGATAACCTTACACCTACTGGTAAACTATGACAGGCGCATAACTCCTCAAAGTTACCAAAATGAATACGATAATACATTTTGAAACTAAATTAAGTGTACAAGTTTTGGTATAAATCTACAAGAAAAAATTTTAATAATTTGAGCAAGGCATTTACACTCAAATAAATAGATAATTGAATAGACAGATATATCGATGACTTGAATTGTTGTAAAAATTCTTGAGTTTAATTACAAATATTCAAACACAACATATACATCAACTATTATGAATGGAACGTCATACGCAACACCTCTTAATTAAATTTTGCTCAGATTTTTAAAAACTAAAACCTGCTAATTTAAATACCGGGTTGATTGGTTCGCCATGAGATTATTGTGGTACCTCTAATTTTTCACAGAAAAACAGTTCATTGCTATAATTTTTTTATTTGTACAAGTCAATTCACTATAGAGAAGTCATAATATAATTGAACAACAAATTAATAGTGTTTCTTCATTACGTTATTAAGCGTTTTACATTTACCCCGAAGCGTCACAATTACGTCGGTTCCCTCTATTCAAAAACTGATATTTCAATTAAATTTTGTATTTAAACCAGCAGGCTTCAGTTATTGAATATCTAAGCATAACGCTTTCGTAGCTAAACTAAACATATAAATTTACACAACAAGCTCCCACCTATGCAGTATTTATAAAAATTAACATAAATTTTTTTTAGATTCATTCTTAACAAGTCTTAACATTCTTAACAAGTCTGATTCCAATTTATTGATATATTGGACATAATATTTTAATATTTTTAAACTAAAATTTTTTTTTGAAATTTTCATTGTTCAGTGTTATATTCCTTGAGGACGATGCGGAAATGAAAAAAATGAGGCCGAGAATTCTTTAAAAATTGTAAAATGAAAAGTAATTTTCCTATCATATCAAATGATTGTATCTGCTGATTTCGAAGAAAATTTATTATGATGTAAAGAAAACACATTGAAAACAGCTGTTCAAACTTTCGGAAAAGTCACTCATACAAAGCCTCAAAAATAAATGTTTTAAGAATCAAACCTATTCATTTCTAATTGCAAAATTTGTAGAATTCCTTAATGTATTCTTCACTCCTACCAGTAGTAAAGTTTACAACTGATTGAAAGTCTTCAATTTATTCTTCACTCGTATAAGTAGTAAAGTTTACAAGTAATTGAAAGTCTTCCAAATTTGTCAATATTTGAATATTGTCATTTCAATGCAAATATCATTATATGTTCCAAAAATTGACAAAAATTCTATAATAATAACAATATTTCTTAGCGGAACACTTTTACTGTTGGATAAGTACTGGAATAGACAAAAAAAATAGAAAACAAAAATTGTCTACCAATTTCAAAAGTAAAACACGAATCTATACTTTCTTCGAAACTAGACAGCCATTTTTTCGCAGCAAATACTGGAATAAAATATTCAAACTTGTCTGCTAAAGTATTAGAAGTTTTTGAGTAATAGAACGATTCATGTAACATCCAAAAAATTAGAATTCACTAGTCGAAAACTTAGGTTTTTTGACATTGTCGCGGTGGCTCGCCAAGTACCTGAAATTAGCTTTTTAAACCAAAAAATTTCGGTAACTATTTCTGCTTTTTTGTTATCTGTAACTGCTAATACGCGTCATGGTGTTCTGATTATAGACAGAACGAAACTGCGTAATTTACTCATTCTTCCCAAATATTTACTTGACCAACAATTTTTTTATATCATAACATTTATTCGAGTACTTGGCCACTCTTATCAGTTTTACTGAATTTTTAATATATATCATAACATTTATTCGAGTACTTGGCCACTCTTATCAGTTTTACTGAATTTTAATATAAATCATAACATTCTTTTTTAGTACTCGGCCATCTCATTCATTTTATTTCTTTTACGAAAGGTCTAGCAGATCGTTATAAAGCCTTATGACGAATTTTTGCGAAAGGTTTTGGATGGCCTTTAAAAGTTATTATTCTGAATATTTTAAAAAATTTGCAACTAACTGTACGAAATTCCGCTTTTGGTACATTAAGAACTTTAGCAATATTCTTTAAGGGAGTTACATTCATAGGGCGTAATCAGCTTTAATTAAGCGCAGAACAAATGCAGAAAAACTTGTCGAATTTCGGAATACTGCGAGGTATACTGATATCGATAGAACAAGAAATTGATAAAAGGGAAATGGGTTTTAATCGTGATCGTCCTCCGATCAAGTTTTATTGCTAGAAATATGGTGTAAATAAAAGTTTACCGACATAATACAATTTTAAATAGCCAAAAAAAGGGCTCGGAGGGCGATACGTTTTACTTTTCTATTTTCGAAAAAAGTTGTTTTTTAAATGTTTTTCTAATAGATAATATTAAAAGAAATAAATGTAAAATTTGAAAAAATTATGAAAAATTGTGTCACTCTCTGGATAGATTGAAGTTGAAATTATTCACATATTTTGATGAATATTTTTGTAAAATCTTCTACTTAAAACGGCAGGTTAGACCAGGCCAGCGCGCCAGGAGGGCTTGCTATAATTTCCCTATAGTATTTCTAAAAGTTCAGCTTTTGAACATGAGTTGTTCATTCAACTTAAGTTTCGTTCTATAATTATAATTGACCCTAAATCGTCTCACTCATCTTATTTCTTCAATATTAAAATGTTCTATTCAGAACTACTTAACTAGTTTTTCCTAATCACCACATATATAGTTTAAAAATACTGGAAGGAAATGTAATACGCATGCATAACATTGGTTTTACTGTTATTCGATGTCGACGCTTCTTTGATGAGGTTAGTGTTTTTGTGGTCTGGCATAACATTTTCAGTTTTCTGTTCGTAATGCAGGATAGACGAAGCAGTTATCTGATGATTCATTGCTTTTCTCTTGCTTAAACTAGAGCTTGCCAGCAAGCTTGAAGTTTTTCTAAAACTATGGCCCGTGTAAGAGTCTGGATCTGGTAACTCAAGAAACCTTGCAATTTGCTTTGGCATTCGTGCGAATTTGTTTTTACCTATCACCTGCACCGTGCACTTGCCGTTTTGATAGTTTAAGAAAAATCGGTTTGTAATAACATTACTTGGTCTTAAGTCCATGTACTTTTGAACAGTTCTGTAAAAGTCACCATCAATTGTGAAGGATCTTGTCGTGTTAACACTTGTACTTGGTACATTTACAAGATAAAGACCGTTGTGATCTTTTATATCATTCATCGTCACCCGCGTCAGCTCGTCACTCCTACACGCTCCACAAACACCGAATATTAATGCCACCTGGAAGAAAGTCGTCTATGAAATGATAATAATGTCAGAGTATTCGTGGGTTCTTCTTAGAAACTTTAATGTTTGATGAATAAAAAATATATTATATGATTATCAGCATTTGTGATAATTGAAAAACATGTAAGGTAAGCGCACCAATTACGGTTAGCTTGAGGTTATTTGAGCTTTCATAAATTGCAATCATTCAAAAATAAATGAAGTATGCATTTGTGATGAATCACAAATGAAATCTTGATGATTTTAGTATTTATAACAAAAAAATCAATTTAAATAATTGATTTTATTACTCAAAATTAGAAATGAAACTAAAAAAATCATTCACTCATTTATGTTACAGCAAAAATGTTTGAGTATAAAAATGATTAAAATTAGCTGCGAAAAAATTTAGAATAATATTTCTCTAAATATTAATATTACAAAGTATCTATTGCTTATCATAAATATAGATTGTAAAACATTAAGCAAAGTGGTTTGCTCGTAGAAGCTGTTCCCTTGACCTGAAAGCTTATTTTTTAGTCTCTCATTGTTCGTTTGACGTCATTTGCCATCTTTAAACATTTTTTCCTAACTAAAAGATACATTCGTTTGTATCGGGATTTTATTCGTTTTCAGAAATGTTAAGAAATTCTAAAAGAATTTTTGTTTCTGATATTAGTTTTATACAATAATTAAAATAAATTCACATATTCAAGACTAACATGAAGTAAAGGTATAACCTAGATTATTGACATGTTCGCCTCAAAAGTTTATAATTTATAGAATACAATTATGAAACTTCAATTTTACACATGATTGAAGTAGTCAAAATTATTACAAATTATGTATATATATATATGAGCAAATCCAAAATTAACATCCACTTAGCGGTTCAAAAAAATAAAAATTTTTGGACATTAGGCACACTCTTGGGATTTTTTTCTCAGGTTCTAGGTGTCAAAACAAGATGAAAAAATGGTGCGGCCCACCTTGAAACAGGTGGCGACATACTTTTTTAATTAAAAAAGACGAAAATAAAAAATGAAAAAAAATCGAGTTCGTGAAACCCCCATTTTTTATTGCAGATTCGGATTCTTCATGAAAAAATAAAAAGATTTTATTCTTATATTTTTTTTGTTTTGCACGATAGATGGCGCTGTAATTGCAAGAGAACGATTTTTATTAATTATGTATTTCTTACGATTACAGCGACATCTATCCTAAAAAACCGAAAAATGATAAGAATAAAATCGTTTTATTTTTTCATAAGGAATCCGAATCTGTAATAAAAAATATGGGTTCAAAAAACTCTCATTTTTTTAATTTTCTATGGAACCACCCCTAATCCGGACAGGGAGTGAGGGGTGAAAGTCGAG
The DNA here is from genome assembly GCA_020615435.1 of Telenomus remus. NCBI lineage: Eukaryota > Metazoa > Arthropoda > Insecta > Hymenoptera > Scelionidae > Telenomus > Telenomus remus. Next base: position 8,570,712 of record CM036336.1, read on the forward strand.
TTTGATATGGTTGTATAAAGTTTGAAAAAGTATTAGACAATTATTTTTTGCAAGTTGTGTGTCTTTTTGTACCAACTGTTCGTATTTTATTGGAAGAAAAAGAGCGATTAACTTAATTCACTCAAATTTCTTAGTCATAGTACTAAAATTGAGACACAGAAATATTTTGATATTTCGTTTTCGGTATTTGAATGACTTTGGTAGAACGTACAACACCCCATAATCGATAATAAACGTAAAATTTGAAAGAAACCAAATTTGGAGTTACTTTTTACATGCTTTTTTGTTGCTTTTTTGGCAAAAATCACTATAACTTAATTTAATTTTAAAAGTATGTCGCCACTCGTTTCAAGAGGGGCCGCACCATTTTTCTATCTTGTTTTGACACCTAGATCGTAAGAAAAAAATCCCAAGAGTGTGCCTAATGTCCAAAAATTTTTAATTTTTTGAACCGCTAAGTGGATGTTAATTTTGGATTTGCTCATATATGATATAAATTGTAATATGCCGCTTCGGAAAAATCACATTTAAATAACAAAATTTCTGATTGCAGGAGTAAACCGTGCAGCGAAGGTGATGGCCGTGCGAAGCACGGCCGATCAGCTAGTATATATATATAATATGTATATGTATATATGTAATATATATAAATATTATATGTAATATTATTACATGTAATATCATTATGTAATTATTATTATGTAATATTATTGTATGTATATATACATATATATTATATGTATATATATAATACATATATATAACTATAGTTACACTTTTATATATGAGTAGGATAGGATATATAAATTTTGATTTTACACATAGGTTATAGACAATGTATTTAAGATCGACCTTCTTGAATTTAAATCCGTTTCCGTTGTTTCATGTCCCCGGATAATGTGCAGCTAGCTTGCGCAAAGAGCATATTACATTCGATAAATAAACATCTCTTGTAAAAAAGATCATATATTGACAATATATTGACAATCTATTGACCATACAATACGAACCGTATTATGACAACCCATTAACCATACATTAGTAATATATTGACCATATATGAACAATGTAAAATAATTTTACTCTAGCACGAGAATCGATCGATATCAATCGATAGTATGGTCAATACATTGTTTGAAAATAATACATTGTCTATATATGGGCAATATATTGTTCATATATTAACTATATTGGCAATATATTGGCAATATATTGTCAATATATTAACTATGTATGGTCAATATAGGGACAATATATTATTTCGTGAATAATATATTGTCAATATATTATTCTTATATGGACAATATACGGATCTTTTTACAAGGGATAGATTGTAATTTCTTTTGAACCAAGGAACCTACTACCTACTACTTACCTAAACATGGTTTTATATTATTTTGACTACGTCAAATTGTAACGTAAAATTGTCAATATGTAAAACTGTAGTTTAATAATTCCATTTATAAATAAAAAAAGTTTTATTTGTTTTTGAAAAGTATAGTTTAAAATATTAAACTTTTATTTTGACATAAAATCTTGTCCATGCAAAGTGTCATACCTCTTTTAATGGGTTTTTCTAATCAGCACAGATATTGTTTTATATTGTAATATTTTTTATTTGAGGTTTGTACTCAATATAAACTATATTATTGAAACCCGCTGAAACTGGGTAAAAAAGATGATTACATTCAGCTTTTTTCTTAAGGAGGGTGTATCGCTATACTAGCCTCGATCTAAGATGAGCAAATGCATGTGAAATTTTAAAGAAATGCCAATACGAGGAAATGTAAACAAGTGAAAATGTAACAACTTGTTGAAAACATTATTATAAACATTGTGGGAAAATTTCATATACTTCGTTTTTACGGTTTTGAAATAATTAAACTTTTATTATTTATATTACATATTAACACTAGGAGGATCGAGATTAGAAAAAGAAAGAAAATTAGAAAGACGTAAAATTTACGTACGCGGTCCTCCTAGTTTTAAATAATATTAAATAATATAAAAAATGATATTAGTTGTTATATGTATACTACTATGTATAACCTCAAAAACGGCAGATTTTAAGTAATTGTTTCTCGAAAATGAGATAGATAAATTGGTCAAGACTTTAATTAAATGTCAAAATTCTTTTTGTTTTGCTTCTTTTACAATTTATACCACTTTTTGCTTACACCTTAGAGGGTTGCAAAATTGTATATAGTTTCAATTTTAGTGTCCCCAACAACATATGTAGAGATTGAACTATAATATAATAATAAAATGGGATCCGCAGACTAGCATGACTAGCCTAATAGAAATAAAGAGATCTAAGATGGATTAAGAAATTATTTACCTTGGTTGCCAAAAATAGAGAATCTGGCGCTTTCGTCATGAACTCCCTTATCTCTTTTGGTGAGAGATAGTTTGATTGTTTACTTTTAAATCCATTTGAATTCACTTTTAAAAATTTGATTAACTGTTTATAACGGCCAATACACAAATTGTTATTAAGAATGATCGTGCTTTTTAACATAGAAAATTTTGCCCATAAAGTAGACGGCTTATATTTTTTAGCTAATTCATCGAAGTATTCAAGCATCATAAGTTCTGTAATTTTGTCATGATTTTTTCTATCTTTCCACTGCATAAAAGCAACGTAAGCTTCGTTGTACTTGTTCTGTGATTTCTCCGGTAACTGAGTTTTGGATAAAATTGAGGCGTCATCAAGAGAATCTATAGACATTTCAGAATCCTGACAATCCAAACTTAAATCCATTTCACACAACTGTTAGGTTATGTTTCACTATTTGCTCTTATTCATCGCCACACTGAACTCGTGTCCATCACGTTACAGTTTTCAAATAAATAAAAGGCCAAGTAATTATTGATATTTTAAATTTTTCTACGTATCTGCTCTATTTGTTGACACTTGAATGCACAAACATGTATATTTCTTTCACTGCTGCTGGACCTTACAAATTGCTAACTTGCTACGAGTGTAAGCATATCCATAGTGTAAGCATACTCGCCATGAGTGTAGCGCTGTAGCGTCTAGATTTATTCGCCTCTCACGACTTGTCGATAAAAGAATCATAGAGTGTATTCTTTGTAGTTTGAACGAGTTACTTATATGCATGCTCTCGATCATACAAAATTTTTCAATAAATATAGTAATTTTATAAATGATACAGGATTCATCGCTAGACTAATGAAGTAAAGTAAATAAAATGAAAATGTAGATGGATAAAATGTTAGTTGATTGACACTGCATGTCCAAACATGACGTTTTGATTCGTATCGACTATTTTCAGACCAGATTTCAGTATTGTAGTAGAATCAGAGATTAATTTTTTTACCCGTGACGAGTCTTTTGAACTACTACACTACGCGGGCTCCCAGTCGGACGAAAGTCGGTAATGAAGATCGTATGAATTCGGCGATTGTTAATCGACATTCTACGCATGAAGCATGAAATGGATTTGAAATGAAAGGCTTGTTAGCATAATTAGCAGGTGTACAAAAAATATTTTTAATAATATTGAAAGTGATAAAATAGATAGCGAATAATTTTAGAAATTCTGAAAATAAAATATTTTAAATTAGAGTAGCTCAACCGTAAAAAGCAATAAATATAAAGATTATAAATTGAAATTGCTATAAAAATTCCGATTCAAATGATATTATACCAAAAGGTGTTAATAAAATATTGATATTTTTAATTACAATTATATTACGTGTAAATTTAAAAGACATAATAATTTTTGTAATTGTAGTATTTACTAATAATCTTTCAAATATATAAAAGTGATATGAGGGAATCTAAAATTAACATCCACTTAGCATTTCAAGAAAATAAAAATTTTTAAATTTTTTTTAATTTAAATTACGACTCATCGTAACGTCTGTTCCGTTCCCGAGGGATAGCGCGAACAAAGTGGAACAAAGCAAGAGACAGGCACGATCAGCGCGTCCATCTCTCTTCCACTTAATCAGCCGATGCATCCGAGTAGAAGAGAGACAGCGGCAGCACACAACTTTCAAACTTATGCGTGAACTGTTCAACTATTTATAAAAGTGAAGTGAATTGTGACAAGTTTATATTGTTTACATTGTAAAAATAATAGCGGAGATAAATTGAAATAATTCTTGCAATTTAAAAATCTTATTTCTTATAAAATTTGGAATGTTTGTTATTTTATTAGTAGAAAAAAAGTAGAATCTGCCTGCAAAAGCAGTAATTGTAGGTTACGTTTCAATTGAATAAAAATTTTGACGATTTAAATAAACGATCGAATAAAGAAACATGTGCTTTATGGTGCGATAAGAAAAATAAACGGGCATAGTTGCACTCAGAAAAAGGATTCATTATAGTTACAATTTATATTCGATCGAAAAAATTTTAAAATATTTCTTAACAGTTACAACAGCGTCATCGAGTTGCAAAAATATTTAATAAATATTATTTTCGACTTTTTTCAACGTTGTCACTACAATTGCACTATTTCATAATACTTACAGGTTCAATTTCATGATATTTAAACTTTATTTGATAACTATTATGAAACGAACTTGAAAATTGAATTTGTTTATAGTTATAACATTAGAAATCATGACAACCAAATTTTTTGTTGATATATAAACCCTTAATTTGTAATATTTATCTAATATAATGATAATTGTAATTTTTAACTATTATAATTTCGGTTCGATTATAATTAGAATATGAAGATGAGCAAACCTTTCCCGCAAGTACAAATTGACTTGATTAAAGATATATAAGCGCAAGTCAGCATCTATTTCTAAATAACAGTCTAGGATCGAGAGGCGACTACACCAGGAAACAACAGAACAGACGATCAAGGTACGAAAAATAGTAAGGATTCGATTGAATACTAATAAAAATATAACTTTGTTAACATTTGTTAATATAAAAGTAATTGTTTATCAAATGTCAACAGGAAAATGAACTCACAGCAAAAAGGAAAAACGCCTCTCGATCCAAGATATAAATTGGATCATCACGAAAAAATGACGGAATCCACCAATTACAAATAAAATTAGATTAATTGAAATAAAGAAAAAAAATCAAAAATATTTCCTTCGACAATCCTTCTTTATTTTTATTTTTTATGAATTGCATGCGATAAATATTAAGAAATATTTTTTGTAGTTCACGAAATTGTTTCAATAAATGTTATACTTGAACTATAAATATTATTGTATATATAATTAATCTTATGAAATATGCGAATAAAAATTTAATGAAATGGTATAATTGTCGTTAAGAAATATTCAGTTGCACTATAATAATTACATTAAATCATAACAATAATGAAATATCAATAACATTAACGAATCCTTTTTCTGAGTGTGTAATTATATAATTAAAAATTAATGTTTCATCTCACACCTGTCATGATATTTTTAAAATGTAAAGTTGAACCGGGCATGCGATGCCATGCCATGCGTGGCATTGGTGAAAGCACTTGTAAATAATCATTGCAAAATGATCTTGTGAATTTTGTAAATAGTCTGTTCAATAAAGTAGTCTACGATAGTTGAAATGACATGTGCAAATAAAATTTAATTTATCAATAAAATTGTAAATTTAATTTTAATTCTTCTTTGTATCCATGCCAATTAATGATAATTTGATAAATTTGATAATTTGATTATTTACTCCAATTTATAAAAGTGTGCATTAATTTCATCTATATTTTGATATCAGGAGGCACGGCAGTGACTCTGGCCAACTACCGCCAGAAAATGTCACAGTGCCTTCTTTTCAAGACATTTTAGATTGGGGTTCTGGCTTAGTTGAAAAACTATGAAATCACTATGCCACGAGGTCGTTATTGGTCTTAACTTGGTCGCGCAGCCGCGCTGAGCAAAACGAGACCAATAACGCCTCTCTAGCTTAACCCTTTCACCGATTTCTTGGGGGTCAAAAATGCGTTTTTTTTTCATGTACGCAATATTTTATTCATTTTTTTTATTTTTTCCAAAATTACAATTACAATAGCTGTAACTTTCAAAACATAATGATATAAATATACAAAAGTTAATTATTAAGTTTTAACATGAATTTATAAACAAAAAACAATAAATAAATAAATAAATAATAAATTAATGAACAATTGTCATTTTTTTCGTTTTACCCTAATTTCTCATAAAATCGACGCAAAATGAAGAAAAAAAGTATTGTTTTAATAATGAAGGCCAACTATGATGAAATTTAACAATATATAATAATTGTTTATAACAAATGTTGATTTTAAATTTAATCAACAATCGTTTATTTTTCTCAATAAATTGAAATACAGAGAAAAAATCTTGGATTAATAAAATAAAGGACAACGATGATGGAACGAAAAATTAGTGACAAATTAACAAATTTTGATAATAAATTTATTTATATTACAAAGCAATTTTATAATGTAAAATAATATCATTAACAATTTTGAACATGATTATAATTACTCTTTCGACCCTTGTGAAAAGATCCGTACATTGTCCATATAAGAATAATATATTGACAATATATTATTCATGAAATGATATATTGTCCCTATATTGCCAATATATTAACAATATATTGCCCATATATGGACAACTAGCTGAGCTAGTTGTGCGGCTCATCGTCGCCGCACTGTATAAACTGTAGAAGAATGTAGCAACATTTTGTTTGCAATGATATAAGTAATTTGAAATTTGGGTGTAAGAAATGATAAATCGGTAATTTTGCGCAAAGCGCGAGAAAAAACCCACGTAAGCGTGGTAAAACCTCGTTTATTCGGTGCTATAATCATTTGAAACAGCGAACATGATATAATTACACTAACGCATTTTGGTATACTATATTTGGAGTTTTTTGGTTAGAAGCATATATGTGTAAGCTTCGAGGATCAGAAACACGCGAACAGGCAACATATAATTGTCCATGAGAAAAACACGACTTTTCAAGGTGGACCCCAGCGACTATAAAAGTTTGTCCCTGCGCTCTATTGATTGTCATGGCAAAGGCTAATCTGACCGGGAATTGCCTCCTTTTAAACTCGAACGGCAGGTCCGTTGGAATATTGGAATCGGAGGTATAATGACATGCGTTCCTTCATAGGCTACATTCATTATTATACCAAAAAATTGTGAACAGTTGTGTAATAATTAATTGAACATGACAATACCACTGAAATTGTTTTAAAATACCTTCAATTATCCTGTCTCGAAGTTGAGTGATGCAGATTCGTGTTCCGTTGCATAGAAGTGGAGGGTTTAAATTCCGCAGTAGAAGAACTGGAACAGCGACTTTCAATTTTAATATCTGCGATGGCACGCCAGGCAACTCCAAGGAGTTTAAGAACTCAACAGAATAATTCACCACATCATCCTGGTTCACCACAGAATTGAAAGCAGTGTAAACCTTTTTGTCTCCAATGATTTCGGCCAATATCTTGTCATTTAATGCCGACACGACATCATTCGTGGGGGCTAAAATAGCCCTTTCGCATAACCAATTCTGCTGTTCGTAATTCTGCTGAATGTCGGGAAACACGGCAGCAATAAGGTCTTCGGTGGAATTTTCGATGCAGCAGAGATTTGGAGAGAGTAATGTAATGTTTCCATCATTGTCTAGAGGCTCTAATCCATCACCGATTCGGAGAAGCAATGACGAAAAATTGGCAGCGTTTTCGTCATTATGAAGAAAAACTCCTATGTTTGTTGTGAGCGTGTGGAAGACTACGGCTTGCCATAATGGAGAACTCTTGATGCTGGCGTAGAGTTGATCAGCAGGAGTACCACGGGCTATAACTAGGAGGGTTTGTCGAAAGTCACCAGCTAGTATGACCACTAAACCTCCCATTGTACGATCATCATTCCGAAGATCTCTCAAGGTTCTGTCTAGTGCGTCTACAGCATTCTTATGAGAAAAAGAACTTTCATCCCAGACTATCAATTTGCACAAACGTAACATTCCAGCCCTGTCACTATTTTTGCTGATGTTACAAACTGGTGCCTCTTAATAATGCAAATTCAATGGAAGCTTCAAACGCTATGTGCCGTTCGTCCGCCTTGTAACAATGTTGAAGCGATACCAGTAGAGGCTAAACTATAGCTATTTGGCGATGACTCCTTACAGTCGATAGCAAAAGGTTCAGTAAATAAGTTTTGCCTGTTCCGCCGCAGGCATTGAGAAAAAATATGGCTAGATCATTAGCATCAACTTTTTCCATTACGGCATCATAGAAACATCTTTGGGCGTTATTAAGAGTAGGCAAAGCCGTTCGAACACCTACAGCAAGAGCGTCAGCATCGTAATTCAGCTGTACACGAACCTCATTGTTATGAAGTAAAGCTATTCTCGGTGCAGGTAGACCGTAATCAGCTACATGACGGCCTGAAAGTAAATGTATATTTTATAATTTCGTATTAAGAAAGTTTGTTTCGGAGAGACATTATTTTTTAAAGATGTAGAAATACCTGATATTGAATAAACAATATCATCTATTAACTGAATAGCTTCGTCATAAATGATGTCATATGCTATGTTTGGTTGCTCTTGCTCTCGACGATGGAGTATATCCTCAGACATCTGATCCTTGAACATGTTCCAAAGTGTGAAAGGATTGGAAACTTTGCAGGAGGTTATAATGATGGAAAACAATGTCCTCAAATGGCTTGGATACCGAGTCAAAACTGCCTCTTGCATTGTCAGAGTCCAGTGGTCATCGTTTTCCAGAAGACCGCGAACCTCACATGCCTCTCTGTACGTGAGATATTCTTCGCCGTCCACTGTTCGAAGAGCTGCGAATGATGTTGGTCCTCTCACAACTGTGAGTAACAATCTCAAGCAGAAACACTCAAACTGATTGGGATGAATGGCGTACATGCGTCCAATCGCAGCAGTCTGTTTTCTTCCAGGCCAGTTAGGAACATCTTTACCACGTCTCCGGGGATTCCAAGTTCTATCAGAATTATCCCAAGTGTAGTAAGTAGGAACTTCAGCATATAACAAAGTTTAAGCAAAATCTGATTCAACTGCATTTTGGCATAATGCAAAGAAAGCAGTGAGTGTTGTTTTTGGAGGCTGTTCGACGCGATGCTGCATATTTTCCTCGTTGAAATAAACACGTTCACCGTTTTCCAAGTAGACTTGTAAATGAACTACATTAGGAAAGCGTTCATGCATTGGAAAAGAAAGAAGTCGCTTAACAGCTTCATTGCTACTAATGTATCGTCCTGCCTGATAAGTGCGAACCTCATCTAATGGATTTATCTGCCTATCTGTGTGCCGAACTTAGAAAACGGCCTGATCGGATCCTTTGTTTATATAGCCACATATATACTTTATCGCCTCAACTGAATTGCAGCACTCAACGTTAATATGTCTGCCAAAAGATGTTGATAAAAATGGACAATATGGCACGACCCACCGGTTGTCGATAGTGACCTGTTGACCTTCATGTCCGTGGATATTGATGGTTGTTGTAAAGCCGCCATCATCAGGACTGCATCTTCTGTACGTTGGATATCCATTCGCGTTACTGACTGTTTCCTGGATTAAATCTTTTGGATATTGTTTGGTACAGCGGCCATTCTTCATGCAAGGTGACTGCATATTCATTTCTCCACATGGTCCATGAATCATGTGTTTTACAACGATTCTGTGAAGATTGGGATCTATTTCAGGGTCTGGAATTTCTGCTGAAATAATCCAATCGATGTCTGCTAGCCGAAGTTTTTGTTCAAGAAAGAGTAATAAATGGATGTGAGGGAGACCACGTTTCTGCAACTCTATTTAGTATATGTATGCTGAAACAATACCAAAAACACGTCCTTCCGTGAGACACTTGAGAAATTTGATGACTTTCTGTCTGAAAACCCGGGCGATGATATCGTGTCTGTCCATAGCAGCTTGGCCCTCAAAAAGGGCAGATTCAATTTCGTCCCATGATGGATTGCATGTAAAAGTAATGAAGAGATCTGGCTTGCCATATTTCCGCACGATTGCCAAAGCATCTTGAGTATACTCCGCCAAATATCGAGGACTGTTCACGAAAGTAGAAGGTAAAATAACCATTCTTCCGATGTCATTCGCATTGACAGCAGCATCAGCAACTACAGCATATCTTAGATGAACGTACGCCTCCGATCGTAATCTCGCTTGATGAGTCGAAATATATCGGAGTCGTTCACTTTCCACTTTGGCGTACATATCAACCGAATATTGGATGAATAAATGTCTGAACCGCAATAGAGTGTTGAAATCTTGGTCACGAACTGCAATGCGAAATGCATAAAAATTCATTGCAGAAACCTTTTTAGCCGTTGGTGCAAGAGTATGCGGATTGACCTCCGGGATCTTGAACGTATATCCGGTTTGACCCTGCCACAACATCAAAGGATACTGTAAAGCGTCATAATAAGAATTGCAATAAAAAATTCGTTGAAGATGGTTATTCCGTGTATGCAACACTATATCTCGTTCATCTGAAACTCTTCCGACAATAATAGCAGCAACCTCGTCGACTGTTAGAGCGTTGTATTGTCCCGGGTGTTCACCAGCTGGTACTTGATCGCCACGAACTATGACTTTGTAGGAATCATCATTTCTGCGATCGATAGTTTCACTCGTTGTCGTGTCCGAGACCTTGATAGACGGTTCTAAAAATTTTGAAAGTTGTACTACCATAAAGAAGAAAATGTTACAATAACCAAAAGGAGCACCTACCAGTCGAACATCCTCGTCTTTCTCGGCTCGCACAACACGTAGAGCAGCAGCTTGTTTCGTAACTTTAGTTAAATGTGATTTTTTTTTGGAGCGGCATATTGAAAATGTACAATCTGCAGTTCACTTACAAAATTATAACACTACTGAAGGCAGCATCAAAATAATGCCGAATTTCCGGTGAATAGTTCAATGAAATGTTAGGTTCATGTTTATGTTTGGAAGAAAATATTTGAAACCGATTTTTTGTTGCAAGGTACAAAAATTGAGAGATCCGAGGTGTATTTTTATAAATAAAATTTGTTTAGTAAGTGTTGAATCATAAAAAAGTGCGATTTTAACAAAACTGAAAATACATTTTTGCGAGTTTTGATGATTGAATTTGAAAAATCGATTCTTATATAGCCTATTTTAATTGTGAGAGTTCGTTGATTCACTCTAATGCGCTTGAAATCGTTTTTATCCATTTTTTGAAGCGCCATTTCGACACAAAGAAACAAACAAACAGACGAAAAAATTAAGAAATTCTAAAAAATGATGATGATCACTTTTTTATAAAGCCCATGGTCATCGTGAAAGTTAAGGGAACCTCTCAAATGCATAAAATCATGAAATCAACGAAAAAAAGTTCCATGGTAAAAAAACGAAAAATAAATTTTTACGATTTTCGATGAAATAAATTTCAAAAATCGATTTTTTATATAGCCTATTTTAATTGTGAGAGTTCGTAGATTCACCCTGATGCGCTTGAAATCGTTTCTATCGATTTTTTAAAGCGCCATTTCGACACAAACAAACAAACAAACAAACAGACAAACAAACATAGTTACATTTTTATGTATTGTAACGTGGTTTCTTGGATCACGTTAAACAAAGGTCATGGTAGTAACATCCGCGACTCCGAAAATGATTTAGGAGTAAGCCTGGCCTCGAGAGTTCCCTGATGATCCGGCATAAGTAGTATCAAGCTTTTATTATTTCATTGGTGTGGAATAGTATGTGTGATTTTTAGTATTTTGGATTTTTAGTTTTCAGTAATTTTGTTTTGGAATTTTTGTGTAATTTAGTTTTTAGTTTAGTATGTTGAGTGAGTGAGCTTAATTCATTTTCTTTGATGCAGTATTTCTTATGCTAAATTTGTTTGTAGCTTGTAAGGGGATACGAAGGTCGGCTAGCCAGGTTTCGCACTCTTCGTGGGACATCTGCTGCTAGAACATCTGTCATCTGTTCCTGACCGAGGATCATCTTCGTACCAGCTGAAGATAAGCGTGTGAACCCTGGGCGCCTTGATCTGTAATCGCTCGATGAAGTTGAGCCGAATCTCCTCTCCAGCCATCAACGGGAGCGAGAAAACAAGAGAAAAGCTACAACCAGTCTCGTTATCGCCAGAAGCCAAGATGTTGTATTCCTGTTCCATAGTGCTGCTGCCAGTTTGCGCAAGGCTGCCGCTGTCGCTATCGTGCTGTACCAAGAGTTTATTGAAATGAGCCCTTCTCCAAGTCAAGGGATGTACTCGCCGGATTGGCCGATCTCTGCCTACTTGATGAGAGTAAAACGTGTGCCTACGACGAGCTTAGAAGTGTTCCCGAGTGGCCTGTCCCGTGGCCAGCTGTCCTTGTTTCAAACCATCACCGAGCCATATAGCCTATTGTCATGGATGTACAAATGATTGAATGGGGGCTCCAGGAAGGAATAAATGCTAGCCAGGATAGAGACTTCGAAGCCAAGGGTAAACAATTGGAACATCAGCGAGGACAACCTGATGGGAGATCTACCACCAGCCGAAACAGCTACGATACAACGAGAATTCAAATCTGGCGCCACTACACTGGCTTGACTTCGTTGGTGCGAGAGCGGAAAGAGGAAGAAGGGGTGCGCGCGCTGATTTTGATATGAGCTACCGTTTTCGTAATTTCGCATGAATCAATTTCTCTCTCTGAATTCGACCAGCAACCTGTGCGGACGTATTCGACTTTGCTTGAGGGACCTCCCGAGGCCGGACCGTTTTTCCGTCTACCGAACTACCGTGCGAACCTGCGTTGGCCGATCCAAGATCCAGGGCCTAGTTTTTTAGTTTACTGCATTTAGATTCTGTGAGTTTGTTCCTTTTTGTTTTTGAGTATGAAAGTTTTTTTTGTAAAGTAAATTCAGTAAAGTTTAGTAATTTTTCCGTTTGAGATGCTACTTGCTGGGTCGTTGACTCGTGTCCGAGTCCTAGTAAAGGTTTAGTTTTAGTTTATCGCTTTGACACTGAATTAATGTAATGTTTTTGATTATGGTTTTTGAGAAATTGTAGACTTTGTAAAGATTTTGAATTTTTGACTATCGAATTATCGCAAACCTCTCAGATTATAGCATTTGTGACTATTGACCTGTTTTTCTGACTGTAATAAAATCTGATCAATTTTGTACGAGTCATTTTGTGTTTTTGAGTAATTTATTTTTGTGTGAAGGGTCAATAAATCGTAAATCCGCTTTAAGTTTTGTGTTCTGATTTAGTCCGTTTAGCGTTCAGTGGGATCCTTGCCTGTCTTTTGATTGTCAGAACTCCGTTCAGGACCAATTAAGATCAGTTTTTAGTTTTCCGCTTCAACGGGTAGTTTTCCATTGAGTTTCGATAACGCCATTAACATCTTGCTATAGATTTTGGGAATGAATAGAAAGTAATGCAAGCGCAGTGAAAGTGACTGTATGATCCTTTCTGCGTGGTTTTTTTTTGTTTTGAGTTTTAAGTTTTGAGTTTGAGTTTTGAGTTTTGAGTTTAGTTTTTGGTTTGGTGGAAAGACACGCCCGTAGTGCAAGAGGCTTGGTGAATCTTGCTACGTGGAGTTTGGATGTCGAGGCCACCTGGCGATCCTAGACCTTGTTGAGTAAAATCTTTCTATTTCCTTAAAGTTCGTGTAGCTGCCGATATCGAAATCGAGAACTATAACGATTGGCAAAGAGTCTCGTGACCTTGCGCAAGTTGTCACGTCACAGTATATAAGGATAAGGATAAGGATAAGGATAAGGATATAAGGATGTATTATTTTCAAACAATGTATTAACCATACATAAACGATGTAATTTGATTTACAGCAATATATTGGCAATGTATGATTTTTCGCAAACAATATATTGACAACTAGCTGAGCACCCTCGCTTCGCTCGGGCGTCAGCTTCGCTGCACTGTATGGGTTAGTTAAGGTTTTTTTTCCGAATTGTTTGGATAAACAAATTGTAAGGACGAAAAAGGTTATACAAAATAATTAATGAATCCATTTTGCATTGTGCGCGAGAAGAAACCCACGTAACCGTGGTAAAATCATGGCATTTATTGATACATCGTGAAACTACAACACCTTATTGAACTAACACATTCTGGTAAACCTTATTGAACCAACGCATTCTGGTGAACAATATTCGATGTTTTGCTCTCTGGAGCGTAAATGTTTAAATTCCGTGGGTCGGAGACGCGCGAACATGCAACATAAAATTGTCCGTGAGAAAAACATGGCTTTTCAAGGTGTACACCAGCAACATGGAGCGTTTGACCTTGAGCTTTATTGATGGTCATTGCAAATGCCAATCTCACAAGAAATTGTCGTCTTTTGAATTGAAATGGAAGATCTGTGGAGATCACTGGTATCTGAGGGATCATGACGTTCGCACCTTGATTCGATCCAGTCATTATAGTGCCTACAAATCATACAAATTAAATAGTTCAATACATTTGGTATAAAATGCAAAAGTTGTGTGACAATCTATAGCTTACTACCTTCTATAATCCTATGCCGAAGTCGAGTGATGCGGATTCGAGTTCCATTGCATAAAACAGGAGGATTTAAATTTCGCAGCAGCATAACAGGAACTCCGACTTTTAATTTCAGTATGTGTGGCGGAACTCCAGACAATTCAAGCGAGTTCAAGGACTCAACCAGATAGTTTACCACTGCATCTTGATTTACTACGGAATTGAAAGAGGTGTAAATTTTCTGTTCCTCGGGAATTGTAGCCAATATTTTTTCATTTAAATCAGTGACAACATCGTTTTTTGACGCTAAAATAGCTCTTTCACATAACCAATCCATGTGCAAGTGATTTCGCTGGATGTTGGGAAAAACTGCAGCAATCAGTTCATCAGTAGAATTGGCAATAGTGCATAATTCAGGAGAAAGAGTAACATTTCCATTGGCATCTGTTGGTAGCGTACCATTGCCGACTGTCAAAACTAATGCAGAAAAATTGGCAGCGTTCTCATCATTGTGAAGATATACCCTCATGTTAATAGTCAGTGAATGGACTATGACACTTTACCATAAGATTAAACTTTTGATACTGGCATGAAGCTAATCAGCTGGAGTTCCTCGGGTGATGACCGGGAGGGTTTGTCGAAAATCACCAGCTAATATAACGACTAATCCTCCCATTATCCGATTGTCACTCCGTATATCTCTCAAGGTTCTCTCGAGTGCCTCGACTGCATGCTTATGCGAAGAAAAACATTCATCCCACACCAATAATTTGCATAACCGCAGCACCTCGGCCCTTTGACTATTTTTGCTGATGTTACAAAATGGGGTCTCCTGATGGTGAAAATTTGGTAGCAACTTTAGCACATTGTAAGCAGTTCGTCCTCCTTGTAACAACGTGGAAGCGTTACCAGTTGAAGCCAAAGCTAAAGCCACGTGACGACGACTCCTGATAGTTGACAGCAGGAGATTCAATTAATATGTTTTTCCTGTTCCTCCACAGGCATTCAGAAAAAAAATCGCAAGATCGTTGTTGTCAATTTTTTGTAGTACCGCATCGTAGAAGGATCTTTGGTCTCCATTCAGATGAGGCAAAGCTGTTCAAACGTCTGCAGCAAGAGCCTGAGCGTTGTACTGTAGTTGTGCGCGAAGTTCGTTGTTGTGAAGAGCTGCAACTCTGGAAGCAGGTAGCCCGTAGTCTGCTACATGGTGACCTACAGAAAATATATTAAAGAATCATGAATAAAAGAATGACACAGATTAAATAGAAAATGATAACAAATACAAACTTGACATTGTATAAACTATCTCATCGATGAGTTGAAGAGCTTTATCGTATATCAGATCGTCTGCAATCACATCATTACCGTTGAGTTCGTGATTATGAAGTATATCCTCCGACATGTGGTCCTTGAAAAGATTACACAGCGTGAGAGGATTTGAAACTTCGCAACAGGTAATGATTATGGAGAACAATGTCCTTATGTGCGACGAATACCGAGTCAGAACTGCTTCTTCCATTATCAAAGTCCAATGGTGTTCGTTTTCAAGCAAACCGTGCACCTCACATGCTTCTCTGTAAGTTCTATATTCGTGACCATCAATTGTGCGTAAAAACGCGAAAGAAGTGGGCCCTCGTATCACGGTCAGCAACAACCTCAAACAGAAGCATTCAAATTGGTTTGGATGAACTGCATACATACGACCAATTGCATCAGTCTGTTTTCTTTCTGGCAAATTAGGGACAGGGTGGCCTTCTTTGCGCGCATCCCAACGTTTGTGATTTTTATCCCAGACGTAATAGGTTGGAACATCAGCATACAATAGAGTTCGAGCGAATTCAGACTCAGTCGGATGCTGACACAGTGCAAAGAAAGCAGTAAGTGTGGTTGGTGGAGGATTATCGATACGCTGCTGCATGTTGTGTTCATTGAAGTAAACCCGTTGTCCATTTTCCAGGTGAACTGCTAAGTGAACTACAGTAGAATGACGTTCATGCATATGAAACGATAGAAGACGCCAAACTGCCTCATCGCTACTGAGATATCGTCCAGCTTGATATGTTTGCACCTCATTTAATGGATTTATCTGTTCGTTTGAACGACGAAGTTGAACAATAGCTTGGTCGGAACCTTTGTTTATGTAGCCGCAAACGTATTTAATAGATTGAACAGAATTACAGCTTTCGCAGTTGATGTGTGCACGAAACGATTTCAGGAGAAACGGATTGTATGAAACAATCCACCTGTTGTCAATAGTGATTTGTTGTCCATTAATCCTTATTGTAGCAGTAAATCCACCATCCTCAGGACTACGCCTCCGATAAATTGGATAATTGTTGATGTTCGTAACTGTTTGTGGAACAAAATCTCGCGGATAATTTTTACTGCATCGACATTCTTCATGCAAGGATCTCGCATATTCATTTCACCGCACGGACCGTGTCTCATATGACGAATGACTAATTTATGAAGAACTGGATCTACACGCTCGTCTGGGATTTCCGCTGAGATGATCTAATCTATGTCTGCTGGTTGTAGCTTCGTCTTAAGCCACAGTAAACAATGGCAATGTGGTAATCCCCGTTTCTGCCACTCTATTGAGTGAACGAAGCCGTGAGTTGTCCCAAATACACAACCCTTCGTCAAACAATCACGAAATTTGTCCACTTTTTGTCTGAAGACCCGAGCAATGATGTCATGTCTATCCTCAGGACGTTGTTCATCCATTAGAGCATCTGTAATTTCCTTCCACTTTGGGTTTAATGTAAAAGTTATGAACAAATCTGGTCGGCCGTATTTGCGTACAATTGCCAAGGCATCCTGCGTGTACTCTGCCAAATGTCGTGGGCTGTTCACAAACGAAGAAGGTAAAATTACAGCTCTTCCAACGTCCATTGGGTCAACGTTATTATCAGCAACCACTGCATCTCTCAGGTGAACGTACTGCTCAGATCGTAATGTGGCTTGATGGGTGGAAATGTAGCGCAAACTTTCACTTTCCACCTTAGCATACATATCTACCAAATATTGACTGAACAATTCCTTGAAACGCAATAAAGTATTGAAATTATCTATTCGAACCATGATGTGATATGCATAGAAATGCATGGCTGAGACTGTTCGTGGAACAGGTGCGAAAGTAAGTGGATGTACTTCAGGTATATTGAAAGTATATCCTGTCCCTGCCACAATATAAGAGGATACTGCAAAGCGTCGTAATAGGGATTGCAATCATAGATTCTTCGAAGTCGATTGTCTCGTGTATGCACTACTATATCTCGATTGTAAGAAATTTGGCCTATAATGACTGCAGCAACCTCATTAACTGCAGGAGCATTGTAACGTCCGGGATGTTTTCCAGCAGGATGTAAATCGCCTCGAATTATAATTTCATACTCATCGTCGATTCCACGGTCAAAAATTTTTTTTGCTGTTTTAAATTGTCGAATTAGATGATTGTAGTCGTGAAGGAGTTCCTGAAGCTGAAATAAGATAACTCTCTTCAAAGTTGCATCGATCTGACTCCGTCGATCTAACTTCTGGTCGAAGTCACCCATGAAATAAATTTGCAAAAAACTGTGTACTTTATCATTGGAAGGCAGCAGTGATCCAATAAGATGGTACACCTAGCCTTGAACTGTAAAGGTAGGATTGTATCCAGGTTGACGTAGAACATTGTCGGCACCGAAAGAAGTCATAACGAAGCAAGAATTGTACCTTCTAGGATGTTTTAAAAACTCGCGAGACCCCTCACTTTGGCCTAATAGAAGAGATCTCAGAGGCTCTGGAGGTTCTTCAATGGAAGGAAGTTAAACGTGGCCTTTTCTGCAGCACATTGTATCAGACTCGTCTGGCTATTTCAAAGCTTTGCCAAATAAGGTATGTCGGGTTCGTAATTAAAGGCGCACAGGTGTAGCCCTGTCCACGGTTGATGAAAAAGATAACGGATTCGAAGACGATTAGCTCGAAGACGTGCATTGCGAGCCTCATCAGATTCATTGTCTCGTATAATTTGTTGTCTTATCCTTTGATCATGTAGGCGAATCTGGAATACACCATGAACGATTACTTACTGTGACATTGATTAAAAAAATATATAGAAAAAACAATAGAAATGTAACCTCAGTTTGTCCTCGGGTTTCACGGGCTCGGGCTCTCATCTGACGCTCCTGCTGCTGCTGCAAACGTTGCTGTAATGAGGAAATGTTAATGAGTGAAAGAAGTTGTAAAATTATTGCAGACAATTCAGAAAACTGTTCACCTCTGTTTCCTCGCATGTCTCTTGCAATCGGGCTTCAGTCAGTCGCTGTTGCTGTTCACGACGGCGTTGCTGTAAAGAAGCGTAGCTTCATAAAGTAAGAAGTTTGAAAGTATATAAGAAAAACGTAAAATAAAATATGTACCTCAGTTTGTTGTCGGGTTTCGCGGGCTTGGGCTCTAGTCTGACGCTCCTGCTGTTGCTGCAGACGTTGCTGTAATAAAAAAATGCTAATGAGCAAAAGAAGTTGTAAAATTATTGCAGACAATTCAGAAAACTGTTCACCTCTGTTTCCTCCCGTGTCTCTTGCAATCGGGCTTCAGTCTGTCGCTGTTGCTGTTCACGACGGCGTTGCTGTAAAGAAGCGTAGCTTCATAAAGAAAGAAGTTTGAAAGTATATAAGGAAAGCGAAGAATATAATATGTACCTCAGTTTGTTGTCAGGTTTCGCGGGCTCGGGCTCTCGTCTGACGCTCCTGCTGCTGCTGCAGACGTTGCTGTAATGAGGAAATGTTAATGAGCGAAAGAATTTGTAAAATTATTGCAGAAAATTCGAAAAACTGTTCACCCGTGTTTCCTCACGTGTTTCTTGAGATCGGGCTTCAGTCTGTCGCTGTTGCTGTTCACGACGCCGTTGCTGTTAAGAAACGTAGCATGTTAACACTCTCCCGGTGCAAAGTCCCCATTTATCCATGCGTGAGGTGACCGATGGTTGTGTGCGTGCGACTCTGTCGCCCTCTCACTTAACGAACAAACTGCGGCAGAAAGAGATAAATTGTATCCCCACCACGAGGCCCAGAATCTAAGCACCGGGAGAGTGTTAAAATGAAAAGTTTCGAGGTGTAAGGAAAACGTGTAATGAATTATGTACCTCAGTTTGTTGGCAGCTTCCACGGGCTCGGGCTCTTGTCTGTCGCTCTTGTTGTTCACGACGGCGTTGCTAAAAAAAAGCATGAGAAAATGAAACAAAAAGTTTTGAAATATGAGGAAATCATGTAGTACATTACGTACCTCAGTTTCTTCGCGGGTTTCACGGGCTCGAGCTCTTTGTTGTCGCTGGTGTTGCTGAAAAAGTCTCCGCTGTAACAGAGGAAACATTTTGTGAAGAACAATAAACATTTGTGAAAAAGAAGATAAATATTACTTGGTTTTGTTCGTGAGTCTCATGGGATCTTGACCTAAGTTGACTTTCCCGCTGATGACGTAGACGTGACTATAATGATGGGAGAAGCAAAAAATTGGTCATATTGAAAAGTGTCATTGTGAAATGATTGAGAAGAAGTCACCTGAGTTTGTTCGGAAGTTTCACGCAACCGCGCTCGAGTTTGATGTTCTCGCTGTTGATGTAGACGTTGCTGGATTATAAGAAAAATTGTAATGAATTGAAAAATGTAATTATTATTTGGGAATTTGTAGTGATTATTGTAAAAAATATCCTACTAATATAATAATACTGAGAATATGTTTGTTTGTTTGTTTGTTTGTTTGTTTGTTTGTTTGTTTGTTTGTTTGTCTGAGCATCACGCCTCAACGAAGCGTTCGGAAATGATTTCAAAGCATCAGCGTGATTCTTTGGACTCTCAGAATTAACGTAGGCTACATTAGAAATCGATTTCTGAATTTTTTTTGGAGAAAATTTCAAAAACATTTTCTTAGTTTTTTGAAAATTTTCAAACTTTTCATGAACACAATACATAAGCCATTATAAATAGAGTTCGAAAACGTGATGTTACGTTTCATATTCTGTAAAATTACTATCCTCCCTTCCTTATTAATAAACAAACGTAAGTATGAGAATAATTTTCAAATATTTTCTCGGGTTCGCAATTCGATCGTTATTTTGTTTTTGATTCAGTATGGCTTTTCATTCAGTCGTGTTTATATCGTGTCCGCCAGTGACTTCATAAGTGACATCGAAATGCCGACGAAACGTTAAACACATTTGCAAAAAATAACTATTGATACAGCTAATCATAGAGGTGCTGCGAGCTACAGAGGCTGAGGAACAGCTTTGCCTCATCTGAATGGAGACCAAAGATCCTTCTACGATGCGGTACTACAAAAAATTGACAACAACGATCCTGCAATTTTTTTCTGAATGCCTGTGGAGGAACAGGAAAAACATATTTATTGAATCTCCTGCTGTCAACTATCAGGAGTCGTCGTCACGTGGCTTTAGCTTTGGATTCAACTGGTAACGCTTCCACGTTGTTACAAGGAGGACGAACTGCTCACAATGTGCTGAAGTTGCCACTGAATTTGCACCATCAGGAGACCCCATTTTGTAACATCAGCAAAAATAGTCAAAGGGCCGAGGTGCTGTGGTTGTCAAACTATTGCTGTGGGATGAATGTTTTTCTTCGCATAAGCATGCAGTAGAGGCATTCGAGAGAACCTTGAGAGATATACGGAGTGAAAATCGGATAATGGGAGGATTAGTCGTTATATTAGCTGGTGATTTTCGACAAACCCTCCCGGTCATCACCCGTGGAACTCCAGCTGATCAGCTTCATGCCAGTATCAAAAGTTCAATCTTATGGCAAAGTGTCATAGTCCATTTGCTGACTATTAACATGAGGGTATATCTTCGCAATGATGAGAACGCTGCCAATTTTTCTGCATTACTTTTGACAGTCGGCAATGGTACGCTACCAACAGATGCTAATGGAAATGTTACTCTTTCTCTTGAACTATGCACTATTGCCAATTCTACTGATAAACTGATTGCTGCAGTTTTTTCCAACATCCAGCGAAATCACTTACACATGGATTGGTTATGTGAAAGAGCTATTTTAGCGTTAACAAACGATGTTGTCACTGATTTGAATGACAAAATATTGGCTACAATTCCCGGGGAACAGAAAATTTACCCCTCTTTCAATTCCGTAGTAAATCAAGATGAAGTGGTAAACCATCCGGTTGAGTTCTTGAACTCGCTTGAATTGTCTGGAGTTCCGCCACACATACTAAAATTAAAAGCCGGAGTTCCTGTTATGCTGCTGCAAAATTTAAATCCTCCTGTTTTATGCAATGGAACTCGAATCCGCATCACTCAACTTCGGCATAGGATTATAAAAGGTAGTAAGCTATAGATTGTCACACAACTTTTACATTTTATACCAAATGTATTGACATACTATTTAATTTGTATGATTTGAAGGCACTATAATGACTGGATCGAATCAAGGTGAGAACGTCATGATCCCTCAGATACCAGTGATCCCCACAGATCTTCCATTTGAATTCAAAAGACGACAATTTCCCGTGAGATTGGCATTTGCAATGACCATCAATTAAGCTCAAGGTCAAACGCTCCATGTTGCTGGTGTACACCTTGAAAAACTATGTTTTTCTCACGGACAATTTTATGTTGCATGTTCGCGCGTCTCCGACCCACGGAATTTACACATTTACGCTCCAGAGAGTAAAACATCGAATATTGTTTACCAGAATGCGTTAGTTCAATAAGGTTTACCAGAATGCGTTAGTTCAATAAGGTTTACCAGAATGCGTTAGTTCAATAAGGTGTTGTAGTTTCACGATGTATCAATAAATGCCATGATTTTACCACGGTTACGTGGGTTTCTTCTCGCGCACAATGCCAAATGGATTCATTAATTATTTTGTATAACCTTTTTCGTCCTTACAATTTGTTTATCCAAACAATTCGGAAAAAAAACCTTAACTAACGCATATAGTGCAGCGAAGCTGACGCCCGAGCGAAGCGAGGGTGCTCAGCTAGTTTAAAATAATAGTTAACTTATTTTAAGTTAACTAAAAATAATTAATTATGATGAATTAATTGTACAAAAAAAAGAAAAATGTAATAACGAGATGGTCATGCATAAAATGTTGCCAGCGGTAAGAATCGATCCCGGAACCCTCAGATCATGAAGCCGAAGCTTTACTAACTGCGCTATGTGGAGTGGCTGTGGTCGGTGATGAAACGAACGGGCAAAGTATTAGAATGCGTTTGTCTGTTTTACAAGAATAAAGATGATATATGAAAGATAACCAAATAAATGACTGAATTGATTTCAAAAAACTTAACAATACAATACGAAAAAACTTACTATTCTGTCTTCCGAAGTTTCATTAAAGCGAACAACACGTTGTCTTGTGCGGCAACGTGATAAACGTTCCTGAAAAATAAATCATTTAAAATTGGAAAAGAAACAGTTAATTAATATATCAATGATTGATTAAACTTACTTGGCGAACATCCTCAGCCACCCAAGCTCGCGCAGCTCTATGATTAGCTGTATCGATAGTTATTTTTTGCAAATGTGTTTTACGTTTCGTCGGCATTTCGATGTCACTTATGAAGTCACTGGCGGACACGATATAAACACGACTGAATGAAAAGTCACACTGAATCAAAAACAAAATAACGATCGAATTGCGAACCCGAGAAAATATTTCAAAATTATTCTCATACTTATTTGTTTATTAATAAGGAAGGGAGGACAGTTATTTTACAGAATATGAAACGTAACATTACGTTTTCGA
Organism: Telenomus remus; assembly: GCA_020615435.1. Taxonomy (NCBI): domain Eukaryota; kingdom Metazoa; phylum Arthropoda; class Insecta; order Hymenoptera; family Scelionidae; genus Telenomus; species Telenomus remus. Next base: position 8,593,922 of record CM036336.1, read on the forward strand.
ACTCTATTTATAATGGCTTATGTATTGTGTTCATGAAAAATTTGAAAATTTTCAAAAAACTGAGAAAATGTTTTTGAAATTTTCTACGAAAAAAAATTCAGAAATCGATTTCTAATGTAGCCTACGTTAATTCTGAGAGTCCAAAGAATCACCTTGATGCGTTGAAATCATTTCCGAACGCTTCGTTGAGGCGTGATGCTCAGACAAACAAACAAACAAACAAACAAACAAACAAACAAACAAACAAACAAACAAACAAACATATTCTCAGTATTATTATGTTATAGTAGGATAGGATTAGTAGGATAGGATAGGATAGGATTAGTAGGATAGGATAGGATAGGATAGGATAGGATTCACAGAAAAATTTTAAACAGGAGGATCCCTAACAAGCACTGTAAACATAAATAATATTAAAAACGACAAATTTATCCAAGCAGTTTAAATTTAAACATTGTGAATTTCAATCATAGCGTGAAAAGCGGACAGCAAATATGTTGATCACGGTAAAAACAAACAACAAAAAATGATCTCGATAAAAATTAGCGCTGTATAATTACACCGAATCAAAAAAAAATCATGACAAGTAGTGTGAAATCAAAATTTTGTAAATTGAAACATAGTGGGAATAACTGACATAAAATATGATGATCAATGAAACGATAAACAATAATAAAAAAAAGAAGTAATTTTATTCAATGATAAAAATGAAAAAATATGAATCACTACTTGTAATAATACGCACTGTAATAATAAACAATGATAGCGGCTATTGCCAACTTAAAATGATAAAAATCGCTGTACGTATATTGGGAAAAAATATTATTTTTGATCATACAAGTTGTCATCAGCCGTCAACTTCGTTTATAATCACAGTGCGCATAATTACAAAAGTAGTGATTTACATTTTTTTCATTCTTATTATAAATAAAATAACTACTGTTCTCATATTATTGTTTATTTCTTCATTGATCATCTTACTTTATGTCTGTTTTTTACGCTATGTTTCAATTTACAAAATTTACTTAGCCAGATTCTCAGATTCTTGAGACTTATACATTTTACACTAAGAAAGTCAAGTAACATAGTTAAATTACATTTTGTTTACGCGCTGTATCCTCAGCTCTATATATATTAATTAAAAGGTTTATTTGGGTAGTTATATATTATTTTTTCCCCGAAAGAACCCTGCACAACACTGGTTTCTTCAAATTTTAGGTTTTTTCATCGATAATGGGGTGTTGTACTTTCTAAAGAAGTCATTAAAATACCGGAAAACGAAGTATCACAATATTTCTGTGTCTCAATTTTAGTACTATGACTAAGGAATTCGAGTGAATTAGGTTAATCGCTCTTTTTCTTCCAATATAATGCGAACAGTTGGTACAAAAAGGTACACAACTTGCAAAAAATACTTGTCTAATACTTTCTCAAACTTTATACAACCATATGAAACTCGACCTTTACACCTTACACCCTGTCTGGAATAAGGGTGGTTTCATGGAAAATTAAAAAATGAGAGTTTTTCGAACCCCTATTTTTTATTACAGATTTGGATACCTCGTGAAAAAATAAAACGATTTTATTTTTATCATTTTTCGGTTTTTTAGGATAGATGTCGCTGTAATCGTAGAAAATAAATAATTTATAAAAATCGTTCTCTTGCAATTACAGCGTCATCTATCGCGCAAAAGAAAAAATATGAGAATAAAATCTTTTTATTTTTCACATATATGTATATTGCTAACTGAGAAAGAGGTACGGAAGATGCCATTGCGAGACAGATAGATGTTTGCAGGCGGTCCACTAGGCATGCGCGCCCCTTGTAAGAAGATCCGTATATTGTCCATATAAGAATAATATATTGACAATTTATCATTCACGAAATAATATATTGTCCTTATATTGACCATATATAGTTAATATATTGACAATATATTGGCAATATATTAACCATACATGAAAAATATATTGCCCATGTATGGACAATGTATTATTTTCGAACAATGTATTAACCATACATAAACGATGTAATTTGATTTACAGCAATATATTGGCAATGTATGATTTTTCGCAAACAATATTTTGACAATATATGTATATGACAATGTAACTTCCAGTCTTTGCCATACATTGTTAATTTCTTTGTTATTTCTTTGTTAAACAAATATTGTCATTTTAAATACTCTAAAACTTTTTGTTTGTTTGTGTCGAAATGGCGCTTTAAAAAATTGATAGAAACGATTTCAAGCGCATCAGGGTGAATCTACGAACTCTCACAATTAAAATAGGCTATATAAAGAATCGATTTTTGAAATTTAATTCATCGAAACTCGCAAAAATGTATTTTCGGTTTTGTCAAAATCGCACTTTTTCATGATTCAACACTTACTAAACAAATCTTATTTATAAAAATACACCTCGGATCTCTTTAAATTTTCGTACCTTGCAACAAAGAATCGGTTTGAAATATTTTCTTCCAAACATAAACATGAACCTAACATTGCATTGAACTATTCACCGGAAATTCGGCATTATTTTGATGCTGCCTTCAGTAGTGTTATGATTTTGTAAGTGAACTGCAGATTGTACATTATCAATATGCCGCTCCAAAAAAAATCACAGTTAACTAAAGTTACGAAACAAGCTGCTGCTCTACGTGTTGTGCGAGCCGAGGAAGACGAGGATGTTCGACAGGTAGGTGCTCCTTTTGGTTATTGTAACATTTTCTTCTTTTTGGTAGTACAACTTTCAAAATTTTTAGAACCGTCTATCAAGGTCTCAGACACGACAACGAGTGAAACTATCGATCGCAGAAATGATGATTCCTACAAAGTCATAGTTCGTGGCGATCAAGTACCAGCTGGTGAACACCCGGGACGATACAACGCTCTAACAGTCGACGAGGTTGCTGCTATTATTGTCGGAAGAGTTTCATATAAACGAGATATAGTGTTGCATACACGGGATAACCATTTTCAACGAATTTTTGATTGCAATTCTTATTATGACGCTTTACAGTATCCTTTGATGTTGTGGCAGGGTCAAACTGGATATACGTTCAACATCCCGGAGGTCAATCCGCATACTCTAGCACCAACGGCTAAAAAGGTTTCTGCAATGGATTTTTATGCATTTCGCATTGCAGTTCGTGACCAAGATTTCAACACTCTATTGCGGTTCAGACATTTATTCATATAATATTCGGTTGATATGTACGCCAAAGTGGAAAGTGAACGACTCCGATATAATTCGACTCATCAAGCGAGATTACGATCGGAGGCGTACGTTCATCTAAGACATGCTGCAGTTGCTGATGCTGCTGTCAATGCGAATGACATCGGAAGAATGGTTATTTTACCTTCTACTTTTGTGAACAGTCCTCGATATTTGGCGGAGTATACTCAAGATGCTTTGGCAATCGTGCGGAAATATGGCAAGCCAGATCTCTTCATTACTTTTACATGCAATTCGTCATGGGACGAAATTGAATCTGCCCTTTTTGAGGGCCAAGCTGCTATGGACAGACACGATATCATCGCCCGGGTTTTCAGACAGAAAGTCATCAAATTTCTCAAGTGTCTCACAGAAGGACGTGTTTTTGGTATTGTTTCAGCATACGTATACTCAATAAAGTGGCAGAAACGTGGTCTCCCTCACATCCATTTATCACTCTTTCTTGAACAAAAACTTCGGCCAGCAGACATCGATTGGATTATTTTAGCAGAAATTCCAGACCCTGAAATAGATCCCAATCTTCACAGAATCGTTGTGAAACGCATGATTCATGGACCATGTGGAGAAATGAATATGCAGTCACCTTGCAATGAAGAATGGCCGCTGTACCAAACAATATCCAAAAGATTTAATCCAGGAAACAGTCAGTAACGCAAATGAATATCCAACGTACAAAAGACGCAGTCCTGAAGATGGCGGCTTTACAACAACCATCAATATCCACGGACATGAAGGTCAACAGGTTGACAACTGGTGGGTCGTGCCATATTGTCCATTTTTATCAACATCTTCTGGCGGACATATTAACGTCGAGTGCTGCAATTCAGTTGAGGCGATAAAGTATATATGTGGCTATATAAACAAAGGATCCGATCAGGCCGTTTTCCAAGTTCGGCACACAGATAGGCAGATAAATCCATTAGATGAGGTTCGCACTTATCAGGCAGGACGATACATTAGTAGCAATGAAGCTGTTTGGCGACTTCTTTCTTTTCCAATGCATAAACGCTTTCCTAATGTAGTTCATTTACAAGTCCACTTGGAAAACGGTCAACGTGTTAATTTCAACGAGGAAAATATGCAGCATCGCGTTGAACAGCCTCCAAAAACAACACTCACTGCTTTCTTTGCATTATGCCAAAATGCAGTTAAATCAGATTTTGCTCAAACTTTCTTATATGCTGAAGTTCCTACTTACTACACTTGGGATAATTCTGATAGAACTTGGAATCCCCCGAGACGTGGTGAAGATGTTCCTAACTGGCCTGGAAGAAAACAGACTGCTGCGATTGGGACGCATGTACGCCATTCATCCCAATCAGTTTGAGTGTTTTCGCGGTCTTGTGGAAAACGATGACCACTGGACTCTGACAATACAAGAGGCGGTTTCGACTCGGTATCCAAGCCATTTGAGGTCATTGTTCTCCATCATTATAACCTCCTGCGAAGTTTCCAATCCTTTCACACTTTGGAACATGTTCAAGGATCAGATGTCTGAGGATATACTCCATCGTCGAGAGCAAGAGCAACCAAACATTATAGCATATGACATCATTTATGACGAAGCTATTCAGTTAATAGATGATATTGTTTATTTAATATCAGGTATTTCTACATCTTTAAAAAATAATGTCTCTCCGAAACAAACTTTCTTAATACGAAATTATAAAATATACATTTACTTTCAGGCCGTCATGTAGCTGATTACGGTCTACCTGCACCGAGAATAGCTTTACTTCATAACAATGAGGTTCGTGTACAGCTGAATTACGATGCTGACGCTCTTGCTGTAGGTGTTCGAACGGCTTTGCCTACTCTTAATAACGCCCAAAGATGTTTCTATGATGCCGTAATGGAAAAAGTTGATGCTAATGATCTAGCCATATTTTTTCGCAATGCCTGCGGCGGAACAGGCAAAACTTTTTTACTGAACCTTTTGCTATCAACTGTAAGGAGTCATCGCCAAATAGCTATAGTTTAGCCTCTACTGGTATCGCTTCAACATTGTGACAAGGCGGACGAACGGCACATAGCGTTTGAAGCTTCCATTGAATTTGCATTATTAAGAGGCACCAGTTTGTAACATCAGCAAAAATAGTGACAGGGCTGGAATGTTACGTTTGTGCAAATTGATAGTCTGGGATGAAAGTTCTTTTTCTCATAAGAATGCTGTAGACGCACTAGACAGAACCTTGAGAGATCTTCGGAATGATGATCGTACAATGGGAGGTTTAGTGGTCATACTAGCTGGTGACTTTCGACAAACCCTCCTAGTTATAGCCCGTGGTACTCCTGCTGATCAACTCCACGCCAGCATCAAGAGTTCTCCATTATGGCAAGCCGTAGTCCTCCACACGCTCACAACAAACATGAGAGTTTTTCTTCATAATGACGAAAACGCTGCCAATTTTTCGTCATTGCTTCTCCGAATAAGTGATGGATTAGAACCTCTAGACTATGATGGAAACATTACACTCTCTCCAAATCTCTGCTGCATCGAAAATTCCACTGAAGACCTTATTGCTGCCGTGTTTCCCGACATTCAGCAGAATTACGAACAGCAGAATTGGTTATGCGGAAGGGCTATTTTAGCCCCTACAAATGATGTCGTGTCGGCATTAAATGACAAGATATTGGCCGAAATCATTGGAGACGAAAAGGTTTACACTGCTTTCAATTCTGTGGTGAACCAGGATGATGTGGTGAATTATCCTGTTGAGTTCTTAAACTCCTTGGAGTTGCCTGGCGTGCCATCGCAGATATTAAAATTGAAAGTCGGTGTTCCAGTTCTTCTACTGCGGAATTTAAACCCTCCACTTCTATGCAACAGAACACGAATCTGCATCACTTAACTTCGAGACAGGATAATTGAAGGTACTTTAAAACAATTTCAGTGGTATTGTCATGTTCAATTAATTATTACACAACTGTTTATAATTTTTAGGTATAATAATGAATGGAGCCTATGAAGGAACGCATGTCATTATACCTCAGATTCCAATTATTCCAACGGACCTGCCGTTCGAGTTTAAAAGGAGGCAATTCCCGGTCAGACTAGCCTTTGCCATGACAATCAATAAAGCGCAGGGGCAAACTTTGAAAGTCGCTGGGGTCCACCTTGAAAAGCCGAGTTTTCCTCATGGACAATTATATGTGGCCTGTTCGCGTGTTTCTGATCCTTAAAGCTTACACATATATGCTCCTAACCAAAAAACTCCAAATATCGTATACCAAAATGCGTTAGTGTAATTATATCATGTTCGTTGTTTCAAATGATTATAGCACCAAATAAACGAGGTTTTACCACGTTTACGTAGGTTTTTCCTCGCGCTTTGCGCAAAATTACCGATTTATCATTTCTTACACTCAAATTTCAAATTACTTATATCATTGCAAACAAAATGTTGCTACATTCTTCTACAGTTTATACAGTGCGGCGACGATGAGCCCCGTGCGAAGCACGGGTGCTCACCTAGTCAAATATAAAATTGCTGTAGGAGAAAGCAATATTTTTAACAGCTTAAGGAGAAATTCAAGAGCGTTATAGTTCTTCAAATTGATTTTTTTGAAATAAAACTAAATAAAATGAATTATCAATTAATAATTTGAGTTAAATGGAGCTTGTTTGGGTCGGGAACCCAAATTTTGGTTTTGTTAATATTTGAGATAATAGATTCAGAAAAAATTAAACATAAAATACTCTAATTTTGTTTATTTCTTTTTTTGAAACGTTCGGTCTTTTTGTTTAAATCATAGAGTCTCATGCAAAAATTCAAATAACATTAAATTTCATTTTAATAATTCAATAGTTTGTTTTTTTTGCAATAAGGGAATAGAGCTCCACTTTAAATTCAAAAATTTATCAAAATAAAAATTAAAAAAGTGTTCGAAGCTGGCCGTGAAGCATAACTGGGCCAGCTCAACACAACAAAAAAATAATTTCTCAAGTTTTTGGTTCATAGTTTTCTTCTATTGATTGTCATTAATATAAAATTATTTTTATATATCTTAACGACCGAAACGTATTAGAGTATATCTTCACAATGATGAGAACGCTGCCAATTCTTTTGAATTACATTTGACGGTCGGCAATGGTACGCTACCAGCAGATGCTAATGGAAATGTTACTCTTTCTCTTGAACTATGCACTATTGCCAATTCTACTGATGAATTGATTGCTGCAGTTTTTCCCAACATCCAGCGAAATCACTTGCACATGAATTGGTTATGTGAGAGAGCTATTTAAGCGTCCACAAACGATGTTGTCACTGATTTAAATGACAAAATATTGGATAGAATTCCCAGGAACAGAAAATTTACACCTCTTTCAATTCCGTAGTAAATTAAGATGAAGTGGTGGTAACAACGCAGAATGAATAGAAATTGATTGAATTTACTCAGGAACATTTTTATGTGCAAGAAGCAGATAATTTTTTATCAAAAATGAGAATAACTCTATAACCTCAAAAGGTGAATTTAACAATGATTATTTGAACAAATTTAGACATATAAGTTGATATTTTCTTATTTCATCGAACAAATTGATCATATATTTGATTGTTTCTGATAATCAAAATTCTTTTAGAAGAATCGCTTCGTTTTAAATAAATATTTATGCTAGTGGCCCACAATACCCGACGCGTTCGGTTTTGTGTGCATTTCGCATTTTTCAAACGGGATTTTTTAATTTTAAATTTAAAGAAAAATGTTTAAATGAACACCTCCACTGTTAAATTTGTTTGCATTTTGAATATTGATGAAAATATTCAGGTCTAAACTTAGGTTGCCAATAATACCCTCTGTTCCCCTACTTGTTCATGTTTCTCTCAATTTGGATATATCTCGAGATATATCTATTAGGGTAATCCTATCCTATCCTACTAATATAATAATACTGAGAATATGTTTGTTTGTTTGTTTGTTTGTTTGTTTGTTTGTTTGTTTGTTTGTTTGTTTGTTTGTTTGTTTGTCTGAGCATCACGCCTCAACGAAGCGTTCGGAAATGATTTCAAAGCATCAGCGTGATACTTTGGACTCTCAGAATTAACGTAGGCTACATTAGAAATCGATTTCTTAATTTTTTTTCAGAGAAAATTTCAAAAACATTTTCTTAGTTTTTTGAAAATTTTCAAATTTTTCATGAACACAATACATAAGCCATTATAAATAGAGTTCGAAAACGTAATGTTACGTTTCATATTCTGTAAAATTACTATCCTCCCTTCCTTATTAATAAACAAACGTAAGTATGAGAATAATTTTGAAATATTTTCTCGGGTTCGCAATTCGATCGTTATTTTGTTTTTGATTCAGTATGACTTTTCATTCAGTCGTGTTTATATCGTGTCCGCCAGTGACTTTATAAGTGACATCGAAATGCCGACGAAACGTAAAACACATTTGCAAAAAATAACTATTGCTACAGCTAACATAGAGCTGCGCAAGCTACAGAGGCTGAGGAACAGCTTTGCCTCATCTGAATGGAGACCAAAGATCCTTCTACGATGCGGTACTACAAAAAATTGACAACAACGATCCTGCAATTTTTTTTCTGAATGCCTGTGGAGAAACAGGAAAAACATATTTATTGAATCTCCTGCTGTCAACTATCGGGAGTCGTCGTCACGTGGCTTTAGCTTTGGCTTCAACTGGTAACGCTTCCACGTTGTTACAAGGAGGACGAACTGCTCACAATGTGCTCAAGTTGCCACTGAATTTGCACCATCAGGAGACCCCATTTTGTAACATCAGCGAAAATAGTCAAAGGGCCGAGGTGCTGCGGTTGTGCAAACTATTGGTGTGGAATGAATGTTCTTCTTCGCATAAGCATGCAGTAGAGGCACTCGAGAGAACCTTGAGAGATATACGGAGTGACAATCGGATAATGGGAGGATTAGTCGTTATATTAGCTGGTGATTTTCGACAAACCCTCCCGGTCATCACCCGTGGAACTCCAGCTGATTAGCTTCATGCCAGTATCAAAAGTTTAATTTTATGGCAAAGTGTCATAGTCCATTCGCTGACTATTAACATGAGGGTATATCTTCACAATGATGAGAACGCTGCCAATTTTTCTGCATTACTTTTGACAGTCGGCAATGGTACGCTACCAACAGATGCTAATGGAAATGTTACTCTTTCTCTTGAACTATGCACTATTGCCAATTCTACTGATAAACTGATTGCTGCAGTTTTTTCCAACATCCAGCGAAATCACTTACACATGGATTGGTTATGTGAAAGAGCTATTTTAGCGTTAACAAACGATGTTGTCACTGATTTGAATGACAAAATATTGGCTACAATTCCCGGGGAACAGAAAATTTACACCTCTTTCAATTCCGTAGTAAATCAAGATGAAGTGGTAAACCATCCGGTTGAGTTCTTGAACTCGCTTGAATTGTCTGGAGTTCCGCCACACATACTGAAATTAAAAGTCGGAGTTCCTGTTATGCTGCTGCGAAATTTAAATCCTCCTGTTTTATGCAATGGAACTCGAATCCGCATCACTCAACTTCGGCATAGGATTATAAAAGGTAGTAAGCTATAGATTGTCACACAACTTTTACATTTTATACCAAATGTATTGACATACTATTTAATTTGTATGATTTGAAGGCACTATAATGACTGGATCGAATCAAGGTGCGAACGTCATGATCCCTCAGATACCAGTGATCCCCACAGATCTTCCATTTGAATTCAAAAGACGACAATTTCCCGTGAGATTGGCATTTGCAATGACCATCAATTAAGCTCAAGGTCAAACGCTCCATGTTGCTGGTGTACACCTTGAAAAACTATGTTTTTCTCACGGACAATTTTATGTTGCATGTTCGCGCGTCTCCGACCCACGGAATTTACACATTTACGCTCCAGAGAGTAAAACATCGAATATTGTTTACCAGAATGCGATAGTTCAATAAGGTTTACCAGAATGCGTTAGTTCAATAAGGTGTTGTAGTTTTACGATGTATCAATAAATGCCATGATTTTACCACGGTTACGTGGGTTTCTTCTCGCGCACAATGCAAAATGGATTCATTAATTATTTTGTATAACCTTTTTCGTCCTTACAATTTGTTTATCCAAACAATTCGGAAAAAAAACCTTAACTAACTCATATAGTGCAGCGAAGCTGACGCCCGAGCGAAGCGAGGGTGCTCAGCTAGTCGATTATATAATCGCCCACATAACTTGGTATACATTCTGTGTACATTTGAATTATATATTGTATTGCAAGGAAGGATTGGGTAAAGAAAAATTATACTATATATGTGATATATTTAAGGAATATATTACGGTTATAACAATTTACATATATTTTCAAGTAATTTGTATTATAAAATGCATGTTTCATGTATATAACAATATCATAGATCGAGGAAAATATAAATAGGGTAGAAATTCCTCAAATCGATCAGTAAAAATAAAAGTTTTTTTAATCCTATTGAAAATATATTCGTTAGAAAGGTTGAATTGAAACTAGCATTTTAATCAAATATCAATAAAAAATATTAACAATTGCCATAGTTATTAACAATTCAAATTTCACGTAATTTTTTTTTCAATATTCAATATCTTAGGAACTAATTGATCGATCGTTTTCAAATTAGTCGGAATTAAAAGGTAATGAATTGAACTTTCATGATTGAAGTTAAAAAACAGTGTTTGTTGTTTTTTACTAATGTTTATTTAACAATTAAACTTTAAAAGTCGGAAAAAGATACCAAGGCAATACGCAAAGTATTGTTGATACATATCATTAGAAAGGAAATTTAATAAGGATCAAAATCGTCAAATAAATTTTTTGGGCCCGCTTATATTGCGAAAGTTGTAGCAATTTGTTTAACGCTGTGCGCCGCTAGGCGCGCTCGCGCAGGACGAACGCGCCTACGCGATCTAACGTGTTTTGGCCCGTCAAGCTGCTTTTGCATTAATGCCGTGTTTTTGCTATTATTTTTTGATTATTATGAAATAATTTGTCTGATTTTTGAAGGTATTAACAATTGTTCATGAATATTTATATGTTTGATCAAATTTTAGTTAATAATAATCATTTTAGCGACAATAAAATTGAAGGTTCGATACCATGCGAAACTATTGTTGTGATCCGCTGCAAAAAGAGAATTATAAGTCCGTTTTCAAAAACGTATTCTTGGTCACAGAAAGGGTAGCATTTTTCAAAATGTATCAACATAAATATCGTGTCAGAACAAATAGATTCGCATGTACTGTGCATGGTTTATGTTATAATGTTGGTGCTTCAGGATAATTGTTTATTTAACTAATAAATATAATATTCCAGAGTTTATGTTGTTGTTGTTTTAGGAGTAATTTATTTTCAGAAATCGCGCAGAGATTACTCGCGCTGGCGTGCCGAGCGGCAGTCCTACGCTAGCGCGCCAAGTGGCGCGCCCAGCGGTGCGCAGTGTTAAATAAATTGCTACAACTTTTGCAATAATAGCGAGCCCGAAAATTTTATTTAACTATTTTGATCCTTCTTGAATTACCTGTTCAATGATACGTATCAACAATACTTTGCGTATTGCCTTGGTATTTTTTCCCGACTTTTAAAGTTTAATTGTTAAATAAACATTAGTAAAAAACAACAAACATTGTTTTCAACTTCAATCATGGAAGTTCAATCCATAACCTTTTAATTCCGTTTAACTTTAAAACGATCGATCAATTAGTTCCTAAGATATTGAATTTTGAAAAAAAAATTACGTGAAATTTGAATTGTTAATAACTATGGCAATTGTTAATATTTTTCATTGATATTTGGTGAAAATGCTAGTTTCAACCTTTCTAACGAATATATTTGCAATAGGATTAAAAAAACTTTTATTTTTACTGATCGATTTGAGGAAATTCTTTCTAATAGAAGATCAAATTTGTTAAATTATTTCGCTTTTATTCCAAAATCTTTATACACAGATACAACAAAAAAAGCAGAAGACTTTTTACTGTAAAAATTTTTTACTTTAAAACGAAGAAAGTAATGAACAAACAAAGTAACAAACGATCACATCGACTAGGAGAAAAAACAGATTTCCTTTAGAAAAACGAACACAAACCATAATTTGGTACAAACATCATCACAAACATGATATAAATTTTTAACAAAAATGTTATATTTGTTTATTGTATGTTATTTTAGAATGTAATGAACAAACAAAGTAACAAACGATCACATCGACTAGGAGAAAAAACCGATTCCCTTTGGAAAAACGAACACAAACTATAATTAGGTGCAAACGTGATCACTAACATGATATATATTTATAACAAGAATTTAATATTCGTTTATTGTATGTTACTTAATATGACATTTATAAATATGAAAACAAACAAAATGAGCCTTCAACAGAAAAACACATGTGAACACTTAACATCGACGATTACACACTGGTTTTTTAACGTGGCACTTCTTATATAATGAACATCATAAGCTATTATTAACCCTCCGGCGCTCGCGTGAAAATAATTACACGAGCGCTCGCGTCGTGCACTGAGTGCACCAATTGGTTTTTCATTGATATTTTCTAATAATATTGTTGATATTTTTGCAGTATATTCTCGAAAATCATTTGATGTTCTATTATTGTGATAATAAGCAATGACTTTTGAATAATTTATCATAAATAATAATGATTTATACAAAATAATTAGACAAAAACTGATCTGAGCTCTAAAGTTGTTTTTTTTTATTTTCACAAAGTGAAACTTTATAAACTATTAATATGATTATAATAATTTTTATTATTCATGCAGAGATAGTTTTTTGAGCTCTTTAGTCTGTTTGATTCAATAAAAAACAATAAAATGACACAGCGGGTGACCGTAAACGTCGGTGCACGCATGTTGTAATATAAGATTTGTTTTGATATTTGTATAACTGTCTTTATATCGGTTTTTTTGATAATATCAATAGAACACTGTAAAAATGAAGAATACAAGTAAATTTCTAAAAATTTCCAAGTAAAAATTTTGTTTTTATATATTATATTATGATTATACTAGTTATGATTCATTAGTACCTAATAACTTTATTATTAGTTATAAATATTGCCGTTTGATATCCCCAACTCAAACTCTATTGGCGACGGACTACCTGCGCTCGCTGCCACCACGGCGCTGGCACGTGCCCGAGTTCACTTCTGTCTCGAGACAGCACATTGTGGAGCCAAATATGAGTGGGGCGGCTCGTACACCGAACGGCTCGCGTGGCTGAGCGACCGCTCCACACGAATAGCGCGCGCAATTTTGAAAAGATTCTCGCGTCACGTTTGTCCTTCTTTAACCCCACTGTTTCAGTTTCGACAAGTCGCCAAGAAAGACGCCAACCAGCAAATCCCTCGCGATTTTGCCATTTTTTATAGCAATTCCACCATTCACTGCTTCTCGACGAGGCAAATTACGAAGCCTCTTTTTTAGTGCTGCTTAGCACATTTTAAGTCACCTGCAAAACCAGGCCGCGCTTTTGGCGCCTAAATAAAGCACCGCAGTGAGCCATCGATGACGAAGTTACCCTTCCGGCGCTCGCATCGTGCACTGAGTGCACGGGTGACAGTTTTTGCTCTAAAACTAGTATAAAAACATATTTTTTCACTTGGAAATTAGCATGTATTCATTATTTCAACAGTTTTCTATTGACCTTATCAAAGAAATCCGACAGTCATACTCAAATATCAAAACCAATCTTGTAACATATTGGATTTCCAAAATATGCTAAATTGGGAAATCCATATAATTAATATCAAAAATCTATAAAATTAAATGAATATTCTCTGAGCAATGCTCAGATGGTAAAACAGTGGATCAGGAGAAAGGGGCCGAGCTTGAGAATAGGGGCGTGGCTTGAATTGCCAATCGATAAGGGCAATCAATAAAGCTCAGGAGTAATAACGATAGAGTGAGAGCCTCTCACTCGCACTCATGAGTTGAGTGCGAGCTTTCGAACACCTCCTGATCTCCTGATACTTTTCTTTACTTTTTCTTTTATTTTTGAATTTATTTTAAGTTTTTCACTTGCACTCATAAATTAAATGCAAGCTTTTAAATATTTCATGATTTCCTAATATCTATTTTTCATTTTCTTTTAATTTTGAGGTAATTTTGAGTGTCTCACTCGCACTCATGGGTTGAGTGCGAACTTTTGATTACCTCCTAATCTCCTGATACAAATCTTCTTTATTTTTTATTATTCTTTGAGTTATTTTTAGATTTTATTAACAAAAGTGAAATCTAAAAATACTTTATGATTTCCAGGAAAACCTAATGCATTCTTGGAATTAATTTTCAATTTCATAATTAAAATTAAAATTCATTATAAGTATAGTTTATTTTTGCTTTCGGACGTAAGTCCATACAAAAGTGGGAGAGTTCGATTTACATTTAATTAATACAATACTAGTTATAATATCTGTAATAGTTATAACTATCACAGATTATCTCAGCACAAAATTATCCAACATCATCATTTCAAATATTTTGTTTTACACTTTTTAAAATTTCCCTCATCAGATTAATAAATTTATAAATCATTTTGACATCGTCAGAGTTGAGCAAATTTATAATAGACATTTCATCGATACGTTCTTCGTTACTCGCAAAAAACTTTGTTTTCAAATCATCAAAAGATTGACATTCATATAATAAGTGTTCGAAAGTTATGCTTGTTAACAAACCACATCTCAGACAAATATCATCTTCGCCGAATCGATACATTTCTGTGTCACAAATAAACGCATCGCGTTAAACATTTCTAAACCTTGCCTGTGCGAACAAACGTATAGCATCCAACGAATGGATTTTTGACAAATCAGTAGCACATGAGCGAAAAGAAGGTGTTATTAAAGATGGGTATACACGTAAACTGGTCGAATTTAATTTATCTTGGACATCTTTACCATATAAATACTGTGCATATCGAGAACAGCAGACATCAGCATCTAAGTTTTGTAACTCATTCGCATTCCACAAATCAAACATATCAGTTTCAACAAAAAATGTTTTCAATTGATCTAACCAGGTAATTACATTCGCAGAGTTACTCAGGTGTAGGGCTGCCATTTTTCGAAGACATTGTTTAGGAAGTCGCACATCCTCCATACCACATAATTTAGATAGCCAGTTCAACGCAGATTTGAAGATCGTGTATTTAATATGCAAAATGCCCGCCTCAAGTCTAACAGCATAAGCTGGTGTGTTTTTTGGCAAACGAAGAATTTGCCTGAAATACAAAAGTTGCGCTTTCTCGAGAAGATCAAAAAAATCAAAGCCCTAAATACATGAGTTATATTCAATTGTACTCTTTATCATATTCTCGCGTAATTTTAAGATGATTTCCCAAGGATAAGATTTCGCAGAATACAATATTTTCAGTGTCGAATGTGTCGCAGCCAAGCATTTATCAACAAACTTTTTCGTGTTATCTAGAAATTTACAATTGTGTGAGAATGTCACGCCCAGATATTCGTATTGAGACGTAGTTACAATCTGCTCATTTCCGCATTTAAAAGATTTAAAATCAGAAAATCGCTTGCCGTTTCTTTTCTTTCCGTTAAATTGTTCAACTTGCGTTTTTGATGTACTCATTTCCAATTTATTTATCAAACAGTATTTTAAAAGCGCTTTAAGTTGTCTAGATAATTCAAGCGGTGTGACAAAAAACGGATTGGGATGGTACGGGATAACTTGTGATATGCGCTGGGAAGGAGGAAAAGTGTCTATGAGATAAGCAAACCGAATTGGTATTTCTATTATAATCGTATTTTGTTTCTTCTTACTTCTGTGTTTTTTCAGCCGTGACCAGAACTCTGTTGTGTTTACAGATATAATCAGAGCCTCAATTTCGGCATTTATAAAAGCATTATGTTTCTCGACCGTTAGCTTTTTATAAGCTTTTTTTTCTCTCAGATAAACCGAAATCAAGGGCTCTGAATAATTGTTTTTTTTTTACAATTTAATAATGCAGTTTTCACTTCTCGCTTTGCTTTTTTGCAGTCTGCATCAAACCAAGGTTTAGTATTCTTGGATTGTGATTCATTAGCATTTTGTTTTTTCAAAAAGCCTAGGTCTCATTCATTTCGTCCACTGTCCCGTAAATCGTACAAAAATCAGGGTGATAAGAAAGCTGTTCTGAGAACTCGAAAGCGCGATTTTCCTTCCATATCATTTTTTCCACTTGTTTTTTATTAACAGGTTTTCAAATATTGTTAAACGTTACATAAATTGGGAAATGATCTGAAAGGGTCTCGAATTGTAAGACCGCAAAATCTTTCAACGCATGTAGGCCGTCTACCGAGCTCCACAAAAGGTCGACAACGCTTTTTCCAATACAAGAAACATGTGTAAAATTTGAAGGAGAGTCGCTCCGAGATTTTCCATTCAATACTAATAGTTCGTGTTTTTCTAACAAAGAAACTTATTCTCTACTTTTGGGAGCAATATAAGAGTCACTAATTTGTCTATCACAGTTAAAGTTAGAGTTTCTCAACAATATGGAATAGGAGTTTAAAATACCTATCTAACAATTAAAATCACCTCCTATATATATAGGCAGGCCAGGGAAATTAAATGAAAATAATAATAAGTTTTCGTTAATGCTTTTCAAAATAGATCTAATTTTATCCATAGGCGGTATATAAACAAGTATAAGTATAAATTTTGAGGAGTCATATGCAAATTTACAAGCGATAAAATATCTATTGATTTCAAGCGTTTCAACTTCAAATTGTTTGTTATCATAAAAAATTATTAAACCGCCGCTAGGTCTACCAAATTTACTGCTTTTAATCGCGGGGCTACTCACGAAATGTGTAAATGGATGTGGAACAAAAGAGGGGTTGTCCATGAGCCACGATTCACAAACACACAAAGTGTTTGATTTGTTGACAAAGTTGAGAATATCGCCGATGTTCTTGTATCCATACAGGTTCCAGAAGATCAGCTTACTTACATCACTAATTGAATCTTGAAATGTTGCATCCTTGTGTTGACAGGCATTTGTTGTTGTTGGGGTGTAAGGCTTGGTGCAACGCACAAGGGTTGCACCGCCGCGTTGACCTATAGAAGAAGGTATGGTACACGACCCGTGAGCCATGACCCGCGGCTTGCCGGAATTCAAGTTCGTGGACTCGAACTGGGCGGTAGGTGGAGGGGCGCCTCTTGGTAGGCCCACCGCAGCCATACAAGGTCGCGATGAGCCGAGCTCTCCCACTGGAACACGTCAGGCCTCGGTGCCATTGCTCTGCTGCCTGGCATCTGGTCTTCTTGTTTTGCACTCTCGAGCCACTTTAGCAGTTTAAAGTTGTTCCCCTGGGCAGATTCCGCAGCTTTTCTCTTCAGGGGAGGTTGCTTTTCAATCCCCAATTTGGCGGGGGTAAGGAGCGATTTCCAGGCCCTCCGCTGCGTGTTCGTTCTCTCCGGGCGGTTTGGTAAAGGGGTGTGCGTGTCAGACGTTGTGTTGCCGGGCGCTGCACCCGCCAACAACTTGGTGACTTGATCTCGATCGTAAAGCTCACGCCCGAGCAGTATTTTACACCCGCGCATCTTCGGTGAATATCCTTTTTCCCTTAACGTGGAAAAAAATTGGAGGAGTGTCTTTCTCTGCTCTCTTTCTTCATAGGGGAGGTCATCGCCAATCGCCAGGGCGAAATCTCTCAACTCCTTCGCATAGCGAAACATAGATGATTTAATTTGCTTCGTAGCGAAACGAACCGAAATTGGGCGATTTCCGATGACTTTTCCTCGTCTGAATACCGACAACACAACATCGTGCGTCACGCTGCTGTTTATGTTATGAAGAAATTCTATTATCTCGGCTCGGAGTGACGAGTTTATATCTTCGTTATGAGGCACTTAATAGAGAAATGAATTATTCGCACGATCTTTGTTCTTGATTTTGTCGATTTCGGTCTTCAGATTTGTGATTTGAGATTGCATCTTTTTTATGTCTTCACCCATAGGTTTTATTTGCGAGGTTTCCAGCTTCATCGAGTCCATTTCCTTATCAATTTTTTGCCTCAATTTATTCCTATCAATTTATTTCCTCTTCCATGGTACCTTCCGTTGACAGATTGTCCTCCGCAGGTTGATCTGTCTGGTCCATGGTGAGTGAAACCGATTCCCAGAATATACTCGCGAAAACTTTTGAATCGTTTCAATTCAAATCGTCGATCGAAAAACTCAATTAAAATTTATTATAAACAATCAAATGACTCAATAATCACGTAGCAATTATGTCAATTAGCAACAATAATTAGGGTCAGCATTATTTTCATTAACAATTAAGTATTAATTAACAATTTTGTGTTGATGACGTAATAATCCAAATTATTGCGTCATCCAAATTTTAAATTATTGAATTTACAGTTAAACAAAAGGCTCAGGACCCCATAACTTAATAAAAATGAAGACAAAGCGATTTCCAACAAAACCCCTAATTTGCAACCCCTGAAATACATGGAAATTAACATAAATAAATTAAAAATCAAAATTCCAAAACATGTTTGAACACGTCATTTTGTCCACGTGTTTTCTAATTAATTATCCTGAAAAACATAAAAGTTGACAATAAGGTCAAAAGTTTTCTTATATTTCAACCTTCATTTTGCAATATGTTTAACTTAAAAATTTATAACTTTAAAATTATTTAAAAAAGGGGAAATGAGAGTGGGGACAAAAGAAAAAAAGGTGACGGCTTGGGTCCGTGCCCAGTCTTTAAATTAAGCGCCAGCCTGAGGGCAATTCAGTTCAACCAGTTCATCCAGCTGAACCGTTCCCTTAGAACAAATTGAAAGACTCTAACGTTATCTGACCAAGCGACTTGGAGGAAATTCAATAGTTCAAAAGGTGATCAGGATTCCTAGCCCGAACAAAGCAGCAATCCTGACTTCCGTTCTTGAGCCCGCTGAACGGGGATACTCTGAACGCCCTGAGAGTTGCTTCAGCCCGAAAGAGCGAACAACCAATAGGGCTGACATTGTATGCACCATGAGGCGAGCAATAAAACTCAAGGATCACCCAGAACTCGGTCCGATTGTCTGAAGCACCGGGTTGCTTTAACGGTGTTTTTTCAAATTTTCTTTTATTTTTTAAAAAAAAAAAAAAGTTCAATAATTTGTGTTTTGTGCCACCATCCGAGCTCTCCATCACATCATCTCAGCCCCAGCACCCAAAATTTTGTTTTTTTTTTTTGACAATTTCAGCACCAGGTAAGATTTATAACAATTTTGAGACTAGGGCCAAGATGAGATCGAATCAGTAAATAGCATTAGAGTAGCTTCCCCAACGTCGGGTCCTGAATCTTTGCAATTAAAAGAATTCAAAATGAAAATCTAAATCAAAATCAAAAAAACAAAATGTTTCGTATTTTCTTTCATTTACTTTCAGGGTATAAAAAGCAAATGATGATTGAAAGGCAAATTTGTTGATGATTTGCAACTATGACTCGCCTGAAAACTGATGCTTTCAAAAACACCAAAATAAACTGAACAAACAAGTTTTAAAATCAAACAAATTATAATGAGAAAAACAATTAAAAGAGCTTTTGAGATTCAAATAATTTTAGAATTTTGAGTTGAAGTTGGAGGAGATTTGTAGAGATTTGCAGGTTAGGGTACAGAAAATCCTACCTGTCATTAAAATTTGAAATTAAGGTTAGGAATGCCAGTTGGTGCAACCTAACCTAAAATAAAAATTGAGATTTAATCAAAATAAGAAAATTTAATAAAACATAGAAAGCTCAAATGAAATGGAATCTTTGTTGTAAAAATGAAATCGTAAAATTTGTTTACAAAAAAATCAAAAATCAATCGATAAATCAAAATTAATTGCAAAGAAAATTAAATTTGTTAACCTCAATTTAAAAACCTTAGACTTTCGAAATAATCATTGAAAATAATTCAATTTATCCCATTTTATAAATAAATAAACATCTTGAGGTTACAATCTCATATTTTAACATGGTCGCACCGACTTTTTCGGTCTTCCGCCGTGTCATTTTATCGTTCATTGAATTAAACAGACTTAAGAGCTTAAAGAAGTATGTGTGCATAAATATAATAAACATTAATATATTCAAATTGATTGTTAATGAAGTTTCACTTTGTGAAAATAAAAAAAAAACGAATTCGAGCTCGGATCTGTTTTTTTTTAATTATTTTGTTTAAATCATGATTATTCATGATAAATTATTTCAAAGTCATTGTGTTTTATTTAAATAATAAAACATTGAATGATTTTCGAGAATATTACGGAAAAATATTAAAAATATTTCAGGAATTAGCAATAAAAACCAATTAGTGCACTCAGTGCACGACGCGAGCACTCATGTAATTTTTTTGACGCGAGCGCCGGAAGGTGAAGCGCCGCAGAGTGCTCACCTCTTTTTCTAGTCACCAACCAGCCTTCTTGGAGCAACGTCGAGACCACCGTCGTAATTCGTGCTTTCGTTTTTTTTTCTTTTGAACCTGTAGTTTTCTATACAGTTTTGTTTGTTTTTTTTTAATCGGCAATAAGGGCCATTTTTTTGTTTACTTTTAATGCAAATAAACGCAGTATTTCGATTTAAAAACGAAGCTCGCTCGGTGTCAAGTTTATTTCACTCCTCGGCTCCCTTTTTTCACCCATTCAAATACAGTCCACTATCATTTTTGACAGCAATTGTTAGCAACATAAGACAATTCTTGACAGTCCCTCGAGCCGGATAAGTAAGACCAAGAGTGAAAATTTAATTTGAAGTAAAAGAGATGAAAAATGAGTTAAAATTCGAAAACAAAGTTTGTAAACAACTAAGACTAACAAATCACATATTTTCAAGTCAAATCAAATAATTACTTAGGATAAATTTTTGTCAATTAAGTGCCGCAAAAAGGTAAACAGTGCTGGGCTTACACTTTTTCTTTACCTTGCTCATTGAGTGTAGTGGAACAAAACAAACGTTTCGAACATTTCAAACGAAACGAAGCAAAATAAATTCAAAACTCACGTCGGATTGAAATATCATTTTTGCATTTTCGTTCTTCGACTCAATTTTTTACGGTTTCGTTGTGACGTGACCGATCGAGTTTGTTCGGCACAAGTTTATCTCTCTCGCACTCTCAACTCAACTTAGCGGATTCAAAGGAGCATTTTGGGACAACCAAGGAAAATTCGAGAACGTTCTGCGAAATAACGACGAGTGTTGTGGCTTTTTATAGTAAACATAATTTTTTATAACAATAGATTAATTTTTATGTTAATAAAAAGTTAATAAAAACAACTATTTAAATATAACTAAAGCTAAAATATTTATATAAATAGTTACAACATCGATAAACAGGTAACATTTACGTACTCCGGTCCTTTAAGGTATACGCAAATCTCAGTCCTCCTAGTGTTAAAGGTTATTAACACTTCAAATTTACTTTCAAAAGATTTATAATAACAAACCAAAATGCCAGAGAAAGCTGTCAACCCCAAGGTGTCGGCCAAGATCGCCCGCGTTACACGCCTGAGAAAACTTATGAAAAATCAATTTACAATCCTCAAAAAAGTAAGGAAGATGATTATGCTTCCGATTTTCTTAGTGAAAAAAGGACCATAATCAATGCAAATTTCGACATAGCAGAGTTGCTGCACACCGAGCTACTCGCTTAAATAGACGAAGAACAGCAGAAAATATACAGCTATTTTGAGAAAATTTATTTCGACATCCTCAATAATATTTACGTGGAATTGTTAGATCTTTTGGACGTTCGACTCAACTACTTGTACAAATCAAGGGATGAGCACACCATGACCGCATCCTCACCGCTCTCTGGCTCACACATACCAAACCCGCTTCTTCATTTTCCACGACTTCCCACGACAATTTGAAACTACTAAAAATGAAACTCCCGACCTTCGGTGGCTCGTATGATGCCTGGCAGAATTTCCATAACTTGTTCAACTCCGCAGTGCACAAAAACACTTCTATTAGCCCAGCTATGACGTTGCAATACCTCTAAGGCTCGGTCAAGGGAGAAGCTGCTGAATTGATTAGTGCTATTCGCATCACCGATGACAACTTTGCCATCGCGTGAGATACGCTTAAGGGCAGATACCAAAAGGAGTCCACGCTGCTCCTACAACACATCCAGAAGAAGACTCAATTCAGCTGCTGGATAAAAGTTTCGGCACTGGGGGACCCTACTTCGTCGTTGACATGATCGAGAGATCCAGTAGCGACTTGCGACTTCAATGGGAGAAGCAGCAGGCGGAAACCACATTGTTTCCGACATACCAGGAGCTTAACAAGTTCTTGGACAACCAAATCATGATCCTCAAGTCGCTCGACACCCAGAGTGGCACAAAATCAAACCACCTAAGCAAACCGAAATCAGCAATGAATGTCACAGTCAAAAAAAATTGGCAAGTGCAGCTATTGCGACCAATGCGAAGACTCTTGAAGTTGACTATAGTGGAAAGGCAGAAAGCACGTAAGGCCCTCAAACTGTGTGTTAACTGTCTAGCAAAAGGTCATCCTGTTATAGATTGCCGGAGCAAAAGGCATTGCTTGAAATGCAGCAAACCACACCACACCTTGTTACATCATGACGTCAGACCTGCGTCAAATAAGTCGCATCAAGGTACAAATGCACCTGATCAAAAGAAGATGGAACAAAACAATATTACCAATAACAACAACCAGGATCCACCTACTGTTCATCATGCTGCACCGATGACCTTCGAAGTGATGGTGGCCACAGCGCTTGTCAAGGTGTCAGCACCCAGTGGACAATCTCTCGTAGTACGAGCGCTGATCGATAGTGGCGCCGAGGCGTCGTTCGTGAGCGAGACTTTGTTCCAGTCTCTGAGATTACCACGAAATGAAACCACAGTGACGATAAACGGACTGCAACGTGTCCGCTTAAGTTCACCACCTATTTTAAAGTAACTGACACTCGACTTGGCGAGTGCAGGTTTGGGGCAAATGCCTATGTACTGCAATGTATCACAGCTTACCGACCCAAAGTCTTCAAACATTCGCTCCACGAGGAGCTTCAGGATCTCGACCTAGCAGATCCAGTCCAAACCAAAGGGATGCTCATTGATCTACTTTCGGGCGCTGACGTCATGGGACAGTTTATGCTGGAAGGCTTCCTTCACTTACAAAACTCTCAAGCCACCGCTCAGAAAACTGTCTTTGGGTGGATTCTCTCAGGCCCCGTCGAACTAAACACCAATGCTCACACTTTGACCGTCCAGCACGTGACCTGCTCACTCGAAGAGAAGCTGCAACACTTCTGGTAGATCGAGGAGTCACAAGGCAAACCACCACTCCCCGCAGAGGATGAGAAAACTAAGCGAACGTTCCGAGAGACCACAACTAAAGACGAAAAAGGGGGACTTGTTGTGCGACTGCCATTTGTGTCCGAAGAGGCGAAACAAAGTCTTGGCAACTCTTCCCAAATTGCGAGGGCTGCATAGAAAAGAGTTAAAGCGCAACTCAACAAAACTCCCGAAGCCAGGAAAGTGTATGACGACTTTATGTTAGAGTACCTGCAATTTGGGCACATGAGAGAAATTCCAATCACCGAAACCACCATGAATTATAGCTACATCCCTCACAACGCTGTAGTCAAAGAAGATAGCCTTACCACCAAGACCAGGGTTGTGTTTAATACCTCGTACAACACCAGGAGCGGCACCTCGCTGAATGATATCCTCTGTACAGGACCGAATTTGCAAAATGAGGTAGCAGATGTAGTGTCAAACTGGCGCAACCATGAATATGTCTTCTCTGTCGACATCACTAAAATGTTTAGGCAGATCAACGTCGACCAAGAAGATCAACCTTTTCAGTGCATTCTCTGGAACGAGCAGAGCGATCCTAACCCTCGCGCTTTTTAACCTACCACCGTCACGTACGGCATCAAACCAGCACCTTACCTTGCCAAAAGAGTGAGAAAAGCCGTAGTTGAACAGCACGCAGCAGAGTATCCAAAAGCCGTCAAACCGTTGAGCAACTGCATTTATGTGGACGATGTCCTCTACGGAGCCAACACAAAAAGTGATGCCATTAATACGCAATTAAGACGCAATGCTGAAACGAGAATGCCTTGAACTTTGCAAATGGGCCTTCAAACTGTCCTGATATCTTACCAGACCAATCAGAAAGCTCGACCGAGTTTTTTCTAGAACCTGAGGGAGACAACGTCTGAAAAGGTTTTGGGTCTCGCGTGGTGCCGGCTGCGGGACGCGTTTAGGGTGAAAGTTAGCCCAGTCGACCTCAGCGTGATAACCAAAAGAACTATCTTATTAAACATCGCAAGAAAATTCGATCCATTAAGGTGGCTGTCGCCTTTTGTGATTCGAGGAAAAATGTTGATGCAATAACTCTGGCTCTCCAAACAAGGCTGAGACGAGAAAAACCTACCAGAAGGCATCATCTACGAATGGCACTTACTTTGCAACGACCTATCAGATCTCGCCAAGGTTTAAATACCAAGATTCATCGGACCAGGCAACAGTCCAGCCTTTGTGAGTCTGGT
Source organism: Telenomus remus (assembly GCA_020615435.1). Classification (NCBI taxonomy): domain Eukaryota; kingdom Metazoa; phylum Arthropoda; class Insecta; order Hymenoptera; family Scelionidae; genus Telenomus; species Telenomus remus. The sequence continues at coordinate 8,618,683 of CM036336.1, forward strand.
CGAATCCTTTGGTGCTTCAAAAAGCGCGTACGCAGCCGCAGTGTTTTTGTACGCGTCTCACTAGTCAGGAGAATTTAAGTTTAACCTTCTGCAAGCCAAAAGCAGAGTAGCACCACTGAAGACTCAATCTATACCTCGATTGGAGCTCTATGGAACCGTTGAGTTGACTAAACTCATCAAAAAAATCCAAGCTGCTTGGCTCGGTAAAATAGACGAAGTCCTGTGTTTCACCGATTTACGGATCGTTCTCGACTGGCTGGCGAAACACGCTTCCCGCTTGCACACTTTTGTTGCAAACAGGTACAAACCGAGATCACTAGGATAAAATGCGCCATGTACCGTCGAAACTCAACCCAGCTAACTTGAACTCAAGAGGCTTGAGTGCCAAGGACCTCTTAGAGTCTCAGCTGTTGTGGCGCGGTCCCAACTTGGAGCATTGGATTCTGCGGTACGTAGCTCGGAGAAACAAGAGCAGCGACGAATTGAAGAGACGAGAGAGGCTTGTCACATTGTTAACACGCACCACGGATTTATTCCTCAGCTGACAGATTATCTGACACGTCATTCGTCGTGGTTCAAAATACTCCGCATCTTAGCATTTTCTGCAAAGTACGTGGGCATCTTACATGAAAGGACAAAGCGCATGCCAAGACCACAAGGCGAGCCCCACGAACTTCTGCAATCTTACCAAATGCGAATTCAACTCCAAGTCACCAAAGCACCCTGGACAACTTATGTGATTACCAGAGATCACATCAAGGCAGCTCAAAGCCACATCTACCATCTTTTACAAGAAGATTTGTTCTCAAGCGAGCTGAAAGCACTTAGAGACAATTTACCAGAGTCGAGAGGATCACCTATCTATCATCTCAACCCATTCCTGGACACTCACGGCGTGATCCGAGTTGGAGTCAAATCTCACTTGTGCACAGAGACATTCTGTTCTGCTAGCACCGAGCCGAGTTACCAAAACCTTGATCCGGCATTTTCACCTTGAAACATTGCATGGAGGTCTACAATTGACCCTTGCTCTACTACGAGAGCAATTCTGGCTCATCCACTCTCGAAATCACGTCAAGAAAGTAGTTCAAAAATGTGTGATCTGTGCTCGCAAACGTGGAACTTTACAAAACCAAATGATGAACCACTTACCAGAGGCAAGATGTACCGAAAGCCGCCCTTTCGAGCATGTTGGAGTTGACTACGCCGGCCCATTCGATATGAAAAATGTGTCTGGCAGAGGCCAAAAGTCTCACAAAATCTGGGTTACTTTATTTGTATGTTTTGCCACTCGAGCGATTCACCTTGAGGTAGTGAACTCGCTCAGTACCCTAGACTTTCTGGCAGCATTCAAGGTCAAGGTTTTTGCAGCTTTCCACGCCATCATGCGTGCCCCTGACCTACTCAACACGTTTGCGACCGAAAATAGCCAGTGGCATTTTATTCCTCCAGAGGCTCCACACTTCGGTGGGTTGTGGGAATCCGGAGTCAAAGCTTTCAAGCACCATTTTGTACGCATACTTGGCCAGTTCATTTCCGCTTGGGATGGAATGCGAACCTTGTTGTGTCAAATCGAAGCGTGCTTGAATTCCAGACCAGTCAGGCCACAGAAGAATTCAGCCGAAAAAGCTCGACCATTGACACCAGAGCACTTTAAACCCTAGCTTGCTGGACGAGAGAGATAGCCTGCTGACCCGGTGGCAATCAGGAACCACGATGGTCCAAACCTTTCGGACACGCTGGCGACAGAAGTACCTACACCAGGACGTGACAACGTAGTCAGGGAAGTGAAGATCTTCAATGGGAAGTCGGTGCTTACCAGGCCTATAACTAAGCTTCGCAAATTTTCAGTTCACTCTCCTGAACAACCACTCGATGCTTAACCACACAATCACACCTTTAAATACACCTTTATTTTCATTTCATAACACTTTGCCTTTCTATGCTTGCAACCTTGCACCCTGAGAACGAGTCGCAAATCCTAGTCTAATCGTAGGCTCTGTGTTGCAGATGAGCAACCAATCAGATGTGCTTGAGACCGAAGCCAGTCCTAACTTGGAGGAAAAAAAACGGGATCCAGCAAAGCTGGAAGAGGAAGATTGGAAAGTTGAACGGCCCCACAGTATGGCATACACCAAACAGTGGATCAAGCAAGCTATGCGTACAACAGAGTGTGGACTGCTAGATGACCCTGACTGTCCATTTACTTCGAGAAGGCCTCTGAGAACCAAAAAAAAACTCTAACCACCACCAAGGGACTGGCTGAGCGACTTACAGGGCAGAGCGCCCCACCCAAACAACGTTCTCGATTTCGTCCAGAACTGGTCATGGAAGTAGGTACAGACTGCAAGCAGCTAGTCAAAGTACCAGGGTCGCCTACACATGCCCTAGGGGCCCCAACCAAGCGAGCTAAGCTTGAAAGTCCAGAGCCTAAGGACCCGAAGGCTCAGGAAACAAAGCCTAAAAATTAGACGGCCAAGGATACAAAGCCCGAAGATCAGAAGGCCAAGTTTACAAAGCCTAAGGATCTGAAGAACGAGAATAATCGACCATTATATCCGGAACCTTAGCTAGAGCCTGATTGGGCTCCGAGGGAACCTGCCGTCGATCTGAAGATGCCTTATGTTCCGCGACCCTTGTTGTGGGAAGGTTCAAAACGAGTCATCTTTAAAGTTGAAGCTGATCGTCCGATAACTCTCGGTATGGAAGCAGACCCCAGCATAAAACAGCCACCAATGAGGGACCAAAATGAGTTTCACCACTACCTGTTCCCCGTGCCTGTAAACCATTACAACACTCTGTACAGAAAGTCTCAGGGTGCGTGGCGCGCCTTTCGCAGAGATAGCAAGGCCGTTATCACCACTAACTATGGTAAACCAGGTAGGTTTTACTTCACGCCCAGGGAGATGGAGGAAAGGCCCTTCGACCATCGTCCACACCTACCAACTTGTCAAGGGTGTCCCCCCAGTCCTGAATCCGGGGACAAGTCAGCGGAGAAAGAGACACCACCTCCCAAGATTCGCTCCGTAGTGTCCGTAACCAGATTGTCGCGCTCCACCAAGCGACCAGCTCCACCCGACAACCAGAAGCGAGCCAACGACAACTGGAAGACTAGGAGATACTAGCGTCAAAGGGAGTACCTGTTTGAACGAACGGAGTCGTTCCAAGAGGGCGGTGTCAAATATTACCGTTTATACTCCCAACTTTATCTATTGGCGACGGACTACTAGCGCTTGCTGCCACCACGGCGCTGCAACGTGCCCAAGTTCTCGCGTCACCTCGGTCCGTCTTTAACCCCACCGTTTCAGTTCCGACAACGAAGCCCGTCAAGAAAGACGCCAACCGGCAAATCCCTTGCAATTTTGCCTATTTTTATAGCAATTTTACTGCTTTCCGACGAGGCAAATCACGAAGCCTCTTTTTTAGTGCTGCTTAGCACATTTTGAGTCACCTGCAAAACCAGGCCGCGCTTTTAGTGCCTAAATAAAGCACCGCAGTGTGCCATCGACGACGAGGTTGAGCACCGCTGTGTGCTCAGTTCTTTCTCCAGCCAACAACCAGCCTTCCTGGAGCAACGTCGAGGCCACCGTCGTAGTTCGTGCTTTTGTTTTCTTTTATTTTGAGCCTGTTTTTTTTCATAAAGTTTTGTTTGTTTTTTTTTTAATCGGCAAAAAGGGCAGTATTTTGATTTGAAAAACAAAGCTCGCTCCGTATCAAGTTTATTTCCCTCCTCAGCTGACTTTTTCCACCTATTGAAATAAAGTCCACTATCATTTTTGACAGCAATTATTAGCGACATAAGCCAATACTTGACAATACTAGTTTTAGAGCAAAAACTGTCGCCCGTGCACTCAGTGCACGACTCGACCGCCGGAAGGTTCATTGTTCGTATGAACATAAAAAGATTTTTTAACGTAACACTTTACACATAAGTTGAGACACTTTTTAACACTAAATATTTCATGAATTTACAACTGCATCACACTATAACCTATAACCCCAAACTACTATGGCCACAACGTGTAAAAGTACGCTACAGATGACACGTGCTATGGCGCTACATCTACCCCAGGAAAATTCGAACTAGCTTCGTGGAATTTTTGAAATAAGGTTATTGAATTTGGAGATGACTCATTTAAACGTAATGTTCTAATTATTTTAAAGGCCTCGTCCGGATGAATAAACATAATTATATAATGTAGTAGCGTCTTTGACGCGTTTCGACAACAAATTTTAAAACAGATCATTTAAAAACTTGGTGTTAGCGCCACCGTCGTGCCGCCGTTGCCGGTCCGATTCGGCCGCAAAAAACAAAAAAGTTTTCTAAATTAATAGTGGATTTAGTTGTTTTTTGATAGAAAATGAGCGAACATCGCCATCGGGACCGATCGGACTCTTCTTCCCGTTGGCACAAGCGTGCTCGACGAGAAAAAAGTCAAGATTCAGATGATAATTGCGATCGAGTCCAACGTGCTCGAAGCGACTTTGTCGCACCTAAAGAGCCAGGAAAGTCGTCTCGCCGCAATTAAGGTTAAAGTGTCGTCGAAACATGTAGCGGAGAAGGTTTCAGAAAATCTATCGCCATGAAATTCATTGCCCCAGGAGGTTCCAGAAAACCGTTTTTGGTCTTCGAGGCAAACGGTGGCCGGTATTCTGCGCGAATGAGAATCCCTCGCGAGTTGTATCCCGATTTCGAGTGGTGGTTTAGGATTCTAATGGACTTTAATCAAGCGAACAAGATCTGCACGGGAAAGTACGTCCGGGAAATCTTTTCAGACGCGTCTCTTACCGGTTGGGGAGCATCTTGCGATTCGCACCACACACACGGATGGTGGGCCGACAATGAACAAAGGTTGCACATTAACGCGCTGCAAATTAACACTAGGAGGACCGAGATTTGCGTATTCCTTAAAGGACCGTTGTACGTAAATTTTACGTCTTGATGATTTTTCGATTTTGTAACTATTTATATGAATATTTTAGCTTTAGTTATATTTAAATAGTTGCTTTAATTAACTTTTCATCAAAAAGCCACAATACTCGTCGGTATTTCGCAGACCTTCTTTTTTGTTCCGGATGTTTGTTTCAAAGAAAAATTCAATCGCAAGTTGCTATGAACATAACGAAAACAATTTATTATAAAAATATTATTGTTAAATAGGTCCATAAACATGTCTGAAGCTGATTGTTCATTATTCAACTGAAGAAGAAACAATTTAATATGTGCTGTCGTGGAATGACGTAAAATTTACGTACTCCGGTCATTTTAGGTATAATGTTTGGGTAGAATTTTTTCTCAAATTCTATTTAACATATCGAAAAAATTTTAACGTCATTTTAGAGGAAATCAAAAATGATGAAAAGTCACCAAAGAAAAAATTGTTTTATCAAACCTAACCAGAATGGTGAAGAAGTAAATATTAAAGACGTAAAATTTACGTACGCGGTCCTCGTAGTGTTAAAGCAGCATTTTACGCCCTCAAATGTTTCGCTGCAGTTTTACGCGACTGTGAGGAGTTGTTGCGTATTGACAACACCACCGCACTGTCTTACCTTAATCGGTTCGGGTCCGTGAAGTATCCTCATTTTCCGGCTCTGGCGCGGGAAATCTGGCAATGGTGCAAGAAGCGCCAAGTTGTTCTTTTTTTTTTGGATCGAGTCTGCGAAAAATGTTTACGCAGACAGAGAGTCGCGCAGGCTAGAAACGGAATGGTCCATTTCGGACGACACGTTTAAATTAATCGACAAAAAATTCGGTCCCTTTGAAGTGGACTTATTCGCTTCGATGATAAGCAAGAAATGTACCCTTTATGTGTCTTGAATTCCTGATCCAGATTCGTCGCTCGTTGACGTCTTCACTATTTCTTAGGCGAATTTTAATTTTTACGCGTTTCCTTCTTTTATTCTCGTTCCGTGCGTTTTACGTAAAATTGCCGATGACAAGGCGGAAGGAATTGTGGTCGTACCATGGTAGTCGTCACAGGCTTGGTTTCTACTGTTTGGGCGTTTATTAGTTTCTGACACGTTAAATATTTCACCAGCTAAAGACTTACTTATTTCTCCCCTCAGGACCCAGCATCCAGCGCACCGAACCCTTTCCCTGGGAATAGGGAGGTTATCGGGATGGCGTTCATAGAACGCCAGGTACCGGAGAACGCCATTGAAACGATGCTGGCATCTCTAGCGGAATCGAGCGTTCGACAATACACCAAGCCACTCCGCATGCAGTAGCCATTTGGTAATCTTCGACAGTACTCGACCTTCCGTCCAACACCCGTGCAAGTTTTAGAATTACCGAAGTAGTTACTTCCGCCGGTTCTTATTCGACAGTAAATACAGCAAGATCGGCTGTTTCCTTAGTTTCGTGTAACGAAATAGGCGACGATCGGCTGGTTAAGAGATTTTGGATAGGTGCGGGGCACCTAAAGCCTCCGCAACCTCGATATGACCACGGCTGGGATCCGGCTCCTGTAATCGCGAAATTAAAATCCTTTTACCCGCATAAAGGGTTGTCGCTGGAATGTTTGACCAAAAAGTTACTACTGTTATTAGCTTTAGGTTCCGGTCAACGTTGCCAAACCTCGGCCCTTTTGAAAATTTCACAAATATCGAGAGATAAAGATGTGTTATCAATTCGCGTTCCTGATCGGATAAAAACGTCCGCTCCAGGACGTGCACAACCGTCCATTACAATTTGTGCGTTTTTCCAGTAACATTTCGTTGTGCATTTCTAGTTTATTAAGCTACTATATCGATCGAACCAAAAATGTACGTCCTAGTGACTGTGATTCATTGTTCATAGCTTTAAGACAACCGCACAAAGCGGTTTTATCTCTGACAATGAGTCGGTGGATACGACAAACACTTGTAGAGTGTGGAGTCCACGAGAGTTTCGGCGCGCACAGTACGCGCCACGCAACAACTTCGCGAGCAGCAGAAGAAGGAATCGCGGTTGATATAATCAATCGGGCTGCTAGTTGGTAGTATTGTCTGTAGAATCCCAAGATAAGTTTATTCTTTCACGTTTGTATGATTAATAGAAAACGAATATTTAAATCAGTAAAGATTCGTATTCGGATTTTTAAATCTACATTATATAATTATGTTTATTCATCCGGACGAGGCCTTCTAAATAATTATGAGATTAAACGAACTTGCATAGTGAAGTTCGATCTCAATCATTTTGGAGCCCTCGTCTGAATGAAGTGCCCTCTCAGAGACATCCCACCCAGCGGGAAAGATTTCCGAGACTTGCACAAAGATGCTTTAAAATAATGAAAAGATATGGCCGAATTGGACCGGCAACGGCGGCACGACGGTGGCACCAACGGTCAGTTTTTCGAATGATCTGTTTTAAAATTTATTGTCGAAGCGCGTCAAAGACGCTACTACATTATATAATTATGTTTATTCATTCGAACGAGGCCTTCAAAATAATTAAAATCGAACTTCACTTTGCAAGTTCGCTTAATCTCAAAATTATTTATTAGTGAAAAAACTTGAAAAAGTAAAATCTTTACTTTTTGAATTCTAAGAGTAAATTTAATTCAGAATATATTTTGTTATAACTTGGGGTATAATATATATGTACGTGATATATATTCATTTTATAACCTCTAATATATATTTGTGATTATATATGAAAGTTATTGTTCGCTACAGTAATTGTTCGCTACTTTATTTCACTGCTGTGTCATCCAAATACGTATTTACATTTGTTATGTTAATGTTCTGTTAAAACGCTACTTAAAACGTTACTTGTTACTGTACGTAACATTTTATAAGAAAATCTTGGTTTCGAAATAGTTATAAGTATCGTTATATTTCACATTCATCTTATTACATTAGATTCTAATTACATGGTTCAAAAATATAGTTCGGATCGATACACTGTATCGGAATATACTGTGTGGATATATCTGTCATATAACTACGATAAGAATAATAACGTATTAACATTATAGATATTCAATATATACCTGAAATAGTTTCATCAAGTTAGATGCAGATTAAAACTTCCGTATATAATTTGCAGAGATCGACAGTATATATTTATTACATATATGCTAGGTTAGATTAAAGTTAGAAAAATCCTATATTCTGGGGATATAATGAAGAATATAATTATAAGACCCATGTGCATTTATATCTCGCTTATACTCTAATTACATGCTTGGTTATTGTTGATGGTCAGTGCAGGTTGGGGATGAGGTAGAATAAATTCCAATTGTCCAAATGCGAGGTTGTTGCTCTTTATTTACAATTGTTCATAAAGAGAACAGTAACAAAAAGGCGCCTGTCAAAATTACAAAATTTATCAGATTCAAATGAAACAATAGTTTAAATGAATTTATAATATTTGACAAGCTCAAAAATAAACAATCACACTTTTGCAATACAAGCTTTCATTACATAACCTCACTTTCTGTTTTCAACAATTTTCTATTACAAATAAATACAATTTCAAATACCTTTTTGACTGTCGGCGATACACTTTGCTTTTGCTTTCGCAATTTACAATTTTCCTCACTCACTTTACAAATTTGCACTTCGATGGCAACCGATTCTAATTTTGGACACGACACTTTCGTTTTTGCGCTTTTCTGACTTCTAACATTTTTTTTCTCCTTCTAACAGACTTTCTAATTCTCTCTAACGCCTGATAAAACTTTCCAAAACAAAAGAAACTAATTTGGTAACTAAACCCTAGCGCCGGTGCCAACCTAGTAAATTTGCGAACTTTGACAGTTTGATATAAAATTGCTTAACCTCAACAGTTATAATTGAAGGTTGCGTACAGTATATATCTGAAGAATATATGATAGATTATGAATAAAATTTATTCTAGATATAAACTCGATTATAACTGAGAATATATATCAAGAAGATATATTTCTTAGATATATGCAAATTATAATAAAAGTAGATAAGTTATATTTTCGCTATAATGATTATAATTTCTTGATTGCAATCTTGATCCGTGTGGGATAAAAGATTGATTTTCGAACTACATTCATAACTTAAGTCGTTTTATGGCTAAAATATATTTTTCCCTTACAGTTACTTTGTTTTTTTGAAATTTTAATAGAATCACATTTCAAATTTTCTCTGAGCTCACTGACGACATTGTAATTACAGTATTCTGATATTGAAATATCATATATTATATATTGATATATTATTTGTCTTTATTTCTCATAGCTACGTTAATTGCTCTATCTATTGCAAAAGCTTCCGCCTGAAAAATTGAGTAAACAGTATATTCTCAATTTCCTTTAAAAGTCTAAATTTGAACTAAAGACTGAAAAAACCGACTTTGTTCACATCAGGATTTTTCGATCCATCAGTGTATACAGGTACATATCCTGGCAAAGTTTTTAGCATGTAACTGTTGAAGTTAGCATTTATCACGTTGTATTTTTTCTTCTTAGTAATCAATTCTTGTCTGCAAAAAGTAAAATACTGTCTTTCATATTGACAAATCTATTCTCGTGACTAAAATATAAAAATACATGGTTTATCGTATGTAATCAAATTGCCGATTGCATCATTCAATCAGTTTGTAGTTTCTAGTAAGCTATTTTTATTTCTATTCTTATGATACTCTATATTCTCACTAAGCGTAAAGATTGCATTGTTTGCTGAGTTGTTATTTTCATAGAAAAAAAGGTTTAAAATGTATTTTTCTGTTAGATATTTCTTTCTCATGTTTAGGAGAGGCTCTTCCGCCATATCCATCAGGGTATTGGTTGGTGTAGTTTTCATGAGACCCATTGCAGTTTGTAAATCTGCGAATTCTATCACATCGAGTTTTTTATGTTTTTCGTACTTTGTTATATCAAATAGTTGTCAACCCCAGTCTAAGCTAGATCTTATAAAACTCTTATAAACGTTGAATAAAGATCAAGGATAACCTTCCCTTTTTGGTCCTGCTACGGCTTTCATTAGCCCCAAAAGTTTTTTCAAAGATTTGCATCTGGTTGATGTGTACATCCCATGACATGTTATATTCAAGCGTTAATCCCTAGTATTATATGTTGTCACCTAACTCAAGATCCCTGCTATATAATGAAATTTTTGTGTTTAACTTCGTATATTACGTCTTTTATGTGTATGGGACAAAATAATCAGTTTTGTTTTTGGAGCAGAGAGGCACAAAAGTTTCCTGTCTAGAAAATTCGCCACATTGTTAATAGCCTGACTGAGCAGCTGAATAACATCTTTTGCCCAAATCTCTATATCACCGGCATACAAAGAAAATTTATCATTCCTCGGGAGGCATGATTCTAACATAGATAGATATAAATTAAAAGAATTAGGCTAAGTACTGATCGTTGTGAAACGCCCTTTGCAAACGCCTTTCTCCCTCCTACATTTTCCCCGTCAGTATACGTCAATTTTTCTTTGGTCTTTTTTTTGAATGTTTTAGCATGCAGTTAGAAAGTGATATTGGCCGGACATTCTTTTTGTTTTGTTAAGGAATAAAAATTACAAAATATTCTGTCCAGGATTCAGGTACCTTACCGCTTTCGAAAATTAATCGGAATCAATTGCAGATCTTCTGATGGATTTCTTCAGGTAGATTTAATTAAGTTTCGAAACCTATCAAATCTGGACATGGTGCAGATTTCTTTTTAGAGGATTTAAGTGCAAAAAGGTATTCGTGCATAGTTATTTTTTTATCAAAAATTTCTGAGTTTTTAGTTATATTTGCTTGATTTATCCTACTTATATAATAAAGATGAAAATATGTTTGTTTGTTCGTTCATTTGTTCGTTTGTTTGTTTGTTTTTTGCCCAAGCATCACGCCTTAACGAAGCGTTCAGAAGTAATTGAGAGGCATCAGGGTGATTTTTTGGACTCTCAGAATTGACGAAGGCTAATTTTTTTCTAGAGAAAATCACGAAATATTCTTTTAGTTTTTTAAAAGTTTTCAAATTTTTTGCGATTACAGTGCATAAGGGTTCATAAATAGAGTTTAAAAACGTCAATATACCTGAAGTACATCCACTCACTCTCGCACCTGGTCCACGGACAGTATCAGCCATGCATTTTTATGCATATTACATCATGGTTTAAGTAGATAATTCCGATCCTTTGTTGCATTTCAAGGAATTGTTGACTCAATATGTGGTATATATGTTTTCTAAAGAGGAAAGTAAAAGATTGCGTTACATTTCCACCCATTAAGCCACATTACGATCTGAACAGTACGTTCACTTAAGGGATGCAGTGGCTGCTGATAATAACGTCGACCCAATGAACGTTGAAAGAGCCGTAATTTTAAAATCTTCGTTCGTGAACAGCCAACCATATTTCCCACCCACAGAGTACACACTGTGGCTCGAGACGAAGATACAACCAGAAGACATAGATTGGATCATCTCGGCAGATATCTCATACGAGCGTGTAGATCCAGTTCTTCACAAGTTAGTCATTCGTCATATTAGACACGGTCTATGCGGTGTAATGCATATGCGAGCTCCTTGCATGAAAAATAGTTGAAGCAGCAAACATTATCCGCCAGATTTTGTTCCGTAAACGCTTACGAACATTTACAATTATCTAATTTATTAGAGGCTAAGTCCTGAGGATAGTAGATTCACTGCTACGATAAGGATTAACGTATCCATATAATTCGTTTCCCCTGATGTCATCCAAGGAAAAAAGAACATATATGCATTTCGTATCATATATGCTAACATATATCCGTAAAACTGCAAATATGTCCCATATATGATAACATATATGGCAAAAACTTCGAAACGTGATCCTGCCCAACATCACATTTTGTATACACGCGAATCGGCTCAGGGGATTTGTCTATGACTCACACACTCGAGCTCTTGAGTTCAAGTTCCACTTCGCACAGATTTTTCGGGTTGTATTTCTAATAAATTAAGAAACGCAAGACGACTCGATGAAGCCTTACTTGTTATAAAAAAGTTTTTTAATTACTAAATGAATAATTAAAATATAAAATTGGTATCGACATATATGCGTTATATATGTTGTTATATATGTGCCAAATATAAATTTTGAGTCTGTCAAAAGTTACGGGCGTTTGAAGCCGGCAAATTGCGGTAAGTTCGCGCGACCGCCATAACGTTTCGTTTGAAATGGAAATCGCGTCGTAGTTGTAAGGCCGAGGGTCAAATTCTGATCAATATGTGTCAAAAAATGCAGAATGAGCTCGAGAAAAAATTTCAGCATTCGGGTACTAATAAAATACCTGATTTTTCGGGTATGGGTAAATCGGTATGATGTCGGGTGGAAATAATTCGATTGATTGCCTAGTAAGATTGAGTTGACACTTTGTACATGCGTGCTAGGTACCTGTCAGGTACTGCCAGGTATCATTCAGGTACTTGGCTAAAATTTAAAAGCTGATCGCGAGTCCGGTAGAAAATACACTCTTGACAAATCTTTTAAAAATTTTCAATCAGGTACCATCGGGTACCGCTTGAGTAAAGCTAGCAATAATCTCGATAAAAATCCTCTATCTGTGTGGTTCTCAGATACAGTACCAATCGCACACGTTACTCATTACCCGATTACAAAATAACTGAGTACAAAATAAGTCAGACAAAATAACCGGGACAAAATAACTCGCTATGCGGATGTAATGGCAAAGAGGAATAGCCCCTAAATCCCTTGTAAAAATAACAAACATGTAATCGGTTTTGTTGAAACCCTGGTGCATTCGACACACGAAAAGTATTAGGGGGCAAGCCCCCTAATCCCCCCTTTAAAAATTAACAAAAATAACAGTTTGCACAAAAAATATAGTTTTCCAGAACGAAAACCGTCAAGTGACTAATTTTTCAGATAAAAAATACAGCGAACGCGCAAAAAATCGTAATTTATAAAAATGGCAATTTTGTAATACAAACTAGTTATTTTGTTATTCAGTAAGTCCTCAGTTATTTTGCCTTTTGGTCATTTTGTCCGTAAGTTACTTTATCCGGATACCCAGTACCCATGCAGTTTACTCGAGTACTAGAATAATGCATCACTTTTATGCTCTTTAGGTGAACGGATAACGTACTAGTCTCACTCCTTGGGTACTTACAGAAAGTATTCCTAAGGGGAATTCTGAAGGGGTAAAGACTTGACTATTTGGGTAATTCAATCTCGGTCTATTTTGACCCAACAGGTACTCACGCGGTGCATCATTCTTAAAAAATTAAGCAATCGAATAATTTTTCATTCTTATCCATCCGGTACTTGAATAGTACTAAAACTTGGCTCTTGGGTACTCAGGTAGTTATTTTTACTCAACGGGTATACAGGTAGTGCATTGTTCTCAGCCATCCGATACCCTTTACCAGTGACCCTTGGTACTCGGATGGTGCGACATTCTTTCCCGTTAAGTAAGCACAAATTTCGCTATTTGAACGCTTAACATAATCAAATTGTAGTTTTTTTCTTCACCTTGGATTCTCGCACCGCTACTCCAATTGTCTCCAAAGGGTAACTAATGGGTCTTCAAACGGTCTACTAAAGTAACTGCAGCGGATGCCAATGGTATACAGAATAACCGCCTAATACTCGAACGATACATTCACTGTAACCGCTGGGTACTCCAACGTTATACGGACGGTAACCGTTGAAGACCGAACAGTATACCGAGAGTAACCGGCGAGTAATCTTACAGTATACTTTAGGGTACCCTAATTGAATTCAAAGACTAACCGTTCAAAGACTTCTCGTAAGGTATACACAAAATAACCATTACAGAATAAAATCGTATAGGGTGCAAGTCTGGGTGACGCGCAACATAATATTAATCTTTCAATATCTCAGCCTCTGTTCTTGACAAAGTCTTACTCCTAGTCTCCTCGTGGCGCATCCTGGGAATAGAGTAACCTGAAAAGAGATTGGGTTACCAACCCCTTTGGTCGCTAATAAGGAAAGGCGACCGTACGGTTCTCCAACGCCACTGGGGGTTGCTAGCTGGCCTGATAAGCCGCAACAGTAAACGAAATCATCAACGAAACAGCAACAGAAGACTTAACCGCACCGTACCTTGGGAAAAAAATCTTTGGCTATCATCGACTAATTCGTACAGGTACCTGGAACGTGCGGAGTCTCTCGGAATCTTCTACGCTGGAGCAAGTCTGCGCAGAAATGTCTCGGGACCACCACGAGATACTCGGCCTCTGCGAGACCACATGGAACAGTTAGGGAGAATTTTCTATACTGTCAGGACAACGGTTGTTATACAGCGGGAACGATAACAGCCGTACGAGACGTGTTGGTCTACTCCTGTCACCGAACACGAAGAAAGCTCTCCTGTGCCATAACCTCATCTAAAAGTTTATAACCCTAGCTCGAAGTTTCAAAAAATCACCATAGATCAATGCTGCGAACCGCAAAGGTTAACAATACTTGAGGTCTCGCGGTTCTTGCAAGTCTTTCCAAGAGCGACATCAAAAGCGACAACCAGCTGCTGATGGGCATTTTGAAACTCCGCCCGGCGTCAATCCAACAACGTCGGAACCACGCAATTACTCCCGGTATACTCTTGTAATACTTAACGGTCACTCTGAGTATACTGATCGAAAATCCAGCGGTTACTCTTAGAATACTTTCAGAATACTAAGCGGTTACTCTGCTTAAACTGTTAGAATACCCAGCGGTTACTTTAGGTATACTGATAAGTACCCAGCGATTAATTCCAATAAATTCTACTAATTCTATCCAGCGGGTACTCTGAGATAACTTTCAGGATACTCAGCGGTTACTCTGAGTGTACTCTTATAATACTCAGCCGTTTCTCTAAGCACACCGATCGAATATCCAGCAATTACTTTTAGAATACTTTGAAAATACTTACCGGTTACTCTCAGTCTATTCTTGGAATACCCAGCGGTTATTTTAGGTATGTTGGTCGACTACACAGCGGTTACTCCCGGTATACTCTTAGAATACTCAACGGTCACTCTGAGATTACCGATCGAATATCTAGCGGTTACTCTTAGAATACGTTCTGAATACGCAGCGGTTACTCTCGGTCTATTGTTGGAATACCCTCCGGTTACAATGGGTATACTGATCGAGTACCTAGCGGTTAATTCCGGTAGACTCTTGGAATACTCAACGGTCACTCTGAGTATACCGATCAAATATCCAGCGGTTACTCTTAGAATACTTTTATACCTAGAATACTCAACGGTTACTCTCGGTCTATACCTAGAATACTCAACGGTTACCCTGCGTATACTGATCGAGTACTCAACGGTTATCCCCGGTATACTCTTGAAATACTCAGCGGTTACTTCGAGTATACCGATCGAGTATGCAGCGGTTACTCGTGGTATACTTTTGGAATACTTAGACGATACTCTGAGTATACAGATCAAGTATCCATCTGTTACTTTCGGTATACTTTTGCAGTACTTAGAGGATATTCTGAGTATAAGGATTTAGTATCTATCGGTTACTTTTAGTATTCTTTTGGAGTACTCAGCGGTTACTTTTTGTACTTTGTCCGAGTCTCCAGTTGTTACTTTCATCAAGTACCTAACATTTTCTTCCAATATACCATCAGAGTACACAACGGTCATCCTAGTTGTACATTTTCATTTTTCAGCCGTTTAATTTAGCATACTGTTTATTTCATACACAACAGATGGATTGATTTGACTATCTGATAGGACAGAATAAGGCCCTATATTCGTGCATAAGTGATAAGGATACCTCGCTATCCGGCACCTGATGGTAATTTATGGGGGGCCCGACAAGTTTTCAGCAGTACACTACCTGAATTCTCGTTCTCATCATTACATAAGATCATAATGATACGTTTATCTCTAATCTGGTAGGTTTATGATCTGCCACAAAAATGATCTAATTAATAAAAAGAACTAATTTCTAATTACATAACTAATAATGCTACTTTTCTCTATTGTTGCTTGCTTTAATTGAGTGGTACCCGATGGTACCTAATTGAAAATTTTTAAAAGATTTGTCAAGAGTGTATTTTCAACCGGACTCGCGATGAGCTCTTAATTTTTAGCCAAGTACCTAAATGATACCTGGCGGTACCTGACAGGTGATAAAAACAAATTTAAATCTATTTTATGTAAGATATTTTTATCAATTTAATTTTTTATCATCATTTGAATAAAATAACAAACCTGTCAGCTGGGACAACTGTCAACAAACACAAGCACTGACTAGTCACATGTAGATGGGCATCCCTCCGACGATTTCACAACTCACTTCGATAGTTACTAGGCCGCCATATTTGTGTAGGCATTATTGCATTAAACTGTATATAAATAACGAGACAAAGTCCTGTCCATCCTTGTGTCATGTAATACGCAAATGGATTCAAACTTCAGTCAGTAATGATATGAAATCATTACTACCGAGACAAGTGCTTTCTTTTGAAATTATATATGTTGAATATTTGAAAAAATTTTCAAGTTAGATAACATTAGAGTAATAAAAGATATGACATCATTGTACTCGAGTCAAGTATTCTTGAACTTTCTTAGTATGTATTCGATTGATTTCAGAAAATTATGTTTTTCATAAAAATAGTTTTTCAAGTTCAAAAACACCTTGGCGAGTCGGCCCGTTTTGAAAAAGCATCAACTTGTACATTGTACAAATATTTACTTGATGAAATTTTATCTTATGAGGCATTTTTTCACGAAAAATTAATAATCAAACTGGGAAAATGAAATTTAGCAAATTTATCCCGTAAGACGCAAAGTTACAGAATAGAAGTAATAATTCAAGAATTAGACGGATTTCCTGATCTGCAGAGTCTGTTATTGTATGAAAAAGATTGTCAAGATATCGATGTTCTAATCCAAATTGATAATTAATTGATTGTTGATATACTGACTAAAACCTGTTAAAATATTAATAATAAGAATGGGAACACACAGATTAATTTTTTCATCCATATTATTAGCCAAATATTAAGCACAGTTGTAGTATGAAGTCTTACATTAAAAATCTGTCATATAAATGAATTAGAAACTTTTTTACTATTAAGTCGCTGGATGCAAAAACGGCTTAAGTGCCCTTAAGATTTTAAACAAAAATTCGTTGTGAATATGTTTGATGTAAGTAAAAAATTTACATCTGTTTAAAGACATGGTAAGCACTTTTTCTATGTCATTATTTTTGCATCAAATTCATGTAAGTTGCAGACGCAAATCAAACATTAACAATTAATTTTCTATCAGAAGCTCAAGGACACTTAAGCTGTTTTTGCATCCAGCGACTCAATTTTAGAAATTTAGACTTTGACCAAGTTCAGCTTTTTGAAGTTTTTTGAAGAAACATTACTGTACACATCAGTTTTCAAATGTAATGCATTTACTGTTGGTATTTGTTCAATAATAATAATGATAATAATAATGATGAGAACACACTGAATAATTTTTTCATTCATATTATAAGTTTTTTGGTCATTTTAAGTAAAAGATAAGGTAGATGCACAGGATACCGATCAGTTAGTATGGTTTCCAACATCAATGCTTTAAAACGATTTTCATTTTCAATAGAATTTCATACGGGCCTGTTGTGCCGCAGCACATTTGGCCTATTTCCATATTCAATTTAATAATTTTAACTTTTTCATAACATTTAATCTCGAATTAAAATATCAATTTTCGGCCGGATGTCTGGGACATCCGAGCCGCTATTCAATTTATGTCACTTGATAATTATCAAATATCGTTAATCCGACTCGAGTATCGTTTTGATGATCAAGCACAGGGAATTTTCCAGTTTTGTACATGATTTTGCTAAGACCGCGCTCCACGTGTGCCCAGTCAAGGGCACGATTTAGCGATTTTTGGCAAAATCTGGAGGGGCGATCGTCGCTGACGACCGGCCGGACGCTCCCGATGGGCGTCAGAATCAATCTTGACGACAACTAATTAAGAGCTCCGAGCTCCCAATCTCCCCAATAAATCCCGCCGACGGGACTTAGTCAGATTCTCCGCTGCGCCGCGACACCGCAAATAACGATACTTAACAATTTTACACAAAGAGTCTCCGGACAATTAAGCTTTAATTTACATATTATGTACGCTACTGTATCCCTAAATAGACTGTTTAAAAGGTTTATTTGAGTTATTTTAACAGGCCGACATGCCAAGGTGTTTTCAAACTTGAAAAACTATTTTTATGAAAAACATAATTTTCTGAAATCAATCGAATACATACTAAGAAAGTTCAAGAATACTTGACTCGAGTACAATGATGTCATATCTTTTATTACTCTAATGTTATCTAACTTGGAAATTTTTTCAAATATTCAACATATATAATTTTAAAAGAAAATACTTGTCTCGGTAGTAATGATTTCATATCATCACTGACTGGAGTTTTATCCATTTGCGTATTACATGGCAGAAGGATGGGCAGGACTTTGTCTCGTTATTTATATACCTTTCGAAGGTTATTTTTTAAGTATTTAGAATAATTTTAAAAGAAAACACTTGTCTCGGTAGTAATGATTTCATATCATTTCGTACTGAAATTTGAAATCGTAAGTGTGTTGTAGGAGGCAGGGAAGGATCTTGTCTCGTTATTTATATACCTTTCTAAGGTTATTTTTAAGTATGCAAAATTTAAGTTTGAAAGGTACACTTGTCTCGATAGCAATAATTTCATATCATTACTGACTGAAGTTTTAATCCCTTTGCGTATTAGATGGCAGAAGGACGGGCAGGACTTTGTCTCGTTATTTATATACCTTTCGAAGGTTATTTTTTAAGTATTTAGAATATAATCTTTAAAAGCATACTTGTCTCGTGAACAATGATTTCATATCAGTTCTTACTAATTTTCTCAATGTATATGTTGAAGAGAGAAGAAAAAAAAAAGACTAATAGAAATAAGTATAGAAAAAAGGGTTATTTGTTACTAAAGTTTCAAATTAATTGCGTATTTCAGAAGGATGGGCAGGATCTTGTCTCGTTATTTTTATACCTTTCTAAGGTTATTTTTTAAGTATTTAGACAATAATTTTACACGGAATACTTGTCTCGTGAACAATGATTTCGAATCATTTCTTACTAAAGTTTTCAATTGCTTGTGTATTTCGAAAGGATGAGCAGGATCTTGTAACGTCAAGTTATTTCGTGTGGATCTGTCACACTAAACAGTCGGAGTGGACAAATCTGTACCCGGACCCCTCTTGTATCAACGTAGTACTAATTCTTTCTATCTTTGTCCTCTAATTCCACTCCATCTTTCTATTAAATGCTATTCACATTATTTTATATTTTTAAAACTTGCGGCGACCACTTTTCTGGCAGCATTTATTTCTGTAGATTAAATTGATAATTTTCTTCAGTTTCTTCTAACAAACTTGTTATCCATGCAACGAATTTTATAAAATTATAATTATTGAAAGGGTACTTTAATAAAATAATAATTAGTAAGATAAAATATTACTGACGTACATTGCAAAAACATATAGGAAATTTAAAAATTTAAAAGGAAAATGCGCAGTGGTTCTGCGCCAATATCTGTGAAATCCTAACACATGTGTGTGTCGTTTCAGGTTAACAGAGTTAAGGTCTGTTAACTTGACAAGACCGTGATGAAAAATTAATAAGAAGAAACAAAAATAAAACAAACTAACTATGAAAGTTTTATCATGTTTCTATCTCTGAACATAATTTTGATTTTTTGAAATCAAGACTTACTAAAACAAAATTATTCATTAATTTCACTGTTTGACTTGGGCAGCCGATGTGCTCGCTAGCCCTTTCCCTGATCGAATGAGCCAATCACCGGCTGCCATTTTTCTTTTATACCCTCAATTCCCACCAGATTCCATTCAGCCAATCAGAAAATTCCAAAGTCATTTTTTATTTATCGCTTGTAAAAATCAGATTTTTGTCTTAAAATCAACTTTGGAACTTTCTGATGGTTGCTGTTTAATAGTTTTTATGATTAATTAGGTATTTTTATATGAAAATAGTAATTAAAGTTGTAAGTTGACAGCCAACGACAAAAACGCTAACACCCTCTGGCGGATTTCCGGTCGGCAGACTTTAAACCCAAATAAAAAATGAAATATTGACGATACATGAACAATGTAAAATAATTTTACTCTAGCACGAGAATCGATCTCAGGCCCTTGAGCTTATCAGTTCGCGTCGTTGTCCACTGCTACATCTGCTTCAATAAATTCTTCTATCGAAATGAGCTAGATACTTAATGGCTATTTTTTATTAGAAATAGTTTAATGTGAGTTACTTTTTGTCAATAATACTTTCTATAATGTTATGTTGTTATAAATCTTCAAATATTTTAACCAAATCCGAAAATTTATTTATAAATTTATCCATAATTTTATTAAGTAAGAACTATGATAAACTATAACGATCCATATATACTATAGGAAATCAATGTAGCTAATCTTCTTGATTGACTTTTCACAAGGTCGGTGATATTAAATGTTTTGTTATAAAAAAATTATTTAATATCAGAAAAAAAGTTTTAGAGTAGTTAAAACAACAATATTTGTTTAACAAAGAAATAACAAAGAAATTAACAATGTATGGCAAAGACTGGAATTTTGATTGTCATACATATGTTGTCAATATATTGTTTGCGAAAAATCATACATTGCCAATATATCGCTGTAAATCAAATTACATCGTTTATTCATGTTTAATACATTGTTTGAAAATAATACATTGTCCATGCATACATGGGCAATATATTGTTCATGTATTGTTAATATATTGGCAATATATTTTCAAGATATTATTCTTATATGGACAATATTCGGATCTTTTTAGAAGGATCGTTGAAAAGTTATCACAACTTTTTCATAAAAATTGCCTAATGTTTCATCTATTTTTCAGAAAGTCGACCGAAAATTTTTCATGACCGAAAACGGATAACAGACGATGTAACAAGTGGAATTCTTGCGTCCATGGACTCTTAGAAGTAACTTACATATTTTTTTTTCAAATTTAAGATGGCGTTACCCAGTATGGCCGCTCAAAAGCAAAAAGTCTCGTCACTAAAGTTTCTGAGGAGTTTTTAATAATTGCTTGAAATTGGTTTTTAGAAACTTCCATTTTTCAGAAATTTGTAGTTAGTATTTATGTCGAATATTTTTTTAGTGATGTTTTAAAACAAAGTTTTCTTTAGAACTATTGATTTACAGTTATATACTTCCTAGCAAACTACCAACTAGCTGACTTTTTAGCTGAAAAAAGAAAATTCGTTCGCCTATGCGACCACACGTGCATGACGTTTTTCCGTCATACTATTGGCTCAACGGTTAAATGCGCGGGAGAGAGGTCACATAGTTCGTCGATTGGGCAAGGAAACTAGATTTTTCAGTCGGCTCGCTAGGTTTGTTTCAAAAATAACGTAAATTAAATTTTCAGTTGAAATGAAAATTAATTTATTAGCATCCAAAAGAGAACATTTATTATGGAAATGAATAAAAAATTTTTTCAACATATCTTGATTTTTCAAATAAAATTACAAATTCGAATGAGTGATTCCTCAGAAATAACAGTCATAATATCTTACAACAAACGTTCAGTCGCCCATCACGTGTCACAATTATTATTCATAAGAATACACTGTAAAAAAATCGGACTGGCTCGAATTTAAACTGTGGTTTCCGGGTCATCCCAATTATGATCAGACTTATGTTTACTGATCGTTTCAGTCTCACAGTTTCTTTTCTCAAAATGCATTTCTACGTTCGGATAAATTTCGCTGAAGAAGCACTGAACTTGGTTTGAGCGTTGAGGTGACGTTACCTCTGAGACCAGAGGCGTTGACTCCTCTTCACTTAAATTTGAATTTAAAAACTGTGTTTTATTTTTGTCGGATCTGTTAACAACTAGAGACGGAGCACTCCGACGAATTTCATCGAATGATTTAAGCGATGATGGTGTCGCGATGAACTGTGGTGAGTGCAAAGAACCTGCTTTGAAACTGAAACGCCTTTGACTTGTATCTTTGTATTGATGGGACAAGTGTGAAGTGATGCTCAATTGCGAATTTGTCCTGGGAAAAAACTGGATAGACTCTTGTGAACTTTCATCACTACTCAGGTCAGGATCTACGGTCACTCCAGTCCAGTGGAGCTCTGGATTTGCATGCAAAAATATGTAATCTGTGTCTGCAGACAAACTTGATGTCCTTGACCTAATTCGTTCACCTGAAAATCAAAAAACAAACTGCTTAAAAGTAGCATACCAATTTTTTAGATGAGCACAATTTACAAGATCAACAATTAAAAGGAAAATGGTGGTATTGGACAATTGACTAAAATTTTTTAAAAAAAATTTTGAAGACCTGCCCTGACATCCGAGATTTTATTTTCTTAAATATCTACCCTTGTAAAAAGATCCGCATATTGTCCATATGAGAATAATATATTGACAATATATTATTCACGAAATAATATATTGTCCCTATAGTGACCATATATGGACAATGTATTATTCAAACAATGTATTAACCATACATAAACAATGTAATTTGATTTACAGCGATATATTGGCAATGTATGATTTTTCGCAAACAATATATTGACAACATATGTATGACAATCAAAATTCCAGTCTTTGCCATATATTGTTAATTTCTTTGTTATTTCTTTGTTAAACAAATATTGTTGTTTTAACTACTCTAAAACTTTTTTTCTGATATTTAATAATTTTTATATAACAAAACATTTAATATCACCGACCTTGTGAAAGGTCAATCTTCTGCGAATAGAAGCTTGTGATTTTTAATAAACAATTGTTAATAGTGATTTGTTAATAATTTTAATTAATTTTTTAGTAACAAAAGATTAAATCATTCAAGAAGATTAGCTACATTGATTTCCTATAGTATATATGGATCGTTATAGTTTATCATAGTTCTTACTTAATAAAATGATGGATAAATTTATAAATAAATTTTCGGATTTGGTTAAAAAATTTGAACATTTATAACAAAATAACATTATAGAAAGTATTATTGACAAAAAGTCATTCACATTAAACTATTTCTAATAAAAAATAGTCATTAAGTATGTAGCTCATTTCGATAGAAGAATTTATTGAAGCAGATGTAGCAGTGGACAACGACGCGGACTGATATGCTCAAGGGCCTGAGATCGATTCTCGTGCTAGAGTAGAATTATTTTACATTGTTTATGTATCGTCAATATATCGTCCATATATTGTCAATAGATTGTCCATACATGGGCAATGTATTGTTAGTATATGGTCAATATATTACTAATGTATGGTTAATAGATTGTCAATGTATGGTTTTTATAGTATGGTCAATAGATTGTCAATATATGATCATTTTTACAAGGGATACAAGTATCATTTTTAATAAAATACAAAAACAGCGATTCGAAAAATTAGTGTTGCTACAATAAAATTTTCATCAAAAAATAGATTTTGTAGTGACTTAGAATCACTAATGTGTAATTACGCAAGAATGTAAGAATTCTTACAAAAAGTCTTTAAAAGTTCATGCCACTAACGAAATACATTTTGAGAAGACAATTGCTAAAAAAGATTCTAGAAAGAACTCAATAAAGCTTTCAAATAAAGCTATTTCAAGAGCTGAATTATTGACACTGACTATTTAGTTACTTAGCAAAATCAATTCGTTACAGGCTGATATTTTTTTATTCTCTCAACAGCCGCTCTAAAAGCCATCATTCGTAACATCCTTGAAATATATAAGGACTTACCTAATCCTATATCTATACATGTAGTTTTACTTATAAATAATTAAAAATCAAAAATAAATTTTAACTCAAATTTTGTAAAAGTTTAAAAAAATTAGGATGGTTTTAACAAAATGAAAATAATAAAAAAGAACAAAAAATAAGAAAATTGTTGTTTTTGATTAAATGCGCTGCTTTCTTAGCCTTTGATGGGAAAAGGTGTAAAATATGCGCACATACTTTACTAAAAAGTTATAAAAAAAGAAAAAATCTGCGTTACCAAACAAACATTTTCATCTTTGTTTAACTTTTTGTTTTTAATGAATTCAAACTTCACCTGGACAAAAACTGTTCAGTGTAAAAATGAAATTATGTTTTTTTTCATTCACTAAAATAAGTTTTAGAGTTTCTGATAACATGTTCAGTTCCTTATTTACAATTGAAAAACCAAAAGCTGGCATTCCGCCAGATGACGTTACTATTTTCTTGTTCATAGTTAAATTCATAACTTTAATTGTTGAATATAAGCAATTAAAAAAATATAGAATAATAGTATATTAAGCAACATGTACGAAAAGAACAGCTTCGCGCGGAACGCCGAGACTCGAGCCGAGGGGCGCTTGGCTCGACCGAGGCGTTGAGTCCCTGTCTGCCGCGCGAATAGCTGCTCTTTGTCGTACACGTTGCTTATATATATATATATATATATATATATATATATATATATATATATATCCTATCCTATCCTATCCTATCCTACTAATATAATAATACTGAGAATATGTTTGTTTGTTTGTTTGTTTGTTTGTTTGTTTGTTTGTTTGTTTGCTTGTTTGTCTGAGCATCACGCCTCAACGAAGCGTTCGGAAATTATTTCAACGCATCAGGGTGATTCCTTGGACTCTCAGAATTAACGTAGGCTACATTAGAAATCGATTTCTTAATTTTTTTTTGTAGAAAATTTCAAAAACATTTTCTCAGTTTTTTGAAAATTTTCAAATTTTTCATGAACACAATACATAAGCCATTATAAATAGAGTTCGAAAACGTAATGTTGCGTTTCATATTCTGTAAAATTACTATCCTCCCTTCCTTATAAATAAACAAACGTAAGTATGAGAATAATTTTGAAATATTTTCTCGGGTTCGCAATTCGATCGTTATTTTGTTTTTGATTCAGTATGACTTTTCATTCAGTCGTGTTTATATCGTGTCCGCCAGTGACTTTATAAGTGACATCGAAATGCCGACGAAACGTAAAACACATTTGCAAAAAATAACTATTGATACAGCTAACATAGAGCTGCGCGAGCTACAGAGGCTGAGGTACAGCTTTGCCTCATCTGAATGGAGACCAAAGATCCTACTACGATGCGGTATTACAAAAATTGACAACAACGATCCTGCAATTTTTTTTTCTGAATGCCTGTGGAGGAATAGGAAAAACATATTTATTGAATCTCCTGCTGTCAACTATCAGGAGTCGTCGTCACGTGGCTTTAGCTTTAGCTTCAACTGGTAACGCTTCCACGTTGTTACAAGGAGGACGAACTGCTCACAATGTGCTGAAGTTGCCACATCAGCAAAAATAGTCAAAGGTGCTGCGGTTGTGCAAACTATTGGTGTGGGATGAATGTTCTTCTTCGCATAAGCATGCAGTAGAGGCACTCGAGACAACCTTGAGAGATATACGGAGTGACAATCGGATAATGGGAGGGTTAGTCGTTATATTAGCTGGTGATTTTCGACAAACCCTCCCGGTCATCACCCGTGGAACTCCAGCTGATCAGCTTCATGCCAGTATCAAAAGTTCAATCTTATGGCAAAGTGTCATAGTCCATTCGCTGACTATTAAGATGAGGGTATATCTTCTCTTCAATGATGAGAACGCTGCCAATTTTTCTGCATTACTTTTGACAGTCGGCATTGGTACGCTACCAACAGATGCTAATGGAAATGTTACTCTTTCTCCTGAACTATGCACTGTTGCCAATTCTACTGATGAACTGATTGCTGCAGTTTTTCCCAACATCCAGCGAAATCACTTGCACATGGATTGGTTATGTGAAAGAGCTATTTTAGCATCAACAAACGATATTGTCACTGATTTAAATGACAAAATATTGGCTACAATTCCCGGGGAACAGAAAATTTACACCTCTTTCAATTCCGTAGTAAATCAAGATGAAGTAGTAAACTATCCGGTTGAGTTCTTGAACTCGCTTGAATTGTCTGGAGTTCCGCCACACATACTGAAATTAAAAGTCGGAGATCCTGTTATGCTGCTGCGAAATTTAAATCCTCCTGTTTTATGCAATGGAACTCGAATCCGCATCACTCAACTTCGGCATAGGATTATAGAAGGTAGTAAGCTATAGATTGTCACACAACTTTTGCATTTTATACCAAATGTATTGACATACTATTTAATTTGTATGATTTGAAGGCACTATAATGACTGGATCGAATCAAGGTGCGAACGTCATGATCCCTCAGATACCAGTGATCCCCACAGATCTTCCATTTGAATTCAAAAGACGACAATTTCCCGTGAGATTGGCATTTGCAATGACCATCAATAATCACAAGGTCGAACGCTCCATGTTGCTGGTGTACACCTTGAAAAACCATGTTTCTCTCACGGACAATTTTATGTTGCATGTTCGCGCGTCTCCGAACCACGGAATTTACACATTTACGCTCCAGAGAGCAAAACATCGAATATTGTTTACCAGAATGCGTTAGTTCAATAAGGTTTACCAGAATGCGTTAGTTCAATAAGGTGTTGTAGTTTCACGAAGTATCAATAAATGCCATGATTTTACCACGGTTACGTGGGTTTCTTCTCGCGCATAATGCAAAATGGATTCATTAATTATTTTGTATAACCTTTTTCGTCCTTA
The DNA here is from genome assembly GCA_020615435.1 of Telenomus remus. Taxonomy (NCBI): domain Eukaryota; kingdom Metazoa; phylum Arthropoda; class Insecta; order Hymenoptera; family Scelionidae; genus Telenomus; species Telenomus remus. The sequence goes on from CM036336.1 coordinate 8,645,281, forward strand.
CAATTTGTTTATCCAAACAATTCGGAAAAAAACCTTAACTAACCCATACAGTGCAGCGAAGCTGACGCCCGAGCGAAGCGAGGGTGCTCAGCTAGTATATATATATTTTTAGTCTCAAGTCGCGCGCGAAGAGTCTCCGTGGCAACTCTTCGCGGCCAAGGAAAGCGAAGACTTTCTTCGCCGACGCGGAAATAGTGTCGCGAAGGCATCTTCGCGCGCGCGTGGGACGAAAAACACATTTATAAAATACAATAACGAATTAACAAGTGAAAATAACGCTACGCTCGGGTCAGGTAACCCACACACTCTGTTAGTCAATTGAAAATAAATCAAAATTATGAATATTTTGAAGGTAAACATAACCTAATTATTTCAAAGGCAATGATAATATCTGTGGTGATCAGGAAGAACCAGTTAAGTGGTTTTGAAACTTGTCTTGTTGAAGTTTTGAATATAACATCCTTATATAAAAAAATATGACGTGTGCATCTATGTACGGTCAATTATGGTGCGAAATATTTCAGGAGACACGGCAGTGTCTCTGGCCAAGTACCTCCTTTTCTTCACAAAAAAAAATGAATTAAAATAGTTTTATAATACGAGATATACGAGATACGATACGACGAGACCTGCAGTGTCTTCTTATCTCGTGCAAGCTAAAGGCACTTTTCCGACCGCAATAACTCCGTCGGAACGCTTCAAACAAAAAAAGTTATTGGAAACATTTTGTAGGTCTCGCAGAGACGAACAAATTAAAGAAAAAAAGTTAAAATCGGTAGGGAAATGGCAGAGTTATGAAGCCTTGAAAAAACGTAAAAATGCAAAAAAAAATTCTTTTTTTTCTGTTTTCGCCGGGCACGTTTTTCAGCCCAGGCACGCATGCCTTTTTTTGTTAATTATTAAACTTAATTAATTCTATAGCAATTGGTTTATAATAATTTATATAAATAAATGTTTAATAAAAGCGAATGTTAATAAAATAAACAATATAATTAAAAAACAAGTTATTAATTAATAATTAATAATTATAAACAAACGTTAATGACCAAATGAATGTTCATAAAAAAAACCGAAAACTAATAACTAATAATAATAATAAACAAATGAATGTTTAATGAACAAATGTGAATTAACTAATGGATGTTAATTAACAAATGAATGTTAATTAAAAAATGAATGTTATTAACAAATGAATGTTATTAACAAATGAATGTTAATTAACAAATGAATGTTATTAACAAATGAATGTTAATAACAAATCAATGTTAATAAAAAATTAATGTTAATAAAAAATTAATGTTTATTAACAAATGAATGTTTATAAACAAATGTTAATTAACAAATGAATGTTTATAAACAAATGTTAATTAATAAATGAATGTTTATAAACAAATGTTAATTAACAAATGAATGTTTATGAACAAATGTTAATTAACAAATGAATGTTTATAAACAAATGTTAATTAACAAATGAATGTTAATTAACAAATGGATGTTTATAAACAAATGTCAGTTAACTAATGAATGTTTATAAACAAATGTTAATTAACAAATGAATGTTTATAAACAAATGTTAATTAACAAATGAATGTTTCTAAACAAATGTCAGTTAACTAATGAATGTTTATAAACAAATGTTAATTAACAAATGAATGTTTATAAACAAATGTTAATTAACAAATGAATGTTTATAAACAAATGTAAATAAACGAATTGATTTGTAAAAACAAATGTAAATAAACGAATCGATGTGTATAAATAAATGTAAATAAACATGTGAATGTTTATAATTAAATGTGAATGAATAAATGAATGTTCATGAGTAAATGTGAAATAACAAATGAATTTTTATTAACAATAACAAAGAAGTATAACAATTGATTAATTGTTTATCAACAAATATTATTAAACAAATGAACATTCATAAAATAAATGAATGAGATGGCCGAGTACTAAAAAAAAATGTTATGATTCATATTAAAATTCAGTAAAACTGACAAGAGTGGCCAAGTACTCGAATAAATGTTATGATATATATTAAAAATTCAGTAAAACTGATAAGAGTGGCCAAGTACTCGAATAAATGTTATGATATATATTAAAAATTCAGTAAAACTGATAAGAGCGGCCAAGTACTCGAATAAATGTTATGATATAAAAAAATTGTTGGTCAAGTAAAAATTTGGGAAGAATGAGTAAATTACGCAGTTTCGTTCTGTCTATAATCAGAACACTATGACGCGTATTAGCAGTTACAGATAACAGAAAAGCAGAAATAGTTACCGAAATTTTTTGGTTTAAAAAGCTAATTTCAGGTACTTGGCGAGCCACCGCTACAACAAATAGGTACTGCTGTATTCTTTCATTTTCTTTCATATTATATAATTTCAGTTATCGTGCAATTCAATGAAATCGGTAAAACAAAATTTGAATTTATAGTTATTGTTAATAATATAAATCTAATTTTCTCAGGAGTTTTAAGAATGTATCCTTTAAAAATATCATTGGATTCATCATATATAATCCTTTTGCAGCCATTTTATTATAAAATATATACGATAACCTTACACCTACTGGTAAACTATTACAGGCGCATAACTCCTCAAAGTTACCAAAATGAATACGATAATACATTTTGAAACTAAATTAAGTGTACAAGTTTTGGTATAAATCTACAAGAAAAAATTTTGATAATTTGAGCAAGGCATTTACACTCAAATAAATAGATAATTGAATAGACAGATATATCGATGACTTGAATTGTTGTAAAAATTCTAGAGTTTAATTACAAATATTCAAACACAACATATACATCAAAAATTATGAATGGAACGTCATACGCAACACCTCTTAATTAAATTTTGCTCAGATTTTTAAAAACTAAAGCCTGCTAATTTAAATACCGGGTTGATTGGTTCGCCATGAGATTGTGTGAGGTTGTGGTACCTCTAATTTTTCACAGAAAAACAGTTCATTGCTATAATTTTTTTATTTGTACAAGTCAATTCACTATTGAGAAGTCATAATATAATTGAACAACAAATTAATAGTGTTTCTTCATTACGTTATTTAGCGTTTTACATTTACCCCGAAGCGTCACAATAAACTCGGTTCCCTCTATTCAAAAACTGATATTTCAATTAAATTTTGTATTTAAACCAGCAGGCTTCAGTTATTGAATATCTAAGCCTAACGCTTTCGTAGCTAAACTTAGCATCAAAATTTACACAACAAGCTCCCACCTATGCACTATTTGTGAAAATTAACCTAAATTTTTTTAGATTCATTCTTAACAAGTCTTAACATTCTTAACAAGACTGATTCCAATTTGTTGATATATTGGACATAATATTTTAATATTTTTAAACTTAAATTTTTTTTGAAATATTTATTGTTCAGTGTTATAATCCTTGAGGACGATGCGAAAACGAAAAAAATAAGGCCGAGAATTCTTTAAAAATTGTAAAATGAAAAGTAATTTTCCTATCATATCAAATGATTGTATCTGCTGATTTCGAAGAAAATTTATTATGATGTAAAGAAAACACATTGAAAACAGCTGTTCAAGCTTTCGGAAAAGTCACTCATACAAAGCCTCAAAAATAAATGTTTTAAGAATCAAACCTATTCATTTCTAATTGCAAAATTTGTAGAATTCCTTAATGTATTCTTCACTCCTACCAGTAGAAAAGTTTACAACTGATTGAAAGTCTTCAATTTATTCTTCACTCGTATAAGTAGTAAAGTTTACAAGTGATTGAAAGTCTTCCAAATTTGTCAATATTTAAATATTGTCATTTCAACGCAAATATCATTATATGTTCCAAAAATTGACAAAAATTTTATAATAATAACAATATTTCTTAGCGGAACACTTTTACTGTTGGATAAGTACTGGAATACACAAAAAAAATAGAAAACAAAAATTGTCTACCAATTTCAAAAGTAAAACACGAATCTATACTTTCTTCGAAACTAGACAGCCATTTTTTCGCAGCAAATACTGGAATAAAATTTTCAAACTTGTCTGCTAAAGTATTAGAAGTTTTTGAGTAATAGAACGATTCATGTAACATCCAAAAAATTCGAATTCACTAGTCGAAAACTTAGGTTTTTTGACATTGTCGCGGTGGCTCGCCAAGTACCTGAAATTAGCTTTTTAAACCAAAAAATTTCGGTAACTATTTCTGCTTTTTTGTTATCTGTAACTGCTAATACGCGTCATGGTGTTCTGATTATAGACAGAACGAAACTGCGTAATTTACTCATTCTTCCCAAATTTTTACTTGACCAACAATTTTTTTATATCATAACATTTATTCGAGTACTTGGCCACTCTTATCAGTTTTACTGAATTTTCAAAGTTGTCAACAACCTAACCTCGCCATAAGCGGCCATGATTAGTGTCTAAAAAATTCCACTTTTGAAACTGCGATATCTCAAAAAGTAAGCTGATCAGCCCACTTTTTCTTAACGGAAATTAATAGAGCATAGTTGAAACTATAATTAGCAACTGAAATTTTTCATTTCTGCGACTATCGAAATATTCCCGTGTAAAAAAGATGATTATATTGACAATATATTGACAATCTATTGACCATACAATAAAAACCGCATATTGACAATCTATGAACCATACATCAGTAATATATTGACCATATACTAACAATATATTGCCCATATATGGACAATCTATTGACGATATATGGGCAATATATTGACGATACATGAACAATATAAAATAATTTTACTCTAGCACGAGAATCGATCCCAGGCTCCTGAGGTTATTTCCGCATCGTTGTCCACTGCTACATACTTAATGACTATTTTTTATTGGAAATAGCTCATTGTCCCTTGTAAAAAAATCCGTATATTGTCCATGTAAGATTAATATATTGACAATATATTATTCACGAAATAATATATTGTCGCTATATTAACCATACATAGTTAATATATTGACAATATATTGCCAACATATTAACAATATATGAACAATATATTGCTGATGTGCCGCAGCACATTTGGCCTATTTTCATATTCAATTTAATAATTTTATTTTTTTCATAACATTTAATCTCGAATTAAAATATTAATTTTCGGCCGGATGTCTGGTACATTCGAGCCGCTATTCAATTTCTGTCACTTGATAATTATCAAATATCGTTAATCCGACTCGAGCATCGTTTTGATGATAGAGCACAGGAAATTTTTCGGTTTTGTAAATGATTTTGCTGAGACCGCACTCCACGTGTGCCCAGCCAAGGGCACGATTTAGCGATTTTTAGCAAAAGCTGGAGGGGCGATCGTCGCTGACGACCGGCCGGACGCTCCCGATGGGCGTCAGAATCAATCTTGACGACAACTAATTAAGAGCTCCGAGCTCCCAATCTCCCTAATTAATTCCGCCGACGGGACTTAGTCACATTCTCCGCCGCGCCGCGACACGGCGAATATCGATACTTAACAATTTTACACAAAGAGTCTCCGGACAACTGAGCTTTAATTTACATTTTGAGCACGCTGCTGTATCCTTGAATATACTGTTTAAAAGGTTCATTTGAGTTATTAAAGATCGCGGTAGCGATCAAAACGAGACAAAGATCCCTATTAATGTTAATAACATAATAATGTTAATGTAAATGAAAAACAATGATGACAAAGTGCTACGCGATCTATATACCGGAGTTTTGATTTTTCCCTAGACAAGCTTTTGAATTAACTTCAATCGTTTTACCAATAACCTCTCGTTTACTGTTCACTGCTTTTAAAAAAAACGATAAAAAATAAGCGAAGTTGAGTTGCGTATTCATTTTCTGAATCATAGCTCGATTGTTAACACAAAAAAAGAACGATGGTTTAACCTGTCAGAAAAATCCCATTACAACTAGATGCGTGTCAGTTCTGGTTACATCATGGGTGTTGTTAGACGCTGCATGTTGCTTATGGCAAATTCCTTCAAATCCCACACGATATTTCCCACGCATGGCAACACGGCGGGAGAGTTGCAACGCTGAGGCGACTTTTTAACTTTGATGTTGGTATGTTGTACGCAACGTACTCTTCGAGACTATGAGGTTGGTACCTTGTAAGCGTTCAAATTCAATCTTACTTCATTGAATTGAATTTTTTTTTTTAAGGATAAAAGGTACATAAAGTGTACAAGATGAAATGAAAAATGAAAGTAAAACTTAAAAATAAATAGTAAACTTGTGTAACGTTTCACCACGTCAATTCTTACAAACTAACCAAACAGCTGTAAAAACGTAGGTCAATCAAATAGGATGCGGCATTACCGACCGATCCAAGCCAATAATTAATGCTTTGTTTACCTTTTGCTTTTTTATTGAAAAAATAGTTTGAGTTATCCTGGACAAAAACTAATCAGATAGAAAATTAAATTAGACGCTCCCCTTTATTTTAATAGTAATTTCAGAAGTTTTGACAGCATATTTCATTTTTTATTTGCGTTTAACCCTTACTTGACACTTGGGGTCGAAACGACCCCACGGTTTGTTCGAACCGATTTTTCTCGAACAAACCGTAAGAATTCGGGCACGTGGCTCCGGAGGTATTTAGGGGAGTGTCCAAACTAACGTTCCCTTCGGTAAAAGTTAGTCAGTTCAAATTCGGCTGTCGAAAGGAGCGCGTCAAAGTTGGGCTGGGGTCGTTTTAGCCCGGGAGTGACAAAGCCGTAATCTCAAGTGCGTTTTGGAGCAACTTTCTTTTTGGTGTTTTTTGTGATTTTCGGACAATTTTCAAAGTAAGTATACGTGAAAAGTTAAAAAAAATTTTTTTGCAAATAAAAAACATAAGTTATAACTCACTGTTTTTTTGTTAGTAGCGCACATGGCGCGGTATAACTTGCGTGATCGCCTTATGCGTGATTTATTGAAGACGGACGACGAGGAAGTCGACTACCTGGACGAAGCCTCCTCTGGGGAGGAAGACAGGCTGTCCGAAGAAGATGAGGAAGTTGATACCGACGAGTATCAACCTTCCGAGGACGACGAGGACAGCGACGAGGAAAACATGCCGTTGCAGCAACGGCTGCTGAGGATTCAAAGTAACAACGGTATGGAGGTGGACAACGAGGACGACCTGGAGGACCTCCCCCTAGCACAAAGGAATGCCAGACGGTTGGCTTTGCATCTTGCAAGACCATTCCTGATGACGAGGCTTCAGAATCCCCTTGTCCGAATTGGAATCAAAGTGTCCATAAAAAATATTTTGGGGTTGGATGAACCCTCTGTCATCACAGCTGATCGACCAGAACTCCCTACGAGGGTGAGGTGCACTGTTTGTCGTCGAAATAAAGACAAAAAAAACGAAAATGCAGTGCCCTTCGTGCCTCCGACCAATGTGCGACGACCACCGAATGTATTTGTGTGTCGAATGCGCGGGAGAACAGTAAAATTGTATCATTCCCATCAGAATGTTATTTTAGTTTGTTAATTTTAAGTTAGAATACTATTTTGTAATAAAACCAAGACTTTAGACATAATTAAACGGCAGAAATTTTAAAACTATGTCTTTTTTGTACCTTCATTTTTCCCCATTCATTTTGCAAAATAAATACCTTTTTTGGAAGAACCGCCTATGCATTCATTTTTACTTTAAAGAGTACCTATTCCTAAGTACACTCACAAATTTTCACGAAAAAATATTTAAAATTAAAAAAGTTATGAATTTTTTTAAAAAAACAGCATTTTTCTGGTTTTTTTCGATATTTTTTTTGTTAATTAAAGAATGAAAAACAATTTCGATAATCATACAACAATCTTGACAAAGCTTCAAAATATATGTGTAATTTTTTTCAGACCGATATATAAACAAATACAAAAGTTATTAACATTTTTTGCGCTGGGGTCGTTTGTACCCCGTGTGACAATTGTGTAACTTTTTGATAGTGTGTCAAGTAAGGGTTAAAGTCTGCCGGCCGGCAATCTGCGAGAGGGTGTATTAAAAAAGGGTGTATTAATTATAAAACCGGAGTATTTTTGCTACATTATAATTTTCCAACAAATTTTTTTTTGTAACACTTTTAAACTGTAACCTATATTCAATTTACATTGTGAATACAATTACAATGTAATTTGAAATTTTCTGTTTTTGGTTATGTATTATATAATATAATACATCCACATTTAACAACTTGTTAAAAACAGTGAACTCAATGAATAATTTTGTTTTAGTAAGTTTTGATTTCAAAAAGTCAAAATCATGTTCAGATATCGAAACATTTGATAAAACTTTTATAGTTGATTTTTTTTTGTTTCTTTTGATTACTTTTTCATCGTGGCCTTGTCAGGTTAACAAATTTTATTTCTGTTAACCTGAAACAACACATATGTGTTAGGATTTCACAGATATCGGCGCAGAAACACTGCGCATTCTCCTTATGAATTTTTAAATTTCCTTTATGTTGTCGCAATGTACGTCAGTGATATTCCATCTTACTAATTATTATATATTCAAGTAGCCTTTGGATATAATTATAATTTCATAAAATTCGTTGCATGGGTAACAAGTTTGTTAGAAGAAACTGAAGAAAATTATTAATTTAATCTACAGAAATAAATGCTGCAAGAGAAGTGTGTCACCGCAAGTTTTAGAAACACAAGATAATGTGAATAGCAACTAGAAGACAAAGATAGAAAGAATGAGTACTACGTTGATGCAAAATGGATCCGGACACAGATTTGACCACTCTGACCGTTTAGTGTTAAGACGGATCCACGCAGTAAAGTAAATCGAACAGATTTATTTTCCATTCTCAGAAAAAAATTTATAATTAATTTATTGAATTATTCAATAAAAGGGATTATTTTCAATGAATTCTATGTGAACCTTAATGTATCAAGGTGCAATCATTCTAGAAAAATATCGATTTAAACTTGAGAATTAAGAATGAATTTTTTGCCTTTACATTACATTTAAAGTTTAAAATTTAAGAGGGACTATTCGCACCCAGTCCGTGAGCCGTACGGTCCGTGTGACGGACGGTCCGTACACGGATGGAGTTTTCTATTGTGTCAGCCCACGTGGTTAATTTCTGCATCAGGGTTTTTTTTGTAACTTTAAAAGAATACACAAATAAAATCAAATTTGAATATGAATAAAATGTATTACTTTCATGTAAAAAATTTTGTGGTAACAATCGAGCTATGATTAAAAAAATAAATACACAACTCAACTTCGCTTATTTTTGATCGTTTTTTTTTGAAAGCAGTAAACAGTGAACGAGAGGTTATTGGTGAAACAATTGGAGTTAATTTAAAAGCTTGTCTAGGAAAAAATCAAAACTCCGGTATATAGATGGCGTAGCACTTTGTCATCATTGTTTTTCATTTATATTAACATTATTATGTTATTAACATTAATAGGGATCTTTGTCTTGTTTTGATCGCTACCGCGATCTTTGATATCGTTTTTTCAAAAGCGGTAAACAGTGAACGAGAGGCTATTGGTGAAACGATTGGAGTTAATTTAAAAGCTTGTCTAGGGAAAAATCAAAACTCTGGTATATAGATCGCTCAGCACTTTGTCATCATTGTTTTTTATTTACATTAACATTATTATGTTATATTAACATTAATGGGGATCTTTGTCTCGTTTTGATCGCTACCGCGATCTTTGATTACATCGTTTATGTGTGGTTAATACATTGTTTGAAAATAATACATTGTCCATATATGGGCAATATATTGTTCATATATTGTTAATATATTGTTCCATAGAAAATTGAAAAAATGAAAGTTTTTTGAACCCATATTTTTTATTACAGATTCGGATTTCTTATGAAAAAATAAAACGATTTTATTCTTATCATTTTTCGGTTTTTAAGGATAGATGTCGCTGTAATCGTAAGCAATAAATAGTTAATAAAAATCGTTCTCTTGCAATTACATCGCCATCTATCGTGCAAAACAAAAAAAATATACGAATAAAATCTTTTTATTTTTTCATGAAGAATCGGAATCTGCTAAAAAAAATGGGGGTTTCGAGAACTCGATTTTTTTTCATTTTTTATTTTCTTCTTTTTTAATCAAAAAAGTATGTCGCCACCTGTTTCAAGGTGGGCCGCACCATTTTTTCATCTTGTTTTGACACCTAGAACCTGAGAAAAAAATCCTAAGAGTGTGCCTAATGTCCAAAAATTTTTATTTTTTTGAACCGCTAAGTGGATGTTAATTTTGGATTTGCTCATATGTCTTAAGAGTTCTCTGAAAATCTGAATATCTTGCAAAGCTCTATACGAAAGAGTCACTCTGATACGTTCAAAAGTTTTTCTAACGCGTCGTTTAGGAGTGATGCTAAGACAAACAAACAAACAAACAAACAAACAAACATAGTTACACTTATATATATGCCCTTAAATATTTTTTTCTGCTAAATTAAGAAATTATGAAAATTGTTACATGTCATATTATCCTATCCTATCCTATACTAATCCTACTAATATAATAATATTGAGAATATCTTTGTTTGTTTGTTCGTTTGTTTGTTTGAGCATCACGCCTGGACGGAGCGTTTGGAAATGATTTCAACGCATCACGGTGATTCTTTGGACTCTCAGAATTAACGTAGGCTACATTAAAACTAAACCCTAAACTAAAAATATGTATGTTTTGCCGATTTTCACTCAAACAAAATAAAAAAATCAACTTTTTTTATAGCCTCTGTTAATTGTGAGAGTTCAGAGAATCTTCCTGATGCGTTGGAAATCTTTTCTAACGCTTTGTTAGAGCGTGAGGCGGACACAAACAACCAAAGTGACAAAGAAATAAACATAGTTACGTTTTTATATTAGTGAGGAAGGAAGGCTGGTAATTTTACAAAATATGAAACTTAAAATAACCTTTCCGAACCTCATTTATAATACCTTATGCAGTGTGTTTGCGCAAAATTTGAAAATTTTCAAAAAACTAAAAAAAGGTTTCTGCAATTTTCTCGAAAAAAATTGAAAAATTGATTTATAATGTAGCTTACGTTAATTCTTAGAGTTCAAAGAATCACCCTGATATGCATTGAAATCATTTCCAAACGCTTCGTTCAGGTGTGATGCTCAGACAAACAAACAAACAAACAAACAAACAAACAAACATATTCTCAGTATTATAATATTAGTAGGATAGGTTCGGATAACCAATCTTGTTACTCATTATGTGCCTCAAATGGGAATCCTTAGTTGCATCTGGTTACGTTTGAATTTTCTAAATTCAAAAATGAATTTACACGAACATTGGCAACAACGTGTTTTTGGAGGTTGCTAAATACGACTTTGAAGTCAGATTTTCAAAATTCAAAATGGCGGTTACAAAATGGCCTCACAATAGGAACTGCTGACTGAAAAACACATGTATTTTATGTTACTTTTGTAAACAACAATCTCAAATAGTTACTATTTGCAATTGAATCAAGAAATACAAACTTGTCAATTGTTGTTATACAATTAAACAATAAAAATCACGAACAATGACACACATAATGCTAACACAGACCAAAACACACCTCGAACCAGACAGCCACGTGATCACGTGACTTGGCGTGTATAGATGGCGTGATAAAGTTTATTATATGTAAAAACAAAGGTTCTTTCAGGTATAAGCTAACTCCGGTCCTTGTAATGTTAAAGAGTAATTGTAACTCAATTATGAAAAAACGTAGTGACACTGCTGTAATAAAAGATATCGTGAACAATTTGCTAAAAAAAATTCTTGATTTATTTTTTATAATTCTGCATAATAAACCAATATCAGCAACAATTTCGCAGACTGAAGTAAACGAAGTGAATTAAAAAATTATTGGAAAATGTGGTGGATAAATTCATAATCAACTTTTTTTAAACAATATTGAGTGCTGATCTTTGTAATTACAAAAAACCCAAAAACAATAATTGTAAAGCGTTCGGCGATTGTTTCCGAAAACTAAAAAAACTGCAGATATAAAAAATAGCAATTTAAGAGAAAAAAGATATATTTTACACAGAATATTTTTTCAATAGCTCAGCTTAGATTAAATGAATACAAAGATCTTAGTTACGAATGTTTAGTTATTAATTGTTTTATTTTCTAAACAACATGTCTAATGAGAAAACAAAAACAATCGTCGGCCCAATCTCTTAGATTTCAAAATTCTATACTGGCCCTAGTAAACCATCAAAATAGAGCTCAGATAAGGTGCTAATTAGGTTGTTTGATGTCAATTACACTGACCTTGAATCTATTCAAAAAATTTTCCTTGCATCAATTACATGCCACAGGATTACTTCTGTAAATTCTTGAATGGAGTTGCGTGAAGGATAAGTGAATTTTTATATTGTTTGTTCCTTAAATAAACTTTATTTCATCCTATTCGTATTAAATTCTATTTTTGTGACTATACAAAAAATTTGATAATCGTGCGCTCGCTCATTGGCCGGCTAGCGGTCACATGGTTCTTCTACAACTACAACGATACATTTTCCCACGCTCCTCTCACCGAGACGATTGGAGACGTATCCGGCTCAAAGAGTTAAATAACATTTGTTTATGAGAAAACATCCGTTAAATAACATTTGTTCATAAAAAAGTATTTGTATACTAACATTTGTTTTTGAGTAACAAATTATTTTTGTTGTTCATGATTGAATAAAAACAAATAATATTTTGATTATTTAATTCAGCCCTTTGTTAAAAAACTTACAAATTTTGCATGAACATTCGCTAATTTTTTTATGAATCATTAAATTGTTTATCAGCACCACTACTAGTTTTTGTAAATTGTTTTTAATTTTCAAATGTAATAACATATGAAACATATTAATTTTGGGAAAAATAAATTACACAGTGTGTATATCTATATATATCGGTTAGGAAAAAACGTTAGGAAAAATTGTTTTACACTTTGAAAGTAAAAACTCAATGTAACTCAAACAATTACATTAAGTATTTCCGGGAAAAATTTTTTTCTCTTAGAACATTTATCGACACGATTTTTAGTCACTTTAATTTCCATAAAATAACGCGTTAAGTATTTTTTACTAATTATTTAAATTTTATATATGACGCTTTTTGAGTTTGTCGGAGTAAATAAGTATATATAGTTCGGTAGTCTTCAAACGGGTTCGCTTAAATCGGGATAACAATCGCCGTCGTCGTTCTACCAAACGACTTGATATTCATCTATTGAAATAACATTGGAACCGTTTATTACAATTTGTTTTAACAAAGGTACATGAATAATAAGATAACGTATAAAATAATTACATTAAACTTTTTATGACTATAAAAATCACTTTTAATGTTATTATTCATTATAATTAACAGAATAAAGTCATATTTGTTTATCACAACTCATAAACAACGTGTATATACATTTGTCCCATTAAGATTACTATGGGCGTCAAAATTGCCCCATGCCATGCAACTAGGATGACGTAATTGTGACACTGTTTTTTAAACAACACATTAATCAATAAAAATTCTTTTTATGGTAAATTAGATATAAGATATTATAAAAAAATAACGTGCATCATTAAATTCATAAATTTAAATCAACTCATCAAAGAAAACTGTCTTCGACTTAAACGTAACAGACTTTGTTTTCAAAAGATTTGTGTCATGTTGAACAAGAACATGAATAATACTAACAATTATTAATCGTTTTTCATCAAATTTTGTCAGTTTTGTTTCTTACTTATGAACTAACAATATTCATTATCGATTTTGATGATTTTTTATGTAACGTTAATAATAATTAGCCTGTCACACATTACTCCACTGTCACAAGTACCCCACTCACCCCTATTATATTATATATGAGCAAATCCAAAATTATCGTCCACTTAGCCGTTCAAGAAAAATTTTATTTCCAGTGATAAGGCACGCTCTTGAAACCAATTTTTTTGGATTCAGCGATCCCAAATTAGTCTAAAAAACATAGCGCCCCTCAAAACAAAGCTTCGTGACATTGTTTTTTTTGAAGGTCAAAGATATTCAAATTTGACCAAATTTATTAATATTCATACGGCTAAAACTTTTATAATTTCTTATGACTGCTTATTGTTTTACCAAAAACTGAAAGTTCTAACTCTAAACTTTTAAATAATGTTATTAAAATTGAAAAAAACCCAATTGCAGATGGCGCTGCAATCGCAAAAATCAAACTTGAACCAAACAATTAAAAACAAAACAAAAACCAAAAAAATCAAAACAAAACAAAAAATAACAACTTAAAATCATTTAAAAATTTTCATTAAAATGAAAAAAAACAATTACAGGTGGCGCTGCAATCGCAAACACAAAACTAAAAACAAAAAATCAAAAAACGATATAAACACCAAAAAATTTAAAACGAAATAAAAAACGAACAACTTGAAAACATGGAAAAATTTTCATTTAAATGAAAAAAGAACTAATAACAGATGGCGCTGCAATCGCGAACAGAAAACTTAAATAAAAAAGTAAAATACAAAACTCAAACCAGAAAATAAAAGCAGACCATAAACCAAAAACTCACAAAGTTAAAAAAATTGTCATGAAAGTTCAAAAAATCCCAAACGCAGATGGCGCTGCGAGCGAAAACAAAACGAAAACTAATGAAAACTATACAAAAACCAGAAAATTAAAACAAACCTAATACTAAAAACATAAAGACTTTCAAAATTGTCATTAAAATTAAAAAAATCTCAATCGCCGAAGGCGCTGTAAACGCGAAAACAGTACAAAAACTGAAGAAAATTAATTCCCTAATCCAAAACAACATAATAATAGACAAAAACCAAAAACATCATTTTTGAAAAACGCGGTTTTTTAGTCTTTTGATTCCTGCTTTTTTTTATTCTTCAGTTTGTGTACTGTTTTTGCGTTTACAGCGCCTTCAACGATTGGAATTTTTTCAATTTAATGACAATTTTAAAAGTTTTGATGTTCTTAGTATTAGGTTTGTCCTAATTTTCTGGTTTTTGTATTATTTTTATTGGTTTCCGTTTTGTTTTTGCGCTTGCAGCGCCATCTGAGTTTGAGATTTTTTCAACTTTCATAACAATTTTAGTAACTTTTTAGGTTTCTGGTTCGTTTTTATTTACTTGCTTTAGTTTTGTTATTTACTTTTTGTTTTTAGTTCTGTGTTTGCGATTGTAGCGCCACCTGCAATTGTTTTTTTTTTTCATTTAAATGAAAATTTTTCAATGTTTTCAAGTTGTTGGTTTTTTATTTCGTTCTAAATTTTTCGGTGTTCATATCGTTTTTTGATTTTTTGTTTTTAGTTTTGTGTTTGCGATTGCAGCGCCACCTGCAATTGGTTTTTTTTCATTTTAATGAAAATTTTTGAATGATTTTAAGTTGTTGTTTTTTGTTTTGTTTTGATTTTTTGGGTTTTTGTTTTGTTTTTAATTGTTTGGTTCAAGTTTGATTTTTGCGATTGCAGCGCCATCTGCAATTGGTTTTTTTTGATTTTAATAACATTATTTAAAAGTTTAGAGTTAGAACTTTTAGTTTTTGGTAAAACAATAAGCAGTCATAAGAAATTATAAAAGTTTTAGCCGTATGAATATTAATAAATTCGGTCAAATTTGAATATCTTTGACCTTCAAAAAAAAACAATGTCACGAAGCTTTGTTTTGAGGGGCGCTATGTTTTTTAGACTAATTTGGGATCGCTAAATCCAAAAAAAATGGTTTCAAGAGCGTGCCTTATCACTGGAAATAAAATTTTTCTTGAACGGCTAAGTGGACGATAATTTTGAATTTGCTCATATGTCCTAGGCCGTTAGAAGAATCAGGCTGCTAGCTAACTTCCTAGGTCATTAGCTACCTGCCGGCCGTAAGAAGACTCGTCGTTGAACATCGCATTTTACTTCTATTGGCCTGAAAATTTTCGGGGTAGGGGGACTAATTTTCCATTTTTTTTCCTCTCTACAATTTCCACCTTATTTTTCAACAAATGTTTGACAGTTGAAGCTATCTGAAATTGGCTAAATCCGAGATTTTTCAATGTGGAAATAAATTAGTGGAATAATAATAGGATAGAAAAAAATATGGTGGAAAAAAAATACAGTGGAAAAAAATATATAGTGGAAATTTCAGAGTGGAAAATTTGGGGCCCAATCGATTTTCGGCAGTTAGCTAGCTGCCTGACGCGCGTCAAGCCAATTGAAAAATGTGACCAATTATATTATTTGTTTCCTAACGGCCTAACTATTTCAGGCGTTTTGCTTACGGCCTGGCGCGCATCATACATACTATTTCATGCAACTATTTAAATAAAAAAAATCGCTTTATTTTACATTTGAAAATAAAATCATTATACAATATTCAAAAGAAGTACAGCTGCTCGATATAAATTTGAATTCGATTATTAAGTACTGCTCTCGGAGGCCTCATTGCCATTCTTCGCTTTATTCCGAGTTTAATTTTTTAGTTGCAAACGTCAAAAGAATTAGAAAAAAAGTTGCACACGTATCCTGGGATGTCATACTGTGCCTTTGCTCTACATTTCAGGAAGCTTCCCTCTTTATGAAACAAATAAAAAAAATGTCGTTAAATAAAAATTCTAATTATAATAACAAAATTGTTTGTAAGAATACTTTCATGACCGACTTCGATGTGAAGTTTCAAAAGTTTATTGCATGCGTGCTTTTTCCAATGAATAAGATCTTCAACTGGTCTTTTACGCCTCGCTTATTTATCGATCAGTTCTTGCGATTGTTGTTCGAATTTAACTCGGTTTACAGTGAAATTGTCTAAATTAACTTTTGAGTATGAGCTAATAAACGGAACTGCGTGAAATAAACTGCACTAATAACGAATTTTTCGATTCAATCAAATCAAAGAGAAACACCGGACTAAGTGGTTCGTGTTTACAAACAGGCAAGTGATTAAACCGCATTAGGCATCAATTCAAAATTAGGATTAGTTACCCTCTAACCAGTGGAAAGGCAAGTTTCATACAAACATGGCAAACATTGATTGTGTAAATTGCGATCAATCTAACGAAAAGTTGGCAGATTATTATAATTAGCATAGCGGCAGCAATCGCACCTTTTGGACTCGACAGCAAGAGCAAGTTGTTATTGAAGCATTAACTGAAAGTGCAAATGAGGTGACCGGAAAATCTTTACCAAAAGTAACCTTTTTTATAAAAAAAAAGTATGAGCAAGTCGGAAAGGAGAAACGAATTATTCTAAAACGCGTTGAAACGGGTGAACCAATGATTTGTGTTATTCTATTTGAAGATTTGTTTGACAAACTACTAGAGGCTCATCGCGAAACTGGCCATGGAGGCAAAGACAAAAGGTTGTACTATGCAAAAACAAAATGGAAAATATCAAAAGCGGCTTGTAAGATATTTGTCTCTTTCTGTCTCACTTGTAACAAAAAAAGAGGCGCTAAAGTAAGGAGTTGTCATTAAACCAATAATCTCTGATGGTTTGTAGATTTTTCGCATTTACAATAACTCATTTTAAATTGACGAATCATTAGTTTTTGCCAATTTTTCGCATTAATAATAATTCATTTTAAATTGATGAATACACTGTTTTCTGCGATCTAATAATGGGCGTAGATTTGAAGCTGCTGTTGTACACGAAGTGGGTACTTTATTTTCTTTTATTCGTTTTTCGTTATTTTTTGTTAATTTTTGTTATGTTTATTTTCCTTAATTTTGTCAGTTTCATTGTGGCCACATTGTAAGATGGTCCATGGACATCCACAAAGCCAGGGCAGTGGCGAAAAAACAATGTGGACGTTGAGAATATGCTCCGAGCTTGAATGATCGACAATAATAGTACTAATTGGAGTCAGGGTTGCTACTACGTCAAGGTATATTGGATGTTTCTCTCCGCTTTTTCATTTCCATTTGCTCTTGTACACTCTCAAACAGGTTGCACATAATGATAATTTGTTTTAGTGGCAAAAAATACTTCTTTGCACCGAGTATTGCATCGAACTCCCTATGAAGATTTCTGAGGACCGATCAAGTGTGGCTTGAGACAAACATCTTTACCGTATGAAATTTAAAACTCTTTAGAAACCGAAGAAGACTTAATTGAAGCACTCCAAGAGCAAAACATTTTAGAACTCTCCTTAAAAAAAAGCCGACTTTGAAAAAAGGGTTTGAAAAAACTGTAACATACCATATAATGTTGTTAATCTCGATGATAGTTTAAGGATCTGCGAGAGGTGTAAACCGGGAAGACTTTTTGAAACGTCAAAAAATCGCCGCCAAAAAGATGATAACATTTACTTAAAAACAATACTCACCTTTGGAAATTTCTGATTGTATAACTTTGACTGTTCCGATTGTAGATCGAGGGCCCTTAGGCTTCCCAAACATTTCAGGAATTGTTCTAGATTGTAAAAATAACGTTTACCAGATTGGTACAAAGGATGGCGTGATAAAAAGTTGTTTTCCGCGGACAGATATTGCTAAGTCGGGTGCATGTACATTGACGGTCGATGAAGTTCCAAAAAGTTCTTTTGTATCCTTACGAGAAGCGGCAGCGAAACAATCATTATCAGGTAGGCAGGGATAAGAAAAGTGTAACTGCAAAAATGCAGAGAAACAATATCGCACGAAGCGTTGTGCATGCTTCGAAAGTAGTCTGCTTTGTAATTCGCGCTGCCACTTAAGTGGGTCATGTGGCAATAAATAAGTGTTAGTATAGTTCATGTTCTTGTTCAACATTACACAAAATTTTTGAAAACAAAGTTTGTTATGTTCAAGTCAAAGTCAGTTTTCTTTAATAAGTTGATTCAAATTTATGACTTAAATGATGCACGTTATTTTTTTATAATATCTTATATCTAATTTACCATAAAAAGAATTTTTATTGATTAATGTGTTATTTAAAAAACAGTGTCACAATTACGTCATCCTAGTTGCATGGCATGGGGCAATTTTGACGCCCATAGTAATCTTAATGGGACAAATGTATATACACGTTGTTTATGAGTTGTGATAAACAAATATGACTTCATTTTGTTAATTATAATGAATAATAACATTAAAAGTGATTTTTATAGTCATAAGAAAGTTTAATGTAATTATTTTATACGTTATCCTATTATTCATGTACCTTTGTTAAAACAAATTGTAATAAACGGTTCCAATGTTATTTCAATAGACGAATATCAAGTCGTTTGGTAGAACGACGACGGCGATTGTTTTCCCGATTTAAGCGAACCCGATCGAAGACTACCGAACTATATATACTTATTTACTCCGACAAACTCAAAAAGCGTCATATATAAAATTTAAATAATTAGTAAAAAATACTTAACGCGTTATTTTATGGAAAATAAAGTGACTAAAAATCGTGTCGATAAATGTTCTGATAAATGATTTCATTTTGTTAATTATAATGAATAATAACATGAAAAGTGATTGTTATAGTCATAAAAAAGTTTAAGGTAATTATGTTATACGTTATCTTATTATTATTAATGTACCTTTGTTGAAACAAATTGTTATAAACGATTCCAATGTTATTTCGATAGATGAATATTGTACTTACAAAGATCAGCACTCAATATTATTTACAACAAAAATTCTTTATGAATTTATCCACCACATTTTCCAATAATTTTTTAATTCACTTCGTTTACTTCAGTCTGCGAAATTGTTGCTGATATTGGTTTGATATGCAGAATCATAAGAAATAAATTAAGAATTTTTTTTAGCAAATTGTTTACGATATCTTTTATTGCAGCAGTGTCACTACATTTTTTCAATCTTGTTTTATTTTGTTTAATTTGAGATTTAATAGATTATTTTACGTATGATAACTTGTGCCATGCGTGTTATTCATTAAATAACAGTCGTCGAGAAGTTTTCTTTTAGTGGTTGGCGCGCTACTCTCAGAAGCTACACTGCTCAGGGGCAGTGAGTTCGATTCCCGGCGAAAATATTCGCATTCTATTCTGGGTTTTTCTCGACGGGAAAAGAACTTATCACTGGCCTCGACCGCTCCGGAGAAGGTTTTTTTCCGGAAAGTTGCCTTCAGCGGACTTGCCTGGTTGTTTCTCTACTCCACAAGGGTTCGTTAGGGATCTTGGATGAATGCGGAGCAGGTCAGGACATAGGAGGAGACAGAATAGCGAATAACTAGCTGACCTGATATGCCTTGCAAACCATGATTTAGAGTAACTTCACCTCTGGAAACGCTTAGCTGATTCAGCTGATTCAATGAGAAACTGGGAGCACAAAAAATGTCGGCCTTACCGACATGTAGACAGGACCTCGTTGACTCGCATCCTACGTCACTGGCCTCTCTTCGGGAATGCTAGTGAGGAAAGGAATGGGCTATAAGCCTGAACACATAGGGGTGCCTCGCAGCCTGGCTAACTAGGCTACAGCGTAATTGAGATAAAAAATAAAAATAAACGGTCTTATCAAAATTTCTCCGTTTGAGTTCGTTTACATAACCTCTGATTCTGTCTTTTTTTCGACATTTTGTGTAAAAACACGGCAGGTTATCCTGCAGATGTTCTGCAAAATTAATAAATCAAATTAACAAATCTGGAAAGTAGAAACTACCAAATGGGCAAAGCTAACGTCAACTCGGATGTTATTGCCGCATCGGCTCTCTCAGCAAGCCATCGGTTTCACGCAGTTTTACTTTGCGAACCCAATATTCCTTTTCTCGCTCATAAAAATAGGTAAGAAATCATCAATATAATTTTACATACTTCTAAGGCAATTCGAAAGAATAGTTTAAAGGGCATTGCGAAAAACATAAACTTTTCTGATAAAATTTTTGCTGTCAAATTTTTTATTTTTTAACATAATTCGATGATTTTGTTGATACTTTACACTCTTTTAAACTATAAAATTACAGTAATAAACACGAATGACAATGTTTCTTGATAAGTTTTCATTTCGTACTAAATCGACTATTTTTATAATTTTATGGTGATAAGGAAGGAATGGCAGAGGTTTTAGGAATTTGGTAGCTTTATTTTTGGACTCTTTAAATCTTTTGATTGAACATTTTTATGTTGCAGAAAAATGATAAGTAGAACGATTTTCAATAACTAGAAAAAACCAGTTGTCTTTCTAAAAAATTACTTTTTGACCCTAAGGTGCACTCGAAAAATATGACATAGAGTTTTACAGCAAACAAAATATCCTATCCTATCCTATCATATCCTACTCATATATAAAAATGTAACTATGCTTCTTTGTCTGGCTCTCTGTCTGTCTGTCTGTCTGTCTGTCTGTCTGTTTGTTTGTTTGTTCGTTTATCTTGAAATGACGCTTGACCGATGCAAGAAAAACAATTTTCAATGCAGCAGGGTGACTCTACTATCAAAATTACTATAGGCTTTATGAAAACCTAATTTAAAAAATGAATTTTAGAAATCATTTCATGATCATAAAATAATCATTTCGTGACCTATCATTTAATTATCATAAAATGATCGAAAAAATACAACATCTGAGATAATCACAAACGGATCAGTACAAATCGGATCATTAAATAGTAGGGAAAAATGTTAGGGAGTAAGGGTATAAATACCTTCAAAAAGTTAGCTTCGCCCTCTATAATTTTACTATTTTAACACTAATTTCCTAACCTCAAAATTTAGAGATCTTTTTTTGATCACTTAATGATCTGATTGGTACCGATCTGTTTGTGATCATCTCAGATGTTACATTTATTTGATCATTTTAAAATCATAAAATGATTGGTCACGGAATAACCATTTTATGATCATTAAATGATCTACTTATTTTGACTAGGGTATCTTCCATCAGAAATTGCTAGATTAAAATTTTGGTTTTCTACGTTAGACAGTTTTTTTGGCATTTATTATTGAGGTGTCGCTTCATTTAATTATGAAAATCAGGACAGAAATAAATTGAGAAAGAAAATAAATACGAAAAATTTTCATTCATTTGTCTATATTTTCTTTATATTTATGAGCATTCGAACATAAACATACACGTTCAATGACAGTGCTTATAAAAAATTTGGCATTATTTTGATGCTGCCGTCCGTAGTGTTATAATTGTGTCACTGTAGTGAACGATGTACAATTGCATCATGCTGCTACGGAAAAAATCTTATTCAATCAAAGTTAGTAAAGATACTGCGGCTCTTCGTGTTCTGCGAGCCATGGACAGGTATGTAGTTCATACAGTTATTAATTTTCGTTTTTGAAGTATTAACAGTTTCAAATAGTGTAGAGCCGATTATCAAGGTCTCGGACAAGTAAACGAGTAGTTTGTTACAACGAAACCTCAGAAGAACGATTGATTAGTAACATTTCTTAATATTATAGGTATTTCGATATCTTCCAAATATTGTTTTGTATCATTGCTCCATTTGTAAAATTTCAGATGAAACTTGTTTCGTTAAAGTTATGAATATAACATCTTTCTTTCAAAAAAATATGACATGTGCTACAATTTACGGTCTGTTATGGTACGAAATATGAATCGATTTCAACAACTCATGTTCAAAAACTAAACTTTCATACAAGGCATGAGTTTTTCTAAAAGTTTGGCATGCTTGAACAGAGAATGTGTTAAGGTGGGACATCGGTATAGGCTAAATAGTCAGATTTTTTTTAAATTTTAAATTCAGAATCTAGTAGTGATAACGTATTTATGGCTAAATTTTCAAAGTGATCCACCGACTGTGAGCTGAGATATTTAATGTAGAGATTCAGCAAAATTATATATATACAACTATAGAAAGCGTAATTTCTTCGGAAAGTTTGGAATTGAATATCTCAAGCTCGGTTCAGTGAAGCTTTTTTAAATTCGGCCAGAATATTCATAACAACTAGAAGAATACATGATTGAATTACAAACATATTATATCTTTTTTAACAGAATAGTTTTAACTTTTAATACTAGAAGGACGGAAATTTCTGACACCCTGGAAAGACGGAGTATACAAATTTGTCCACCCCTAGTTTTGAATGAAAAATTGACTCATTTTGAGCGGTTAAACTTCATGTTATTATCTAAACAATATTGTAAAGTTATTAAAAGTTCTTGAACAATTATTTTTATAAAAATATATAGAACCTATGATGTAAAAAAAGTCTGAGATCGTAGATATGAACCGTTTGGACGATTCTCGATGAAAAAAATTTTTTACAAGAAAATTGACGGTTTTAATGAACAAAATAATGATTAACATTGACAATCGAGTCAATTTTTGAGTTATAGTTGCTTTAAACATATTATAAATGTGAAATTTTGAATTCAGTCTTCAAAAGTGGACAAATTTGTCTACTCCGTGTTTTTAGAAACAATATAATGGGAGAATCCCATACAAGCACTGTAAAAGTAAACATCATCAAAAATGACAAATTTGAACGAGTAGTTTAAATTTAAACATTGTTAATTTCAAACATAGCGTGAAAAACGGTCAGCAACTATGACGATCACGGTAAAAACAATCAACAAAAAGATGATCAGGTAGAAAAGTAGCGCTGTAAAATTAAAAACAATCAAAAACAACAAATCATGACAAGCAGTGTAAAATCAAAATTTTGTAAATTCGAACATAGCGTAAAAAAACAGACATAAAATATGATAATCACTGAAAAGATAAAAAATGATAAAAAAATAGAAGTAATTTTATTTAATTATAAAAATAATAAAAATATGAATTACTTCTTTAAAATAATACACACTGTGATAATTAACGAAGATGGCGGCTGATGACAATTTAAATGAGCAAAAATAAAAACTTTTTTCTATATCAGTACAGTGATCATTATCATTTAAAGTTGGCAATAGCCACCATCATTGTTTATTATTACAATGCGTATTATTACACGTAAAGATTTATATATTTTTTATTTTAAAGTTCCAAAATTTTGTGCCGAAAAGAATGATGTTTGAATCCAAAAAAAAAAAAAAGTTGGATTCAAATATTTTTACGTGTAATAGAATAGAATATTTCCACCTAATCAAACATTTTCCTGAGTGGAGTCAGCTTCGCTGCACTACATGAGTTAGTTAAGTTTTGTTTTCGAAGATTATTTGAATACACTTATTGGGAGAAAAAAAAGGTTATGCAAAATAATTACCGCAGTAGGTTTGCGCCACGTGTGAGGAAAATCCCACGAAAGCGTGGTATATCCTCAGACATTTATTGATACATGTTGAAAACGCAACATCTTATTAAACAAATGCATTCTGGTAAACAATATTCGATGTTTTGCGGTCTGGAGCATGGATGTGTAAATTACGGGGGTCAGAAACCCGA
The DNA here is from genome assembly GCA_020615435.1 of Telenomus remus. NCBI lineage: Eukaryota > Metazoa > Arthropoda > Insecta > Hymenoptera > Scelionidae > Telenomus > Telenomus remus. The sequence goes on from CM036336.1 coordinate 8,669,494, forward strand.
GAACATGCAACGTAGAAGTGTCCGTGCGAGAAGTATAGTTTCTGAAGGTGTACACCAGTATCATAGAGAGTTTGACTATGAGCTTCATTGATTGTCATTGCAAATGCCAATTTGACGGAAAATTGTCTTCATTTAAAGTCAAATAGAAGATCTCTAGGGATAACTGATATCTGAGGGATCATGACATTAGCACCTTGATTCGATCCAGTCATTATAGTGCCTACAAATTATAAAATTAAATACTATGTCAATACATCTGTTATGTAATACAAAACTTATGTATCAGCTTACAGTTCAATACCTTCGATAATCCTATCTCGAAGCTGCGTGATGCGTATCCGAGTTCCATCGCATAAAAGAGGAGGATTTAACTTTCGCAGGAACTCCGACTTTCAATTTCAGTACGTGTGGCGGATCTCCAGACAATTCCAGCGAGTTCAAGAACTCAACAGGAGAGTTCACCACTTCATCTTGATTTACTACGGAATTGAAAGAGGTGTAAATTCTCTCTTCTCCAGGAATAGTTGCTAATATTTCCTCATTTAACTCAGTGGCATCATTTGTAGATACTAAAATGGCTTTCTTACGTAACCAATCCATCTGCAAGTGATTTCGCTGGATGATGGCAAAGTTGCAGTAATCAGTTCACCAGTAGAATTGGCAGTAGTGCAGAGTTCAGGAGTAAAAGTCACATTTCCATTGGCATTTGTCAGTACCGTACCATTGCCGATCGTCAAAGTAATGCAAAAAAATTGGCAGCGTTTTCATCATTGTAAAGGTATACCTTTATAATAGTCAGCGTGTGCACCGTAACACTTTGCCTTAAGATCAAACTCTTGGTACTGGCATGAAGTTGATCAGCTGGTGTTCCACAGGTAATGACCGGGAGGGTTTGTCTAAGATTACCAGCTTATATGACGACTATTTCCCCCATTATCCGATTGTCACTCCGTACATCTCTCAAGGTTCTCTCGAGTGCCTCGACTGCATGCTCATGAGAAGAAGAGCATTCATCCCAGACCAATAGTTTGCTCAACTGCATCACCTCGGCCCTTTGACTATTTTTGCTGATATTACAAACTGGTGTCTCCTGTTGGTGCAAATTCAATGGCAACCTCAGCACATTGTGAGCAGTTTATCCACCTTGTGACAACGTGGAAGCGTTACCAGTTAAAGCCAGAGCTGAAGCGACATGTCGACGACTCCTGATAGTTGACAGGAGAATATTAAATAAATATGGTTTCCTTGTTTCTCCACATTCATTTAGAAAAAAAGCAGGATCGTTTATATCAATTTTTTGGAGTACCGCATTGTAGAAATATCTCTGATCGCCATTCTGATAAGGCAAAGCTGTTTGAACCTCTGCAGCAAGAGCCAGAGATTTGGACTGAAGTTGTGTGCAAAGTTCTTTGTTGTGCAGAGCTGCAACTCTGGGAGCAGGTAGCCCGTAGTCTGCTACATGGTGACCTACGAAAAATATATGCAACAATAGTAAATAATGTAACGGAACAGATTAGTAGCAAAATAATAGCGAATACACACCTGACGCTGTATAAATAAACTCATCGATAAGTTGAAGAGCTTCATCGTATATAAGATCCTCTGCAATCACTTACCATTCGATTCGTGATTATGGAGTATATCCTTCGACATCTGGTCCTTGTAAGGGTTCCACAGGGTGAGAGGATTTGCAACTTCGCAACACGTAATGATAATGGCAAACAACGTTGCTTTTACGAAGGATACCGAGTGAGAACTGCTTCTTCCATTGTTAAAGTCCAGTGGTTGTCGTCTTCAAGCAAGCCCTGCACCTCACATGCCTCTCTGTAGGTCACATATTCCTCACCATCGATTGTGCGTAAAGACGCGAAAGAAGTGGGCCCTCATACTTCGGTCAGAAGCAACCTTAAACAGAAGCGTGTGGTCGATGGAGGATCATCAATACGTTGCTGCATGTCAAGCAGTTCGGTAGAACTGCCGGTGGGTTCCCCCGCAGTTTACGTGCTGTTATTTACTTATGACATAACGCACATAACCACACTTGTCACTTAAATTTTCTAATAAAACGTTCATAAGAAACATGACAACGAAACTGATCTTGATTTTCGCGCTTTGATCCATCCAAGTAACAAATTTGTCATAGTTTTCCATTTAAAATCGTTTATATTTTTATTTAGACTTAATAAAAGTGCACAAGAATTTTAAGTTTCAATGATAATAAAATAATGTTAAAATTCATAAGCAAATGATTGATAAATTAATTGAGCAAAATAAAATATAAATAAACCATTTGGTATTTTACAGTTTCTCAACTATTCGAAATACAAAAACCACAAATCGAAACATAAAAATTTCTGAAAAACCGATAAATCAACAATACACGAAATTCAAAAAATCACAAAAGAGAAACCAAAAACAAAATCACAAAATAAGAGAAAACTAGAAACAAAACAAAACTCTAATAATCAAAAAAAAGCGAAACTTAAAATTCAACAACGAAGCCCAACCTTAAAAAATCGAAAGCAAAACTAATAAAACACAAACTAATCTAAAATAAAAAAAAACAATAACTCAACAACATACAGAAAAAACAATTAATAACCAGAAAATCAAAAACAACATAAAAACCAAAAATAATACAATCCCGAAAATTACAAACAAAACAAAAAACCGTAAATCAAAAATGAAACAAAAAACCAAAAACGAAACAAGAAATCGTAAATGAAAAACATAACAAGAAACCAAAAATTGAAAACAAAACAAAAAACCGAAAATCGAAAAAAATTGAAAGTATTTTTATCGAATGAAAATCAAAGTGAACATAAGAAAATAGAAAATGTTAAAATGGCAGCTACTATATAGCAACTACAAAAAGTTCTTATGGCCATGGTTCATGAAACAATGCCGTGAAACATTCACATTTTTCATGAGTTTTTTTTGGCAGTGGTGGCCATTAAATTTGTCATTAATGTTTTTGCTCTTAATCGTTATGGTCCTTTTTTTGTTTTCATTTTTTATTTTAGTTTCAAAAAATACATCAATTTTGTTTGGGCTTCGTATTTGTTTTTGCGCGTGATCATTTTGATTGAATTTTCAAGTTTCTGTTTAATTTCCATTTTGGTTTTGTATTTAATTTTATGGTTTCTGTATTGATTTGATTTTCTTGGTTTTATTTTTGATATTTTGGTTTTCGGCTTGGTTTTATAAATTGTAGTTTTTGAGTTATGAATAGTTGAGAATAATGTCAAATACAACATTGGTTTTTTTTTTTATTTTATTTTCCTAGTTGTTCAAGTTATAACTTTTATAAAGTAATTTCATATTAGTTTAAATAATTTTCTGAAAATAATTATAATACTTAGCAGAAAATTTAAAAAATTATTACCTATGATTAATCATAACATAAGTTGTAGAAAAATTACAAAAGTGACGAACAGCTAAAGCATTATACAACAACTAAAAGTGAAAATATGAGCGACATGATAAAACACTACAAAAATTGAGTTAGTTTAACAGAAGGCACTGATATCTATTTAAAAATGATAAAATTGTGATTTTTGACGGTACGTTTCTATAGCGTCCTTGCTGTTACCGCAAAAAGTCAACTCCGCCGAATTTCTGAAACCGTGTTTTTCACGGATTAAGGCCATTGGTGACCTCCCACGAAACCTAGAGGGTTGTAAAAATTTCATTTGATAAACACCGCCGAATTAAATACAGGTAGAAAAAAGGTCAAAAAAAGTCGAATGAATAACAGGTATAAAAAAAAGAGCAAAATTGTCAGAGGTGAAACGTAAAGTCTAATTTACTAAGTCTAAATTTGCATGTTTAAAAAAAATATTAACAAAAATTTATACACAAAATTTACAACAGATTTACTAGATCTGTTACTGTTGTTTCTTTTTTTTTGATTTGGAGTTGCATTGGGTTTGTTGTAACTTGCATAAGCTTTAACGCAGTCGTACTGCAACCCGTCTTTACTTGCATAAACCTTTAAAAAGTGATTGATGGCCTTGTATTTTTCGCCAGTTTTTACAGACCTAGTGCGCGGGTCGTTGATGCTTCGAATTTTCACATAAGTCTGAAGTTTACGGTCGATCAGTGCTTCTACGAAGAGGAAAAAAGAAGGATGGAAATGATGAAATTTATTTCTAAAGTGTGAATGAAAAGATTCGCAGGAATTAGTTGTGTCTTGTCACAACTCCTCGTTTAGCCCAGCCCATACTTCTGGCGGAAAAAGCGCGTTTGCAAAAATGTAGTTGTCGATTAGGTATAAGCAGAATTCTTCCTTTTCGTCACTTTCTGGCTTTTCACTGATAAAGTCAAACTTATAAAGTCAGGAATGGCAACCCGAAAATGTTTCGCAAAAATTTCCAACTTCTCGATCATCCTACTGATAGATGTTCGACAACCCTAGGTTTGAAATTTTTCGGTACCAACTGTGCCTAGATGAAAGCTACATCCGTTGATCTTCACTGCTGGCCAAACAACTGCAAATGCCGAGTGAATGGCTCGTTCGAAATCCACAATGAAAATAGCCGGTCGGAAAACAAAACCCTCGCTGTTGCACAGATTTCCACATGCCCAAAAACCTTCTTATATGAAACTTGCTCTTTGTTGGGCAACAAGCAAAACAGCAACGGCACGAAATAGCCGTTTCTGCAACCGTGTATTGTAAAAAACTGGTAAAAAAATTTTGCACCATACTCAAAAGTGCCGTCAGCCAAAAACTTGTCGCAACTTTACAAAACGATAATGTTACTCCGGCATCCGAAAAAAAACAATTTTGTTCCTTGAATCGTTAACAAAAACGAATTCTTTGTTTTAGGTCTATTCAAATAAATTTGGTAGGTTCAAAACATCGTGGACTTCTTCTGTACTCCTTGGCATATGAGGCAGGTGTTTTTGAGAATTTCATTATTTTGAAATACATATAGCTGCGCACCGCGCGACTCAAATAAAACTCGGGTTGTTATAAAAGAACAAGAACAAGAACTAGTTTATTTTATTAGCTTTGAATAACTTTTGTACAACTTGTCACTTCGACGTTTTTGACAAGACTGATTCAACCTTTTTTTAAAAACATGACATCACAACCAAAAAACAACTGAAGACCGCGACATTCAAATTCGAAAAGCGTTCCCTCAGCACGTAACAATATCACTACCTTCCGTCAAAGTAACGATTTAAATTTATTTTAATTACGGTATAATCAGTTCGTGCTTTTGATGTCACATAAGTTTTTTGTCTAGCTTTGTGATAAGCGTTAAAATTTTTCAATTAATGAATTTAACTGACAGCGGGGATGCCCAAAATTCACCGTCAAAATTTACAATTTTATTGATTTTGAATACTGTAGCACGAGATACAACTTCGGGTAGAAATGGGGTGGTTTTTCTAACTTGCCCCACATGCTCCCCGCAATACGAAACACCAATTTTAATTCCTTCGTTGCATCGCAATAGATATCACTTCCTTTCTTTTAAAGTAATGATTATTTTGAGCTATAATAATTAGTGGGGTGTCTTGTTATTCTGAAATTGAATTTGTATTATTGTATAATTAGTTGAATGATTATTTTCTCGTGTTAATGATTTTTCATAAGCTTATTTCCCAGTTGTATACTGACCATTTCAGTTTTTGTGTTTATTGAAGTCAACCCGTTGTCCATTCTCCAACTAAACTGCTAACTGAAATTTAATAATACAACACAAAACGAATGAATATTCTTTCTTGCGACGTTCACTGAAGCGAACAACACGTTGTCTTGTGTGGAAACGCAGTAAACGTTCTTGAAAAATGAGATATTGAATAAGAAATAGTTAGTTAATATATCATTGTTTGATTAAACTTACGTGGCGAACATTCTGAGTCTCCGTAGCTCGTGCAAGTCTATGATTATCTGTATTAGTACTTATTTTTTGCAAATGTGTTTTACGTCTGGTCGGCATATTGCTGTCACTTGAGAACTGACTCGCGGCCACGACGTAAAGACGACTAAACGAAAAGTGATAATGAATCAAAAACAAAATAACGATCGAATTGTGAACCCGGGGAAATATTTCAAATTTATTCTCATGAATTGCAGCGATCGTGTTTTACTGAAATTTTCGGTGACGCTGGATGCTTAGTGTAGATAAAATTGTATGAATAATGTGAAAATGTAATGATTTCAAAAAATCAAAAAAATCGATTTTAATTTTTTCATATATCAAACAAACATTAAAGTGAAAATTAACTTCAAAAAAGTGAACATTCACTTTTTCAAAAAGCCCACAGTCGTCCACTTAAAATAAGTGAATGTACGCTTTTTGAAAAAGTGATTTTTTTAACATATAACAAATAAGTGAAAATTCACTCATTGAATAAGTAGACTCATTTATTTAGAATTTTTGTAAAAAATTTGGAATCGTTAGGTTTTCGCTGTAGGCAACTACAATGCATGTATATTATGTTTTGGAAGAAATCAATGGAAAATAGAAAATCATAAAATCATAGTGCTCATCGATAATAGTAAAGATCGATAGTAATCGATAGTAGTTATCAATAACAGTTAGTACCACACAACAAAAAAATAAAGAAATGTATTGACGAAAAGTGAATTTCACTTTTTTTCCTTAAAAATGAATCTAAACTAAAATTTAGTATACTTAATTTGGAAAATCAAACGTGATACAAACACCAATCCTTATTTCATCTCATAAATTGAAATATTAAATTCTGACTGCACCACGTTTGTTTTTACAGGTTAAAAATCTTTGAAATAGGCAACTTCTTCCAATAATTCGCCCCCCCCCCCCAATGAATGTACATAGTTAACTTTGTTCTTCTTATTCGTGTAGGACATGGATACGCATTTCTTTATATTAACCTCAAGATAATTATCAGAACACCAAAGGAAAAAAGAATTTGAGTCGCCCTTGCATCTTCAATAGAGTTAATCTGTTTATAAATTTTAGTATCGTCTGCATACAATAGCACGGAGGACGATTTAAATATCTGCGGAAGATCATTAATGTAGAAATAAAAATAATAAATATATTAATAATTTATTTTATTTATCAATTTATTTAATTAATCAATTAATTAATATTCAATGAAAATTGAAAATAAATTCACAATTATAAACAAATGTTCATAAATGAAAACGTTTTTTTATTAAAAATTTGATATAAATAATGAAATTATGATTGATATCAATAGAAATTAAGTTTTATCAAGAATTAAATATGATATCATGTAATCACAAAAAATTCGTTCATAAAAAAAAGAGTTTAATGAATATCATAGTTTCATAGTTTTTCTACTATTTTTTCATAGCAGCGAATAAAATAATCGTCCATTTCTAGAAAAAAATTCATGCAGTGATGTAGTGATGCAGTGATAATTTATAGACTGCAGTAATAATTATTTTCTAGGAGTTGAATGATGATAATTTAATAAATTTGTTGATAAATGAAGTAACAAAATGAAACTAACAAAAATTGTTCAGAAGTGGTTTGAAGGAGGTATACGAAACTTTGGAACAATGATTAAACTAAATTTAAATGAGGCTCAAATAAAATTAATGGATTATTTGATCATAGGATCATTAAATCATTAAGGTCATAAGAGATAACTCAATCCTTTGGGGCCATCCATAAATAAGGTAACGCTCTACAGGGGGGTAGGGGGTCTGCAATAACGTACCATGTCGTTACAAAATGGTCAAAGAATGACAAAAGATTGCGTTACGTAATTTATGGACGGCCCCATTTAATCACTTGATCGTTATAGATTATTATTTAGATATAAATAATAGATGTCCAAATTATAGCATCATTGAATTGTTAAATTATAAGATCATGGAATTATTAGATCATTAAATTATTTGATCATTAGATCATTCGAACACTTGATCATTCAAATATTTAATAATTAGTTTATTGAGTTTTTGTATCATTGAATTACATATTCAATTATCAAATCATTAGATTACATTGAATCTAGCATGATTGGATTATTCGGTTATTATAGATTTTATTTCTGATGAGAATATGTAAGTAGGAATAGTTGAATCATATTTTGTACATGTATTATGATGATACAGAAAGATTGGAAATAAATTACCAATAATCAAGTAATTTAAGGATCCAATGATCTAAAGTTTCAATGATTAATGATCCAATGATCAAATAATTTATTGAATCAATAATTATGCATATGAGCAAATCCAAAATTAACATCCACTTAGCGGTTCAAAAAAATAAAAATTTTTGGACATTAGGCACACTCTTGGGATTTTTTTCTCAGGTTCTAGGTGTCAAAACAAGATGAAAAAATGGTGCGGCCCACCTTGGAACAGGTGGCGACATACTTTTTTAATTAAAAAAGAAGAAAATAAAAAATGAAATAAAAATCGAGTTCGTGAAACCCCCATTTTTCATTGCAGATTCGGATTCTTCATGAAAAAATAAAAAGATTTTATTCTTATATTTTTTTTTGTTTTGCACGATAGATGGCGCTGTAATTGCAAGAGAACGATTTTTATTAATTATGTATTTCTTACGATTACAGCGACATCTATCCTAAAAAACCGAAAAATGATAGGAATAAAATCGTTTTTTTTTCATAAGGAATCCGAATCTGTAATAAAAAATATGGGTTCAAAAAACTCTCATTTTTTTAATTTTCTATGGAACCACCCTTAATCCGGACAGGGAGTGAGGGGTGAAAGTCGAGTTTGATATGGTTATATAAAGTTTGAAAAAGTATTAGACAATTATTTTTTGCAAGTTGTGTGTCTTTTTGTACCAACTGTTCGTATTTTATTGGAAGAAAAAGAGCGATTAACTTAATTCACTCAAATTTCTTAGTCGTAGTACTACAATGGAGACACAGAAATATTTTGATATTTCGTTTTCGGTATTTGAATGACTTTGGTAGAACGTACAACATCCCATAATCGATAAAAAACGTAAAATTTGAAAGAAACCAAATTTGGAGTTACTTTTTACATGCTTTTTTGTTGCTTTTTTGGCAAAAATCACTATAACTTAATTTAATTTTAAAAGTATGTCGCCACTCGTTTCAAGGGGGGCCGCACCATTTTTCTATCTTGTTTTGACACCTAGATCGTAAGAAAAAAATCCCAAGAGTGTGCCTAATGCCCAAAAATTTTCAATTTTTTGAACCGCTAAGTGGATGTTAATTTTGGATTTGCTCATATATTTAGTAATTATTTTTGACACATTACTATTCGCAATAAAATTAGTTTTTGTTACATGAGTTACATTGAAGTACTAATGTAAACGTAAAAAACAAATTATTTAAAGAAAACTGTTATAGTACTATAAGACCTAAAATAATTTGAAAAGAGTTTTATGATCACTGGTCATTGGATTATTTTAAATTTTTGGAATAGTGGATTGTTGGATCATCAGATCATTTGTTCAGAAGATCATCTGACTATAAATTATTGAATTTTTTCAATCATTGAAGAGTTTAATCATTAAGTCATTGGATGTGATACAAGAGCTAGCTGGGCGTTTAACAGTTTAGCTCGGCGGGTCACTTAAACAAAATTGAAAATCATTTTTTGTGCAATTAGATTGCTTTTGATATTTATAGTAGAAGGAACGGGTGCATTAAAATAGACCTAATGTAATAAATTGAAAATATTTTTTAAATATGGAAATTTCAAGTGCCTGAACTGTACTGTTAAGTTTAGATGAAAATATTTATTGAAAAAATTAAAATCATATGTACTTATTTGAATTTTATTTCTTGTAACATGTTCCAAAGGAAGCGCGCCCAACGGGCGCTCTTCATTCCACCTATTAATAGTAAAAAAAATTTATGAATATAAAAAGGAATTTTTAGATAAACATTGTAACTATTATTATGAATAGTTCCTATATTAACATTTATTTCATTTTTTTATGTATACAATTTTGAAATTATGACTTCCAATTAAAATTTACGTCTCGCGTAAGATATTTAAATTGATTCGAAATATAACAAAGTATAATATAAAATAATAAAACGAAGTTCACCATTTCCTGAAACAATTTTATTGAATTTGAACAACCACGTCCAAAATTAAGACAAGGAAACATTACTTCATTAAAAAGTGTTATTTCACTTCTTTAAGTGTAAAATAAAAATGCACTTATCGATACGTGATAATCGACGTATGCAACAGTGGAAAACTGTTTCACGTTTTGGAAAAGTTACTTATTCCAATTCTGAGATTACAGTTACGTTTTTGAACTCTATTAATAAAGCCTTATGCAGTGTAATCGCAAAAAATTCAAAAAATTTCAAAAAACTGATCGAATATTTTTGAAATTTTCTTCAAAAAACATAAATGAGAAATTGATGTCTAATTTAGCCTACGTTAATTCTAAGCAGGGATGTACGAAATCGAAATTTTCGGTATTTAGGTACTTTTTTATCGGTAAATTAATACTGAAAAAAATATCGGTATTGCGGTACTAGTATTGAAGTATCGATATCAATTTCAATACTTCGGTACCCTTGTAAAAATGATCATATATTGACAATACATTGACAATCTATTGACCATACAATAAAAACCATATATTGACCATATACTAACAATATATTGCCCATATATGGACAATCTATTGACAATATATGGACAATTTATTGACCATAAATCTTCAAATTTTTTAACCAAATCCAAAAATTTATTTATAAATTTATCCATACTTTTTTAAGTAAGAACTATGATAAACTATAAGGATCCATATATTCTATGGAAAATCAATATAGCTAATCGTTTTGAATGATTCAATCTTTTGTTACTAAAAAATCAATTAAAATTATTAACAAATCACTATTAACAATTGTCTATTGAAAATCACAAGCTTCTATTCGCAGAAGATAGACTTTTCACAAGATCTGTGAAATTGAATGTTTTGTTATAAAAAAATTATTAAATATTAGAAAAAAAGTTTTAGAGTGTTTAAAACAACAATATTTGTTTAACAAAGAAATAACAAAGAAATTAACAATGTATGGCAAAGAAAGAAATTTTGATTGTCATACATATATTGTCAATATATTGTTTGCGAAAAATCATACATTGCCAATACATTTCTGTAAATCGAATTACATCGTCTATGTATGGTTAATACATTGTTTGAAAATTATACATTGTCTATATATGGGCAATATATTGTTCATATATTGTTAATATATTGTCAATATATTATTCTTATATGGACAATATACAGATCTTTTTACAAGGGTAGTTTACCGAAATTATCTTTGGTATTTCGGTACTTTCATCACATTACCGAAATCAAATTCGATACTTTTACCGAGTATCGATGTTGTATAATTTCGGTATTTAATCGGTATTATTTGCAATTTTATATAAAATTTAATATAATGACAATATAACCTAACTTAAAAGCGATGTGAAATTTATATTGTAAACTAGAGTCGAAGCGCATGCAAGCACGCACTCAAGGGAATTTAGTGATTTTCAATTTTCCTTCTTTTTATTGTGAAATTTCATTAACAATAAGACATGTTTTCTTGTTAGTGTTTATTGTTCTCCTTCTTATCAATTTACTGATTATAGCGAGTAGAAAAAACTGCAAAATCATTTAAAGTTGAAATTTTGCACATTTTTGTTGTAAAAACACAATATTACTTTTTTTCGCAATTCAAATTTTTTGTTTATTCACACAAAATGATCAGTTTCATTTTTAGTCAAAAACTATATAAATTTAAACATATATATAAAATAGGTAAAAATGTAAATATTCAAACATGTACTTAAAAATAAAAACTTATTTATGACGTGAAATTAAAGGTCGCGGAAGCGACCCCAACGAAACTGAAAAAAAATTCTCTCCTATCATTTGTTACCTCGAAATGTGCCTCGTGAATATTAATTTCCTTAATTATCCACAAATTTTAAATTTTGAATCTAACGTTCCCAACTTTATGTTAACCTGTTAAACAATCCGTCAGTCATTTTTGCCTGTCTGTTCCAGTTCTACATTTCGGTCTTCTATTACAATCCGAAACTCACTCATGATTAAATCAGATAAATTTTCTTGTATTTAACGGCGGCAGCGATAGTTACCATAAATGTTCCATAAAGGCGACCATGTATAGATTATTACTTGGGTATGTTCTTGATTCTGTTCATCGTTATGTTTATCGTTATGTTAATGCTTATGTTCATCGTTACGTTCATCGTTATGTTCATGATTATGTTCATCGTTATGTTCATCGTTATGTTCATGATTCTGTTCGTCGTTATGTTCATCGTTATGTTTATGATTCTGTTCGTCGTTATGTTCATCGTTATGTTCATGATTCTGTTCGTCGTTATGTTCATCGTTATGTTCATGATTCTGTTCGTCGTTATGTTCATCGTTATGTTCATGATTCTGTTCGTCGTTATGTTCATCGTTATGTTCATGATTCTGTTCGTCGTTATGTTCATCGTTATGTTCATGATTCTGTTCATCGTTATGTTCATCGTTATGTTCATCATATGTTCGTCGTTATGTTCATCGTTATGTTTGTCGTTATGTTCATCGTCATGTTCGTCGTTATGTTCATGGTGCTGTTCATCGTTATGTTCATCGTTATTCTGTTTGAAGTTAATATAATCTGTATGTATAACATTCCAACTGCATCTGTATAAATAATCGCTGCTGCTTCATTCACTTAATCCTGTTTCGTTTTGTAGACTAGCCATTTTTAAAGTAGGAACATTCTCTTGTTCAACGTTATCAAATTTACAAACTTCTTTATGCAGCATTTGATATGATTTTGCAAAAATGATACTTTCGCGAATAATATGATCTAAAGTTTTAAGTGATTCATTATTTAATAATGCATTTGAATCAACTTTTAAATCTCAAGTAGCATTTTCATTGTCCAGAATGAAGAGTTGTACATAACTTGAACTTTTGTTCTTAGCTGGATATAAAGCGGTATTGATTTGATAATATATCTGACCATCAATTTTGAAGCATGGCGGTCCACGACGAACAGAATCATGAACATAACGATGAACATAACGATGAACATATAATGAACATAACGACGAACATAACGATGAACATAACGACAAACATAACGATGAACATAACGACGAACATATGATGAACATAACGATGAACATAACGATGAACAGAATGATGGGTAGGTGGTCACTTTTTCCCTAAAAGTTTTTCCCTGGTCAGTTTTTCCCTACTTTTTTTTCCCTACCTTCTTTTTCCCCAGCTTTATTTTTCCCTACTTTATTTTTTCCCCAGAATAAAGAAACGAAGGATATGGAGGATGTATAGACGTTTATTTCAACTTTTTAGAGTCGGATGTTGTAACCGATATTTTTAAGATATCCGAGCAAGTCACTTTCTTCTTTGTACTTTTCATATTCATTTACAATGTTGTTGATTCTTTTTTCAGTCCGTCTTTGTTCTAAACTTCGCGGTTTTCTAACTATGTCGCCTAAACTGATTTGCCGAAGCATTGTTTCCGTGTCAGACTGTTCTTTAATAATTTCTTGAAGAAAGGTGTAAAAGCTTGGGTGGCTTTTCCCTGTGACGACTCGAAACCTGTTATGCCAGCCCTCACTCGCGTTGTTAGTTCTAGCTACATTGTTTTTGACCGATTCGTATATATTCCAAAGTTCAATTGGGTAACGTGGCCGAACTTCCTTCCGGCGCCCTCTAGCAGGTTTTCCTCTTATGTAGTTTACTTCAAAATAGTCACTTATGACATCAAAGTCAGAAGGAACTTGCTCAGCAAATTCGTCAAAGCAATCTTCTACGTCCTCTTCAGGAACAAATGCTAGCGCTGCCATCATTTGTAGGGCGATCTTTATAGTGCGATCATTTTCATCTTCGTATTTTTTTTTCAGTCCTTCCGCCTGAATTCGCCGGTACAGCGATTGTTTCAGGTGAAAAAAACAAGCTTTTATAGTAGAAGTACGTAGTTCTTCTTTGCACGCATTTAGAATCGCCAATTCGAAGTCACTTAGGACGAATTGTGGGTGATTTTTCAGTCCAAGGCGTTCTGCTGCACGGAGAACCGATCGGATGACCTTTGTGTATGCAGACGTTTCCTTGTTGGGTAGTAACGCGTACACGAACGGAAGAGCAATTTCTTCTTGAATCCCGTCGACTACTTGGCTAACAGAACCAAGAATGGCGAAAACTTGAGTGAACATAGCAGGTGCAGCGTCAAATGTACCGTCGAGGTACCAGATCCGAGCTTTCATAAGATTTCGTATGTTCTGCTCAGTAGCAAAAACAATCACTCTTTCTCCTCCGTCCTGTAAGACGTAGCTGTCGTACAGCAAAAACAACGAACCTACGAAAAAATAGAAAAAAGAAAATGAAAAGAGAAAATAACAGAGAGAAAAAAACTGTTACCGCTTGCAGTGTATTTGAACTGATCTGGAATGTCTTTCAGATCACTCAGCGAGACAGGATTAGTGGGGAGGTTTTTGAGTCGTTCTCGCGTCACCATTTTGCGGAGGTTTGTTCGACTAGGTAATTGACTAAGAATCTCAGACGACACTTCTGACAGATCATCTCTCAGTATCTGAGCCGGTGGAGCTTCTGGTCTACTGGACGCAGTTTCTTTAATTTTGGCAATTAATTTTAGCGCCTTCACTTCTTCCAAATCTGCAGGGTGTTTATGTTCAGACTTTTCTGGTCCTCCTCTCACAAGCCTGATATTCCTTCTACTGGAAGTTGTTTTGGCCCAGGCATAACAGGTTTTCCTGCACTTGCATGTCCACTTGGTGATCCCCTTACATTCTGAATGCCGATAATAAAGGTAACCACCTATTCGAAGAAAATGCCTTTTTCGGCTCTTTATAAGTTCAATTTCTTGACTTTGATCATCCTCTTCCTCTTCGCTGAAGTTATCACTCATTTTTAATGTTTCTGTTCACTTTGAATTTAGTTTGCCAAATGACATTTCCTTTTGTTTGACATGACATTTGAAGGTTACCATGACATTTGAATGTGTTATGTATTTTGAATTTTATTAGGGAAAATAGGGAAAAAAATAAGGAGGGAAAAATTGACCAGGGAAAAACTTTTAGGGAAAAAGTGACCACCTACCCATCATTCTGTTCATCGTTATGTTCATCGTTATGTTCATCATATGTTCGTCGTTATGTTCATCGTTATGTTTGTCGTTATGTTCATCGTTATGTTCGTCGTTATGTTCATTATATGTTCATCGTTATGTTCATCGTTATGTTCATGATTCTGTTCGTCGTTATGTTCATCGTTATGTTCATCATATGTTCATCGTTATGTTCGTCGTTATGTTCACGATTATGTTCATCGTTATGTTCATCGTTATGTTTACGATTATGTTCATCGTTATGTTCATCGTTATGTTCATCGTTATGTTCACGATTATGTTCATCGTTATGTTCACGATTATGTTCATCGTTATGTTCATCGTTATGTTCGTCGTTATGTTCATGATTATGTTCATCGTTATGTTCATGATTATGTTCATCGTTATGTTCGTCGTCATGTTCATCGTTATGTTCATCGTTATGTTCGTCGTTATGTTCATCGTTATGTTCGTCGTTATGTTCATCGTTATGTTCACGATTATGTTTATCGTTATGTTCATCGTTATGTTCATGATTATGTTCATCATATGTTCATCGTTATGTTCATCGTCATGTTCACGATTCTGTTCGTCGTTATGTTCATCGTTATGTTCATGATTCTGTTCAACGTTATGTTCATCATTATGTCCATCGTTATGTTCGTCGTTATGTTCATCGTTATGTTCATGATTCTGTTCAACGTTATGTTCATCATTATGTCCATCGTTATGTTCGTCGTTATGTTCATTATATGTTCATCGTTATGTTCATCGTTATGTTCATCGTTATGTTCGTCGTTATGTTCATCGTCATGTTCATCGTTTTGTTCATCGTTATGTTCATGATTATGTTCATCGTCATGTTCGTCGTTATGTTCGTCGTTATGTTCATCGTCATGTTCATCGTTATGTTCATGATTATGTTCGTCGTTATGTTCATCGTTATGTTCACGACTAGCTGAGCACCCTCGCTTTGCTCGTGCGTCAGCTTCGCTGCACTATATGAGTTAGTTAAGGTTTTTTTTCCGAATTGTTTGGATAAACAAATTGTAAGGACGAAAAAGGTTATACAAAATAATTAATGAATCCATTTTGCATTGTGCGCGAGAAAAAACCCACGTAACCGTGGTAAAATCATGGCATTTATTGATACATCGTGAAACTACAACACCTTATTGAACTAACGCATTCTGGTAAACAATATTCGATGTTTTGCTCTCTGGAGCGTCAATGCGTAAATTCCGTGGTTCGGAGACGCGCGAACATGCAACATAAAATTGTCCGTGAGAGAAACATGGTTTTTCAAGGTGTACACCAGCAACATGAAGCGTTTGACCTTGAGCTTTATTGATGGTCATTGCAAATGCCAATCTCACGGGAAATTGTCGTCTTTTGAATTCAAATGGAAGATCTGTGGGGATCACTGGTATCTGAGGGATCATGACGTTCGCACCTTGATTCGATCCAGTCATTATAGTGCCTTCAAATCATACAAATTAAATAGTATGTCAATACATTTGGTATAAAATGCAAAAGTTGTGTGACAATCTATAGCTTACTACCTTCTATAATCCTATGCCGAAGTTGAGTGATGCGGATTCGAGTTCCATTGCATAAAACAGGAGGATTTAAATTTCGCAGCAGCATAACAGGATCTCCGACTTTTAATTTCAGTATGTGTGGCGGAACTCCAGACAATTCAAGCGAGTTCAAGAACTCAACCGGATAGTTTACTACTTCATCTTGATTTACTACGGAATTGAAAGAGGTGTAAATTTTCTGTTCCCCGGGAATTGTAGCCAATATTTTGTCATTTAAATCAGTGACAATATCGTTTGTTGATGCTAAAATAGCTCTTTCACATAACCAATCCATGTGCAAGTGATTTCGCTGGATGTTGGGAAAAACTGCAGCAATCAGTTCATCAGTAGAATTGGCAACAGTGCATAGTTCAGGAGAAAGAGTAACATTTCCATTAGCATCTGTTGGTAGCGTACCAATGCCGACTGTCAAAAGTAATGCAGAAAAATTGGCAGCGTTCTCATCATTGAAGAGAAGATATACCCTCATCTTAATAGTCAGCGAATGGACTATGACACTTTGCCATAAGATTGAACTTTTGATACTGGCATGAAGCTGATCAGCTGGAGTTCCACGGGTGATGACCGGGAGGGTTTGTCGAAAATCACCAGCTAATATAACGACTAATCCTCCCATTATCCGATTGTCACTCCGTATATCTCTCAAGGTTCTCTCGAGTGCCTCTACTGCATGCTTATGCGAAGAAGAACATTTATCCCACACCAATAGTTTGCACAACCGCAGCACCTCGGCCCTTTGACTATTTTTGCTGATGTTACAAAATGAAGTCTCCTGATGGTGCAAATTCAGTGGCAACTTCAGGACATTGTGAGCAGTTCGTCCTCCTTGTAACAACGTGGAAGCGTTACCAGTTGTAGCCAAAGCTAAAGCCACGTGACGACGACTCCTGATAGTTGACAGCAGGAGATTCAATAAATATGTTTTTCCTGTTCCTCCACAGGCATTCAGAAAAAAATTGCAGGATCGTTGTTGTCAATTTTTTGTAGTACCGCATCGTAGAAGGATCTTTGGTCTCCATTCAGATGAGGCAAAGCTGTTCCTCAGCCTCTGTAGCTCGCGCAGCTCTATGTTAGCTGTATCAATAGTTATTTTTTGCAAATGTGTTTTACGTTTCGTCGGCATTTCGATGTCACTTATAAAGTCACTGGCGGACACGATATAAACACGACTGAATGAAAAGTCATACTGAATCAAAAACAAAATAACGATCGAATTGCGAACCCGAAAAAATATTTCAAAATTATTCTCATACTTACGTTTGTTTATTAATAAGGAAGGGAGGATAGTAATTTTACAGAATATGAAACGTAACATTACGTTTTCGAACTCTATTTATAATGGCTTATGTATTGTGTTCATGAAAAATTTGAAAATTTTCAAAAAACTGAGAAAATGTTGTTTTTAAAAGCGCGGCGGTAAGGTGTTGTAACATCTTACATTTTGTAAATGTTCATCGTAAATGAATACATCTTGAAAATCGCATCCGTCATTAAGAATAAAAAGTTGTATGAATGACAGAGTTTAAACATACATAAACTCTTGTGTTTCATTTGTACAATTATTCCCTAGTTGGCTAAGCTTTACGTGAAGATGTACACCAAATTCACATGCACCTAAGTCCACATTGTCTTGCAAGATTCATACCAATTATTTTATAAGATTTTATCGGAAAAAAAGAAAAATTCAAAAGTCAAAAAATAAAAACTTTATAGTTGTCGAATCTTAAATTATTCTTTGAATTTTTCTGTCAGAATTCAACTTTAATCAACTTTAATTTAATGACAGAATATTTTAACACGTGTTCCGATTTCACAACTTGTGTTGAAAATCTCGGAGGATAACAAACCTTGCCACGTTGGTTTTACCTTTTTGAGGTATTTATTTTATTAATTTAACTTAAAACACACCTCGTTCATTAACAGTAGTTGCTTATTATTTTTTTCAACTTCGTAATGTGAGTAATACAATATTGTTTTATCTTAGATTTCAGTCAAAACTAGCAGACAACCTTGACAAAGTAATAAAACGATTCAAAAGAAAAGATAGGTAACAAAAAATGGCTCAAAAAGCTGTTCGCGTCATACATAGGCAAAAAGTGTTCATTTTCGTATTTCGCGCAATAACGAAAAGCGTTTGTTTTCTTTCACGGGCAAAAGAATAGATCTAAGACAAAAAAGAACTTCTGGTCATGCGTAGGCGACGAGAATGACACTTTTCGCTTATAGATTATGACGAAAAATATAAGTCGTATCGCGGACAAGAAGATCCATCATGTAGGACTGATTTCGTGATGTGAGTTTAATTTGAATCTGAATTCAGATAATTAAGTTGATGTTGATCGTAAGGAGATTTTGTCCGCTGGTACCTCGCTTTCATTAACAAAATTACCGTCGGCGATTGTGAATTCATTGCGAGCATAAAGACGTTCGTGAGTACCATTTTTTGTACCTAATATTCAATTTTGTTTTATGAGGACAATATAAATTTTATCCTACGCAGGTAGAAAGCGGCAAACAGTACAAGTCGAACATTAAGAACGCGTTGTGAGCGTTGAACAATTGACAAAACGCGTTCCGGCTGTTTAACAATTACCAGAACGCGTTGCGAGCGTTTAAAAACAGCACAAACGCGTTCTGTGCGTTCGAAGGCAGCCAGAACGCGATGTGACCGTTTTTTCGGCGACTGAGCGTTTTCGGTCTTCGGGCCTAACATATATATACCTATTTTAATAATAGATGCAGGATATAAGTAATTGAAAAGTAAATGAAAATTTGGATTTTTTTGATGATAACGATAGTAAACAGTTATATTAAGAAATTCACAAAAGTTTCCATGTAAAAACACTTGTCTTTACAGTAGTTTCAAAGCAAAAACTGCCGCCCGTGTACTCAGTGACCGACGAGCGTCAGGAAAGGTTAATTGTGAGTAAACAGGAGACAACTTTCGGATTCGATTAAAACAATTGAAATGTTTGATTTTAAGGTCAGATTATGGTTTCTACGAAGTTATTTGATAATTGAACATTTTTATATCGAGAAAATATGATATGTGACACGATGTTCGGTCAATTAGAGTACAAAATATAAATTGAATCCAAAAAATTATGTTCAAAAGTTGAAATTACAGAAATACACGCCATTTTTGCAAAAACTAACGCTTTTGCAAACGTCACTCAACTGGTTTTTTCTATTCACCACAGCAAAATGAATAACGTTACAAAATCATGAAATAAAAAATATTATATACTAGCTGAATTACTAATTTTCGCTTTGGTTATCTCAGTGTATTTCGTGAATTTTTGTATATGTTATCTATATAATAAAATGAAATAAAAAAAAAACAGAAAACACCATTTACGTTAACTCCGTTTTCGAGGAACATCATAAACATTTTTAAAGAACAACAAAATAACAGAACATGATTCACGTGGAACTTAGTTAATAACTTTTCAGAAATAACAAAATTCCCGAAAGTTGATGAACATAGAACGTAGTTCAAGTAAAGTTAGTAATGTCTTTGAAACGTTACACAAAGATCAGACTTAAGAAAAAGAACCAGTGTAACTCTCACTCTTTTAGATATGTGCATCTGATTCTTCATAATATTATTACAACAAAATCTTTATCTTTTATTAAAAAATTTAGTTGATCACAGAAGAATTCCGAATGTGAAGAATGTGAACATGCTGGCACTAAAATTACTAATTTAAGTTTTTCATATGTAAATCAAAAGTAACGCGTGAAAATCAAGCGCATAAATGTAGCGAAATAAATTTCACTCAAAGAAATATTTATGAAATGAAAAATTCATTTTGCAATTTTTTAAATTTTATCCCTTCTAAAACCTTTAAACGGACTACAAAAATATGCCTGAAGCATTGAACTGCTTAAAAAATTTGTCAATGGTAAATTGTAAAGTGACAGACAGACAGACAGACAGACAGACAGACAGACAGACAGACAGACAGACAGACAGACAGACAGACAGACAGACAGACAGACAGACAGACAGACAGACAGACAGACAGACAGACAGACAGACAGACAGACAGACAGACAGACAGACAGACAGACAGACAGACAGACAGACAGACAGTCTCTTGAACCCATAAAAGCAGCTCACTAGAAGCTAATCCACAACTAAGATCTTAAATGAACTCCCTTACCAGAGCTAGTTAATGCCACGTTCAAGGGAAACGGTAACGGAATAACCCCATGTCATTTCTGTTTTAATGGCACGCTCAAGTTCTTGGCCATTTCTCACCAAACGATGTTCAGTTTGAAATGCGTACGGGGAGCCACGAACGGGTGACTCCACCAGGGCCATTCTACCCGGACAGCGTAGCTGGTCACGTGAAGCAGGAGTGACATACTCTGAAAAGCCCTTAAAGTCGTTTGGGAACTCCGCTACATGAAGACAAACAGACAGACAGCCAGACATATATAAAAATTCATTATACTTGTATGATTTCCGAACATTTTGCTGCCAAAAAAAGTGAAATCGATTTAAAATTGGCGTGCAAATAGCTCGCGGAGAATACCCCTTCCCCCAGATGTTTATCAACAAAAATGTTATTCAAAATTTTTTTTCATTAATTCATCGTACTTTTGCTTTTTACTAAGGAACAACTACGTGGACACAAAATTTTATAAAAATCGGTTGTACGGTTCAAATTTTAGCTATTTTAATACAGAGTCCTCTTGAGACCTCCTATGTGACCCTGCGCAAAAAAATCTTATCTATGATAAAAACTAACGAGGAAGTGTTCTTTGCTGACCTATCCGTACTTTCTATGAGTGACCGCAGCGTCGACTTAAACGAGCTGGTATCAAAGCACCTGATACAGGCCTACCGCCATCCTCTCCTTTTGATGACCCAGACAACGTCAATAACTTCAATAACATCAATAACCACTTCATTGACAGTATCCCTGTGCTCAACAGCTTCATTGCGGACACGCCACCTGATCTTCGTTCTCCTTACGTTCCTGTGTTTAAAACACAACCGTAGTCAAGTCTCAAAAACTCACTTCTGCAGCCGACGATCAGATCTCCGGGAAGATGTTTCTCTACTGCCTGCCTTTTTGTTTTGTCCAGCTAACCCACATCATCAAGTCATCATTGCTATCTGCTTTCTTTCCAGTAGTATGGAAGAAAAGTCTAATCATACCACTGTCAAAAATCTCAACCCCTAAAACGCTGGCTGACTTGCGTCCTATCACCCTACTCTCGTTTCTGTCAAGGATATAGGAGAAGCTTGTACGAATATATGTACAAAAGTTCCTGGACAACTACCATCTTTTACCAGCGTATCTATCTGCATTCCGATAGCAGAGCACCACCACAACACTTGTTCTTTGAGCCGATGATATTCTCACTGCTTATGACCAAGGTCTTGTAATCATTCTTTGCTTTGGACTCCAAAGCATTTGACACGCTGTTACACGATCGGTTACTATACGAGCCAAGGGCCTTCAAGTTTTATGACAGCGCAACGAATTGGTTCAAATCCTACCTGCGAGAAAGATCTCGATCAACTGTACTTGCAACTGAGGCATCTCGTCTAGTGTCTGGCAGAAAGATGATAACCAAGGGTGTCCCTCGAGGCTCAATCCTTGGGCCCACGTGCTTCAATCTCTTTGTTGCAGACTTGCTGGACGTTGATCCACACTCGACTGCAAAGATGTAGGCTGATGACACTCAACTCATTTTTTCCTTCCGAGCAGACGACCTTTTTCATGCTATTGCTTAGTAAATGAAGATCTTTGAAAAATTAGCTCCTGGGTAAATGCTAATGGTTTCTGATTATGTCCGTGTTCCTGATTATAGACCTGACAGACAGATTGAATGGTATGGATATGAGCGATCTTTATTTATCGGTAAACAATGCTTCTCTCCTCTCAATAGGCCACTGTAAAAACCTGAGTGTAGTCTTCGATGGTAAATGGAAGTTCTCGAAGCATGTCTCTGCTTAATGCCAAGCATCATATCTGTGTATGCAGTTCCTTTACCACCTGAGGACTAAACTATCTCGCAGTTCCAAGACAACTTTGTACTTCTCTAGTAGTCTATCTTTCCGATTATTGTGACTTGGTATACTACCCGACTCTGGACATCGAGGATCAACGTAGTTCCGAGTTGTCCGAAACCGCTGTCTCGGGTTCATTTAAAACTGCAACCGTTTTATCCATGCCACGCCTCTGAGAGACCAATTAGGCTATTTAACTATAAAGCAGCGTCACATCTTCCATCTGTGCACGCTAATTCATTCCATTCTCATCTCTGGAGAATCAGCCTACATTGACATGACACTAGAAACGCCTCTACACTTTTGATCGCTTCTATCCACCGAACATCAAGACTTAAGGCTGCACTCTCCTATCTTGCACCTTAGTTTTACAATCAACTGCCTGTACCCTTCAAATCTTGTAGTCTTGATGTTTTTCGCGTGAAATTAAGAGATTTTATTTTGCATAACTTTTGAGATTTATGTTCTAGTCACTTCTCATTTTCAATCTTTCGAGACTATTCATACACTATCTATTTTCATTTTATTATCTATGACTATTTATCACTATTTATTTCACTAACTTGAACCTATCTGTATCTTATTATGTTCGATTAACGACCAATTTAACAGACAGGAATAACAAAACTTGTTATTAAATCACGTTTTCATTCAACGTTTCGACTCTAGGTGTGAGTCCTCATCAGAATTCTACAAATAATAAAAAACAAAAATGTCAAAAAACAGATTTACACGACTAACTTGGTTCTTGCGAGAAATAAATAAAAATAAAATGAAAATTCTAACCTGATTGGAACAAGAAAGATTGTTTGTCCATGTTTTTAATAAATAATTCTAATACATGGATATCCAACGTCAAGTTTTTGTCAAGTGTTCTAAAAATTGTCATTGTGTTGCGAACTGTTCTAACGTTGGAATCAAACTAATTTCAAAAGAGTGTGTTTGTGTAGATGAGAAAATGTGTGTTCCGAGATGTGTATTAATTACTGCAAAGAATTTTATCACAAATCTTGTTCAGGTTTTCAGTGTCAACTTGTGTGTTCAAGGTGTTTTTTGTTGACTTGATATGTAACATCTCAGATATATTTTTCCTGTGCCAATGAGCCTCGCGGTCTAGAATTTGACAGTTTTCCCATTTCATGGTATGTCCCGTGCTTGTTATATGTTTTGAAATGACATTGTGTTTGTCTTCCGATAATTTGATGTTATTTTTATGTTCTTTCACCCTTGTTTCAAGTGCCCTATATGTTTGTCCAATATAAGATTTGTCACAGTCGTTGCAACTAATCTTATATATGACTTCGTGATTGCGATTTTTGTGAAGTTTGTCTTTACCCTTCTGTACAACTGAAGCAAGATTGTTGCTCATTTTGTTAATAACATTAATACCAAGGTGTTTGAGGTTGTTAGTTAGTTTGTTATTAAGAGTTGTGTGGAAGGGGGCGACGATAAATGTTTTTTCAGAGGTGGTTACGGTAGGATCGGGAGGGAGGTCAGGTGGAGGGTCAGGCAAAGGAGAAGGAGAGGGGAGAGGGTTAGTGTTAGTGCGGTTCTTTAACATTTAAATACGTTGGTTAGTATATTTGTTAATAAACGACAATGGGTATTTGTTGTTCAGCAAAATGTTTTTGACGATTTTGATGTTTTCTGTATGGAATGATGGCTGAGATAGAGAGATGGCCTTATCCACTAGTCCGAAAACCATGGCGCGTTTCTGATGAGTCGGATGATGTGACTGAAAATGTAAGACGCGTCCTGAGTATGTTGGTTTTCTGTACCAGTTGGTGATTATTTTATTGTTTTCAGATCTAATGACATTTAAATCCAAAAAACTGATTTTGCCATTGACTTCAATCTCGTGTGTGAATGATAGACGTGGGTGATGGTTGTTAAAAACGTCCAAGATTGTCTCGATTTGATCTTTTGGTATAACACAGAAAGTATCATCAACGTATCTGGTGTATTTGTGAACCTGGAAGGGGAGTTACTCTAAACATTCATTTTCAAGGTCACGAAGGGCAATTTCTGCAAAGGGAGGGGATACTGGCGAGCCCATAGGTGAACCGTCTACTTGTTGGTAAGATTGGTTGTTAAAAGTAAAGAAGGTTGAGTTTAATATAAAATTAATTGCAATAATCATTTCAGACAGAGGGATTTTGGTGAATTTTGCAATAGTTGGCCATTCTTTTTTATGCCTTCTATAACAAGTTCATTTGGGATGTTGGTAAAAAGTGCCGTTACATCAAGGGAGAGCAAGCAGTGGTCTGGTGGGACAACAAAGTTGTTGACAGAGTTGTGAAACTGGGTGATGTTTTTTACTGAAAAACTTGGTTCTGAGTCTAGAGTATTTGACAAAATGATTTGCATAAGTTTTGAAAAGTGGTATAAAGGGATGGTATCTGTATCTTACATCTTTTCTGTCTTTCTTGACTCTTTTAATGTCTCTCAATTGTCTTCGATGGTATGCACTCTCTTATTTACTTTTCTATGTCTTTTGACTTACCGTATTTATTTTTTCTGCACATTCTTTTTGAAGGTGCGAATTAAAATCATGCCTACGTATTTTTAGTGTATTTTTGTATAGTTTTGTATATAGTCTCTCACTTCGTTGTACATAGTTCTGTATAATTTGTACATATTGTATATTTTTTTGCCAAATGAGCAATTAACGTATTATCATTGTTATTATTATTATTAAGGAAAATTTTGTTAGCAATTTTTTTCAAATTTTATTGGTCCAAGACCTACAGAAAGATAACAAAAATATGCCTGAGGCATGAAACTGCTTCAAAAAGTTGTTGATTGAAACTTGTGAAGTGACAGACAGACCATCACTACAATGTTGATAATTTTTTCTTTAAATTTACGTGTGCAAATGTCCGGCTATTAACTTGTACAAGGTGTAGTCATTTATTGGTACGATCGGTCATTCACTAGTGTTATTAATGCGGTGATTAGAAAGAACCAGTGAACTGGTTCTAGGGCTTGTCGTGTTGAAGTTTTGAATATAACATCTTTATATTGAAGAATAATGATAAGAGCGACGATTAAGGTCAATTATTATGAAAAAATATAAGTTTAATCCAAAAACCTATGTTCAAAAGATAAACTTTTGAAAATACCCGCGATTTTTGCAGAAATTTTTTTTTCTCGAAAATATTACGTAACTGTTCCGTTTTAATGACCACATATTTGAAAATTCTTTTTAATTTTAATGACCAGTATTAAAAGATTCATAAAAATCTATAGAAAGCATAATGTCCGAAAAATTTAAATATAATTCCTTCACTTCTAACTAAAAAAATGATCTGCTGAAAGCTTTCCTTTCATAATTTAATGAATGAACTTCAGGAATTGCTCAACCGGTCATTTGCTGAAGGAAAGTTACCTTTGTGTTATAAATTTTAACCAATTTAATTTTTTACGACCTTAATATCTAACACTGTCCCGGTGCTACCTCGCAATTCCTTTATACGTTAGATCACGTGACGCGAGCTATGGATCAGTGCGGGTGGGCGGTCGTTTCCCTTTTTTTTCGACCAACGAAATAAGGCATCAGAGCGAGGCAAACTGCTATTCCCACCACAAGGGCCTCAGATCCTAGCACCAGGAGGGTGTTAAAAAAATTGAATTCCCGATTACATCGTCCAGTATAAATATTAAACTCCTTTCTTTCCATCAAGGACCAGCACAACATAACTATTGAATTCGATTTCGGTATTTTGTATGTTAAATTGCGTTTGGTACATAGCTTTTATTTTATTTTATATACGCTAACTAGATACATGAGATCGGCTCGATGCGGATATTGAAAAATAAAACTAAACATTCTTGTCAGATTAACTCAATTTGAAAAAACTTGTCACGCGACAAGTATTTGTCCAATTTTCACCGTAAGCCACAGAAATATTTTGAAAATATAAACAGACACTAAGGTTCGTAAACATCTCGAAGATCCTAATTCTTTATTTTACCTCGAGAGCTTAGCCTGAAACATAAAACCTTATCCTATCCTAACGAAACCTAACCTTTCTGAAATTTCAAAACTTTTTCAATTCTTGTAGAAGCTGAGTTTTATGTCAAGTTACTTCTATTCCAAACCGTTTTTCTCTGTACTTTTTTGGACTTCATTCGTTTATAAGTTTCATCGGAACATATATACCTACACACTACGCTTTATTTTATCATATATATGGATATTGATAGTTGAATAATTGAATATTACTTAATTATTTGACTCTGAAATCTTATTTCTAATAAACGGAATAATGATGTTTTAGTTTTATTTCATGTTCATTATTTCATATTTCATCAAAAGAGTACGTTACGTTTTACAATTTTCAATTATTTACTTAATTTCTTTTGAGTAACTTATTGCATGAGCAAAAAATTCATCATAAAAGTACGCATGAGTTAAACTCTGGAAGCAAAATTTTCGTTAGAACGGGCACGTGAGAACACAGCGAAATCCATTTAAGTGCAAAAGAGCATATTTTTCTGAAGAGAAGAGCAAGCAAAGGCTAGCTAATCAGCACACCTTACTATTTCATTTCTTTTTAATAAGGAGAAAAATTTTATTCTTAAATTTCGAAGGATTTCGTGTACCACGTGCACGTGTGACTACATTTCCTATTTATTAACAAAACTGCGAGCTTTTAAACCATACGGCATCAACCCTTTGACCTATTTGGTACCCAAACAGGGCACACTATAGAAAAAGAGGTGTTTACAAAAAAAATTTTTAAATGAAATAAGTTGATAAATAATAAATCTGCAGTTAGATTTGCATATTTCAAATACCGACTAAGTTCCAAGGACCAAATCTAAAAAAAATTAATTACTTACTATACAAAAATGTATAAGTCAAAGAGTTAATAATATAGACTTCGAAGAAAATGTTTAAGTCGTAAATTCAATACTACAATTCTTTGTCATAAAAACACAAGTAAATTTGTTATCCATATTTTTCTATCTTAGGTCAATACTCGAAATTCCTTAATTCAATATAATACGCTACTGAATATTGGTAAATGCAAATGTAACACTGATTAATTTCACTAAACTAGTTTGGTCAGGGCTTCTAGCAATAGACAAACTCTCGTTCTTCTACAGTAAAAAGATTATTGACTTATAAGATATTGGAGGTAAACTCGTTACCGGAGTCAGGGCTCTGGTCAATTTTAGGTGCTTCTTGAACAATGACCAAAGGCAGTGTAAACGGTATGGAAGTGGTCTCACCTGGCTGTGAGTCGGGTATCACTGATGTTGATGGAACGTCCAACACGTCTTCACAAGCCTCCTCATTCAATGTTTGCAGTGCTCCACATATCATCTGGTCTTCCAAGGTGACCTACGAAATTCGAATTTCATTTTACAGATTTTTTTACAGTGTTTTACTGTCATACTAACAATCCAGCAATGTCATCCGTCACAGTGTTGAACTTTAGTTTGATTTGACAATGCAGACTTCAACTTCGACAGTCATGACTGTTGATTTAAAAGTGCTATATGAATTTTTTACAGTCAGGACTGTTAAAGTTATAGCCAAAAATATAGAAGTAACAGTGTAGCGTCAACAATGAAGACTGTACAGTAAGCAGTGTTACTATAACAATTCAGACTGTTGTTACAACAGTTCACTTTCTGAGTGATAAAGTTTACTTCTGCTGAAGTTTTTACTGTAACTTTCTGATAAGAAAAACTAGGACCACATTTTGCGAACCGTTCGACTTAATTGGTACTTACCTGAAACTATTTCCAACATGTCGCGTTAGAAAACAAATCCACCAGGAATTGTAAGATTATTAAATGTTTACTTTTGGAATAACAAGATTTAAAAATACATCAAAAATGAAAATTATAATGGTTCTTTTACTTTTGTTCAGTTGAATAGTGAATAGCAATAGAAAGTTATCAGAAATATGAGTGATTCTACAAAAAACGTCCAGTTCGAAGGACCCAAAAGTATAAATTTTAAGATTTCAGGGCACACTCTATAAAATATGATTTTTCACAGTTCGGGACCTCCTGAATACGGGAAAAATGTCGTACAAGAGAAAAATTCCTAGTGACACTATTTTTTTAGCTAAAGCATCGAAATATGCATTTACTAAGCTATTGCTAGGGGAAGCATAATTCAAAATCGTAATAACTTTCTTATTTTTCGAACAAAGTATTTCAAATCAAGCTCATTTTGAAGGTCTGAGTTTTTACTTCTTGACTCTATTGTCATATTACAAAAATTATCTATTATAAATGGCGCTAAGTTGAAGCAAAGAAGACATTGCTGAAAAAAGGGTATTTTTTAAATCGTCACAACTTTGACAATTTGCATCGAAAAAGTTCAAGTTAAGCTTGTTTCAGAGCTGTGAGTCTGTTATTTCAAAATTACGACCATATTCAAGGAATTGCTTAACATAGGTGGCGCTGCAAGCAGTTGAAACAAATAACACATTGCTAAGAAGAGCTTATTTTTAAATCGTCATAATTTTAAAAATTTTCATAAAAATAATTCCGATTTTAGCTAACTTCCAAGTTCTGAGTTAACAAAATAACAAGAGGAGTCTGTACTCAAAAGATCTTTTTATACATTTGATCTGACCTTACATTGTATCACAGATGGCGCAAAGATTCAATGGTTATTCTATTTTTTGATAACAAAAACAGTGTTCTCTGATTCCCGATTATTTGCTTAATTATGCAAAAACATAAATATTGAACCTAAAAATTTAGAAAGGTATCGAAAATATTTAGCCTGAAATTAAGTATTGTAAAAAATACGTACGGAAGTAATCTCAGTAAAATAATAAAAAAGCAGCAGTTTTGAAATTGAGAATTAGAAAAAACAGTTCTCATTAGCCAGAAATAAAAAATCTCGAATCGATCCGAGCGCCATCTGTAATTCGATGTAAAGTCCGACTAAATAAAAAAAAAGCTCTTAGAGTACAGATTTTTTTTTTCGTTATTCCAGATCTGTCAAAACTAACACCATTTCGAAGTTAGCTTTTTCTTGCAGTGCCTTATTCGCTTCAATCGCTTGCAGCGCTACCTATGTTTGAAAAATTTTATAAATATGATCATTTATTAAAAAAAAACTCAAACCTCAAAAACAAATTTAACCTCAACTTTTTGAATAAAAATTGTCAAAGTTACGACGATTTGAAAAATAGCCCTTTTTAGCAAAATTTAATTTGCTTCAACTGCTCGCAGCGCTATCTATGTTAGGCTATTTTTGAAAAATGATACTAAAATTATGGTGACAAACGTAGATCTTTAAAATGAGCTTGATTTGAAGTTTTTCGTTTGAAAAATAGAAAAGTTATTACAATTTGAAATCATGCTTTCCCTAGCAATAGCTTAGTAAATACATATTTTGATGCTTTCGCCAAAAAAACCTATTCAAAATAAGTAGACCGTTCAATAATCATGGAACGATTATTTTGTGACCAATTATTTCATGATCTTAAAATAATCACAAAAATGGAACCTCTCAGACGATAACAAACAGATCGTTACCAATCAGATCATTGAGTGATGCAATAACGATCTCTAAATTTCGAAGTTAGGACATTAGTGTTAGAAAAGTTGAAATATAGAGTGCTAAGCCAAATTTTTAAAGGTATTAAATTGAATTTTTTGATCATTTAATAATGAGGAAATGATCTATTTATTTTTACTAGGGAAGGGTGTCACCAGGGATTTTTCTCTTGTACGACATTTTTCCCGTATTCACGAGGTCCCAAACTGTAAGAAAATCATATTTTGAAAAGTGTGACCTCAAATCTAAAAATCTATACTTTTGGTTTTTTCTGAATGAACGTTTCTTGTGGAATCACTCATATTGAAAATCTAGAAAAAAGTGGTTCATGTTCATTTTTCAAAGTTGGAACCCTGCAAATTTTAACATAGCAGCAGGAGACACTTCCACCAGCGCTCGAATGTTTATTCCTAAAATAGCTATGGGTACAATTTAAAAACTCAATCTGATTAAAAGTTTTGTTTTTAAACTAATTATCAATAACTAAAATTCTGTTTGAATGTCTGGCCCAGAAATTTGAGGGGGTAATTTTTTAATCAATTCTGCAATATGTAACGTCCTAAAGTTAATTCCCCCCTCTTTATGTCATAATCTATTTATAATGTTTCAACGGACCCTTCACCCCCACCCTTACAAAGTACGTTAGTTAACTTATGGATGGCTCGCCTGACGAAATATGTTTCTAAACGAACACATTTTTTACTATTAATCTTTTATGCTAAACTAAAACATTGATCTAAGAGTTATGCTCGAAGTTACAAAAAAAAAGAAGGCCATAGGTGATGCTGTCGTTTGTACCGCCACAATCTAGGGTCCCCGCCATGTTTTCTTCATTTTTAAAAGCTCTCGCAAGCAAATCAATTGGGTGGGAGTTTCCAAATGAAACTTGTGTGGGGACTTAATCCGGATCGAACATCACTAAGTTCGTTTCATCTTATGTTAGATTTAATTATTTTTATCGTCTGCTAAGAAATCAAAAATTGGTTGGCACCGCTCATTAGCAATGCCAATCACTGAAAAAAGAAAAGTCACGTCTTATCAAAACGAAAGAGAAAGTCGAATAGAAAAGTCGGAAAAATTATACTCCAAATTTATCGACAAACATCGTGCAATTTATTGCAAGTTTTTGTTTAAAACAATTGTCAGGAATTCAGCCAAGAGTCAAGTGATTAGTCTGAAGTCAAAAGGCGCCTTTTGATACTCATTTCCAACTCCTGCTCCAAAACTCTAGTTGTTATTAAAAGAGTTTATTTGAGCAAACACGAGTCTTATTATTTATTGGACCAAGCCCCAACATCCTCAACGGACCTCAACATCTTATAATTATTTATATGATCTCATTTATATGGTCTGATTTGTCATGCTATCAACTTTCATTATTATGAACCTAAATCACATCTCTGTTACTTTAACTATAGTTTAATACCGTTCAACCTTTAAGTCTTAAGTAACATTTGAAAGACTCTCAACTATCATTACCTAAGATAGTACTAGAATACTTATTTTAATCAACAATCGGTCGATTATAAAAACGTGCAAACATACGCGAATCGCCAAACCAACCAGCTGTGCGGTTAATAACATCCACCGTAACGCCTTTTTCTGCGGTGGACGACGTAGACGCGTGTCGCTTACTATGTGCCCCAAATGTTTTATCGATTCCGCACTTGGCTAACGTCTCGCGGATCCACCGACCAATAGTTTGCGCACTTACCGCATTATGCGACTTCTTTAAAGCAATAAACAAAAAATTGCATTTTGCGGATCGCAATTCCTCGGTACTTTCGACGAAATCGTACGAAGCTTGATAAATACAAATTTCTTCAGGACCTTTTAACCTCTTCAAACACAACAGCGGCTGTGTCCTTCCTGGGCCAGACGTTTCGATTCGGTCAGGAACGCGAATGATCTAATTTTTTCTATCTGAATCGATTTGAGATAATCTTAACAGTGACAAAGTTTGGCAATGCTGACCTGATCCCAAAGCAAGTGAAATTAACACTATTTTGTCAGCATTTCTAATGATAGGTTATCGTGCGAGAAAAATGTTTTCATTTTTTCAATCACGGGTCCCGGGTCCCAGACTTGGTCGTACCGAGGACGAGGTGGTTTCAAGTTTCCAACACCTTTACAAAACCGCTTTCCGAGCCTGAAACCTCCGATCTTATTTATCGAAATCAACGAAACAGCCAATCTAGTTGTATTTAACGTCGAGTACAATCTACAGATGATAATTCTTCGGCTGAAAATTCTAACACTTGCTCTTGTGATGGTTTGAATGTATCATAACCGCGTTTTACACAGAAATCCCACCAAGAACAGAATGGTCGAGAGTACTGACGGATTGACGATTCCACTAATGATGCCATGAGCGCGTTGATTGCTGATTCCGGTACTCGGTCCTCGGGTGTTCGGTCCTAAGAGGAGAAGATAACAATCATTTAGATGGTTTTAACACCAAAGGATTCGCTTCCAATAACTGAAAGAACAGTGGGTACCATGACTGTGAAGGCCATGCAGGTACTACTACTGTTCCTTCTGCTTTGTCAATAACAATCTTCCTCAGAACGCTTGGGATCAGAATAAACGGCGGAAATGCATGAAAATTCAATTTTTTCCATGACAACGTGAATTCGTCGATAACCCATGCATCTTTATCGGGATACCAAGAAACGTACAGCTGAAATTTTCCGTTTAGCATAGTAGCAAACAAATCTACGTTAAACGGACCGAATTTCCGGACAGTATCACAGAAAGCTGAATCTGATAGTTGCCACTCGTTGTCCACGTCGATTCTTCGCGATTCCCTGTCCGCGTGAACATTTTCCTATAACGCGATGTAGGAGAAAAACAACATGATGTATCGCATTTCAGCCCACTGCCAAATTTCTCTCGCTGGTTTTGAAAGGTGAGGATGCTGGACAGGTCCATAGCGATTAAGATAAGAAAGAGCCGTGGTAATGTCAACCCTGATGAGAACCTCGCAGTTCTGTAGATCTGATGCGAACGATTTTAGCGCATCAAATGCTGCTTTAATTTCTAACGCGTTGATGTGTAGTCATTTTTCGCTTTCCGACCACCAACCGTGAGCTCGCTGCGAATCACCCCACGCCCCCCACCCCGTAAGGGACGTGTCTGAAAAGATTTCCTGTGAATACTGACCAGTAGAAATGCCGTCAGATTGATCATAATCTTTTGAAATACCAAGCCACCAATCCAAATTCATCCTAAGTTTCTTGCTGATATTCATTTTTGCTAAATATGAATTGTCCGATTCGAGTAGGGCTAAAACTTTTTCCCTTTCATAATTTTTTTATGTACAAAGGAATATATCTAACTGCCGGACGAACAGAATTTAGACTACCGATCATGCTCGCAAAATCTTTAATTAGACAATTATCTTTCAAAGAAAAATCCAAGACCAGTTTGTAGAGTTTTTCTCTGCGAGTATTAGGAATGGAAATAGTCTGACGATCTGAATCGAATATAAGTCCGAGGTATTTCACTGTTTTTTCTGGCTTCAAAATTGACTTTTTGAAATTAATTACAAAGCTTAGAGAAGTAAGCAGGTTCAAGTGAGTTTGAACATTTTCTTTGCATGAAAAAGCAGTCAAACTTAACAACGAAGAATTGTCGAGATAAACCACAGACTCGAAACCGCGTTCTCTCAGATACTTGATGACCGGTCGAATTATCTTCGTAAATATGTACGGCGCCGTACATAATCCGAAAGGTAAGGTTTGAAGTTCATACGTTATGCCCCTCCAGCGGAAACGTAAATAAAGTCTTTGTTTTTCATATATTGGTACGAGAAGATATGCATCTTTAATGTCTATAGTCGACATATGCATGTACGGCAACATAAGAGGTACCACTGTCCTTCTGTAAAGGTTTTCGAATTATGAAGAAACGCAATAAAAATTGATCCGGAGAATCCTCGACTTGAGCAACAGCTCCTTTGTTCATCAAACGGGTTATCTCGCAATCACATTGTCCGGAATCGAACACCGACAAAACGGGTTCAGGTAAATTTTGTCTGGGCGGGGAAAATAACACAAATGGTATCTTATACCCTTGAATCGCCTGCAGAACCACTAGATCTGCCGTTATTTGTTCCCAGTTACTGAGGAACATTTTCAGCCGACCGGCGGTTCTTACCGTATCTGATGGCGGTGATGACTCGAGCGAAAAGTCGACCTCTTGCGTCGGCCCTTCCGAAAATCCGACCCCGAATGATTCGCCAAGCTGTTGTTCTTTTTCGCCGGGGGTCTAGAATTTCCCGAGTTCTGCGACGGTGGCTGCTGCTGCTGGCCCTGGTGTCTGACTGGCTGTCCGCAAACGGGCTGTAGAGTCGCCTTTGGTGGAACCGCCTTCGGCTCAGCGATTTCTTTCGAGATTTTTTCGCACTCCTCTGCATTTTTATTTCATCGGCGAGATCTTTTTCGAATAGCCACTCATCCAGCGATGCGTTATCAGTTGCGTACTTCCCCACTAGATTGAGTTTGGGAACGATAAATGCTTGGCGCGCCAGACTCAGCCTATATTGATGATCAGCTAGCAAATACATTCCTTCCGCTAGCTGCTGTAAGGTCTGCTTCGATGACTCCGGCGAAGCCTGTATGACTTCTGGTTGTAACAACTCCTTCATGGCAGTAACAAGAGCGATGAGGCAAGCTCCGACTTGTGCCTGCTCCTTACACTTGAATTCGTCTTTATTTAAAACGCTCGGATGAGGTTTAATGAGAGTCATGATCACAGGTTTGATCTTTGGATGCTTTCCCATATTCAGTGTGTTGTATACTTTTTAAAAACAACAAAATCTAAAAGTTGAACCGTTGTCTCGTACAACAAAAAACACAATGAAGAAAACATGGCGGGGACCCTAGATCGTGGCGGTACAAACGACATCGCCACCTATGGTCTTCTTTTTTTCAAGAAGATTTGAACTTTGTTGTCAAAGTATGCAAAATGCACCACTAAATTATCATAAAATTTATCCGGACGAGACCTTATGAATAATTAGAAATTAAAATTAAATTGCATTAAATCAATTAAAATTGATTAAAATTGAATTTTAATAAATTTTACTGATTCGAAATTTAAAATGACCGCGGTTTTTGTTCAGCAAGCCCGTAGCCCCGTAGCCCGTAGCCTTTAGCCCGAATATCCTATGAATGTTACACAATTCAAGTCAAAATCAATTTTTAAAATTAAATTCTATAAAATTTGATTATTTATACATTCTCTAGTTAATGAGTAATTAATGAACGGTAAATAAACATGCATTTGTTTAAAGCAATGTTTATAAGTATTCACCATTATCATGCAATAAATAATAGAATTCAATCTATTTTCAAATATTGAATTTCAATAAAGTATATAGTATGTATAAGCTACAACTTTAAACCTTTATGCTGCTTACAAACTGGCCGCATACATCATATTTCTTTATTATGATGATATACGCTTTTGAAATGCGAATTAAGTGGTTTTTCCGAATTACCACAGATATATGAAACTTCAGAGTAGTCTATCTGTTCTTACAAGTTCTTGTTTACCACAACCTAAAGTTGTCGAAGTGACAGAGAGCTGATCATTACGACATATTCGCCCTTACGATCAAGGTCCGTCGCCCTCTGGCAGTATTGGAACCTTCAAGATGAGAGAAAATCAAGAAACGGTGCATCGCAGAATAATAAGTTAATAAAATGGTAATTAAATTAACGATAAAATGGCTTGAAATATTGACATTTCATATTTATCATTGAAACCACGAGTTTTTTCAGGTGTGTGACCGTTAAAAAAACTGATAAAGTGTGTTCATTATAAACTCAATATGAGTTTGTTTACATTTAGTTTTATCGGTTTTCTGTTGCAAAAACATTTAAAAAAACTTTTTTTAACATCACTCAAGCAATATTATTTAATTTTATAAGTAATTTACGTTGAACATGTATCGTATTTGTTATTGTTTTATACACAAAAATATGCTTTAATTAGCTAACGTTTAAACACGACTTTCTTGGCAAGACAGAATGACAGATTTTTTGGTAGAGAGACAATTGACAGTTATAGACAAGGCTAATGAAACACCGTTCAAAATGCAAAATATCAGTGTTTTACATTAATAATATTGAATGTAAACAAACTTATATTGAGGTTATAAGGGACAAATTTCATCAGATTTTCAAGCGGTGACTTGTCACACACCTCAAAAAACGTGTGGTTTCAAAAATAAATTTCAAATGCCAACATTTACTTTTTTATTTAATTATTATTCTGCGATGCACTGTTTCTTGATTTTTTCTCGTCTCGATGGCTCCAATCCCCGCCACCAGAGGACGACGGACCTTATCGACAGGGCGAATACATTATTTTTCTCATCATGTTATTAATTGCAGTGGGTCATAGCCATTTTCCTACACGCCAGTTTCCTTCAACCTAACTTTACGCTGCCAGTTTCAGAACGCTTTTTTTCAGGAGTTGGATGCACTGACGAACAATTTTAAAACCATTATTTCCAAATCAGGTGGGGAATCCAAACGAGATTTAAAATTTCTGAAAAAATGTCAAAATAAATAAAACGCAGCTCCAGAATTGAAAAAAATACATTTCAATGATAATGTACAACAAAACGAGTAAGAATAGATTAACAAATGAAATAAAATGAATGGAAAACAGTCGAGTTTATTTGCATTGTCTGTTCGTTTTATAATTATTGTATTTCTACACCCGACTTGTAAACTAAAAATTAAAACTTTAAAAATTAAATTACAAAGTTTGCGATTCTTAACATTGTTGTTTTAACATACAATTTTTCTCAAAATAAAAGTTTTAAAACTTAAATTTTGGTTTTTTTATTGTTTTGTTTTCTTGTTATTTATCATTTATTTATCATTTATTTATTTAGTTTATTTATCATTTTATTATGCATAATTATCAACATTTTTTCGAATCAATTACAGAAGCAGACAAATTATGTGTGTAAAATAAATAATCTTTCATGAATGAGAAGTAACCACAACAATGAATGAAAAATGTAAATAATCTAAAATTGTATATTTAATATACAATTTATTTGTTACATTCAAGTTTGCTTAGAGAATTGTAGATGAAAAATAACGAAGGTAAGAAAAAACAAAATTTTGTTATTGAATTTCATTTGTTTTATTATTTGCTGTACAATTTTGGTGTAGAAATACAACAATTATAAAACAAACAGACATATGGTGACAAACTACAACGTTTTCATTCAGTCATTTGATTTCCTTCGGAGTTACGCTCCTGAGGCCTAAGGTAAACACACTTTATTTTTGCACCTCTTGATTTTGGTATGAAAATTGGATGATTATTAGCATCTCCTGTGTGTGAGCGCTAAATACTGTTATAGATTAGTGCTAGGAATGCACTCAACCCACGTCTCGAGTTGCATTTTGCGCACGACTTATAAAATTTTGAAAATTGATGTGAACCACGAAACCTAACCTCAATCCACCTGACACCGGTACCTTCGGAGCACGAGCCTGAGGACACATAGCACTTTCTGGTTGGGTGAAAACTGAAAGTTGGTCATTCCCGCGAGCTTGCCATGTTGACAGCTGGCGCGTTTTTGCAATATTTAATTCCGACAACAATTATCTGAGCTGCCAGCGACAAGGCAAAGGGCGCCCAGCTGTGTGGGCCGCTACTGACCAAGGTTGCAGTACTACCAACTCAACGCCCTGAATGATCGACAGTATACCAACTTGTCAACGCCAAATTTCAAATTTTGAATATTTGCCGCCAAGCGCATGTCGTCAAATAACTCGGAGGTGCTCTCCGACGACGAGGAGACTGACCTGAACGACATTACAGTCAAGGAAGCTTCTATTAGCACTCAGTCTACGCCTCTCGCATCACGTTCACGCGGTAGGCCCTGCAATTCTTCTCTGCTACACCAGGAAGGGCGTGAGCACTCCAAACAAATAACCTCCTTTTTTACGCCAACTCGCAAACGCCCACTGACGAGTACCCCAGAATCTGAAAACGACTCAACACCAACTAAAAAACCTTCTTGGTTTAAACCTGCGCGTCTCGATATGAACAGCATGGAGTGTGATGGGAATGGCAGGAATTCTGGTGAAGGTGCGGCCACTTTGGAGGCCCTATTGTCGTCGATTAATTCGATGAGAGCCGAGAGCAACTCGCGCATGGATCTCCTCAACGCAAATATCGGTGTGTTGTCCCAAGCAAACAACGATCAGGCTACTCTGCTGAATACCATGAAGCAACAATTAGACCAGCAAGCCGTGAAATGGGAAGAAAACTTGAAACTGGTGAACTCTAACATCGATAGTCTGTAGAAAAACTTCCACAACATTAAGGCCTCCCAAGATGATCTGGCAGCTCGAGTACTCGCGCTGGAAGGCAATCCCGGATCGGCCAACAACACAGAGTTGCTTGCATCCCTTCAACGGGACATTCGACGTCTCCGTGCGGAGTCAGAAAGATCCCTGAAAGACCAACGTAAGCACAACGTGATGCTGAGGGGCCTGAAGCTGCAGGCCACAAGTCGAGCTGACCAAGAACACGAGGTGGAGCTATTCGTCAAGGACAAATTTCAGCTTACCGGTGAGGACGTTCGAGTCCAGTTCCTGCCATCACATCCCCCTAGATTCAGAGTGCACTTTGCTGACCTTGCCACGAAGATTCTCGTCATGAAATCGAAGCTGGAAAAACTGAAGGGAACTGATGTGTTTGTCGACAACGATCTAACTCCGCTAGAGTCAGATGTCCAATTCCGGCTTCGTAAAGCTGCTAGAGAAAAGAAAAGCGAAGGTAAACAAGTGAGATTCGCCCATCAAAAACTGCTAATCGACGGGGTCTGGTTCACATGCGATGGCCAAACTGACACCTTGGTTCCGGTTGAGCGCAGGTCTAAGCGCAAAACCAACCCTTTCAGCCAAAAAAACTAGTACCACCCCTTGTAACTGCCTCGTTTTGGAACTGCTGCGGCCTGAAAAACTTGAACGATCCGGACTACGGAACGCCAGCTGACCTGGTGGGTGTCTCAGAGACCTGGTTCACCGGCACCAGCCCCCACCTGTCATCAACTTGGAACAGCCATGCTTACCAGGTGGTACCAGCTTATCGCGAGCATAGCACTGGCAGAGCCAGCGGAGGAATCATGTTGCTATACAAGAGAGACTACTGCGATGCCACACTGATTGATAGCAGCAACATGTGGATCCTCTCGCTCTGCAAAATCGCAAGCTCCACCTTCCTCCTGGGAGTTGTCTATATCAAGCCAAGCTTCGACATGTCAACAGCCCTGAACCTTCTCCAAGAGGCCATCCAAGATGCCCGAGACCTGCATCCGCAGGCACATCTCATACTGATCGGTGATTTTAACGCCAGGATTGGCGACCTCTCTGGCGATGTTTCTGAGATCCTGGAAGGTACCTCACTCTACCCAGACAGGCGAGCATTGGACCTGACAGTTAACCAGCGGGGCCGACTCCTGATGGGCGTCATGACTGACAACGGTTTGATTGTCCTGAATGGCAGGACGTCAAGCGACTACCCAGGTCAACATACCTTCGTCAACTCTGCTGGGTGCAGTACCATCGACCTGATGATG
The DNA here is from genome assembly GCA_020615435.1 of Telenomus remus. Taxonomy (NCBI): domain Eukaryota; kingdom Metazoa; phylum Arthropoda; class Insecta; order Hymenoptera; family Scelionidae; genus Telenomus; species Telenomus remus. The sequence continues at coordinate 8,709,396 of CM036336.1, forward strand.
ATCAGCGCAGGCAATGTCGACCTTGTAACAGACCTCTCAATATCTGAGGGGTCTTTACATTCGGACCACTTTCCTATTTTGTCCAAGCTATCGCTGAAACAAGAACCTTGCTTATGCCCTGCACCTACGGACAACTCGACGCCACAGACCAGGCTCCATTGGGTACCTTCTAAGGCAGTCGAATATGGCGAACTTCTCTCTGGGGAATCAGCCCCACCGAGTTCTGCTGTGGACTCTGGTGTCGACTTGCTACTGCTACAACTCACTTCCTCGATTGAAAACGCCGCTCAGTCTCTGGAATTGACAACTAACAGAAGTGGAGCAGGAAGAAAACCTGGTGCCCCTAAGCACCTTTGGTTCGACGCTAGCTGTCGAGCCGCCAGGACTGAACTTCGAAAGGCACTGCGAGATGCGCGCTCAAAGCACTTCTCTCAGTCTGCCAGATCAGCATACCTCTCTCAGAAGAAGGCATACAAGATCCTATTGACACAAAAAAGAAAAGACTATGACCAATCGGTAAGGGACAAATTTGCAACTGTCAATTGCCCCAAGGACTTCTGGCTAGCATACAACAGGATGAAACCGAGATGCTACACAACACCGAGCATTGATGTGTCCAGCTGGGAGACCTTCTATGAGACAATCTTCCCACAGAGGAGTGATGTCAACCTGACGTATGTCGGAGCCTACGACCCTGTCATGGATGACCTCATTACTGAACAAGAAGTCCGAGATGCTTTGTCGCGATGCAAACCTGGAAAAGCTGCAGGCCAGGACGGAATCTCACCTGAGTTTCTTAAACATCTACCTGAGCCATGGATCACGCACCTGACCACCCTGTTCAATGCTGTGATGGAGAGTGAGACCATCCCGCCAGACTGGTGCCATGCAACCCTGTCAATGCTACACAAGAAAGGTGTCAAGACCAACCCGCGAAACTACAGGGGCATAGCCCTCTTGAGCTGCATTCTGAAGACCTTTACTTTTGTGCTTAACGCCAGGCTGCTAGCCTGGGCCGAGGCAAACAGGGTTATCCCCGAAGCTCAGTCGGGCTTCAGGAAGTCCAGATCCTGTCTTGACAACATTTTTGTCCTGCTTTCAACTGCCCAGCAACAACTTTCCAGAGGCACAAACAATACCTTCGCCTTGTTCATCGATTTTGCAAGAGCCTTCGACTCTGTATCGCATGAGCTGCTGTTCCAAAAACTTTACGACCTGGGTTGTAGTGCTAAATTTATTCGGGTGATCGCAAGCCTATACAGTCATGCAGTTCTTAACGTCAGAGTTGGTAACAACTTGTCTAGAGACATCCCGGTGACGGAGGGAGTGCTCCAAGGAGAGGTCCTGAGTCCTCTTCTCTTTTCGATCTTTTTATCGGATATGGAGCAACACCTGAGAAGTGACGACATCGAAGGCGTCAGCCTTGATTCGACCACGGACCTGCTACTGCTGATGTTTGCCGACGATATAGTGGTTTTTGGCCGCTCTCCAGTGATTCTGCAGAAAATCCTTGCATCGCTCGAGCGATACTGTAGCGCCAACAAACTGACGATCAACACGGCAAAAACCAAAGTTCTGCAATTCAAGCCAAGTGGACGGATGTCGACCAGGAACTTCACCTACAATGGTGAGACTCTCGAGATTGTCAACTCCTATACCTACCTTGGAGTCACAATTGCTAGCTCAACCTTGGGACACAAAGCTGCTGAAACTGCCATCAACATGGCCAAATTTGCCATGAGCACGACGCTATCCATCTGCGCAAACACAAGGGTTGACGCCTGGGAGGCCAGACTGAAGCTTTGTGATGCCATTGTAGTAGCAACACTGTTGTACGCTTCCCCCGCTTGGGGATTACGCTACGCGAACGACCTGGAAAAAGTACAACTTGACTTCTGCAAAAGACTCCTTCGTCTTCCGAGAACAACCCCTAGTGCATCCTTGAGGCTCGAGCTAGGCATACCAAGATTGGCACAAAAAGTTCTTCAATTGGCCTACAACTACGTAATCAAAGTTCTCTCGATGGAACAAACTAGACTGCCACGAATATGTCTGGTCAAGCAGATAGAAAGATACGTCAATCGCACGGAACAGAGCAAGTACCTGTGGATAAGCCACTTGCGGCCCTATTTGGACCCGATCGGCATGGAGCACCTTCTGCGGACCACAAACCCAGAAGAGTGGTCGAGAAATGCCCCACTGGTTTTCGAACGCTACCATCTCCACCTGGAAATGCTTGATTTGATTCAACAGCGCCGGTCTACAGCCCTACAGTTGGCTCTCCCGAGGGAATTGAACGACGGCCCAGCAACGTACCTTCTGCATAGATCCCCTCTGTTCTTCATGCAAATTTTTGCCCAGATGAGACTCATGCCAACTCGTCAAACAAAGTTTTTCTGGAAGGGCACTAGCTATGTGTTTGACCAGGACTCGACGTGCCTTACATGCAACCTGGGCCGCTGTGAAACTCTGGGACATTTTCTTTTTGTGTGCCCATATTATGAGCATTTTCGCCAACATTATATCTGGCCTATCATTGCTCAAAATGGTTTTGAAATCGACAATGTTTTATTTTTGGCCCTTCGGGCAGATCAAATTATTATTCGAAATATTGTTTTATTTATTATAAATTGTCTACGCCTACGCTCTTTTTGCCTTAACTAATGATTTTTTTTGTACAGTTGTTTTTTATCAGCTTGACTCTCTAGTCGATAAACTGAGCTGTGATTAATTGCTGTGAGATGTAAAATTAAGGCCTTTGGCACTATAACTTTTGCTTTATTATTGTATTCAATGGAAATTATTTTTGTATTACATTTATAACTCTTTGTTACAAGGGGTACCCCCTATAAACAAATAAACGAATTGATTGATTGATTGATTGATATTTCCTTCGTTATTTACTCGATTTCTTGGTTAATTTTCATCAACACTTAAGAATACACATTTGAATGTTCTTCGTACATTTGATATATTCAATACCAAAAAACTTTTGAACGCTTTTCAGTAAGTTGTAGCTCTAAATTGTAAAGTTTTTTATGAACCTATTTAATAACAGTTTAAATCTAAAAATTAGGGAAAAACTCAAATATAAAAATATACAAAGAGGTAAAAAGTTGATTGATTAGGTTCGAACTTTTCCAGGAAAATAAAAAACATCAACAATATAAAGAGCACTGAACTGGTACATTTTGTTGAAAAATTTTCATTCAGTTTTGAATTTTTTTACAAAACTGACTAGTTTCGTGGCTTTCGTTATAATTTTTCGCTTTTGACTTTTTTCAATTTTTTACAAAATTTGCCAGTTATAATTTTTTCTTTATATAATGTGGCATAGTTTTAGCATTTGTTTAGTATGAATTTCTGTTAAAAAATGAACTAGTTTTTCATCCTTTGTTATGTTTTCATATCAGTTGTCCGAAATTATTTGGTCAAGTATAATTTTGCATGAACGAAATTCATTGAAAATTAAAAGTGAACTTAAAATCAAAGATACAGCTCAAAATTTCCAGAAGATTGCGAATAGCCTTCACATCCTTTCATTTCTGGCGATGCGTTATATTTATTTTGACATCTGTGTTGTCAATTGAAAATTTTCAAACCATGTTTGGATTCCCCACCTGATTTGAAAAAAATGATTTCAAAATTGTTCGTCAGTGCATCCAACTCTTGAAAAAGAAGCGTTCCGAAACTGACAGCATGAAATTAGGGTGTAGGAAACTGGCTTGTAGGAAAATGGCTTTGACCCATTGCAGTATAAAGTGCTGCCCTGTCGTGGCGCTTTTGGGAAACCGACCGAATGAAAATCAAATGACAAAATTGGGATCCAAAATCGAAAAAAGCATGCAATTGGATAAAAAACGAATGTTTAAAAGTGAAAATGAAGAGGCAATGTCATATTATAATTATTTATACTCAATTTGTCGAAATAAAACCGCAATTATCATCATTTTCATGACTTTTAGTATTTGCTTCTTTTGAGAGGGGGTTATTGAATCAGTAAACATACGTTCGTTAGTCATCGTCAATGTCTTGTCATTTCTTTCATATTACATTTGAACATACAAAATCATAATAAAAAAATCATACGAAAGTTCTAACGAACTTTTGGATAAAATGACATTTGAAGAATCTAAAGAACCACGGATGCTGCGCTGTATAATAGCATACTGGTGGATTTTATGCTTTTGTATAGCATTTAAAATAAAGGATGGATATGACACAGGCTAGAAACAGGCTAAATCACACGTTTGAAAAAAGTTTTTCAACTATAGTAAAGTTAGTGCTTTAGATTTTTTGTCAAGGTCTTCAGACCTGACTATTGAACCCGATTGACCATTTATGGCAAGAACTCAAATTCATGTTAGCAGGTGAAAACGCAGAAAGATAAATTATAAGCCCAGTTAAAAGAACAGTAGCCTGATATTTTCAAGGCTAGTGTACAGAATTTGATTTTTTCCATGCCTTGTCTCTGTGCTGCAGTATTTGCTGCGAAGGAAATGGTCATTAAGTTTTAAAATATTACCTTAATACACTTATCTACGATATGTTTTTTTAATTTTTGCATTCATATTTGTCTTACTACCATTTTGTTTTCCGTAATTTTACGGTGCAATACTTTTGATCGACATATAATTTATAATTTTTTTTGTACTATCTTGTTATGTCATGACGACTGATTACAGTATACATTTACTGCAAAAAAACATGGTTTAAAAAAGGTATAAACATTTTTTTTGAACCGTCAACATATAAGAAAAAAATTGAATTTTTTGTTTGGCTCATTTTTTTGCATGCAACTGTATAAATTAAATCAGTTTAGAAAAAAATCAGCTTAGTGACATTTTCAAAAACGTTATTTTTTTGCCAAAATCACGCGTAGATCTGAAAGTGTACCTTATCAACATAAGTATTTCGTACTATAACTGACCTATAATTGTGTCAATTATCATACTGCAATAAAAAGGTTATATTAAAATTGTTAGCAAGACAAGTCCTAAAACCTTTTAACTAGTTCTTCCTAATCAACAAAGATATATGAGCATATCCAGAATTATCGTCCACTTAGCCGTTCAAGAAAAATTTTGTTTCCAGTGATAGAGCACGCTCTTGAAACGAATTTTTCGGATTCAGCGACCCAGAATTAGTCTAAAAAACATAGTGACCGAATTTATTAATATTCATATGGCTAAAACTTTTATAATTTCTTATGAATGCTTAAAGTTTTACCAAAAAAATGATAGTTCTAATTCTAAACTTTTAAATAATTTCATTAAATCGAAAAAAACCCAATTGCAGATGGCGCTGCAATCGTAAAAATCAAACTCAAACCAAACAATACAAAACAAAACGAACAACAAAAACTCGAAACAAAACAAAAATTTACTACTGAAAAACATTCAACAATTTTGTTTAAAATGAAAAAAATACCCCAATGCAGGTGGCGCTGCAATCGCAAAAATCAAATAAAACCAAACAATTGAAAAAAAAACAAAAACCATAAAAATTAAAACAAAACAAAAACCAACAACTTAAGAAAATTTGAAAATGTTCATTTAAATGAAAAAATAACCAATTGCAGGTAGCGCTGCGACCCCAAACACAAAACTAAAAACAAAAAATTAAAAAACGAAATGAACACCAAAAAATTTGAAACGAAATAAAAAACCAACAACTGAAAAAAATTAAAAAATTTTCATTTAAATAAAAAAAGAACTAATTACAACTAATTGCAGATGGCGCTGCAATTGCGAACACAAAACTTGAACCAAAAAGTAAAACACAAAACTCAAACCAGAAAATAAAAGGAGACCATAAACCAAAAACCTAAAAAATTACTAAAATTTTCATAAAAATTAAAAAAATCCCAAACGTAGATGGCGCTGCAAGCGCGAAAACAAAACAGAAAGTAATAAAAATCGTATAAAAACCAGATGATCAAAACAAACCTAATACGAAATACATAAAATTTTCCAAAATTGTCAATAAAATTGAAAAAATCTCAATCGCAGAAGGCGCTGTAAACGCATAAACAGTACAAAAACTGAAAAAAATTAACCCTTATTTGACACACTGTCATCACAAACGAACGACGACATTACCTGCAAGAATAAAGTGCAATGTCGATCGTCGAAACCATGAAAAAAAGACGACAATGCAGTGCCCTTTGTGTCTTAGACCAATGTGCGATGCGCATCGAATGTATGTGTGTCAAATGCGCCGGAGAAGAAGTATAAAGCATTGTTTTACTCTAAATGTTATCGACATCTGTTATTTTTGAGTAAAATTAATTTAATGTAATGTTAAAAACAGTTTTAACGTGATTAAACTGCAGAAATTATGAAAGAACGTTGTCTTTTTTTTGCGTCTATTTTTCAGCAGTCATTTCGCAAAATAAATACCTTTTTTGAAAGAACCGCTTTCGCATTTATTTTTACTTCAAAGAGTTTTTCTTGCTACGTGTAACCCTGAATTTTTACGGAAAGATAATGAAAATTGAAAAAGTTATGAATTTTTGAAAAAAAGCACTTTTCTGCCTTTTTTTGACAATTTTTTTGTTAATTATACAATAACAATCATCTTTAACAAACATACAACAATTTTCACAATGGTTTAAAATATGAGTGTATTTTTTTTTCAGACCGATATGTAAACAAATACCAAAGTTATTAACATTTATCGCGCTAGGTCAATCTGACCCAGTGTGTCAACTACGTAATTTTTTGATAGTGTGTCACACAAGGGTTTACCCACGAACCCAAAACAACATAAAAATAGACAAAAACCAAAAACGTGAATTTTGAAAAATGTGGTGTTTTAGTATTCTGATTCATGCTTTTTTTTGATTCTTCAGCTTTTGTACTATTTTTGCGTTTACAGCGCCTTCTGCGATTGAAATTTTTTGAATTTAAATGACAATTTGGAAAGTTTTTATGTATTTAGTATTAGGTTCGTTTTGCTTTTCTGGTTTTTGTATGATTTTTCTTACTTTCTGTTTTGTTTTCGCGCTTGCAGCGCCATCTGCGTTTGGGATTTTTTCAACTTTCATAACAATTTTAGTAACATTTTAGGTTTTTGATTTGTTTTTATTTCCTTGTTTGAGTTTTGTTATTTACTTTTTGTTTTTAGTTTCGTGTTCGAAATTGCAGCGCCATCTGAAATCGTTTTTTTTTCATTTCAATGAAAATTTTTGTATGATTTCAAGTTGTTGGTTTCTCTTTTGTTACAATTTTTTGGTGTTCGTTTTCCCTTGTAAAAAGATCCGTATATTGTCTATATGAGAATAATGTATTGACAATATATTATTCACGAAATAATATATTGTCCCTATATTGACCATACATAGTTAATATATTGACAATATATTGCCAATATATCAATAATATATAAACAATATATTGCCTATATATGGACAATGTATTATTTTCAAACAATGTATTAACCATACATAAACGATGTAATTTGATTTACAGCAATATATTGGCAATGTATGATTTTTCGCAAACAATATATTGACAATATATTATGAAAATCAAAATTCCATTATTGCCATACATTATTAATTTCTTTGTTATTTCTTTGTTGAACAAATATTGTTTTTTTAAATACTCTAAAACTTTTTTTGTGATAATCAATAATTTTTTTATAACAAAACATTTGATTTCACCGATCGTGTGAAAAGTCTATCTTCTGCGAATAGAAGCTTGTGATTTTCAATTGACAATTGTTAATAGTGATTTGTTAATACTTTCAATTAATTTTTTAGTCACAAAAGATTAAATCATTCAAAAAGATTAGCTATACTGATTTTCTATAGAATATATGGATCCTTATAGTTTATCATAGTTCTTACTCAAAAAAATTATGGATAAATTCATTAATAAATTTTTGGATTTGGTTAAAAATTTGAAGATTTATAACAAAACTAGCTGAGCACCCTCGCTTCGCTCGGGCGTCAGCTTCGCTGCACTATATGAGTTAGTTAAGGTTTTTTTTCCGAATTGTTTGGATAAACAAATTGTAAGGACGAAAAAGGTTATACAAAATAATTAATGAATCCATTTTGCATTGTGCGCGAGAAGAAACCCACGTAACCGTGGTAAAATCATGGCATTTATTGATACATCGCGAAACTACAACACCTTATTGAACTAACGCATTCTGGTAAACAATATTCGATGTTTTGCTCTCTGGAGCGTCAATGCGTAAATTCCGTGGTTCGGAGACGCGCGAACATGCAACATAAAATTGTCCGTGAGAGAAACATGGTTTTTCAAGGTGTACACCAGCAACATGGAGCGTTTGACCTTGAGCTTTATTGATGGTCATTGCAAATGCCAATCTCACGGGAAATTGTTGTCTTTTGAATTCAAATGGAAGATCTGTGGGGATCACTGGTATCTGAGGGATCATGACGTTCGCACCTTGATTCGATCCATTCATTATAGTGCCTACAAACCATACAAATTAAATAGTATGTCAATACTTTTGGTATGAAATGCAAAAGTTGTGTGACAATCTATAGCTTCTATAATCCTATGCCGAAGTTGAGTGATGCGGATTCGAGTTCCATTGCATAAAACAGGAGGATTTAAATTTCGCAGCAGCATAACAGGAACTCCGACTTTTAATTTCAGTATGTGTGGCGGAACTCCAGACAATTCAAGCGAGTTCAATAAATCAACCGGATGGTTTACCACTTCATCTTGATTTACTACGGAATTGAAAGAGGTGTAAATTTTCTGTTCCCCGGGAATTGTAGCCAATATTTTGTCATTTAAATCAGTGACAACATCGTTTGTTAACGCTAAAATAGCTCTTTCACATAACCAATCCATGTGCAAGTGATTTCGCTGGATGTTGGAAAAAACTGCAGCAATCAGTTTATCAGTAGAATTGGCAATAGTGCATAGTTCAAGAGAAAGAGTAACATTTCCATTAGCATCTGTTGGTAGCGTACCAGTGCCGACTGTCAAAAGTAATGCAGAAAAATTGGCAGCGTTCTCATCATTGCGAAGATATACCCTCATGTTAATAGTCAGCGAATGGACTATGACACTTTGCCATAAGATTGAACTTTTGATACTGGCATGAAGCTGATCAGCTGGAGTTCCACGGGTGATGACCGGGAGGGTTTGTCGAAAATCACCAGCTAATATAACGACTAATCCTCCCATTATCCGATTGTCACTCCGTATATCTCTCAAGGTTCTCTCGAGTGCCTCTACTGCATGCTTATGCGAAGAAGAACATTCATCCCACACCAATAGCTTGCACAACCGCAGCACCCGGTCCTTTGACTATTTTTGCTGATGTTACAAAATGGGGTCTCCTGATGGTGCAAATTCAGTGGCAACTTCAGCACAGTGTGAGCAGTTCGTCCTCCTTGTAACAACGTGGAAGCGTTACCAGTTGAAGCCAAAGCTAAAGCCACGTGACGACGACTCCTGATAGTTGACAGCAGGAGATTCAATAAATATGTTTTTCCTGTTCCTCCACAGGCATTCAGAAAAAAAATTGCAGGATCGTTGTTGTCAATTTTTTGTAGTACCGCATCGTAGAAGGATCTTTGGTCTCCATTCAGATGAGGCAAAGCTGTTCCTCAGCCTCTGTAGCTCGCGCAGCTCTATGATTAGCTGTATCAATAGTTATTTTTTGCAAATGTGTTTTACGTTTCGTCGGCATTTCGATGTCACTTATGAAGTCACTGGCGGACAGAATATAAACACGACTGGATGAAAAGTCATACTGAATCAAAAACAAAATAACGATCGAATTGCGAACCCGAGAAAATATTTCAAAATTATTCTCATACTTACGTTTGTATATTAATAAGGAAGGGAGGATAGTAATTTTACAGAATATGAAACGTAACATTACGTTTTCGAACTCTATTTATAATGGGTTATGTATTGTGTTCATGAAAAATTTGAAAATTTTCTCCGATAAAAAATTAAGAAATCGATTTTTAATGTAGCCTACGTTAATTCTGAGAGTCCAAAGAATCACCCTGATGCGTTGAAATCATTTCCGAACGCTTCGTTGAGGCGTGATGCTCAGACAAACAAACAAACAAACAAACAAACAAACGAACAAACATATTCTCAGTATTATTATTATATTAGTAGGATTAGTAGGATAACATTATAGAAAGTATTATTGACAAAAAGTAATTCACATTAAACTATTTCCAATAAAAAACAGTCATTAAGTATGTAGCTTATTTCGATAGAAGAATTTATCAAAGCATATGAAGTAGTGGACAACGACGCGGACTGATAACCTCAAGGGCCTGGGATCGATTCTCGTGCTAGAGTAAAATTATTTTACGTTGTTCATGTATCGTCAATATATTGTCCATATATTTTCAATAGATTGTCCATATACTGTCAATAGATTGTCCATATATGGGCAATATATTGTTAGTATATGGTCAATATATTACTAGTGTATGGTTAATATATTGACAATATATGGTTTGAATTGTATAGTCAATAGATTGTCAATATATTGTCAATATATGATCTTTTTTACAAAGGTTGTTTTTACTTGTTTGGTTCAAGTTGAATTTTTGCGATTGCAGCGCCACCTGCATTGGGGTATTTTTTCAATCTAAACAAAATTGTGGAATGTTTTTCAGTAGTTGATTTTTGTTTTGTTTCGAGTTTTTTGTTGTTCGTTTTATTTTGTATCGTTTAGTTTAAGTTTAATTTTTGCGATTGCAGCGCTATCTGCAATTGATTTTTTTTTTAATTTTGATGGAATATTTGAAAGTTTAGAGTTAGATCTTCCATTTTTTTGTTGAAACTTCAAGCATTTATAAGAAATTATAAAAGTTTTAGCCGTATGAATATTAATAAATTCGGTCAAATTTGAATATCTTTGACCTTCAAAAAAAACAATGTCACGAAGCTTTGTTTTGAGGGGCGTTATGTTTTTTAGACTAATTTTGGGTCGCTGAATCCAAAAAAATTGGTTTTAAGAGCGTGCCCTATCACTGGAAATAAAATTTTTCTTGAACGGCTAAGTGGACGAAAATTCTGGATATGCTCAAATGCCTCATAGAAGACACAAGCGTTTAATCTCGGAAGAAGTGACCCGAAATCAACGCTTTTGTAAAACTTGAGGATCGAAATCCAAAAAAACAACATTTAAAGAATCAAAGACGAAAAAGCGGAAATTGAAAAAATCAAAAACGAAAAAAAAACCGGAAATTAAAAATGGAACCAATATTTAAATTAAACTTAAAAATCAAAAACGAAACAAATCTAAAATCCTACTCATCGAAAACATAAACCACGATATCGAAAAAGGAACAAAAAATTGGGAACATAACAGTATTGTAATTTAAATTTTATGGTTTTAAAGGTTTTTCCTGTTTCTAATGCATCAAAAAACAAAAACACGAAAACAACAAGGAAACAAAAGCCCAAGTAAAAATTTAGCCTAGTTTTTGACTAGACATTGGCTATTTATTTCTATTTGATGCCTAGATTCTCGTCGTGGAAACAAGCTAGAACTTGTATTAAATCGTCACGCTCTGTTCGGACATTTTCTAGCTAGAAAAAATTGCTAGGTTCTGGCTAGAGTTTGGCTAGCGCATGGCTATAGATTCTATGCAAAAAATAATACAGTATGCTATAGGAGTAATGACTATGTTTATTTATTATTAGAAATCAATGGACAAATTGTTATAATTCGGATTTTTATGTTTGTATGTTGAGACTGAAGTGTAACGAAAATGTGTTTTATCTTTTCGGGTGACTAGTAAGTCGACAACCCAAAAGATAATTTTAGTTTTTATAAAAAAATTCAAGTGATATTGAATTTTCTTTTAACTCTACTGTATTTGTTGAGTAGAAGTTCTACTCAACTTCTACTACTGGAGAAAAGATTTAAAAAAAAAAAGTTGTTGTTCGAATTACAACCGTAGTCGAACATTTTCAGACTAAGAGAAACGTCTGAGTGTTATTTACTCAAAAAGTTGGTTTGAATGTGAGAAAAACATTAAAACCGCTATTGCGCGATCTATCGGAGATGACTTGAGCGTTTTTCTTTGTTTCGAATTTTTTTCATCATATGATGAAATTATTTTATATACAATTTTATTTTCAGAATTCTATTTATAAATAATAGATACGGTATATTCATACATAAACGATATTATTCAATTTCAACTATATATATTTTATACAAATAAAGTTAGTTTAAAATTCAGTATAATTATTTATAATAATTACTATATGTTAGAATAGTAAGTCTATTCTTTTATGCTACTCAAAAATTTTATTTATACAGTGATGTGAAGATTTGAGTGGAAAAAATCATAATGCAAGTCAAAACGTTTTTTGAAATTTTTTTTAAACTAGAAATTTAAGCCTAAAATTTGCCTAGTTTTTATCTAGCATTTTCTTGGCTATCGTGCCTAAGCTGAGCCTTGCTAGAATGTTGCTAGGATTTGCCTAGCTTTTTTAGCCAAGCAATTCTAGGCTAAGTCTAGCCAAAATTTGACTAGTTATTGTCAAGTTTTTTCTAGGCTAGATTTTATTGTGAAAGTCTAGCCAGAATCTGTTTTTCTCTAGTTAAAATCTAGTCAATTTTTACTTGGGAGTGCAAAACTGCAACATGAAACAAAACCAATTGGTTTTGTTTTATAAATAAAATAGAATAATGTAAATAAAATCATAGTAAATGGTTTTTTTCGTCCAGAAGTATTTTGTAATTTTGTAGGGTTTTGTTTTTGATCGTGTTAGTGCATTTTTTGCAAAGAAGAAAATAACTTAAGCGAAAAAAATGTCAAAACACAAGACATGTAAATAATTAATAACGTCGTTCAAATATAGCGCAGTCCTTAATTTCTTAGATTGAGTTTCAAGATTTGAACTTAATTTGTTTTATGTGACAAGCGGCGACGCTAACTAAAAAAATCAAGTTACGGGTGAAGAAAAAAGATTTTCAATGAGGAATGGGCTCTTTTCCGATACTTTAGAATCGCGATCCTTCCGATCGTAGCGATCCTTAAGATTGACTAATCGCTTTTTGTTCGATCAATCGATCAATGTGCCGCCAATGATCGCCAAAATTGCGTATCATCGATTTTTATGACCGCAAAAAGTAATTTCAAGCGATCTCGCGAATTAAGCGAGTTAAGGTCGCTAGTTTTATTAATTAGCGATCATAATTTTTTATGATCGCATATTTTTAGCATCAGTATCAAAAATTACAGTTAAATTAAAATAACGAAACGAAGAATCCAAAATAGATAAATTTTTGCTTTCTCAAATTTCATTTAAGTCTTTGATTAAATTTGCAAAAAATTAGATAACCAATTTTGAAACTGATATGAGAACCCGATTTTCTTCGCTCCTTTTTTTCTTGAAGTTCGTGTAGGATTGGATCGAAGTTTTGTTTCTTATTTTAATTAATGTTCGAACAACTTTTTTAGGGCGTTCAACTACTTGTCTATACATCGATTGTCATTTCGGAACCCCGCTTTCGAACAACTACACATAGCTTTTTCTAGGTAGCGCATCCCTCTTCATGGCGGCTCCTGAGGGCGTAATTTTTATTAGAAATCAAAAATTCACAAACTTTATTTAATTACATTCTATTGGCTAACGTTGCCTGGGACAATTTTTTGAATTCGAAAAATTAACGAAATGGCAAGCCGTTCTATTCTTAAAAAAATCACCGGTCTGAAGTTAGCTGTTTACACATCGCACATCGTTTGTTATATTCGAATAATTTTATTTTCTGAACTCGATGAACCCGATGATTTAAAATAGAACGTTGCGTGCATTATTTCTAATGCCGAACAAATAGGCTTAAGCTTATTCATGATAATTAACAATGAAATATAGATAAATAAAATAATATAAATAAATGAATTATAACGGATAGGCTCAAGTATATGCATGTTCCTTTATTTAACAACAAAATATGATTAAATAATTTGATTTGAATGAATAAATTCATAAAATCATTTCTAATTTGATTATAAAATATTGTATGCATTGTTGATAATAATGAACAAAACGGCTCAAGAAAATGCATGTTCATTATCCTTATATATATAAAAATGTAACTGTGTTTGTTTGTCTGTTTGTTTGTTTGTTTGTGTCGAAATGGCGCTTCAAAAAATCGATAGAAACGATTTCAAGCGTATCAGGGTGAATCTACGAACTCTCACAATTAAAATAGGCTATATAAAGAATCGATTTTTGAAATTTATTTCATCGAAAATCGCAAAAATTTTCGGTTTTGTCAAAATCGAACGACTCCGATATATTTCGACTAATCAAGCGAGATTACGATCCGAGGCGTACGTTCATCTAAGACATGCTGTAGTTGCTGATGCTGCTGTCAATGCGAATGAAATTGGAAGAATGGTTATTTTACCTTCTACTTTTGTGAACAGTCCTCGATATTTGGCGGAGTATACTCAAGATGCTTTGGCGATCGTGCGGAAATATGGCAAGCCAGATCTCTTCATTACTTTTACATGCAATCTATCATGGGATGAAATTAAATCTGCCCTTTTTGAGGGCCAAGCTGCTATGGACAGACACGATATCATCGCCCGGGTTTTCAGACAGAAAGTCATCAAATTTCTCAAGTGTCTCACAGAAGGACGTGTTTTTGGTATTGTTTCAGCATACGTATACACAATAGAGTGGCAGAAATGTGGTCTCCCTCACATCCATTTATTACTCTTTCTTGAACAAAAACTTCGGCCAGCAGACATCGATTGGATTATTTCAGCAGAAATTCCAGACCCTGAAATAGATCCCAATCTTCACAGAATCGTTGTGAAACACATGATTCATGGACCATGTGGAGAAATGAATATGCAGTCACCTTGCATGAAGAATGGCCGCTGTACCAAACAATATCCAAAAGATTTAATCCAGGAAACAGTCAGTAACGCAAATGGATATCCAACGTACAGAAGACGCAGTCCTGAAGATGGCGGCTTTACAACAACCATCAATATCCACGGACATGAAGGTCAACAGGTCACTATCGACAACCGGTGGGTCGTGCCATATTGTCCATTTTTATCAACATCTTGTGGCGGACATATTAACGTTGAGTGCTGCAATTCAGTTGAGGCGATAAAGTATATATGTGGCTTTATAAACAAAGGATCCGATCAGGCCGTTTTTCAAGTTCGGCACACAGATAGGCAGATAAATCCATTAGATGAGGTTCGCACTTATCAGGCAGGACGATACATTAGTAGCAATGAAGCTGTTTGGCGACTTCTTTCTTTTCCAATGCATGAACGCTATCCTAATGTAGTTTATTTACAAGTTCACTTGGAAAACGGTCAACGTGTTTATTTCAACGAGGAAAATATGCAGCATCGCGTCGAACAGCCTCCAAAAACAACACTCACTGCTTTCTTTGCATTATGCCAAAATGCAGTTGAATCAGATTTTGCTCAAACTTTGTTATATGCTGAAGTTCCTACTTACTACACTTGGGATAATTCTGATAGAACTTGGAATCCCCGGAGACGTGGTGAAGATGTTCCTAAGTGGCCTGGAAGAAAACAGACTGCTGCGATTGGACGCATGTACGCCATTCATCCCAATCAGTTTGAGTGTTTCTGCTTGAAATTGTTACTCACAGTTGTAAGAGGACCAGCATCATTCGCAGCTCTTCGAACAGTGGACGGCGAAGAATATCTCACGTACAGAGAGGCATGTGAGGTTCGCGGTCTTCTGGAAAACGATGACCACTGGACTCTGACAATGCAAGAGGCGGTTTTGACTCGGTATCCAAGCCATTTGAGGACATTGTTCTCCATCATTATAACCTCCTGCGAAGTTTCCAATCCTTTTACACTTTGAAACATGTTCAAGGATCAGATGTCTGAGGATATACTCCATCGTCGAGAGCAAGAGCAACCAAACATTATAGCATATGACATCATTTATGACGAAGCTATTCAGTTAATAGATGATATTCAATATCAGGTATTTCTACATCTTTAAAAAATAATGTCTCTCCGAAACAAACTTTCTTAATACGAAATTATAAAATATACATTTACTTTCAGGCCGTCATGTAGCTGATTACGGTCTACCTGCACCGAGAATAGCTTTTCTTCATAACAATGAGGTTCGTGTACAGCTGAATTACGATGCTGACGCTCTTGCTGTAGGTGTTCGAACGGCTTTGCCTACTCTTAATAACGCCCAAAGATGTTTCTATGATGCCGTAATGGAAAAAGTTGATTTTAATGATCCGGCCATATTTTTTCTCAATGCCTGCGGCGGAACAGGCAAAACTTATTTACTGAACCTTTTGCTATCCACTGTAAGGAGTCATCGCCAAATAGCTATAGCTTTAGCCTCTACTGGTAACGCTTCAACATTGTTACAAGGCGGACGAACGGCACATAGCGTTTTGAAGCTTCCATTGAATTTGCATTATCAAGAGGCACCAGTTTGTAACATCAGCAAAAATAGTGACAGGGCTGGAATGTTACGTTTGTGCAAATTGATAGTCCGGGATGAAAGTTCTTCTTCTCATAAAAATGCTGTAGACGCACTAGACAAAACCTTGAGAGATCTTCGGAATGATGATCGTACAATGGGAGGTTTAGTGGTCATACTAGCTGGTGACTTTCGACAAACCCTCCCAGTTATAGCCCGTGGTACTCCTGCTGATCAACTCCACGCCAGCATCAAGAGTTCTCCATTATGGCAAGCCGTAGTCCTCCACACGCTCACAACAAACATGAGAGTTTTTCTTCATAATGACGAAAACGCAGCCAATTTTTCGTCATTGCTTCTCCGAATCGGTGATGGATTAGAGCCTCTAGACAATGATGGAAATATTACACTCTCTCCAAATCTCTGCTGCATCGAAAATTCCACTGAAGACCTTATTGCTGCCGTGTTTCCCGACATTCAGCAGAATTACGAACGGCAGAATTGGTTATGCGAAAGGGCTATTTTAGCCCCCACGAATGATGTCGTGTCGGCATTAAATGACAAGATATTGGCCGAAATCATTGGAGACAAAAAGGTTTACACTGCTTTCAATTCTGTGGTGAAACCAGGATGATGTGTTGAATTATTCTGTTGAGTTCTTAAACTCCTTGGAGTTGACTGGCGTGCCATCGCAGATATTAAAATTGAAAGTCGGTGTTCCAGTTCTTCTACTGCGGAATTTAAACCTTCCACTTCTATGCAACGGAACACAAATCTGCATCACTCAACTTCGAGACAGGATAATTGAAGGTATTTAAAAACAATTTCAGTGGTATTGTCATGTTCAATTTATTATTACACAACTGTTTACAATTTTTAGGTAAAATAATGAATGGAGCCTATGAAGGAACGCATGTCATTATACCTCAGATTCCAATTCTTCCAACGGACCTGCCGTTCGAGTTTAAAAGGAGGCAATTCCCGGTCAGATTAGCCTTTGCCATGACAATCAATAAAGCGCAGGGACAAACTTTGAAAGTCGCTGGGGTCCACCTTGAAAAGCCGTGTTTTTCTCATGGACAATTATATGTTGCTTGTTCGCGTGTTTCTGATCCTCAAAGCTTACATATATATGCTCCTAACCAAAAAACTCCAAATATCGTATTCCAAAATGCGTTAGTGTAATTATATCATGTTCGCTGTTTCAAATGATTATAGCACCGAATAAACGAGGTTTTACCACGTTTACGTGGGTTTTTCCTCGCGCTTTGCGCAAAATTCCCGATTTATCATTTCTTACACCCAAATTTCAAATTACTTATACCATTGCAAACAAAATGTTGCTACATTCTTCTACAGTTTATACAGTGCGGCGACGATGAGCCCCGTGCGAAGCACGGGTGCTCAGCTAGTGTATTATAATCTAGCTGTTCGAGGCAATAGTGAATTTTTTATTGCTTATAATACTCTTAAGGTAAGAGTAACCCTTATCGTGAGTTTAAGAATTTTGTAAGTTTCAAAAGAAACGATGCTAGAGTCAATATTGATTATTTTGAAATAAAAAAATACTTACAATAGATATTTTTTTGAAGAACATTCATGTCACTTCAGATTGTTGAAGAAATCCCATCAATTTATTAATAATAATTGATTTTGTACAAGAAAGCTGTATGTTCCACTTATCGTGAGTCTTTTGGTTGCCGTGCGCCATTTATCGTGACATGTTTTGTGCCACTTACCGTGATATTTTGATGTGTTATGAAAAATATAAAATAACGAAAAATTAATCAGATTAACCTTTTGTATGATAAATAAATAATAATTATGTATGATAAATATTTTACATATAATAAATAACAACTAATGTTTTTATATTTTTCAACAAATTGTCTATACCCGGAAAACTCACGATAAGGGGGTTCGTCACGATAAGGGGCTCATTCACCTTATTATGTTTTTTTTTTCATTTCGTGTGTTTTGAGTTGCTGTTCAAGAATTATTGTTTTTATTTTTAGTTCTGTGCTGTACACTGCAGTAAATAACGGGACCGTATTATTTGGGCGCGCACGTTTAAGCGAAACATAAATAAATCTAACATTAATGATAAATAATGTAAAAATTTTATGTAAAAAATTATTAAAAAGAGAAACAACATATATATAAATATATAACAAAAGATAATTCAAAGATACGAAACACTGAAAATGTAATTAGAAACAGTTAATAATCCTGACTTTTCCATGGTCGACGATAAACCATATATTTAACAGAACCCCCCTCAGCGAAACGCAAAATGCAAAACGATATTTTGTTGGAAAGTAATGCGTCCCACTCCCCCTAGCATGATTGCAGGCAAAGCCGATTTTTTTTTGTTTGAAAGTAATCCTCCCCCCCCCCCCACTAGCACGATTGCATGCAAAACGGATTTTTTTTGTTTGAAATTAATTCCACCCCTCCCTCGTATGATTGCACGCACAACGTAACTTTTTTATTTAAAAGTAATTCCCGCCCTTCAGCATGATTTCACGGAAACCCAAGTTTTTTTCAATATTAGACTTTTGCGCCTGTCAGCGCCCAAATGAGTTGGCACCCGAACGGTGGCACCAAAAACTGTCGCCGTCCAAACGTAAATGAAATCGTAAAAAACGCTCTGACTTACCATATAGTGTACGATATGGTAAACCATATCGTTTTCGACATGGTAAGCTTTTTGGTTTTGTGATTTTTATATCGGATTTTGGTTTCGTTTATCCGTTTTGTGATGTAATTCGTTGGCTGTTTTGTTTTTGATTCAATTTTTTTTGTTTTTTGATGCTGTTTCATATTTTTTGTGCTTTTTAGTTATTTCCGAATTTTTGTTTTTTTGTTTTGCATTTATTAGTTTCATTCTTTATTTTTTATTTTTTTTTTTTCGTTTTTTTCTTAATCTGTTTTAGTTGTTTGTTTTTTTGTTATTCTTGAATTGTTGTTTTTTTCTTGTTGTTGGGACGATTGGTCTTCAAATAACAATGATCGCTTATTGCTAAGAACTATCGACCTTCAAATCACGAAGATTCCGATCTAAGAAACAATCGATCTTTTGATCTCAAAGATCGCTGATATTTGAAACAAGCGATCTTTTAATCTCAAAGATCAATCTCACAGATCAATTAGCGATCTTTTCAATAATGATCGCTGATCTAATAAACAAGCAATCTGTAAAAATCGCTGATCGTACAAACAAGCGATCTTCCAATTCGAAAGATCGCTGATCGTGAAAACAAGCGATTTTTAGATCTTTTGAGATCGATGATTATTACACTTAGTGATCACCGATCAAAAGTGATCGATAGATCGAGTATCGGAAAGTTCCCAAAATGCCCATTCCTGCTTTCAATATCATAAACGTTTAAACGAAAATACAGATTATCTTACACCTTCCTTGAAAAAAGCGTGGGGGCATATGCCAACCTCAACTTAACACTAGGAGGACCGCGTACGTAAATTTTACGTCTTTCAATATTCACTTTTCCACCATTCTGGTTAGGTTTGATGAAACAATTTTTCCTTTGGTGACTTTTCATCATTTTTGATTCTCTTTAGAACAACGTTAAAATTTTTTCGATATGTTAAATAGAATTTGAGTAAAAATCAATTTTACCTAAAAGGACCGTAGTACGTAAATTTTACGTCATTCCACGACATTACATATCAAATTGTTGTTGTTTAGTTAATAAATGAATAATCAGCTTCAGATATGTTTATGAACCTGTTTTACAATGATATTTGTTATAATAAATTGTTTTCATTATGTTTATAGCAAATTGCGATTGAATTTTTATTCAAAACAAACATCCGGAACGAATAAGAAGGTCTGCGAAATACCGACGAGTATTGTGGCATTTTATTGAAAAAATAATTGTTCATAACAATAGATTGATAGTTATGTTAATTAAAAGTTAATAAAAGCAACTATTTGAATATAACTCAAGCTGAAATATTTATATAAATAGTTACAACATCAAAAAATCTTCAAAACGTAAAATTTACGTACTCCGGTCTTTTAAGGTAAACGCAAATCTCGGTCTTGCTTCTAGTGTTAAATATTTTATTGAAAATTTCTCATATTAAAGCTACGAATTTCCACTTTTCACGTTGTTATTAACCTTCCGTCACGCGCGTCGTGTACTGAGTACACGGGCGGCAGTTTTTGCTGTAAATTACTGTAAATACAAGTTTTTTTACATTGAAACTTTTGTGTTTTTCTTAATTTAAGTGTTTACTATCGATATCATCGAAAAATTCGAATTTTTAACTCAAATAACACGACAAATCTCATATTACAAAGTGCGCGCACCGACTTTTTCGGCTGCACGGTATGTAAATTTTACGTCTTCCAATGTATTCAACAATCCTAAGGGCTAAAAAACGATATTTTTGCTAATGATTATGATTGTTATTATTATAATAAATAAGTTTTTTGAAATATTTTTTCGTGTATACCTAAAAAAAACTTTATTCGAGTTCAAATCTGTTGTTATCGGATTAGTTAGTTTATACAATATATTATTTATAATAAATTATCTGCATTTATTATATATATATATATATATATATATATATATATATATATATATATATATCAGTTCTCGAAATATCATGCAAAAATGTTTATTTTTCCGACGCGCGTCACGGAAGGTTGAACCAAATGCTTAATTAGTACGAATTCTCAACACCCCGTGCGTTAGAACTCCTATTTGGCCCTTGTTGCAGAAATGACTTATTATGATAAAGCCGGTATTATTCTACCGGCCTGATATTGTCAGATCAACAGGCGAATATCGTTGATTTGACTGACGACATATCTATCCTCCTGATTTCTTCTAAATGCCTATATAGGTTTTAGACCAAAATCCTAATGGCCTATAACAGTAAGACCAAGGGAGTAAAATTTTCAAGCAATGTCTATAGGCAAATTTTCTTCGATCGTGCAAACCACCGATTTTTTTACATTCCTAAGAAGTCCACAATACAACCTTTGCAGAAGCGATTGGTAATGATATATAGAGTATTCCTACCTGTTTTTCCATAATCGAATGTTTTGTTTGGTTACTCCTGGGCACTGAGTCTGTGTGCGTCCTGGAAGATAGCTTATCTTTCTCTATGATCAGAGGAACTCGCTGACTTGGCTGACTTACATGTTCTGTTGTAACATAAAGAAAAAACTAAATATATTTATGAAGTTTACGATAATACTTTACCTTCAGTATTTTTTATAATAAAAAAATTAGTTGCCTGTAAATTTCGTTTACGGTCGTGAGTTTGAACGACTTCTTATATGTGATAAATTTTTTGAACAAAGGACTCAATGAAAATAACTATTTTAATTATACAAATAACAGATTTTTTAAGTTTCAATATATTTTTCAATGTTGCATTCCAGTTTTATTTCAAACGTTTTTCGTATTTTGTCTCAACATTTTCATATTTAATAACACGTTCACTTAATTTTGTATCCACATACGCATTTGTTTATACATTCTTAACACTAGAAGGACGAAAAATTCTGACACCCTAGAAGGCGAAGTGGACAATTTTTTCACGCCTGGTTATCATTGAAAAATTGACCTTTTTTGATCAGTCAAACTTTAGTTTGATTATCTATAACTCTAAAATGATATTGTAAAGTAATTAAAAGTTTTTCAATAATTAATTTTATAGACAATATTACCCATGAAGTCGAGAAAGTCCTGCATCGTAGATAAGAACGTCTGGAGGATTCGCAATGAAAAATGTTTAATTTATTTTTAAGTAAATGTTTTGAATAAAAACAATAATGTTCTACATTGATAATTAAGTAATGAATGCTTCAAACATCTTATAAATGTAAAACTTTGAATTCAGTCTTCAAGAGTAATCATAGAATAATTATAATTCAAATAATAATAATTAATATAATAATAATAAAACTAATAAGAATAATAATAATATTAATTCGATGAATTGAATTTCAAAAGTTGACACATTTTTTCACTCCGTCCTTCTAGTGTTAAACAAATTCGAAATTAAATTATGTAACATTGTTTAACTTTATTTGCTACTTTAATTTGTATAATTTCAAAATTATGAAATTTCAATTTATATAAACATTGAGTATCATTTCACTAATTAAAATCAGTTTTATTATGAATTTTCATTTATAGAAAATGAACACACTTGAATTACAGTGTTTTTATACTGTTTGACATTTTCCAAATAGTTAAGAATATAAAGTATTAACCCGTCAACCACACTTATTGAGACGCTTCCTTTTTTCGCTTCGAAACTAAGAAAACTTTAGTGGGAGAGAGAACGATACAGCGGTCGGAGTGAGGAGGGAGGCGTAGCCTAGCGTGGCGTAAGGTAGATTCGTGAATGCCTCCGGTCAAACCGATTTATAAGACGTTGTCACGTCAAAAATAGTTCGGATTTTTATTATATATGTGGTGATTAGGAAGAACCAGTTAAGCGTCATTTTCAAGAGCGTTAGTTTTTATCAAAAAATCGCGTGTATTCCTGAATATTTACCTTGTAGACATGCGTCGTTTGATTCAATTCATATTTCTGTGGCGACCCGCCATGATTAGTTAAGTCCAAAAGACAATTTTTTGAGAAATCAGCGTTCTAAGTTGCGAAATAGTTTTTGCACAAAAACAAAAACCAATGTTGACTTCGTACTAAATTCATCATCTACATTACGAATATGGCAACTGGTTATGGCGCGCTTTCGATAAATTTAATCCAAAAACTTTATGAATCCAACCTAAAGTCTTTGAAACGCCTAGAATCGCAGTAAAAATGACAGTTCTCTGCATTCGTGCGTGAAGCAATGAAAACGTGCGAAACATCATGCCTCCTTAGTTTAGAGTGAAACAGAAACATCAACACGCGGTTTCTGTTGGCTCTTACTATTTAAGGTTAAGCAGAGGGCGCTTGTGTCGTCAACGACTTCAGGTTAAAGTATTTTTTTCTTACATTAAGCTACGCATTGGAGAAAGTTCTTAGTTTTTCAACTAAAAACCAAAACGAATTTCGGTCCGGTTACGGGTCAGGTTTTTTTTTCAATAAGCATGACAAAAATGGAATTGTAAAATGTTAAATTGTAGAATGTTAAATAATCGTGCGTAGTTACAAACGCAAAGGTAGAGCAAAAAAATTAAATTTATTTTTATTAATTAAAATTCAAAATGGAAACGAAAAAAACTATTAAAGAAAAAATTTATGCAACGTGGCCATGTTATATGGTATAATGCTATGTAAAATTGTCATGTTCTATGCATTTTTTTCTTGCAGGCCATTCCGGCTTGTTTTTAATCACGATTATTTTTTTATTTTCTATATTTTTGTTTTCGTTTTAAAATTCGTTAATAAAAATACACTCAATTGTTTTCTTAAGCTTCCTATTTGTTTTTGCACGTGTTTATTTAATGAAAAATTTGTCGTTTTATAGTTTCACTTTTTCACGCAAACTATGTTCGATATTGGGTGAGCTCGTATTTGCCCTGCTCGTTTTTGCGGGTGATCTGCAATTGCGCCGGAAATTTTTAACGCATAATCTTTCTACAGTTGCGCCGAATTTAAAAGTTTCGGAAATAATTCAGAATTTCGTCTCATATATGAGCAAATCCAAAATTATCGTCCACTTAGCCGTTCAAGAAAAATTTTATTTTCAGTGATAAGGGACGCTCTTGAAACCAATTTTTTTGGATTCAGCGACCCCAAATTAGTCTAAAAAACGTAGCGCCCCTCAAAACAAAGCCTCGTGACATTGTTTTTTTTGAAGGTCAAAGATATTCAAATTTGACCGAATTTATTAATATTCATAAGGCTTAAACTTTTATAATTTCTTATTACTGCTTATTGTTTTTACCAAAAACTGAAAGTTCTAACTGTAAACTTTAAAATAATTTTATTAAAACTAAAAAAACCCAATTGCAGATGGCGCTGCAATCGCAAAAAGTTCGCGATTGCAGCGCCACCTGCAACTATTTTTTTTTCATTTTTATGAAAATTTTTCAATGTTTTCAAGTTGTTGGTTTTTTATTTCGTTTTAATTTTTTTGGTGTTCATATCGTTTTGTGATTTTTTGTTTTTAGTTTTGTGTTTGCGATTGCAGCGCCACCTGCAAATGTTTTTTTTTCATTCTCATGAAAACTTTTAAATGATTTTAAGTTGTTATTTTTTGTTTTGTTTTGATTTTTTTGGTTTTTTGTTTTGTTTTTAATTGTTTGGTTTAAGTTTGATTTTTGCAATGAAAAATCAAACTTTTTTTATTGCACTTTTTTTATTGTTTTTTATTGCACTGAAAATAAAATTTTTCTTGAACGGCTAAGTGGACGATAATTTTGGATTTGCTCATATTTCCAAGTTCTCTTCGAAACGGTTTGTTACAAAAATCAAAGACCTCAGTTCGTTAACCAGTCATTTCGTGTAAGACTTGAACGTTTTTTTTGAAAAACGACAAAAAATCAAAGCCCTCTATTTGTTCAGCAGTCGTTGTGTGTAAAACTTGGTCGTTTTTTCAAAAAAATAATAACGAAAACATTGGTAGCCTGTAAATTCCGGTTACGGTCGAAGTTCAAACGTGACAACGTCTTATAAGTGATACAATGTTTCAGAACAAAGGATTCAATTAAAAGAACTATATTTCAATTCTAAAAATAACGGATTTATTCGGTATAAAAAATGACTATTTCAATTATAAAAATGACGGGTTTATCAAGTTTCAATATATTTTCCAATTTTGCATTTCAGTTTTATTTCAAACTTTTTCCAAATTTTGTCTTAACATTTATATATTCAATAGCAATTTCACATAAGTTTTCGTTTATGCATTCTTAACACTAAAAGTACCGAAAATTCTGACACCCTAGATGGACGAAGTGCACAATTTCGTCCACCCCTCGTTATCGGGGGTGGACGTAACCTTTTTTTATCGGTCGAACTTTATTTCATTTATCTATAACTCGAAAACAAGTTTGTGAAGTAATTAAAAGTTGTTCAATAATAATTCATATAAACAATATTACTCATGAAGTCCTGGATCGTATCGATAAGAACCGTCTGGACATTTCGCAATGGCAAACGTTTTTTAAGAAGTAAATGTTTTGATAAACAAAATAATGTCCAACGTTGATAAAGTGTTCAAAAGTGGACGGATTTGTCCACTTCGTCTTTTAAGGGAGAAAATAATATTGCTCTGTTAAATAATGTAATTTTCGCATGAAAATTTTTTCTAACCTTCTAGTGTTAAACAAATTAATGAAAAACAAGTGTTAAACAAATGAAATGAAATTAGTATTATTATGATGATTTTTTTAATAAACAAATTAACACATTTTTGAATTCCAGTGTCTTAATACTTTTTCCAAATAGTTATAGATATAAGGTATTAACCACACTGAACCCCACTTATCGAGACGCTTTCTTTCTTTCGCTTCGAAATCAAGAAAGCTTGAGTGCGAGAGAGAACGATACAGCGGTCGGAGTGGGTAAGAGAGGCGTGGCCTAGCGTGGCGTGAGATCTCGGCCGTTACGGCATTTTCGTGAATGCCTCCGGTCAAACCGATTCATAAGACGTTGTCACGTCAAAAAATCAAAGACCTCAGTTTGTTAACCAGTCGTTGTGTGTAAAACTTGGTCGTTTTTTTAAAAAAAATAACAAAAATATCAAAGACCTCGGTTTGTTAACCGAGTAGGTTCCACGTGACACGTGAAACGTGCGAAATAAACTTTGGAAGAGTGGAAACCTTATGTCGAGTCAACTGGTAATTTCTTATTTCGGCGTAATTGCATCATTTGTGATTCGGCGCAACTGCATAATTTTCATCCGGATTTTGCTCCTCCCTATCTTTCGGTTTAGTTACCGGTCCCAGGATTAGAATTTTAACAATATATCGTTTAACATATAGGTGATTCTACAAGAAACGTCAATTTAGGAGAACGCAAAAGTATAGATTAATAGAGGGGATAGCGGGTTAAGAGGGGTGTGGCGGTTCCCACGGGGTTAAGTAAAATCGTTCCGATAACTTTGAAGAGGGTCGAAAAAAAAATTTTTGAGATTTTTTGCGACACCCCGGTACCGACACGTAATCCCTATTTAAGCGAAAAATGCGTTTTTTCATATTTTATTTTTTTTAAGGCGTTTAAGTTGATTTCCAAGCGGCTTCAATGCAACTAAAAATTTGTTTTAGATGTGAAGATATCCCCTGAATTTTTTCACATTTTCCTGTAAAGTTAAACCGAGTGAAATATTGCTTTATGACCTAAAAAATCGGGTTTTTTTGAAAAAAAAGGCCATGGTATTTTGGTGCGGACTCTATGGAGAATAACGGCCTAAGTACTGTTGACAGGTACATTACTCCCCTACAAAAAAAAACAACTTAATTTAAGTAAAACGCGAATTTCAAATCTATGCATTTGTGGCCTAAAAAAAGGCCCAATTTTATAAAACTGAAAAACTTACAAAGAAATGTTTTTATGGGGTTTTCGAGGTCGCTGATTCTGAATTTGAAGTCAAAAACACGTTTCGACAGTTTACGGCTGTCAAAAATGCTGTCAACAATGAAAAAAATGTTTAATTTTCGATTTGTTAATAAGTAAACTAAGCTTGTATTGAATATATGGGTTATTGAAGTCGCCAATCACGAATTTTATGTCAAAATTATGTTTTGACAATTGACAGCTGTCAAAAACGGGGTCAACAAAACATTCGCTTGTTGTCACGGACTACAAGCGACCAAATTAAGTCCAGTTAGCGGCATTTTGTAGGGGAGTAATGTACCTGTCAACAGTACTTAGGCCGTTATTCTCCATAGAGTATGCACCAAATTACCATGGCCTTTTTTTCAAAAAAACCCGATTTTTTCCGATTTTTTAGGTTACAAAGCAATATTTCACTCGATTTAACTTTACAGGAAAATGTGAAAAAATTCAGGGGATATCTTCACATCGAAAACAAATTTTTAGTTGCATTGAAGCCGCTTGGAAATCAACTTAAACGCCTTAAAAAAATATGAAAAAAACGCATTTTTCGCTTAAATAGGGATTACGTGTCGGTCCGGGGTGTCGCAAAAAATCTCAAAAATTTTTTTTTCGACCCTCTTCAAAGTTATCGGAACGATTTTAATTAACTCCGTGGGGGCCGCCAGACCCCCCTTTACCCGCTACTCCCTTTTGTTATTGAATTTCATTTGTTTTATTATTTGCTGTACAACTTTAGTGTAGAAATACAACTATTATGAAACAAACGGACATACGCTAACAAACTACAACGTTTTCCATTCATTTATTTTATTTCCTTTGTTATCTACTCGATTTCTCGATTAATTTTCATTAACACTTTAGAGTACACTGTTATGCCACAACATTTTATTTACTAAATTAACATTCATTATTATTTTAATTATATTTCTAATTACACTCAAATATCGGATTTCGGCCGAATGTTTGGGACAACCGAGCCGATTCTCATGAGATCTTGAAAATCGCATCCGTCGTTAAGAATAAAAAGTTGTAAAAATGACAGAGTTTAAACATACATAAATTCTTGTGTTTCATTTGTACAATTTTTTCCTAGTTACCTAACCTTTACATGAAGCTGTACACCAAATTCACACGCACCTAAGTCCACATTGTCATGGAAGATTCATACCAATTATTTTATAAGATTTTATTGAAAAAAAAGAAAAAGCCAAAAGTCAAAAAAGAAAAATTTTAAAGTTGTCGAACCTTAAATGATTCTTTGAATTTTTCTGTCAGAATTTAACTTTAATTTAATAACAGAATATTTTAACGCGTTTTCCGAATTAACAACTTGTATTGAAAATATCGGAGGGTCAAAAACCTTGCCACGTTGGTTTTTATCTTTTTAAGGTATTTTTTGTAAATGTATTCATGTTAATAAAGATCAAGTCGTTCGGTAGAATGACGACGGCGATTGTTTTCCCGATATAAGCTAACCCGATCGAAGACTACCGAACTACTTATTTACTCCGACCAACTCAAAAAGCGTCATATTTAAAATTTGAATACTTAAAAAAAAATACTTAACGCTTTATTTTATGGAAATTAAAGGGGTACAACACTTTGAATAACAAAGATTTTATGTCAAATTTAAAGTTCAATATTATGAACAAGACTTTTCCAAAACAAATGAAACTTTTTTCATTCATAAATACAATCATTAAACTTCAATTTAACAAATTTCATTTTGTTTATTCGTTTTAAAAATACAGCCACTCAAAGAACGAAAATCGATTTTTTGGAGAAATTTTTAACAATAAATAGCCGCCATTTTGAAAAATATGAACCAATCAAAAAACGGCTACGCTACATCGTAGACAATGTATTTAAGATCAACTTCCTTGAATTTAAATCCATTTTCGTTGTTTCATGTCCCCGGAAAGTGAGCGGCCAGCCTGCGCGAGGAGCTTAACCCATTTGTTGAATAAATATACTTTGTTATAATTGTTTTTACTTTGTTCATGTGTTAAATTAAAGTTTAATGATTGCATTTACGAATAAAAAAGTTTCATTTGTTTTGGAAAAGTATTAATCATAATATTGAACTTTCAATTTGACGTAAAATCTTTGTTATTCAAAGTGTCGTACCCCCTTAAAGTGACTAAAAATCGTGTCGAAAATTAATGAAATTGTTTAAGTTTCATCGATTTTTTACTTTCAAAGTGTGAAAAAATTTTTCCTAACGTTTTTTTCTAACTGATATATGAGCAAATCCAAAATTAACATCCACTTAGCGGTTCAAAAAAATAAAAATTTTTGGACATTAGGCACACTCTTAGGATTTTTTCCTCAAGTTCTAGGTGTCAAAACAAGATGAAAAAATGGTGCGGCCCACCATGAAACAGGTGGCGACATACTTTTTTAATTAAAAAAGAAGAAAATAAAAAATGAAAAAAAATCGAGTTCGTGAAACCCCCATTTTTTATTGCAGATTCGGATTCTTCATGAAAAAATAAAAAAATTTTATTCTTATATTTTTTTGTTTTGCACGATAGATGGCGCTGTAATTGCAATAGAACGATTTTTATCAATTATTTATTTCTTACGATTACAGCGACATCTATCCTAAAAAACCGAAAAATGATAAGAATAAAATCGTTTTATTTTTTATAAGGGATCCGAATCCGTAATAAAAAATATGGGTTCAAAAAACTCTCATTTTTTTAATTTTCTATGGAACCACCCTTAATCCGGACAGGGTGTGAGGGGTGAAGGCCAAGTTTGATATGGTTGTATAAAGTTTGAAAAAGTATCAGGCAAATATTTTTTGCAAGTTGTGTGTCTTTTTGTACCAACTGTTCGTATTTTATTGGAAGAAAAAGGGCGATTAACTTAATTCACTCAAATTTCTTAGTCATAGTACTAAAATTGAGACACAGAAATATTTTGATATTTTGTTTTCGGTATTTGAATGACTTTGGTAGAACGTACAACACCCCAGAATCGATAAAAAACGTTAAATTTGAAAGAAACCAAATTTGGAGTTACTTTTTACATACTTTTTTGTTGCTTTTTTGGCAAAAATCACTATAACTTAATTTAATTTTAAAAGTATGTCGCCACTCGTTTCAAGGTGGGCCGCACCATTTTTCTATCTTGTTTTGACACCTAGATTGTGAGAAAAAAATCCCAAGAGTGTTCCTAATGTCCAAAAATTTTTATTTTTTTGAACCGCTAGAGGATGTTAATTTTGGATTTGCTCATATATAGATATACACTCTGTGTAATTTAATTTACTTAAAATTAATATATTTCATATGTTATTACATATGAAAATTAAAAACAATTTACAAATACTAGTACTGGTGCTGATAAACAATTTAATTATTCATAAAAAAAATTAGCGAATGTTAATGCAAAATTTGTGAATTGTTTAACAAAGGGCTGAATTAAATGATCATAATATTATTTATTCTTTTCATTCAATCATGAACAACAACGAATGACTTGTTACTCAAAAACAAATGTTAGTTAACAATTGTATTTGTTATGAACAAATTTTATTCAACAAATGCTTTTTTATTATCAAATGTTATTTAACAAATGTTTTTTTCATGAACAAATGATAGATAACAAAGGATTTTCATGAAAAAGGTTTGTTAACAGTTGCACTTTCCATAAACAAATGTAAGTTAACAATCAAATGTTCATAAACAAATGTTAGTTAACAGTAAAAAGTTTCTAAACATATGTTAGTTAACAATCGAATGT
Source organism: Telenomus remus (assembly GCA_020615435.1). Taxonomy (NCBI): domain Eukaryota; kingdom Metazoa; phylum Arthropoda; class Insecta; order Hymenoptera; family Scelionidae; genus Telenomus; species Telenomus remus. Next base: position 8,740,091 of record CM036336.1, read on the forward strand.
TTATGAACAAATGTTAGTTAACAATTAAATGTTTATAAACAAATGTGAGTAAACAATCAATTGCTCATAGACAAATGTTAGTTAACAATCAAAAGTTAATAAACAAATGTCAGTTAACAATTAAATGTTTATAAACACATGTTAGTTAACAATCAAATGTTTATAAACAATTTTTAGTTAACAATCAAATGTTTACAAACAAATGATACTTAACAATCAGATGTTTTTAAACAAATGTAAGGTAACAATCGAATGTTCATAAACAAATTAAGGTTACCAATTAAATGTTTACAGACAAATGTGAGTTAACAACTAATTGCTTATAGACAAATGTTAGTTCACAATCGAATGTTCATAAACGAATGTTTGTATAATTTGCATTTTTATGAAGAAATGTTAGTTAAAAAATTCAATTTTATAAACAAACGTAAACAAATGTTCATGAACAATTTCATAAACAAATGTTAATCAATTTCTTTATGATTTCATTGTTAACTAATACCTTCATCAACAAATGAACATTTATGAACAAACTTTTGAAATAGTTCTCGTGGTTATGGAAGAGTATTTCAAATTCCGAGAAAACCAAAAAACGCGACTGATATAAAACCCATAAACAATAATTGTGAAGGGTTCGGCGATTGTTCTCCGAAACCAAAAAAACTGCTGTTATAAAAAAAATTGCGATTCAAGAGAAAAAATATATTTTACACAGAACATTTATTCGCGATGGCGTCGCGTACTAGTGTGCGAGCGAAAAAGTGGGACGGCCCAGTGCTGTAGCATTAGAACAGCGCCACCACCAATGATTTTTTTTATGTGGTACAGGTTTTTTGTTTGTTGTTTTAAATACAAATTTGTCTATTTCAGTAAAACATAATATTTTAATTTTATAAAATTTTTATTATAAAATGCCGGGTTTTCGCCGGTCGAAACTTGTCTCTCGTCATCTGGGCTTTTCCTTACAAAGATAATAAAAAAATAAAGTATGAGTGCTGAAGTATAACTTCATTAATGACGAAATAAATAAACAAAGAAACAAATTAGCAAATTGAATCAATAATAAAGCAGAGACAAACATAAACTGACTTCTTTCTTCGGTCAACTTTTTTGGGGTTAACCTGCTTCGTTTTGATTTTGCCGACATATAAAACGTTGCAATATGTTTATAATTAATGTTTTGATGCTGTTCGATGATTATAAAATGGGAAAAATCACAATCAAATGCAAATTATACTAAGCAATTCATACACCACATTTGTAGGGCCCACAACACAGCACTGTAAGCACGTGCCGTAAGCTCTCACTTTGTCGGTATGAAGAAAAGAGATGCAGTGGCGCTGTGATTGTTCGCACGCACACTGCCATAGCGATTTCCTCACGCATGGACGATTGGGGACTTTGCACCGGGAGAGTGTTAAATGAATACAAAATCTTAGTTACGAATATTTAGTTATTAATTGTTTTATTTTCTAACCAACATGTCTAATGAGAAAACAAAAACAATCGTCGGCCCAATTTTCCTTCTGTAAGTTTCCTCAGTCAAGATATATTTTCGTAAGTTTCATCAATCATTTTATATTTAAGCGATTATAATTAAATGATGTAATGATTCAAATATAAGATATATCCTCATGTTCTCGTAGGACAGCTTTGCATAAATCTGCTTGAATTCTGCTTTTTTCACTAATTTTAATAAGCTAAAAAGAGATAAAAAATAGAATCAAATGTTTTAAGAACTTTAATTATTTCTAAACTTTTTCTCTTCTACAAGTATTTTTTTCTTGTGTTGCATTTTACACTCATCATATAAATAGTAGAGTTCAAAAACGAATAAGACATAGAATAAAATGTTTCAAGTACTTAATGTTTTCTAAATTCTTCTCTAGTGCAGGTATTTTGTTCTTGTGTTGCATTTTACACTTATAACATTAATTTTCGTCCCACGCGCGCGCGAAGACGCCTATATCGCGGCAAAATTTTCGCGTCCACGAAGAAAGTCTTCGCGTTACTAGGCCGCAAAGAGTTTCCACGGAGACTCTTTGCGCGCGACTTAAGACAAAAAATATTATAAGCAACGTGTACGACAAAGAACAGCTATTCGCGCGGCAGACCGAGGCTCAACGCCTCGGAAGCTGTTCTTTTCGTACATGTTGCTCAATATACTATGAATTATTTATAACAAGTGAAAAATAAGGCCTTTTTCAGCATGCTGATCAAGTTGTCTGACTTGGCCATATTAGGCCCCTTAGTACAAGGTCTTTTATACTGTGAGATTGCGCGATAAATTTATTACTATTAATCTTACTTTATATTTGTTTTCTGCAAATTACGTTACAAAAATAAAGACATAGTCTATTTAGAATTGTATCAATAATTTTGCCTCGCCGATAATTCAGTTACACCAGGCGAAGCCGAGTGCAATAACCTATGTGAAGAGAGCCTACTTGCCCTCTCTTCTATTCCTAGGGTGAAAAGTGAAAAATCGGCACAAAAATAATTTAAAACAAATAGGATAAAATAAAGTTTATTTAATGAACAAAAAATTCATTGCACTGAATGAGCAAAAAATTACACTGATTCAAGATCAGTGTAATTGACATTAAACAACCTGATCAGCACCTTACCTGAGCCCCATTTTTATGGTTTACTAGGGCCAGTATAAAATTTTGAAATCTAAGAGATTGGGCCGACGATTGTTTTTGTTTTCTCATTAGACATGTTGTTTAGAAAATAAAACAATTAATAACCAAATATTCGTAACAAAGATTTTGTATTCATTTCATCTAGGCTGAGCTATTGAAAAAATATTTTTTGTAAAATATATTTTTTCTCTCAAATCGCAATTTTTTTTGGTTTCGGGGAACAATCGCCGACCCCTTCACAATTATTGTTTATGGGTTTTCTATTTTACAGAAATTTTTAACACGTGTTTTGATTTCACCACTTGTCTTGGGAATATCAGCGAGGATTAAAAACTTTGCCACGTTAGTTTTTACCTTTTTAAGGTGTTTTTTTTTGTCATTTTATAAATGTATTTTTGTTTTAAATAAAGATTTTTTTTACAAAAACTTTTAACACGTGATTTGATTTTACAACTTGCGTTGAAAATATCAGAGGATCACAAACCTTGCCACGTTTGTTCAAACCTTTTGAAGGTATTTTTCGTTATTTTGGAAATGTATTTTCGTTGATAACGATATTTTTTTACGAAAACTTTTCCACGTGTTTTGATTTCACAACTTGTGTTGGAAATATCGGAGGATCACAAACCATGTCACGTTGGTTTTTACCTTTTTAAGGTATTTTTTGGAATTTTGTATATGTTTATTTTGCAAAAAAAGATATTTTTTTACAAAAATTTTTAACGCGTGATTTGATTTTACATTTTGTGTTGAAAACAAACTGTTACTATAGTTTATGATCGTTTTTTATTATATACATTTTATTTTTTCATTTTATTATTAAAGCTGAACGCGTTTCCTATCTCTTTTCGTGCCTGCGAAAAAAAGAACAGAGATAGAGCCGTCTCTTTCTGTCTTTGTCTAACAAATATATAAGACAAGAGGCGAACCGCGGTGTACTACTACATCAATCCGCCGCAAGGTGTCGCTCTCAGCCGTGGCAACGAAAATGAAATGCGAAAACGAATTACCTCTCTTTGTCTTATGCCCTAGCAATATCCAGGGCAGAGAGAGACGCAGTGAGCGGGAAGCCTAAACTCCCGTATATACGCGCAGCGCTTCAAATCTTTTACATGTACATTTACATTTATAATATATTTATATTTAAATAATAGGGGACGCCTTACCACGGTCGGTTCGCTTGCACGACCCTTGATCAGTTCGTACTTCACTCATTGAAATATTAATACAAAGTAATAATCAAGTCTGAACACATAATATTTCGAAAACATATTTACTTATATTCGAAATTTAATACACATTCAATCATTTGACTTCTACTTCATGATCGCCGAAAAGATGTAAGTTCCAAGATGATTTTTCTATTAACCATTTTTCTACGTATAGTAAATAATGTAAATGCAGCGGCTACCGCCGATTACTTACTCCAGATTTTGTCACAAGTGTTTTCAAAAGAGACCGAAATATATTTTTTCATACAACTGCTGTTGCAAGAATTTCATACAGTCCGACTCGCCAAGGTGTTTTTTAACTCGAAAAAATAGTTATTTGAGAAACATAATTCCATTTGAATATAGCGAGTTCAAAAAACTTGTCTCGAAGAGAATGATCTCATATCATTTCTAACTAAAGTTTTCAATTAATTGTGTATTTCGGAAGGATGAGCAGGATCTTGTCTCGTTATCCATATACCTTTTTGAGGTAACGTCAAGTTATTTATATGTTTTCATGTAATAAAGATAAATATTAAAAATAAGAAGACCGTGATTTTATATCTTTTGAAAGGGAAATTCTAGACGTTGAATGTAATCAAAGGCAAACAATTTATTCTCAATTCTCAAGTTCAAATTGATATTTTTATAAGAATGATTTGCGCCTTGATACATTAAGGTTCACGTAGAATTCATTAAAAATGAAATCCAATGAAATCCTTTTATTTAATAATTCAATGGATTAATTATAATTTTTTTTCTGAGAATAGATAACAAAATCTGTACTTTCGTGTCGATCCGTCTTAACACTGAACAGTCGGAGTTCACAAATCTGTGCCCGGACCCCTCTTGTATCAACGTAGTACTCATTCTTTCTATCTTTGTCTCCTAATTCCACTCCATCTTTCTAGAGTTAAATGCTATTCACATTATTTTAGAGAGAGTGACTATTCGCACCCAGTCCGTGAGCCGTACGGTCCGTGTAGACGGACGAACGGTCAAACGGACGAACCGTTTGCCACACGGATGGAGTTTTTTATTGTGTTAGCCCACGTGGTTAATTACTGCATCAGTAATCAGTTACTTTCGTCGAAAAAAATAAACATTTTTACTGTTAAATAAATTGCGTATTTGTGAGGATTTCCAATACAACATTATGAACAAACATATAATAATAATTTGTAGCTTTGTTCGAGCTTTGTAGCATTTTGTAGCTTTTAAGATGATTACCACCAAATGTAGCATAAGCTGCATGAAAAACTATTGTTTTTCATGCAGCGAGACAGTCTTCGTAAGAGCCATCGAAATGTTCTCAAAATTATTTTGGAAATATAAATATCTGTGGCATTTGGAAAAACCAATTATATTTTTAAGACTTTATCTATGTATCGAAAATAATATTTAAATATAATATATCGAAAATAAATCAATAGGTAGATAGTTTTGTAGTTCATAAATGATTGTCCAAAGTTTCAAAGTAAATTAATAACATACGTTAAAAATATAAATGCTTTTCAAAATACCAGTCAAAATTGCCATAAAAATGTGTACGTGTAATATACGAAGCAGAACGTATAAAACAACTGAAATTTTCTTTTTTGTGTTAAAATAGAAAATATTCCAGGTGTATTTATCATCTACGTGGGTTAATCATATAGTGGAGGGGGAAATTACGTCCGTGCAGGAGCTGCACGGATCGTCCGTTTGTCCGCTCGTCCGTGTGTACACGGACCGTCCGTCACATGGACCGTACGGCTTACGGACTGGGTGCGAATAGTCACTCTCTATTTTATATTTTTAAAACTTGCGGTGACCACTTTTCTGGCAGCATTTATTTCTGAAGATTAAATTGATAATTTTCTTCAGTTTCTTCTAACAAACTTGTTATCCATGCAACGAATTTTATGAAATTATAATTATTCAAAAGGTACTTTAATAAAATAATAATTAATAAGATGAAATATCACTGACGTACATTGCAAGAACATATAGGAAATTTAAAAATTTAAAAGGAAAATGCGCAGTGGTTATGCGCCGAAATCTGTGAAATCCTAACACATGTGTGTCGTTTTAGGTTAACAGAGGTAAGATCTGTTAACCTGACTTGACCATGATGGAAAATTAATAAAAAGAAACAAAAAAAAACAAACTTACTATGAAAGTTTTATCATATGTTTCTATCTCTGAACATAATTTTGACTTTTTGAAATCAAGACTTACTGAAACAAAATTATTAATTTCACTGTTTTTAACAAATCGTTAAGTGTGGATGTATCATATTATAGGAGTTTTAATATACAGATAACCAACAACGAAAATTACAAAATTATTCCAAATTACATTGTAATTGTATTAACAATGTAAATAGAATATAGGTTACAGTTTAAAAAAGAGTTAAAAAAAGTTGTTAAAAAATTATAATGTAGAAAAAATAGTTCGTCCTGCGAAAATAATAGTATTTTTTTTACCATAACAAACTAATTAAAATCGTTTTCATTTTATTAATTTTTAAAATACAATTTTTTTGTGGTTAGAATTTCTTTTTGCCTATTTTGCATGCCAACACTTTTTTTATCCCATTATTTAAAAAGTAAAAGCTCAGACCTCAAAAACAAACTTGATTTAAACTTTTCTAATGAAAATTGTCAAAGTTATGACGATTTGAAAAATAGCCTTTTTTAGCAGTCTTATTTGCTTCAACTGCTTGCAGCGCCATCTATAATAGGCTATTTTTGAAATATGATAATATAATCAAGAAGTACAAACTCAGAGTATAAAACAGAGTAAATTTTAATTTGAAATAAATAACTATGTTTTCTAATTTCATTATTTTCCTTAACTGCAAATTTTTCATTTATTAAAATGATTCACAAATTTCGCAAGAGCTAAATTGATTACAAAAAAACGATAACGAGAAATAACAGCACACGCAATTTATAACACAGTTTCGCCCGAGGAATTTAAATACAATGATAAAGTGCAAAAACAAACATGGAGCCTGAGAAAAGATTCAATCTATTTCACTAATATATTGACATTTTCCACGGAACCTTTCCGTAAAATATAGCGATGTTCCATTAATTTTCGATTTTTTATTTTTTTTTAATAATTATGTTATTATTGATGGCCGTTTTACATTGGTTTTGCTCGTAGTTGTTTTGCATTTTCTTCCAGTCATTCCAGCCTGTTTCTATTTGAAATTTTAGTTCGACAAAATACATTTAATTTTTTCTCAGGCTCAATGTTTGTTTCCGCACGTGATTATTTTATCAAACTTTTGTCTTTCAGAATTTCATTTTGCCATGCAAAACCATTTATGAAATCGCGCATGCATGTATTTCCCGTGATTTGTAATGATTGTCTTTTTGTCCCCCCCCCTCCCCTCATAAATATTGATTGTATGGTTATAGTGTAGTTTCCCTTGTAAAAAGATCCGTATATTGTCCATATAAGAATAATATATTGTCCCTATATTGACCATACATAGTTAATATTTTGACAATATATTGCCAATATATTAACAATATGTGAAGAATATATTGCCCATATATGGACAATGTATTATTTTCAAACAATGTATTGACCATACATAAACGATGTAATTTGATTTACAGCAATATATTGGCAATGTATGATTTTTTGCAAACAATATATTGACAATATATGTATGACAATCAAAATTCCATTCTTCGCCATACATTGTTAATTTCTTTGTTATTTCTTTGTTAAACAAATATTGTTATTTTAAATACTCTAAAACTTTTTTTCTGATATTTAATAATTTTTTTATAACAAAACATTTAATATCACTGATCTTGTGAAAACTCTATCTTCTGCGAATAGAAGCTTGTGATTTTCAATAGACAATTGTTAATAGTGATTTGTTAATAATTTTAATTAATTTTTTAGTAACAAAAGATTAAATCATTCAAAAAGATTAGATATATTGATTTTCTATAGAATATATGGATCCTTATAGTTTATCACAGTTCTTACTTAAAAAAGTATGGATAAATTTATAAATAAATTTTTGGATTTGGTTAAAAAATTTGAAAATTTATAACAAAATAACATTATAAAAAGTATTATTGACAAAAAGACATTCACATCGAACTATTTCCAATAAAAAATAGTTATCAAGTACGTGGCTCATTTCGATAAAAGAATTTATCGAAGCAGATGGAGCAGTGGAGAAAGACGCGGACTGATACACCCAAAGACCTGAGATCGATTCTCGTGCTAGAGTAAAATTGTTTCACATTGTTCATGTATCGTCAATTTATTGTCCATATATTGTCAATAGATTGTCCATATATGGACAATATATTGTTAGTATATGGTGAATATATTACTAATGTATGGTTAATAGATTGTCAATATACGGTTTGTATTGTATGGTCAATAGGTTGTCAATATATTGTCAATATATGATCTTTTTTACAAGGGTTTATTTTTTTAATTATCGACATCTAATACGAACGTTTTAATTCGACTACTGTACCAAAAAAATCTGTGGTCATTAGAAAGAACTAATTAAGTGACATTTTCAAAAACGTTAATTTTGCTGCGAAAATCGCGTGTATTTCTAAAAGTTTACCTTTTGAATACAAGTTGTCGAATTCAACTTGTCACACTCATCATAATTCTTTGATATAAAAATGTTATATTCATAACTTCGCCAAGACAAGTCCTAAAACTACTTAACTGGTTCTTTCTAATCACCGCAGAATCATAAATTATAATTGTTTTTTCTGCGGAATATTTTGTTTTCTGTCTGTGTCACTTGACTGTATATAGTGTTCGATGTGTGTGTATAATGTTCGATGCCCAAGAATGAAATAAATTAGTTTTATCCAATTTTTATGAAAATTTTGCCCTCAAGGAACATTACTCTCATGTTAACTCATTTCTTAAAATTTTTGCACTTAATTGGTTATGGCGGGTCGCTACAGATTTTGTATTCAGATTGACTGAAAATAGTGTATTTCATCATATTCTTACGATATAAAAATGTTAGATCCAAAATTTGAACACAAATAATCAGTCCCAAAACCAACTTGTATTTTTTTATCATCATAGTCATCACAGTTTTCATGTAAACGTTTTTTATATTGTATGAGAATTCACGTGAGCGCTTTTTACGTTTCTTGAAAAAAACTTGAATTTAAAAATATGATAAGCTTGAAATTTTTTTTTTAGTTATGCTCACTACTGCGAGAGGGACGGAAGGTTCGCGAATTTCTACTTTCGCTTACAGAGGGGAATGAAAGGACTAAATACCCTTCAAATTCGGTTACTTAATTCATAAAAAGCACGTTAATTAATCATAAATTTTATTTGTAATATCTAGAGCAATCAGGAATGAATAGTTAACTGCTTTTTAGTTAGTTATAGTTATATAGTTGGTATTGAGTAAGTGCAGATAATTTTTCTTGATGTTCTAGAAGATATTTTTCATCAACATAAATTTTATACTTCGTAGTACAAAGTGTCAAAGGACTCTAATAAAATGTGTTAAGAATTGAAAGTGTCATTGAAAAATAAACGTTTTTCAAAATAAAATGAATTTTTTTATAAATTTTAGTTAACCGATCATTGAAAAGATTAAGCCACAAATTAAGGTAAAATATACCTTTCTTTTGATCAGATCCGACAGTAAATCTCACACTACGCAGATTTTCCTCATGCGTAGTGAAGCTTTTGAGCTCTTGTTCTCGCAATGAAACAATAATCATGCGAAAAATTTCCCAGTCGCCAAAAGTCATGTGAAGAACATTTTTAAGTTCTTGCAAATCACAATGCATCAGTACTTTCCCATTGATATTGTTGTCCTTGATGATGCCTTTGTACTTGGACAACATTTGGGGATTGAGATCTTCTACTTTGTCCAGTAAATCACACATCCCAATGACAGACAATGCGGAAAGTTTGATTTCCAGAATTTCATTCTGTAAATAATACGTAACAAATATTATTTGATAAATTCTGACTTGTTAGACTCTTGTATTGGAAATTCAGCGCACCGGCAAAGTCGTAGTAGCCGACACTGTTTTAGTAATCGGATCGAGAGGTAACATCTGGGGCCACCGCATATCAAACGGAGAAGCATGGTAAGGCCAACCTGGAGGTGGTGATGGTTGCAGATGTGCAGCTACTCGATTCAATCTCACCGACTTGGAAGTTAGAGCACCTCTATTTTGTGTCCAGTTATCACTCACGTGAGCCCAACCAACAGTATTGTACATCATGTTTGCATCTTCTTCTAAGCTTTGTTGTTCCTCCTTGATCTTCTTTTTGATGTATGGATCTAAGTTTATGGTAAACGGCAAAAATATTTTCATATCACTCACTAATAAGCTCGAACGGTGAAAAGTTAAAAACACGTCTAGCTTGCGTTCGTCTCGATCCATCTCTAACAAAGGTTGGACATCTCTTAAAACTGGTATTTGTGGTCTTACTCTGAAAATATGTATGGTTAAATAAATGTGTACAAGTAAGACATTCCACGTCAAATCAAACAAACATTTTCGACCATTGTGCGATTTGGCAAAAATATTATAGATACTTTTAGGTACTATCTTGAACATGTTTTTATGTTTTGGTGCACCGAAAAAATTTTTGTTTTATTTGATAACGAATAAATTAATCTATTCCTTATCAACAATTATAAATATTTTAGGTATTTTCATGGCACATTTTGATTTTTGCTTGAATTCCATGTTAGGAGTCAATGTTTCAAGTCAATCAAGTTAAAATCAAGGTTATTAAACAAGGTTAAAAGGTCAAAAAGAAGTGAACAATTTTAAAATTAAGTTCCTCAAATACTCTCTCGACAAAATGAACTTTATTTGACTACTTTTTGACCTTTTGACGTTGAGTACGTAAACAAATTTTTTTTTGCAATTTTAATTCTGGTTGTTGGTGGACGACCCTTCTGACAAGAAATATCAAAATACCTACAGAAAATGAATTTAAAACTTATTTAATCATGTATCTATGGTGATTAGGAAGAACCAGTTAAGTGGTTTCAACTTGTCTCGTTTAAGTTTTGAATATAAAATCTTTATATCAAAAAAATATGACGATTTACGGTAAATTATTGTGCAAAATATGGATTGATTTCAACAACTCATGTTCGAAAGTTAAACTTTCAGAACAACACGCGATGTTTGCAGAAAAATTGACGCTTTTGCAAATATCGCTTAACTGGTTTTTCCTAATCACCACAAAAATTAAATGACTATGCTTGTTAACAACGTATAGTTTTGTGTGAAAAATCTAAAAAAAACTTTTGCGGTGTTCAAGATGGTACCTGAATGTGCATATACAATTGAAGCCAAATCGGACTATGGTCTAGAATGTTGTCAAATTTGACAAGGAACGACTTAAGTACATTTCCTTTCGTATAATCACCCATCTCGGTACATACTTATCATAAAGACTCTTTAACGACATAAAGTCGTCTAAAGTATCTTCGCAAACGTCATAATGGAGAATCATCCACGAAGTTCGGAAAGGCCATTGTTCTGTTATATTAATCCAACTGGCTAAATGATACCAATTAAAATCAATCTGGAATGCCTTTAACAGTCGTCCTGAAATTTGAATTAAATTGAAAAATAATTTATTAATAATCATTTCCATTAAGATGATAATAATGTTCATTGTGTGTATTATCAGCGTGTTTGATTCAAAATATAGAGAAAGTAAATTTACTTTTTCGCTCACTAACCAACTTAGACAGATGGTAAGTACTAAATCTGTGGTGATTAAGAAGTTCCAATTAAGTGGTTTTAAGACTTGTCTTGTTTAAGTTTTGAATGGAACATCTTATAATCATAGAAATATGATCATAATAAGATGTGCTATGATTTACGGTCACTATGGTACGAAATATAAGTTAAATTCAACAACTCGTGTTCAAAAGTTAAACTTCCAGAAATACACGCGATTTTCGCGCAAAAATTAACGCTCCAGAAAATGACACTTATCTGATTCTTTCTAATCACCACAGAATGATCTTTGTGGTAATTAGAAAGAACCTTTTATTTTAAATAGTTTCAACTTTTTTCAGAAATCGCGTGTATTTCTCAAAGTAGACCTTTTAAACATAATTTGTTGATTTCAATTTATAATTCCTAATATAATTGATGATTTACATTATAATTGATGGTTTACTAGTACTCTCAGAATTCCAACAAGTGAAAATGTCACTTTTCCAAAAAGTGAAACAGTTTTTCACTTTTGAATACGTCGAATATCACTTATTGATAAGTGCATTTTTATTTTACACTTAACTAAGTGAAATAACACTTTTTGATAAAGTAATTTTCCCTTGCCTTAATTTTGGACGTGGTTGTCTAAAGTTGATGAAATTGTTGTAAAATTGTTTAAGGAAATGGTGGATTTTGTATTAATATTTTATATTATACTTTTTTATCTTTCGAATCAATTTCAATATCTTAGGCAAGAAGTAAATTTTAATTAGAAGTTATATGGGAGAATCCCAAACAAGCACTGTAAAAATAAACATTATCAAAAACGACAAATTCGAACGAGCAGTTTAGATTTAAACATTGTTAATTTCAAACATAGCGTGAAAAACGGACAGCAGCTATGACGATCACGGTAAAATTAAACAACAAAAAGATGATCAGGTCAAAAAGTAGCGCTGTAAAATTAAAAACAATCAAAAACAACAAATCATGACAAGCAGTGTAAAATCAAAATTTTGTAAATTCAAACATAGCGTGAAAAACAGACATAAAATATGATAATCACTGAAAAGATAAACAATGATATCAAAATAGAAGTAATTTTATTTGATTATAAAAATAAAAAAAATATAAATCCTTACGTGTAATAATACGCACTGTAATAATAAACAATGATGGCGGCTATTGCCAACTTAAATGAGCAAAAATAAAAACGTTTTCTCAATATCAGTACAGCGATTTTTATCAATATTAGTAATTATAGCTTACGTTAGTGCATATCGGAAAAATGCATGTGACAGAACGATTGAATGTTTGTGAAGACCGATCCAATGTTGTGAAGTGAATAACCTAAACCCAAAAACAATAATTGTGAAGGGTTCGGCGATTGTTTCCCGAAACCAAAAAACTGCTGATATAAAATAATAGCGATTTGAGAGAAAAAATATATTTTACACAGAACATTTTTTCAATAGCTCAGCCTAGATTTAATAAATACGAAGGTCTTAGTTACGAATATTTAATTATTGATTGTTTTATTTCCTAAAAAACATGTCTAATGAGAAAACAAAAACAATCGTCGGCCCGATCTCTTAGATTTCAAAATTCTATACTGGCCCTAGTAAATCATCAAAACAGGGCTCAGATAAGTTGCTAATCAGGTTGTTTGACGTCAAACCTTGAACCTATTTGGAAAAATTTTTTTTTCGCACAAGCGTGCGAAGGAATTTTTTACTTTTCACCCTAGGAATAGAAGTGAGGGCAAGTAGGCTCTGTTTACATAGGATACACTCGGCTTCGCCTGGTGAAACTGACTTATCGATGAGGCAAAATTATTTAAACAATTCTGAATAGACTATGTCTTCATTTTTGTAACGTAATTTGCAGGAAACAAATATATAGTAAGATTAATAGTTATAAATTTATCGCGCAATCTCACAATATAAGAGACCTTGTACTATAGGGCCTGATATGGCCAAGTTAGACAACTTGATCAGCATGCTGGAAAAGGCCTTATTTTTCACTTTTTATAAATGATTCATAGAGGTTCGTACCACATACTAACTTTTGACATGCTAACTTCGGACATAATAACTTCGCCAAAATAACTTGTGGACAAAAGAACTTGGGACATAATAACCTGGGACAAAATAACTTATATACAATAATAACTTGTCGACAATACAACTTACGTACAAAATAACTTGGACACAATAACTTATATACAATAATAACTTCTCGACAATACAACTTACGTACATAATAACTCGGACACAATAACTTAGGACAAAATCAACTTCAATGAAATTTATAGACATAATAATATCGAAGTAGACGGCCTTGCATCCCCACAGTAAGGTATGGGGGGGGAGACCCCCCTTGCCCCCCCCCCGCCCCCACAACTTAAATATAACAAAAGAGCCAACAACACAAAAATAACAGAAATGTAACAGGTTGCACGTTTGCATTTACACGGCTCATTAGTTAAAATTACAAAAAAAGAGCAGCTCTGAAGTTTGTGAGAAATGTTGCGATGAATTTATATAGACAGCCGGCTGTAGAGTTTTGATTTTTCGAATGTTATATTTATTTTTGTACATCAAAATGTATTAAGTTATTTAAATACAAGTTCAATTTGTCGGAAGTTTTTTTGGTCTAAAATTATTGTGCCCAAAGTTATTTTTACGCAAAGTTATTTTGTACAAAAGTTATTTTTTTTTAAGTTTTTTTGTCTCAAAATTATTTTTCCGGCGAGTTAATTTGTCTACAAGTTATTTTGTCTCGAGATATTATGTCCAAGTTATTTTGTCTAAGTTATTTTATCCGTTTCCCTTCATAGAATATTAAGCAACATGTACGAAAAGAACAGCTTCGCGCGGAACGCCGGGACTCGCCCCTACCGAGGTGTTGAGCCTCGGTCTGCCGCACGAATAGCTGTTATTCGTCGAACACGTTGCTTATAATATTTTTTGTCTTAAGTCGCGCGCGAAGAGTCTCCGTGGAAACTCTTCGCGGCCTAGTAACGCGAAGACTTTCTTCGCGGACGCGAAAATGTTGCCGCGGTAAAGGCGTCGTTGCGCACGCGTGGGACGAAAATTAATATTATGAGTGTAAAATACAACACAAGAACAAAATACCTGCAGTAGAGAAGAATTTAGAAAACATTAAGTACTTGAAACATTTCATTCTATGTCTTATTCTTCTTATTGGTTTCGGGAAACAATCGCTGAACCCTTCACAATTTTTGTTTTTGGGTTTTATATCACCCGCCTTTTTTGGTTTTCTCGGAATTTAAAATAATCTCCCATAACCACGGAAACTATTTCAAAAGTTTGTTCATAAATGTGCATTTGTTAATGAAGGTATTAGTTAACAATAAAATCATAAAGAATTTGATTAAAATTTGTTTATAAAATTTCATTTGTTAACTAGCGTTTGATTATGAAAATGCGTTTAATAACTAACATTTGTTTATAAAAATTGCTATCAAAAATGTTAACTAACTTTGTTAATTAAAGTTGTATTTGTTTATGAACATTTGTTTACATTTGTTTTTAAAATTGCATTCGTTTAATAACGTTTGTTTCAAAAATTGCATTTGTTAACTAACATTTCTTCATTAAAATGAAATTTAACAAACATTTGTTTATAAACATTTGATTGTTAACTAACATTTTTTTGTTAACTAACATTTGTTTAGAAATATTTGATTGTTAACTAACATTCGTTTATAAACATTTGATTGTTAACTAACATTTGTTTATGAACATTTAATTGTTAACTAACATTTGTTTATAAACATTTGATTGTTAACATTTGTTTACAAACATTTGATTGTTAACTAACATTTGTTTATAAACATTTGATTGTTAACTAACATTTGTTTATAAACATTTGATTGTTAACTAACATTTGTTTATAAACATTTGATTGTTAACTAACATTTGTTTATAAACATTTGATTGTTAACTAACCTTTGTTTATAAACATTTGATTGTTAACTAACATTTGTTTATAAACATTTGATTGTTAACTAACATTTGTTTATAAACATTTGATTGTTTACTAACATTTGTTTATAAACATTAGATTGTTAACATTTGTTTATAAACATTTGATTGTTAACATTTGTTTAGAAACATTTGATTGTTAACATTTGTTTATAAACATTCGATTGTTAACTAACATTCGTTTATAAACATTTGATCGTTAATAAACATTTGTTTACAGAAAGTGCAACTGTTAGATAATATTTATTCCTAAAAAATTCAATTGTTGACAAACCTTGTTCATGTATATTCAATTGTTATCTATCTTTCGTTTATGAAAAAAACATTTCTTAAATAACATTTGTTTATGAAAACGTATTTGTTAAATAACATTTGTTCATAAAAAATAAAATTGTTAACTAACATTTGTTTTTGAGTAACAAGTTATTCGTTGTTGTTCATGATTAAATGAAAACAAATAATATTATGATCATTAGCCCTTTGTTAAACAATTTACAAATATTGCATTAACATTCTCTGATTTTTTTAGGAACAATTAAATTGTTTATCAGCACAACTACTAGTTTTTAAAAAATTTTTTAATTTCCATATGTAATAACATACGAAAGATATTAATTCAAAGAAAATTAAATTACACAGTGTGTTTATCTATATATGATCAAATCCAAAATCAACATCCACTTAGCGGTTCAAAAAAATGAAAATTTTTGGACATGAGGCACACTCTTAGGATTTTTTTCTCAGGTTCTAGGTGTGAAAACAAGATAGAAAAATCGTGCGGCTTACCTTGAAACAGGTGGCGACATAATTTTTTAATCAAAAAAGAAGAAATTAAAAAATGAAAAAAGTTTGAGTTTGTGAAACCCCCATTTTTTATTGCAGATTCGGATTCGTCATGAAAGAAATAAAAAGATCGGATTCTTATATTTTTTTTATTTTGCACGATAGATAGCGCTGTAATTGCAAAAGGACCATTTTTATTAATTATTCATTTCCTACGATTACAGCTACATCTATCCTAAAAAACAGAAAAATTATAAGAATAAAATAGTTTTTTTTTCATAAGAAATCCGAATCTGTAATAAAAATTAGGGGTTCAATAAACTCTCATTTTTTTAATTTTCTATGGAACCACCCTTAATCCGGACAGGGAGTGAGGGGTGAAGGCCGAGTTTGATATGGTTGTATAAAGTTTGAATAAGTTTTGACCGTTGATATTTAATTAGGCACAGAGTCCAGCCAAAGAGCTTTTTTCTTTTTTCTTTTTTATATGCAATTATTTTCAGAGCGAGAACCATTTTAAAATGTGACACTGATATTTTGTAATGATGTTTTATATATTAATTGGATTTTCTAGCAGACAGTAAAAGACCACGTAAATGAAACTCGAATTAGATAGAATGTTTTTATTAGGCGCTTTCAGATGTCGGTTGTGATTCGAACGCATTTGGGCCAAGATCGACGGAGGGCACTCCTATAGCTGAAGTCCGGCACAGTGCAAATTAAAGTAGCATCGCCAGTCCTATCATTAATTCATTATGTTATCACAGCCGGAAAGCGGACAAGGATGGAAGCCGATCGGCCAAGGTGAGAATTCAAAACTCACCTCCGGTTCTCTAGCCGGGATCGCAAAGAGGGGCGCGACCATAAAATCAGAAACGTGCGAGTTTTCTCTCTCTTTGACCCCTGGACTCTGACAGCGTATATCGGCTCGGGATTTTTCGCGATGAGAGGCCAGTTACAGAATTGCAGAATTAAGGTCAGGTCTTTTACTGTTTGGGCGAGAGTTCAGAGTTTCATACTGTTTCATGCTGTTTGATGCTGTTTTCACTGTTTTGGAATTAATGAATAATGACACTTTTGATTTTGAATAACGTCACTCAAATTGATTTTGTATTTAATGATTTTTGGTTCAATAAATCTAGTCGCTCCTGGAGCTAACTGCGTTATGATTTGAGTGTTATCCTAGTGCTGTTTTAACGTGCTTGTCTGATTTTATTCCCCACGACGAATGCGACCGGGAGTCTCATTATTTAGTCGGTTGAAGTTGAGTTTACGTATATTGGCAGAAATTTTAGCCTGGCGCCCATTATTTAATTCGATTAATTGAGTTTAGAAATCCCATGTTACCAAGTATTAGACAAATATTTTTTGCAAGTTGTGTTTCTTTTTGTACCAACTGTTCGTATTTTATTGGAAAAAAAGAGCGATTAACTTAATTCGCTCAAATTTCTTAGTCATAGTACTAAAATTGAGACACAGAAATATTTTGATACTCCGTTTTCGGTATTTAAGTGACTTTGGTAAAACGGACAACACCCCATAATCGATAAAAAACGTAAAATTTGAAAGAAACCGAATTCGTTCGAAAGAAAATCGTTCTATTGCAATTACAGCGCCATCTATCGTGCAAAACAAAAAAATATAAGAATAAAATTTTTTTCATATTTTCATGAAGAATCCGAATCTGCAATAAAAAATGGGGGTTTCACGAACTCGATTTTTTTTCATTTTTTATTTTCTTCTTTTTTAATTAAAAAAGTATGTCGCCACCTGTTTCAAGGTAGGCCGCACCATTTTTCATCTTGTTTTGACACCTTGATCGTGAGAAAAAAATCCGAAGAGTGTGGCTAATGTCCTAAATTTTTTATTTTTTTTGAACCGCTAAGTGGAAGTTAATTTCGGATTTGCTCATATGTCGTAGGCCGACATATGAGCAAGCTAATTTCAGACATATGTCGAAAGCTAATTTCAGGTACTTGGCGAGCCACCACGACAATGTCAAAAAACCTAAGTTTTCGACTTGTGAATTCTAATTTTTGGGATGGCACATGAATTGTTCTATTACTCAAAAATTCCTAATACTTTAGCAGACAAGTTTGAATATTTTATTCCAGTATTTGCTGCAAAAAAATGGCTGTCTAGTTTCGAAAAAAGTAGATTCGTGTTTTACTTTTGAAATTGGTAGAAATTTTCTACTAGAAAATTTTTGTTTTCTATTTTTTCACTATCTATTCCAGTACTTATCCAACAGTGAAAGTGTTCCGCTAAGAAATATTGTTATTATTATAGAATTTTTGTCAATTTTTGGAACATATAATGATATTTGCATTGAACTGACAATATTCAAATATTGACAAATTTTGAAGACTTTCAATCAGTTGTAAACTTTACTACTGGTAGGAGTGAAGAATACATTAAGGAGTTCTACAAATTTTGTAATTAGAAATGAATAGGTTTGATTCTTAAAACATTTATTTTTGAGATTTTGTATTAGTGACTTTTCCGAAAGCTTGAACAGCTGGTTTCAATTTGTTTTCTTTACATCATAATAAATTTTCTTCGAAATTAGCAAATACAATCATTTGATATGATAGGAAAATTAATTTTCATTTTACAATTTTTAAAGAATTCTCGACCTCTTTTTTTTCTTTTCTGCATCGTCCTCAAGGATTATAACACTGAACAATAAAAATTTCAAATAAAAAATTTTAGTTTAAAAATATCAAAATATTATGTCAAATATATCAACAAATTGGAATCAGACTTGTTGAGAATGTTAAGACTTGTTAAGAATGAATCTAAAAACAATTTATGTTGATTTTTATAAATACTGAAGAGGTGGGAGCTTGTTGTGTAAATTTTGATGCTAAGTTTAGCTACGAAAGCGTTATGCTTAGATATTCAATAACTGAAGCCTGCTGGTTAAAAACAAAATTTAATTGAAATATCGGTTTTTGAGTAGAGGGAACCGAGGTAATTGTGACGCTTCGGGGTAAATGTAAAACGCTTAATAACTTAATGAAGAATAGTTATTTATGCAACAAGGGCCTAATGGGAGTTCTTACCCACGGGGTGTTGGGCAGCACGGGCGAAGCCTGTGCTGTATAAACACCCGAGTGCGTAACTAACTTCCATTCGGCCCTTGTTACATACATAATTTTTTGTCTTATCCGCGTCAAAACGAGTGATTTCTGCGGTTAAAGAACCAATGATTTTAAGGTTATGTCCATTACGCCCGCTTTTTCGGGCTGAATAGGGCTTATTTCGCCCGCTAACGCACTGCGCATGCGCAGTGCGCAAGTTCGACGAAGTCGAACGAAATGCGCCCTGTTATGATCGGATAAAAACACTATTAATTTGTTGTTCAATCATATTATAACTTTTCTATAGTGAATTGACTGGTACAAATGAAAAAATTATAGCAATGAACTGTTTTCTGTGAAAAATTAGAGGTACCACAATAACCTCATGGCGAACTAATTAACCTGGTATTTAAATTAGCAGGCTTTAGTTTTAAAAAATCTGAGCAAAATTTAATTAAGAAGTGTTGCGTATGACGTTCCATTCATAATTTTTGATGTATAAGTTGTGTTTGAATATTTGTAATTAAACTCAAGAATTTTTACAACAATTTAAGTCATCTATATTTCTGTCTATTCAATTATCTATCTACTTGACTGTAAATGCCTTGCTCAAATTATGAAAATTTTTCTTGTAGATTTATACCAAAACTTGTACACTTAATTTAGTTTCAAAATTTATTATCGTATTCATTTTGGTAACTTTGAGGAGTTATGCGCCTGTAATAGTTTACCAGTAGGTGTAAGGTTATCGTATATATTTTATAATAAAATGTCTGCAAAAGTATTATATATGATGAATCCAATAATATTTTTAAAGAATACATTCTTAAAACTCCTGAGAAAATTAGATTTATATTAGTAAGAATAACTATAAATTCAAATTTTATTTTACCGATTTTATTGAAGTGCACGATAACCAAAATTATATAATATGAAAGAAAATGAAAGTGTTGGAAATAGAATTAATTCACCAGTATTGTATAGAAGAAAAATAAAACTGAATTGGCAGAAATTAAAATGTAACTAGATACCCCAATTAAAAATGTAAATTAGGTTGGCAGAACAAAAATGAAAACTCATGAAAGATTGTATGGCGAAAAAGGAAGTGTGCTTCGAAATTTATCTGCAAAATTGTAACTGCGAAATTGCCAATCCGAGCGAATTTCGAACGAGTTTTTGCTGTGCAAAAACTAGCAAGTTGTTGAATGCAAAAAGGTATGTTGAGTGCTTGAGTTATACGCTTATTTTTGAGTTTGAAAAATGTCAACATGCCACTCATAAATTTGTTTCAGCAATTTTGTATTTTCTTTAATTAAACTGTCAAACAATGTCAATTTTGTTATTGAAACTTTGATAATGTAAACTCTGCAAACTTTATTTGAATTTGTATTCATTTTTATTTCCATTTGTCAGGTACCTTTTTGTTCACCGTCTAAAATAAAAACTGCCACTGCCAAATTGGTTTGTTTTTTTTATTCTAACACCCAACTGGAGATCGTCAGAAGAACAACAGGTTATGGGCCCAGACTCGCTACAAGCCCAAATCTCTAGCTGAGGACGCAAGAAAGTTGAAAGAACGACAGGACAAGTAGCCGGCAGCAGAAACATAACCTCCAAATCTACCGCCTGTCAACAAATTTTGGAGCAGCCATAGCAAGCACTACAAAACTGCAAGTTGATTCAAAACAGCACGCAAGCCGTTAACAAAATTGTTTGTAAACATTGTTTAAACAATTTCAAGTCCGAAATAAGCGAAAACAGTCAAATTAAAAGCAAAATAAGTCTGAAAAATTGCAACTCAAGTCTGTTAGAACTTTAAAACTGCAAATAAACTAAATTAATTGTAAAGCCAGTCTGAAACTGTAAATTGAGCAAATTGTAAAATGGACACAGTCAAGTCAAAACTAGAAACATTGTGTGAAGATGCATAAGGCAGTGTAAATTATGCATCTTGGCGACTAAAATTAAATTTAGCTTTGAAAACGAAAGAGGTGTATGAAGTTGCAATAGGTACGAAGGTCAAACCAGCAGGCGCCTCAAATGAAGGAACGGTCAAGGCATGGGTGAAACAAGATCTCGAGGCACAAACACTCATCGCACTGAACGTGAGCAGTCAAATTGCCAGCAAACTTGCACACTGTGCAACTGCAAGACAAATGCTGGACAAAATCGTCAATCTTTATGGAACGAGAACTGAAGTGACGAGAGAGACACTGCGACAAAAATTCTTCTCATTTGTCTATGACGAGACAAAGACAGCTGCTGAGAACTGCATGGACATTGTGACTATTGCTGAAGAATTGTCAACCGACGTCGACCCCATACGACCCAGTTGGATAATTTCAAGGATTCTAGGTGTGCTACCACCCAAGTTAGCACATTTCAGAACAGCATGGGACAACGTGGCTGCAGGAGATCAAACGGTGGAGAGGCTGGTTGAACGACTCAGACTAGAAGACGAGAGACTGAAGGAAAGTGGAAATGGATCTGAAGCAAGCAACCAAAATTCACTTTTCACCAAACATCACAACAACAAAAAAAGAAAACAGCAAGCAAGCAAGTATGAAGGCAAGCCAAAGACGTGCTACAAATGTGATGGAAAGGGACATTTTGCGAAGGACTGCAAGGGCAAACCAACCGCAAAGTACACTGCATACTGCAAGCGCACTTTATTTGAATTTGTATTCATTTTTATTTCCATTTGTCAGGTACCTTTTTGTTCACCGTCTAAAATAAAAACTGCCACTGCCAAATTGGTTTGTTTTTTTTATTCTAACACCCAACTGGAGATCGTCAGAAGAACAACAGAAAGAATACAGCAATTCCTAGTTGTTGTCGCGGTGGCTCGCCAAGTACCCGAAATTAGCTTTTTAAACCAAAAAATTTCGGTAACTATTTCTGCTTTTTTTGTTATCTGTAACTGCTAATACGCATCATGGTGTTCTGATTATAGACAGAACGAAACTGCGTAATTTACTCATTCTTACCGAATTTCTACTTGACCAACCATTTTTTTATATTATAACATGTATTCGAGTACTTGGCCAGTCTTATCAGTATTACTGAATTTTTAATATATATCATAACATTTTTTTTAGTACTCGGCCATCTCATTCATTTATTTATCAACATTAATTTATTTGTTAAATTTCATTTCTTAAACACGTTTTCGATCATTAATTGATATTGAAATTTTTTATTAACATTCATTTGACTTTTAACATTTACATAGATAATTCAATTGTTTAGAAAGTTTTGTTCACGAAACTTCATTTGTTATTTTTTTTCTTATGATAAAATAGGAGAGCTTTGCATAAATCTCATTGAGTTTTGCTTTTTTCACTAATTTTAATAAGCTCAAAAATAGATGAAAAGTAGAATAAAATGTTTTAAAAACACCATTTTTTCGAAATTCTTCTCTACTGCATCAGGTATTTTGTTCTTGTGTTGCATTTGACACTCATCAAGGCCTTTTTCAGCATAATGATCAAGTTGTCTGACTTGGTCATATCAGGCACCATAGTACAAGGTCTCTTATACTGTGAGATTGCGCGATAAATTTATAACTATTAATCTTACTTTATATTTGTTTTCTGCAAATTACGTTAAAGACATAATCTATTTAGAATTGTTTTAATAATTTTGCCTCATCGATAACTCAGTTTCACCAGGCGAAGCCGAGTGTATCCTATGTGAACAGAGCCTACTTGCCCTCACTTCTATTCCTAGGGTGAAAAGTAAAAGTTCCTTCGTACGCTTGTCAAATTTTTTTTATAGTCACAAAAATGATTTAAAACGAATAGGATAAAATATAGTTTATTTAATGAATAAATTAATATTTATTCATTTATTAATGAATATTTTAATTGGTGCAAGGAATAATTTTGAATATATTCCAGATCAGTGTAATTGACATTAAACAACGTGATCAGCACCCTATCTGAGCCCTATTTTGATGGTTTACTAGGGCCAGTATAAAAGTTTTGTATTCATTCAATCTAGGCTGAGCTATCAAAAAAAATTCCTGTGGAAAATATATTTTTTCTCTCAATTGCTACTTTTTTTTATATCAGCAGTTTTTTTGGTTTTGGGAAACAATCGCCGAACCCTTCACAATTATTGTTTATGCGTTTTTTGATTAATATCGGAACTTTAATGAATATATGTTATGAATAATAATAAGTGTTGATTTTATTAATAATATTTCTAAATTTAAAAATCTACCTGTAACGTAAACAACGTTCATCAACCTTCTCATACTTCTTGGATTGACATCGCTAAAATAATCGTCAGTGAGAAGCATCTTGTTGAGGTCGTGCGCGCCTGTTAATCTGTTAAGATTACTTCCAATGCTACTAGCAATAGATTCGCTCAGACGTAACTTGCGACTACCCTTTCTGCTCGGAGGCTTCAGTTTTTCGTTGCTGTTGGTCATCATGATGCCCGATTCTGTGCTCAACCGACGATTCGATATTGACTGATGCAATGCATTCGAAGTCGTGTAGTTAACACTCTCTTCGGCTTCGTTCCAATTTCCTTTCTTACTCGTTTGCGCCGTTTGTTGAGCTACTTTGACTTTCCTAAGACCACTGTTTTGCAGATAAAAAGGCAAGTGTACCATATTTCTTAAATAATCATGGCCACCGATGTTTGATTCAGTAAACAGACGACGACTGTTTACTTCAACAGCCTGCGAATATGTGATTAAATACAATATAAGTTCAAACTTTTTAAGGAATAAGTTTAGTTTGAAATATTGATATCTTTTACCTTTGCAATAATGTGAGGATCAATAGCTAAAATAACAACAAAAGGATATCCATTGTTGCTGAAAAGTGCTTGTATGGCGTCCAAAACAAGCAAAACTTTGTCTTGTTCGCAACTATCAAGGCCATCGACTATCACCACTAGTCTACTTTTTTGAGATGTAAAACCGTCAAGGCACTTGATCTAGAATAAATAAATTCATAGTTTATTCAACTACGATATACTTATAAAGAAAGAGCGACTTGAAGGAACCGGCGGCTTATTCGGGATTCGGGCCACCCAAATTATTTTGAAACAATTACACGGAGCAAAAAGAATGATAATAGTATGTTACGCTACAAGGGAGAGAAACAAGCGTTTATTCCGCGGGTGAAGTGACCGCATGAGACTTCACCGAGGGCTGCCGAAGGCAGCCCGAGGTGTAGTCGAGTGCTGGTCACTTCTCCCGAGATTTAAACGCTTGTATCTCCCATGTGGCATGTATATCTTTTCATAACAAGTTCATCAAAGACGGCTAACCTCTCCGATTTGCCGGGACGGAAACACTGTTTTATTCCCAAGGTGCGGTTTATTCCCTGTTATTATGGTTGTTACCATGGTAACAGGGAATAAACCGCGTCTTGGGAATAAAACAGTGTTACTCTCCCGACAAATCAGGGAGAAGTTGGCCGTTTTTGATGCACGTGTTATGAAAATGTTCTTATAGAATGAGAAAATTTTTAACATTTTTTAATGTTACCAGTGACATATGAGCAAATCCAAAATTAACGTCCACTTAGCGGTTCAAAAAATTAAAAATTTTTGCACATTAGGCACACTCTTGGGATTTTTTTCTCACGATCTAGGTGTCAAAACAAGATAGAAAAATGGTGCGGCCCACCTTGGAACGAGTGGCGACATACTTTTAAAATTAAATTAAATTATAGTGATTTTTGCCAAAAAAGCAACAAAAAAGTATGTAAAAAGTAACTCCAAACTTGGTTTCTTTCAAATTTTACGTTTTATATCGATTATGGGGTGTTGTACGTTCTACCAAAGTCATTTAAATACCGAAAACGAAATATCAAAATATTTCTGTGTCTCAATTTTAGTACTATGACTAAGAAATTTGAGTGAATTAAGTTAATTGCTCTTTTTCTTCCAATAAAATACGAACAGTTGATACAAAAAGACACACAACTTGCAAAAAATATTTGTCTAATACTTTTTCAAACTTTATACAACCACATCGAACTCGACCTTAATCCCTCACGCCCTGTCCGGATTAAGGGTGGTTCCATAGAAAATTAAAAAAATGAGAGTTTTTTGAACCCATAATTTTTATTACAGATTCGGATTCCTCATGAACAAATAAAACGATTATATTCTTATCATTTTTCGGTTTTTTAGAATAGATGTCGCTGTAATCGTAAGAAATAAATAATAAATAAAAATCGTTCTCTTGCAATTACAGCGCCATCTATCGTGCAAAACAAAAAAATATAAGAATAAAATCTTTTCATTTTTTCATGAAGAATCCGAATCTGCAATAAAAAATGGGAGTTTCACGAACTCGATTTTTTTTATGTTTTATTTTCTTCTTTTTTAATTAAAAAAGTATGTCGCCACCTATTTCAAGGTGGGCCGCACCATTTTTTCATCTTGTTTTGACACCTAGAACCTGAGAAAAAAATCCTAAGAGTGTGCCTAATGTCCAAAAATTTTTATTTTTTTGAACCGCTAAGTGGATGTTAATTTTGGATTTGCTCATATACTCAAAAAATACCACCGAATGATACTCAACTCTAATAAATGTTGCTAAAACAAAGCCTAAAAATTATACGGTTCAATGTTTTTTTTTCTTATTCAAATCAGAAATTTTAAAATTAGAAATGTTAAAATTCGACACGTCGGAATCTCAAACTTCATAAAGCTGACAGACCCAAAATTGCAGAACCAAAAAAAATTGTAGCATAATTTACTGCTATTTAATTGCTCATTAATTACTGTAAAAAAAATTTTTTTGCTCTTTTTTTTAAACAATTACAATGGTTCAGCTAGCTTGACCTCAAGCTGGCTGGACCACTAAAATATAAGGAAAAGAACCGAATAAAAATAGATCTATTATTTATTGCTTATTAATTGCTAATTAATTATCGTCTTTAATAACTAATTGTCCAATTTTTTAACAATTTCACATTGGTTTTATTCTTTCCTACGTCGGACCGTTCTGAACCGAGGTACAATCTCATCCAAAAGGTTCGGCGCGCAGGTATGGAAAAAGATTGAAACAGGTATAAGAGAGCACAAGTAAATATTTTCACGAGTATTTTTTTCCCATATAATTTTTACTCTTTTCGAGTTCAGTGATTTTTATGTCATATTTTTAAAAACTTTAAACGAGTTCTATGCAAAAAACGAGTTCCACGCAGACCGAGTTCTGTGATTTTTTTTGTTATTTTTTTTTAAACTTTTACCGCGTTCCATACGGACCGAGTTCAGTGATTTTTTTGTTATATTTTTAAAAACTGCAAACATAAGATTTTACATTTTACCACTAATGATTTTCCCTTTTTCCCTTTTTACCTGCATTTTTAATAATAACATAATTTTTGTAATTCGGCCGACTTAACCATTGGCCCTCAGAATTGGCTCTCTTATACCTGTTTCAATCTTTTTTCATACCTGCGCGCCGAACCTTTTGGATGAGATTGTACCTCGGTTCAGAACGGTCCGACGTAGGAAAGAATAAAACCATTGTGAAATTGTGAAAAAATTGGACAACTAATCATTAAAGACGATAATTAATTTGCAATTAATAAGCAATAAATAATAGATCTATTTTTATTCGGTTCTTTTCCTTATATTTTAGTGGTCCAGCCAGCTTGAGGTCAAGCTAGCTGAACCATTGTAATTGTTTAAAAAAAAGAGCAAAAAAATTTTTTTTACAGTAATTAATGAGCAATTAAATAGCAGTAAATTATGCTACAATTTTTTTTTAGTTCTGCAATTTTGGGTCCGGCAGCTTTATGGAGCCGGAATCTCACACTATAACATAAACACTCTACCAAATTGTATCAAGTAATGCCTTAACTTTTAAAATGTGAAAATGTTAATTTTTTGTAAACACCTTTCGTCAAATTTTAGCATTTAGAATGTTAAAATTTGATCTATTATAATTTTATTTATTGAAATCAAAGCTACCAAATTTAATCAAGTAATGTCTCACAAATTTAAAAAATTGTTTAATTACAGAAAAATTACTTTTTCACATATATACATACATACTCTACAAAAAGACGTAAAACTATAAAAAAGTAAACCCATAGACGAAAAAATACCAACTTGACCGATTTTCGTTGTACGATTTCTAAAATCGGGCCGGTGGGTGTCGCTAGTAATTATAAGAAATATTCAAAAATTCAATATTTTTAGTTTCAAATTGAATCTATATTTTTGTAATAAAATAACATGCTACTTCTGAGTTTACATTATTTTCTGATTTTGTGAAATTTCTTTAATCAATTTTTCAAGTGACCACGTGGCGGTCAAACAAACCCACCGTTAAAATTTACAATTTTATTGTTTTTGAATAGATATCACTACTTTCCGTTAAAGTTATGATTTGACTTATTTTAATTTTTTAAGTGTCTTATAATTATGAAATTGAATTGCATTGGAGTATAATCAGTTTATTTATTTTTTGAATGACCGTTTTAGTGTTTTCTTTAATCATTTTCTTGATGTGACCGCGGGGAGGTCAAAAAAACCCACTGTAAAAATTTACAATTTTATTTTTTTTAAATAGATACCACTACCTTCCGTTAAAGTAATGATTTGATATATTTTAAATTTTTAAGTGTCTTATAATTATGAAATTGAATTGCTTTGGAGTATAATCAGTTTATTTATTATTTTATCATGTTTTTGATTTTTCATTAGACTTTTTTTTTGTTTTGTAATGAGCATTTTGATTTTTTAAAAAATCAATTTGAGGAAAACAGCGGGGACGCCATACAAACCCACCGCGTTAAAATTTATAATTTTATTGTTATTAAATAGATATCACGACCATCCTTTAAAGTAATAATTTTGATTAATTTTAATTCGTCAAGTGTCTTATAATTCTGATTATTGTTTTTGTCATTTACAATTATTATGAATATTGTAAATTGTTTATTGTTCTTTCTTTCATTTCTTTGTAAAAATGTTATGAAATAGTATGAAATGTGAAATTGCATGCTCTTTGAAACGAATATAATAATGATTTTTTAAATTGTTATAAATTTTTGCAATTGTTTAGTAACTTTTTTGAGTTGCAGTTTTCAAACAATTATAAGCATCGATGTTTAATCGAGCGTTGAAAATTTTACATAGACTTATCCTTTGAAACAAGTATATGAACTGAAAACACCGATTTTTTATTTATTGTTAATTAACTAATAACGAATAAAACGATAACATAACTTATTCACACGAATAATATTTTGTTTTCCCAAGTTTTCTAACAATTTCCACCATAATTCACTTAATTTTTACATTCAACATCTCCTAAGTTTTTCACCCTGCCGGAATTTTTTATACAAAGTTTTAATCAAAAAACAGTTTTCACCCTCTTTCACCCCTTTCCGTACATCCCTGAGGGTGGAAAATTTGCATAAGTTCTTACATTATCGGCCCGAACAACATATCAAAAAATGAAAATGCCACTACTTACTTCAGGTTCAGAGGCTAATTTGACTGGCCTAAAATGAAAACATAATGGATCAAATTTTAACATTTAAAATGTTATAATTTGACGAATGGTGTTTACGAAAAATTAACATTTTTACATTCTAAAATGTATCATCAAAAAACTTATTTTTTTATTTGAAACATTAAAATATTCGAACATCATTTTTTCGCACAAAACATGCTGAAATTTAACATTTTCATATAAAAATGTAAGCTGATTCGAGTCTATTCCTACTCTGACATTAAAAATGTTAAATTTTGAGATTTTTTCCGCTCCGTGTACATTTTCAGTTTTTTCATTACTTCAATCGATCCCCAAGTAAAAAACATAGATAATCACCCTTGGTTTTAGTATAAACAGTATAAATTGTTTCCTGAGCAAATAAATACGAAGGGAATTGACACGTTCAGGTTATAACGTTTATCCCATTTAAAGCAGTGTACACGGTGAAAAACGAAGTATTAAAAATTTTACTCATTATATTCCTCAATGTTGTTGCCGCGATGCCACATATTAATTTTACTTTACTATTATTTACTTTGTGCTAATAGTAATTTTTATTTTGAGGCATTTTTGTGACAAATATCAATTTTCAGCTGTATTTTTAATATTTTCAAGCGTCCTTTATTTTCGTCGCGATTTTTTTATGTTTATTTTCGTTCCGAGTCTGTTATTGTGTTTCACTCTCGGAATCGTACACACATTTTTGATCATTTCTCAACTTTGAAAATTTTTCCAAAGTTGAGAATTGAACTCGGGATCTCGAGTGCGCGAGCCCAGGATATATCCTCTAAGCTCTCTGGCGTATTGATAATGGTTTCAACATATGTTGTTCTTAATGCACGGCCCAGGTAGAAAATAACGATCAGATCGACGTTGGCCCGACGTAGGCAAAGTCGTAACGACGTTGTTTGACAACGTCGTTTCAACATTGACTGTACGCTCGGATGTAACGCGACGTCAGAGTTGTTAGCCAACGTTGTTTCCATGTCGTGAAACGACGTCATGCCGACGTCGGCAAACAACGTCACGCCAGCGTTGATTTTTATGTCAGGTGGTTATATTAATTAAATAAAAAAAGTATTTATATCAATTTGCAACTTAATATTATGTTACTTCATGTAACTTTATTTCCATAGTAGAATGGAAGTTCATTAGTTGAAATAATTTGTTGACTTTGGCCTGGGATCGAACCCTTGACTCCTAAGTGACAGTCCAAACCTCTGACCACTGCTCCAATCCTTGAATTGAAATGTAAAATCGAAATGTTCTACATACTTAGACACACTTCAAGTTCGTTCAAATTCGCAAAGCTGCCAACGTTGGTGAACGACGTTGGAAACTTGTTGGCAAAACGGCTGATCCAACAATGGTTCAACGTTGGCTTCTTACGTTGTCAGCCGACGTCGGTCCGGCTTTGGTACAACATCCGATGCCAACGTTAGATTGCCAACATTGTTCCAACATTGTAAATGCAAAATATCCGATGTTGGCACAACGTCGTTTGCCGACGTCGTCTAGCCGATGCTGGACCAACGTCGTAATAATTGCAAAATCGGCTGAACATTGGGTCTTTCTGCCTGGGGGGCTATGAGAACGACCATTGTCGACAAAAATTACTCATTTGACAAAGTAAAAATTGGTGTCTATTGAGTAATTTTTGATAACGAAATAGTAAATTTTGCTAAGTTTAATGAGCAAATTTTATCTTTTGACATTTCGGGAACAACTTTACTATATATAATGAGTAAAATTTACTACCTCATTTTTCTTCGTGTAAAACTGCTGGCGGTTAATTTGAGCCAAATTCAGTTTTTAAATGAATTTTCGCATAAGAAAGTTTTTTTTTGAACATCAACAATTCATAATGATTGAAGATTAAATGAAATAACTCATTAGCACTAGTTCGTGAAAGATTTTCTTTTTTATCAAAAAAATGATTTTAGCTTGATATCCTCAAAAAATACTATAATAATCGCTATTCTAACGAATATATACATGTAAGATGAATTGACGCTTCTTTTCTAAAGTCACATTGAGTTAATATTTCATTTTCATAAATAATTGAAACACTTTTACCAAATCTCTTAGTGTTGTATAAGTGGCCCGTACTACCCGACGCGTCGGCTTATTCGGGCCTTGTACATTTATTTTTCAACACTAGAAGTACTGGACTTTTCGTATTCCTAGAAGGACGGACGACACTAATTTTGTGTAAGGTTGTATCGTAAAGTTGAAATAAGTGTCAGAAAGTTGAAAACTTTCATATTCAAAGAAAATATACTCAAAAACATTGTGTGGAAATCTTAGCTACTGCGGCTGTCTTGTTTTCGAGAAATGATGACTAAAAATCTGACGTTATTGAGGTTATACATGGCGGCACATGACAACTAATGACATTTTCAACGTTTGATTATTTTAAAACGGTACAATCAAAGTATGTAAAACTTTCACACAATGTCTCTAAGAATGTTTTTAACAAGTTGTTACATTTCATTGGTTACATTTTTTTGGCATTTCTTTGAAAATTTTGCTCATCTCGGTGGGGGGCTCGCGATACAACCTCCATAAAAAGTTTTGAATGTAATTATCATTTTTACAGGGTTCTAACGAGTTTTCACAATATACTATTGTGTAAAAACGTTAAACATAATAATTTCAACATTAAACAATATGATAACAATCTTTAATGCACGTGTACTTGTCTTTGCCCGTGCACTTCCTACAGACTTGTTTACTGCAAGAAGTGCATGTTTGATTATAATAATAATCTATTTAACATGTCCAATAACAATAAAACGTTATTATTTAACTATAAAACACTAATATCAAATATTAATGTTTGTTTTTATGAAAAAATAGAAATAAAATGAGTCCACGATAAACTACACAAAATAAGTGTTGCCCGTCCTTCTAGGTAGAATGTTTTTTTTCTCAGAAACAACGCAAAAAATGGAATTTTCTTGACGATATCTAAAATAGCATAAAAATTAGTAAAAGTCACAAAAGAAATAAGTTTTAAATTAAATCTAACAGAAGTAGTGAGGAAATGAAATTCTTAAAACACAGATTTAGTGTCGTCCGTCCTTCTAGGGTTAAAAAAGATTTTTTAATAAAAATTTAGTTTTTTCAAACATTATGTACTAGTGAACAATGTTCAATTAAACATTTCCACTGTTTTATCTGTTTATATTATGAACATTGACGAAATTATTAAAGTTATAGCTTAGGCGGGTAATACTAGCCAACTCTACCCTACTGGAAGGGGGCAATGAAGGAAGATGAGTTTAACGGCACATAAAATAAAATCTTGTAACCACGAAAATATTCAATATTCAATTCAATATTCAGAAGCATTAAAGTTTTAAAAACTCAGAGAAAATCGTAAATATTAAAGTAATGTTCAAGTATTCATGGAATAGTATATTACGCAACAAGGGACGGAACGCCGAAATTTCAGAACGAGTGTCAAGTGGGCAACGAGACAGACTTTCGGTAAGCCAACTTTATTCGAGGTACAATAGAGGCGTTCGGCCCTTGTTGCAACTTGCGTTTTGCATACTGTAGAGCAAAAATCGGGTGCGCACGCAGCGCTCGCTCGCTCCTCCGGCAACGGCTCTCGCATGACAGCACGCGTGACATTTAAACAATGCCCTTCCTTTGTTTAGAGGTTTCAATTTAAAAAAAAATAAAAATAGCATAAAAAATCAAATAAAAAAATTAAATGAAGAAATAAATCAAATCAATAAAAATAATATAAAATGAACTTTTCAGGTTTTCGCGCGAATACGATCGAGCGTACTCGCGCGGATTTCTTGCGAATTATGGATCATTCACAATGACTGCCTTCGCGCGCGCAGTACACGCGTATTGCAGCGTGACGTTTCGGACAGTCAGAATATGTCTGCGCGCGGCAAAACGTTTGTCAGTACACCCGTAAATCAGGTTTCGAAGCGAATCAAGTACATGACCTATACTTTTCGAGCCTAAAACGCTTGTTGAAAAGACGCACATGCAGAAAGACGTTCTTCGAAAAGAACAGCTAAACTGTTAATATTTTTTTTGTCAAATTAAATGAAGCAATCAATTTAGCAACTACGCTAATTCGAAATACAGGTTGGTACGCAAAATTATCCGTCAACGCACAAAGTTTTTATCAAATTACTGCGCGTGCGTTCAACGGCGCCGCAGCACGCTTACATGTTGCCTTTCAACGTCCGGCAGACTGCGCTGGAATACGCGCGTATTGCGCGCGCGAAGGCAGTCATTGTGAATGATCCCTTAGATGGGTTTATCAATTACTGGGGATCTGCGCGTACGCTCGAGCGTACTCGCGCGCATTTCTCGGAATTCTCGATCGGTTTATTGATTATTTGGGATCCGGTATGGGATATTCAATAATATGCGTAAAATATTCTAAAAATATTATAATAATCATTTTTCAAGAGGGCATAGAGCATTATAGGAACATTTCACCAACTTTATTTGAATATTATTTACATATTTTTGATTATAATTTTAATGTTCCTAGAACATTTCTAGAATATCATGTATTATAATAGGGTATTAACATTACATTAAAATTATCAAGATCGATAATGAATATTGTTAGTTCTTGAGTTAGGAACAAAACTGACATAATTTGACAAAAAATGGTTAATAATCGTTAGTGTTATTCATGTTTTCGTTTAATATGACACAAATCTTTCGAAAACAAAGTCTGTTACGTTCAAGTCAAAGTAAGTTTTCTTCAATGAGTTGATTTAAATCCATGACTTTAATTATTTGCGTTATTTTGTTATACTAAGTTATACCTAATTTACTATGAAAGAATGTTTTGAGCAACTGTGAATGTAAAAAAATAGTGTTTTATTAATTTAAATTGTAAGAGTTCACTTTTGATAAAGTAGCAGGTGGTGGAAATAATAATTCGGTCGAGTCCCGTTAACTGAATAGTTTTATTGTCGGTTAAATAGTTACAAAGTGAGAGCGTAAGCGAGTGACGAGATTCGAGAAGTACTGATAAGAAAAAGAATAGACAGAAATTAGAAAAAGACAATAGTATTTGATTGATCGATAATGTCACTCTCTGTAATAGAATTGATTGCTTTTACAACAACTTTTAATATGAATGTACGAAACCTAACCTGGAAAACATTTGCTGTATAAAATCTAGCCACACTGTAGCCAGAGGCTGGCTATTTTCTCTAGCTATAAAATGTCTTTACAGAGCGTGACAATTCTATACAAATAAAAGCCTGTTTCTTCAACCCGAATCTCGCAGGTATATAGAAAAAAACTAGACAATTTCTAGTGAAAACCTAGGCTACATTTTTACTTAGGCGCTCGCCGTCACACATTACCCTCACACGTAGGTAATTCGTGACACTCGTATGGGTAATTAACAATCTAAATTACTGTTAAACTGATTTAGGTTTTAAACTACCTGGCCCCGGAACAAAAAGGTAAACAAAAGGGGGACTACCTTTTTCCGGATTATCTATAATTAGCGTGAAGTCGGGACTAATTACCTATCAATAAGCGTGAAAATTTAGGATCGCCGCATTTTATGCCCCCTCTGGAAATTTCTCATCGACACAACGAACTTTATCAAATCAATTCAATGTTTTTCACTTTTTTGAGTTTTTTTGAGTGTTATTTTTTTCAAATGAAATGGAAATAATGTTGTTTACATTTAATGGTAGACACGG
The DNA here is from genome assembly GCA_020615435.1 of Telenomus remus. Taxonomy (NCBI): domain Eukaryota; kingdom Metazoa; phylum Arthropoda; class Insecta; order Hymenoptera; family Scelionidae; genus Telenomus; species Telenomus remus. The sequence continues at coordinate 8,774,730 of CM036336.1, forward strand.
GATAAAATGTAAAATGGACTTTATTACTTATACTTGAAAGTATTTCATTATACTTATGACTATTTTACATGTTTAAAATTGAAACTATATACATTACAATCTACATTAACCTATGCGGAAAAAGTATATAACAGCTCTGATGAAATCTTTGAACAAATTAAGATTAGTTTTTCGAAAACTACGCCACACATATTCGGTCAAATTATCATTTATCAGAGCTGTACACATTTCATTGTTTTGACTCCTCATGTCTCGTTTAATTTTTGACCAATAACTTTCGACCCCCTGTGCTTGAACCGTCCGATCGCGAGGATTTACAAGATTCTCGGAATGGTTTACTTTTGAATGCGTAAAATCAGCATTGCGCAATCTGCGCGTGCTGTATCCCCACCAACAATTGGTCATGATTCCAGTACCCGGAAGCACGTTTTCTACAATTACAGATGTAAACATATTGACATCTCGCGAAAGAACAACAGTCAAAAACATTTTGTTGTCTCTCGATCAATCCCACCCACAACCAAGATGGGTTGTGGGTGGGGCCGCGATTATATTTTCTTTTACCGAACGCACTTTCATCGATTTCAACAATATGCTTCTCCCCTTCAATTTTCGTATCCGATTCGAGTAACGAAACGGTTAATAAATCTCGTAATTTAGAAATCAATTTCATAACTGTGTTTTCACACAACCCTGTTTCGTTTTAAATAATGATTTTTGGATATTTTAAAATCCAACCAATCAAAACAATAATTTGATCGGAGGGAAGGGTTGAAAAACTAAAACAAAGTCCCGTTTCGAATCGGCGATTTTTGGCGGCAAGATCTGTTGTTGCGCCTGTACATTGGTTCTTTTCCGTTGCCGGTCACGATAATTCAAAAATAACAAATGTAATTGAAATTCAAAACGAATTTTGAGAATGTATCATTCAAATGTTAATGTGCAACTTACCATTTGATTGGATGGTTTGATTTTTTCCGCAGACGAGACACGTTTTACTTTTTAATATTAACTGATGATCGATTGAAAATTCAATAATGCCGTGATCTTGAAGGTATTTTTGACGTTCCAGAATGCTTTTAAAAAATTCTATTTTATCACATTGTAATCAACATTAAATGAATTCAAAGTAACGTACTGGTTGATGTACAACTCAAAAATGTTTAAAAATGAAAAATGCCTTTATTTATATAGTAATGGAGGCATTTAAACCCATTTCAAAATGGGAAAATTCCTAGAATTACCAAAAAGTGCCGGATTCTAAGTATTAATATTGTCAATAACATCGAGAAAATCGTATAAAACGAACAGAAAAAATCATTGTTCAGATCAAGTCGTTCGGTAGAACGACTAGAAGACTACCGGACTACTTATTTACTCCGACCAACTCAAAAAGCGTCATATATAAAATTCAAATAATTAATAAAAAATACTTAACGCGTTATTTTATGTCAATTGAATTGACTAAAAATCGTGTCGATGAATGTTCTAAGAAAAAAAAAATTTTCCCGAAAAAAATTAATGAAATTGTTTAAGTTACATTGATTTTTTACTTTCAAACTGTAAAAAAAATTTTCCAAACGATTTTTCCTAACCGATATATATATATACATATACACACTGTCTTATTTAATTTACTTAGAATTAATATCTTCCATATGTTATTACATATAAAAATTGACAACAATTAAAAACTTGTAGTGGTGCTGATAAACAATTTAATTATTCATAAAAACATGAGCGAATGTTAATGCGAAATTTGTAAATTGTTTAGCAAAGGTAGATTTGAATGATCATAATATTATTTATTGTTTTCATTCAATCATGAACAACAACAAATAACTTGTTACTCAAAAACAAATGTAAGTTATCAATTGTATTTGTTCTGAACAAATGTTATTTAACAAATACTTTTTTATAAACAAATGTTATATATTAAATGTTTTTTTCATAAGCAAATGATAGATAACAAATGAATTTCCATGAAAAAGGTTTGTTAACAATTGCATTTTTTATGAATAAATATTTATCATTCAACAGTTGCATTTTTTATAAACAAATATTAGTTAACAATCGAATGTTTATAAACAACTGTTAGTAAACAATCAAATGTTTATAAACAAATGTTCGTTAACAGTCGAATGTTTATGAACAAATGTTAGTTAACAATCGAATGTTTATAAACAAATGTTAGTTAACAATCAAATGTTTATGAACAAATGTGAGTAAACAATTAATTCCTTATAGACAAATGTTAGTTAACAAGCAAATGTTTATAAACAAATGTTCGTTAACAATCGAATTTTCATAAACAACGTTACTTGAAAGTCGAATGTTTATAAACAACTGTTAGTTAACTATCAAATGTTTACAAACAAATGTTAGTTAACAATCAAATGTTCATAATCAAATTTTACAAACGAATGTTATTTAACAATCAGTTGTTTATAAACAAATGTAAGTTAAGAATTAAATGTTTATAAACAAATGTTCGTTAACAATCAAATGTTTACAAACAAATGTTAGTTAACATCAAATGTTGACAAACGAATATTAGTCAACAATCAGATGTTTTAAACAAATTTTAGGCAACAATTAAATATTTACAAACAAATGTGAGTTAACAACCAATTGCTTATAGACGAATGTTAGTTCACAATCGAATGTTAATGAACAAATGTTTGTTAAATTTGCATTTTTATGAAGAAATGTTACTTAACAAATGCAATTTTATAAACAAACGTTAGTAAACGAATGCAATTTCATGAATAAATGTAAACTAATGTTCATTAACGTATACATCTTTAAATAACAAAGTTAGTCAACATTTTTGATAGCATTTTTTATAAACAAATGTTAGTTGTCAAACGCATTTTCATAATCAAACGTTAGTTAACAAATGCAATTTCATAAACAAATGTTGATCAAATGAACATTTATGAACAAACTTTTGAAATAGTTTTCGTGGTTATGAAAGCGTATTTTAAATCCCGAGAAAAACAAAAAACGCGCGTGATATAAAACCCAAAAGCAATAATTGTGGAGGGTTCGGCAATTGTTTCCCGAAACCAAAAAACTGCGGATATAAAAAAATTGCGATTCGAGAGAAAAAATATATTTTACACAGAACATTTTTTCAATAGCTCAGCTTAGATTTAATGAATACAAAAATCTTAGTTACGAATATTTGGTTATTAATTGTTTTATTTTCTAAACACCATGTCTAATGAGAAAACAAAAACAATCGTCGGCCCAATTTTCCTTCCGTAAGTTTCCTCAGTCAAGATATATTTTCGTAAGTTTCATTAATCATTTTATATTTTCGTAAGTTTCATTAATCATTTTATATTCAAGCAATTAGGATTAAGTAATGTAAAAATTCAAATACAAGATATATTTTTATGTTCTAGTAGGACAGCTTTGCATAAATCTGCTTGAATTCTGCTTTTTTCACCAATTTGAATAAGCTCAAAAATAGATGAAACTTGGAATAAAATGTTTCAAGTACTTAATTTTTTCGAAATTCTTCTCTTCTGCAGGTATTTAGTTCTTGTGTTGCATTTAACACTCATAATATCAATTTTCGCCCCACGCGTGCGGAACGACGCCTTTACCGCAGCAACATTTTCGCGTCCGCGAAGAAAGTCTTCGCGTTACTAGGCCGCGAAGAGTTTCCACGGAGACTCCACGGAGTTTTCTTCGCGCGCGACTTAAGACAAAAAATATTATAAGCAACGTGTACGAGAAAGAACAGCTATTCGCGCGGCAGACCGAGGCTTAACGCCTCGGTAGGGGCGAGTCCCGGCGTTCCGCGCGAAGCTGTTCTGTTCGTACATGTTGCTTCATATACTATGAATCATTTATAAAAAGTAAAAAATAAGGCCTTTTTTCGCATGCCGATCAAGTTGTCTGACTTGGCCATATCAGGCCCCATAGAACAATGTCTTCCATACTGTGAGATTGCGCGATAAATTTATAACTATTAATCTTACTTTATATTTGTTTTCTGCAAATTACGTTACAAAATTGAAGACATAGTCTATTTAGAATTGTATCAAAAATTTTGCCTCACCGATAATTCAGTTACACCAGGCGAAGCCAAGTGCAATAACCTATGTGAACAGAGCCTACTTGCCCTCACTTCTATCCCTAGGGTGAAAAGTGAAAAATCATTGCGCACGATTGTCAAATTTTTTGTATCGTCACAAAAATGATTTAAAACGAATAGGATAAAATAAAGTTTATTTAATGAAGAAAAATATAAAAATTTCCTTATCCGTCACGCAACTTCATCTAAATATTTACAGGAGTGATCCTGTGGCATGTAATTGATGTAAGGAAAATTTTTTGAATAGATTCAAGATCAGTGTAATTGACATCAAACAATCTGATCAGCACCTTATCGGAGCCCTATTTTGATGGTTTACTAGGGCCAGTATAAAATTTTGAAATCTAAGAGATTGGGCTGACGATTGTTTTTGTTTTCTCATTAGACATGTTGTTTAGAAAATAAAACAATAAATAACCAAATATTCGTAACTAAGATTTTTGTATTCATTTAATTTAGGCTGAGCTATTGAAAAAATGTTCTCTGTAAAATATATTTTTTCGCTCGAATCGCAATTTTTTTATAGCAGCAGTTTTTTTGGTTTCGAGAAACAATCGCCGATTATCATAACATAACGATATTTGTTTGTATATTTTTTGATTTAAATGCAATAAAGAAATGGGTCGAGAAATTGTTGAGAAAATTCAATAATTTGATTTAAATTCAATATTTTTCTTTTTTGAATTTGAATTTAGTTCAGTTGAAAATTAATTTAACATTAATTAAAACTAAGTTTTTCTATTAGTGCAGTTAATTCTTTAATTAGTTAATGCATCAATCACTACATTTAAATTCAAAAAAACAAAAATATGAAACGGAAACTAAATTTAACGAGTCATTGAATTTTGTTTACAGATTTCGTTAACATTCTATAAATGATGTAATAAAAACAACAAGGAACTATACTTACTTTGAAATCAAAAACACAATAAAAAACGAAAAAAATGGGCAATTATAAACAATAGCGATTGTACGTTAAATTTCATCAAATTGTGTAATTGTTCGTTATATTATTTGAGCCTGATTTTTCGGAGTCATTGGTTCATCGCATTTGAATGAAAAAAACAAAGCCAATTAGAAAAGTAACAAAATGTTTAATATATTTGATCAATATGTGATCAAGCATTGATCAATTTTTGATGAATTCCTTTTGTCGATGGAAAATTTCCAGACGGGGCATAAAATGCGGCGATCGTAAATTTTTACACTTATCAATAGGTAATTAGTTCCGACTTCACGCTAATTATAGATAATCCGGAAAAAAGTAGTCCCCCTTTTGTTCACCTCTTTGTTGCGGGGCCAGGTAGTTTGCCCCCTTTCAAAGAAGGTGAAACCCTAATTTGAAAAATAACTTTTTTCACTGTAATAACTTATTATATTGGCTCACTATTATTATTAAATATAACGGTTCAAAAAAACTTTCAAAGTGTCACAGTTACCCCACTCAACCCTAAAGATGTTGTATTCAAAACGTTAACAAGACAAGGTCCAAAACCACTCAACTGGTTTTTTCTGGATACTAAAGAATTGAATGTAAGTCGACGGCCTCATGTTAATTATTTGATATAGTAGTACTATAATATTAAGGTGCCCAAAATTAAGGCGCCAAAACATTATAGAGGCTAAATTTGGGAATTATTTTGAATGTAACACAATCCCACAGGGGTTACACCACGTTATAAAGTGACATAAAATTTCATCCGATTTTTCCTTAAGGAAACTGTTCGATTTTTTTCGTTCAAAAAACCGTTGTTTTTTTACTTAATTGATAATGTAAGCCCTTAAGAATATTTTGTCTAAATCCGGAATCGAAATCTTGAGCGGTTCGGAAGTGACAGGTCATCGAAGAGGCGCGCTCTCGACGCACGGCCGCCTGAGTTCGTAAGCCGGAGAGCAGGTACGTTTTACTTTGTGTTGAAATAACTCTGTTTGTCAAAAACGCTCACAGTTGACGTAATTAAAAGATAACGGCGAATCATTTTATGATTAAACTTAGCACACTTGTTCCTATCATACATACGCACAATGTGATAAAATTACTATTTTTTTATTTTTTTAAAGTTATTTTCGAAATAACTCGAAACGTCGAAAATAATATTTTCGACGTTTGAAAAAATGGTCGAAAAACGATCTTTTTTTCAAGTGTCCGCCATTTTTCAATTGTTGTTCAATTAAAAATTTTTTTTCTATTACATTGGGCTTTATTTATTAAATTTCTCATAACTTTCGGAATTTTTTATTTCAAATCACCTGGAGACAAAATACACGCGTAACCAGCCGGTCAAGTCGGCCAAAGCGCCGAACTTCGAAGACCTTGAAAGGGGGAATGCCATTACCGGAGTGACTCATTACGATTATAACGTCTAGTTGAAAGATAATATACTGTTCAGAATAAAATTATTGTTTTAGTCTTTCAAGTTTTCGCGAAAAACGATACTGAAAAACATCTATTTTTGGCTGAAAAAATCGGACAGTCCCCTCAATTAGAAACCTGAAAAAATACCAAAAATTTGGAAATAATTTTTTTTCTGGGTGTCACTCCTTTTGGAAACATAGCACCCTATTTCTATTATGTTTGTTATTATAATGTTATTATAATAAATTATAATGTCGTTGTACATTCTTTATGAACATGCAAAGTTCCGAAAACTGCAAAAGTCACCCCATCTGGCGATCGGCTGAATCGAAATGGAACGATATATAAACAAAAGTTAAAATGGCATGGTCTCCAACTTGATCGTGAAATGGCATGTTTTCCTCCGACAGACTGAAATGGCAGAATCTTCTTACGGACAAACTATTTTTTTTTAATTAGCATTCAATTTAATTTATTAACACTCTCCCGGTGCAAGCCTGTAAGCGCCTCGCACACCAATAGCGTCGCGTACTAGCGTGCGAGCGAAAAAGTGGGGCGGCCCAGTGCTGTAGCATTAGAACAGCGCCACAACCAATGATTTTTTTTCTTTTTGTGGTACAAGTTTTTTGTTTGTTGTTTTGAATACAAATTTGTCTATTTCAGTAAAACATAATATTTCAATTTTATAAAATTTTTATTAAAAAATTTCGGGTTTTTGTCGATCGAAACTTGTCTCTCGTCATCTGGGCTTTTCCTTACAAAGATAATAAAAAAATAAAGAATGAGTGCTGAAGTATAACTTTATCAATGACGAAATAAATAAACAAAGAAACAAACAAACAAATTAGCAAATTAAATCAGTAATAAAGCAGCGACAAACATAAATTGACTTACTCCTTTATTCGATCAACTTTTTTGGGGTTAACCTGCTTCATTTTGATTTTGCCGACATATGAAACGTTGACATATGTTTATAATTGATGTTTTGATGCTGTTCGATGATTAGAAAATGGGAAAAATCACAATCAAATGCAAATTATACTAAGCAATTCATACACCACATTTGTAGGGCCCACAACACAGCACTGTAAGCACGTGCCGTAAGCTCTCACTCTGTCGGTATAAGGAAAAGAGATGCAGTGGCGCTGTGATTGGTCGCACTGCCATAGCCATTTCCTCACGCATGGACGATTGGGGACTTTGCACCGGGAGAGTGTTAATAAACATTCACAATAATGGATGCACAAAAAAAGTAAAATGTCAATGAGACTTCACAACTTTGCAAAGTTACATCTACAAATTTACTTTTGTTGAAGTCTTTTTGAAGTCTTATTGAAGTCAATTGCAATTTATTGAAAGAACTTTAACAATTGTAGTCTCGAAAAACTTGTTGAAGTATAAGTACTTCAACTACTACAAATTTCATTGAAATTCTGCTACAAGTACTACGAAAGACTACAAGTATTACAAAAATTAAAGTCTTATGTACACTGTTAGTGAAAGTGAGCGCCCCTTTAGAATGTGCCAGAAAATTAAAATTTTTCTGATTTTTTTGAACCGCTAAGGTGCCGTTTTTTCGGATTTGCTTATATCTGTGGAAGAACCAGTTAGGGAACATTCACAATGAATGGTTTTGAATGCAGATGCCGTGCGTAATGCCGAGCGTTTTATAATGCTTTCTAAGTACCAAGACGCGCGGAAGTAAAGGCGTCACCCGCATGTGGATTCATTCACTGTGAATGGTACATTAAGTAGTTTTGGGAGTTGTCTTGTCGACGTTTTGAATGTAACATTTTTTTATCAAAGAAATGTGACATGTGCGACAATTTACAATCAATCATGGTACGGAAAATGAATTTCATTCAACAACTTGTTTGAAAGCTAAAGTTTTAGATAAAAAAATACCTTAAAAAGGTAAAAACCAACATTCTGTAAATGTTTATCGTAAATGAATATATGTTGAAAATCGCATCTGTCGTTAAGAATAAAAAGTTGTAAAAATGACAGAGTTTAAACATACATAAACTCTTGTGTTTCATTTGTACAATTTTTTCCTAGTTAGCTAACCTTTACATGAAGATGTACACCAAATTCACACGCACCTAAGTCCACATTGTCTTGGAAGATTCATGCCAATTATTTTATACGATTTTATCGAAAAAAAAGTAAAATGTAAAAGTCAAAAAAAAATTGTTCACTCAATGTCACTCAACTGGTTCTTTCTAATCACTACAGCTTATTTTATCAAATTTTGGAATTTAAGTTCAATTTATTCTTAATTTAGTTATGATCAACTCAAAGATGTATTATTGGAAATTCCGGAGATGATAGGCTGCAATAAAACTTTGTCAGACTGATGATTATAAAGTATGAAAAAGGATGCATGATTTGTTCCAAAATTATATATCAAAAAATTTTAGAATCTAGAAAAATGAAGCGCTTCCAAAAAGCGCGCCATCCCGAACTTAAATACTTGATTAGTTTACTGGTTATTTATTTATACGCCCCGCCCCGATTGATTAAAAAATATTTTTCCCAATATTCTCTAGTTTCAAAATTTCCATAAAATAAATTAATATATTATACATTGTGACCGAAATCATTTAAACGGGCATAGACTCCAGACAAGAAGCTTTTTTCTTTTTTAGAAACAGAATTATTTTCGGAGCGAGAACCGAATTGCAAGTGTCTCTAATGATATTTTTGTAATGATATTTTTATTTGATTATTTATTTATTTATATGACAGCAGCAAAGCTGATAATGCGTATATCAAGTATAACAGTTTGTAATTGCAAAATTATGATACAGGATTCTGTACAAAAGTTCAGAAATTACCGAAGTGAACATAGCACATTAGAAATAGCATGAAAGTGGTCGAGGAAAAGAGAAAAAAGATTGTGTGAGATAGCAGACATGGCTCGAATTAGAGAGATGCGCGGTCCAGACGAGAGCAGAAAGTGGCGAGTGTCTTAGCGGTGACACACTCGGAGGGGAGATGATTACAGCTGTTAACGATTCGTTTGCCTAGGAAGTGAACACAAACATCAATTCTCGTTCTCTCCTTTCTCAACCTAAAGACTTGCCATCGCAGCCCAAGCACTGGGTCAGCGGTGACGAAGCCGTGTACCTCAGGTGTGGAATAGTTTTTATTGAAAAGCTTATAGGTCTCAATTAAGTCGGCACGCTGTCGTCTGCGTTCCAGCGACTCTATGCCAGTAGCTGCACAGCGCAGCTCATACTCTAGGTTGTGCAGATTGCAAGGACGTATAGTCTGACTTTTTTGAGTTCTTTCTAAATAGGCGTTTTTTTGTAGTAGGGAGACCAAAGCGGGCTCACGTACTCCAAGATCGGACGTATGTATGTCACCAGGATGGCTTTCTTAGTGTCACTGTCCCGCGCAGAGGAGGCCTTAGAGATGATGTAGGCGGAGCGATTAGTCTTTCGGGCTACTACCCTGACTTGCTGGTGATATTTCAGGTTTTCAGTGACAACGATACCAAGGTCAACTGTCTGTCTTTCAGATGTCTTTCAAACAACATGGAGTGGTATGCCATCTATCTTTTTCGCAGTGTAGATGATCACACCTCCGTGGTGTGATCATCTATACTATCAGGGCGGTCGCGACGATAGATGGAAAACCTCGGTATTTGCACCATGGTGTCAGGAATCTCCTCCCTCAGCCACGTCTCGGTGACGATAATGATGTGTGGAGTAGTGGTAGAGACTTCAAGTAGTAGTTCATTGAATTTTGCTGTCAAAGATGCCGTGTTGGTGTAGAGAAACTTGATGTCAGAGATAGGTATGAGTGGGTTCGCTACTGCCTGTTTTCGTTTCCCGAGCGACGAACGATTCCCCGAACGATTTCCCGAGCAACGTCTTTATTTTTCTCCCTCAACTCAGCACGAAGCGACGAGAGTTCTTGTTGTTGCATCGGGGTGTAGTCAGGACTAGCCGAAATGCCTTTTGGAAATTTCCTGGAGTTGTTCAAAAAAGATCTAGCTATGTCAGATCTTTTCATGACAAGTCTGAGGGGTCGTGGTCTGTTTTGGTCCTGCTTGATTTTACCCAAGCGAACAACATGAGAGATGTCATCTCGGGTAACTGGGATGTTCGCCATAGCCTGAATAAGCTGTTCAAGGTCGTAATTCTTTTTGGAGTCGGCGTCTCCAGCAGGAGATTCAAAGATATCAAATACAATGACATTGTAACTACGGTGTTTACGTTCAGTAGTTTCACTCAAAAGTGCCTCAAGGTTTCGTGGGCGAGCTTTGGTGGCAGCGACATCTTTTTCCAGGGTAACGAGAACAGGAAGGAGTTACGTATTATAGATATCGAATTTTAGAATGTTTCATTTAAGCACTTTCAGACGTCAGTTGTTGTTTCGAACTCATTTGGCAAAGATCGACGGAGGAAACTCCTGTAGCAGAAGTCCGGTAGAGTGCGAATTATAGTAGCATCGCCAATCCTACCATCAATTCATTTATGTTATCGTTGCTGGAAAAAGAGCGCCTGCTATTGCAGGTAACGCATGCTGGAATCATCTTCACTCATGCTTGAATTCTTAGCCCCTGAAAAAGAGCGGGACAAGGACGGATGCCGATCGGTTAAGGTGAGAATTCAAATCCCACCTCTGGTTCTCTGGCCGAGGTCGCGGGGTAGAGGCGCGACTAGAAATTTGAAAACATGCGAGTTTTGCTTCTTCTTGCTCCTGGACTCTAAGAGATGCGTATGGTATCGGGTTTTCGCCGCGAACTAAGGGCCATGAGGACTTAGCAGAAATAGCAGAATTAAGATCAGGCTTCCTTACTGTTCGGGCGGGATTCAAAACTTCACTGAGTTTCACTGAGTTTTATTTGGTTGTGGGTTTTCACTTATTGCTGATTTGATAAATATATAAAGTTTCTTAATTTTGCATAACGTCACTCGATCTAACGTTTTGTATTCGATATTACTGGTTCAATAAACAATATTCGCTCCTGAAGCTATGGTTTTATTATTTAATGATTTTTGTATTGTCCAAAAGTGTTTTTTTGACCATTGTCCCTACGACGAACGCGATTAGAGAGTTTCGTAAAGTAGCTGTTTATGTTTTTGATTATTTCATTGAAGATTTTGATATTCTTGTTTGATAGAATTTGGTAGAAATTTTAGCCTGGCACTTAACAAATTAATTAGGTTTTATTCGGTTTTGAAATTCAATGTCACAACATTAGATAGGCAATGAAGTGCAGTCGTCGTGCGCTACCTCCGATTAACTCTGTGACATTCAATTTTTTGTTCTTTGAACAATTTTGATATTTTTGATACTTTAATTGATCGACTCCGAATTACACATAAACAATTAGCTAAGTAACAAAAAATATTATTTCATATGAAAAATTTATCGAAATTGAACGCTGCTGCTGTTTGTGATGAAAATATGAAAATTTGTTTACGTTACACCTGGACCTGCATGCGAAAAACGCTTTAGCGTTCTAAAAATCGGATCGCGTAAAGTCACTTCACGCCGTAGTGGGCGAAAAACTTCTCTTGTCCGAGATGTATAATAATACAATTATAGAATTTTTTTGTTGTTTGAAAGCTTTGTTACAATGCTAAACAATATGAAATAGATCGAAAATCGAGAAACAAAGCGGTTTACTTTTTGCTAACTTTTTGACATTTTGAAATTTAATCAACAATTTTTGTTTTGATTTTAATCAAATTTGATCAAAAATGGATCAAACTTTAATAACTCAGTTCTGGAGCAGCACGAAACAGCACAAGGGGCACTGTCCAGAAGTAAAGAGTTAATTTCAAAATTTGATAAAATTCTTTTATAAAACTTTGATAAAATCTGCGGACGCAATATCTGCAATTGCAATATTTGAACAAATCCTTTGATCGCAGCTGTGTTTCCAGGGGTATCGCGTTTTCCAAGTTTTTTGAGTATCGTGTATCACACTTTTGAGTGTTATTATATACTTCTAATTAAAAAATTGAGTTAGCTCACCATTTCAGTCATCAGATGTACTTCACCTCTTAAAGTTTGAATAAAACCCTCACTTTTTAAAGACTCCAGCTTTGATATACTACGTTGCAGGTGTCTTCTTTGCGAGAAGACCAAAGCTTTGAGTGTTCTACTCCACGTGTACAAATTAGCTATTATACTTATAGCTATAACTAGAGCAGCTGTGATCATTATAATGTGGGCAGTCACTTGTTCAATGGCCTTTCTAAAAATTTGATCAAAAACTTATTTAAATTGTTTAAATATGCTTCTCAAATATCCAGCACCGGCAAAAAGTTTGTGAACACCCGATTATGTTATGACTACATGACTAGTAAGAAACTAGTTCGAGTACCTCTTGATATTATGTTAACACTAGGAGGACCGGAATTTGCATATACCTAAAAGAATATGTACATATTATTATGTTTGTTTTCACATATAGGATGTTGACATGATTTAAACGCAAATCAATAACAATGAAGCATGGAGATGAAATACTAGGATTTTAAAGGATTCAAGGATTAACACTAGGAGGACCGCGTACGTAAATTTTACGTCTTTCAATATTCACTTCTTCACCATTCTGGTTAGGTTTGATGAAACAATTTTTCCTTTGGTGACTTTTCATCATTTTTAATTCTCTTTAAAACGAGGTTAAAATTTTTTCGATATGTTAAATAGAATTTGAGTAAAAATCGATTCTACCTAAAAGGACCGGAGTACGTAAATTTTACGTCATTCCACGACAACACATATTAAATTGTTGTTGTTTAGTTAATAAATAAATAATCAGCTTCAGATATGTTTATGAACCTGTTTAACAATAATATTGTTATTTTGTTAAAAACAATAAATTGTTTTCATTATGTTTATAGCAAATTGAGATTGAATTTTTATTCAAAACAAACATCCGGAACGAAAAAGAAGGTCTGCGAAATACCGACGAGTATTGTGGCTTTTTATTGAAAAAATAATTGTTCATAACAATAGATTAATAGTTATGTTAATAAAAAGTTGATTAAAGCAACTATTTGAATATAAATAAAGCTGAAATATTTATATAAATAGTTACAACATCGAAAAATCATCAAGACGCAAAATTTACGTAGTCTGATCCTTTAAGGTATACGCAAATCTCGGTCCTCCTAGTGTTAAAAGAACTGAAACATAGTTTAAAAATGATATTTTTGTGGTGATTAGGAAACACCAGTTCAGTAAATTTAATTTAATTTATTCAATTTATAAATTTATATTATATTGGAATTCACTTTATATTTCGTACTGAAATTGACTGAAAAAGTATCACTCATTAAGATGGTCCAAAAATAAGCAAAAATTATAAAGTTCCGTCCGTATTCCAATTTTGAAGTTTGAACGAAATAATGAATTCCGACACTAACTATTTTGATTGAAACCTACCTGTGCTCCAAGCCATTTCAAATTTTATACTTTTTGTAGTTTTTAGGTTTTTAATTAAAAAATATTATAAATGCCTACGCGTTACACCAAAATGTCGAAAAAAACGTCTATATAAGGGTTTTAAAGGTCACTGATCACGAATTCAAAATCAAAAACAAGTTTTAGCAAGATGACAGCTCTCAATAATGCTGTCAGTAAGGGGAAAACTTCTAAAGAAACCGGTAAATAAAGTGTACACGGTGTATATAGGGTCATATCAGCTGTTAACAACGCTGTCAATAAGTAAAAACATATTCATTTTATACCAATAATAGTAACTGTTTACATTTTTTCAAATTATTTGGTTATGATTTTTTATATTTATATTTCTTTATATTTACACTTCTTGACATTTTGTCAAGTTGACAGCAGTCAAAAACGCTGTCAAATTGACAAAACGTATTTTGAACTCAAACTTCGTGATCAGCAACCTTGAAAACCCTTTTTTACACTTTATTTACTGGTTTTTTCAAAAGTTAAAAATTTTTTTATTGACAGCGTTATTGACAGCTGTCGTCTTGCTGAAACGTGTTTTGGACATGAAATTCGTGAACAACGAAAAACCCCTTACATACTTAGTTTGCCGGGTTTTTTTTTTTTTTGAAATTTTGAGATTTTTTCCTTTCGTTGACAGCGTTATTGACAGCTATCATCTTGCCGAAACGTGTTTTTGACTTTAAATTCGCGATCAGCGACCTCAAAAACTGTTGTTATGACGTTTTTCCTGATATTCTGAAGCAACGCGTAGACATAAACGAATATTTTTCAATGAAAAACTTAAAAACTACGAAAAATCCTTATGTATAAAATTTGAATTGGTTTGGGGCACGGGTTAGTTCCAATTGAAATCGTTATTTTCAGTGTCGAAATTAATTATTTGGTTCAAACTTCAAAATAAGGGTACAGACGGAACTTCTAAAATTTTTGCCCATTTTTGGACCACCCTAATCACTTATCACATTTCTGCGATATAAAAATGTTACATTCAAAATTCCAAAAAGTCCCAAAGCCACTTAACTGGTTTTTGCTAATCACTACAGATGTAATTTCGAAGTAAAGGATCCAATTGATTGCATGGCACTATTTGAATAAAAACAGTTTCTTTCCGAAATTGCTCAGTGAAAGTTATGTAGTTTTTAACTTTCTTCTATACACTTCCGAACGTTACAGTAACATATTGTTTTTAACTAACCCATATCAGAAGGCATATGAGTTTGCAACGAGTCAAAAGGGCGTTCAGAAACTTTTTGACGGTATTGTAAATTAAAATTTTCGTTTAAATTTTCCAAACTTACGTTTTGTTTGGTAATTCGATGAAATAAACGGTAAGAACAGAAATTCCGATTAGAAAATTGCACAAACAGAATTCGAAGATGACTACATATGGAAGGCAACAAAGATGTCGCCATTTCCACGAGGTAGTAGTTTTTGCGACTTTTGGTCTGAAGGCTCGATATAGGCGAGTGGCAAATGACCCAAAATCATTTTCTATCGAATCATAAATTGACCCTATCATTTGAACAATTGCATTCTCTCCCCCCGTCGTTGTTCCCACTCTAGTTTGATCAGTAAAATAGAACTTTATCGGCTGAATGTTTACACTCTCGGCGGCATTGCCCGGAGGATGACAAAAAATTACTTGTAGTAACAATTTGAGCGAATTAAGCTTTGTTGTGAGGGCAACTGTAAATGTGTAAGGCCACTCCCAATCGTATCTGTGAACGCATTCATTAATGTAACCTTTTGCAATTTAACTAATAATACTTTTTAATAGAATATAAAGTTTTCACCTTTTGTAAGCATACCAAATAAGAGCTAGAATAACATAAGTCATAACAACTAAACTAACTCCTGTAACAAGGCCTGTTACCCAAGACTGAACTGCTAAACCAATGGTTACTCCAACTAACAGCGCAACATGTATGATGACTATGAACAACAGAGATGAAAATTTGAAAGTTGGATCTAAAGAGTGACGTGCGAAATTTTTCATTTCATCTGGAACAATAAATTGAAAATCATTAACATCTACTCAGTTGATAATTGAATAAAATTTTTTTGCGGATGTTCCTTCAATAACGAAAACAATAACAAAACTTTCTTCTTCAAGTGACCCTCAGGAACGAGGAAGTAGGGAATATATCATTCATTTACTTAATAAACAGCTGTGACAATGAATAAAAATAATTAAACGAATTCAGCTTTAAAGGCATAGGCAAATTATTTGAAACATCAGCTGGTTTTTTGAATAAAAAAAATCGTAAGTAGTAAGAACATTTATTTTCTCCCTTGTTCCTCACGGTCACTTGAAGGAGAGAGTTTCGTTTTTTGTCAGTTGTAAGTTCTTGCGTTAGAGGTAAATTATCACCCCGTAATTTTTGTAACAGGAATGATTTTCCAGAACCCCATTTTGCATAAAGCCCAACAGTTATAGGAGTAGATAGCGAAGGCTCGCTTAGAATATCTGCCAGTGAACTACTGTAGAGATCGTAACCAAGCATGTTTTCATTATCCTCGTTGGTATTCAATCGCCCTAAAAAGTTTGGAACGGTTGAAACATTGCTTTCTTTTTTATATCATGTTTGTATAGTTCACTCACTTGCACCATATATTTGGCCTATGATGGTTTTTGGATGATTGACATCAATATTATAAGCAGTTTCGCCTTGTTTGTTAGGTCGATATAGCAGCTGACTATTTTTCGGATTTCTCAACAGGATCTCAACGATGGCTTTGGATCTAGCACGCATAGCAATGTGCAACACAGTGTCGCCTTTTTTATCAGTAGCTGAAACTTTTGCTTTTTTGTCCAGTAGCAGTTGCACCACTTCCGCATTACGAGACCTAACTGCTCGTAATAAAGGCGTGTCTCCATCTTTTGTTGGGATCTCCAAGTCTGGATTTGAATTTAAAAGTAGTTTAACTATTGACACGTTGTTTTTTTCTACCGCAATGTAAATAGCTGTTTTTTTGTCCTGAAAATGTATAATCAATCAAAAATTAGAAGAAATACACCTCAGTTTACGTTACAAAAAGACAACTACCTTGCCAGCAATGTCGACGTCTGCATACTTTTTTAAAAGCAATTCTACAATTCCTCTGTAACCACTTTTGACGGCATGTATTAGGTTGGTATCACCTGATTTGTCTTGTATATTGATGTAAGCACCAGCGTTAAGTAGAGCATTTGCGATTTCATGGTAGCCTTCGCGGCAGGCTATGGCCAAGGCAGTACACCCGTCCTTATCAAGTGCATTGACATTTGGTTTGTATTCCAGTAGCAGTGAAACTACTTCAACGTGATTGCCCAGAGCTCCAACAATTAAAGGAGTCCAAGAATACTAATCAAATAAGCAATCATTTATATCTATAGAATTACAAACAGTATTTGATATGAATAAGTCGCAGTTTAAAAAGAATTCTACCATCCCAGCTGTGTCCACCGTAGCTCCAGCCTTTAAAAGAGTATCCACGATTTCTACATTGCCCTTTCTAGCAGCCCAAACTAAAGCTGTTGTACCGTACTATAACAAACAGAACTAATAATTCTTTTGTTCCATCGTTTACATTTTTACATACATCATGTCTTGTTACCTTGTCTACTATGTTGACTTTAGCCCCATAAGCAAGAAGTTCCTTTACAATTTCTGCATAACCTCTGCCAGATGCCCAAAGCAAAGAGGAAATGTGATAATTACCTTGAGCGTTCACATCAGCTCCTTTTGATAATAATAGGGTTACCGTAGTAGTTCGACCTTTGTACGATGCCCACATAAGTGCTGACCATCCTCCCTTTAACAAATGTACAAATGAAATTTCAGAAAATAAGAATAACTTCAAGAAACGAATCCTCCCCACTCTATAAAAAAATTAATCACCGCTGCCGTTTCATCAGTCGCGTTTCATGTGAATTGCATGTAATTAAGATGTGATTCACATATGGGAATCCAATATAATTCACATGAGAGGGATCCCTCCACAACTCAACTTTTCCAACTCCACTTTCGGCAGGTTAATTTCAACAACTCAACGTTCATAAATGTTGAAAAATTTAATAGTAAGAAAATAAACGATAAAAAAAGGCGCTGTAAATCTGATACCATTTTGGTAGTAGAGTCCAAAAAAAGACGTGTCTACAATTTGTGAAATCAATTGAATGAATTTATCCAGAAGTTTGTAAGAACTTCCGTATGATTTTTTTTATAATGATTTTGTATGTTTAAATAAATGTAAAATGGCAATGACATGAATGATGACTAACGAACGTATGATTACCGATTCAATAACGCCCTCTCAATAAGCAAGTACTAAAAATCATGAAAATGATGATAATTTCGGTTTTATTTCGACAAATTAAGTTTAAATAGTTAATAATATGACATTTTCTATTCGTTTTCACTTTTAAGCATTCGTTATTCATCCAATTTCATGCACTTTTAAGATTTTAGATCTCAATTTTGTCACTTTATTCTCATCGGGTCGGTTTCCCAAAAGCGCCACGAGGGAGCAGCACTTGACAAATGCAATTATGAATATGGAAAACACGAAAATCAAAAAAATACAATGACATTGTAAATTATTCGTCAGTCCTTTTTTCCTCGTACAGGTCAGACGATTTTTTTTTTAAACGCATACAGTTTCTATACATCATAATAATGTTGTTGAATTCAAATTTTATTAAGAAAAGTGATTCAGAAAATTATACGACGGAATTTACAATGTCCCTATGTAAAAGATAGGATCCGGATCCGGGCCGGAATTTGGTACCGGATTTTGTACCGAATTTTTTGAAGAACTACCGAATCTCTATGAAATCCAGCTCGGATTCCGGCCCGGAAAAATGGACAAACACACTCAACTTTCTAAATTTTATTTGCAGAGTGTGTTTGTCTAGCAGGTATGGACCTCAAAGAAAGTCTCGTGGCGCAACGGTTAGAGCTTCGGCTTTACATCCTCGAGAACTTTGGTTCGAATCCTTGAACTTCTCTGATTTTCAATTTGGATTCGAGGAAAAAAAATTTTCCATTCAAATTTTTCATTTTTCCGGGCCGGAATCCGAGCTGGATTTCATAGAGGTTCGGTAGTTGTTCAAAAAATCCGGTACCAAATTCCGGCCCGGATCTTTTACATAGGGGTCATTGTATTTTTCTAAGTTTAGAGTTATATTAGTTATAAGTTATAAAATTGTAAGGTTAGTTATAAAATTTATAGACTTCAGATTTATGTTAAAGTTTCGGAATAAAAAACTGAGTTGTACGTAAGTTGAGTTGGCTAAAGTTAAGTTTTCTTCAAGTTGGTTTATTAAAGTTGAGTTGTCCCGAGTTGACTATTAAAAGTGGAGTTGTCTTGCGGCCTTTTTCAAAATATGATATGAAAATAGCAACACAGAAAATCTACGTCATGCACTTATCAACTAGAACGCTAGAATCTTTCTTATACTAAAACCAGCCAAAGAATGGTTCGACGTTGACACATAGGTTAACCCTCACTCCTTTGACTTTTGAGGGGAAATGACTGCGCGCGCTCGCCGGCAGAATTCAAATCGCCGAATTCACCGGAAAACTTTTGGATTTCGGTTAAATAAATAAATATTTATGATTGTATACCTATTATTTCTGGTTGTAATTCTAGGTAATTTCAATCTTCAACCGAAATCCAAAAGTTTTCCGGCGAATTCGGAGATTTGAATTCTGCCGGCGAGCGTGCGCAGTCATTTCCCCTCAAAAGTCAAAAGAGTGGGGGTTAACCGATGTGTCAACGTCGAACCATTCTTTGGCTGGTTTTAGTATATGTCAATTATAAACGAATTTGCACGATAAAACAAATGAAAGGCTAATTTTCATTTAGTTAGTTGAAAATGTCACAAAATGTCAACTGGTTCTTCCTAATCACCACAGAAAAAATTTGTTTCGTTTCTTGCGCGCGCAAAGAGAACGTTCGCGTCACTCTCTTCGCTCCGCGTTATTAGTACGCGAAGAGTTTCCTTGCACGCGAAGAGACTCAAAGACTCACAGACTCACAGACCTCGAAGAACCACCATGACGAGGCGATCTCTGGCACAAAAAATAACGCTCTCGGGCCCCCTCGCGCGTTGTTTTTTGTGCTGACCAAGGAAGTTAGTCCTTGGTGCTGACGACCGCCTCGCGAGGTGGTCCTTGTTACGGAATATACTATTTTCATTGTGTATTATAATTTTATATATATTTTTAAAATTTGTTTCGTATTTCATTTCAAATCAACATAATCAAAAAGTTAAAAAAATACGATGAAGTGACAAAAATGGTAAATACCATGATTTCACTAATGCGTGGGTGGAGTGTAAGGGATTCGTGGGTGGTTTTGATTAAAAAAATCCAAAGCCAAATCAATATGCAATTCTATGCTATGTAGACATAAACAATTACTGCTGCCTACTATCAATAAATAAATAAATAAAAATTCTTATTATTAACGAAAAAATATTTCAAAGTTCAAAAATGTCCTAAGTTCGAAACAGTTTCCCTCGGGGAAAACCATTAACTTGTATTGTCACCTATGCTGAACATGTGTACAAAGTTCGATCAAGATTGATAAAGTCTAAGTAGGAAAATTTTGCGTAACAAGATTTGATTTTATACATATTATTTATAATAATAATAATAAAAAAAATTACAAAGACCCGAAAATGAAATACAAATATGAACATTACTGCGTTTAAAATAAATAAAATAAATAAATCAAAAGCTTAAAACAGTTGCAAGCTGTATGACAGTAACAAAGAGCCCAAAATAGAAAATCAATTCTAACACGGTCCTGTCTCATGTTACTTCAAAATGAATCTAGTAACAAATTTTCTACTAAATTGTCAAAACTTGATATCAATGAAAAACGTAATATTAAACAATAATTTTTGAGGTAACCATAATTAAAAAAAAGACAGTCGTGAACTTTTTGGCAAATAAAATTTGTATTTTAGACTATCTATACCAATGAAATATCGGAACAGATTCAAGTGGTCCGGGTTGTCTGAAACACTCTGTATCCTTTACAACAGACATTAGCTCAATGCCGTAGGTAATGAAAGCTTTGTTTCAATGAATTAACCCACTTGGCTATTAGTGACCGTGCGTCTTATCAAATTAAAAAATATCATTTAATTTGATCTGAAACAGCTTGACAAAAATAATTGTTGTGCCAGAACTTACAACATCTCGATGTTCAATGTCAGCATTATGTTCAAGTAATTCCACGCAGATATCCAGAAAGCCCTCCTTTGCCGCGACCAGCAGAGCTGTCCAGTTGTCCTAAGAATAAAGCGTTAATTCAAATTGCATTCCACAGCAAATTGTTCTAGATTGCCAGTTATTATATAAATGAATACTCATCCAAAGCAAGAAAAAGAAGCTAAAATGAAGTGATTAAAAACTTCTGTACGTCATATGTATTACAGTTGAACTTACAGCGTCCTCCGCATTGACATCGGCTCCATGGTTAATAAGTTCACGAACGAATCGAAGTTTTCCTTTGGACGCGGCATAGATGAGTGCTGTACTACCATTCTGAAAAAAGCAATATCAGTTTTTAAAACAAGAAATCTCATAGGAGGGCATTTTGAAAAGTTAATAGATTTCAATAAACTTTAAAAATGTGCTCTATTTAATGCAACAATAATCAATGATGCATTGAATAATGCACATTTTCAAAGTTTTATGGAAATCTGTTAAGGGGGTATGACACTTTGAATCGACGAGATTAAAGGTCAAATCGAAAGTTTAATATTTTAAACAATACTTTCACAAAACAAATGAAACTTTTTTTATTTATAAATGCAAACATTAAACTTCAATTTTACACATGAATGAAGTAGTCATTTTGTTTATTCGTTTTGAAAATGCCACCACTCAAATAACGAAAATCGATTATTAGGGGGAATCTTCAGCAACATATAGCGACAATTCGGAGAAAAATGAACCAATCAAAAAACGGCTACGCTAGGTTTCAGAAAATGTATTTAAGATTAATCTCCTTGAATTGAAATCCATTTTCGTTTCATGTCCCCGGAAAATATGCAGCCAGCCTGCGCGAGGGGTATAACACGTTTGTTAAATAAACACATTTTGTTATAATTTTGACTACTTCATTAATGTGTAAAATTGAAGTTTAATGATTGCATTTATAAATAAAAAAGTTTCATTTTTTTGTAACAGTATTGTTTAAAATTTTGAACTTTTTATTTTACCATACAATCTTGTCCATTCAAAGTGTCGTAACACCTTAACTCTTTAAAATGCCCTCCAATATCCTTGATCAAATTTTCAAAATCTGTTTATCACCTCATCTCGGTCGTCAATTTGTATTCGTTTTGCCTCAAGAAAACTTGTAAGACCCGCAAAATTGTCTTCACTAATATAGTTGACAAGTGTGCGGTAACACAATGATATCATCGATTCGGTCCGATGCAATGTCTGCAAACAAAATAGATCTATTGACTCATGCTCATCAGCATTTATTTTTTTCTTCAATTAAAATTTATTTACAAAAAAATACGTTGACACTCTAGTCTATTTTGAGTTCCTATATTCAGTAAAATTTTGAACTTTGTTTTTCTCAAAAGGAATGCATCGTTTTTGTTGCTCTTAGAAACATGTTCAATTTCACAAAATGTTTTTTTAATCATTAAAACTGAAAAAAATCTACGACACAAAGAAACGGGTTGATCTTTGAAATTCTTTGATTTTTGTACAAATGGTAAGAATAGCTACGTAAAATGAATGTTCTACTGTTGTTATGAAACTCTATTTTGTTATGTACATCTTATAGCTATATGTTTGTAAAACTAATCATTGGAACAATGTTCAAACAAAGTTGAATATTTACAACGCTGGAAATTTCTAACTTATAGTCCTCGAGGCAAAGATTCATAAACTCAAAACAAAAATCTATAATAAATTTAATCAGTCCATGCGTATACACATTTTTCCATCTCGTTTACCTACCATTGCTGTTCATGACATATTTTACGATAACAGTTACGAAATATAATCTTGCTAAAAATGTTTCACACAGCAGTTAAATAAACATTGCAAGCGATCGAAAATTTGAATTCAACCGGTATGTTTTTACGTTTAGTTGATTTTTAATTTGAATCAGCTTTCTGTGAAGCAATCAAAAGCCATTCACATCAAACAAGTTATTGTTGTATAGCCTACCAAGTTCTTTCTTTCCTCTGTAATAATTAGGAAGAACCCGGTGACATTTGCAAAAGCGTCGATTTCTTTGCAAAAATAACGTGTGTTTCTAAAAGTATACTCTATATTATTTTAAACACAAAATGTTATATCATATAATTAAATTATGTTATATAATTGACCGAAAATACTATCATTCATCATATTTCTTCGATAAAAAAATGTTACATTAAAAACCTCAACAAGACAACTCCCAGAAGCACATAACTGGTTTTTCCTAATCACCGCAGAAATAAAATAAAATAATAATTGAAAAAGATTCGATGCCTCTATAAAACGAAAAAGCATTTAGACTCCCTGAAAATTTGCAACTGAAGTTGATTATCAGACAAACAACAGAAGCACAAAAAAGCATGATTAGCATGTGACAAAATGAGCGCTGCACACAAATTGGATGCTTCTTTGTAGACTAACCGCGTGAGACTGTCTCCTAATGCCGAAACTGAATTTGCGGCCGAAGCCGTCGGAGGGCGCAAAGTTAAACGAGGGTACGTGAATATGCGGTATGTGAGGCAGGGCATAGTAGTGCTGATATGTTTGGGCGAACAATCGGTTGTCAAACGGTGAGGAAGAGCTGTTTGCGCTCGCTGACCAATCCAATTGTTTATTCTCGGGAATCTGGATGTTCAAAAAAGGTAGTTTCGAAGCCATCCAGCTACTACCTCTACGTTTTTCCAGCGTTTCTCCCTTCATCAGCAAGTTATTCTCAGTCACGCTTCTCTTGAACTCCATCAAGTCCGGCACTTGTGGTAAAATTCCAGCCAAACTGGGAGTAATAGAGCAACCAATCGCTACATTCGTCACGCTCGATCTTAGAAAGTTAAAATTACCAATGTTTTTCTCTTCTTCATCGTCGGTTTTCAATTTGATCGATGAACTTTTAACATTAATGATTGGCAGAGTCATCCGCCTGTTTACTTTTGTCTCCAGGTTGTCTTTTTTTTTCTGATCACCGTCAGAATCAAGCTCGACCATTGAGGCAGATATCTTTCTACTCACTTTTTTCTTTCTTTGTTCTTCTGTGGTCAGCTCTTGCACGAAGTTTTTATTCGGCTCATCTTCATTTGTTTGCTCGGAATCATCTTCGTCAAAGCTCCAGCGGAAGTAGGACGATGTTATCTTGGCATGGCATGACTTTCTAGCCTGACTATTCATTGTTCATTTTCTATTCTGTCTGATATCGTTATCACTGAAATGAAGATAAAAGTGCACTTTTTTGTTTTGTGCAAGGTAGAGTTTGACCTTGATGTTGTAATATCCACGTAAGTTTTGGACGTTAGTGAAAATGATAGAAAATAAGCGTTAGCGTTATGATGAAGTGAAAGAGCTGCGAATACAGACCCTGCTAGTACTCCTGAAGCGCAGCATCTTAATTGTGTTTTGCGAGGACATCGTAGACTGTGCGATCACTGAGCTGTCATCAGAACATTTGACTCAACACAATGCCTTGCATAAGAATTATAATTGCACGCCAGCGTTGCTTTTGACGGTTTGCGATTATTCAATAGGACAGTTTGAGGTCTTATAAATATTTGAATTTTATGATAATACCAGTAAGCGCATGTACCTCATACAAACATCAGCGTCGCTGTACTGTGTATTTGTCCATCACAGTTTTGTAGCAAGTATTTTAAGTTAAAAAATTTTTTCAAAACTTATTTAAGCGTGGTGAAAATACATATATTCATTCAGATACTAGCTGAATCACCAAGCTTCGCTTGGGTTATTTTAGTGTATTTTGTGAATTTTTATAAATGTCTATCTGTATGATAAATTTAAAAAAAGAGAACATGGAACTCAAAAAAGTTTAACAATCACATTATCGTTGCGCAATTGAATATAATTTATCAAGTATAACAAAACAGTATTTGTCACGATGTAAAGAAGAAGTAACTTTCTAATTATTGACCGATATTTAATTGTTAAAATTCACCGTTTTAAATCTTTACAACAAAAAATGTTCAGAGAACATATTTGAAATGAGTGAATTATTTTAAACGTGCAGCAAATATAATAAAGCGGTCAAAATCAGAGTTTTACAAAATGCTTCATTTAAGTCAACAGTTTGAAATGTAATTTCATTCTGTAAAGTTTCATTCCATCTCATTATTTGCAATTATTATTAATATTCTTGGTTAATGAAAGAAAATTCAAATTCAACGTATTTAAACTGTAAACATTAAATGTACTTAGAATGAAATGTCATCTATTTTGTGAAAATTATTGACGCAAAAATAATAGAAAAGAAATGATACAAACGGAACAAATTCGTTAGAGGATAATAAGTAGAGTAATTAATTTTTTTAAGTATGACATAACCGTACTGTGAAGAAAAAAAAATGAAACAATTCTCAAAAAATGATAAACTTCATTTTTTTTACTCAAAAATTAACGTTATCAAGTAAAATAAGTAACTTGATAGCCTATTCTGATTTGTATTGTATTGTATGTAATTGGTTTTCGCGACATGTCGCCAAGTACCTACAATGAGCTATTCTGACTCTGAATTTTGAGCTCATATTGTACGACTTCTTTATATAGTTAACAATAAATATTTCCGAAAATTCAAATTCCAAATATAGCAATTTGGTAATTGACCATGTTAATTTTATATATCACGACGTTTAATGAAGGAAAATTCAATCATAATTTGTTATAAACAATTATTATTTATTGTCATATTTTATCACCGCTGTCCTTCATTAT
This sequence comes from Telenomus remus, assembly GCA_020615435.1. Classification (NCBI taxonomy): domain Eukaryota; kingdom Metazoa; phylum Arthropoda; class Insecta; order Hymenoptera; family Scelionidae; genus Telenomus; species Telenomus remus. Next base: position 8,800,579 of record CM036336.1, read on the forward strand.
ATAAACAATACTTCTATTCTTTATTTCGCGTCGATTTCATGATATATTAGGGTAAAACATAAAAAAAATATTTTTTTATTAATTTATTCTTTATTTATTTATTTATTCCTATTCGTTTATAAATTTTGTTAAAACTCAATAATTAACTTTACAATATTTATATAATTATTTTTCTTAAATTACAGCTATTGAAATTGAAATTTTGGAAAAAATAAAAAAAATGAATAAAATAAAAATATTGCGTACATGAAAAAAAAAACGCATTTTTGACCCCCCAGAAATCGGTGAAAGGGTTAAGCTAAAGAGGCGTTATTGGTCTCGTTTTACTCAGCTCGGCTGTGCGACCAAGTTAAGACCAATAACGACCTCGAATAGTGATTTCATAGTTTTTCAACTATGCCAGAACCCCAATCTAAAATGTCTTGAAAAGAAGGCACTTTGACATTTTCTGGCGGTAGTTGGCCAGAGTCACTGCCGTGCCTCCTGATGTTACTTTAAATACTAAAACTTTTTTGCTAATATTTAATAATTTTTTTATAACAAAGCATTTAATATCACCGATCTTGTGAAAAGTCTATCTTCTGCGAATAGAATCTTGTGATTTTTAATAGACAATTGTTAATAGTGATTTGTTAATAATTTTAATTAATTCTTTAGTAACAAAAGATTAAATCATTCAGAAAGATTAGCTATATTGATGTTGTATAGTATATGAGCAAATCCAAAATTAACATCCACTCAGCGGTTCAAAAACTTAAAAATTTTTGGACATTAGGCACACTCTTGGGATTTTTTTCTTACGATCTAGGTGTCAAAACAAGATAGAAAAATGGTGCGGCCCCCCTTGAAACGAGTGGCGACATACTTTTAAAATTAAATTAAGTTATAGTGATTTTTGCCAAAAAAGCAACAAAAAAGCATGTAAAAAGTAACTCCAAATTTGGTTTCTTTCAAATTTTACGTTTTTTATCGATTATGGGGTGTTGTACGTTCTACCAAAGTCATTCAAATACCGAAAACGAAATATCAAAATATTTCTGTGTCTCAATTTTAGTACTATGACTAAGAAATTTGAGTGAATTAAGTTAATCGCTCTTTTTCTTCCAATAAAATACGAACAGTTGGTACAAAAAGACACACAACTTGCAAAAAATAATTGTCTAATACTTTTTCAAACTTTATACAACCATATCAAACTCGACTTTCACCCCTCACTCCCTGTCCGGATTGAGGGTGGTTCCATAGAAAATTAAAAAAATGAGAGTTTTTCGAACCCATATTTTTTATTACAGATTCGGATTCCTTATGAAAAAATAAAACGATTTTATTCCTATCATTTTTCGGTTTTTTAGGATAGATGTCGCTGTAATCGTAAGAAACCCAAGTAAAAATTTAGCCTAGTTTTTGACTAGACATTAGCTATTTATTTCTATTTGATGCCTAGATTCTTGCCGTGGAAAGAAGCTAGAACTTGTATAAAAACGTCACGCTCTGTACGGACATTTTCTAGCTAGAAAAAATTGCTAGATTTTGGCTAGAGTTTGGCTAGCGCATGGCTAGATTCTATGCAAAAAAACAATACAAAATGCTATAGGAGTAATGAGTTTATTTATTATTAGCAATCAATGAACAAATTGTTATAATTCGGATTTATATGTTTATGTACATATATGTTTTAGGTTTCCGACTAGTAAGTCGAAAACCCAAGAGAGAATTTTACTTTTAAAAAAATTCAAGTAATTTTGAATTTTCTTTTAACTCTACTGTACTTGTAAAGTAGAACTTCTACTACTGTAGAAGAGATTCAAAAGTTGTAGTTCGAATAACAACCGTAGTCGAACATTTTCTAACTGACAGAAACGTCTGAGTCTTATTGACTAAAAAAGTTGGTTTGAATGTGAGAAAAACATTAAAACCGCTATTGCGCCATCTATCGGTGATGACTTGAGCGTTTTTCTTTGTTTCGAATTTTTTTCATCATATGATGAAATTATTGTATATACAATTTTATTTTCAGAATTCTATTAATAAAAAATAGATACGTTATATTCATAAATAAACGATTTTATTCAATTTATAACTATATATATTTTATACATATAAAGTTCGTTTAAAATTTAGTATAATTATTTATAATAATTACTACAATTTAGAATAGTAAGACTATTCTTTTATGCTACTCGAAAATTATATTCATACAGTGATGTTAAGATTTGAATGGAAAAAATCATAATGCAAGTCAACAAATTTTTCAAAATTCTTTTGAAACTAGAAATTTTAGATTAAAATTCGCCTAGTTTTCGTCTAGCATTTTCTTGGCTGTTGTGCCTAAGCTGAGCCTTGCTATAATGTTGCTAGGATTTGCCTAGCTTTTTTAGCCTAGGAATTCTAGGCCGAGTCCAGCCAAAATTTGGCCAGTTATTGTCTAGTCTTTTCTAGGCTAGAATTTATTGTCAAAGTCTAGCCAGAATCTGTTTTTCTCTAGTCAAAATCTAGTCAATTTTTACTTGGGAATACATAATTAATAAAAATTGTTCTCTTGCAATTACAGCGCCATCTATCGTGCAAAACAAAAAAAATATAAGAATAAAATCTTTTTATTTTTTTATGAAGAATCCGAATCTGCAATAAAAAATGGGGGTTTCACGAACTCGATTTTTTTTCAATTTTTATTTTCTTCTTTTTTAATTAAAAAAGTATGTCGCCACCTGTTTCAAGGTGGGCCGAACCATTTTTTCATCTTGTTTTGACACCTAGAAACTGAGAAAAAAATCCCAAGAGTGAGCCTAATGTTCAAAAATTTTTATTTTTTTGAACCGCTAAGTGGATGTTAATTTTGGATTTGCTTATATATGGATCCTTATAGTTTATCATAGTTCTTACTTGAAAAAATTATGAATAAATTTATAAATAAATTTTCGGATTTGATTAAAAAATTAAAGATTTATAACAAAATAACATTATAGAAAGTATTATTGATAAAAAACCATTTCCATTGAACTATTTCCAATAAAAAATAGTCATTAAGTATGTGGCTCATTTCGATAGGAGAATTTATCGAAGCAGATGTAAAATTAGTTTACACTGTTCATGTATCGTCAATACATTGTCCATATATTGTCAATAGATTGTCCATATATGGACGATACATTGTAAGTATATGGTCAATATATTACTAATGTATGGTTAAGAGATTATCAATATACGGTTTGTATTGTATGGTCAATAGATTGTCAATATCTTGTCAATATATGATCTTTTTTACAAGAGTATAGACACTCTTTCTGGATGATCTGAACTTTTGTTACTATAGAATTAATTAAAATTATTAACAAATCACTAGTATAGTAGTAAATCATTAGTAACAAGTCTATTGAAAATTAGAAGCATCGATTCGCAGAAGATAGACTTTTCACAAGATCGGTGATATTAAATGTTTTGTTATAAAAAAATTATTAAATAACAGAAAAAAGTTTTCGAGTATTCAGAAATTAACAATATTTGTTTGACAAAGAAAAAACAAAGAAATTAACAATGTACGGCAAAGAATGGAATTTTGATTGTCATACATATATTGTTAATATAATAATTGCGAAATATCATACATCGCTAATATATTGCTGTAAATCAAAACCTAAAAACAATAATTGTGAAGGGTTAAGCGATTGTTTGCCGAAAGCAAAAAATCTGCTGATATGAAAAAATTGCGATTTGAGATAAAAAATATATTTTACACAGAATATTTTTTCAATAGCTCAGAGTGTCGAGATCTCTCGGAAATGAAAGAGAACAGATCATTTGTTTTTACTGACATGTGTCATCCGTATCTCTGACTAAGAAATAAACGCGCTGTGTCTTCATTAAATGAATACGAAAATCTTAGTTACGGATATTTGGTTATTTATTGTTTTATTTTCTAAACAACATGTCTAATGAGAAAACAAAAACAATCGTCGGCCCAATCTCTTAGATTTCAAAATTTTATACTGGCCCTAGTAAACCATCAAAATAGGGCTCAGATAAGACGCTGATCGGGTTGTTTAATGTCAATTACACTGATCTGGAATATATTCAAAAATTATTTTTTGCATCAATTACATGCCACAGGATAACTCCTGTAATTATTTTAATGGAGTTGCGTGACGGATAAGTGAATTTTTATATTTTTTGTTCAGTAAATAAACTATATTTCATCCTATTCGTTTTAAATTATTTTTGTGACTTTACAAAAATTTTGACAATCGTGCGCAGAAATTTTTTTTTTTCACCCTAGGAATAGAAGTGAGGGCAAGTAGGCTCTGTTCACATAGGATGCACTCGGCTTCGCCTGGTGAAACTGAATTATCGATTATGAATTATCGGCAAAATTATTAAAACAATTCTAAATAGACTATGTCTTTATTTTTGTTACGTTATTTGCAGAAAACAAATATAAAGTAAGATTAACAGTTATAAATTTATCGCGCAATCTCACAGTATAAGAGACCTTGTACTATGGGGCCTGATATAACCAAGTCAGACAACTTGATCAGCATGCTGAAAAAGGCCTTATTTTTCACTATTTATAAATGATTCATAGTATATTAAGCAATGATCAGCGTGCTGAAAAAGGCCTTATTTTTCACTTTTTATAAATGATTCATAGTATATTAAGCAACATGTACGAAAAGAACAGCTTTGCGCGGAATGCCGGGACTCGCCCCTACCGAGGCGTTGAGCCTCGGTTTGCCGCGCGAATAGCTGTTCTTTGTTGTGCACGTTGCTTATAATATTTTTTGTCTCGAATCGCGCGCAAAGAGTCTCCGTGGAAACTCTTCGCGGCCTAGTAACGCGAAGACTTTCTTCGCAGACGCGAAAATGTTGCCAAAAAGGCGTCTTCGCGCGCGCAGGACGAAAATTAATATTATAAGTGTAAAATGCAACACAAGAACAAAATACCTGCAGTAGAGACGCCCAACTAGAAATCAAACCTGGCACCCCAGTTTCAAGATAAGGCCCTGACCAGGTTGTCAAGCCCTGGCCCAAATCGTGTTTGCCTGACTGGGCCCAGGTATGGCATTGATAGGGCTTCCATTTCTCCATGTAGATTTTTTTTGAATGATTTTACTTGATGAGGCTCAGACATGGCGTCCCATTGAAATAATCAAGTTCATTTTTTGGACGTGGGCGTAGAATGGTAACCATGTCACAGCCCGAGATCTATGAAGTGTATTACGGTGAAAAATTAAAAATAAATTGAAATAATAAAAGTTTGTTGAATTTTAATTGTTTATTATTACAAAAAAAATATATTATTTTTTATTGCAATAAATTTGAAATCAAACACAGGCTTACCCGTGGTAACTATGTAACAGCCAAAGTTGACTATCTATAATATTTTTCACGTTTGAAATTTTTGTTTTTAATGTGAAATATGTTTTAATTTTTATAAACAATAGTTTATACAATTGATAGTTTTGAGGATTGTTTGTAGTTTCGTGTTTTTAGTATAAAACATCATCGAAGTTCCCGCTTTTACTTTTGTTTTGCACCGCAGCGCCACCTACACGGCTGTCGCGTCAGTCTCCTCTGATCTCCGATCTCCCATGAAGAAAGTATCCTCGTGTCTTGTGTTAGTGTTATTTTTATAAACTGTACTGAAATTCTAAATCTTCTGAAGGTATGTTGTTATTAAATAACTAGTTTTCAAAATATCGAATAAATGTAAACTTTATCATTAACAATTTTGTTTCAGCAGTTAGTTAATAGCTCGGATGGAGAGGTTAGGTTCGACAGCCAATGCGTCACAGGCCCCAAGCGTGTAAGAGATATTTCTATTATTAAGACTTGATTATAATTATAAAAGAAGTGAACAGTATTTGTGTAAATAAATAAAACTAATCTTAATAATTTTTTACAGGTGCAGCTGCAGCGAACAAAACTCCGAAGGATCTCAGTGTGTTGTTTGAAAATTATTCAAAGTGCCACGTGCTTACATAAGAAAGTGTTGTGTTCATTATAAAAACTTAAAGTTAGGATGTTATCATAGGGAAAATAGTGTAATGAAAATTTCTATTTTTGTTAATAAAAGTCAAAAAACTGAATCTTAGATTATTCTCATTATTTATCATTATTTGTGTGTGAAAATGAGTCATGATTAATAAGGGAGACAAGCTGGCAACGTAGCATGGGCTTAGGTTGGGGACTCAAATCTGGCCCCCAAATCAGGCGCAAGTCGGAGCTACCATTACCTGCCAGACTTGGCCCTGACATGGTGTTCATACATGGGCCCAGAATCAGCAAGGCTGGGCCAGATTTCAGCCCAGTTTGAATTTCTAGTTGGGAGAATTTCGAAAAAATAAAGTACTTGAAACATTTTATTCTATGTCTTATTCGTTTTTAAACTCTACTATTCATATTATGAGTGTAAAGTGCAACACAAGAAAAAAATACTTATAGAAGAGGAAAAGTTTAGAAAATATTAAATGAAAATAATATGTTCTTAAAACATTTTATTGTATTTTTTATCTATGTTTGAGCTTATTAAGATTAGTGAAAAACGCAGAATTAAAGCAGATTTATGCAAAGCTGTCCCTGACTCATATTTGAGTCATTACATAATTTAATCATAAATGCTTGAATGTAAAATGATTAATGAAACTTACGAAAATATATATTGACTGAGGAAACTTACAGAAGAAAAAGTAGGCCGACGATTGTTTTTGTTTTCTCATTAGATATGTTGTTTGTAAAATACAACAATTAATAACCAAATATTCGTAACTAAGATTTTCGTATTCATTTAATCTAGGCTGAGCTATTGAAAAAATATTCTGCGTAAAATATATTTTTCTCTCAAATCGCAATTTTTTTATATCAGCAGTTTTTTTGGTTTCGGGAAACAATCGTCGAACCCTTCACAATTATTGTATTTGGGTTTTATATCATCCGCGTTTTTTGGTTTTCTCGAAATTTAAAATACTCTTCCATAACCACGAAAACTATTTCAAAAGTTTGTTCATAAATGTTCATTTGTTGTTAAGGTATTAGTTAACAATGAAATCATAAAGAATTTGATTAACATTTGTTCATGAAATTGCATTTGTTATCTAACGTTTGATTATGAAAATGCGTTTGATAACTAACATTTGTTTATGAAAAATGCTATCAAAAATGTTAACTAACTTTGTTATTTAAAATTTGACATTTAACATTTGATTTAACATTTCGATATATCAAAATGTTATTTGCTATTTTATTCTCGTGTTTTATTTTGCAGTTTATTTGGAAAAATAAACTGCGAAATTAAACTGCAAAAATAAATTTGTTTTAAATAAAAAATAACAAAATTTAAGAAAACATTTTTTAATATATAATTATCATGGAAATTATGATAATTATGTTATTATTCATTTTTATTCCATGGATTAAAACATTGCTGAACCGAATCGCCGATCTTGCATCCGCTGGCGACTTGGCACGGCTGACGTGCCAGAATCAGCGCGCCAGACGTACCTAACCTGCAGTACGACTTTCGCGCCATAGACAGTACGTCTCACGTGCCAAAAAGTTTTCAGTGTATGGAAGATGTTAATTTTAAGAAAATTAAATTACACAGTGTGTATATCTATATATATCGGTTAGGAAAAAACGTTAGGAAAAAATTTTCGACACTTTAAAAGTAAAAAATCATTTAACTTGAACAATGTCATTAAATTTTTCCGGGAAAAAAATTTTTCCTCTCAGAACATTTATTGACACGATTTTTAGTCACTTTAATTTCCATAAAATAACGCGTTAAGTATTTTTTATTAATTATTCAAATTTTATATATGACGCTTTTTGAGTTGGTCGGAGTAAATAAGTAGTTTGGTAGTCTTCGATCGGGTTTGCTTAAATCGGGATAACAATCGCCGTCGTCGTTATACCGAACGATTTGATAATTGTTCGAAAATAATACAATGTCCGTATATGGGCAATATATTGTCAATATATTAACTATGTATGGTCAATATCGGGACAATATATATTATTTCATGAATAATATTGGGAAACTTAATAACCACCGCGGGCTAAGCGGCGCTAGTGTACGAGAACAAATGTGAGCGAATCCAAAATTAACATCCAAAAAAAATTTACGAATAAAATCTTTTTATTTTTTCATGAAGAATCCGAATCTGCTAAAAAAATGGGGGTTTCACGAACTCGATTTTTTTTCATTTTTTATTTTCTTCTTCTTTAATTAAAAAAGTATGTCGCCACCTGTTTCAAGGTGGGCCGCACCATTTTTTCATCTTGTTTTGACACCTAGAACCTGAGAAAAAAATCCTAAGAGTGTGCCTAATGTCCAAAAAATTTTATTGTTTTGAACCGCTAAGTGGATGTTAATTTTGGATTTGCCTAGATTTTCCTCTAGGTGCACTTTTAAAAGATGGTTATGCCGGAAATGTAAAAACAACTTTTTTTGAGCTCGAAAATAACATGGAGCGGGTTGTGACAGTGCGATTAGAATCGATATTCGAATTTACGAAGGCCACGCCGTTTTTGCGAAACATGATTGAAGGGCATAGATTGATAAATTCGCACATGATTGTGATGTGTGGAGTAACAGTGAAAACTGAAGAAAAAGTTGAGTTATACGCATTAGTTCTCAAGAGTACTTTGACAATGGAACCACACGTGATAACAGGAACATTGTTAATTCGACCAGTGGACAATGATTACGTGTTGACGACGAAGATGATTAGATTCGTTTGTTTCCATTGAAAAAATGAAATGCTCGTTTTTTTGTTCTAGCCACAATTTAGAGTTCAGTTATAGTTCAGTTTACTGGCACTTACAGCGAGATTACTTGAGGTATTTATGAATTAATTACTTTCAATCAAATTAAAAGTTGGAGTTGCCATATAACAAACGTAAACACAGGGCTTATGTGCACCGAAAGAGCTGCCATATTTTTAGTTCATACAACGACCGCTAGGGTCGCATCGATAATTTAGATTCCCAATATTCTTATATGGACAATATACGGATCTTTTTACAAGGGAAAGTGCGATTTTATAGTGTGTTACTACTCTCGAGTAAAAATCTATTGGAAATTGCGCTTTTACAACGTTCGAATTTCCGCGCGTTCCAGCTTCAAGGCCCGTAGGTGGCGTTAATAGCTGATGAGGCCCCATTGGACCCAAGCTTGGACCAGGCACTCTTTTACTTTGTTTGAGAACGTCCCAGGATCCAGTCAGCGTTTGAGCAGTGTCAATTTTATCGAGTGATAGTTGTAACGCGTCGGGTTTTTTATTCTTTGTATTTTTGAGTTTTTAATAAAAGATTTTTGGTTCAACAGAACTACGTTTACACCATTTTCATCAATATCTAATCATGTTTTATGCACCGTAAAAAAAGAGTTTAATTTTAAACCTCGTTTTAGAGCAAATTTGCTCAAATTTTAGAGTCGCAATTTAAAAGTCAAACAAAGTTGCTGTAATTTTCAACTTAGAGTTTGAAATCGGATCTTTTCACTTTTTTGATCAGATTTTCAACTCTTTACTGGAATTTTATTCTGACATATAGAACCTAACTTCGAACGTCACACTGAAAACACTTTTCCTTTGTGTATTTTTTTTATGATTTTTTTAGATTTATCGTTGTCGAAGACAATTTTGAGTAAAGCTGGAAAGAACTGCAAATAAAGTCGAACCTTTTTGTTTCAAAACCTAAATTTCTGTTTAACCTAAATTGGATTAAGTTGGATTTTGAACTTCGACTCTAAAATTCGACCAAATTTAGTCGCAACTGAGTTAGAGCAATTTTGCTTGAAATTTCTACTTCTTTTTTTACGGTGTGGTTCTTTTTCAAATATTTCAAATTTTTCACACTGAAATTATTCATTTTTTTCTTATTTTTTATTATTATTATACTATACTATAGTTTCAGTACGTCCTGCTATAGATAATTTCGATGAGTCTCACAAAGAGTATTTTGAAATATCGTAGAAAATTTTATTATCTCAGATTGACGTCAAAAACCGTCTCGCTCCGATATTTTGGAAAAGTCTGACTCATTTTTTAAATTCACATAACCGTAAAAAGCAAAGAACATTCTAGTTCATTTTATAAAAATTCAAACTTTAGACATTCTTTAGACTTTAGAAATCGTGTTCTTACTTTGACATAAAAATAATCCATACTTCTTAATATGCTTGCTAAAAAAAATCAGGATAAGACACATTTTTGAAAAAAATTTCTTCACTCACATTCCTAATGCAAATTGTCAAATTTAGCAATTCAGTTGCTGAAGTATAACATTTTCAATTTCAATTTTACATTCCTAAGATTTCACTATTCTGTTATTCTCATCGTTTGTTTAGTTGGTTAGTTTTGTTATTCACTTTTTCTTAACTTCAAAAAAAATTTTCAAACTTCTTAAAAAATGTAAGTTTATAGAAAAAAACGTCAAAATATTTTAATATAGATATTGAATATTCAATTAATTACTCATTGAAATAAAGTTTTGGTGTCTCTCAGACAGTATTTCAATGTGAAGTGACGATGGAACTGTTTTGTTGTTTGTTAAAAGTGACTTTGCCAATCCGTGAAATGAAGCTCGAAAAACCGCGCCAGTTCATGAAATGGCACGTTTTTTTTTACTATTTTATGATATAGTCGATTTTAAAAACTGTGCGTAATATATCCTCATTCTGAGTGTAGGGTAATTGAGACATCTGTATTAATTATACATTTTAATAGAAATGGACTTTCACAGAGAAAAAAACTATCAAAATTTAAGCTATTAACAATGATAATAAATTTGAATTAAGAAAAAATATAAAGATTTGCTGAAAAATTAAGACTTTGAAGTTCTTGTTCAAAACTCCGATTTTGAAAGTTTTGAGACGATGAACCTACAAATATTTAAAACAATTAATATTTTCAATAATTACACTCAAAACCAAGGCATAAGGACCGTAACCGAAATCCGACCGATAACCGCTAAGAACCGAAACTATTGGAAAAACCGGACCGATATTATAATTTTAGTTTTAAACCGATAACCGTCACCGAAATAATCGGTTTCCGGTTAAATATCGGTCTTATACTTCTTACTTCTTTTTCAGTTTTTGGTAATTTTGAATCTTATAAAGTGCTGTAATTACCCGAGTCGAAATTTTCGGTGCCGATTTTTCTACCTGCTATGAGGATATCTGAGGGCATCTTGAGTACATCCATTCCCATTGTACGAATGGTATCAAAACGACCTCAGATGTACTGACTTTTCATTTTTTCAGTACATCCGATACCATTCTGAACACTTAAATTTTTCTTCTAAAAGGTCATTGGGAAAGGTCATATTGAATATGAATGAAATGTAACCAAATAGCGTGTGGACTTGCGTTCTACGCATTGGTTTATTCTTATTTTTGTAAATTTTTCTAAATTTTAACTAATTAACGATTGAATCTCATGATTTTTATAAATAGTAATACTAAAAAAATAAATTACTTTCATTCAAAGTTATAACTTCTTTCGTTTTATAAAAAAACACTAACGGTTTCGAAAATAAAAAAAATCGTGATAACTATTTTCTTTTTATAGTTATGTATATGTTGCTGATCAAGTGTTATTCTAGAAGATGAGAGTAAAGGAAATATCGGTACATATTGTTTTATAACTGATTCACAGCAGATATAATTATAAATACATCTTATATTTAAGAAAAACGTCGGCGCGAGGATTCGAACTTAAAAACTACCTACTTATAACCTACGGATCGCGTACTTAACTAACTGAGCTACAGAGGAAGATGAAATACCATGTAAATGAAGACTATTTGCCTCAAACTCGGGAAAAGAAACTTAGACAATGTGAACAACTTAATCTCGGTGGACCTTAAAGAATACCTGCAGGTTTTACAAGGGTGTTTAGAAAGTGATGATTTTTTCATGAAAAGATTAAAATTATGTATCGGAATGATATCAAATAGGAGCACGTTTCGAAAATTTTCATAAACAAAGAAAAGCTGTGAAATAAAGTTTCTAAAAAACTATTTCATAAATAGTTTGGTACCAATATGATGGAAATGATTCATTTATAGGATTGTTTTGTTGTTTCGTCAAGGCGAATACGTTTTAATGAATTTGTTTCGAACAAATAACATTTAATATTTTTATATTTCATTCCTACCACATCAAAATATTATTGGTCAAAAATAAATTATGATGAGTCATGAATTCCAAGAAAATGACCGAGACAAATTGACGAAAGTCCTCAGATCACATCTGAAGGCGTTTTGAAAACATCTTTAACTCGAATATGAAATTCGGATACCATCGGATAACATAATCATACTCTAAAAAGGTTCGTCCTTTCAAAGAACAAAAGAATGAGTATGTCTGATACAATTCTGAGCACAAAATATTTCGACTCGGGTATCCAATCGGATGAAAATACATAAATGGAAATACATCAGCTACCATTTTTTACTTCTAGTTGTAAAAAATCATATTTGTTATTTTTAAATCGAACGTTTGTATCATTCTCACTTTTAGTGTATAGTTATAAAAAAAATTATTATCTAAATACTTGAAAAATAACCTTAGAAAGGTATAAAAATAACGAGACAAATCCTGCCCATCCTTCTGAAATACGCAATTAATTTTAAACTTTAGTAACAGATAATATGAAATCATTGCTATCGAGACAAGTGTTTTTTCGAAATATCATATTGTGTCACTGTAAAGAATTGTAAGTTAGATGAAATAATAGTAATGAAAGATATGAAATCATTGTCTTCGGGACAAGTTTGTTGAACTCGATATATTCAAATAAAATTATTTTTCTCAGATAACTATTTTTTCGAGTTAAAAAACACCTTGGCGAGTCGGACCGTATGAAATTCTTGGAATAGAAGTTGTATCGCTTAGCATGAGTGTTTCGATTTCCGACAGTTCAACATGAGAAAGTATATATCGGTCTTTTTTTAATACACTTGTGACAAAATCTGGAGTAAGTAATCGGCGGTAATCGGTGCATTTACATTAATTACTATACGTAGAAAAATGGTTAATAGGAAAATCATCTTGGAACTTACATCTCTGCGGCGATCATAAAGTAGAAGTCAAATGATCGAATGGGTATTTACTTTCGCATAAAAGTAAATATGTTTTCGAAATATTATGTGTTTAGACTTGATTATTACTTTGTATTAATATTTTAATAAGTGAAGAAGAACTGATAAAGTGTCTACACAAATCCAAAGTGCATTTATTCGTTTATTGCGGATATTATTTCTAATCATTGCAAAAAGCTAAATTAAACGTATATTCGTTGAGGGAAAAATTTAACTTGAAAAATTGAGTCGTACTTCTCTATATTTAACAAATCTTCCGTTTTCCTGTAGGATTTTTTCCGTTTAAAAAAATTTACCCACAGAAGTAGAGATTCAACGAACTTTCGGCACAGTTAAAGTTTGCTTCAGAACGGTCCGACTCGCGAAGGTGTTTTTTAACTCGAAAAAATAGTTATTTGAAAAAAATAATTTTATCTAAATATATCAAGTTCAACAAACTTGTCTCGAAGACAGTGATTTCATATCTTTCATTACTCTTATTCCATCTGACTTACAATTCTTTAACACTAGAAGGACCGAGATTTGCGTATACCTTAAAGGACCGGAGTACTTAAATTTTATTTTACGTCTTGATGATTTTTCGATGTTCTAACTATTTATATAAATATTTCAGCTTTAGTTATATTCAAATAGTTGCTTTAATTAACTTTTTATTAACATAACTATCAATCCATTGTTATAAACAATTATTTCTTTAATAAAAAGCCACAATACTCGTCGGTATTTCCCAGACCTTCTTTTGCGTTCCGGATGTTTGTTTTGAAGAAAAATTCAATCGCAAGTTGCTATAAACATAACGAAAACAATTTATTATAACAAATATTATTGTTAAACAGGCCCATAAACATGTCTGAAGCTGGTTGTTTATTTTTTAACTAAAAAAAAAACAATTTAATATGTGTTGTCGTGGAATGACGTAAAATTTACGTACTCCGGTCCTTTTAGGTAGAATCGATTTTTACTCAAATTCTATTTAACATATCGAAAAAATTTTAACGTCGTTTGAGAGAGTATTAAAAATGATAAAAAGTCACTAAAGGAAAAATTGTTTCATCAAACCTAACCGGAATGGTGAAAAAGTGAATATTGAAAGACGTAAAATTTACGTACGCGATCATCGTAGTGTTAAAGTGGCACAAATATATTATTTCGGAAAAACACTTGTCTCGATAGCAGTGATTTCATATTATTTGTTACTAAAGTTTCAAATTAATTGCGTATTTCAGAAGGATTGGCAGGATCTTGTCTCGTTATTTTGATACCTTTCTATGGTTATTTTTCAAGTGATTAGAAAATAATTTTAAAAGAATACTTGTCTCGTGGACAATGATTTCATATCATTTCTTACTAAAGTTTTCAATTGATTGTGTATTTCGGAAGGATGAGCAGGATCTTGTCTCGTTATCCATATATCTTTCTGAGGTAACGTCAAGTTATTTATATGTTTTCATGTAATAAAAATAAATATTAAAAATTAGAAGACCGTGATTTCATATCTTTTTAAAGAGACATTTTAAACGTTGAATATAATTAATATATAATGTATATAATATAGGCGAAAAATTTATTTTCAGTCCGAAGTTCAAATTGATATTTTTATAAGAATGATTGCGCCTTGATACATTAAGTTTCTCTATAGCTATAGTTTAATCCCCATAATCAAAATTGCTAGTTTTCTGTTAAATATTTTTTTATCTTTAAATAAAAAATAAAAAGATAAATAAATGAATAAATAAATATATTTTAAATTGATAAAAACAAAAAAAAGTAGAAAGTGCGAAGGTCACGTGGTGTTCCCAAGCGGTCAACCATCCAAGTACTATCCACGCTCAATTCTTCTTAACTTTCGTGATCGGACGAAAAAGAGTTTTTTAAGAATGATAAGATATAAACCTTCACACTGAGACTCATATTACAGAATGTACTAGAGGCTTGTGTTATACAAAATTAAATAAACCTAACTTTACCTTCAATAAACATGATACACTTTCACAGCTGGGCGGCAGTAGCGCTCTCAGTGGCGTACTACGTAAGTAGCGGCGGAAAATTTGAAATTTCTAAATGGACAAAAAATTGCCAACACTTTTTTCAGCCTAATATTCAAGTTTAGTATTCATTTTTAAGTTTTATTTTCATTTTTTTTCTTTCATCTTGTACACTTTATGTACCTTTTATCATTAACAAAAAACTTTCAAGTCAATGAAGTAAGATTGAATTTAAACGCTTACAACCTACCAATCTCATAGTCTCGAAGGTCGCTATTATTGCCTCGGTAACGTGTGGGAATTCACTAATGTCACTAAGCATCACTGGGAGGGAAACGTCATATGAAACGCGTTGCCATCAGGCCACGTCAGGCAACTAAATCAAATATGCTAGTTGTTGAAGGATTTTTCTGGCTGGTGAAATTTTATTATTTAACTTGTGTTTAAAGAAATCGAGCTAGTAAACACGAAAACGCATGGCATCATTCCAATTATTTTCTCCATTCTTCTGAGAACATGATAAGTGATACGAATAAGTATTGATGTATCGACTCGAGGTGACTAGAAAAACTTTAGGTTAAAAAGTGCAAACTAGCGTCTATAATGTTGCTCAGCGACTTGACATTTCATTCAAGGGGGGGGGGGCAAGTAAATCTTTCCGGTTCTGTACACGGAGCAGCGCTGATGTGCGAGCATGTCTTTATTGGTTCAGAGCAAGAGTTAAGAGAAATTAGATTCAGTCACATTTTTCTTAACTTATGCTCTGAACCAATAATGACATGCTCGCACATCAGCGCCGCTCCGTGTACAGAACCGGAAAGATTTACTTGCCCCCCCCCCTGATTTCATTGACGTTACATTGAAGTTAATTATTAGATTATTACAGGTATCGGATCTTTGTCTCGTTGGGGTCGTTTCCGCGACCTGTAATTATCGATAGGAATGTAATATAAAATAACCAGACATAATTATTAATTATTTACATTTTTAGCGCACTTGTCGAAACGTCCTGCCCTGTCAACTGTCCTGCCTTTTTTTACCTTAGACAAAAAATAGCCAACTTTTTTCAGTCTACTAAATCTGAAGTTGCAACTTCTAGAAATTCTGTGAAAAATATCAGTACCCGAACCGTTTAAGTTAAAAAATTTGAAACCCGACCGATAACCGTAACCGAAATAAAATAATAACCCGACCTGTAACCGAACCGGAAATTCGTTTTGATTTTCATGTCTTGCTTAAAACTTATTGTTCACAACCTGATAGTAGTATTTAGCCTGTCGCAATTACTCCACTAACCCTTATAATTTAATATATTAAACTGAACCGTTTTTGTTTAGGCGAATTTCGAATAAATCGAATTAAACAAAAATAAAATGTGAACAAAAAAATGTTTGTCCGTAACGTAGATTTTTTTTATTTTCAATTTTTTTCAGTGAATTCTTAAGTTACAGTGATGTTACAAAAAAACATATAGACAATGATCTTAAATATATATTTATATAAGACGAAATTCTGACGAAACTTTCGGTACGGTAGATTTTGTTTCTATATGCATTCTTTTTTAAAGAAGTGAATTTGAAAAAGTCATGGCGACTTCGCCCCAGTCTCCCTTACAGTTCATCTCTGCTGCGTGAAATCGCTGATTGTTTAGAGGCCGAAGAAGGTTTGTAACATGCACGGCTCGAGTACGAGATCGCCAAATTGTCAGGCAGTTAGACAAATATGAATGTATTAATAGAAAAAAGTTCCTAATTGCCGGCAGTTAGCTAAAAGCCGGATTTTTTCAAATGCTTACCGGCATAATTTCAAAGTACTTTTAATAACAACATTATAAACGTAATTGATTTCAATAAATAGTAGATTGTACTGATCATGACGACAAGTAATGATGTCAGAATCACTTATTTGTCAGTAAATAGATAGGACACTTATTTGTCCACCTAACGAAGTTTCTATTTATTTTCACGTAGTAAAATGTACCTGTCGATTCCGATTCCAAAGAGATCTAACTTGCTGATAGGACAGAAAAGACCCGTAATTGTGGATGTTCGGAATCAATGACGGCAAAGAGGTTGAAGTTAAACCTGCACCATTTTGGGTTTGTAGCAAGCACGTATTCTCTCTAGTATAATTCTGCGAGACGAGATCCACGTCAGGAACAACTCTCATAATATCAGTTAAACCGATCTAGCACTTGTTGCGAACACCACGTGACAGATCACCACTATCTCGAAATCTGTACTGTCCTCTAGCACAAATAAGTCATTTTGAACTTGAAAGTGGACAACCAAATACTTGTAACGAAACTTTGACTGGAAATAACAACACCTCGTGTATATGATATTTGTTTACGCTGTAGGAAGCATGCCTTTTCGAAGCTTTATTAGCTTGATTGGTTTTATTGCGACTGGTCAATTTTATTTTATTACAGTGACGAAGACAGGCAATGAAAAAACAGTGATGCATCACAATTTCTTATGATTAGTCATTTATATCTTGAGCTCGTGATAAGATAGACTGAATAATATTCAAGCGATTTTACTTGTGATAGGAGATGGATTTTAAAAGAAATTTTTGATTTTCGAAAGTCATTTTAATTATAAAATTTTCTTTCTATATTCTGATCATGTTCTAATATTTTGATATCTAAACTCCTGAATACAAATGACAAATCAATACCTATATTTTTTAATCAAAACCTATTTTCCTTTAAAAAAATTGAACTTCAAAATGTAATCTTAAAATTGAAAATAAAAAATTTGTTATTTTAACAAACGTTTTAACAAAAATGATAACGAAAGTAATTGGTGAAAAACTTCGTTTGGTATCAACTCAAAAACTCTTTCAAAACTACAATAACAATTAATGTATGAAAATACAAAACACTTCAAAAATTCGTAACAGCTTGAACTATATGCAAGGTCATAAAACCAGTAATGATACATAGAAAAGTATTTAGCGTGCAGAAAAACATCCGAACAACAAGGAGGATCAAGTTACCTCATGGAATCGATGCTCAAGCCGGTGCACAATGTCGTGTGATCGATTCTTGAGCAACGCGAACTGATGTCTGCGATTTTCTCCATTAGTTGATACATGACTGTAACTCCTACTAACGAGTGTACCTCTATTTAGCGCACTAATTTTCAAAATTCTGTAGTGATTAGGAAGAACCAGTTTAGTGACATTTTCAAAGGCGTTAATTTTTTCGCCAGAATCATGTGTATTTCTGAAAGTTTAACTTTTGAACATGAGTTGTTAGATTCAATTTATATTTTGTACTATAATTAAAAATCGTATCGTATAAAAATGTTATACTCAAAATTCAACAACACAAGTCCCAAAACCACTTAAGTGGTTCTTCCTAATCACGACAGAATTCATTATTAGTTTATCATGTTTTCAAAAACAACTTACAACTTACCATGTGATTCTAAGATAAAGATAAATAGCAATAATTTAAAAGACCTGTTTTTTTCTTAATTTAAGTATTAAATTTCAAATGTTGTAAAAGTAAATACTAACTACATTGTACAACTTTTGTGATACAATTTTAATATCTCGGTCATTCTAAGAAACAAATTGATTGATGAATGAAATGATAAAAAAAAGAACTCAAATTTTCTCGTCTTATAGATAAGATTAACGGAAATATAAAAAATGAATTTAATTGGCTGAAAATTATTGAGAAAAGAAATGAGAATGAAACTACTAAAAAGCTTAAATTAAAGGGCAACAAACTTGTTGAATCATGCAGCTAGAAGTTCTTATGATCTTATCTCAATGAGAAGCTTTTTGGCGCGATTAAAATGATTGACATACGAAGGAACAAGTGTATTTTTGTGTTATAACTAGTAAATTTTTTTTATTTTTCTACAAATTATTTGTTCTACTCACCAATCAACTCGAGTAGATACTTCTGGCCGTTCAGCTTCGTTATACATAGAAAATCTGTTGTCTTTTAAAATATTTACAACTGTTTTTATTCTTTCTGAAACAAGAAGTAAATAACAAATTATATATTAAATGCAAAAATGAATAAAAGATACTAAATTACTTGTCTGAATAAATGAAAATTAAATTCATGCTTTTATATTCTTTAGTTACATAACTAGCTTTATTACATAAAAATAAGAGTAACAACTCATAATTTCATTGCAATTGAAATGCGACTTATCCAAAATGTGAAAACATCGATTTTATACATTTTTCACTTTTATCGTTTTAATTGCACGATAAAACAGAAATTAGTTATAAAATAAACTGTTGGCAACTCAATCGATAACAATAATTCTTAAATAAACTTAGTTTTACAAGAACAGAAGTCTTGGCTGTCAAATTCGCATTTTATAACCTCACCTATGAAAATGTATTCAACGCAAGTTCATTACGACGCAGAGCACTTATCAAATGTTAACATTTTAAACGACAAGGAATTTGTCCGTCTTTTACATGTTACAATTTATAATTAGAATTACAAAATGTAAAACAATTTCATAACAAAGAATCAATCCTTTAAAATGTCGACTTGACGATTGACGACTGCTAATATTGCTGGATTGCTGAATATAACACATATAACATTATAACATAACCAACATATAGTCAAACTGCCAAAAGATTCGAGACAGCACACTGTGGAGCCAAATATGAGGAGTGGGGGCGGCTCGTACACCGAACGGCTCGCGCGGCTGAGCGACCGCTCCACACGAATAGCGCGCGCAATTTTAAAAATTTTTAGTGTACTAGAAGAATGAAATTGAATTAAAACAATACGTTAATTGTTTGATCGAAGAATTATATAAGTATAGCAAATTGTTTTAAATCTAAAAATCTGTATAGATGGATTGGTTGCTTCTACCTGAATATAATACAAATTCTTACGTTAACTATTAAGTTTTGAATATTTGTTTTCTTATTTCTTGTCGAATGAAAAAATAATATTTTTTAAACGAAATATGAAATTATTTCAGGTTTAAATTTTTTTAAAAAATAAAAAGATTAAATAATCTATTAGAAATATTAATTGAATGAAATCAATTCACAATTTAATTTTCGGAAGATATTTTCGTTTTCTTTTGTTATTTCATGAATCCTATTATAGCATTTTTCCATATATTATAGTTTAATTCTTAGCTTATTGGTTGTCAAAAAAGAACAACCATTAAAATGAAACGATTTGCTACGATGCTTAATAATTTTTGAATAACTTTTGAAATGTGATAATGTTAATTCATGTAAACAGCTCTTTATATATATAATTTTTTGTCGAACTTTTGCTGTTATTATTAGAATGTAGAAAAATTTTCAAAGAGTTCCACGATCATACTCTAGATACTGCAACGTAAAATTGACCATGATTAAAAACTCCTCTTCGTATGTCAATGCCTATTTGTTCAAATGTTTGACCTTGAGATTTATTCGTCATAGCAAAAGCAAGTTCAACCGGGAACTGTCGTCGTTTGAAATTGAATGGATAGACATTTTCACATTGAATCGACATTCGACTAATAATTGTCAAGGTACCTGCTTTATCGCCAGTCAAGATTTTGCATTCAAAATGAATTATCAACAAATTGAAAATTGTATATGTCGTAGTCCGATTGTAATTTCAGGCCGATTATAATCTGCCTAGGCCGTTTGTAATCGGCCGGCCGATTGAATTATCCGCGATGGTCTTACCATTTTTGTTCAATTTGCCTGGAATTTTCAGGCAAACAGAAACCGCCCGTACGACGTTAGGCCGATACAAAATAAGTATGTATGCCGCTTGTTATTGTTTTTCGCGTTTGTTTTTTGATTTGAGAAATAAAAATTGAAACAAATCAAACGATTGATATGATTGTCAATTTTAAACTAAAAAACGAACTCAAAAACAATAATAACAAACGGCACAAAACTCATCGTTATAACTCGTTGAAAAATTTGTGCACATTAGTTGTAAATCCTACGATAGTTTTGTGCCGCTGCGTTTGCCCAAAAAATTTAACTAATTAACAGAAACATAATTACATTCAAATTTTAATTAAAACAAAAAACAAACCCAAAAACAATAACAAGCGGCTGACGTAGGATTTAAAACGATTGTGCCCAAGTTTTCCAACGAGAACGATGGGTTTTGTGCCGTTTGTTATTGTTTCTGAGTTTGTTTTTTAGTTTTCCGAATTTTCAATGATTTTCGTTTTTTTGATTGCTCAAAATTTTTATTCAACTTGAAAAACAAATGCCATAACAAGCCGATGCACTTAGCGTTTCATATCTCTCGCATTCATATCGCCGCCAGACGAGAGCGCATGCGCGAAACGCGCGCATGCCCTGTGGACTGCCTGCAAATATCTATCTGTCTCGTAATCACTCGTAAGGAATCGACTGTAGATGGCACTGATGATAATCAAAATGTCGGATAAGTCGTATTTACGTTCAAATGAGTTGCATGTATACAATCCAAACCTCCTTGATACAATCATAAAAACTCGATTAAACGTAAAAGTTTACTATTTACAACAATGTAATTATGGGTTTCACATTAAATATTGATGTTAGCGACCTTATGAAATTGTTGGGCGACAGAAAACGATTATTACAGGAAAGGAGAAAGCAATTTTAAAGACGCAAACTTCCGAAAATCATCTTTTTGTTTTTTTTTGTTGAAAATTTTTCATTTATTCAAGCCTCATGCTCGAAATTGAAAAAATGTTAATGAGCTCCACGAAATCTATAAATAATTAAGATTTATTTTCAGAACAAAGAAAAAAATTCGAGTGTAAATCCACTTGCAAAATAAGGCCCTGACGCTACAAGCAAGTGCAACCAAATAAAACTAATTTTTGAATAAAAATGAAATTTTGCAAAATTTTGTTATTTTCTTGTAGTTTGGAACGTCTCGAAACATATTCTAAGCAGATTTTCTACTATTGTGAATTTTAACAATGTTTTTTTAAAAGAGAAAGTTTTGTGAACCTTTGTTTCAAACAGAAACTCATACGTCGATTCCAATCGATTATAATTGATTAAAATTTTGAATGAATATGTTTAAAGGAAAAACGTCAAGATAAAAATTGAACAGTCGAAAATTATTCATTTATTATAACGAAAAGAAGTCACTTTTTAAAACAAATCCAATTGTTGCAAATTTCTCTCCATCAGCTATACATCATTGTTGTTTGATTGAAACTACTGAAAACAAACTCTTACAACAAAGAAAAATTGTGTTAGATAAAATATAAAAATTCATTTTTTATGTTTTTAATAATATCGAATTTTGCGTGGCACAAAGCGACATCGCTTTGCACCACACAAAATCGTTTATAGCGGTGAACATTATTATTATCATTAAAAAAAAGAAAATAAATAAAAAAAAGACAAGTTAGATTTTTTTTAAGAAACATTTTCATTACAAAAGGTTTATTTCAGGTAGTTCAATCAATATAGCTGATAGAGAAGAATAGCTAAAAAAAAAGTTTTAAAAAAGTGACTTTTTTTTATTAACAAACAAATATTTTTTGACCATTCAATTCTTATCATGAGATTGAAACTTCTTACCATTTATTCCATTTAAATTTTGATTAGTTCCATTCATTAGATCCGAATTTATCAAGAATTTATTAATTTTCTCACAAAAAGGTCTACAAAACTTTCTTACATAAAAACTTTGTTAATAACATTAGTACAATACCTTTTAGGATATGTTTTAGGACGTCCCAAACTACTATAACATATAAAATTTTTATTTTTTTCATACAGTCCAAAAAATTGAGACAGATTACAAATTCTTATTTGCATGCGTACCATGCGTATCACTTTTACGAAAATACGACTTTACATATATATGGACTCTATCTTATCATAGGTGATCATAGGTGGCAGTATCAACGATCAGCTGTTTTATAGACGATTGTTTGAGATGATACTCATTTTCTTACGAATCTTTGAAAATAAACGTGTCTGCTGATTCATCTAAAATGTTATATTGTAAAAATATTGCATTTCAAAATAAATTAATTATTTTAGCAGGTTGAGAATTTAAGAACATCCGATCCGACTCTATCCTCGTTTTCAGTTCTGATTATCTCTTTCTGTTGTATTGTGCGTTCACATTGGTTACATGATTCATGGTCGTGTCGCGTTTAAGATATTGAATAACTTGGATAGAATTTTTTTGTTTGTAAACAAAAATGCAAACGAACGACTAAAATTTGAATTGTAAATGTTATTATCGGCTATTGTTCCCTGAAAATCATCATTTTTTGAGCTTCTTCAACAGTCCATCAATATTTATAATTATGTCTGTGCCAGACCGTAAGTATATCTAACTTTTCAATTTATGATTCGAAATTGTTCTTAAACATGACTCATCGTCAGTTGTATGTTTAATTTTTATAAAATGCGTTTTAATCTTCAACAAAATGCATTTCCTAGGCAGCTAAATTGAATGATTGCATTTTGAGGTTATGTTTTTGCTATATCAATAAACACGAACAAATCGTCAACAGTTTAAAATAAAAAACAAACAGAATTAATAGGATGAGAAAGTAGCTTAAAAATATAAATTGTTATATACATTAATAAGAGTAAATATTTGTAAGGCTAACGATTTTGAAGGGGTCACAACTAGCCACAAAAGTGCATGTAGTCATTGGTATCATCAGAAAAAATCATTGGCTTATTTCTTCTGAAGCTGCGAATCGGAGCTTCTAATTGGTTGGTATCATTTTAAAATTTTAATTGATGAAGGAATGAAACTTTTTCTCTGGAATTGAGTCGCTTAAGCAGATCAACAGACTGCGATTCTATTTGATATGAAACGTTTTCAAATAAAATATATTTGTCCTGCTACCAATGCACTTTCGTGGCTGGTATATGGCCCCAATTTCGAGCCTGCTTTTACATGCGAAACTTGTTTCCAGGATTAAAACTCAAACGCCCCGTGCTTGACAACTGGAGCGTCCGGGAGCAACTGTGTCTAGCCTCGAGCGTGCTAAAATCTGGTGACCATAACTGGATCAGTGTATCCCGTTCGCTGAAGCAATTCGTTGATAAAGAGCAGCTAAAACCTGTAGACTGGTACTCGCCAAAGTGTTGTGCTCAGCAGTACTCGCAGCTGCTCGAAGCCACAGACACGCCCAAACGCAAAAAACGAGAAAGCATAGAAACATCCAACGAATCAATTGTCCGACGGCTAAGTCAAGATCGAATTGCTGAGCTGAAGCAGTTGTTGCCGAGTCAACGGGAAGAGTACTTGAGACTGAAGACTGAGCTGAACGCTCTTCGTTCAGGGGCAATCAAGGATGACAAGCTACAGAAAATGTGGCAGCAAATCGAGCAAGAAGAACGCGAACAGGAACAGCGCAATAAATTGCATACTGCCTGGCTGGTGAAGCGCCAGCAAAAGAAAGATGTACAGCCACAGATAGTGAATCTTAATGTGCCTCGCAAGTCTGAGCTGATGCCAGAGATGCAAGAGCCAGCAGCCACCGAGAGTGAAGATGAGGATAAAAAGAACAAAGGTGGAGGCAGATCACCCCTGCTTACAAGTCTGCTCAAGTCTCCGAGTCCAACGACTCAGATGCAGGTATCAAACTCATCGTCCCAGGTCACATCTCCAACGATTGCCAGTTTGCTTGGCTCCAGTCCGAAGATTCCAACATCTCCGATCAGCCAAACAGTTTCGCCGCAGTTGCACCAGTTGGTCGCGTCTGGCGTCTCTAGTGCAAGTCACGAAAGACCCTCCGTCGGCGCACCTACTCTTTCAATGTTGCTCGAAATTCCAACGAATATTCAACGAACGAACCTTGCCCAGATGCAGCTTCAAAATACCCAAACAGTTCATTCGCAATCGTTTCCTAGTCACAGCTCAACAGAAGCGCCCCCTGTGTCAGCTCCTCTTGCGGAGATAACTGTTGAACCCTCATTGGAATCTCTTCAGATCCCGGCGATGTCGAATATTCCCGTTAATGACAGCATGGTCCAAATCATCAACCAGATTGACAACATTATTCCGAAAGATATCATCCCGAACGTCATGGATAAGGATGAAATGAATGAATTCATTGGTGATATTGAAGAACTCATCAAGGAAGAGATCACTTCCAGTCCTCAGACTTTAGACGTAGCCAGCAGGGTTATTGATAGTCTCACTGCAACTCAGACTGAGCAAATAATTCTCTCGCAACCTTTGGTCGAAACAGATCCCATAGTTAATACTACCGTTCAGAATATTTCGGCCATCCCTATGGAGGACATCAATTCTGACTCAAACATAGCGGATATTATTGAAACTATCGCTACGGATATAGGACCAAAATTGGATGATGTTTCAGCCAAACATGAACTGCTGCTGGAGAAAAATCAGAATCAATCGATTATTGAATCTGCTGTTGTTCCCAATCTACAGGAAACGGAGGATTTTTTGGTTTCTTGCGAGACCAAGGAAGAAACTGAGATTGAAAAACCTGAAGTTGAAAACAAATTTCTTGATAATAATGATGACGCGACAGAACCCGTGTTAGTTCCTGGACACAAGGACCAGTGTGATGACAAAGTTCATGACAACATCGTCACTGAGTCAGAAATGGAACTGAAATTAGAACTCGAAGAGGAAAATGTGGAGGTACTTTGTAATGAGATTCCAGCAAATATTGAGACAAACACCGATGTCCAAGTTGATCAACCGAAAGTGGTCTCCTGCTCTTCCCAGAATGCTCTTAAATCAACTTCAACAACAGAAGATTCCTTCACAAAAGAAGAAACTGAGACTGCCAACAAAGAAACTAAACCGATAGATATTTTTGATGGAACTGGTGATGATTCGGAAGAAAACAAAATTGTAGATATATTGCAGGCCAAGGAACCTACTGCAATAAAGCTTGAAGATGAAAAACCAAAAGAAAAAGCAGTTAAAAAAATTGAAGTTAAAGAAGAAGTTCAGGTGACTAAGAATATCGATAAAGACGCCTTAAAACAAATTTTGAAAGAGGAAAAAATATCCAACGAACCAGAACTTGCTAAAGATAAAAATGAAGCTAAAGAAGAGATTAAACATACGAAAGTCGAAATGGTAAAAACTGTGCCTGAAATGAAGAATTCGAGTAAGCATTCTTCTTCAAAAGATGCGAAACAAGACGAACAGAAGGAAGCCAAGAAACATGAAGAAGTAAATAAACAAGAAATGGAAGTTAAACCAGAATTCGATGAATCACCAAACGTGAAGCCTGCTACGGAAATTAAGAAGGAACCTGCAGAAGCTGAAGATATCCACGAATTCTTCGACGAGGAACCATCAATCAACAAGGTCAATGTTGGTAAAGCAGTTAAGACATATTCGAAAAAGCAAGCCGTTGTAGACACAGAGATGGACAATGAAGAAAATGAGGGAGCAGATTATAGAACTTGGAAGAAGGCTGTGATGCTGGTTTATAGTCGACTTGCAACGCACCGTTTTGCTTCGGTGTTCTTGAAACCGATCACTGAAGAACAGGCTCCGGGATATCATTCGGTAATTTTTCGACCTATGGACCTATCAACAATCAAGAAAAATATCGAGAACGGAACCATCCGAACGACTGATCATTTCAAAAGGGATGTCATGTTGATGTTTCAAAATGCTATGATGTATAACAAAAATAACACAGTTTTCTATCGAATGGCGGTTTCCATGCAAGAAGAATGTTTAGAGCAGATGCAGGTTTGTCTTTTATTTTGAATTTAATTTTTATGTATTTGATTTCTTTTGTGATAGATATTTTTCATTAAATATGATTTTTGTTTCAGGTTTTAGTTCAAGTAACTGTGGAACCGTCGTTCAGGAGGGAAACCCGAACAGCTGCAAGTATCAGCAACGACTCATCTGATTCTAGCATAAAACGAAAAAGAAGTCTGGTAATTCCAAGTCCAAATGAACACGAAAATACAAGGACAAAGAAATATAAAAAAATTGAAAACGAGTGAGAAATAATATTTATACTAACTTTTTGTATCATCAATATTATTGTACAAGACACAAATTAAAGATTCGATAAGTTAGAGGTATACATATTTTTGTTGTTTTTTATTTATTATTATGAGTGATTCAAGGTCGTTCAAAATATGAGAAAACTCTTTTTGTGAAATTATTTTTTGTAAGATAGGAATGTAAGTTGATTTTTAGGTATGTAAGCAATAAAGCAATCATAATTGTTTTTGAACGTTTATCGACTGGTTTATTTCATCTTCAATTAGTAATAATAATGGTTATTATATGAGTGTCATTTCATAGCATAAATCATGTTCATTTGTTAAACAATTGACAACTTCTGTTCAAACTCATTACTATAACTGTATTCCACACATCAAAGATTCAAAAACATTTTATACAAAGAACAGAACAAAATTAATCTTAGCCATCAGGAAAATATAAAATCTACAAACATGTAACAATCTAGTCGACTTATTACAACGATATTAAAAAAGTAAAATCGGTTAAAATGAACTGTACTTATCTAATGTCAGAAAATGAAATAGTATGTATTACTCGGTTCATAAAAAATAATTTTCACGGCTAAACAAGGTTTTCATTTTTTTAACAAAAGTGCGGTAAATAGAATATTATAGTACTTAAGGGGACATGCATGTCAAAAATCGACAAAATCAATGAAAACATGAAAAAAATTTTTATTACATATTCTGATAGTTTAAACCCTCTTCTTTAACGTGGTGAAGTTTGATTTTCAAAAAAATATGTATTAACATGGTTTTTTATGCTTTTTTGGCCCAGCGCTGTAGCGTTGAAGGTCGGAACGCTAAACTTTCACTTTGTTTTTCTCTAATTCCTAATTTTTACCTTTTTTCCAACTTTAGAGTCTTATAACTTTAACAATTTTTATCCGATTTGATTGTTATTAAGCTTAAAATGTTCAGAAATATGTTACGAACAAATTGTCCAGACAGAATTTCGATATTGTTTTTATAAACAATTTGAGTAACAATTGAGTAAAAAAATGTCCCATTTTTTCCGCATTTTTGATGTTTTTCGGGTCTTACTTCACGAAAATGTTTATAACTTTTTAAATTTAACAAATATCAAAATTCTGTCTGGACAATTTTTTAGCATTGTTATAACGAACATTTTGACGCTAACTGAACTCAGATCGGTTCAAAATTGTTTCAGTTATAATCCTTCAAAGTTAACCCTATTTCGTATAGTTATAAACAAATAACAATAACAAATTATTATTTTTTCCAAACTTCATATGCAATGTTGATTATTTGGATAAAAAGGAATTCAATAAAAAAAAAGTTATGAAAATCGGCCTATTATTATAGATTTTAGCGTTTTCACTTGCATGTCCCCTTAAGCGTTGCATAATAAGGTGGGATGACGAAGATAGTCAGGTTCAAAAGTTAGTTTGTTATAAAAATGTACAATTCTGTGGTGATTAGGAAGAACCAGTTAAGTTGTTTTGGGACTTGTCTTGTTGAATTTTGAGTATAACATTTTTATACCAAGGAAATTTGATGAGTGACACAATTTTTGGTGAATTATAGTACAAAATATAAATTGAATCCAACAACTTATGTTCAAAAGTTAAACTTTCAGAAATACACGCGATTTTTGCGAAAAAATTAACGCTTTTGGAAATTCACTTAACTTGTTCTTACTAATCACCACAGAATTTATATGACTTGTAAAAGTTTAATTAGTATACAAAAATTATTAAAATATCTTGCGGTTTTATGTTTTTCAAACGATAAACTGCTTTTGTTTCGAAACAACAATTTCCTTGAACTTTTCAACGTGACGGTAACGACCAACCGTAGACAAGCTTATTAATACAAATCTCTGAAACTGTGTTGTGAAAATGAATATTTATCAAGCTTATTGGAATTCTCATTAAATGAACCAAATGTTATCAGCTGAATCAATTTTATTATATGATTTTGCTCTCCTGCAGTTAATTAATACGTATGCTTCATAAACTTATTTTTTTCGTCTGCCATAACAGAATATAAAGACATATGCAAACTCAAATCTTAAATCTGTGGTGATTAGGAAAAACCAGTTAAGTGGTTTTAAGTCTTGTCTTTTTGAAGTTTTGAATATAGCATTTTTATATCGCAGAAATATGATGAGTGACACGAAAATTGGCGCTATTGATAATGTTATATAACTGGTTCTTCCGAATCACCATAGAAATATCTTTAAATATCTATTTGATGATATTAAATAGTTTAGTTACAAAATTTGAGAAAAATCTGATATTTTTGTTAAATGAAACATCCCACCTTAAATATTATCCTGCTGCGTTTTATGAGGCAGAAACAAAACGTCAAAAGTTTGTAAGAAACTGATAAATCTGTGGTGATTAGGAAGAACCAGTTAAGTGGTTTTGGGACTTGTGTTGTTGAAGTTTTGAAGATAACATCTTTATATTGAAAAAAATATGATGTGTGCGACATTTACGGCTAATGGTGGTACGAAATATAAATTGATTTCAACAACTCATGTTCAGAAGCTGAGCTTTCAGAACACGCGATTTTTGCAGAAAAATTGACGCTTTTGAAAATGTCACTTAGCTACTTCTTCCTCATCACCACAGAAATGATGGTTTATTAATTTATTAACAACAAAAAAGCACAGTCATTTATTCCTGTGTTATACTGAATGAATTTTTGTTAGTTCGTTTTGTTATGATTGTGTATACCACATTTTTATACTAGTTGCTTTAAAAAGCGGATAGGGGATATAGACATTGTATTTCCTTTCCGTGAAACAATGGTAATAAATAAGCTTTGTTCTAATTATACAACTGAACGCTGTTTTTTAAACAAACATCATGTAAGTGCTTACAAGTTGTAACAGTGATTACATTAGTTAATACACGATGAACTACATTTCCAACCTTGTTAATCATACTTTCACGAGTGATGATATATTTTTTGACTATTATTTCAAATTCGTTACGAAAAAGTATGACTATGATATTTTTTTTCACTGAAACCATGAAACATTATCAAACAACTGATAAAAAAAATCATTTCAATTTTCTAATCGAAAACAACGGTTTCAAATGTTTCCTCACCAGCTGAAGTTTCTCAGTTGCAAAAGAGGCTGCACATTTACTTAACAATGTAATTACGAAGTGTTGTTTTTTTCTGGTTTATATTAATGAACCGTTAATTTGCGTCGCGATTGGCGTCGGCATCTTCAAATGCTACGAAGAATAAGCTAACTTGCAAGGTGTGACAAGATTAAAGTATTGGTTGAGGGGATGTATGCGCGCGTGGAGAATCAGAAGGGGATATAGTGAAAATGACACTCGAACTGGAATGTACCACATCGCAGCGCTAAACAATCAGCGCAAGTCCGGATTGTCGTTGACTTGTTTTTTAATGCGTAACAGTATTGTGGTGTACCATTGGTCCAGTCGTGAGATTGAATCATACTCTTTCACAGCTTCAGAGAATCCATCGCTGTTGTTGTCTTCCAAATGTTCTATTAGAGTCTACAAAAAGTAGATTAAATGTCATTACTCGTTTTTAAACGCTTTTCTTTATTTAATTTTAAATTTATGAATTTCTAAAACCAATTGTTTACACTTCACATACCTTAATGAGTTTATATTCTCTAGAATCTTGAAAAGCAGGATATTGCTGGACGTATCGTTCTATTGCGTGTTGAGCGTTTAAACTATCGACACACAGATGACAGAGTGCTGCACGAAAGAAGTATTCTTTAGCACTATACTTTAGCAGTGCGCTTTCTAACGAAGACATGGCGACCTAACAGAAAAAATAATGATGTAAACCAATATTTGAACAATTTTTTTCCTTAAATAATTGTAATACTAATAATAAAGATAAGTGCACCTGTTCGTAAATGCTTATAGCCTTCTCGTAATTTTCGAGATGAGCCGCATACTGAGCGACTTTTAATAAACATTTGTTTGCAGAAGAATTGCTTTCCTCACCACGGAAGTAGTCAGCAGCTTGTTCATAATTTTGCACAGCTCTTTCAAGGTCTATCGACTCGGTTTCATACATCTCAGCTATACTTTGGTGTAGCTTTGCAGCCATGGTAAACCTGCCCATATCGGTGTAAATTTCGATGGCTTTCAACAAGCAATTGACAGCTTCTGCAACATTAAATTTTATATATCAAGTGTTTTATTTTCGTTTTATAGATATTTGAATTTGTATCAGAGATTTTACCATTAGGATCAGATTTTTTATAACAATTTGCACCATCGACATAGTTGGTCGCAGCATCGTGTCGACTTCCAGCCTTAGCGTGCAGTTGGGCAGCTTCACAAAAAGCATTTCCAGCCTGGCCCCATTTTTTAGCCATTTTGAACATATTTGCAGCTCTCTGATAACATTCTACTGCGTCTTCTACTTTGCTTCCACTAAAAATAAAATTATTGCAACAAACAACGTTTTTTTTACATCAAAATATGGCCACACGACAACTCAACTTTTTCAACTTAACTTTCGCGAATCATTTTTTATTACTCAACTTACTGAGGATCCTCAAACTGTTAGTAATGTTAAGATATGTGATTAATTTCAACTTAAATAATAATAACAACAACTTAATACAAAAATATAAAAAATTGTTTCCATATGCTAGTTGAATGATTGTGCTCCAATGACCGTACTGAAACTTAAGGAAAATAATTAAAAAATGAATATTTTAAACTCAAAAAATATGTCGACGTGTATTCATAGAGAAAATATGCCAATAATTTATGATCTTTGATTCGTGATTTTTAGATATTATAATATCTGTGGTGATTAGGAAAAACCAGTTATATGACATTATCAAAAGCGTCAATATTCTTTCAAATATTGCGTGTATTTTTGCAAGTTTACCTTTTAATCATGAGTTGTGGAATTCAATTTATATTTTGTACTATAATTGACCGAAAATTGTGTCACTCATATTCCTGCGATATAAAAATTTTATACTAATAATAAGCGAAGACAAGTCCAAAAACCACTTAACTGGTTCTTCCGTATTACCACAGATATCAGTAAGCTATAAGATTGTTTTTTTTTTTGGTACTCAGATAAGTATGTATCAAACTGTTTTTAAGCATTTCAATGAATTAACCAATCGATTGATTTTCATCAGTTTATATTAATAGTTTAGAAAAGCAATTTGAAATTCTGCAAATCACTTGCAAATACTAAAGTTAGATTCGCTTACATCAAGAACTAAAAATCTAATTCGGATTAAGCAGACCGTCATTAAGTTTTATAAAGTTTTTTTTAAACAAAAATAGTATGATGGGGCAGTCGATCTTATCTATTGCAGTGTTTCGAAGCGATGTAAAAAACTTAGCTATGTAACTTATTAGCCATAGGCATATAAACTACGAACACATGCTAAGGCACGTAACAAGTGCCAGGTTGTTGCAAAGTCGTAGACGAATATGAATGTGAACAAAATCTCGCTAATCAATATAGACTTGCTCACCCAAAGAGACCTCCGAACAAGCCCTTAGAAGTCTTTTTTTTCTCAGCCTCGGCCATCAGCTGCATCGCCTTCTGTTCGTTATCAGCCATTATGATTATGATCGTTCGGTAATCCAAGAATTACACTGATGATTCTTCACATCAAGTACGTAACAACGTAACGTCAATCAACTCAGCCTTTTCAAGCTGTTCCCAAGCACTGAAAAGTGAAGACTGAAGATTGAGCGCGCAGCGCGCAGCAAACGTAAACTTGTGCCAAGCTGCCAAGTTCTAAGGTACGGACTACGGATTAATTACCAACGCGAAACTAGCGCTTGGCTGCTTTGTCGGCAAGCACCACAGTCGGCAAAAATGGTTTTTACGCGAAAAAAGGAATTTGCTTTATTCAAAGCAGAAATGATATCATCAGAAGAGATCGCCATCAGCACTCTACCATCAGCCTACATAGGAATACTCTATATGTCTCTATATATATTGGAAATAATTGGAAATCAATGAGTCGGGTCATAGCCATTTTCCTACAAGCCAGTTTCCTATAACCTAACTTCACGCTGTCAGTTTCGGAACGCTTTTTTTTTCAGGTGTTGGATGCACTGACGAACAATTTTCAAATCATTTTTTTCAAATCAGGTGGGGAATCCAAACAAGGTTTGAAATTTCTGAAAAGATGTCAAAATAAATAAAACGCAGCACCAGAATTGAAAAAAATGCATTTCAATGCAAATGTACGAGAAAACGAGTAAGAATAAATAAACAAATAAAATAAAATTAATGGAAAACAGTTAAGTTTGTTTACATTATCTGTTCGTTTTATAATTACTGTATTTCTACACCCGACTTTTACACTAAAAATTAAAACTTTTGAACTTAAATTATAAAATTTGCATTTATCAACATTTTGTTTTTAACATACAATTTTTTCCAAAATTTGAGTTTTAAAACTTAAATTTTGGTTTCTTTATATTGTTTTGTTTTTTTATTTATATTTTCAAATGCTTTATATTGTACACATCATTTTATTATGCATACTTGTGAACATTTTTTCGAATCGATAACATAAGCAGACAAATTATGTGTGTAAAATAAATAATCTTCCATACATGAGAAGTAACCACAACGATGAATGAAAAATGTAAACAATCTGAAATTTTATTTTTAATATATAATTCATTTTTTTTACATTCAAGTTTGCTTAGAGAATTGTAGATGAAAAACAAACGTAAGGAAACACAAATTTTGTTATTGAATTTCATTTGTTTTATTATTTGCTGTACAACTTTGGTGTAGAAATACAACAATTATAAAACAAACGGCCGGTTCCGAGACAACAATCGTTCAAGGTACCACAATGCGTTTTTGGCACACGATATGCTGTCGCGCGATGAAACGGTCACAATGAAATTGTTCCACATTCAAATTGACCACCGTTAGAAACTATGTACCACAGACGACATTACCACAGGGAATGAGAACCACAGCGTCCGTATTGCCAACCAAGAGATTTAAAAAAAAACATTGCACTGCAATTGAACGTAACGATGAGAACAACACTATTATGGTCACGTTCAATTTCATTGCAATACTTTTGATGAAACTTTTTAATGAAAGTTTCAGAGAATGATCTTTAGGTATTCGTACACCTATTGTTAAAATTTTATAGACATCTTGAGTTTGATAACGAAGATATTTAATCTTAAAGTTGCTCTCATTTGTACAGGAAGGATAGGACAGAGCGATTATATCCGCACTTTTTCACACTTTTTTTCAATAAAATTTGTTTTACTCTTTTGAATCCTGTAAAAAAATAGCACAACATAGGTTATTAATTAAGGAATCGATTGATCCAAATCTAAGTGAATTCTTGAGTTTTGTTCTCAAGTTATTAACAATCAAATGTGGCTAAATGCGAACTTTTATCTTGCTTTTATACACGTGAATAGTGCGGCTGACTTTGTCGCACTGGCTCGAGCCAATCAGATCTCACGCTCAGTACAGTCGGTTAGAAAAGTTAAGCGAAAGGTTCACAATGAGTGCTGAAAAATTGACTGCATTATGTCCAATATATCAACAAATTGGAATCAGACTTGTTAAGAATGTTAAGACTTGTTAAGAATGAATCTAAAAACAATTTATGTTAATTTTTATAAATACTGCAGAGGTGGGAGCTTGTTGTGTAAATTTTGATGCTAAGTTTAGCTACGAAAGCGTTATGCTTAGATATTCAATAACTGAAGCCTGCTGGTTTAAATACAAAATTTAATTGAAATATCTGTTTTTGAATGGCCGGGACCTGAATGAACACCGTCTAAATAAAAACAATCTTAAATTGTCAAATTGTAACGAGCACTGTCGTAACGGATATAATCCAAAATGACAGTGCTGTACTGAACGACTGCCGTTCAAATGATTACCGTATAGAATGAGCACCTAGAAATAACAATGCCAAAAACGTCTCAGGTCGTATGAGCAGTCGTTATTGACAAATATTTTTTTTCAAAATCAGCTCTGGACTGATTTATAAACACTTGGTCTAATTGACCCAAATACGAAACAGACGCGCCGATCATATAAACGTAGCCAAAGTTTGAAACCCCGGAACCTTCCGTTCCACGCGTTCCGTGTAAAATAATTGTTTATTTTTGCGTTGAAAAAAAAATCAAATTCTTTCCATGAATGGGTCATGGGAACGCGCGGAACGGACGGTTCCGGGGTTTCAAACTTTGGCTACGTTTAAATGATCGGCGCGTCTGTTTCGTATTTGGGTCAATTTGACCAAGTGTTTATAAATCAGTCCAGCTGATTTTGAAAAAAAATATTTGTCAATAACGACTGCTCATACGACCTGAGACGTTTTTGGCATTGTTATTTCTAGGTGCTCATTCTATACGGTAATCATTTGAACGGCAGTCGTTCAGTACAGCACTGTCATTTTGGATTATATCCGTTACGACAGTGCTCGTTACAATTTGACAATTTAAGATTGTTTTTATTTAGACGGTGTTCATTCAGGTCCCGGCCTTTTGAATAAAGGGAACTGAGGTAATTGTGACGCTTCGGGATGAATGTAAGACGCTTAACAACTAGATGAAGAAACACTATCAATTTGTTGTTTAATCATATTATGACTTCTCTATAGTGAATTGACTTGTACAAATAAAAAAATTATAGCAATGAACTGTTATTCTGTGAAAAATAAGAGGTACCACAATAACCTCATGGCAAACCAATTAACTCGGTATTTAAATAAGCAGGCTTTAGTTTTTAAAAATCTGAGCAAA
The DNA here is from genome assembly GCA_020615435.1 of Telenomus remus. Taxonomy (NCBI): domain Eukaryota; kingdom Metazoa; phylum Arthropoda; class Insecta; order Hymenoptera; family Scelionidae; genus Telenomus; species Telenomus remus. Next base: position 8,836,397 of record CM036336.1, read on the forward strand.
ATTTAATTGAGAAGTGTTGCGTATGACGTTCCATTCATAATTTTTGATGTGTAAGTTGTGTTTGAATATTTGTAATTAAACTCAAGAATTTTTACAACAATTCAAGTCATCGATATATCTGTCTATTCAATTATCTATCTATTTGAGTGTAAATGCCTTGCTCAAATTATCAAAATTTTTCTTGTAGATTTATACCAAAACTTGTACACTTAATTTAGTTTCAAAATTTATTATCGTATTCATTTTGGTAACTTTGAGAAGTTATGCGCCTGTAATAGTTTACTAGTAGGTGTAAGGTAATCGTATATATTTATAATAAAATGTCTGCAAAAGGATTATATATGATGAATCCAATGATATTTTGAAAGGATACATTCTTAAAACTCCTGAGAAAATTAGATTTATATTATTAAGTATCACTATAAATTCAAATTTTATTTTACCAATTTCATTGAATTGCACGATAACTGAAATTATATAATATGAAAGAAAATGAAAGAATACAGCAGTACCTAGTTGTTGTCGCGGTGGCTCGCCAAGTACCTGAAATTAGCTTTTTAAACCAAAAAATTTCGGTAACTATTTCTGCTTTTTTGTTATCTGTAACTGCTAATACGCGTCATGGTGTTCTGATTATAGACAGACGAAACTGCGTAATTTACTCATTCTTCCCAAATTTTTACTTGACCAACAATTTTTTTTATATCATAACATTTATTCAAGTACTTGGCCACTCTTATCAGTTTTACTGAATTTTTAATATTTATCATAACATTTTTATAAGTACTCGGCCATTCCATTTATTTATATATCAACATTAATTTCTCTTTTACGCTTTTATCACTTTCTTTTAATTTATTTTCATATTTCAATTATGAATAAACATAAATCGTTTGTTAATGTTTTTTTCATTTGTTAATGAAAACTATTAATTGTGAAAATACTTTTGTTTATTAGGATTTATTTATGAATGTTCATTTGTTTGATAACATTTGTTGATAAACAATTAATCGATTGTTATACTTCTTTGTTATTGTTGATAAATATTCATTTTTTAATTCACATTCACTTATAAATATTCATTTATTCATTTACATTTAATTATAAACATTCTCATGTTTATTTACATTTGTTTATACACATCAATTCGTTTATTTACATTTGTTTATAAACATTCATTTGTTAATTAACATTTGTTCATAAACATTCATTTGTTAATTAACATTTGTTTATAAACATTTATTTGTTAATTAACATTTGTATATAACATTCATTGGTTAATAACATTGATTTGTTAATTAAAATTTGTTTATGAAAATTCATTTGTTAATCAACATTTTAATAATAATTTATTTGTTGATTAACATTTGTTCAGAAACATTCATTTGTTGATCAACATTTATGTGTTAATTAGCATTCATTTGTTAATTCACATTTGTTTATTAAACATTCATTTGTTAATTATTATTATTAGTTTTCCGTTTATTTTATGAACATTCATTTGCTCATTAACGTTTGTTTATAATTATTAATTAATTATTAATTAATAACTTGTTTTTCAATTTTTTTGTTTATTTCATTAACATTCGCTATTATTAAACATTTATTTACATAAATTATATAAACCAATTGCTATAGAATTAATAAATCTTTCAATAATTAACAAAAAAGAGGCATGCGTGCCAGGGCTGAAAAACGTGCCCGGCGAAAACAGAAGAAAAAGAAATTTTTTTTGCATTTTTACGTTTTTTCAATGCTTCATAACTCTGCCATTTCCCTACCGATTTTAACTTTTTTTTCAATTTGTTCGTCTCCGCGAGACCTACAAAATGTTTCAAATAACTATTTTGTTTAAAGCGTTCCGACGGAGTTATTGTGGTCGGAAAAGTGCCTTTAGCTTGCACCAGATAAGAAGAACACTGCAGGTCTCGTCGTATCGTATCTCGTATATCTCGTATTATAAAACTATTTTAAAACATTTTTTTTTGTAAAGAAAAGGAGGTACTTGGCCAGAGACACTGCCGTGTCTCCTGATACCAACACTTGCAGTATCAGCATAAATTTTTGTAATTTTTTGTCGCACTAGTTCCACCTTAATTAACAAATGAATGTTCATAAACAAATTAATATGAACGAACAAATGAATGTTAATTGACAAATGAATGTTCATAAACAAATGAATATTAATAAACAAATGTACGTATATAAACAACTGTTTAGAAACAAATGAATGTTTATAAACAAATGTTTAGAAAAAATAATTGTTTATTAACAAGTCTTAATAAACAAATGAGTGTTCATAAAGTGTTAATAAACAAATAAATAAACCTCTATAAACAAATCCTAATGAATGAACAATGTTAATTCAATTTAATGTTTATTCATAAAAAATTTTTATTGACAAATGAAGTTTAACATGTCAAGAAACGCTAATAAACAAATGTATGTTTATAAAAAATCCTTAATAAATCAATGCATTCTCATAAACTAACGTTAATGAGAAAGTGCATTTGTATAAAAAATGAATGTTAATTAAAAAATGAATGTTTATAAACAAATGTTTATTAACAAATGCATATTTATAAACAAACGTTAATGAACAAACGAAGCTTCATGAACAAAACTTCATAAACAATTATATATTCATATGTAAATGTTAAGAGTTCAAATGAATGTTAATAAACAAAAATTTCAACATCAATAAATGATCGAAAACGTGTATAAGAAATGAAATTTAACAAATGAATAAATGTTAATAAATAAATAAATGAGATGGACGAGTACTAAAATAAATGTTATGATATATATTAAAAATTCAGTAAAACTGATAAGAGTGGCCAAGTACTCGAATAAATGTTATGATATAAAAAAAATTGTTGGTCAAGTAAAAATTTGGGAAGAATGAGTAAATTACGCAGTTTCGTTCTGTCTATAATCATAACACCGTGACGCGTATTAGCAGTTACAGATAACAAAAAAAGCAGAAATATAGTTACCGAAATATTTCGGTTTAAAAAGCTAATTTCAGGTGCTTGGCGAGCCACCGCGACAATATCAAAGAACCTAAGTTTTTGACTTGTGAATTCTAATTTTTTAGATCTTTCATGAATTATTCTATTACTCAAAAATTCCTAATACTTTAGTAGACAAGTTTAAATATTTTATTCCAGTATTTGCTGCGAAAAAATCGCTGTCTAGTTTCGAAGAAAGTAGATTCGTGTTTTACTTTTGAAATTGTTAGAAAATTTTTGTTTTCTATTTCTGTATTATTTATTCCAGTACTTATCCAACAGTAAAAGTGTTCCGCTGAAAATTATTGTTATTATTATAGAATTATTGTCAATTTTTGGATCATATAATGATATTTGCATTGCAATGACAATAGTCAAATATTGACAAATTTTGAAGACTTTCAATTAGTTGTAAACTTTACTACTGGTACGAGTGAAGAATAAATTAGGGAATTCTACAAACTTTGCAATTAGAAATAAATAGGTTTGATTCTTAAAACATTTATTTTTAAGACTTTGTATGAGTGACTTTTCCGAAAGCTTAAACAGCTGTTTTTAATGTGTTTTCTTCACATCATAATAAATTTTCTTCGAAATCAGCAGATACAATCATTTGATATGATAGGATAATTACTTTTCATTTTACAATTTTTAAAGAATTCTCGACCTCATTTTTTTCATTTCCGCATCGTCCTCAAGAATTATAACACTGAACAATAAAAATTTCAAAAAAAAATTTTAGTTTGAAAATATTATGTTCAATATATCAACAAATTGGAATCAGAATTGTTAAGAATGAATCTAAAAACAATTTATGTTAATTTTTATAAATACTGCACAGGTGGGAGCTTCCATCCATTCTTAAAAAGTTCATCACAACCTGAAGTTGGTGAAATAAACAGTTTAACACTGTTTATTTTAAAATCTGTAATTAATTGAAATTCAATTCTTATTCAAAATTACTGATTTTTTTAATAAAATAAATATGAAAAAATATAAAATTATGATCATATATTAGTCAATCGATTCGTAAAAACTTTAGCTCAACATAAAATTGTCGAGGCGATCGGGTGATCACTGAATCAGTGACACTGATATTCACGTGAGGTTGTCGAGGTGATCATTTGTAGCGATATATAGATCTATCGATTACGCGCTATAATTTGAATATGAAACTTTGTAATATTGTTTCATTTTTCGTGTATCCTTTTTTAACTTCAAATAAAAATCATCATTATCGTGTAATAATCATTATTACAGAATAAAAATATTTCAGTGTACCAGTGAATGACACTGTTTTCATAATTTCCTAATGTTTAATGATTCGTCTTTAATACCAAAATTGTATCTTTTAGCGTAACTTTTGGGTCAATGTTTTAGTTCAGGATAAAAGATTAAAAAATGTGTTCGTTCAGAGACATTCTTTGTCATGCAAACCATCCATAAGTTAACTAACGTACTTTACAAGAATTAACTTCAGAACGTTACATATTGCAGAATTGATTCAAAAATTAACCCTAAAATGTCTAGGCAAGACATTCAAATGATTTTGATTATTCATAATCAGGGATGCACAAAAAAATATCGATCGGAATTCGATACTTTCATCGAAATACCGAAATGAAAATCGGTATTTCGATATTATACCGAAGTTTTTTTCAATATATCGGTACTTGTATCCAAATACCGAATAAATTTCGATACTTTTACCGAAGTATCGAACGAATTTTGATACATCGGTACTTATTCGATACTTATTTCCGTACTTGTACAAAATACCGAAGATAGAATCGCTACTTTCACTGAAATCGGTACTTTCACTGCAGTATCCATTTTCATTATAATTTCGATATATCATCTATATTTTTCAAAAATTATTATAGAACAAAAATTCACTGTTGTAACCTAGCTTCATAAAATTTAAAACTTTATAGTGAAACAGGCTTCAGTGGCTTTAAAATTGTAACGACACTCTCTCATGAGTATTTTTGGATAAGTTTTTTTTAAAGCATTAAAAAAAAACAACGAATTATAACATGTTGAAAAATGTTCAATTATAATTTGGGTCCCTGCTGTAAAAAACGCCATTGTTTTCGACATCGTAAATAACGATATGGTTTTCTATATGAAATTACCATATGATTAAAAATATGAAATTTTTGTTTAATTTCTTATAATACTGCATAAAAAACCAAATTTAACATTAAGTTTGATAAGTAAAATGAACCAAAAAAAGTAAAACCAAGAATAAGAACAAAAATCCGAAATCAAGAACCAAAAATTGAATTGCAAAATGAAATAACTATGAATAAAATTCAAAATAAAATACATAAATGCAAAAGAGAAAAAGAACAAAACAATTCAAAATACTAAAAAAATTCCCAATAGAACAACAAAACAGAACAAATAATGATACAAAAAGAAACCTAACCTAAATTGCGAAACGAAATACAGAAAGAAAAATCCAAATTAAAAAACAAAAAACCAAAAACTAGAATTTGAAACCAAAATTTCCATTTCAAAATCAAAAAGAAATTCCAAATCTGCATTGAAAATTTAACTTCAATGGGAAATTGGGAAATACGAATTCTTCAATCACGGTTATTGTTTAAATTTAAATGTTGTATTTCATTATGCATTTTTTAATTGTAACGCGGTTGTGTATTTTTTTAGATTTTGATAGTTTTCGTGTTGTGCACTAAGTTATTGGTTCTATCGTTGAGATGAATGTTTTCCTTTTGAATTTTATTATTTTCGTTTTTATTGTAGATTTTTGGTCTGCTATTTGTTTTTCTGTTTGCTTTTTCAAAATTTCAAATCGTCATTTAAATTTTCATGAACATATTTTTCTTTAGGTTTTCGATTTTTCTAAAATTCTGAATTTTCGATTTTGGTATATTTTTCTTTCGTTTTTTCGTTTTTATTTTCGATTGTTTACTTGTTTTTCTGTTTTGCATTTCAATTTCAAAGTTTTTTGGTTTTTTGATTTAGATTTGTCGTTTTGGTATTTGTTTTGTATTTTGTTTTAATTTGTTTTTCGGCTTTTCATTTTGTTTTGCATTTTATTTTGGGTTTTTCATTTTAGATTTTCATTTTGTTTTTCGTTTTACTTTAGTCATCAGAATTGTTATTGATTTTTTTTTGTGCAGTATTATAAAATATTGAACAAAAATTATATATTTTTTATCATATGGTAATTTATTCTATAGAAAACCATATTGTATGTCGTAAGCGATATCATTTTTTACAGCAGGAAAAAACACTATTGTTTGTAATTATTCCTGATTATTGTTTTCAACTATTTACATTATAAAGTTCACATCGCGTTTAAGTTAGGTTCTATCGTCATTATATTAAATTTTATATTAAATTGCAAATAATACCGATTAAATACCGAAATTATACAAAATTGATACTCGGTAAAAGTATCGAATTTGATTTCGGTAATGTGATGAAAGTACCGAAATACTGAAAATAATCTCGGTAAACTACCGAACTATTGAAATTGATTTCTATACTTCAGTACAAGTACCGAAATACCGAAAATGATTTCGGCAAACTACCGAACTATCGAAAATGATTTCGATACTTCAATACAAGTACCGAAATACCGATATTTTTTTCAGTATCAATTTATCGATAAAAAAGTACCGAAATACCGAAAATTACGATTTCGTGCATCTCTGTTCATAATTAGTTAAAAATTGAAACTTTTGATCAGTTTTAGTTTTCAAATGCTCCCCATAGCTGTTTTAAGGAGAAACATTCGAGCGCTGGAGAAAGTGTCTCCTGCTGCATTGTTAAAATTGGCAGGGTTCCAACTTTGAAAAATGATTACATGAGCAAATTTTTTTTAGATTTTCATCATATATATAGATAATATACAATGTCTCTAAGCAATGTTCAAATATATTTTCCTTGTCAGAATATTTCTTTTACGAAAGTTCTAGCAAATCATTATGGAGCCCTCAAAGGGGTATGAGGGAGGGGGATGAAATATGACGAATTTTTGCGTAAGGTTTCGGATGGCTTTTGACAGTTACTATTTTTAAACATACTTAACAAAATTTGCAACTAACTGTACAAAATGCCGATTTTGGTACATTAATATATGAGCAAATCCAAAATTAACATCCACTTAGCGGTTCAAAAAAATAAAAATTTTTGGACATTAGGCACACTCTTGGGATTTTTTTCTCATGATCTAGGTGTCCAAACGAGATAGAAAAACGGTGCGGCCCACCTTGAAACGAGTGGCGACATACTTTTAAAATTAAATTAAGTTATAGTGATTTTTGCCAAAAAAGCAACAAAAAAGCATGTAAAAAGTAACTCCAAATTTGGTTTCTTTCAAATTTTACGTTTTTTATCGATTATGGGGTGTTGTACGTTCTACCAAAGTCATTCAAATACCAAAAACAAAATATCAAAATATTTCTGTGTCTCAATTTTAGTACTATGACTAAGAAATTTGAGTGAATTAAGTTAATTGCCCTTTTTCTTCCAATAAAATACGAACAGTTAGTACAAAAAGACACACAACTTGCAAAAATTATTTGCCTAATACTTTTTCAAACTTTATACAACCATATCAAACTCGGCCTTCACCCCTCACACCCTGTCCGGATTAAGGGTGGTTCTGCAATAAAAAATGGGGGTTTCACAAACTCGAACTTTTTTTATTTTTTATTTCCTTCTTTTTTAATTAAAAAAGTAAGTCGCCACCTGTTTCAAGGTGGGCCGCACCATTTTTCCATCTTGTTTTGACACCTAGAACCTGAGAAAAAAATCCTAAGAGTGTGCCTAATGTCCAAAAATTTTTATTTTTTTGAACCGCTAAGTGGATGTTAATTTTGGATTTGCTCGTATATGATTAGTTGCTTTTGATTCTGTTAAATTTTACAGCGCCACTTTTTAACCTGATCATTCTTTTGTTGTTTGAAAAACAACATCGTGATCAGTATCAAATTTTAAAAAGCAAAAAAAACGAACTTGCAAACAATAACAATCAGCACATAACCTATCAATTTCGTTGAAAAACTCGTGTCCGCTCGATGAAAAATCGCCGTTGGGTTTGAGCCGCTTGTTAATGTTTTCGGTGTTTAATTTTTCCATTCTTCAAAAAAGTCACCGTCTCAAGTTGCACATTGCACATACCCTGAAAACACAGTTTGATCAAATTTTGGTCGAAATTTGTGCAAATCTATTGTGTATCAATTTTATCAAAAAATGCTCTCTGCAGCGTCCGCTAATTTATCATAATAGAATTATATCAAATTTTGAAATTAAAGTTTAATCTATTTGCAATGAAAGTTTTTTAAAATTTAACCAAAGTGATATAAATATATCGAATAAACATATGAAAAAATCTACTTTGATTTTAAATGCGATCAAATTCGATTGGCGTGTATTCCATCATATCTCTATTTCTGAAATTCTATGCTTTCATAAATAATTATAATCATTAATGCTTAACAATTATTCTGACTTTGATGAAATGGAGAATATCACTGGTTAAAACGACATAGGAATTCATAGACTTTCATAGACAAAAACGCATTATGAAAGTCTATGAGCGTTTTCTGAGAAATTAATAGACATTCATAATGAAGTTTTTGTTAAACAAGATGTCGTATGAAACAAAATTTCAAAAAGGTGAGTTTATGAAGTTCTATGAATGTCTATTTGTATTTTTCCCTAGTTGGTTCTGCTAGGTTTTTTAATCCAGAATTGGATTCGAACTTGGAACAAACCAAACAGACAAACTGTAAAGAATCGAATGACAATTTTCAAAACAAAACAGAACTCGTATACTGTAGATGGAAGGGTCAAGTACAACCAATGTAAAAACGACCAAAGTAAGGTTTTCGATTAGATTCATAAATTTTAATAAAAACAACAAAAGTGTGAAATTTCGTAAAACTTAAGAAACAGCGCTGCCCCACACATTTATGTCGTGACCTCACGTATAGAGGAGAGAGTGTTAATAAGTGGCATCGCGAGAACTGAATTGATGAATGTATCGAGTGAAATTTAATGCTTCGTTTTTCACCGTGTAAAGAAGAAATAAAACACTTCGGGTTATGTACAATTCTGTAAAATTTGGTATGCTGTATGAAAATAGAAAAACTCGCTGAAATAATATACAGGATTGAAAAAATTTGATTTGCGGAATCGCGTATGCAGTGAGTTTACTAAAGGTATATCAAGTTTCACGTGATAACTCGTAATACATATAAATCAAAGAAATCTCCTAGGGAGACGAAAATACGAGCAAACAAATGATAGAAAGAGATTTGAACAGAAGTGAAAATGTTAAGGGGTATCCTATAACTCATATTGAAATAGCGCCAAGGTAGGAGGGCCATCAACGATGGCGCCCCGAGCTGGATAGAGGGTGGTTCTCAGGTTTCTTTGTTCACTATTCTGGGCGCCATTTTACGTTGATTACAATGCGGTTAACTCTTGCCAACTAGAGTTTCTACCGCCCTCGCGTCCCTCATCACATCATACGCCCCGTTGAATTTAGCTTGAAAATCTCATCATCTTCTCTTGTGATAGTTTCTCATATCCTCCCCGTTATCATAATATTGACAACTGTTTATCACAAAACCATACCAATTAATTCACACGAATATTCGTATGTACCAATCTCTTAAATAACTTATAATAAAAATGGCGATTTGAGAGAAAAAATATAGTTTACACAGAATATTTTTGCAATAGCTCAGCCTAAATTGAATGAATACGAAAATCTTAGTTACGAATATTTGGTTACTAATTGTTGTATTTTCTAAACAACATGTCTAATGAGCAGGGATGCACGAAATCGAAATTTTCGGTATTTCGGTACTTTTTTATCGGTAAATTATAACTGAAAAAAGATCGGTATTTCGGTACTTGTATTGAAGTATCGAAATCATTTTCGATACTTCTGTAGTTTGCCGAAATCATTTTCGGTTATTCGGTACTTGTATTAAAGTATAAAAATCAATTTCAATACTTCCGTAGTTTACCGAAGTTATTTTCGGTATTTACTTTCATCACATTACCGAAATCAAATATAATGAGAAATCAAATGTAAAATTTAATATAATGACAATACAACCTAACTTAAAAGCGATGTGAAATTTATATTGAAAATAGTTGAAAACAATAATCAGCAATAATTGCAAACAATAGTGTTTTTCCCTGCTGTAAAAATCTCTATTGCTTACGACATCGTATACAATATGGTTTTCTATAGAATAAATTACCATATGATAAAAAATATATAATTTTTGTTCGATTTTTTATAATACTGCACAAAAAAAATCAATAACAATTTTGATGACTAAAGTAAAACGAAAAACAAAAAAATGCAAAATCAAAAAACAAAATGAAAACCTAAAATTAAAAACCCAAAATAAAATGCGAAACAAAATGAAAAGCCGAATAAAAAATTAAAACAAAATAAAAAAGAAAAACCAAAACGACAAATCTAAATCAAAAAACCAAAAAACTTTGAAATTGAAATGCAAAACAGAAAAACAAGTAAACAATCGAAAATAAAAACGAAAAAACGAAAGAAAAATATACCAAAATCGAAAATTCAGAATTTTAGAAAAATCGAAAACCTAAAGAAAAATATGTTCATGAAAATTTAAATGACGATTTGAAATTTTGAAAAAGCAAACAGAAAAACAAATAGCAGACCAAAAATCTACAATAAAAACGAAAATAATAAAATTCAAAAGGAAAACATTCATCTCAACGATAGAACCAATAACTTAGTGCACAACACGAAAACTATCAAAATCTAAAAAAATACACAACCGCGTTACAATTAAAAAATGCATAATGAAATACAACATTTAAATTTAAACAATAACCGTGATTGAAGAATTCGTATTTCCCAATTTCCCATTGAAGTTAAATTTTCAATGCAGATTTGGAATTTCTTTTTGATTTTGAAATGGAAATTTTGGTTTCAAATTCTAGTTTTTGGTTTTTTGTTTTTTAATTTGGATTTTTCTTTCTGTATTTCGTTTCGCAATTTAGGTTAGGTTTCTTTTTGTATCATTATTTGTTCTGTTTTGTTGTTCTATTGGGAATTTTTTTAGTATTTTGAATTGTTTTGTTCTTTTTCTCTTTTGCATTTATGTATTTTATTTTGAATTTTATTCATAGTTATTTCATTTTGCAATTCAATTTTTGGTTCTTGATTTCGGATTTTTGTTCTTATTCTTGGTTTTACTTTTTTTGGTTCATTTTACTTATCAAACTTAATGTTAAATTTGGTTTTTTATGCAGTATTATAAGAAATTAAACAAAAATTTCATATTTTTAATCATATGGTAATTTCATATAGAAAACCATATCGTTATTTACGATGTCGAAAACAATGGCGTTTTTTACAGCAGGGACCCAAATTATAATTGAACATTTTTCAACATGTTATAATTCGTTGTTTTTTTTTAATGCTTTAAAAAAAACTTATCCAAAAATACTCATGAGAGAGTGTCGTTACAATTTTAAAGCCACTGAAGCCTGTTTCACTATAAAGTTTTAAATTTTATGAAGCTAGGTTACAACAGTGAATTTTTGTTCTATAATAATTTTTGAAAAATATAGATGATATATCGAAATTATAATGAAAATGGATACTGCAGTGAAAGTACCGATTTCAGTGAAAGTAGCGATTCTATCTTCGGTATTTTGTACAAATACCGAAATAAGTATCGAATAAGTACCGATGTATCGAACTTCGTTCGATACTTCGGTAAAAGTATCGAAATTTATCCGGTATTTGGATTCAAGTACCAATACACCGAAAAAAACTTCCGTACAATATCTAGAATCGAAATTGATTTCGATAATTCGATACAAGTACTAAAATACGGATTTTCATTTCGGTATTTCAATGAAAGTATCGAATACCGATCGATATTTTTCTGTGTATCCCTGGTTACAGAAAACAAAAAAAGCAGAAATAGTTACCGGAATTTTTGGGTTTAAAAAGCTAATTTCAGGTACTTGGCGAGCCACCGCGACAATGCCCTTATAAAAAGATCCGTATATTGTCCATATAAGAATAATATATTGACAATATATCATTCACGAAATAATATATTGTCCCTATATTGACCATACATAGTTAATATTGTGACGTGACAACTTGCGCAAGGTCACGAGACTCTTCGCCAATCGTTATAGTTCTCGGTTTCGATATCGGCAGCTACACGAACTTTAAAGAAAATAGAAAGATTTTACTCCAAAAAGGTCTAGGATTGCCAGGTGGCCTCGACATCCAAACTCCACGTAGCAAGATTGCACTACGGGCGTGTCTTTCCACCAAACCAATAAACTAAACTCAAAAACTCAAAAACCACGCAGAAAGGATCATACAGTCACTTTCACTGCGCTTGCATTACTTTCTATTCATTCCCAAAATCTATAGCAAGATGTTAATGGCGTTATCGAAACTTAATGAAAAACTACCGGTTGAAGTGGAAAAACTAAAAACTGAACTTAATTGGTCCTGAACGGAGTTCTGACAATCAAAAGACAGGCAAGGATCCCACTGAACGCTAAACGGACAAAATCAGAACACAGAAATTGAGCGGATTTACGGTTTATTGACCCTTCACACAAAAATAAATTACTCAAAAACAGAGAAAATTAGATTTATATTATAAAGAATAACTATAAATTTAAATTTCATTTTACCGATTTCTTTGATTCTTTGAATTGCACGATAACTGAAAGTATATAATATGAAAGAATATGAAAGAATTTAGCAGTACCTAGTTGTTGTCGCGGTGGCTCGCCAAGTACCTGAAATTAGCTTTTTAAACCAAAAAAATTCGGTAACTATTTCTGCTTTTTTTGTTATCTGTAACTGCTAATACGCGTCATGGTGTTCTGATTATAGACAGAACGAAACTGCGTAATTTACTCATTCTTCCCAAATTTTTACTTGACCAACGAATTTTTTATATCATAACATTTATTCTAGTACTTGGCCACTCTTATCAGTTTTACTGAATTTTGTTCTGTTTTCGCCAGGCACGTTTTTCAGCCCTGGCACGCACGGCTCTCTTTTTTTATTTTATATTATTTATTGATCCTATAGAAATTTATTAATATAAATATTTACTAGCGGATGTTGCGTAAACATGTAAATGTTTAGTAAAAAAAAATTAAAAACAAATTAATAATTTCAAATAAATGTTAATGAACAAATGGATGTTCATAAACGAATGCTTATAAATAAATGTTGATTAACAAATAAATGTTTATAAAAAATGTAATAACTTATGAACAAACATTTTTAATTAACAAATGAATGCTCATAAACAAATGAATATTAATGAACAAATGAATGATCATGAACATATGAATGTTTATGAACAAATGTGAATGAACAAATGAATGTTTATAAACAAATGTGAATAAACGAATGAATGTTTATGAACAAATGTGAATAAACAAATGAGTGTTTCTGAACAAATGTTAATAAACAAATGAATGTTTATGAACAAATGTTAATAAACAAATGAATGTTTATAAAGAAGTTATTTTTTGTTAACAAGTGTTAATGAACAAATGAGTGTTCATAAAATGTTAATAAACAAATAAATATACCTCTATAAATAAATCCTAATGGAAGAAAAATTTTAAATCAATTCAATGTTTATTCATAAAAAATTTCTATTAACAAATTAAGATTTACTTGATGTTCATATTTAAAGAAACGCTAATAAACAAATGTATGTTTATAAACAATCAACTGTATGCTTATATTAGCCAACATTAATAAAAAAGTGCATGTCTATAAAAAATGAAACCCAAAAACAATAATTGTGATGAATTCGGCGATTGTTTCCCGAAACCAAAAAAACTGTTGATATAAAAAAATTGCGATTCGAGGGAAAAAATATACTTTACACAGAACATTCTTTCAACAGCTCAGCCTAGATTAAATGAATACGAAAATCTTAGTTACGAATATTGGGTTATTAATTGTTTCATTTTCTAAACAACATGTCTAATGAGAAAACAAAAACAATCGTCGGCCCAATATTTTAGATTTCAAAATATTATACTGGCCCTAGTAAACCATCAAAATAGGGCTCAGATAAGGTGCTCATTAGGTTGTTTAATGTCAATTAAACTGATCTTGAATTTATTCAAAAAATTTTTCTTGCATCAATTACATGCTACAGGATCACTCCTGTAAATATTTGAATGGAGTTGCGTGACGGATAAGTGAATTTTTATATTTTTTGTTCATTAAATAAACTTTAATTTATCGTATTCGTTTTAAGTTATTTTTGTGACTATACAAAAAATTTGACAATCGTGCGCAGAAATTTTTCACTTTTCACCCTAGCAATAGAAGTGAGGGCAAGTAGGCTCTGTTCACATAGGTTATTGCACTCGGCTTTGCCTCGTGTAACTGGATTATCGATGAGGCAAAATCAGGAGGCACGGCAGTGACTCTGGCCAACTACCGCCAGAAAATGTCACAGTGCCTTCTTTTCAAGACATTTTAGATTAGGATTCTGGCATAGTTCGAAAACTATGAAATCACTATGCCACGAGGTCGTTATTGGTCTTAACTTGGTCGCGCAGCCGAGCTGAGCAAAACGAGACCAATAACGCCTCTCTAGCTTAACCCTTTCACCGATTTCTGGGGGGTCAAAAATGCGTTTTTTTTTTTTTTCATGTACGCAATATTTTATTCATTTTTTTTTTTTCCAAAATTACAATTACAATAGCTGTAACATTTAAAACATGATGATAGGAATATACAAAAGTTAATTATTGAGATTTAACATGAATTTATAAACAAAAAGCAATAAATAAATAATAAATTGATGAACAATTGTCATTTTTTTACGTTTTACCCTAATTTCTCATAAAATCGACGCAAAATGAAGAAAAAAAGTATTAGTTTAATAATGAAGGCTAACTATGATGAAATTTAACAATATATAATAATTGTTTATAACGAATGTTGATTTTAAATTTAATAAACAATCGTTTATTTTTCTCAATAATTTAAAATACAGAGAAAAAATCTTGGATTAATAAAATAAAGGACAACAATGATGGAATGAAAAATTAGTGACAAATTAAGAAATTTTAATAATAAATTTATTTATATTACAAAGCAATTTTATAATGTAAAATTATATCATTAACAATTTTGAACATGATTATAATTATTCTTTCGACCCTTGTAAAAAGATCCGTATATTGTCCATATAAGAATAATATATTAACAATATATGAACAATATATTGCCCATATATGGACAATGTATTGTTTTCAAACAATGTATTCACCATACATAAACGATGTAATTTGATTTACAGCAATATATTGGCAATGTATGATTTTTCGCAAACAATATATTGACAATATATGGATGATAATCAAAATTCCATTCTTTGCCATACATTGTTAATTTCTTTGTTATTTCTTTGGTAACCAAATATTGTTGTTTTAATTACTCTAAAACTTTTTTTCTAATATTTAATAATTTGTTTATAACAATACATTTAATTTCACCGATCTTGTGAAAAGTCTATCTTCTGCGAATAGAAGCTTGTGATTTTCAATAGACAATTGTTAATAGTGATTTGTTAATAATTTCAATTAATTTTTTAGTAACAAAAGATTAAATCATTCAAAACGGTTATCTATATTGATTTTCTATAGAATATATGGATCCTTATCGTTGATCATAGTTCTTATTTAAAAAAGTATGGATAAATTTATGAATAAATTTCCGGATTTGGTTGAAAAATTTGAAGATTTATAACAAAACAACATTATAGAAAGTATTATTGACATAAAGTCATTCACATTAAACTATTTCCGAAAAAATTGTCATTAAGTATGTAGCTTATTTCGATAGAAGAATTTATCGAAGCAGATGGAGCAGTGAACAACGACGCGGACTGATAACTTCAAGGGCCTGAGATCGATTCTCGTTCTAGAGTAAAATTATTTCACATTGTTCATGTATTGTCAATATATCCTATCCTATCCTATCCTATCCTATCCTATCCTATCCTATCCTATCCTATCCTATCCTATCCTATCCTATCCAACTAGTCCTACTAATATAATAATACTGAGAATATGTTTGTTTGTTTGTTTGTTTGTTTGTTTGTTTGTTTGTTTGTCTGAGCATCACGCCTCAACGAAGCGTTCGGAAATGATTTCAAAGCATCAGCGTGATTCTTTGGACTCTCAGAATTAACGTAGGCTACATTAGAAATCGATTTCTTAATTTTTTTTCAGAGAAAATTTCAAAAACATTTTCTTAGTTTTTTGAAAATTTTCAAATTTTTCATGAACACAATACATAAGCCAGTATAAATAGAGTTCGAAAACGTAATGTTACGTTTCATATTCTGTAAAATTACTATCCTCCCTTCCTTATTAATAAACAAACGTAAGTATGAGAATTATTTTGAAATATTTTCTCGGGTTCGCAATTCGATCGTTATTTTGTTTTTGATTCAGTATGACTTTTCATTCAGTCGTGTTTATATCGTGTCCGCCAGTGACTTTATAAGTGACATCGAAATGCCGACGAAACGTAAAACACATTTGCAAAAAATAACTATTGATACAGCTAACATAGAGCTGCGCAAGCTACAGAGGCTGAGGAACAGCTTTGCCTCATCTGAATGGAGACCAAAGATCCTTCTACGATGCGGTACTACAAAAAATTGACAACAACGATCCTGCAATTTTTTTTCTGAATGCCTGTGGAGAAACAGGAAAAACATATTTATTGAATCTCCTGCTGTCAACTATCGGGAGTCGTCGTCACGTGGCTTTAGCTTTGGCTTTAACTGGTAACGCTTCCACGTTGTTACAAGGAGGACGAACTGCTCACAATGTGCTCAAGTTGCCACTGAATTTGCACCATCAGGAGACCCCATTTTGTAACATCAGCGAAAATAGTCGAAGGGCCGAGGTGCTGCGGTTGTGCAAACTATTGGTGTGGGATGAATGTTCTTCTTCGCATAAGCATGCAGTAGAGGCACTCGAGAGAACCTTGAGAGATATACGGAGTGACAATCGGATAATGGGAAGATTAGTCG
Organism: Telenomus remus; assembly: GCA_020615435.1. NCBI lineage: Eukaryota > Metazoa > Arthropoda > Insecta > Hymenoptera > Scelionidae > Telenomus > Telenomus remus. Next base: position 8,853,516 of record CM036336.1, read on the forward strand.
TTATATTAGCTGGTGATTTTCGACAAACCCTCCCGGTCATCACCCGTGGAACTCCAGCTGATCAGCTTCATGCCAGTATCAAAAGTTTAATCTTATGGCAAAGTGTCATAGTCCATTCGCTGACTATTAACATGAGGGTATATCTTCACAATGATGAGAACGCTGCCAATTTTTCTGCATTACTTTTGACAGTCGGCAATGGTACGCTACCAACAGATGCTAATGGAAATGTTACTCTTTCTCTTGAACTATGCACTATTGCCAATTCTACTGATAAACTGATTGCTGCAGTTTTTTCCAACATCCAGCGAAATCACTTACACATGGATTGGTTATGTGAAAGAGCTATTTTAGCGTTAACAAACGATGTTGTCACTGATTTGAATGACAAAATATTGGCTACAATTCCCGGGGAACAGAAAATTTACACCTCTTTCAATTCCGTAGTAAATCAAGATGAAGTGGTAAACCATCCGGTTGAGTTCTTGAACTCGCTTGAATTGTCTGGAGTTCCGCCACACATACTGAAATTAAAAGTCGGAGTTCCTGTTATGCTGCTGCGAAATTTAAATCCTCCTGTTTTATGCAATGGAACTCGAATCCGCATCACTCAACTTCGGCATAGGATTATAAAAGGTAGTAAGCTATAGATTGCCACACAACTTTTACATTTTATACCAAATGTATTGACATACTATTTAATTTGTATGATTTGAAGGCACTATAATGACTGGATCGAATCAAGGTGCGAACGTCATGATCCCTCAGATACCAGTGATCCCCACAGATCTTCCATTTGAATTCAAAAGACGACAATTTCCCGTGAGATTGGCATTTGCAATGACCATCAATTAAGCTCAAGGTCAAACGCTCCATGTTGCTGGTGTACACCTTGAAAAACTATGTTTTTCTCACGGACAATTTTATGTTGCATGTTCGCGCGTCTCCGACCCACGGAATTTACACATTTACGCTCCAGAGAGTAAAACATCGAATATTGTTTACCAGAATGCGTTAGTTCAATAAGGTGTTGTAGTTTCACGATGTATCAATAAATGCCATGATTTTACCACGGTTACGTGGGTTTCTTCTCGCGCACAATGCAAAATGGATTCATTAATTATTTTGTATAACCTTTTCCGTCCTTACAATTTGTTTATCCAAACAATTCGGACAAAAAACCTTAACTAACTCATATAGTGCAGCGAAGCTGACGCCCGAGCGAAGCGAGGGTGCTCAGCTAGTTATTAATACAAGTCTAAATAGACTATGTCTTTATTTTTGTAATGCAATTTGCAGAAAACAAATATAAAGTAAGATTAATAGTTCTAAATTTATCGCGCAATCTCACAATATAAGAGACCTTGTACTATGGGGCCTGATATGGCCAAGTCAGACAACTTGATCAGCATGCTGAAAAAGGCCTTATTATTCACTTTTAATAAATAATTCATAGTATATTAAGCAACATGTACGAAAAGAACAGCTTCGCGCGGAACGCCGGGACTCGCCCCTACCGAGGCGTTGAGCCTCGGTCTGCCGCGCGAATAGCTGTTCTATGTCGTACGCAAGTCGCGCGCAAAGAGTCTTCGTGGAAAATCTTCGCGGCCTAGTAACGCGAAGACTTTCTTCGCAAAAGCGAAAATGTTGTCGCGATAAAGGCGTCTTCGCGCGCGCGTGGGACGAAAATTAATATTATAAGTGTAAAATGCAACACAAGAACAAAATACCTGCAGTAGAGAAGAATTTTGAAAAAATTAGGTACTTGAAACATTTTATTCTATGTCTTATTCGTTTTCAAACTCTACTATTCATATTATGAGTGTAAAATGCAACACAAGAAAAAAATACTTGTAGAAGAGAAAAATTTCCGAAAAAATCAAAGTTCTTCTAACATTTTATTCTATTTTTCATCTATTTTTTAGCTAATTGAAATTAGTAAAAAAAGCAGAATTCAAGCAGATTTATATGCAAAGCTGTCCTACTAGAATATAAGAAATTCTAAGAATATATCTTATATTTGAGTCATTACATTATTTAATCATAAATGCTTAAATATAAAATTATTGATGAAACTTATGAAAGTATATATTGACTAAGGAAACTTACAAAAGGAAAATTAGGCCGACGATTGTTTTTGTTTTCTCATTAGACATGTTGTTTAGAAAATAAAACAATTAATACACAAATATTCGTAACTAAGATTTTCGTATTCATCTAATCTAGGCTGAGCTATTGAAAAAATATTCTGTGTAAAATATATTTTTTCTCTCAAATCGCAATTTTTTTATATCAGCAGTTTTTTTGGTTTCGGGAAACAATCATCGAACCCTTCACAATTATTGTTTTTGGGTTTTATGTCACCCGCGTTTTTTGGTTTTCTCGGAATTTGAAATACTCTTCAATAACCACGGAAACTATTTCAAAAGTTTGTTCATAAATGTTCATTTGTTGATAAAGGTATTAGTCAACAATAAAATCATAAAGAATTTGATTAACATTTGTTCATGAAATCACATTTGTTAACTAACGTTTGATTATGAAAATGCGTGTGATAAGTAACATTTGTTTATGAAAAATGCTATCACAAAAATTCAACTAACATTGTTATTTGAAGTTGTATTTGTTGATGAACATTTGTTTACATTTGTTTATAAAGTTGCATTCGTTTACTAACATTTTTTCATAAAATTGCATTTGTTAACTAACATTTCTTCATAAAAATGCGAACAAACATTTGTTTAGAAACATTCGATTGTTAACTAACATTTGTTCATAAACATTTAATTGTTAACTAACATTTATTTATAAACATTCGAGTGTTATCTATCATTTTTTTATGAAAAAAACATTCGTTAAATAACATTTATTTATAAAAAAGTATTTGTTGAATAACATTTGTTCATAACAAATACAATTGTTAACTAACATTTGTTTTCGAGTAACAAGTTATTTGTTATTGTTCATGATTGAATGAAAACAATAATTTTATGATCATTTAATTCAGCCCTTTGCTAAATAATTTACAAATTTTGCATTAACATTCGCTAATTTTTTTATGAATAATTAAATTGTTTATCAGCACCACTACTAGTTTTTGTAAATTGTTTTTAATTTTCAAATGTAATAACATATGGAAGATATTAATTTTAAGTAAATTAAATTACACAGCGTGTATATCTATAAAATAAATTTCAGTCAAACTGAAAACTGTGGCCAACTACGCCATAGATGTCTCTCTAGTAAACAATTCAAAAACAAATCGAAAATATTATAATTCAGTTTTTCTTAATTAAAGGTCGTGATACATAAAATTAACGTGGTCAATTACCAAATTGATATACTTGGAATTTGAAATTTTGAAAAGATTTGTTCTAAATATATGAAGAAGTCGTAGAATATGAGCTCATAATTCTAAGTTAAATATACGAATATGAATTTTCAAAGTGTCACTTGGCTGGTTATAACCAGAAGCCACAGAAGTAACCTATATTTAATCGTTATTATTGAAATAAGAAATATAGAATAATATAGTGCAGTTAAAGTGAGTTTTACAAAATGCCTTATTTCAGTCAACAGTTTCGAAAGTAATTTATTCTTGTAAAGTTTTATTTTGTTGAATTATTTGCAATTATCAGTAATGTCCTTGGTTAATAAAAGAAAATTTAAGATCAACGTCTTTGAATTGTAAAAATTCAATTTATTTATAATTAAATGTCATCTATTTTGTGGAAATTATTAATGCAAAAATAATCTAAGAAAAAAGAAACATATTATGGTCTTCCAATGAATAAGTTTTGACGGTACATACATGTATACGTGTTAAAATACAGTAATTTAGTTTTTTGAGTGTGACATTACATTACCTATTGTAAAGACAAAAAAAAGAAATTTAATTTCGAATTGAATTTTTGAATATTCTTAAGACGATAAACTTTATTTTCCTTGAGGTAAACTCACTGAAACTGATTACGGTTAGTTTCAGGTTCGATTTGTCATAAATTGCAATTATTTCAAAAAATAAGATATTTTATCCATTTTGGATAAATCGCAAATTGAAATTTCATCATGTTACTATTTATCATGAACTCAAAATAATGTAGTTGATTGGTTTTATCAAATTAAATTCGAAATGAAAAGTAGTTTTCCTATTTGTGTTATAGCAAAAATCATGTGTACCATTAACCATTGTACCTATTTGTGTTAGTATAAAAATGATTGAAATCGGCCGCAAATAACTTAAGTTAACATTTTTTCAATAAATATTGACACATTATTAATTTTTGTTTCATAGATATAGATCGTAAAGAACTCCCGACAAAAAGTTGGCTCATGTAAGCTGTACCCGTAATCTTATGTAATTGGTTTTCTTGACATGTCGCCAAGTACCTACAATGAGCTATTCTGACTTAAAATTTTGAGCTCATATTCTCCAACTTCTTCATATATTTTGAACAAATCTTTTCAAAAATTCAAATTCCAAGTATAGCAATTTGGTAATTGACCACGTTAATTTTATATATCACGACCTTCAATTAAGAAAAACTGAATTATAATTTGTTATCAATATTTTTGATTTGTTTTTGAATTGTTTACTTGAGAGACGTCTATGGCGTAGTTGGCCACACTTTTCAGTTTGACTAAAATTTATTTTTGATTATATCACTCTACCTTTAGGAAAGTAACAGACTGTTAATTCAAATTGTCAATAAAAAATGTACGAGTATTTTTTAAAAAAAGCTTAAGTACTTTCAAAAAATGCGCAAGTATTTTTCAATTAATTTGCTTCAGAATGAGAATATATGCATCCGTTAAATTTCTTGGCCATTTTTGATTTCTTACGGTCACGTCATTTACACGAGTCCAATTAGTAGACTTATCGTCTTTCATCATACAAGTATAATGTCCTGCATTTAAACTGTCACCGCAATGCAAAATGGTATAAAATTCCATCTTCAAAAATACTATTACCAATATCAGTCATAACACATGCTGTAATTCGAACCTTGACTCTTCTGGATGGTTCTTCCATAACTTAATGAAATCAGAAATTGTTTACGAGTTACAGTAAATTCATTCAGAACCAAAAAGTCGACCTTAATTCTCTTGATTTCATATTTCTTTCCTTCAGTTGTTATAATGTTTACAGATTCACTAATTGTCCGTTTGCTGAATGAGTCACGGAGGTGACGGTTCCAACTGTACCATTTACGAGTTCTGTAAATAATAATTTATTGGTCCAACTTGTTATACATAACATTCGTTGCACAGAAAAGACAATTATGAAATGTACATAAATAAAGACTGCTCCTAGGGAGCATATAGCGGTAACAGGGACTCTGCGAACTGCCTCCACGTGACTCTGTCTTGTGCTAGCCTTGACACCTCTGAACAGGATTTCCCAGCTTAGAGGTGCTCCTTCTCGACAGTTCTCCTCAAGGTTGTTCGTGGACAACTTCGACTACGTGAACCTTGGGGAGTCCAAGTGAGAGCCATTCTTGCGACGTCTGATGCTGGTTTTCGCAAGGTATGCCCTATTCAGCTCCACTTCCTTCTCTGGATCTCTGTTGCTACTGGTTGTTGCCCCGCGCGTTGTAGTAGAGCAGCGTTGGTTGTCCACTCTGGCCAAAAGATCTTATGCGTCGCAGGCATTTGTTAATGAATACCTGGATCCAGCGGTTTATGGTTAAGATGTTTTTCCAGGTTTCGCACCCGTACATCAAAACCGACTTGACTTTGGAGTTGAACAACCGTAGCTTGAGGGAGGTAGAGAGCTAGTTAGACCGCCAGACGTTGCCGAGCGAGTAGCAGGCGTTCCGAGCCTTGCCTATGCGGGAGAGGACATCGGCTTCTGTTCCCCCGTCCTTGCATAGCATGCTGCCGAGGTAGCAGAACTCGTCTACATCCTCGATGACTTGTCCTGGATGCCTGTGAGGGAGTTTGACAGGAGGCAGATGTCGTCGGCGTAGTCGAGGTCGTGGAGCTTCTCAGTGAGAGACCATTGGATTCCCATTGGGGCGTCGGAGGTAGTGCGATCAAGGACTAGGTCGAGGACAGCGATGAAGAGCAAAGGTGATAAGACACACCCCTGCCTGACTCTTCTGTCGTTAGTGAAGGAGGTGCTGTCTTTGCCATTCAATCGTACCTTGCAGGGAGCTTCTCGATAGAGTTCTTGGATGAGCTCTATGATGTGCTCCGGGACCCCGATGTTACTCAGGGCATTCCAGATGGCTTCTCTTCGTACCATGTCGAAGGCTCTCTCGAAGTCGATGAACAAAAGGTAGACCGGCTGTTCTACTCGACAGACTGTTCGATGATCATCCGAATTGTGTTGATATGATCAACACAAGAACGGTTTGGTCGAAAGCCTGCCTGTTCACGGCGATGATGTGCCTCAACTGAAGTGAGGAACCGGTGGAGGATGATTGACGAAAGCAATTTCTGGATGGTGTTCAGGAGCGTGATGCCCCTCCAGTTCTTGCATTCGTTCAAGTTTCCTTTCTTCGGGATGGTCACGATGACACCTTCCTTCCAGCAGTCGGGGATGCGGCGATTGATCCAGGCTGAGTGGATGATTCGCTGCAGGATAGGCGCTAAGGTTGTTGCTGCTACCTTGAACAGTTCCGCCGGCAGGTTGTCGGGGCCGGGGGCCTTTCGGCCCTTGAGTCTGCTAATCGCAGTCCCAATCTCGGAAACTGTTGGAGAGGCAATTGGAACTTCTTGTAGTGGGTTTCTGCGAACTGAAGGCGGGAATGGGACGTAGGCCTCGTCGACGGTGGGATTCTCAGAGAAAAACTCCTTCCAGCGGTCGAGCTGCTGTTGTTTGGTGGCCACCGGTGTCCCATTTCTATCCTTTAGAGGTGGAGTTGGTGCAGCTCTGTTGCCACAAAGCTCCCGAGTGGCGGCGTAGACGCCCCTTAGGTCGCCACAGTGTGCAGCAACCTCCGCTTCGTTGGCAAGGTCCTTGTAGAATTTCCCTATTCCTCTCGCGCCATCCGCTTGACCGCTTTTTCGGCTGCGCTGTACGCTTCTTGAGCCAATCGTTTGTCTTTGCGTGAACAGGCTGTGTGGAGTTGAGCCTTGAGTCCTCTTCTAGTTTCGATCCGTTTCCAGGTCTCGTCACTGATCCAGTGCTTCCGATGGTGTTGTTGGGAGCCTAGGGTTTCCACTACACACACTGGTTGATTTTGTCCACAAATTCTTGGACCATCTCCCGAGAATGGAGGCGCTGGATGTCGTAGCGTTTCCTTGTCTTCGTCTGGTGGTATGACGCTTTAAGGCGGATTTACACAATTCCTAGCAGTAGCTGAAGGTCGCTAAAGATGTCGGCTTCACGAATGGTTTTCACATCCTGTAGGGAGCCGAGGAATCTTCTGCTGATTAGGAAGTAGTCGATCTGGTTCCTAGTAACTCCATCTGGGGATTGCCAAGTGTATTTGTGGATGTCGTTGTGTGGAAATTACGAGTCCTGTAGTGACATCTATATTACTTCTTATCAGTACTTTAGCCCCGATTTTAATTACGATCACGCGATCAATTCCACTAGTTTGAGACACTTCTTGATCTTCATCATTTAGAAATGCCGTGATTTTTTTCCAAAATACAAGGGGCAGTCAAACTCGTACTGAGCAGTCAGGATGATCTCCTTCGATTTTAAGCGGTGTACGTAAACAGTATGAATTGTGATTATGATTTTGATCGGTTGTAACTGTATTGTATAAAGTTGGAGATAAGTTATTATTTTATATTCATTTAACTGTAATTCAGCAAAAAAAGACAATAGTTTATAAAGTTTATTATTAACATTCGTTAATTTCTGGGTATCTAATTGTTTATCTCATCATCATTGTCCTTTTTGATTAATCCAACAATTTTTTTCGTTGTTTCAAGTTATAGGTAGAAATAAACGATTGTTTATCAATTTAAAATTAACATTTGTTATTAACAATTATTATGTATTGTTTATTTCATCACCGTTGTCCTTCGTTATCGGAACAATACTTTTTTACTTTATTTGGCGTCGATTTCATAAGAAAGTAGGGTATAACGTAAAAACTGACAATTTTTCATTAATTTATTATTTATTTATTGCTTTTTGTTCATATAAAACTTAATAATGAACTTTTTTATATTTATATCATTAATTTTTTGAAGTTACAGCTGCTGTAATTGTAATTTTGTTAAATAATTAACAAAAATTATTTGGTGTTAATTAATGTTTTTTCATTTATTTATATTATTTGTAAGTTCAATCGGGTAAAAAATTGTTTATATTTACTCGCTTCTGATGGTATCTCATATTGTTCACTATCTTTTACCTAATATATTCGATTAACGTTAAAAAAAATTGATCCGATGGTAAATAATTTTTTTTATTCATTTATAGCAATCTGTTAGTTTGATCGGCTCATAAATTGTTTCTATTTGCTCGCTTTCAATGGTATTCTATTGTTAACAACTTTTTACCAAATATTTTCAATTAAAATTAGAAAAGAATAATATAATTTAGGCCACGCCCCTTTGCGTACGTGAAATTGAAAAAATAGCACTTTTTGACCCCTTCAGAAACGATCTAGGGGTTGAGGAAAAAAATCGTTCTTTGCGTCATTTTGCACAGCTTGGGCGTGCAGGTAAATCGCAACCATGAACGACCTCCCCGCATAGTTGTTTCATAGTTTTTCAACTATGCCAAAACCCCATTAAGTTTATTCCTGAAAAGAAGGCACACTTGGTGTGCTCTGGCGGTAGTTGGCAAAAGGCACTACCGTGCCTCCTGATATATCGGTTAGGAAAAAACGTTAGGAAAAATTTTTTCACACTTTGAAAGTTAAAAATCAATGTAACTTGAACAATACCATTAATTTTTTCCGGGAAAAATTTTTTTTCTCTTAGAACATTTATCGACACGCTTTTTAGTTAGTTTAATTTCCATAGAATAACGCGTTAAGTATTTTTTATTGATTATTGAAATTTTATATATGACGCTTTTTAAGTTGGTCGAAGTAAATAAGTAGTATAATAATAATAATAATAATATATAGTTCGGTAGTCTTCGATCGGGTTCGCTTAAATCGGAAAAACAATCGCCGTCGTCATTCTACCGAACGAATTGATGAATCTTAATTAACAAATGAATGTTTAAGAACAAATGTTTATTAACAAATGCACGTTCATAAACAAATATTCCTAAAAAAAAGTTACATTAACACAACTTCATAAACAATGGAATATTCATATGTAAATGTTGAAAGTTCAAATTATTGTTAAGAAACAAATTTCAATATTAATAAATGATCGAAAACATGTATAAGAAATGAAATTTAACAAACGAATCAATGTTGATAAATAAATGAATGAGATGGCCGAGTACTAAAATAAATGTTATGATATACATTAAAAATTCAGTAAAAATGATTAGAGTGGCCAAGTACTCGATTAAATGTTATGATATAAAAAAATTCTTGGTCAAGTAAAAATTTAGGAAGAATGAGTAAATTACGCAGTTTCGTTCTGTCTATAATCAGGACACCATGACGCGTATTAGCAGTTACAGATAACAAAAAAAGGAGAAATATAGTTACCGAAATTTTTTGGTTTAAAAAGCTAATTTCAGGTACTTGGCGAGCCACCGCGACAATGTCAAAAAATCTAACTTTTCGACTAGTAAATTCTGATTTTTTGGATATTACATGAAACATATTACATGAATCTATTACTCAAAAATTCCTAATACTTTAGCAGACTGGTTTGAATATTTTATTCCAGTATTTGCTGCGAAAAAATGGCTGTCCAGTTTCGAAGAAAGTAGATTCGGGTTTTACTTTTGAAATTGGTAGAAAATTTTTGTTATTATAGAATTATTGTCAATTTTCGGAACATATAATGATATTTGCATTGAAATGACAATAGTCAAATATTGACAAATTTTGAAGACTTTCAATTAGTTGTAAACTTTACTACTGGTACGAGTGAAGAATAAATTGAAGACTTTATTTTAAAATTTTTAAAAAATTCTCGACCTCTTTTTTTTCATTTCCGCATCGTCCTCAAGGATTATAACACTGAACAATAAAAATTTCAAATAAAAAATGTCAGTTTAAAAATATTGAATTATTATGTCAAATATATCAACAATTTGGAATCAGACTTGTTAAGAATGAATCTAAAAACAATTTATGTTAATTTTTATAAATACTGCAGAGGTGGGAGCTTGTTTTGTAAATTTTGATGCTAAGTTTAGCTACGAAAGCGTTATGCTTAGATGTTCAATAACTGAAGCCTGCTGGTTCAAATAGAAAATTTAATTGAAATATCTGTTTTTCAATAGAGGGAACCGAGGTAATTGTGACGCTTCGGGGTAAATGTAAAACGCTTAATAAATTGACGGGACAAAGGTGACGGGGATTCAAAACGCGGACGAACACTGGTTTTCAATTTTTATTTAATATATATACATACACGCGGACGCTCGACTCGACTGAAGACGGATAGGAGGAGCCAAAGGTTCAAAATAGAATGATCGACACATAGGAAATCGATTTCTATGTGCCGATCATGAACAATAATGATTAAAATTAAAGCGGGGGAAGAACCGCCCCGAAAATGGGCAGGTCCCAAGCTTGGTCCTAACTTTGGTCCCAAGCTCGAGCCTGTACTTTGAGTCATAAATCCAGGTATTAAAATCCGTCGACAGAAACTGACCATCTGTTTGGGAAAAGTGAAATTGAATTTGAAAAATACTAAAAGAATAAAACTTATCGCGATCATAAACATTCGAGAAACTAAAAGATAAAATTTGGGAAAAACCCAAACAGATGGTCGGTTCTGTCGACGGTCACTTAATCCTAAGTTGAAGAAAAAGAAATACTCAAAATTAAATTTATGAGGGAAAAATCCCCACAAACTTAATGAAAAAACCCTATTAATTTGTTGTTTAATCATATTATGACTTCTCCATAGTGAATTGACTGGTACAACTAAAAAAATTAGAGCAATGAATTGTTTTTCTGTGAAAAATTAGAGGTACCACAATAACCTCATAGCGAACTAATTAACTCGGTATTTAAATCAGCAGGCTTTAGTTTTTAAAAATCTGAGCGAAATTCAATTAAGAAGTGTTGCTTATGACGTTCCATTCATAATTTTTGATGTATAACTCGTGTTTAAATATTTGTAATTTAACTCAAGAATTTTTAAAACAATTCAAGTCATCGATATATCTGTCTATTTTCAATTATCTATCTATTTGAGTGTAAATACCTTGCTCAAATCATCAAAATTTTTCTTGTAGATTTATACCAAAACTTGTACACTTAATTTAGTTTCCAAATTTATTATCATATTCATTTTAGTAACTTTGAGGAGTTATGTGCTTGTAATAGTTTACCAGTAGGTGTAAGGTTATATTAAAATGTCTGCAAAAGTATGATATATGATGAATCCAATAATATTTTCAAAGGATACATTCGTAAAACTCCCAAGAAAATTAGATTTATACTATTAAGAATAACTATATATTCAAATGTTATTTTACCAATTTCATTGAATTGCACGATAACTGAAATTATATAATATGGAAGAAAATGAAAGAATACAGCAGTACCTAGTCGTTGTCGCGGTGGCTCGCCAAGTACCTGAAATTAGCTTTTTAAACCAAAAAATTTCGGTAACTATTTCTGCTTTTTTTGTTATCTGTAATTGCTAATACGCGTAACGGTGTTCTGATTATAGACAGAACGAAACTGCGTAATTTACTCATTTTTCCCAAATTTTTACTTGACCAACAAATTTTTTATATCATAACATTGATTCGATTACTTGGCCACTCTTATCAGTTTTACTGAATTTTTAATATATATCATAACGTTTATACGAATTTCACATAATATCTAGGCTCGAACTATTATTTCTTCATAAAAAATTCACCTTATCACACACAAACACAAACACAATATTACAAGCGCCAAACGAAGTTAGGCGTTTGTGTTAGAAAGCGCGCGGCCGTTAGGACGTTATACTTTCGTTGAAAATTAAGTCATACAAAATCCTTTTTAGACGACAATCAAGTTATATTAAATATTGATGAAATGTTAAGAAAATCGGTTTTCTCATCGATGATCAGAGGAACTTTCCCTCGATGAGGAATGTACCAGCTAGAATAGAATTTTTTACCGAAAGTCAGTTATTATAAGGATTAAATGATTATTAATGAAGAAGTAGTTAATAACGTGGAATTCGATTTATGACAAGTGATAAAGCTTCTGCCAAGAAAGAGTAAAAAGACAGCAACAAATAGTATGTTGTATGTGAGCATGGCTCATGTTATATGCATTGTATTGCTAAAACCCTTTTAACCAAATTACATTTGTGGATTCTAGCACGACCTGTATCCGCAGTAAACTGTGTTTGCGTGAGTTTGTAAACGAAATACGCCAATGTAAACATCGAAGGGAAACGGTCGAAAAATTGTCAGAATATAAACGCGATAACTGCATGATGAAAAGAGAGTCCTCCGGAGTGCTCGAATTTTTTGTTCTCTAGTTTAAATCTCAATGAAATAGTCCTCTATAGTGCTCAATAAACAAACCGTAAAGTGTTATTACGAAATAGTGTCCTCCACAGTGCTCCAATCAGTCCTCCTTAATCGTTCATTGTACTTAAAGCGTGGCGAGTCCTCCGCAATAGCCTCCATTTGCGAACGATGAAAGTTAATGATTCAATGAAATGAATAGAAATTACTTATGATATGTAATTTTGATAAATTTCGATTTTAATTGAATGAATATATGCTTTAAAAGTGTGATATTTCAAAAGCCTTGAAAATTTCACAATATAATTTATTAAAACGTTTTTGCTAAAAAATTTGAAACGTTGTCATTAATTTTATTGCCTAGATATCGCTTTCTAGAGATGAGATATTGATACTGATATCTAAAATTTTGAAAATCTCAATAACTTTTGTATTTGTTTTATATTTTCTATTCAAAATATTTGAACAAAGAAGTAAAGATTTCTTGTTTTCGGTTTCTGGTTTCTAATCAAATAATAGCAATTCGAAAACGAGTCAGTTTTCGTCTGAAACATAAAAAATAATATTGAAATTAAATTTTTCGTTTTGTATGAATTCAGTAAAACTGATAAGAGTGGCCAAGTACTCGAATAAATGTTATGATATAAAAAAATTCTTGGTCAAGTAAAAATTTAGGAAGAATGAGTAAATTACGCAGTTTCGTTCTGTCTATAATCAGAACACCATGACGCGTATTAGCAGTAACAGATAACAAAAAAAGGAGAAATAGTTACCGGAATTTTTTAGTTTAAAAAGCTAATTTCAGGTACTTGGCGAGCCACCGCGACAATGTCAAAAAACCTAAGTTTTCGACTAGTAAATTCTAATTTCTTGGATATTACATGAATTGTTCTATTACTCAAGAATTCCTAATACTTTAGCAGACAAGTTTGAATATTTTATTCCAGTATTTGCTGCGAAAAAATGGCTGTCCAGTTTCGAAGAAAGTAGATTCGGGTTTCACTTTCGAAATTGGTAGAAAATTGTTGTTTTCTATTTTTGTATTATCTATTCCAGTACTTATTCAACCGTAAAAGTGTTCCGCTAAGAATTATTGTCATTATTATAGAATTATTGTCAATTTTTGGAACATATAATGATATTTGCATTGAAATAGCTATAGTCAAATATTGACAAATGTTGAAGACTTTCAATTAGTTGTAAACTTTACTACTGGTACGACTGAAGAATAAATCGAAGACTTTAAATCAGTTGTAAATTTTACTACTGGTAGGAGTGAAGAATGATTTAAGAAATTCTACACATTTTGCAATTAGAAATGAATAGGTTTGATTCTTAAAACATTTATTTTTAAGACTTTGTATGAGTGACTTTTCCGAAAGCTTGAACAGCTGTTTTCAATGTGTTTTCTTTACATCATAATAAATTTTCTTCGAAATCAGCAGATACAATCATTTGATATGATAGGAAGCTTACTTTTTATTTTACAATTTTTAAAAATTCATTTTTTTCATTTCCGCATCGTCCTCAAAGATTATAGCACTGAACAATAAAAATTTCAAATAAAAAATGTCAGTTTAAAAATATTGAATTATTATGTCAAATATATCAACAATTTGGAATCAGACTTGTTAAGAATGAATCTAAAAACAATTTATGTTAATTTTTATAAATACTGCAGAGGTGGGAGCTTGTTTTGTAAATTTTGATGCTAAGTTTAGCTACGAAAGTGTTATGCTTAGGTATTTAATAACTGAAGCCTGCTGGTTCAAATACAAAATTTAATTGAAATATGAGCAAATCCAAAATTAACATCCACTTAGCGGTTCAAAAAAATAAAAATTTTTGGACATTAGGCACACTCTTGGGATTTTTTTCTCAGGTTCTAGGTGTCAAAACAAGATGAAAAAATGGTGCGGCCCACCTTGAAACAGGTGACGACATACTTTTTTAATTAAAAAAGAAGAAAATAAAAAATGAAAAAAAATCGAGTTCGTGAAACCCCCATTTTTTATTGCAGATTCGGATTCTTCATGAAAAAATAAAAAGATTTTATTCTTATATTTTTTTTGTTTTGCACGATAGATGGCGCTGTAATTGCAAGAGAACGATTTTTATTAATTATGTATTTCTTACGATTACAGCGACATCTATCCTAAAAAACGGAAAAATGATAAGAATAAAATCGTTTTATTTTTTCATAAGGAATCCGAATCTGTAATAAAAAATATGGAATCAAAAAACTCTTATTTTTTTAATTTTCTATGGAACCACCCTTAATCCGGACAGGGAGTGAGGGGTGAAAGTCGAGTTTGATATGGTTGTATAAAGTTTGAAAAAGTATTAGACAATTATTGTTTGCAAGTTGTGTGACATTTTTATACCAACTGTTCGTATTTTATTGGAAGAAAAAGAGCGATTACCTTAATTCACTCAAATTTCTTAGTCATAGTACTAAAATTGAGACACAGAAATATTTTGATATTTCGTTTTCGGTATTTGAATGACTTTGGTAGAACGTACAACACCCCATAATCGATAAAAAACGTAAAATTTGAAAGAAACCAAATTTGGAGTTACTTTTTACATGCTTTTTTGTTGCTTTTTTGGCAAAAATCACTATAACTTAATTTAATTTTAAAAGTATGTCGCCACTCGTTTCAAGGTGGGCCGCACCATTTTTCTATCTTGTTTTGACACCTAGATCGTAAGAAAAAAATCCCAAGAGTGTGCCTAATGTCCAAAAATTTTTAATTTTTTGAACCGCTAAGTGGATGTTAATTTTGGATTTGCTCATATCTGTTTTTGAATAGAGGGAATCGAGGTAATTGTGACGCTTCGGGGTGAATGTAAAACGCTTAATAACTGAATGAAGAAACACTATTAATTTGTTGTTCAATCATATTATGACTTTTCTATAGTGAATTGACTCGTACAATTAAAAAATTGAGAGTGACTATTCGCACCCAGTCCGTGTGATGGACGGTCCGCGTACACAGACGAACGGACAAACGGACGATCCGTGCAGCTCCTGCACGGACGTAATTTACCCCTCCACTATATTATTAACCCACGTGGAAAATAAATGCACCTGGAATATTTTATATTTTAACACAAAAAAGAAAATTTCATTTGTTCTACACGTTCTGCTTCGTATATTACACGTACACATTTTTATGGCAATTTGGCTAGTATTTTGAAAAGCATTAATATTTCTAACGTATGTTATTAATTCACTTTGAAACTCTGGACAATCATTTATGAACTACAAAACTATCTACCTATTGATTTATTTTCGATATATATAGGAATGATTTTCTTGGAATGATTTCCAAAATAATTTTGAGAACAATCCGATGGCTATTACGAAGACTGTCTCAATGCATGAAAAACAATACTGTTCCATGCAGCTTATGCTACATTTGGTGGTATTCATCTTAAAAGCTACAAAATGCTACAAAGCTCGAACAAAGCTACAAATTATTATTATATGTTTGTTCATAATATTGTATTGGAAATGAAAAAGCAGAATTATTAAACAATCAAACCGTGTCTAGGGCGATGATTTTATGAAAGGGTTAAAAACAACCTATTCGAGAACAGGATCAAAAGAAAAGTAATAACTATAATTTTTGTTTTGTTTTGTGAGGTAAATGCTTGTAAAAGCAATATAAGATGCCGAACTCAAACATATGAAACGAAACATAACATTATGGCCCGCATTTATTCTTTTATTTAATTCATTGTTTTAAGTTTATACAAATTGAAGCCATACAAAATAAAAAAAGTAGGTATAAAACTGAGATCTTAATTTGTTTTGTTACATCATGTTAGTTTTTACAGAATAAGTACATTGAATTATTTCACTTTGTTTGTTAATTTTATTTTTCACAATGGTTGTTTGTAACCCTTCCGATTTATTGTTTGGTTTGTTTAACTTTGTTTAATTGTATCATCATAATTTTGTCATTGAATCGAAAAGACGATTTGAATTCGTTTCATTCAACTTGTAAAATCTTATAAGACTTTTTGTCAAGTTAAAAAGTTGAAGGTTTAGTATTGTTTGAAAAAAACTATTCTGATTGAGAAGGTTTGAGACTCTAAAAATGTTTATTGAAATAGGGTCACTTCTAAGGTTTAAAAATTTACCAAATACAATACTCATCGATGATTAATTATTATTGTCTCATTTGAAGCTTCCAAAATCATATAGGATTGCCACTTGCCATTTTCATTCAAACTAACTCGTAAGTGCTAATAATAGTTGAGCAGCAGATAACGTAACGTTTAGTTGAAACGATTTTATTATATTTTAAAATAAAAAAAGAAGTGTGATCAACAAAAAAAAGTTCCAAAGAAATTAAAAGCATATGACCTGTTCTCCATGCAATAATTTAGTGAACTTTATAGAATGAACACTTCAAATTCAGAATAAGCAGCTGAAGTTGATAGTTATGATCCTCACAAACATCGCAATTTATTTAACACTAAAAGTGTTTATTTTTTACGACGAAAGTAATACATTTTATCAATATTTAAATTAGATTTTATTTGTGTATTCTTTTAACATTACAAAAAAACCCTGATGCAGTTATTAACCACGTGGGCTAACACAATAGAAAACTCCATCCGTGTGCCAAACGATTCGTCCGTTTCACCGTTCGTCCGTCCACACGGACCGTACGGCTCACGGACTGGGTGCGAATAGTCACTCTCTAAAAAATTTAGAGCAATGAACTGTTTTTCTGTGAAAAATTAGAGGTACCACAATAACCTCATAGCGAACTTATTAACTCGGTATTTAAATCAGCAGGCTTTAGTTTCTAAAAATCTGAGCAAAATTTAATTAAGAAGTGTTGCTTATGACGTTCCATTCATAATTTTTTATGTATAACTCGTGTTTAAATATTTGTAATTTAACTCAAGAATTTTTAAAACAATTCAAGTCATCGATATATCTGTCTATTTTCAATTATCTATCTATTTGAGTGTAAATACCTTGCTCAAATTATCAAAATTTTTCTTGTAGATTTATACCAAAACTTGTACACTTAATTTAGTTTCAAAATTTATTATCATATTCATTTTAGTAACTTTGAGGAGTTATGTGCTTGTAATAGTTTACCAGTAGGTGTAAGGTTATCGTATATATTTTATAATAAAATGTCTGCAAAAGTATTATATATGATGAATCCAATAATATTTTTAGAGGATACATTCTTAAAACTCCTGAGAAAATTAGATTTATATTATGAAGAATAACTATAAATTTAAATTTTATTTTACCGATTTCTTTGATTCTTTGAATTGCACGATAACTGAAAGTATATAATATGAAAGAATATGAAAGAATTCAGCAGTACCTAGTTGTTGTCGCGGTGGCTCGCCAAGTACCTGAAATTAGCTTTTTAAACTAAAAAATTCCGGTAACTATTTCTCCTTTTTTTGTTATCTGTTACTGCTAATACGCGTCATGGTGTTCTGATTATAGACAGAACGAAACTGCGTAATTTACTCATTCTTCCTAAATTTTTACTTGACCAAGAATTTTTTTATATCATAACATTTATTCGAGTACTTGGCCACTCTTATCAGTTTTACTGAAATTTTAATATATACCATAACATTTTTTTTAGTACCTGGCCATCTCATTCATTAATTATCAACATTAATTCATTTGTTACGCTTTTATCACTTTCTTTTTCCTTATTTTCATATTTCAATTATAAACAAACAAAAATCGTTTGTTAATGTATTTTTCCATTTGTCAATGAAAACTTTTTCATTAATAAACATGAAATTGATACTAAAGTTTAATAAATTTAATTTTTTTCAACTCATTTTTTATATATTTGGTTTTTTAAATTCATAATAATCATATGTTTATAAACACCTATTTAACACATGTTTTCAACAGTATTAATTGTGGAAATACTTTTGTTTATTAGGATTTATTTATAATTGTTCATTTGTTTAATAACATTTGTTAATAAACAATTAATTAATTGTTATACTTCTTTGTTATTGTTGATAAAAATTCATTTGTTAATTAACATTTACTCATGAACATTCATTTATTCATTTACATTTAATTATAAACATTCACATGTTCATTTACATTTGTTTATACACATCAATTCGTTTACTTTCATTTGTTCATGAACATTCATTTGTTAATTAACATTTGTTTATAAACATTTATTTGTTAATTAATTTTAACATTCATTTTTCAATTATTATTCATTTGGTAATTAACATTGATTTGTTAATTAACATTCATGTGTTAATTAGCATTCATTTGTTAATAACATTCATTCGTTAATTAACATTCATTTTTAATAACATTCATTTGTTAATTTATATTCGTTTATAAACATTCGTTTGTTAATCAACATTTTTCATTATAATTCATTTGTTGATTAACATTTGTTTATAAACATTCATGTGTTAATCAGCATTCATTTGTTAATTATTATTATTAGTTTTCCGTTCATTTTATGAACATTAGTTTGGTCATTAACGTTTGTTTATAATTATTAATTATTAAGTAATAACTCGTTTTTTAATTTTTTCGTTTATTTTATTAAGATTCGCTATCATTGAACATTTATTATTCATATAAATTATATGAACCAATTGCTATAGAATTAATGAATTTTCTAATAATTAACAAAAAAAGGCATGCGTGCCAGGGCTGAAAAAATTGCCCGGCGAAAACAAAAACAAAAGAATTTTTTTTGCATTTTTACGTTTTTCCAATGCTTCCTAACTCTGCTATTTCTTTACCGATGTTAATTTTTTTTTAATTTGTTCGTCTCTGCCAAATCCACAAAATGTTCCAAATAACTTTTTTTGTTTGAAGCGTTTCGACGGAGTTATTGTGGTCGGAAAAGTGCCTTTAGCTTGCACCAGATAAGAAGAACACTGCAGGTCTCGTCGTATCGTACCTCGTATATCTCGTATTATAAAACTATTTTAAAACATTTTTTTTTGTAAAGAAAAAGAGGTACTTGGCCAGAGACACTGCCGTGTCTCCTGATTAAAGATCGCGGTAGCGATTAAAACGAGACAAAGATCCCTATTAATGTTAATAACATTTAATAATGTTAATGTAAATGAAAAACAATGATGACAAAGTGCTACGCGATCTATATACCGGAGTTTTGATTTTTCCCTAGACAAGCTTTTAAATTAACTCCAATCGTTTTACCAATAACCTCTCGTTCACTGTTTACTGCTTTTAAAAAAACGATAAAAAATAAGCGAAGTTAAGTTGCGTATTCATTTTTTCAATCGTAGCTCGATTGTTAACACAAAAAAAATGATGATTCAACCTGTCAGAAAAATCCCATTACAAGTAGATGCGTGTCAGTTTCTAGTTACATAATGGGTGTTGTTAGACGCTGCATGTTGCTTATGGCAAGTCCCTGCAAATCCTACACGATATTTCCCACGCATGGCAACACGGCGGCAGAGTTGCGGCAACGTACACTTCGAGACTATGAGGTTGGTACGTTGTAAGCGTTCAAATTCAATCTTACTTCATTGAATTAAAATTTTTTTGTAAAGGATAAAAGGTACATAAAGTGTACAAGATGAAATAAAAAAATTAAAGCAAACCTTAAAAATAAATAGTAAACTTGTGTAACGTTTCACCACGTCAATTCTTACAAACTAACCAAACAGCTGTAAAAACGTAGGTCAATCAAATAGGATGCGGCATTACAGACCGATCCAAGCCAATAATCAATGCTTTGTTTACCTTTTGCTTTCTTATTGAAAAAGTATTTTGAGTTATCCGGGACAAAAACTAATCAGATTGAAAATTAAATTAGACTCTCCCCTTCATTTTAATAGTAATTTCAGAAGTTTTGACAGCATATTTCATTGTTTATTTGTGTTTAAAGTCTGCCGGCCGGCAATCCGCGAGAGGGTGTTAGTGTTTCTGTCGTTGGCTGTCAACTTACAACTTTAATTACTTTTTTCATATAAAAATACCTGATTAATCATAAAAACTATTAGGTAGCAACAACCAGAAAGTTCCAAAGTTAATTTCAAGACAACAATCTGATTTTTACAAGCAATAAATAAAAAATGACTTTGAAATTTTCAGCCAATTGATTGGCTGAATGGAATCTGGTAGGAATTGAGGGTATAAAACAAAATGGCAGCCGGTGATTGGCTCATTCGATCAGGGAAAGGGGTAGCGAGCACATCGGCTGCGCAAATCAGGATTCATGCGCTAAGACCCGCAATAAGGCTATATAACAAATTACGGGAGCTGCTGGAGCTCAGTTCTCTGGTGGAAACCGGAGTATTTGTGCTACATTATAATTTTCCAACAACTTTTTTTTTGTAACACTTTTAAACTGTAACCTATATTCAATTTACATTGATTGTCAATGTGATTGTGAATACAATCACACTGTAATTTGAAATTTTCTGTTTTTGGTTATGTATTATATAGTATAAGACATCCACATTTAACAATTTGTTAAAAACAGTGAAATTGATGAATAATTTTGTTTTAGTAAGTTTTGTTTCAAAAAGTCAAAATCATGTTCAGAGATAGAAACATATGATGAAACTTTCATAGTTAGTTAGTTGATAAAACTTTTATATATATGATTTTTTTTGTTTCTTTTGATTACTTTTTCATCATGGTCTTGTCAGGTTAACAGATTTTATATCTGTTAACCTGAAACGACACATATGTGTTAGGATTTCACAGATATCGGCGCAGAAACACTGCGCATTTTTCTTATGAATTTTCAAATTTACTATATGTTGTCGCAATGTACGTCAGTCATATTCCATCTTACTAATTATTATTTTATTTAAGTAGCCTTTGAATGATTATAATTTTATAAAATTCGTTGCATGGATAACAAGTTTGTTAGAAGAAACTGAAGAAAATTATTAATTTAATCTACAGAAAGAAATGCTGCAAGAAAAGTGTGTCGCCGCAAGTTTTAAAAACACAAGACAATGTGAATAGCAACTAGAAGACAAAGATAGAAAAAATGAGTACTGCGTTGATGCGAAATGGGTCCGGACACAGATTTGTCCACTCTGACTGTTTAGTGTTAAGACGGATCACACGGACACAGTAAAGTAAATCGAACAGATTTATTTTCGATTCTCAGAAAAAAATTTATAATTAATTTATTGAATTATTTAATAAAAGGGTTTTATTTTTAATAAATTCTATGTGAACCTTAATGTATCAAGGCGCAATCATTCTAGAAAAATATCAATTTAAACTTGAGAATTGAGAATGAATTTTTTGCCTTTACATTACATTTAACATTTAAAATTTCCTCCAAAAAGATGTGAAATCACGGTCTTCTAATTTTTAATATTTATTTTTTTTACATGAAAACATATAAATAACTTGACGTTACCATAGAAAGGTATATGGATAAGGAGACAAGATCCTGCTCATCCTTCCGAAATACACAATTAATTGAAAACTTTAGTAAAAAATGATATGAAATCATGCTCACGAGACAAGTATTCCTTCAAAAATTATTATCTAAATACTTGAAAAATAACCTTAGAAAGGTATAAAAATAACGAGACAAGATCCTGCCCATCCACCTGAAATACGCAATTAATTGAAAACTTTAGTAAGAAATGATATGAAATCATTGCTCACGAGACAAGTATTCCTTCAAAAATTTTTATCTAAATACTTGAAAAATAACCTTAGAAAGGTATAAAAATAACGAGACAAGATCCTGCCTATCCACCTGAAATACGCAATTAATTTGAAACTTTGGTAACAAATAATATGAAATCATTGCTATCGAGACAAGTGTTTTTCCGAATTAATATATTTTCGTCACTTTAAAGAATTGTAAGTCAGATAAAATAAGAGTAATGAAAGATATGAAATCATTGTCTTCGAGACAAGTTTTTTGAACTCGCTATATTCAAATAAAATTATGTTTCTCAAATAACTATTTTTTCGAGTAAAAAAACACCTTGGCGAGTCGGACCGTTCCGAATAAAACTTCAACTGTGCCGAAAGTTTGTTGAATCGATCTCCACTTCTGTGATTTAATTTTTTCAAACAGAAAAAATCCTACAGGAAAACGGAAGATTTGTTATCTGATATTAAATGTACGAGAATTCAAGAATTTTAATTCTTAAAAGATTTTCGGTTTAAAGAAAATAAAGGTCTGCCTAAGATTTTCCTACAGTTAAATATCGTGAAGTATATGTCTTAATTTTTCTTTTTTCATTTTTGTACGATTGTCATCTAATGAATGATTATAACTACAATTATGTAAACGAAATACAAAAATCGAATAATAAGTTTCTTTATTTGGAATGTTTATGGTCTTAAAATTTTATACAAAATTCAAGGCGTTGATAATTTGAATCATAACGATAATCAGTATTCAGGAACGGAATTTTTTCTTACAAGTTGCACAATACCAATGACTGTTGCGACGGATATTTCGAGTGAGTCCAGAACAATTAAAATCATATTGTAACAAACAAAATTTACAACGACTGATTTGTTCTGATTCAAATTTTTGCTTCTAGTTTCCACGGTAGATTGGATTGATGAACTTTGCAGCCACATTTGTTTTGGTCCTTTTTGCGTTACCACATCATCGTCACAGACTCGCTCGTTGGACGAATCACAAAGAAGATTGAAGTTTTGATTTTCAATGACACTGATTTTGTTATCTTGTAAATGAAGTCTTCTTTCTGTTTTTTTTTTCTGGAGCTGTCCATTCCGCTGAGATCGTCATGAAAGTCGTTACTTTTGTTACGTTTTTCTTTTGTTGGAGTGTTAGAGAGAGGTACTTTGATGACATCCAATAGAGAATGCACATTAACAGACGCCGGGTATTCAGCTACGACACCGTTGATAATGTTTGGAGATTCCCCGTAAAGATCGTCTAATTTTGCTTGAAAAGAAGGTGATTCAAGAGGCTCCTCTTCACTTGATAAGTTCAGAGAGTAAGGCGAATCATTATCTGAATATGTTATCGTCTCCTGTCCTGATGGTTTTTCGGGAGTATGATGAATCTCGTGGACAGCGTTTCTTAGATCTTTGATTGCATCATCTAGTATTGACAAACATTTTTTTGTAGGATTTTGTTGCACTTGGTCAAGTCTTTTAACTTGTTCACAAGAAGTTGATATTGCTCCGCAAATTCGTGATCTGTAACAGAAAGGATTACGATAATGTTAATTGAAGTTGTTTTATTATTTTTTTTGTTCATTAAAAAAAGATAATATTGAAGTTTTAGAATATGCATACGATATTACCTTGTTCGTCACAACTGTTTTGTTGCTGAACTATTGGTGACTGTGGAGTCACGCGGACGCTGACAAGCTTTGCCATCGCACTGGCACTGACGGAGGTCGGGTCAGTCTGTTGCTGAGAACCTGTTGTCATCATGAAATTGTTGCAACTAGAGTCAGGAAGTGGACCGATCTTTAATGATAATAAGAATACATCAATTACTTATACATCAAACTCATTGCGTTTGTTTACACACGTATGAGTGTAAATGTCTACCTCCTCAACAATAATATTTCTTTCCAGATGATTATGAAAGTCGATGAATTTGATGACAATATATGTCAGCTTGGTCTTCTTCTTAGCTCTGACATGAAGGCTCATCTAACGATTGCTTTTTAGAACTTGACTGAAAATAAATAAGTATGATCAGTAATCTCTCTTGTAAATAAATAAATAAGTATTATTAGTAATCTGTCTTGTAAATAAATGAATAAATAAGTATCATTAGTAATCTTTCTTGTTTCAAATACTTGAATCAATAGAGAGAACAAATTTATTTTTAAAAATGAAACTTGATGGCAATTTGATTTTTGTTTTTGTTTTGACCAGCATATTTGCACTCGTACTCGATCGAATAGTGTAGCAACGTACAGTCGACTGGTTTTTTGACGTTGACCGACTCAAAACTGTTTGTACGTCCTCGGTTCAATTTGACGCCTTCTTTTTTTTCGTATTTCTGAATTTCACTGATTAACTTTTCTCTAGTCAATTCTAATCTCATATGGAAATTAATTTCTATCATTTTGATACAAGATGTAGTGCTGTCTGAGTTTTAGAATACAATAAACTGCAATCAACAGTCTCTTTTCCCATTTAAGGCAAACTGTGAATGAAAATTGGCCAATCAAAATTTGTCTTATTCTCTAAGCCACTCCTTCATTTCATTGAACATTTTAAATTGCGTTTCAGTAATCCAATATAATTAAATGAAAATTCGGTAATATTGAATTGAATAAAATTTTTTCAATCAAGCAAAAAATTAGTTTTTTAAAAAAAGGGTTTTTCTTTTTACTATTTTGTTTATTCCAACTTATGAATTATTGATAAAGTCAATTAGCGTGATTGGTCATTCAAAGTATAAGCAAAGTCCGGTTCTTCTAGTGTTAATTTTTTATAAAAAATTTGAACCATGAACCGTGAAAATTGGCCAATTGATCTTTTGTCTACGCACTTCTTTACTCAGAAGCTCAGAAAACGTATCGGAAACTTTTTATAACTCGAATGGAGATATAATAACAAAGTAATATCAAAGATACTTTGATACTGTGATACCTCTATTCAGTGCAGGTATCGGCAACTTCCTAAGACAAAGGGTTTCCTAAATATGTGTGTAAGGATTAAGGAAACCATTAGTTTCTTTTATTCTCTCTAGCTTTTCTAATTTAGTTTTAACAAAACTAGTGAAGTATGTATGATGGATATTATTGTTTTCTACTTCTTTTACAAAAGACTTTTGGAAACAAACAATTTTGAACAGATAACAAGTGAAGGGCCGATCAGGCTATCATGATAGTCCCCAAAATAAAGGTGACTCATTTTTTATTCAAAGGAGGAGGGATTAATTCCCATGACATCCCTACTTTTTGTTGGTACATTTTCAGACATCAGTCTACGAAATTTCTCAGTCTTTATTCAATCTTAACGTGAAACAGTTTCAATGTCGAATAAACAATTTTCGCGTGTTGAATAGTGTTGTACAAGATTATTGTCTTGTACGAAGGTCAAAGATTTGCTAGTTATGAGGAGTTTGAAAAACATTTTGAAGCTTATCAAAATGAACAAAGACAGTGTTTCTCTCCAGCTCGGGCCACTCGGAGCACCGCTCAGGAGCTTAGTAAAAGAATTATTGATACAAAAAAATTTCCGTATTATTATATCGAGTATCACTGCTACTTCGGCCCCAATCTCCAAAGATGTAAAGCAACTGGACAGCGAATGTCAAAGTAAGACTGAAGTATAATTTTCAAAATTTTTAAAATCTAAAATTTTATATTTCATGCTTTACTTACACAAGGTGCAATGAGGCGCAATATCAAATTCGTTTTAATAAACTATATGTTGACCTGCAACATTGGATCGTGATGCACTTTTTTATAATGGATTAAAAATCACTGTATTTAGAAGTATTCATACAGTAAATGAAGATAAAGTTTAATAAAATTTGATTGTTATTGTTCGTATGTTTTCACAGAACCAGCAAAATGGGTTGCACTGCTTTGATCAAAGTCCGCTTTGACATAACTAATCAATGGTTCGTCATTAAAGTGTGCCTCTTGGATCATCCACTTCATACAAATATACGTAAGAATTCAAACGTTCGAGGAACGATTATTTGAAACAGTGTAATATAAATAACGATCTTATACGTAAAAAAATTTGTAATTAAAAAGTAGATTGTAAATTTTACATCACAAAACACGTGAGTTTTCTTGATATATAAGAACTATTAAAACAGTTAACTCTGACTAATGAACGTCATCATCTTAATCTTAAACAAAATTTTTCTTGAAATATCATAAAAGTTACAATCGAATTCGACTCATAACTAATAACTGATAATGATCTTGGAACTTCCTGGATCCTGATACCCTGATACTCTGACACTCCTATATTCCTGATACTCTAAAACAAATATTCCATTACAAACACCAAAAATGAAAAATATTTAAAATAATAGTTTCCACTTGCCCTCATACCCTGATACTCTGATACTCCTATATATTCCTGATTCTCTGAAACAAATCTTCCATTACAAACACCAGTAATAAAAAATATTCAAAATAATGGTTTCTAATTACTTGCATAAAGTCATAACAAAAATTTTTTTTTTTGTTATAGGAGATGTATGATACGCTACCACCGGTGCGAAAATTATCTCTTGGATCACTTACAAGGGCTACTGACAGCATCAAACTAGGGTGCAAGAGACCATTGCTACAGGTAGATCTTTTTGAAAAAACAAACAAGCATGTCACGTTGAAAGACTTGCGTAACATTTGCAGTAGAATCAACCAAGTGGGTGCAAATTCTTTTTCGGAAGTAGCAGACATCTTAAAAAAATGGTATACTTTTGTACACTAGTCACTGTCCGTTCCCCCTCCCCTTCCTCCTATACCTACCTGCACATATTTTGATCAGCTCTACTCGCATAAAGTTTTAAAATCTTTTTTCCCCTCTCCCACTCTCCTGCAATGGGCATTTAAAATATCTATATTTTCAATTCAAAAAAAGATTATAATATTCAAACTAGTTTACTTATATCTGGCTTTTTCAATTCTTGAAGGAGCGGATTACGACGTCTATACGCAAAAACAAAAACTTTAAAAGCGCTCTTCTTTTAAACGGAGGCCATGAAACAAGCTCTGCGATTATGGCCTGAAATTGTATTTATCGATGGCACTTATCAACTTACAAACCTCAACTTCACCCTAATCTTGATCGTTGTTGAAGATTCTGATGTCCGGACTCGTATAGTTGGAGTATGTCTTCTGGAATCTGAAAACGCTGGCGTACTGGAGTGGTGTTTCAACATACTGAAAAAAAAGAATGAGGAAGCCTGTTCCAAAATCCAAAACCTGATGACAGATAAGGATCACAACCAGAGGAGAGTGCTGCGTGAAGTATTCCCACATGCCAGGTTGAAAATTTGCTTGTTCCATACACTCCAAACGTTTAGTAGGCAAGTTACAACTGTGAAAATGGAAATATCCATGAAAACGCGCGGTATGTGTTTAGATCTGTTGTCGAAACTGCCTTGCTCAAAATCTCAGCGCCAGTACGATAATAACTACTCTAAATTGTGCAGAAGAGCCCCACAAAGTGTTCTTGACTACTATGACGCGAATTGGCATAACATAAAAAAAGACTGGGTTATTGGACTATTGCAGATCAAGAATTTTCTCAACCATACTAATAATATATTAGAAGGTCATCGATTTGAGCAGTAGTCTCGTGATGTTTTTCCAGCGCTTTTTTAAATTTTTGACCTCACAACACCTGCAACGGAACGCTAACACAGCTAGCAACATTACAAAGATACAAAGTTCAGCCACATAGCTTGACGAAGAGAAAAAGTTTGCCTCGGTTCTCACGGAAAACGCTATGATGAAAGTCAGAGCAGAAATTGCGTCGTCAAAATATATTACATTCTTTAGTAGAAATCCCGATAAGAAAGAGTGTACGACAAAACAAAACGGTGCAACAATTACATTAACGCCAGTTAAATGCGACTGCACCTATTTCGAAGCGAATGGCTTACCTTGTAAGCATATTTTCGCCACCCGCAAAATCTACCAGCTGCCATTATTCTGCTCGTCATTATATAACGTGAGGTGGACGAAACGCTATGCATTACAAGGTGTAGGGGAACTCAACAAGGACCATCGCAATAGCCTCTCCTCTGGGACAGTTAAAAATGTTGCAACACTTTCACCAACTGACATCGAAAATAACATGAGAGCTCGCGCGAACAACTTAGTATACATGGGCTCACGCGTGACAGCTCTCAATTTTCAACAAAAGGTCACAACACTGGAAACTCCGATCAAGATGTGGAACCAAGGTTTGGAGGTGTACGTCACAACACAGAAAAGCGCAATAAGCATCGAGGATGTTGTGATACCGGCGAAAATAATCACACCGGGAAAACCTAGAAGAGCTAACGATACTTATATTGGAAAACGAAAAACTTTCTCGAACGCTAGATCAAACGCGAAAAAAAGGAAGTTATTTCAGAGGTAAGCTAGAGGTAATAGAAATATTTAGAACTGAAATGTTTTATCAGAAATCAGAGATAGTGATCATATTTTTTTCTGTTTCAGCAAACGATGTGCAGAAAGTGGCTCGATGACTTCGTTGTTCATATATAAAACATTATCATTTTGTTCTTTTTAAATTTAAATTATTATTAAAATTATAAGAACAGTAATTATATTACGTATAAGTATATTTGTCTGTTGTTTACAATGATAGTTCATCATATGTCTGTGTTGCATAATAAAAAATCTAGGTTAATTGAAGAATGGAAACAATATTGTTATTTGATGACAAAAGGTGTAAAAAGAGGAAAAACAAATCGAACTTCATTGAAAATGTACATGAGAATCTCAAAATACAATGAAAACGAACATTTGTTTGTTTGAAAACTAATTTAGAGATTAAATCTCGATGAAAACTGTGTAAAAACAAAATTTTTCACTCGTCGATTAAGTACAATGAATTTCTTTTGTTATATGGGTTATTGAATTTGTTATTTGAATTTCTTTTGTTCCTAGGTAGGATGGTTTCCTAACAATAGCTGATTGTATGTTTTTAGTTTAATACAAAATGCAGCGCCACCCAGGTATGATGATTTTCTGACAATAGCTGATTGTAAATTTTTAGTTTAATATAGACTGCAACGCCACTTATACTGGTTTCAACTCCCGAAGACTCAGCCACTGGTGCTGCGAGTGGAGAATGTGGGCAACCTGCCAACGTAATTGTGTACATCTGACCGAGATCCCCGAGACGATGCGACGTGATTAAAGAGCGACGTACCTGGCCGGCAACTTGCTACTCGCAAGTCCACCCCGAGATCTGGTGGCCCATATTAAGCTCCTTCAGAGCTTAATATGGCAAATGCTCTCTCTCTCTCTCATTCACTTGCTCGACGACCCATTTGTTCTGATTATGTTTGGCATTGACACCACTTCTGTTTTTGTTTATAACGAAGTAACTGACCCGATTTGTATTACGATCCGAAGAGGCCTCAAGCCCACCTGAAAATCATGAACGTTTCTTTTTGTGTGAGCCGATCCGAGGCTAAGCGTCGCGCAACGACCGGCGTTCGTTGGTTCCGCGCTGCCATAACATTGCCCGCTGATTGTTGCACAGTTGGTTCGAGACCAGCGTTTTCATTGTTGGGACTGGCGACTCTGAGAGTCTTTATGTATCAAAGCGGCAATGTTATTAGTTTAAAATCCGAAGTGTATGATTATTTTGGTCGTTTTGCGAGGCGACGCGGCCGAGCCGCGCCGACTACTCAGCCCAGCTATTGTTTTACGTTTTCCTAGAATAGATTCTTTGTTTTGAAACAAGTTTTCCTTTATTTTGACCGACTTTTCTGATGACATTAAATATTCGATAGTAGTATTTACACTTTTAGTGCTTGTCAAAATTTTCTTATTACCATTTGCAAAACCTGAATGAATACTATTTGTCGAAATGACTCTTTTCTTTATATCTTCATATGCTTTGCCAACTCCCAAACTTAACTGCGCACTCTACTAATTTGCTAGCATGATTTTCCCGCTTTGTTTGTAATTCTGATTTGATTTCCGAATCTGACGACATGACGCTGAGCACCGGAACACCCAAAGTTCAATGTTCGCCTACCCCGAGAATTCCTTGGCCGTTGGGGGTCAAACGGCCTGACGCCCAGTACGAACCCAAGTCCGAGCAAGAGCGCGAGCACGATAGCCTTGGCTGGCCGTCGCCAACCCAGTCAGGCCTACCGTGTTACAAATCGTCGCATTTATCATATTTTTTTGATATAAAGGCGTTCTTTTTGTATTTTTGTTATTTTTTTGTTTCTTTTTATGGTTCTTTCTAATCACCACAGAATCACACACCCTCCCTGTGCTAGGATTGCGGGCCCGTGTGGTGAGGATAACAGTCTGTCTCGCTCTAATGCCTTATTTTGCTGTTCAAGAGAAGGAAAAACAGCGCCCCCGCACACATCCCTAGCTCGCGTCACGTGATTTCACGTATAGAAGAATCGGGGACCGTAAGACGTCGGGTACAGTCAAAACAAAAGTTAAACCTACTTCTTAAATGTTAAATCATTATATTTATTTTAACATTTAATGGCTATTTCTGCAACAAGTTATCAATAATTGCGTTATCAATCTCCCGAAACTGATTTTAAAATTGTTTTTGACTTTTTATTCAAGTGTGAAGGTTAAAATAAATTTTTATTAAGAAAAGTCAGAATAATTTTTTAATTTCATCATGTATTCTTCTTGTTGTTATAAATTATCTGTGCACTTACGTTGCACAACTCCGGGTTTTTTCGGGACTTTCTATCCGGAATCTCCCGGAGTCTTTCCCTTGGGGTTTTTATCATGATTTAAATGTCCATATTAAATAGCCATGGATAACGTGGACGGGAAGGGGGCGTCAGCCCCTCTTCTAATACAATTCAACTGTTGGAAATTGAACTAAAAAATCTGCGGAAAAGGAGAAAAATCGCATCCATTTTTGCATTTTTTGAAAGATTGAAAAATCGGTTTTCAAATTATCTAAAATCTTGTGATATTTCATTTGGAATTAAATTTGATTAATTTGAGACTGAAAACAGCGTCTTGTTTTGTTTTGGTTCGTTAGCCTAAGTGATTTTTGTCCGTTGAGCGTTGACCCGTCCCATCGCCCGTTTGAATTAGCCGAAACGGTAGCTGATAAGCGTGAGCGCATTATGAAATAGGTGAGTGGCACCTAGGATTGAGTTGAGATCGGACGCGTTAACAGCATCGGCTGTACTTGGTTGTGTTGGTTCGCGAACCGTCCGGTTGGTAGTTTGGCTCGCGGCATGAGAGTTTCGCCAATTCGTTTGCCGCAAAAGTTGTATTCGCGCTCTTTTTTCGTATTGGGTTTTGTTCGCTTTTCTGTCGGTTGTGTTGCTTGCGGTTGCTTTCTCGGCCGAGGGTCTACCTGCGGTTCTGCCTGCAACGGGAGCCAGCGGAGGCGTCGCCGGGTGCTGCATATCAACTCTACAAATTGGTGAGCGCGTTCCGTTTTGTTTTGTACGCCTTGATTTTGCCGTTGAACAGTCGCATCGGCGCCGTCTACGCGGTCTCAGACGCGCACCTGCAGTCTACCTTTTGACGATTTTAGCGTTTTGTGACCCTTATTTATTTATTCATTAGACGTTTGATTATAATTATTGTTGGACCATGTGTTCTGTATTTATTTATTTAATAATCGCATAATTTTTGGCTGTAACTTTGATCATGCTTGAATTGCATTTATTGAATTTTATTTCGGGCTAAATTCGTGATCGATTGTGTTTGACAATACCGGCTGATCGTATTCAGAAAATAGTCTGATTATTTCTTATCTTATTTTCTGTCTCGTGTTAACGTACGGTCAGCGTCTGACAACTTCGACTTTTGCTCGTCGGAATTCGATTCAATTTTAATTTCGATTTACACTTTATTCTTTCCCGCGATTTCGAGAATTAGCGCCTAATTGTTAATTTGTCGATGTATTGAACAATTGAGTCCATTGTTTATTGAATCGCGTATTGATTGTTTATTTATTTGCACCTTTGAAATTGAAAATCTATGCACGCTATCAATAATTACTAAAAAACTATCAAAATCACACCTGTCTTACAAATATCTTAGCTCACAGTCAGTGGATCACTTCGAAAATTTAGCCATAAATACGTTTGCACTACTAGATTCTAAATTTAATTCCAAATTTAAAAACAACCTGTCTATTTAGCCCATACCGATGTCCCACCTTAACACATTGTCTGTTCAAGCATATGCAGTCTCGATCTCACCGATGCTAAACGAGTTGTACAAGCGCCACCGTTTCTCCTAACGGCGCACTAACACATGGAAACATTTCCCACGTTTTTAACACCGATACGTTTTTGCTTGTTTTTACAGAGAATGTGTAAATATAAGATTGGAAAACATCGCCATTTAAAAATTTCATTATTTATTTATTATCTATAAGTTTGTTCGTTTAATCGATTAATTATTAATCATCAAACATGCATTTGTTCGAAGCAATTTCATCATTACTATTATGCATTAATTAGAATGAAAATGAATTTAAATATTAAATATTCATATGTTGTGACCTTTAAAATTTCATTAGGCACAGAATCTAGCCAAAGAGCTTTTTTTTACGAATTGATTATATTCAGAGTGTACACTTGTATTATTTTTGAATGGTATTTTATAGCATTGAATTCTCGAACGAACAGTAAGGGGTTACGTATTATAAGAATCGAATGTTAGAATGTTTTATTTGAGGGCTTTTAGATGTCGGTTATGTTCGACGGAGGGCACTCCTGTAGAAGAAGTCCGGCACAGTGCGAAATAGAGTAGCATCGCCAGTCCTATCATCAATTCATTATAATCATTGCCGGAAAACGAGTGCCTGCCTTTGCAGCTAACGCATACTGGCGTCATCGTCATTTATTTTCGTATTTCAGCCCCTGAAAAGGAGCGGGACAAGGATGAATGCCGCTCGGCCAAGGTGAGAATTCAAATCTTACCTCCGGTTCTCTAGCCGAGGTTGCGGAGTAGGGGCGCGATCATAAATACAGAAACGTGCGAGTTTTCTGTCTCTTTGACCCCTGGACTCTGAAAGTGTGTAATAGTGAGCGAATCGCGAAGAGGCCAATGAAATAGAATTGTAGAATTAGGGTCAGATCTTTTATTGTTCGGTAGAGTTTCAGAGTTTCTTACTGTTTTCACTGTTATTTTGAATTCATGATTTCTATTGCAATTTTTACGTTTGAATTAGTCACTCAATTTTGATAATTTTCAAATAATTTTGTATTAATGATAATTGGTTCAATAAATTGAGTCGCTTCTGGAGCTATTTAAGTTATGATTTTAAGTGTCTGTGCTTGTCTGATTTACCCTATGACGAAAGCGACAGAGAGTCTCATTATTTTAGTCGATTGCAGTTTTATTTGATGATTTCTGGCAGAAGTTTTAGCCTGGCGCTCAACAATTTTAATCCATTTTATTTGATTGAGAAATTCAGTGTCACAATGTAACAGCTGCAATTTCAGACCGATACGCTATTTACAAACTGCAACTTCAGGACCTGATGCACTTTTTTAGAATGAATAACGTTGTAAATTTTATGGACTAGACAACATTTATTGAAGAAACGACAATTTTTCTTTAATTTTTTTATTTTTTATACAACTTATCATTGCAATATAGTTTGACATTATTTTTATATCGCCAAATATATGCAGGTATGACGTAAATGCAACATTTGTCTCTACAAAATAAAAAATACCGCTCAACTTAAATCTTCACATCAAATGAAACAAATATTCAGGTTAGGATACTTACTTGAATATTTCAATATAACGAATGAGAAATACATTTTTTATGAGCAAACAGATGAATATCTGTGGGGATTAGGGCGAACCAGTTCAGTAAAAAAAAATTGTGTAAATATCGTCTGTATTATTTCTAAAAGTTTAACTTCTTCAAATGAGTTTTTGTATTCAATGTATTTTTTTTACTATAAATCACTGAAAATCAAGTTACTTGTCATATTTTCTCAAGATTAAAATCTCATACTCAAAAGTTTAACAAGTTCGGTCCCAAACCCACTGACTGCTTCTTCCGAATCACCCCAGATATAATACCGTATTGTAATAAAAATTATAATTTAAACTATAAATTTATTGTGCATTTTTGCAACATTAATCAACTACTTTATCATGGTTGCAAAAAAAGGTATAAAATACCAACAAAATATTTCTATGCCGTCTACACAATCGTGTACTTCACTTTTTCGTGAAATATGTCGTCAGTTTCGTTTCATCAGCGGCTATACACCGAAAATATAAACTAGTGGCGTGCAAAAATATTTTGACAAACCAAAAAAATAATTTAAATGACATTTCGCAAATAAAATACACCATGGATGCTGTGCTATATCGTAGCATACTAGCAAAGCGTGTGCTTCCCTATACCATATATGAGTAAATCCAAAATTAACATCCAGTTAAGAGAGAAAAAATTTAAAATTTTCAGATTAGAGGCACACGTCTGAAAAAAAAATAGACAGGTTCCTTAGACATACAGAATGACCCCCCAAAAAATTATGATATGATTTTAACTATTTAAAAATAAAAAATGATGACTAGCTTATTTAAGAAATGTTCTCGGATTTGACGGCCCACTCTTGGTGAGACAATTTTTTCACTGTTTGGAACCTCCGAATACAGTAAAAAAGTCAATCCAGCATAAAATCCATGATGACACACTTTTTGGAAAAAATATAAACAATGCATTCAATGAGCTATCGCTAGAGAGAGCCTGATTTCAAATTGTCATAACTATCACATTTTTCATCGCAGAAACTCTAAATAAAGATTATTTGCAAGCTGTAACTTTTTACTTTTAGCTTTTATAATTTCATTCAAAGAAATGTATAACGCAGGTGGCGCTGCGAGCAGTTCGAGCCAATAAGATATTGCTAAAAAATCGAATTTCCAGTCCGTCTTAACTCTTACAGTTTTACTGAAAACAGTTTCCAATTTTGAGCTCATATTTTCCTCTGAGTCCAAAGTTAAACATACGTTGATGTTCAGCCCAACTTTAAATTTTTTGAGTGAACTCTTTGACTAATTCATTACGGTTGAAGAGGACGTTCTAAGTAAAAATGCTAAATCAAACAATACTTTTGAGTATCATTTGACACAAATATATAATTGTTCTCGTTATTTATTAATTAATATTTGAAATACGGTATAACTTTCCTTATTTTTAACCGATTTTTATCTAAATAGCGTTAAAATGTTTGGACTAACATAGCTGAAAAATTTTACTGTAAAATCCCGATTTTGTTAGATTAAAAGTTATAAACATTTTTCTGAAAACAAACATTCAAAACTCGTCAAACGCGAAAAAAATGAAAAATATTCAAACTTAATTAATAATTCAATAGTTTATGAGATGATATTAACAAAATTGTCAATACAAATTATTTGATTCTTTTTACTGAATATTTTAGTCTTTCTAACAATTAAATCCGATGAAAATTAAAAAAACTCATAAGTCGGTGGAAAAAAATGAAACATAGAATCTAAAAAACTGTATTGACAAACATATTCCTTTGAATAATTTTGTCGATTAGATGACGTCTTACTGAACTATGCTTTTCTAAAAAATATCTTATGGGCTTTGCCTGCTCGCAGCGCCACCTGCGTTTTACATTTCTTCAAGTAAAATTATAAAAGCTGGAAGTACAAACTTATAGCTTGCAAATAAGCTTTATTTGGAGTTTCTTCGATCAGAAATGTGAAAGTTAAGACAATTTAAAATTAGGCTCTCTCTAGCGATAGCTTATTTAATGCATTTTTTATATTTTTTTCAAAAAGGGTGTCATCATCGATTTCATGCTAGATTGACATTTTACCTGTACCTGTGAAAAAATTGTCTCACCAAGAGTGTGCCATTAAATCCGAAAACATTACTTTAATAAGTTAAGGTAAATGAGCCCCTTATCGTGACGAACCCCTTGATCGTGAGTTTTCCGGGTACAGACAATTTGTTGAAAAATATAGGATTATTAGTTGTTATTTATTATATGTAAAAAAGTGTATTTATTATACGAAAAGTTAATCTGATTACTTTTGTTGTTATCATTGCATAAACAAAGGGAGAAATCGTTTTGTAATCTCTCACTGCACGGTCGGGCGTCAAAAGCTTAATTTCTTACATTCCCAACTAAGGATCACCGTCACGCAATATTATGTATTTATTACAATTGAAATATAATTACTACGTGAAAAATCGCTTGACAACAATAAATGTTTAAAGTATCATTAGAAAATAATAGACTACTTGAAATTAAAACAAAAGTATTTTCAAATAAATAATCACGATAAGGGGCACCGCACAAGTTGGCTAGTCTTGTTATCGTGATTGTGTTTACATGACCAAACAACTAACCTATGAATTTGTTTTGTTTTCACTTTGTTGATTACTTTTATCATTCGTTTAACAAATCTGTAATTCGGTTTAATATTGCTTTAAAAATAACTGTAAATGCTTTTACGACCGAAACTGGTCAAAATATGTTATTTTATATTTTCCATAACAAAGCAAACTATCAAGGTAAGTGGCACGAAACATGTCACGATAAATGGCGCACGGCAACAAAAGACTCACGATAAGTGGAACCTACAGCTTTCTTTTAAAAAATTAATTATTATCAATAAATTGATGGGGTTTTTCAACAATCTGAAGTGACATAAATGTTCTTCACAAAAATATGTATTGAAAGTATTTTTTTATTTCAAAATAATCAATATTGACTCTAGCATCGTTTCTTTAAGAAATTAAAAAATCCTTAAACTCACGATAAGGGGTGCTTTTACCTTAGTCATTATTTTCTATTTTTGAATAGTTTAAATCATGTCATAATTTTTTCGGGGGTGTCACCTCCATTTTTCCAATGCAACCGTATTTTTTTCATGTTTTTGTATGTCTCAAAAACCTGTCCATTTTTTTCAGAAGTGTACCTTGAATCTGAAAATTTTGAATTTTTTTTTCTTCTACCTAGACGTTAATTTTGGATTCACTCATATAGAAAAAATGCCTCGTGAATAGATTTTTCAATGAGAAATAAATAAATGTCAAATCTACTCACCCTTGTAAAAAAGATCATATTTTGACAATATATTGACAATTTATCGACCATAGAATACAAACCGTATATGGACAATCTATTAACCATACACAAGAAATATATTGACGATACATGAACAATGTAAAATAATTTTACTCTAGCACGAGAATCGATCCCAGGCCCTTGAGATAAATTCTTTTTATAAAAATTGAATGCTTTCTATAATGTTATTTTGTTATAAATCTTTCAATTTTTTTAGCCAAATCCGAAAAGTTATTTATAAATTTATTCATAATTTATTTAGTAAGCACTATGATAAAATATAAGGATCCATATATACTATAGAAAGTCAGTAAAGCTAATTTTTCTAAATGATTTACTCTTATAATACTAAAGATTTAATCAAAATTATTAACAGATCACTATTTGTAAAAAGATCCGTATATTGTCAATATAAGAATAATATATTGTCCCTATATTGACCATACATAGTTAATATATTGACAATATACTGCTAATATATTAACAATATATGAACAATATATTGCCCATATATGGACAATGTATTATTTTCAAACAATGTATTGACCATACATAAACAATGTAATTTGATTTACAGCAATATATTGGCAATGTATGATATTTCGCAAACAATATATTGACAATATATATATGACAATCAAAATTCCATTCTTTGCCATATATTGTTAATTTCTTTGTTATTTTTTTGTTAAACAAATATTGTTATTTCAAATACTCTAAAACTTTTTTTCTGATATTGAATAATTTTTTTTTAACAAAACATTTAATATCACCGATTTTGTGAAAAGTCTATCTTCTGCGAATAGTAGCTTGTGATTTTAAATAGACAATTGTTAATAGTGATTTGTTCATAATTTTAATTAATTCTTCAGTAACAAAAGATTAAATCATTCAGAAAGATGAGCTTTATTGATTTTATATAGTATATATTTAATTTTATAAATAAATTTTCGGATTTAGTTACAAAATTGAAGATTTATAACGAAATAACATCATTGAAGTTTGCGGTAGCGACCCCAACGAAACAAAGCCCGATACCTGTAATAATTAACGTCAATGTAACGTCAATGAAATGTCAAATCGCTGAGCAAAATTATATACGCTAGTTTGCACTTTTTAACCTAAAATTTTTCTAGTTACCTCGAGTCGATACATCAATACTTATTCTAATTGCTTATCCTGTTCTCAGAAGAATCGAAAAAAGAATTTGAATAATACCTTACATTTTTTTGTTTACTAGCTCGATTTCTTTAAACACAAGTTAATTAATAAAATTTCACCAGCCAGATCTTTCTTTCAACACTAGCATATTTAAAATAGTTGCCAGACGTGGCCTGACGGCAACCCGTTTCATATGACGTTTCCCTCCGATCTAACATCATGTGAAAATTGACCATGTTACCGGCCAAGACAATAATAGCGACGAGACTATGAGGTTGGTACGTTGTAAGCATTCAAATTCAATCTTACTTCATTGAATTGAAAGTTTTTCGTTAATGATAAAAGGTACATAAAGTGTACAAGGTGAAAGAAAAAAATGAAAGTAAAACTTAAAAATAAATAGTAAACTTGTGTAACGTTTCACCACGTCAATTCTTACAAACCAAATCAAAACATAACCTCTAAAGAATGACACTTTTTCTGTTAAAAATAACTGTTCGAATTGCCGTCTGACGTAATAAAAACAAATTTTAATCTATTTTATGTAAGAAATTTTGATCAATTTAATTTTTTATCGTTGAATAAAATAACAAACCTGTCAGCTGGGACAACTGTCAACAAACACAAGCACTGACTAGTCACATGTAGATGGGCATGCCTCCGACGATTTCACAACTCACTTCGATAGTTACTAGGCCGCCATATTTGAGTAGGCATTATTGCATTAGACTGTAGTTCAATCAAATAGGATGCGGCATTACCGACCGATTTTAGCCAATAATCAATGCTTTGTTTACCATTTTGCTTTCTTATTAAAAAAGTATTTTGAGATATCCTGGACCAAAACTAATCAGATAGAAAATTAAATTAGACTCTCCCTTTTATTTTAATAGTAATTTCAAAAGTTTTGACAGCGTATTTCATTTTTTATTTGTGTTTAAACTCTGCCGGCCGGAAATCCGCCAGAGGGTGTTAGTGTTTTTGTCGTTGGCTGTCGTTGGCTGTTAACACAAAAAAAAATGATGATTCAACCTGTCAGAAAAATCCCATTACAAGTAGATGCGTGTCAGTTTCTAGTTACATAATGGGTGTTGTTAGACGCTGCATGTTGCTGATGGCAAGTCCCTGCAAATCCCACACGATATTTCCCACGCATGGCAACACGGCGGCAGAGTTGCGGCAACGTACCCTTCGAGACTATGAGGTTGGTACGTTGTAAGCGTTCAAATTCAATCTTACTTCATTGAATTAAAATTTTTTTGTAAAGGATAAAAGGTACATAAAGTGTACAAGATGAAATAAAAAAATTAAAGCAAACCTTAAAAATAAATAGTAAACTTGTGTAACGTTTCACCACGTCAATTCTTACAAACTAACCAAACAGCTGTAAAAACGTAGGTCAATCAAATAGGATGCGGCATTACCGACCGATCCAAGCCAATAATCAATGCTTTGTTTACCTTTTGCTTTCTTATTGAAAAAGTATTTTGAGTTATCCGGGACAAAAACTAATCAGATTGAAAATTAAATTAGACTCTCCCCTTTATTTTAATAGTAATTTCAGAAGTTTTGACAGCGTATTTCATTTTTTATTTGTGTTTAAACTCTGCCGGCCGGAAATCCGCCAGAGGGTGTTAGTGTTTTTGTCGTTGGCTGTCAACTTACAACTTTAATTACTTTTTTCATATAAAAATACCTTATTAATCATAAAAACAATTAGGTAGCAACAACCAGAAAGTTCCAAAGTTAATTTTAAGACAAAAATCTGATTTTTACAAGCGATAAATAAAAAATGACTTTGGAATATTCTAATTGGCTGAATGGAATCTGGTCGGAATTGAGGGTATAAGAGAAAAATGTCAGCCGGTGATTGGCTTATTCCAGCTTATTCGATCAGGGAAAGGGCTAGCGAGCACATCGGCTGCGCAAGTCAAACGATGAAATTAATGAATAATTTTGTTTTAGTAAGTCTTGATTTCACAAAATCAAAATTAATTTTAGAGATAGAAACATATGATGAAACTTTCATAGTTAGTTTGTTTTATTTTTGTTTCTTTTTTATTAAATTTTCATCATGGTCTTGTCAAGTTAACAGATCTTAACTCTGTTAACCTGAAACGACACACACATGTGTTAGAATTTCACAGATATCGGCGCAGAACCACTGCGCAGTTTTCCTTTTAAATTTTTAAATTTCCTATATATGTTTTTGCAATATACGTCAGTGATATTTCATCTTACTAATTATTATTTTATTAAAGTAGCCTTTGAATAATTATAATTTCATGAAATTCGTTGCATGGATAACAAGTTTGTTAGAAGAAACTGAAGAAAATTATTAATTTAATCTATAGAAATAAATGCTGCCAGAAAAGTGGTCGCCGCAAGTTTTCAAAATATAAAATAATGTGAATAGCATTCAATAGAAAGATGGAGTGAAATTAGAGGACAAAGATAGAAAGAATTAGTACTACGTTGATACAAGAGGGGTCCGGGTACAAATTTGTCCACTCCGACTGTTTAGTGTGACGGATCCACACGAAAGTACATCTAACAGATTTTGTTATCTATTCTCAGAAAAAAAATTATAATTAATCCATTGAATTATTATATAAAAGGATTTCATTTTTGATAAATTCTACGTGAATCTTAATGTATCAAGGCGCAGAATCATTCTTATAAAAATATCAATTTAAACTTGAGAATTGAGAATAAATTGTTTGCCTTTCAACGTTTAAAATTTCTCTTTAAAAAGATGTAAAATCACGGTCTTCTGATTTTTAATATTTATTTTTATTACATGAAAACATAAATAACTTGACGTTACCAGATCCTGCTCATCCTTCCGAAATACACAATTAATTGAAAACTTTAGTAAGAAATGATTAGAAATCATTGTTCAGGAGACAAGTATTCCTTGTAAAATTATTTTCTAAATACTTAAAAAATAACCTTAGAAAGGTATAAAAATAACGAGACAAGATCCTGCCCCTCCTTCTGAAATACGCAATTAATTTGAAACTTTAGTAACAAATAACCCTTTTTTCTATACTTATTTCTATTAGTCTTTTTTTTCTTCTCTCTTCTACATATATACATTGAGCAAATTAGTAAGAACTGATATGAAATCACTGCTCACGAGACAAGTATTCTTTTTAAGATTATATTCTAAATGCTCGAAAAATAACCTTCGAAAGGTAGATAAATAACGAGACAAAGTCCTGCCCATCCTTCTGCCATGTAATACGCAAAGGGATTAAAACTTCAGTCAGTAATGTTATGAAAGTATTGCTATCGAGACAAGTGTACCTTTCAAACTTAAATTCTGCATACTTAAAAATAACCTTAGAAAGGTATATAAATGACGAAACAAGATCCTTCCCTGCTCCTACAACACACTTACGATTTCAAATTTCAGTACGAAATGATATGAAATCATTACTACCGAGACAAGTATTTTCTTTTAAAATTATATATGTTAAATATTTGAAAAAATTTCGAAGTTAGATAACATTAGAGTAATAAAAGATATGACATCATTGTACTCGAGACAAGTATTCTTCAACTTTGTTAGTATGTATTCGATTGATGTCAGAAAATTATGTTTTTCATAAAAATAGTTTTTCAAGTTTAAAAACACCTTGGCGAGTCGGCCCGTATGAAATTCTATTGAATATGCAAAGTATCGTTTTAAAGCATTGATATTGGAAACCATACTAACTGATCGGTAACCTGT
This sequence comes from Telenomus remus, assembly GCA_020615435.1. Lineage (NCBI taxonomy): Eukaryota > Metazoa > Arthropoda > Insecta > Hymenoptera > Scelionidae > Telenomus > Telenomus remus. The sequence goes on from CM036336.1 coordinate 8,895,693, forward strand.
GCATCTACGTTATCTTTCACTTAAAATGACCAAAAAACTTATAATATGGATGAAAAAATTATTCAGTGTGTTCTCATCATTATTATTATCATTATTATTATCATTATTATTACTGAACAAACACCGACAGTAAATGCATTACAATTTAAAACTGATGTGTACAGAATGTTTCTTCAAAAAACTTCAAAAAGCTGAACTTGGTCAAAGTCTAAATTTTTAAAATTGAGTCGCTGGATGCAAAAACAGCTTAAGAGTCCTTGAGCTTTTGCTAGAAAATTGATTGTTAATGTTTGATTTGCGTCTGAATCTTACATGAATTTGATACAAAAATGTTCACATAGAAAAATAAGTGCTTACTATTTCTTTACACAGATGTAAATTTTTTACTTACATCAAACATATTTACAACGAATTTTTGTCAAAAATCTTAAGGGCACTTAAGCCGTTTTCGCACCCAGCGACTTTATTGTAAAAAAGTTTCTAATTCATTTATATGACAGATTTTCAATGATGTAAAACTTCATACTACAACTGTGGTAAATATTTGGATATTAATATGGATGAAAAAATTAATCTGTGTGTTCTCATTCTTATTATTATTATTTTAACAGTCGTTAGTCAGTATATCAACAATCAATTAATTAATTGTTATTTCTATTCTGTAACTTTGCGTCTTACGCGATAAATTTGATAAATTTCATTTTCCCAGTTTGATTATTACTTTTCCGTGAAAAAATGCCTCATGAGATGAGATTTTATCAAGTAAATATTTCTGCGATGTACAAGTTGATACTTTTTCAAAACAGGCCGACTCGCCAAGGTGTTTTTAAACTTGAAAAACTATTTTTATGAAAAACATAATTTTCTGACATCAATCGAATACATACTAACAAAGTTGAAGAATACTTGTCTCGAGTACAATGATGTCATATCTTTTATTACTCTAATGTTATCTAACTTCGAAATTTTTTCAAATATTTAACATATATAATTTTAAAAGAAAATACTTGTCTCGGTAGTAATGATTTCATATCATTTCGTACTGAAATTTGAAATCGTAAGTGTGTTGTAGGAGCAGGGAAGGATCTTGTTTCGTCATTTATATACCTTTCTAAGGTTATTTTTAAGTATGCAGAATTTAAGTTTGAAAGGTACACTTGTCTCGATAGCAATACTTTCATAACATTACTGACTGAAGTTTTAATCCCTTTGCGTATTACATGGCAGAAGGATGGGCAGGACTTTGTCTCGTTATTTATCTACCTTTCGAAGGTTATTTTTCGAGCATTTAGAATATAATCTTAAAAAGAATACTTGTCTCGTGAGCAGTGATTTCATATCAGTTCTTACTAATTTGCTCAATGTATATATGTAGAAGAGAGAAGAAAAAAAAGACTAATAGAAATAAGTATAGAAAAAAGGGTTATTTGTTACTAAAGTTTCAAATTAATTGCGTATTTCAGAAGGAGGGGCAGGATCTTGTCTCGTTATTTTTATACCTTTCTAAGGTTATTTTTTAAGTAGAAAGTATTATTGACAAAAAGCCATTCCCTTGTAAAAAGATCCATATATTGTCCATATAAGAATAATATATTGACAATATATTATTCACGAAATAATATATTGTCCCTATATTGACCATACATAGTTGATATATTGACAATATATTGCCAATATATTAACAATATATGAACAATTTATTGCCCATATATGGACAATGTATTATTTTCAAACAATGTATAAAAGTAATGTTCGTTTTTATCAAAGTTTGCGAACTTGAACTCGATTGACCATTTTTATCACGAACTTGAAATTTATGTTAGCAGTCGAAAACGCTCGAATAAAAACGAATTTTCAGTGCACTTACCCTTGTAAAAATGATCATATATTGACAATACATTGAGAATCTATTGATCATACTATACAAACCATATATTGACAATCTATTAACCATACATTAGTAATATATCGACCATATACTAACAATATATTGCCCATATAAGGACAATCTATTGACAATATATGGACAATATATTGACCATACATGAACAATGAAAATAATTTTACTCTAGCACGAGAATGGATCCCAGGCCCTTGAGGTTATCAGTCCGCGTCGTTGTCCACTGCTCCATCTGCTTCGATAAATTCATCTATCGAAATAAGCTACATACTTAATGACTATTTTTTAATGGAAATAGTTTAATGTGAATGACATTTTGTCAATAATACTTTCTATAATCTCATTTTGTTATAAATCTTCAAATTTTTTAACCAAATCCAAAAATTTATTCATAAATTTATCCATACTTTTTTAAGTAAGAACTATGATAAACTATAAGGATCCATATATTCTATGGAAAATCAATATAGCTAATCGTTTTGAATGATTTAAAATGATTTAAAATCTTTTGTTACTAAAAAGTTAATTAAAATTATTAACAAATCACTATTAACAATTGTCTATTGAAAATCACAAGCTTCTATTCGCAGAAGATAGACTTTTCACAAGATCGGTGAAATTGAATGTTTTGTTATAAAAAAATTATTAAATATTAGAAAAAAAGTTTTAGAGTATTTAAAACAACAATATTTGTTTAACAAAGAAATAACAAAGAAATTAACAATGTATGGCAAAGAAAGAAATTTTGATTGTCATACATATATTGTCAATATATTGTTTGCGAAAAATCATACATTGCCAATACATTGCTGTAAATCAAATTACATCGTCTATGAATGGTTAATATAATGTTTAAAAATAATACATTGTCCATATATGGGCAATATATTGTTCATATATTGTTAATATATTGGCAATATATTGTCAATATATTAACTATGTATGGTCAATATAGGGACAATATATTATTTCGTGGATAATATATTGTCAATATATTATTCTTATATGGACAATATACGGATCTTTTTACAAGGGATATATTCACTGAGAAAAAAGATGCATTACTGTTATGAATATTTGTAATAGTTATCGAATGATATTATTGATTTGGTTCAACAAAATATTTCTTAACTATAATTACACCATTTAATATCCGCAAAATATAGTTATTGAATCACTTTTTGAACATAATTGATCCTAACATCACGGTTAGCAAGTCAAAGTTTAAAAAATAAGAATAATTTGTTAACTATCCACTTACCTCGTTTTATAACTATCATAATATTGTGTTCGAACAGTTATCGAATAAAATTTATGTTTGTAACGCATAAAAATAAAAAAATGAAGTTTTTCCATTCATTTTTTCATGAATCTCTTTGTTTGAATAGTTTGTGTTTCTTCATTCATCAGTTTAATTATTTCATCCATATAAGTTTATTAATTTAATGATATATTAAGTGATGAAAAACCGCTAATTTGTACACCTCACCCTCGATTCGCTCTGGATCCGTGTGTTGCTGCATATCCATGTTTGCTCGTCTTCCTATACTTATAATACTACTGCAAGTTATTGCTTTTATACTTGTGGCACTTCATTTGCCACTTGCGAGAAACCTTGCGCTTCTTTTTCTCAAAAAACAATAAATTTGACTTCAAGTTATTACTTCGTGGCTTAACTATTACTACATCATTCGATTGATCTAAAATCATTTGTATATTCGTCTATGAAACACATTAACTTTGCACAATTCAACTATCAAAATTTCATTCAATATTTGTTATTTGATATTGTCAATAAGAGATTACTTGTAGTGAATTGATGACACGTAGAATAAATATTATTATTTAGATAAGAATTCGAAACCGTAAAAGCATCAGTTGTCATAGTTAAAAATTTATTTCACTATAGTAATAACAGTCCTTTAATATTTATTAAGGGCTTCTATAATTTTGTATTTTATAATCCAATAACTGTTACGTTTTGATAAGGTAAAAATTAAGACACATTCAATAAATATAATTACCCGTACTATCATGTGAATGAAATCGTGATGTGAATGTGAGATCATCATTATTTAACAAAAATTATAATAAACTGATGTTCAATTGTCTTTAACAATATTTAATTATAGTTAAGCAAAAATCGAAAAACCTTTTTATCGAATAGATTTCATAACAGTTATGAATCTTTTTCTCAGTGTACCAATATAAGAACAGTTACATAATATTTTGAACGATAGGATTCAGAACTTGATTTCTTAATGCGTCGCTTCTGTGCTGCAGTAATTGCTGCAAAGGTAACGGCCACCCTGTGTTGAACTATAATATGAAGCATCAACAAGGGCTTTCGGCCCTTTTGATGCGTATACTATTCTTCGGTACAAGTTCACTGGAATGCCCTCTTTTCGGTATATGTTTATATTCACGCTTACAATGAAAATCCATCCATTCCATTCTTAAAAACATGGTGTCACCATGCTTAAAAAGTTCATCCCGACGTGAAGTTTCCATTCTTAAAAAGTTCATCCCGACCTGAAGTTGTCGTCGAAGACATCAAATGCGTGCGCACTTCGATCCATCGATTTTGACCCGCGGTTTCGTTCAAATCCGTCTTTCGCGTTAGTCATCATAACACCCTCAATACACTCTCAATATACCCTCATTCAATAAGTTTTTTTACAGTTCAAAGTTTTTTTGAAACGTCACTGAATGAATGTATACAATTTTCAATTTTTTGATAATTCCTATCAAATTCAAACTCTTGACTGGCGATAAAGCAGGTACCTTTACAATTATTAGTCGAATGTCGATTAAATGTGAAAATGTCTATGACGATTAGTAAATCTCAAGGTCAAACATTTGAACAAATAGGCATTGACTTACGAAGAGGAGTTTTTAATCATGGGCAATTTTACGTTGCAGTATCTAGAGTACGATCGTGGAACTGTTTGAAAATTTTTCTTAATTCTAATAATAACAGCAAAAGTTTGACAAAAAATTATATATATGAAGAGGTGTTTACATGAATTAACATTATCACATTTTAAAAGTTATTCAAAAATTATTAAGCATCGTAGCAAATCGTTTCATTTTGATGGTTGTTCTTATTTGACAACCAATAAGCTAAGGATTAAACTATAATATATGAGCAAATCCAAAATTAACATCCACTTAGCGGTTCAAAAAAATAAAAATTTTTGGACATTAGGCACACTCTTGGGATTTTTTTCTCACGATCTAGGTGTCAAAACAAGATGGACAAATGGTGCGGCCCACCTTGAAACAAGTGGCGACATGCTTTTAACATTAAATTAAGTTATAGTGATTTTTGCTAAAGAAGCAACAAAAAGCATGTAAAAAGTGACTCCAAATTTGGTTTCTTTTAAATTTTACGTTGTTTATCAATTATGGGGTGTTGTACGTTCTACCAAAGTCATTCAAATACCGAGAACGAAGTATCAAAATATTTCTGTGTCTCAATTTTAGTACTATGACTAAGAATTTTAAGTGGATTAAGTTAAACGCTCTTTTTCTTCTGATAAAATACGAACAGTTGGTAAAATAAAATGGACGACAACAATTACTGTTTGTCACTGTCCCTGCATTTGCTACTAAAAAAGCCAACATTTGTACGAGAAAACATACCGAACATATAAAATGTTAGTTTAACTCTTTAAGCCGGATACGTCTCCAATCCAATGGCCCCAACATTTGTAAAGAAGCGTCACACGTCACACGTAACGCGTAACATATAACACGTAACGCGTAACGCGTCACATACCCCTCTTCTACGGAATGACCCTTAACATTTGCAAAGAAGTGTCACACGTAACGCGTTACACGTTACATACCACATTTACACAGAATGACCCCTAGCGCATAGACATGTCCATGTCAATAACGTCCCCCATCAAAGCGTCAACAAAAACAAACACCAAAATAACGGCATTCCAGTGCACTAGTAATGAGAAATAGTATACACAACAAGGGCCGATGCCTCCATTGCACTACGTGTAAAGTTAGCCCCTCGACAGAAATGTACTATTTCACACTTATGTAAGATATCTTACATGAGTGTGAAGTAGTACATTTCTAACATATGTTATCTCAATTTAGTATTGATATTTTTTTTACACTCGTTGAGTTTTGTGTGATCTTTCTGACAGTGCAATACTTTTAATCGCCATCAAAATGGTTATCTATGCCAATTAGAAATCAAATAAGGCAGTCCAGTTTAAATTACGGCCCTGGTCAGACTGGCTTACCGTGTGGCCCATATACGATTACCAGACCTGACCCAAAAGTGGTTTTGACCAGGCGTCCACGAATCCATTTAAACGTTATTCAAAGTTATATTCTGCGTTGGGTCTTAAACAAGTGACAATAATTTGGCCATGACGATTGTACTCCATAATTTCCATTCTATAATTTCCACTAATACTTTTTTCCACATTATTATTTTTCCACTAATTCTTTTTCCACTATTTTCTTATACTGATTTTGTATTCAGGAAAATTCACATATTCACTTCAAAGTTCCCTTCTAAAAAAATCCGTATATTGTCCATATAAGAATAATAAATTGACCATACATACTTAATATATTGACAATATATTGTCGATATATTAACAATTTATGAGCCAAATATTGCCCATATATGGACAATGTATTATTTTCAAACAATGTTTAACCATACATAAATAATGGAATTTGATTTAATGCATTGGCAATGGATGATATTTCGCAAACAATATATTGACAATGTATGTATGACAATCAAAATTTCATTCTTTGCTATACATTGTTACTTTCTTTGTTATTTCTTTGTTTGACGGCGAATATTGTTATTTTAGATACTCTAAAACTTTTTTTTCTGATGTTCAACAAAACATTCAGAAAGATTAGCTATATGGATTTTCTATAATATATGAGGATCCTTATAGTTTATCATAGTTCTTACTTTAAAAAATTATTAATAAATTTTAAAATAAATTTTTGGATTTGGTTAAGAAATTTAAAGATTCATAACTAAATAACATTATAGAAAGTATTATTGACGAAAAAGCATTCACACTGAACTATTTCCAATAAAAAATAGTCATGAAGTATGCGGCTTATTTCGATATTAGAATTTATCGAAAGATGATGCAGCAGTGGACAACGACGCGGACTGATACCCTCAAGGGCCTGGGATCGATTTTCGTGCTAGAGTAAAATTATTTTACATTTTTCATGTATCGTCAATATATAGTCCATATATTGTCAAAAGATTGTCCATATACGGACAATATATTGTTAGTATATTGTCAATATATTACTAATTTACGGTTATTATACGGTTTGTATTGTATAGTCAATAGATTGTCAATATATTGTCAATATATGATCTTTTTTACAAGGGTTATTCATAACCTGTCAAAATTTTTGTAACCAAGCATTCTTAAACATTCATTCCAAAGTTATTCATCAACTTTTAAATAGCAAAATTATAGTGTTACTAAATTGTCCAAAATTTTATTGTTATCTTATTGAAAATGGTTTTCGGAGTTTCTGGATGGTAGAAAAACGTCAATTGTATACATTAATGGCTATCTGTACTATACTAAGCAAAAAAAAGAGTTAACTGCAGGTTAACAAGTGAACCAACTTGAACCAGACATGTGAAGCCTATTTAGATATCAAAATCCATTTAGATTGGAAAAAAATTACCAAAATAAAGTCTCGAACATTTATAACATACATAACAATAAAAGAAAACCTTTGGCTACCGAATTTTAAAATTAGTACTAAGTAGAGGAAAGGTTAGAGATTGTTTCACAGATCTCTGATATTAAACAGTATCATCAACTCAATTAAAAACTGGAAACGTCTGATAATATGCAAAAAGAATTGGTGATTTAATTTTTTAGTTAAAGAAATCGTGTTCCCATTGTTAGATGACAACGGTTCTTAAATTATATTTTCTATCCAATTACGGGTTAAATACATGCTCATTTATTTGTCTGCTGACACCATCACTCAAGGTATTTTAAACTGTATAAAAAACATGATAACAAAAACCGGACAGCTCATCTTGTTGCGTCAAAGCCAACCGAAGAAAAATTATTAATTAAAATTTCAGCTTTGTACAGACATTTAATGAATAAATAGTAATAAATTAATAATAAATTCGATAAATTCATTAAATAACGTAAAAATATTCAAGCAATCTTCGAAAATGTTTGAAACAAATCCGATGAATAACTTTTTATTGTATTTCAGATGCTGCTATGAGTAAACGAGAAACAAGCCGGTATTTTGTTGGGATGAAAGAACTTGTTTTAAATCGAAGCGTCAGGACTGCTTTAAGGTGTTCTACAGATTGGGACGGGGGCCGAGCATCGCGTCGGAAATAAAATGTTGTTAACCATAATGTGTGAAATTTTAAATTAAGTTCTATAATTTGTGCTAAAAAGTAGTTTGACTTGAAATATTGTAAAATGTAAAAATTATTTAAGGTCGACTTTGTCAATTAAGGGAGTTTTCTGGTGAACTTGGCTGAAAATTAGGCATATTTCATGAATTTTTTTTTATTAAAACCATCAATGATACAGTGTTAGGGTCTTGTCAAGAGCTTAGTACGTCTCTTAAAGATTACATATGAATTTCGTTTTAAATTCGATACCGTACGCCTGTGGCAGGCATTAGTTTAGCGCGCATGGCGTGCACCTTAAATCGGTGTACACGACAGGGGTAGAACGGCTTGCGTGTAACAAAAAATTTACCAAGATTATGAAAATAAATTAAATTCTTACGGGAGCGAGGAAAGCAAAATTGTATAAAATGTATTTTTTCTATGAAATGGCGAGCATTGGAAAATCAGTGTCATTTGTAGCCCTTTATTTTCATGTTTGAGACACTGCGAAAATATGAATGAATAAATTTTCAAAAATTCATTTCTAGTATACCCTCAAAATACAATTTACTTTAATTCACAAAAAACTTGAATGCATTATTTTGATCCGTTCTTCCGTAATTGTGTACACCAGTTTGAAAAATAGCGAATGGAGTTATTCAATGTTAAAGTTGACGTATCTGCCCTAACGCTATTGCCGTATCGAGTACCCTTTGTCCGTTGAACCATTATTTCGATGAGAAAGAATTAAGATATCGAAAAAGGGCTATGGGATAATATTTTTGAATATCAAGGATGCTGGTAATTAAAAAAGAAATGAATGATTTTTTGAAAAAATTTTACCAGAAAACTCCCTTAACGAATATCTTCGACTTCATTTTCATAAAATAAAATAATATGTTATATAATCAACTGTAGCATTACTCTTCAACGAGAGAAATTCGAGTCAATTTGTAATGACACCATTTTTGTCACTCAAATAAAATGTTATATCAAATGACGTTGATACATTTGAAAAACATTTAGGCACTCTGCACATTATCTGGCCCTCCGTTCGGGCGCAAGTCAGAGCGACCATTGCCTGCCACGTCAGGCCCTAACATGGTTCACGGACTTGGGACCAGTCTGAGCCAGATTTCTGCCCGACTTAAATTTTAAGGTAAGTATTTTTTTTTCAAATTCCTTGTCGTGGTATGACGACTGATAACAGTATACATTTACTGCAGTTGATCATACTTTAAAAGAGATATAGGCATCTGTCCTTTAAACCTTAAACGTATGATGAATTATTTAAATTTTTTGTTAGGCTCATTTCTTTTGCACGCCACTATATGTTTCTTCAACGTTTTTATGTAAATGATCTCTCCCAAATTAAGCTAATGTGAATTGTACACGTTAATTTCTGCGTATTTTTGAATTATTTCAAAGTAAGTATCCTCCTTTTGTTGAAAAAAATCACAATTATGACTTTATTCTTAAGATTCTCCCATATGCACCGACTATATTAGGCTTTAAAAGCACAATATTCTTTTTCACATTTGTTCTTTGGACCTTTTTTGGGACTAGGATAATTTTTAAACTACGTAGGGCCGATATAGAGATTCCTGAAGTTCTGAATTCCGTGAATTATCACGTGGGGTCAGGTCCATAGTATCCTCGGCGCCACTGGTAGAATTTGTAGTCTCGTTGCTGATTTCGCGCTCAGTACTCCGAGTTGAAGTATTACCAGAATCTGCAATTTTACTGCTCGTACGCTCTTCCTGCTGAGTTTTTTTACTTCGCTTCCATTTCATCCGGCGATTTTGAAACCAAATTTTTACCTGTAAATTAAAAAATTACATTGTAATTACACATGGGAAGCAAAAAATACAGTGATAAGATACGAACATGAACTAATTTTGTATTGCGAAATAAAAAACTTTTTTTTGTGACAAAACAAATAATGGAGTGAATGGTAAACTACATCACGCATAAAGTTGATTTTTCTCAGTTTCGCACCCCTGTCCTTTATGCCATCATTCGTAGAGTAAATTTTTTTAGACGGAGAATATCTCGCGCACGTTGAATCTGCTCACATCATCACGAAAACTTTCATCGTGATTTTCGACACCGTTCGTATTACTACTGATTCCTTTTCAAATATATACGTACAAATGTACACATTTATTACTCAAAAACACACAACTGGATGAATGGATACACGTATGCGAAATTCTTTTTTCACCCTTCCGCTGTATATCGCCGTTACAAATTATTACATAAACTATCTGCACATCCTCTTCTGCAAATATGGGGCCGTAACATTGAAAACGTTCTTCAATCAATACAGAATTTTTCTATTCCTGCCAAATCAAAAACTGAACTGCTGTTATGATTTTTTTTAAAATGATATGATTAGTCGGAAATTCAAATGTATTTATCCCGAGATAGAACATAATACCGCGCGCCGTATGACAGAAACGGTGCGAGCTCGTATCGACACTGGCTTAATTACGATGATCGCTGGCCAGTACTGGGCCGACGTCAAAATTGTATGATTGCCATTGAATCGCCATACAATACTTATTCAAAATTTATCAAAATTTAATTTATTCGTTCAAAATGATTGAACAATCTATTTCAATCATTACTTATGTAATATTGAGTTTTTTGAATGAAATTGGAATGAAAATCATTTTTTAGTTATTTTTCATTTTTTAGTTATTTTCAAGTTCATGATATATGATAATTTCGTCATAATTTCATTATACGATGAAAATGTATGTTTACTTTAAGATGGGACTAGCGTGGAATTTGTTTTCTTACGAAATTCATTAAACTTTCAGAAAATGATCTTTAGGTATTCGTACACCTGTTTTTGAGGTCGTTCGTACACCTGTTTTTTTTTGGGTTTTTGAGGTCGCTAATTTTATGTCAAAATTATGTCTTGGCAATTGACAGTTGTCAAAAATGCTGTCAACAAAGGCAAAGATAATGAATTTTCGAGTCTTTTTATAAATAAATAACACGTACATCAAATATACGGGTTCTCGAGAAAACCCATATATTTAGTACAAGCTTAGTTTATTTATTGAAAAATCGAAAATTCAACATTTTTTTCCTTGTTGACAAGATTTTTGACAGCTGTAAACTGTCAAAACGTAATTTTGACCTCAAATTCAGAATCAGCGACCTCGAAAACCCTATAAAAACATTTCTTTTGTATGTTTTTCAGTTTTATAAAATTGGGCCTTTTTTATAGGCCAGAAATGCATAGATTTGAAATTCGCGTTTCACTCAAATTGAGTTGTCGCGGACTACAAGCGACCAAACTAAGTCCAGTTAGCGGCATTTTGTAGGGGAGAAATGTAACTTTCAACAGTACTTAGGCCGTTATTCTCCATAGAGTCTGCACCAAAATACCATGGCCTTTTTTTCAAAAAAAACCCGATTTTTTCCGATTTCTTAGGTTATAAAGCAATATTTCACTCGATTTAACTTTACAGAAAAATCTGAAAAAATTCAGGGGATATCTTCACATCTAAAACAAATTTTTAGTTGCATTGAAGCCGCTTGGAAATCAATGTAAACGCCTTAAAAAAATAAAATATGAAAAAAACGCATTTTTCGCTTATATAGGGATTACGTGTCGGTCCGCGGTGTCGCAAAAAATCTCAAAAATTTTTTCGACCCTCTTCAAAGTTATCGGAACGAGTTTACTTAACCCCGTGGGGGCCGCCAAACCCCCATTAACCCGCTACCCCCTTTGTGTAATTTTGCACTAGTTCCGCCTCAAGTTTCTGTATTCTATCAACACTGACTGTCAAAATAAGTTGTACACTTACATTATTCGTTTCTTCATAAAATTTTAACATTTTCTAAATCAAATTCGATATTTGTTCCAAACAAATTGTTTGTTTCTTGTTTGTTTTTGTCGGAATATTGAATAAATGGATATCATGAAAATGTTCCATCATACGATGAAATTATGACGAAATCATATGTTATGAACTTGTCAATAAAACAATTCAAAAATGATTTTCATTTCAATTTCACTTAACGAAACAAATATTTCATAATGATTTAAGTAAGTTGTTTTAATTTTTAAAACTGATATCAAAAATAAATATATGATTTGTGACAACAGTCACAAATTTTCAGAACTTTTTCGGATGCACTGTCATGCCATCTCTACGCGTGACGTCATTTGGTATATGACGTAGGTCAGTCTCCGGACCCTCCGGTGGTTTCGCTCGTCACTTGGGTCAGTTGTCAGTTTCCGCCTCTTACGTACTCGTGTTTGTTTGTTTTATATTTTATAATTCAAATATAAGTCCTTAACATAAAACAGAGTTACAAAACGTCAAGTATTTTTCAAATTATATTATCTTTTAGGTCAAGCCACAGTTTTGTAGGTTAGGACAAGCCTTGCGTCCACGTAGAAATCCGGGTATATATAATAAATTTTAATTCAAGATTTACTGATTTTTTAAATTTCAACTTATTATGCCTATCCAAAATTTTAATATATTTTGAATTGTGTTACTAATCATGTATTTTGTTTTCAGGTTTATTTCCGTGGCCAAAACTGCTCGACTATGTTTTATAGGCTGTGTTTGTGTGTGGTAAAAATGTTTGAAAAGTGTTGTTTTGTGTCAAATGTGAGAATTGTTTTTGTGTTCTTTTTTTTGTGATTGTCTTTAGTTGTTCTTAGGATACTGTTCTTAAAAATATTTGTAGAAAGAATTAATGTTTAAAAAATACACGTTGAAAAATTCACGAAACTTAAGTGGTTCTTTCCTTTGAAATTCATCCATTCATTAACAATGAACTTGCATTCTAGCAATATTTTTTTCATATGATGGTTGGCGACCAGCACTGGTTCAATCTTGGGTGACGACGATTAGTTGCCAGCACTGGGCCATGCTCAATTGGTGTTACATACCGTCAATGGCCCAGCGCTGGCTGCCAACCATTAGGCATCGTAAGCCAGTGTTGGGCCGAGCAATTGCCGGTTAAAATGTTCGACCTGATTAATAAACTGAAGTTAGTTTCCTATTTTTTAAGTATACTTTTAGAAGTCGTTGAAGATTACACATAAAATGTAGAATGTGTAGTAATTTTACACTTTGGTGAGTTTTTTCAACAAATGTTAAGGAAATCTGAGGAAAGAAAAACTGAACGGCGCGCTGCCGACGCAGCTAGTCTTGTGCGTCAACAGAAATAGCGGAAAATATCGAAACAAATCAAAGACTGAGCCGCCATAATTCAGACTTTAGTCTTTGTTTGCCAAGTGATCCGTCAGGCTCGTAAGCTTCAGAGTTATGTTTAAGTTGTTGAACGATGTGAGATTAAGTGGGATGGATCATTCCGAGGATTCTCTTAAGGCTAGAGTCGTATTTCGATTTTTGCTTTTGCATGTTATACTTCTTTTATTTTCACGTTCGTATTTCCGTCAGCTTCAACCGATCCATTATTGCGAATGTTCCCCGTGAATAGACCGTGTTACATTCTCTCAATGCACCACCAAGCTCGAAATGTGCGTTGGCACATTTTGTGTCTTTGAAATTAAAAAGAAATGACAATGACAGGAACCATGACTAACGAATGTATGTTTACAAATTCCATAACGCCCTTTCAATAAGCGAGTACTATAGAAGTTATGAAAATGATGACGAATTAGTGTTAATAGTTAATAATATTTTCTTTGTGTTTTCACTTGCAACCATGCATTTTTGATCCATTGCCATGTATCTTTTGATTTTGGATTCCAATTTTGTCATTTTATTCTTATCGGGCCGGTTTTCCAGAACCGCCACGAGGGAGCAGCAGTTGACACTTAAAGTGCGATTATTAATATGGAGAAAAAAATTATAATGTATGACTATACAAACAATGAATGTTACCAAACAACTGAATGTACATAAACAAATATTGATGAACAAATGACTGTTTATAAACTAAAAAAAAATGGTTGCCTGCAAATTCCGTTCACGGTTGGGAGTTTATACGTGACAACGTCTTATATGTGATACATTTCTAGAAATAACTATTTTCAATATATTTGTCAATCACGAGGCACGGCAGTGACTCTGGCCAACTACCGCTAGAAACTGTAAGTGCCTTCTTTTCAAGACATTTTATATTGGGGTTTTGGCATAGTTGAAAAACTATGATTCTACTATGGGACGAGGCCGTTATTGGTCTTGTAGGGGTTGCACAGTGGAGCTGAGCAAAACGAGCCCAATAACGCCCGCCTATCTGAACCCTTTCCGCGAAATCTGGGGGGTCAAAAACACGTTTTTTTTTTATTTTTCATGTACGCAAAGTTTGAATATTTTTTCGATTATTTCGAATATAACAAATTAAATAGCTGTAACTTAAGAAATAGGTTGATACAAAAATAACAAAATTAATTATTAGGTTCTGAAATATTTTTATAAACGGAATGAATGTTTAACAATAAATAAATAATATAATAAATGAAATATTTCTTTGCGTTTTATTACCCTAATTTCTCATGGAATCGATGCAAAATGAAGAAAAAAAGTATGGTCTTAATAACGAAGGACAACGATGATAAAATAAACAATATATAATAATTGTTCATAACAGAGGTTAACTTCAAATTAATAAACAATCGTTCATTTATACACGGCTTAAAATCGAAGGAGATTATTCTGACTGCTTAGTACGAGTTTGACTGTCCCTTGTATTTTAAAAAAAAATCACGGCATTTCTAAATGATGAAGATTAAAAAGTGTCTCAAACTAGTGGAATCGATCGCGTGATCGTAATTAAAATCGGGGCTGAAGTAATGATAAGAAGAAATATAGATTTCACTACAGGACTCGTAATTTCCACACAAGGACATCCACAAATACACTTGGCAATCCCCAGATGGAGTTACTAGGAACCAGATCGACTACTTCCTAATCAGCAGAAGATTCCTCGGCTCCCTACAGGATGTAAAAACCATTCGTGAAGCCGACATCTTTAACGACCTTCAGCTACTGCTAGGAATTGTGTAAATCCGCCTTAAAGCGTCATACCACCAGACGAAGACAAGGAAACGCTACGACATCCAGCGCCTCCATTCTCGGGAGATGGTCCAAGAATTTGTGGACAAAATCAACCAGTGTGTGTAGTGGAAACCCTAGGCTCCCAACAACACCATCGGAAGCACTGGATCAGTGACGAGACCTGGAAACGGATCGAAACTAGAAGAGGACTCAAGGCTCAACTCCACACAGCCTGTTCACGCAAAGACAAACGATTGGCTCAAGAAGCGTACAGCGCAGCCGAAAAAGCGGTCAAGCGGATGGCGCGAGAGGAATAGGGAAATTCTACAAGGACCTTGCCAACGAAGCGGAGGTTGCTGCACACTGTGGCGACCTAAGGGGCGTCTACGCCACCACTCGGGAGCTTTGTGGCAACAGAGCTGCACCAACTCCACCTCTAAAGGATAGAAATGGGACACCGGTGGCCACCAAACAACAGCAGCTCGACCGCTGGAAGGAGTTTTTCTCCGAGAATCCCACCGTCGACGAGGCCTACGTCCCATTCCCGCCTTCAGTTCGCAGAAACCCACTACAAGAAGTTCCAATTGCCTCTCCAACAGTTTCCGAGATTGGGACTGCGATTAGCAGACTCAAGGGCCGAAAGGCCCCCGGCCCCGACAACCTGCCGGCGGAACTGTTCAAGGTAGCAGCAACAACCTTAGCGCCTATCCTGCAGCGAATCATCCACTCAGCCTGGATCAATCGCCGCATCCCCGACTGCTGGAAGGAAGGTGTCATCGTGACCATCCCGAAGAAAGGAAACTTGAACGAATGCAAGAACTGGAGGGGCATCACGCTCCTGAACACCATCCACAAATTGCTTTCGTCAATCATCCTCCACCGGTTCCTCACTTCAGTTGAGGCACATCATCGCCGTGAACAGGCAGGCTTTCGACCAAACCGTTCTTGTGTTGATCATATCAACACAATTCGGATGATCATCGAACAGTCTGTCGAGTAGAACAGCCCGGTCTACCTTTTGTTCATCGACTTCGAGAGAGCCTTCGACATGGTACGAAGAGAAGCCATCTGGAATGCCCTGAGTAACATCGGGGTCCCGGAGCACATCATAGAGCTCATCCAAGAACTCTATCGAGAAGCTCCCTGCAAGGTACGATTGAATGGCAAAGACAGCACCTCCTTCACTAACGACAGAAGAGTCAGGCAGGGGTGTGTCTTATCACCTTTGCTCTTCATCGCTGTCCTCGACCTAGTCCTTGATCGCACTACCTCCGACGCCCCAATGGGAATCCAATGGTCTCTCACTGAGAAGCTCCACGACCTCGACTACGCCGACGACATCTGCCTCCTGTCAAACTCCCTCACAGGCATCCAGGACAAGTCATCGAGGATGTAGACGAGTTCTGCTACCTCGGCAGCATGCTATGCAAGGACGGGGGAACAGAAGCCGATGTCCTCTCCCGCATAGGCAAGGCTCGGAACGCCTGCTACTCGCTCGGCAACGTCTGGCGGTCTAACTAGCTCTCTACCTCCCTCAAGCTACGGTTGTTCAACTCCAAAGTCAAGTCGGTTTTGATGTACGGGTGCGAAACCTGGAAAAACATCTTAACCATAAACCGCTGGATCCAGGTATTCATTAACAAATGCCTGCGACGCATAAGATCTTTTGGCCAGAGTGGACAACCAACGCTGCTCTACTACAACGCGCGGGGCAACAACCAGTAGCAACAGAGATCCAGAGAAGGAAGTGGAGCTGAATAGGGCATACCTTGCGAAAACCAGCATCGGACGTCGCAAGAATGGCTCTCACTTGGACTCCCCAAGGTTCACGTAGTCGAAGTTGTCCACGAACAACCTTGAGGAGAACTGTCGAGAAGGAGCACCTCTAAGCTGGGAAATCCTGTTCAGAGGTGTCAAGGCTAGCACAAGACAGAATCACGTGGAGGCAGTTCGCAGAGTCCCTGTTACCGCTATATGCTCCCTAGGAGCAGTCTTTATTTATGTACATTTCATAATTGTCTTTTCTGTGCAACGAATGTTATGTATAACAAGTTGGACCAATAAATTATTATTTACAGAACTCGTAAATGGTACAGTTGGAACCGTCACCTCCGTGACTCATTCAGCAAACGGACAATTAGTGAATCTGTAAACATTATAACAACTGAAGGAAAGAAATATGAAATCAAGAGAATTAAGGTCGACTTTTTGGTTCTGAATGAATTTACTGTAACTCGTAAACAATTTCTGATTTCATTAAGTTATGGAAGAACCATCCAGAAGAGTCAAGGTTCGAATTACAGCATGTGTTATGACTGATATTGGTAATAGTATTTTTGAAGATGGAATTTTATACCATTTTGCATTGCGGTGACAGTTTAAATGCAGGACATTATACTTGTATGATGAAAGACGATAAGTCTACTAATTGGACTCGTGTAAATGACGTGACCGTAAGAAATCAAAAATGGCCAAGAAATTTAACGGATGCATATATTCTCATTCTGAAGCAAATTAATTGAAAAATACTTGCGCATTTTTTGAAAGTACTTAAGCTTTTTTTAAAAAATACTCGTACATTTTTTATTGACAATTTGAATTAACAGTCTGTTACTTTCCTAAAGGTAGAGTGATATAATCAAAAATAAATTTTAGTCAAACTGAAAAGTGTGGCCAACTACGCCATAGACGTCTCTCAAGTAAACAATTCAAAAACAAATCAAAAATATTGATAACAAATTATAATTCAGTTTTTCTTAATTGAAGGTCGTGATATATAAAATTAACGTGGTCAATTACCAAATTGCTATACTTGGAATTTAAATTTTTGAAAAGATTTGTTCAAAATATACGAAGAAGTTGGAGAATATGAGCTCAAAATTTTAAGTCAGAATAGCTCATTGTAGGTACTTGGCGACATGTCAAGAAAACCAATTACATAAGATTACGGGTACAGCTTACATGAGCCAACTTTTTGTCGGGAGTTCTTTACGATCTATATTTATGAAACAAAAATTAATAATGTGTCAATATTCATTGAAAAAATGTTAACTTAAGTTATTTGCGGCCGATTTCAATCATTTTTATACTAACACAAATAGGTACAATGGTTAATGGTACACATGATTTTTGCTATAACACAAATAGGAAAACTACTTTTCATTTCGAATTTAATTTGATAAAACCAATCAACTACATTATTTTGAGTTCATGATAAATAGTAACATGATGAAATTTCAATTTGCGATTTATCCAAAATGGATAAAATATCTTATTTTTTGAAATAATTGCAATTTATGACAAATCGAACCTGAAACTAACCGTAATCAGTTTCAGTGAGTTTACCTCAAGGAAAATAAAGTTTATCGTCTTAAGAATATTCAAAAATTCAATTCGAAATTAAATTTCTTTTTTTTGTCTTTACAATAGGTAATGTAATGTCACACTCAAAAAACTAAATTACTGTATTTTAACACGTATACATGTATGTACCGTCAAAACTTATTCATTGGAAGACCATAATATGTTTCTTTTTTCTTAGATTATTTTTGCATTAATAATTTCCACAAAATAGATGACATTTAATTATAAATAAATTGAATTTTTACAATTCAAAGACGTTGATCTTAAATTTTCTTTTATTAACCAAGGACATTACTGATAATTGCAAATAATTCAACAAAATAAAACTTTACAAGAATAAATTACTTTCGAAACTGTTGACTGAAATAAGGCATTTTGTAAAACTCACTTTAACTGCACTATATTATTCTATATTTCTTATTTCAATAATAACGATTAAATATAGGTTACTTCTGTGGCTTCTGGTTATAACCAGCCAAGTGACACTTTGAAAATTCATATTCAAACAGAGCGACATGTCGCCAAGTACCTACAATGAGCTATTCTGACTTAGAATTTTGAGCTCATATTCTACGACTTCTTCATATATTTTGAACAAATCTTTTCAAAAATCCAAATTCCAAGTATAGCAATTTGGTAATTGACCACGTTAATTTTATATATCACGACATTTTATTAAGAAAAACTGAATTATAATTTGTTATCAATATTTATGATTTGTTTTCGAATTGTTTACTAGAGAGACTTCTATGGCGTAGTTGCCCTCACCGACGAAAATATATACCATTATATAGAAATTATATATAATATATATTTATTTTATAAAATATATATATTTTTCAATATATATAATTTTTTAAATAAAAATTTTATACACGAAAATATGTATGTTTATATATATTTTTATATCAAGAAATTATATATACTAGAAAATATAAAAAATTGTATATTTATTATATATAACGAATTTCTATCTGGTAAATATATAAAAAGTAGATATACATGAACATAAAATTTATATATTCTCGTTTCATAAAATGATATATTTGGAGAATATATAAACATTACATATACCGAAATATAGAATTTATATATATCAAGAATATATTATGTTTGTGAGTGTATTTGCGAATACACTAATTAACTTCGATGATCGTCGTAGTCCAGTGGTCAAGATATCGGACTCATGTTGGGTGAGGCTTGGGTTCAAAACCCAAACTGGATCTTCAGAAAAGCAGTTTCAAAGTGTATCTAATTATGGCATTCTGGATGCAAGAAACATAATAAAATAAATAGAATAACTTAATTTATGAATAAATTGTTTATTAATTATATTTTTTTTGTTTTTTAAAATATAGACAAAAATGTATACGACTTATATATAAATTATATATAAAAAGCGGCAATAAGTTCTCTAAACATTATATATACAAATTTTATATAGTTTACGTATAAAATGTATATATTTTGTCTACATTTTTTGTATATATTTTCGTCGATGAGGGCATGGCCACACTTTTCTGTTTGACTGAATTTTTTTTTTTTTTGCATTTCAGTTTTATTTTGAACTTTTTCTTTAAATCTTGTCTCATCATTTTTATATTCAATACCAAGTTCACATTCTTTTTCGTTTATGCATTTTCAACACTAGAAGGACGGAAAAATCTGACACCCTAGGAAAACGAATTGCACAACTTTGTCCCTCCCCGGTTATCAATGAGAAAATTGACTTTTTTTCGATCGGTCAAACTGTATTTTAATCATCTTCAACTCGAAAACTATATTGTAAAGTAATTAAAAGTTTTTCGATAATTATTTATATGAACAATAATACCCATGAAGTCAAGAAAGTCCTGGATCGTATAGAGAAGAACCTTCTAAACGATTTGCGATGAAAAACTTTTTCGTCCCACGCGTGCGCGGAGACGCCTTCGCGGCAACAATTTCGCGCCCGCGAAGAAAGTCTTCGCGTTACTAGGCCGCGAAGAGTTTCCATGGAGACTCTTCGCGCGCGACTTGAGACAAAAAATATTATAAGCCACGTGTACGACAAAGAACAGCTATTCGCGCGTTACAAAAATAAACACATAGTCTATTTAAAATTTTTCAATAATTTTACCTCATCGATAATTTAGTTACACCAGCCGAACCCGAGTGCAACCTATGTGAACAGAGCCTACTTGCCCCCACTTCTATTCCTACACTGAGAAAAAAGATTCATAACTGTTATGAAATCTATTCGATAAAAAGGTTTTTCTATTTTTTTGCTTTTCCACCCTATAGGGTGAAAAGTAAAAAATATCTGCGCACGATTGTCAAATTTTTTGTATAGTCACAAAAATAATTCAAAACGAATAGGATAAAATGAAGTTTATTTAATGAACAAAAAATATAAAAATTCACTTAATGGTCACGCAACTCCATTCAAGAATTTACAGGCGTGATCCTGTGGCATGTAATTGATCAATAGATTCAAGATCAATGTAATTTACATCAAACAACCTGATCAGCGTCTTATCTGAGCCCTATTTTGATGGTTTAATAGGACCAGTATAGAATTTTAAAATCTAAGAGATTGGGCCGACGATTGTTTTTGTTTTCTGATTAGACATGTTGTTTAAAAAATAAAACAATTAATAACTAAATATTCGTAACTAAGATTTTCGTATTCATTTAATCTAGGCTGAGGTATTCAAAAATTATTCTGTGTGAAATATATTTTTTCTCTCAAATCGCTATTTTTTTATATCATCAGTTTTTTTAGTTTTAGGAAACAGTAGCCGACCCTTAACAATTATTGTTTTTGGGATTTTATTACACGAAAAGTTAATCCGATTACTTTTTTTTGCTATGAATGCATAAACAAAGGGAAAAATCGTTTTGTATTCTCTCACTACAAGGTCGTGCGCCAAAAGCTTTATTTCTTACATTCCCAATTAAGGATCACCGTCACATGCAATATTTTGTATTTATTACAATTGAAATATAATTACCTCGCAAAAAACCGCTTGACAACATAAATGTCCTAAGAATTATCAAAAAATAATGAACTACTTGTAATTAAAACAAAAGTATTTTTAAATAAATAATCACCCCTTGTAAAAAGATTTGTATATTGTCCATATGAGCAAATCCAAAATTAACATCCACTTAGCGGTTCAAAAATATAAAAATTTTTGGACATTAGGCACACTCTTAGGATTTTTTTCTCAGGTTCTAGATGTCAAAACAAGATGAAAAAATGGTGCGGCCCACCTTGAAACAGGTGGCGACATACTTTTTTAATTAAAAAAGAAGAAAATAAAAAATGGAAAAAAATCGAGTTCGTGAAAGCCCCATTTTTTTCAGCAGATTCGGATTCTTCATGAAAAAATAAAAAGATTTTATTCTTATATTTTTTTTGTTTTGCACGATAGATGGCGCTGTAATTTCAAGAGAACGATTTTTATTAATTATTTATTTCTTACGATTACAGCGACATCTATCCTAAAAAACCGAAAAATGATAAGAATAAAATCGTTTTATTTTTTCATAAGAAATCCGAATCTGTAATAAAAAATATGGGTTCAAAAAACTCTCATTTTTCTAATTTTCTCTGGAACCACCCTTAATCCGAACAGGGAGTGAGGGGTGAAGGTCGAGTTTGATATGGTTGTATAAAGTTTGAAAAAGCATTAGACAAAGACTTTTTGCAAGTTGTGTGTCTTTTTGTACCAACTGTTCGTATTTTATTGGAAGAAAAAGAGCGATAAACTTAACTCACTCAAATTTCTTCGTCGTAGTACTAAAATTGAGACACAGAAATATTTTGATATTTCGTTTTCAGTATTTGAATGACTTTAGTAGAACGTACAACACCTCATAATCGATAAAAAAACGTGAAATTTGAAAGAAACCAAATAATTAAATTGAATTAAAGTTAAATTCTGACAGAAAAATCCAAATAATTTAAGGTTCGACAACTCTAAAATTTTTCATTTTTGACTTTTGAATTTTTCTTTTTTTTCGATAAAATCTCATAAAATAATTGGTATGAATATTGCAAGATAATGTGGACTTTGGTGTACATCTTCATGTAAAGCTTAGCCAACTAGGGAATAATTGTACAAATGAAACACAAGAGTTTATGTATGTTTAAACTCTGTCATTTATACAACTTTTTATTCTTAACGACCGATGCGATTTTCAAGATGTATTCATTTACGATGAATATTTACAAAATGTACGATAATACAACACCTTACCGCCGCGTTTTTTCTGAAAGGCTGCGCATATGTATGCAATATATGTATGCGTTCTTTGCCATACATTGTTAATTTCTTTGTTATTTCTTTGTTAAACAAATATTGTTATTTCAAATACTCTGAAACTTTTTTTCCGATATTTAATAATTTTTTTTAACAAAACATTTAATAACACCGATTTTGTGAAAAGTCTATCTCCTGCGAATAGAAGCTTGTGATTTTCAATAGACGATTGTTAATAGTGATTTAATAATAATTTTAATTAATTCTTCAGTAGCAAAAGATTAAATCATTTAGAAAGATTAGCTTTCTTGACTTTCTATAGTATATATGGATCTTTATAGTTTATCATAGTTCTTACTTGAAACAATTATGAATAAATTTATGAACAAATTTTCGAAATAGGTTAAAAAATTGAAGATTTATAACAAAATAACATTATAGAAAGTATTATTGACGAAAAGCCATTTACATTGAACTATTTCCAATGAAAAATAGTCATTAAGTATGTGGCTCATTCCGATAGAAGAATTTATCGAAACAGATGGAGCGGTGGACAACGACGCGGACTGATACCCTCAAGGACCTGGGATCGATTCTCGTGCTAGAGTGAATTATTTTACATTGATTATGTATCGTCAATATATCGTCCATATATTGTCAATAGATTATCCGTATATGGACAATATATTGTTAGTATATGGTCAATATATTACTAATGTATGGTTAATAGATTGTCAATATACGATTTGTATTGTATGGTCAATATATTGTCGATATATGATCTGTTTTACAAGGGACGATAAGAGGCACCGCACTAGTTGGCTGGTTTTATTATCGTGATTGTTTTGACATGACCAAAAAACTAACCGATAAATTTGTTTTGATTTCAATTTGTTTGATTACTTCCCTTGTAAAAAGATCTGTATATATTGTCCATATAAGAATAATATATTGACAATATATTATCCTACTAATTCAAGTCGTTCGGTAGAATGACGACGGCGATTGTTTTCCCGATTTAAGCGAACCCGATCGAAGACTACCGAACTACTTATCAACTCCGACAAACTCAAAAAGTGTCATATATAAACATTCAATAATTAATAAAAAATACATAACGCGTTATTTTATGGAAAATAAAGTGACTAAAAATCGTGTCGATAAATGTTCTAAGAGAAAAAATTTTTTTCCCGGAAAAAATTAATAAAATTGTTTCAGTTACATTGATTTTTTACTTTCAAAGTGTGAAAATTTTTCCTAACCGATATATATATATATATATATATATATATATATATATATACACACTGTGTAATTTATTTTTCTTAAAATTAATATCTTTCATATGTTATTACATATGAAAATTGGAAACAATTCACAAAACCTAGTGGTGGTGCTGATAAACAATTGAATTACTCATAAAAAAATTAGCTAATGTAAATGCAAAATTCTAAATTGTTTAAAAAAAGGCTGAATGAAATGATCTTAATATAATTTGTTTTCATTCAATCATGAACAACAACAAATAACTGATTACTCAAAAACAAATGTTAGTTAACAATTGTATTTGTTATGAACAAATGTTATTTAACAAATACTTTTTTATAAACAAATGTTATATAACAAATACGACTTCTTTATATATTTAACAAATATTCCCAAAAATTCAAATTCCAAATATAGCAATTTGGTAATTGACCACGTTAATTTTATATATCACGAAGTTTAAGTAAGAAAAATTCAATAATAATTTGTTATCAATATTTTCGATTCGATTGCAATATTTTACAATAGGGACGTCTCTGGCGTAGTTGGTCACACTTTTTAGTTTGACTGAAATTTATTTTTTATTATATCACGACCTTAAGAAAAGTACGACACTGTACAGATTGTTAATAGAATAATCACGATCACTTGTACGTGTATGATTTCTAGCACAATAACATTTTCGTAATAGTAATAAATTTATTATTAACATTTGTTACTTTGTAACTAATTTTTCATTCCATCATTGTTTCCCTTTATTTTATTAATCCTAGATTTTTTCTCTGTATTTCGAATTATTGATAAAAAATAATCGATTGGTTATTAAATTTAAAATCAACATTTGTTATAAACAATTATTTTATGTGTTTAATTATAAATAGATTTGTTTTTCGCATTCGCGGGATCCCCTTGTTAAAATGATCATATATTGACAATACATTGATAATCTATTGACCATACTATACAAACCATATATTGACAATCTATTGACAATATATGGACAATATATTGTCGATAGATTGATATATATAGATTAATATATAATAGATCTATTATATCAATCTATTATAATTAGAATAGATTGATAGTATTGACCATACATGAACAATGAAAATAATTTTACTCTAGCACGAAAATCGATCCCAGGCCCTTGAGGTTATCAGTCCGCGTCGTTGTCCACTGCTCCATCTGCTTCGATAAATTCATCTATCGAAATAAGCTACATACTTAATGACTATTTTTTAATGGAAATAGTTTAATGTGAATGACATTTTGTCAATAATACTTTCTATAATGTAATTTTGTTATAAATCTTCGAATTTTTTAACCAAATCCAAAAATTTATTCATAAATTTGTCCATACTTTTTTAAGTAAGAACTATGATAAACTATAAGGATCCATATATTCTATGGAAAATCAATATAGCTAATTGTTTTGAATGATTTAAAATGATTTAAAATCTTTTGTTACTAAAAAGTTAATTAAAATTATTAACAAATCACTATTAACAATTGTCTATTGAAAATCACAAGCTTCTATTCGCAGAAGATAGACTTTTCACAAGATCGGTGAAATTGAATGTTTTGTTATAAAAAAATTATTAAATATTAGAAAAAAAGTTTTAGAGTATTTAAAACAACAATATTTGTTTAACAAAGAAATAACAAAGAAATAACAAAGAAATTAACAATGTATGGCCAAGAATGGAATTCTGATTATCATACATATATTAATCAATATATTGTTTGCGAAAAATCATATATTGCCAATTTATTGCTGTAAATCAAATTACATCGTTTATGTATGGTTAATACATTGTTTGAAAATAATACATTGTCCATATATGGGCAATATATTGTTAATATATTATTCTTATATGGACAATATACGGATCTTTTTACAAAGGTCGAAAGAAGAATTATAATCATGTTCAAAATTGTTAATGATATAATTTTACATTATAAAATTGCTTCGTAATATAAATAAATTTATTATTAAATTCTGTTAATTTGTCACTAATTTTTCATTCTATCATTGTTGTCCTTTATTTTATTTATCCAAGATTTTTACTCTGTAGTTCAAATTATTGAGAAAAATAAACGATTGTTTATTAAATTTAAAATCAACATTTGTTATAAACAATTATTATATATTGTTAAATTTCATCATAGTTGGCCTTCATTATTAAAACAATACTTTTTTTCTTCATTTAGTGTCGATTTTATGAGAAATTAGGGTAAAACGTAAAAAAATGACAATTGTTCATTAATTTTTTATTTATTTATTTATTTATTTATTTATTTCTTTCTTTTTGTTCTTAAATTCATGTTAAAACTCAATAATTAACTTTTGTATATTCATATCATCATGTTTTAAAAGTTACAGCTATTGTAATTGTAATTTTGGAAAAAATAAAAAAAATGAAGAAAATATTGCGTACATGAAAAAAAAAACGCATTTTTGTCCTCCCAGAAATCGGTGAAAGGGTTAAGCTAGAGAGGCGTTATTGGTCTCGTTTTGCTCAGCTCGGCTGCGCGACCAAGTTAAGACCAATAACGACCTCGTGGCATAGTGATTTTATAGTTTTCAACTATGCCAGAACCCTAAAATACTAGCATACTAAAAAAGTATTGGTGGTAAAAATGGTTTGGTAAAAATGGGGTGGAATCGAGAACCCCAATCTAAAATGTCTTGAAAAGAAGGCACTGTGACACTTTCTGGCGGTGGTTGGCCAGAGTCACTGCCGTGCCTCCTGATATAAATTTCTAGATGAGCAGAAACAAAATTAACATCCACTTAGCGGTTCAAAAAAATAACATTTTTTGTACATTAGGCACACTCTTAGGATTTTTTTCTCAGGTTTTAGGTGTCGAAACAAGATGAAAAAATGGTGCGGCCCACCAATTTCCACCCAATCTTTTCAAATAAAAAGATTTTATTCTTACATTTTTTTTGTTTTGTACGATAGATGGCGCTGTAATTGCAAGAGAACGATTTTTATTAATTATTTATTTCTTACGATTACAGCGACATCTATCCTAAAAAACCGAAAAATGATAAGAATAAAATCGTTTTATTTTTTCACAAGAACGTAAAATTTGAAAAAAACCAAATTTGGAGTTACTTTTTACAAGCTTTTTTGTTGCTTTTTTGGCAAAAATTAATATAACTTAATTTAATTTTAAAAGTATGTCGCCACTCGTTTCAAGGTGGGCCGCACCATTTTTGTATCTTGTTTTGACACCTAGATCGTGAGAAAAAAATCCCAAGATTGTGCCTAATGTCCAAAAATTTTTAATTTTTTGAACCGCTAAGTGGATGTTAATTCTGGATTTGCTCAAATGAATTAGTTAAGGTTTTTTCATCCAGCGAAATCACTTGCAGATGGTTTGGATATGTGGGAGAGCCATTTTAGCATCCACGAATTAAATTGTCACTTATTTATATATTTATACTAGCTGAACTCCCTCGCTCCGCTCGGGCGTCAGCTCCGCTGCACTATCTGAATTAGTTAAGGTTTTTTTCGAAATTGTTTGGATAAACAAATTGTAAGGACGAAAAAGGTTATGGAGAATAATTAATGCAGTCAGTTTGCGCTGTGCGCAAGAAAAAACCCACGTAACCGTGGTAAAATCAAGGCATTTATTAATACATCGTGAAACTGCAACACCTTATTGAACTAACGCATTCTGGTTAACAATATTCGATGTTTTGCTCTCTGGAGCGTTAATGTGTAAATTCCGTGGGTCGGAAACGCGCGAACATGCAACATAGAATTGTCCGTAAGAGAAACATGGTTTTTCAAAGTGTAAACCAGCAACATGGAGCGTTTGACCTTGAGCTTTATTGATGGTCATTGCAAATGCCAATCTCACAAGAAATTGTCGTCTTTTGAATTTAAATGGAAGATCTGTGGGGATAACTGGTATCTGAGGGACCATGACGTTCGCACCTTGATTCGATCCAGTCATTATAGTGCCTACAAATCATACATATTGAATAGTATGTCAATACACTTGGTATGAAATGGAAAAGTTGTGTGACAGTCTACAGCTTACTACCTTCTATAATCCTATGCCGTAGTTGAGTAATGCGGATTCGAGTTCC
This sequence comes from Telenomus remus, assembly GCA_020615435.1. Lineage (NCBI taxonomy): Eukaryota > Metazoa > Arthropoda > Insecta > Hymenoptera > Scelionidae > Telenomus > Telenomus remus. Next base: position 8,923,972 of record CM036336.1, read on the forward strand.
ATTGCATAAAACAGGAGGATTTAAATTTCTTATCAGCATAACTCTAGACAATTTCAGCGAGTTCAAGAACTCAACCGGATAGTTCACCACTTCATCTTGATTTACTACAGAAATGACTGTTCCCCGGGAATCGTAGCCAATATTTTGTCATTTAAATCAGTGACAACATCGTTTGTGGACGCTAAAATAGCTCTCTCACATAACCAATCCATGAGCAAGTGATTTCACTGGATAATGAGAAAACCTGCAGCACTCAGTTCATCAGTAGAATTTGCAATAGTGCATAGTTCAGGAGAAAGAGTAACATTTCCATTGGCATCTGTTGGTAGCGTACCATTGCCGACCGTCGAAAATAATGCAGAAAAATCAGCAGCGTTCTCATCAGTGTGAAGATATACCCTCATGTTAGTAGTAAGCGAATGGACTATGACACTTTGCCAGGGATGCACGAAATCGAAATTTTCGGCATTCCAGTCCTTTTTTTTAGTAAATTAATACTGAAAAAAATATCGATATTTCGGTCCTTGAATCATTTTCGGTATTTCGGTACTTGTACTAAAGTATAGAAGTCAATTTTAATACTTCGGTAGTTTACTGAAATTATTTTCGGTATTTCGGTGCTTCCATCACATTACGGAAATCAAATTCGATATACTTTAATCGAGTTTCGATTTTATATAATTTGGGTATTTAATCGGTACTATTTGCACTTCAATATAAAATTTAATATAATGAAAATATAACCTAACTTAAAAGCGATGTGAAATTTATATTGAAAATAGTTAAAAACAATAATCAGCCATAATTGCAAACAATAGTGTTTTTCCCTGCTGTAAAAAACGCTATCGCTTACGACATCGTATACAATATCGTTTTCTATAGAATAAATTACAATATGATAAAAAATATTTAATTTTTGTTCAATTTTTTATAATACTGCACTAAAAAACAAAATCCATGTCAATTTTGATAACTAAAGTAAAACGAAAAACAAAAAAATGCAAATTTCGAAAAACAAAATGAAAACTTAAAATTAAAAACCCAAAATAAAATGCGAAACAAAATGAAAAGCCGAATAAAAAATTAAAACAAAATAAAAAAGAAAAACCGAAACGACAAATCTAAATTAAAAAACCAAAAAACTTCGAAATTGAAATGCAAAACGGAAAAACAAGTAAAAAATCAAAAATGGAAACGAAAAAACGAAAGAAAAATATATCAAAATCGAAAATCTCAGAATTTTAGAAAAATCGAAAACATAAAGAAAAATATGTTCATGAATATTTGAATGACGATTTGAAATTCCAAATAAGCAAACAGAAACACAAATAGCAGACCAAAAATCTGCAATAAAAACAAAAATAATAAAATTCAAAAGGAAAACATTTATCTCGACGATAGAACTAATAACTTAGTGCACAACACGAAAACTATCAAAATCTTAAAAAAATACACAACCGCGTTACAATTAAAAAATGCATAATGGAATACAAGACTTAAATTCAATCAATAATCGTGATTTCAAAATTCAAATTTCCTTTTGAAAATAAATTTCGAATGCGGATTTGGAATTTCTTTTTGATTTCAAAATGAAAATTTTTGTTTCAAATTCTAGTTTTTGGTTTTTTGTTTTTTGATTTAGATTTTTCTTTCTGTTTTTCGTTTCGCAATTTATGTTGGGTTTCCTTTTTTATCATTATTTGTTCTGTTTTGTTTTTCTATTTTGAATTTTTTTAAGTATCAGGAGACACGGCAGTGTCTCTGGCCAAGTACCTCCTTTTCTTCACGAAAAATGCTTTAACATAGTTTTATAATACGAGAATTTACGAGATACGATACGACGAGACCTGCAGTGTCTTCTTATCTCGTGCAAGCACTTTTCCGACCACGATAACACCGTCGGAACGCTTCAAATTAAAAAAAAAAAGTTAAAATCGGTATAGAAATAGCAGAGTTATGAAGCATTGAAAAAACGTAAAAATACAAAAAAAATTTTTTTTTTCTGTTTTCGCCGGGCACGTTTTTCAGCCTTGGCACGCATGCCTTTTTTTTTGTTAATTATTAAAAAATTTATTATTTCTATAGCAATTGGTTTATATAATTTATATGAATAATAAATGTTCAATAATAGCGAATGTTAATGAAATAAACTAAAAAATTAAAAAACAAGTTATTAATTAATAATTAATAATTATAAGCAAACGTTAATGACCAAATGAATGTTCATAAAATAAACGGAAAACTAATAATGATAATTAACAAATGAATGTTCAATAAACAAATGCGAATTAACAAATAAATGTTATTAACATATGAATGTTATTGACGTATAAATGATAATTAACACATGATTGTTGATTAACAAATGAATGTGTAGAAACAAATGTTAATTAACAAATCAATGTTATTAACAAATACATGTTATTAACAAATGTATGTTAATTAACAAATGAATGTTATTAACAAATGAATGTTAATCAACAAATGAATTATGTTAATTAACAAATGAATGTTATTAACGAATGAATGTTAATTAACAAATGAATGTTAATTAAAAAATGAATGTTAATAAACAAATTAAGGTAATTAACAAATAAATGTTTATAAACAAATGTTAATTAACAAATGAATGTTTATAAACAAATGTTAATTAATAAATGAATGTGTATAAACAAATGTTCATTAACAAATGAATGTTTATAAACAAGTGTAAATAAACGAATTGATGTGTATGAACCAATGTAAATAAACGAATTGATGTGTATAAACAAATGTAAATAAACATGTGAATGTTTATAATTAAATGTGAATGAAGAAATAAATGTTCATAAGTAAATGTGAATTAACAAATGAATTTTTATTAACAATAACAAAGAAGTATAACAATTGATTAATTCTTTATTAACAACTGTTATTAGACAAGTGAACATTCATAAATAAATCCTAATTAACAAAAGTATTTTCACAATTAATACTGTTGAAAACATGTGTTTAATAGGTGTTTATAAACATATGAGCAAATCCAAAATTAACATCCACTTAGCGGTTCAAAAAATTAAAAATTTTTGGACATTAGGCACACTCTTGGGATTTTTTTCTTACGATCTAGGTGTCAAAACAAGATAGAAAAATGGTGCGGCCCACCTTGAAACGAGTGGCGACATACTTTCAAAATTAAATTAAGTTATAGTGATTTTTGCCAAAAAAGCAACAAAAAAGCATGTAAAAAGTAACTCCAAATTTGGTTTCTATCAAATTTTACGTTTTTTATCGATTATGGGGTGTTGTACGTTCTACCAAAGTCATTCAAATACCGAAAACGAAATATCAAAATATTTCTGTGTCTCAATTTTAGTACTATGACTAAGAAATTTGAGTGAATTAAGTTAATCGCTCTTTTTCTTCCAATAAAATACGGAAGGTTGGTACAAAAATGTCACACAACTTGCAAAAAATAATTGTCTAATACTTTTTCAAACTTTATACAACCATATCAAACTCGACTTTCACCCCTCACTCCCTGTCCGGATTAAGGGTGGTTCCATAGAAAATTAAAAAAATGAGAGTTGTTTGATTCCATATTTTTTATTACAGATTCGGATTCCTTATGAAAAAATAAAACGATTTTATTCTTATCATTTTTCGGTTTTTTAGGATAGATGTCGCTGTAATCGTAAGAAATACATAATTAATAAAAATCGTTCTCTTGCAATTACAGCGCCATCTATCGTGCAAAACAAAAAAAATATAAGAATAAAATCTTTTTATTTTTTCATGAAGAATCCGAATCTGCAATAAAAAATGGGGGTTTCACGAACTCGATTTTTTTTCATTTTTTATTTTCTTCTTTTTTAATTAAAAAAGTATGTCGCCACCTGTTTCAAGGTGGGCCGCACTATTTTTTCATCTTGTTTTGACACCTAGAACCTGAGAAAAAAATCCCAAGAGTGTGCCTAATGTCCAAAAATTTTTATTTTTTTGAACCGCTAAGTGGATGTTAATTTTGGATTTGCTCATATGATTATTATGAATTTGAAAAATGAACCAAATATATTAAAAATTAGTTGAAAAAAAAATGAATTCATAAAACTTTAGTATTAATTCCATGCTTATTAATGAAACAGTTTTCATTAACAAATGAAAAAAAACATTAACAAACGATTTATGTTTGTTTATAATTGAAAAAATCTTTTTTCATTCTTGGTAATTTGATTTTCAAGTTCGAATAAAAGACTTTTTAAAATTAACAATATCTTTCCTGGTATGAAACTGTCTATTGAAACATTATTTAACAAGCTAATCATCGCAATTTAAATTTGTAAATACAAACTTTCGGAAAATGTGTATGACGACTCGTCAATGACGAGTGGATATGTCTTTTTATTTTTTTCAATTGAAAACTTTTCAGTGAACTTGATTGCTATCGTTTGACATTCGTACGAATTGATTTCTGGATATGACTTTAAAATGAATGAGATGGCCGAGTACTAAAAAAAATGTTATTGATATATACAGGGATGCACAAAAAATATTGATCGGTATTCGATACTTCCATTGTAATACCGAAATAAAAATCTGTATTTTAGTACTTGTATCGAGGTATCAAAATCAATTTCGATACTTCGGTATTGTACCGTAAGTTTTTTTCGGTATATCAATACTTGTATCCAAATACCGAATGAATTTCGGTACTTATTCGATACTTATTTCGGTACTTGTACAAATTACCGAAGATTAAATCGGTACGTTCACTGAAATCGGTACTTTCACTGCAGTATCGATTTTCATTATAATTTCAATATTTCATTTATATTTTTGAAAAATTACTGTAGAACAAAAATTTAGTGGTCTGAAAAACATAGCGCCCCTCAAAACAAAGCGTCGTGACATTGTTTTTTTTGAAGGTCAAAGATATTCAAATTTGACCGAATTTAATCATATTCATACGGGTAAAACTTTTATAATTTCTTATGACTGCTTATTGTTTTATCAAAAACTGAAAGATCTAACTCTAAACTTTCAAATGATATTATAAAAATTGAAAAAAACCCAATAGCAGATGGCGCTACAATAGCAAAAATCAAACTTAAACCAAACAATTAAAAACAAAACGAAAACCAAAAAAATCAATACAAAACAACAACCAACAAGTCAAAAAAATTTTAAATTTTCATTAAAATGAAAAAAAAACCATTGCAGGTGGCGCTGCAATCGCAAACACAGAACTAAAAACAAAAAATAAATAGCAAAACTAAAAAGAGAAAATAAGAACAAACCGAAAACCTTAAAAGTTACTAAAATTGTCATGAAAGTTGAAAAAATCACATTTCAGATGGCGCTGCAAGTGCGAAAACGAAACGTAGACCATTTATTGCAATAAAAATAATACAAAAACCAGAAAATTAAAACAAACTTAATACTAAAAACATTAAAACCCTCAAAATTGTCATTAAATTGGAAAAATCCCAATCGTAGAAGGCGCTGTAAACCCAAAAAAAAATACAAAAACTGAAGAATCAAAAAACAAGCACGAATCAAAAGACTAAAAAACCACGTTTTTCAAAAATCATGTTTTTGGTTTTTGTCTATTAGTATGTTGTTTTGGGTTAGTGAATTTATTATTTTTATTTTTTGTACTGTTTTTGCCTTTACAGCGCTTTCGGCGATTAGGATTTTTTCAATTTTAATGACAATTTTGAAAGTTTTTATGTTTTTAGTATTAGGTTTGTTTTGAATTTCTGGTTTTTGTATAATTATTATTAGTTTCCGTTTCTTTTTCGCTCGCAGCGCCATCTGCGTTTGGGATTTTTTGAATTTTCATGACAATTTTTGTAACTTTTTAAATTTTGGTTTATGGTCTGCTTTTATTTTCTGGTTTGAGTTTTGTTTTTTACTTTTTGGTTTGAGTTTTCTGTTCGCGATTGCAGCGCCATCTGTTATTAGTTCTTTTTTCATTGAAATGAAAATTTTTTATGTTTTTCATAGTTGTTGCTTTTTTATTTCGTTTTAAATTTTTTGGTGTTCATATCGCTTTTTGATTTTTCGTTTTTAGATTCTCTCAAGTGCTTCGACTGCATGCTTATGCGAAGAAGAACATACATCCCATACCAATAGTTTGCACAACCGCAGCACCTCGGCCCTTTGACTACTTTTGCTGATGTTACAAAATGGAGTTTCCTGATGGTGCAAATTCAGTGACAACTTCAACACATTGTGAGCAGTTCGTCCTCCTTGTAACAACGTGGAAGCGTTACCATTTGTAGCCAAAGCTAAAGCCACCTGACGACGACTGATAGTTGACAGCAGGGGATTCAACAAATATGTTTTTCCTGTTCTCCACAAGCATTCAGAAAAAAATTGCGGATCGTTGATGTCAATTTTCTGTACTACCGCATCGTAGAAAGATCTCTGGTCTCTATTCTGATATTATATATTCATATTTTTATATATTTTTATATTTACAACCTTTCAAATGCCATATTCAAACCAAGATAAAGTGGTGACTATCCTGTTGAGTTCTTCAATTCGCTGAAATTGTCAGGAGTTCCGGCACATGTACTGAACTCGGATACGCATCACTAAGCTTCGAGATACGCTTATCGAAGGTATTGAACTGTAAACTGATGCACAAGTTTTGTGTTACTAGTTTTGTATAATTTCTAGGCTAAATCGAATTAAGGTGCAAATGTCATGATCCATCCGATACCAGTTATCCCCACAAATCTTTCATTCGAATTCAAAAGGAGACAATTTTCTCTTAAATTGGCATTTGCAATAATTATTAATGAAGCTCGAGGTCAAACTCTCCATGATGCTGATGTACATCTTCAGGAACTATGCATTAGTTCAATAAGGTGTTGCGTTTTCAACATGTATCAATAAATATCTGAGGTTTTACTACGCTTTCATGGGTTTTGTTCTGCAGTAATGATTTCGCATAACTTTTTTTTCTCACCATAAGTGTATCGAAATAAATCCCAAAAACAAAACTTAACTAACTTATAAAGTGCAGCAAAGCTGACTCCCGAGCGAAGCGAGAGAGCATGCCCTCACCGACGAAAATATATACCATTTTATAGAAATTATATATAATATATATTTATTTTATAAAATATATATATTTTTCAATATATATAATTTTTTAAATAAAAATTTTATATACGAAAATATGTATGTTTATATATATTTTCATATCAAGAAATTATATATACTAGAAAATATAAAAAATTTTATATTTATTATATATAACGAATTTTTATTTGGTATATATATAAAAAGTATATATACATGAACATAAAATTTATATATTCTCTTTTCATAAGATGATATATTTGGAGAATATATAAACATTACATATACCGAAATATAGAATTTATATATATCAAGAATATATTATGTTTGTGAGTGTATTTGCGAATACACTAATTAACTTCGATGATCGTCGTAGTCCAGTGGTCAAGATATCGAACTCATGTTGGGTGGGGCTTGGGGGTTCAAAACCCAAACTGGATCTTCAGAAAAGCAGTTTCAAAGTGTATCTAATTATGGCATTCTGGATGGAAGAAACATAATAAAATAAATAGAATAACTTAATTTATGAATAAATTGTTTATTAATTATATTTTTTTTTGTTTTTTAAAATATAGACAAAAATGTATACGACTTATATATAAATTATACATAAAAAGCTGCAATAAGTTTTCTAAACATTATATAAACAAATTTTATATAATTTATGTATAAAATTTGTATATTTTGTCTACATTTTTTGTATAGATTTTCGTCGATGAGGGCAGTAAGTGTGATATCAGTGTGGCATTATAAGCAGACTACGGGCTACCTGCTCCTAGAGTTGCAGCTCTTCACAACAACGAACGTCGCGCACAATTTCAGTACAACGCTCAGGCTCTTGCTGCAGACGTTCAAAGAGCTTTGCCTCATCAGAATAGAGACCAGAGATCTTTCTACGATGCGGTAATACAAAAAATTGACACCAACGATCCTGCAATTTTTTTCTGAGTGCCTGTGGAGAAACAGGAAACACATATTTGTTGAATCCTCTGCTGTCAACTATCAGGAGTCGTCGTCACATGGCTTTAGCTTTAGCTACAAATGGTAACGCTTCCACGTTGTTACAAGGAGGACGAACTGCTCACAATGTGTTGAAGTTGCCACTGAATTTGCACCATCAGAAAACCCCATGTTGTAACATCAGCAAAAGTAGTCAAAGGGCCGAGGTGCTGCGGTTGTGCAAACTATTGGTGTGGGATGATAGTTCTTCATCGCATAAGCATGTAGTCGAGGCACTTAAAAGAACCTTGAGAGATATACGGAGTGACAATCGGATAATGGAAGGATTAGTCGTTATATTAGCCGGTGATTTTTGACAAACCCTTCCGTTCATCACCCGTGGAACTCCACCTGATCAGCTTCATGCCAGTATCAAAAGTTCAATCTTATGGCAAAGTGTCATAGTCTATTCGCTTACTATTAACATGAGGGTATATCTTCACACTGATTAGAAAGCTGATTTTTCTGCGTTACTTTTGACGGTCGGCAATGGTACGCTACCAACAGATGCCAATGGCAATGTTACTCTTTCTCCTGAACTATAACCTATTGCCAATTCTACTGATAAACTTATTGCTTTAGTTTTTCCCAACATTAAGCAAAATCACTTGCACATGGATTAGTTATGTGAGATAGCTATTTTAGCGTCCACAAACGATGTTGTCACTGATTTAAATGAAAAAACATTGGCTACGATTCCCGGGGAACAGTAAATTCCGTAGTAAACAAGATGAAGTGGTGAACTATCCGATTGAGTTCTTAAACTCGCTGGAATTGTCTGGAGTTTTGCTGATAAGAAACTTAAATCCTCCTGTTTTATGCAATGGAACTCGAATCCGCATTACTCAACTACGGCATAGGATTATAGAAGGTAGTAAGCTATAGACTGTCACACAACTTTTCCATTTTATATCAAGTATATTGACATACTATTCAATTTTTATGATTTGTAGGCACTATAATGACTGGATCGAATCAAGGTGCGAACGTCATGGTCCCTCAGATACCAGTTATCCCCACAGATCTTCCATTTAAATTCAAAAGACGACAATTTCTTGTGAGATTGGCATTTGCAATGACCATCAATAAAGCTCAAGGTCAAACGCTCCATGTTGCTGGTTTACACTTTGAAAAACCATGTTTCTCTTACGGACAATTCTATGTTGCATGTTCGCGCGTTTCCGACCCACGGAATTTACACATTAACGCTCCAGAGAGCAAAACATCGAATATTGTTAACCAGAATGCGTTAGTTCAATAAGGTGTTGCAGTTTCACGATGTATTAATAAATGCCATGATTTTACCACGGTTACGTAGGTTTTTTCTCGCGCACAGCGCAAACTGACTGCATTAATTATTCTCCATAACCTTTTTCGTCCTTACAGTTTGTTTATCCAAACAATTTCGAAAAAAACCTTAACTAATTCAGATAGTGCAGCGGAGCTGACGCCCGAGCGAAGCGAGGGAGTTCAGCTAGTATAAATATATAAATAAGTGACAACATAATTCGTGGATGCTAAAATGGCTCTCCCACATATCCAAACCATCTGCAAGTGATTTCGCTGGATGAAAAAACCTTAACTAATTCATATAAGCAAATCCAGAATTAACATCCACTTAGCGGTTCAAAAAATTAAAAATTTTTGGACATTAGGCACAATCTTGGGATTTTTTTCTCACGATCTAGGTGTCAAAACAAGATACAAAAATGGTGCGGCCCACCTTGAAACGAGTGGCGACATACTTTTAAAATTACATTAAGTTATATTAATTTTTGCCAAAAAAGCAACAAAAAAGCTTGTAAAAAGTAACTCCAAATTTGGTTTTTTTCAAATTTTACGTTTCACAAACTTGAACTTTTTTTCATTTTTTTATTTTCTACTTTTTTAATTAAAAAAGTATGTCGCCACCTGTTTAAAGGTGGGCCGCACCATTTTTCCATCTTGTTTTGACACCTAGAACCTGAGAAAAAAATCCTAAGAGTGTGCCTAATGTCCAAAAAATTTTATTTCTTTGAACCGCTAAGTAGATGTTAATTTTCATTTGCTCAAATGCATTTACGACAAAAACTGGTCAAAATATGTTATTTTATATTTTTCATAACAAAGCAAAATATCACGGTAAGTGGCACGGAACATGTCACGAGAACTGGAACCTACAGCTATTTTTAACAAAATCAATTATTATTAATAAATTGACGTGGTTATTCAACAATCTGAAGTGACATAAATTATCTTAACAGAAATATCTATTGAAAGAATTTTTTTTATTTCTAAATAATCAATATTGACACTGGCATCGTTTTTTTATGAACTTACAAAATTCTTCAAGTCACGATAAGGGGTGCTTTTACTTTATTCTTTGAAAAATCAAAAATATACGACAAACGGAACACGAAAAGTTGACACATTCGTTTACTCCGTCTTTCTTGAGTGGGAGAGAGAACGAAACAGCGGTCTGAGTGGGTGAGAGAGGCGTGGCCTAGCGTGGCGTCAGATCTTGGCCGTTATGTCGGCCGTTACGGCATTTTCGTGAATGCCTCAGGTCAAACCGATTTATGAGACGTTGTCACGTCAAAAAAATGTTCATAATATTTTTCAATCATCAAATAAATATCAATGAAAATCAGTTAATACAAAAATGATGAATGTTACAGAAAATGTCAATGTATAGAAATTGCAAATAATCCATAAGTGAATACGAAACACTTATGAGAAACTCGAAAAAAATTTAATGACATTGTAACTTCCGTATGATTTTCTGAACCACTTTTCTCTACAGAATTTGGATTTAGGGTGGGACATAGGCATTGACTAAATAGTGAGATTGCTTTTAAATTTCAAATTTAAAATCTAGTGCAAATGTATTAATGTTCAAATTTTCAAGGGGATCCACTAACTGTGAGCTGAGATATTCAATGTAGATATTTAACAAAATGATATAAATAGAAGCTATAACTATAAGATGCAAAGTTCAGAATTGAATATCTGGAGTTCGGTTGAGTAAAACTTTTTTAAATTTGGCCAGATTATTTATAACAACAAGATAAACATCAAATTATTAACTTATTTCATTTTCTCAAAAAAATTATTTTTAGCCTTTAAACTTGCATATACAGAGTCAAATACAATTTCGAAATCAGCACCAGGTAATTGATAACACCATTATTGATATCTCCTTGCAAAATTAGCCGTGAAAAGTTGAAATTAATATAATAATTCAACATTTACAACGTGGCTTTAACGTTTGTTCTGACTGCACCTGACGTCCCACGTTAACAACACGTTATACTTAAACTCATACAGTTTGGATATTGTTTATTTTCCTACTACTAAAATTCATTGAACTATAAGTACTTTACCTGAGTTTCTGTGAGCATTAAAGACGTCGCTACTTCGAATCTTTTGGGTCGACTGAGATACTTATTTTGTCTAAATTGCTTTTCGAGTTCTAACAGTTGCTGCGAGGTAAATGCAGTTCTTGGTCGCCTTGTTTTGCCTAAAAGGGCGTGTTGAGCTGCACAACCTGAAAGTTCGGAAAAAAAACAATACAATAACAATTTATTTACTATGTAAATAGTATCTACATGAAAAAGGTTGATTTATTAATGTCTACTATAAGCTTAAAAATTTAATGAAGAAACCATAAATGTTTCGAGATATTTATTTTAACATGCATAGTCGTATTAGTTTTCAGGTAAAGCAATTGCTTTAACCGATAGCCGTCAATACAACTAGCGCCACTTTAAATAAGTGCGTGTTAAGAGACGAGGTTATTTATTAATTTATAATTGTTTATTTCTTAATGATAAAGAATCTTATTTAAACACTGGTTTTGCAATTGCTTATGTTCAGTCAAGCAACCGGTTTTTCACTTCTAAAATAAAGTGACAGACGATTTAGCGCGATTCTAAAATCGAAACACACAACTTTAGAAATTCACAGGAACGTTCTTGAAACGACTTGTATCAAAAAATCAGTGAAAACTGTCTTATTTCAAAATGAAACTTTCTTCAACGATAATTTGAAACGAGTCTTTTTTCAATGATGTTTCGAAACAAGACAGTTTTCAATGATGCTTTGAAACAAGTCGTTTTTCACTGATATATTCTGAAACAAAACGGTTTACATTGATACTTTGAGACAAGTCGTTACTCACTGGTTTTTTGAAACAAGACCGCTTTTCGTGATTTTTTGAAACGAGACGATCTCCAGTGATAAAATGAAACAAGTCGTTTTTCACTGACATTTTAGAACAAGTCGTTTTCGACTGTCATTTTGAAACAAGTCGTTTTTCATTGACATTTTGAAACAATTCGTTTTTCACTGATTTTTTGAAACAAGTCATTCTTCGTAAGAGGTGACGATATACAAGGAGCAAAAATAATAATGAATGTTTCTATAAAATGAGAAATTTTTTAACATTTTTTAATGTTACCAGTGACATATACTCAAAAAATACCATGCACCGAATGATACTCAACTCTAATAAATGATGCTCAAACAAAGCCTAAAAATCATACGGTTCAATGTTTTTTTTTCTTATTCAAGTTAGAAATTTTAGAATTAGAAATGTTAAAATCCGACACGTCGGAATCTCACACTATAATATAATCGCTCTACCAAATTGTATCAAGTAATGCCTCAAATTTTAAAACGTAAAAATGTTAATTTTTTGTAAACACCTTTCGTCAAATTTTAGCATTTTAGCATTTCGTCTATCTAGGGTGTCAGAATTTTCGGTACTTCTAGTGTTAAGAATGCATGAACGAAAACTTATGTGAAATTGCTATTGAATATATAAATGTTCAGACAAAATTTGGAAAAAGTTTGAAATAATTATTTAAACTGAAATGCAACATTGGAAAATATATTTAAACTTGATAAACCCGTTATTTTTATAATTGGAATAGTCATTTTTTAAACCGAATAAATCCGTTATTTTTAGAATTAAAATAGTTCTTTTGATTGAATCTTTTGTTCTGAAACATTGTATCACTTATAAGACGTTGTCACGTTTAAACTTCGACCGTAACCGGAATTTACAGACTACCAATTTTTCCTGTGTATTTTGATACGCAAAAATTCGAATTCGGTAAATGTTTATTTTTAACTTATGGTTTACGTTAGTTTTTCTATTTATTCTATTTTTTTTTGTAAGATGACCTTATGTTTACTGATATTATTATGGGTTTGCGGTTTTGTTTACTGTTATTTCGACAGAGGTGTCAGGGCGCAATCTTTCTTTAATTAATTTACTTGGTATTACGCACATATGAGCAAATCCAAAATTAACATCCACTTAGCGGTTCAAAAAAATAAAAATTTTTGGACATTAGGCACACTCTTGGGATTTTTTTCTCACGATCTAGGTGTCAAAACAAGACGGAAAAATGGTGCGGCCCACCTTGAAACGAGTGGCGACATACTTTTAAAATTAAATTAAGTTATAGTGTTTTTGCTGAAGAAGCAACAAAAAAGCATGTAAAAAGTAACTCCAAATTTGGTTTCTTTTAAATTTTACGTTTTTTTATCGATTATGGGGTGTTGTACATTCTACCAAAGTCATTCAAATACTAAAAACGATCGTTTTCAAGTATCTATACTTTTGTATAGATTATCTATTTTGATACTTCAAGTATCAAAATATTTCTGTGTTTCAATTTTAGTACGATGACTAAGAAATTTAAGTGGATTAAGTTAAGGATGTTATATGGTGCTGCTGTAGTCAGTAAAAAGACTAAATAATCAAAACTTTTTAAAAATGGTTCATTTTTTGTTTTCAGCATATGATACTTTTTTTTGTAACCTTATGTTGACATTGTATTGACTAAATCAACGAAATATTGATAATTATCAAAAATCGGTTTATATAGTTTTCGCTTTGACTAGCTATTCTCTCTCCATCTTAAATCTGATTGGCTGACGCTCACAGCTGACAGCAAATTTTACCGAAAATATTGTTTTCATTCTCAAATATTTCGTAAACAAGGCTGGATAGCCCATTGTTTCGCCGGTGTTTTGTTTGTTAGAATCTCAAGTTTTTTCATGTAGTTTTTGAGAAACATGAGTAACTTCTAAGATAATGAATTCTTCGTTCAAAGTTGGCAACAACCTAACCTCACCATAAGCGTCCATGTAAAATGTCTAAAAAATTCCACTTTTCAAACTGCGATATCTCAAAAAGTAAGCTGGAAAGCCCACTTTTCTTAACGGAAATCTATAGAGCATAGTTAAAACTATAATTAGCAACTAACATTTTTCATTTCTGCGACTATATCGGAATATTCATATAACATCCTTAAACGCCCTTTTTCTTCCAATAAAATACGAACAATTGGTACAAAAAGACACATAACTTGCAAAAAATATTTGTCTAATACTTCTTCAAACCTTATACAACCATATCAAACACGACCTTCACCCCTCACTCCCTGTCCGGATTGAGGGTGGTTCCATAGAAAATTAGAAAAATGAGAGTTTTTTAAACCCCTAATTTTTATTACAGATTCGGATTCCTTATGAAAAAATAAAACGATTTTATTCTTATCATTTTTCTGTTTTTACGATAGATGTCGCTGTAATCGTACGAATTAAATAATTAATAAAAAATCGTTCTCTTGTGATTACAGCGCCATCTATCGTGCAAAACAAAAAAAATATAAGAATAAAATCTTTTTATTTTTTCATGAACAATCCGAATCTGCAATAAAAAATCAGGGTTTCACAAACTCGATTTTTTTTCATTTTTTATTTTCTTCTTTTTTAATTAAAAAAGTATGTCGCCACCTGTTTCAAGGTGGGCCGCACCATTTTTTCATCTTGTTTTGACACCTAGAACCTGAGAAAAAAATCCTAAGAGTGTGCCTAATGCCCAAAAATTTTTATTTTTTTGAACCGCTAAGTGGATGTTAATTTTGGATTTGCTCATATGTAATAAGCGCCAATGAATCCTTATATACTTCTAGCGTTGTAAAAAAGTACTTGCGCGAAAGATTTTGCTCGTAATGCTTTGTTATTGAAAACAACTTCTCCGATCAAATTTCAAAAAATTTGATCCCAATAAATGAAACATAAGAGATGACGAATGGTGTTCACGATAAATTAACATTTTTACATTTTAAAATTTATCATTAAAAGTCTAATTTTTTTCATTTGGAAAATTAAAATATTTGAACATAATTTTTTCGCACAAATCATGCTGAAATTTGACATTTTAATATGAAAATGTAAGCTGATTTGAGTCTGTTCCTACTCTGACATTAAAAATGTTAAATTTTGAGATTCTTTCCGCTCTGTGTATGATTAAGAAGAAATAATTATGTGACATTCTCAAAAGCGTCACTTTTTTTGCAAAAATTGCGTGTATTTCTGTAAGTTTACCTTTTAAAACATGAGTTGTGGAATTCAATTTATATTTCGTATTATAATTGACCGAAAATTGTGTTACTCCTCTTACTTCTGCCATATAAAAGTGTTATATTCGAAGCTTTAAAAAGACAAGTCCCAAAACTACATAACTGGGTTTTCCTAGTCACCACAGATATGATTGAAGAGGTTGATTTATTAGCCAAAAAGGGATCAGAATAAAATATTTGAACAATTTGTCGAACGGATGAATAATAAATCAATAGTCGGGCTTTCTCGAATTGTAATGTTTGATACTGTTCCATTTATATTTTGCTTTGTGTACTTCTCTGAATGATTCAATGAAAATCATAGAATGCTAATGTAATTACCGTGACGAGGGATAGTCCTGAAAGTTGGGGTTAGTTGGGTAAAGAACGGTGAATTCGCCCCTCCGATTAGTCCGACAAACGACTTTTCATCGAGGGTTACGCTTGAACATGCACAAAGCCGAGACCAAGATCGACATAACGATTTTCGTACGTCCAGAAATTAATTTTTAACTTTCGCATGAATCTTTTGGACACCTTACATGGACTTGATGAGAACCATCTGCTAATTTGTTTCATATGATAAAACATCTTAAAACCAACTTAAAAGCACATAAATTTCTATTAGTAAAGTATGATTACTTTAGATTCATTACGGTCTTTAAAGATACAACAGATCTTACAGCAGAAATTTCAAAATATACATAATTACAAAATATAATACAAAAGAGACAGGCTAATAGCATTACTTTGATAATATCGCAATCAATTGTATTACAAGCGCTCGTTATTTATTCTGTAATAATTAACTCGACTATATTTTTATAGTTGGCTTTTTGGTCAACTCCACATTTATAGTTGACTTCAATATAAAACGTTGTTATAATAACTAAATGACACTTGTCAAATAACTTAGAAAGATTTTGAATCGCTGTCACGATCTGAAATGAGGTTCGATTGCAATTTCTCGATAAAAACATTGTAAACATTACGAAAAACGTATCCAAACTTTAAAATCTTTGAGACAGAACGATCAATGCAAAAAAATAACACAAAACATTAAACTTTCCAAATTTTTCAAGTCTATTTGGCAAAAATATATGTGAAAAAAGTAATCGAGAGCATGAAACTGTCCGAATTGCTTAAATATTTAGACAAAAAATACCTGCAAAAATGATAACCAACAGCACAAGACTGTCTAAACTTTTAAAATCTATTAAGGAGGTACAATCGAGGAGTGGGGGACTGAGAGAAGTGTCCCATACTGCAATGGTAAAATTTGCAGTGTTTCAACCTTGAAATGTCAAAACGTTAACTGCTTTATTTCGTGATTCACAAGCTATTTCATATTGTTGAGCATTGCTATGATGCTCAAATGTGTCCCATAACAATAATATGCTCTCACAAAAAATATAAACAACAAATTTATTGTAATATCCCAAATTGATGTTATTTTGCTTCTTTAGTTGGTAGCATTTTTCACAGAAACAGGTTAGAATGCCAGTGTTTTCTTTACTTTGTGTTGATATTATTCTGAATCTAATCGGTCGATGTTTTCAACATTCCACGACCATTTACTTGAATTGTTAAACAACTTGTCACAATATGTCTGATAATTTTTTATCATTTCTGAGTTGGTGAACTTTAGCTTTGTTTGAGATCTCCCATAAGGGTCCACGTTAAATGCAGTTTTGTAATTCGTAATTATTCGTAAACTATTCGGTAAACAATTTTGAAAAAAAATCATGCATTCTTTTTTATACAGAATTAACAAACTGTCAAAGTTTCATTGCAGTCTATCATTTCCGAAATTATCAACTGTACCTCCTTAAGCAAAAAATGAATACAAAAAAAAATAACAAAGAGTACAAAACTATCGAAATTTTTCAAATATTTGGACAACAAATAAATGCAAAAAATAATAACAACGAAAACGAAAGTGTTACTTTTTTTTGAATATTGTAGATAGAGATTGCAATACCGGCGGGTTTTTTGAATCCCGGAATTTCGGGATTGTGTCAAAGAGATCCCGGGATCCCGGTATTGATCCCGGGTTTTTCCGAGAAACAAACAAATACCAAAAACAATAACAAAGAGCCCAAACTTTGTAAATTTTATGTGGAAATTCTTTTGTAGAACAAAAAAATACAAAAAAAAACAATAACAAAGAGCAAAAAACTGGTTGATTTTCTGAATAAATTCTTTTATCGAACAAACAAATGCAAAAAAAACAATAATAAAGAGCACAAAACTGGTTGATTTTTTAAAAAAAATTTTGCTGACAAATGAACAAATTAAAAAAAATAACAACAAGCAGTAAGCTGGTTGATTGTCAAAACATTTCTGTTTGAAGTTTTGTATATGATATTTTTATACCGAAGAAATATAATGAGTTACACATATTTAACGGTTAATTATAGCACAAAATATGCATTGAATTCAATAACTTATGTTTAAAACGAAAACTATCATAAATACTAGATAGCTTTACGCGCTCCGCGCGTGAATTTTTATTTTGATTAATCTAAACTGAAAAGATTGCACATAGATATTCAGGAATTTTTGATATTCAGATTTGTTAAAATCTTATTGACTCTTTGCAAATTAGTATTCTTGTAAACTAAAACAAATTTGTATATTGTTACGTCAATCCATTTTTATAGACGACATTCTAGAAATTCGCAGAAATATTTTCTCAAGTAAATTTTTAACAGAAGAAGTATATTTTACTCTAACGGTGAAAAAAATTTAATCTTAACATTTTGCGTAGAATATGCTATTTTAAACTCTCCTAAAAAATGCTATTAAAAATCTAGTCGCGAAACACACTCAATACACTAAATTACATTTCTAATTTAAAGCTGATGTTTTATTCGATTTCTTATGTTGGTATTCTCAAAAGTTAAATAATAAAAAAAAACAAATAAAATGGAAATAGCAAACCAAAGAAATTTTTCACGAATGTTCGAGAACATGATCCTCTTTTTCGATGACTTTTCTTGTTTGTTTGATTACATTATGTAATGTTGTTATTACCCAATGTAAGAAAACAAAAAAGTCGATAATCTCTTCGAAAAACAAAACAAAAAAACATTTCTAAGTTTGCGATTAGAAATTATTAATTTTGTTGACTTAAAAAGAATTCAACATCGTTTGCAAAACCCGCGTTCCGAAATCAGCCAATCAGGAAAGAGGAACGAAAGTAAAGTTGGCTGCTCTCGATTCGATTCCATACAGTAGCCAATTCACGAGGTCATGAACTTTTTCTCTGTGGAAATACGCGATTTTAGTTAAAAACATGCAACGCTTCCAAAAATTATGTTATTTACATTAAAGAGGCCTTAATCCAACCTTAATCGAAACTGGATCAGTTCTGCTGACGAAATAATTCAGTAAAGCTAACTTTTGGCAGAGGTACAGTTTTCTCAAGTCATTAAAAGTCGGAAACTGTAACATAACAGTTACAATAAGTACAAATTTTAGTCAGAATAATTTTGTAACCGGGTGTTATGGTAAGAAACTAATCTGGATCTTATCAAAGTTTCAATTAGTTGTTGTTTGTTATTTAGAAGTTGTTTTTAGAAATTGAGGTGTAAAGATCAATCATACAAATGTATGCTGTCAGAGTAGTCAAAAAATATTGTTTTATTCTTTTTATTTTAACAAATTGACAAATTTTATATCTGTAGTGATTAGAAATATACCCCGTGTAAAAAACTCCGTATATTGTCCATATAAGAATAATATATATTGACAATATATTATTCACGAAATAATATATTGTCCCTATATTAACCATACATAGTTAATATATGAACAATATAGTGCCCATATATGGACAATGTATTATTTTCAAACAATGTATTGACCATACATAAACTATGTAATTTGATTTACAGCAATATATCGGCAATGTATGATTTTTCGCGAACAATATATTGACAATATATATATGACAATCAAAATTCCTTACTTTGCCATACATTGTTAATTTCTTTGTTATTTCTTTGTTTAACAAATATTGTTATTTTAAATACTCTAAAACTTTTTTTCTAATATTTAATAATTTTTCTAAAACAAAACATTTAATATCACCGATCTTGTGAAAAGTCTATTTTCTGCGAAGAGAAGCTGGTGATTTTCAATAGACAATTGTTAATAGTGATTTGTCAATAATTTTAATTAATTTTTTAGTAACAAAAGATTAAATCATTTAGAAAGATTAGCAATATTGATGTTCTATAGTATATATGGATCCTTATAGTTGATCATTGTTCTTACTCGAAAAAATTATGAATAAATTTATAAATAAATTTTCGGATTTGGTTAAAAAATTTAAAGATTTATAACAAAATAACATTATAGAAAGTATTATTGACAAAAAGTCATCCACATTAAACTATTTCCAATAAAAATAGTCATTAAGTATGTGGCTCATTTCGATAGAAGAATTTATCGAAGCAGATAGAGCAGTGGACAACAACGCGGACTGATACCGTCAAGGGCCTGGTATCGATTCTCGTGATATAGTAAAATTATTTTACACTGTTCATGTGTCGTCAATATATTGTCCATATGTTGTCAATCGATGGTCCATATATGGACAATATATTGTTAGTATATGGTTAATATATTACTAATGTATGGCTAATAGATTGTCAATATACAGTTTGTATTGTATGGTCAATAGATTGTCAATATATTGTCAAATATATGATCATTTTTACAAGGGACAGTTAAGTGGTTTTGGGATTTGTCTCGTTAAAGTTTTGAATGTAATATTTTTATATTGAAAATAGAAGAAGAGTGACACGATTTTCAGTCAATTAGAGTATAAAATATAAATTTAACAAGTCATGTTCGAAAGGTAAATTTTCAGTAATAAACGCAATGCTTGCAAAAAATTGACGATTTTTAAAATGTCTCTTAATTGGTTCTTCATAATCACAACAGATATTTAAAAATTGTTGTGTTAGAGATTAGGGGAGAGTGACCTTTTTTCGGACGGTCCCATCTTTGGAGGAAACCATTTGATTTTCATGGCTTTGTCCGAATATGGGACCGTCCAAAGATAGGTCACTTTCCCCTATAGTTTAAATAATTTGTTTTAAGTTGTTAAACAACTATCAGTTTTATAAATAATGTACGATTTCTCGAATTGCATAAATATATTAGAATTGTATAGAAACATTATATTTGCACGCAATTAAATAGCGCAGTGTAATTCTGTACGATACTTTGAGTTGTTAAGTCTGCGAGCAAGTGCAACAAGACCGGCTGTCAATGTTTGTACACATGGTAGCGTTTTGTTAAATCCACTGAAGGATTTAGTAAAGCGACTAGGGTGAGTCACTGGGACTCCTTTGTTGGCAGGTATCACTCATCCGAACAGTCAATAGAATCGTTTTGATATTCTTTTTTCCAGGCGTCTAATTTCACACCGAATGAACAAACAAGGCACACCTGTAACTATTTCGGCCGCTCACTACGCGATGCAACGATTTTCTGCTTTGTGTATAATGTTCATTCCCGTATCCATGTTTATCGTGAAATTTTATTATTAACACTTTAGTTCTAGAGCAACACGAAACAGCATCGGTGTGAGCATAGCCAATAAAATCGCTGGGTATGCATGTATGTTCGGTCACGTGGCTATTTCGCGGAATCGTATTCGCTCTGACCATATATCGCTATCTCGCTTTTTACTATTTTCGTCTTTTTTTCTCTTGGAAGAGAAGGGGCACTGTCCAGAACTAAAGAGTTAAATTTATAAAATCGTACGGTCTCAATAAGAAGTTTAATTATTTACACACTAACAACATTTTACATTCGAATACATTTGAATACGTTACATTTTTTTAGTATAGTCAAAAATGTTTTGTTTAAGTATCCTTGCGGTCGGACGTCGGGTGCAGTTAAAACAATGTACTTAAACCCACTTTTTAGATGGTGAAATATTATAATAATTTTAACGCTTCACGACTGATTTTGCAAGGAACTACAAATAATGGTGTTATCCCTTGTAAAAAAGATCATATATGGACAATATCTTGACAATCTATTAACCATAAATTAGTATTATATTGACCATATACTAACAATATATTAACGATACATGAACAATGTAAAATAATTTTACTTTAGCACGAGAATCGATCCCAGGCCCTTGAGGTTATCAGTCCGCGTCGTTGTCCGCTGCTCCATCTGCTTCGATAAATTTTTCTATCGAAATGAGCTACATACTTAATGACTATTTTTTATTAGAAATAGTTTAATGTGGATGACTTTTTGTCAATAATACTTTCTATAATGTTATTTTGTTATAAATCTTCGAATTTTTTAACAAAATCCGAAAATTAATTTATAAATCTTCAAATTTTTCAACCAAATCCAAAAATTTATTTATAAATTTATCCATAATTTTTTTAAGTAAGAACTATGATAAACTATAAGGATCCATATATACTATAGAAAATCAATATAGCTAATCTTTTTGAATGATTTAATCTTTTGTTACTAAAAAATTAATTAAAATTATTAACAAATCACTATTAACAATTGTCTATTGAAAATCACAAGCTTCTATTCGCAGAAGATAGAGTTTTCACAAGATCAGTGATATTAAATGTTTTGTTATAAAAAAATTATTAAATATCAGAAAAAAAGTTTTAGAGTATTTAAAATAACAATATTTGTTTAACAAAGAAATAACAAAGAAATTAACAATGTATGGCGAAGAATGGAATTTTGATTGTCATACATATATTGTCAATATATTGTTTGCAAAAAATCATACATTGCCAATATATTGCTGTAAATCAAATTACATCGTTTATGTATGGTCAATACATTGTTTGAAAATAATACATTGTCCATACATGGGCAATATATTGTTCATGTATTGGTAATATATTGGCAATATATTGTCAATATATTATTCTTATATGGACAATATACGGATCTTTTGACAAGGGTCCTGTTGTTATAAATAATCTGGCCAAATTTGAAGAAGTTTTATTAAACCGAAACTACAGATATTCAATTCCAAACTTCCAGAAAAAGTCATGCCTTCTATTATATATCATTTTTCCGAATTTCTACATTAACTATCTCAGCTCACAGTCAGTGGATCACTTTAAAAATTTAACTTTTAATACTTTTTGTATTACTAGATTCTCAATTCATAATTTGTGTGGTGATTAGGAAGAACCAGTTAAGTCGTTTTAGGACTTGTCTAGTTAAAGTTTTGAGTGAAAAATTTTTATATTGAGGAAATATGATGAGTGACCCCATTTGCGTTGAATTATAGTACAAAATATGAATTGAATCCAACAACTCTTGTTCAAAAGTTAAACTTCTAGAAATACGTGCGATTTTTGCGAAAAATCAACGCTTTTGAAAATGTCACTTAACTGGTTCTTCCTAATCACCATAGATTTAAAAACAATCTGATTATTTAGTCGATACTTCTGTCCCACCTTAAGCCAAAATACCTATAACGTTCAGCCAGTTTTACGATTCATAGACATTGGATCGGCTGCGGTGAGACACTGTCAATTGGGTAAAGAACCTAGTGTCAACAATAAATTTTTTCCATGTAAAAGGTTAAACTGAAACTGGTGATCCAAATTTGGCATCGGATGGCGTACAAACCTGGAACTATAACGTTGATGAATAGCGTAGGAAACAGGCGTTGGACTATTGTAAGCACATTTGTGTTTTGTCACAATATTTTAGACGTTGTTTCCCAATGTTGGCAAATATGCCATTTAAAATTGATGTCGTTTAATGACAGACAATTCTTTGATTATTAGATTATTAACTATCATTTGAAAATGACGTTGACATCTTTGAATAGTGTTAAATGCAGGACTCTGAAGATAAGGATTCTTGTGGACAAATAGGCTTCTAGCAACAATGAAATTTGAATCCGTGAATCGTCGCGTTTAGACCCTTGTAAAAATGATCATATATTGACAATACATTGATAATCTATTGACCATACTATACAAACCATATATTGACAATCTATTAACCATACATTAGTAATATATTGACCATATACTAAAAATATATTGCCCATATATGGACAATCTATTGACAATATATGGACAATATATTGTCAATAGATTGATATATATAGATTAATATATAATAGATCTATTATATCAATCTATTATAATTATAATAGATTGATAGTATTGACCATACATGAACGATGAAAATAATTTTACTTTAGCACGAGAATCGATCCCAGGCCCTTGAGGTTATCAGTCCGCGTCGTTGTCCGCTGCTCCATCTGCTTCGATAAATTTTTCTATCGAAATGAGCTACATACTTAATGACTATTTTTTAATGGAAATAGTTTAATGTGAATGACATTTTGTCAATAATACTTTCTATAATGTTATTTTGTTATAAATCTTCGAATTTTTTAACCAAATCCAAAAATTTATTCATAAATTTATCCATACTTTTTTAAGTAAGAACTATGATAAACTATAAGGATCCATATATTCTATGGAAAATCAATATAGCTAATCGTTTTGAATGATTTAAAATGATTTAAAATCTTTTGTTACTAAAAAGTTAATTAAAATTCTTAACAAATCACTATTAACAATTGTCTATTGAAAATCACAAGCTTCTATTCGCAGAAGAAAGACTTTTCACAAGATCGGTGAAATTGAATGTTTTGTTATAAAAAAATTATTAAATATTAGAAAAAAAGTTTTAGAGTATTTAAAACAACAATATTTGTTTAACAAAGAAATAACAAAGAAATTAACAATGTATGGCAAAGAAAGAAATTTTGATTGTCATACATATATTGTCAATATATTGTTTGCGAAAAATCATACATTGCCAATACATTGCTGTAAATCAAATTACATCGTCTATGTATGGTTAATACATTGTTTGAAAATAATACATTGTCCATATATGGGCAATATATTGTTCATATATTGTTAATATATTGGCAATATATTGTCAATATATTAACTATGTATGGTCATTATAGGGACATTATATTATTTTGTCAATATATTATTCTTATATGGACAATATACGGATCTTTTTACAAGGGGAGCTGTAGAAGGAAAGCTCTTATGAGAACTATAGTAACAAATTGTTCTAAATTTAACGTCAGCACATAGGCCCCAAAGTCTTTGTCACCGAAGATTCTGATTTTTAACTAAATTTCAGTAAATAAGTAATTTCAACGATATTTTTAAGTCAGTTCTGTGGTAATTACAATTACGAAGAGCCAGGTGGTTTTGGGAGTTGTCTTGTTGAAGTTTTGAATAGAACATTTTTATATCAAAGAAATACGATGAGAGCGACGATTTACTTTCAATTATGGTACGAAATATAAATAGAATTCAACAGCTGATCTTCAAAAGCTAATTAAAGCTTTTAAAAATAAAATTGCCAGCAAATTATTGCCGATTTAATATTCAGGTACTGAATAAGTGCTTATATATGAGTGCTGTCTATATAATAATGATAGAACGCCTAACACCCAAATACAAATCATTTCGAAATATAACAAAACTAACAGTTCATACAAACCTTCAAAAGGTATATAAATAACGAGACAAAGTCCTGCCCATCCTTCTGTCATGTAATACGCAAAGGGATTAAAACTTCAGTCAGTAATGATATGAAATTATTGCTATCGAGACAAGTGTACCTTTCAAACTTAAATTCTGCATACTTAAAAATAACCTTCGAAAGGTATATAAATAGCGAGACAAGATCCTTCCCTGCCCCCTACAACCCACTTACGATTTCAAATTTCAGTACGAAATGATATGAAATCATTACTACCGAGACAAGTTGTTGTGCAGGGGGGATTTGAGTTAAATAAAAATAACTCAAATAAACCTTTTAAAATTTGTATTGAACTGAGGATACAGCGCGTGAACAAAATGTTAATTTAAGCTAAGTGTCCGGAGACACTTGTGTAAAATTGTTAAGTATGAGTATTCGCGGTGTCGCGGCGCGGCGGAGAATCAGACTAAGTCCCGTCGGCGGGATTAATCAGAAGATTAGGAGCTCGGAGCTCTTGATTAATTGTCGTTAAGATTGATTCTGACGCCCATCGGGAGCGTCCGGCCGGTCGTCAGCGACGATCGCCCCTCCAGATTTTGCCAAAAACCGCTGAATCGTGCCTTTGGCTGGGCACACGTGGAGCGCGGTCTCAGCAAAATCATGTACAAAACTGGAAAATTTCCCATGCTCGATCATCAAAATGATGCTCGAGCTGTCTAAATGATATTTGATAATTATTGAATTACAAAAACTGAATAGTGGCTCGGATGTCCCAGACATCCGGCCGAAAACTGATATTTTAATTTGATACCTTTTATTTAATAGTAAAAATGTTAATAAACATTAAATTAAACATTAAATAAGGTAAAAGTTGTGCTGCGGCACAACAAAGTATTTTCTTTCAAAATTAAATATGTTGAATATTTGAAAAAATTTCCAAGTTAGATAACATTAGAGTAATAAAAGATATGACATCATTGTACTCGAGACAAGTATTCTTCAACTTTCTTAGTATGTATTCGATTGATTTCAGAAAATTATGTTTTTCATTGAAATAGTTTTTCAAGTTTAAAAACACCTTGGCGAGTCGGCCCGTATGAAATTCTATTGAAAATGCAAAGTCTCGTTTTAAAACATTGATGTTAGAAACCATACTAACTGATCGGTAACCTGTGCATCTACCTTATCTTTCACTAAAAATGACTAAAAAACTTATAATATGGATGAAAAAATTATTCAGTGTGTTCTCATCATTATTATTATAATTATTATTACGGAACAAACACCAACAGTAAATGCATTACAATTTAAAACTGATGTGTACAGAATGTTTCTTCAAAAAACTTCAAAAAGCTGAACTTGGTCAAAGTCTAAATTTCTAAAATTGAATTGCTGGATGGAAAAACAGCTTAAGTGTCCTTGAGCTTTTGATAGAAAATTGATTGTTAATGTTTGATTTGCGTCTGAATTTTACATGAATTTGATACAAAATGTTCACATAGAAAAATAAGTGCTTACTATTTCTTTACACAGATGTAAATTTTTTACTTACATCAAACATATTTACAACGAATTTTTGTTTTAAATCTTAAGGGCAGTTAAGCCGTTTTCGCACCCAGCGACTTAATTGTAAAAAAGTTTCTAATTCATTTATATGACAGATTTTCAATGATGTAAAACTTCATACTACAGCTGTGCTAAATATTTGGATATTAATATGGATGGAAAAATTAATCTGTGTGTTCTCATTCTTATTATTATTATTTTAACAGTCGTTAGTCAGTATATCAACAATCAATTAATTATCAATTCGGATTAGAACATCGATATCTTGACAATCTTTTTCAAACATTAACAAACTCTGCAGATCAGGAAATCGGTCTACATCTTGAATTCTTATTTTCTATTCTGTAACTTCGCGTCTTACGGGATAAATTTGATAAATTTTTTCATTTTCCCAGTTTGATTATTACTATTCCGTGAAAAAATGCCTCATGAGATGAGATTTTATCAAGTAAATATTTGTGCAATGTACAAGTTGATGCTTTTTCAAAACGGGCCGACTCGCCAAGGTGTTTTAAAACACAAGTACACAAGTACACAAGTAACACAAAGTATACTTGGTCTGATTTAGGTCCGGCTAGGATAAAATGTATACTAGTACCGCTGAGTCCCGACACTGATACCAAATCGGACTGAAAAATTGAATAAATGAACATCAACTTTTTATAATAATTCTTAATTGTGTAAAATATTTCATGAAAATTCTAAAATAAATTTCAACAATGTAGAAAATCAATTTTTTGTTATAAATTTGTAAATTACTTAAGTATCAGAAAATAATATGCAAACATTCGTTCCTAATGAACAATTATTGAATTATTTATATTTTAAATTTAACAGAATTTTAGAAACCATAACTTTCAATTGAATAGAAATATCATATCAAAAATTAGAACTATTGGCAGCATAATGAAGGCTTTTGTTTAACTTCTTCTAGTACCATCAGGTAGTTGCATTTCTTTTCAAAAGGATTAATACTGATGCTCGTGCGTCACAATGTGAAACGAAAGGATGACTAATACTGAAACTTGCACACAAATCAAAAATTGTAGTTTACGAAAAAAATTCTTCAACTTTGAAACAAAAAACAACAATACATATTTCCATCATACAAATAAATTTTTAATTGTTTTCAAGTCGAAAGAGCATTTTTGTATTTTCCATATTTTTGTTAACAAAACAAAAAACAACGTTCTTAATTGTAAGTGTCAAAAAATCCGTAACATTTGAAATTAAAGTAAAAATTATTTTTTCAAAAGGTACAAATGTTTATTTGTTAAATTTTTTCACAAACAAAAATGAACTTTGTTTTTGATTATGTCAGCAGTTTTGAGGTCTCTCGGGAATAAAAGAGAACTGATCATTTAATAATACTATATTAAGAAATGAACTCGCTGTGTCTTAAGCGATTTGAACCTCAGACACATAGTTTACGTCGACTCGATAGCTCATCTGTCAGCGTGCTGAAATTCTGTGCTCAGAATCCTGCGTTCAAATCTCGTCGTACTGCGTTCCTACCTGCGTCCCCAATTTAGTGCCTGCGAATGTGTGTATATTATATGTTTATGAATGTGTATGTGTTTTAATTATGTTATATATAAAAAAAATGTATTTTAATTGTACCCCATTTTTCCCACGTGGAGATTTTAAAGATGCATCATAAGTCATAATTTCATATACATTCTAATCTTGAATACACACCTGAGAATGTGGTCCCAATTTTATTTTCAATATTTCGTTTAAAATTTTTTTTCAATAATCGTTTAATTAAGTTATTTACCTCGGTCATGACGTCAAAGCTCATGAAAAGTTCGAGATTGTAGTCTTATTCAAAAGTGAAAGTTTTCTCCGAATAACCAATTTTTAGTCCCGACTAGGATCGTTTCGGTACCAAATACGACCAACTTTGGTACCGGGTAGTCCGGAAAACGGACAAAAACTGGACTAAGCGATACTAAACCAGACCAATCGGGACCAAATTTCAAATGTAAAAAATAAAAATAAATCTTTCATTTGGGATTGTTTGGTCCCGACATTGGTACTAAGCGGTACCAAAAAAAAGGTACAAATTTTGCCTCGGGTTTAAACTTGAAAAACTATTTTTATGAAAAACATAATTTTCTGAAATCAATCGAATACATACTAACAAAGTTGAAAAATACTTGTCTCGAGTAATATCTTGTCATATCTTTTATTACTCTAATGTTATCTAACTTGGAAATTTTTTCAAATATTCAACATATATAATTTTGAAAGAAAATACTTGTCTCGGTAGTAATGATTTCATATCATTACTGACTGAAGTTTTATCCATTTGCGTATTACATGGCAAAAGGATGGGCAGGACGTACTTTGTCTCGTTATTTTTATACCTTTCGAAGGTTATTTTTTGAGTATTTAGAATAATTTTAAAAGAAAACACTTGTGTCGGTAGTAATGATTTCATATCATTTCGTACTGAAATTTAAAATCGTAAGTTTGTTGTAGGAGGCAGGGAAGGATCTTGTCTCGCTATTTATATACCTTTCTAAAGTTATTTTTAAGTAAGCAGAATTTAAGTTTGAAAGGTACACTTGTCTCGATAGCAATAATTTCATATCATTACTGACTGAAGTTTTAATCCCTTTGCGTATTACATGGCAGAAGGATGGGCAGGACTTTGTCTCGTTATTTATATACCTTTCGAAGGTTATTTTTCAAGTATTTAGAATATAATCTTAAAAAGAATACTTGTCTCGTGAGCAATGATTTCATATTAGTTCTTACTAATTTTCTCAATGTAAATGTAGAAGAGAGAAGAAAAAAAAAGACTAATAGAAATAAGTATAGAAAAAAGGGTTATTTGTTACTAAAGTTTCAAATTAATTGCGTATTTCAGAAGGATGGGCAAGATCTTGTCTCGTTATTTTTATACCTTTTTAAGTATTTAGAAAATAATTTTACAAGGAATACTTGTCTCGTGAACAATGATTTCTAATCATTTCTTACTAAAGTTTTCAATTAATTGTGTATTTCGAAAGGATGAGCAGGATCTTGTAACGTCAAGTTATTTATGTTTTCATGTAATAAAAATAAATATTAAAAATCAGAAGACCGTGATTTTACATCTTTTTAAAGGTAAATTTTAAACGTTGAATGTAATCAAAGGCAACAATTTATTCTCAATTCTCAAGTTCAAATTGATATTTTTATAGGAATGATTTTGCGCCTTGATACATTAAGATTCACGTAGAATTCATTAAAAATACAATCCTTTTATTTATTAATGCAATGGATTAATTACAATTTTTTTCTGAGAATATATAACAAAATCTGTTAGATTTACTTTCGTGTGGATCCGTCACACTAAACGGTCGAAGTGGACAAATCTGTACCCGGACCCCTCTTGCATCAACGTAGTACTAATTGTTTCTATCTTTGTCCTCTAATTCCACTCCATCTTTCTATTGAATGCTATTCACATTATTTTATATTTTTAAAACTTGCGGCGACCACTTTTCTGGCAGCATTTATTTCTGTAGATTAAATTAATAATTTTCTTCAGTTTCTTTTAACAAACTTGTTATCCATGCAACGAATTTTAAGAAATTATAATTATTGAAAGGGTACTTTATTAAAATAATAATTAGTAAGATGAAATATCACTGACGCACATTGCAAAAACATATAGGAAATTTTAAAATTTACCCTGGTAGCACACATTATACAAATTTTACGTAAATTTTACGTAAATCATTTACGTAAAATTTACACGAATCTGCTTCCGCATAGTACTGTAAATTTTGCGTAAATTTTTTTTTCCAATAAAAGTTTTTATAGAATCTTTTATAAGTTTGATTTTTGCAAAATTTTGCAAGCCCATTTCAATGATGGAAAAAATTGTAAAAAAATTTACGTAAATTTTAAGTAAATTTTTACGCAAAATAATTTACGCAAAATTTACAGTACTATGCGGAAGCAGATTTGCGTAAATTTTACGTAAATCATTTACGTAAAGCTGTGCTACCAGGGTAATAGGAAAATGCACAGTGGTTCTGCGCCGATATCTGTGAAATCCTAACACATGTGTGTGTCGTTTCAGGTTAACAGAGTTAAGATCTGTTAACTTGACAAGACCATGATGAAAAATTAATAAAAAGAAACAAAAATAAAACAAACTAACTATGACAGTTTTATCATATGTTTCTATCTCTGAACATAATTTTGATTTTTCGAAATCAAGACTTACTAAAACAAAATTATTCATTAATTTCACTGTTTGACTTGCGCAGCCGATGTGCTCGCTAGCCCTTTCCCTGATCGAATGAGCCAATCACCGGCTGCCATTTTTCTCTTATACCCTCAATTCCCACCAGATTCCATTCAGCAAATCAGAAAATTTCAAAGTCATTTTTTATTTATCGCTTGTAAAAATCAGATTTTTGTCTTTAAATAAACTTTGTAACTTTCTGATTGTTACTATCTAATTGTTTTTATGATTAATTAGGTATTTTTATATGAAAAAAGTAATTAAAGTTGTATGTTGACAGCCAACGACAAAAACACTAACACCCTCTGGCGGATTTCCGGCCGGCAGACTTTAAACACAAATATAAACTGAAACACGCTGTCAAAACTTCTGAAATTACTATTAAAATAAAGGGGAGAGTCTAATTTGATTTTCTATCTGATTAGTTTTGGTCCAGGATAACTCAAAATACTTTATTAATAAGAAAGCAAAATGGTAATTAAAGCATAGATTATTGGCTTGGATCGGTCGGTAATGCCGCATTCTATTTGATTGAACTACGTTTTTACAGCTGTTTGGTTAGTTTGTAAGAATTGACGTGGTGAAACGTTACACAAGTTTACTATTTATTTTTAAGTTTTACTTTCATTTCTTTCTTTCATCTTGTACACTATATGTACCTTTTATCATTAACAAAAAACTTTCAATTAAATGAAGTAAGATTGAATTTGAATGCTTACAACGTACCAATCTCATAGTCTCGTCGCTATTATTGTCTTGGTCGGTAACATGGTAAATTTTTACTTGATGTTAGATCGGAGGGAAACGTCATATAAAACGGGTTGCCGTCAGGCCACGTCTGGCAACTATTTTCAAATATGCTAGTTGTTGAAAGAAAGATCTGGCTGGTGAAATTTTATTAATTAACTTGTGTTTAAAGAAATCGAGCTAGTAAACAAAAAAACGCAAGGTATTATTCAAATTATTTTTTCGATTCTTCTGAGAACAGGATAAGCAATACGAATAAGTATTGATGTATCGACTCGAGGTAACTAGAAAAATTTTAGGTTAAAAAGTGCACACTAGCGTATATAATGTTGCTCAGCGATTTGACATTTCATTGACGTTACATTGACGTTAATTATCAACATTGACGTTAATTATTACAGGTATCGGGCTTTGTCTCGTTGGGGTCGCTACCGCAACCTTTAATGTTGCTCAGCGATTTGACATTTCATTGACGTTACATTGACGTTAATTATTAACATTGACGTTAATTATTACAGGTATCGGGCTTTGTCTCGTTGGGGTCGCTACCGCAACCTTTAATAACAATTTTGTGGCGATTAGGGAGAACAAGTTGAGAATATTGGAGCTAAATTGGCGAATTACAAAAAAAGTCATAAAAATTGACAAGTACGTTCTGTTATACGAAAAATCAACGTGTAAATTTTTTTATAATTTTCTACTTAATAGTAATGATATTTATTATTGATTTTAATTATCATTATTTTTATTAATTTATTATTATTAATATTAATAATATTTATTATGATTGACATCCAAATATTGTCGAAAAGTTAAATTACTTATGCAGTAATTTTTCACATGAAAACAAACCATACGAATATGCAAAATTCTTTATTTGAGTATTGTAGCAATATTTTGATGTTTATCATAATAAATATTATCATCATTATATAAATAATAACAAATTATTAAGACACTATCTTCAATAATTTGCTATAGTATTTGAGCTTGTGTTATATGTATTTTCTTCATTGGGGCCCTCAGAATCCCACCCGAGGCGAAATTTTTTTAATGGTTTTTGGAGGACTAAGGAGTTCTGATTTCTGTCAATCTTTACAATGTGGAAAAGAGTCCTCCGCAGTGCTCCAATCGTACCAAATGAGGACTGTGGAGGACTGTTTTATAGCCCAATGGAGGACTCCGGAGGACTGTTTTACAGTCCAATGGAAGACTGCGGAGGACTGTTCAGACCTCGGAACACCAAGTTGTGAATGAAATGAAAATTAGTATCAAATTTAATAAAAAATCGTTTTTATTAAAATCCTTTTATAAAAATTGGACGATTGATTCGAAAGTAAAAAAATAGTTTTTTTATTCCGCTCATCAACTACTATTTTCGTAATTCGTATTATTTTAGGTTTGTTACATTATGAAGACAATAAGATGTACCTATTTAATACAGATAACGCACAGCATTCTCAGGAACGATGCTTAGACGGAGCTTATATTAAACGCTATTATAAAAACCTACCTATAAACCTAAACTACGCAGTGAGAGTCGAACGCAAGACCTCTCGATTACTAACCGAACACGCATCCGATGATCTATCGGGTCGACAAAAGTTAAGAGTGTCATTAGTAAAGATGACCTGCGTTCTGAGAGAAAGTCCAAAAGAAGAAACACATGCCAGAAATAGGCATATGTCTATTTTCTATTATATAATAGAAAAAAGACAGACTACGAAGAAATAGAAAACCATTCGAACGACTTTAATATAATCGGAAATAATTATTCGTCAGATAGTTAATAAACAAATCATAAACAATTAAAGAAAAATAATTGATACTTTATATCTTTTTTTAGGAATATCTTTATTAACACACAATAAGCACGTTTAAAATTTTGAGTCTGAGAAAGTTTCAAGTATGGTTTAACTTAATTTTAGACGTACAAAAACATTCGATTTTGTTCATAGTTGCATCAATGATATCGTGTTTACTTGTCAAATCCCGTAAAGTTGCAACTTCGAATTCAGCGTACCCCATCAACTTGATATAGAGAGAGCTCTAAATTAGCGTCGAAAAATCGCTAACGATTGGCGTTTAGAGAACTCTGAATTGTTTTCTGTGCACAGATATTGAAAGTTCTCGACAAATTTGAAGTCTTCATACGGTGTTCATTCTTTTTTTTATTCGACTTAACACTAGGAGGACCGCGTACGTAAATTTTACGTCTTTCAACATTCACTTCTTCACCATTCTGGTTAGGTTTAATGAAACAATTTTTCCTTTGGTGACTTTTCATCATTTTTGATTCTCTTTAAAACGACGTTAAAATTTTTTCTATATGTTAAATAAAATTTGAGAAAAAATTGATTCTACCTAAAGGGACCAGAGTACGTAAATTTTACGTCATTCCACGACAACCCATATTAAATTTTTGTTTTTTAGTTAAAAAATAAACAATTAGCTTCAGACATGTTTATGGACCTGTTTAACAATAATATTTGTTACAATAAATTATTTTTGTTATGTTTATAGCAAATTGCGATTGCAATTTTATTCAAAACAAACATCTGGAATGAAAAAGAAGGTCTGCGAAATACCGACGAGTATTGTGGCTTTTTACTAAAAAAATAAATGTTTATAACAATCAATTAATAGTTATGTCAATAAAAAGTTAATTAAAGCAACTATTTGAATATAACTATAGCTGAAATATTTATATAAATAGTTACAACATCGAAAAATCATCAAGACGTAAAATTTTCGTACTTCGGTCCTTTACGCAAATCTCGGTCCTCCTAGTTTTAAACGTAAGTATGGACAAAAAGTGATTTGATTATTGATTATGAAGACTGGTTCAGGAAGTTCGAGTCAATGTTTTGGTTGCGAAATTCTGGCTGAAACGATAGGTAGCTATAAATCAAAAAAGGTGATTTAGTGGTAAGGTTATCGAAGACCAATTACAGGCTTGTCATTTGGAAATATGTTGAGTGCATGCGTTGCATTTAGCGGTAATTTGTATTGCGTAGTTCGAATAGCAGCCTCTACGCTGGCTACCCCCCGTGACGATCGCACATATGGTCCATTCGTTCATTTCACGTTTGACGTTTTGCTCAAAGTATCATTTCAGCGGATTCGTTTAGATCCCTTTCTGCTCACTAAATGATTTATTTTCATTGTCATTTGCT
Source organism: Telenomus remus (assembly GCA_020615435.1). NCBI lineage: Eukaryota > Metazoa > Arthropoda > Insecta > Hymenoptera > Scelionidae > Telenomus > Telenomus remus. The sequence goes on from CM036336.1 coordinate 8,958,729, forward strand.
ATTATGGCCTCTCGCGTTTATAACATTATTTTAGTAGGGCTCTCTATTGCCGCTGTCAGAAGAAAGTCGCATTAATCGCTTCGCAAATAAACTCATGCAGTAAAAAATAACATAAAATCAATCCGCATTATACAAAAGCTCTTTGGAAAGCGATTCCAAACAATTTTCGATAAACAAAGCTTACAACTCGAAGAGTTTTTAACGACAGACTGAAATGTTTTTTCCAGTTACCCACATTTAAAGCGACACTTTTCGCACTTTTCGTGACTGATTTTGACTGTTCAAAAGTGGAATGTTGACTCCGTTGAAACCTAACCTCATATCTGGTTCGACAAAGTCGAACTTTTAAACGGTAAAAATCTATTACAAATAGTGGATACGGAGTATCAGAAAAAATGCAATGTGATTTTTGGCGTCAAAGTGAATGTTCTCTAGCGGATGGGGTTAACAACTTTGGCTTAAAATGTTAACTCCACCTGCCAGGAAACATTCACTTTGAAGCCTAACATTACAATTTACAATTTCATTATTTCAATTGTAACAAAAGAAAATTATATAAAAATAACGAAAATACGAATTTCGTCGTTCATCAAATCGATGTTGCAAATGAACTTTGTTTTGAAATTGATTTTAAAAAGTCTGATTTTAAAATTCTGAGCTAGTCTGATTAAATGATATTGAATAAAACGATCGAAAAACGTGAAAAGACAGAGTATTTTAAAACAAGGTGCCAAAAAATCAAGAAAGGCCAATTGTCGAGAATAAACGATGACAGATGTTGGCAAACAAGTAGGGCGGATTCGAAGGGTGGCTTTATCGAGTGGACAATCACTATTCATTGTCGGTCGAGTTGTTGTATTCGAGACAGACGACGAACTTTCGGTGTTAGGATATTAACGTCCCAGCCTCTTTTATTATGATAATTTAATTTATTTGAGGTACCATAAGTCGGTTTAAGTCACCCTGAAAATTGCTTCGATCATTGTAGCAGTAAACATCACCCATTATTCGTACTTAACGCACTTCATGCAGCGGTTCCGTTTCTTACCAAAAATTACGAGTAAGTACCGGGCCGAAATTTAGGTCTTATTTAGATCCTTAAAAATGAAATGGTACATAGGACCTAAGAATAGCTGATTATATTTATTAAACAATAAAATTACATCGCACATTACATGACTCCTACATAATTATTCCAGAACAGTCAAAAACTCCCAAATTTTTCATGAAAGAGTAGCTATTCAAGATCTAATTTTTGAAGCGTTTCGATGCAGTTCCTTTAATTCCTAAAACGCACCAAAAACTGCCTGAATAAGACCTAAAATCTAGATAAATCGCTTGTTTACTTTATCGCTTTTATTTCTATTGGTTAGATCGCACAAAATCATTATAACCCTTGTAAAAAGATCCGTATATTGTCCATATAAGAATAATATATTGACAATATATTATTCACGAAATAATATATTGTCCCTATATTGACCATACATAGTTAATATATTGACAATATATTGCCAATATATTAACAATATATGAACAATATATTGCCCATATATGGACAATGTATTATTTTCAAACAATGTATTAACCATACATAAACGATGCAATTTGATTTACAGCAATATATTGGCAATGTATGATTTTTCGCAAAGAATATATTGACAATATATGTATGACAATCAAAATTCCATTCTTTGCCATACATTTCCTTGTAAAAATGATCATATATTGACAATACATTGACAATCTATTGACCATACAATACAAACAATATATTGACAATCTATTAACCATACATTAGTAATATATTGACCATATACTAACAATATATTGCCCATATATGGACAATCTATTGACAATATATGGACAATATATTGACGATACATTAAAAATGTAAATTAATATTCCTCTAGCACGAGAATCGATCCCAGGCCCTTGAGATTATCAGTCCGCGTCGTTGTCCACTGCTCCATCTGCTTCGATAAATTCTTCTATCGAAATGAGCTACATACTTAATGACTATTTTTTATTGGTAATAGTTCAATGTGAATGCCTCTTTGTCAATTATACTTTCTAGAATGTTATTTTGTTATAAATCTTCAATTTTTTAACCAAATGCAAAATTTTATTTATGAATTTAGTCATAATTTTTTCAAGTAAGAACTATGATAAACTATAAGGATCCATATATTCTATAGAAAATCAATATAGGTAATCGTTTTGAATGATTTAAGCTTTTGTTCTAAAAAATTAATTAAAATTATTAACAAATCACTATTAACAATTGTCTATTGAAAATCACAAGCTTCTATTCGCAGAAGATAGACTTTTCACAAGATCGGTGAAATTAAATTTTTTGTTATAAAAAAATTATTAAATATCAGAAAAAAACTTTTAGAGTATTTAAAACAACGATATTTGTTTAACAAAGAAATAACAAAGAAATTAACAACCCTTGTAAAAAGATCCGTATATTGTCCATAAAAGAATAATATATTGACAATATATTATTTACGAAATAATATATTGTCCCTATATTGACCATACATAGTTTGATTATTTGATTATTGATTATTGATTATTTTGAAATAAAAAAAATACTTTCAATAGATATTTGTGTGAAGAACATTTATGTCACTTCAGATTGTTAAAAAACTCCATTCATTTTTTTAATAATAATTTATTTCAAATTCGAAAAAAAAAATAACAAAAATAACAAATTCGAACAAGCAGTTTAAATTTAAACATTGTTAATTTCAAACATAGCGTGAAAAACGGACAACAGCTATGACGATCACGGTAAAAACAAACAACAAAAAGATGATCAGGTCTAAAATTAACGCTGTAAAATTAAAAACAATCAAAAACAACAAATCATGACAAGCAGTGTAGAATCAAAATGTTGTAAATTTAAACATAGTGTAAAAAACAGACATACAATATGATAATCACTGAAAAGATAAACAGTGATAAAAAAATAAAAGTAATTTTATTTAATTATCAAAATAAAAAAAATATAAATCACTACTTTGTAATCAACTCGTTCGATAAATGTTCTACGAGAAAAACATTTTTCCCGAAAAACATAATGTAATTGTTTAAGTTACATTGTTTTTTTACGGCAGATGCTATTCGCACCCAAAAATGCGAGATGCGGGATGCAGGTCATGCGGAATGCGGGTTCGAACAATAATGTGCGGGATGCGGGTCCGAACCCAAATATGCTTGATACGGGTTCGCACCCTAGAATGCGGGATGCGGGTCATGCGGGATGCGGGTCATGCGGGTTCGAACCCAAATGTGCGGGATGCAAGATGCGGGTCCGCACCCCGCAACTCGTTTTACATAGAACACTCTGTTTGCATAGAACTTTGTTAACGTTTTTTAAAAATATCAAAAAAAAAAACACACAAATCTCGGTTCACATAGATCACTCCGTTTACATAGAACTCTGTTAACGTTATTAAGAAATAACAAAAAGAATACAGAGCCCGGTTCACATAAGACTCCAGTGGTGTAGAACGCCATTATCATTTTTAAAATTTTCTTTTTTTTTGTCATTTAAGAATCTATGTAAGAATCTATCGAGAAGTTTCAAGTGAACGGAGTTTCACACGATAACCGTGTTCGGTTTACGTAGAACTACGTTTATGTAGAGCTCTGTTAATAGTTATAAAAAATAACAAAAAAACACAGAATTCGGTTTACCCAGAACTCCGTTAGCGTGGAACTCTGTTACTATTTGCAAAAAATAACAAAAAACAGAGAACTCGGTTTACGTAGAACTCTGTTTGCATAGAACTCTAGTAACATTTTTATAAAACAAAACAAAAGAACACACAACTGGACTTAGGAATTGGTTAATTCGTCTTCTAGCTATTTTTATTTAACTTTGATCAGCAAGGTAATCGTTCGACAAATGCAATTCATCCGCATTTAGGTTCGAACCCGCATTTCGCATCCTGCATCCCGCATATTTGGGTTCGGACCCGCATCCCGCATCCCGCATATTTGGATTCGGACCCGCATCCCGCATTTTTGGGTGTGAATAGCATCTGCCTTTTTTTACTTTCAAAGTGTGAAAAAATTTTTCCTAACGTTTTTTCCTAACCAATATATATAGATATACACACTGTGTAATTTATTTTTCTTAAAATTGATATCTTTCATATGTTATTACATATGAAAATTGAAAACAATTTACAAAAACTAGTATTGGTGCTGACAAACAATTAAATTACTCATGAAAACATTAGCGAATGTCAATGCAAAATTTTTAAATTGTTTAATAAAGGGCTGAATTAAATAATCATAATATTAATTGTTTTCATTCAATCATGAACAACAACAAATAACTTGTTACTCAAAAACAAATGTTATCTAACAATTGTATTTGTTATGATCAAATGTTATTTAACGAATACTTTTTTATAAACAAATGTTATTTAACGAATGTTTTTTCATAAACAAATGATAGATAACAATTGAATTTTCATGCAAAGGTTTGTATCATGCAATTGTATTTTTTGTGAATAAATATTTATTATTTAACAGTTGCACTGTGTATAAACAAATGTTAGTTAACTTTCAGATGTTTATGAACAAATGTTAGTTAACAATCAAATATTTATCAACTAATGTTAGTTAACAATAAAATGTTTATAAACAAATGTTCGTTAACAATCAAATGTTCATAAACAAATGTTACTTAACAATCAGATGTTTATAAACAAATGTTACTTAACAATCAGATGTTTATAAACAAATGTTAGTTAACAATCAAATGTTTATAAACACATGCTAGTTAACAATCAAATATTTATAAACAATTGTTAGTTAACAATCAACTGTTTACAAACAAATGTTAGTTAACAATCAAATGTTTACAAACAAATGTTAGTTAACAACCGAATGTTTATAAACAAATGTTTGTTCGCATTTTTATGAAGAAGTACAGATGCAAGAAGTACAAATGCAATTTTATGAACAAATGTTAGTAAACGAATGCAATTTTATAAACAAATGTATACAAACGTTCATAAACAAATACAACTTTAAATAACAAAGTTAGTTAAATTATTTTGATAGCCTTTTTCATAAACAAATGTTAGTTATCACACGCATTTTCATAATCAAACGTTAGTTAACAAACGCGATTTCATAAACAAATGTTAATCAAATTCTTTATGATTTTATTGTTAACTAATAGAAGAAAGACCTTAAATTTTTTTTTAACTTTTTCTTTTCTACAAGTATTTTTTTCTTGTGTTGCATTTTACACTCATAATATGAATAGTAGAGTTTAAAAACGAATTAGACATAGAATAAAATGTTTGAAGTACTTAATTTTTCTCTTCTCTACTGCAGGTATTTTGTTTTTGTGTTGCATTTTACACTAATAATATTAATTATCGTCCCACGCGCGCGAGAAGACGCCTTTATCGCGGCAACATTTTCTTGTCTGCGAAGAAAGTCTTCGCGTTACTAGGCCGCGAAGAGTTTCCACGGAGACTCTTTGCGTGCAACTTAAGACAAAAAATATTATAAGTAACGTGTACGACTAAGAACAGCTATTCGCGCGGCAGACCGAGATTCAGCGTCTTGGTCGGGCCGAGTCCCGGCGTTCCACGCGAAGCTGTTCTGTCAGTACATGTTGCTTAATATACTATGAATCATTTATAAAAAGTGAAAAATAAGGCCTTTTTCAGCATAATGATCAAGTTGTCTGACTTGGTCATATCAGACCCCATAGTACAAGGTCTCTTATACTGTGAGATTGCGCGATAAATTTATAAGTATTAATCTTACTTTATATTTGTTTTCTGCAAATTACGTTAAAAAATAAAGACATAGTCTATTCAGAATTGTTTTAATAATTTTGCCTCATCGATAATTCAGTTACACCAGGCGAAGCCGAGTGCAACCTATGTGAACAGAGCCTACTTGCCCTCACTTCTATTCCTAGGGTGAAAAGTGAAAACTTTCTGCGCACGATTGTCAAATTTTTTGTATAGTCACAAAAATAATTCAAAACGAATAGGATAAAATAAAGTTTATTCAATGAACAAAAAATATAAAAATTCACTTATCCGTCACGCAACTCCATTAAAATATTTACAGGAGTGATCCTGTGGCATGTAATTGATGCAAGGAATAATTTTTGAATAAATTCCAGATCAGTGTAATTGACATTAAACCAACCTGATCAGCACCTTATCTGAGCCCTATTTTGATGGTTTACTAGGGCCAGTATGAAATTTTGAAATCTAAGAGATTGGGCCGACGATTGTTTTTGTTTTCTCATTAGACATGTTGTTTAGTAAATAAAACAATTAATAACCAAATATTCGTAACTAAGATTTTCGTATTCATTTAATCTAGGCTAAGCTATTGAAAGAATGTTCTGTGTAAAGTATATTTTTTCCCTCGAATCGCAATTTTTTTATATCAGCAGTTTTTTCGGTTTCAGGAAACAATCGCCGAACCCTTCACAATTATTGTTTTTGGGTTTTATAACATCTGTACAACTAAAGGTGCATTTAGTGTTTTTTATGACGCGCGTTTTACACGCAATGCGTTGCTTGGAGCGTCCGCGCAGTCAACGCGTGAGATTTCGGCTAGTCACTGCCAACTCCATAGCGCTGTCAAAACTGGATTGAAGTTGGCAGAAACCTGAAAATTAAAAAATAGAGTGAGCCGCGCAGATGGAATTGTCCGAACGCGAAATCCAAATATTTAACGTTCGTAGCATATCATTATGTAACAAAATAATAATGTTACATAATAATAAAATTATTTTCTCCGAGAAAAATTGTTCTGGAGAAAAAAAATTAATAAACACCTGTAAAAAATATGAGAAACTATTTAATTCCAAGAATATCTTTCACACTGATTTATTTTTTACGCGTTGAAGAGAGATGAAACCTTGTCCAAAATCAAGGCGAGACTTGTTGCGCTCGAGAGTGCGGCGCCCGCCGGTGCCACTGAACAAAACGAAAATCTTGCTCGCAGACTGGCCGTGTGCGAAGATGAACAATCCACGTTGTTGTCTAAACTGCTCGCTGCCCGGAAGGCGTCTGACATGCTGCTTTACGAGTCCAGAAAAGACAACCTGATGCTGAAGGGCCGCACTTCCTTCCCCGATTCTGACATCCTGCGCGAGGCAAATGATGTTTTCTAAAGTATTTCAACCTGAAGGATAAAATCATCGCTGCCACTTTCATCTCAAAAATAACAAGCACTGCAGGGTCTGGAGATTTTTATTGAAGATGATCTACTTCCGGCTGACCAAAAACTTAGATTTCTCATACGTAAGAAAGCTCGTTACGAAAAATCGAAGGGCAACAAAGTGAAAGTCAGGAACCGCACGATCAAGGTCAACAATAAGTGGTATTATTTGAACGAGCTTGGCATCTGTCTCTGAAAGACCACTTTTATCTAGCCAGATTTTTTGCACAACTCCGTCTTTCCTCGCGACATGGCACCCAGTTCAGATTCCGCAAAAATTTTTACAAAATCGACCAAACGGTGACTTGCACTGTGTGCAACTACAATGTAACTGAATCGCTTGAACATACTATTTTAATGTGCCCAATGTATTCTTTTTGACGCAATTTCTATCTTAGTCATTTGATCTACATTTACGAGCGTCCCGACAGACTAGAACACCTTTTTGTTATGTCTGAACTGGAAAATTTGAAAAAAACTGTATCGCTTTTTCTATGAGAGTTTAAAATTCTGTGCTTTTATAATATGCGATTGATGCGCGAACATAGAACCTACTTTTTTTGTAAATGATAAAGTTAATCTGAATTCTATTGATTTTTCTTACAACTTATGTTAATACTTGATTACCCTTTCATACTCCTTGCTACAAAAGTTTCCTTTAAGACAAATAAATTGAATTAATTTATTTTTTACAGATTATTGCAATAATTATCGCGAAATTATTTATTACTGCATTTTCTTTTCTTCTTTTTTTCATGATGCGTAAAAGATGATGTCACGGAAAACGTGATGTGATGTGCACTTAAATAAATGCGAAACTATCTCATTTAGACCAAATATACACAAAGTGGCCAAAGAGAATGTAGTCATTTGGAAAGATTTAAGTATAACGAGCGAGAATGCAAACACTACCGAACACAAAAAAATGTAAGATATTTGGGCATTTTCCTAGACGAAAAACTGTATTGTACGAAACATATCGGAACCCAGATTAAAAAAGCTAAAGCTCAATTTTTCACTTATAGTAGTCTCTTCTATTCTCGTAGTTTGATGCCGCGAGTAAAGATTATCTGTTACATGTTATTGATAAGACCGAATTTGACCTACTCGTGCCCAACTTGGTTCAATATGAGTCCGTCCATTATAGAAAAACTCCGTTTTTTTGAGAGGTCATGTCTAAAAGCCTGCTTGAGGGAATACCGTACCCCCCAACCGGGCTTTCAGAAATTCTATGCGAATAGATTAATGTATGAGTGGGCCGACATCCCAAGAATCGACAATTTCATGCTCAAACTTTGTAGAAACCATATTAACTCAAGTTATTTAGTCGAAGAAAATAGATTGATGAGCGATTTTATGTAACAGACGAAGAAGTTATGGCTGATCACTCTCGCCGTAGGTTTGTACCCTCGGAGGCCTTCACCTATTTGGACAAGAGAGGATATCTCCAAACTGATGATAACATACCAATAATATACCATAGACAAAGACTTTGTTAAGACCTTTGGGTACGAGCCCATAGCGAACGTGATCGAACACAGAGAGAGTCTTAAATATTGTATGAATCTTCCGCCGTGCTATGTGAAATTTAAGTATAAAAATAAAGAAAAGTATGCGTTGTGCCACTAAGATAGTATTAAGTTCTAATCACTACACACAACACACCTCACACACCCTCACACATATTTTTCTTGTTCGATTTGCTTATTTAAATTTTTATTTAGATTTACACACACACTTAAACACGCAATGACCATATATGTCGCTTGTACGACCCAGATGATGAATAGTTTTTAAAATTTTTCTATTTTACTTAGTAAGATTATTGAGAAACATTTGTCTCAACGATCGCCAAAACTGCTATCATAAAAACTGTGAGAATTAGCCTTAGTTGTATAGTGTCGAATGTGACCCCGCGACTTATATATAAGGAGAACTTTCAGTTCGTAGATTTTTATTTTTATTGTAAAATGAACTTAAATGAAAAATGTAATTTAAGTAATAAAAAACATTGAAAAAAACACGGTCAACCGAGTTCGAATCTTAAGGCAGGCAAATAAAAAGTTTTTTAGTAACAATTCGAAAAAAAAAAACAAAACGTGTTTCCAAAACAATTTTTTATTCATTCTTACACAGTTTTTAATCGACTAGTGAGGTATGAAATTTGTTTTATGAGAACAATTTTTTTAACCATTTTTTATACCCTTTTGAGGACATATCCATGTCTTAATGTATTTTCTTGAAGCGAAAGTCATCCTCCTCTGAGCGTTTTTTTTTAATCACTCATCTCGAAATGCAAACATTTACGGTTAATTTCTTTTCAAATGGATTTATTTTACATGCATCCTTCGTACGAATATCATAATTAGAATACTACAATATTGATGCATTATAATAATCGCAGTTTTTTGTTATGAACAATTGATCCCGTGTCGCCCAGTACTTACAACAAGGTTCGAGTGATTAACAGTTTTATGTGTTCTTTCTCGTGGCCGATTTCGAAATATCTCATTCATTCTCTGATTCTACCCGTTGTAATCTCTAATATAACGGAGGACATTAAATGAACAATTTTACCTGTTTTTAATTATTTTATTATTTTTATTTCATTGGACCACAAACTTTTGAACAATTTTATTTTATCACTTTATATGCGCAACATTCGTATTACGCACCACATTAGTATGATCCTTCCCATCACGCACCCACCTTACATGACTCATATTTTTTGGCTTAAAATTGTTTGTAGATAAATTTAGTGATTCGAGCGACCCGTGGGCAACAATTTTCCCCCGGAAAGGTACCATTCCATTTCTAAACCGTTCGTCGCCGGTCCAACAACATTGGCGGTAGATGGTCGACTTTGACTGCCGATGCTTAGCACGACAGAGGCAACGGAACGCATGGCAATCTTAAACTAGCACAGGCGCTCGACTGTTGCTACAACGCTAGGCCCAGGGCTAAGTCGATTAGATAACAAAATATTTATTTAAAAAATTATATTGGAAGTTTGTAGTTTTCAAAAGTATAAGCAAGCTTGTAAATTGTATATGCACATTTATTTTCCTTTTTTTTACATTTGACGAGCATTGAATCAGCAGTGAAACACAAACACAACACATGTTCACTAAACTCAATTCCAAAGTTGAAATAAAATCCTTTTTGATCGTCAATACGTAAGAGAACCTGAGAACAAAGAAGCATAAAATTAATCAAAATTTTCAATAGAATTGAGATGTAAGGTCATAAATTCTGCTTTTTAATTTCAACAAAAATGCTCCACGAGAAGCCAACACGCCGTCATAACCTCACCAAGCACACTCTTACTTCGCAATGAGAATAACTAAAAAAAAAAACATTTACATTTTTAACAAGTTAGGAGATGAAGAAAAATCAATGATAAGATAGGTTTCGAATATTAATACGAACCTGTGCTAACTTGACTACATAAAATAACAAAATACACTTGATGCACTCACGAACTGACGAACTGATATCCACGCAGCGTGGACCAGCGTGGACCACATCTGACCCACGCTAACCTAGAAACTAAACCTCGTACCACATGGTGATAGATGGCGTGCGCTAAGGTAAAAAATTTGACGAAACATTTCATGATCGTAATGAAATAACGATCTTTTTCGTTAGTTAATGGAATGTACAAATGAAATGAATTCAGTAAGTAGTATTTAGTACAGTTAGGAAAACTTCGTTGACATATTAAATACAAAAAGCGTAAAAAAAGTGAATTTAAACGTGCTTAAAAGTTTTCAAAAAAATGTTCATTTATATATCGTTTAACACTAGGAGGACCGCGTACGTAAATTTTACGTCTTTCAATATTCACTTCTTCACCATGCTGGTTATAGGTTTGGTGAAACAATTTTTCCTTTGGTGACTTTTCATCATTTTTGATTCTCTTTAAAACGACGTTAAAATTTTTTTGATATAATCAATTGAGTTTGAGAAAAAATCTATTCTACCTAAAAGCACTGGAGTACGTAAATTTTACGTCATTCCACGACAACACATATTAAATTGTTGTTTCTTAGTTAATAAATAAACAATCAGCTTCAGACATGATTATGGACCTGTTTAACAATAATATTTTTATAATAAATTGTTTTCATCATGTTTATAGCAAATTGCGATTGAATTTTTCTTCAAAACAAACATCTGGAACGAAAAAGAAGGTCTGTGAAATACCGACGAGTATTGTGGCTTTTTACTAAAAAATAATTGTTTATAACAATAAATTAATAGTTATGTTAATGAAAATTTGATTATTTGCAACTATTTGAATATAACTAAAGCTGAAATATTTATATAAGTAGTTACAACATCGAAAAATCATCAAGGCGTAAAATTTACTTACTCCGGTCCTTCAAGGTATACGCAAATCTCGGTCCTCCTAGTGTTAAAGTTAGTTCATTTATTTTTTTATAAGCAATAAATTAATAGAACCCTGATTCACTGTTTGATCTTCAAAATTAATGTCCATGCGAAATGCGACCGTATCAAATTTCTTTTGATGGTTATATCCTATCCTGCGCCAGTTATGCGCCAGCGTCACTGAAAAACAGTTTCAAAATCAACGAAAATTTACGTAGGCAGAGAGTCGGCCAAAAAAATTACCAGCGTCAGGTTAGCACTTGTTGTGCCGCAGCACAACTTTGGCCTATTTTCATATTCAATTTAATAATTTTAAGTTTTTCATATTATTGAATCTCAAATTAAAATATCAAAATTCGGCCGGATGTCTGGGACATCCGAGCCGCTATTCAATTTCTGTCACTTGATAATTATCAAATATCGTTAATCCGACTCGAGCATCGTTTTGATGATCGAGCACAGGAAATTTTCCAGTTTTATACATGATTTTGCTGAGACCGCGCTCCACGTGTGCCCAGCCAAGGGCACGATTCAGCGGTTTTTGGCAAAATCTGGAGGGGCGATCGTCGCTGACGACCGGCCGGACGCTCTTGATGGGCGTCAGAATCAATCTTGACGACAACTAATTAAGAGCTCCGAGCTCCCAATCCCCCAATTAATCCCGCCGACGGAACTTAGTCAGACTCTCCGCCGCGCCGCGACACCGCGAATATCCATACTTAACAATTTTACACAAAGAGTCTCCGGACAACTAAGCTTATATTCACATTTTGTGCACGCTGCTGTATCCTCAAATATACAGTTAAAAGGTTTATTTGGGTAGTTAATTTATCCCCGTAAGCAAACCCCTGCACAACACACTGGCTAGCGACAGTCAACTGCCGGTGCTAGCCCTAGCTCGGCCCATTTTGCACGGTCGGTAGAACTCAGACATTTGTACATGAGGAAATTATCAATCGACGTGATTCCTTTCATATTCGTTTGAGTATAAACAACTTACAATAACATCTAAACATTATCAAAATCCGTGTTACTCCTAGTTTGGTTTTTGCTCTGAAATAAAAGTATCTTTAAAAATAGAAAAAAGCTTTTCAACTGGACTCATGTTCAAGTGATAAAAATTTACAACCCACCGAAAAAAATCGAGACAGTCGTTTTTACTGAAAGTTTACGTTAAAATCAGTTAAATTCAAAGTTATTTCAGTTGTTGACATTTAAAAACAAAGGAAACACTGTTAATTTTACTATTTTATAAGTTGACAATATAGTTCTACTAAAATTCTTACTTGTTGTTGATAATAGATAAATTACTGTAAGACATTTGAACGAGCTCTAATTCTTAATAATTCTTTGCAGTTAGCTACTTTTTGAAAACCACATCTTATTTACTAAATTCAAATTTTTAGAATCTTCTGAATAAATAATTAAATGAAAGAAATCATAAAACACAGAGCACAAATTGACAAAACTGTTGATATTTATTAGGCAAATGACGATGATTACTTTTTAACAAAACATGATATTTGCATGAATATATGATAAATAGAAAATGTAAGGTAACTTTGAAGTAATAGTGACCTCAATATAAAGTCATATGGAAATAAATATGAAACTAATTTGAAATTAGTTTCGAATAAAACTAGGGAGCTGAAGCGCCCCCTACGGGCGCGCCGTCCCGAACTTCAATATTCAATTAGTTTACTGATTATTTATTTATACGCCCCGCCCCGACCGATTAGAAAATTATATTTTTTGCAATATTTCTTGGTTTCGAAATTTTCATAATAGTATATTGAGCAATATGTACGAAAAGAACAGCTCCGCGTGGAACGCCGGGAGTCGCCGAGGCGCTGTGAGTCCCGGTCTGCCGCGCAAATAGCTGTTCTTTGTCGTACACGTTGCTTATAATATTTTTTGTCTCAAGTCGCGCGCGAAGAGTTAGAGTGAGGAAACTCTTCGCGGCCTAGGAACGCGAAGACTTTCTTCGCGGACGCAAAAATGTTGCCGCGAAGGCGTCTTCGCGCGCGCGTGGGACAAAAAATAAATTTATACATTATACATTAGATAGGCAATGCAGCGCGCCCGTCGTGCGCTACCTTCGATTGACTCTGTGACATTTAATTTTTTGTTCTTTGAACAATTTAAAAATTGTTGATACTTCCATTAATTGATTTCGAATTATACATGAACAATTGGCTATGTGACAAAAAAATATTATTTCATGAAAAATTTATCAAAATCAAATGCTGCTGCTGTTTTTGATACTTTCATTGAATGTTTATGTTCATGCTTACCTTTCCAAGAAAATTAAAAAAATATTTAAAATCAATCATTTTTGCATGGTATGATAATTCAACACTAGGAGGACCGAGATTTGCGTATACCTTAAAGGACCGGAGTACGTCAATTTTACGTCTTGATGATTTTTCGATGTTGTAACTATTTATAAAAATATTTCAGCTTTATCTATATTCAAATAGTTGCTTTAATTAACTTTTTATTAACATAACTGTTAATCTATTGTTATAAACAATTTTTTTAATAAAATGCTACAATACTCATCGGTATTTCGCAGACCTTCTTTTTCGTTCCGGATGTTTGTTTTGAATAAAAATTCAATCGCAATTCGCTATATTAACGTTGGATATTAACGCTGGATAACGTCAAGTTATTTATATGTTTTCATGTAATAAAAATAAACATTAAAAATTAGAAGACCCTGATTTCACATCTTTTTAAAGGGAAATTTTAAACGTTGAATGTAATCAAAGGCAAACAATTTATTCTCAATTCTCAAGTTCAAATGGATATTTTTATAAGAACACTGAGAAAAAATATAGGTTGCTACAACTATACCACATCTAGTTGGTTTTTTGGTCGACTCCACAAACACAAGTCAGGCCAACTCTCGATTCATAGTTGACGGATATTACGGAAATGACATTAGATTTGACAATTAACCTAACAGCTTCTATTGAAAAAGAATTTCCATTCAAATTTTGAAAAAAAATTCCGTAAAGATATGCTTTCAAAATTAAAATTATTATCATACTAATAGCATACCAATAAAAACAATACTCTTATACGTTTTACATTTTTCAAATCTATTATACAAAAAATTAATGAGAGAAATAATAACCAAGAGCACAAAATTTTCCGATTTTTTGAATCTTTGAAAGAGGAAGAAGTTTCCAAATTTCACAAATCATCCAATAAAAAAAAAGCAAACAATAATAACAAAAAGCACAGAAGTATATTATTCAAATTTTCCAAATCTTTCAGACAAAAAATGCAAAAAACAATAAAAAACAGAACGAAGTGAAGTATTAACTAGTTAACGTAAATGTACCCTTTATCGTGACTTTAAGCCCCCTTATCGTAAGTGTCTATTATTGATAATAAATTTAAAATAACAAATTACATGTAATCAAATTGTTGTTCTGATAATTGATACAAGTTAATGATGTTATGAACTATTACGTTCTATCGTTTTATGAATGCATTTTTTAAGTAACAATAACAAAGAGCACAAAACTGGTTGGTACGTAAGAAAATTTTCTGACAGTCAACGAGCTTACTGCTTTTTGTTATTTTTTTGGATTTGTCAGCGAAATTTTTCCGAAAAATCAATCAGTTTTGTGCTCTTTGTTATTGTTTTTTCGCAATTGCTTGTTTGATAAAAGAATTTACTTAGAAAATCAACAAGTTTTGTGCTCTTTGTTATCGTTTTTTGCATTTGTTTATTTTTCGGAAAAACCTGGGATCAATCCCGGGATCCCGGAATCTCTTTGACACAATCCCAAAATTCCGGCATTCAAAAAAACCCGCCGGGATTGCAATCTCTATCTACAATATTCAAAAAGTAATACTTTCATTTTCTTTGTTATTTTTTTGCAATTATTTGTTGTCCAAATATTCGAAAAATGTCGATAGTTTTTTACTCTTTGCTATTATATTTTGTATTCATTTTTTGCTTAATAGATTGTAAAAGTTTAGACAGTCTTGTGCCGTTGGTTATCATTTTCGCATGTATTACTTGTCTAAATATTTAAGCAATTCGGACAGTTTCATGCTCTCGATTATTTTTTTGCATACATTTTTGCCAAATAGACTTGAAAAATTTGGACAGTTTAATGCTTTGTGTTATTATTTTTTGCATTGATTGTTCTGTCTCAAAGTTTTTCAAATTTTTTAAACTTGCGGCGACCACTTTTCTGGCAGCATTTATTTCTGTAGATTAAATTAATAATTTTCTTTAGTTTCTTCTAACAAACTTGTTATCCATGCAACGAATTTTATGAAATTAAGGTATATAGTCATAATTATTCAACATACTAGCTGCGTGCAAGATGACTGAAATTATAAATTTAATAACAAATACTAAACAATTTTATTATAGATTAAATCATGCTAACAAGTGCGCTAATACTGTTTTTAATTAGCTTATAACGAATAGCAAATTAGTATTAGCACGGTAAAAGAAGAGACGAGTAAAATAACATAAAAGTATAATGATACTAACTATGGCGCTTCGCGGTTATTTGTTGGGACGAAGTGGGGCATTAAAACGACTTACAGCGATATCTCGCGCTTGTATGTTTACGTGAGGTGAGGGCGCAGAACGCTGCCAAGCTCCGCCTCTGCACCACCATTTCGCGAAAGACCGCCTTAATCCGTTTCTTGTTTCAACATTGCCAATTCCGAAAACAAATCTGAACATGTGCAATGTTTATAATATTTTTTTATAATATTTTTTTTATCGTGAACCGTGCACATTTTTAAGAGCTTAATTTAATTGTACCAAACTCATTATAAAATTTTAAATACGTCGTCAGATGTATTTTTGATCAAGTAAATTTCTTAATTTATCATTGATTCTGCTATATCGTCTTAAGAATTTCAATAGAAATAGTGCAAAAGAGAAAAAATTGATAAAATATTACGAGCTAGCAGACAAATTGGACATATGTTCTGTGTACGAATGAAAATGATATTCCTGCGGAAATAAAGCTCCAAGCTATGCTGAATCGTGGACTAGATACTGTCCGTGATTACGATGAAACGTGTGTACGCATACTCACTTGAATACTTTATTTTTATACCTTATACTGCTTGCTGCAACCCCTATTCGGGCGATAAAAGTTGGCAAAGTTTTATCAGGATATTTTCCTTACCTAGAACGGCCAAATTTAATCTCAAACTCAGCTTGCTGGTCGCCACAAATCACGCCGTAAACAATCGTGATGTTATATGATTCTCAACCCAAATATATTCGTACTACCTCAATCGGTATGATTCCATTCTCGTGTACTGTACAAAATGAAATCCTACTATGTTTATTTTTTTATTCAAAATAAGTTTAAAAACATACCGACTGACTATTTGAAAGTTTTTCCACTCTCAGGCTTCTAAGTTGAAAAACACAATAAAAAACCAAACGTTCGTTGTGTCAAACGACACCACGAAACAAAAAACTTCCATTTTCAACAGTAAGAGTATAAGTTCAATAGAGAGTGGACGATCGAACTACAAAAACGACCTCTTAAATCGTTATAAATGCAATCAAGAATATCCAGATGTAGCGTGTATCTGTAATGCAAATGCAATGCGTTTGCACTAACTCGGCGAATCATCATTGCATACATGGGCTCCCTACATAAACATATACGCTTGAACGTATAGACGGTAGGTAATGGCGTTCCCGAATCATCTGCTAACTAGTTCGGTCATCCGCAAGCAAACAGATCTTGGTTACCCGATGTGTAACAACCTATTCCGTAATTCTGCCAGTTTGAATTACTCAGATCGGTTCGCCTACTATCAACTCTAATGTATCGGAAAACTGTATTTAATACTCTAAAACTAACATTAATTGAAAATAATTACAAACTGTTCCTACACGGCAAAATTAAAACGCAAGAACGCGTCGTGTTCAGATAGCGAGTGAATTGCGTTTGATTGTAACCTTTCGGCGCTCGCGTCAAAATAATTACACAAGCGCTCGCGTCGTGCACTGAGTGCACCAATTGGTTTTTCATTGATATTTCCTAATACTATTGTTGATATTCTTGCACAATATTCTCAAAAATCATTCAATGTTCTATTAATTTAATAAAAAACAATGACTTTCAAATAATTTACCATAAATGATAATGATTTATACAAAATAATCAGACAAAAACAGATTTGAGCTCGAATGTTGTTTTTTTTATTTTCACAAAGTAAAACCTCATAAACAATTAATATAATTATAATAATTTTTATTATTTATGCAAACGTAGTTTTTTAAGCTCTTAAGTCTCTTTAATTCAATGAAAAACGATAAAATGACACGGCGGGTGACCGAAAAAGTTGGTGCATACATGTTGTAAAATTAGATTTGTTTTGATATTTGAGTATCCCTTGTAAAAAAGATCATATATTGACAATATATTGACAATCTATTGACCATACAATACAAACCGTATATTAACAATCTATTAACCATACATTAGTAATAATATCGACCATATACTAACAATATATGGACAATATATTGACGATACATGAACAATGTAAAATAATTTTACTCTCTAGCACAAGAATCGATCGCAGGCCCTTGAGGGTATCGGTCCACGTCGTTGTCCACTGCTCCATCTGCTTCGATAAATTCTTCTATCAAAATGAGCCACATACTTAATGACTATTTTTTATTGGAAATAGTTTAATGTGAATTACTTTTTGTCAATAATACTTTCTATAATGTTATTTTGTTATAAATCTTCACTTTTTTAACCAAATCCGAAAATTTATTTATAAATTCATCCTT
This sequence comes from Telenomus remus, assembly GCA_020615435.1. Lineage (NCBI taxonomy): Eukaryota > Metazoa > Arthropoda > Insecta > Hymenoptera > Scelionidae > Telenomus > Telenomus remus. The sequence continues at coordinate 8,977,156 of CM036336.1, forward strand.
AATTTTTTCAAGTAAGAACTATGATAAACTATGAGGATCCATATATACTATAGAACATCAATATAGCTAATCTTTCTAAATGATTTATTCTTTCACTACTAAAGAATTAATTAAAATTATTAACAAATCACTATTAACAATTGTCTATTGAAAATCACAAGCTTTTATTCGCAGAAGGTAGACTTTTCTAAAGATCGGTGATATTAAATGTTTTGTTATAAAATAATTATTAAATATCAGAAAAAAAGTTTTAGAGTATTTAAAATAACAATATTTGTTTAACAAAGAAATAACAAAGAAATCAAAAATGTATGGCAAAGAATGGAATTTTGATTGTCATACATATATTGTCAATATATTGTTTTGCTGTAAATCAAATGTATGGTCAAATCGTTTATGTATGGTCAATACATTGTTTGAAAATAATACATTGTCCATATATGGGCAATATATTGTTTGAAAATAATACATTGTCCATATATGGGCAATATATTGTTCTTATATTGTTAATATATTATTTCGTGAATTATATAATGTCAATATATTATTCTTACATGGACAATATGCGGATCTTTTTACAAGGGGCTTAGCAGGCACTGTGGTACAGAGTTTTAATTGTGATAGTTTTTGAACAAATGAGAAGTGTGTGAGTTAAATTCAACAGTGTATAGTTAGTAATACTGCCGTCACAATCAAATAGGGACGTAACTGCATAAATTAACATTTTGAGTAAATGAAGGTTAAATGTTTTGACAGGTTTCCTTTTTTGATGCATTTCAAACTTCCAATTGATTTATTTGGCTGAAATCATGATTGAACTTCATCTTTCATACTAGATTCATCGTTTCAACGAAATTTCGGATTATTAGTACGCCTTTTTGCTTCACAATTCGCATTAAATGTCAAGCATTGTAAGTACAAATCAATTCCTTCTTTTAAGAGAATCATAATGGAGATGTCTCGAGAGTTGTACAATAAGTTAATAATAATTAAACCTTTGATACTTCAATTTTTATGTTAATTTATCCACGGTGAAAAAAGAAACATCAAATTTTACTTAATATATTCATCAATTTAGACGCCGCGATGCCGCTTATTAAATTTTACTTTGTGCATGCGAATAGTAATTTTTTATTTAGAGGCATTTTTGTAAAAAATATCAATTTTCAACTGTAAGTTTTCATATTTTTCAAACGTCTTTATTTTTGTTCTTTGGTTTTGTTTTTTTTCATCTTTGTTTTCGTTCCGGGGCTGTTATTGTCACTCTCGGAATTTCTAATCGACCACCCCTTGATCATTTCGCGTCTTAGGAAATTTCTCCAAGTTGAGAATTGAACTCGGAATCTCGGGCGCGCGAGCCTTGGACGTATTTCGCGTACTGAGAATGGTTCGAACATGTGTTGTGGTTATATAATGCACGGACCATGAGAACGACCATTGTCGTCAAAAATTACTCATTCGATAGCGTAAAAATTGGTGTCTACTGAGAAATTTTTGATCATGAAATAGTAGATCTTGAGTAAGTATAAACCGATAGGCTCAAGTTCGAATCTCTATGGTGCCGGATTTTTCGATGAACGGCCAAAATAAGTTACAGTAAATCCAATATAAAGTTACATTGAAGTAATAGTAAACTCTAGAAGTATGTTGCCACTTGTTTCAAAAAGGGCGCATTATTTTCATACTTTTTATCTCACGTTCTAGTAGGTGTCAAAACAGGATGGAAAAATGGTGCGGCCCACCTTAAAACAGGTGGTGACATACTTTTAGAATTGAGGTGGGACTAGCGCGGAGTTTGTTTTCTTATACGAAATTTATTAAACTATCAGAAAATGATCTTTAGTTTTTTGTACACCTATTGTTAAAATTTTATAGACATCATGAGTTTGATAACGAAGATATTTAATCTTAAGGTTGAAGGACGGAGCGATTATATCCGCACATTTTCACACTTTATTTTAATAAAATTTGTTTTACTCTTACGAATCCTGTAAAAAAATAGCAAAATATAGGTTATTAATTAAGAAATCGATTGATCCCAATCTAATTGAATTCTTGAGTTTTGTTCTCAAGTTATTACCAATCAAAGGTGACTAAATGTGAACTTTTATCTGGCTTTTCTACACGGGAATTGTACGGCTGACTTTGTCGCGCTTGCTCGAGCCAATCAGATCACGCGCTCACTACAGTCGGTTAGAAAAGTTGAGGCTGATTCTTCGATATTCTAACCTATACCAACACTTGCAGTATCAGCATAACACTAGGAGGACCGCGTACGTAAATTTTACGTCTTTCAATATTCACTTCTTCACCATTCTGGTTTGGTTTAATGAAACAACTTCTCCTTTGGTGACTTTTCATCATTTTTGATTCTTTAAATTTTTTCGATTTGTTGAATAAAATTTGAGAAAAAATCGAGTCTACCTAAACGGACTGGAGTACGTAAATTTTACGTCATTCCACGACAACACATATTAAATTGTTGTTTCTTAGTTGATAAATAAACAATCAGCTTCAGACATGTTTATGGACCTGTTTAACAATGATATTTGTTATGATAAATTGTTTCGTTATGTTTATAGAAATTGCGATTAATGTTTTATTCAAAACAAACATCCGGAACAAAAAGAAGGTCTGCGAAATACCGACGAGTATTGTGGCTTTTTATTGAAAAAATAATTGTTTATAACAATAGATTGATAGTTATGTTCATAAAAAGTTAATTAAAGCAACTATTTGAATATGACTAAAGCTGAAATATTTATATAAATAGTTACAACATCGAAAAATCATCAAGACGTTAAGGCGATATAAAAATGGCTGGTTTGTTTACAAAAACGGCTCGAGGTCGTGCGCCAAAACAATAATTTTGGTTATAACGAAAAATATATCAGGACAAAGACAATTTTCCAAAGATTGTCCTGATCATTTTTCATTATAAACAAAACTACTGTATTAGCTCACGACCCCGAACCGATTTTTGTAACCTAAAAATTTCAATCGAACTTTTTATACCGCCTTAAATTTCCGTACTCCGGTCCTTTAAGGTATACGCAAATCTCGGTACTACTTGTGGTAAGTTATAGTGATTTTTGCGAAAAAAGCAACAAAAAAGCATGTAAAAAGTAACTCCAAAACTAGCTTCTTTTACACTTCAGGTTTTTTTTTGATTATGTGGTGTTGTACGTTCTACCTAAGTCATTCGAATACCAAAAACTAAGTACCAAAATATTTCTGTGTTTCAATTTTAGTACTATGACTAAGAAATTTGAGTGAATTAAGTGAATCGCTTTTTTTCATCCAATTAAATACGAACAGTTGGTACAAAAAGACACACAACTTGCAAAAAATACTTGTCTAATATTTCTTTAAACTTCATACAACCATATCAAACTTGACCTTTACTCCTCACTACCTGTCTTTAAGGGTGGTTCCACAGAAAATTAAAAAAATGAACCTCTATTTTTTATTCCAGATTCGGATTCCCCATGAAAAAATAAAACGATTTTATTCTTATCATATTTCTGTTTTTTAGGATAGATGTCGCTGTAGTCGTAAAATCGTTCTCTTGCAATTACAGCGCCATCTATTGCGCAAAACAAAAAAAAAGATGAGAATAAAATCTTTTCATGTTTTTATGAAGAATTCGAATCCGCAATGAAAAATGAGGGTTTCATGAACTCAGACTGTTTTCATGTTTTAGTTTTTTCTTTTCTCATTAGAAAAGTATGTCGCCAACTGTTTCAAGGTGGGCCGCACCATTTTTCCTACTCGTTTCGACACGTAGAACGTGAGAAAAAAATCTCAAAAGTGTGCCTAGTATCCGAAAATTTTTATTTTTTTGAACCGCCAAGTAGATGTTAATTTTAGATTTGCTCATTTACTGTTCAGATCAGAAGTAACTGCAAAAGTAAGAAATAAAACACTGTCATTGTAACCTATACCTCTGCGAAGAATAATATTAAGGCGATATGAAAAGGGCTGGTTTGTTTACAAAATCGGCTCGAGGTCGTGAGCAAATACAACAATATTTTTCATAACAAAAATTATATCAGGACATTCTTTAGAATATTGTCTTTGTCCTGATATGTTTTTCGTTTTGAAAAATGTTGTTGCATTTGCTCACAACCCTGAACCGATTTTTCTAACCTCAAATTTTGAAGCAAACTTTTCATATCGCCTTAACACAACCAGTGAAATAGCATGATTCACCGATATTTCCATAAATTCGTTGTGCACGTGATTTGTAACATAATATTGTTTTCTGAATTGTACTCAAACACTATGTTTTAAGAATGCAGTATCTCAGTCCCCCACTCCTCGATGGTTCCTCAGTGATGTGTAGCTTCTAACTTGAAACGTCGCAAATACTCCAGTTCCTTCTATATCAAACAATATTTGCTCGTGATCGAATGTAACATAGGTAAATAAGAGGAAAATGAAAATAAGATGGTGCATGAGACAGAAAGGACAGAACACATAAAAAGCAGAATTCGGAAGAGAAAGCGTAATCGGACGAATTGAGGATGGCTGGATAGTCGTCATGGTAACTCTCTAAAGACTTGTGGTGGTGGTAGCAAAAGGGTAGCTGCGAATTCGGGGAATAGTTGTGTGCCGTGAGGCACGGGGAGCGAGAGACGGATGAATGACGCACAATTAACTAATTAAATCATCCTCCAACCCTCCACAAACGCTTCGTCTCTCGAGTATCATCCCCTCCAGTAATCTAGGAGGTTTCGACCTTTTTTACGCCATCCCGTAAATTTCAGTATCAAAGAAGCTTCACTTCTACTCTCATTTAGTTGATTCTCTCTCTTATTTTTCTTCTTTTTTTTTGCCTCAACTTTTTTTACGCCCATCACGTCTTCTAATCTCTCAATAGGCATCTCTAGAATAGATTATGATTTCATTTCAATTTTCAATTCAATTTCATTTATTTGCTGAACTTGGGGTTACAAAATTCCATCCCCATAGCAAGTTTAATATACAGGATACTCATTACAAAATAATTTCACACAATTAAATAGGTTCATTCATTCATTACGCGAAAAGGCTCGAATTCGAAGACTATTAACAATAAAAAGTAGACAATTCTTATCTTTTTGAAAGAGTCACATCCCAGGATAAACTGGAGAGTGGCTTGTTATTTTCAAGTTGAAGTTGTAAGTTAAATTTTTCAATAAGGATATTTAAATGGAATTCAGTCCTTGGCATGAATTAATTTTAGGTTAAATGTAAAAATCATTCAATTTTTGTGAACATATTGTAAGGTACCATTACTAACTTTGTACTTTTTCTAAATTCAATTAGAAATATTCTAGAAAAATCTTCTATTAATTAGTCAAACCGAAATACAACACCGTGAGAATTTTTCTTACTAATGGCATTCAATCAAAATGCAGATAGTATACTATCGGATAATTATAATTCTCCAACATTTAATTCGTTATTCGGTCACGTTCGCACTTTTGTAATCTTGATGACATTTTTAATAATTTGTTCTATATCTTTGGTGATTGGGAAGAACCAGTTAAGTAGTTTTTGGACTTGTCTTGTTAAAGTTTTGAGTATAAAATTTTTAGAGTGACTATTCGCACCCAGTCCGTGAGCCGTACGGTCCGTGCAACGGACGGTCCGTACACGGATGGAGTTTTCTATTGTGTTAGCCCACGTGGTTAATTACTGCATCAGGGTTTTTTTGTAATTTTGAAAGAATATACAAATAAAATCAAATTTAAATATGAATAAAATGTATTACTTTCATGTAATAGTGTTCATTCTATAAAGTTCACTAAATTATTGCATGGAGAACAGGTCATATGCTTTTAATTTCTTTGGAACTTTTTTTTATTGATCACGCTTCTTTTTTTATTTTAAAATATAATAAAATCGTTTCAACTAAACGTTACGTTATCTGCTGCTCAACTATTATTAGCACTTACGAGTTAATTTGAATGAAAATGACAAGTGGCAATCCTATATGATTTTGGAAGCTTCAAATAATAATTAATCACAGATGAATATAGAGACAATAATAATTAATCACCGATGAATATTGTATTTGGTAAATTTTCACACCTTAGAAGTGACATTATTTCAATAAACATTTTCAGAGTCTCAAACCTTCTAAATCAGAATAGTTTTTCTCAAACAATACTAAACCTTCAACTTTTTAACTTGACAAAAAGTTTTATAAGATTTTACAAGTTAAATGAAACAAATTCAAATCGTCTTTATGATTTAATGACAAAATTATGATGATACACTTTAAGTTAAACAAACCAAACAATAAATCGGAAGGGTTACAAACAACCATTGTAAAAAATAAAATTAACAAACGAAGTGAAATAATTCAATTTACTTATTCTGTAAAAACTAACATGATGTAACAAAACAAATTAAGATCTCAGTTTTATACCTACTTTTTTATTTTGTATGGCTTCAATTTGTATAAATTTGAAACAATGAAATGAATAAAAGAATAAATGTTATGTTTCGTTTCATATGTTTGAGTTCGGCATCTTATATTGCTTTTACAAGCATTTACCTCACAAAATAAAACAAAAATTATAGTTATTACTTTTCTTTGGTTCGTACCACATACTAACTTTTGACATGCTAACTTCGGACATAATAACTTAGCCAAAATAACTTGTGGACAAAATAACTTGGGACATAATAACCTGGGACAAAATAACTTATATACAATAATAACTTGTCAACAATACAACTTACGTACAAAATAACTTGGACACAATAACTTATATACAATAATAACTTCTCGACAATACAACTTACGTACATAATAACTCGGACACAATAACTTAGGACAAAATCAACTTCAATGAAATTTATAGACATAATAATATCGAAATAGATGGCCTTGCATCCCCACAGTAAGGTATGGGGGGGAGACACCCCCTTGCCCCCCCCCGCCCCCGCAACTTAAATATAACAAAAGAGCCAAAAACACAAAAATAACAGAAATGTAACAGGTTGCACGTTTAAATTTACACGGCTCATTAGTTAAAATTACAAAAAAAGAGCGGCTCTGAAGTTTGTGAGAAATGTTGCGATGAATTTATAGACAGCCGGCTGTAGAGTTTTGATTTTTCGAATGTTATATTTATTTTTGTACATAAAAATGTATTAAGTTATTTAAATACAAGTTCAATTTGTCGGAAGTTTTTTTGGTCTAAAATTATTGTGCCCAAAGTTTTTTTTACGCAAAGTTATGTGCCCAAAGTTATTTTTACGCAAAGTTATTTTGTACAAAAGTTATTTTTTTTAAAGTTTTTTTGTCTCAAAATTATTTTTCCGGCGAGTTAATTTGTCTACAAGTTATTTTGTCTCGAGTTATTATGTCCAAGTTATTTTGTCTAAGTTATTTTATCCGTTTCCCCTTTTCTTTTGATCCTGTTCTCAAATAGGTTGTTTTTAACCCTTTCATAAAATCATTGCCCTAGACACGGTTTGATTGTTTAATAATTCTGCTTTTTCATTTCCAATACAATATTATGAACAAACATATAATAATAATTTGTAGCTTTGTTCGAGCTTTGTAGCATTTTGTAGCTTTTAAGATGAATACCACCAAATGTAGCATAAGCTGCATGGAAAACTATTGTTTTTCATGCAGCGAGACAGTCTTCGTAAGAGCCATCGGATTGTTCTCAAAATTATTTTGGAAATCATTCCAAGAAAATCATTCCTAAATAAATCAATAGGTAGATAGTTTTGTAGTTCATAAATGATCGTCCAAAGTTTCAAAGTGAATTAATAACATACGTTAAAAATATTAATGCTTTTCAAAACACCAGTCAAAATTGCCATAAAAATTTGTACGTGTAATATACGAAGCTGAACGTATAAAACAATTGAAATTTTCTTTTTTGTGTTAAAATAGAAAATATTCCAGGTGCATTTATTATCCACGTGGGTTAATAATATAGTGGAGGGGGAAATTACGTACGTGCAGGAGCTGCACGGATCGTCCGTTTGTCCGTTTGTCCGTGTCACGGACCGTCCGTCACACGGACCGTACGGCTCACGGACTGGGTGCGAATAGTCACTCTCTAAAATTTTTACATTGAGGAAATATGATGAGTGACCCAATTTTGGTGAATTATAGTACAAAATGTAAATCGATTTTAACAACTCAATAATTTTTGCAGGAATATTGATGATTTTGAAAATTTCGCTTAACTGGTTCTTCCTAATCACCACAGATATAAGCCAGGAATTTTGACTTCGCAAGTAGTCACTTCTTTACATGCGAATCCGACTCAAAACCTCTGTAACTTAAATCGTTTGTATTCTGATAGTGAAATAAATAGTCTTAAAAGTGTTCAACTGTCTCTTCACTCTGTCTCATGACAATATCCTATCAATAATGTAAAACTTAATTGACACTGATTTATGAACTATTCATAAATCTGTCCATATCTGGTCGGCCAGATAAGTTAAGTTCAAATTCCGCATTAAATATATACTGCTCGTTTTATCTGCGGAAATTCTATAATCACTAATCATGAATTTTTTTCGCGTGGCAAGCTGCAAAAAATGCGAAATTTATGGAATTATTATGGTTTGAAATGCTACAGCATCAGATGATCTGTGATACAAATCCGCAGCCTAGGAATTCCTAACTCGAACACAAACCGATGATGACTTTTAATAACAATTATCTTGTCAGGGCGTAGTTTTAGGGCGCATCATCATGTTAGAGCTAAAATTTAGACAAATATAGAATATCTCTATGATACATATAGGATAACACAAACGCTGCCCGCTGGATGTGCAAGAGACTTAATCACAAGCTTTGCGATTTATTTTGCCTCGTTTTTTATCCGAGCTATCAATGCAGAGTCAAGCCATATTTTTTACCCGCTAACAATGGATTGCTCAGCAACTACCAATCAGAATCATCCGACAACATTCGTCGTTTTACCACCCTTTTAAGCCAATCTCCAAACTAGCTGCACGCTAACACGCTACGCTTTCCCCACTTATTGCCTCAGCTACCAATTTGTTCAATAAAAGCTCTCGACTGATTGGCTTGACAACGAGGCCACTGCTTTTTTTTCCTCTGTGCTCGTGTGATATTTACCGCGGTATAGCTATGTACCGCTGTACATTACACACGGCTGTTATTTCAACGCTCTACAAATACCCTAATTGCAATTATTCCATATTCAGTTACATGTTAAATATTACGTGAATTATATACTTCGTTATAAGACCATCTAATTGTTTCGATGGTTAAATATTTTGTTTTACTGTATCTTTGTTGAAAACCACTTTGCTGTGTCCATTAGGTCTAATATTAGGTATGTGTAAAGATTGTAGGTAAATATTTATGTTTTTTCATTACTTTTCTCTGTTATTTTGAAGTATTAATATTACTATGTTGTATATATATACAAAGATCGAAAAAAATAGTTTTTCCTAAAGTCAAATAACCGTGCGAGGCGAAATTAGGAAAAGCAAGTTTGGTGCAATGAAATTCTGCAGTATTCTTTTACTCTGACGATAAGCAAAATCATTTTACTCGTAGATCTTCGTTTTGTTTTTTATTATACGCTTTTTCCATACTATATTATTCTTTATTAAGCACATTCCGACCAAATCTCGTAACGACGATTTGACAGGCTTACACTAGATGCTATTGAATAAAACTTTTCAGGCCTACGTATTCCCGGTGACAATACACGAAAATAACAACAAATCTTTTTGTTGTTCCCCGATTCGAAATTTAAGATCTACTTAGGCCGTTGAAAATGAAATGCTAAATACGACCTAAGATTAGCTAAGTGTATCCAATAAACAATAGAATTACAAGAAATTAACTCCTACATAACTACTCCAAAACAGTCACAAATTTCCAAAGCGTTTCAATGCAGTTCCTGGAATTGAGTCGCGTTATATACTGCCTAAATATGACCTCACATTTAGGTAGTTTTGTTCACTTTATTCCTCTTATCTCTATCGGTTAGGTTGTACAAAGTCTTAATAACAATCCATAACTTAGTTGCTTCATTTTAATTATTACAAACAATTTAATCAAGTCACAAACATGACATATTTTTTAAGTCAAGTTTATAAAAACATGTTCATTGTAAATTTGATCACACACATAAGAAATCGCGAATAACTTTGAGCCGAATTTGAGAGACGATAGTCGCGTTTTATTAATCAAAACCACACTAAAAACTGGTTAAAATAATCCATTGCGAGTGTTATTTATTCGAACCCGAGTGACGGCTAATACAATGTTTTAACACACGTTATTTACACTTGCACATTTATTTGTATACGCGCACTAACTTTTAAGGTTAAAACGACTTGTACCTCATGCTATGAAACACCAGACAAACCTGACGAAGTCTGTTTTAAAATTTTCTAACAAACCATTTCTTATTTGAAACATTGAAAATTTTTCAATACGGATTAAAATTCCTTTGGTGCTAAAGAGGTTCTAACAATAAAACAATTAAAATATTTTAGAAAGTCCTCAAATCTTGCGTGTCCTAAGCATGTCCTAATTAGAACCTACATAGAAAATTAGAAATTGCCAGTTTTCTAACAATAAAGCAATAAAAATATTTTCAAATGTCCTAAAATCTTGCAGGTGTTAAAAAGGTCCTAAGTCAGTCATATTATTCTTATATGGACAATATACGGATCTTTTTACAAGGGTACTCTAAAAGTTTTTTTCTGATATTTAATAATTTTTTTATAACAAAACATTCAATTTCACCGATCTTGTGAAAAGTCTATCTTCTGCGAATAGAAGCTTGTGATTTTCAATAGACAATTGTTAATAGTGATTTGTTAATAATTTTAATAAATTTTTTAGTAACAAAAGATTAAATCATTCAAAAAGATTAGCTATATTGATTTTCTATAGAATATATGGATCCTTATAGTTTATCATAGTTCTTACTTAAAAAAGTATGGATAAATTTATAAATAAATTTTTGGATTTGGTTAAAAAATTTGAAGATTTATAACAAAATAACATTATAGAAAGTATTATTGACAAAAAGTCATTCACATTAAACTATTTCCAATAAAAAATAGTCATTTAGTATGTAGCTTATTTCGATAGAAGAATTTATCGAAGCAGATGGAGCAGTGGACAACGACGCGGACTGATACCCCCAAGGACCTGGGATCGATTCTCGTGCTAGAGGGTATTTTAGGGGTATTTAAAACAACAATATTTGTTTAACAAAGAAATAACAAAGAAATTACCAATGTATGGCAAAGAATGGAATTTTGATTGTCATACATATATTGTCAATATATTGTTTGCGAAAAATCATACATTGTCAATATATTGCTGTAAATCAAATTACACCCTTGTAAAAATGATCATATATTGACAATACATTGACAATCTATTGACCATACAATACAAACAATATATTGACAATCTATTAACCATACATTAGTAATATATTGACCATATACTAACAATATATTGCCCATATATGGACAATCTATTAACAATATATGGACAATATATTGACGATACATGAAAAATGTAAATTAATATTCCTCTAGCACGAGAATCGATCCCAGGTCCTTGGGGGTATCAGTCCGCGTCGTTGTCCACTGCTCCATCTGCTTCGATAAATTCTTCTATCAAAATAAGCTACATACTTAATGACTATTTTTTATTGGAAATAGTTTAATGTGAATGACTTTTTGTCAATAATACTTTTTATAATGTTATTTTGTTATAAATCTTCAAATTTTTTAACCAAATCCAAAAATTTATTTATGAATTTATCCATACTTTTCTAGGTAAGAACTATAATAAACTATAAGGATCCATATATTCTATAGAAAATCAATATATCTAATCTTTTTGAATGATTTAATCTTTTGTTACTAAAAAATTAATTAAAATTATTAACAAATCACTATTAACAATTGTCTATTGAAAATCACAAGCTTCTATTCGCAGAAGATAGACTTTTCACAAGATCGGTGAAATTAAATTTTTTGTTATAAAAAAAATTATTAAATATCAGAAAAAAACTTTTAGAGTATTTAAAACAATAATATTTGTTTAACAAAGAAATAACGAAGAAAATTAACAATGTATGGCAAAGAATGGAATTTTGATTGTCATACATATATTGTCAATATATTGTTTGCGAAAAATCATACATTTCCAATATATTGCTGTAAATCAAATTACATCGTTTATGTATGGTTAATACATTGTTTGAAAATAATATATTGTCCATATATGGGCAATATATTGTTCATATATTGTTAATATATTGGCAATATATTGTCAATATATTAACTATGTATGGTCAATATAGGGACAATATATTATTTGGTGAATAATATATTGTCAATATATTATTCTTATATGGACAATATACGGATCTTTTTACAAGGGACATCGTTTATGTATGGTTAATACATTGTTTGAAAATAAGACATTGTCCATATATGGTCAATATAGGGACAATATATTATTTCGTGAATAATATATTGTCAATATATTATTCTTATATGGACAATATACGGATCTTTTTACAAGGGTTGTTGTTATTGTCCCTTGTAAAAAGATCCGTATATTGTCCATATAAGAATAATATATTGACAATATCTTGTCAACATATCAACAATATATGAACAATATATTGCCCATATATGGACAATGTATTATTTTCAAACAATGTATTGACCATACATAAACTATGTAATTTGATTTACAGCAATATATTGGCAATGTATGACATTTCGCAAACAATATATTGACAATGTATGTATGCACGGAGCGGAAAGAATCTCAAAATTTAACATTTTTAATGTCAGAGTAGGAACAGATTCAAATCAGCTTACATTTTCATATTAAAATGTTGAATTTCAGCATGTTTTGTGCGAAAAAATGATGTTAAAATATTTTAATTTTCTAAATAAAAAAAAAGATTTTTGATGATAAATTTTGAAATGTGAAAATGTTAATTTATCGTAAACACCATTCGTCAGATTCTAACATTTGAAATGTTTAAAATTGATCTATTATGTTTCATTTATTGGAATCAAATGTTTTGAAATTTGGTCAGAACAGTTGTTAATTTTACGTAAACACCATTCGTCGAATTTTAACATTCAAAATGTTAAAATTTGATCTATTTTGTTTCATTTATTGAAATGGAATGTTTTAAAATTTAATCGGAGAAGTTGTTTTCATTACATAACCAAGTGAACGAGCAAAACCTTTCTCGCAAGTACCTTTTTACAACGCTAAAAGTTTATAAGGATCCATTGGCACTTATACATATGTGCGTAATATCCCGAGGCAAAATTTTTGGTATCGCTTGGTACGGTTTGGTTCCGTCTGGTCGAATTTTCTATTGTTCTCGGATTATCTCAAGCCTGCTTGGTACCGAGTAGTCTCGGGTTAGTCTCGACTAGGACTAAACAAATAAACCAACCGATTCGTAATGAAAATTTTTGGGTCCGCTTGGTCCGGTTTGGTTCCGCTTGGTACCGCTTGGGTCTATTTGGTACCGACTTGGGTCCGGTTAGAATAAAATTTAGGTAGTGGCTATTCGCATTCAGTTGGTCCGTGCAGCGACGTCCGTCCAGACGTACCGCCGTAGACGTACGTCCGTCCGCACGGACCATGCTGCACGGACCATGTATATTAACGTGCTAATTACTAAATAAACTTTATTAAACAATTAAAAAACAAACAATAAACAAATTCTAATACTTTTTATAATAACAAGAGGTCATTTATGAAAAATTTCAAACATTTGAACAGCACAAATTGAAATAAAAAACAACGATATTTTTCAGTCCTGACTTTTGATTTTATTCACTACAAACAATTAAAAATTCATTTTAAGTCGATGCGTACATAAATTGTTTATTTACAGTTATTTTAAATACAGCAATCTACTTCCGCTTGAATTTAACTGTCGTCTTTAAATAATCTTTCGGTTTACCAACTACTTTTAATTCATTTGGCATAACTAAGTCGGTGAGAGTATCTTCAGTTACATCACTAATATTCAAATTGCTAAAGCTACTTCTAACTTCTTTATAAGCATCATTGTCAATGTCAGGTTTTAAAACCAATATTTTGTCATCTTCAAACTTAAATTTTGTACCATTACGCAATCCTTTCAATAGTTCTTTTAAAAAATCTTTATGTTCCAAAAAATCGTCGGCGCGAGACGTACTTATGACGGACGCAATTTCATTTGTCACTAACAAAATATCTTTCCTTTTTTCTGGCACACTGTAGTTTTTTTTTTTTCAATAGTTTTACTGACTTTATTGACGGATACGCGTTCAGAGGTGCACACGGGTACCAGTGGGACTTCGTTAATAGTATCTTTAAACAACCTTTGGTTTTCTACCACATATGACAGTTTCCATCTATCTGCGCAAATTTCTTCTGCGAACAATGCTAACTTTACAGAAAATCTAAAGTCGAAAATATGCTTACATGGCAAGTTGTAAGAATCATAGAAAGAACACGAACAAGTAGAGGCCCTAACTACTAAGTGTTCATCGTTTTCTACAAATGAGTGCAAATTTTCGCAGTTAGTTACATTCATCGGTGTATGAAAAAATGAAAACTTGTCAAGCTCTCCTACAACAAGTCCAAACGCTTTTTCAGTTAACAGCAGTCTGTATTCGTGTTTAGCTGATGATACACAATCGACCGTCACCTGACCCAGGGCAGACAAAATGACTGGATCATTCAAGAACGCTTTTGAAACAATATCATCTGTACCGAAATTGTTGGTATTTAGCCATATAAAAAATTGTTAACAAAATCAATTAAAGAACTATTTCGGAGAACAACATATTTTATATTGCCATTCATTCACTTGAACCTAAAGATTATTTAAAGACGACAGTTTTATTGAAGCGAAAGTAAATTGCTTTATTCAAAAGTACTGTTTATATTTAACATATGCATCGACTTTAATCGAATGTTTGGTCACTCGTAATTAATAAAAGCAAAAGTCAAGACTGAAAAATATCGTTGTTTTTTATTTTGATTTGTGCTGTTAAAATGTTTGTAATTTTTTATAAATGACTTCTCATTATTATAACAAGTATTAGAATTTGTTTATTGTTTGGTTTTTAATTGTTTAACAAAGTTTATTTATTAATTAGCACGTTAATAAATATGGTCCGTGCAGCGTGGTCCGTCCGGACGGACGCCCCCAGACGGACCAACTGAATGCGAATAGCCACTACCTAAAATTTATACTAGTACCATTTGGTCCCTACAGTGATACCAGATCGGACTAAGAAATTGAATAAATTAACATACATTTTTAGTAATAAAGTTTCATTGTGTAAAATATTTAATGAAAATTCTAAAATGAATTTCGACGTAGAAAATAGTTAACTCTAATCACGAGCAAAATTCCTGACTTCGACCATTTTTCGTTATAAGTTTCTAAATTAATTGAGTATTAAAACATAATATGTAAAAATTAGTTGTAAATAAATTATCCATATTTTACAATTAACACAGTTTTAGAAATCATAACTTTAGAAATCATAATTTTAGAAAAGAATTAAACTTATGAAAACGTTTGACAATAGCAGCATCATTAGGCGTTTGTTCACCTTCTGCTAGCGCCAATCAGGTAGTCGCATTCCTTTTCAAAAGGATAAATACTGATGCTCGTGCGTACAAAATTTCAAACAAAAGGATGACTAATTCTGAGAACTTAAATGCAATTCAAACATAGTAAACTACAATAAATTAGTTTACGAAAAAAATTCCTATATATTCCTATATCTCTGACTAAGAAATAAACGCGCTGTGTCTTAAGATTTGAAGATATTTGAAACTTAGACATCTAGTTTTTGTCGACTCGATAGCTCATCTGTTAGCGTGCTGAGTTTCCGTGCTCAGAATCCTGCGTTCGAACCTCGTCGCCCTGCGCCCTTCGCGTCCTTGTTACTATTTCGTTCGCTGAACATAAACGTTTGGTAGACGGAGCGGCTTCCCGCCGCCGTCTTAGGCATGAAAATTTCTATTATTTTTATGTTCGCCGCGTTTTTGCAGAAATAACAACTCATACTCATTTTAACTTCAAGTTTATGAAAATGTTTTCATTCACCCAAAGACGTTGACGACACGAACGCCCTCTGCTTAACCTGAAATAGCGAGAGCCAACAGAAACCGCGTGTTGATGTTTCTATTTTACTCTAAACTAAGGACGCATGATGTTCCGCTCGTTTTCATTGGTTCACACACACATGCAGAGAACTGTCATTTTTACGGCGATTCTTGGCGTTCCATCGACTTTGGGTACCGTTATTTGATCGGTCAAAACGGTGATGTCGTAGCAAAAAATATTTTTCTAAAAATAACGATTGCCAAAAGGGATTAAACCACAAATCGGCTACGCTATGTATTCACAATCACTGTTCCGTTAACCCTCTGTGTCTCAGACATCGGCGATACAAAATGATGGAAATACATAAAAAGATCGCTTGAAAGTTCACGCAAAACAAAATAGTATTGCAAATTTTAAAATTCACAATAAAAATTTACCTCGAAATTTACAAATTCACAATACAAATGTATCTCTAAAGATACATAATTATGATATACAAATAGCAAACAAATATTTTAAATCATGCAAATTATTCGAATCAGATCATTCGTTGTATAGGTCAGTCTGTATATGCAATCTGATGTTAAATGCCTTTGTGAGCGAGAGATATGTGACGTGTTCTGATGTTTGAATTTTACAAGTTTTTTTATGAATAAGCGAATATGTTTTGAAATATGTTTTATTGAATCGGAGAATAGCTGTTCCTTCTTGTTTGCTAAAATAATCTATCGTTTAAGTTAATCACGTTAATGCCATACGATAAAAGCTAACAAACGTTGATCGTGATTGCGATTACATTAAAAGCTCTCTACTTTATTTGCGCGATAAGACGGTTAAAAATATCTCTATTATTAAATCTATATGATTTTCGATAAAGGTCGTTTAAATTTATGCTTTATACAAACACTATACAGTTATGGTAAAATGTGTGCCATCATTTTTGTATTTTATTTTGAAATATTTTGTAGCTTGATAAATATATCTAGCAAAGTCAATGTCTAATTGAAAGTCAAGGTCTAACAGAAAGAATCAGAAAAGTTTTAGATGTCTCAAAACACGCATCTTATTTATAACTGACCTTTCATTTGACTTTGAAAATAACGGTCAGTCTGAAATAGACCTTACCTGCTAAATCTGCAGATAATCTCGGATATAGCATCCCAGTTCTCGCCAACCACTCTAACTGAAGAGGGTGTATATGATGTTGTTGAGGATGTGGGACTGCGGACTGCGGGTGTCCGTGAACAAGTTGTCCTTCTTTGTGTATAGAATGAAAAGCACTTGCGCTAACTGTTGGATGGTAATATAGTCCACTCGGGTGTACCATTGGGCCGCCGGAATGTAGTAGCAGAGTCTGTCCCGAATTTTGACGCATGTGAATGGCAGTAGCAACACCAACCGAACCATAAGGCCCATTCGGGTGAGTGCCATCCTTCGGTGGTACACAACTCAAACTGGCGCCTCCACTTCCGTTCACCAGATTGGGATCCTCCGAGCCCGGGGAGATCGGTGGACTTGGACTCCGACTCGATCCAGGACTAATGCTGCAAGTCCTGGTGATATTGGCGTTGGAACCTCTATTATTAACGTCCACATCAACATCTGCATCCTCTAAATCGGTTGTCTCATCCAAGTTACCATTGTAGCACCGTGGACTGTCCTGTTCATGATGAGGAAGCCCCGCAGGGTTTTCCGAGTTTTGAGACTCACAGCAGCTGTACGAGCGCAAGGCGAGGGTCTCCATACCAGCGGTTGTTGATGTGGATTCGCACTGTCTGTGAGATTTCATCGAGTAGGACATACCTCTTCGTAAATTTGCATAACTGCTGTGATCACTCTGTTTGGCAGCTGCTTTACCCAACAGTGCATCGATGCAAAAAGACGTTTTGCCAGAAAGAGACCCAAACTTCTGATTCTCGGTCGGTCCAGATTTTCGTTCATCTTCAGATGTTGTTTCTGTGTCTTTAAGAAAAGGTGCGTTCGTATGGTACCTGACGTCCGCATAGTTCGCATCCTCGTCCTTGGAGTTGGTCTCACTGGTCTCTTGCAAAGGCGACCGGCTGTGTCTTACAATATTGTTCTCGAGTTCTGATAAAGTTTCGGATTCGTGCACTATCCCTCGGATTTCGCAGAGAAGTCGCGAGTGCTGATGGCGATCGTCAGAAGATCGGGCGTTGTAGTGCATCGCAGCCATTTTCTAGACAGTTCCTAACATGTCTGTTCGAATTTTGAGTCGCACGATTAGATGAAAACTAATAAATCGGTAATAACTTTTGAACCATAGTCACAACACTGATTTGACGGTAAGACCAGTTCGCGGCTGTGAAAGAGCGTGCACGAGTTTACTCGAGTATATCCGATGTTGATTTGGAGCTTGGAAAGTCACAGTTGACTTTCTGTGGGATTATGGCGAGCTCCGCCTTCGGGCAAGAGCGGGCAGGCGCAAGTAGAACACGCCTACTTGGATGCAATGGATCTGGCAGACAGAGATGCAGATAGAAAACAGGAGCCACGAAGAGAGAAGCAGCGGAAATTAAGTTGGCATGTTTCGTAAGCTACGAGAGTAAAGATTCGTTCAATTTTCGGCGTTGATGTTACGATTTGACCGGCGCATTAAGCCGCCTCGTGCGATAATCTAACCAATCACAATGTACTTACCCAATGTGATCCCGCGACAGTTTTCGAGAGTGCGATTGCAACAATTCTTGTCCCACATCACTAATTGCCGCTGTTAATCGCACTATTGTAGGTTCTTCTCATGCTTATCTAATAAATTGGGAATTTTCATTTGTAATGCAACTGACATATGAGCCAATCCAGAATTATTATCGTTCACTAAGATGGCACAGACAAAAGTTATTTCGGTTTTTATGACATACCTCTAATGACACACCTCTTAATTATTTTTGTTGTATACCTTAGACAATAAGTCAGAATAAATGAATTTCTAGGAATAAAACAATACATACATTAAAAAACTTTTTCTGCGTATTATCTTTTCCAAAGAACGCAGAACATGGTTTACATAAACTCCGTCTTTGAAAAATTTCAAAAGGAAGGCTCCATTCGCATATAGCTTCGGTAACAATTTTTGAATTTAAGGTGAGTTGGGGTTAAAACCACCAACGCAATGTTTACTTCACATGCATGTGCATTTGATTTATTATATGCTTTTTTAAAATATCAGAGTTTCAAGACTGAGTTAGTTTATATACGTTGACTAAAAGAATAAGTCAATTACGAAATGATTACAAAAATGTCATACACTAGCATAATTATTAACAAAATATATGAATGCCGTAATTATATTTACTCAACTAGGGAGATGAAGTGCCCCCTACGGGCACACCGTCCAAAACTTTGATGTTTAATTAGTTTACTGGTTATTTATTTACACGCTCCGCCCCGACCGACTAAAAAATTATATTTTTTGCAATGTTTCTTAGTTTCAAAATTTTCAAAAAATAAATTCATACATTATACATTAGATAGACAATGAAGCGCGCCCGTCGTGCGCCACACCTTCAATTAACTCTGACATTTAATTTTTTGTTCTTTGAACAATTTTAATATTTTTGATACTTCCATTAATTAATTCCAAATTACACATGAAAAATTGGCAATGTGACAAAAAATATTATTTCATATCAAAAATTTATCAAAATTAAACGCTGCTGCTGTTTTTGATACAAATATGAAAATTTAAAGGTTGTTTTCGTTACACCTGCATGCGAAAAACGCTTTTGCGCTCTTAAAATCAAACTGCGAATAGTCACTTCGTCATTTTTATCATAATTTATTGCAGTTCAAATTCATGCAATTTAATCATTAATGAAAACAATCAATTTTTTATTTGAAAATGAGCTTATCGATTAATTCATTCATATTATTAAATTATATTGAATTATACATTTATATTTCATTGTTAAGTAGATTAATTGTTTCAATATATTGTCAATATATTGACAATATATTGACAATCTATTGACCATACAATACAAACCGTCTATTAACCATACATTAGAAATATATTTTTTATATACTAACAATATATTGTCCATATATGGACAATATATATTTAATCTATATATTCAATCCATATATTGACGATACATGGACAGTGTAAAATAATTTTACTCTAGCACGAGAATCGATCCCAGGCCCTTCAGGGTATCAGTCCAAAAAAACATTTAATATCGCCGATCTTGTGAAAAGTTTATCTTCTGCGAATAGAAGTTTGTGATTTTCAATAGACAATTGTTAATAGTGATTTGTTAATAATTTTAATTAATTTTTAAGTAACAAAAGATTAAATCATTCAGAAAGATTAGCAATATTGATGTTCTATAGTATATATGGATCCTTATAGTTAATCATAGTTCTTGCTTGAAAAAATTATGAATAAATTTATAAATAAATTTTCGGATTTGGTTAAAAAATTGAAGATTTATAACAAAATAACATTATAGAAAGTATTATTGACAAAAAGTAATTCACGTTAAACTATTTCCAATAAAAAATAGTCATTTAGTATGTGGCTCATTTCGATAGAAGAATTTATCGAAGCAGATGGAGCGGTGGACAACGACGCGGACTGATACCCTCAAGGGTCTGGGATTGATTCTCGTGCTAGAGTAAAATTATTTTACATTGTTCATGTATCGTTAATATATTACTAATGTATGGTTAATAGGTTGTCAATATATTGTCAATGTATGATCTTTTTTACAAGGGTATATATTTCAGATATGTAATATTCAAGGCGCGTAGAAATTATACCCATTTTTTTAGGGCACCTCGCTTTGAGATTCATTCGATTGAGCGTTGAAGTTTTTTAGCTTAATAAACAAACGCCAAAAAACAATAACAAACGGCACAAAGCAGACGAAGATTTTTGAACGGAGCAGGAATAAGACAAGTTTCATAACGAGATGGTTTACTTGCTTAATTTTGTTTTACGTGTTTTTTGTTTATAATTTGTTGACTGTTTTTAGAATTTTTTTTATGTTAAAAATAATTAAAACGCCAAAAGCAATATAACAAGCAGCTAAAGCTGATCAATCTAGTTAAAAAATTGTGCCCTCACGTCGAAAAATCTTTGTCCGCTTTGTGCCACTTTATATGGTTTTTAGCATTTGATTTTAGATGTTAAAGAAATTTGACAATAATTTTTATTCCTTGAATTTGTCGAAATTATTGTTAACCTTCAAAACAAACGCAAAAACAACAACGATAGGCATAAAACGGACGGAGATTTTCGAGCGCATATTCCCCTGCCGTAGAAATAGATATAGTTTACGTTATCGTTTTCGATATCGTAAACGATAAAAAAACCTGAAATCCTTGTTCATTTTTCAAATTCAGCATAACAAATTGAACTTAGCAACGATCTGCACGACTGATGTGAACAAAATGAATTGTTGATGATGTGAACAATACGAATTTTAGTTTTTATTCAAAATTTATAAACAAAGTCTTTTTACAATAACAAACGAAAAATCTTATTATTCACATACACATTTGTTATGGAAATATTCATACTTACGTTACATTATGTACTAACAAACATTTAATTTTCCCGCGACTCCGTATTTCCGGTGTACATGGTGTTCGATATATCGTGTGCACAAATTGAACGCAGTGAAATTTAACACTGAATTCGTCTGCCAACGACGTGTATTTTCATTCATTATATTTTAGGTTTAAAATTAATTTTAGTCGCGACGAAAAAAAAAACAACTACGGATTATAAGTTGCTTTTTATGTTTTGTCTTTATTTTGCGTGACTATTCCGTTAACAGTCTGACGTGCACAAATTGGAATAATTGAAACTTTCACCATTCAATATAACCGTTCATTTTCATTTGTAAGTTTATACACTATATTCTCACTAAATTTTTTAAAATATTTTTGTGCAGTGTTTTAGATGCAGTGAGAATTTCGGTGCTGAACTTGCACCTTTCGAGCAAATCATATAGTTCAGAAACAAATGTTATGCTCGATCGAGTATTAACAGATGTTAGTTAACTCGTTAATTGTTTTTGAACAAATATTTTGTGTAAACAAATAGAGTAAAAAATAGGTTTTGACTTGACAACTTCAAGTCACTGTATTGATATTGGGATCAAGTTTTCATTTTTGATCATTTAAGTTGTAATCAGCCGCAATCTTTGTTTTCTATTTGAAAACTTATTTGAAATTTCAAATACCTGTGTAAGATTAAAAAAATCATTATGGCAAAATAAGTTCGTTAACGAATTACTCATTTATTTACGACCATTTTTTATGAAGAATTCCTTTGTTAACTAACATTTGTAAATACAATATTAATTTGTGCCCTTACATTTGTCATAAACCGCTCATTATTTTAACTACATTTCTAAAAGAACAATTCATTTGTTCATTTTGTTCACATCAGTCGCGCAGATTGTTGTTAGTTTCAATTTTTCATGCTGAATTTGAAAATTGAACAAGAATTTCAGGTTTTTTTTATCGTTTACGATATCGGAAACGATATCAAAAACAAAATCGTAAACGATATCGTAAACGATATCTATTTTTGCAGCAGGGTCTTAATTGAAGCAGTTGAAATATGACTGTTTTTCGTCGTTCTATTTATAGGTAACAAACTATCTCGCAAACAAATTTAAAAAAAAATAGAAATGAATCAGGAATCGTTTTTGGGTACTAAAAATTAAAGTCATAAAATTTCACAATAGTCGATCAAAAAACCAATGCACAGAGTGAGTTTGAAAAACGAAATTTCAAAAACGCTCACATAGATGCCTACCTCGTTCTAGATTGAGAAGTTTTGCTCCGCTTGTTATTATTTTTTTGAGTTTGCTTTTTAAGTTAGAAAAATTTTGACCAATGTGAAGAGTTATAATTCCCAATTTCAATAGAAATTGTTAAATTAACTTTAATAGGAAAAAATTCTATTTTCCAATTGTTAGTTATTGAGAAATTATAAATTTATTATTAAAAACATATAGTCGTCAGCATTTCATTATTTCAAATTCTTCAGTTAACCAACATTCGAAAATGCGGATTATTTCTATGTTTCTATCGAACGGGCCTACAACGGTTGGCAGAAAATTTTCTGGCGGAAAGGGTAGTGCCAACATAAAAACAAAAAGAACTAAAAAAGCTTGATGACTTATCAAAAGATTCAAATTTAGTACAAGGAAGAAGATAGATGGAGCGCAAGAGGCGAAGGGTCATAGAGTCCCTATAAGGGACTCTAGAAGGGTCATAGCCATTTTCCTACAAGCCAGTTTCCAACACCCTAACTTCACGCTGTCAGTTTCGGAACGCTTTTTTTTCAGGAGTTGGATGCACTGACGAACAATTTTGAAATCATTTTTTTCAAATCAGGTGGGGAATCCAAACAAGGTTTGAAAATTTCTTAAAAGATGTCAAAATAAATAAAACGCAACACCAGAATTGAAAAAAATGCATTTCAATGAAAATTTACGACAAAACGAGTAGGAGTAAATGAACAAATGGAATAAAATTAATAGAAGACAGTTAAGTTTGTTTACATTGTCTGTTCGTTTTATAATTATTATATCTCTACACCCGGCTTTCACACTAAAACTTAAAACTTTCAAAATTATTAGTAATTATTTATAATATACAATTAATTTTTTTTACATTCAAGTTTGCTTAGAGAATTGTAGATGAAAAACAACCGTAAGAAAACACAAATTTTGTTATTGAATTTCATTTGTTTTATTATTTGCTGTACAACTTCGGTATAGAAATATAACAATTATAAAACAAACAGACATACGCTAACAAACTACAACGTTTTTCATTCATTCATTTGATTTCCTTTGTTATTTACTCGATTTCTCAATTAATTTTCATTAAAACTTTAGAGTACACATTTCAATTTTCTTTGTACATTTTATATATTCAGTACCAAAAAACTTTTGAATGCTTTTTAGTAAGTCGTAGCTCTGACATTGTAAAGTTTCTTATGAACATATTAAATAACAGTTTTAATCTAAAAATTAGAGAAAAACTCAAATATAAAAATATACAAAGAGGTAAAAAGTTAATTGTTTTGGCTCAAACTTTTCCAGGAAAATAAAAAACATCAACAATATAAAGAGCACTGAACTAGTACATTTTGTTGAAAAATTTTCAGTCAGTTTTGAAGTTTTCTACATAACTGACTAGTTTTGTGGCTTCTGTTATAATTTTTTGCTTTTGACTTTTTTTTCAATCTTTTACAAAATTAGCCAGTTATAATTTGTTCTTTATATTTTGTAGCATAGTTTTAGCATTTGTTTATTATAAATTTCTGTTAAAAAATTAACTATTTTTCCATCCTTTGTTATGTTTTCATATCAGTTTTTTGAAATTATTTAGTCAAGCACAATTTCGCACGAACGAGATTCATTAAAAATTGAAAGTGAACTTAAAATCAAATATACAACTTAAAATTTTCGGAACATTGCAAATAGACTTGACACCCTTTCATCTCCGGCAATGCGTCATATTTATTTTGACATCTTTGCTGTCAATTTGAAATTTTCAAAACCTTGTTCGCATTACCCACCTGATTTAAAAAAAATGATTTCAAAATTGTTCTTCAGTGCATCCAACTCCTGAAAAAAAGCGTTCCGGAACTGACAGCGTGAAGTTAGTATAGGAAACTGGCTTGTAGGAAAGTGGCTATGACTCTCTAACAACTTTCAAAAAACAAATCTGACGTACGTGATTTATTGGAAAATGGAGAAGGCCCCAAGCGAGGAGTTCAACGAACAAATACTTCACATTTTAAACGTTAGTATTATCGAATTAAGTTTAGTAGAGGAGAAACAGGATGTTTCGACGTTTTCGCAAACATTAATTTTTTTTAAGAACAAAACAATTCTTTTTAAAGTTTGAAAAGTGGATATCAATCTTTGGGCTTTTGAAATCTATTTAGGATTTCTGTATTACAATTCAAAAATTTTTAGATGTTAGTTTTTCAATTACGAAAAAGTACGACATTTACGTCGAAACGTCCTGTAGGGCTAGACGTTTCGACACCTTGTGTAGGACGTTTCGTCATTTGCGAAATGAATAAAGTTTAAACAAATTATATTTATAAATGAAAGTTTTTATAAAAGAGCTATTCTTTTGTCATAATCAATAGGTATTTTCAACCTGCAAAATTTAATGTAACATTATGCTTTTTAAAATTTTTTCATTTTATGGTAGAAAAACGATGAAAAATATTATCTTTGTTTTCATAGTTTTTGTTGCCGATTTAGTTCAAACTGAGCTGATTAGATGTCTGCATTATAAAAGTATGCCTAATAAATAGGTTGTCTATTGTTTAAACAATGTTGTCAGAACCTCCTACATGCACACTTTTTGCTAAAATAATTATTTACCAAATGTTTAACGTTTTCTAAACTTTAAAATTATTCATTTAACTTTCATAAGTGATTGGCACACAACTTATGACTAAAAGTTTTGGAAATTATTCAAACGTTTGAAAATAAATAAACAAATACAGCAGCTACCATATTTTACCCCTAGTTGTCAAAATCGTATTTATTTTTTATTTTCAAGTAGAATGTTTGTATCGTTCTCATTTTTAGTATATAAATATGAATTATCGATAGGAATATAACACGAAAAAATCAGACAAAATTATTAATTATTAGTATTTTAGTACACTTGTCGAAACGTCCTGCCCTGTCGAAACATACTGTTTCTCCCCTAATTGATAAGGCGAGATGTCATGTGAAAATTTTCTTTTTATTTTTCATATTTTATGTCTGTTATTTACGTTATAATCAAATTTACAAAATTTTGATTTTACGGGAGAATCCCAAACAAGCACTGTAAAAATAAACATTATCAAAAACGACAAATTCGAACGAGCAGTTAAAATTAAACATTGTTAATTTCAAACATAGCGTGAAAAACGGACAGCAGCTATGACGATCACGGTAAAAACAAACAACAAAAAGATGATCAGGTCAAAAAGTAGCGCTGTAAAATTAAAAACAATCAAAAACAACGAATCATGACAAGCAGTGTAAAATCAAAATTTTGTAAATTCAAACATAGCGTGAAAAACAGACATAAAATATGATAATCACTGAAAAGATAAACAATGATAAAAAATAGAGTAATTTTATTCAATTATAAAAATAAAAAAATATAAATCTTTACGTGTAATAATACGCACTGTAATAATAAACAATGATGGCGGCTATTGCCAACTTAAAATGATAAAAATCGCTGTACTGATATTGGGAAAAAGTTTTTATTTTTGCTCATTTAAGTTGTCATCAGCCGCCATCTTCGTTTATTATTACAGTGTGTATTATTACAAAGTATTGATTTATATTTTTCTTATTTTTATAATTAAATAAAATTACTTGTATTTTTTTATCATTGTTTATTTTTTCAGTGATTATCATATTTCATGTCTGTTTTTCACGCTATGTTTGAATTTACAAAATTTTGATTTTACACTGCTTGTCATGATTTGTTGTTTTTGATTGTTTTTAATTTTACAGCGCTACTTTTTGACCTGATCATCTTTTTGTTGTTTGTTTTTACCGTGATCGTCATAGCTGCTGTCCGTTTTTCACGCTATGTTTGAAATTAACAATGTTTAATTTTAACTGCTCGTTCGAATTTGTCGTTTTTGATAATGTTTATTTTTACAGTGCTTGTTTGGGATTCTCCCGACATAAGTTTTCCAACGAAAGCGATCAGTTCAGCGCCGCAGATTTTTAATTATGTCTGTTCAATTCATTTTTTTATTCTTATAACCAATATGGAATACTTTTTTCCCTTTTTGTTGGCGGTTTTGTTAATATTTTTTTATATTGAATAAAATTTTTAATCAATTAATTAATAAATCATTTATTTTTATGATAATTAATTTGATGGCTAAATTTTTTTCATTTTTTTGTTATTTTAATGTATTGAACTGCACGTATCTATCATCTGGTTTCAAATGTGATCAATCGCCGCGTTTCTCTTGCGTTCTCTTATTGGCGACGCCATTTTAGGACCGGACCAATCACGACGCGGTTTTTTCGACTGTCCAGACCAAGGACAATAGAACTTGGTTTACTCACACCATACTGGGTGTCAGCACCAGCTCTGTTATGGTCAGCGTATACGCCGTATAGGGTGGGACTCTATGTCAGCGTGTCTCGTGTCAGTTAGGTTAATATATTGACTTTGGTCGGGTTCTGGGTTGCTTGTGGTTGCTTTCTTGCAATTGCTTGCAATAAGGTTAGAAGTGGTTAGAAGTCCTTGGTCGTTGCTTACAATTGCTTCATTCGTAAAAAAATGGCTTTGAACCTCGTTGTTAAAGTGCATCCAGTGGTGTTGTTCCAAATCGTGAACGCATATGAACGCCGAAGCATCGAATCACACCGAGTCATCGGTACCTTACTTGGTAAAATGTGTTTTTTTTTCAATCATTTTGTCCGGTCAATTCGTATTCATATGTCACGCCTCTCCTACGCCGACTTAACCTTAAATTGGTTTACCGACGCTTACTGAATTTTTTAAATCATTCATTACTTCGTTTCCTTTATTATTAAATTTCATAATTAAGTTATTTAATTTTCATTACACGTGCATCAAAAACGGCCAACTTCTCCCTGATTTGTCGGGAGAGAAACACTGTTTTATTCCCAAGACGCGGTTCATTCCCTGTTACCATGGTAACAACCATAATAACAGGGAATAAACCGCACCTTGGGAATAAAACAGTGTTTCCGTCCCGACAAATCGGAGAGGTTAGCCGTCTTTGATGAACTTGTTATGAATAGTATGTTACGCTACAAGGGAGAGAAACAAGCGTTTATTCCGCGGGTGAAGTGACCGCACGAGACTTCACCGAGGGCTGCCGAAGGCAACCCGAGGTGTAGTCGAGTGTTGGTCACTTCTCCCGAGGTTTAAACGCTTGTATCTCCCATGTGGCATATATATCTTTTCATAACAAGTTCATCAAAGACGGCTAACCTCTCCGATTTGTCGGGACGGAAACACTGTTTTATTCCCAAGGTGCGGTTTATTCCCTGTTATTATGGTTGTTACCATGGTAACAGGGAATGAACCGCGTCTTGGGAATAAAACAGTGTTTCTCTCCCGACGAATCAGGGAGAAGTTGGCCGTTTTTGATGCACGTGTTATGAAAAAGATATATATGCCACATGGGAGATACAAGCGTTTAAACCTCGTGAGAAGTGACCAGCACTCGACTACACCCGCGGAATAAACGCTTGTTTCTCTCCCTTGTAGCGTAACATACTATATTTTCACGGATTCACAATTTTACTACAATTTACAAAGAGAAAAGCATTTATTTTAATTATATTTGTTTTCCTTTCTAGGTACCGTTGAGAAAGGTGTCGTTGAAGTCACAAATTGTTTTTGCGTGCCTCATAAGGAGTACAAGGACCAAGTTGAGGCAGAATTGAATTATGCCATGGATTTGTATGACTTGAACCATCGAGTAAATGCCCAAGAAAATATTGTTGGCTGGTGGGCTTCTGGTAACGAGGTAAATAAAAATTACAGACATGTTGAACTTGTTTTTGTAAATTTACCATATGATATTATAAATTGATCATTTGTTCATTTAGGTCACGACACACTCTTCAGTGATTCATGAGTATTACGCTCGAGAGTGCAGTAACCCAGTGCATTTAACAGTTGACACTACCTTGGAGAACATAACCAGAATGGGTATCAAAGCTTACGTTTGTGTTCAATTAGGTGTACCAAATGGTAAACAAGGCTGCATGTTTACTCCTGCGAAAGTTCAAGTATAAACAATGCATTCATTAACAGTCATTATTTTTATGTAACTTTTTAATTTAATAGTTTTTGTATGGAAAACTTATAAAAACTAATGCATTTTAGATCACATGCTACGAGCCAGAAGTTGTGGGACTTAATTTGTGTGCAAAAACACAAAAGCAAAACCAAGTTCATATATCTGGTGCTAAACCTGGCGGTGGTATTGTAGAGCCGATGATGGACCTTCAACAAATCGCTGAAGCCAGTACGAAATTGTCTACCATGTTAGAGCAAGTTCTTCAATATGTTGACGAGGTTTTGGCTGGCAAACAACCTCCAGACAATCAAGTAAACTTAAGTCAAATTTCAATATTAAATAATTATTAATTATTGAACAGAAATTGTATCATTCTTGGATTTTCAGATTGGCAGAGCGTTATTGGACATGGTAAACTCTGTACCCAAGATGAGCACTGATCAATTTGACGAAATGTTCAATAGTAATGTTAAAGATCTTCTTATGGTGGTTGCTTTGTCGCAGCTTATCAAAACGCAATTGCAACTCAACGAGAAACTTACTCTTTTGACAACATTGTAAATCATAATTACTCTTTGAATGTGTAATATCATTAATAAATTTGAATTTTCTTGATATAAAAAATTGATCATTTTTAATTTTGACAAGTGTTAATACAACAAAACATATGATCTGTATAAAAACGATTCAAAATTATTAGAGTAATTCCAAAACTAATTTTAGAATGGTTGGAAATAATTTGCGCCCTAAAGCACAAGTTTGAATGATTTTGAGAATCTTCGGACGAGTGCGTCTTAAATTAAATTGTTAAAATTAAAGTTTTGACATATTTCAGCTGTTAAAAATGTAACAATGGAAGAGTGCAGTTTAATCTCGAGTTTAATAAACTTTTTTCAATGTACTCGAGACATGATGTTTCTAGGGGTTTTTGATCACGGATTTGATATCGAACATAACTTTTGTTACACAAGATTTGACACGTGACACCTGTCGAAATCATTGTCAACGTAGAAAAACTTTCTAAAAAATCTATTAAAATCGATTTATGTTGCACAATTTTTGACTTATAGCAGCTGTTAACAAATTTTTGTTCAAAAAATGCTATCCATTCTTGGTCCACCTTGACCAATTTAATAAGGCAGGAGACTAATTGGTCTCTACTAATTTGCTGAAATGACTCGAAAACATAAAGATAAGTTATAAAAGTTGGTTTTTAAAGCTTACATCAATTAAAAATTTCTTAGTAGCAATCTATTTTGTTCTCAATTTGCTTTCGATTTATTTGACAAATTTTACAAAATAACCAAGAAGCATACATGAGTTTTAGTGCGCAAGTATGATAGTGGCATCCATTTGAAACGCACAATAAATATTTAATTGTCGCATAAATACATACAACCTTAAAATCAATCGTTCAATGTATTATTTATCGTCCAGTTTGCTGTATTAAATATTCGTTGTATCTTCTTGCAAATTATCTTGTAAGTTGACCCAATCAGGTATTCTACTGTTTTTCGCATATTGTTCCTTGGTCATACACCGCGACGACAAATCAGCAATTCCAAATATTGCTCCTCCAAGCCAGGCGGTATAGTTGGGCTTGCAGGGCACCGAATGGAATTTAAAAGTTCTCACGTACAGTTTGTCCTTATAATGATCGCTCCGCACAAGGGAATTGAGTTCAGCTTTTAATCGTGCAGTTAAGCCTTTAGTTTGGGCCGTTCCCCCGACAAGTAAAATGTTTTCTGCTAATGGTCTTCGAGCATCCACTGAACACTGCAACAGAAATAATTTAAATGATTTAAAATTTTCTGATGCATCTATAATTTTCTTACGCTCAACTCAATTTCTACATACTTTAAGAATTGCTTCAAGTATCATGGTAGGCAACGATTGGTTATCTGAATTTTTTTCCCACAAAACTTCAAAAGCTTTTTCTCGTAATGCTCCAGGAATCGTAATAGTTTTATACGTATAATATTTAACATCTGGAGGAGGTACTTCTTCTTCTTTCGTGTTAAATTTTTTTGCTCTGTCAAGGGTAGTCACAAAACATGTCCGAACTTTCACCTCTTCGATGAATTTCTCAGATAGCTCTGATTCAGGAACTGTATTGCTCAAGAATTTTTTTATACAACTGCAAATTAAAAGACATTAATTTTTGTATATGTGTATGATTACTTTACATATATAGTAGTGAACAAAAATACCCATGAACAGCTTTTGCAGCAATTGGCAAAGCCTGCCAAGCTTTTAGAATGGGGACACTTTCAAAAACAGGAATCAAGGTCGCTTCTTCATATCCGATATCTAGTACTAAAGCAGTTTCAACTCCTAAAGTACCGACACAAACTAAGTGGATTGGAAGTATCATGAGAGAACCAATTTCAAAATGTCGAAATAGCACCTTGGCTATAGTTTCTCTTGTTTCTGTCGGCAGTAGAAGTGACTCTAACAGTACGAGTCTTATGTCTTTTGGACTTATTACAGCATGCCTGCAATTAACATGATGTATTTCGTATATATTTTTTTTTTATATTTTATGTTTTGTATATATTAAAAACTCTTAAAGACAAAATAAATAAAAAATTATAAATGATTCTGATCCCAATTACCGAAAGAAGATGGCATGTAGAAATTGAACTAACAGTTGATAAAACTCGTCTGTGTCTTTATAATCATAAATGTTTTTTACTATCTTTGTTTCCGGGTCTTTTACTTCGGATTTTATGATTCCTCTGGGCATGCATTCACCAGCATAACCATACCTAACAAGAAAATTGTTTTGAATTATCAGTAAAAATCTAGAATTATTTAAGGGCTAGTTTTGTCATTTCTTTAGGCAAAAATTTTACTTATTTACTTGTCAATAATACGAGATATCATTACTTGGTATAGGCAGTTCCAATATCCAGCACGACGACTTGTTTGTCAGGCATAAACCTTATTCCTTCATACGTTCCCAACATTGTAGAGTAGTTTTCTATCAATCAAAATTAAAAACAAAATTTATATGCTTGCAAAAATTGTTTTGCTACAGCTTGCAACATTACATTTTTTTCCAGTGTTGCAACATTACATATATGGCTTGCAACTTGACGCTTTATACGCTCACAACTGCTCACAACTCACAACCCAGTGGACACCAGGGGTAACCAGGGGGTCCAAGCCATACTTCATATTATAATATTATAACTGCAGAGAATTACGAGACAGATAGATGTTTGCAGGCGGTCCACTGGGCATGCGCGCGTTTCGCGCATGCGCTCTTGTATGGCGGCGATATGAAAGCGAGAGATATGACATGCTAAGTGCATCGACTTGTTATGGCGCTTGTTTTTCAAGTTGAATAAAAATTTTGAGCAATCAAAAAAACAAAAATCATTGTCAAATTTGAAAAACTAAAAAACAAAGCCAGAAACAATAACAAACGGCACAAAACCCATCGTTCTTGTTGGAAAACTTGGGCTCAATGGTTTTAAATCATACGTCAGTTTTGTGCCGCTTGTTATTGTTTTTGAGTTTTTTTTATTTTAAAATTTTACAGTAATTATGTTTATGTTATTTAGTTAAAACTTTTTGGGCAAACACAGCGGCACAAAACTATCGTATTAAAACATTTTTAATTTCAAACATAGCGTGAAAAACGGACAGCAGCTATGACGATCACGGTAAAAACAAACAACAAAAAGATGATCAGGTCGTCAAAAAGTAGCGCTGTGAAATTAAAAACAATCAAGAACAACAAATCATGACAAGCAGTGTAAAATCAAAATTTTGTAAATTCAAAGATAGTGTGAATAACAGACATAAAATATGACGATCAATGAAAAGATAAACAAAAAATTAAAAACAAAAGTCATTTCAATGTAATTATTAAAATAAAAAAATATAAATCTTTACGTGTAATAATACGCACTGTAATAATGAACAATGATGGCGGCTATTGCCAACTTAAAATGATAAAAATCGCTGCACTGATATATTGGGAAAAAGATTTTATTTTTGCTCATTTAAGTTTTCAGCAGCCGCCATCTTCGTTTATTATCACAGTGTGTATTAAAAATCCAAAAACAATAATTGTGAAGGGTTCGGCGATTGTTTTTCGGGGAGAATCCCAAACAAGCACTGTAAAAATAAACATTATCAAAAACGACAAATCCGAACGAGCAGTTTAAATTTAAACATTGTTAATTGTTAATTTAAACTGCTCGTTCGATTTTCTCGTTTTTGATAATGTTTATATTTTTAAAGTGCGTGTTTGGGATTCTCCCATATAAAAAAATTGCGATTTGAGAGAAAAAATATATTTTACACAGAATATTTTTTCAATAGCTCAGCCTATTAGATTAAACGAATACGAAAATCTTAGTTAAAAATGTTTGATTATTAATTGTTTCATTTTCTAAACAACATGTCTAATGAGAAAACAAAAACAATCGTCGGCT
This sequence comes from Telenomus remus, assembly GCA_020615435.1. NCBI lineage: Eukaryota > Metazoa > Arthropoda > Insecta > Hymenoptera > Scelionidae > Telenomus > Telenomus remus. The sequence continues at coordinate 9,010,548 of CM036336.1, forward strand.
TAATTTTCCTTCTGTAAGTTTCCTGAGTCAATATATATTTTCGTAAGTTTCATCAATCATTTTATATTTAAGCATTGATGATTGAATAATGTAATGAGTCAAATATAAGATATATTCTTATGTTCTAGTAAGACAGCTTTGCATATAAATCTGCTTGAATTCTAATTTTTCCACTAATTTTAATTAGCTCAAAAATAGATAAAAAATAGAATAAAATGTTTTTAGAACTTTAATTTTTTTTTAACTTTTTCTCTTCTACAAGTATTTTTTTCTTGTGTTGCATTTAAACTCATAATATGAATAGTGGAGTTTAAAAACGAATAAGACATAGAATAAAATGTTTTAAGTACTTAATTTTTTCAAAATTCTTCTCTACTGCAGGTATTTTGTTCTTGTGTCGCATTTTACACTTGTAATATTAATTTTCGTCCCACGCGCGCGCGAAGACGCCTTTATCGCGGCAACATTTTCGCGTCTGCGAAGAAAGTCTTCGCGTTACTAGGCCGCGAAGAGTTTCCGCGGAGACTCTTTGCGTGCGACTTGAGACAAAATAGTATGTTACGCTACAAGGGAGAGAAACAAGCGTTTATTCCGCGGGTGAAGTGACCGCACGAGACTTCATTGAGGGCTGCCGAAGGCAACCCGAGGTGTAGTCGAGTGCTGGTCACTTCTCCCGAGGTTTAAACGCTTGTATCTCCCATGTGGCATATATATCTTTTCATAACAAGTTCATCAAAGACGGCTAACATCTCCGATTTGTCGGGACGGAAACACTGTTTTATTCCCAAGGTGCGGTTTATTCCCTGTTATTATGGTTGTTACCATGGTAACAGGGAATGAACCGCGTCTTGGGAATAAAACAGTGTTTCTCTCCCGACAAATCAGGGAGAAGTTGGCCGTTTTTGATGCACGTGTTATGAAAAATATTATAAGCCACGTGTACGACAAAGAACAGCTATTCGCGCGGCAGACCGAGGCTCAACGCCTCGGTAGGGGCGAGTCCCGGCGTTCCGCGCGAAGCTGTTCTTTTCGTACATGTTGCTTAATATACTATGAATCTTTTATAAAAAGTGAAAAATAAGGCCTTTTTCAGAATGCTGATCAAGTTGTCTGACTTGGCCATATCAGGCCCCTTAGTACAAGGTCTCTTATACTGTGAGATTGCGCGATAAATTTATAACTATATAACTATTAATCTTACTTTATATTTGTTTTTTGCAAATTATGTTACAAAAATAAAGACATAGTCAATTTAGAATTGTTTTAATAATTTCGCCTCATCGATAATTCAGTTGAAATCACACTCAAAGAAATCTTGACCTTTTAAGCCTTAAAATTTCGACGTTTTATACATCAAAAATTCATTATGGAATTCAACTACAAAATTCAACGCTTTTTCTGTCAAAATTTGAACTATAATTCAATAAAGAGGGTTAAGGAATTAAGCCATAAACTTCAAGACATTAAAGCTCAACAGCCTAACCTGTAATTCCTCAACATTGTCGGATGAAACGTCAAACTGCATTGGCGTTTAAATCGTCAAGCATTATAGGAAGAAACGTTAACGCTTGACGATTGAGCCAATTATTGACAATTTCTAAATTGTATGTTCGATGAATATAGGTGTATATATTATATTATATATTATAAATAATGAATAAAATAAAAATTTCGAATAACAAAAATGAAACTAATAATGTATTTAATCATAAATAAATTTTTTTTTTTGCAATGAGAAAACAGTAAAAAATTCAATTTAATGATTGGCGCTTGGCGATCGTAGGCTGTTGTCGGATTATCCGTTAACGGTTGACGATTGAAACGTCAAATGTTAAGGAATCGTTCAACAAATCGAGTCGACGAATAAATCGTCAATACTTGATGGTATTATTCGTTAAAGTTTATGTTTTTATTCTTTAATTCGATTTTGATGGTCAAAAACATAAATTTATCGATTAAAACGTCAAAATTTTTGCTGGATTAAACCTCAAGTTTACGTTGGCGTTTAAGACTTCAACAATTTTCTGAGTGCATAAAGAATTTGATTAACATTTGTTCATGAAATCGCATTTGTTAACTAACGTTTGATTATGAAAATGCGTGTGATAACTAACATTCGTTTATGATAAATGCTATCAAAAAAATTTAACTAACTTTGTTATTTAAAGTTGTATTTGCTTATGAACATTTGTTTATAAACTTGCATTCGTTTACTAACATTTGTTCATAAAATTGCATTTGTTAACTAACACTTCTTCATAAAAATGCGAACAAACATTTGTTTATAAACATTCGATTAATAACTAACATTTGTCTATAAGCAATTGATTGTTAACTCACATTTGTTTATAAACATCTGATTGTTAAGTAACATTTGTTTATAAACATTTGATTGTTAACTAACATTTGTTTATAAACATTTGATTGTTAACTAACATTTGTTTATGAACATCTAATTGTTAACTAACATTTGTGTATAAACGTTTAAATGTTAACTAACATTTGTTTATAGAAAGTGCAACTTTTAAATAATAAATGTTTATTCATAAAAAATGCAATTGTTTACAAACCTTTTTCATGCAAATTCATGAAAATTCAATTGTTATCTATCATTTGTTTATGAAAAAACATTCGTTAAATAACGTTTGTTTATAAAAAAGTATTTGTTAACTATATTTGTTCTTGAGTATAACAAGTTATTTGTTGTTGTTCATGATTGAATGGAAACAAATAATAACATTCGCTAATTCTTTTATGAAAAATTGCATTGTTTATCAGCACCACTACTAGTTTTTGTAAATTGTTTTCAACTTTCATATGTAATAACTTATGAAAGATATTAATTTAAAGAAAATTAAATCACACAGTGTGTATATCTATATCATCTAGTCTCCATGATCTATATATATCGGCTAGGGGAAAACGTTAGGAAAAATTTTTTCACACTTTGAAAGTAAAAAATCGACGTAACTTGGACAATTTCATTAATTTTTTCTGGGAAATTTTTTTTCTTTTAGAACATTTATCGACACGATTTTTAGTCACTTCTATTTCCATAAAATAACGCGTTAAGTATTTTTTATTAATTATTGAAATTTTATATATGACGCTTTTTGAGTTGGTCGGAGTAAATAAGTAGTTCGGTAGTCTTCGATCGGGTTCACTTTAATCGGGAAAACAATCGCCGTTGTCGTCCTACTGAACGACTTGATGAAATTGATTATAATTGGAAAGTAATTCAAAATAAACTATAAGGTATTTCAAAGTACCATTCAATGATTGCAGTCTTTGAAGTCTTAAAAATCGCAAGTCTTCAAAGTACTACGAAATACTTCAATACTTCAATTACTCCAAAAATACTTCAAATGTACTTCAAAAGTACTACAAACCAAGTGGTTCAAAGACTTCGAAAGTGAGCGACCCCTTAGAAAATCAAAATGCAAAACAAAATTCAAAAGTCTATAACAAAAACCGAAGATCTAAAAATTATAAATGTAAATTTTGTTGTAGTTTTACAATGTTTCTGTAGTTTTGCAATTCGTTTTTTGATTTTTATTTGCAATTTTCGTGTTAGTTTCTCGGTTTTGCATTCCGTTTTTGTTTTTGACATGGACATGTTTATACGCTGGGGGTCATAAGTTAAAAATGGGGCCTGTAACGAGTAACGCGTTATGCGTTACACGTGACGTGTGACGCCGAGGATCATAAGATAATAATGGGGCGTGTAACGAGTAAGTTTGAGTGTCTGTTTGAGCTTACCCGGGAGGAAGTCATAATTTATTTTTCCTTTTTTGTTTTGCGATTTTTATTTTTAATAATTTGTTTGATTTGTATATTTCGACTTTCTTTTTCATTCATATTAGCAAATCCAAAAAACGGCCACTTAGCGGTTCAAAAATGAAACGAAAAATTTTTGTCCCATATTTCCTTCACTAAAAACCTTTAAAAAATGCCTAAAAAATTGGAAAATATGTTTTTTTAGGGTGTTAGTCCTGTTTTAAAACATGGCACCCTATTTTTATGATTTTTGTTGGGATGTCAAAGACTTCTATACGATTTGTTCTAGAAGTGTGCAATGAAAATAAAACATTTCATTCATTTTGAACCGTTAAGTGGCCGTCTTTTTAGGTTTGCACATATGTTGAATTTTTGTTTTTGTTTTTGTTTTTTCGTTTCGAATAGTGTCAACGGAAGTAGCCGTACAGCAAGCAGTAGCGAGTCTAAATGAAGCTGTGTGCACCACTCAGAAGATATTCGGGATGAGTCGGGTAATTGTGACACCTTAGATTTTTCATCAAAAATAATTTTGTATCAAAATTTTCTATCAGAGATTTATAATATCAAATAATCAGTAACGAATTTGAAAAATTATTTATTGAAGCTTTTCAACGTGTCACATTCACCCCACGGTGTGACAATCACCCTACTTACCCTTATTAAAATTTTTGGATGAAAACATAGACGAGTACAACTATTTCGTGTAAACGATTCTATGATGCAAGACACACGGTTTTTGTTTCTTACTTCTACATAAAAATATCACCCGTGTACACGAGTGATGTTCTCGTGACCAGGAGTATATTATACAGTTTCGCGCAAACATTACCCGCCTACACAAAGACATTTTGGTTTGCTCGTATTTCCGGTAGATTTTTTGTTTTGCTTTGCATTCAAATTTTTGGGTTTTCGGATTATATTTGTGATTCTCGTTGTGATATTTTGTAGTTTTCATTTTGTTTTGTAGTTTCGCGCAAACATCCCCCGTGTACACGAGATCATGACTTGCGTTTATTTGTAAACGAGAGTGCATATATAGTCACTAGCAGTAAATGGTACAAAAAACCGTTTGGTTTTGTTCAAATCGTGAATTTCTATTTCTATAATGATTATTTCTCTATTTTTGAACTCCTCGGAATTCTGTGCAATTGTGTGGAATTCCGTCGAATTACCTGGAATTTCGCGGAATTGTCTAGAACTCTGTCGAATTATCCTGAATTACTCTGGAATTCCGCAGAATTACCAGGAACTTCTTTGAATTCCTTCAAATTTTTTAGAATTCCGTGAATTACTTGGAATTTCCTTGAATTACGCATGTAATTCTGAGTTGCCAACCCCTGACAAGAACTACAATTTTTCAGAATCGACTTACCTCTGTTCATTCAATTTCTGTTCCATCATTTTTCATTATAAACTTGAGTTGTCTTTGTGTATTCTTACGGATTTGGATGGAGGGTTGAAATGATAGTCGATAGGTGATTTTTCAAAGTTTTATTTGAGTAGAAGTTTGTAAAAATGGCGCTCGCTGAATCCTGCATCGCTGAATTATACTATATAACGTTGTATCTCATTACTTTTCTCGACTTAAGCATCTCTATTCTCAACGGCAAAAGGCATCTTTAAAAAATGGAGGACGGGAAATGGGGCGATTGAAAGGAAACTTTTATTTGAAAAAAAAAAAACATAAAATTTAGTCACGACACAAGACGGTCGAACACGGACGGTTGAATGTTCGCTGAGCTTCAAGTCCTCAAAATTCATTGTATTTACAGAATGAACCCTTTTCACGTTCGATTAGATTGAGTTTAAAGAAAATCATTCGATTTTTGAAGAAAGTCAGGGGTCAGGGGTTACTTTTGGTTTTTTACGGGTGTTCGCAATTTTATTCACTTGCTATCATATTAAAAATGTAATAATTGTTTGTTATATTTTGTTGACATTTGTTTTTTTTCTTCTTCCTTAAGTGTGTAATTCCTGCTCCATGTCATTATAAATAAAGCTTCGCTTCAATTGGTTTTAGTGTGTGTATTAAGTGTCTGATTGGCTCGAATGAAAATGTTCAACACAAAATCTCTTGTCCTCTGGCTTCTTCACGTTCAGCGTGTCTTATACACATTACATGCTTCTGGAATGGAGACTGACCTCGTTTTTTGAATGAAACAGAACATCCAGTATAAACGTGCTAACTATGACTAAGTACCGCCATATTGTCGCAATTGCAATGTACATTATGTCGCATTGTTGACTGTCAATGCATGCACGCACCTGCATGTAAATGTGCTAGAGTTTATCCTGGAACAAAAACAGATTGTTCGTTGCCGCGACAGCCACAACGTTCTCAGACGGGTGCCAGGCAGTGTGCAGTATCTTCTTATTGAAGTCCAAACAGTCCACACTTATTTCGTCTTTTTTGCGCTTTCCTCCTGTACATACCTAAAACCCAGAATTCCGATCATCTTCTCGCCGAATCTACTTTCTTTATCACAATTTGTTAATTGCTTACCTTGCGAGGTTTGAGAAGCGTTTTTGGTTTTGCGATATCACGCGCAGCTTCCAATGTAAGATCGCGTTTAGTAGAACGATCAAACACACGGAAAAAATTATTATACGATCCGGTCATGATCGCGGAGTCGTTGCCACTCCAGCAACACTCAAATTTATCAAATATACAGTCATTTTCATACAACGAGCATAACTTGGATCTCAGGTACTCGTGAACCTGAAAAACAAATATTTTTTTAAAATCATCTGTGAAATGACAAAAATTTTAAGCCTTTAAAACCAGTTCATCATACGGGATAGCATTCGATTGGTTTAGTTTCCATATGCAAATCCCAAACTTTAACGCTGAGGTAATCACGGCTAATCATATAGCGCCCGGAGTTGCTTAATTTAACATCACTGATGCTAGAAATAATCTCGGAGAAAAAACTCCGGTTGGTGGGATCCTCTGGCTCTTCGAAGAGCTTGCTGTGTCGGTCGCAGAGTGCCGCTGAGCGCATATCACACAGCCGGATCGTACCCTTGCTGCTGCTATATACTAATAAGTTGCACTCTACGGGATGAAACTCTGCCGCCGTTATCACCTCGGTTAGCTCTTCCATGTTTGTTGGCTTTATATCGACAATATCTGTTTTTTACAATGTTTTGAATAGGAAAATATCTGTTTACATTTGATGAATAAGTCTAATTTTTATTTTTAATGCCAATCTTTTTGAATGAAATGATTAAACACATGGTATGAGATTTTTTCAAACTGATTTCAAAGGATACTAAAACTTTGATCTGTAATTTCCAGATGCCACAAGTTAATTCTCAAGTCATCCGCACTGAGATAAGTTTCCTGGTCACTGTTTACGCTTATACTGTTTATGTGGTATGTGTGTGCATTGGCAAATATTCTCCTAGGTGATGCCTCGACCATAAGTTCCATAGGCTTTATAGTCGGTACCTAAAATATTTTGCAAATGAGATATAAATCGAACTGGTAACGGTAACTTCAAGGTGTAAACTAAATTTCGAAGAAATTACCCTTAGAGAGGTGATACAAGCCGGGTCACGTATCGCGCCATTCTCTTCCTTGGTATTGTAACCTTCAACTCGTTTATCTCGTTCGCTGACTTTCCATAGTTTGATCGTTTTGTCATTAGTTGATAATAAGAAATGGGCAGGATTTTTGCGTTTCAGCCATCTTATTTTGTTGATCTTTTCTTCGATTTCTAATGATTTCAAATAATCGAATTCTGGTTCGTGGCTCTGGAACGTGCTATACACATTGTACTCGCCCCTCTTAGGAGTGCTGTTCTTACTCTGAAAATAAAACCAAACCACACCCTTGCCAACTAAATCGCAAACTACAATTTTCTTCATTTTTTTTACAAGAACGGTGCTATTTTTCATCGCGAATATTCATTTTTATAATTCTTTGGTGACTAGAAAGAACCAGTTAAATGGTTTTGGGACTTGTCTTTTTGAAATTTAGAATAAAAATTTTTATATCGCCCAAATATGATAACGAATTTATGTCAATTATAATACGAAATATAAATTGATTTCCACAACTCATAATTAAAAAGTAAACTTTCAGAAATAAACGCGATTTTTGTAAGAAAATTTAAGCTTTTCAAAATGTCACATAACTGGTTCTTCCTAATCACCACAGAATTGATTGTTTAGAATCTATGATAATGATTAATGATAAAATATATAAAATAATAGTATCAAATATAATAGCATCAACAAATAATAATTAGGTTACTGTTAAGTCTATTTGCAACTTACAACGGGATCTCTTCGAAATATAACTACACGTCCACCCTTATCTCCTGTCGCAAGTAAATCGCCATCATGGTTGAATTCCACACAAGAAATTATGTCAGCTGAAAAGTAAAGTTAACATTCTTACAGCTATATACAATAACAATTACATTTCAAATTATATAATTCATCTTAAGAGTTTGCTTACCTTCGGTAACATCTTCTTCTAATGTACCCTTTACTTGTGAGAAACACCACTGGATTTCACCATTACCTGAAACAAAAAGGCAAATTGGAGTAAATTGAAAAACAGTGCTAATTTACGTAGTGTGTCCTTTTTAAATGCTTTAATCCGTCATAAATCATATTTCTGGCTTTTCACCAAGACACAAATTTATCTCAAATAAAAGATGTTTTAGCTGACAAGTTGAAATTAACAGTTGTTAATTTTATGCTTGTTTTGTTATTACTGAATTTTGATCAAAGCCTTAAAATTTACTAGCTTTGAAGCTGGCGATGATAAATGTAACAAAAATTAGAATTGTATTGATTGATCTAACAATGATAAATGAACGATTTTGCTTAACGCTCTAAAACAATGTTTCAAAAAAAAGTATTTCATATCTTATTGATTATATTTGAGTACGTTTGCAAGATGTATTATTTTTGGGTTTTATTTAAAATTTGCCGAACTATCGACCAAGTAATCAAAAACGCAGTATTTTTAGTATGGTTTTCATCTCATCTCAAATTTTACAATAAGAACTTAAACTTAGAAAGAAAATTTTCATCATGAATAAAAAAAGACAAAGATTTTGTCAAACTATTTGAAGAAAAAGTTTAAAATTAAAATTCCATTGCTAGGTTATTTTTATGGCTGATATTGATAGACAAAATAAATACCAGAGATGCCGTCTTTAAGAGTCCTCATATCAATGGATAATTAGACTCAATCTTTAATGCTTGATTCGTAGCCCAATAAAAATGGACCGTTGATTCGAACAGTTGAAATTCAAATTAGTAATGGATACAGAAAGACGCAACCAAAATATTGATGGGGTACCAAGGACTAATAGCAAAAATGGCAAATGCGTAAATCCATAAACGAAGCTGGCCAATCAAAAGTGCGTTCCGCTTGATTCAACTAATATAATCAAACTAGAAACAAAAATAGAGCAATTAAAAAAAACGTTAACAGACAATCATAACGGTCAATTATTTAATAATGCAGCAAAAGATGATAAGAAAATAATTCATTTAGAGACAAAGGAAGAACCTAACCTCACTTTCTGGCACATACTCTAATTTAGGAGTTTTGAGAAAAATTGCAAAGATGAAAATAATATCAATCAATAATATTTTCAATAATATTTTCACGCGTGATCTAAACGATTCTGCAGGTAATAGATGCGACACTTGCTGATGAGATTAATTTTAGCTATGGGACCGATATGGGACAAAACAAAACGCAACCACTTGCCCAAACTTGATCGTACTTTTTGCACTTTCTTCGTCACAAAGGATCGTTAAATTAATACCGACATTAGACATTTGAAATTATTGCTCGAAAGAAATAATGAAATGAGATAACGGTTGAATTTGCCAGTTGGTCTAGCCGGTTTGCAATTTGTAGGTTAGTTCACTGGAGAGTCAAAAATAAGGCGCGCAAAGGCGAATTTTGAAAAGAAAAGGAAGGGGTTGGAATTTGAGGCAATTACTTGAAGTTTCGGCGCAGTCCATTGTGCCAGTAAGCCGCTATCGGCGATCGCATCCGGGTGGGGGCGATGAGGAAGGTTGAGCCTTCAGCGTGCCTCAGCGTCGGAAATGCTCTGGGTTCGTGCGGAGCTGCCGCAACTGGGTCAAGGTTTGGTTTGGCGCGGTGCGTCAACGGTTATCCTCGGCGCTTCATCAAGCGGTACCGAGCTGTGATTTCAGCGGCGTGAAGGGGAAGGGGCGTTGCGCACCTCTTTGTCTATGTGCCTCCTTGTTTATCTCTTTTTCGTTCTCCCTCCTTTATATGATTGATCGCAGCTTCTGTCTCGTAGTAATGAATTTATCCAGGGCTCAGAATTAAATGGCGTATGGTGTGTTTGTGCTGTTGTTATGTTGGCTGTTTTTTATTGCAAAAAACCGTCTTCGTTTGTTATCAGTCGGGATCACGTTGTCTACTTGTCTGGATGACCGGCGTGTGTTGGCTGTTGCAGGCACTCTGCTGCAACAAGGTGATAATGGTGATATTTAGAGCGTTGTGACCAGCAGACAGAGCTTGTGCGTCGCGGACGCTCAGTGTCGCTTATCCTGGTTGGCGCTAGTCCTCGTCACAAGGTTTGACAAAAAGACAACACTCGCGCGCGCACCGTGTATACACTGACTGACACTGACCGCCACCACCGCGCTCGCGCGTGACGTCACGCGATCACAGTCGCTAACGCCACGGAAGACGCCATGTCGGCGGATCAAATTCAGCGCTGTTCAGCGCCAACCATATTATATGGCGCCAACGGATCTTTGCGAGATCCCGCGAGTATGAACGCGCTAGATTGCATATTATATTCTGTTGGTTCGGTTGCGAACTGGTTGCACTGCACACGCAGATGCTATTATAAGCGAATAAATTGCATTTGTTTAATGATTACCATAAATGAATGAAAATCATTGAAAGAAACCAAATTTGGAGTCACTTTTTACATGCTTCTTTGTTGCTTCTTTAGCAAAAATCACTATAACTTAATTTAATTTTAAAAGTATGTCGCCGCTCGTTTCAAGGTGGGCCGCACCATTTGTCCATCTTGTTTTGACACCTAGATCGTGAGAAAAAAATCCCAAGAGTGTGCCTAATGTCCAAACATTTTTATTTTTTTGAACCGCTAAGTGGATGTTAATTTTGGATTTGCTCATATATTATAGTTAAATCCTTAGCTTATTGGTTGTCAAATAAGAACAACCATTAAAATGAAACGATTTGCTACGATGCTTAATAATTTTTGAATAACTTTTAAAATTTGATAATGTTAATTCATGTAAACAGCTCTTTATATATATAATTTTTTGTCGAACTTTTGCTGTTATTATTAGAATCTAGAAAAATTTTCAAAGAGTTCCACGATCGTACTCTAGATACTGCAACGTAAAATTGACCATGATTAAAAACTCCTCTTCGTAAGTCAATGCCTATTTGTTCAAATGTTTGACCTTGAGATTTATTCGTCATATAGCAAAAGCGAGTTTAACCGGGAACTGTCGTCGTTTGAAATTGAATGGACAGACATTTTCACATTGAATCGACATTCGACTAATAATTGTCAAGGTACCTGCTTCATCGCCAGTCAAGATTTTGCATTCGAAATGAATCATCAAAAAATTGAAAATTGTATCCATTCATTCAGTGACGTTTAAAAAAACGTGGAATTGTAAAAAAACTTATTGAATGAGGGTATATTAAGGGTGTATTGAGGGTGTTATGATGACTAACGAATGACGGATTTGAACGAAACCGCGGGTCAAAATCGATGAATCGAAGTGCGCACGCATTTAATGTCTTCGACGACAACTTCAGGTCGGGATGAACTTTTTAGGAATGGAAATAATAATATGAAAATGCATATTCATATGGAATTAAACATTAACAAAAAAGTAGAATCATTGTCTCTACTTTTTATAACGAACAAATGGGCTGAGGCGTATTCATGCGATAATTAACAATAAAATATAGATAAATAAAAGAATATAAATAAATGAATTCATAAAATTTTGTTTAGATTGATTATACAATATTTGCATGCATTGTGAATAATATAACAAACTTGATAACAAATGGGCTTAAGTATATGCATGTTCATTTATTTAACAATAAAATATAAATTAATAATTCGATTTGAATGAACAAATAATTAATACAATTATTTTTAGCATAATTGTAAAATATTACATGCATTGTTATAATAATATAACAAATATACTTAAGCATATCCATATTTATGAACAATTAAATGTAAATAAATAATTTAATATAAATAAATAAATTCATAAAATTATTTCGAGTTTAATTATAAAATATTGTATGCTTCGTTAAAAATAATGAACAAAAAGGCTCAAGCAAATGCATTTCATTAATAATATAATATAAATAAAAAAGTTTTATCAAGAATTAAATAATATATCATGTACAGTAAACCCTCGTTAACACGAACACGAAAAAATCGAATTCGTGTTTATAAATTCATTATTATGATTCATGATAGAAAAATTTATTAATTTTTTGATATAATCGTTTCATATTAACAATAATATTTTTTTATTCTTAATGTTTCAACTTAACATTATTATTATTATACATATTATCCGATTTTGTCAGTTTATTTTTAGTTATTTATAAAATAAATTTCGATATTGTTTTAACGACTGTTGGCACTTCCGGAAGCGATAGCTTCCGCTATCTTTTCTCTATTTTTCAAAATGGTAGACAAAGTAGATTTTGGAATTTGAAACTTCTCGGCTACGGCACTTTTCGACAAAACACCACGATCAACTTCCGTCAAAATTTCGTATTTAGTTTGCACGTCAAAAGAGGTCTGCTTTCGTTTAGACATCTCGAAAAACTGAAGTGTTTAGGCACTCAAGGGAATGTTTTGATATCCTAATCTTTTGTCTTTTTTCAGAAATTCGAGATAATGACTTTTCTAATGTCTCAAGCCATTGTTTACCTATATTTGTATTGGCCGAAAAAAGACGAAAATATACAAAATACACACGATTTGAGAATTGCTATTGTTCGTGTTATCCGATAATTAACCGTGAAGGGACGAGAAAGTTGTTCGTATAAAAAAAGTTCGTATTAACAAGGGTTCGTGTTAACCGAACAAAATTACATTGAAGTTTATGGGACTATTGTTTAGAGCAAATGTTTGTTCGTGTTAAACCAGAATTCGTGTTAACCGTGTTCGCGTTAACGAGGGTTTACTGTAACCCCAAAAAATTCGTTCATAAAAAAAAGAGTTCAATGAATAACATAGTCTTATAGTTTTTCTATTATTTTTTTATAGCATCGAATAAAATAATCGTCCATTCCTAGAAAAAAATTCATGCAGTGATGCAGTGATGCAGTGATGCAGTGATGCAGTGATGGTTTATGGACTGCAGTAACAATTATTTTCTAGAAGTTGAATGATAATTTAATACATTTGTTGATGAATGAAGTAACAAAAAGAAAACAACAAAAAATTTTCAGAAGAGGTTTGAAGGAGGTATACAGAACTTTGGCAACAATGATTGAACTAAATTTAAATGAGTCTCAAATAAAATGAATCGATTATTTGATCATAGGATTATTAGATCATTAAGTTCATACGAGATAACTCGATCCTTCGGGGCCATCCATAAATTACGTAACGCTCTGAGGGGGTAGGGGGTCTGCAATAACGTTACATGTCTTTACAAAATGGTTCATCGAAGAGAGCAAATTATGGCATCATTGAATTGTTTAATTAGAAGATCATGGAATTATTTGATCATTGAATTATTTGATCATTAGATCATTCGAACACTTCATCATGCAAATATTTAATGATTACTTTATTAAGTTTTTGTATCATTGAATAACATATTCAATTATCAAATCATAAGATTATATTGATTCTAGCATGATTGGATTATTCAGTTATTATAGATTTTATTTCTGATGAGAATATGTAAGTAGGAATAGTTGAATCACATTTTGTACATGTATTTTGATGATACAGGGAGATTGGAAATAAATTACAAATAATCAAGTAATTTAATGATCTTAGGATCTAAAGTTTCAATGATTTATGATCCAATGATCAAATAATTTATTTAATCAATAATTATGCTTATATTCAGTAATTATTTTTCTCACAATAATATTCGCAATAAAATTAGTTTTTCTTACATAAGTTACCTTGAAGTACTAATGTAAACGTATACCGGTAAAAAAAATTATTTAAATAAAACTATTACAGTACTATAATATATACTTTACTATAATATGCTCGTTTGGGATCCTCCCGTTCAGAGCAACATACAAACTAATAAACAAACATAATCTCATTTTTATTATATAAGTAGGATATTAGTAAGATTTCAAACTGTTGAGGAACGGGAGCTTGTTGTTACTCAATAATTGTTGTCTGCGATGTTCAAGCTGAAAAATATCAAGCATGCAAAAATGAGCGTCACTCTGTTCTTCCATCTCAACTACTTGGTCGACCAAATCGGAAACAACGTCGAAAGCAACTAAATGTTTTTCTGGGCAAGACATCATGTTCATCGTCATTTTGAGCGCTGGAGCATTGATTTCTAAATTCAATGTTAATGGGTCGAGAGAGATAGGTGCATAGCAACTGGGAAGCTCCGGTTGTGGAGAAATATCTTCAATCCTCGAGCCTTTTTTGTACACCTGCAGTTGACTTGCTTTACCCCATTGACACTCAACATCCGTCTTGAAAGCGGAACCTCGATTTGAGTTGACATAAAAAATCAAAGCCTGAACATGCTTGCGATTTCCAACTACACCAGCTTTACATGAGCACAACGTACTGACAACATTCCAATTACAGTCTTCCTGCAGAAAAAAGCAAACAACGTCTTTGCAATTTGTTTAAAACAGCAGATGAAAGTATAACAGCTGTCTATCTCCTAGGATATCTCGCCCTTTCTGAAACCATTTATTCAGATTTTTTTTCCTTTAATTATCAGGTTTTTTTACTATTGAAAAAGTGATTCACATTTCTTTTATTATTAAATACCTTAATAATTGTATCATAAGGTGGTTTCGAGGCTTTCGTTTGAGGAACAACACATCCCTTGATCATAGACACATCTTCAACAGGATGTTGTGTTTCTGTCACGTTGTGAACGTGCTTGCTTTCGAACAACGATTTGTCTTTCTTGACAATGTTGCCCGTGACTTCTGGCGCAACAATTGGCACAAACCCGTATTTAATAATTTTTCCATTGTTGCACTGTTGTTAATCTACTGAACTATTTTTTAAATGCGTTAACGCTGTTCGTTGTGGCGCGCGCCACGAGGTGGCGCTACAGTGCCAATGCACGGAGCCTATTGGCATCAGGCAGGTGCAAACCGCGCTCTGATTGGTCGACGGGAACAGAGCAAGGGAAAGTTGCACTACTTTGCAAAATTTGTGCTCTGACTTTCTCGTTCGCTATTGGTGTCTAGCGTGAATAGCGCTAGTGGTAACAACGTTTGAGGTTAGGTTCGAAAGTTTTGTTTCCCGGAGAAGGTGTGTGGCGCACCCTGGCGTGAGACGCGCCGAGAGTTCCTCTAGGGAAAGGCGTTTGGCGCGCCCTGAACAAACTCAAAATGCCACAAAGGAGCGGCGCGGGTGGCTTGAAGTCCGCGAAAGTAGCTGAAAGCAAAAATCTAAAAGCCCTACCTCAGCGTTTGAGAAATGCAGAAGTGAAAGGTATGCTTTTGACCAAACAAGTCCCTCCGGCTCCCGGACAGCAAACTAGGCTTAAAGCCAAGACGACTACTAAAGTAGAACCCAACATCCCTGTTTGGAACTATTTCGAAGTCCTGTTCGACAAAGATGATGAAGAAGAAGAGCCTGATATTGAGGAAACTGAACCACAAACCGAGGTAAAGATCTCTCCAGTTTTTATCAGAGGCGAACTCACTGACCACAAACCTAAAACTTGAGTGGAAACAATTAAAACTCGGTGCAAGGCCATGCCCGAACTACAGTACACCAAAGGACATGTTACCGTCTACACCAAATTCCCTGAGAACTACAACGCCCTCATCACCACGTTGGACCTGGAAAAAGTCCAGTACTACACCTACATACCTTCCTGAAACAAAAAAAAACAACTTGTCTTCAAAGGCTTACCCTCTATGTCACTGGAAGAAGTCTTGGAGAAACAAGGACACTCGAACATCGAGTGTGAAAAAGTCACAGTGATTAGGAAAAGAGATGATTCTATGCCTGCAAGGCCGGTCGACCTGGTCACGGTTGACCCGAGCACCAGCATCTCTGTGGCTCGACGAACCATCAGAGCTGTAGCCTACAATCAATAACCCAATGCCACAAATGTCAATTTTTTGGCCACGATTGATGAAATTTAACATCAAATGGTAAAAAACCTGCCAAGGAAAGCTCTAGTCCAAATAACTTATATTTACAATGCCTGTCTCCAACGAATTCGGCATGAGAGTACTTAGTCAACATAATTGCTAGCTTTCTGAATGATCGCATATTCGTAGTTAGAATGGGCGAGAGCTTGTCGAACAAACAACCGGTTGTAGCTAATGTTTTTCAAGGCTCCATTCTCAGCCGAGTTTTATTTATTATGTTCATAAACCACATGCCTGGCTTCATCGGGAACTCTATTGCACAATTTGCTGACAACACTGCCCAGAAAAAAATCCGCACATCGGAATAGATTCGAAATCGACTCGATTTTGGATCTTTTTCTAGTCGAAAATGGCTCGAAACCAAGTCCGAATTGGGTGCATTGAAAAAGAGCCGAAAACGAGTCAAAAATGGCTCGAGAAGAAGTCGATTTGACATATAGTTTTTGAAACAATACTTTGTAATAATACACACTGTAATAATAAACGAAGATGGCGGCTGATGACAACTTAAATGAGCAAAAATAAAAACTTTTTCCCAATATCAGTACAGCGATTTTTATCATTTTAAGTTGGCAATAGCCGCCATCATTGTTTATTATTACAGTGCGTATTATTACACGTAAAGATTTATATTTTTTTATTTTTATAATTGAATAAAATTACTCTATTTTTTATCATTGTTTATCTTTTCAGTGATTATCATATTTTATGTCTGTTTTTCACACTATGTTTCAATTTACAAAATTTTGATTTTACACTGCTTGTCATGATTTGTTGTTTTTGATTGTTTTCAATTTTACAGCGCTACTTTTTGACCTGATCATCTTTTTGTTGTTTGTTTTTATCGTGATCGTCATAGCTGCTGTCCGTTTTTCACGCTATGTTTGAAATTATCAATGTTTAAATTTAAATTGCTCGTTTGAATTTGTCGTTTTTGATAATGTTTACTTTTACAGTGCTTGTTTGGGATCCTCCCGTAAAAGATCAAAAATATTTTTCGTCGTAAAAGTCGTTAATTCTAAATTTCATTGAAAATGTCCAAAAGGATTATCTATCCTTGCTTTCATTGTTATGATTTCGAGAATTTTATCCCGTAATTAAGCGTGAAGTTATTTTTAGAACAATGAAAGTATTGTTGAGATTAGGAAACAATACTCGATAAGAAAGTTTTTTCTCAAGACTTTAATAAAACAAAATGTCATTCGAAACCTTTTTTTTTTCTTAATCCCGAAATTCCGGGATTGTCTTACGATCCCGGGATTGTAATCCCGAAATTTCGGGATTGTCTCACGATCCCGAGATTTTAATTCCGGAGAAAAAGCAGAGCAGGATCCCGGTTTTCGGGATCCTGGTATCCCGGAATGCAATCTCTAATTGACATTGACAATTTTGTCATTGAGACCGATATTGCACACCCTCTACCCTCTCCGTTTGTTTTCGCAAATCTACCCTTTCGCTTGTTAAATAGTTGCGCCGAGATTTAGCTTCTGGAACTTTTCATTTTGCATTTTTTTGGGCACTTATGCCGTCTACTTTTAAAACCTTTTTGCGCGTGAACGAATCATTTTTCATACTAATAACTTTTACGGTTTGCAGCATGTACGAATCGCCATCATTTTTATTACATATTGGGAATGAAAATTACCACCGCGCGCTGAGCGGTGCTAGTGTCGGAACACCAATATGGCTGCCGCGAAAGTTCATGTTTTGAGTGTTGTATATGACTGTTTTGATAATATAAGTAGGAAATACTTTTTTAAGTTATAAAAAACATGGACCGCGTAGTGACATTGCATTTAAGTTCGATTTGTGAGTTGGCAAAGGCCACCTTGGCTTCACGAAATATGATAGAAGGACAAAAAGTCGTTAATTCGGGCATGATCGCAACTGTCGGAGCAACAAACAAAACGGATGATAAGATTGATTTGTACGCGCTATGTCTCAAAACAAGTAGTCTTACTACCGAACCACACGAGATAACCGGAACTTTATCAATTGAAGTTGATGAAAATAATAATTTTCCTGATGAGGATATTGAGAATTTGGTTGCTTCGGTTGAAAAAATGGACTGCTCGTGCAAGGCAGGCAACAGTCATAGTTGCAAACATGTTGTTGCTGTTTTATTGAAATGTAACAGGTAAGTGTAGTTTAATATAAAAATAAAAATCAAAAATAACAAAATACTGATTTGCAATCAAGTATTAAGTTTAATAATAGTTTTTTAAAAATAAAATAACTTTTTTTATATCATTCATTATGGGATTTTCTAGAACTAACTTGGACAACTTAGAGATACTATCCTGTACAGACAAAAAATGTTTGTGGAAGCAGTATCAAGCTCCAATGTTAGAACGATTCGAAGCTTTGCCAATAAGAACATTTTGTTGTGTTCATCCTGATAGGTTGCCGCCACTGCCTCGAGAGCTACAAATCAGTGTGAGAAAGCGGTTGATTGAGTGTGACAACGAAACCGCACTCGCAAAACACCAGTATGTTTTCTAAATTTTTATTTGTCCTATACCAAAAACGATAAGACAATTTTATCAAGTTTTAAAATAATATTTTTAGCAATCGAAAGCAAAGAATTATGTCAGACGGTAGCTCGTTACCAAGCAATCAAGATCTCACCGATCATCGAATGATCAGATCTGCAGAATACATTGCGACGACCAGGTGCATATTAAACAACTCGGTGGAATCAAAGACGGTATTGATTTTAAAAAATACATCAGTTACGATGCAAGATTGTTGCAAAAAGTTGTATGAAACTCTGGTTGTGTGCAACGACACCGAACGCGTAGCGAATTTAACACAACAAAACACGAGTCAATGGCAGAAAGAAAGAAAATACAGAATCACTGGTAGTAGGTATGAATGAACTTGCAAAAAATGGTTTTAGTACTTCATTGTTATTGTATGACTAACTTTTAATTTAAACTAGATGTTACGGCATTTACACTTATAACGGTGGCAAGTAGGATGAAAAAGCCAGGAAATATTTCTGGCCGAAACCAGTGACGAGCAAATACACGTTGCACGGAATCAAATATGAACCTGTAGCTAGAGATTTGTATGAACAACAAGAAAGGCTCGTGGTTCACGAGTGTGGTCTGATTGTCGCCCGAGATGAGTCCTGGCTTGCTTATTCGCCAGATGACGTCGTCATTGAAAACAGCCAACCGACAGAAACTTTGCTTGCGAATTGCCGATTTTTGAAAAGAGGGGAAAATAACACAGTCTGTCTGAAACCAAAGCATCAGTTTTATGGTCAAATACAGCTTGGAATGGCTTTATTAAATCAACAAACCTGTCATTTTGTTATTTACTCAAACGGTTCAGATGAGATAAAAATTATAAAAGTTAACTTTGACGAAAAATTTGCACGCTGCTTATTAACTAAACTAAAAACCAGATATTTTGAGAAAATGATACATGTAGTGTGCGAAAATTCTCGAGTTCTTTGATCTGAAAAACAATGTTCTCTCTTGAAACAGTAATTATGAAACTAAATTATATTTATGAATTAGGATTAACAAGTACAAAACTATTTATGAAAATAGAGTATATTTATGATGTAAGATTACAAAGTACAAAACTAGTTGGCTTGAATGAAGAGTATTTTATTTTTTGCAATTGTTCTTCAAAATTTTATTTCATTTTATATAACAACGGTAAAGAGTTAGAAACATATTTAATGAAGTTGCAAACTTGTTACGAAATATAAAAGAATGTTATTATAATTCGACGACAAATTTTAAATTGATTGTTATCTAAACAAAAGTGTACAATCACTGTTAAACGTTGTACAAATACTTTTGTTTATATGGAAGTTTGTATAACATGCGAATAAACTTATTGAAGTATTACATAATGTTCACTCATTTTTACGTTTACATTTTTGATTTACATAAACTTATCATCAGCAAGTATAGGCGTTACTAAATTAGCTATTCCACAACAAATTGCAAATATGTCGTCGATAAAATTAATGAAATACGATGGAACCGTATTATTCAAAATTCGAAACAACTTAATACGGTGATTCATTCGCTCGATGTGCACTCTTGCACACGCGATGTCTCTGTTTCTAGTAGCTTCAGTTTCTGTAAATTGGGTTTTGTTTTTCATAAAAGGAGGCCTGTAAAGTTGAATTCGCCTTTCCATACATTCGGTGGAAATTAAAAAACCTTTGTCTACCATCACAGCATCTCTTTTGGGTTCAAATTCATTTAGCACACCACTTTGCATGAAAATATTTTTATCATGGGCACGTCCTCCGAATGATTCGCTCACAAATGTCAACAGGCCTGCTGGTGAAACTTCCGTCATAAATTTAATAGTCAAACCTCCCTTGTAATAAGAGTAAAACCTCACCCTACATTTAAAACATTTTGGTGTTTGCATTTTGATCTCAGTACAATCGTAAACAGCGACAGTATCTTTGAATTTCCTAAAACATTTGGGCATGTTCCGTTCAATTTCTTCTTTTGACACTCTTGTAACAACACATTGCAATATTGTAGAAAGTTTTTTAACTGTATAAAAAAGATTGCGAATAGTCACTTGACTGACTCGATGAAACAAAATAGCTAGTGCATTAAAAGGTAAATCTAACTTGAGTTTCACCAATGTCAAGATAATACTTTCTCGAGTAGTAAAATGTCGCACTCTTTTTGGAGGATAAATCTCATCCATTAAAGCTATTAATTCATCTAAAATTTTGAAACTCTTGATATTACACATTGTAATGAGATATAATTCCGATTGAATAAAGTCTGTAAAAGAGACAAGAAAATCGCCACTAGTGACTTGAACCGATTGAGATGTCATTTTAGATGCTTCTTGGAACTTGCAGTCAAGGTCATGAAATTTTGGTTCGGTTCCCGCAGAAATGTCACCGAGTTCAAGTTTGTTAAGATAGTCTTCGTATAAAAAGCTTTGTTTATGTTGTTGATCAGTGTTCGAACTGCTGTGTTGATGGTGCTCACGTGTTGACGTATCGGATTGTAGATTGACACTGGAACTGCCAAGTTGGTGCTCGAGTGTTGACATTCTGCATTGTTGATTGGTATTGATGCTGCTGTGTTGGTGCTCGAGTGTTGACATTCTGCATTCTTGATTGGTACTGCAACTGCTGTGTTGGTGCTCGAGTGTTGACATTCCGCATTGTTGATTGGTACTCGAACTGCTGTGTTGGTGCTCGGATGGTGACGTCTTTGATTGTAAATCTGATATGAAAGTTTCCGATTGTTGCTTGGAGTTGGAGCTGCTCTGTTGGTGCTTTTGTTGTTTGTATTTTGGCTTGCTCGATTGCCCTGTTTTCACTTTTCGTTGTTCCTGTCAAACAATGAAAAAAATTGTAAATCAAGTTTAACAATAAACTACAATATAATTTGTTAATAATTATTATCAGTATTGTTTTTAACATACGATTCTTTTTCGTCGATCATCTGACAGTACTGCTTTTTTAGCAGTTTTTTCATCTTTTGGAACAGCATTTATTCTCAAAATTCTCTTGTCAGCGTGCAAATCTATTACAAAATGTAACAACAACAAAAAATTTACTTTGTAAAAAAGTAAATACTCATTATTGAAATGATTTTAACAATTTTACCTGGTAGGTAGTAATCGCTTTCGTCGAAATGGAGCGAGCAAATGAGCAACTCTTTTTTCCAACCATCTTTGACTTTTAACCTCCGAAGCCATTCTTGTCTTTTATCCACCACTTCTTGTTTTCCGAATAAATTAATCCGAGTGATAGTACTTTTCCCACTGTCAGGCACTTTATGAAAACTGAGGTCGAGGTTGGTGTTCTTTTTTGAGCCACAGTCAAGTACACAACAAATTCCTCGGCTTTTCAATTGGGCGTTTTCCTTCAATGGAAACCTCATTTTGTTTTCACTGACACTCACGACTTCACGACTTGCGATTTCAATACCGAAAACGACTATTCAATCGTTATTTTTAAACAAATGCTCCAATTTTAGCACTTCACACATGTCAACAAACCGATCGCTTGTACTTTCGCAGCGGCCATATTGGTTATTTCGCGGAACGGCCGCTAGTGTCGCATGGTTAATTTATATTCCCAATATTTTAATATGTGACTTGTTCGCATACTTTATAAAAATCTCATATAAATTTTCATTGTGAAACAATATAGTTTGATTTAAGTTGTCGTCAAGACGGTGGCACTAGGTAGGATGACAATTTTCATGGCGGCTTAACAAAAGATCTGGCAAAGTTTTCGAAATTTTCACAAGATCCTCGCTTTTCTCTTTATTTATTTATTATTTATTTATCACAAATTGACACCTGAGGCCTAAGGCCTTTCTGGTTGAAATACAGAAGAAATAGAAAATTATAGTATGAAATGTATAGAAAATTTACATGAAAGAATAAAGCAATAGAGATAGACTGAAGTACAATGACTAGATATACAAGTTAGCATAATTTTGTAACAAGTTAGCAACTATTTTAGTAGCAATAACATTATAGTTATAAATTATAAATTATAAGTTTCATAGAAGAATATATAACAGAGTTTCAGATAGAATTCAGTAAACATATACAAAATCAAAAGTAGATTGCCTAGAGGCAAGAACGGTGGTACAACAATAAATAACAGTGCGCCCAGATATAATTCACACATCAGATAAAGCACCTTGCAAACTTACAGCAAGTAACAATTAAAGTCATTACGAAATACATTAATGCTAGGAGACTTTTTCAAATCTTCAGGAATTTTATTCCACAATTTAATTGCACTAACAATGAAAGATTTTTGATATTTTGCGGTGTGACAAAAAGTATAAATAACCTCTCTCATTATCATCTCTGGGAACGCTTCCTGTAGAGAAAACAAATCATTGCCGAAATGTTTGTTAAGATAATTCTTGTCCGCTAGTTTGTGAACGGTGTCTGACTTCTCGCGTCGGATGTTCAATATCGTCGGGGTGTCCTCATCGCCAATTAAAACCTTCGAGACTGCATTATGCATTTTCGAAAACATTTGTAAGTATTTCTAAAGTCAAAGAATGATAAGGCAAGACAATGAAAATCTTGTCTTTCTTCTTTGTTCTGTTCATTAGGGATGTTTTCATTATTGTTGCTGTATGAAAGGTGTCTAAATCTTTTTGTTATGCTGTCACCACTAGTTCGAAAAATAGCGAACGGAGTTATTCAATGTTAAAGTTGACGTATCAACTCTAACGCTATTGGTGTTACGAGTGCACTTTCTCCGTTGAACTATTATTTCAATGAGAAAGTATCGAGATATCGTAAAACGGCGTTGGGACAATATTTTTGAAATATCAAGGATGCCGAAATTTAAAAAAACAATATACGATTTTTTGGAAAAAGTTTACCAGAAAACCCTGTTAATAATGTTTTTCTATTTAGCAGTATATAGTTGTACATAGTTACTCTTGGTCTTACGACTTTGTTCTTCATTACCATGTGGCACAGTAAAAGAACTTCTTCTGGTAGTTCCTTCAAGGTGTCCCAAGTTGGATTTCTCTTGGTGAAAAAATTTTTGGACGCTTCGTTGGGACAGTCTGAGTGTTCATTCACATCGCTGACAGTCATTTGAGGCGCTGCAGAAGATAAAATATTTTTTTTTTTTAATAAATACAATTGAAATTTTAAGTCGAGGTTTATTTTTGCTCGGCCGAATCTTTACAAGCAGTATCCTGTTGAAGGTCGCGTCCTATCTCTTCCAAGAGCAAGGTACAATCATCGAAATCATCTAGACTAAAATCTTCGAAATCTTTTTGATCAGTAGAAAGGTTACAAGATGGAATTGCTTTTTCTTTCAATCTGTTTTTAAGAGAATACGCTTTACGGTCTTCATCAGAAAAGTGTATGCAGCATATTCGCTTCTGAAAGACATTCTAAAATTATTTTTGATTCTTTCTCGAAAAAAACTTGATCCTCAACGTTCGATTCTTTTGTATTAGAAAATTTTTTTCGGTTCTAGGTGCTTCTGTGAGTATATTTATAAAAAATTGCGTCAGATGTGTATACGACGATTAGCACACATTTTTAAAAACACAATTTGAAAATCACTTGTCAATGAATGTATTAAATTTTTAGAATCAAATTTAGACAATAAAAAATATTTTATGTTTTTGTGTCGAACACGTTGTGTGACCTTTAACTCGAATTTATGTAAAAGAACCAGTAAGCACCTGAAATGATTAAAAATTCGCTTAATTCGGTGAAAATTTGTGTGTTCGTATATACTGAAGTCAAACTTTTCAGAATACTGTGTTCATTGCACTGTCCCTATATAAACTTATGTAGCGGAGTTCCCGAACGACTTTACGGGACTTTCAGGGTCTGGCACTCCTGCATACGCGAGCAGCTACGCCGTCCGGGATACACGGTCCTGGTAGAGTCGCCTGTTCGTGGCTCTTCGTAGGCATTTCAAACTGAACATCGTTTGGTGAGAAATGGTCAAGTACTTGAGCATGACCTTGAAGCACAAACGACAAGGGGTTTTTCCGTTACCGTTTCACTTGAACGTGGCATTAACTAGCTCTGGTAAGTGAGTTTATTTAACATCTTGGTTGTTGTTTAACGCCTAGTGAGCTGTTTTAAAGGGGTCTACGATACCCAGATTGGATTTCAGATTTCAGATCCAGAGGGACTTTGTTATTTTCGAACGTCATCAACTAACCTTTCAAACGGAGAAATCGCAGGCTTGACGACCTGGTTAGTACCACACAATATCAAAAGAAAAAATATCAAGGACAAAATATCAAGGACGAAATATCAAGTGGACGAAATATCATAAGACAAAATAAACAAAGACTAGATATCGAAAGACTAATTATGAAAAAACAATATCTATTTTCCTGCATCTCCACAGTAGGGTATAGGAGGGGAGGCCCCCCTTGCCCCCTCCCGCCCACCACAACTTAAATATGTTTTAATATAATAATCTTTACGCAGGTGATTTTCGTGCGCTTTTATTTTGTCGCGTCCTTGATTTTTTGAATAGCGTTGCGAACGCGCTGTAAATCGTTTCCGTGGGGATTTTGTGAAATAAAAATTTGACATTTGATATTTTGTCTTTTGATATTTCATTTTTTGATATTTTGTCCACTTGATATTTTTTTCGATATTTTGTCCCTGGTATTTTGTCTTTTGATATAAAGTCCAAATACCGACGACCCTGCGTACCTCGAGTCACAGGGTTTAGTGGGAATCCGCCTGAAGCGTTGCGTATGATGCGGCTTTTGATCACGCGGCCGTTGAATAATTAGAACTTATGCGCCTCGTGAGCTGCCTATATGGGTCTAAGATACTCAGATTAAGGCTGTCCGCTTGTGCGGGCACACCATACGAACAATTGTCTCTGTATGTATCCGTAGGGGACATTATTAGTTTCGAACGCCATTAACTTACAATTTTGATTGTGATTTGAGTTCTTGTCGCCTCTTTAGATGGGACTTACGACAAGAATTCGAGGAGTTTGGAATGCAAAGAGTCTCAAGACGACCCTGCGTACCCCGAGTTTAAAGGTTTGGCGGAAATCTCTCTAATCTAATCATGCAGACGATAGCCGTTTCGTCCCCATGTCAGCGTTGAACACGGGCAAGCTCGTTCAACGCCATTATACCTCTGAGTGGTAGATTTGAAGAAGTTGTTGTGCTAGTGAGTGGTACTTCAATGGGTGGTACTTTATTTCGACATTGTGCCACCGCTGGGCCTCGCAAGGCGTTTTTGGCCTGTAAGGGTGCCGCCAGGTCTCTACCACGCATTATTTAGGCTGAATCGCTTAGCTATAGGTTCGTAAATTTCGATGTTAAGATTTGTATAGTTGTATAACGACTTTGACCTATCGTATTTATGTAAATTCTGTGCATAACGTAAATTTCCTATTAGGCCAGAATATTCTGGAGTATTGTGCGACATTCATAGGATATTCCTAAAATATTTACAGTAGTATTAACATAACATTTATAGAACAACGTAGCAATTTTCTATGTCCTCCTTGAAATATTTTTCAAATTTATATAATGTTTAAAAAATATTCTATTGTAACGTTTCATTAGATCAACTGACCGGAAAGACAAGTCTACCCATATTTATAACCAACGGTCTGCGGCGATAATCAACTGACGCGCATGCGCGTTTCGGCGAGAGCCTTGTTGACAGCTTTCATTCATTAAATTACATAAATTTTTGACTTAGATCGGCAAAACTGCCGATCTAAGTTATGAATGTATTTTTTAAGTAAAAATCACGATAAAAGAGACAGTCACGATAGGAGGTACGTTTACCTTATGCGAAAATAATTGATTTTAAAATTTTCTCAATTTTCTTGAAAAGGTGAGCATGAACATAAACATTCAATTGAATTGTTCATAGGAAATTCGGCATTATTTTGATGCTGTCCTTAATAGTGTTATGATTGTGTCACTGTTCTAATCTTTGTACAATTGTAATTTGCCGCTCCAGAAAAATTCACATTTAAATAACAAAATTCCTTTTCGCAGTAGTAAACAGTGCAGCTAATGATGTTAAAATTTTTTCGATTTGTTAAATAAAATTTGAGGAAAAACCGAGTCTACCTAAAAGGACCGGAGTACGTAAATTTTACGTCATTTCACGACAACAAATATTAAATTGATATTTTCCGTTAAAAAATAAACAACCAGCTTGAGACATGTTTATGGACCTGTTCAACAATAATATTTGTTATAATTAATCGTTTTCTTTATGTTGATAGCAAATCGCGATTGAAGTTTTCTTCATAACAAATATCCGTAACAAAAAAGGTCTGCGAAATACCGACGAGTATTATGGCTTTTTAGTGAAAAAATAATTCTAGTGGATAAGGCCATCTCTCTATCTCACCCATCATTCCATACAGAAAACATCAAAATCGTCAAAAACATTTCGCTGAACAACAAATACTCATTGTCGTTCATCAAAAAATATACTAACCAACGTATTAAAATGTTAAAGAACCGCACTAACACTAACCCTCTCCTCTCCTTCTTCCTTGCCTGACCCTCCACCTGACCTCCCTCCCGATCCTACCGTAACTACCTCTGAAAAAACATTCATCGTCGCCCCCTTCCACACAACTCTTAATAACAACCCAGGAAAAAATCGGCACATTGGAATAGATTCGAAATCCACTCGATTTTGGATCGTTTTCGAGTCGAAAATGGATCGAAACCAAGTCTGAATTTGGTGCATTGAAAAAGAGCCGAAAACGAGTCGAAAATGAATCGAAAAGAAGTCGATATTTTAAAACAGAGAAAAATTTCAAAAAATCTTTTGGTCTTCGGATTTGAACTTAGGACTTTCAGATTATGAAGCCCGCACTCTACCCCTAAGCTATTCGGGACGTAGTATTTATGTAAATAGAATGCTCAAATAAGTAGTACGCTTGTTGTTGTAGTTCAACAAGGTCTTGTATCAGTTAGTTTCTAAGTATCTTGACAGCTTAGGAGTAGAGTGCGGGCTTTATAATCTGAGAGTCCCGAGTTCAAATCCTGAGACCAACAAATTTTTTTAAAATTTTCACTGGTTTCAAAAATTATATGTCAAATCGACTTCTTCTCGAGCCATTTTTGACTCGTTTCCGGTTCTTTTTCAATGCACCAAATTCAGACTTGGTTTCGAGCCATTTTCGACTAGAAAACGATCCAAAATCGAGTCGATTTCGAATCTATTCCGATGTGCGGATTTTTGTCTGGGAAACTAACTAACAACCTCAAACACCTTGGCATTAATGTTATTAACAAAATGAGCAACAAACTTGCTTCAGTTGTACAGAAGGATAAAGACAAACTTCACAAAAATCGCAATCACGAAGTCTTATATAAGATTAGTTGCAACGACTGTGACAAAAATCTTATATTGGACAAACATATAGGGCACTTGAAACAAGGGTGAAAGAACATAAAAATAACATCAAATCATCGAAAGACAAACACAATGTCATTTCAAAACATATAACAAGCACGGGACATAACATGAAATGGGAAAACTGTCAAATTCTAGACCACGAGGCTCATTGGCACAGGAGAAATATATCTGAGATGTTACATATCAAGACACAACACCTTGAACACACAAGTTGACACTGAAAACCTGAACAAGATTTATGATAAAATTCTTTGCAGTAATTAATACACATCTCAAAATTTCTCCTTTGCTCCTGAAAAACCTTACACCCTTATACACATTTTCTTATCTACACAAACACACTCTTTTGAAATCAGTTTGATTGACAACGTTAGAACAGTTTGCAACAAAATGACAATTTTCAAAACACTTGACAAAAACTTCACGTTGGATATCCATGTATTACAATTATTTATTAAAAACATGGACAAACAATCTTTCTTTTTTCAATCAGGTTAGAATTTATTTTATTTTTATTTTTATTTATTTCTCGCAAGCACCAAGTTAGTCATGAAAATCTGTTTTTTGACATTTTTGTTTTTTATTATTTGTAGAATTCTGATGAGGACTCACACCAAGAGTCGAAACGTTAAATAAAAACGTGATTAAATAACAAGTTTTGTTATTTCTGTCTGTTAAATTGGTCGTTAATCTAACATAATTTGGAGATACACAGACGTAAACAAAAGCAAATTTTTTAACTATAATTCGCATTTTTTTCCCCCAGGAATTTAAAACTAAGTCCTTGGCATTTTTCTTTACTAATCAATTTTATCTATGTCTACATTGTTAAATAACCTAAACAACACATGATATCCGATTGTGATAGATAGTTTTTGCTATTTATAACATATTTACTTGCTTAAAATCATTAAAAGCATTTTTTTGACTAAAGTATTCTGACTTTGCATTCTGGCTTTTTTACGATTTAAAAAAAGTGAAACTCTATGACGTGTTTATATAAACAACTGTGCCGTTTACATTGCCCGTGACGGGTATGTAGATAGCTATTTATGTTTCCAATAACATTAAATTGATATCAGGGTTCAAAATTGACTGAACTAGATGGTGCCAGTGAGAATTCTAAAAAAAAAACAAGTGGCACAAAGTTACTGACAAAAGCTAAAGTTACTTCATTAGATTAATCGAATGTTAGATCGCTAGATCATTGAATCTTTCGGTCAGTGGATTATTAGGTTCTATGATCATTCAATTATTTAATTATTATAAGGCGCTGATTGATCATCTAAATTTTTATAGATGGTTTATGTTGTTAAACCTCCTCTCATTTTTACCTGGTAGCTCGGCCAATTTTTCGTAAAGCTCCTCCATGGACTTGAACAACGGTGTATATGTTGGCAGATGAGCCGTATTCCGTGGCGATTTCATGCCAGGAGATGAGTGATCCATATTTTATTACCTTATGGCACATTGCAATGTCAGCATTTTAAAGTCACACGCATCAATTTTTTTCGACACACGGCAGGCGGTACATTTTCAGTATAAGATCAGTAGAAAAAATTGGAAGAAAAAATCACTGAATACAAAAAAATTCTTTTAGTAGATGCAAGACGAAGTACGTGTACGTGTCCGAAAAACAGCATTGCACGTTTAACATACACTCGAGTGTGGAGGAAACCTCGACGACCACTGCAATAGTCGTCTTCGTTAGCTTTACTTGGCCCGTTCTCATCGATTAGGAGCAAGTTATTAATTAAATTTGCGCTCTGAAATGGCAGATATGAATAGTAGTAAATTGAGTGATTTATATAAATGATCATTTTTGCATTATTTTTTCATTTCAATAAACAACTTTATTTACCAATCTTTAGAAAATAGATAAAAAAATATACAGTACCGAAAAATGATCGAGAAGACATAAAATGGATAGAAAAGAATAATCTATCTATCGCCTTCGATCCCTTTAAAATTATTCAGTCTTTCGGCAACTACCTCTCGCGAAAAAAAATTGCAGAAACTATGTCAACCTACACCAATCCATCTCCGAAAGTTAACAAATCCATTCAGTTTAAGGTCGGGACTTGGGCATCACGCCGTTGTTTGTTCCGCCGTTTTCGCTCAGGGAGCACGCGTCGCGCACTAGAACCAGGTTGAGGCCAACCTAGCAAGTTTTGCCACGACGCCCACTGCGCCGCGGAGCGAAAAAAAGTTTTTGTGACCAGCAGACCTGAATAAGGATGACCGAGTAGATGCAACGGAAGGACGCCGCCAGCGGCATCATAGATGTCGACGTTCTGTCGGGGCATGTTGCCCCGGCCTTCAAGAAAGTGTGACCACTCCAGCGCACTTGTTCAGTCCCTCGCGTTCGCCATCTCGTCGGCTACGGGGCCGGCACTAACACTCTGATCTCCCCGCTCTCTTTCTCTCGCTCGGATTAATGCAATGAAACGCACCGGCGTCTTATCCTTTCTCTTTTTTTCTTTTTGTTTTGGTGCGCCGCGTCGCACAACTAATTTAATTTTTTTTTCTTCCGAGCAATAGGCTTGTGCACTTCAACAGCCCAGGTCCCGCTAGGGGATCTGTTGAATAAACGGTGGAATTGTTGTCGATTTTGTAACCTACGTGTGATTGATTTTGTGTTTCCTTCCCTATTTGAATAAGTCTGCTCCAATTCGTAAAATGCCCGCGAGCCGAGTCAATTGCGCGTTAGTTTAATCTGCAAATTGTTTTTATACCGGACTCACACCAGTGGGCTAGCAGGCCTGGCCCAGATACAGTTTCATGTTCTTTTGCTTTGTTTTGTTCCCCCGGCTTGGTTGTTTATCCGAAAACAACCTGACGCTCTACTTTCCCGCTCGTTTTTCTTTTATTTTACCAACTAGCTAATCGGCCGTGCTTCGCACGTCCATTACCATTGCTGCACTGTTTCACTATACATTAAATGAAACATTTTTAAGAGGATTCGCCCACAAATAATTTTTCCTGCTGCAAACAAAGATTATAAAATTTTTCTACGTATTCGATAAAAATTTTGAAGATTGAAAAATACGGTAAAGAACTTTTAATTACATCCTGATGCATTATATGGTCATTTGTACACTATTAGACTGTATGCCATCAGCCCTCTCTTCCTTGTACAGGTCAGACGAATTGATTTTTTGTTTTTTGTTTTTCAAGAAAACTCATACAGTTTGCGCAAAACGCGAGGGAAATCTCACGTAAACGTAGTAAAACCTTATTGATTTATTAACGTAGCTATAGATAAAAGTACAACGACAACAAACTCATCATCACACATAGGCGTTCTGATACACGACGTTAGAAGTCTTCCGATTAGAAGCGCATGTATGTAGATTGAAAGGATCAGACACACGCGAACAGGCCACATAGAATTGTCCATATGAAAAACATAACTTTTCAAGATGCTCGGATATGACACAATCATAACAGTACGAAAGACAGCATCAAAATAGTGCCGAATTTCCGATGAGCATTTTAATTGAACGTTTATGAGAAAATCCAAAATTAACATCCAGTTAGAAGAAAAAAACTTTAACATTTTTAGATTCAAGGCACACCTCTGAAAAACAATACATGATTTGAACTATTGAAAAATGAAAAATGACTAACTTATTAAAGAAAGAAAGTGTCTATTCGGACGTCGAGTTCACGAGAGTTTACGTAAGAGTCTACCGAGTCTACGGAAGAGTCTACCGAGTGCATGTAAGAGTCAACGGAGTATACGTACGGCACACCATTTCGAGCTTATTACATACACTCGGAGTTTCTATAAGCGTAAAATGAGCTTTTTAGTAAACTCTTACGCGTTTTCGATGAACTCGGGTGCATAAAAACGTTTTCAAAATAGAAAATAACATAAGAAAAACAAAAATACAAATATAAAAATGAAAAATATAGAAAATGAACAGATACAAAAAATCAAATAAAAAAAATCAAATAATGAAATAATTTATTTTTTAAACAATTTCAACCAAAAGTTTCATAAACAAGGAGATGTTCAAAATCGAGTTATTTGGCTTTTTTGTTATTTTTTAAAAGTTTCATAAACAAGGAGATTTTCGAAATCGAGTTCTTTTGCTTTTTTGTTATTTTTTAAAAAATCTCAACCGAGTTTTATAAACAACGAGTTCATCGAAAACGCGTAAGAGTTTACTAAAAAGCTCATTTTACGCTTATAGAAACTCCGAGTGTATGTAATAAGCTCGAAATGGTGTGCCGTACGTATACTCCGTTGACTCTTACATGCACTTGGTAGACTCTTCCGTAGACTCGGTAGACTCTTACGTAAACTCTCGTGAACTCGACGTCCGAATAGACACGTCCTTAAAGAAATGCTCTAAAATTTAATGTTACACTTTTGGTGAGACAATTTTTAGCTATAAAAAGTTAGTTTTCCTGTCAATCTGCAAATTGTTTATATACTGGACTCACACCGGTGGACCAGTGGGTCTGGTCCAGATACAGTATCTTTTTCTTTTGTTCCAGGGTTTGGTTGTTCATCCGGAAACAACCTGGCGCTCAACTTTTTCTGTTCATTTTGTTTATTTTGACCAAACGACGAGGCCACTAGTACCGATCTCCCGCCCTGGACCCTGGAACCGAGTCCAGGGCCAGGATTTCGTCTTACAATATATTATTCAATTATTTATAAAATAAATTATACTTATACTTAAATAACTAGCTGATCGGCCATGCTTCTCACGGCCATCACCTTCGCTGCACTGTTTACTGCTGCATAAAGAAATTTTGTTAGAAGTCAGGTTACATGAAATGATAATTTTAGTAAATTTGCGCGAAGCGCGAGGAAAAACCCACGTAAACTTGGTGAACGCGGTTTTAATTTTCATAATTTAATGAATAAGAAGGTGTTTGATGATAAGTATATAATGTTTCTAGTGACACTTGGTAAATAAATTATCCAAAAAAATGTCGAACGTAAAAAGACCAAAATTAAATTTTTGCTATTTTTCATGAAACAAAGTTAAAAAATTGATTTGTTATATAGCCTGTAGTAATTCTGAAAGTTCGTAGAGTCACCCTGATGCGTTGAACATTATTTCGGTAAAGAGCCGATTTAACACGAACAAACAAATAAGCAAACAAACAGACAAACGTAGTTACACTTTTATTTATGAGTAGGTTAGGATACGACATGAAATCATATATAATATAAAATTTTTTATTGAAATCGACATAAATATGTCTTTGACCTGGAGGTCATAAGTAAATGCAACAAAATCTGTGCGGGACGCCCCATAGAAGAGACCCCCATAGAAACGACCCGCTAAGCAAAGGGTTTCCTGGCAACAGCACCTATATAGCAATGTGTACCCATCATATCATAAAACACATATAATAAGACATTCATATTATTAATTTATAAAAAAAAGAGCAATTTTGCGTACTCCCTTTCTAGGACATATCTATATCTAAATGTCTTTTCACAGAGCGGAAGTCATGCTTCCCTGTGATTTTTTTTAAAACTAGGGAGATGAAGCACCCCTACGGGTGCGC
This sequence comes from Telenomus remus, assembly GCA_020615435.1. Lineage (NCBI taxonomy): Eukaryota > Metazoa > Arthropoda > Insecta > Hymenoptera > Scelionidae > Telenomus > Telenomus remus. The sequence goes on from CM036336.1 coordinate 9,044,119, forward strand.
CGTCCTGAACTTAATCCTGAACTTAACCCGTCCTGATATTTAATTAATTTACTGGTTATTTATTTATACGCTCCGCCCCGACCGATCAAAAAATTATATTTTTCGCGATGTTCCTTAGTTTCAAAGTTTCCATAAAATAAATTCATACATTTTACATTAGATAAGAAATGAAGCGCGCTCGTCGTGCGCCACCTTCAATTAACTCTGTGACATTTCATTTTTTTGTTCTTTGAGAAATTTTAATGTTTTTAATTTGTTCCATTACCTGATTCCGAATTATACATGAACAATTGGCAATGTGACAAAAAAATATTATTTTATACAAAATTTATTAAAATTAAATGCTGCTGCTGTTTTTGATACAAATATGAAAACGTAAAAGTTGTTTTCGTTACACCTGCATGCGAAAAACGCTTTTGCGCTCTGAAAATCGGATTGCGAGGCGTCATTTCACGCCCTAGTGCGCTGAACTCATTAAAAATACCAATAAAATATAAATTAATGAATAAATAACTAAAATACGAATTAATAAAAATAATGAATATAAATTAACTATTCGTATTTCAATGATTGCACGCAATCTAACCAGATCAATTTTCCGTTTGATAATGCAGTTAACGTTATTTTTCTTCTTCATCATTCTGGTTAGGTTTGATGAAACAATTTTTCCTTTGGTGACTTTTCATCATTTTTGATTCTCTTTTAAATAATGTTAACATTTTTTCGATTTGTTGAATAAAATTTGAGAAAACATCGAGTCTACCTGAATGGACCGGAGTACGTAAATTTTACGTCATTCCACGACATCACATATTAAATTGTTGTTTTTCAATTAAAAAATAGACAATAAGCTTCAGATATGTTTATGGACCTGTTTAACAATAATATTTGTTATAATAAATTGTTTTCGTTATGTTGATAGCAAATTGCGATTGAAGTTTTATTCAAAACAAACATCCGGAACAAAAAAGGTCTGCGAAATATCGACGAAAATTGTAGCTTTTTATTGAAAAAATAATTGTTTATAACAATAGATTAATAGTTATGTTGATATTAAGTTAATTAAAGCAACTATTTGAATATAACTAAAGCTGAAATATTTATATAAATAGTAACAACATGGAAAAATAATCAAGACGTAAAATTAACGTACTCCGGTCCTTTAAGGTATACGCAAATCTCGGTCTTCCTTGTGTTAATTATAGACAGGGATGCACGAAATCGAAATTTTTGGTATTTCGGTACTTTTTTATCGATAAATTAATACTGAAAAAATATCAGTATTTCGGTACTTGTATTGAAGTATCGAAATCATTTTCCATACTTCGGTAGTTTGCCGAAATCATTTTCGGTATTTCGGTACTTGTACTAAAGTATAGAAATCAATTTCAATACTTCGGTAGTTTACCGAGATTATTTTCAGTATTTAGGTACTTTCATCACATTACGAAAATCAAATTCGATACTTTTACCTAGTATCGATTTTGTATAATTTCGATATTAAATCGGTATTATTTGCAATTTAATATAAGATTCAATGTAATGACAATATAACCTAACTTCAAAGCGATGTGAAATTGTATTTACAATGTAAATTGTATTTACATTGTAAATAGTTGGAAACAATAATCAGCAATAATTGCAAACAATAGTGTTTTTCCCTGCTGTAAAAAACGCTATCGCTTACGACATACAATATGGTTTTTATATAATTTTTGTTCAATTTTTTATAATACTGCACAAAAAAACAAAATCAATAACAATTTTGATGACTAAAGTAAAACGAAAAATACAAAAATGCAAATTCGAAAAAAAAAATGAAAATCTAGAATCAAAAACCCAGAATAAAATGCAAAATGAAAAGCCGAATGACAAATTAGAACAAAATACAAAACAAAAACCAAAACAATAAATCTATATCAAAAAACCAAAAAACTTCGAAATTGAAATGCGAAACAGAAAAAACAAGTAAACAATCAAGAATAAAAACGAAAAAACGGAAAAAAATATATCAAAATCGAAAACTCAGAATTTTAGAAAAATCGAAAACATAAAGATAAATATGTTCATGAAAATTGAAATCACGATTTGAAATTCCGAAAAAGCAAACAGAAAAACAAATAGCAGACCAAAAATCTACAATAAAAACAAAAATAATACAATTCAAAAGGGAAACATTCATCTCAACGATGGAACCAACAATTTAGTGCACAACACGAAAACTATCGAAATCTAAAAAAATACACAACCGCGTTACAATTGAAAAATGCATAATGAAATACAAGATTCAAATTTAAAGAATGTGTTGTGCTGCAGCACAACTTTGGCCTATTTTTGTATTCAATTTAATAATTATAAACATTTCATTTTTGTTTAACATAAAATCTCAAATTAAAATATCAACTTTCGGCCGGATGTCTGGGACATCCGAGCCGCTATTCAATTTCTGTCACTCGATAATTATCAAATATCATTAATCCGACTCGAGCATCGTTTTAATGATCGAGCACAGGAAATTGTCTAGTTTTTGTACATGATTTTGCTGAGACCGCGCTCCACGAGTGCCCAGCCAAGGACACGATTTAGCGGTTTTTGGCAAAATCTGGAAGGGCGATCGTTGCTGACCGGCCGGACGCTCCCGATGGGCGTCAACTAATTAAGAGCTGCGAGCTCCCAATCTCCCTAATAAATCCCGCCGACGGGACTTAGTCAGATTCTCCGCCGCGCCGCGACACCGCGAATAACAATACTTAACAATTTTACACATAGTGTCTCCGGACAATTAAGCTCTAATTCACATATTGTGCACGTAACTGTATCCCTAAATATACTGTTTAAAAGGTTTATTTGAGTTATTTTATTTTACTCGAAAACCCCTTGCACAACAGTTCGTGGCGACAAGGATGGGATATCGTGCGTCGTGGTATCCTCGGTTCTAATTTCGAAATACGAAAAACGATCGACAAGTGCGCGACAAACTATGTGCCAAAGATCAACCGAATGCCCAGCCAACCAACCGATCAACCCAGAGAACCGATCCGAATCGTCTTCAGAGGCTCCTAACCGGGAACCACGTCACCCAAGTCCAGACCGGAGCATAGCAAACTCCACGAAGGTCGTAAGGACAGCCGCCTAGACGTCACCTCATCAGCAGACGAAAAGCGAGCATCCCTTGAGGCCCAGCGACCAGAGAGGCAACCCGCCGAGCAGCCAGTACAAGAAAGGCTCCATCAAGGCCCGTCCCAGACGCTGTTGCCAACCAAGGTCCCGAAGTACGAAGAATCTAGCCAACCGGTCTACCTGCCGAGCTGCCAGCCAGCCAGCCAGTCTCAGCGCGTCTAGCCAGTCGGCAAATGGTGAGTCAGATTTGAAAAAATTCCGTCTCCCTAGTTCGCCCTTGCGCTTCGCGCTCTAAAGCACCTTCATAATCAGTTAAACGCCTCAGCTTCAAGAATGAATCGAAATCGGGAACCAAATGCCCCACCCCTGTACGATAACGTTGTAATCGAACAACCCGCGAATAACCACGCCAACATGAATGGCAATGCCCGAAACCATAACACCGAACATAATCATCACAGGAGACAAATTCCTGTGATGAGACTCGAAGATAACGAGCACGCGTCGCGAAACGCGAAGGGCACATTTCAAGCGCGTCACGCGATAAAAGCGATCCCTATCTGTGACGTATCTCTGGTATCCGTTAGTGAATTCACGCGATCACTGAGACGCATTTCACAAAACTTACGCCCGAACGAAGAGCAAAGCTTGCTAATTTTATTGAGGGGCCGTTTAGCTGGAGTACACTAGACCACTATTATAGAAATCTGCCCGAGTGCCAGAACATTGAGGACCTTATCGCGGACTTTAGATTCCGCTTCAGTGATAATATTAACATTGCCAGTCTCTTAGGCAATATTAGAAGCGAATAAATGACCCGAAGCGATTTCGTCTCTCAATTTGCGGACAAAATAGAATCCGCTGTAAACCAGGCTAAAAGTTATATCGATAACAATGCGGGACTCACTCCCGAAGAGACCGACACATATCGTGAACTAGTTGACTCCACCGCATTGGAGCATTTCCTCGACTCCTTACTCCCCGACCTAGCAGTCCGTACAAAAATCATGGGTCCCGCAACGCTTCCTTCCGCGATAACGATTGCCATCGAAGTAGGGGCAAAACTCAGGAAATCAAACGCCGATTTCGTAAATCTAACGAAAAGAACGAGAAACATGAATCTCAACCAACAGAACACATACTGCGTGGTGCACGGAAATTGCAACCACACCACAGAGCAATGCCGCGAAATACAAAACTTGAGCTCACAGCGAATCTCGCGCTCTACAGTTCAAAACGCCACCCCAAACAGAACTTACAGCGGGAATTACAATTACGAATAATAACAATGACAGATACGGAAACAGACGACCAAACAACGGGTACAGGCCAGAAAGAAACTTCAATAATCAAACTTTTGATCGCGATCATACGAACGCCGGCGGATTCACGCAACCTCGTTATGCCGACCGTGACCAACGCCCAAACAATAATTTTTCACCACAAAATAATTATTCTCAAAATTCTCAAGGGTTCAGGCAAAGCAACCGAACAAAAATTATAACCGAAACAATTCTAATTACCAATCAAACAGCCCCAATCGTGGCAATCACAATCCGAATCAAGGCAGATACAATTATGGCACAGATACCTCCCGGAATAACGATTTCCGCCAGAATTATAACGAAACCAGGCAAAACCAGTGCGGCCAACAGGGTCAGTCGAGCATGCTAAATCCGCCGTACATGCAAGAGGCTAGAGTTCAGCTAAGTCAAGGGCAGGTACACTTGACCCATGCATCGCACAATTTTGATTTAAATGCTATCGTCCCAAAAAACGGGGAAGCGGCCCGGGCGGCCGGGCCAACAGTCCAATTTGCACACCAAATGTAACTGCCAGAATTTTGTTGGGCCACGCCGGGATAACTAAAGCACCCACCGTTGAGGTAAATTGTCCTGAAATTTCCAAGGAAAAGGCCCTGTTTTTGGTTGACACTGGAGCAAAACTAAACGTCGTTAAGCAAAGTCGGCTCGTCAAAACTCTTTATGGCGACACAAGTGTCAAATTTGATTTAATAGGAATCACCCCTAACCACGTGACGACGCGAGGCCAAGTTTTCTTAACGATTGCAGATCGGCTTGTTCCATTCCAAGTCGTGCGAGACGAGGAATTTAGTATTAAGGAGGACGCAGTCCTGGGCTCGCGATTTTTTGAGGACGAAGATGTCGATATCTCCTACAGACAAAGGGCTCTGAAAATAGGCGACCTCGCCATTCCCTTTGCTCGAGGGGAGTTTACGCAAATTCCTGCCCGATGCATGAAGTTGGTTTATGTACGCGTTACGAATTTCCAAACGGTTCCCGTTGGCCTCTTGCAGCGCGTTGAAACCGCGAACTACATTTATATCGGACAAAGCATAATCACAGCCAAAGACGGAATCGGGTACACATACGCATACAACACGTCGTGCGAGCCAGTATCCATACCGACACCCGTCGTTGAACTACAGCCGATTGATCTACACGCCCTCCAGCCAGCGAACGAAAAATCAAGGGTCATGCATAGTAGAAATGCAGAACCCTGGAACAAAAGGGCAAGGAAAATCTTGAACGATATGGATCTAGACCACCTTGATGAGTACGAAAGAAATGAAGTAGTCACGCTCGTGAATCAGAACACTGATCTTTTCCACGTAGAAGGGGACGCGTTGTCCGCCACCAGCTTCGTGGAACACACAATCGAATTAACGGACCCAATACCGGTCAAATCGAAACTATACCGATATCCGCCGTGCCACCGCAAGGAGATAGACCGGCAAGTAAACGAACTACTCGACCAAGGTATAATTAGGCCTTCAAGAAGCCCGTATACAAGCCCGGTGTGGCTGGTTCCCAAGAAACCAGGCCCCGACGGCCTCCCCAAGTTCAGAATGGTCATCGATTATCGCTCCCTTAACAGTAAAACAATTGCAAATTCTTATCCTTTGCCGAATATCCAGACAATCCTCGATTCCCTCTCAAAAGCACAATACTTCACTACCATCGACCTATACTCCTCGTTCCACCAGATACCTATGGCCGAAAAGGACATCCACAAAACAGCATTTTCTGTCGAGAGAGGCCATTTTGAATTTTGTCGCCTCCCTTTTGGCCTACGAAATTCCCCAGCAACCTTCCAGGCCCTAATGGATGCCGTCCTGGCCGGCCTGTCTAATCTTGACCTCTACGTATTTTTAGACGATACGATTATATTTGCAAGGACCCTAGACGAACTCAATCGCAAGTTTTGCCGATTTGCAGAGCGTCTCCGTGAAGCTAACCTTAAGGTCAAAGCCGTAAAATGCTCATTTTTGAAAAGATCCGTTTCATACCTCGGTCACGTAATTTCAAACAAGGGTGTTTCACCAGATCCGAAAAAGATCGAAGCCGTTAAGTCATACCCTGTCCCAACGTCCCCAAAGAAAATAAAACAATTTCTTGGCCTAGCAAATTATTATAGGAGATTCATTGCCGATTTCGCCGAATGCTCAAACCCTATGACAAAATTGCTGGAAGGCATGGTACCGTTCGACTGGACCGAAGAACAGCAAAACGCCTTCGATAAACTGAGAGACACACTCATAAATTACCCGGTATTGCAATATCCCGATTACAATAAAGAATTTATCCTAACTACAGACGCCTCGAATTACGGCACGGGGGCAGTACTAAGCCAAGACTTTGACGGAAAAGACCTACCAATCGCTTACGCTTCAAAGACTCTGAACGATGCCGAAACCAGGTATTCGACTACCGAACGCGAACTACTTGCTATCGTATACGCGGTCCATCATTTCCACCCTTACCTCCTGGGCAAACCTTTTACGATCGTTTGCGATCACCAAAGTCTCCACTGGCTCGATAGGCTCAAGGACCCAAGCTCGAGATTAGCTAGATGGAAGGTAACGTTAGCCGATTACCAGTATCGATTAAAATACAAACCTGGCAAGACGAACGTAGTGGCGGACGCTTTCTCACGCAACCCGCTCAAAACGGAAACCAAATTGCGGAACTAAAAAGATATAAAAGAAGACGCAAGGCAGGAGGTAAAAGCTCGTCGCAATCCAGCAGCAGCAAACCCCTTAAGAAAATGCAAAGAACACAACCTGCGAGTTCCGACAACATGTCACTCACGTCAGCCGAATCCGTGCCGAGAAGAGGGCCCGGAAGGCCGCGGAAGATACCACTGCCCCAACCAACTGAGAATAGCAACAAAAATAATAAAGACGACGAAGGGTTCAAACGCCCCCTGCCTGTACGAAGCACCGGCACTATACCGAAGAAAAGGGGAAGACCACGCAAGAACCCTTACCCCAAAGAATCGAACGAGAGCTCGGATGAGAGCAACACCGAAGATGGTGTGATTAACCGCTCATTGCCGTTGACGCGAAGCCAAAGAAAAAACCAAGAAGAAGAAGAATTAAGATGAGAAAAGGAGAAAGCTATTGAACAATCAGATCCCGACGCAATCGAAAAATATAATGAAGCTAAGCACCGCGATAGACTCGCGCCGTGGAAACCTACTACGCAGAAGTTCACCGATGCGCGGCCTTACGTGCACAAAGACATTTTCCCAATTGAAAAATCTCGGTCAAATCAACCCCAAAACGAAATATCTAACGCACTACAAGAGAGCGTAGACAAAGCTCCAAGCGGCGGGCGCGATCCGTTGGAAAACGATAAAACAAAATTGATACTACGTAATATAGAAGAAATTAAGAAACTGAGGTCAGCCTCCGAAGGATCAACCCCTAGTACCGAACCATAAGGTAGCGTGGTTCCCCGGTTAGGAGCCTCTGAAGACGATTCCGATCGGTCCTCTGGGTTGATCGGTTGGTTGGCAGGGCATTCGGTTGATCTTTGGCACACGAGTTTGTCGCGCACTTGTCGATCGTTTTTCGTATTTCAAAATTAGAACCGAGGATACCACGACGCACGATATCCTATCCTCGTCGCCACGAACTGTTGTGCAAAGGTCCCTTCGATTCGCATGGGCAAAGACACTAAAATGGTGACGAGAGCTCAATGGAACGACGTCATAAGGTCTATCCGACTATATTTCTATAACACTAAGATCATGTTTCATCTACACGACGAAAATTCAGCCCCAGAAAAACCCGCCCCAGTTCCTATGCCAACCAGAAAATCGCCAAAATTCACCCCGGGAAAATTCCCCTCAACTCCTCCCCAGCATCGGGATTTTCCTTCACCACCCCACTCAGAAACTAACGATGACCCCCCCCCCCCTCACATCCCTTTCGATCCGGGACCACCACCACTACACCTCACCCCTGAAATAGTAATCCAACAAGAAACCACAGCAAGCGATATCGAAATGTTATCAGATTTTCCTGAAGCAGACCCACCCTCCTTAGCCTATGATGAATTACCTTTAGAAAGTCCAACCACTGAAACCGACCCCTCTTACCGTCAAGACGAAGCGTGAACCCAAAAAGAGTTGAATACAAACTCAGTAGAAGTGAATCAAACTATAATACACGAACACGGGCACATTGTATTTTCATGTCAGCCGACTGCGACACAAACTCTGAAACAATGCGCGTCCTCTGCGAAAAGGAGTTTATCAACAGACAAAATTTAATAGCCCAGAAACCAAAGGTCGGAGAGATAGTTGCATCCAAGAAAGGAAAGACCTTTTACTTTGGCCTAGTGATCAAGAACAAATATCACACCTTAATGAACCCTCATGACTTGATCGACGCGCTTAGAACACTTAAGGCCATACTTGTAGAAAAACAAATTACGGACGTCCTTATGCCATACGACCTTTAGTTGTTGAAAGACAAAATGAAGTTGTCAAACGCGCCATAAATGCAACCTTCTGCGACACGCACCATGTTTTCATATTGTGCAAAAGGGAGCTCATAGTGCCACCACTGACTATGCACCCGGAAATAATCGAATAATTCCACGACGGAAAAGCTTGCGGCCACCGTGGAATCAAAGCTACATAATTCTCACGAATCTGTTCTACGTTCAAAGAGTCGAACCAGTTATAAAGGAAGACAGCGACGAAGATTAAAGTTTATGTTCCTACGATGTATGAATAAGTATTCTGCGAAGTTAGGTCTATCTGTACTGTTCGTATATTATTATGACTAAAGAAAAGTTTGCAGCGTGTAAAACAAATCAGTTGACTTTTAAAATACCTGTTCCCTGATTTGTTACGATTTATTGTGTTTACAAAAAATTTATGTTTTTGTTGACAGCGTTTCTGACAGCTGTCAATTGTCAAAACATAATTTTGACATAAAATTCGTGATTAGCGACCTCAATAACCCATATATTTAATACAAGCTTAGTTGATTTATTAAAAAATCAAAAATTAAACATTTTTTTCATTGTTGACAGCATTGTTGACAGCTGTAAACTGTCAAAACGTGTTTTTGACCTCATATTCAGAATCAGCGACCTCGAAAACCCTATAAAAACATTTCTTTGTAAGTTTTCAGTTTTATAAAATTGGGCCTTTTTTTATAGGCCAAAAATGCATAGATTTGAAATTCGCGTTTTACTCAAATTGAGTTGTCGCGGACTACAAGCGACCAAACTAAGTCCAGTTAGCAGCATTTTGTAGGGGAGTAATGTACCTCTCAACAGTACTTAGGCCGTTATTCTCCATAGAGTCCGCACCAAAATACCATGGCCTTTTTTTTCGAAAAAACCCGATTTTTTAGGTCATAAAGCAATATTTCACTCGGTTTAACTTTACAGGAAAATGTGAAAAAATTCAGGGGATATCTTCACATCTAAAACAAATTTTTTAACCTAGTGGCGTTAAATGCTCGTGTTTTCGTGCGTGGTTTCCGGGCGGAATGAGGGGCATTATGTGTGCGTATTTGTCTGCGCATGCGCACTTCACCGGCGGGTATAATATTCCATTACACCCGGATTTGCGGGCATAATGGAGGTTATTCAGCCTACGTCGTGGCGTAAAACATAACCTCATGCTTCTTCGACAGTGAAAGTGGCGCCACGTCTAGGGAAACAGGGAATTTGTTGGTACCAAGAAGAATTCGAGTTTTCTTGGTTGGTACCAACAGCGACAACTCAATCTTTCTCTTTCGACCTGTTCAGACGTGATCAAACATTACTGTGCTTCATGTTAGTTTGAAAACAAGAAGGTTCGAGCATTTTTGAATTTATTTATCAACGTGCCAGGACGATTCAAGGTTAGTATTTCATACTTATTTTATTTTATTTTATTTCATTTTTATTGTCTTAACTTGAACATAACCTCAATTCAGTGGACGCCGGTAAACGTGATCGCGATCAATGTTATTATTTTTGTAATTTGTTTGTTGTATTTTGTTTGTTTTATTTTGTTTGTTTTTTGGTTTTTTTAGCAATTATTTTTATTAAAAATAGTGGGTCTGAAAGTGATCAAAATAACACATATTAAGTGTATTTTGAACTTTCTGAACATTCAACCCAAACATAACCTCAAATTCAAAAAAATTAAAAATATTGGTTTTTTTAGTTTAAAAATGGCGTCAACGGACGACGAAATACCCGAGGAAATCAGGGAAATGACTGCGCAAGCTATGCGAGCTATCGTACCTAACGGTTCGCGTAGTGTGTACGAAGAAAAATACAAAAAGTATTTGGATTGGATTGCCGAAAAGAAGGTGACTAACCTCTCCAAGGCCAGTCTCTTCAGCGAGGAAATGCTGCTGGCTTATTTTCATCACTTAAGTAAGGCGTACAAACCACCCACATTATGGTGCTACTATTCCATGCTGAAGTGCATGATCAACCAGTACCAGCTCATCAATATAAAAAATTTTGCCAACTTGTACGCCTTTCTGAAAACACAATGTGCCGGGTATGAACCTAGAAAAGCGAGGATTTTGGAGACGGAACATATGGAAGAATTCTTGAAAAAAGCACCGAATGAAGTCTTCCTGGGAATAAAAGTAAGTTTTTTTTTCATTTGAGAAATAAAAATTATAAAAAAATAAGCGATATGCTAAAATTGACATTGTTTTCAGGCAGCTTTGGTTATTGCTCTCTTCGGTGCCTGCAGGAAAAAGGAACTCTACGATTTGCGCTCAACAGACGTCACTGTGGAGAAAACGCTCATCCATGTGAAAATAAGGAAACCGAAGAACAAAAAACCGCGTTCATTTGTCATCGAAGGTGATCATAGGAAATTCGTGATTGATTATATCAACCTCCGCCCGAAAAATGCGACTGGGCTAAACTTTTTCCTCGGATATCGGAACGGCTGCTGCATTCGGGAAGTGATGGGCAAGAACAAATTGGGAGCCATGCCTTCTGAGATCGCGAAGTTTCTCAAGTTACCCAACCCGCACGAGTATACTGGCCACAGTTTCCGGCGATCGTCGGCCACCGCACTTTCCAACGCTGGAGCGGACCTTCTCGCCGTGAAACGCCACGGAGGTTGGAGTTCAGATGCTGTCGCACAATCATATGTTCAGGATTCGATCAGAAACCAGCGTCAAAGAGGTAATTTGATCAACACAGTTGTGCGACCATCAACTCCGACACCACCCAGGCCTTCAACTTCCAAAGAAAATTTGGAAAATGAGATGCCGATGGAACTTGAAAATTTGGAAAATGATATGCCGATGGAACTTCAAGAGGACTTCTTCAGAAACGACCCACTCACTGATCATCAACTTGCTCTTGTCACGAAGGGTTTTGCGCAGAAAACTCGTTTGGAACCGCGTCCTTTTGCAAATACTAACAAAGCTGTCACTTACAACAACTGTACTTTTAACTTTACCGGTAAATAGTTCGTACCCACTAGTTTGCCCTTACTAGCTTGCGCATACTAGAGTTTGCAATAGTTTATAAGATTTTGTAATAGTTTATACTTTGTTATATCTAAAATGGACTATATTAAACTAATATATATTAAATTAATACATATGTAATATATTTGTAAGAAATTGCTCATCAAAGTAAAAAAATAAAGTTCGCTAATAGTTGAGGGTTTGTTTTTTTTCTTGCAATTTGTTTATCTGTTTCTTGTTTATTTCAAGTTCGAAAATTTTTTGTTTATTTGTTTGTTTGTTTGTTTGTTTATTTATTTGTTGTTTTGACATAATTTTTTTGTGCAATTTAAATGTGGTTTTATTTTAAGTCGGGGGGCTCTGCCCCTCGAACCCCCCGCCAGGCCTCCGCCCCTGGACCCCGTTGCTCCACTCCCTGCACCCTGAGGTTATTGTCCGATCTCAAGATTTCATTAAGAAACTTTTATGAATTTAAAAAAAAATGTTACATTCATCAATTTTTATCTGCAAATATTATTTGATCGTGTTCAAAAAGGGTTTTGGCAGAAAACACTCGTATTTAACGCCAGTAGGCTAAAAACTAATGTATGGGCCTTGTGTCGAATGGGGTTATTACACACTCGAGTGTTGGCATCACGGGCTACGCCCGTGCTGCCACCACTCTCGTGCGTAATACCGTCCATTCGGCACTTGGCACATAAATAACTATTTAGTTGCATTGAAGTCGCTTGGAAATCAACTTAAACGCCTTAAAAAAAATAAAATATAAAAAAACGCATTTTTCGCTTAAATAGGGATTACGTGTCAGTCCGGGGTGTCGCAAAAGATCTCAAAAAAATTTTTTTTTGACCCTTTTCAAAGTTATCGGAACGATTTTACTTAACCCCGTGGGGGCCGCCAGACCCCTCTTAACCCGCTACCCCCTTTCGCGGAGATTTTATTGGCGAAACATGCACATCAAGTGACCGCAGCCGTGAAGCGTTGCTACGCGTGTCAGAAATACAAGGCCTCTCGATTAAAAACTCGCGTCCCAATGACAATCACCGATACCCCAAAAGACACCTTCGAGAAAGTTAGCATCGACCTTTTCGGACCGATCCGCGGATTCGAATCCGCAACCGAGTACAATTATATCTTGACAATGCAGGATATGCTGAGCAAATTTGTAATCGCAGTCCCCCTAGTCCACGCGACAGCCCAAGAGATTGCCCGAGCGTTTGCCCATGCTCTTATCTGCCAGTTCTCTACGCCGAAATTCGTCCTCTCGGACAATGGCCCCCAATTTGTTGCAGAATTCTTCGAACAGTTACTAGAAATTTCTGGCATACAACACGTATATTGTATCCCTATCGACTGGAAAGCAATGGCGCCCTCGAGAGCTCGCACGCATCCCTTAAATCCTTTTAAGAGTGCTATATCGCGATAGAACCAAACGGGCCCGAATTGGTACCCCTTGCAATGTTCGCGTTTAACACGACGCCTTCCGCCAGCACTAAATTCACCCCGTTTCAGTTCATATACGGAAGAGAACCGCGAATACCAAGCGCGTACCCTGAACTCGAGACCGAAGGAAAGACCTTCCACGAATTTTACACAGATCTAACGGAGAGGCTCGAAGAATACAAGGGACTAGCAGCCACGAACTTGAACGACGCGAAACAAAAAAGTAAATTTTATTTCGATCGTAAGGTACGAAATGTCGATTTTAAAGTCGGAGACTTCCTGTTTGAATTGCGAGGCGCAAAGAACACAAAACTGGAAAGAACTTACGATGGCCCCTACGAGATAATAGACATAACAGATAAAGGAAATTTGATTATAAACGCTGACGGTCAGGAAGTGAACCTAAACCGAAACCGTGCGAAATTAGCCCATTTGAGAGAAGAAGAACTTCAACGAGTCATTTTACCCTAAACACCCACAAGCATCTCAACGCCGCGACAAAACTACTCGACACAAGAGCCTTCCGCGCCATTTAAATTAAAAGGAACTAATCCACTACCAAACTTTTTTCTCTTATCTTCTGTTATTCAAAAAACCAAAAAGTCTCAGAAACAAACCAACCCTAGAATAAGACTAAAGAAGGACCACTGAAGATACCTTGCAAGAACAATAAGAGGGTAGGTACAAAAATTCACCCCGAAAAACCCACCCAAAGATCAACGACATTTACTATCGAAATCATACGTCTACTCACAAGAACACCCTCCCCACACAGATAAAACAAAAGTCGCAATCTAGAAACCACACTCGTAAGCCACCCCCCAATAAAATACAACCCTAAAACTACCCCCGACCTGAGGAACCCCCCTCCCCCCAAGGAGAAAGTAGTGTGTTCACACAACTTACATAAAATAGTCGACGAAGGCTTGATGGACAAACTAGCCTCCAACCCTTGGCCCGCATGTGGGGATTTTTTAAGGGACTGGGCGACATTACGAGCGGCCTTCTCGGAGTTTATCTAGTACTTAGAATAATCAAGGCAGCTGTCGACACTGTCCTCTACTTCCTGACATTAAAAGCAGAAATCGGCTGGTCACTATGGCTAGTAGCTTCAGCCTGGGACAGCCTTACTAATTTTAGGCTCTACCGCACTCAAAAGAAAAGACCAGCGAAGGAAGAAAGGGCTCAAATAGTAGAAGAAATCGAGGCTTCCGGCCCGAGCGCAAAACCCGAACCTCATTACGCGACCCCAAAACCAACTGCCTCAGAAAGCAAGGTTTACCCCGAACTTCCACCGCGTCCTCATCGCCAATCTCAGGATACGCTTAACAAAATTCCGTAAACGGAAACCAAGCCTAAGTGCCTCATATTATCATAACCGCAATAATCGCTAGTACCTAAACAAACCATTTCGTAAAGCCTCGGAAACTTTCTGTTACTGCTACCTAAACGTTCCACAAGACTAATTTACAATTTCATTTGATTAACAGAACTCGGCCAACTAACTTCAAGGAAACTACATTAACTAAAAGACCAATCACGCGAACGAAATGCGACCCCAATCGAACCTCGGCTTAATTGTAATAATCTTATCGATAAATATTTATCTGTCGTGCCATTTTGGTCCATTAGAAACGGAAAGGATCCGAGAGAGGGTAGAAGACCACTGGAAATCATATTATCTGTGGCAACGCATCTGGGGACCCGTGGAAGCCCAGTGCGAAGCCGTTATCCTGCACGTCTCCGTCCTTATACTAACGCGGGCACTCCGCAAAATCCTATACCTCGCTTTTTATACTATAAGGAACAGAGTAGGAGGTCAAGCCGGCCCCTGGGCCATACACTAGTACATTAACTAAGTACCATAACCATAGCCGTTAAGCACTGCCCCAACTAACCCCTTATGTAACTTAAACTTAAGTATTCGAGCTCGTTTTGCTGTTGTCCAATGTTTCCAGGTGACCGACAACCCAATGACAGTTGAACGCTGTGTTCAACGACTCTTGGCCACCCGATCACTGAAAATCACGCCTGCCAACAAATGGCCCACGAGCCCAGACTCCAGACAACACTATCTACCTCTTCACACCGCCGCTACGCTGCGTACAGCCGCCTACTAACCCCGCTTCCGGAATCTTCGAGGGGCGTATGAGACACTGAGTCTCCAACTTTAAAAGTTGTAATTAGTGTTAAGGATGGTTTTAAGGGGGATACAGTCAGCGTTTTCTTTAGGGCCGCACAAACACACACGCACACATGAACACACACACACTTCCTTCCAACTTGTAAACTCAATTGGAAAATTTCGCCTCACTTCACGACACGACGGGACTCGTGTCCAGTGAAAGGGGAAGGCAACTGTTGTGCCGCAGCACAACTTTTGGCCGCTATTCAATTTCTGTCACTCGATAATTATCCAATATCTTTAATCCGACTCGAGCAGTGTTTTGATGATCGAGCACAGAAAATTCTCCAGTTTTTTACATGATTTTGCTAAGACCGCGCTCCACGTGTGCCCAGCAAAGGGCACGATTCAGCGGTTTTTGGCAAAATCTGGAGGGGCGATCGTCGCTGACGACCGGCCGGACGCTCCCGATGGGCGTCAGAATCAATCTTGACGACAATTAATTAAGAGATCCGAGCTCCCAATCTCCCTAATAAATCCCGCCGACGGGATTTAGTCAGATTCTCCGCCGCGCCGCGACACCGCGAATAACAATACTTAACAATTTTACACAAAGTGTCTCCGGACAAATTAAGCTCTAATTTACATATTGTGCACGTTACTGTATCCTTAAATATACTGTTTAAAAGGTTTATTTGAGTTATTTTTTTCAACTCGAAAACCCCTTGCACAACAAATGACCGTGATTCAAAAATTCGGATTTTTCTTTGAAGTTGAATTTTCAATGCGGATTTGGAATTTCTTTTTGATTTTGAAATAGAAATTTTGGTTTCAAATTCTAGTTTTTGGTTTTCTGTTTTTTAATTTGAATTATTCTTTCTGTATTTTGTTTCGCAATTTAGGTTGGGTTTCCTTTTTTATCATTTTTTGTTGTGTTTTGGTGTTCTATTTGAAATTTTTTTAGTATTTTGAATTGTTTTGTTCTTTTCCTCTTATGCATTTCTGTATTTTATTACGAATTTTATTTATAGTTATTTCATTTTGCAATTCAATTTTTGGTTCTTGATTTCGGATTTTTGTTCTTATTTTTGGTGTAATTTTTTTTGGTTCATTTTACTTATCAAACTTAATGTTAATTTTGGTTTTTTATGCAGTATTATAAGAAATTAAACAAAAATTTCATATTTTTTATCATATGGTAATTTCATATAGAAAACCATATCGTTGTTTACGATGTCGAAAACAATTGCGTTTTTTACAGCAGGGACTCAAATTAAAATTGAACATTATTCAACACGTTAATTCGTTGTTATTTTTTAATGCTTCGAAAACAACTTATCCAAAAATACTCATGAGAGAGTTGCGTAACAATTTTAAAGTTACTGAAGCCTGTTTTACTATAAAGTTTTAAATTTTATGAAGCTAGGTTACAACACTGAATTTTTGTTCTGTAATAATTTTTGAAAAATATAGATGATATATCGAAATTATAATGAAAATCGCTACTGCAGTGAAAGTACCGATTTCAGTGAAAGTAACGATTTTATCTTCGCTATTTTGTACAAGTACCGAAATAAGTATCGAATAAGTACCGATGTATCGAAATTCGTTCGATACTTCGATAAAAGTATCGAAATTTATTCGGTATTTGGATACAAGTACCGATATACCGAAAAAAACTTCGGTACAATACCGAGTATCAAAATTGATATATCAAGTAAACAAGTTTGCTCACCTACCGTCAAACGTAGCTACGTTGTGCACACTGTTCTTCAACTTTGGCGTAAGAAAAAAACGGTGTACGACAACTTCGTACGTTTTTTTCATATACCGCGACAAAATATCTCGCGTCAAAATATACTTTTTTGTTAAATATCCTACTGATAAAATATCCCAATTTATAATATCGTAATTAATAATATCCTGCGTTATAATATGCTGAAAATGTGCAGCGGCCAGGGATGCACAAAATCAAAAATTTCGGTATTTCGGTAAAAAAAATATGATATCGAATTACAAAATGAAATTCAATAAGCGGTAATTTTAACCGAAATTACTGAAATTAAAATCGATAATCGGTTATTTTAATCAAAATTACCAAAATTACAATGAGCAGAAAGAGTAATTAATGTTCTTAAAGAATGAGAACATTTTTAACATTTTTCAATGTTGCCAGTGACATATGAGCAAATCCAAAATTAACATCCACTTAGCGGTTCAAAAAAATAAAAATTTTTAGACATTAAGCCCACTCTTGGGATTTTTTTCTCACGATCTAGGTGTCCAAACGAGATGGAAAAATGGTGCGGCCTACCTTGAAACGAGTGGCGACATACTTTTAAAATTAAATTAACCTTTGTAACACAGATCATATATTGACAATATATTAACCATACATTAGTAATTTATTGACCATATACTAACAATATATTGCCCATATATGGACAATCTATTGACAATATATGGACAATATATTGACGATACATGAACAATGTAAAATAATTTTACTCTAGCACGATAATCGATCCCAGGCTATTGAGTTTATCAGTCCGCGTCGTTGTCCACTGCTCCATCTACTTCAATAAATTCTTCTATCGAAATGAGCTACATACTTAATGACTATTTTTTATTAGAAATAGTTTAATGTGGATGACTTTTTGTCAATAATACTTTCTATAATGTTATTTTGTTATAAATCTTCAAATTTTTTAACCAAATCCGAAAATTAATTTATAAATCTTTAAATTTTTCAACCAAATCCAAAAATTTATTTATAAATTTATCCATAATTTTTTTAAGTAAGAACTATGATAAAGTATAAGGATCCATATAT
This sequence comes from Telenomus remus, assembly GCA_020615435.1. Classification (NCBI taxonomy): domain Eukaryota; kingdom Metazoa; phylum Arthropoda; class Insecta; order Hymenoptera; family Scelionidae; genus Telenomus; species Telenomus remus. Next base: position 9,062,398 of record CM036336.1, read on the forward strand.
ACTATAGAAAATCAATATAGCTAATCTTTTTGAATGATTTAATCTTTTGTTACTGAAAAATGATTTAAAATTATTAACAAATCACTAGTAACAATTGTCTACTGAAAATCACAAGCTTCTATTCGCAGAAGATTGACATTTCATAAGATCGGTGATATTAAATGTTTTGTTATAAAAAAATTATTAAATATCAGAAAAAAAGTTTTAGAGTATTTAAAACAAAAATATTTGTTTAACAATGAAATAATAAAGAAATTAACAATGTATGTCAAAGAATAGAATTTTGATTGTCGTACATATAATGTCAATATATTGTTTGCGAAAAATCATACATTGCCAATACATTGCTGTGAATCAAATTTAACAATAAAACATCGTTCATGTATAGTTAATACATTGTTTGAAAATAATACTTTGTCCATATATGGGCAATATATTGTTCATACATTGTTACTATATTGGCAATATATTGTCAATATATTATTCTTATATGGACAATATACCGATCTTTTTACAAGGAAAGTTATAGTGATTTTTGCCAAAGTAGCAACAAAAAAGCATGTAAAATGTAACTTCAAATTCGGTTTCTTTCAAATTTTAAATTTTTTATCAATTATAGGGCGTTGTACGTTCTACCAAAGTCATTTAAATACCGAAAACGCAGTATCAAAATATTTCTGTGTCTCAATTTTAGTACTATGACTAAGAAATTTGAGTGAATTAAGGTAATCGATCTTTTTCATCCAATAAAATACGAACAGTTGGTACAAAAAAATACACAACTTGCAAAAAATATTTGTATAATACTTTTTTAAACTTTATACAACCATATCAAACTCGACCTTCACCTCTCATTCCCTAATCGGATTAAGAGTGGTTCCATAGAAAATTGGATAAATGAGAGTTATTTGAACCCCTCTTTTTTATTGCAGATTCGGATTCCTTATGAAAAAATAAAACGATTTTATTCTTATTATTTTTTCGTTTTTCAGGATAGTTGTCGTTGTAATCGTAGGAAATAAATAATTAATAAAAATCGTTCTCTTAAAACAAAAAAATATAGGAATAAAATCTTTTTATTAGTTTATGAAGAATCCGAATCTGCAATAAAAGATGGTGGTTTCACAAACTCGAACTTTTTTCATTTTTTATTTTCTTCTTTTTTAATTAAAAAAGTATGTCGCCACCTGTTTTGAGGTGGGTCGCACCATTTTTCCATCTTATTTTGACACCTAGAACCTGAGAAAAAAAACCTAAGAATGTGCCTAATGTCCTAAAAATTTTTATTCTTATGAACCGCTAAGTGGATGTTAATTTTGGATTTGCTCATATACTCAAAAAATACCCACCGAATGATACTCAACTCTAATAAATGATGCTAAAGAAAGCCTAAAAATTATACGGTTCAATGTTTTTTTTCTTATTCAAATCAGAAATTTTAGAATTAAAAATGTTAAAATTCGACACGTCGAAATTTCACACTTTAATATAAAAACTTTACCAAATTGTATCAAGTAAGGTATACGAGCCCCTTATCGGGAGAATCCCAAACAAGCACTGTAAAAATAAACATTATCAAAAATGACAAATTCGAACGAGCAGTTTAAATTAAAACATTGTTAATTTCAAACATAGCGTAAAAACGGACAGCAGCTATGACGATCACGGTAAAAACAAACAACAAAAAGATGATCAGGTCAAAAAGTAGCGCTGTAAAATTAAAAACAATCAAAAACAACAAATCATGACAAACAGCAGTGTAAAATCAAAATTTTGTAAATTCAAACATAGCATGAAAAACAGCCATAAAATATGATAATCACTGAAAAGAAAAACAATAATAAAAAAATAAAAGTAATTTTATTTAATTATAAAAATAAAAAAAAATCACTACTTTGTAAGAATACACACTGTGATAATGAACGAAGATGGCGGCTGATGACAACTTAAATCAGCAAAAATAAAAACTTTTTCCCAATATCAGTACAGCGATTTTTATCATTTTAAGTTGGCAATAGCCGCCATCATTGTTTATTATTACAGTACGTATTATTACACGTAAAGATTTATATTTGTTTATTTCCATAATTAAATGAAGTTACTTTTATTTTTTTATCATTGTTTATCTTTTCAGTGATTATCATATTTTATGGCTGTTTTTCACGCTATGTTTGGATTTACAAAATTTTGATTTTACACTGCTTGTCATGATTTGTCGATTTTGATTGTTTTTAATTTTACAGCGCTACTTTTTAACCTGATCATCTTGTTGTTTGTTTTTACCGTAATTGTCATAGCTGCTGTCCGTTTTTCACGCTATGTTTGAAATTAAAAATGTTTAAATTTAAACTGCTCGTTCGAATTTGTCGTTTTTGATAATGTTTATTTTTACAGTGCTTGTTTGGGATTCTCCCTCCTTATCTTGACGAACCCCCTTATCGTGAGTTTTCCGGATATAGACAATTTGTTGAAAAATATAAAAACATCAGTTGTTATTCATTATATGTAAAAACAGTTTATTTATTATACGAAAGGTTAATCTGATTACTTTTTTGTTATCATTGCATAAACAAAGGGAAAAATCGTTTTGTAATCTCTCACTGCTCGGTCGTGCGCCAAAAGCTTCATTTCTTACATTCCCAACTAAGGATCACCGTCACATGCAATATTTTGTATTTATTACAATTGAAATATAATTACTTCACAAAAAATCGCTCGACAACAATAAATGTTGAAAGTATCATTAAAAAATAATAAACCACTTGAAATTAAAACAAAAGTATTTTGAAATAAATAATCACGATAAGGGGCACTGCACAAGTTGGCTGGTTTTGTTATCGTGATTGTGTTGACATGACCAAAAAACTAACCTATAAATTTGTTTTGATTTCAATTTGTTGGATTACTTTTATCGTTCGTTTAACAATTCTGCGATTCGGTTTGATATTGTTCTAAAAATAACTGTAATGCTTTTACGACCGAAACTGGTCGAAATATGTTATTTTATATTTTTCATAACAAAGCCAAATATCACGGTAAGTGCACTCAGAAAAAGGATTCGTTAATGTCATTGATATTTCATTATTGTTATGATTTAATGTAATTATTAAAGTGCAACTGAATATTTCTTAACGTTAATTATACCATTTCATTGAATTTTTATTCGCATATTTAATAAGATTAATTATATATACAATAATATTTATAGTTCAAGTATAACATTTATTGAAACAATTTCGTGAACTACAAAAAATATTTCTTAATATTTATCGCATGCAATTCATAAAAAATAAAAATAAAGAAGGATTGTCGAAGGAAATATTTTTGATTTTTTTTCTTTATTTCAATTAATCTAATTTTATTTGTAATTGGTGGATTCAGTCATTTTTTCGTGATGATCCAATTTATATCTTGGATCGAGAGGCGTTTTTCTTTTTTGCTGTGAGTTCAACTTTTATATTAACAAATGTTAACAAAGTTATATTTATTAGTATTCAATCGAATCCTGACTATTTTTCATACATTGATCGTCTGTCCTGTTGTTTCCTGGTGTAGTCGCCTCTCGATCCTAGACTGTTATTTAGAAATAGATGCTGACTTGCGCTTATATATCTTCAATCAAGTCAATTTGTACTTGCGGGAAAGGTTTGCTCATCTTCATATTCTAGTTATAATCGAACCGAAATTATAATAGTTAAAAATTACAATTATAATTATATTAGATAAATATTACAAATTAAGGGTTTATATATCAACAAAAAATTTGGTTGTCATGATTTCTCATGTTATAACTATAAACAAATTCAATTTTCAAGTTCGTTTCATAATAGTTATCAAATAAAGTTTAAATATCATGAAATTGAACATTTAAGTATTATAAAATAGTGCAATTGCAGTGACAACGTTGAAAAAAGTCAAAAATAATATTTATTAAATATTTTTTCAACTCGATGACGCTGTTGTAACTGTTAAGAAATATTTTAAAATTTTTTCGATCGAATATAAATTGTAACTATAATGAATCCTTTTTCTGAATGTGGCACGAAACATGTCACGATAAAATGGCGCACGGCAACCAAAAGACTCACGATATGTGGAACCTACAGCTTTTTTTGACAAAATCAATTATTATTAATTAATTGATGGAGTTTTCCAACAATCTGAAGTGACATGAATGTTCTTCACACACATATCTATTGAAAGTATTTTTGTTTTATTTCAAAATAATCTATATTGACTCTAGTATCGTTTCTTTAAGAACTTACAAAATCTTTGAACTCCCGATAAGGGATGCTTTTACCTTAATGCCTAAAATTTTGAAATGTAAAAATGTTAATTTTTCGTAAACACCTTTCGTCAAATTTTGGAGTTTAAAATGTTAAAATGTGATCTATTATGATTTCATTTATTGGAGTCAAAGCTACCAAATTTTATGAAGTAATGTCTCACAAATTTTAACATTTAAAATGTTAATTTTTTTCTGTGTATTTTGATACGCAAAAATTCAAATTCGGTTAAATGGTTATTTTGTAACTTATGGTTTACGTTAGTTTTTCTCTTTATTCTATTTTTTTGTAAGATGACCTTGTTTACTGATATTGTTATGGCTTTGCGGTTTTGTTTACTTTTTTTTCGACACAGGTGTCAGGGCGCAATTTTTCTTTAACACTAGAAGGACGGACGACACTAAATCTGTGTTTTCAGAATTTCATTTCCTCACTACTTTTGTTAGATTAAATATAAAACTTATTTGTTTTGTGACTTTTACTCATTTTTTATGCTCTTTTAGATAGCGTCAAGAAAATTCCATTTTTTGCGTTTTTTTTTGAGAAGAAAAACATTCTACCCAGAAGAGCGGGCAACACTTATTTCGTGTAGTTTATCGTTGACACATTTTATTTCTATTTTTTCATAAAAACAAACATTAATAATGTTTGATATTAGTGTTTTATAGTTGAATAATAACGTTTTATTGTTATTAGACATGGCCGGGACCTGAATGAACACCGTCTAAATAAAAACAATCTTAAATTGTCAAATTGTAACGAGCACTGTCGTAACGGATATAATCCAAAATGACAGTGCTGTACTGAACGACTGCCGTTCAAATGATTACCGTATAGAATGAGCACCTAGAATTAACAATGCCAAAAACGTCTCAGGTCGTATGAGCAGTCGTTATTGACAAATATTTTTTTTCAAAATCAGCTGGACTGATTTATAAACACTTGGTCTAATTGACCCAAATACGAAACAGACGTGCCGATCATTTAAACGTAGCCAAAGTTTGAAACCCCGGAACCTTCCGTTCCGCGCGTTCCGTGTAAAATAATTGTTTATTTTTGCGTTGAAAAAAAATCAAATTCTTTCCATGAATGGGTCATGGGAACGCGCGGAACGGACGGTTCCGGGGTTTCAAACTTTGGCTACGTTTAAATGATCGGCACGTCTGTTTCGTATTTGGGTCAATTAGACCAAGTGTTTATAAATCAGTCCAGCTGATTTTGAAAAAAAATATTTGTCAATAACGACTGCTCATACGACCTGAGACGTTTTTGGCATTGTTAATTCTAGGTGCTCATTCTATACGGTAATCATTTGAACGGCAGTCGTTCAGTACAGCACTGTCATTTTGGATTATATCCGTTACGACAGTGCTCGTTACAATTTGACAATTTAAGATTGTTTTTATTTAGACGGTGTTCATTCAGGTCCCGGCCTTAGACATGTTAAATAGATTATTATTATAATCAAACATGCACTTCTTGCTGTAAACAAGTCTGTAGGAAGTGCACGGGCAAAGACAAGTACACGTGCATTAAAGATTTTTATCATATTGTTTAATGTTGAAATTATTTTCTTTAACGTTTTTACACAATAGTATATTGTGAAAACTCTTTAGAACCCTTTAAAAATGATAATTACATTCAAATCTTTTATGAAGGTTGTATCGCGAGCTCCCCACCGAGATGAGCAAAATTTTCAAAGAAATGCCAAAAAAATGTAACCAATGAAATGTAACAACTTGTTAAAAACATTCTTATAAACATTGTGTAAAAGTTTTACATACTTTGATTGTACCGTTTTAAAATAATCAAACGTTGAAAATGTCATTAGTTGTCATGTACCGCCATGTATAACCTCAATAACGTCAGATTTTGAGTCATCATTTCTTGAAAACAAGACAGCCGCAGTAGCTAAGATTTTCACACAGTAGTGTCACTAGGCCGGTTCTGTGACACGTAATTATGAATTCATAATAATTTTTTATTAATTACAAATTATTGAAATTAATTATTAAAAATTCATATTAATTTTTTCTAATTCATATGACATTAAAAAATTTTGAATTTTTATTAGTATTTCGTTGAAGTATAAATCAAATTAAAAACACATTAATTATATGAAAATAATCTTATAACTATTTGGATTTTCATAAGTTCGAAGTAATGGTTTCATAGAATGTTGATCCATTCTTAAAAAAAAATCACCGGTCTGAAGTTAGCTGTTTACACATCGCACATCGTTTATTGTTTGAATATTTTTTATTTTCTGATGACTCTTGATGATTAAAATTGAATGTTGCATGCATTGTTTATAATAACGAACAAATAGGCCTAAGCTCATGCATGATTATTAATAACAGCATATGAATAAATAATCAAATATAAATAAATAAATTCATAAAATGATTTTTAGATTTAATTATAAAATATTGCATGGATTGTTAATAATAGAACAAATAGGCTTAAGCATATGCATGTTTGTTTATTTAACAATAAAATATGAATAAACAATTCGTTATAAATAAATAAATTCGTGAAATTTTTTAAATTTTATTATAAAATATTGCATGCATTGTTAATAATATGACTTGATAGACATTGAACATATGAATGTTTATTTATTTAACAACAAAATATTAATAAACAATTTTTCATAATAAATAAATTCATGAAATTTTTTTAGATTTCATTATAAAATATTGCATGCATATTAATAAATAATCTGATCCATTCTTAAAAAAAATCACCGGTCTGAAGTTAGCTGTTTACACATCGCACATCGTTTATTATATTCGAATATTTTTATTTTCTGAACTCGATGAACCCGATGATTGATAATAAAACTTTGCATGCATTATTTATACTGACGAACAAATAGGCTGAAGCTTATTTATGATAATTAACAATAAAATATAAATAAATAAAATGATATAAATAAAAGAATTCATAAAGTTTTTTTTAGATTAATTATAAAACATTGCGTGCATTGTGAATAATATAACAAATAGGCTTAAGCATATGCATATTTATTAACAGTTGAATGTAAATAAATAATTTAATATAAATAAATCAATTCATAAAATTATTTCTAAACTAATTATAAAATCTTGCATGCATTGTAAATAATAATGAACAAATAGGCTCAAGCAAATGCATGTTCATTAACAATAAAATACAAATGAATGATTTTCGAAAAATTATTTCGAAATTAACAATATTGGTTCTTTTATTGCATAAGACTTGACTATAATAAATAATGAAACAAATGAATGTTCATAAACAAATTTTTATGAACAAATGTTAATTAACAAATTGATGTTTATAAACAAATGTTATTCAACAAATTAATGTTTATAAACAAATGTTAATTAACAAATTAAAGTTTATGGACGAATGGTTATGAACGAATGTTTATAAACAAAAAGTTATAAACGAATGAATTTTTATAAACAAATGTTACTAAACAACTGAATGTTTAAAAACAAATGTCAATAAACAAATGAATGTTTACACACAACTGTTTATAAACGAATGAATGTCTACACACAAATGGTAATAAACAAATGAATGTTTGAATTCAAATGTTTATAAACTAATTAATGTTTACACATAAATGTTTATAAACAAATGAATTTTTATTTTTATTATTTTTTTTAAAGCAGTGATGATTTATGGACTGCAGTAACAGTTATTTTTTAGGAGTTGGATAATTTAATAAATTTGTTGATGAATGAAGTAACAACATGAAAACAACAAAAAATTTTCATAAGAGGTTTGAAGGAGGTATACAGAACTTATGCAACAATGATTGAACTACATTTAAATGAGGCTCAAATAAAATGAATCGATTATTTGATCATAGGATTGGATCATTAAGTTCATAAGAGATAACTTGATCCTTTAGAGCCATCCATAAATTACGTAACGCTCTATAGGGGGGTAGGGGGTCTGCAATAACGTTACATGTCGTTACAAAATGGTCCATCGAAAAGAGAAGGGGCGTATCGAAAATCATGAAAGATTGCGTTTCGTAATTTATGGACGGCCCCATTTAATCACTTGATCGTTATAGGTTATTAAAATTCAGTAAAACTGATAAGAGTGGCCAAGTACTCGAATAAATGTTATGATATATATTAAAAATTCAGTAAAACTGATAAGAGTGGCCAAGTACTCGAATAAATGTTATGATATAAAAAAATTGTTGGTCAAGTAAAAATTTGGGAAGAATGAGTAAATTACGCAGTTTCGTTCTGTCTATAATCAGAACACCATGACGCGTATTAGCAGTTACAGATAACAAAAAAGCAGAAATAGTTACCGAAATTTTTTGGTTTAAAAAGCTAATTTCAGGTACTTGGCGAGCCACCGCGACAATGTCAAAAAACCTAAGTTTTCGACTAGTGAATTCTAATTTTTTGGATGTTACATGAATCGTTCTATTACTCAAAAACTTCTAATACTTTAGCAGACAAGTTTGAATATTTTATTCCAGTATTTGCTGCGAAAAAATGGCTGTCTAGTTTCGAAGAAAGTATAGATTCGTGTTTTACTTTTGAAATTGGTAGACAATTTTTGTTTTCTATTTTTTTTGTCTATTCCAGTACTTATCCAACAGTAAAAGTGTTCCGCTAAGAAATATTGTTATTATTATAGAATTTTTGTCAATTTTTGGAACATATAAGGATATTTGCATTGAAATGACAATATTCAAATACTGACAAATTTGGAAGACTTTCAATCACTTGTAAACTTTACTACTTATACGAGTGAAGAATAAATTGAAGACTTTCAATCAGTTGTAAACTTTACTACTGGTAGGAGTGAAGAATACATTGAGGAATTCTACAAATTTTGCAATTAGAAATGAATAGGTTTGATTCTTAAAACATTTATTTTTGAGGCTTTGTATGAGTGACTTTTCCGAAAGCTTGAACAGCTGTTTTCAATGTGTTTTCTTTACATCATAATAAATTTTCTTCTAAATCAGCAGATACAATCATTTGATATGATAGGAAAATTACATTTCATTTTACCATTTTTAAAGAATTCTCGGCCTCATTTTTTTCATTTCCGCATCGTCCTCAAGGAATATAACACTGAACAATAAAAATTTCAAAAAAAAATTTTAGTTTAAAAATATTAAAATATTATGTCCAATATATCAACAAATTGGAATCAGACTTGTTAAGAATGTTAAGACTTGTTAAGAATGAATCTAAAAAAAATTTATGTTAATTTTTATAAATACTGCATAGGTGGGAGCTTGTTGTGTAAATTTTGATGTTTAGTTTAGGTACGAAAGCGTTATGCTTAGATATTCAATAACTGAAGCCTGCTGGTTTAAATACAAAATTTAATTGAAATATCAGTTTTTGAATAGAGGGAACCGACGTAATTGTGACGCTTCGGGGTAAATGTAAAACGCTTAATAACGTAATGAAGAAACACTATTAATTTGTTGTTCAATTATATTATGACTTCTCTATAGTGAATTGACTTGTACAAATAAAAAAATTATAGCAATGAACTGTTTTTCTGTGAAAAATTAGAGGTACCACAATAATCTCATGGCGAACCAATCAACCCGGTATTTAAATTAGCAGGCTTTAGTTTTTAAAAATCTGAGCAAAATTTAATTAAGAGGTGTTGCGTATGACGTTCCATTCATAATTTTTGATGTATATGTTGTGTTTGAATATTTGTAATTAAACTCAAGAATTTTTACAACAATTCAAGTCATCGATATATCTGTCTATTCAATTATCTATTTATTTGAGTGTAAATGCCTTGCTCAAATTATCAAAATTTTTTCTTGTAGATTTATACCAAAACTTGTACACTTAATTTAGTTTCAAAATGTATTATCGTATTCATTTTGGTAACTTTGAGGAGTTATGCGCCTGTAATAGTTTACCAGTAGGTGTAAGGTTATCGTATATATTTTATAATAAAATGGCTGCAAAAGGATTATATATGATGAATCCAATGATATTTTTAAAGGATACATTCTTAAAACTCCTGAGAAAATTAGATTTATATTATTAACAATAACTATAAATTCAAATTTTATTTTACCGATTTCATTGAATTGCACGATAACTGAAATTATATAATATGAAAGAAAATGAAAGAATACAGCAGTACCTATTTGTTGTCGCGGTGGCTCGCCAAGTACCTGAAATTAGCTTTTTAAACCAAAAAATTTCGGTAACTATTTCTGACAGAACGAAACTTTTTTGTTATCTGTAACTGCTAATACGCGTCATGGTGTTCTGATTATAGACAGAACGAAACTGCGTAATTTACTCATTCTTCCCAAATTTTTACTTGACCAACAATTTTTTTTATATCATAACATTTATTCGAGTACTTGGCCACTCTTATCAGTTTTACTGAATTTTTAATATATATCATAACATTTATTCGAGTACTTGGCCACTCTTATCAGTTTTACTGAATTTTTAATATATATCATAACATGTTTTTATTCGAGTACTTGGCCACTCTTATCAGTTTTACTGAATTTTAATATAAATCATAACATGTTTTTTTAGTACTCGGCCATCTCAATTCATTTATTTTATTTGTTGATAAACAAATTTGTTTAATAATATTTGTTGATAAACAATTGTTATACTTCTTTGTTAATTGTTAATAAAAATTCATTTGTTATTGTTACATAAAAATTCATTTGTTATTTATTATAACACATTTACTCATGAACATTCATTTATTCATTTACATTTAATTGTAAACATTCACATGTTTATTTACATTTATTTATACACATCGATTCGTTTATTTACATTTGTTTTTACAAATCAACTCGTTTATTTACATTTGTTTCCACAAATCGATTCGTTTATTTACATTTGTTTATAAACATTCATTTGTTAATTAACATTTGTTTATAAACATTCATTTGTTAATTAACATTTGTTTATAAACATTCATTAGTTAATTGACATTTGTTTATAAACATCCATTTGTTAATTAACATTCATTTGTTAATTAAAATTTGTTTATAAACATTCATTTGTTAATTAACATTAATTTGTTAATTAACATTCATTTGTTAATTAAAATTTGTTTATAAACATTCATTTACATGTTTAACATAAATTCAAATTAACATTCATTCGTTAATATATTAACATTCATTTGTTATTAACATAACATTTGTTTATATTCAAACATTCATTTGTTAATTAACATTTGTTTATAAACATTCATTTGTTAATTAACATTTGTTTATAAAACATTTGTTTATAAACATTCATGTTAATTAACATTTGTTTATAAACATTCATTTGTTAATTAACATTTGTTTATAAACATTCATTTGTTAATTAACATTTGTTTATAAACATTCATTTGTTAATTAACATTTGTTTATAAACATTCATTTGTTAATTAACATTCATTTAATAATTAACATTCATTTGTTAATTAACATTCATTTGTTAATGAACATTTATTTGTTAATTAACATTTGTTTATAAACATTCACTTGTTAATAACATTCATTTGTTGATTAACATTCATTTGTTAATAACATTCATTTGTTAATAACATTCATATGTTAATAACATTCATTTGTTAATTCACATTTGTTTATTAAACATTGATTTGTTAATTATTATTATTAGTTTTCCGTTTATTTTATGAACATTTATTTGGTTATTAACGTTTGTTTATAATTATTAATTATTAATTTATAACTTGTTTTTTAATTATTTTGTTTATTTTATTAACATTCGCTTTTATTAAACATTTATTTTTATAAATTATTATAAACCAATTGCTATAGAATTAATAAATTTCAATAATTAACAAAAAAAAGGCATGCGTGCCTGGGCTGAAAAACGTGCCCGGCGAAAACAGAAAAAAAAGAAATTTTTTTTGCATTTTTACGTTTTTTCAATGCTTCATAACTCTGCCATTTCCCTACCGATTTTAACTTTTTTTTTTAATTTGTTCGTCTCCGCGAGACCTACAAAATGTTTTAAATAACTTTTTTTGTTTGAAGCGTTCCGACAGAGTTATTGTGGTCCGAAAAGTGCCTTTAGCTTGCACGAGATAAGAAGACACTGCAGGTCTCGTCGTATCGTATCTCGTATATCTCGTATTATAAAACTATTTTAAAATATTTTTTTTGTAAAGAAAAGGAGGTACTTGGCCAGAGACACTGCCGTGTCTCCTGATTTGATCATCATGTCCTTAGATGTTCAAATTATAGCATCATTGAATTGTTGAATTATAAGATCATGGAATTATTCGATCATTGAATTATTTGATCATTAGATCATTCGAACACTTCATCATTCAAATATTTAATAATTACTTTATTGAGTTATTGTATCATTGAATTACATATTCAATTATCAAATCATTAGATTACATTGAATCTAGCGTGATTGGATTATTCAGTTATTATAGATTTTATTTCTGATGAGAATATGTAAGTAGGAATAGTTAAATCAGATTTTGTACATGTATTTTGATGATACAGAAAGATTGGAAATAAATTACCAATAATCAAGTAATTTAATGATCCAATGATCAAATAATTTATTTAATCAATAATTATGCATATATTTAGTAATTATTTTTCACACATGAATATTCGCAATAAAATTAGTTTTTGTTACATGAGTTACATTGAAGTACTAATGTAAACGTATATGAGCAAATCCAAAATTAACATCCACTTAGCGGTTCAAAACATTAAAAATTTTTGGACATTAGGCACACTCTTGGGATTTTTTTCTTACGATCTAGGTGTCAGAACAAGATAGAAAAATGGTGCGGCCCACCTTGAAACGAGTGGCGACATACTTTTAAAATTAAATTAAGTTATAGTGATTTTTGCCAAAAAAGCAACAAAAAAGCATGTAAAAAGTAACTCCAAATTTGGTTTCTTTCAAATTTTACGTTTTTTATCGATTATGGGGTGTTGTACGTTCTACCAAAGTCATTCAAATACCGAAAACGAAATATCAAAATATTTCTGTGTCTCAATTTTAGTACTATGACTAAGAAATTTGAGTGAATTAAGGTAATCGCTCTTTTTTTTCCAATAAAATACGAACAGTTGGTATAAAAATGTCACACAACTTGCAAACAATAATTGTCTAATACTTTTTCAAACTTTATACAACCATATCAAACTCGACTTTCACCCCTCACTCCCTGTCCGGATTAAGGGTGGTTCCATAGAAAATTAAAAAAATAAGAGTTTTTTGATTCCATATTTTTTATTACAGATTCGGATTCCTTATGAAAAAATAAAACGATTTTATTCTTATCATTTTTCCGTTTTTTAGGATAGATGTCGCTGTAATCGTAAGAAATACATAATTAATAAAAATCGTTCTCTTGCCATTACAGCGCCATCTATCGTGCAAAACAAAAAAAATATAAGAATAAAATCTTTTTATTTTTTCATGAAGAATCCGAATCTGCAATAAAAAATGGGGGTTTCACGAACTCGATTTTTTTTCATTTTTTATTTTCTTCTTTTTTAATTAAAAAAGTATGTCGCCACCTGTTTCAAGGTGGGCCGCACCATTTTTTCATCTTGTTTTGACACCTAGAACCTGAGAAAAAAATCCCAAGAGTGTGCCTAATGTCCAAAAATTTTTATTTTTTTGAACCGCTAAGTGGATGTTAATTTTGGATTTGCTCATATATCAGTGCAAAAAAATTATTTAAATAAAACTGTTACAGTACTATAAAACCTAAAACAATTGAAAAGATTTTTTTGATCAGTGATCATTGGATTATTTTAAATTTTTGGAATAGTGGATTGTTGGATCATCAGATCATTTGATCAGAAGATCATCTGACTCTAAATTATTGAACTTTTTCGATCATTGAAGAGTTTAACCATTGACTCATTGGATCATTTAATGTATGTGATAAAAGAGCTGGCCGGGCGTTTAACGGTTTAGCTCGGCGCGTCACTTAAACAAAAATGAAAATCATTTTTTGTGCAATTAGATTGCTTTTGATATTTATAGTAGAAGGAACAGGTGCATTAAAATAGACCTAATGTAATAAATTGAAAATATTTTTTAAATATGGAAATTTCAAGTGCCTGAACTGTACTGTTGAGTTCAGATGAAAATATTCATTAAAAAAATAAAAATCATATGTACTTATTTAAATTTCATTTCTTTTAACATGTTGCAAAGGCAGCGCGCCCAACGGGCGCGCTTCATTGCACCTAGTTCAATAAAAGATATCCAAACAATCATTCGATTGTGGAATAAAATTATCAAAATTTTGTACAGGTAATGCAGTATGTTGCTTTATGATCCTCATCCTGACTGCTACTGCTTAGAAAGATAAAAGACTAGAATTTTTATCAACGTCAACCATTGCTACTTCAGACGTTGGAATGATAACACATAGAAAAAAGTGTGGTGGTGGTATGTTAAACAAAATTATCAATAATTTACCATTCGAACTTCACATTCCAACTTACAATTATTGTGGACCTGGAACGAAATTTCAAAAAAGATTACAGCGTGGTGATCAACCAATTAATAAATTAGATGCTGCATGTAAAGAACACGACATTTAATACATGCAACATCAGAATTTGACTGATCGACACGAAGCTGATGAAATTTTAGAGAAAAAAGGACTCGAACGAATTTCAGCTAAAGACTTAAGTTTTGGTGAAAAAGCGAGCTCTTGGGCTGTATTAAAGATAATGAAACTAAAACGGAAAATTGGTGCAAGTTTGGAAAAAAAGAAGAAGAAAAATAAAGCTTGACTAAGAAAAACTTCCTTAAAAAGAATTTTGAATGCAGCCAAATCCTCAATGAAAACTAAAAAAGATCCAATCAAAACATCACTCTTGGGAGCTAAAAAAGCTATAAAGAAGGCTGGAGGAAAACGAAAAATCAAATTTCCCCGCATACTACCAGTTCCTGACATCGAAACAGGCGGTTTTATTCCATTTCTAATTCCATTACTATCAGGACTCAGCGCTGCCGGTGCGCTTGCAGGTGTTGCCTCTAGTATAGCGAACGCTGTAAATGAGGTTAACTCAGCTAGAAAACAACTAAATGAAAACAAACGCTATAATCAAACAATGAAAGCTATTGCTCTAGGAAAAGGACTGTACTTAAAACCATATAAAAAGGATTGGGCTTACAATTTTCAAAAAACTGAATATTTTGCTACCAAAACGAGCGTCGACAAATTTTGATTTATTGAAATATGCAAAAAACGTAGAATTAAATATTTTCGTGGTGTTTATATGCGCAATGATTTACCTCAAAATGGATCTCACAAAAAAGAAATAGCTTGCGTTAACTTGGATGATAAAGATTCTGAAGGGTCTCATTATAAGAAAATTGATAATAGAGTTATGTATTTTGATAGTTTTGAAAATTTAAAGCCTTCTGTAGAGCTCGTTAAATATTTCGGAAGTGGTAGCATTATTCAATACAATTATGAAAGATATCAAGATTATGATTCATTTCAATGTGGTCATTTATGTTTGAAATTCCTTTATAATAACAATAAATTGTAAATTGTCTCATTTGTGAATAAACGATAGAGTCATTACACTATCACACTATCTAGTAATAGTTCAGTGCTCGACGCAAATTATTTCCCTCCCATAGAACTATCATCGAAAAAAAACTATGCACTCGGATTAATACAATTATTAACATTCAATTCAGTACCTAATGTTGATTTGCCTAACAATAAATTTTACGTTGGAACTCGCACAATAACAATCCCAACAGGAAGCTATGAACTTGAAGATATTGAAAAATATTTGAAAAGCCAGAATGTGCAAATTACAATTAAACCAAATAATAATACACTAACGTGTAGCATTATTTGCGATGAGATTATAAATTTTGAACCTCATGACTCTATTGCTGATCTTTTAGGCTTTACACATCGGAAGTTATCAGCAAATACAGAACAAACTTCTGATTTGTCAATCTCAATCCTAAAGATTAATTCAATAAGAATTGAATGTATTATTACAACTGATGCTTACATTAATAGCCAGAAAGTTCATACAATTCATGAATTTTTCCCATACGTTCCTCCTGGATTTAAAGTAGTGGAGACACCCTTATACGTTATTTACCTTCTAATCAGCACGCGAGTCATAGACCATTTGCAAATAAGAATTATTGATCAGGATCAGAATCTAATAAATTTTAGAGGTGAAACTATAACTGTTAGACTGCACATAAAGTCTACTTAAAATGGGTATTGTGTGTCATAAGGAAATTGGTAGAAGTTATAAAAATACCCTCATTCAAAAGAATTCGGTTAGTCTGCAGAAAACATCTGCAGCGTTAACACGTGAGAATATGCAGTTCTTGAAAAGTATTGGCTTAACGCTTGAAAAATAATAATTGATATAATAATAAATAAGGAAGACATTTTGAGCATTCAAAATCCCATCGTTTTTGATGAATCAATAGCACATTATGATATTTTTGCTCACAAACCATATAATTCATCAAGTTTCGATAAAAGCGATGAAATAAGGATATCTATTAGTCAACCAGATGCGTGTCTCCTTTCAAGTAAAAGTGCTCTGCATTTATATGGTAGATTAGTTAGAGGATCTAATGAAAATGTTGGTGCTGCTAACATTCATTTAGTTAACAACGCCATTTGTCATTTGTTTAGAGAAATACGATATGAAATTAATGGTATTGAAATAGATCGAAATAAAAATGTTGGAATCACAACTTTGATCAAAAATTTAATATCAATTACTCCAACAGAAAAACATATGAATAAAAATGCTAATTGGATTGGTGTTGGTGAAAAAGTTAAATTGACTGATGCTGCGGGTTATTTTAATGTTATTATTGCTTTTTATCATATCTTAGGATTTGCAGAAGATTATAAAAAAATAATTATAAATAATAAATATGAACTCATTTCAATTAGATCTAATAAAGATAATAATGCCGTTCTACAAACAGGACTTGATGATGATGACTATAAAATTCAAATCTCTAAAATTGCATGGCATATGCCTCACGTAAGACTTTCCGATAGATATAAAATAAAGGAAATGTCTATTTTCACTCAAAAACAGGAAACAGGAAACCAGAAACAGGAAACCAGAAACGCGAAACCAGAAATGTTAAAAAACAGAACTCGCACTAGAAGAGTGATATATCTAAACCAGAAAATGATATATCGATACCAGAATTTTAAAATTAATGTTTTCAGATGTTTTTAAACGATTTCGTCAATCATTGGTATTTTAGGTTGAAGCAGGATGATAGCGCGCCACTTTTTCAAAATATTGTCCAATCAAAATTCAGTTCACTTAAACTTATAAAAAATAAGAAATTAGAGTCTAATGTTCTAATAGTAACAAATAAAAGCGATGAAGAAGTTATCAACGTAGCGTACAATAAAATTGCCAATATCAACCAGAGGGTCGATGACATCCTTAATCGTTCTCATCTTCTTGAGTTTGATTAACCTTTGTTGACTAGTGATTTTGATATCCTTGATCGTCCTATTACTCTCGAAGAGTACATGTCTGCTCTCAAATTTTTGACGTAATAACGTCTTATAAATCGTTAGGTACACCCGCCATCTAAATAATGGCGACACTTTTCTGTGACGTTTTTCTGGCCACGAAAAATCGTTACCCGAGGGGGGAGAGGCGGAACGCCGGAACCATAGGGGGGAGGAGGCGGAAACTCAACGTGAACGCAACCACATGCTGCTACATCAGTTTTTGACATAAGCGAGCACCGACGATCGGTTTTTCAATCGTAAAAACGATTCGAAACCGCGTGCAATTCAACAAAAATTGTGCCGACAAAAAGTACGAGGATTTTAATAAAACGAAAAACAAACATTGTGTACAATAGCTGTCATAAAATCGAGTGAAATAATCTGTAAAGCAAAAAAAGGAGGTTAAGTTTTGTTTACACGAGACAAAACTTGAAGAACGCTGACTTTTCTCTCTGTTTGGGAGCTGTGCATCGCTTAATAAATTTTTGAAACATTAAATAATGTAACATCACCGCCTATACCTGAAATCAAACAAACAAATTAATAAAAAAGAAAAAACATTAATTTATAATTCAGATGACTCGATTCCCTTTCATTTCTTTAAACAAATTATTGATCTTTCCTTTTCATTTTCATTTTTTTTGCCAACACTTGATTTTTCACAAAGTGACAGATGTAAACAAACCGGCGACAAACCGAACCTAACCATCTTTTGAAAACTAAATAACCAAGCAAATAAACATTGCGGCGACTGCCCAAATGTATCAAATTGAAGCTAATTAAATAAGGAATCGAGTCATCTGAACAAAATTGATGATAAATACCTGTAAAAGCTGCTAAAAAGCCAAAAAGGCGGACGCCGAGCCGACACGACGCGAACACGACAACCAACTGCCAGCGACTAGGTGGCGTTCGCGTAGACCAACGGAAAACGTAAAAATTTACACTTTTAATTGCCTTTTTCAATTAAACAATTAATTAAACATAAAAAGTGAACTGACAGATCGATTCAAAAATTAATTTAGAATTTTTTCATCTGGTTATTTTTTTTTCTTTTCATCGTTATTGTTTTTATTTCGAATTTGAAAGTCGGCGAGACCAACCAACAAAGACATTGTCGATGTTGTGATTGTCGGGGTCGTGTCGGCTCGTAGTTTTAGTAACAATTAGCAAATAAAAAAGTGTTGCGGCGACAAACGGAGCAGATCAGGCGAACCGGGACGAGTTGCTGCACAAATTGGTCAGTTTGTTTTCTTATTTCATTTAAATTAAACATGGATAATTTGTTGTTGAAGTGGTTTTGACAGGTCGATCGGCCAGCGGGCTCGAACCACTTCAACAACGTAGAATCAAGCTAGAAAAGCATAGTTTTACATAAAAAATCATTGTATAAATTAGTTTAATAATTAAAGAACCTGAAAAACATGAAAACAATAGAAAATAGTACTTTTCCATAATGATAAATTGCAATCAAAGAGATACTCGATTCTGATTGGTTCCCGGGAACATGGAAAGGGAAAATGTGCAAATCTCAAACGGAGAGAGATAGATGCAGCGGGAAAAAGACAGCGAACTGAACGCTGATTGGCGCGCGGGCGTCGAGCAAAAAGCCACCTTAGCGAGGGCCGAATCGAGCTTCGGCACCGCTTCTGGTGAGAGCTAGAAGCAGCCAAACCTCTGGTGAGAGCCGGAAAGACTTCCTGGTGAAGGCTAGGTAGGTGAAAACCCTGGTGAAGGCTAGGTACTTGGTGAGAGCCGGGTAAAATAAGATTGATTTTCATTTTTTTTGTTTTCCTCCGGTGAGAGCTGGAGAAGACTCCCTGGTGAGAGCTAGGCGAGTAAATTTAGTACTCTTTCCGATCTTGATCAGGGTGAGAGCCCTAATCAAGCCAAAATTCGTGTTTTTCTCTATAGATAAAATTATTTCGTGTTTTTCTAAATAAGACAGCAAAGATTTCGCAGCGCTCGGGTCGGGTAACCCACATTTTGAGATTAAAGATTTAGTTTTTTGACAATCATTTTCATTTATTTTCTTTCATTTTTCTGCCCAAAATTAAACTGTTTTTGTTGGTTTTGTTGTTTGCAGCTGGCCGTGAAGCATAACTGAGCTAGCTCAACAACAAAATATTTTTTTTATTACTCAAAAAGCTAATTCCAATCGTTTTCATTCATTTTTGTTTATCGAGGTTTATCAAAATTTAACATTGGCGCCCAACGTGGGGCCCGATAAAAACAGAACGAGGCGAATTTTTGCTTTCTTAAACGAAGAAAAAAAAAAAGCAAAAACAAAAAAGCGATTATATAAGGACCCAAACGCGGTTTTATTAATTAAAAATGTCGAAAAAGGACGCGAAAAGTGATGTGGGTGAAACCAATCCTGAAAAGACGCCGGAAATACAAGTGACAGCTGACAGTGGCTCAGAAACGAGCAGTGTTCAGAGTGAGCGGACTAGGAGCTCAAATAAATCAAGGAAGAATCCTCCGCCACCACCGATGCCGACATCGAAGCCAAAGGAGGATGAAACATCCATGAAGTTTAAAATTACCGAAACGGACATCATGGACTCGATGTCAAAATTGAGAAAGACAGGATTAGATCCCAAGGAGGACATAAGATCCGGGACTAAAAAATTGACTGTGCCGAAGGCGAGATCTCTGACAACAAGCATAGATTCTCTTTCTGACGACGGCAGAACGAAATCAGGAAGAGCAAATCATGCTCAGATGATTAAAGAGATACAGCGCATCCAAGAGGAAACCAGGAAACGCCTGAACAACCTGATCGAGCGTACTGGTACCTTGGAGCAAAGAACCGAGGCGATTGAGAATCAGTGTGATATGTTTCAGGTTGAACAATCCACTTTGACCGCCAAAATTAACGATGTCAACCAAGCAGTGACCAATTCAGAGAGGATGATGATTGACCTGGTGAAAGATCAAGGTAACATTGTAGACCGAGTGGTTGATTGTACAAACAAGCTAGATCTCTATCGAGAAGAGACTAGACAGCTGAGACAGCAAGTACAAAATCAATCCACATACCAGGAGATGTCTGGAAACCATGACACCAGGACTGTGAGTCACATGGGGATGGCCAAAGCAACTCCACCGCACTTTGACGGGAGCGAGCATCCCATGAAATATTTAAAAGAAATGGAAAAATACTGTAAAGCATTTAAATTGGCAGGATGGGATCTCCTCCACGCGATAGGAGCAAGCCTGAAAGGCATCGCCAACGATTGGTGGCAGTTTGTTGAAGGTAGCATCCTCACCTTCGAAGATTTCAAAACTAAATTCTGTCAACGCTACTGGGATGACATAATCCAACACAAAGTCAGACGGAATCTCGAATTCGGTAGTTACAGAGAGACTGGAAAACTGACTAGGGTGGATTATGCAACCAAAATCCTAAATGATGTCAGAGACTTGGATAATTCCCCAGAGGAGAAAGAAATAATCAACTCCTTGTCCCGGCACTTCCCTACAGACGTTCAGAGAGTGACGATGTTGGGATTAGTGACCAGAGAAGAAGACTTTTTAAAGTTGTTGAAACAGATAGACAACACAGAAAGACCAAATGGACCAAGAGGACGAAATTTTGGTGGAAACGGGAACCAAAACAACAACGTGGGTTCCCAAAACAACGACAATGGTTCAAACTACCAAAATGGACCACCCAACAACCAAAATAATTTCCGAAATGGTAACAACTACCAACAAAACCGCCCATACAACAATCCAAACGTCCGTAACAATCAAATAGTCCAAAACCCACAAAACAACCAGGTCTACAACAACAATCGGCCTGTGAACAATGTAACGTGGAGTAATGGACAGAATAACAACTATAATAGAAATGGAAATGCTCCGACTGGAAACCAAAATCAATTCCAAAATCCACCAAGGAACAACCAGCCCAGAGATCAAAACCAAGTCCAGAATCGAGGTGCTGAATATCAAAATCAGTATCGGAGATACCAAAACAACGGCAATCAGCAGGCCTACAACAATCAAGGTCCAAGAAATGATACGAGGTATCAAAATTACAGACCTCAAAACTACAGAAACAACCAAGGAAATCAAAATCAAAACGGTCCCCAAACTCAAGCTCAGACTGCCCAGGTAAATCAAGTTAGAGAAAATAGAGAAAGTGAGGTAAGAGATCTTGAGTTTACTCCTGAGGAAGAAGAGGCTGTGAGAATGTTGTTTCCGGAAAACTAGGAAACCCTGCGTTGTCCAACAGGTCCGAGAGTTTGGAAAACAACGCAGGGGACAACCAGAAGGACCTAGAAAATAGTTCTGTGGCTAAAATTAGCATTAAACAACTAATTGACAACGAATTAACAACAGAAAAGCGGTATTATTGTCCAAGAACAAATTTAGAGATTGAGAACGTTAAAGTTAAGGCCCTAATTGACACGGGCAGTGAAATAACATGCATCAGGGAAGCCTTTTTCTTGGAAAATCAAGGAAACTTTGCAGCATGCCCAATTTTACCAGTTGTAGGTTTTACAGTGGTTGGAGCAACTGGGGGGCGGCCTGTAAAGATCAAAAAACAGATTTTTGCAAAAGTGAAGTTGGGAAAAATAGAAAAAGAACAGACGTTAATAATAATCCCTAATTTGCAATCTGAAGTTATCATAGGCATTGACTTTTTGAAGTCTCTAAAAGGAGAAATCAATTTGAATAAAGACATGCTAATTTTGTCTCAGGATGATCAAACAGAAAGAATCAGGATTTTCTGTAATCCAGACGAAGAAAAACTCGTTTGTCAAATGGCGACTTCTTATGAGCCAGACACCCTGACATTTGATCAAATTGAGGACAAAATTCGAGAAATGGACATGTTGAGCGACAAAGAAAAAGAACTATTTCGTGACTTGATTTGGAAACACGGGGCCGTTTTCAGAAAAACACCTGGACTAATCACCGAATTTGAATACAAATTCGATGTGATCGAAGAAGAACCAAAAAACATTCGCAATTATCCCATCCCAATGCAATACAGAACGAGAGTAGAATCAGAGATTGAAAAAATGCTTGAGCTTGGGATAATTCGAAGGTCAAAAAGTCCTTATTTAAATCCCCTCGTGGTAGTGATTAAAAGCAGTGGAGACATTCGGCTGTGTTTGGATGCTAGAGATTTGAACCGGTACCTTATCCAAGACCATGAAACCATGGAAACCATAGAAACCCTATTCCAAAAGTGCTATGGCGTGAAATTTATGACAGCACTAGATATGGTAAGCAGTTTCTGGCAAGTCAAATTACATCCAGACTCTTGCAAATACACAGCTTTCATGTATCAAGGACACTGTTATGAATTCTCAGTGGTACCATTTGGGACAAAAATCAGCACTGCAGCGTTGGTTCGTGCAATGGACACAGTGACGAAGAATTTAGGGGCCAATTTACTGCAGTTCGTTGATGATACTTTGGTAATCTCCAAAGAATTCGAAGAACACCTCAAAGACCTGGAGGAAGTCCTAACAAGGTTCAAAGACCGAGGCATAACTTTGAATTTTACCAAATCAAAGTTTTTCCAGAAAAAAGTCAAGTTTCTGGGACACATCTTGACGACTGAAGGGATTATGCCTGATCCTGACAAGATCAGAGCAATAAAAGAATTTCCAAGACCAAAGAATCCCAAACAGATGAAGGGATTTTTGGGAACGGTCAACTTTTACTCAAAGTTCTCAAGTAGACACGCTGACGAAACTGTTCCTCTCTTGAAACTGATAAAGAGCAAGGCTAAGTGGTTTTGGGATAACGAGCAAGAAGAAGCATTTGAAAGAGTGAAAAATCTGTTTTTGAACGAAGTCATGCTCAAATATCCCAACCCACAAAAACCTTTTATTCTCAGGACAGATGCTAGCGACAAGGCCTTAGGAGCCGTGCTATCACAAATAGACGATGATTCACAGGAAGGTGTAGTAGCATTCGCTAGCAGAACCCTGAAAGGAGCAGAACTCATTTATACAACAACAGAAAAGGAACTATTAGCCATCATATGGTCTTTGGAAAAGTTCAGGACATATTTGCTCGGAGCAAAAGTCCTAATATACACAGATCACAAGTCCTTGACCTTTTTAAAATCTTGTAGATTGTTAAATGCAAGATTGTCACGGTGGATTTTGCGAATTCAAGACTTTGATATTGAAATCCAACACTGTGAAGGCAAAAATAATATCGTTGCAGATGTCTTGAGTCGTCAATATCCGAATTTACAGGAGGACGAAAATGAAGGAAAGATTGTGATACACGAATTGGCAGGAAAAATATCACTTGATCTGGGAAGGAAACTGAGAAATCTGGCTGAGTTACAAGATCGAGACCCTAGAATCTCAGAAATCAAACAGAATCCCACCAAAACATTTAAAGTCCTTGATAACATTCTGTACAAAAAGATGAAAGAAGGCAGCAGCGCCTACATTCCAGGAGAAATTCTGGAACAACTGACAGACGAATGCCATGAGGTCTATGGTCATATCGGTGCAAGGAAATGTTTTGAGTTAGTCAGAGAAGATTTTTACTATCCAAAATTGCACCGATACATCAGAAAGAGGATTGCGACTTGTGACTCATGTCAGAGGAACAAAGTTCCTAACCAAACGATGTTTGCAGAGATGCAAAACATCACTCCAGAGAAACCCAGAGAGATTTTGTCAATTGATTTTTTTGGACCTTTGCCCACTGCAAGACTTGGAATGAAGTATCTTTTGGTAACAGTTGATGCATTTTCCAAATATGTGAAATTGTACCCAATGAAAAATGCAACAACAGCAGCAACCATCAACAAGATCTTCAAGGATTACATTCCGAAATATGGAAAACCAGAAAAGATCCTATCGGATCACGGAACACAATTTACCTCATACAAATGGCAAGAAAAACTTGAAGAAGAGGAAATTAAGATGGTCCTAGCGTCTGTGAGACACCCGCAAGCAAATATTGTAGAAAGGGTAAACAGAGAGATCAGTCGATTTTTAAGATCACTAATGAAGTCCCGACACACAACATGGATCAATTGGATTCCAATTATTGAGGATATCATGAACGAAGTTCATCATGATACCACGGAATTCACACCGAAGGAGCTACACTTGGGAGAGAAACCCACAAAGGCCTGGGCAAAGTACTTTACAGTGCCGCCGGACGAAAGACGACAGCTATCAAGTGAGGAGAGACTGATGATGGCTCGCGAACGAATTCGGAAAAAAGGAGCGCGACGGGCGGAAGCGTTTAATCGAACTCACAAAACGTTTGAGTTCAAAGAGGGAGATTGGGTTCTAGTGAAAGCAAACCGAGTCCCCCAGAAAGAAAAAAACCGACAGAATTATCGAGAAGGCAAAATTCCTTAGCGTTTACGAAGGGCCTTATATAATCGCGAAACAAATCGGAAAAAGTACTTTTTTGTTAAAACACACCGATTCAAACACTGAACGGGGTGTTTTCAATAGCTTAAGCTTTAAAAAATACTACAAACGGGAAACTAACCACCTAAAATCTTTTTGTTTACAGTCGATCGAGTCACCTGAAAGAGAAAGAGCACCTGAAAGAGAAAAGGGAAAACCTGAAAAGAAAAAGAGGATGAACAAGCAGGAGAGGAAGAAGGAGAGGAAGGAGGCAAGGTTGGAGATGGTCAGGCGAGCCGGGGGGCTACAAGCCTGGGAGAAGATGCAGGAAGAGGAGAAGGAAAGGTTGAAAAGGGAAGTTAAGGAGCAAATAGACAGGGAGAGAGGAAGGGTGCCCGTAGCCAAAAGGCTCGGACCAAGAAGGCAGGAGGTAGGAAGAGAAGAAGCAAGGAGAGAGGACGCAAGAGAAAGGCAGCAGAAAAAAAGAAGGGAAGTGTTGGAGATGCGAAGGGTGGAAGTAGGCCCGGAGATCAAAGAAGAGGAAGAAGGATGGGAGAAGAGCAACCTGGAGGAGGTGGAAGGAGCAAGAAGTATCTGGGACAGACTGGGAAAAAGGAGAAATGAATTGGATAAGGAGATCGGAGTCGTAGAAAGCAAGGAATGGGATAGAGAGAAGGACAGGCTCATCGGGAGATATTTGGAAGTGAGAAAGGAGTATGGACGATGGGTCTTCGAAAATAGGGAGTGCCAAAGGAGAAGAAGAGAGAAAGAAAGGAGAGAAGAAGAGGAAACAGAGATTCAGAGGAAGCAGAGGGAAAGTGCAGAGCACTGGGAGAAGCGGAAGGAACAAGAGAAGTTCAGGTTGATGTACAAGATCGAGACGATCTTTCAACTCCAGGGAAGATGCTCCAGGGCGGACATCTACGAAGAAAAGTTCAAGGAGATGAAGGAGACAAAAGAGGATATGGAAGCAAGGGAAGAAGAGATGAAAAGAAGATTAAAGGAAAAGGAAAAAAGAGAGCTGGAAGAAAGGAGGAGGAAGGAGGAAGAGGAAAAGGAGAAGGATGAAAAAAAAAGGGAAAGGATTTTGAAAGATGTAGTAGAGGAAAACAGGAAATGGGCGCTAGTCAAAGAAAAGGAAACTATAGAAAAGGAGATACAGAAAAGGAAGGAAGAAGAGAAGATACAGGAGCAAAGAGAGGAGGAGAAAAGGAAGAAAGAGGAGAAAAATAAATGGCAGCAGAGGGAGATGCAACGAAAGAGAGAGGAAAGGGAGAGGAGAAGAAGAGAAGATGCTAGCGCGCAGAGAAAGGAGATATTGAGAAGAAAGGAAGAAGAACAGGAGAAGAGAAGGAGAATAAGGGAAGAAGCGGACAAGCGAGACGAAATCAGAAGAGCCCGGGAGATAGAGATGGAGTTTCCTGGAGAAGAGGAGAATAAGGAAAACGAGCAAGATGGAGAAAAGGAAGAAGAAAAGAAGGAAAAACAGCCTATCCCAGACAGCAAGAAAGAAAAATGGAGTTCAAGGAAGAAACAGCTAACAGAGGAGGCGAGAAGGGACATTGAGGAGATATTTGGGGACATGTCCGACACGGAAGAAGAAGAAGGGGAAGGAGAGGCAGAGAAGACACTAGACGTTGAGGAGAAGAAAGAGAAAGAAGTTGAGGAAGAAAAAGAAAAAGAAGGAGACGAAAACAAGGTGGAGGAAGAGAAAGAGACAAGACGAAAGGAAAAGGAAGAAAAGAGGGTTGAAAAGGGAAAAAGGAAGAAGGAAAAAAAAGGAGAAAAGCCGGAGAAGAAGAAGGAGAAAAGAAATAAAAAGGAGAAGAGGGGAAAGGAGGATAAAGAAAAGGAGGTAGAAAAAGAGAAAGACGAAAGAGACAAGGAAGAGGAGAAGAAAAGAAAGGAAGAGGAAAGAGAACGAGAGCTGCTGGGAGACGTCGAGGACGATGGCCTCGATCTAGATTTCTCTATGTTCGAGATGGAAGGAGAGGAGCTAGAAGAGGAATAGAAGAGAAAAAGGAAAAGAGAGAGGAAGGAGGAATCAATTAAAAATCATTGTTCTGTTTCATCATTTTGAGATTATCTTTTGTTTTTACATTTCTTATATATCTATGTATTTATAATTATACTTACCTGCGATACTTACCTGTGATCATTGAAATTACCTGGAAAGAAAAGACTGAAAAAAAAAAAAAAAAAAAAAAAAAGGAAAAAAAAAATATAAAATGAAAAACTCCAAAAATACTTTGTCATTTTTCATTTGGGGGGCTGATGTAACATCACCGCCTATACCTGAAATCAAACAAACAAATTAATAAAAAAGAAAAAACATTAATTTATAATTCAGATGACTCGATTCCCTTTCATTTCTTTAAACAAATTATTGATCTTTCTTTTTCATTTTCATTTTTTTTGCCAACACTTGATTTTTCACAAAGTGACAGATGTAAACAAACCGGCGACAAACCGAACCTAACCATCTTTTGAAAACTAAATAACCAAGCAAATAAACATTGCGGCGACTGCCCAAATGTATCAAATTGAAGCTAATTAAATAAGGAATCGAGTCATCTGAACAAAATTGATGATAAATACCTGTAAAAGCTGCTAAAAAGCCAAAAAGGCGGACGCCGAGCCGACACGACGCGAACACGACAACCAACTGCCAGCGACTAGGTGGCGTTCGCGTAGACCAACGGAAAACGTAAAAATTTACACTTTTAATTGCCTTTTTCAATTAAACAATTAATTAAACATAAAAAGTGAACTGACAGATCGATTCAAAAATTAATTTAGAATTTTTTCATCTGGTTATTTTTTTTTCTTTTCATCGTTATTGTTTTTATTTCGAATTTGAAAGTCGGCGAGACCAACCAACAAAGACATTGTCGATGTTGTGATTGTCGGGGTCGTGTCGGCTCGTAGTTTTAGTAACAATTAGCAAATAAAAAAGTGTTGCGGCGACAAACGGAGCAGATCAGGCGAACCGGGACGAGTTGCTGCACAAATTGGTCAGTTTGTTTTCTTATTTCATTTAAATTAAACATGGATAATTTGTTGTTGAAGTGGTTTTGACAGGTCGATCGGCCAGCGGGCTCGAACCACTTCAACAACGTAGAATCAAGCTAGAAAAGCATAGTTTTACATAAAAAATCATTGTATAAATTAGTTTAATAATTAAAGAACCTGAAAAACATGAAAACAATAGAAAATAGTACTTTTCCATAATGATAAATTGCAATCAAAGAGATACTCGATTCTGATTGGTTCCCGGGAACATGGAAAGGGAAAATGTGCAAATCTCAAACGGAGAGAGATAGATGCAGCGGGAAAAAGACAGCGAACTGAACGCTGATTGGCGCGCGGGCGTCGAGCAAAAAGCCACCTTAGCGAGGGCCGAATCGAGCTTCGGCACCGCTTCTGGTGAGAGCTAGAAGCAGCCAAACCTCTGGTGAGAGCCGGAAAGACTTCCTGGTGAAGGCTAGGTAGGTGAAAACCCTGGTGAAGGCTAGGTACTTGGTGAGAGCCGGGTAAAATAAGATTGATTTTCATTTTTTTTGTTTTCCTCCGGTGAGAGCTGGAGAAGACTCCCTGGTGAGAGCTAGGCGAGTAAATTTAGTACTCTTTCCGATCTTGATCAGGGTGAGAGCCCTAATCAAGCCAAAATTCGTGTTTTTCTCTATAGATAAAATTATTTCGTGTTTTTCTAAATAAGACAGCAAAGATTTCGCAGCGCTCGGGTCGGGTAACCCACATTTTGAGATTAAAGATTTAGTTTTTTGACAATCATTTTCATTTATTTTCTTTCATTTTTCTGCCCAAAATTAAACTGTTTTTGTTGGTTTTGTTGTTTGCAGCTGGCCGTGAAGCATAACTGAGCTAGCTCAACAACAAAATATTTTTTTTATTACTCAAAAAGCTAATTCCAATCGTTTTCATTCATTTTTGTTTATCGAGGTTTATCAAAATTTAACAATAACAATTGTTGACATGTGCTTAATGTGGTTCGAGTTTGGATTAAAAACAGTGCGTCGATTCTGAAAAACCATTTCAATCGTCGCTGAAATTATGGACTGTGGTAAATAACATTCTGCAATATAAGAAAACTACGAAAACAATGTTTGTGAATAATATTGATCAAAACATAATAACAATAAAAATGAAGTTAAATTTGTGTTACAAAATTAACTTCATTTAGTTACTTAAATTTGTGATACATCTTGTTAATAAAATACATTGTTCTTTTTGTGTTTCAGGTTTTCTACGCCAATGTTTTCCTGCTCTCGCCAGCGCTTGAATCCAGTCTTGCATTTCCAGGGTGTGATGGTGCTACGACGACGGGATAGTTGTTCACTTTGGACCTCAGTCTTTTCTATTGCTCGACGAGTGATGCAGTCTCATTTTGTTTACCGGCGAGACGTCATGAATTTTTCGCAACGATGCCCAAACAAGTTGCCCACCCAACCGAGGTTTCTGTGATGTGGTACGATTGCTCCTCGATGCTAATCGTTACCTGCCAATGCTCCTGGACAACGATTATTTGGTTACAAATAGGCGCTTTCATGACGTTGATTGTTCATCGCGGATTTTCGACGACGATGGTTCCAAATCTAGGAGAAGCAAACGAGAGACTTTTGACTACAAACTCGAGACTTTTTATAGGTGGCGCTGCATAACAATCTAGTTGTCGATGATCTCATCAATGACGAATCTTACCAAAGTGAGTTCAAATTAAAAACAAAC
Source organism: Telenomus remus (assembly GCA_020615435.1). Classification (NCBI taxonomy): domain Eukaryota; kingdom Metazoa; phylum Arthropoda; class Insecta; order Hymenoptera; family Scelionidae; genus Telenomus; species Telenomus remus. The sequence goes on from CM036336.1 coordinate 9,092,321, forward strand.
TCAATAAAAATAAAAAAAAAATGAACTCAAAATAAATAAATCATTTTCTAACTTTCTTGCATACAAAAATGCAATAATTTCGAAGTTATAATGTTGTTTTCCTTTCCTTCCAGTTTTTAATCGTGGAGTCCAGCCTTTTGCAAGGATCAACATTGAGCTGTCACGTAGGATGTTGTTGCTTGAAACTACTCGATTCTCGTCAGTGTTACTGGACGATGGTTCCCCAGTTGTGGTTCCATGTCGGCGGTTTCGCGACGGCGTTTTATACAGTGAGAGTCAGACTCTGGACTACGGAACCAGGACTTGATATAGGTGGCGCTGCAATACAACCTGGTTACTGATGATCTCAGTTAGAACTCGATAACTATTATGAACAAATGTAAAGTAAATCTTTTTGTCGACGTTTTTAAGTAAAGGTGCACAACAATTTTTGTCTCACTGTAATAAATGTTATATTCTATGATTACAAATGTATTGAACTAATTATTTCGTCGTTTTTAGTCTTTATTTCTGCAGTCCAGTCGTTTTATGCCCTCGCAGATTAGTTTTTTAAGACTCAATTTCTAATAGATTCAGGACTACTGTAAACCTTACTCGTTCTGTATTGAAAATGGTATTTTGTCGTTATTGTATGTAGCATTTGTTGTCTTAAAAGTTGAATGTACTACTAAGAATGTTGAGACTATTTTTTTGATAAATACTATTGTTTCATTTTATATTTTAAATTTTGGTTTCAACGATACAAATAAATTTATTTCGAATTTTTCCTAAACTTATAAATAAAGTAACGATCTACATCTACAAGTATTGCGAGTGTTTATTTTTCAATTTCAAAAGCACAATTATTAGGAATACATCGCAGTGCAGTACATTTGAATACAATATTTTTTGTTTGTCAACGTTGTTATACAAGAATCATTTCGAATATGAAAACATTATGAGGTATCTTAAACAATATATTTTTTTTAAGATTTCAAAGTCACCGTTTCTTACAATCTTCACAATGCCATTCAGATTTGTTGCGAAGTTTTCTTCTCAGTTCTGTGCATTCATAATCGAATCGTAGCAAGCAAGAGTTGCATCGAAGTGAGTCATTCGATAGTGGATTTTTACATACACCGCAAATAAATACATTTAGATTTTTTCCGACATGAGAGCGTTTTTTATGAACCAACAATTTGAATTTCATAAATGCAGGAGCCTCAAAATCGTTTTTTATAATATTAACGTTGACTGTTTTATCAAAAAATGATTCTCTGACATCAGCGTTCATTACATCTTCCAGTCTGATCTTGAATGCTCCTTCCAAAGCATTCGCTGCGGCTTTTGGTGATAATAGTTAATCATCTTCACTCGTTGATTCGCCTTATCCAGTGAAGAAAACGGTACAATTTCCAAGTTTTTTTTCTTTGTTCCAGCAGCAGTCACGACGTCTGTATTTAACGGTCTTCCTCGTGAAGGTTTGTTTTGTATTGTACAATAACATCATGGCTGTTCACTTGTTCTGTGATGTTCGATTCATCTGTGATGTTTAGATCATCTTCCTGATTATTGTCAAGATGAGTTGATTTTTCGAGCTCTGCAGAAGCGAACGATTCGTTTAACTGCGAGCCAGTTGTAGAAGGTCGGAATGACATGACAGCCGCATCGGAATCTTTATCAGCAGTCCGACACTCTGCGACAACGACACCATTGATGATTTCAGAAGGCTCCTCATATATATTTCGAATCTCTTCTTGAAAGGAAGTGGAGTTGAACAAGCTGTTGTTGGAGTCGTCCAGTTCCAATCCTGGTGAATTTTCGTAAACTCTGTCAACGGATGCCAGTTGTTGGACAGCGTTGTTCAGAATATCTAGGCATTCGTCGTGCAAGTCAACTCTGGGGTTGACCAGATCTCTCAACGCGTTGACACAAAATTGAAATCTTACTTCAAAATGGTTTTCTGTAACAGAAACATATTTTTTCAGTATCATAAACTTAAAATGTATAATACATGTCAATACATTTTGATCACACAATTAGATCTAATTAGAAAGATGATTTTAAAGAATCAAATACCTTGTTCTTCGGTGTCTTTGATAGGTCGTTTCGTTGGCAATTGTGGGGATGTTCGCTCTGCTCGCTCGATGGGTTGATGAGGTAATGTTGGCGGAGGTTGATGAGGTAATGTCGGCGGAGGAATAACATTTCTTCGGCCAGAATTCTCACTTTGTTGATGGTTCTGTAAACAGTAGGAAAACGAGTTAATACAATAAAAATTACTGATAATCGTAAAATAATGCAAACAGATTTGTTGTTTATACAAGATCAATGATACCTCGACAATGTGACTCCTCGCTGGATGATTGTGCACCCTATTAAAAGAGGTCACAATGTATGTCAGTTTAGTTTTCGGGGAAGCGCGAAGTTTAAGATGCATTTCACAATTCGTCTTTCGAACTTGACTAAAAAAAGAAGAAAAAATTAAAATATTGAAATTGAGAAAGGTTAAACATTTCTGATGATTTTTTTTGAAAAATCAAACATACTTTAAAGCTAGTGGTCCTAAGTTTTTGTTGAAACCAGCATGTTGACACTTATATTCCATCGAATATTTTGACAATTGTGATTCAACTGGTTTTTTTACTTTTGCTGATTCAAAAGTGTTTGTCCGTCCTTGGTTCAATTTTACACCATTAACATTTTGGTATTTATTAATTTGACTATCCAATTCTTCCTCACTGATGAATTCAGCCCCAACAAAAAAATTGAATTCTGCCATCGTAGTTTGGTTCTTGTCTAAAGACTGACACTGAACCACCCACTGCTCACCTATAGCGGCCAAAGCACTTCACCCCTACCACTCCACGCCTTTGACCGGCGAGTCAATTGCGGAGAGTCGTCGGATGGGGGAACAAATTTTGGCCCCAGTTAACTGACCAACCATCTTGCAGGGATTTTACTGTACAGGAGAGCGAATAACAAATTTAATAAATCAGAATTAAACCAATTAGAATTTTGTAAGCCAAAATTTTCCTAAATTCTTCTTTTGTGTCACGTTTACTGAAGGGTACAGTTTGTCAACTGGCTCTTACAAGAACAATCAGATTAGTTTGGCTACAAAGTCGAACGCTCTTTGTTTTTATGAATATTATCTGCCTTCTATTCAAGTGCTGAAAATAATCAGTCTGGTCGTAAATTAAATTGAATTAAGGGTTTCTGATTTTTAATCGTTTTAAGGTATTACAATAATATAATAGAGTAATTCCGAGCAGTTCACGAAATTTTGAGATTCTTCACGCTTCGTCATTAGCATTATACGACAGAAAGGGGCTACCTGGAAAAAAGATAAGAGTGGACGGGTCGTTTCAACCCAAACAAAATTTCTAGCTTTTGGGTTCTTTTTAAGTCGCTTTCGTCACGGAGTAGTTTAGTGCAGCTCACAATATTTTCAGATTCTTCACGCTATGTAGTAGGATTAGACGACATAGAAAACGGCTACCTGAAAAGATTAGAGCGGACGGTCCGATCTTACTCATCGAATAATGAATACTATACGACAAACGATGGAAATATTATTAGCGTCAACTATAGTGAACTAGCTGATTGGCTCTGCTTCGCATAGCTTTTATTTTCTCTGCATCTCATCTATGCTTTTACTTATGCACTCGACGGAATTTTAATTTAACAATTCTTTGAAAAGTTTTTAACAATAATATGGAAAAAAACCTAAATACCATTTTAGTATTTGCATATCTTTTGGGGCGTTTGGTCACGTCCAACCAGACTACCCCACTCTTTTCGGTGTGCAGTTCTGAGGTGTGCTCTACCAACCAAATATTTTGACACGAGCATTTGCATTTTAACTTAAAGAGAAGAACGGATAATTTTCAGTATAATTATTACGATCGGAATGTAAGGTTCGTATTGTTTTATTTTGTTTTATCAATTTTTTAACGCAAAAATATTTTAACACTAGAAAGACGGAGAGGACAAATCTGTCCACTTTTCAAATTCAGATCATCATAACTTTTTTGTTTTTTTCTTTTAGTTAAATTTTAGTTAATTATCAATGTTAAACATTATTGTCTTTATTTACAAAGTCATTTTTGTTGTAAAACAATTATTTTCTAATGAAGCCGTTCGCACTGTTATCGACTATCCAGGACGAAGCGGCTCTCTAGTTCATAGATGATATTGTTAATAAAATTAATGTTAAACAGATGGTTTCGCTAAGGGTTGGTCAAAGGTTTCGGTCAGCTGAAGAATTTGAAAAATACTTCAAAGTTATCCAAGATGCAACTCAGAGGTGTTTTACAATTTGTCGCTCAATTTTGAGTTCTTGGGACAAACTAGAACATAGAAACATTGACACGGAAAAATTTCCATACTATTGTGCAACATTCACGTGTTACTATGGACCGCAAGCACACGAATCAAAATCAACTGGTCAACGAAAGTCGAAGTGAGAATACATACTATTTTTAACCCTTTTCTGAATTTCTAAACTATTGTTTTCAAATTACATCTATTTTTAATAGTATCACGTGTTGAATGTCTTCGAAAAATAATTCTAAATTTTGAATTTTAAATAGAACTTCCAAAATTGGTTGTCCTGCAGTAGTTAGGGTTTGTCTTGACAAAACAAACCAATTCCTGGTCGTTAAAAAGTGCTTCCTGGTGCACTCATCAGTACATGATGATGCAAACGTAATAAGAATGAAATTTTTATCATCATATATACAAATCTGATGTTGTTAATTTAAATAACCATGTAAAATAACTTACAGGATTTCTATGAGAATTTACCGCCCGTTCGCCGGTTGTCTGATGAGTCACAAAAAACCGTTGCTGCTTACATGTCAGTGAAAGGAAACAAAAAGTTAATTCAAGCGAAGATGCTGCAAACGAGAAATAAAATGGTAACTCTGAAGGACTTAAGCAACATCAAAAGCAAACTGATCAACAACACCGGAAATAAATTTTCGGACGTTATAGAAATCCTGCGAAAGAACGGTATTTTAAATTTTGATTTGTTAATTCTGGCCCTATTGATCTTTTCTACTCATAACAATGTTTTACAATTTTTTTTTAAGGTAGTCCTTTGATTTTTACAAATTTTAAAGTTAAATTTTTACAATTCGAATTTTCTAGCAAAAAACAATGTTTTACAATGTTTTCTCCAGATAAAACTTTAAATTTTACAAATTTTTATCAGCCATTTTAACCTATTAAAAATGTGTCACTAAAGTAGGAATTCCGCGGGAAAACAGCATTTTGGATTTTGAATTCAGGCAATTTTGAATTTTCTACAAAAAGCAATGTTGTTTTGAAATAAAATTTTGATTTTTACGAATTTTGGTTCCATGGTGAAATATTAAAAACACTAAAATAGAACTCCCGTAATAAAAACAGTATTCTGGATTTTGAATTTTAAATTCGAATGTTGGTTGTCCATTTTGACCAATTTGAAATCTTTTATGAATTCAAAATACTTTTTTGTATTCAGCGACATCCAAAATTGTATAAATCTTTTTTGGTTTTATTTTTCAGATGCAGACTATGCTGTTTATACACACCAAAAAGTGTTTAAGGCTCTCTTTTTTCAAACAAAAGAGATGAAGATCGCATTGGCCTTATGGCCTGAAATTTTATTCATCGACGGAACGTATCGCCTTACTGACGTGAATCTTACACTGATGCTGATCGTCATAGAAGACTCGAATGGCAAAAATCGGATAGTCGGTGCATGCCTTCTGGAGTCCGAAGATGCTACAGTGTTGACATGGTTTTTTGAAACTTTCAGACAGAAGAATGAAAAGGCATGCGAAAAGACTATGAATATCATGACCGACAAAGATCACACCCAGAGAAGCGTTCTGAAAAAAGTTTTTCCACAAGCCAAGCTTCTACTTTGTTTATTTCACACGCTTCAAACTTTTGGAAGACAGGTCACGACTGGAAAAATGGAGATCACAACACAGCAGCGGGAGGATTGTTTGCAACTTTTGCGAAAACTGGCATATTCGCAATCTAGTCGCAAGTATGACTGGAACTACGCCATACTGTGCAAAAGAGCGCCAAAGTTAGTTCTCGATTATTATAATGCGAACTGGCACGACATTAAAGAACAGTGGGTGATTGGATTCATGCAAATTTACAACTTTCTGAATGAGACCAATAATAGATTGGAAGGACTAAATGCCAAGGTCAAGGATGTGGTCCCGTTGCACAGTTCCCTTCCGAATTTTTTCACTGCCTTCTTCAATTTCTTAACATCACAAACGATTGAACGAAATGCCGACAACTCCACCAACTTCACAAAAGTACCGAGTACTCCAAGTTCGTGCAACGAACAGAGAGAATATAGTTCCATTCTTACTGAAAAGGGTATGCAGCATGTTCAAGAGGAGATTGAGTCGTCCGAATTCATCACATTCTACAGCAATGATCCTGAGAAAACTGAATGTACCACGGTCCAAAAAAGTCTGGTGATCAAATCGACGGATATGGAGTGTAACTGTCCTTACTACACATCCATGAGACTACCCTGCAAACATATTTTTGCAACGCGCAAATTTTACCAGAAGCCACTATTTGAACCTTCACTGTGCAGCTCTAGGTGGGCCAAACAGCATGCTCTGAAAGGTAAAGTGAAGTCGACAATACGAGGGATCCAAACTTAAAGCAGCAACTTGAGCGAAACTATTGAAAATGTTCATGAGACAACTGAAGAAACCATCCGAAACAACATCCGAGTGCGCGGAAGCAATTTGGTTTTCATGGGCGAAAACTCGACAGGATCGAATTTTCAACAGAAAGTTGAAACTCTAAAAACCCTCATCAAGTACTGGAACGACGGGACTTCGGTGAACGTAAGAACTAGTTTGACTCAAGGCGCAAACAACACTGGAGTGGTTAAAAATACCGAGAAAACGTGTCGTCGAAAAATCCTCGTTGATCTGATGAGTGTCATAATATCTGAGGAAAATATGACACACGAGAAACTAAATCAGTTACAAGAAATCGAAGATGTCTGGAAGACGAATAAAGACGTGGAGCTTCTACCAGTACAGTTTCGACAAGCTCACGTTGAAGAAACGGCTAGTGTGATAACAGTTAACGATATGATAATCCCAAACAAATTTGTTATTCGAGGAAAACCTCGACGGGGTGGAGAGATTTTTATTGGGAAGCGTAAAGCTAACTCGCATGACACCCCTGCAAAGAGAAGGAAATTGTAAGGTAAATCTTAACTACTACCACTAATATGTTCTTTTGATTTAAAAAAATCTACAATTTGAATTATTTTTTGTTCGACAGGTTCTCAGTTCTCACGTGTCACAGGTAGCATGGCGATAACATCAATCTTCACATCACAGTTTCATTTTATGTGTAAATATGTTTGTTAAGTAGTAAAAATGTTTAAATGGTTGAAAAACAATCTCCTTATCTACTTCTTTCATCAACCCATCATATCCTATTCAATGAAAGATTCTTTTAAAATAATCTAAATCACTCTGATAACTAAGGTCATATGTTTATTCTTTTGAGAAAAATTTATTCGTATAAAAGGATCAGGTATTCACATTATAGAATGAAATAACGCAATTTATCTAAAACAATCATCTCAAAATTCGTCGTTGTACGATTGAATACTCGATACAATTTTTTACTACCAATAAGACAACTAGCGCCACATACAATAACCAAAAAGAAAAAATAAATAATTCAATACATTTGTAATCATAGAATATAACATTTATTACAGTGAGACAAAAATTGTTGTGTACCTTAACTTAAAAACGTCGACAAAAAGATTTACTTTACATTTGTTCATAATAGTTATCGAGTTCTAACTGAGATCATCAATAACCAGGTTGTATTGCAGCGCCACCTATATCAAGTCCTGGTTCCGTAGTCCAGAGTCTGCCTCTCACTTTATAAAACGCCGTCGCGAAACCGCCGACATGGAACCACAACTGGGGAACCATCGTCCAGTAACACTGACGAGAATCGAGTAGTTTCAAGCAACAACATCCTACGTGACAGCTCAATGTTGATCGCTTGCAAAAGGCTGGACTCCACGATTAAAAACTGGAAGGAAAGAAAAACAACATTATAACTTTGAAATTATTGCATTTTTGTATGCATGAAAGTTAGAAAATGATTTATTTATTTTGAGTTTTTTTTTATTTTTATTGAGTTTGTTTTTAATTTGAACTTACTTTGTTAAAATTCGTCATTGATGAGATCATCGACAACTAGATTGTTATGCAGCGCCACCTATAAAAAGTCTCGAGTTTGTAGTCAAAAGTCTCTCGTTTGCTTCTTCTGGATTTGGAACCATCGTCGTCGAAAATCCGCGATGAACAATCAACGTCATGAAAGCGCCTATTTGTAACCAAATAATCGTTGTCCAGGAGCATTGGCAGGTAACGATTAGCATCGAGGAGCAATCGTACCACATCACAGAAACCTCGGTTGGGTGGGCAACTTGTTTGGGCATCGTTGCGAAAAATTCATGACGTCTCGCCGGTAAACAAAATGAGACTGCATCACTCGTCGAGCAATAGAAAAGACTGAGGTCCAAAGTGAACAACTATCCCGTCGTCGTAGCACCATCACACCCTGGAAATGCAAGACTGGATTCAAGCGCTGGCGAGAGCAGGAAAACATTGGCGTAGAAAACCTGAAACACAAAAAGAACAATGTATTTTATTAACAAGATGTATCACAAATTTAAGTAACTAAATGAAGTTAATTTTGTAACACAAATTTAACTTCATTTTTATTGTTATTATGTTTTGATCAATATTATTCACAAACATTGTTTTCGTAGTTTTCTTATATTGCAGAATGTTATTTACCACAGTCCATAATTTCAGCGACGATTGAAATGGTTTTTCAGAATCGACGCACTGTTTTTAATCCAAACTCGAACCACATTAAGCACATGTCAACAATTGTTATTTAATGTTTCAAAAATTTATTAAGCGATGCACAGCTCCCAAACAGAGAGAAAAGTCAGCGTTCTTCAAGTTTTGTCTCGTGTAAACAAAACTTAACCTCACTTTTTTGCAGCATGTGGTTGCGTTCACGTTGAGTTGGGTTAAGTGAGCTGAATTTTGATTGGACAATATTTTGACAAAGTGGCGCGCTATCATCCTGCTTCAACCTAAAATACCAATGATTGACGAAATCGTTTAAAAACATCTGAAAACATTAATTTTAAAATTCTGGTATCGATATATCATTTTCTGGTGTTCGGGTGTCGATATATAATTTTCTGGTTTAGATATATCACTCTTCTAGTGCGAGTTCTGTTTTTTAACATTTCTGGTTTCGCGTTTCTGGTTTCCTGTTTCTGGTTTGCTGTTTCCTGTTTTTAAGTGAAAATAGACATTTCCTAAAACAAAATTGCTCGACTTTATTGCAAAAGATCAAAAAATCCCAATTAGTTTTCGAACCTGAGATGATCCATTTTTACCATCTGCAACTAGACATATTTGGACTGTCAAAACGTCAACTCAATTGGAAAAACCGAGAGACGTCGTTCTTGCACTTCAACAAAACAGAAAAAATGATTCTAAAAAAAATTCAAGTCAATTTGATCATTGCAAGGTGCGAGATCTTGAAGTTTTTCTCAATTCAGAATGTTATCCGTATGGAAATCTCAATTAAGATTTTACTAAAAATAAATTTGCTGTAATATATGAAAAGTACTCAAACTTCCAAACTTCATATTACAACAAGCGTGCTAAACCAATTTTAACGAGAGCTGATATTTAGAAAAACGCTCCAATATTCGTTATAGACTGCTCAAAACAAATTGAAACAATTAAGAGTGGGGGTGTTGATTTAAGAATTGAGATTGATGCTGCCAAAAACTTTCCTGAGAATACAACTGCCTTTTGTTTAGTTATTCATGATCGTATCTGTGAGTACACACCTATTAGCGGCATCGTGCGAAAATTGTAAAATCAGAATCATGGAATACATCGTAGATTTTAAAGGTTTATATGGAATAGATAATAAATTCGTTATTAAAGAATTTGCAACAATATGTCTAGAAAACGAGCATCATACGCAACACATATTTAGTTCACCATGTGATTAGTGTGTATTACCAGCAAAAAGAAAATCCACTAATTGCTGGTTACACCGCAATTACCATGGGTTACATTAGTGTCATGAAGGTTTATCGTATGATTTAATAAAAGCACATATAACTGCAATGGTGTTTGATGCAACATTGATATATTAAAGGGTTAAAAAAATTATCTACAACAGCTTCTGCAAAAGCCTATCAGTATAATTGACATGATGGAAATTGATTGTCCTAAATTAAAAGCGATAAGTTGTGAAAGTGATATAAAGTGCAGTTTCCATGAACATCTAGATAAAAAGTTTAATTGTGCGCTCGATAATGTTAAAAAATTGTATTTGTGGATTAGGACAGAGAAATAAAACATTTTTTTACTACTTTAATGGTCTACTTACTTTAGTTTCCTTATTCTTTTTTTTAAGGGTGAAAAAATGCAGTTACGCACTGCCTGATAACCTGTCTCTTATAACTATTATCAGGTGCCTGTAGGACTCAGTTTTAGAACTCATACCTACTAAAAACCCAAACCCTTTGGAATCGTGGAAGGATTGGAGGATGGATAATAATTTATCGAGAAGGCGTTTTCTTAACGAGAAAGCGTTTTCTTAAATTATTTGTTTTATTTACAATAAAATAACTTCTAAAACTAACTATCTACATCCATCATATTGCTATTTCGTACTTTATACCCCCATGTAAGCGTATCAAAACTGTTTAGCTGAAGGTTCCTTTTATCATCTTTAAAACTTAAACATATTTTCTCTTGCTTCATTGTATAAACATTGTGTTTCCTACTAACAATAAGATTTTGTGATCGCGTTAAAACTTCTTCAGACATTAAACAGTTAACATAATCTTGAAATGTTATGTCTCTTAAAGTAGAACCTTTCACTCCTTTGGCGCGCATTTTAGCTATTTCATCACACAAAATTCTAAAACTATACATCTTTGATCGTAAGCCAACGAAATGTGTTATGATTTTACCATTCGATTCATCCTTCAGAAGACCTAAGACTTTTTTATTTACAAGAGATATTATACACATTATCAACATCATAGTCAGAGGTGTCAAACATATGGATGTCATCTTTGATTATTTGATAAATATCAGGAACAATAAAATGATAAATAAACGAATCAGTATCTGTATAAAGCAGCTTAACTCTATCATAAAAATTTTCTTTGACATAGTTGTAATGGAATCTATACATGAAAATTTTTGATAAATCTAAAATTGGAAAGCCAGCATAAATTGGTTTATTAAACTTACATTTCGTGTTACTCATTTCAAGAATCACAAATTCATCATCAATGATTTCACTGCTATGAAAGTTTGGTTTTGCAATTAAATTTTTGCACCATAACGACCCCCGCCCCCCATTTGTTTACAGTTTTAACAGTTTTATATTTACGTACGTTCTCCATTAGTTTACCAAACACTGAATTATTCATCAATTTGTAAAAGTTTTTTTCAAATTCATTTTTTGCTTGTTTGCAAAAATCTGTATTTAAATCAATATATGTTTTTAGCCAAGGTGCCTGTTTGAATTGCAACACTCGATGTATCTTAATTAACTTAAGACCCAAACTGAGATACAGCTTTAGATTTCTGTAATGTAAAATGTATGTTTTTTTATCAAAAAGTGTTGTCAATAGTTTTGGTAATTTACTTCCGGGTGGGGTGCTGTGTTCTGGAGCTAGAGGAAAATCTTTTTGTTTATCATGTAATGAATTGGGATACTCTAAATCGCATTCAAGGATGTAGCCAATATCAGCTTCATCATTAACCATTTGAACATTGAAATTATCTACATCGGAAACCACTGAAAATTTGCGTGAGGTAAATATTGCGACATAGCTGCGCCATAAAGATTATTAATGTCAAAATAAATAATATATGACTCTGGTTTAGTTCGATCACATTTTTCATTCATGTATCTATTATTTGCTTCAGCATAACAGTTACTACATTGATTGATTCCACCTCTCATACCTTTTTCAATGAATAACATTTATTTTGGATCAGTAAAAAGTTCTAGTTTAATTGATGTTTTTTTTAACATTACATAAAGAGCTAGGCCTGGTATTGTATAATAATGAAGACGATCCAATTCATAACTTTCAAGACAGCTACGTCAAAAGTTTTCAAAAATATCTGACAGCAAGAATACGTCTGTAGATAAGTATAAATCGGAATATTCTCTCAAATTTTTTATCTTAAAAGTGTTCCATACATTTTGAGCATGCTTATAATCATTATCTGAAATTCCACAATTATTTAATTTCGAAAAAAAGTCTGATTGTAATGGAAGAGTTGTTTCAGTAAGTTTATCCCATGAATTCATAAAATTATAGGGAAATACACCTTTCTTTTGTACAAGTTTGAACTCATCATCATTTTTATAATGTTTACGAGTTATTATTTTATCTGAACTCTCGAGATAAGATGCTAATTTCTCAATACTTTTAGACATGAACCTATAAGAGTCAATTAATCTCAACTTGACATTAGTACCACCAACAGACTTTGAAAAAGAAATGTATTTTTCCTTATTAAGTGGAAGCAATAAAACTTCGCCAGAAAAACTTTTAACAAATTCTTTAATCAAAAAATGTGCATCATATCCAGATAAATTATGAAAAACTATTGGAATAATATTAGAATCTTGATACAATAAGTTGCAACTTCTATGAGCATATCCTCGAATCGAACCATTTAAATGAGAATGTTCGCGTATTCGTATATCGCTTGCAGAGAATGGTTTTTTGCAAATATGACATAGTTCTGAATTGAATTTATTAATGCATTTAAATCATGATCATTCATTGGTTGAATAGTTTTTCGTTCTGTTTCTACAAACAAGGCTAATTCATACATTTTGTTTGCAAACCATGCGATGCAATCTTCACCAGTATATATATGAAACTTTGAAAGTGAATCATTATACCTACACTTAACATAATTGCAATACTGTAAGGTACATGTTTTTGATATTTAACACTATCTCTTGTTTCTAGTAACAGACATTCAATATCTGAATAGACAACAAAAGGAACTTTTCCAGCATATTTGAAATTTTGAAATTTTAAAATATTCTCACCCTCTTGAGGGAAAATCATTCTACATCGTTTTTTAATATTTAAACAATAATTTCTATGATTTTCGAATGATTTCTCATGTCTGAAATGTGATAAGCATCTATCACAAAAATGATTTTTATGAATCGACTTAGAAAGACTAGAACTTACCAAACGAGATAAGCTATTGATTTAACAAAAATGGTGAACTGTCTGTTTTGCAATAGACTTATGATTTTGCATATCAATTTCATTTTCACTTATATCCTCACTTAAATCTTCATTTAAATCTTCACTTAAATCATTAGCTTCTATATTCTCACTAGTATTAACTCGAGTTACAAATAAATGAATCTTTTTACCATTTACATCATTTGTACTTAAATAAAACAGAACAACATCATTTTTTTTCATCATTTTCTAGACCATAAACATTGATTGATAAGTTATTTAATTTTTCAAATCTGTTAATGTCTTTTAATTTCATTGGAAAATCAACATCATCAAATTTTAGCACCGTGCTAAAGTGAGGGTATGCTGAGGTTCTATTTTTATTCCCTTTTGCAGGATGCGAAGCAGCTACAAATGACCACAAAAAGCAGAATGGATCATTATTTTTAATGTTTAATACCGCTTTTTTGTTTTTTATGGAATCAGGTAAATCAGTGAATGTAGAGATTCTACCGCAAAGAGGTTCATACTTATTTATGCCGAACACTGAATGAACTATTTCTAATAAGGTCCAACCTGAACCTTTTTCTTGGAAGTCATCAGATTTAATTTATAAAACATCTTGTATATGATCGTTATACCACTAAAGAAGATCAGTTGCTGGTGTAATTATGTTATTTTTTGTTTAAAAAGTTTTGTACTCTTCAACAGCAGAATCATTTTTGAAAATTCCAAACTTGCAATATAAATTCCCATTTACTTTGAAAGATTGATTTTTTAATAGATTTTTCACTCGCGAAATGAATGAATACTTGGCATCCTCTAAAAATGATGGAATGTCCTTATGCGATAAATTGATCACAGCACCTGTTCTAATTCTACAATGGAAAACATTTTCCATTTCTTCCTAAATAACTCGATCTGACCGATTTTTCTTTCCTCGCAAAGTTTTTTTGGTTAGCTGGTCTGGTTCTCAAGCGGCTAGTAGAAGCATCAGTTAAATTTCCTACATGTTTGATAAGTGTTCTGAATTTTGAATTCATAGACTGCAGTATTCCAATCGTATTAGATTTTTTGCGTTTTTCATGTACATTCAATAAATGCTTATCTAAATACTCATTCAAGTATTTAATATTTCTTAGACCTTCTTTGTGCTATTTATATGCATCATGCATTGTACATCCTTTTTGAAGCAGAGTATATGCACCTTCCATTGTTTTTATTACATTTTTCAGAAAAGCAGTATCCATTTTGTTTGATTGAGGTAGATTCCTAGAAATTAAATGTCCATAAGTATAACAGTTTGAAATATTTTCGCAAAATATTATTGACTAGCTGAGCACCCGTGCTTCGCACGGGGCTCATCGTCGCCGCACTGTATAAACTGTAGAAGAATGTAGCAACATTTTGTTTCCAATGATATAAGTAATTTGAAATTTGGGTGTAAGAAATGATAAATCGGTAATTTTGCGCAAAGCGCGAGGAAAAATCCACGTAAACGTAGTAAAACCTCGTTTATATGGTGCTATAATCATTTGAAACAACGAACATGATATAATTACACTAACGCATTTTGGTATACGATATTTGGAGTTTTTTGGTTAAGAGCATATATGTGTAAGCTTTGAGGATCAGAAACACGCGAACAGGCCACATATATATATAATTGTCCATGAGAAAAACACGGCTTTTTAAGGTGGACCCCAGCGACTTTCAAAGTTTGTCCCTGCGCTTTATTGATTGTCATGGCAAAGGCTAATCTGACCGGGAAATGCCTCCTTTTAAACTCGAACGGCAGTTCCGTTGGAATAATTGGAATCTGAGGTATAATGACATGCGTTCCTTCATAGGCTCCATTCATTATTATACCTTAAAATTATAAACAGTTGTGTAATAATTAATTGAACATGACAATACTACTGAAATTGTTTTAAAATACCTTCAATTATCCTGTCTCGAAGTTGAGTGATGCAGATTCGTGTTCCGTTGCATAGAAGTGGAGGGTTTAAATTCCGCAGTAGAAGAACTGGAACACCGACTTTCAATTTTAATATCTGCGATGGCACGCCAGGCAACTCCAAGGAGTTTAAGAACTCAACAGGATAATTCACCACATCATCCTGGTTCACCACAGAATTGAAAGCAGTGTAAACCTTTTCGTCTCCAATGATTTCGGCCAATATCTTGTCATTTAATGCCGACACGACATCATTCGTGGGGGCTAAAATAGCCCTTTCGCATAACCAATTCTGCTGTTCGTAATTCTGCTGAATGTCGGGAAACACGGCAGCAATAAGGTCTTCAGTGGAATTTTCGATGCAGCAGAGATTTGGAGAGAGTGTAATGTTTCCATCATTGTCTAGAGGCTCTAATCCATCACCGATTCGGAGAAGCAATGACGAAAAATTGGCAGCGTTTTCGTCATTATGAAGAAAAACTCTCATGTTTATAATAAACAATATCATCTATTAACTGAATGTCTTCGTCATAAATGATATCATATGCTATAATGTTTGGTTGCTCTTGCTCTCGACGATGGAGTATATCCTCAGACATCTGATCCTTGAACATGTTCCAAAGTGTGAAAGGATTGGAAACTTCGCAGGAGGTTATAATGATGGAGAACAATGTCCTCAAATGGCTTGGATACCGAGTCAAAACCGCCTCTTGCATTGTCAGAGTCCAGTGGTCATCGTTTTCCAGAAGACCGCGAACCTCACATGCCTCTCTGTACGTGAGATATTCTTCGCCGTCCACTGTTCGAAGAGCTGCGAATGATGCTGGTCCTCTTACAACTGTGAGTAACAATTTCAAGCAGAAACACTCAAACTGATTGGGATGAATGGCGTACATGCGTCCAATCGCAGCAGTCTGTTTTCTTGCAGGCCAGTTAGGAACATCTTCACCACGTCTCGGGGGATTCCAAGTTCTATCAGAATTATCCCAAGTGAAGTAAGTAGGAACTTCAGCATATAAGAAAGTTTGAGCAAAATCTGATTCAACTGCATTTTGGCATAATGCAAAGAAAGCAGTGAGTGTTGTTTTTGGAGGCTGTTCGACGTGATGCTGCATATTTTCCTCGTTGAAATAAACACGTTGACCGTTTTCCAAGTGGACTTGTAAATGAACTACATTAGGAAAGCGTTCATGCATTGGAAAAGAAAGAAGTCGCCAAACAGCTTCATTGCTACTAATGTATTGTCCTGCCTGATAAGTGCGAACCTCATCTAATGGATTTATCTGCCTATCTGTGTGCCGAACTTGGAAAAAGGCCTGATCGGATCCTTTGTTTATATAGCCACATATATACTTTATCGCCTCAACTGAATTCCAGCACTCAACGTTACTATGTCCGCCAAAAGATGTTGATAAAAATGGACAATATGGCACGACCCACCGGTTAGTGGGTCGATAGTGACCTGTTGACCTTCATGTCCGTGGATATTGATGGTTGTTGTAAGGCCGCCATCTTCAGGACTGCGTCTTCTGTACGTTGGATATCCATTTGCGTTACTGACTGTTTCCTGGATTAAATCTTTTGGATATTGTTTGGTACAGCAGCCATTCTTCATGCAAGGTGACTACATATTCAGTTCTCCACATGGTCCATGAATCATGTGTTTTACAACGATTCTGTGAAGATTGGGATCCATTTCAGGGTCTGGAATTTCTGCTGAAATAATCCAATCGATGTCTGCTGGCCGAAGTTTTTGTTCAAGAAAGAGTAATGAATGGATGTGAGGGAGACCACGTTTCTGCCACTCTATTGAGTATACGTATGCTGAAACAATACCAAAAACACGTCCTTCTGTGAGACACTTGAGAAATTTGATGACTTTCTGTCTGAAAACCCGGGCGATGATATCGTGTCTGTCCATAGCAGCTTGGCCCTCAAAAAGGGCAGATTTAATTTCGTCCCATGATGGATTGCATGTAAAAGTAATGAAGAGATCTGGCTTGCCATATTTCCGCACGATTGCCAAAGCATCTTGAGTATACTCCGCCATATATCGAGGACTGTTCACAAAAGTCGAAGGTAAAATAACCATTCTTCCGATGTCATTCGCATTGAGAGCAGCATCAGCAACTACAGCATGTCTTAGATGAACGTACGCCTCCGATCGTAATCTCGCTTGATGAGTCGAAATATATCGGAGTCGTTCACTTTCCACTTTGACCTCCGGGATCTTGAACGTATATCCAGTTTGACCCTGCCACAACATCAAAGGATACTGTAAAGCGTCATAATAAGGATTGCAATCAAAAATTCGTTGAAGATGGTTATCCCGCGTATGCAACACTATATCTCGTTCATCTAAAACTCTTCCGACAATAATAGCAGCAACCTCGTCGACTGTTAGAGCGTTGTATCGTCCCGGGTGTTCACCAGCTGGTACTTGATCGCCACGAATTATGACTTTGTAGGAATCATCATTTCTGCGATCGATAGTTTCACTCGTTGTCGTGTCCGAGACCTTGATAGACGGTTTTAAAAATTTTGAAAGTTGTACTACCAAAAGAAGAAAATGTTACAATAATCAAAAGGAGCACCTACCTGTCGAACATCCTCGTCTTCCTCGGCTCGCACAACACGTAGAGCAGCAGCTTGTTTCGTAACTTTAGTTAAATGTGAGTTTTTTTGGAGCGGCATATTGAAAATGTACAATCTGCAGTTCACTTACAAAATCATAACACTACTGAAGGTAGCATCAAAATAATGCCGAATTTCCGGTGAATAGTTCAATGAAATGTTAGGTTCATGTTTATGTTTGGAAGAAAATATTTCAAACCGATTTTTTGTTGCAAGGTACGAAAATTTAAAGAGATCCGAGGTGTATTTTTATAAATAAAATTTGTTTAGTAAATGTTGAATCCTAAAAAAGTGCGATTTTGAGAAAACCGAAAATACATTTTTGCGAGTTTCGATGAATTAAATTTTAAAAATCGATTCTTTATATAGCCTATTTTAATTGTGAGAGTTCGTAGATTCACCCTAATGCGCTTGAAATCGTTTCTATCCATTTTTTGAAGGGCCATTTCGACACATAGAAACAAACAAACAGACGAAAAAATTAAGAAATTCTAAAAAATGAAGATAATCACTTTTTTATAAAGCCCATGGTCATTGTGGAAGTTAAGGGAACCTCCTAGATGCGTAAAATCATGAAATCAACGAAAAAAAGTTCCATGGTAAAAAAAACGAAAAATAAATTTTTACAATTTTCGATGAAATGAATTTCAAAAATCGATTCTTTATATAGCCTATTTTAATTGTGAGAGTTCGTAGATTCACCCTAATGCGCTTGGAATCGTTTCTATCGATTTTTTGAAGCGCCATTGCGAAACAAACAAACAAACAAACAGACAAACAAACATAGTTACATTTTTATATATATAAGGATTATTAATAAAGATTAAATAGTTACCTCAATTTACTTCTATCGTGCCCAAATATTAACACCAGTTATTTTAAACTTCACAATATTTTTTGTCACAATACTCTGATAACAAGCTATGAAATTCACAACGAAAGACTAAGCTTGTCTTAACGAACGGAAAACTGTTTTAGAACTAATGATGGAAAAACTTAAGTTTAACCTTCAAATATAACGAATGGTGAGCGCGTATCCCTTTGCACTTCCCTGCTCCTAAATTTTTAAAGTGAAAAAGCAATCAGTTATACCTTGCAGAATATGATAATCTGATTATTTCGAAACTGAGAACCAATACCTTTCAATAACTTAAAATTAAATATATAACATTAAATTTGGAATTCTAAACAAATCAACATTATTTTGAAAGCTTCTGAACATTTAAAAATTTTTTATCATTGCTTATGCAACAGTTTACAAAACAGTTTTATTAACATTTTGAAGAATAAATAACAAAAACTATTACATTGAAGGTTTCTACAATTATTCTAGTTAATCTAAAATTGGATGTTATCATTAATTTCGAAATATATAGAAACTAATCATTAAATTCATTATCATTTCTATCATAAATTAACAAGAAAATTTCAACCATTTTTTGAAGGTTTCCAAGTATAAATGAGATAATATTCAAATATAAATTAGAATTTTAAATTGCTTCTAAATTATCATTTTTTAAAATTTAATGTATTATAACCTCAAAAATTTTATAACCTCCAAAATTTCATAACTAATTTCGAATGATTGAACATCAGAGTATGTGAAAAGGTTATACAACACTCAAATCGAAGAATTGCTACTTTCTAAATAAGATAAAATGAAAAAACTCACATCAAAATTTAAAATCTGCAAATCATTCAATTCTTAATTTAAAAATCGGAATGTTAAAATAGATCTAATACAACATACTTCCATTAACTGAATCATGAAAATAAACTCAATTTTAAACAAAACACTTTAATGGCATTTTGCAAAAAATAAAAACGTCTACAAACCATAAAAATAATGGTCATTATGTAAGTGAAGAAAATTATAAAAAAATATAAGTTACAACAATAACGATAATAATTGAAATGAGAACCATGATAAAAACAGCGAAAATATGAAACATAATAAAAATAAAAAACAGCACGACACTAACAGAAATAAGAAACATCACAACAATAAGGAAAATAACAAAAATAATGAAAAAAAAGACATCAGAACAATATCGAAAATAAGGAACATCATAACAATAACGAACATAACAAAACAATGAAAATAAAGAACGTGATAAAAATAACGAACATAATGAAAATACTAACAATAAGAATTTTATTGAAAATAAGGGTCACAATGAAAATAGGAAATATACAAATAGGTAAATAGTAAAAAGCAAGTCATATTTTAACATTTTACAAACATATTCATTTTGGTTTGTATGGTTTGTATGGTCTCATCAATATTCAGTAAACTCAATTTTTTTTGTTTCCTTGTTTACAATTTTAAAATGAAATCTCCCTCTTGTAATTCGATTATAAACAGCTTCATAAGACTCAGGTCTTTCGATCAATTGCTTGTTGTAACAGCTTGGAACCCATAAACCGAATGTTTCATTATCATCCTCGAAATGGAACACAGCACATTTTCCATAGCAAGTTTGAGCAATTTGCAAAGAGATGATTTCGTAGTCCCGTCTAAGCATCAATTCCTCAATTTTGTTGGTTGGAGGGAACTTTTAATATATACTTATAAAATTTTCAGTATGTATATACTCAATAAAATAACATCGAATTTATTATACTTTATAACTTTATACTTACTTTATTTATTTCGTATTTTCGGAGATGTATCTGGAACTTTGATTTAAAGATGAATAAGGTATTATAAAAACCTTCTAACACTTTAAACTTCACGCAAGTTACAAGATAAAAACTGAGGTTGAAGACTGAGTGCCGTGATCGTGTCTTCAAGTGTATTTATATTAAAAAACCCCACCATTATGTGGTTCCTATCCCCAAATTTGAACTGAAGATTAGAGAGGAAATTTAAGTGGGGTCTATTGCTCAATTCATAGAAATTGATTTTAGAAATGATAATGAGCTCATTTGCATTTTGATTGCGGAAATTGCTTTACACTATATTACATCATTTTTCGCGAGAAATCAGAATGAATTTTCTATGAAATCAAGAAACAAGCTATTGAAAATCCATTAAAATACAGAGAGAATCCCAAACAAGCACTGTACAAAAAAACATAATCAAAAACGACAAATTCGAACGAGCAGTTTAAATTCAAACATTGTTAATTTCAAACATAGCGTATAAAACGGACAGCAGCTATGACGATCACGGTATAAACAAACAACAAAAAGATGATCAGGTCAAAAAGTAGCGCTGTAAAATTAAAAACAATCAAAAACAACAAATCATGACAAGCAGTGTAAAATCAAAATTTTGTAAATTCAAACATAGCGTGAAAAACAGACATAAAATATGATAATCGCTGAAAAGATAAACAATGATAAAATAATGGAGTAATTTTATTTGATTATAAAAATAAAAAAAATATTAATCCTTACGTGTAATAATACGCACTGTAATAATAAACAATGATGGCGGCTATTGCCAACTTAAAATGATAAAAATCGATGTACTGATATATTGAGAAAACGCTTTTATTTTTGCTCATTTAAGTTGTCATCAGCCGCCATCTTCGTTTATTCTTACAGTGCGTATTATTACACGTAAGGATTAATATTTTTTTTATTTTTATAATCAAATAAAATTACTCTAATATTTTATCATTGTTCATCTTTTCAGCGATTATCATATTTTATGTCTGTTTTTCACGCCATGTTTGAATTTACAAAATTTTGATTTTACACTTTTTGTCATGATGTGTTGTTTTTGATTGTTTTTAATTTTACAGCGCTACTTTTTGACCTGATCATCTTTTTGTTGTTTGTTTTTACCGTGATCGTCATAGCTGCTGTCCGTTTTTCACGCTATGTTTGAAATTAACAATGTTTAAATTTAAACTGCTCGTTCGAATTTGTGGTTTTTGATAATGTTTATTTTTACAGTGCTTGTTTGGGATTCTCCCAAAATACATGCTTATTTTAGATTGGAACTTTTTGGAAATTATTTGAACTCTTCGGAAACAAATCAATGTCACTTTTTTATCATTCAAAAAACGATTCTATGTTAAACAAAAAATTGAAAAAACTTTCGAATCGTTTCATGAAAAATATTATTTGCATTAATGATATATTAGTATGTAAAAACATATAAATTTTTTTAGCTTAAAATTTCTGTGAAACTACGAAGATTTTTGTAATATTAATTCTATATAAACTGTAAAATAATAAATAGTTGAAATTATTCGAGTGTTATTTTTAACTTTCTCTTTTATAGTTCATGTAGAGTTTAAATGGGGGGTTACTTTTACGTTGCACAATCATTCTGTTTTGAAGATCTCAACTGAGTACTTCTCTAGTGATAAAAATATTTTATGTCATGGATTCAAAAGAATCAAACATTTTTGAAGATTTGCAAAGTAATGAACAAACACTTCATGCGATTGATCAAGCGCTTGAAAATCATAACGAAATGCAACGCAATTTGATTGCTGCTAGGAATAAGTGTCTCGATCAACGAAGGAACTAAAATACATGAGAAAAAGTAAGTAATAAAGTTTAGTTAATCAATGATGTTTTGGTTTTTATAGTAAAAACTTATTTGTTGATGTTTACAGACGACAGTTTCTTGAAAATAAGCGAGAAAAACAGCGGAAGGAAATTATTGCTTCAGGACAACCAAAAATGCCAGAACCAGAAATTCCATTCTCAGCCACTCAGATGGGGGATCCACACTATTCTGAGAGATATTTACGTCATTGGGATGAAGTACTAGGTACATGGATTGCTGACAACATTAGTGATGAGCATATTGATTTAAAAAATTAATGTCTTTTTATGTAATTCTTATGAAATAAAAACGCGACAACGTCTTATAAGTAATACAATGTTTCAGAACAAAGCATTTAATTAAAAGAACTATTTCAATTCTAAAAATAACGGATTTATTCGGTTTAGAAAATGACTATTTCAATTATAAAAATAACGGGTTTATCAAGTTTTTATATATTTTCCAATTTTGCATTCCAGTTTTATTTCAAACTTTTCCCAAATTTTGTCTCAACATTTATATATTCAATAGCAATTTCGGCTTAACATTGCCTCAGTGGGGGCAAACTACCTGCTCCGGGGGTCCCTTGAAAACAATAGAAGGATTATCCTTTCTGGGGACCCTTGCAATTAGCGTGAAGAGGAGATAATTAAGATAAAAAAATCAATGACCTCGATTTGTTAACCAGTCGTTGTTTGTAAAACTCGGTCGATTTTTTTTAAAAAAATAACAAAAAAATCAAAGACTTCGGTTTGTTAACCGAGTAGGTTCCACGTGACACGTAAAACTTGAATAATAACTGGGGAGGAGTGGAAACTTTGTAATTTGGCGCAACTGCATGATTTTCATCGGAACTTTTAATCCCTACCTATGTTGACCCGGCGGAATTGCAGAAACCCCTCAAAATGACCGATCCCTAATTTGTCACGCTAATTTAAAGAGTCCCTGAAAAGGATAATCTCTCTATTGTTTTCAAGAAGCCCCCTGAGCAGGTAGCATGCCCCCACTGAGGCAATGTTTAGCCGCAATTTCACATAATTTTCGTTTATGCAATCTTAACACTAGAAGTACCGAAAATTCTGACACCCTAGATGGACAAAGTGCACAATTCCGTCCACCCCTCGTTATCGGGGGTGGACGTAATCTAGGAAATTGACCTTTTTTTATCGGTCGAACTTTATTTCATTTATCTATAACTCGAAAACAAGTTTGTGGAGTAATTAAAAGTTGTTCAATAATAATTTATATAAACAATATTATCCATGAGGTCCTGGATCCTATCTATGAGAACCGTCTGGACAATTCGCAATAAAAAACGTTTTGAAGAAGTGAATGTTTTGATAAACAAAATAATGTTCAACGTTGATAAAGTGTTCAAAAGTGGACGGATTTGTCTACTTCGTCTTTTAAGGAAGAAAATAATATTGCTCTGTTAAATAATGTAATTTTCGCATGAAAATTTTTTCTAACCTTCTAGTGTTAAACAAATTAATGAAAAACATGTGTTAAACAAATAAAATGAAATTAGTATTATTATGATAATTTTTTTAATAAACAAATTAACACATTTTTGAATTACAGTGTCTTAATACTTTTTTCCAAGTAGTTATAAATATAAGGTATTAACCACACGGAACCCCACTTATCGAGACGCTTTCTTTCTTTCGCTTCGAAATCAAGAAAGCTTGAGTGGGAGAGAGAACGATACAGCGGTCGGAGTGGGTAAGAGAGGCGTGGCCTAGCGTGGCGTGAGATCTCGGCCGTTACGGCATTTTCGTGAATGCCTCCGGTCAAACCGATTTATAAGACGTTGTCACATCAAAATTCAATAAATAAATCGAAAAATAAAACAGAGTATTTATTAAGCATATGAAATGACTGACATATTCAAATTTTAGTGCAATCGAATTGTCGAAAATAATCTTGAAAATAAGATGTGGATATAATGCTGCATATAGCGTCAAACACTTCTAAAAAATATTTTATTTACATTGTGATAGAATTGTAGCAATAATTATAATTAAAAATGTAATTAATTCTAAAAACAAATAAATTTTGCGTTAAAATTGAATTGTTATGTATTACGATATTTCTTACGTTTCTGATTATGAATAAACATTTTTATTTATGAAAAACATATATTTTATAATAAGAAACTATCTGATACAAAGTTTTTAATAAGTGTGAACATTTGCCCCTTGATGGTAGCAACATGATATACACCAAAAGTCAATTAGGCATTTTTCATAAGTGTGAACATTTGCATCATGATGATGGTAAAATGATATACATCAAAAGTCAGTTAGGCATTTTCATAAGTGTGAACATTTGCCCTTGATGATGGTAGGATGATGTACATCAAAGATAAATGTTCTTTAATAATAAATTAAAAATCCTGATTTCATAGCTTGAAATTGCTCTGAATGTCGATAATATAATCAAAGAAATATTGATATGAAACTGCATGTAATGATTATAAAAAATGAATTTTGAATAAAAATTGAATTGTTATTGATTACAAAAAAGCCTATTTTATTTATGAATCACTTATATTTCATAATAAAAAGTAATTGAAACGAAGATTTTCATAAGTGCAAACATATACCCCCTTGATGGGGGCAACATGATATACACCAAAAGTCAGTTAGGCATTTTTCATAAGTGTGAACATTTGCATCATGATGATGGTAAAATGATATACATCAAAATTAAACGTTTTTAATAGTAAGTTTAAAATTCAAGAATTAAAAAATCGAAATCCATTATTATCTATCAAATTGCTATTTATAAACAAATATCATTTTCGAATAATTGTAGACACATTTTATAAAACATAAAAAATCACCTGTAAATAGCGAATATTTCATGATGGGAAACTGTTTAAATAGTTTCGTAAGTGCACATCATATAAACTGCAACTTCAGACTAATATGCAATGTGCAAATTGCAAATATCAGTTGCATGCATTTTGAGAATAGATTTTAAAAAACTTACTACTTTGAAGTCTTATGTGAGTTCCGCGACACTGGATAACACACTTGAATAAATTAAAAAATAAATTTTAGTCAAGGCGAAAAGTGTGGTTAACTACATCCTGGACATCCTTTATGTAAAATATTGCAATCTAATTAAAAAATTGATAACAAATTATGATTCGATTGAAAACGTTGTGATATATAACGCGCTCAAACACTGCACTAATTAAGAAACTTAAACATTACCCAAAGTTATGCGCTAAAAACTGCACTTATTACTGCATGAGAGAATACACGAAGAACACTACACTTATTAAAGCACTAAGACTCCGTCACTCGCGAGACACTTCAGTTAACCTTGAGAAGGTTGTTTTGAACTAAAGATTGTGTGACAGTTCATCTTTTATCTTCAATTTTTTATGATGCGCAAGATGCAAGATGCAAGTACGCACTCCCGCTCAACACCATTCAAAGTGATGGGGATTAGTTCTAATTACTAATAGATTCATGAATGTAAGTTTTGAAGGTGCTTAAAAGGTTTCACTTCGAGTAGAAAAAGCTTAGAGTTTCTTGCATTAAATTATCGTTTCAAATTATATCATGTATTTCTTGAGTGATGAAATTGAATGACAGCATTTTACATTTTCATTTTTCAAAAGATTTGGAAACCAAAAACGTTTTCATATTATTATCGATTCGCTAAAGTATCTTTTATTTCAAAACCTTTTGAAAATAAAAATCAAAATGTTGTGATTGAATATCATCAATGAAGAAATACATGTTTTGATTGAAATGATAATTTATTGCGAGAAATTCTAAGCTTCTTTCATGTATTTCTTAAGTGGTGAAATTTCAAGTGGTTTCAATTTTAAAACCTTTTAAAAATAAAAATTCAAATTTGTCATTTAATTTCACCACTTAAGAAATACACGTTTTAATTGAAAGGATGTTTCTTTCCAAGCAATGGCATCATTTCCATTTGTAAAAGGTTTGAAAACTAAAAACATTCGATTTCATAGAAATCATGTTATTTTTAAGTTTTTATTCCGGAACCTTGTAAAAATGAAAATAATTTTTTTTCGCGAATTGTTTTTTAATAAAAAATTATTATGAATTCATAATTACGTGTCACAGAACCGGCCTAGTGACACTACTTCATACAATGTTTTTAAGTATATTTGCTTTGATTATGAAAGTTTTTAACTTTCTGACACTTATTTAAACTTTACGATACAACCTTACACAAAATTAGTGTCGTCCATCCTTCTAGGTATACGAAAAGTCCAGTACTTCTAGTGTTAATATAAATTAGTTTTAAATAATTTCTTGTCAAGGAAATTGTCACACAGCCTTTGTTGTGTCTAGACTCTGTCATCAAAAGATGCCAGTTCGATAGCTTCTGTAAATATAATGTTTTCTTCAAAACAAAATTAGAAATTCAAAATTATTTTGAAATTTTGTACGTAATAGTTAAGTATCGAGTTAATCAATAATTCGATTAAATACCGAAACACTGAAATTGTTTCGGTACTTCAGTAAAAAGATACTCAAATATCGATATTATTTCGCTAAAGTAACGAATACCAAACACGAATTCGATAAATCGGTAAAAATCTAACGATTACCAATTCAATTCGGAAATTCGATGAACGTACCGAAATACCGACCGATACGATTTTGTGCATCCCTGGCAGTGGCTTTAGTGGGACTGCCCCTATTATAATGTATAGGATAATTTTACGTATTCCTAGCACGAAAAATTCGATAACAATTTTGTCCAACGAGAAAGAACTAAAACAAAATCAAAACATCGAATACGAATTGAAAATATATGCATTAATTACGCTTCAAAATAAAAGTCTTATCACTCAACTTTCTAAATTTTATTTGCAGAGTGTATTTGTCCAGCAGGTATGTACCTCAGAGAAAATCTCGTGGCGCAACGGTTAGAGCTTCGGTTTTACATCCCCGGGAACTTTGGTTCGAATCCTCGAACTGATTTTCAGTTTGGATTTGAGGGAAAAAATTTCTCCATTCAAATTTTTATTTTTCCGGGCCGGAATCCGAGCTGGATTTCATAGAGGTTCGGTAGTTATTCAAAAAATCCGATACAAAATCCGGTACCAAATTCCGGCCCGGATCCGTTAACGGTTCTTTTAACGGACCCTTGAACGGATCGTTTAACAGATCCTTTAAGGGATCCGTTAATGGATTCCGAGCCGGATTCCGGGCCGGATCTTTTACATAGAGTTATAATGTACCTCTGGTATATTTTTTGATTAGTGACAAAATTGTATACCGAAGTGTTTCACATAATTAAACAACATCGAACGCGACCGAAAGTTAGGAAATGTTATTGTGATTATAAAAAAGTCCCAATGAACGCATTTTTGTCTATTTTCGAACACGTGGAAATATGAGGCTGTTTATTTCATATGAGGCAATCGGTCTATTGCAACGTTAAGCTTCACGTTTGAAGTTGAGATTGATTGAGTCTGAAACGTTTCAAGAATTTGTTGAGATACTTATAGCATTGACTAAGTTCTGGCATCCGATGTAAAGTTCAGTTTTGGAAAATTCAAAAAAAAACGGATTATTAAAAGAAAAATTCGAAGGAATAAAAGGTATTGACGAACTATTTAAAGCCAACGTGGATCGGACAAGAGAAAACGTGGAATAATTACGAGTCTGTAAAAAACGGTGATCCACGAATGAATGACATCTGCGAATCTTGGCACTCGGCTTTTACGCGGTGCATCAACTGCTCTCACCCGCAGATTTTCAAATTCATCGGTTATTGAAAAGCAGAGCAAAAGTTAAGTGAATTAAAAATCATCCAATATTCCTCCGAAGAAGAACCCCCTGCAAATAAACGGAAGTACCGCTCAAACGACGACTAATTAAGAAACTGTTGTTTAGGTATGACCGTGACAATGTTATCGGGTATCTCGAAGGTTTAGCTTCGAACATTGTTACTTTGACCTACGATTATTTGCATGTATGATTTTTAAACAAACTTTGTCGTCGCACAATTTATATATTTATTTATTGATTCATTCATTTGTTCGTTGTAAAACGTTGAAACAAGCGAACCTACGCCTAAACTAACGATACCATTCCACCCCCCTCCCCCAGCATGATTGTACAAGAAACGAAGTTCGTTTTATCGTGGTATATCAAAAGAAAGGATATTTTATCGCAATATATTATTGCATAAGATGAAATGACGCGGTATATTTTGTCGGCAGATATTTTCTTGACAGTATATTAACACTACGAGGACCGAGATTTGCGTATACATTAAAGGACCGGAGTACGTAAATTTTACGTCTTGATGATTTTTCGATGTTGTAACTATTCATATAAATATTTTAGCTTTAGTTATATACGAATAGTTGCTTTATCAACTTTTTATTAACATAACTATTAATCTATTGTTATAAACAATTATTTTTTTAATAAAAAACCACAATACTCGTCGGTATTTCGCAGACCTTTTTTTCGTTCCGGATGGTTGTTTTGAATAAAAATTCAATCGCAATTTGCTATAAACAAGGAAAACAATTTATTATAACAAATATTATTGGTCAACAGGTCCATAAACATATCTTAAGCTGATTGTTTATTTATTAACTAAACAACAATAATTCAATATGTGATGTCGTGGAATGACGTAAAATTTACGTACTCCGGTCCTTTTAGGTAGACTCGATTTTTCCTGAAATTTTATTCAACAAATCGGAAAAATTTTAACATAATTTAAAAAAGAATCAAAAATTATGAAAAGTCGCCAAAGGAAAAATTGTTTCATCAAACCTAACCAGAATGGTGATGAAGTGAATATTGAAAGACGTAAAATTTACGTACGCGGTTCTCCTAGTATTAAAAAAAAGTACGAGAAAGTATTCACATTAGTAAATATCGATTAATCAGTAGGGAAGAAGGCAGAGAGATCCCCTGGAAACGTAAGCTTAAATGAAAAATGCTGTTTTTGTGCATTTTGAATTCTGTCAAGGCTATAGTAATTGTTGTAATTTTCGTAATTCGCGCGTCCTGTTTTTTTCTTGAATCACGTTGTATCGGTACGCCGGTATCTACGTATTTTTGGTTTCTCGGGAAAGCAGGCAGTCGCGAAAAAGCTATTACAGAAGGACGACATATGTCGTTTTGCGTGATTAGGCAGCTAGCTGCGTTTCGGTGAGAAAAAGCTGAGCAAGGCTCAAAAGGTGTATTTTTTCTTTTTATATCTTAAAATAAAATTGTGTTCAAAATACAATCAGTGTTCGAGAGAGTTTTGTTATGGGAGAGAGACCCCGAACACCAACCTCTTTTCTCCGAAATCTAACAAATCAGAAGTGGGATATCAAAAAGAAAGATCCTTACGTGTAACCTGAAAACGCAGACTCTCAGACGTGAAGTTAGCTGTGTGAGATTATTGTGGATGGTCCAGAAAATCACAGATTCGTTCTGAAGTGCCTCGTGGAGCACAGAAATTGGGCCGGTATAGTAGAGACCAACTATACCCAGCGAGTGACATCGATAGTGTGTCCATCGCGGGTTGGTAAAAACAAGAACGATGACATCGACGGAGCTGACAGTAACACCAAGATGGACGGCGTGCAAGAAAAGCTCGCAAAGCTACAGCGAGAACGTGATCGTGAAAGGAAACTCAATGAGGAATTGCATAAGCGATTACTCGAAAGTGGCAAACAAAATCGAATACTCGAAGAGACGATTCGGAACGGAAGGTGAGGTGCCCAGGCAGAGCAACAACCACAACAAAACCGAGGTGCGGAGAACGGAGACCGGCGTTTTCCGCCGGTCTCAGACGATGACTCAGCTTTTGCAAATACAAGCCAACCAGCTGACCGAAGTGCTGAGACGGCCAAAACAATTCACCAGTGACAAGACCCAGTGGGATTTAGCGTTGCGACGAGTCACCTAAAAGCTTCTCCTTTTAAATGGTACATGTCAACCCAAGACAAAATCACGACTTATGGTGAGTTCCTCGACGAGTTCAAAGGTATGTTAACATACAGGAAAAGTAAGTGCCAAAAATATATACAAATGTCGCAGCGTGTTTAACAAAATAACGAGTCGGTCCACGATTACTATCATGATAAAGTTTGGTTATGTCAGCGTTTAGAGATGAGCGTCAAAGAAGTGAAACAGGAGTTAGCAGTCGGTCTGTGGTCACGAGAAATAAGTACGTACATTCTCTCATTCTCAACACGTACGAGTCGCTGGCTGACCTGTATCAAGGGCTGTCGCAATATCGGCGCCTTGACAGTGCCAGACCTGACCGGATCAGTGGGAACAAAAAGAAAAACAGAACGTATGTAAACGAGAATGTGACCTTAGGGGTGAATAAAGTGCATTTTATAAATGTACACATTGAATCAGGTGATTGTGAATTACCTCTTAGAAATGACTCGGGGCGTGATTTCAAAACTGGAAAGAGGAGATAAACTCCTAATCGAAATTGAATCGGTTTGCAAAATCGATGAGATGAAACCGCGCACAGAGCCGGTTCTCGAGTCAGATCTGATCGTAGACGTTTCAGTTTCACCTGATGAGAAGTGAGAACTTTTAGAGTTGTTGAACAAGTACAGGAAATGTATTGCGAAGAATATTTTTTAATTAGATTGTACAAGTTATGAGAAAATGGACATTCAAGTAAACGAAGATGCGAAACCTTTTCAGTGAAAACCGTACAAGTTGAATGAAAAAGATAGGAGAGATTTAAATGCAATTATCGATGTGTATAAACAAGCCGGTTTAGTAACAAAGACAGTTTCCGAGTATGCGAATATCGCGTTTGTTGTGAGAAAAAAAGACGGAAGTGCGAGAATGGTGGTTGATTTCAGACGATTAAATATAGCAACCAAAGTTATAAATTATCCTTTTTCCGATTTAGATACAATGTTATAGAAAATTTCCAACTCCAAATTGTTTGTAACCCTCGACCTTGCCGATGGTTACTTGCAGGTTCCTCTGAGTGATACTGCTAAGGAGAAGACTGCGTTTGTGACGGAGGATCAATCCGGACAATTCAAACGAGCCATGTTTGGATTATGCAACGCACCGAGGTACTTCGCCAGGGCCATGAATAAAACATTGATGCAACAACAACGTAGAAACGTGGCTGTCAACTTCTTCGACGACACGTGTGTTCATGCAGAGGACTGGCCGAATCTGATGAAGAACTTGGAGGAAGTGTTGCAGGCCCACGGACAGGCTGGCCTCACACTGAATCCAAAGGAGTGCAAGTTCAGGATGAGGAAGGTGAAGTACTTGGGATAGTTGTAGAGAAGGTTAACTGCAACCAGGAGAGAGGAGGTTGAGAGCCATAGCAGAGATGTCACAACCAACCAACGCGAGCGAGATACGGAGGTTTTTGGGAATGGCAAATTTCTTTCGGCGGTTTGTGCCAAACTTTGCACAAATTGACTCCCGATGAATCGATTGCTACAAGATGGAACAAAGTTCGAATGGACAGATGAGCAACAAAGGGCGTTCGACGAACTGAAGGTAAAGTTGTCAACACTACCCACGGTGAAGGCGTACAATCCAAAGGCGGCCAAAACAGAACTCCACACAGATGCGTCATCGAAGGGCCTCGCGGCGATGCTGCTGCAGGCGGATACGAAGGAGGAGCCACTTCGACTTGTGTACGCGATCAGCAAGACGACATCAAGAGAGGAGGAGAAGTACCACTCGAGTCGACTGGAGTTTCTAGCGGTCCACTGGGCCATGAAACGACTCCGACCACTACTGATTGGCATTCGGTTTATTATTATCACTGACTGCCAGTGCCTAATCAATATTAACACGTGGAAAACGAAGAGCTCTCAGATCGCGAGATGAACGAGCGAGCTGTCTGAATACGACACGTGCCAGGTGAACGTATGGCTCATGTAGATATCCTGTCCAGGAAGCCAATTTCAGGCGACGAGACAAAGAGGATGGAGCTAATGCTAGGATTCGAGGTGTTTGAGGACGAATTCTTAATACACCAACGTTCAGATCCGAATATTAAAGCTTTAATTAATATTTTGATTAAGACAGAGAAAAAGAGAACCAACAACGAGCAAGCAGCAACTAAGGAGTTCGTCCTTCGTGATGGACTTCTATACCGGAAGATCAAGCCTGAGAAGGAGGAAGGTGTGACGAGAGAAGTGTTCGTGGTGCCAAAATCCATGCGCAAAGACATTCTGCTAAAACATCACGATTTTGCAGACCATTTCGGGGTGGAGAAGACAGTGGCCTTGATCTAAAGGTTCTACTTCTTTCCGGGGATGCGGAAATACGTTCGAGTGCACATCAAAAATTGTCTCCAGTGCATCCTTGCAAAAAACCGAGGTGGCAGACAAGCAGGCGAGGTTCATCACGTATCTGAGGGACGGCGACCATTCGATATCGTGCAGGCGGATCATCTTAGTCCATTTGTAACGACACCACGACAAAATCGCCACATTCTGGTGATGATGGACGGTATCGGGACGATTCGACCAAAGAGATTTCAACCAGGATAATTCAACCAAGACATTTCAACGAAAGACATTTCAACCAAAAAACAATTCAACCAAAAGACAATTCCACCAAAGACAATTCAACTGAAAGACAATTCAACCAATTATAAAATTTTGATAACTTTATTACTTAAGTAGAATCATATGAACTTATAAATTAGATACACATTCTTAGGACATTATAAATGAAACTGTAAAAACAAGCGAACATTTATGTGTGCAGAACAACATTTCGTAAGTAACGTATGATCGCACGTCTGTTATACGTCTGCACAAGTGTTTTCAGTGAATCAGGTGTACGGTGATTCCCTTTCGTAGCAATTTTCGCAGCTATTTTTGTTAGTCGATTTTCACTAAAAGACTGTTTGTTTTGCAGTGCAGTTAAAAATTGATAGAACGATGCATGTGAACGAGCGACTATGAATGCAAACCGATTGTTATTGTTATTATGTTCGGTCTTTGGCTTTTTTGTTAGTTTTAAGGTGTGGGGGCGGGGGGCAAGGGGGGGGGGTCTCCCCCCATACCTTGCTGTGTGGATGTAAACGTATTACACTTAAAAAATGAAGTCATTAATATTGTATAATTGGTTGAATTGTCTTTGGTTGAATTGTCTTTGGTTGAAATGTCTTTTGGTTGAAATGTCTTCTGGTTGAAATGTCTTTGGTTGAATTGTCTTGGTTGAATTGTCCTGGTTGAAATGTCTTTGGTCGAATCATCCGCCATTCATGATGGACAGCCTGACCAGGTTTGTTTAACTGAAGGCAGTGAGAAGCGTCGACACCCGAGTAACGGTTAACATATTGAAGAAGTTTATGCAAACCTTCGAAGCACGACGCAAACTAGTGACAGACCGAGTCACCGCTTTTACATCAGCAAAATTCGGAGAATTTGTAAGTAAACATGGGATCCATCACAACCTTATTTCCACCCGACACCCCCAAGCGAACGGCTTAGTTGAGAGGATGAATCAAACCATCCTCCCAGCTTTGCGAACTTCTGTGAATGTGGAGCGAAATGATTGGGATTCGATATTAGGTCAGTTAGAATGCACACTTAATTGTACGGTTAGTAAGAGCACAGGCGAATCGCCATTTGAGGCGTTGTATGGATATTTTCCGCGGTTTGATGAAGGATGGATGCGTGAGTTGACGTCAGAACAAGAGCGTATGAGTGATCCAGTAAAATTGCAAGCCGAGGTTCGTGAAAAAAGTCTAGCAAGTGAAGAGAAAAGTAAACAGCGATACGATGCAAATCGGTATACAAATGTACATTTTGAAGTAAGCGACATCGTTTTTATGAAAAGTAACGCGGTTTTAACCGGAAAGTCGACGAAATTGCAAGCAAAGTTTAAAGGTCCGTATGTATTTATTGAGTTCTTACCATCAGATGTATATCGCATAAAATACTTGAACGAAACTCGACGCAAAAAGTTTGTCACCACGGCGCACGTCAGCGATTAGAAAATTTGGTCCAGCGACGACACCGAAAACGATACTTCTGACTCAGAATGCGAGTCCGAAGAAAGCGAAAAAAAGAGTTATCAGGTTAGTCAAGAAGTCGAGATTACAAGCGATGAGTCAGAAGCATCGGAGGTTGGAGACAAGAGGGCAAAACGCAAACAAACTGTAGAGAAGCAGAGCAATGTCAAGGTCTCGACTGAGAGCCTGTTACGTTGATCTACGCGTAAACGAAAAAAACCAAAACGTTATGGTGATATTTTTATTTATTCATACGTGTTTTTGAATTAATCATACACGGGGTTCCTTGTATCACAGTAACATCCGAATCATATAAATATAAGAATACAAGATAGTATAAAATTATGAAAATAAATATCGGAAAAGAAAAAAAAAGACATAACATATATTTCTAGGTTCGCAAACTTCAAAGGTTTTAAATAAAATCAAACATAGATTGTAAGAATTTGACAGTTCTCAGTTGATCGGAGAGTAGTGTAGGGCACAATATCTCTGTACAGGCATTTTGCGTAGGGATTGCATCGCCAAGATGTATTAGGCAGACATTTTGCGTGGTGTTACATTCGAACAATGTGTGGTATAAAGTATCTCGATCACCGCTTTCACATCGTGGACAGACAGTAGAAGCATCGAATTTTAAAGTACGGCCTCTTCGATAGAAGGAACAATTATGAATATTACTCAGTCTTACTCGCGCTGTGAGTTTTGTATGCTTAGTTCCACTAGGTAAAGTTAAATAAGGTGCGGGACCTAGTTGGAGGGGTAGAAATGGTAATATTTTCAAGCTATTTGTTTGACGTAACCGATCTAAATCTGTCTGAAATAATCTCTGTCTGGTCTGATCGAGGATATCACTAGAGTGCGTCGCAAGATAGTTAAGTGTTATAATGTTCGGGTCCTCGTTGATCAGGCAGAGAGTTTTAACTTGCTAAATCCAGTTATATCTCTCGTCTCCAGGGTTTTCGCTCGCTAAGATTTCAAGGCGTTTAGCACAGAGTTTTGGAAGACGGTGGTCGGGCATATTATTTATCTTTGTGCAGCAGCGAAGTGCTGCTTGAAGTACGTTAGAATGAAGTGATAATCGACCTGTTTCAAGTCTAAGTGCGTACCCGGGCGTATTTACCGGGGCATTAAGAATGCGTTTGAGACATGTGTTCTGAATTTTATCAATTTTCTCTATGTATCTAAGTGCATAAGATTCAGATGAGTAAAGTAACACGTTAAGTAAAAGAGCTTGAAGTAAGTTAATCTGAGTATCCCATGAGGTAATATGTATCTTTTTCAAAATTGAAAAGATCCGTCCCAGAGCACATCTGGAGGACTTTGATAACGTTTTACACGCCTTATAAAATAAACCTAATTTACTAAAGATCACACCTAAGTGCTTATATTCATTCACGATTTCTAGCGGTGCATCGTTATAACGAAACAATAGTCGGTGTTTAATTTGTCCTCTTTTACCTTTATGAAAAATTACAATCTTAGTTTTTTTTGTATTTACAGTCAATTCATTTCTATCACAGTAACGTTGTAATAAATCTAATTTTTTGTTTGTCTCAGAAGGAGTGATAGATAAGAGGACAATATCATCTGCGTACGCTATCAGATGGATTTCGTTATTATGATCAATCGATACACCGACTAAGCCTTGGTTAATAAAATAATCTTCCAAATCCGCGAGAAATAGCGAGAATAAAAGTGGGCTCAGTCTGTCGCCCTGTAAGACACCGCGCGTTACCTTAACTTTGTCAGTGCGACCGTTTTGGGTGTCAACGCAGATTTCCGCGTTTTCATATAGATTTGACATTATTAATATAGTTCTCTGGCTGACACCCATACCAAGCAGTTTTTGAAATAATATATTGTTGTTAACTAAGTCAAAGGCACGCTTAAAATCTACAAATACTGCGTATAATTTTCCGCCTTAATTGCTAAGTTTAATTTGTACAATTGAGTTAAATATAAAGATATTGTCTGTGCAGCCTCGTTTTTGCCTAAAACCTGCTTGGAATTCGGGTACGATATTTTTCGCATCAGACCAGTTAGTTAGTCTGTTATTCCAAAGTTGTGTAAAAACTTTAGGGAGGTTGTTTATCAGAGCTATGCAACGATAATTTTCTGGTAGCGAGAGATCGCCTGCTTTTAGTATCATTCGGGCAGTGATTTCCCCCCACTCTTCAGGAGTGTACGTTGAATGAAGTATGTTGTTAAAAAGGTCGAGGATAAATTGAAACCAATTTTCTGGTAAGAACTTCAGAAATTCAGATGTAATTCCGTTCGGCCCTGGGGCTTTTTTCAATATACATTTATTAAGTCCGTCAATTAATTCAAACATACTAAAATCAGCGTCCAATACTGGATCATGTATAGTTATAATCGGTTTAATCAAGGGGGCAGTTGGTGGGTAAGTTAACTCAAGGTATTGAAACCAACTTTGCAACGTTACCATGTTGTCGTTTCTCGATTTACTTTTAAAGTTAAGTTTGTTCAATCGCGACCAGAAAGTTGTAGGATTTTCATCAAGTGCAATTTCAAGAGATAGGTTTTTCATGTAAACAATATGTTTATTTTCTAGAAGGGGTTTATAAGCAGTTTTAGCTTTACACCATTGAGCCGCGTAATCATCAACAAAGTTATTTCTCTTACATTTACTAAGTTTCAGTGCTAAGTTTTTCTTGGCTTGATGGCATTCGTCATCGAACCAAGGTTTGGATTTGTTATTATTTTGTTGACTAACTTTCATTTATCTAACAAGATTAAGTTCTTTAGCTTTGTTGGTGATTGTTGTTATTATAAACTAGCTGAGCACCCTCGCTTCGCTCGGGCGTCAGCTTCGCTGCACTATATGAGTTAGTTAAGGTTTTTTTTCCGAATTGTTTGGATAAACAAATTGTAAGGACGAAAACGGTTATACAAAATAATTAATGAATCCATTTTGCATTGTGCGCGAGAAGAAACCCACGTAACCGTGGTAAAATCATGGCATTTATTGATACATAGTGAAACTACAATACCTTATTGAACTAACGCATTCTGGTAAACCTTATTGAACTAACGCATTCTGGTAAACAATATTCGATGTTTTACTCTCTGGAGCGTAAATGTGTAAATTCCGTGGGTCGGAGACGCGCGAACATGCAACATAAAATTGTCCGTGAGAAAAACATGGTTTTTCAAGGTGTACACCAGCAACATGGAGCGTTTGACCTTGAGCTTAATTGATGGTCATTGCAAATGCCAATCTCACGGGAAATTGTCGTCTTTTGAATTCAAATGGAAGATCTGTGGGGATCACTGGTATCTGAGGGATCATGACGTTCGCACCTTGATTCGATCCAGTCATTATAGTGCCTTCAAATCATACAAATTTAATAGTATGTCAATACATTTGGTATAAAATGTAAAAGTTGTGTGACAATCTATAGCTTACTACCTTTTATAATCCTATGCCGAAGTTGAGTGATGCGGATTCGAGTTCCATTGCATAAAACAGGAGGATTTAAATTTCGCAGCAGCATAACAGGAACTCCGACTTTTAATTTCAGTATGTGTGGCGGAACTCCAGACAATTCAAGCGAGTTCAAGAACTCAACCGGATGGTTTACCACTTCATCTTGATTTACTACGGAATTGAAAGAGGTGTAAATTTTCTGTTCCCCGGGAATTGTAGCCAATATTTTGTCATTCAAATCAGTGACAACATCGTTTGTTAACGGTAAAATAGCTCTTTCACATAACCAATCCATGTGCAAGTGATTTCGCTGGATGTTGGAAAAAACTGCAGCAATCAGTTTATCAGTAGAATTGGCAATAGTGCATAGTTCAAGAGAAAGAGTAACATTTCCATTAGCATCTGTTGGTAGCGTCCCATTGCCGACTGTCAAAAGTAATGCAGAAAAATTGGCAGCGTTCTCATCATTGTGAAGATATACCCTCATGTTAATAGTCAGCGAATGGACTATGACACTTTGCCATAAGATTAAACTTTTGATACTGGCATGAAGCTAATCAGCTGGAGTTCCACGGGTGATGACCGGGAGGGTTTGTCGAAAATCACCAGCTAATATAACGACTAATCCTCCCATTATCCGATTGTCACTCCGCATATCTCTCAAGGTTCTCTCGAGTGCCTCTACTGCATGCTTATGCGAAGAAGAACATTCATCCCACACCAATAGTTTGCACAACCGCAGCACCTCGGCCCTTTGACTATTTTCGCTGATGTTACAAAATGGGGTCTCCTGATGGTGCAAATTCAGTGGCAACTTCAGCACATTGTGAGCAGTTCGTCCTCCTTGTAACAACGTGGAAGCGTTACCAGTTGAAGCCAAAGCTAAAGCCACGTGACGACGACTCCCGATAGTTGACAGCAGGAGATTCAATAAATATGTTTTTCCTGTTTCTCCACAGGCATTTAGAAAAAAAATTGCAGGATCGTTGTTGTCAATTTTTTGTAGTACTGCATCGTAGAAGGATCTTTGGTCTCCATTCAGATGAGGCAAAGCTGTTCCTCAGCCTCTGTAGCTTACGCAGCTCTATGTTAGCTGGGGTTTACCTCATTTGAAAGGGGGCAATCTACCTGGGTCCGGAACAAAAAGAAAACAATAGGGGGATACCTTTTTCCGGATTATCTCGGTGATAGTTTTAATTACCGCGAAGTGTTGATCATATATTAAAGTGTTGTGCTTGAGTTTCAAGAAGACGTTTGTGTGTAAAACTCGGTTGATTTTTTTTAAAAATAACAAAAAAATCAAAGACCTCGGTTTGTTAACCAGACGTTGTGTGTAAAACTCGGTTGATTTTTTTTAAAAAATAACAAAAAAATCAAAGACCTCGGTTTGTTAACCAGACGTTGTGTATAAAACTCGGTTGATTTTTTTTTAAAAATAACAAAAAAATCAAAGACCTCGGTTTGTTAACCAGACGTTGTGTGTAAAACTCGGTTGATTTTTTTTTAAAAATAACAAAAAAATCAAAGACCTCGGTTTGTTAACCAGACGTTGTGTGTAAAACTCAGAAACTTTACTTCGAGTCAACTGGTAATTTCCTATTTCGGCGCAATTGCATAAGCAATTAGTCCTAACACTTCGCGGTAATTAAAACTATCACCGAGATAATCCGGAAAAAGGTATCCCCCTATTGTTTTCTTTTTTGTTCCGGACCCAGGTAGATTGCCCCCTTTCAAATGAGGTAAACCCGTTAGCTGTATCAATAGTTATTTTTTGCAAATGTGTTTTACGTTTCGTCGGCATTTCGATGTCACTTATAAAGTCACTGGCGGACACGATATAAACACGACTGAATGAAAAGTCAAAGAATCACCCTGATGCTTTGAAATCATTTCCGAACGCTTCGTTGAGGCGTGATGCTCAGACAAACAAACAAACAAACAAACAAACAAACAAACAAACAAACATATTCTCAGTATTATTATATTAGTAGGATTGATTATCCCGTTTGATATATCCTGTGAGGGCTCTCGCTGTATCACTCTCGGATATCAGATTTTGAAAATCCATGTCCTTTTGAATATCCCAAACAAATTTCACCGTGGGTCGAGTTTGTGCATTTTGTATCGTTTGATCGCTTTAAAGTTGAAATCTTAAAATTGCTTCTATAGGAAAATGATCTGAGAAGTTTACTTTAGAGATGACGTGGAAATCGTCCACAAACTGCATCCCAGAGAAATTTACCCACCCGAGATCTATTACGCTTCTCCCACTCGAGCCACAAAAGGTAAATTGTGCTGGGCGGTCCCTCAACGAGCGACCGTTAAGTACAAAATGATCAAGTTCTTCTAGATTTTTTACAAGTTTAGACCTCGCGGGTTAGTGCAGAGATCTAATATGGTTCGAGAGGAGTAGATGTTATCATTTAGTTGTATCATATCATCTAGTTGGTTCTCTGAGCTTATTCTAGCATTAAAATCGCCTAAAATTAACAGTGGAGTATCTGGAAATTGCGAAATTATGTCAGAGAGAGTATCGATAAAAGTTGTCAAATTTTAATCGTTTCCAGGTTGAAAATAAGCGTGTACAATAATAAAATCTGTATCTGCGATATTTATTTGTATAACAGTCCAGTTTGCATTAAGCTTCAAAATTTGACTTTTATATTTAGAAGGATGCGCTATTAATAGGCCACCACTCGGTCTGCCAGTGGAATAATTTCTAGTTGCAAAAGATTCGAAAATTTTCAGTTTATCAAAAGGTTTATATTTCATTAGTGACTTTTTATGCCAAGTTTCTGATAATGAAATAATACTTTCTAGATTTATATCATTTAAAGAAAGGAAAAAGTTTTTTATTCCGTGAGCGTTCCTATAAAAAATACCTAAGTTACAGTTTGAACTGGCGAGCGGAGTACATGTCGTCGTTGCCCTGGGCCTGGGTTGACTCGGAGCAGTAGAGACATCTTGCGTTGTAAAGCGTTGAAACCCCGCTGATTCCTATGAGGAGTCGGAGTGGTGTCCCGTCGGCTCTCTTCTCACCAGAAAGGAGTCGATTGCGCTCGTACCGTGTGACGTCAGAGAGGTAGGGGGATTGCGACCACGACTGCTCTCCTTTCTGCCTTTCTATCAGAGACGTTATGTGGGGGGGAGGGTGCAGCTCTCTTGGGACGATTTTTGGACATCTCTCCTGGAGGGGGGATGTTTGCATCAATAGTTGTTTTTGCTGACTTATCCTCCGCAAAAAATTCGGCTCCAAGTTGTTCCTTGGAGAGGAGAATGCCTTTGATAACTATGCCATCGTCTCGAAGCCTAGGGTGCAGGTTACGTTGCCGGAGCAGAGGCATCATCTGAAGCAGGCGTTTTTTGGTGGTTCTTTGGTGTAGGGAGAGATCGTTTGCAATAAACAGTTTTTTCTCCTTGAGTTTTTCTGCGTTTTTTAATAAGATGCCTTTCCATTTGAGTTGTTTGAATTTAATTAGCACCGGGACTGGGCGTGATGTTTTGGTTGAGAGTCGTTTGATAGATAAGAGTTGGTCGTCTGTGAAAAGCGTGTATACTTCTCTTATGACCTCGGTAACTTGGCTGTTAAGATCGTCGTCGACTTCTGAGTTATCCACGAGGCCAAAAAGAATCAGATTGTTTTTCCTGTCTACGTTTTTCAGTTTAACAATTTCTCTTTTCAGCTCAGCAACCGTGGATTTTAGCATTTGTACATCGTTACTCACTGCTATGATTTCTTCGTCCCAAATCGTTTCTTTTGATTTTATATCCTTAACATCCGTTTTTGTCTCACTTACATCCGCTTTAATGTCCCTGATGTCCTGCAAGGCGTTGCGAAACGTCAGGAGGCCCTCTGGAGTCATGGTTGGGATGGGGATCTTGTGGGCACGTGGCCGACGCGGACGAGATTTTATAAATTTATATAATAAGGATTAAATCACGACTGAATAACAGAAAAAAACACTATGAACAATAGAACAGCACAATAGTTAAGTTCAGTTAATAGTTAATAGTTAATAGTTAAGTTAAGCACAGTAGTTAATTTTTCTGTACTTGGCGCAAAAATTATTTTTCCTGCTGCTGTATTTACAAATTTCACTTTTAGTGGTTTTTTTGCATCGTAAAACTTCGACTTTTTCCTCGCGCACGGTGCGCCACTGAAAGTGGACTTTTCGCTCCACCAGCTGACGCCGTCTATGGGCAGATCGTACTACCTCGCTGTTCAAAGAAAAATTTGAGATTATACGACGCAAAAAAACCACAAAAAGTTGAATTTTTTATGGCAGCAGCAGAAAAAATATCTTTCCGGATTAGGCGAGCCGAGGGGCGCTCGGCTCGACCGAAGCGCTGAGTCCCGGTCTGCCGCGCGAATAGCTCTTCTTTGTCGTACACGTTGCTTATAATATTTTTTGTCTCAAGTCGCGCGTGAAGAGTCTCCGTGGCAACTCTTCGCGGCTTAGAAACGCGAAGACTTTCTTCGTCGTCATCGCGCGCGCGTAGAACGAAATATACTATTTCATTTTATACGCGTGCGCGAAGAACTTCTTCGCGTTACTAGTACGCGAGGAGACTCGAAGCTCTCTTCGCACGCGACTTGGAACGAAAAATATTGTCCGTGACACGGACCTTAAAGGACCACCATGACGAGGCGGTCTCTGGCACAAGAAACAACAGTCCTTGTTACGAAATATACTATTTCAGCACTGATTATCTACAGAAAATCATTTTTTACAAAGTGGCTCCGGCTGCACAAAAAAGCCCTTGATGACACTTGAATATTTGAAAATGAGAATTTGAAATTTTGATCTGTCTGCTTATAAACAACGGTATATCAGTATGGTGCAATGACATTAAATTTATTGTTTAAAATTTTCCCCCGAAGAGCATATAACTGCCTGAAGGCAGTTATAGTCACAGTAAATAGTCTACATTCACTACTATATTGACTTTGTTTTCTTATCTTTTCAGACAAAAAGTTAAATCGCTTACAAGCAACTTTGTGATCATGAAGGAAGAAACAGAACACGCCTTACAAAACTGAAAGGAACTAAATGAAAAACTTGTCAACTTAAGACAAGAGTATAGACTAATAATGAAGCTGAATAAATCCTGAGAAACAAAAATTCAACAGTTGCGTGCCGAGCAGAAAAAAGAGATTGATCAGTTGCACGATCATTATAAGGTCAAATCTTTTATATCAACATTTTTTTGTATTTTTTTAAATTTTATTCAGCCTAAAACCTTCAGAAGGACTACAAAAATATGCCTGAGGCATGGATTTGCTTCAATAAGTTGTTAATAGTAAGTTATAAAGTGACAGACAGATTAATAAAATATGGATGACCCATCGCCTTGCATGAGATCGCCACGGAATCCGGCTCATCTGATAACATATACACCGTTGTTTAAGTCCATGGAGGAGCTTCACGAAAAATTGACCAAGCTACTAGGTGAAAAGTTATTGCCGTTGACAATAAAAAAAGTTGAAGCGCTTTGCATGGTCAAGGGTTTGAAAAACTGGAAGTGGCCTGAAAATAAAAAGTCAACTGGAGGGGAATTTTTCGAGTTCCAGAAGCGGAGGCGATTTAGGGATCTTAACACTCTCCCGGTGCTATGATTTCGGGCCCGCGTGGTGAGGATGATATAACAGCCTTTCTCGCTCTGATGCCTTATTTTGTTAGTCAAGAGAAAGGAAAACAGCGCCCCCGCACACATCCATAGCTCGCGTGAACAGAAGAAAAAATCACTTATTTCAAAATATCGACAATTTTTTTCGAAACCTGTTACATTTATGTTATTTCTTATGGGGTTTATATTAGGGGCCGTAACAAATGCCGAAACAAATGCCATTACAAAAAACTACCTCCTCTGTGCTTACTATTGATAAGATTGAAGAATGTTTGGAAGTAAAAATCCAAAAAATGAGAAAGTTATTGAACGTTTCCAAGTTGTTTAAGTTCAGATATTTAATCGAAATTATTGAAAAATGATAAAAGAACTTTTAACAATATTGAAAAATGATTGAAAAAAAAATAAAAAAATTAAATTTAGCGTTATATTTTTAGTCAAAAAACGAAACCTGTGGCAAAGTCACTTTTTTCATGCCCAGAGTGCGAGCTCTAAGCACAGCCACTTACAAATATAATTGTAAAATAAAGAAAAAGGAATTGATATTTATTAAAGGAAGGAATTTGGATCTAACATATTTATTGTTTATGATATTGGCAAGTTTGATGGCTTACACACTAAAAGCGCAAGAGAACCTACATACTAAATGATAAGAGCAATTAAAAATGAAAACAATTCTAAGTATTATTATAATAATCTCAAACCCGAGTGTAATGATATAATAGATAATAGACTATGTTATTTACACAAATATTATTTATAATAATCGTAACATTTGGAGAATTTAACAAGCTTTAGGACTGTCTAGAGGAGACAAGAGAAAACAAACAAACAGAAGTATGTTAGCGATTTGTT
This sequence comes from Telenomus remus, assembly GCA_020615435.1. Taxonomy (NCBI): domain Eukaryota; kingdom Metazoa; phylum Arthropoda; class Insecta; order Hymenoptera; family Scelionidae; genus Telenomus; species Telenomus remus. Next base: position 9,136,677 of record CM036336.1, read on the forward strand.
GACAAGTTGTTTGCTATACCCAACGAAGCTAACAAATCACTAATTATTAGCTACAGATTGTCGAACAAAGAAATAATATTGTTAATTGCGACATGGTTAATAACTGTAACTATAAGCACCTTATTGAATAGTACCCGCGCATAAAAAAATGCTCAAACAATCTGCTCCGAAGAAAGCCAATAAACGTGCGGAAAATCTTCATTTTTGGCTAGTTTAAAATCAACTTTATTTAATCGTTTGCCAGCATTGGTAATTTTACATAGAATGTGATTTTGTTCATTGTTATGTTTCATTTTGAAACATAAATTTACGTTTAGAAGTTGATCGGTTGCTCAGTATACATCTTAAGAAATATACTTCACGTTGCCGAGAAGACAAGCATTACCAGTCAATCAATTAATTCAGAATTCATATTTACATTTGTTATGATAATTCGAGAGTTACATTCTGTTTGCAGCCACGCAGTACAAAGACAATGGACATTTAAAGTATCAGACAAAAGTTAAGAATCATGGTTTAAAATGTCGAGGGTTGATGTTATGACCGGTTTCCTAAGACTAGATATGATTTCACATTGAAGAGAGCAATGACTCAGTGGCTATTCGAAAGAACCATTTAACTGCTTTTCAGATATTTTATTCAAAAAGTTTTAAAAAAAAGCATTCCTATACCCAAATCTGTGGTAATTAGGAAAAACCAGTTAAGTAATTATGGGACTTGCCATTTTAAAGTTTATAAATAACATTTTTATATCGAAGAAATATGATAAGTGACACAATTTTCAGTCAATGATAGTAGAAAATTTATATTTAATTCAACATCTCATGTTTAAGAGGCAAACTTTCAGAAACACATGCGATTACATAATGTAACATATGTTACAAGTAAAAATTCCAAGAAAAATGCACATTTTATGTAAAAAATTTCAGTTAATTGACTCTTTGCGATCGCCACAGAATTATTATTTGAAAGTATAAAAATGTTTTACATCGTCGTTTCGCTATAAGGCTGCGCATCACTTTTTTCTTTTTTTTTCCTTAATAGTTAACAACTCGTAACTAATCATTAGTTTGAATTTCTCCGATCAGAAGTATTAATATGATGATATAATATCTGTGGTGATTAGGAAGAACCAGTTGTGGTTTCAGGACTTGCCTTGTTGTAGTTTTGAATAAGACATTTTTATTTTGAAGAAATATGATGCGTGACACGATTTTAAACTTAGAGTAAACTTTCATCAATACACGCGATTTTTGCAAAAAATTGACGCTTTTGAGAATATCTTCCTAATCACCACAGATGTATTACAATGATGGGGATAATAATAATAATACTAATAATGATAATAATTATAATAGTAGTAGTAGTAGTAGTAGTAGTAGTAGTAGTAGTAGTAGTAGTAGTAGTAGTAGTAGTAGTAGTAGTAGTAGTAGTAGTAGTAGTAGTAGTAGTAGTAGTAGTAGTAGTAGTAGTAATAATAATAACAATAATAATAATAATAATAATAATAATAATAATAATAATAATAATAATAATAATAATAATAATAATAGTAATAGTAATAGTAATAGTAATAATAATATAACCGTAATTTACGTAACAATAACGAAACTCTTATAAACTGGAGTATCATCTGATTATTTTTGTTGAGGATATCACGTGAACATCGAAAAGTTACTTCTTAATATCTGCACATGCCTTGTAGCCAAAGAAAACTAAAATGAAAAAAGTCAAATACAAAAATTTGTCATCATATATGCTACAACATTCGCGCCTTTTCAGATGGGTTCAACAATAATCATCAATCAATCATTGATAGCGTTATCCATTAAAAATTTTCTATAAAATGACTGTAAGTACATCATATTGCATCGGCAATTACGCAATTCATCATGAAGCAGCCCTTGATGGCAGTGTTATACAACCTTTGACACGGGAGTACGTTTTCTAGATCCAACTATATTTGCTTCAAAATACAGAGGTCAACAACAATAGAACGCCAACAATTGTAAAATTATAAATACTTGGTTTTAAATGTGATTATTCATAACTTTTCTGGCAATGGACTGCTTCGCTTGCGATTCTTAAATATAATCTGTGGAAGAATTTAATCTCATGTTGATTATGACTGCACCTTTTCTTTTTTTTGATCTTGTTTTGCATTACGGCGCACAGGTAATGTATGCAAGAAGACTGAAATAACATGCATAACAGAGGTAGCTGCTGTGATTTCGCATCACGTATTGTGCAAGAAAAAAAGAGGATGTTCAGTGTGTTTAACCGTTAAACAAATTAAATAACAAATAAACGGAGAAATGAAAAAAGACATGCTTTTCGGAGATATTATTCTACAATTACGTATATCACGGCCTGGCTGCTTGAGGTTTCCTGAGTTGGTGACCGTCCGAAGACGGCATAGTCACCGAGAATGCAACGTGAAATGAATACACAGTAAGATCAGCCAATTTGTCGGTAAGTGACTCACTGCTTGCTCGAGCTGTTTTCATTACGTTGTTCCTCTGTGATTCTAACACTATTGCAATACTGCAGTTAGTTGTATGTATTTATAATAAAACAGAAACAATGACTATGGATTATTATAGGACTATTATAGACTGCAGGGCTCGAGTGGGCGATAAAACAACGGACTTCTGATTTTAAGGGTCTTGTAAAAATATATCTCTTTAAGTGTATGTACATATACATATATATCCTTTTTTATATATATGCTTCTGTTTAAATATAATTATATAAATACTGTAATAGAAAACTATGTTCAAAAAGGCTTAGAGTGACTTGAATTCTATTTGGATCATCATACCGTTGCATTTTTAAAGATCATCCGGGCCCTGATTGAAATAACTATTGTTAAAATCACGCTATCGAATTTTTAGTCGATCTTTCGGAAGCGACATAAACATAAAAGCACAAAAGTCAAAAAATTGATCTAAGGGAATAAAGAAAAGTCTATCGGCGAGATCACTGTGATTGATCAAAAAACACTATGGCACTAAGACTGATTTTCAGTGTTTCATTTGTATCGCGTCTTCTCATCTATATTAACATTCAATGATAGCGATTATCGTACTGGTTCTTTCTTCTTGGTTCTCCATGTTTATTTGAAAATGTACAAACTTCAAGGCAGAAATGGTTTCTTGGTACAACTAAGACCTAGGTTTACAGAGCAGCGCTAGCGCGGAATAATAACAATTCTCAGACATTTTTGCAAACGATTTGATGTTCTAAATTTCATATACAAAAGTTTCGTATGTCAGCTTTGAGAATTGCTATAATAGCGCCCTCTGCGAAAGTCTTTGTCCAAAACTGTGCTTTCATTTGTTTACTTTTTATTTGATGTTCCTTTCCAAATGAATGACTTGTAAATTTAATCCGTTGCTTAAACTTAAGTTATTTTAATTAGAGTATTGTGTGTACAGTTTGCTTACATCTTAATCGTTGTAACTCTTCAACTAATTTCTCACTCTCAATATTCAACTTCTTTTGTTTAATTACTTTTCAGCTTTTCTTTAAGATGTTTCTACTTTGTTTTTTCGCATACCATCATACGTATTGCTAAATGCCTATGGGCACTTACCGAAGTAAGTATATATAATCTATAGAGAAATAATTATCCAAAACGTTAGCTCGTGTATATTAGTAGGAACCATTATCAACCCATCAATTCAAGTTGCAAGACGAGATCGCACAATATCGGCCGGTTCACTTTTTTACTTTAAAATTATTTATGAGGTACGTGAACTAAAATTATAAAAACAACTTTCAGTTTAATTAAATAAAAATCAATATTACCAAATTGTCACAATATCTTTCTACTTTACTGGTTCCAACTGTTGAAAATTTAAAGTATGAGCAATGCGGCTAAAATTTCAAGATTGTACATGTTCGAAAGACACATCATAACTCTTAAAAAAAATTGATTTTTATACGTATAATCTAGCTTTTTAGTTTGAATTGAATTGGTCCATTTTTCCCTCAAAAATCCATCAAAGTATTTTTCATTATCACAGGTATAGAATTTTGGGCCTATTTCTCAAATGCTTAAGCAAGTTCTGAAAAATAAATTGCAAGTATTACAATGCAAATGTTAATTGTAAATAATAAATATAGATAAAATATTTATATCCAAAAAGAGCATCAACACAAATCAGGATTTTCAAGGGAAGCTTACAAATGCGAACCGACAACGAAACTTGAGAACAAGTATCAAAAGATTAAAAAGTGCTGAAGTTAAAATATACTCAAATCTTCTAACCGGCCAATGAGCGCTCGCCCCGCTCGGTCCACTGCTTATTGAATAAATTAACCTTACCATCATTCTGAATGCCCGGTCAAATTCGCTTGTTGTTCGACACTGTTGTCGAGTTTGTTCTCTTACATGCGCACTTCAATCGTTAATCATTTATCAATAATAAGTATACTCAATGATGTACAATTAAATATTTTGAATCCCAGTTCAACGATAGGCCAGTTGCATGACATGTAAAAACAATTATAAGCAAATATTCAATCGAGGTGACTCCTATTTAGCGGAGAGCTTATTAACTTTAAAAAAACCGTATATGTGCACTGAGGTAGTCGGATGGAATTGAGGGATGCCTGAGAAAAAAGCTGCTTCAGTGAGAGTATGTCTACTCCGCTTTGAGCATCTCAGGCTCCTCATTGTCACTGTAGTCCTCGTCTTCGGCAACGGACGAATCCGCGTCATCGATGCCGCTGCGACTACGCTCTTGGTCTCGCAGACGCTCTTCGTGTACTACGCCTCGGCTCTCGTCCCGCCCAATCAGCGGGTAGTCTTCGAGCCCTCTTCCTCCAAGCTTATCCAAGCCCAGTTGCGCCAACTTGGCGGCATGGGTCTGCGCTAACGCGGCCATCTGGTCGGGAGTCATTGTCATTGGGGATAAACCTGAATTCTCCGCTATGAATTGCAGATAAGTGTCCAAGATTGCGGATCCAGTGGCACTGTTGTGGGAAGGAAGGAATCCTGGTGGCGGATGTAAAGGAGCTGTGTTGGGCTCCCGGTGAGCATGAATCATGTCCATTGACTTGGCGGCTACAGCGGTCTTACCGTTGCTGCCGATCTTTGTGATAACGGTATTATTGTTGGGAGTGGGCGAGCTGTACCTAAGACTCATGGGCACTGTGAGGTCCTCAGGATCGTCGCCACCGCAGATCGAGCTGCCGGCCTCCGAGGGGGCCCCACGCGGCATCTCTAGACGCATGTCTCCTCGTCTAGGCCCGGTCGGACTGGCTCTCGCGCGCAGCTCAGCTGGACTCACTTTAACTCCAGCCTTGGCGAGCAGTTGAGACGCGAGTTCCGGATTGAAAGGACTCGGCATTGGCAGCACCGGCAGATCTTTCGTGCTAATACCACGATGCTGTCGTGACATGTGAGAATGCAATGAGTTACGTGATTTCGCGACCGTGCCGCACAGCACGCATCGATACCCCGGGCAAACCGTGTGCTTGTCCTCCAAGTGTGTACGCAATGTGTGCGCCGAGCGGTAGATCTTGCCGCACTTTGGACAGGGCCTCGGGTCTGTAGCTCGAACTCTCATCATATCGAGACCGCGTCGTGCAACTGTAAATAAATACATATTTTAGTTTTTGCATTCTGTTTCCCGATGCTGCCGCTGTAAAAGTGTAAAAGGAGGAGCGCCGTCTGACTAGTTTATCGGTTATTTGTTTTGGAGTCGTTTAAAGTAAACATGCAATATCAAACTAGATGTCGCCCCTCTGTTTACGCTCCTCAGCTTGAATAGCAAAAGAAACTAATCAAATGAACAAATCAATATGCACAAAGGATTTTGATTACCTGTCAAACAAGTAACTGAATGATGACCACATAAATAACATAAAAAAAAACAATCAGGGAAAGGGTTGCGGGAGACTTAACAGGGAGAGGCCAGGGGAATTAAAACACTTGTGACCAATAACTAAAGAAGAAATAGATACTTTGAGGCACTTACGTAGTCCTTAATTATCGATTTCTATTGTTCAATTAAGCATTTTTGACAAGTTTCAGGCTCTTTCCTTATAAAACTTATTTTACGGCCAGAAAGGTTCTTGAACGAAAAACAATATTTTTACTGGGCATTCTCAGTTTATTGTACAAAGCATTTAATTAAATAGTATATATACATTTTATGCGTGTACGTTGGTATTTTTGTATGTCTAATTTCCTCCTTTGCCTAAATAGTGCGTAACAGACTGTACAATCATTTTATTTATTTTTTTCTCCTTTAAAAATAGTCCGTATTAATCACGAAATTATTTCGTAAACATGACTTGGTGTCTTTCCGACTCATCGCTTATTCTTCAAATATCGTTTTTCTCTTTTGACGTCTTACAAATATTTCTTGTCAACAAATTATAGAAAAAATAATAATTTTAAATTTTTAATTTATTACATAACTTTTGACTACGACAACTAATTGTTGACATCGAATTTGTGTATGCCTAAACTGAAAGAATTTTAAAAAAATATTGTTGTAATATCTTATAAGTCTGATCAATAATTGTTAACCATACAATCGATATTTCCTGTAATACTGAAAGATCGAAATCGTCACATGACAAAATAAATTATCTGAATGAAGCCATTATCGACATAATAATAATAAACAAAGGTACAGATGCCAAATAATATTTAATGCAATCACCAATCATCATAAATCGCTCTCATAAAGTCTCTAAATTTCGCTAACAAGTAATGGTTTCGTTATAAATGGCTAATTCCCGATCAAATTCATTAGAGCATCCCTTGGTGTAATTTCCACGGATGTCAGAGTTCTCACTCTATTATATGAAATACTGTTGAACGCAAAAATGTAGAAAAATAAAGCTAAAATATTTTAGGTCATTGCACTCTATATAACAGTAGAGCAATATTTTTAATCTGTTTAATTTTTTCACAGGTTTTTTTCATTTAAAATATGTACATCCGTCTGATCTCTTCACACGATTCCTACAGAGAATGCCTTGTGAAAATTTGTTCACGTGAAATAAATAATGTGTGTTGCACCTGCCGTTCTTAATTTTACTTTTTAGACTCTCTGTTGGAATCGTTATTTCTTATAATTACTTTATACGAAGTAAGGCTGGCTTACTCAGCTTGGAGGAACATTGTTTTCTTAATAATACCTGAACTATGTACTCTATACAACCATACTAGCTACGCAGCTATATTACAAGATAACTCAATGTCTTAGCATCGAGTTCTTTTTTCTTTTTTAACTTTTATACAAAATTTTATCCGTACATGTCTATATAGTTGTCTTGCAACAACCCTCTTATGCTTTTCAAATAAAAACGACCAAGTCGTAAAAATTAAAAAAAACTTGCATTTTGTATTATAAAATAATACAAAAATTTCTAGATTGCGTACGAAACATTTTTATAAAATTTCAAACAATTTAACAAAGTTCATAATTATTTACATCAGCATTCGTCAATAATAAATTTTCTGCCGCATAATGATAACAAAACGTTCATAAAAGTTTAACAAAAAACGTAAGAGAATATTTTATTTACGATAAAAAAGTCCCAGTCAAAAAGTGATTTTCGTTTTGCCGGAGACGTTTATTTTTTCCAGAAGGGTGGTCCAAAAATTCCATCCGTATCACTATTTTAAAGTATAAACAAAAAAAATATTTTTGACGCTAATTCTGTGGCGATTCAAAAGAACTAGTTAAGTGGTTTTGGGACTTGTCGTGTGTAAAGTTTTGAATATAACATTTCTATATCGCAGAAATATGCGATAATTTACGGTCAATTATAGTACGAAATATAAATCGAATTGAAAAACTCATGACCAAAAGCTAAACTTTCAGAAATACACGCGATTCCTGCTGAAAAATTGACACTTTTAAAAATGTCACTTAACTGGTTCTTTCTAATCACCACAGAATTGAAAAGATTTTAATCAAAACTAAAAAGTCTATACATACAAGGTTTTTTGAGGTCACTGATCACGAATTTGTTCTTCGTGACTGCATTGTTTGAAAAAGCAAACATTTTTAATTATCCAGAAAGTTTAAAAAGATTTAATGAAGAAATACTAAATAATGATCAAAAAACTCTTTTTTTGAATGTTGGCAAGAAATGGGTGGATTCAATGGGTGTTTTTTATAGCTGTCATCTTGCTGAAACGTATTTTTGACTCAATATTTGTCATTCGCAACCCTGGAAGAACCCTATGTACACTAACTATTCCGGTTTTCGTCAGAGTTTTTATAATTTTCCTTATTGACAACGTTATTGACGCTGTCATCTCGACGAAACGTGTTTCTGACTTCAAACTTTTGGATTTCGGTTGAAGATTGAAATTACCTAGAATAACAACAATTGTAATTGTAATGTTACTGATAAGAGGCAGAGTATTTGTTTATTTATTATACATAATTATGGAATTAAGTGCAAGAAATAACTCTTCAAAAATGTTAAAATCTCTTGACTGTATCATTAAAATTCCATATATTCTTTAAATGGATAGTTTACTGTTAAAATACAATTGTATTCCTTAGTTTGTATTTTTTTAGCAGGAAAATTTTATAGAAAGTAAATAGAAAAAAGTAAAAATCAATATTTATGATTGTACCCATGATTTCTGGTTGTAATTCTAGGTAATTTCAATCTTCAAACGTGTTTTTCACTTCAAGTTCGTAATTAGCGACCTCGAAAGCCGTTATATAGACTTTTTTTACATTCCGTTGTAACGCGTAGGTATGTGTATTTGTAAAATTCATTATGTCGTTTATACTTCATAATCGGAGTACGGACGGAACTTTTAAAATTTATGTCCATTTTTAGACCACCCTAATTTCCATATACTTCCATCATATAACCTTAAACGCTACGCAATAGATTTGACATTACGTTTAATATTAAAATTGTTATTCTATATAAAGATGTGTGTTTGTTTGTGTGTGTTTTTATTACGAGTTTTGTTTAGGGCAAAACATCATAACTGGAGCAAGAGATATTGCACGGACATGAGATCCTTTATTTTGGCTTAGCATCTTAATTGCATTCGTGATCGCTGGAATCGATTGTAATATAAAGCAGAAACGGGGGTCTGGCGCAAAAAAGTTTATGAACAAATAGGGAAAAGATGTTACATAATAGTAGAACAAATAACAAAGGCACAAAAAATACAGAAACCGAAATTGTCTTGACCATTGTATGTTGTCAAAGATAAAGGATATCACTACACTCAGAAAAACGGACTGAGATATGAACAGTCTATGCTGTTGTTGTATTTACAGTTCTGATTGTAAGTTGTAAAGACATTATTGTAAACATTACAGTCAGAACTGTTACAACAAGAGTATACAGTGTAAATATGGCAGTACATTTATCTTGGTGTAGTGGTTGGAGTGTAAAAGATTAGAAGAGAAAAATTATCAGATATACGTCCACCTGAGGGTTTTGATCTGATCCCATTGCATGGGATGTTTGATCCTCATGTGATTGCGTACACTGTTGGGGTGGGTGAAGGTTTTGGCACAACTGGATACCGGACAGGTGGGGGAGTCTCTGGGGTAGTGATGGTCCAGATGAGCTCGCATGGTGCCGATGTCCTGTAGAGTTCGACAGCATAAAGGACACCGGTAGCCGTGCTGTCGGTGATGTTCCCGGAGCATCCGCTGTTGCTCAAAATCCGACTGGGCATTGATACATGAGTACTTGGTTTGGTGCTGTTCGTCGATGTCCAGGGCCGACTGTTGGCACGATGAGGAAGGCGCCGTTTGATGTTGATGGTGTCGCTGTCGCTGTTGCTGGTGATGGCTGTGGTTGTGGTGGTAAGCCGCGCCGTCTGCTTCAGCCAGCCCATGATCTGCAACCACCACCACACCAACGTTACCACCAGCCATCACCACCTCTCTCTTTCTCTCTGTCTCTCAGAGTGTCACGACATAAAACCGACATAACTAAAGTCGGATAAACACGAAATGGTCTATCGTTAGAGCAACGATCCAGATCGAATGACCTGTCATTTGATTTGGATCATTGATACACGCTGGTGGCCACGTCGAACAAGATCAAATCGTTTCAACACTCTCTCTGTACTAAGTTTTTTGGACATCCCCCCTTTCGTGGTGGGGGTCACAGTCTGTCTCACTCTGTCTTATTCTGTTAGTTAAGATAGAGAGAAGCAGAGTTGCGCGCTCAAAACCACCTACGAAATAACAAGTACGTATGAATCGGTAGGATGTACAGCGAGAGTTTTAAGCAATATTACAAACAAGCAGGGGTAACGCAAATTTGGAAAAGGATTTTTTTAAGACGTGTCGATGCAAATAAAGAATCTCATGTGCTTGGACAGCAGGGAAAAATAAAAAAGAAACATAGCGAACGACAAAATCAACACATATTGTCAAAATCCGTCGTTTCGGTATGACATGTGCAATGTCGTCCTAATACTGGTCGTTTCAACCGTTGAACAGAAAACGCTTGCTGCGAATTTCGCTGGTTTACAAGTCTTACGCCTCACTTAGACAGTTAACGTGGTTCGCCGCCCCACCGCAAGATACTGATGCTGTTAAGGTAGGGAGGAGCAAGCGAGCGTTACTCATGGGTGATGTTGTTGCTGGCTCGGATTGTTCACGGAGGGTCGCTGGTGGATTCCGTGGGCTTGCAGTTGATGATTTATCAGATAGTGTTTCGTTTTACATCGCTTTCCGCACACATTGCACTGAGGCCAGGTATCTTGTGGCGGCCAATTCGAGTGCACGTTTTTCACGTGTTGTCGCAAGTTGCTCGGCGAGGAGTAGTTTCGACCACAGTAACGGCAAACAGGCCGAATCTCTTCGTGAGGCCTTAGTGATGAGTATATTGTCCTAGCAAAGTTTTTTATCGCCTGTGTGTCAGGCGTTGCCACCATCACAGAGTCCTCTCTCTTAGGCACCATCGATCCTACAACCAGGACGTACCCATGTCAATTTTACATTTACTCTTTCGCTTTCATTTTTCTTATCGTCCCGTCGTCCCTATACTTCTCTATTCAACATCTATTTCTCTCTATCTCTCTCTCTCTCTCTCTCTCTCTCTCTCTCTCTCTCTCTCTCTCTTAATTTTTAATAATGTCTATTGTTCTATCGGCCTCAAGCTTAGTGTTAAAATAAACCAATCAATCTTTCTATCTTTCTCTCTCTCTCTTATTTTAGGTTTTATCTTATTTTATAGTTATTTACTGCTTCATGAACGTCTCTTTTTTTGATTGCATTATTTTGTTTACACGAAGAATTCAAGTGAAAGTCACACAACACGCAGACTACTCTCGTACTCTCAGGGCATGCCCGGTTGTAGGATAGTATTTGGTTTTCAGTCTCATCAACATTATTATTATTTATTATTATGGTTTCTTAACACAGGGTAAGGTATTTATTCGTTCTAAATTGGGAGTGCTTTCAGCCCAAAAAGCGAGTGATGCTAGTTGCGGATTCGACACGTAAAGCCACCGAACCAGTATTGATCGGAGCGCCGACTATCTTTTCTGCGAATCTTCGGGCGTGTGTCGAGCGTGAATTTCTTTAAACCTTTCAACTGCCTCGAATAGCCATTGATTGTGTTTGTAAGTAAAAACACGTAAAAATATCCGATAATAAATTAAAATAATGCAAAAAATTGTGATCGGTAATGGGATTTGTAAAGAAAAAATAAAACGGCGTAGATGCAATAATTGGCAGACAAAGGTGGGGAGACTCATTAAATTGCTTTAACACTTTTTTTCTCTTCGAACAGTTAAATTGCTAGCAATGACCAAATATCGGGGACCACCAACCACCAGGATAGACGACCAATACTTCAAGATTGAGAAAGAACATGCGAAGCAGCTGATTGGACAGAAGAAGCTATAAATCCATTAAATTAAAAATCGTCTCATTTTCTATCAACCTAGGAGAATAACGGGGTTACGATTTTTCATTCGTAGGGTTAGAAAGAAAGCATAAAACTAATCGCAGTGGGTTACCGATTGGACGGCGGGTGGCTAGAAGAAGCTCGCGTGTGTGGGTGGTGCCGGGGGCAAGTGAAGGCAGATCGATGCGGGTGTGTGTGAGAATTTCACTAAGATCGATTCAGGAGGGCGGATTTTTCTCCTGGTGCCTCTTTCCGTGCTCCCTCCTGCCAAAGAGAGCCATTCTCAGCTCTCTTTCTTTGTATCTGAATTTCACTAGTCTAAGTAGATTCAGCTGTTTGCGATGCAATTATCACTGCTATTATAAATTATCCTTATGTCCTTTTAAATAGCGAAACGAAGCGCCACTAAAATAAAAAACTGGAGGCCCTAAAATTATTTAGCACTCGGATCGATAGGACTACGTTTGCTATCGAGATGCAAGTGAAAACACTTGACTTCCTTCACAACAAACATATCCAATGTTATTCAAACAAATTGTTCGAAAAACTATAGGCATGCATTGATTAAAAAAAAATAATCACACTTGCGAATAAACTAGCGTATATAACAATTTTTATGTACAAGAAATACTTTCGATAAAACCAGCCGATAAAACGGTCAAAAGAAGGAAATGAGTCGAAATAAAGTGATCCGCATGTCTTGGGATGGTGACAAATCTTATCCTTTTGGCATCGATGGATCCGTACACGAAGTTGCTGACAAGAAGTGAGAGAATGAGAAAAGCAAACGATAGGAGACAAGTGCTCTGGTGGATAAGGAAATCATTTTGCAAGGAAGGCTGCAAGGCGACGCAGGTGCCAATCTCAGTGGCAGAGAGAGAACACTCGGTGGAGGAAAGAGAATTTTAAAGTGTATGAATGCAAGAGAAAAAGAAAGAGAGAGAGAGTGAGAGAGAGAGACATAAAGTGTCAAAGTAGAAGGGGTGGCAGAAAATTGATGTTGTCATAAGTCCGCATCTAGGGATCCTTTACGCTCGGTCACGTTTTTAATATGGTTTGCATTGGTCAACACGTGATTTCGTTTAAAAATTTTGAAGGAGATATCATTTTTCATAAGAAAACTCTCTGAAGTTTAATTCTGATTTTTTCTCATCATTCTCTGCTTTAGTAACTTGATTAAACCGACAGCCACTATTATGATTGTATTCCACGGAATCGTCTCGACGACCCAGAACATTTTTCATTATCTAAAACTTTTTGCGTCAAAATGTTCAAAGCTCGATTTCCAAGCACAATCATCAGCGTTCGCGGCTCGTTCCGAATCTTATTTCATTATAAAGCAAAAAGTTTGCGCGCGCTCTATCATTCCATTATGTCGACGCTGGAATAAAGTTTAGCAGCAGCGTTTTCATGCATTTCATTCGCGCTCATTCATTAATGCGTTCAATTTAAAAGTTCCGTGCAAGTTTTAATTAAACAGGATCTTTTAGCTGAGCAATTTATTAAAACTTTAGAATTTGAGTAGATGCAACTAGATTCCGGAAGAGTTCTCCTGGCTCGCAGTCGTGGGACTATTTTTCCATCTCGAAATCACGCGCTGACGAAAAATTTTTGGATAAAATCCTCTCAAGCCTGATCGAACAGTCTCTTTGCGAGATGATCAATTAGTCGATTGGTTGTTATACAAAATCAAAAACAAAAACAAATTCGAAGTTTGCACGTCAAGGTGTCGTATAAAATGCTTATTAATCAAGAAACCAACAGTCTTTAGAGACGGTTAAAACCGCTTACAATAAAAGGCTTTGATTTCGTCGTCAGAAATGGACAGTGTAGGTGGACAGGTTTACCGAGAGCGGGTAGTTGACATTGGGGCCGAGATAATCAGATAGCAGGATTCATAGAGAAGGGTGCAAATGGAACAGGTTTGTAAGGGTCGATGTCGACAAAGGAGCGAAAAGTTTTGCTAGGCGTTGTTCGTCGAAAACGTAGAGATCAATACAGTGTTCACTTTTGTGTGATCGAAGACGCGCGTGTGCGTGCTTTGATGATAATAACCGTTAACGTGACAGATTTTCCGTATCGCAATTATCATTTGGACTAATAAAAATTGTTTAAAAAAACGGATCACTGTACCTACAATATTTGCGGTATGAGGATCCGTCTCTTAATTTGTTGAGGGTTCAACAAATTGAGCGTTCAAATCATGGGACTTGGCGACAAAAAAATAATTGACCGATGATTATATTATTGTTATAAATTGTATGTACAAGCTCGGTTAGCCTGACATTTTTGGAACAAAGCCTTAGAATCTTGTAGACGCCATATAACATGGAAATAAATTTTGTGTTAGTTCATTGTTCCAAAAATGCTAGAGGTAATTTGGTAGTTACAGGACCAACGAGTTCACAGCACTGTTAAGAGTCACGAAGCTCAATCACGCTATTCGGGGATCAGTTTTTTTCCTCGGGCCACCTGTCAGGAAACGACTGTGACAGGTGCTGCTGGGGCGTGGGGCTTGCGATGGAATGAACGGGCATCTGTGTCGAGGACATCTGATAGACCATGTAACTCTTCCTCTTTCGGATACCATGCATTGACAACAGGTGGATCTGTAGGTATTGCTTGGTCTTGAACTGTTTGTTACACACGTGGCAGGATATGTACTCTGTCTGAACCGTGTGCACGTTAACAATATGCTGCTTGAGGTTTGAGTTGTTGGAGTAAATTTTTCCACACTCGGGACATTTGGGTTTGCTAGAGAAGCTGTTGCTGTGTATTTGCTGTTGCTGAAAGGAGTGTACCATCGCGATGCCCTCCATTTTTTTCTTTCCACAAGCTTGCAGCATCAAGTTCAGCTGGTCGTTCTTCGTGCTCGAGTTTTGCTGTTGCTGTAGGTTTTGCAGCTTCTTATGCACGATGCTCAGTTGGTCAGAATTCAGCGAGTTCAACGTGTTTAAAGCTTGTTGCTGCGACTGTTGGCTGGTGGAGACCTGGTGTGTGGACACTTGCTGGTGATGGTGGTGCAGCATGGAGAGATCCTGCTTTAAGCTGCTCGTGCCGGATTCAAAGCTACCAGATCCGACGAGGTCGTTCCTCGAGGAAGACGCTCCTGGAAGCCAGCCAGAACTCGAGCTTGAGCCGTCTCCTCCCGAGGGCTGCCAACGCCCTGGAACCACCAGCCAATTTCAGTCCTCAGCCAACCTCGAACATCCCTAAAGCACTAACCACCATCTCGCGCGCTCGCAAGCAATTTTGATATCAGTTTTATACAACAACCCGAAAATCCAAAATTTAGCTTCGTTTCAATTTTTAATCTCATTTCGTTAAGTTTATGTTTTTCAAAATGTTATCGTTCAAATTAGACCAAATTCAACGAATGTAGAGCAACCGGGATAGTCAATGTATACTCGTTGCTTCCGATGCCTCACTCATTTTTCATATGCTTGTTGTCATTTCTTTTCTGCCGTAACTTTGGCATTGTCTGTTTCTTACGACCTCGCATTTAATTCAATTATTTTGATCGTTCTACTTTTGGCTTTGTTATAATTAAAATGGAAAAATCATCTAGTGCGAAATTTACACGCGAAATTGAACAGTCGACTAATTGTTCTTGCTTTGCGGGTATTGAGGAAGACCGATCTTGGCAATACGTGATTTAGATTGTTGTTTTGTGCGACTCTAGTAGATATGTTACTTTTGTTGAATTTTAATCCTTTTCTTATGAATATCGTTTTGTATTACTATAATACTCACCGTGTTTTTAAGGAGGGGAAGACAGGGTTTGTGAGAGGTACGAGAGTTCCATGCATTCAACGCAACAACGAGAGACCAGAGTTCTGAGGGACGACGGGAGGATACTAGTTTGTGCTACGACCGTTAGATGAAATGAACAACTTGAACGTAAACTCACCATAATTTGGCTCCTGATTCGCCGCGTGGATTCCCGAAGGTCCTGGCATCAAACCTGCACGAAAATTTCACATTATTGTCTCATCATTACCATTCGAATCTCGATAACACTCATTTTCAACCAATTTTACCTTGAAGTCCCAAAAGTGCGTGCGGGAATGAATTCCTATGATGTTCTAGAGAGTCATTGAGATCGTTTGGTTCAGTTTTCACGGAATTAATCATGCTTTCATTATTTGACATATCCTCTTCGTTATCGGAAATGGAATTTGAATCCTCCCCCGTGGATTGAGCCTATACATACAATTTTAATCACACGATTATTCAATTGTTTACAAATTTATTATTACATTAATTAAGTTTTTATAAAACCTTATTTATGATAACGTTAATAAGTAACCTATTTTAGTGAGCATTTAAATTGTTGAAATTTTAATGACTAACCTGGATGTTGTTGGTGGGGGTGTGTATCGTCGGACCACCTTCAAGCGCTTGGCCCAAAAGGGATTCTTGCAGGTCAGACTTTGTTTCAATGTGGTTGCCCACAGGTGGCGAGTAGCTTCTGGACCTCTTTTCTGGCGGAGGCGAAATACCACTTTCATTAAGATCCCTACTGTTGTCCTGCCACGAATTTCTCGGAGTTGGCTAAAAACAAGTCAAGTATAATTTAATTCTGTTATTCACTTTCTGGAACTAAAATTTAATTTCATATCGAGTAATATTTTTAATTTTTATTTTTTTTTATTAAAATCGATGACACTCACCGATGCGCTACCATTGTTCCCACTTATTGGTTGTGCAGGAGGAAGTCTTGTAGCAGCGCTGCTGTTCACGTCAGCGAGACCGCGGACTTGCAGCATTTGAGCAGTTTTCAGAAATGCAGTCAGTTGCTCTTGTCCAACGTTAACTTCGCCATGGTACATAAAACGAAGTAGCGACTCCATATCTGTCGAGGCAACGTCCCTCAATATCACAATGGGGTGCTGACATGGATTGGCCTGAAATCCAAAAGACAAACAATTCGTTAGACTTTATGTGTTTTCCCATTCAAAAACGTTAAAGTTAATGAAATGAAATAAAATTGCAGGTCGTGATGTACCAACGGATGAATCAAACTTGGTGAACTGAAATTCTCTTAGATTGATTTAAAATAATTGACATTGAGCATTTGTTAGTTTGCCAGCGGCAAGATATTTATTCCTCACAATAAGATCTGCTTTGCGCTTCGTCAACGTCATAAGGAGTGTCCATCAGTGTTAATCAATGTCTAATTTATGGAATTAGAGATTCACTGTACAATAATAATTGTCACCGCTACGAAATGCCAGATGTAATCAGCGTCAGTCTGACAGTAAATTTCGTTCATTTAGAATCTCGCGACCGATCAATTTGAAAATATTCATTTCGTGGCCGAGAGCCGAGACCAATAAATTAGCAAGTGTTGCTATTTATTTTTTGTTTGAAAATTATACAATATACATAAAATATGTTTAGTGTGAAAAAGAATTATTAATGGCGAACTGAAAAAGGCGGCCTCATTTTGACAATCTTTTGAACATGAAAAATGTTTACTCATTCATCAGTTTTAACATTTTCATATGCGAATAATGAAAAAATAAACAAGCCTGAAAACATTATAAAATTAGGCAGAGAAAGCCTAGGCTAATTTCAAAAGAAATCTTGCTGATTTTTGTGCAGTCACTAATGAGAGAACAAAATAAATCTCTCACAAATATCGCGGTGTAATTAAAATTTCTTACTTTAAGATTGCTATCTACGAGGTTTTAATTGATGCTGAATATCAATACATATGTTAATTAATTAGGAATAATGATTATAATAATTTGTTAATTATAAATAAACATAAATATGACTGTTGCCGTTTCGTACAAAAGTTCACGGGCTCAGTATTTCACATTGCTCAATGCCAGTAATTTGTTCGATTATTATAGTGAATAAAAGTTGACGAATAGAATTGTACTTCGTTAACGTCTAAACACGATACTAAAAGAGGGGCATTTCTTGTATGCTATAATTGTATGCCTCAGTCTATCTTAATGACCGACACGACTGATTGAACTACTCCAGTGCTAGAGTTATTGATCAAGAAGTCGAATTGCTTAGACTTACGAACGCGCTTTTTTTTCCATCGTCTGCAGAGACAATTAAAAAACCCTGGAATAAAAAGGCCAGACAATTTTTTATATTGAGTCATACAGGTCTACACCAAGTTTCTTGTAAAAGAACCAAAATGGAATTTTAGCCATATTTTTAACAGGTGTAGGTACGACAAATGATTCATAGATGTCAAACATAATGTATTAAACAAAGCTTACATTAGTCGCGATGCTATCACGAGAATCATCGCCGATTCGCCGAGCATGTACGCGAAGCACTTGAACAACGAAAAGGTAAGTAGAAAATAAGGTACAGCTGCATGGTTTCTGATCCAGTTATACGGCGAGAATCGCGACGATGGGCTTCGCAAATTTTGCCCGCAGAATTAGAGCCTGGTCCGTGGGCTTGAAATTTATTTGTCGACCGTACGGTAGCGCTGCCAAACTTCCTCAACCAAAGCCGAACAAAGTATCGCGTTGCAGTGGCTGTAGTGTTCGTTCGTCAACTATTCATTTACAAGCAAAGTACTGTTTTACCGTCAGAACAAGGCTAAGAGTAGCGCAGAGTAAACGAGAGTGAACGAAATTAAATGTGCTAGTGAACGAGAGTGAACGAGCGAGTGAATGGGAGTGATTGACTAATTGGATTATTTAAAGCACTAGGTGTGAGGCCCGTAAAACAGTAGACAAGTCAAATAATAGATACAGGAAAGACTTAACAACGCTCCCAACAGAACCTTCTATATCGTCACCAACAAATTAGTATGAACAATTTTCAATGAACAGTAAGCATCACTGTTCGTATCATGAACAAAAAAGTCCAAAGGTTTTCATTCCTAGATGCGAAATATACTATTTCAAGCCTAGGACAGTGGTCCGAAAAGTGGAACTGACCAATCCTGAGCACCGCAAAGTCAGTTGACTTTGCCACTTTTTCATTACTGTCAATTGTATTTCGTTTGTATTGAACATTGTATTATAATAGGACGCAAAATTTCATCGCCAAAACCACTTTGTTTTATTATTTCTAAACAAATTTTTCTTTGTTCGTTGTTAATTTGCGAAAATATTCAGATTATTATTGTATCAATCAATGCATTTTTATTAAAATTTTCCGGTCATCAGAAGAAGCGAGTGATCGATAAAATAATATGGCTGCTGTGGACGACAGTAAAAGAGTAAACCTTCGAAACTTACGTAAACATTATTAACTCTTTTTTCAACGAATTTAAATATCTAAAAACATCTTGATAAGCCCAAATGATCGGCAATGATTGGGTATTGCTTATATTTTACATCTGTCGCGTAATTTCATTCGGAACTCACTTTATTAGATATCTGATAATAACATTTTTCCCCCGAATTGTAATTGTGTTGCTTTATGTCTAATTGCAAAAAATTTTGAATAATCAAGCGTTTCTTGGTTCAATTGGCTTTGCCTCACACGTAATTCTTACAGCTTTCTGGTTCCACTAGTATTGATCAAACTTACAAAAATTTTCGAAATTACCGCACGCAATTTGTAACTACCTTGAGAATAGAACTTTCTAATGAACTTGTCAAACACCTTCCTCCATTCTCCATTCTTAAAAAGTTCATCACAACCTGAAGTTGATCGAGGTGATACTGTGTGACGTCAGATAACGCTATAACTCTATATTCACGTGAAGATGGCTATTATATTAAGGTATTCAAAATACTAGATAGCTTTACGCGTTCCGCGCGTGAATTTTTATTCTAAACTGAAAAGATCGCAGATATATAGATATTCAGGAATTGTTGATATTCAGATTTGCTAAAATCGTATTAACTCTTTGCAAATTTGTATTCTTGTACATTAAATTTGTATATTGTTACGTCAATCCATTTTTTTAGACGAAATTCTAGAAATTCATAGAAATATTTTCTCAAGTAAATTTTTAACAGAAGAAGTATATTTTACTCCAACGGTGGAAAAAATGTAATCTTAACATTTTGCGGAGAATATGCTATTTTAAACTCTCCTCAAAAACGCTATTTCAAATCTGGTCGCGAAACACGCTCAATACTAAATTTTTCACGAATGTTCGAAAACATGATCCTCTTTTTCGAAGACATTTCTTGTTTGTTTGATTACATTATGTAATCTTGTTATTACCCAATGTAAGAAAACAAAAAAGTCGATATTCTCTTCGAAAAACAAAACGAAAAAACATTTCTAAGTTTGCGATTCGATATCATTAATTTTGTTGACTTAAAAAGAATTTAACATCGTTTGCAAAACCCGCGTTCCGAAATCAGCCAATCAGGAAAGAGGAACGAAAGTAAAGTTGGCTGCTCTCGATTCGATTCGATACAGTAGCCAATTCACGAGGTCACAAACTTTTTCTCTGTGGGGATACATTCTGGGCGATTTCTGAACAAACCGCGGTCATTTCGAATTTCAAATCAGTAAAATTTATTGAAATTTGAATTGAATTAATTTTAATTAATTTAATTCGACTTTAATATTTGATTTAAGGAACTGCGGTTTATTTCAAAATCTGTAATTAATTGAAATTCAATTCTTTTTTGAAATTACTGATTTCTTTCAATAAAATAAGTATGAAAAATATGAAATTATGATTATATCATTCAATCGATTCGTAAAAACTTCATCTCAACATAAATTTGTCGAGATGATCGGGTGATCACTGAATCATTGACACTGATATTCACGTGAAGTTGTCGAGGTGATCATTTGTAGCGATATATCAATCAATCGATTGCACGCTATAATTTGAATATGAAACTTTGTAATATTGTTTCATTTTTGTATATTCTTTTTCAACTTCAAATGAAATCATTATCATGTAATCATGTATCATTATCGTGTAATAATCATTATCACAGAATTGAAATATTTAAATATACCAGTAAATAACTGTTTTCATAATTTTCTGATGTTTAACGATTCGTCTTTGATACCAAAATTGTAACTTTAAGCATAACTTTTTAACAATGTTTTAGTATAGGATAAAAGATTAATATTAAAAAATGTGTTTTTTTAGAGACATTTTTTGTCAGGCGAGCCATCCATAAGTTAACTAACGTACTTTGTAAGAGAAGGGGGGTGAAGGGTCCATTTAAGATTATATATGGAGTATGACATGAAAGGGGGGGGGGAGAATTGACTTCACAACGTTACATATTGCAGAATTGATTTGATTGATTTGAACCCTAAAATGTCTGGGCCAGTACATTCAAATAATGTTGGTAATTCATAATTAGTTAAAAATTAAAACTTTTAATCAGTGTTAGTTTTTAAATTCTTCCCATAACTGTTTTAAGGAGAAACATTCCAGCGATGGAGGAAGTGTCTCCTGCTGCAATGTTAAAATTTGCAGGGTTCGAACTTTGAAAAATGAACATGAGCCAATTTTTTTCTAGATTTTCAATATATTCAATGTCTCTAAGCAATGTTCAAATATATTTCATATCAATAATATGCTTATTATTGATATGAATATAACATATCAGTAATTTATTTTCCTTGTCATTGTCAGAATATTTCTTTTACGAAAGGTCTAGGAAATCGTTATGGAGCTCTCAAAGGGGTACGGGGAAGGGGAATAAAAAATGACGAATTTTAGCGTAAGGTTTTGGATGGCTTTTGACAGTTATTATTTTCAAACATATTTTAAAAAAATTGCAACTAACTGTACGAAATGCCGATTTTGGTACATTAATAACTTTAGCAATATTTTAGCCAGTCGAATCGGTTTGAAGGGCGTAATCAGCTGTAATTAAGCGCAGAACAAATGCAGAAAAACTTATCAAAATTTGAAATACTACGAGGTATACTGATTTCGATAGAACGAGAAATTGATAAAAGGGAAATGGGTTATAATCCTGATCGACCTTCGATTGAGTCTTAGCGCTAAAAATATGGTGTAAATAAAAGTTTACCGATAAAATAGAATTTTGAATAGCCAAAAAAAGGGCTCGGAGGGCGATACGCTCTACTTTTCAATTTTCGAGAAAAATTGTTTTTAAAATGTTTTTCTAATAGAGAATATTAAAAGAAATTTATCTAGAATTAAAAAAAATATGCAAAATTTTGCCACTCTCTGGATAGATTGAAGAGAAAGTTATTCTTTCTCTTTCTACTTTGACTTAAAACGTCAGGTCAGATCAGGTCAGCGCGCCCGGAGGGCGCGTCATATAATTTCCCTAGTGCGAAGAAAAATAATTTTGAAGTCAATGAGCGAACCTATATTGCCACTTTACTCTTGTTTGTATATCGACAACGTTTTTGAGAATTATATATGAAGTCAGATTTTCGAAATTGAAAATGGCGGTTACAATATGGCAGACCTCAATTTTTTTGGGCTGCCTTTTTGAAACTCACGTTTTGATTTTGCAGATGGAAAATTTGTGTTTAGATTCATGATCAGTGACCCCGAAAACCCCTTATTGCAAATTTTCGTTGAAAATGGCATTAATAATCTTCATTTAACTTTTTGAAATGTAGATTATTTAATTATGAAAAATGTTGATACATATAATCTTTAACAATTTTTCAGTTATTTTTATCCTAGTATTTCATCTCAATGCTTTATCCTTATGTAATATGTGTTTAAATATTAATTATTATATATAAAAACAAACATACGTAAAATTTACATATCCCGGTCCTTTTAACACTGGAAGGACCGAGATTTGCGTATACCTTGAAGGACCGGAGTACGTAAATTGTACGTCTTGATGATTTTTCGATGTTGTAATTATTTATATAAATATTTCAGCTTTAGTTATATTAAAATAGTTGCTTTAATGACCTTTTTATTAACATAACTATTAATCTATCGTTATAAACAATTATTTTTTCAATAAAAAGCCACAATACTCGTCGGTATTTCGCAGACCTTCTTTTTCGTTCTAGATGTTTGTTTTGAATAAAACTTCAATCGCAATTTGCTATAAACATAACGAAAACAATTTATTATAACAAATATTATTGTTAAACAGGTCCATAAACATGTCTGAAGCTAATTGTTTATTTGTTAACTAAAAAATAACAATTTAATATGTGTTGTCGTGGAATGACGTAAAATTTATGTTTCCGGTCCTTTTAGGTAGAATCGATTTTTTATCAAATTTTATTTAACATATCGAAAAAATTTTAACGTGGTTTTAAAGAGAATCAAAACTGATGAAAAGTCACCAAAGAAAAAATTGTTTCATCAAACCTAACCAGAATGGTGAAGAAGTGAATATTGAAAGACGTAAAATTTACGTACGCGGTCCTCCTAGCGTTAAGTAAGGTAAATGAGCCCCTTATCGTGAGTTTTCCGGGTATAGACAAATTGTTGAAAAATATAAAAACATTAGTTGTTATTTATTATAAGTAAAAACAGTTTATTTATTATGCGAAAGGTTAATCTGATTACTTTTTTGTTATCATTGCATAAACAAAGGGAAAAATCGTTTTGTAATCTCTCATTGCACGGTCGTGCGCCAAAAGCCTCATTTCTTACATTCCCAACTAAGGATCACTGTCACATGCAATAATTTGTATTTATTACAATTGAAATATAATTACTTCGCAAAAAATCGCTTGACAACAATAAATGTTGAAAGTATCATTAAAAAATAATAAACTACTTGAAATTAAAACAAAAGCATTTTTAAATAAATAATCACGATAAGGGACACCGCACAAGTTGGCTAGTCTTGTTATCGTGATTGTGTTGACATGACCAAAAAACTAACCTAGAAATTTTTTTCAATATAATTGTTTTAAATTATATTTATATAGTATATTTAATTTATTTTAATTTGTTTTTTATAAATTGTTTAAATGCTTTTACGACCGAAACTGGTCAAAATATGTTATTTTATATTTTTCATAACAAAGCAAAATATCACGGTCAGTGGTACGAAACATGTCACGATAAATGGCGCACGGCAACCAAAAGACTCGCGATAACTGAAACCTACAGCTTTTTTTTACAAAATAAATTATTATTAAAAAAATTAATGGGGTTTTTTAACAATCTGAAGTGACATGAATGTTCTTCACAAAAATATCTATTGAAATTTTTTTTTCAAAATAATCAATATTGACGCTAGCATCACTGAGAAAAATAGACTGTTACTATAACAGTCTGAATTATTATAGGAACAGTGCTGACCGTACATTCTTGACTGTAGACGCTAGACTGTTACTTTTACAGTCTTGACTGTAACTTTTACAGTCTTTACTGTAACTTTTGCAGCCCTGACTGTAAAAGACACAATTAGCACATTCAAATCAACAGTCAAGACTGTTGAAATTACAGTTTGCACTGTCAAATCAGACTACAGTTCAAGACTGTAACAGATGACAGTGCTGGATTGTTAATATGACATTCTGAACTGTCATATTAACAGTTCTTTTTTCTCAGTGATCGTTTCTTTAAGAACTTATAAAATCCTTAAATCCAAAATTATCATCCAGTTAGAAGGAAAAAAAATTAAAAATTTTCAGATTACAGGCACACCTCTGAAAAAATAGACAGGTTCCTTAGACATACAGAAACGTGCAAAAAATACGGTTCCATTGAAAAAATAAAGGTGACACCCTCAAAAAAATTATGACATGATTTAAACTATTTAAAAATGAAAGATGACTAACTTATTAAAGAAATTTTCTCGGATTTGATGGCCCACTCTTAGTGAGACAATTTTTTTACAGTTTGGGACCCCCGAGTACAGTAAAAATGTCAATCCAGCATAAAATCAATGATGACACCCCTTTTGTAAAAAATATAAACAATGCATTCAAGGAGCTATCGCTAGAGAGAGTCTAATTTTAAATTGTCATAACTCTAACATTTTTCATCGAAGAAACTCCAAATAAAGCTTATTTGCAAGCTATAAGTTTGTACTTTCAGCTTTTACAATTTTATTCAAAGAAATGAAAACGCAGGTGGCGCTGCGAGCAGTTGGAGCGAGCAGTGTCACCTTTATTTTTTCAATGGAACCGTATTTTTTGCACGTTTCTGTATGTCTAAGGAACCTGTCTATTTTGCAGAGGTGTGCCTGTAATCTGAAAATTTTGAATTTTTTTTTCTTGTAACTGGATGCGCATATGCAAACTCCGGCTGTTCTAGTGTTAAAATGTTATACTTTATGTAAAATTATTATTTTCCAGTTGTGATGTTGAAGATGGTTCATCGGCATTCGATTTATAAACAACAAATTAATTTGTATTTAAATTTTTTAGTGAGTGAAAAAAGCAGTGTGAAAATTATCTAGACAAACAATAAAAAATATGCAAAATAGTGTCTGTCGCGCGATGGTAAAACCTGAACTATAACTTCTTTTGACCAAAAAAAGACATTCTTGCCGATTGAATTCCGAGAAACAAGGCTTATGTACAATTCACAAAGATGAAGACTGATGTCGCGTGATGAATTTTCTGTAGAGAAGCAATGATTGATAAACCATGCTGGTATCTGCCTAATCATTAATGATTATTTATAATCCACGTTGGTGACGTGAGTTTATAAATCATTTTTTGTGTGTGTTGTTTTAGAACCTTTCGGCATTGAGAGATAAATCAACAAGCATCAATGACAAGTTTAATGGCATGCGAGCTTGGTACGTGTCAAAATTTGCGCGCAAGCATTCTCGAGATGAAAATTACCGATCTGATATGTAAATAGGCGAGGCGCGCTAATACGAGGGTATAACGGTAATATCGTTAACGGATCAGCAGCGGCGTTCCACGTAAACAATCTCGCAACCACAAGATTTTGACTAGCCGATCTTGATCTGAATAAATTTTGCTGATTATTATTCTGATTTCGCCGCGAGTCTAAGGATTGAAAGTAGAAAAACATTAATTAGGTTCCTCTCGAATTTTGTTTTATTGTTACCAGTAACGTCCGAACTCAGGCAAGGTCGGACCTAGCCTAGGCAATGTCGACATTGTCTAACGCTGATTTTTTCGGCTTAGGCAATTTCCGACAGTGACTAATACCATACGAATTCGAATTAAAAAAATTACTTTTACAAATAAGCAAAAATTTTACTTTATTTCAGTTTAAACTTAGTTTACTCAATATTCAGTTAATTCTTTTTTTTATTTACTTATTGACATGCGGAAGATTTGGATACAACAAGAATTACATAAAATATTATTTGATTTCTGATACACCTTTCGTTATGCGATTTCATTTTTTAATCCCTTGACCTCTATTTAAGAACAATTGTAAAAGTTTGTCTCAGGCTAACGAATCCTTTTGTTTGCAAACTTTATTTCGTTTTGCAAATTTTGCGAAAAGGAAGGAACATCGTTCTTCCTTCACGTTCCTCGATCACGTTTCTTGGATAGTACATACTTTGCAATTTTGAATTAAATGCACCGCGGAATCTTTTTTTGTCTGTAACGGCCATGATCCTATTCAAATAGGTTTTAAATTATTGTTGGCTAAATTTTCCGGCAAAGCGTTAAGCAGTGTTAATCGTACTGGGCATTGCCTAGGCAATGTTCGGGAGGATTTGGTCCGTCCAACATTCCTTAAAACACGATAAAACGCTCAGGCAAGGTTTGACCTAATAGAATACTATTATTATTATTATTATTATTATTATTATTATTATTATTATTATTATTATTATTATTATTATTATTATTATTATTATTATTATTATTATTATTATTATTATTATTATTATTATTATTATTATTATTATTATTATTATTATTATTATTATTATTATTATTATTATCCAACAATTTTCTAATTATGTTTAAATATCTTTTATTAATGCCTATTTTACTTCGACGGGCCTTGAAAAAAAAACTTGACGTAAAAAAATTCGAATCCGCTGCTAAGTTCTTAAGTTTTTGTAAAAAAAAAAAAACAAAAAAAAACAAAAAAACAGAAAGACATTGGTTGATAAGTTTTGTTTTCAATTATTCGAGATGAGTTGTCTACAGTTGAAATATCAAAGTTCAAGTAGCCCTTGCTCCACTCTGCGGACCCCGTGCGGAGCACGGGAAATCAGCTAGTATATATATAACGTTAGTAAAAAACTTTTTGTATATTTATAAGTTTTAAAAATATTTATGTATCGAATGAATATTTCAAGAGCTCAGAATGAACACTTGAATAAAAAACGACCTGAATTAGGTTCATCAAGTTTAGACCGTTTCATAGAGCGTGAGATGTATTGATGCCTTGGAAATAAACTTTTGTCGAGTTTTCATTGAGTTCATATCTACTTTATGTGGTCCAAATATTTCTTTCATTCATAATGTTATTTGAATTTCAAATTTTTTTTAAAACTACGTACAATGAAGCGCGCTTGTTGGGCGCACCCTCTGCATGACATATTGAAAAAATGCAATTAGAAAAAATGAAATTATTATTTTTGATGAATATGTTCATCTGTACAACTAAAGGTGCATTTAGTGTTTTTTTAGACACGCGATTTATGCAACGCGTTGGTTGGAGCGTACGCGTAAAGTTAACATGTTGCTTGGAGCGTCCGTGTAAAGTCAACGCGTGAGATTTTGACGCGTCGCCGCCAACTTCAAGGCGCTGTCAAACTCAACGTTGAGCTATCGTCGCTGGACGAAATTTTTGCCATTTTTTTGATTCGCTGCCCTATTTTTCAGGTACATATTTTAATTCTGTATCGTTCGTTTCCTTGTATTAATTCCCGAAATTTTCAGTAAGAATTAAATTTTCAAACATTTAATCATAAAGTTTATAACAACATTTTTCGATGTGATTATTATATTTCCATTGTTGGAAATTGGGTTGTACATGGCAAGAAATCTTTTATAAAAATATCAAAAAGTGATAATGAAATTACCAAACTAAATGAAAATTTAAGGGCCAAAAAAACCCTTGTATGAGTTCTGTTTTGAGAAAAAAGTAGTCATTTAACACTAGAAGGACGAAGTGGACAAATGTGTCAACTTCAAACATTCAATCCGTCGTAACTTCTTTGTTTTCCAAGGAATACTTGTGAAATTTTTAGACAATTATTTTTTCATAGTTTTCTTGATACTGTAAAAATTTCTTATAAAAATTATTTCATTTAACAAAGTTATATTATGGTCTTCCTAAAAGGACGGAGTGGACAAATCTGTCCACATTTGAAGACTGAATTCTAAGTTTCACATTTATATGAAGTTTGAAGTATTAATAACTCCAAAATCAACTTAATTATTAATGATAAACATTATTTTGTTTATTAAAACATTTACTTTTTTTATAAACAAAAAATTGTTTCATCGAGAATCGTCCAGATGGTTCGCATCTACGATCCAGGACTTTCTCTACTTCATGGATGATATTGATTATATAAATAATAATTGAAAAACTTTTAATTACTTTACACTATTGTTTTTGAGTTATGGATAATTGAAATAAAGTTTGACCGATCAAAAAATCCAACTTTCATTTCAGTGTATTTTTTATTGCGAGCCCTCATCAATAATAATTGAGATATACTAAAACCAGCCAAAGAATGGTTCGACGTTGACACATAGGTTAACCCCCACTCCTTTGACTTTTGAGGGGAAATGACTGCGCGCGCTCGCCGGCAGAATTCAAATCTCCGAATTCGCCGGAAAACTTTTGGATTTCGGTTGAAGATTGAAATTACCTAGAATTACAACCAGAAATAATAGGTATACAATCGTAAATAATTATTTATTGACCCGAAATCCAAAAGTTTTCCGGTGAATTCGGCGATTTGAATTCTGCCGGCGAGCGCGCGCAGTCATTTCCCCTCAAAAGTCAAAGGAGTGGGGGTTAACCTATGTGTCAACGTCGAACCATTCTTTGGCTGGTTTTAGTATAAGATGCAACAACTTTGGTAGTCGAAAGATCCTAATTCTACAAGAATCCTGCATCATTAACAATGTTATCGGTGGATTTTCTGTAAATATGTGTAAAATTAATTGTGCGGGTTAGTTTAAATTGTTGAATCAATTTGTAAGTGAAGGCGAAATATGTACTTGAAAAATAGGGCAGCGAATCAAAAAAAAAGGCAAAAATTTCGTCCAGCGACGATAGCTCAACGTTGAGTTCGACAGCGCCTTGAAGTTGGTGGCGACGCGTCAAAATCTCACGCGTTGACTTTACGCGGACGCTCCAAGCAACGCGTTAACTTTACGCGTACGCTCCAACCAACGCGTTGCGTAAAACGCGTGTCTAAAAAAACACTAAATGCACCTTAAACCATTTGGTTTGGGTATTTAAATTCTACATAAAAATAAAACCTAGTTAGTTAATATTTAATCATATGTTTTCAATTTATAACAGTAGGCCTGAAATAACATGCCTGTTTCACTCAAAAGTAAAATGATTACACAAAAAAAAATTTTTATTTTTGAGCTATAAAGTAACGTGCGGAGCTCTATCACTAAATACATTAATTGAGCAAATGATTTAAGAATTATAATTTGTGACCGGTGAATTTTAATTTCCCGGTCATTTCGCATTCGGCGCTCCGCTCGTGGCTGATCGACAATCAATTAGATTGTCGATCGCCGCGCGCATGCGCAAACCGAGTTTTCTGGCCTTTTCGCGAGTGCTTACGCTTCCGCCATTCTATCTGGTGACGCGACTGGGGCTTTACGCCATTTTTTTTCATTTTTTCGTTTTGTTTCTCGAATACGCGCCGCGCACTAGAGCCAGGTTGAAGACAACCTGGCAAGTTTCTCCCGCGAAGCCCACTGCTCCGAGAGGCTAAAAGAATTTTGTAACCGGAACCTGAAACCAAGGATGGCCGAGTAGACGCCACGGAGGGAATGCCGCCAGGTCGCATCATGGAAGCCCACGTCTCGTCGGAGCTCGTTGCTCCGGCTTTCAAGTAAGTGTGTCTACTCCAGGGCACTTGTTCGGTACCTATCGTACGCGATGGCGTCTGCCACGGTGCCGGTGCTAACACCCTGATCTTCCCGCTCCCTCTATCTCTCTCCTTTAGTTTAGTGCAACGAGACGCACCGGCGTCTCATTCTGTCTCTTTCTTTCTTTTGGTTCGGTGCGCCGCGTCGCACCAGTCAAGTTATTTATCTTTTCTTTTGAGCAATAGGCTCATGTACTTTAACAGATCAGGCCCCACTAGGGGGACCTGATGAATAAATGGTGTAATTATTGTCCCATTTTATAACCTACGTGTCTGTCTGATAACCCTGTCTGATAATTCTGCTTCGTTTTGCTAAAAGGTCCGCAAGCCGAGTCAATTGCTCGTTTGTTTACCTTCCGGTTTTCAGTGAGTTTTTCCTGTCAATCTGCATATTATTTTATACCGGACTTACACCGGTGGGCCAGCGGGCCTGGCCCAGATACAGT
The DNA here is from genome assembly GCA_020615435.1 of Telenomus remus. NCBI lineage: Eukaryota > Metazoa > Arthropoda > Insecta > Hymenoptera > Scelionidae > Telenomus > Telenomus remus. Next base: position 9,166,906 of record CM036336.1, read on the forward strand.
TTCATGTTCTTTTAATTCTGTTTTGCTTTCCCAGGTTTGGTTGTTCATCCAAAAACAACCTGGCGCTCAACTTTTTCTGTTTGTTTTGTTACTTTTGACCAAAGGACAAGGCCAATAGTACCGCTCTCCCGCCCTGGACCCTGGAACAGAGTCCAGGGCCAACCCAGGAAAAAATTCGCACATTGGAATAGATTCGAAATCGACTCGATTTTGGATCGTTTTTGAGTCGAAAATGGATCGAAACCAAGTCTGAATTTGGTACATTGAAAAAGAGCCGAAAACGAGTCGAAAATGGATCGAAAAGATGTCGATATTTTAAAACAGTGAAAAATTTCAAAAAATATTTGGTCTTCGGAATCGAACTTAGGACTTTCAGATTATGAAGCCCGCACTCTACCCCTAAGCTATTCGAGACGTAGTATTTATGTAAATAGTATGCTCAAATGAGTAGTACGCTTGTTGTTGTAGTTCAACAAGGTCTTTTATCAGTTAGTTTCTAAGTATCTTGACAGCTTAGGGGTAGAGTGCGGGCTTAATAATCTGAGAGTCCCGAGTTCAAATCCTGAGACTAACAAATTTTTTAAAATTTTTCACTAGTTTCGAAAACTATATGTCGAATCGACTTCTTTTCGAGCCATTTTTGACTTGTTTTCGGCTCTTTTTCAATGCACCAAATTCGGACTTGGTTTCGAGCCATTTTCGACTAGAAAACGATCTGAAATCGAGTCGATTTCGAATCTATTCCGATGTGCGGATTTTTTTCTGGGAAGATTTCGTGTTACAAATTATATAATAATTTATAATTATACATAATTAATAGATGATAAAACATTCAAACCATCAATGGTCCAATGATCCAAAAATCTAACTCTTCAATGATAAAAACAATAATTAAAATGATCAAAAGATCCTATGTTCAAATGGTCTAACGGACCAACGATAAACTATTAAAAAATATACATGATACATAAGAATTCAAAATGATCCAAAATGATCAAAAAACGTCGGTCAAATTATTTCAAGTTTTATGTGTAGTTCTCTAACTGTTCTATTCAAATGACTTAGTGGCACGGATATAGGTACATTTATTTTTGTACTTTAACATAATGTATATAACAAAAACTAAATTTATTGCAAAGAGTAATGTGTGATGAATAATTACTTATTAATAAGTAATAATTAATATTACTTATTAAATTACGCAGAATTACTGATCATGAATTATTCGATCATTGGATCATTAGACCGTTGATCATAGAATCGATTATTAAATGATTGGATTGGTAATTGGCAATTAATTGGTAATTGGTAATTGGTAATTGATAATTACCACTTGGTCATTGGTAATGTATTTGTTATCTCCCTGTGTTATCAAAATATGTGTATGAAATGTGATTTAACCCCGAGTCGAAATTTAGGTCCTACTTTAGTCCTACTAGGACGTATTAGGTTCTACTTAGCCTCTTGCGAGTCATTTAAAATTATTTGTGAACAAAATAGGGCCTCTTCAGCACATCTTAGAGACAAACAATTTTTTACCTTTCATTAAGGCCGTACTTAGAAGCGTGTTAGAGGCCACAGGTGAACTCCGCCGAAAAGGGGCTTCGAAAAAAAAAAGTTTGGTAAACTCCGCCGAGAAAAATGTTTACCTGAAAAATCGGATTGGTAATCTCCGCCGAAATTCAAAGTTCAGGTATATGAATATAATATAGTAATCTCCGCCGAAATATGTTCACATGCCACTGACCCCTGTGAAGAAGCATCGGAACTGTGTTTTCAATTTCAAATTTACTGTCAGTTGCTGGTCGAACCTCTTTTATGATAGAATGTAACGAGTGATCAAGTTTACATTTTTTTTACATAGATAATAATCAAGTAAGTATCAATATGCAATGTAAACATGCAATGTACTTGCAATGTAAAATTTACCTTTTAATCTTTGTGAATATACAATTTACTAATTTTTGCAATTTGATTTAATATTTGCTGTTTTTTTATAAACTGTTTTTTCGAAGTCTGTATATCCATTAGTTTTCTATTTTTTTCTAATAATTTTCTAGATTCGAAATTACTTTTACAATTGCATATTGAAGTTGAGAACTGAGGGCCAAATAAAAAGCTAAACAGGCATAACAAACACGCATTACGACCTTCGCTTAGTAAGTTTCAATCTATACAATTTCAAAGAGATTCTTATTTCAATTTCGATTATTTGAAATCAAACTGATTCAATCAAATTTAATAAATTTTTTTTGCAAAGACATTAGACATTAGACATTTTCTCAAATTCAAACTGTTTTAATCATTTTCAATCAAATTTAATACATAACAAAGATGCAAATTCAAAGTGTTGTAATCTTTTTCAATAAAATTTAATAGATAACAACGATCAATTTTATCTATTTTTTTATAAACTTTATTTTATAAACTTTTTTTTGCAAAATCAAAGTGTTTTAATCTTTTTCAATCATATTCAATACATGACAAAGATTTTCGGGTTGCCATTCCTGCCTGCGGACGAAGTAGAAGACTGTTTTGTGTTTGACTTTATGAGTGAAAAGCCAGAAAGTGACGAAGTGGAGGAATTCTGCTCATACCTAATCGACACCTACATTCCTGCAAACGCGCTTTTTCCGCCAGAAGTATGGGCTGGGCTAAACGAGGAGTTGTGCAAAGACACAACTAATTCTTGCGAATCATTTCATTCACACTTTAGAAATAAATTCCATCATTCCCATCCTTCCCTTTTCCTGTTCGTAGAAGCACTGATCGACCTTCAACTTCAAAATTATGTGAAAATTCGAATTATCAACGACCCGCGCACTAGGTCTGCAAAAATTCACTACTAATCTGCGACAATTTTGCTCTTTTTTTTATACCTGTTTTTCATTCGACCTTTTTTGACCTTTTTTCTACCTGTTTTTAATTCGGCGGAGTTTACCAAATGAAATTTTTACAACCCTCTAGGTTTCGGCGGAGTTTACCAATGGCCTTAATCCGTGAAAAACACGGTTTCAGAAATTCGGCGGAGTTTACTTTTTGCCGTTTTAGAGTCTTTAAGATTTCAAACCTATTAAAATATTTTTATTATTTCATTGGACGTTTAGCATTTTCATCAGTGTTCAAATTATAAAACTGATTTTACTGATGATCGTACATTGACTAGCAAGCGTACAACTAACTTTTCAGTATGACTAACTTCTTCAACAATTTAAAAAAAAAAAAAAAACACAAAAAAAATGATGACAATAGAAATAAATGTGGAATTTCACCTCATTATGAAAGTATAATTTCATTTTCGTGTAACATTTTGAAAAAATATATGATGCACAAGCGGTATTATAGTTTTTCCTAATTCATGTAAGAATATTAGAAAGTACCAAATTCACATAGACCAAAAAGTCTGATATTTTTAAAATTCTATCATCTCGCAGGTGACCGAACCAGTTTTGAAGTCTCAATGGGGTTAGGACAGGCCTATAGCATACCCGAAATAAAGTATGTATAAAAAGAAGGTTTATTGAAATTCATTTGAAATTTTGAATCATAATTTTTTTGTGATAAGTTTTACTGATTGATTATATTCTGTTTTCAGCTTTAACTTCTTACAGAGACTACTCAACTTTGTTCCAATCGCGAGTGCTGTGTTTGTGTCGTCAAATAGTGTAAAAAATGTGTTAAAGTTAGAATGTGATAGTGCTTCATAAGTGTTATGAAAAGATTCTGGGGAAGAGAAAAAAAAATGATTTTAAAAAATACAAGCTTAGAAAATACACATTAACAAATTGACGAAACTTTGTTCCTTTATTTTTAAAAAATAATAACAGTAAAACCCTCATGAAATGCGCCAAAATTCCACGAAATTTAGGTCCTACATAACTACTCTTTATTGGATGATTTGTGACTGTTTTGGAGATGTTATGTAGGATTTAAATTCTTGGAATTCTATTGTTTATTGGATATACTTAACAACTCTTAGCTAATCTTTAGCAGGACATTTTTAACTGCCTAAGTAGAACCTAACTTTCGACTCGGGTAGTAGTCGTGTAGGAATAGTTCTATTCCTACACGCTATACCTTATATACATGTTCTCATAAGAAATACAATCTATCCATCCATTCATCCAAGAATTAAAATTCATTATAAATATTTAATTTAAGAGGCAACGCAAGTTTTCGTGATTTTCAATACCCCCGATCATCCCTCCGTATAGCAAAATGGCTGTCTAGTGGAACCTTTTGTAACAACACGTAACGTTAATGCGAACCCTTTCACCCCTCCAGAGTGCTATATAATTTATTATGGTCCCCAATTTCTATGAAAATGTATTTGTTCACATTGAATCGTTTATACAAAACATTTGTTCAAGGCCATATTGATAAAGATTAATTACAGTTTATGATTTTTTATTTGTTCAATTCCATTTTGTTATTGAAAAGTACTTTTCTAAAACCAATTCTTCATATACATTCATTTGTTTATTTTTTGAATTATTTATATCCGAATGTGATTGTTTATAATCACTTTTTTATCAAAATTCATTTGTTCATGACCAATTTTTTTGTAGTCTAATTAAGTAATAATCAATAAATAAACATGCATTTTTTCAAAGCAATTCATTATTGTTATCATGGATTAATCAGAAATAAAATCAATTTAAACATCAAATTTTTATAAACATGTGTAAGTTGCAACTTCAGACCGATATGCTATTTACAAACTGCAACTTATTTAGATCGTGATGCACTTTTTTGAAATGAATATCCACCGGGCGAAAATGATGATTGAAGTTACGTTTAATAGAATCGAGTAGATGTTATTAAAAAATTGGAGTAAATATTAGTAAATGAAAAAGTGCGTTAATCGAAAGTTTGAAAGGCTGTATTACTTATGGATACACATGTATCTCCGTAACGCACGCACACGAGCCTAAAAGGCCAAAATAGTAACACCGCGCGATGACGTCATATCTCGTATTTTGGAGCTTTTTTCGTCGTCGCGACAATCGGATATTTGAATTCTTGAATTACATCTGCACATATGAGCAAATCCAAAATTAACATCCACTTAGCGGTTCAAAAAATTAAAAATTTTTGGACATTAGGCACACTCTTGGGATTTTTTTCTTACGATCTAGGTGTCAAAACAAGATAGAAAAATGGTGCGGCCCCTCTTGAAACGAGTGGCGACATACTTTTAAAATTAAATTAAGTTATAGTGATTTTTGCCAAAAAAGCAACAAAAAAGCATGTAAAAAGTAACTCCAAATTTGGTTTCTTTCAAATTTTACGTTTTTTATCGATTATGGGGTGTTGTACGTTCTACCAAAGTCATTCAAATACCGAAAACGAAATATCAAAATATTTCTGTGTCTCAATTTTAGTACTATGACTAAGAAATTTGAGTGAATTAAGGTAATCGCTCTTTTTCTTCCAATAAAATACGAACAGTTGGTATAAAAATGTCACACAACTTGCAAACAATAATTGTCTAATACTTTTTCAAACTTTATACAACCATATCAAACTCGACTTTCACCCCTCACTCCCTGTCCGGATTAGGGGTGGTTCCATAGAAAATTAAAAAAATGAGAGTTTTTTGAACCCATATTTTTTATTACAGATTCGGATTCCTTATGAAAAAATAAAACGATTTTATTCTTATCATTTTTCGGTTTTTTAGGATAGATGTCGCTGTAATCGTAAGAAATACATAATTAATAAAAATCGTTCTCTTGCAATTACAGCGCCATCTATCGTGCAAAACAAAAAAAATATAAGAATAAAATCTTTTTATTTTTTCATGAAGAATCCGAATCTGCAATAAAAAATGGGGGTTTCACGAACTCGATTTTTTTTCATTTTTTATTTTCGTCTTTTTTAATTAAAAAAGTATGTCGCCACCTGTTTCAAGGTGGGCCGCACCATTTTTTCATCTTGTTTTGACACCTAGAACCTGAGAAAAAAATCCCAAGAGTGTGCCTAATGTCCAAAAATTTTTATTTTTTTGAACCGCTAAGTGGATGTTAATTTTGGATTTGCTCATATATAGCAATACTAAAGCTTAGTATAAGAAGAGACAAGATTGCTTGTTTAGTTCCTATTTTTTGTTCCCCACGTTGCTGCCACTTCCTTCCTCACGGTATAAACGGGTGCGCCTTACAATTTATTACACATACGGTAGCGCGTCACATTGCAGTAGCCTGTTTATTTTCGGATTCGGTTGGCCTGTGCAACGGAGATCACCGCACAGCCGAATGATCATCCCAAATTTGCTCCCAGATTGATTACGTTTTTTAGGATATTAATTTGTTTCTACAACTGAACGTTAAACCACTTAAATAAAAACCGATCTATTTTTACATGTAAATCACTAAGTGCTCTCTGTAAATCTGCGATGAACACTTCGATTTGATGATTCGTCAAAGAAAAAATTGGTTGCCTGTAAATTCCGTTAACGGAATATACAGGTTATATTTTTGAAAATAACTATTTCAATTGTATAAATATTTATATGTATTCTCACATCTACATACTCCCCTCATCGACGAAAATATATACCATTATATAGAAATTATATATACTAGAAAATATAAAAAAATTTATATTTATTATATATAATGAATTTCTATTTGGGAAACATATAAAATTATATATACACGAATATAAAATTTATATATTCTTGTTTTATAAGATGATATATTTGGAGAATATATAACATTATATATATAAAAATATAGAATTTATATATATATATATATATATATATATATATATATATATATATCAAGAATATATTATGTTTGTGAGTGTATTTGCGAATACACTGATTAACTTCGATGATCGTCGTAGTCCAGTGGTTAAGATATCGGACTCATGTTGGTGGGGCTTGGGTTCCAAAACCCAAACCGGATTTTCAGAAAAGCAGTTCACAAAGCGTATCTGATTATGGCATTCTGGATAGAAAAAACATAATAAAATAAATAGAATAACTTAATGTATGAATAAATTGTTTATTAATTATATTTTTTTTGTTTTTTAAAATATAGACAAATAACAAATCTATATCTTTTGCACATATGACGAAAAGATGTACGGTATAAAGCGAGAATATGACAAAATTTAATCTGTACAAATTCGATATATATCGAAAACCGACAGAATCGAGATGATGATCGCTCTATTTGAATGCAAACGCATGTTATTCCCATGGCAACGCTACATTGGACCAAGGGACTAAGACAGTGTTCTTTGCTTACAAATTAAAAAGGAGTTGTTCCTTAATAATTTGAACATATTATTTCAACTTCAATCTATAACTTTCCATTCCAATAACGTCCATCTTTAAAACTCGCCTTCGGTTCGAGTTGTCCCCACCCGTTGCCCACCCGCCAAGAGAGATTCACTTTTGACGCCTAGAGCATTATAATAAACCCGTGATTTTAATATAATAAGTACATGAAAAAATTAACTGAATTGTTTTTTTTTATTATAAAATGCTAAAAAACAACAAATACTGTACATTCTAATAAAAATTTTGAGGTCTTGTCTTCTTAGATATTTATTTTTGATTGAATTTAACAAGTTTAGATTTTCTGTCAAATGATCCATCTATAGAAGATTGAAGTGACCTTGATGTTGCTCCGCCGCAAACTTCATTCTGAAGCATTTGGCCGCTTTTTATTTTACGCAGTTCGTTTAAAAAATGAATGAATCGAAAATTGAATGTTCTGAAAGAATGATTGGAACAAATGAAAGTTTTGCTTTCATTTTAAAAGTTAAAAATAAAATTGCATTTACAAATAAGATAACGTAAATACCTAATGGTCATTGCAAATAGGTTGTAATTAGAAAAGACACAAATAAATGGCCGTAATCTTTCTTGGGATTTTAATATTTTATAGATTGAAGGGTTTTCGAGTTGCACTAAGAAGCTGCAGAAGTTGTAGCAATTTGCATATTGCATATCGGTCTAAAGTTGCACTTTACATATAGTTTATGAAGTTGATTCTTTTGTTATGTTGCAGAAGGTGCGTGCCCAAAAGGCGCACTTCACTGCACCTAGTAGTTGTAAGAACAAATTGTCCTGATTCAGATTACTCCAATAAAATGAAAAATTTGAATGTCCTCGTATTATTGACGTTTTTCGTTTAAACTAAATGTCTCGATAAGTGTAATTTCACGCATATTAACTCAGAATTCATAAATGCAGTTATACAATTTTAATCTACAGATTAGTTGTTATTAATATTAAATTTTAATTGTCCACGTTTACTTTGACTGTATTGTTTGCTTGAAAAAATGCGCTTACTTTTTCCATGTACAGCTCTTTCATGATCATTCGATCGTGATTTCTAAATACAAAACTGTTGTTGAGTTTTATTTTGGATCAACTGGATCCATTAAACTGAGGACCAGCTTTATTGTTCGTCTGGTTACTTAAGCAATCTAAATTCTTTAAATTCAGCCGAAAAAGTGTTTCTCCTTGACGCGACTTTTGACTTCGCCGAAATGAGTTATTTTTATAGAACTACGAGGACCCGCGCTATTGCACGCACACTTCGTATAACATGTTGTCTTATTTAATGTCGGGTTTGAATTTTGTTCGTCTCTCTCTTTCTGATGTCTTCTTTTGAGATACAGCTCAAACTCTCGGGCATAAGTCAGCATAATTGCAGCGCGTGCAAATAAGAGACTTGGTATTGCATGCGTGCACTAAACGAATAAGCACCTCGCGCTTTAACGATGACGTCATTATTCATTACTTACGGTTACACTCCGTTTGTACTATAAGAAAGGATTACAATTATTATTGGTTGAAATTTCATGCTTCTTGTACTTGAGAAAAAAAAGGAAAAAATTGATTCAACAATCACAAAAGCAAAGATATTCATACAAAACTGAGTCAACTGGAATGTACAATTTTAATCATGAGAGAAAAAACGTGTGGCCTTGATAATGAATTTCGAATTTACGGCCTCGCTTGCGGCTGTTTGAAATGCTAGACAAACGAAAAACATCTGCTTATGCCTCGCAATAAAACGAATCGTCCAAATTTTATCAATCAAGAATCGCTCTCTTGGAATTCCCAAGATATTTCAAATATAAATACTTGACATGAACAAAGCGTTTCTGGTTGCTTCGTATGTAAATTGTAATGGTTACTTTGAATAGAAATTGAGAGGCTGTTTTTCTGGCAATTCGGAAAAACCAGATACAGTTTGAAAAGTACAAGAAAAGCATTAGTTTTTTTTATAAAATGTAAATTTTTTTCTCTTGAGTTCTTATTGTAATATATGTTGCTAATTTTTATTAATACTTCAAGAAATGCTTTTCTCGAAACATTAAAAGTCTCAATAGCGCTTATTCTTTCGAATGGCTGCAGGTTTTTTGAACTTTGTTTGTTGGGTGCTGTACACGGACCGTCCATGGCAAGGTGCACGGACTCTTGTTTGTTTTTGAATATATTTTTAAAAATAGACATTAATCCTACAAAAAATTTTCGGTTCACTTTTAATGTACACAAGCGAAAAGATCAGTCAACATTTTTGTAAGTTCACGATTATAAAGATTTTGTTATAATTATATATCAATTGTTATGCATTGTACATATCTGGGGCCAAATTTTTGTCCACGGGTTACTAATGAGCCAACGGCTCATACTAATTTCGTTATGTAAATGTGTTGCGTATAAAGAGAGTGAATAAAATTGTTCAAACGTTTGTGGTCCAATAAAAGTAAAATAATAAGATAGAGTTAAAAACGGGTGAAAATGTTTATTTAATGTCTGTCGTAATATTAGAGGTCACACGGGTAGAGTCAGAGAATGAATGAGATATTCCGAAATCAGACACAAGAAAGAACACATGAAACTGTTAATCCCACAAACGTTGTTGTAAATACTTGGTGACACAGTAAATAGTGCATAAAAAATAATTGCGGTTATTATAATACATCAATATTGTAGCATTCTAATTATGATGTTTGTATAAAGGATGCATATAAAATTAATCTATATAAAAAAATTTAACCGTTAATGTTTGCATTTTGAGATTAGTAGTTAAGTAATTGGTCATTACAAATTGCTTTTGATAAAAGTTGTCCACCATGAAAATGTTCACAGATTTCAGAATCATTGGTCAAACAATTCACAAAAATGGGTTCATGAAAAAAGTACATCCATTCTTAAAAAAAAGTCACCGTCTGAAGTTGCAGATTGCACGAAACATCGTTTATCCAGCGTTCCCTGGCGTGAAATTGTCGCTGACACGTCACTCGTGTTTTACTTTAATCGTTTATTGTTTATATCATTTTTTTCATTATTTTCTCATTATCGTTTCTCAAATTCTATAATCCCCCCTCTATAAAAAAGAATTTCGCTGTTGCCGTGTCGTCAGTCGCGTTTCATGTAATTCACATGCGATTCACACGTGATTCACATGTGATTCACATGAGATTATTGAAACGCATGATTGTAACATGCTCATATGAGAAATAATTATTATAATAAATCATCAACAATTCATAGTTAATCAAATTTGATGAACTATCTGATTATAAATTTTAAAACTCGAAAAATAACGTGAACTGCATTATCGATCGGATCACCAATCTGGTTTGATTGCGCGTAATCATTCAAATACGAATATGTTAATGTATATTCATTATTTATATTTATTTCTATTTTATTTATTTATTTAATAATTCATATTTTATTTGTATTTTTATTGTGTTCAGAGCACTATGAACCTTTTATCCGATGAACTCGGATAAAAGGAGTTCTTTGCACACTAGGGCGCGAAGTGAATCTTCACAATGCAATTTAAGAGCGCGAAAGCGTTTTTCGCATGCAGATGTAACGAAAACTTTTACATTTTCATATTTGTATCAAAAACAGCAGCAGCAATTAATATCGAAATTTTTCATGAAATAATATTGTTCGTTACATAGTTCATGTGTAATTCGGAATTAATTAATTGAAGCATCAAAAATATTGAGATTGTTCAGAGAGCAAAAAATTAAACGTCACAGTTAATTGAAGCTGGCGCACAACCGGCGCTTTTTATTGCCTATCTAATTTATAATGTATAAATTTTTTTATGAAAATTTTGAAACTAAGAAATATTGCAAAAAATGTTATTTTGTAATCGGCCGGGGCGGGGCGTATTAATAAATAACCAGTAAACTAATTAAATATCAAAGTTTGGGACGGCGCGCCCGTAGGGGGCGCTTCATCTTCCTAGTAAGTTAAAAAAAAGTACATAAGTAGAAAAATAGTATTTTTTTTATATTATAAAACTTACGGTTATCAAAAAATTATACTTGTATAATATTGTACTTTTTACAAAAAAAATAACATTTAATAACGTTTTTACGAGTAAAATTGATTTGCAACTAAAGAAAATTAAACATTGATTAATTACATCAATTTTACACAAAAATACTTTAGACATCATATAAATATAAATCTTTGAATTTCATCATAAATTTGCATCAATCCAGTTTTGACAGTGCCATGAAGTTGGCAGTGACTTGCCGAAAACTCATGCTTTAACTTTACGCGGACGCTCCAACCAGCGGGTTAAGGTGCATTTAGTGTTTTTTTTTAGACAATCGTTTTACGCAACGCGTTGGTTGGAGCGTCCGCGCAAAAGTCAACGCGTGAGATTTTGACGCGTCGCCGCGTTGAGTTTGACAGCGCCTTGAAGTTGGCGCTCTCTGTCTTCATTCGGACCCTTTTATGTGCATTTTACAATTATAAATCAGTAATTGTTATTTTAAAAATGATTAGAAACGTATACAATGTACATTACTGTGAGAATAAACTTTATGTTGATTAGGAAGAACTAGTCAAGTGACATTTTCAGAAGCGTTAACTTTTTCGCGAAAATCGCCTGTATTTCTGAAAGTTTAACTTTCAAACATGACTTGTTGGATTAAATTTATATTTTGTACTATAATAATGTTTTTTCTATATGATCTGTCCGTTTTCTCGTCAGGTGGGATTTTGCTGTCCTTCTAGTGTTAAGGTGAAATGTCATACCGGCATTCTGCAGTTTTAGTTACTTTTTAATTTAAAATTTGTTGAAAATTTATTTGTAAAAAAACGCTCTGTTGATCACTCCGTATACTTTAGGAAAACAATTTGGTTTAAATAAAATCAACTTTCATTGCTAATTGTTGACAAAATGTTGGAACGCAATAATTCTAACCTACAAATTTAGCAGCTCTATTGCGTTCCAACATTTTACGGAAATGTACGAAGTATACGGAGTGATCAACAGAGCGTTTCTTTACAAATAAATTTTCAACAAATTATAAATTAAAAAGTAACTAAAACTGCAGAATGCCGGTATGACATTTCACCTTAATATTCATGTAATTTTATTTGTGAATTCAAATCAATTTTGTGGTTTCAAAATTTGTAAAAAATGTAAATACATTTTATGTCGCTTATTATATGAAACTTGAACATTTTTATAGCCGGTGATATAAAAAAATCATATGGTTTGTTAACATTAACGGCACGAGGTCGTGTGCTATACGGCAATATTTTTAGTTTAAAAAATATATACAACAGCTCGAAGTCGAGGACTAATATGACAATATTTTTTGTTTAAAAAAATAATTCCGTGTTATGCCACGACCTGAAGCCGTTTTTTTTAACCTCAAAAGTTAAAACAAGCTGTTCATATTATACTAGCCACAGCTAGTGCCTTGCAGTCACACTTACACGTGTCAACTTGTACACGGCATTTAATTATAGAATACGGAGTTGTAATGTGACAGTTATAGCGCCGGTTATTACATCTTGATTTTGTATTTTTCCAACTGCTTTCTCATTTTTCCTAAGTGTTTCCGATTCTCGCTTCTTTTTCAGCTGCCCTTTTTTGTTCCGCTTAACGCGCTCTTCTTTTTCGTTATGCGCAACGCGTGGGCCAAGCCGACTTACGCACAATTTCCGGAACAGACGCCATCATCAAAAACTAATTCATATTGCTCGCGTGAATAAAATATGTTCTTTCTTCGTCTCGCTTTTTTTATAATGTGCGCTCGTTATGACATGTAAACTCGTAAACATGACTCATACTATTTTAGTCGGCTGTGAATCTTTATAATATCATCTTATGATCAACGATCGATGGAAGACATATGTTACTTTCGGATTAAAATTTTTGTATGTTCAAAATTTTGATCAGTTTAGTTTTTATAATGGAATAAAATGTTGAAATTGATTGCGATACGCAGAATTCAATTTCTAGGTAGAAAAAAACGATCGAATGGACGTTGGCCCGACATAGGCAAAGTCGTAACGACGTTGTTCGACAGCGTCGTTTCAACATTGACTGTACGCTGGAATGTGACGCGACGCCAGAGTTGTTTGCCAACGTCGTTTCTATGTCGTGAAACGACGTCATGCCAACGTCGGCTAACAACGTCACGCTAGCGTTGATTTTTATATCAGGTGGTTTTATTAATTAAATAAAAAAATGTATTTATATTAATTTACATCTTAATATCATGTAACTCCATGTAACTTTATTTCCATATTAAAATGGAAGTATATATATAAACCGATGAAAACAATAACAACAAAAATTTTTTCTCGTCATATTCGTGTATTGTTACCAGAAATATATAGGCCTGCAAAGTTTGATTCAATAAACAATGAGCGTAAGCCTGTCAAATTGACGTTACAAGATTTGCTAGAAATTTGCAAAGTAAAAAAAGGCTTGTAATAAAAATACGTTGTTTTACAATCAAACTGAGATCAAAAGGGTTAGTTGTATTTTTCAATGAAGAAATACATTCCTTAGATTTTCAAAATTAAAAGTCTGACAGGCACTTAACTGCAATGGTTCTTCCGAATCGTCACAGAATTTTTCATCAGTGCATTATCTAGTACTTTTAATTTCATTTCGTTGTTTGATTTACCGGCAGATTTTCGGCAGATTTTCGATGCAACAATTTCGTATATATAATCTCTCAATAATTCTGTGGTGATAAGGAAGGACCAGTTAAGTAATTTTTGGACTTGTCGTGTAAAAGTTTCGAATATAACATTTTTATTTTAAAGAAATATAACGAGTCACACGATTTTCGGTCAATTATAGTACAAAATATAAATTGAATTCAACAACGTATGTTCACAACTGGTGAAAATTTCACAACTGGTTCTTTCTAATCACCACGAAATTGATGTATAATATCGGATCAATTATCGGCAATACGATATAATCAGTTGTAGTGCTCAGTAATGATGTCAAGTTAAAGAACTTCGTAAAATATTGTGTGAATGTATCCCGAATTGATACAATCCAAAAAATCTAGATTAACTTGAGATTATTATCGTTTCAATTTTCAGCCTAATATAAATACTTATGGTACAAATATTAAAAATTATTGTTCACTTCGCACCAGCAGATAATTTCGCATTACTAATCTTGGCCTTAAAAAAAATTTGATTGTTTATTTCACCAAAATTGCGTATGAAATTTATGTAGGAAAATGAAAATGAAAAACGGAATTGAAAGAAAGATGTCATCAGCAGATTTGTTCACAGAGAGGAGCGTTTTATTGTCTCAAGAAGAATGAACTTGACTTTGTAATGAAAGAGTCGTCCTTTACACCTACCTTGAGTAGTTTGCGAAAATAGGGACTACACGCTGAGAGCACGACCTTGTGTGCAGTGAAGGTGCCGTGGTCGCAAGCGAGGGTCACGTCTACAAAGTCCTCGTTGTCAAGAAGGTGGCGGAAGGAGGTGAGGATGCTCGAGTGGAAGTCGTTCCATCTAAGCGAGTACTGTTGCTCGCTGACCGACGAGGATGCCGCCATGGTGCCCGTCTTCCCGGGATCCACGGCCAACGGCACCAACGGTGCTATGGTGCTCACACAGATCCTCGCACCCTCTAGTTACTTGTGTCTCAATGTGCACTTTTCTTTCTAATCCTCTCTCTCTTTTTTCCCCTTTCTTATTTTCGCAACTTTTTAGCTTCACAGTAGTCCCCACTTTCCTTTTTCCCAAGTTCTCGAACCGCTTGATTTCTACGTCATGTTACAGGCGAAGCATTCCGGTTCTGTGACAAAAAAGTATTTTATCAAAAATACTATAAATATTGTATACTGAATCAATAATACTGTATACTGAAGTATACTGAACATAATAATTGGTTTACGTTTGTAAGCGCCGTTTTCATATTCTATTCTTCGATAATTCCTAATTATGCAAATTGACGTTCTTCACATAGTCTTATTTCAATCACATTTACGGAGATTTTAGCACCGCTTATGTCGCTTGTAATGTACATTTATGTTTTTGGTTATTGAGAGCATTCCTTTTTTAATTCTTTGCTGTAATTGATTTAATTTTCATTTTATTAAAACAGAAACTTGTAAAACAGAGTATTTCGGATTTTTTTAAAATAAATCTAACATACTGTTTTCCAAATTCGAAATTTAAAATGGCACATTTAATATGGCGAACCAAAACTCAATAAAATGAGCGGTTTATTATGAAACTCGGTATTTTCTGGTTTTATGTCAACTTATCTCTGTAAACAAAGATAATTCAAATTTCAGAAACTATGGGAAAAAACGTTTTATAAATTATAAAATTTATATAAGCGATTTATAAATAATCTAGATTTTAAAAATTGATCATTGATGAAAGAAAATGAAACCTTTAGACTATTGAGTTCTGTTCCCGATAACAAAATCATAAAATTCGGAAGTTCATCGCACAAGTTGATAAAAATGCGCCATTCTTTTATTTAACTTTTAAATTTGCATCGAAATATTTAGATATCTTTTAATTTTCAGTACGTTTTTTAAGTTGAATATAAGCAAATCCAAAATTGACATCCACTTAGCGGTTAAAAAAAATAAACATTTTTGGACATTAGGCACACTCTTGGGATTTTTTTTCTCACGATCTAGGTGTCCAAACAAGATGGAAAAATGGTGCGGCCTACCTTGAAACGAGTGGCGACATACTTTTGAAATTAAATTAAGTTATAGTAACTTTTGCCAAACAAGCGACAAAAAAACATATAAAAAGTAACTCCAAATTTGGTTTCTTTCAAATTTTACGTTTTTTATCGATTATGGGGTGTTGTACGTTCTACCAAAGTCATTCAAATACCGAAAACGAAGTATCAAAATATTTCTGTGTCTCACTTTTAGTACTGTGACTAAGAAATTTGAGTGAATTAAGTTAATTGCTCTTTTTCTTCCAATAAAATACGAACAGTTGGTACGAAAAGACGCATAACTTGCGAAAAAAATCTGTCTAATACTTCTTCAAACTTTACAGAACCATGACAAACTCGAACTTCACCCCTCACTATTAAAAAAAATTAAAAAAATGAGAGTTTTTTGAACCCCTATTTTTTATTACAGGTTCGAATTCTTTATGAAAAAATAAAACGATTTTATTCTCATCATTTTTCAGTTTTTTAGGATAGATGTCGTTGTAATCGTAGGTAATGGGTCATAGCCATTTTCCTACAAGCCAGTTTCCTACAGCCTTACTTCACGCTGTCAGTTTCGGAACGTTTTTTTTTCAGGAGTTGGATACACTGACGAACAATTTTGAAATAATTATTTTCGAATCAGGTGGGGAATCCGAACAAGGTTTAAAATTTCTGAAAAGATGTCAAAATAAATAAAACGCAGCACCAGAATTGAAAAAAATGCATTTCAATGATAATGTAAAACAAAACGAGTAAGAATAAATAAACAAATGAAATAAAATTAATGGAAAACAGTTAAGTTTGTCAACATTGTCTGTTCGTTTTATAATTATTGTATTTCTACACCCAACTTTTACACTAAAAATTAAAACTTTTAAAATTAAATTACAAAATTTGCGTTCGTCAACATTGTTGTTTTAACATACAATTTTTTCCAAAATTTTAGTTTTAAAACTCAAATTTTGTACTTCAGATGCTTTATATTATACACATCATTTTATTATGCATAATTGTCAACATTTTTTCGAATCAATAACAGAAGCAGACAAATTATGTGTGTAGAATAAATAATCTTTCATGAATGAGAAGTAACCACAACGATGAATGAAAAATGTAAATAATCTAAGATCTTATTTTTAATATACAATTCATTTTTTTACATTCAAGTTTGCTTAGAGAATTGTAGATGAAAAATAACGAACGGAAGAAAACACAAATTTTGTTATTGAATTTCATTTGTTTTATTATTTGCTGTACAACTTTGATGGTGTAGAAATACAACAATTATAAAACAAACAGACATATGCTAACAAACTACAACGTTTTTTATTCATTCATTTTATTTCCTTTGTTATTTACACGATTTCTGGATTAATTTTCATTAACACTTCAGAGTAAACATTTGAATGTTCTTCGTACATTTTATATATTCAGTACCAAAAAACTTTTGAATGCTTTTTAGTAAGTCGTAGCTCTAAATTGTAAAGTTTCTTATAAACATATTCAATAACAGTTTTAATCTAAAAATTAGAAAAAAACTCAAATATAAAAATATACAAAGAGGTAAAAAGTTGATTGATTTGGTTCAAACTTTTCCAGGAAAATAAAAAACATCAACAATATAAAGAGCACTGAACTAGTACATTTTGTTGAAAATTTTTCAGTCAGTTTTGAATTTTTCTACAAAACTGACTAGTTTTGTGGCTTTTGTTATAATTTTTTGCTTTTGACTTTTTTTCAATTTTTTACAAAATGAGCCAGTTATAATTTTTTCTTTATATTATGTGGCATAATTTTAGCATTTGTTTATTATAAATTTCTGTTAAAAAATTAACTAGTTTTTCATCCTTTGTTATGTTTTCATGTCAGTTTTTTAAAATTATTTGGTCAAGTACAATTTTGCATAAACGAAATTCATTAAAAATTAAAAGGGAACTTAAAAAATGGCTATTGTAATTACAGCGCCATCTATCGTGCAAAACAAAAAAATATAGGTAAAATATAGGTAATAAAATCTTTTTATTTTTTTATGAAGAATCCGAATCTGCAATAAAAAATGGGGGTTTTACAAACTTGAACTTTTTTCATTTTTTATTTTCTTCTTTTTTAATTAAAAAAGTATGTCGCCACCTGTTTCAAGGTGGGCCGCACCATTTTTCCATTTTGTTTTGACACCTAGAACTTAAGAAAAAATCCTAAAAGTGTGCCTAATGTCCAAAAATTTTTATTTTTTTGAACCGCTAAGTGGATGTCAATTTTGGATTTGCTCACCCTCGTATTTTAATGATTGTGCGCAATCTAACCAGATCGATAATGCAGTTTACGTTATTTTCCAAGTTTTAAAATTTATAATCAGATAGTTTATCAAATCTAATTGACTGTGAATTGTTGATGATTTATTATAATAATTATTTATTCAATTATAGAATTTGAGAAACGATAATTGGAAAATAATGACAAGAATGATATAAAGAATAAACGATTAAAGTAAAACACGAGTGTCAGCGACAACTTCACGCCAGTGAATTCCTGGAATAAACGATGTGCAATATGCAACTTCAGATCGTGACTTTTTTTTTTAAATGGAAATACTCTCCCTTTACCTGCTCAATATAGAATTACGAAGTTTTTAGACAAGAGGTAGGCGGCGGATGTAATTTTACAGTAAGTCTTTTATAAAACTTTTTTGAACTTGAGATCGCGCGGCAAAACTAGGTAGTCCCAATTTCAAAAAATAAAAAAGAATGAAATATCTGCGGTGATTAGGAAGAACCAGTTAAGTGGGTTGGGGACCTGCCTTTGTTAAAGTTTTGAGTATAAAATTTTGATATCGAATAAATTTCTGCTCAACTAATTTTTCTGCGCGACGACAAAGGGGGAATTATTGCTTGAATCTATTCTAAAAATTGTTTTATGTAATAGACTTATTCCAAGCTCAATTTTAGTTTTTGTTGCTAGCTATATTAATGGTACGAATATTACAGGATCGAAAAATATCGTGTTGTAGAATCATTATTTTGTCCCTGATACTAAATTGAAGTAAACTTAATTGTGAAGAGTATGCAGTGCACTCTAATGACTTTGAAATTAATTTTAACACTCCGATAAATAATGGTTCTAATTCATCTTCCACCATCGGTGAATTGGAAATAATAATTGTATGTAATTTTCTGGATCTACTCACGGTAATTAGGCTAAACATATAGTTCAAAAATAGAACAACGTGTATTTGTATTCATAATTTTAATTAGACTTCGACTATATGATATAATTTAATATTGGCAATTAATTAATTTTTGAGTATCATTTTCAAATAAACAAGGTATTTATAAACAGAAAAGTTTGGTCAAACATAAAATATTCAAATTAATTGCAAACGCACAGCACTGTCAATTCTGAGTTACTTGGAATATCAATTGATATTGGCGCTTCTAAAATTTAAGTTTTATTGTCAACACTCGTCATCAAATTACGTTTCATTTTTTACTTCGATTTTGCTGTTTTGACGGAATTATTTCCAATTTGTTTTTGTAATATGATTCGTTTTTTCATTTAATTTTTGTCACGTTCTAAGATCCGATTTTTTAAAAATAATTTTGCTTATAAATTACAACACTCTAAATGTTCACATTATCTATCATCAAGATAGCATTCAAGACGTAAAAACTGAATTAAAATAAAATATAACGACGCGATAAAAATACAAAACCTGTATGCATCAGACCGTGATAACATTTGTGTTGTGTTGTTGAAATTGAAGATTCGAGCACATGAATAGATATAAATGTAAGCTGCATTGAGCGAGTTTGCAATAACTAACGCGGTATACCGTAAAACAAGGAACTTGAGCGACCGCGCTTCCTAGCACAACTGCCAAACCAGAATTGTTCGTGTCTTGTTTGACCACCTATGTCTCGTCTTTCTCAAAGGCAATACAGCCTTCTTGTATGTTTGATCTCTTTCATATGACTTGCGCGAAAAATATATTTTGCCAACCGATCGAATAAAAAATATATGTTTTCTTGGTTCCTCAGTTTTCCGCAAATTTCCTTAGCTTCGTCACAACAATTCTCTCTAGAAAGTAGAATTTTTATTTTGTTCGATTGTCAGAAATCAGAATACCAAAAGACATACAGCGTTATCGCAACCTGCATAACTTCCCTTCAATTGTGATAATCACATTCTCTGCTTATCGTGCGTTTTTGCATTCATAGCATATTACACAAAACAGAAAGAAGAAGCCTTGCGAGTTTTGTCTTCTGGCTTTCATTCCATCAACTTTTTGCATACCGCGTATAATGTTGATGACTTGCGATGTCAATTTTGAAAGCGTATAGTAAACGTTCTATGTGCAGGGTGTGCATGAACGATCGTCGTTTACTCGTCGTGAGTATGTTTAAACTTATCGATCGGTCTCAGACGCGCGATTAAACCTGCTTTTTCCCGTGCCGTGCCGGCCTTGCAACGATTAAATCATCTGCCTCTCAGATGAGCAGCTTGATTCGAAAGAAATACTTTTAGTTTACTTATGAAAGCAAGAATAGCTTATAAATCATTTACAATACCAACTTTTGTTTCTCGAACGTGTTGTTTCATTTTTTTGAATTTAGTATTCTCATAAAAATCTCATTATTATTGTAAAAGCAGTTTTAATTGAATAAAATGTTATTTATACTAGAATTCAGCTTTGAATTTAATTTTTTTTAGAAAGTCTTACAACTCTTCTGTATGATTATTCAATAATGAGAAGAATGCATTGTCATTAAATGTATCGAGTTCCTGCGAAGTTGGGAAAAAATTTAATAACTTTTTCGGTAATAATTAATCGGTTTTATAAAGTGCGTCTGTGTACTAATCTATATCTTTTAAACATGATCCAATTTCCCATACAATGTTATACTGATTGTGTATACCCTACATATCGTGTTTGTAATAATGATTAATTTTCACCGAAAAAAACGAATGACACTGTTTTCATCCAATGATATTATGCAATTAAAGGAGAAATAATTTTGCATTCTATATTTCATCATAAAAAATGCCTATTGAACGTTGCAAACAATCAATTTTATCGTTACATAGAGCTTATAAAAGAAATGCAAAAGAAATGTTTAAAATGTAATGAATAAGATTGACAAAGATACATGCTAATAAACTCTTATTGAAAAAAATCCTGTCAGTTGAAAAATGGATTTAGTTATCCAATGGAAATTACACACAGAATTACAGAGCGTTGGCGTGAATGTTTCCGGAATTTTAATATGATTTATCATGAATTGAATTGCATTCGATAATAATTAGTACGAGATTTCTCTCCTGACGTGTTGTTGACTGAACCTTTTTTCTTTGTCGTTTCCGCCACCGTCGTCTACCGGGAATGAGTTTGTCAATATTCATATATGAGTGTAACGCTTAATTTATTATTTCTCAACTATAAGCCCGGGTTTGATTTAATTTATGTCATTTTGTGCACTCTTCTTTTTGTCGTTTATAATGCAAAAGAAAACTAAAAAATACCAAAAATTATTGATTGTTACTTGATTAATTTTCTAATAAACTAATAAAATTGTTTAAAAATTGTCAATAATTGTATAGTGATGTAAAATATCTTTTTTCATGTAAATTACATTGATCGCACTGAAAAAGTAGCAAATTTTTTATCAGTAAAAATAATAAAAGAATATACTAACGACCTGAATTTTATATAATAGGTGCAGTTGAGGGCAGCTTATTCCAACGAAGTTTCTTAACCATACTCATTAGTAATGAATCGTTACAAATTCATTGCTGAATGTTTGTGACAAAATACTACTTTTTCAAGAAAATGAAAAAATAAACGCGAAAAAATTTTAAGTAATGTGAAATACAAATTGTAATGGAAATTAAATATTAATTCATTACTGAGTCCATATCCAATATCAATGATCTTTACTAGGGTAAATGCAAATACCCGACGAATGCCAATTAACGCGCGACATTCCACAGCCGAGGGGCATAAAAATATCGTTCTCAATAATTCGTTATTCTATGGAAAATTATCACTGGTTCAGAATAATTGGATGCAAAAGCACAAAGAGCGCCCGTTCTGAAATCTGAAATGATTTAAAAAAAACATCATCATCGTTTCAATTTATTTGAATATAATTCGGGTGAATGACGGCGCTGTGCAAATGTGTATAGTTTTGTGTCCTTTTTTGCACCGACAATATTATGATTTCGTTTCATGTTAATTAATGAAAATCGCCAAATAATTCCTCATATCGCGATAAGGACTTGGATACGTAATTGAAAAGTCAGCGCGAGTGAAAATCAACAAACGAATTTTAATTGCAAGTTAAGGCTCTTTTTCAGGGGCTAACAGCGCGACAAAGATAGGTGGAAAAATCTAATGGCGTTGCATAATTTGATTGACACGAGAGGGGAAGAGATGGGGTCAAAATCTAGAACGTATTGGATGACGTAAACATCATGCCAGTCGTCACATACTCGCACCCCGTGAAAAATTGCCAGTTTTCCCGGAACATACTAGAAAAGGGTTTTATCCCATTAGGGTTGATCCCGAAGTCGGCGCCCTCGTTCATTCGCTCTTCCTTCAAAACGCAGAAAGATTATATTTTCACCCTCGCGATTTCTAGCTATTCCAATTGTGAAGATTAAAAGTCGCAAAAGTAAAATGCAAAGAAAATTTGTTTTAGTAACGCACTACCTTTCACAATTTGAATCTTTGTTGTAGGCCGACCATATTAACTATAGAAAAAAAACAAGTGATTCAAATAAAAGATTTCTCGATCAGCAATATGAGGCAATTTCTCGGACGTATAATAATTCGGATGTCTGGTGTGAGCCACATTCGAGAGTTAAATAAATCAAGGGAACTTCTCTTTCTATGTGTCCGCACCCTCTAAATTAAGTACTTTACAAAATGCCCGATCGATTGTAGACACCAATGGCGAAGGCTCACAAGTCTACTTCATATATGGCTTACTTGGAATAGATAGATAAGAGGGACGAGTCAAGATTTTAAGTGTGGCAATCAATTTTAGGTGTGGCACCTTACCCTCTTTTCGCAGCAATTAATACGCTTGTTCGGGATTGATATACACCTTAGATCAACTCATTCTCGGCCTGGATTGGCAGAATTTTGCCAGGATTTTGCCGATTCATTTTTGCCCTTTCTATTCAAAAATGAATCGATTTTCATGAAACTTTTTGATAACAAAAAGAAAATTTGTGGAAATGGAAAAATGAATACCTCGTCGAATAGGGGAGAGTGACCTATATTGAGTAAATCAAACAAAAAAACTTTTTGAAACGTTAAAAAGTTAGAAGGAAAAATTATGACACCGCGAACAAAATTAACGAGGCAATTTATCAAACGCGTACTCAACGCATCCTATAATTCAGGGTTTT
This sequence comes from Telenomus remus, assembly GCA_020615435.1. Taxonomy (NCBI): domain Eukaryota; kingdom Metazoa; phylum Arthropoda; class Insecta; order Hymenoptera; family Scelionidae; genus Telenomus; species Telenomus remus. The sequence continues at coordinate 9,190,287 of CM036336.1, forward strand.
ATGTTTCATATAAAATAGGTGCGATTCATTCTGCGCCGTGGCGGATATCAATCATGTAACAAATAGAGAAGTCAATCGCTGCTACTCTAGAAAAAGGATGGCACAATGTGTATGAGTGCTTCACCAATTCAATGAGTGCTTCAATTTTGGTAACACATAATGTATTTCGTTATTGACAGGCTCGTTTTCGCGATTGAAATACAACAAACATGCTCAATAAAATTATGAGACAAATTTTTTCAATAATGCACACGATCATAAATCTTTATAACTCACTAGATAGCTTTACGCGCTCTGCAGATGAATTTTTATTTTGATTAATCTAAACTTAATGATCTCATACATATTCGTATTGACTATTCATAGACAAGATTTTTTGTATTCTTGTCTATCATTACTTAAATTCATTTTTCTAAACAAAATTTTAAAAATTTGCAGAAATATATTCTCAAGCGAATTTTTAACAGTCTTTGTACGTGCAGCGCTCTAGCACTTCATAGAATTGTTCGATTGGCTTGAAAGAAAGTAATATATTTGCAGACTTGAATGGCCGGGACCGTCAATCACTATAATTTTTAACTTTTGATAAATAAATAATGGTTTAGGCCTGGTTTGGGCCCAGTTAAGTGCCTAAAAATTTACGAAACAAGCACTTTTTATCAACGTTGTATACTTTTTCTCTATATCATTCAGTTTTCAGAAAGTTAGGTTCACGGTCCTACTTTTATACGCAATTGTCTAAATTGTTTATAGGGGGGCTTGCCCCCCTCGGGGTTGGCGCGCGGAGCGCGCAGGGGGCGCAGCGCTGAAAGCGCGGAGACCCCTAGTATAAGGAAAAAAAATATTAAAATTGAGAGGCGAAAATGTAGGTCGACAAAATGCGTTTTGAACCCCTGAAATTAGTTGCGAATTAAAAATGTATGGACAATGTATTATGTTTAAACAATGTATTAACCATACATAAACGATGTAATTTGATGCACAGCAATATATTGGCAATGTATGATATTTCGCAAACAATAAATTGACAATATATGTATGACAATCAAAATTCCATTCTTTGCCATACATTGTTAATTTCTTTTTTATTTCTTTGTTAAACAAATATTGTTGTTTTAAATACTCTAAAAGTTTTTTTCTGATATTTAATAATTTTTTTATACGAAACATTTAATTTCACCGATCTTGTAAGAAGTCTATCTTCTGCGAATAGAAGCTTTTGATTTTCAATAGACAATTGTTAATAGTGATTTGTTAATAATTTTAATAATTTTGTAGTAACAAAAGATTAAATAATTCAAAAAGATTAGCTATATTGATTTTCTAAAGAATATATGGATCCTTATAGTTTATCATAGTTCTTACTTAAAAATGTATGGATAAATTTATAAATAAATTGTTGGATTTGGTTAAAAAATTTGAAGATTTATAACAAAAGAACATTATAGAAAGTATTATTGACAAAAAGTCATTCACATTAAACTATTTCCAATAAAAAATAGTCATTAAGTATGTAGCTTATTTCGTTATAAGAATTTATCGAAGCAGATGGAGCAGTGGACAACGACGCGGACTGATAACCTCAAGGGCCTGGGATCGATTCTCGTGCAAGAGGAATATTTTTCATGTATCGTCAATACATTGTCCATATATTGTCAATAGATTGTCCATATATGGGCAATATATTGTTAGTATATGGTCAATATATTACTAATGTATGCTTAATAGATTGTCAGTATATTGTTTGTATTGTATGGTCAATAGATTGTCAATGTATTGTCAATATATGATCATTTTTACAAGGGATAAAGTCATACGAAAAACAAAAAAATGCAAATTCAAAAAACAGAATGAAAATCTAAAATCAAAAACCCAAAATAAAATGCAAAACAAAATGACAAAATAGAAAAACCCGAAATAAAACAAAAAAATGCGAAAACAAAATGAAAAGCCGAATAACAAATTAAAACAAAATACAAAACAAAAACCAAAACGACAAAACCTGAATCAAAAAACCAAAAAACTTCGAAATTAAAATGCAAAACAGAAAAACAAGTAAACAATTAAAAATAAAAACGAAAAAACGAAAAAAAATATATCAAAATCGAAAACATAAAGAAGTTCATAAATATGTTCATGAAAATTTAAATGACGTTTTGAAATTCCGAAAGAGCAAACAGAAAAACAAATAGCAGACCAAAAATCTACAATGAAAACAAAAATAATAAATTTCAAAAGGAAAACATTTATCTCAACGATAGAACCAATAACTTAGTGCAAAATACGAAAACTATCAAAATCTAAAAAAAGACACAACCGCGTTACAATTAAAAAATGCATAATGAAATACAAGATTTAAATTCAAACGATAACCGTGATTTAAAAATTCGAATTTCCCTTTGAAGTTGAATTTTCAATGCGGATTTAGAATTTCTTTTTGATTTCGAAATGGAAATTTTGTTTTCAAATTCTAGTTTTTGGTTTTCTGTTTTTTGATTTGGATTTTTCTTTCTGTATTTTGTTTCGCAATTTAGGTTGGGTTTTTTTTATCATTATTTGTTCTGTTTTGTTTTTCTATTTTGAAGTTTTTTAGTATTTTGAATTGTTTTGTTCTTTTTCTCTTTTGCATTTATGTATTTTATTTTGAATTTTATTTATAGTTATTTCATTTTGCAATTCAATTTTTGGTTTTTGATTTCGGATTTTTGTTCTTATTTTTGGTTTTACTTTTTTTGGTTCATTTTACATATCAAACCTAATGTTGATTTAAGTTTTTTATGCAGTATTATGAGAAATTAAACGAAAATTTCATATTTTTTATCATATGGTAATTTCATATAGAAAACTATATCGTTATTTACGATGTCGAAAACTATGGCATTTTTTACAGCAGGGACTCAAATTATAATTGAACATTCTTCAACATGTTAATTCGTTGTTATTTTTTCAATGATTCAAAAAATAACTTTTTCAAAAATAGTCATGAGAGAGTTGCGTACCATTTTTAAAGTCACTGAAGCCTGTTTCACTATAAAGCTTTAAATTTTATGAAGTTTGGTTACAACACTGAATATTTGTTCTATAATAATTTTTAAGAAATATAGATGAAATATCGAAATTATAATGAAAATCGATACTGCAGTGAAAGTACCGATTTCAGTGAAAGTACTGATTTAATCTTCGGTATTTTGTACAAGTACCGAAATAAGCATTGAATAAGTACCGATGTATCGAAATTCGTTCGATACTTCGGAAAAAGTATCGAAATTTATTCGGTATTTGGATACAAGTACCGATATACCGAAAAAAACTGCGGTACAATACCGAGTATCGAAATTGGTTTCGATACTTCGATACAAGTACCAAAATACCGATTTTCATTTCGGTATTTCGATGAAAGTATCGAATACCAATCGATATTTTGTTGTGCATCCCTGTGTATGGTTAATAGATTCGGTTTGTATTGTATGGTCAATATATTGTCAATATATTGTTAATATATGATCTTTTTCACAAGGGTAGTTGTTTTTTCCTTTTGAAATATAATCGCGGCAGTCAAGTTTTTTTATTTGAGGTTAGTGTTTAGCTCCCCACGCTTATCTCTAAAGAAGTGTAAGATTATTCATTATTACTTTGAAGTGTATGTTGTTTAGAATCTTCGTATATGAGCAAATCCAAAATTAACATCCACTTAGCGGTTCAAAAAATTAAAAATTTTTGGACATTAGGCACACTCTTGGGATTTTTTTCTTACGATCTAGATGTCAAAACAAGATAGAAAAATGGTGCGGCCCACCTTGAAACGAGTGGCGACATACTTTTAAAATTAAATTAAGTTATAGTGATTTTTGCCAAAAAAGCAACAAAAAAGCATGTAAAAAGTAACTCCAAATTTGGTTTCTATCAAATTTTACGTTTTTTATCGATTATGGGGTGTTGTACGTTCTACCAAAGTCATTCAAATACCGAAAACGAAATATCAAAATATTTCTGTGTCTCAATTTTAGTACTATGACTAAGAAATTTGAGTGAATTAAGTTAATCGCTCTTTTTCTTCCAATAAAATACGGAAGGTTGGTACAAAAATGTCACACAACTTGCAAAAAATAATTGTCTAATACTTTTTCAAACTTTATACAACCATATCAAACTCGACTTTCACCCCTCACTCCCTGTCCGGATTAAGGGTGGTTCCATAGAAAATTAAAAAAATGAGAGTTGTTTGATTCCATATTTTTTATTACAGATTCGGATTCCTTATGAAAAAATAAAACGATTTTATTCTTATCATTTTTCGGTTTTTTAGGATAGATGTCGCTGTAATCGTAAGAAATACATAATTAATAAAAATCGTTCTCTTGCAATTACAGCGCCATCTATCGTGCAAAACAAAAAAAATATAAGAATAAAATCTTTTTATTTTTTCATGAAGAATCCGAATCTGCAATAAAAAATGGGGGTTTCACGAACTCGATTTTTTTTCATTTTTTATTTTCTTCTTTTTTAATTAAAAAAGTATGTCGCCACCTGTTTCAAGGTGGGCCGCACTATTTTTTCATCTTGTTTTGACACCTAGAACCTGAGAAAAAAATCCCAAGAGTGTGCCTAATGTCCAAAAATTTTTATTTTTTTGAACCGCTAAGTGGATGTTAATTTTGGATTTGCTCATATCTTATATCTTTTATTCGAATTTTAATTTATTATGCATTGAGCCAAGTTTGGGAGAATATAACCTCCGACGTGAGTGGACCAGGGAACTCCGATTTCGGTGGTTGATGGTGGTTGACGAACATCAAATGACGAACAGCAGCTATGACGATCACGGTAAAAACCAAGGACAATATATAAAAACAAACAAAAACTGATGAGGTCAAAAAGTAGCGCTGTAAAATTAAACAGAATCAAAAATGAAAAATCATGACAAGCAGTGTAAAATCCAAATTTTGTAAATTTAAACGTAGCGTAAATAACAGACATAAAATATGATGATCAATGAAAAGATAAACAAAAATAAAAAAGTAAAAGTAAATTCATTTCATTTTAAAAATAAATAAATATTAATTACTACTTGTAATAATACACACACTGTAATAATAAACGAAGATGGCGGCTGCTGACAACTTAAATGATCACAAATAAAAACTTTTTCCCAATATCAGTACAGCGATTTTTTATCATTTTGATACTATGATCGTCATAACTGTTGTCCGTTATTCACACTATGATTGAAATTCACAATGTTAAATATTAAATTGCTTGTTTGCATTTGTCGTTTTTAATATTGTTTATTTTTACAGTGCTTGTTTGGTATCCTCCCTTGTAAAATGTTCAACTTCTGCGAATCGAAGCTTGTGATTTTATATAGACTTGTTAATGGTGATTTGTTAATAATTTTGAATAATTCATTCAATTCATTCAAAATAAACCATGTAGAAAGATTAGCTATATTGATTTTCCATAGTATATATGGATCCTTATAGTTTGATATAGTTCTTAATTTAAAAAATTATGAATAAATTAATATTAATAAATAAGTTTTAAAATTTGGTTAAAAAACTTTTATACCAAAATAACATTATTGAAAGTATTATTGACAAAAAGACATTCATATTAAACTGTTTCCAATGCTGGAATAAATTGTTTTACTTGTTCATATATTGTCAATATATTGTCCATATATTGTCAATAGTTTGTTCATATATGGACAATATATTGTTAGTATATTGTCAATATCCATTCTTAAGAAGTTCATCTTGATGTGAAGTTGTCATTGAAAAAATCAAATGCGCGCGCACTCCGATCTATCGATTTAATCGGGCGCGATCATTTCAATTCGGAAATTTATCGAAATTAAATTTTAACAAAAAAATTTTTCGGGTGCAATCGGACGCGATCATTTAAATTCGTAACATGTATAGTTTTCATCGGAATTAAATTTTTACAACAATTATTAACACTAAACTCCAAGATCAAAAAGTTTCAATCAAAATTAACATACAATTAAACATTGCTCAACAAATATATACAACTTATACTTAATTCTTAATATCATGAAATTCGGTTTAAATTTCAGAAATTTTAGATGAGACAATATCAATTGCGTATCCATCTATAGAAGACAGACGGCACCCTGAAGTTAGCTCTGTGACTAACTTCTCACATAATACTTCTATTTGTCGACGCGGTTCATTTGAAAAAAAATTGAATGACTGTTTCATGATTTCATTTAACGATAACATGCAAAATATTGTTGAAAATAATATTGATGAGATTGATATTGACAATTTAAAAATATTAAAAGTAGATAGTAATAAATGATTGAAAGAAATTATTACAATTTATGATTACATATGCAAAAATAATGAAGAGCTTTTATGATGATTTAAATGTTAATATTAAAGAGCCATGGATAACGTGGACGGAGGGAGGCGTCAGCCTCTCTTCTTATACAATTTAACCAATGCAAAAAAAATAAATTAATCTAAATCAAGTTAATCAAACACACGTCATAGAAAAAAAGTTAATCAAGAAATTTCATGAAATGATGAAAATGTGATTTGTAAAATTCCAAAATCACACCTGACCCGCGCGAAGCACGGCCTTTAACTCTAGTAAATATAAAATATCAATGTACCATAGGAATTAATTGATCGCTTTTGGGAATTTATAGTGTTTTTAGAATCTGATCAGTTGTCTTGATATTTTTAGTTCAATTATATTTAATCACGTCTTTGAACCAAAATTATTTAAATTAGTTTTTATTAATTTCCCTAAGTTTTTGAAAAGCAAAATATTTCATACAATTTTTTAAATTCTAAATTAACTTAAGAGACAATGTCGACTTAATTTTTCAATACATCGTACACTCACATTTCATTTAAACATTTTAATTATTTAATTAAACAATTTTTATCTGAAAATTAATTTTTTGAAACTTTTTGGGAAAAAGAGCCTGAAGGGCGCGCCTTCGTTTACTAGTATTACTTATTTATGGTTAATAGATTGTCAATATATTGTCCACATATATGATCTTTTTTACAAGGGATACGAAACGGAACTATTCAACTGATAAACATTATAGCTATTTAATCTTTTATTTAATTCATTGTTTTTACATTTATACAAATTGAAGCCATACAAAATAAAAAAGTAAGTATAAAACTGAAGTCTTAATTTGTTGTTACATAATGTTATTTCTTATAGAATAAGTACATTGAATTATTTCACTGTTTCTTTTGATGTTTATTTTTACAAGGGTTGTTTGTATCGCTTCCAATTTTCTTTATTTTATTAAAATAGAAAATATTCCAAGTGCATTTATTATACAAACGGCCCATGAACTGAGCGCGAATAGTCACTTTCTTGAGTTCATAAGGCGGAGATATTAACGTAACAAGATTTGGTGCTCCAAAATAAAACTAAAAAAAAGCGTTTAAATAAAAAATATTAAATATGTAAAAGTCATTAAGTGTAAGTAAAAAAATCATTAAAATACATAGACTACTTTTTCAGCCGAGAGACTAGAAATGTGTCTTATCTACAACTTCGATTATTCTAACTGTTCTGTATGTTTTGGTTCAATAAAATAAGTATAATACATTCAAAAATATTTAATCAATTTTTTTTAATTGATTTCATCAAATTATCCATCTGCGGTATGTGATTTTTATATAGTACGCATCTTCAGCATGCTGTTGTGATATTTATTCATTATTTAAAAAGTTAATTACGATAATAGTCTGACACTTTTTGATTATGACTTTTTCAAAAGTTCGGGTTTATATTTTAGATTGAAGCTATTTATATTTCAGATATTAGATTCATTTAACATGTAAGTCGAGGCCAGGGTTTGTCGGCGATATAAATTGAGGCGCATATTGCACTTACATGTGAAAATAAATGGTTCTTTTTTCTTTAGTCGCACCCTTCATATCTTATACCAAAGGGACCAACGCTTAACCACGCCCTATTTTTGAATCTTACCACCGAGTCTAATGCGCATGCGTTATATACCTAATTATTTCTTATAATTCTTCATAGAGATACTGAGATACTCAAAGAAATGAAATGTGCCTCGTGCGCACTCCTAGAAATGATTGTTGAAAAGGTTTCATGTGAAATAATCGACGGACGCTGCCGCGCTCGAACGCCATGTGGCTTTGAAAAACGAGCTTAGTCATTAATTTTCCGTTTTCCGGAATTCGGGTCGGTCCATTTACATCAAATGAAAATAATTTATTAATGACACGTTTACCATTTTTTCATTGACCCGTATAGATAATTTTATTATTTTTGTCGTACATTTATATCTTCCAACAAAACGTGAAAAAATGACCAAAAAGATAACAAAAGAAGTTGGCGTATCAAATTATATTTTAAGGATAGAAATACAAGAAAATAAAATCATCTAAATGAGAGACGGGAAGAATTAGATCTATTTTAACATTGTTGATTCGAGTGACAATGGTAAGAAAGATTTTTCGAACCTGGTGTAAATATTTTCTGGATGAAGTTTCTCGTGTTACTAAGCCAAAGAACTCCCGCTGCTACGAAAGCGAAGCTTACAGGCAAATCGAAATTACTGAACAACACTTGGGACAAGTTGTGTCTCGGAAGGCAAAGAGCAGGTAGATGTAACGCAAATCATTTCGTCTGAAATGCGTCACTTTCGCTATCGAGTAAAGCATTAAATTTGTGGGTTGAAATGTATAATTTTTTAAAAACACTTTGAATAGTTTTGTTCTTGTTAAGTTTACTTAAAGATTCAAGATTATTGGCTTTAGATATATGTTTTTCTAATTAATGGGAGATATAACCTTTTCATGCTCAGACGTGTTGGTACGCAGTCTTTATCCCTGAGCTGTGCCTTTTTGTCAACATGAAAATGACTCTTTTGTTAGCAGCCACGTTGAAAATACTTGGAGCTTGAGGCGTAGAAGATAGGCTAATTTAATCTTCTTGAAAATGTTTTAATCCACCTTTCTTTTCGGGACAAGACCTTGGGACAGTTATAAAATTAAATAATCTTTCAAATTTAATATAAAGCAAACAATTTCTGATTCTTACAAAAGTTTTAAACGTACAAAAATTTAGCCCTAAAATATGAAGTTTGTTCTTCCATTCTGAGCTTTGTTCTTTTCTATTTTTATGGAGCATTTATCACGGCAATTTGAAGACTCCTTTTTTCTTGTTTTACCGAGTTTCAAAGTTATTTGTACGAGTAAACCGAGTTATAGACTTAGTGCACGCGAGTTTACTATCATCGTATACCTGGAAAAACTCGAAGCGAATTCGGGACCATTAATACCGCGGCGCAATTATCGGGCCAGCTGTTCACGTCCCCTGTGTTAGAAACCCCTAAGCGATCTTTGTCAGGTATGGCTTGAAAAAAGAAACAGAAGGAGAACTTTGAAGAAGGAGAAGAGGAAGACGAGCCATAAAAATACACTAGTTCCCTTTACAAAACACTTTTCAAGGTCACGAATTCACATTGCTATTATGCAAATGCATGAATATGAGCATGAAAAATCGTGTTCTATCAACTGTTTCAGTTTCGATGATTTTATAATAATTTTCTTCATGATTTTTTTTTTTAATTTTTGAGAAAAGATGTGTTAAATTTTTATTCGTGAAAATAAGTAAACAGGATGAAATGATTATGTAAAAACTTGTGTGTTAAGGCGATATGAAAATGGCTGGTTTGTTATTTACAAAAACGGCTCCAGGTCGTGAGCCAAAGCAACAATATTTTAGACAACAAAAACTTTATCAGGACATTCTTTGGAAAATTGTCTTTGTCCTGATAAGTTTTTTGATTCAAAAAATATTGTTTTATTAGCCTGCGACCTCGAGCCGCTTTTTCTAACCTCAAAAATTTCAAACAAACTTTTTATATAGCCTGAAACACAAAAATTATAGCTAAATAAAGCGGGTGATCTGCAATTGCACCGAAGGCTTCTTCTTATTTTTCATTTCTTTCGATTTTAAAAATCAAAGACCTCAGTTTGTTAACCAGTCGTTTTGTGTAAAACTCGGTCGTTTTTTTCAAAAAAAAATAACAAAAATATCAGAGACCTCGGTTTGTTATATGGTTCAACGTGACACGTGAAACGTGAAAAATAAACTGAGGAAGAGTGGAAACTTTACGTCGAGTCAACTGGTAATTTCCAAGTCATTTTCTTTTTCGGCGCAGTTGCATCTTTTGTAATTCGGCCCAACTGCATGATTTTCATCGGAACTTTGTACTAGACCGATGTCGACCCGGCGCAATTGCAGAAACCCCAATAAAGTGAAAATAATATGCTATAATTGTCATTCAAATTGTTACCATATAAAAATGCGTATCGTTACAACAATCATCAATTCAGTACTTCAGATTTGCGAGTCCTTGCAATAAGATGTTCACGTGATTGTCTATTAATTAACGGAGTGGCCGGGTTCAAGAGAAAAAAAACTTAGCAGGGCCATCTGTTGGGTGGAAATCTGGCCACGTTACTGTTGCGACGATGCGTGCAATGCTATGATTACTGAGGGTTCTTGACATAACAGGGGGAAAAGGACAGTATCGCTATCGATTGAATCACCAGCCACGGCATTTTCATGAAAGTAAATAGGCCCGGCGACGCATCAAAACAAAGAACCTTGAAAGAACCATTTTTGACTGCCGGCTAAAACGTATTAATCAATTTTTGACAGCAATTCAATAACTTTAGCTTGTAATTCTCCATATACTCCTTCAGTTACCAACAGTAATTTGACTCACCACGGATAAATAATGTTTACGAAGTTTTGTCGGAATATGTTATTATTCACTTCTCGTTCGACAAAGTTTGAATTATGAGGCAAAAGAAAGATGAATATTTTGTTTATTTTCCTTCATGCTTGTGTTAGTAAAAATTATGTATATTGAATTTTTTAACCAAAAAATGACTTTTTCAGTAAAATACAATACCAAGATTGCAACTGCCTGCAATCTGTAGGTTAATCGATATCTTACAGCCTCTTCGAGTAAGAATTGGTGTATAAGTTTAATACAAACGTGCGTTGGTGTGTGTGTGTGTGTGTGTGTGTGTGTGTGTGTGTGTGTGTGTGTGTGTGCGCGCGCGCGCGTTTTACTGCCCGACTCGATTTATTGATCACACACGTAACACGCGATACCAGGACTGTACGTGCATTATGACGAGTCTGCAAGCACGTTGTGTCTTTTTACACGCAGTCAGTGGTATATCTTTCTCAGGCGAAAGGAAAATCGCGCTGTTCGCTTGCATATTAAGTCATACTAAACAAGTTTTTGTCCCCGAAATCTTCTAATCCCAACATAATTCATTACTTCATTCTTAACAACCTTTGCAATAATTAGCAAGCTAAAATAACAATTAGCTTGCAATTAGCTATTTGATACCATTAAAAAACGTTAAAAAAATTACAAAATATTGTTTTCAGTTTGTTTCGTACTAAAAGATTATTCAATTTAGTAAAAAAAACAATGAATATTTTTTTGTTTTAATGATAAAATAAAAAGTAACTTGACTATCACGTTGACTGTCATAAAATCTTTACCAAAATAAAAAAGTTGGAATTCTAGTTAAAAATAATGTTAGCATTAATTACAATAAGAAAAAAGTTATTAAATTTTGTATCATCCTGCAATCTCCAGGTTAATAAAGTACGTGAACACGTGTTTGCGCATTGTCCTCTATTTGCCAAATGGTATTTCGGGTTCAGAATAAAGATGGACTGGTAATTACTCGAAGAGAAATTTGATTTACGAGCGAGTCAAAATCGATATTTTTATTAGCCTCTTGTTAATTGAAAAACAGTAAGCGACTGTAGTGTGCTTGTCCCTGCTTTTGACTATTCATTTTATTTTTCTTTTTTTTTACATCGTCCGGTATTTGAACGCGCCATCTCAAAAATAGTCGCTTTCATCTAAAATGCGTAACCCAATTTTTTCAACAGTTATACCATTCTGTTCCTCCCACCAAGGGTATCATTATTGTTTGGGACAAAATCAAACTTGATTCAATATGAAAGTAAAACTGGTTAATTTTCCATCAGTGAAAATAAACTTAGATCGACTCTAAAGTTTGCTATTTGATTTTTAATGTTATAAAAGCTATTGGCCAGTTAGTTGCTTTGCAATGAAATGAGTAATGGTAGGGATTGATAAAATATATTAAATAGTCAAGATAATAAAACCAATAATTAAATGTCCAAAGTTTTTTTCTCTTGGTCGTCGCTATGGAAAGAGAAATCTAGTCTCTTATTTTCATTTTATGTCAATGACGATACTTTATATAGTGTTATGTGCTAGAGTTCGCGAATAAATTGGTTTTGAAAATAAAAAAACTTACGATTAGGAAAATAGATGGTGAGGTATTGTATAAATAAAATTTATGCACAATTTCTAAAACAAAATCTGATTGATAAATGAGGTTAAGTCATTTGAAATTGAAAAAAGTTGAATAGAAACTGAGAACAGAGCAACAGCGAGCCGACAATTAAAGAAAGTAGAAGTTTGTCAGTGATTGATTTATTTAAAAACAATATAATAGTGTTGAATTAAGAAGATGTCACGATGATATGTAGCAAAACGATTAGATGGAAGGATTGAAAAGCCGGTCGGTAAAAAGCACGAGTCAAAGACGCCGCATCTCTAGCTTGGCTTTCACTCGTGATTGCAATGAAAATGAGTCTATCCGAAAATATTTTGTGATGTCCCGCAAGTGCGGGCGGAAGTGAGATATCTTGGGCGCATCAATTATTAAGTCCGAAGAACCATTGAAGATTGAAGGACGACGCAATTAACGTGGGCCGTGGCAGTTCGTACTGTTAAGCGTAATGAACGCACGGCCTCGCGCGACTCAGCTTAATTAGAATCGCGATAATAACTTTGCTTTTGTCGCACCAACAAGCCACTTTGTACCAACGAAAATCTTGTCAAATCTATCTCTCTATTTTTTGTCAAACCTCAAATTGCTGCGTCTCGAAAATGCACTTCCTTATAAGGTCTTCTTGTTTCACTTTAGCACCAACTTTCCACAAGACAATCCAGTTGACAATTATTTATATCTAATTTTGTTTGACACAATCCAAAGCACTGCACGGTTTTTGTTTGGAAATTTTGGCACGAATATTTGCGAGGAACTGAGGAGCCAAAGGACACTTGGGAAAGTTGTGTTTTCGATTTCGACTTGCTCATTCCAGGGCGTCCTGGAGGGTGCAATGGTGTATCAATAGGTATTTGCAATTACTTTAATTCAAACACCAACCTGGTTGTACTGTTGCGCACTGAATTATGGTCTTCTACTATTGCTTTCGACAATCTGCCGGAGAACCTCTCCGTCAATCGTAAATGCCTCCCACCTCAAGCAATCCCCACTCGGTGCGATCCCCCACTAAAGTGCCCAATACGGATTATGCTGCTCACACAAAGCACGGATTGCCGATGCAACTTTTCATCTCAATTTTATCTGTTCATCATCAAATCAACGATTTCAAATGCACTTATTTATTTACTGCGCATAAAATAGCTAGGTCTTGTTTCATAAAAAATCATTTTTACTTTAAATTAACTCATTGCTTCACTCGATATAAAATTAATTCAAAAAAACTTAACTACCTTTACTATTTTTTTTTGAAATATGTATAAGTACATTTTATTATGCCCCGTTCGTTAAACGGATCAATATGGTCAAAAAAAATACACCATTTTATGAACTGGCACGGTTTCTCAAGCTTCATTCTATCGTCACAGTGAATCAAACACTGTCAGAGTGAATCGAAAGAGTGAATCGAAAATCAAAATGATAATGTTTCAAGTATTTTTTCATATTATTCAAGGTTCTCAGACCATTGTAAAAATTTGAAACAAACAACTTTTAACCCTTCCGATTTATTGTTTGGTTTGTTTAACTTAAATTGTATTATCATAATTTTGTCATTGAATCAAAAAGACGATTTGAATTCGTTTCATTTAACTTGTAAAATCTTATAAGACTTTTTGTCAAGTTAAAAAGTTGAAGGTTTAGTATTGTTTGAGAAAAACTATTCTGATTTAGAAGGTTTGAGACTCTGAAAATGTTTATTGAAATAGGGTCACTTCTAAGGTGTGAAAATTTACCAAATACAATATTCATCGGTGATTAATTATTATTGTCTCATTTGAAGCTTCCAAAATCATATAGGATTGCCACTTGTCATTTTCATTCAAATTAACTCGTAAGTGCTAATAATAGTTGAGCAGCAGATAACGTAACGTTTAGTTGAAACGATGTTATTATATTTTAAAATAAAAAAAGAAGTGTGATCAATAAAAAAAAGTTCCAAAGAAATTAAAAGCATATGACCTGTTCTCAATGCAATAATTTAGTGAACTTTATAGAATGAACACGTCAAATTCAGAAGCAGCGGAAGTTGATAGTTATGATCCTCACAAACATCGCAATTTATTTAACAGTAAAAGTGTTTATTTTTTACGACGAAAGTAATACATTTTATTCATATTTAAATTTGATTTTATTTGTGTATTCTTTTAAAATTACAAAAAAACCCTGATGCAGTAATTAACCACGTGGGCTAACACAATAGAAAACTCCATCCGTGTGGCAAACGGTTCGTCCGTTTGACCGTTCGTCCGTCCACACGGACCGTACGCCTGACGGACTGGGTGCGAATAGTCACTCTAAAAACAAATATCTTACCTTACTCGTGGGAGAACGGCGAATTCCTTCTCTCATACGAGTTCTCCTACTCGTAAGATAATATATATTCTCTGTAAAAAATTAATTAAAATAATTTGTTCCATTTTATCTAATGTTGAATAATATTTAAAGATGTTCCCACGGTTACGAAAGCACATTTATTATTTATAATCAACATCAGAGTAGTTGTTGATCGACTCTACCGCAGATATACTAATGAAGATTGTAACTGAACTAATTTTGATAAATTAAAAATACATCTAACGAAAATTGCATCATTCATCTTTGAATAATGAATATATCTGTAGGCAAGTTACTTTGATCATTACTTTGATTAAAAGTATAAAATTCATATATATATTATTATTATATTACTATTATTATATATATATATTCATATATATAGTTCGTTCAATTAGTATGAACAAAAGTATTTTATCAATTTTGACTTGGGAACACTTTGATAGGAATGATTTATAAAATATTTGAAAGAATAAATATTTTTCTTTATTCAATCAACGAGGGATTTTTTTTCGACAAAACGTGTTTACTATTTATGATGCTGTTAGAAGTATGCTGTCTGCTTTAGAAATAGTTAGTGTTTAGAAATACATCTATATAGTAATATAGATGAAAGAAAGTAATTTCTAACAACGAAATTTGACAGTCACCGTTGTGCGCTGTTTGTTCAATTGAACCCCTGAAGGGTTTGAAAACAATGCGTTACCGAAAGCGAAATCCGTCTTGGGATACCTGTCATAAAAATGTCTTTTCTTTTATGACTATAGATAAGAGTTAGTACTAATTCTAACTCTATATATTTCACGATTTCTATATGAATGACTTGAAACTTTTCGAGCCAATAATATAATTAATTTATCAATCGTTTTTGACAAATAAAATGTTTTAGCTACAGAATTCGTAAAATCACGAATTTTCATAAATGGCATTAATTATTTGAAAAACTGATTTATTGCCTCAATATATGTCGTTCAAAGTTATCGTTTAATTAACAATTAAAAGTGATGTCTAGTGATAACAAAGTTTAAATTTAAAATGTCGACGCGTTTGTAAAATTGTTTACATGCTCAAATAGAGTTACCTTTATGTCATAGAAACATGTTTCACAATTTAAAGACGTCTTAGCAAAAACAAAATGAATGAAGATTTTTTGTAATATTAATTAAATAAAGACATCATATGCACAATGTGACACAATGACACAAAGACATCAAATGTGCTCGCACTCCGATCAAGATATCAATTGCGTATAAATACGAAATACGAAATAACAAAGTACTAGAGGAAGTAATAGGTCTCAGGAATTAAGTGTTTTTAGAATCTGATCAGTTTTCTTAATATTTTCCATTTAATTATAACTGATCACGTCTTTTAAACGAATCAATTTTAATTAGGTAGTGGCTATTCGCATTCAGTTGGTCCGTCTGGGGGCATCCGTCCTATCCAGACGGACGTCCGTCCGGACGGACCACGCTGCACGGACCATATTTATTAACGTTCTAATTGATAAATAAACTTTGTTCAAAAAACCAAAACCAAACAATAAACAAATTCTAATACTTGTTATAATAATGAGAAGTCATTTATAAAAAATGTCAAAGATTTTAACAGCACAAATAAAAAAAACAACAATATTTTTCAGTCTTGACTTTTGCTTTTATTAACTACAAGTGACTAAACATTCGATTAAAGTCGATGCACATGTAAGATGTTTATTAACAGTAATTTTGAATGAAGCAATTTACTTTCGCTTCAATTAAACTGACGTCTCTAACAATACATGGCAATATAAAATATGTTGTTCTCCGAAATAGTTCTTTAATTGATTTTGTTAACAATTTTTTATATGGCTAAATACCAACAATTTCGGTACACGGAGCGGAAAGAATCTCAAAATTTAACATTTTTAATGTCAGAGTAGGAAGAGACTCGAATCAGCTAACATTATCATATTAAAATGTTAAATTTCAGCATGTTTTGTGTGAAAAAATGATGTTCGAATATTTTAATGTTTCAAATAAAAAAAAATAAGATTTTTGATGATACATTTTAAAATGTAAAAATGTTAATTTTTCGTAAACACCATTCGTCAAATTTTAACATTTAAAATGTTAACAAATCAAATCTCAGAAAATCTCGGTCCTCCTAGTGTTAAGCGATAGTAGATTAATGTATTCAAAAATTTAACATCTTGTTTATGTATCGACTTTAATCGAATGTTTTGTCACTTTTAGTCAATGAAACAAGGGGTACGTGTAGTCTTTGGTATATCTTATATATAGAATAGGACTTCAATGAAATTTGTAGTAGTTGAGGTACTTATACTTCAAAAAGTTTTTTGAGACTACACACGGAGCGGAAAGAATCTCAAAATTTAACATTTTTAATGTCAGAGTAGGAACAGACTCGAATCAGCTTACATTTTCATATTAAAATGTTAAATTTCAGTATGTTTTGTGCGAAAAAATGATGTTTGAATATTTTAATTTTTCAAATAAAAAAAAAGTAAGATTTTTGCTGATAAGTTTTGAAATGTAAAAATGTTAATTTTTCGTAAACACCATTCGTCAAATTTTAACAATTAAAATGTGAAAATTTGACCTATTATGTTTCATTTATTGGAATCAAATGCTTCGAAATTTGATCGGAGAAGTTGTTTTCATTGCACGACCAAGTGAACGAGCAAAATCTTTCTCGCAAGTACCTTTTTACAACGCTAGAAGTATATAAGGATCCATTGGCGCTTATTACATCTATGCATACCAAGTAAATCAATTGAGAAAGATAGCGCCCAGACACCTCTGTCGAAGTAAAAGTAATCATAACCGCAAACCCATAACAGTATGAGTAAACATCTAAAAAAAAATAGAATAAAAAGAAAAACTAACGTAAACCATAAGTTACAAAATAACCATTCACCGAATTTGAATTTTTGCGTATCAAAATACACAGGAAAAAAATTAACATTTTAAATGTAAAAATTTGTGAGACATTACTTGATAAAATTTTGTAGCTTTGATTCCAATAAATGAAATCATAATAGATCAAATTTTAACATTTTAAATGCTAAAATTTGATGAAAGGTGTTTACGAAAAATTAACATTTTCACATTTTAAAATTTGAGGCATTACTTGATACAATTTGGTAGAGTGTTTATATTATACTGTGAGATTTCGACGTGTCGAATTTTAACATTTCTAATTCTAAAATTTCTGATTTGAATAAGAAAAAAAACATTGAACCGTATAATTTTTAGGCTTTGTTTTAGCATCATTTATTAGAGTTGAGTATCATTCGGTGGTATTTTTCGAGTATATGTCACTGGTAACATTAAAAAATGTTAAAAATTTTCTCATTCTATAAGAACATGTATTATTCTTTTTGCTCCGTGCAATATTGTTGAAGTTCTTGTAATACATTGCAATCGACTTCAATAAAACTTCGAAAAGAATTGAATGAATTGAATTGAATGTTTAATAAAAAAATAAAATTTAACCTTCCGGCGCTCGCGTTGTGCATTGAGTGCACGGATGACAGTTTTTGCTCTAAAACTAGTATAAAAACATATTTTTTCACTTCGAAATTTGCATGTATTCTTCATTTCAACAGTTTTCTGTTGACATTATCAAAGAAATCCGACAGTCATTCTCAAATATCAAAACAAATCTCATATTACAACATGCGTGCACCGACTTTTTCGGTCACCCGCCGTGTCATTTTATCGTATTTCATTGAATTAAACAGACTTAAGAGCTTGAAGAAGTATGTTAGCATAAATAATAAACATTACTATATTTATATTGATTGTTTATGAAGTTTTACTTTGTGAAAATAAAAAAAAAACGAATTCGAGCTCAGATCTGTTTTTGTCTAATTATTTTGTATAAATCATGATTATTTATGATAAATTATTTGAAAGTCATTGTTTTTTATTTAAATAATAAAACATTGAATGATTTTCGAGAATATTATGCAAAAATATCAAAAACATTAGGAAATATTAATGAAAAACCAATTGGTGCACTCAGTGCACGACGCGAGCACTCGTGTAATAATTTGACGCGAGCGCCGGAAGGTTAACAGCACTACTTCTCATGAAATCGATACAGTTCGAAAATGTACTACAAAGTATTACAAAGTACTTCATTCAATAGTCTTTGAAATCTTAAAAATTGTATGACTTCGAAAGTACTACAACATACTTCAATAATACAATAATACAACATACAACAAGTACTTCAAAAGAACTTCAAATGTACTTCAAAAGTACTACAAACCAAGTATTTCAAAGACTTCAACAGTGAGCAACCCCTTGGGATAAAAGCAAAAATCAAGACTGAAAAATATCGTTGTTTTTTATTTCAACTAGTAAATAAAGCCGCGCGCCCTCCGGGCGCTTTTACCCTTGCTTTTACCTGAAAAATTTCGAAAAATTAATTTCTAGATAAATATTTTTCAATTAAATAACTAAAGTAAAATGTGTGTGTACGATGGCATCGCAAAATTAAGTCGAAATCTTTTCTTAAGTTAATTTAGTACTTTTAAAATTGTAAGAAATATTTCGCTTTTCGAAAACTTAGGGAAATTTATAAAAACTATAATTATGTGTAATTAATTCGTTTTCGTGATCAGTTACAAAGAAATGAAAAATAGTAATAAGGAAACTGATCAGATTCTAATAACGCTAAATTCCCGAGACCAATTACTTCCTACTTTGTTATTTATACGCAACTGATATTGTGATCGGAGTGCGCGCGCATTTGATGTCTTCAATGATAACTTTACGTCGAGATGAACTTTTTAGAAATGGAGGATTGTGCTGTTCAAATGTTTGAAATTTTTCATAAATGACCTCTTGTTATTATAACAAGTATTAGAATTTTGTTATTGTTTGTTTTTCAATTGTTTAATAAAGTTTATTTATTCATTAGCACGTTAATAAATATGGTCCGTGCAGCGTGGTCCGTCCGGACGGACGCCCCCAGACGGACCAACTGAATGCGAATAGCCACTACCTTAAATTAATCTAAAATAACAAGAATAGTCAAACGAAATTTATAATCCCTCTTGTGAAAAAGTGATTACATTGTCCATATAGAAATAATACATTGTCAATATATTGTCCATACACATCCAATATATAAACAACAAGCTGAATTACTTGTGAATATTACACAGCTTCGCTTGGATTTTATCTTACTGTATTTGGAAACTTAGTGCATTCTGTAAATTTTCATATACGTCTAACTGCAGAAAAACAAAAAAAAGAGCAGAAACTCTATTTTGTACGAAATATAAATTAAATTCAACAACTCATGATTAAAAACTAATCTTCGAAAAATACACGCGATTTTTGCAAAAAAATTAATGCTGTTGCAAGTGTCACTTAACTGGTTCTTCCTAAAGTCCACAGATATACTAAATTTCATAGAAATCATTACATTTTTTGGCTATGTAAAATTCAAAATTAGATGGGTAGATATCTAGACATTAGACATTAAACATTAGACATTTTGAGATAATAATCAAAAATTATGTTTTTGTGACATGTAATTGATTTTTCAGCATGAAAATTGACTCGAGAAAAAAAGTGTAGTAAGCCGTTTGACGATATTACTTTATCTTTCATACGGATAGGTTTCGTAAATGACCTGTTTATCACGTAAAAAGTGGAGTAAGAAGATGGAACCGAGCGTTGAATTGTGAAAGCAGCTTGATATTTGCCCCTACCAAAAGCGCGTTATTGCTCCCCTCCCGCCTGTAAATCGCGAGTTCTTATGTGGAGTCAGGCGCTTGCGCACGTAAACGCTGTTGCCGCTAAACATTTCTCTCACTTTTCTCTACATCACCAACCCCGTGTCGTCCCATCTCAGCCCCTCCGACGCCAAGGGATTGCTTCTTCCCCCTCTCGCATCACATCCAGTCGAATGCGTGGTAATTCTAACATTAGACCGCTCCTTATTATTAGGTACCACTCGTTTTCTCGCTTACCATCTCGCGTCATTCGCATTTTCGGCTACCTGATTACATTATTTAAAATTAACACTTTTAATATATGCATTTCGAAAAAAATATAACGTAACAAAAAATTGTAATAAATTTATTTCAATATAATAACCTACAAGTTTTAAGTAAAGAGGCCTATTTTCTTTCTTTTAATGAGAAAAATTGTTGACTCGATGATTCTACTCTACTACTTTCATTGTCTCTAAAATTTCTCTGAAAAATTTCAGTCGTTACTTCCCTTTTACTGAGTATCTGTACACTGCGTTCCGGAAATAAGTATTGAAATTTGAGCAGCTGGTACAGATGTTCAAACTAAGAAGGTTCTCATTCTCAAATTCTTTCCCAATTTTGTTCACAGTGACAGAGGTGTTCCAGTTTCGATGATTTTTGATTTTTTTTTATTATTTCAGTCGCGAGTCATCTTAGTTTATTATAAATATTTTTTCACGCTACCAAAAAATTATTCAAATTTTATTCGAACTAATTTCTATTTGTAAATTATTAATAATTACATTGAATGTTTATTTCTAAACTATGATATTTTCATCCGCCAGTTTACAGCATTCTGTCATTTCCCACTTTATCTCTAAAATCAATAAAAATTAAACTGCTGTACGAATTGTTTTTATAATTGTGATTTCGATTGATTCCTTAAAAGTATGTCGAACGGTTATATTAAATTTTTACCGAAAACTGTCACAAAAATGACTATAAGCTACCACTCTGTTTTTCGCTTTCACTGACTGATATAACATAGTAATGAATATCGCACTCTGTTAGAGATGGCGCTGATATTGATACAAATTTACGCAGACTACACGCAGCGAACTGTTTAATACTTTTTACTAAAAATTTTTAGTAACGAAATTTTGCTATATAAATAGTATATTTTATTAAACGTTTAGTAAATTTTACTTTTTTTCAGATAGTAAAAATTAGTAAACGACCGATGCGCACGGTGTCCAGTGCGCATGTCCGAAGTCGAGCGGTCGCAGAGTTCACGTTAGCAAGTCCAAGCAAACAATTCGGTAGTATTTTGACTAAGTTTAATCTCTCGTTAACTGTTTTTTTTAAATAATTATCAGTTAGTAAAGTTTCAAAAATGTGGACACTGTGGGTCTGGTCACCGGATGAGGATAAGTGCAACATATTCCTAATTTTGAAAGTAAGTAGATTATAATCGAGGATAGTATTTTGAGGTTAGCCGGCCGGAGTTACTTTGTTTATTTTTTGTCACATACAATATTTTGTTTGCTTTTAATTGTTAGTAACATTGATTCAAATGTAAAAATGTAAAGTGATAAAGAAAAGAAGTTATAATATACATAAAACATTAATAAATTGTTGTTACAGGTCTTTACTCCATGACGATGTTGCACAGGCCCACGTGTGAGTTGTCATATGTGTACAAAGTGAAAGTGTACAAGTTCGAGTTAATATTGTACAAGTGTAAAAGAGTGTGTAAAAGAGTTGATAAGTGAAAAAAATGTGAGATGAATGTTTTCAATTAATAAAGTTATGATGAAAAATAATACGAATCTTTTATATTTTACTGTTTTTCTTACTATCCACATAGTACTTTTTACTAACTGTTTGATAATTTTTACTAACTAATTGGTAACTTTTAATAACTGTTTAGTCATATTTAATACCTTAAGGTTATTGTTTTCTACTATCTGTCTTGTAATTTTCAATATCTATAGTTAATGACTTTTACAATTTGTTTTCTGATTTTTATTATTACGTTTTATAATTTTCTACTATACCTTTAGTAAGTTTTATTATCTAGAAATAGTAATTTTTACTATAATCTATTCAGTGAAATTTACTATCTGAATTTTTAGTAAATTTTACTAAATGTTTGGTACTACGAAAACTTAATGTATGTTTAGTGAAAAATACTAAACACTTGGTAATAAGTACTAAACAGTTCAAACGGTCGATTTGAAACATATAAGCAAATCCGAAAATATCGTTCACATAGATGGCCCAGGAAATTTGGTTTTTGATTTTCATGACACATCTGAAGAGCTCTCAGTATAGCAAAACCTGCCAAGCATAAAAAGAAAAAAAAACAAAACAAAAATGGGATTACAGTACAAAAGGAATTTTAAGATTTCCTCCAAGCGTCTACACCCTTTTTTACTTGAAAAAAAATATTTTTTTTTTGTATAATTTTTAAAGTTTTTCATTTTTTTAACCCATTAACACTAGGAGGACTGAGATTTGCGTATACCTTAAAGGACTGGAGTACATAAATTTTACGTCTTGATGATTTTTCGATGTTGTAACTATTTATATAAATATTTTAGCTTTAGTTATATTCAAATAGTTGCTTTGATTAACTTTTTATTAACATAATGTTACGTGCTGAGGGAACGCGTTTTCGAATTTAAATGTCGCGGTCTTCGGTTGTTTTGGTTGTCATGTCATGTTTGTAAAAAAAGTTCAGTCAGTCTTGTCAAAAAACGTCAAAGTGGCAAGGTGTACTTAAAGCTAAACAAACTTAATTAAATAAACTAGTTCTTGCTCTTTTTTATAACAACCCGAGTTTTATTTGAGTCGCGCAGTGCGCAACATTTTTGGGGGCTCGTCCGGGATCGCGAATGACAGTTCGTGTGTCGGAAGTGTTGTGTCGCGCGATTTTCTTATGACTCAGCGGGAACAACGAGGATTCAAAAAAGCGAGAATGGAACATCAGGCGATGATGGAAACTGGCGAGCAGTAGTTACGCCAAATGCTCGAACAGGAGCGAGCAAGGAATGCTCAACTCACGGAGTACGTCCGCAGGTTAAATTCAGAGACCAGATCAGACGAGCAAGCTGACGTTGAGAGCCTAAGCCGAGAATTGCGACAAAGGGATGCTGAATTTCTCGCGGAGCGTCGAGTTAGGGAATTACTCTCACAGCAATTGGCAGAACTTCAAGCACAGCTAAGTCAAAATCGAACTCAAATACAAGCAAACACTCAAACACAAGCAAACACTCAAGCACACGCACATTCAAATTTGACAGATCACGCCATAGGTTATCGTTTGAAACCTGACACTTACGACGGGGAAACTTCATGGCGAGAATATTCAATTCAATTTGAATTTGTCGCTCGATCAAACAACTGGAGTGATTATTTTAAGATTGCCACTCTTATTTCATGCCTTCGTGGTAGAGCTCGTTCTACTCTGGACTCAATTCGCAATCCAGAGCGAGTGACATTTACTGAGTTGAAAGATCTTCTTGAACTGCGTTTCGGGGAGAAACACACCCCTTAAACGTACTTGTCGCGATTTATAAATCGAAAACAGCAAGAAGGGAAGGATTTTGCCACCCTTGCTGCAGATTTAGACAAAATGTGTCGTTATGCCTATCCTGAATGTTCTATCGAGGTTCAGGATAAAATTTCGGGTTCGCAATTCATTTCAGCAATTTCAGATGGATTTATTAAGAGAACCTTATAAATGGAGGAAATTACATCACTTAAAGACGCAGTCATCAGGGCCATTACCCTTAAAGAGATCAATGCAAATAGTTTTCCTAAGGATGAATTCCACCATAAAAAGAAATTCCAGCCATACTACCAAAAGGAGAAGTATGAAACCTCGAACGACCAGGGCACCGAAATTGATACCTCGTCGAAGCCCAACAAGGACACCAAGGGCAAATCAACGTTTAGGTCCAGTGGAAATCAAAACCGATCCAAACATCAGGTCGAATGCTGGTCCTGTGGAGAACGAGGACTCTACAAATCGCAGTGCGAACGCAAGAATCCTAAGTCGGGAAACTAGGTTTCGTCGAGCTAGTGTGGTGTAGTTCGACCAAAGAGATAGGATCAACCCCTTCTGAGGTTGTAATCGGTCGTGTTGACGGTAGTGCTTGTAGGTTGACCTACTCAGGTAAGGTAGATAATTCGATTTGTGAATTTTTTTTGGATACTGGTGCTGATGTCTCAATTTTGAGTTCTAGGTTTGTTCAACCGGGTAGAACTTGGGTTCCAGTTTCCGGTGTTCACCTTAAATATCCTACCGGAGAGTACGTGCCTGCTAAGTGCAAAATAGAGGTTGAGGTCTCTTTGGGTCGTCATTCTTTAAGGCTCTCTATTTACGTGGCTGATATTTCATCCGATTGCATCCTGGGTACGGATTTCTTGTCAGCTACTGGTCTGACTGAGAAAATAAACCAAGATGTTTCTGCAGATCTTGATGGCTCTAAAGAGATGCCGGTTCATCGCATCTCAAATATAATTGGGCCACCTACGGTTCTTTTCTGGTGTCCTGAAACAGGTTTTCGAAACCAATTCTAGCGGATTAGACGATTCTCAAAAAGAAACTTTTAAAGATTTTCTTATAGAATTTCAGGACGTGTTCTCTGACGAAATTATTGCAGGTAGCTACGAAGGAATTCAACACCAAATCAAGTTGAAGGAAGGAGCACAGCCCATTAAACAAACTACGCGGAAGATTCCTATGCACGCAGAGGATGAAGTGGACAAGCTTCTAGAAGAGATGAAGGAAAAGGGCGTGATAGAAGAATCACAGAGTCCCTGGGTTTCCCCGGTTCTCCTTGTAAGGAAGAAGGACAACTCCATCAGATTCTGCGTGGACTACAGGAAGTTAAATGACGCCACAGTCAAAGATGTGTTTCCTCTCCCGAAGATTGATGATCTCCTGGACCGGCTTGCTGGGTATTCATGGTATTCCACGTTGGATTTAAAAAGTGGATACTGGCAAGTGAAGGTGGATCCAGCTTATCGGCCCAAAACAGCTTTTTCTATCGGCAAAGGATTATGGCAATTTGTCGTCATGTCTTTTGGTTTATGTAATGCTCCTGCAACCTTTCAGAGGTTGATGGAGGAAGAGCTTCGAGATCTTCTTTATAAAATCTGCCTTGTTTATTTAGATGATGTCGTTACTTTCGGTAAATCCTTTGATCAAGTCCTAGATCGCCTTAAGCAAATATTTCTTCGTTTCAGAAAGGCTGGGTTGAAGGTGAACCCCAAGAAGTGCGTTTTCTTCAGTCGAAAGATCGAATATTTAGGCCACATCATCTCTGAACCGGCAAGGAAACCGATCCTGAGAAGATTGAAGCTGTTGCCGGATGGCCATTACCAAACACCAAAAAACAGCTCAAAAGTTTTCTAGGATTCTGTTTCTACTACCGGAAGTTTGTGAAAGGGTTCTTTTCCATCGCAAAACCTCTCTACACTATGTCTGAAGAAAAAGGAAGCCTTAGCTGGACAGACGACAGGATTCAGGACTTTGAACGACTCAAGAAGGCCTTATCATCCCCACCAATGCTAGCTCTTCCAGAAGGAAAAGGTGGATTCATCTTGGATACTGATGCCTCAGATCACGGAATTGGAGCAGTGCTTTCTCAAGTCCAAGGTGATCAAGAACGAGTTATCGCCTTCTACAGCCACGTCCTATCCAAAACCGAACGAAACTATTGTGTGAAAAGAAGAGAACTACTAGCAATAGTCGAATCCATCAAATTTTTCAGGCATTACCTTTACGGAAGGAGATTCACTGTTCGAACCGACCATTCCTCTTTAAAATGGCTACTTTCTTTCAAGGACCTTGAAGGTCAATTGGCTAGATGGGTTGAACGACTTCAGGAATATGACTTCGAGATTATTCATAGATTATTCACACACCAACGCCGATGTACTTTCTCGAAGGCCTTGTTCTGAATAAGGTTGCAAATATTGCGACAAAGTCGAAAATAAAGAGGAAGCTCTAGAAAGGAAGATGGTTGCGTTCATTTCCCTTGGAGCAGATACCTCCGACGGTCGGCGAGTCAGTCAATCGCAGGATGATGAACTTCAAGTCATCATTCAGGCTCTTGAAAAGGGCATAAAACCTTCCTGGCAATCTATTTCAAGTCTTGGTCCTGTTACCAAAGTGTATTGGTCACAGTGGGACTCCTTAATCTTAAAAGACGGTATCCTTTATAGGAAGTGGTTAAACCCTCGGACTGATTCTGTTCTTCTTTAACTAGTGGTCCCAAAGAATCGAATCCCAGAAGTTCTGAGTGAAGCTCATGATTCTTCATCAGGTAGACACTTCGGTGTCAACAGAACCTTAGACCGGGTTCGAAAACGATTCTATTGGGCCAATTCCAGGATCAGCGTTGAAAATCGGTGTCGTTCTTGTAGAGAATGTGTCGCTAAAGCAGGTCCTCCAGACAAGGGTAAACACCCGTTCCAGGTTTATAATTCAGGCATTCCATTTGAACGGTTGCAAGCAGACATTTTGGGCCCATTTCCAAAATCAAAAAAGGTAAACAAGTATCTTCTTGTTGTAACAGATTGTTTTACCAAATGGGTTGAAGCAATCCCTCTCTCCAACATGCGTGCTGCTACAGTAGCTGAAGCTTTGGTCAACGAGGTTATTTCAAGACATGGGGTTCCCTTGGAACTCCATACGGATCAAGGTCGAAACTTTGACTCCAAGTTGATAAAAGCATTGTCATCTTTATTAGGAATCCATAAAACTAGAACTACACCTCTTCACCCACAATCAGACGGACAGGTTGAAAGACAACACAGAACAATCCTTAATTATTTATCTAAATCTGTTTCTGATAACCAGAAAGACTGGGATACGTGGGTGCCTCTATTCCTTTTGGCTTACAGGTCCTCTAAACATGAGACTACTGGGTTCTCACCAGCGGAGAGTTACACTGGCCAGGATCTTCGGCTTCCTTTGGATCTGTATCGAGGAGTTCCTCCAAACCAGAACGACAAAACATCTTCGGTTCCGGACTACGTTTCTGCGGTACGTCAGAAGTTGGAGAGCATCCATCAAGCTGTTCGAGAACAGCTGAAGATCGGAAGGCGAAGAAAGATCTTTTCGAAGAAGGGCGAAAGGTCTGGCTGTACAACCCTCATCGCCAGGTTGGGAAAACCCCTGAGCTACAATCCAACTGGGAAGGTCCATTGATCGTTCTAAAGAGAGTCAATGATGTGGTCTGCTGCATTCAGAAGAGTCCTAGGCATCGGAAAAAAGTTGTACACGCCGATCAACTTGCCACCTATGTCGATTGGAACCTGTTCTCCTCGCGGTTTTCGAGCCGTGGTTTCCCGTGAGGCGGTTAGGGCACATGCCAGAACAGGGAGGCGAGGGTAGATCTTTGGGTCTAGTTGAGTCCACGGTGGGTACCTCACCTTGTCTCATCACGTGCACGAAGATGGGCAACAGCACCACTACCGGAAACATTTTTTGCCGATGGAAGTCAAGAGACAGGACCAAGGTCAAGTTCCAGAGTGACATCGATGGAGCACAAGTATGCCGGGGTGTTCTGAAGTCTTTGTCCAAGAAGAAAGTCACTGGAGTCTCCTGCTTGATAGCTGCGAGTTTGATTGTCGGGCGACAATCCCGGAAGAGGGGGGTAGTGTTACGTGCTGAGGGAACGCGTTTCCGAATTTGAATGTCGCGGTCTTTGGTTGTTTTGGTTGTCATGTCATGTTTGTAAAAAAAGTTCAGTCAGTCTTGTCAAAAAACGTCAAAGTGACAAGGTGTACTTAAAGCTAAACAAACTTAATTAAATAAACTAGTTCTTGTTTTTTTTTATAACAACCCGAGTTTTATTTGAGTCGCGCAGTGCGTAACAATAACTATTATTACTCTATTATTTTAAACAATTATGTTTTCAATAGAAAGCCACAATTCTCGTTAGTATTTCGCAGACCTTCTTTTTGGTTCCGGATGTTTGTTTTGAATAAAAATTCAATCGCAATATGCTATAAACATAATGAAAATAGTTTATTATAACAAATATTATTGTTAAACGAGTCCATAAACTTGTCGGAAGCTGATTGTTCATTTATTAACTAAAAAACAACAATTTTATATGTGTTGTCGAAGAATGACGTAAAATTTACGTACTCCGGTCCTTTTAGGCAGAATTGATTTTTTCTCAAATTCTATTTAACATATCGAAAAAATTTTAACGTCGTTTTTAAGAGAATCAAAAATGATGAAAAGTCACCAAAAGAAAAATTGTTTCATCAAACCTAACCAGAATGGAGAAGAAGTGGATATTGAAAGACGTAAGATTTACGTACGCGGTCTTTCTAGTGTCAACGCCCAAACGGACGAATTTTGACATCGACTTTGTGCGTTCATAATTTTTATAAAAAAGGCTTAGAAAGAGTTTAAAGGTATCATATTTTACGTAGAATTTCATGCTTTTTCGGAAAAATTGATCAAAAATCGTAAGAACTCTGTCGGTGAATAGTTAGGGGAGCGAAGGGTATTATGGGCCGTTCGGGTATTATGAGTCCCCTAATTACTCAAAAATGATCAAATTTTCAGTTTTTTTAATGATCCCAATCGATTGTTCTAGTAGAAAAACTTCTAAAAGCATACATTATTTACATGTAAATTGTTTCGTGAAGAAATAAATCAAATGAGTTACTTTGACTTATTTGCTTTGTAACGATTCTCCCATTTAAAACAATGTCAATTCGCGTGCGGCTATTGTGGTCCACTAGCAATTTTTGCTAGTAAATTCGACCTAAATATGATTTTATAACAAACAAACAACGCTGAATGAATAGAAATCGACTAAATTCACTCATTAACACTTTTATTTGCAAGAAGTAGTAAATTCTTTTTTAAAAATGAGAATGACTCTATAACCTCAAAAAGTGAATTTAACAATAATTATTTGGACGAATTCAGAAGTAGATATTTTCTTATTTCATCGAACAAATTGATCATATATTTGATTGTTTATGATAATTAAAATTCTTTTTATAGAGTTTCTATGTTTTAAATTAATATTCATGCTAGTGGCCTACAATACCCTACTCGTTCGGTTTTGTGTGCATTTTGCACACACTTTTCAAACGAGTAATGAATGAAGTTTTAAATGATGCTTTTTAGTACCTGGTTTGAATTTTTTTATTTTGGCTTGGAAAAACAAAATGGCGGATCCAAAATGGCGACCAAAAACCTTAATTTTACTCTTTCATTGGAAAATTAATATGAGTATTGATTCAGCTACCTTAGATTTTACCCTTGTTATTATTCTACTAATATAATAAAAATGAGAATATGTTTGTTTGTTTGTCTGAGCATCACGCCTCAACAAAGTGTTCGGAAATAATCGCAACGCATCTGAGTGATTCTTTGGACTCTTAGAATTATTGTAGGCTACATAAGAAATCAATTTTTCAATTTTTTTGGAGAAAATTACAAACATATTTTTTCAGTTTTTTGAAAATTTTCTAATTCTTTGCGATTACACTGCATAAGGCATTATGAATAGAGTTCGAGAACGTCGATATACCTGAAGTACATCTACTAAGTCTCGCCTCTGGTCGACGGACGGTATCAGCTATGCATTTTTATGCTTATCACATCATGGTTTGAGTAGATAATTTTAATCCTTTGTTGCGTTTCGAGGAATTGTTTAGTCAATATGTGGTT
This sequence comes from Telenomus remus, assembly GCA_020615435.1. Lineage (NCBI taxonomy): Eukaryota > Metazoa > Arthropoda > Insecta > Hymenoptera > Scelionidae > Telenomus > Telenomus remus. Next base: position 9,220,444 of record CM036336.1, read on the forward strand.
AATATGTATGCTAAGAAGAAAAGTGAAAGTTTCCGCTACATTTCCACTCTTCGAGCCACATTACAATCTGAACAGTATACGTTCACTTGAGACCATGCAGTGGCTGTTGATACTAACGTCGACTCAATGAACGTTAAAAGAGTCGTAATTTTACCATTTTCGTTTGTGAACAGCCCACGATATTTGGCGGAGTTCAGGCAGGATGCCCTGGCAATTGTACGCAAATACAGTCGACCTGATTTTTTCATAACGTTTGCATAAAACCTAATGTGGAAGGAAATAACAAATGATCCAATGGAAGAACAACTTCCTGAGGATAGACATGACATATTCGCTTGGGTCTTCAGACATAAGGTCGACAAATTTTGTATTTGTTCGACGAAGGGTTGTATTAGGAAAAACTTGCGGCTTTATTCACTCAATAGAGTAGCAGAAACGGGGATTACCACACTGGAATTGTTTACTGTGGCTTGAGACGAAGCTACATCCAGCAGTTATATATTCGATCATCTCAGCAGAAATCCCAGACGAGCGTGTAGATCCAGTTCTTCGAATGTTGCATGCCTGTAAACTATTTCTAATTTGGTGTGCTTACAAACTACAAATGCATTTTTGTTATGTTTGACGCAAATTATTTGACTTTATCTAACTCTAATAATAATTCAAATTTCAAATATTAAAGGGCAATGTTGTTAATAATAAAATCTAATTTATCGAGTAAAATTAGTATTTGTTATTATTTGTTAACATAAAAGTTGAAATTGTCAGAACAAAATACTAATAGCGTAGGGCTCCCATTACTCTTGGTAGGCTCCTACCGATATATGCGCTGATTGATCTAGCGATCTTCTCTATGACCGATTCTCAATAGCGGTCGAGCCGCGAGCAGACCACAGACGCAAGGTTCGAGTGTATCATTTCATTTCAAAATGCTTTATTCTTATGAAGCCTTTGCGTTTCAGATATTTGAGTATCTAGGACGAAAAAAAAATGCCGACTTTTTTGTCCAAGATGCTTAGGGGAGAGGCCCCTAATTTGATCCCCACCCACTTTTTCAATTTTACCGAATTTTTGGCAACTGAATAACGTCAGAACTTGATTTAAAATGAATGTAGAATATAATAGTAAACGAAATACTTATTTCAGTGCAAAATTAATAATGTAATAACAACGTCGTAAAAATGGTATCCGCTAATCTAAAAATCATTTTCACTCGTCAATAAAAAGAAATCAGTACATTAAGTGAATCTTGAATTTTTTTGACAATTAGTGTAATATGATAACTAATGGAAAATTGTGTTTTTGAAACTTTTAAAACGATAACGATACTAATTAATGTAAACAATCTAGAAAAATCACTGGTCTGAAGTTAGCCGCTTACACATCGCACATCGTTTATTAGTTGAATATTTTTATTTTCTGGACCTCTCGATGACTAATTATAGATAGTTGCATGCATTGTTTATAATAACAAATAAATTAGCTCAAAATTATGCATGATTATAATTAACAAAATATAAATAAACTAGCTGAGCACCCTCGCTTCGCTCGGGTCTCAACTCGCTGCACTACATTAATAAATAATAGTTTGTTCTCAAAATATAATTCATAGTTTTATGTTCGATTGAATTAATGTCCATGTGTGAATTAACATGATGCACCATTTTAAATTTTCACCCGAATAATTTTCTATTTTTATTATGATTTAGCCTGCAATTAGCTGTGAACCAGCTAGAGAATTCAATTTCATTCATTAGACACCCTGGTATTGAAAGACCGGTTGTACCACGTTTGTTTGATTTATATGTCTTAAGAGCTCTCTTAAAATCTGAAAATCTTGCAAAGCTATATATTTTTACATGTTAATATAGCCATATTATTTTTGATATAGCCTATTTTAATTCTCTAGTCCAAAGAGTCACTCTGATACGTTTAAAAGTTTTTCTAACGTGTCGTTTAGAAGTGATGCTTAGACAAACAAAGAAACAAAGAAACATAGTTACACTCATACACGTTGTCAATATGTCGAATTTCAGTTTGTTTTCACTAATAAAAAGTAACAAAAATAGTTGATTCAACAATAAGTAAATTACAAAGTTAGTAAATTACAATATCATTGCCACAATCATGTGACTTTTAGAGAAAATAATCATGAAATGTTTTTTTCGCAGGCATCCCCACAAATTCGATGTTTGTCAATTCCTTTTATTGTACTATACATATTTACATTAAGGTCTGATTTGTTTTCTTATAAAGTTTTATTTGCGTGTTGGTTTATACCACTGTAACTTCTAAATTTTTAGTCTTGGGGGAAAAAATAGAGAAAAATTTTTTTTCTAAAAAATTCTTTTATTTAACTTACAAAAAACAAACTAAAAAATAAAAATAAACAAATCATTCGAATTTAAAATTACAGAATAAGGTAAGCACGCAGAAAAAAAATTTATACTTACAACAAAATTTTAAATAAAAGAATGGCGCACTTCTAAATCAATTTTCATAACACGTGCATCAAAAACGGCCAACTTCTCCCTGATTTGTCGGGAGAGAAACACTGTTTTATTCCCAAGACGCGGTTTATTCCCTGTTACCATGGTAACAACCATAATAACAGGGAATAAACCGCACCTTGGGAATAAAACAGTGTTTCCGTCCCGACAAATCGGAGAGGTGAGCCGTCTTTGATGAACTTGTTATGAAAAGATATATATGCCACATGGGAGATACAAGCGTTTAAACCTCAGGAGAAGTGACCAGCACTCGACTACACCTCGGGCTGCCTTCGGTAGCCCTCGGTGATGTCTCGTGCGGTCACTTCACCCGCGGAATAAACGCTTGTTTCTCTCCCTTTTAGCGTAACATACTATTATCTAAGTAAGTCAACAAAAAATTACTTTTTCCATAGAAAATGAATTGACCAAAACAAAAACTGTGAAAATCATGTAGACATTGAAAAAAAGTAAACATTGTTCAGAATTTTGTTAAAATACTTTCATAATTTTTTGAATACACTGTAGAATTTTATAATAACTGTGTCTCCTTAATTTATTAAATCGGTAAGACACACTTGTAATTTAACAAAAGTAATATGCGATTCACCTTCGTGAAAATTTTTTTATCGTATAACCCTGCAAAATACTCTATGATTCAAAAGATAAGGAATAAAGGAAAAAGTCCTAAACTGTAAACTATGCGCCATTCTTTTAGTTAAAATTTTATTGTAAATATAAATTTTTTTTCTTAGTGCCTACCTTATTCTGTAATTTTAAGTTCGAATTATTTGTTTATTTTAATTTTTTAGTTTGTTTTTTGTAAGTTAGATGAAAGAATTTTTTCAAAAAAATTTTCTTCCTTTTTTTCTTCATAGCCTCTGTTAATTGTGAGAGTTCGGAGAATCTTCCTGATGCGTTGGAAATCTTTTCTAACGCTCCGTTAGAGCGTGAGGCAGACACAAACAACCAAAGTGACAATGAAACAAACATAGTTACGTTCTTATATTAGAAAGAAAGGAAGGCTGATAATTTTACAAAATATGAAACCTAAAATAACCTCTCCGAACCTCATTAATAATACCTTATGCAGTGTGTTCGCGCAAAATTTGAAAATTTTCAAAAAACTAAAAAGATTTTTTTGCAATTTTCTCGGAAAAAAATTGAAAAATTGATTTTTTATGTAGCATACGTTAATTCTGAGAGTCTAAAGAATCACCCTGATGCGTTGAAATCATTTCCAAACGCTTCGTTCAGGCGTGATGCTCAGACAAACAAACAAACAAACAAACAAGCAAACAAACAAACATATTCTCAGTATTATTATATTAGTAGGATAAAATGGGCCGCTTTATCTCCCTAGTATTACAAAAAAAGATTTTGGTAATATTTTTTTTTATTATTATTTTGAATGAAATAATAATGCAAAATAAAACTTTCGCTTCTGTCGAACGATTGTACTACTTTGATGAAGAATAAAATTCTAAACAAATAATCTTTTCCTTCATTTTTTCATTCATTTTTACATCATAAAAAATGTCAGAAATGATTGTGAAATTTTTATTTTGCATTATAACTGTTTTCAAAAAAAGTTCCATTTATGCTGGTGTACAAGATCGAGTCGTGTCGCACTACACGGTTCACGCGTGGATACAATAAGATATACAAATTTATGTCAAATTGCCAAGTCTCGCATCGACACAAGAATGAGTCTTGTGCGACACATGGAAACCGCGTTTGTGCATGAGCCCTAACCTTGCCGCGCAAACGTGTGTTGCAATCGGTTAACTCGCGTAGCGCATGAGTGCTGATCGGGCGCGGACAAGCGTGAGCCTCGTGCGTCAAATCGCACGGTAGCAGTTTTCTCTGCACAAGGCTCAGTCTAGCGCGACACACGAGCCTCACGTGAATCGAATTCTACGTGTAGAAAGAGAATAGAATAGATTGTTGTTAAAGTATTTTTACAATTTAAAATTTAACTTAGTTGTCAGTTTGTTATTTAATCATACATTATAATGATATAATAAATTTTTTTCCCTCACTTGTGGGAGAGTGGTCGATTCTCCTACTCGTAAGAGAAAATATCATACCTTACAAGTGGGAGAACTGCCAATTCTCCCACTCGTAAGAGAAAATATCGTAACTTACAAGTGGGAGAACTTCCAATTTTCCAACAAGTAAGGTAATATATAATATATATATGTCTGTCTGTCTGTCTGTCTGTCCGTCCGTCTGTCCGTCTGTCTGTCCGTCTGTCCGTCTGTCACGTTTTAACTCACTATTGACAAATTGTTAAGCAATTCCATTCCTCAGGCATATTTTTGTTGTCCTTCTGATGGTTTAATGCTGGGGAAAATTTAAAAAAAATTTCCTCTCCAAAAAATTTTATTTCAGTATTAAAACTTATTTTGTCACATTAATGCGGTTCATTTTTACACGTAACTTTTGATTCACATTTTGAAAACTCAAACCAGCAATTCTGAGTGCTAACATGTTCACATTTTCCGGAATTTTTCCGTAATTAAAATTAAATTTTTTGGCAGAAGATTATTATTTTAGGGTAATAATATTTTGGAAAATCAGATGCACATATTTGGCAGAGTGAAAATTATACTGGTGGTTTTCTTGAGTAAACGTCTGCATATGTTCTGTTACTTTGTTGTTCTCTAAACATGTTATCGAAGTTTTTTAAAAACAGAATTAACGTTCCGTTAACCATTGTTTTCAACCATGTTTACTGTTTTTTCATTTTACACAGAGACATATATGGGCGATTTTCAGAATCCATTTACCTATATGTCTACTGATTTCAATAAACAACTAAGCATGAAATAACTTTAGAACTGTTCTAAAAAAAACAATATTTAATAAAAGCACGTCACTAGCTTCTGTTGGGGACCCAGTGTCTCATAAATCCCTTAAAGGTCCTGGAGGTTGGTCGATTATTTTAATGTATGGCTCGTGTGGTGCACAGACCACGGTGCGGAGCAAATAGTGGCTTATGGATGCTCGGGTACAGATGACGGACCTTCACTGTGTTTGTTGGTTGGCGTGTATGCTAGGCCAGAGCCAGACAGGTCCTGGGTCACCTGAAAACATTCCGAAAACTTAAAATTAGGCCTAAAACTATTTGGCTACGGAATTAATTGCGATTAGCAACGAGTTGTTGTTATCGGCGGTGAAAAACGACTGGCGCAGTGGTCTGCAGCCACACAAGTTAGCTTACGTGGCTTTGTGTTTTCGAATTTTGTGAGTTAATTTTTGTTAAGGTCTTGTTAAGTTTTTTTAAGCGGTCTAAGAATAAGTACGGTTTTTTGTGGTGGCAGAGACGTGGTGGTGTGTGGGGCGTTTGAAGATAAGATTGAAGAGGGTTTGTACATTCGTCAAAATTTTTGAGTGATAGGATTGAAATTTTAAATTCATATAATTTATGCTATTGTTTTGCGAAATACAGCAGTGCGGAGTTGCCTAATTTCGGGGACTGTTTTCGACCTTCAGTTTAGTAGCTATCATAAAAAATCTCTTGACGTGTTATTAACTATAATCAAAGTTTTGATTCCAGTGATTGGTTGGTCGCTCAGGCTTTTTGTTTTCTGAATAAGAAAAACACTCGGGCGCCAACGACGTCCGGATGCAATTGGCTCTCGGAAATATTTTGTAGGGTTTTCCTTATTTGCGAGAATTATATTTCTGATAAGGTCAGAATTACGATGCTCAGACATAGTCGAATTGTAGTATAATGATCCTATGGTCGCGAAATTCCGAAATGTCGGGTGGTCTTTATAAAAATTCAAAAATAGATTGTGTAGATCCGTGGTTCATTCCTTTCCAGTTCAAGAAACGTAATCATTAGAGTAAAGATTTTTAAATGGTTCTTTATTCCCAATTACTATTTTGTTAATTGCCGTATTCAATAGTAAAGTCTAGTGATGAAAGCTTGATAACGGTAAACAAATTTGTTCGGAAAATTTGCCTGATAATTATGGTAGCGTCCGCTATTTGAGTTTTGGTGTAGCTAAGCCCCAGGGGCAGTTAGGCGGTTTTTCCCGTGATCGAAAGAAAATTTATCAATGACGCTCGTAATAAATATATTTATTCGTTTCATGTTCGATTTTCAAAATTTCAGTTCGCTTGTTAGGTCAGTACCTGATACTGGGGTCGTGGGCAAACTTTGATAGGCATCGCTTGAAATGGAGTTAGGGATTGGGTTTGCTGTAACTAATGTAGAACATTCTGTAATGCGCATATTATTGGTGTGGTTACGTTCAAATTTGATCACAAGTGATCGGTTACTGAGACCAACTGATGGCTCGGTGCTTACAATCGCTTTTTCTTAGTCGGTTCTCAGTGTTTCTTTTTCGATTATTTCACGTTGCAATAGTATAGTATCTAATCTCAACGATTCACGCTTTTCGCTCAGAGCTTTGTCTTTAATTTTTGGCGGTGTAATTCGAGGTTCGGGTTGGGTTGGATTCTGCGGAGAAATCGCGATAGGAAAAGAATTTTTTGGGGATTTCGGAGATTATGGTTTAGATGGTGCGTTCGGGTAGCGTTGTTTTGTTTTTTTGTAATTCTCGGATGTCCCAGCTTTATTAATTTGGTCCCCTTATTTATGTTTTTGGCGTAAATGTTTTTTCTTTTGATTCTTGACGTTGCCTCTACTAATGGGTATGGTTTTTCTCTTCTCATTATTGTCGGTGTTACTTTCATCTAAAGTATCTGCCCCTTTTGTTGCCAGGCTCAGCTTAACTATCTATTTCATTGCTTCCGTTGTGACGATCAGAGTGAAGGTATCACCTTCGTATGATCCGGTTCTTGGTGCGTTCGTTTTTCTTCTCCGTTAACATTCTTTTTACGTTACTGCGGGCGATAATGAGGACTTAGGTTTTACTTCGAATTGGTCGGCCGACTCAAGAGTCTGTTGAATTGAGTCAGTGATAGGCAAAATGTTTTCATCCTTCTGCGGTAGATTCATGTTACGATTTGCAGGTCTTTTTACGTTCTCTCTTTTGTTTTTCTCTAGGTGGTTCGGGTTCATGCTGGTTTTGATCTTCTCTGGTTTCTCGTTCCTAGATAGGGCTGCGTTGTAAAACATGGTTCTTTGTTGTTCCGGGTTGATGGTAGGATTTGGTAGTGGAGGTGGCAGGGAAGTTTTCGTGTGGATGTGGTTCGCGTTTTTGACGTGCTCTGAATGATTAAGGGGAACCGTTTCGAAATATTCGAATTGCAATTCTACTGATTGAACTGTTTGCACATTCGCTTGCTGTATGTAAGGCCCATTCAAAACACTTATTTTTTCTCTTTGCTTTAAACTTCGATTACTATAATAAATTTTATCACAGGTGTTTTGGTTGTAAGGAGTATGAAATGATCGTTAACTTTCTGCTGCTCGTTGCAAATTATTTGAAAGGTCGTCGCAGCTGCTGTAACGTGAGTCATCATCGCGGCGATTTGAAACGTTATAACTGAAATGTTCCGAGTTTCGACCGTAATTGTTTGTATTAGGTTCATTATTTTTTCTATAAAAATTTTTGGAATTTCGGTTATTATCAGCATGATGTTTTGATCCGTACATAGGATCGTTGTAGGAATTTCGTAGGTGTAGTTGTCCCGGCCTACCAGGCTATTTCCCCGTTTTTTGAAAAGATTTTATTTTAAAGGCGATTTTTATACGTTTTTGCAATAACTGTCTTGATAAGTTGGGTTTAATTCGTATTCATCGTAGTAGTGGTCGTAATTTCCTTGGTTGAAGTTGTAGTTGTTATAATTATTTTGTGTATACGCAGCGTCGTAGGGTTATTCAAAATTTCGATAAGAGTCAAAAATAGGGTTTACGCGTCGAAGCGTGTTTCTTTGCGAATTGCTATCTGAAAACTTACGACATTGATTAGTAGTATGGTTGCAAATCCCGTGTATTACACAGTGAGTGTTTTGTTGATTCAGATTAGAAATTGTACTTCGTTTTGATCAATTTAGAAAATCAGAATTTGGTTTCCGGAGATTTGTTTCTACCTCAATAGCAATGTTATCGCGGAGGGGAGAGTTGCAGGGCGCATAATTTCGGTTTCAATTTCGATTTCGGGGATAAGCGAATCTAGAAAATGTTCTACTGCGGTGGAGTCGACGAGCTCCAACAATATGTCAAGTTCTCTGGGACCAAGTTGGGCATCATTTTCTAACTGGCTTTTAGCCTGACTGACTGCGGATCCAATTTTGTCCGCAAAACATGAGACAGTGTCTCCGGGAGTCATTTTTTCACATTGAATATTTCTTAATAAACTTGCTACATTCCACGAAAATAAATTTAAGGGGATATACTTCCTTTGTGGCGGAGAGCAGACGAACTAGAGGTTGGGTTGATTCGCAGCATCGTTGATGTCAGTCCGACCGACAACGGGGGACGTCAGCGCACGGAATTCAGTTAGATGATAACACAGATGTTATTGTTTTATTGTACGCGGACGATCTTATTATTTTCACTCATCCCCCTATGGATCTGAAACGCAAATTATAAACATTAGAAGAATATTGTCGTGCAAAAGGCTAAACTGTAAACGTGTCAAAAACTAAAATCCTGATTTCCAAAAAAAGAGGTAAAAGTAGAATGTCTGAAAGAAACTTCTTGTATAGAAATAAAGCTCTCAAGATTGTGAACACGTTTGAATATCTTAGTATTATACTTTCTAGCTCAACTCTAGGTCGTAACGCAACTAATGCAGCTATTTGCAAAGCAAAAAAAGCCTTAGGCACTTCAATGTCGACATTTAATAACGCTAAAAGTCGACTTCTGAGAGTCTAGAGTTGAGCATTTTGATACAACTGTTTTATCTGTGCTTTTGTACGGCGCTCCTTTAACGGGCCTCCGTTATGTCAACGAACTTGAAATTATTTAAACCGATTTTTATAAAAAATTGTTATATCTTCCGAGGAGCACCCCTCACTGTATTGTTAGACTGGAATGTTGCGCCACTCGTATAGCTTATAAACTGTTACTTTTGACATGGAGATGGATGATTCGAGTGCTCGAAATGGCCGAGAATCGCCTACCCACAATCTGCTTTCTACGGCTTATTAGAGCGTCCATATATTCTCCGGATCCAAAATATAACTGGGTCTGTCAATTGAAAGATATTCTTGATGTCATTAGTTTTGGTTGGATTTTGAATGAGACAAACCCAGTTATATGGAGAAACCATGAGTCTCAATTTTTAAATTTTTATAACAATCATCTACGTGCACTCGATTATGAGGAGGCCATGAAATGTAAGGCCATGCAGATCCAATTTAAATATTTTCACAGCTCTCCGTTTTTTAACTCACGTTGTTTACCATATCTTACTAAAGTTTTAGCACAGCTGAGAATGGCTACTGTATACAATTGTAAAATCACTATGAAAGGCCTATCCTATTCAATGTAATCAAAAGAAATTTGTTCTATATGCACCTTACGAGAACCGGAATCTTTATATCGCATCTTTGTCAAATGTCCGCAATACCAGCCTCAACGAATACAATTTATACTTCCAATAATTAATAACCACGTGTTAGATTGCGAACAAGCCATCCTCAAACTTCTACTCGATTGTGGTACTGTCAAAAAGATGAGAGATATACATTTAATTATTGTAAATAGTCTCCGCATTTAAGTTTTTTGAGAAATGAATGATTACCTTCTTCTTTTTATTTTTTTTTATTTTTTCTTTTTATCTTTACTTTGTATAATCCTTGTATAAATGTAAATACTTGCTATGGGAAAAACTTTGTAACCCAAGTTTAGCAATGAATTAAATTGAAATTGAAAATGAATATTCTAATGTTTAAAAAACTGTAAACATTTGTTATTTGTTGTTTAAAAAAGTTTAAACATTTGGTAAATAATCATTTTAACAAATATGGTGCTTGTAGGAGGCTTCGACAACATTGTTAAAACAAAAGACAATTTATTTATTTGGCATATTTTTATAATGCAGACATCTAATTAGCTCATTTTGAACTAAATCAGCAACAAAAACTATGAAAACAAAGATCTTATCGATAAAATCAATATCTTCTGACTTTTTTTATCGTTTTCAAGGGAGAATCCCAAACAAGCACTGTAAAAATATTCTTTATCAAAAACGACAAATTCGAACGAGCAATTTAAATTTAAACATTGTTAATTTCAAACATAGCGTGAAAAACAGACAGTAGCTATGACGATCACGGTAAAAACAAACAACAAAAAGATGATCAGGTCAAAAAGTAGCGCTGTAAAATTAAAAACAATCAAAAACAACAAATCATGACAAGCAGTGTAAAATCAAAATTTGGGAAATTCAAACATAGTGTGAATAACAGACATAAAATATGATGATCAATAAGAGATAAACAACATATTAAAAAATAGAAGTTATTTTATTTAATTATAAAAATAAAAAAACATAAATCTTTACGTGTAATAACTTAAAATGATAAAAATCGCTGTACTGATATTGGGAACAAGTTTTTATTTTTGCTCATTCAAGTTGTCATCAGCCGCCATCTTCGTGTATTATCACAGTGTGTATTATTACAAAGTAGTGCTTTATATTTTTTTTATTTTTATAATCAAATGAAATTACTTCTATTTTTTTATAACTGTTTATCTTTTCAGTGATTATCATAATTTATGTCTGTTTTTCACACTATGTTTGAATTTACAAAATTTTGATTTTACACTGCTTGTTATGATTCGTTGTTTTTGATTGTTTTTAATTTTACAGCGCTACTTTTTGACCTGATCATCTTTTTGTTGTTTGTTTTTACCGTGATCGTCATAGCTGCTGTCCGTTTTATACGCTATGTTTGAAATTAACAATGTTTGAATTTAAACTGCTCGTTCGAATTTGTCGTTTTTGATAATGTTTATTTTTACAGTGCTTGTTAGGGATTCTCCCGTTTTCAACCATAAAATTGAAAAATTATAAAAAGCAATGTTACATTAAATTTTGCAAATTATATTGATGAATGAATTTTTTTTACATGAAAATTTTTAATTATCAATATAATTTATCTGAACTTTATTCATTCCGCAAATGACGAAACGTTCTACACAAGGTGTCAAGTCCTACAAGTCGTTTCGACGAAAATGTCGTACTGTTTTGTAATTAAAATACTAGCATCTAAAAATATCTGAATTAATATAAAAAAATCCTAAAATAATCCGAAAAGTCCAAAGATTGATATCCAGTTTTTAAACTTTGAAAGGAATTATTTTGTTGTTCAAAAAAAATTAATGATTGCGAAAACGTCGGAACATCCTGTTTCTCCCCTACAATTTGTTGACTGACTCGACGCGTTGAGACTAGCCGACTGGCTGGGTGTCTGGTTGGCTGGCAGCTTGGCAGGCAGGCAGGCCGGTTTGCAGGATTTTTGTCTGTTGGGACCTTGGTTGGCAGCGGTGTCAGAGAGTTCGCTGGTGCTTCTGTAGTCGTTGGGAAGCTCGGTAGTTTACCTAGCTGGTTACTGGCTTCAACGGCTCTTTGCTGTTCCGATCTCGTAAAATTTAAAACTGTTGTGAAAGGGTTTATGTTGGGGAATTAATCATTAAACCGAATAGAACTTTGAATCTGTATATTTAATTAAGATACAGAAGCGTGCACAATATTTATTCCAACTAAGTTAATCCGGAGACTTTGTTATAATTTTGTAAAAAGTATAAGTATTTCGCGGTGTTGCAGCGTGGCGAAGATCAGGCTATGTCCCGTCGGCGAGACTGATCAGTAAATAAGGAGCTCGGAGCTCTTGAGAATTAGTTGATAAGTTTGATTCTAACGCTCATCGGGAGCGTCCCGTCGGTCGCCAGCGGCGATCGCCCCTCTAGATTTCACCAAAAACCGCTGAATGGTGCCCTTGGCTGGGCACACATGGAGCGCGGTCTTAGCAATATCATGTACAAAACTGGAAAATTTCCTGTGCTCGATGATCTTCTGTAGGAGGGCATTGTTAGTTTCGAACGTCAATAACTAACACTTTCGAACGTGATTTGAGTTTTTGTCGTCCCTTCAAATGGGACTCATGTCAAGAGCTTGGGAATTGTGAACGCAAAGAGTCTCAAGATTCATGAACCCTGCGTACCCTGAGTTAAAGAGATGAGAGGAAGTGCCATATCTATCATGCAGACGATGGCCGTTTCGTCTTCAGGTGAGCGTTATAAACGGGCAAGCCCGCTGAACGCCATCATACGTCCGAGTGGTGGATTTTAGGAAGTTGTTGTGTTAGTGAGCCCAGAGGTTTAGGTTGCTTTTGTTAACACCCGGCAGCTGCAACCGGATCGACTAGATACTCGCCTGCGCATCTGACGGAATTACGAAAACCACTCAAACTGGACGGATTGCTCTTGAGCGCTGGGCTGTGTCGGCCGCGATGTCATATAGGTGTTGGCATTGCGGTTGTACTTTTTGGAGTGGATCGAACCGAGAAGGAGAAACGACTGAAAGACCATGAAGGATTGGCCTATCCAGTCAATATTTTCCCTTCAAATCATGACATACATGACATGAGTCCGGGTACTGTGTGCAGTACCTGCGCTCTGTCACGTTGGAAAACTTTTCGGTATCCGACCTAGAACGTACTAAGCTCTGTCGCGCGAAAGCGTCGATGCTGGCTTCGGCTGGCGCTGGTGTTTGTGACAGAGTTTTTATTTTTGCCAAATTTTAAACCGATACGCGTGAAACTTTTGGCAGAATAAGGGATCATTCACAATGACTGCCTTCGCGCGCGCAATACGCGCGTATTCTAGCGCAATCTGCCGAACGTTTAAAGGCAACATGTAAGCGTGCTGCGGCGCCGTTGAACGCACGCGCAATAATTTGATAAAAACTTTGTGCGTTGACGGACAACTTTGCGTACCAACCTGTATTTCGAATCGTAGTTGCTAAATTGATTGCTTCATTTAATTTGACAAAAAAAATATTAACAGTTTAGCTGTTCCAGCGTTTTAAGCTCGGAAATTATAGGTTATGTACTTGATTTGCTTCGAAACCTGATTTACGGGTGTACTGACAAACCTATTGCCGCGCGCAGATATATTCTGACTGTCCGAAACGTCACGCTGCAATACGCGTGTACTGCGCGCGCGAAGGCAGTCATTGTAAATGATCCATAAAGGTGCGCGCACCTACATGTCGCTCAGTGGAGCGCAACTACCGGCCCAGGTACTGGCACTCGTGTCAGTACCAGGGTCAACGCACGTTGTTCAAATGCCGTCATCAAAATGGCTAATAAAAAGGAGAGTTCCCCCTGCAGGTGTTTCGGCGGAGGCTGTGCACTGGATAACGCTCATTTTGCTCAAATTCAAACCGATACGCGGGAAACTTCAGCAAATAGGCGAATGGGAGAGTTCTCTATACGTCGTTTCGGTGTAAGCTGTGCACTGGAAGTCGCTTGAAAGCGCAATTACCGGCCCAGGTACTGGCACTCGTGTCAGTGCCAGGGACGCCGCACGTTGTGCAAATGCCGCGGCTGACACACGTGGATTTGACCAAATTGGCAAGTGAGAATAGATCTCTCACACAGTGTTTCGGCGTAAGCTGTACATTGAATCGCTCGTTGAATCGTAGATTCATTCAAATTTTCTTTGTCTGTTCGGAATGCCGACTGCCTTGCGCGGCTCTCGCTGTCAACTGGGGAAAAGAGCTGGAGGGTACAGATGGAGAACTGGGTTTGCCCACCTGGGCTGCCAGGTAGTGTATGGGCCCGAACTCCGGGGTAACTGCCGGAGAGGCTACCTTGTACAACTGGCGAGAATCTGTATTAAAGCCGATTTGTGACGGGGCGTGGGATCTTGATGCAGAGTTCGGGGAAACCATCCGCGGCCACCGGACCGATTCTCGAGGGACAAGGTGCCTACCGAGTGAGTCACAAGACTATCTGATATCTGACAAATCTCATTGTCGCGAAAGAATGCTGGAGGAGAGAAATAATATAATCAAAATGACAAACACACATAAATGACACGGTATAAATGGGCAACCAGCACTCACGGACCCTCTTATAGAGTCATGAGAGAAGAACCCATAATTCTTCTCTGACGCAGCTGCCTATTCTGCGTATCACGAGGATGTAAGGGTGACCATCCCGCAAAACAGAACTCCCGAAAACAACAACCTGATTGATCAGGAACAGCGTCGGGCAGTTCTCTCGAACAATAACGTTGCAGAGCCCCAACCGACATCTCAAGGGGCTCAATTCGAACAAGACATAACAGCAGTGCCTGCTCCGAACATCATACAGGTGCAAGGCCTAAGAATGGCCCAATTGAACATGCGAAGACCTCGACACGTAACTGATGAGCTACGCGGACTTGCGATTAGGAATGATATCGATATCATCCTGATGCAAGAGTTATACATCTCTAGGGGGAGTATACCAGGCTTCGATCTGGGTTCTGCTCTCTCTAGTGTTACAATGCTGGAAGAAGAGGGTACCTGGGCGGGGATCGCTATAGCGAACCCAAAGCTCAAGACCACTCAACTCTCTGAACTAAGCAATGGTCACTGCGTCTGCGCTTAGGTATCTTTCGAGTTAGCTCTTTCGAATAGCTTACATCAAACGCATATTACAACGCCTTCAGGGGCAAAAGGTGCTTATCGCCGCGGGCACGAACGCTCGATCGACCTTGTGAGTAGGTCGACTTACGGATCCAAAAGGTGAAGAGCTGGAAACCTTTATTCCACATTAAATTTTTCAAATCACAGGGTGAGAGTTACAGTATTAAAGACAGACAGCTTACAAGAGCAACCTACTACCGCAAACTTCGACCGATATAATCTCAGAAAAGGAGATTGGGAAAAGTTTGCAGATGCACTCTCGAACGCACCATCTGCTTTTAATAGAGACAATACAGTCTCTAAAAACGTAACTTCGATCATAGGTAAACTTCGAAGTGCAGCTGACACTGCCATGACTGAGAGCGAAAACAGTTCCATGATGGACTCTAAAACTTACCCAACTGAAGCGAATCTTCGACAGAAGAAGGCGCCAGTACCAATGGGTAAGGAGTAGAAGTTAAGATGATAATGAAATCGAACGTAAGAAGCGTGTCTACAACGCCGCTGATAGAAAATACAAATCAGTCATCTGGGCCACAAAAAGGGATAGTTTTCGTAGCCTCATGAGCAAGGCTAGGGAAAGTAACGATCCCTGGGAACTTCCATACAGACTGGCTGTTGGTAAAATCGAGTAAGAGCACATCGTCTCGAATATCAAGCCTGATGGTTCAAGTCCTGATGGCTCAATGACATTGTCATTGAGATCACTGAATGTACACTTTTCTCGGGATCCCGAGGATAATGAAACTGAGCAACAACGGCAGAGTAGGCGTACGTGCCGAGAAGCTCCAGAAGGAGAAAACGCGTCAGCGTTCACTCTAGAAGAGCTTCAGAGTGCAATTAAACGCCAGAAGAACCGTAAGTGCCCAGGTTATTTTAAAGCGAGATCATCAAGCAGACAATGCCGCATATGCATGAGGATTTTTTAGAGTTGTATAACCAATGCCTGGAATCGAGAACATTTCCCGATGAATGGAATTTCGCCAAGGTGGTTTTTCTTCTGAAAGGTCTTAAAAAGGATTCGAAAGAGGCAAAGTCATACCGAGGCATTTTGCTTCTATCAGTACTAGGCAAAATATTCGAACGCATGATTGCTGATAAACTAGCACCAGTGTTTGAACATGAAGACCTTGCTGCCGAACGTCAATACGGCTTTAGAGAACAACGATCGACCACGGATGCAATCTGCAAGCTAAGCGAAATTATTGTACTCAAACGTCGTAACAGCAAGTATGTTCTAGGGATGGCATTTGACATCTCGGGTGCTTTCGATAACCAATGGATTCCTTTAATTCTGCAGAGTTTGAAGGAGTAAGGTTGCCCAGTGAACATCTTTAAAGTTCTGGTAGACTACTTCACACAAAGGAAAATCCGATCGAAGGACCAGTACGTGAATGTTCTACTGAACGAGGTTGCCCTCTTTGATGACCTCCTAAAACTTCTTGAACGTCAAGGCCTAGAAGCGGTTGCTCATGCGGATGATTTGATTGCCATCGTAAGTGGCAACTCTCGTTTGCAAATTAAAACCCACAGCCAAATCGTGGTTGAGACCATCGAACAATGGAGTAGCGAGCAGAAGCTCGTGGTCTCATCACAAAAGTCCGAAATGATATATTTGATATATACGCCGGGCGTGTAACTACACAAACGACAACCACGAATACTTCTAGGTGGTGAAGCAGTTATATTCCAAAAAAAATAAGATACCTTGGAGTCTTTCTGGATGAGAAATTGGCTGGTATAAAAACTCATGTTGGAAAACTCGATGCTCGTACCAAATGTTTGTTTAATTTGCTGGGGAAAATAGCGAGGGTCAGTTGAGGACTTGACTTTCTTGTGATGCGAAGCATCTACGAGGGTCTTTTTTTACCAATTGAAACTTACGCTGCCCCATCATGGAACGATTTGTTAAACAAACAGCGTCCCAGAAAGGCCGAACTACTTAGGAGCATCTCCCAAACATCAAAGAGCGTTTGAAGGCAAAGTGGCTTAAACTGAACCATTATTCTTGTCAATTGATGAGCGGACACGGAAACATTCGATCGAAGCTTGCTCCTTTGGAATGGTACCAGACTACCTATGCTAATGCAGCGAAGTTAAGACGGTAGACCACATGATGTATATATGTCGGTTGCGAAGCGACCCTAAGCAAGAGCTGATCAACAAACTTAGGAGAATCGGTCTTAACTAGCCACTTCCACCAACACAGCTCATGTCAAAGAGATGCTTTCCTTTATTCCAAGGTTCGCAAAAGTGGCGTTGCAGACACCTGTGGCAAACCAAGACGCATAAAGAAGCAAACAGCAGTTCGAGTGCTGCCGCATATCGAACGCACCCAGCAAACGCCAAGTTGATAGACATGTTGATTCCAGTTCGCTGAATAAATGTGTTCTGGTACTTGGCTTTTGCTTCGAACTACCCTCAGGCTGACACAGCCAGCCTGGGAAGAGCAGAACGACGGGAAACTATTCGGACGTAATGTGTTCTTAGATGCGTCAGGGTAACTTGTAAAGATTTTCAAAGACACACACCCTATGTACGCTCGTTGCTCGTTAAAAGCCGTTCGACGCTCGTACACGAGCTCTTGCGGTCGTCTTTCAGTGGAATGAGTCGGGATAGAGTAAGGGCGCTGTCCTAGTGGACTACGGTCCGTGACTTGCGCTGGTACTGGAGCGGATAAGTGACACACAGCCTCTACCTCTCAAGATATAGCTAACACCTGGTATGATGCATGCTCCACTCCACGAAGGATTTTATCGGTCAGCAATATCAAAGGTCGCATGTAAACCTGTTGCACACTCATGGTAAATACGTGAACTCGGATGGCCATGCATCCCTGGGAGTTGTGGCACACTCGGCCTGTTCCTCCGCGTTGGGTTCCAGGTAGGAACTAAACGGGAGTTAAAATGACAAGTGGCTGGGCGGTCGACTCATCGCTGGCAAAGCTGCAGTGCCTAGGCATCAGGAACCTGTCTTAACCTCAGGTTCTTGGGGCTAAACTCCTGCATCACGCGAGCAGCTACGCCGTCCGGAAATATGGTCCTGGTAGAGTTGCCCGTTCATAGCTCTTTGTACGCATTTCAGACTGAACATCGTTCGGTAAGAAATGGCCAAGTACTTGAGCGTGCCCTTCAAGCATAAACAGCATGAGGTTTTTCCAATACCGTTTCACTTGAACGTGGCATTAACTAGCTCTGGTAAGGGACTTCATTTAACATCGTGGACTTGGCTTTTTTAGTGTTCTTAAGTTTTAATGTTGCAATGTTAGTACATCCAGCCTCAAAGAGTTGAATGTTAAGAAATGTTTTTATAAATTTAACGCGCTTAAGTTAATTCTTAATTGATGTATTTCTCTTTCTCAACCTTCGAATTCACGTCTTCCCGCTACGGTTTCTGAGAATCAAAAAATGACAAGGAAAAACGACTTCTTCGGGAGACGAGGACGTAAAGTGTTGAAGACTTCTTATCGAAGGATGAAAATTCAGCAAATGCTCCTAGTGCGAACAATTATGTGTTCGAAAAGGCAGGACCTGTTTCGAAAAGATCCAAAACGGCATTTCGGTTGATGTTATCAATCAAGCGGTGGGTTTGTCCGGCATGTTGCGTACGTTTGCTTTTTTTTAAATCTTCCTATTGTGGATCAAAGTAGATTCGCACATGCGGTCCTTGCACATAATGAGTAAAAGTGTGAAAACAATTATCCAATGATTATTATAATAACAGTTCGTTCCTGTATTTAATTTGACATACTTAAATTTTGAGTTAGTAATAAAAATGTTGGAATAAGCAAATCACGCTTTCAACATCTACATTGTAAATTCATCTGGACGAGACCTTTTGAATAATTGAAAGATTAAACGATTTTACCGAGGGAAGTTAGAGCTGAATTTTTTTAAACGTCTCGTCTGGATAAATTTCCCACACTTTATTTTTCAGGGCGTAAACCGACCCAGTTGAAGTAAACTGTAATTTGCGAAATAACTCCACAGTTAGTCTTCAATATATATGTACTTCCTGTAACAAAATTTTTGGACCTCGTGCGCAGCGAATTTACGTACTTGGCTGGAATGACCCAAGGAAAATTAATTGAAAACTTCAAACTCGTTTTTCTCATAAGTTTGAAAAGTAGAGTTACCTTATTTTTCCGCGCAACCTCAGAATTAACAAAAAGGTTGACACTCGAATCGCTTCTAAAAATTCGACGAGAGAATACGAAGATGTGTCAAACTGACTCAACTCTTGAACTTGGTGAACTAATTTAATCTCGTAGAGGTCACTGAATGGGATTCGAAGGAGCACGGAAATATGATACATGTTTAGCCGTAAATTACGTGTAAAATTGAATAATATTGCTCGAGTCATGTTTAAATAGTACATTTCTGTCGAGGGCGCCACTGTGCGCGAGGCAGGGAAAAATACTTTTCATACCTAGGACAGCGGTCCAAAAAGTAGAAGTGACCAATCACGAGTGCCGAAGGCACGAGGGCTTGGTTAGTTCACTTTCCACCGCTGTCATAGGCATGAAAAAGATAGTCGAAATGTTTTTGCGAGGAGAAATCCATGAAACTGAATGTTAGTTACTGAATTTCCTCGTAATCACAATAATTGATTACCAGATGGTAGGGGTACAAATTTTCCACTCCACGGATCTTTTTACGAGGGCATTGTTAATTTCTTTGTTATTTCTTTGTCAAACAAATATTGTTATTTTAAATACTCTAAAACTTTTTTTCTGATATTTAATAATTTTTTTATAACAAAAAAATTTAATATCACCGATCTTGTGAAAAGTCTATCTTCTGCGAATAGAAGCTTGTGATTTTCAATAGACAATTGTTAATAGTGATTTGTTAATAATTTTAATTAATTTTTCAGTAACAAAAGATTAAATCATTCAAAAAGATTAGATATATTGATTTTCTATGGAATATATGGATCCTTATAGTTTATCATAGTTTTTACTTAAAAAAGTATGAATAAATTTATAAATAAATTTTCGGATTTGGTTAAAAAATTGAAGATTTATAACAAAATAACATTATAGAAAGTATTATTGACAAAAAGTCGTTCACATTAAACTATTTCCAATAAAAAATAGTCATTAAGTATGTAGCTCATTTCGATAGAAGAATTTATCGAAGCAGATGGAGCAGTGGACAACGACGCGGACTGATAACCTTAAGTGCCTGGGATCGATTCTCGTGCTTGAGTAAAATTATTTTAAATTGTTCATGTATCGTCAATATATTGTCCATATATTGTTAGTATATGGTCAATATATTACTAATGTATGGTTAATAGATTGTCAATATACGGTTTGTATTGTAAGGTCAATAGATTGTCAATATAATGTCAATATATGTTCTTTTTCACAAAGGAATCTTGAGGTAAAAAATTACAAAATGCATTTGTTTGACGCAATTTGTGTAGACGGTTTTCTAATTTCCAAGTTAAACGTTGCACTGTTAAATTAAAACGTTAAAGTTAAATTAACAATGTATTGCGAAGAATGGAATTTTGATTGTCATACTTATATTGCCAATATATTTTTTGTGAAATATCATACATTGCCAATATATTGCTGTAAATCAAATTACATCATTCATGTATGATTAATACATTGTTTAAAAATAATTCATTGTCTATATATGGGCAAATATTTTTCATATATTGTTAATATATTGGCAATATATTGTCAATATATTAACTATGTATGGTCAATATAGGGACCATATATTATTTCGTGAATAATATATTGTCAATATATTATTTTTATATGGACAATATACCGATCTTTTTACAAGGGTTTCTATTTCAATGATGAGTCAATACACAATTACATTAGTTCGCTACAGTAAAATGTCTCTGTACCTGCGGCGTTATTTTTTATTTATTTCATTAACACTTTACATGCATCTATGCACTTGTATATATAATTGTTAATGTTTAGAATTGATCAATTTAACCATGGGAATCAAAATTTAATATCGATCTACGAAATGAAAACTTTTTTCAAAAAGTTATTTCGCACTTTTTTGCATAATTTTGGTTTGTTTATTTGCAATATTGGTATCATAATTGGATAAAACAATGCAGTCTCACTTAAAATTAAAACTAATCAAAAATTATAAATATTAAATAAGCAAGCTGTATTGCGACATATAATCAGCGACTTATCGTCAAACATGATTCGATAAAGTGCGTCTTAATTAGGAGAGAAAATGTTGTAAAGATGAAAAAGCAGATACATTTCAATTACATACTAATTGATTGATTATATTTTTTTGTCAGGCGTAAACAAATTATGTGAGCAAATCTGACAATATAGTCCACTTAGATTGCACAACAAATTTGATTTTTAATTTTGATGACACAACTCTAGCATTTTTTTCTGACATTCCTCAGATCCCGAAGTTAGCTATGATGAACTTCCAGAAAAAAACCATGGTGAGACTTTTAAACATTTTTTGTTTTTATGTATAAAAAATCAACAATAAATTTTAAACTAAGTTAAAAACAAAAAATCTTAGTTTGCGGAAGCACGCAAATGATGAAAATAGTAGGGTAGAGTGCCTACAGGTGAGACACTTTTTATTGCCAAGGGTGGCAAAAATAACATCCATTGTTTGTAGTTATACTGATTATTTCTCTCTTCATAATAATTGCATTTTGAATTCAACGTGCTGCCCCCTCGGGAGGATCCCAAACAAGCACTGTAAAAATATTCATCATCAAAAACGACAAATTCGAACGAGCAATTTAAATTTAAACATTGTTAATTTCAAACATAGCGTGAAAAACGGACAGCAGCTATGACGATCACGGTAAAAACAAACAACAAAAAGATGATCAAGTCAAAAAGGAGCGCTGTAAAATTAAAAACAATCAAAAACAACACATCATGACAAGCAGTGTAAAATCAAAATTTTGTAAATTCAAACATAGTGTGAAAAACAGACATAAATTATGATAATCACTGAAAAGATAAACAGTTATAAAAAAATAGAAGTAATTTCATTCAATTATAAAAATAAAAAAAATATAAAGCACTACTTTGTAATAATACACACTGTGATAATACACGAAGATGGCGGCTGATGACAACTTGAATGAGCAAAAATAAAAACTTGTTCCCAATATCAGTACAGCGATTTTTATCATTTTAAGTTATTACACGTAAAGATTTATGTTTTTTTATTTTTATAATTAAATAAAATAACTTCTATTTTTTAATATGTTGTTTATCTCTTATTGATCATCATATTTTATGTCTGTTATTCACACTATGTTTGAATTTACCAAATTTTGATTTTACACTGCTTGTCAAGATTTGTTGTTTTTGATTGTTTTTAATTTTACATCGCTACTTTTTAACCTGATCATTTTATTGTTGTTTGTTTTTACCGTGATCGTCATAGCTGATGCTGTCCGTTTCTTACGCTATGATTGAAATTCACAATGTTTAAATTTAAGCTGCTCGTATGAATTTGTCGTTTTTGATATTGTATTTTTTACAGTGCTCGTTTAGGATCCTCCTCTAAACTGTTGCACTATGTTTTAACCTCCAGTATTTTTAGTAATTTTATCAAACATTAAAAACGATTCACACGAACATAACCTCTAAATTGCAAAACTGACGTTTTGCCGGTGTTTTCACAATCGCGTAAAAAACTTCCAACGTGGAAGGTACAAATCGATGATACTTGTACACTCCAAAGCTAATTTTTTACCTAACATTTCTATCAAATTTTTATAATTGTCTTTGTATTGATATGTTATTCGACGATGTAATTCGATGATTTTTGCAATAGATTTTTGTCAAAACTACGACTACAATTCTGAAAAAATTCACACAATGATTTCACACATAGTGCAATATACATGTGAATTTTTATAGCATTCTTTGTTCTTTCGAAACCTAACGCGGATATTCTTAAGTAGGTGATAAGGAAAATAAATATTTACATCCGCGCTAATATTAGTGTGTCCTGAAAACAGAGTGGTTGGAGCACGTGTCTGGTGTCCCTTAGAGTTATCAATCGCATGCGCCCTCGCCCTGATCGATAAATGTACCGGGTTCGCGCAATTTTCTGTCGTCACAAGACGCGCTCCGAGGCAATCCGAACACCGTCGGAGGTGGTCGAGAGGTGCCGAGGTCGCGCGATCTATTTAACATACAAGTTGTCAGTCATCGTTAGTGCAAGCACGGCCCTACCTTTTATCTTCGTTTTGACGTTTCTGTCTTTGACACTGTGCCAGATTGCGTACGCGTTATAGCGCAACCATAAGGGAAAAGTGTACGAGTGCGTCGTCAAAAACTGTTAGACTATTGTAACAGGCTACAAGAACGACGATTGGTCATCAACTCTTAGCCTTGTGCGAGCAACAACAAGCACGTTTCTCGGTGTTTTGCAAAAAAACGTTTAGGCAGCTTACCACTTGACGAGAATTCGATACTGGCCAAAAAGTGTGACAGGCGTGAAGTCTCTACGATGAGGTCGCTAAATTGATACGAGTGAGAGAGCGACCAGCTGATTGAATCAGCTTGTGAGTGACTCGTTATGTAGAATCTCTTTTGGGGATTTTGCGAGGACAGTTCCAACTTATGTTTGTAATTGTCTGATGAAACTCCAAGTATATACCTAGCCCACGAGTCACATAGCTCAACAGTTCTGATGGATTAATTTGAAGAGTAAATTTGTCTAATGACCTTGAAAAGATCCTGCCACAAATCATCTGGGCCCAGTACTTAACAACCCTAAAGTGCCCTTATTTTTACCGTCAATGAGTTCAGGAAGTAACCCTGTCGAAGCGCCAATTAATTTATCCAATAACATTTATGTTTTTGAATAAAAATATCTCACCAGTGACCTTGAAAAGTTGTCGAACATTCTAAATGAAAGGATTAATAAACTCCAATCACGGGATTTCGCTCATTATGATCTCTTTGATAACATACTAGTTCAAAAACATCTTGGAGCATTTGAATTTTTTCGTTCGACCTTGATAAAAAAGTGATGAACTTAGAATGATGTGTTAACTACTGTTTCCCCGACTTTGAACTTTCCTAACTAAATCGAATCAAACATTAGCTTAAGCGCTAAGACCTAACATTTCGTATTATTTTTTATCCAAAGGCATGGAATATAAAGTCTTCAGAAATAGTTGCTTCATCGCACTTTGATTGAAAAATTAAATTCTGCATAAATTCATCTCTAATTTTGAAGAACAATCGAAGTGTTTCTTGAGATTGAGTTTTCAGATCTTCCTGTGGCTCTTTCAGTGTATGGCCGTGATGTGATGATCTAGTGCAGTGGAAAAGTTGTCCTTCCGTGCGCCTCAAGTGCAAAAAAATCGAAATCGAATCAACTTAAGGAATCAACATCCAAAAAGCAGACGAAGCAAAATAGCAGGGCGCAGCTGAGCTCGACCGGGCGCGACCCACAGCCCTACATTTGCCGCCAGCGGTACATACCTAACCTCAACTTGTAGCCAAGTTGCTTGCATATCTCTGTGCTTTATTTAAGGACTTTTTCGCAACATTTTTCAGTCGATGTATTCTATTTTTCTAGTTACTCCTGTTCTTGTATCAAGCATTTTAGTCATTTTTCCCATACGTTCTTATATGAATTAATATTTCAGTATGGGCAATACTGATGATATTATAGGTCACAGTATGGGCAATAGTATGAGCCATACATCAATATTTCGGGATATAATATGGGCTATAGTACACGGAAAAAACTACGCACTTGTGTGCAATGTCTGCACACTGCTCAGCAGTGTGAGAAAAATAAGTGATCGGTGTGTGCACAACGAATCACGGTATCTTCACACTCGTCAGCAGTGTGTCACTTATTTTGCATGCACACACCTATGTCCAGTGTGCAGACAACGCTGAACAGTGTGGAGACAACACTGAGCAGTGTGCGGCACTTTCGTTAGCGTTATTATTTTACTGCTGTCGGTTAACCTGGAAACTGCCGCAGTATACTGAATACGACACAGACTCAGTTACTGATATGATAATTATTACATAGGTTTTTTTTATTTTTTTTTGATTTGAAGTAAGTAAAAAAATTTTAAAATCATGGACTTATAATAACGAAACGTCCAGTAAGGTAAATGTACCCCTTATCGTGACTGTCTCTTTTATCGTGATTTTTACTTGAGAAATGCAGTCATGAAACGATAGAAAGAAATAGTTCATAACATCAATAACTTGTATTATAGATCAATTATCAGAGCCACAATTTGATTATATGTAATTTGTTATTTTGAATTTATTATTAATAATAGACACTCACGATAAGGGGGCATAAAGTCACGATAAAGGGTACATTTAACTTAATATGAAAATCGCTTAATATCTGTGTTTGTTTTCGTTCTTTAAAACGATAATATCTGTGTTTGTTTTCTTGAATTATAAAATTTTTATTTATTTTGAATTTATTCTGCAAATTTTATATATCCCTTATTCATTTTTTTATATTATCAGACGTCGCGTATTTACCTTTCCATAATTTTTAACTTTTTTTACTAACTTAAAAAAATAAAAATAAAAAACCAATCTAATAATTGTCATATTAGTAACTGATATCAGTACTGCGACGGTTTTAAGGTTAACCGAAAGCAGTAAAATAATAACGCTGCCGAAGGTGCCGCACACTGCTGAGCGTTGTCCGCACACTGTTCAGCGTTGTCTGCACACTGAACATAGGTGTGTGCATGCGAAATGAATGACACACTGCGGACAAGTGCGAAGACACCGTGATTCGTTGCGCACACACCGATAACTGTTGTCTAAAAAAAACTTTTTTTCCTCACACTGCTGAGCGGTTTGCAGACATTGCACACAAGTGCGTAGTTTTTTCCGTGTAGGGGACGTAGGTTCTGCCATACAATGGGCCAAACTGTTGCCCGTACAATAATCGACCATACTATTGCCCATACTGTTGTTCATAAAATAAGTCATACTACTGCCCTTACTTTTGCCAATAGTAGCGATCCAAGCGGCCCTAGGTAGAAAATAACGATCGGATCGACGTTGGTCCGACGTGTAGGCAAAATCGTAAAGACATTGTTTGACACCGTCGTTTTGAACATTGACTGTACGCTAGGAAGTGACTTGACGCCAGAGTCCTTTCACTAAATTTCAGAAAAAAAATGTAGAAAACTGAAATGAAAGTTATAAATATAACCATCTTGGTTACTAAGATTTTCAGCGATTTGTGTTGTTCTTGGAAGTTTTTCTGCGGCACATGGGTCTTGATAAAATAATTCGAATCTTAATAATGCTGATCTTAAATTTTCTATGAAAAAAATTATTGCACACATTTTAAAATGTCTATAGTGTTTTTTTATACGTGCTTTTCATGCAACGCGTTGGTTGAAGCGTCCGCGTATATAGTTAATTATTATCTAAATACTTGAAAAATAACCTTAGAAAGGTATAAGAATAACGAGACAAGATCCTGCCCATCCTTCTGATATACGCAATTAATTTGACACTTTAGTAACAAATAATATGAAATCATTGCTATCGAGACAAGTGTTTTTCCGAAATAATATATTTGTGTCACTTTGAAGAATTATAAGTCGTCAGATAAAATAAGAGTAATGAAAGATATGAAATCATTGTCTTCGAGACGAGTTTTTTGAACTCGCTATATCCAAATAAAATTATGTTTCTCAAATAACTTTCAAATAATTGATTAAGTTTTTACACAAATCCCACGTGCACTTATTCGTTTACTGCGAATATTATTTTCATAACACGTGCATCAAAAAAGCCAACTTCTCCCTGATTTGTCGGGAGAGAAACACTGTTTTATTCCCAAGACGCGGTTTATTCCCTGTTACCATGGTAACAACCATAATAACAGGGAATAAACCGCACCTTGGGAATACTACGATGTTTCCGTCCCGACAAATCGGAGAGGTTAGCCGTCTTTGATGAATTTGTTATGAAAAGATATATATGCCACATAGGAGATACAAGCGTTTAAACCTCGGGAGAAGTGACCAGCACTCGACTACACCCGCGGAATAAACGCTTGTTTCTCTCCCTTGTAGCGTAACATACTATTCTAATCATTGCAAAAAGCTAAATTGAACGTATATTCATTGCGGAAAAATTGTAACTTAAAAAAGTAAGTCATACTTTTCGATATTTATAACTGTAGAATAATCTTAGGCAGACCTTTATTTTCATTAAACCGAAAATCCTTTCAGAATTGAAATTCTTGAATTCTCGTACATTTAATATCAGATAACAAATCTTCCGTTTTTCTGTAGGATTTTTTCCGGTTTGAAAAAATTAAATCACAGAAGTGGAGATTCAATAAACTTTCGGCACACTTGAAGTTTTATTCGGAACGATCCGACTCGCCAAGGTGTTTTTAACTCGAAAAAATAGTTATTTGAGAAACATAATTTTATTTAGATATAGCAAGTTGAAAAAACTTGTCTCGAAGACAATGATTTCATATCTTTCATTGATTGGTGGTCACTTTTCCTAATTTTTTTTTCCTAATCCACCTTTCTTAATTTTTTTTTCCTAATTTCCGTTTTTCCTAATTTTTATTAATTTCCTAATTTTTTCCTAATAAATTTTTCCTAACATTCATTTCACAATATCTTTATTGTCCTAATTGTTTGTAAGAAATGTTACATGAAATTAGAAGCTGATGTGGTAACCGACATCTTGCAGGTAATTTAAAATATCGTCGCGGCGGTCTTCATATTTTAGAACAACGTTACTCAGTCTGTCCTCGTTTTGTTCCCGAGCTTTGCTGATGATTATAATTCCACTTGCTGAAAATTAGGAAAAGTGTCCCCCTACCCTTTCATTACTCTTATTTTATCTGACAACTTATAATTCTTTAACACTAGGAGGACCGAGATTTGCGTATACCTTAAAGGACCGGAGTATGTAAATTTTACGTCTTGATGATTTTTCGATTTTGTATCTATTTATATTAATATTTCAGCTTCAGTTATATTCAAATAGTTGCTTTAATTAACTTTTTATTAACATATCTATTAATCTATTGTTATAAACAATTATTTTTTCAATAAAAAGCCACAATACTTGTCGGTATTTTGCAGACCTTCTTTTTCGTTCCGGATGTTTCGAATAAAAATTCAATCGCAATTTGCTATAAACATAATGAAAACAATTTATTATAACAAAATTATTGTTAAACAAGTCCATAAACATGTCTGAAGCTGATTGTTTATTTATTAACTGTTAAAGTTAGGATCGTCCCAATAAAAACAAGCGATACATTTTGACGATTTTTATTAATGTAACTAAAACACTTCGGGAAAATACAAAGACCGGTATCGGTGAGGAAAATCGAATGTGAATAAGAAAAACTAAAGATGAAGATGAGGGCGTGTCGATCGGGAAACATAAAGGAGAAAATGGGATGCGCAAATCGCTAACAAATAGGCGGGAAATTGGAACGATCTCCAACACTCTCTCTCAATTGATGGGCTATCTGTGGTCCTGAACTGGGTGAAGCCCCATGGCGTTGGAGCAAAACTGAAACTTAGGTCCTGGAAGGGCCTTAGTCAGGGCATCGGCTGGCATCTTCTCTGTGGAGAGGTACTGCAGGTCGATGAGTTTTTCCTTGAGGGATTGACGGGCGAAATGGTAGCGTATGTCGATATGTTTAGATCGACTATGGAAGATCGGGTTTTTAGCGAGTTTGGCTGCTCCTTGGTTATCGTTGTATAGAACGACCTTAGCCAGGTGATCGAAGCCTAACTTGGACAGGAACTTGATCAAGTAGATTGATTCCTTTATAGCGTCGGAGAGACCCATGTACTCGGCCTCGGTGGAGGAGAGTGCCACAGTCCTCTGCTTCCGGCTTTCCCAAGAGATGCTGCTTCCGGCCAGGGTGAATACGTACCCGGTATATGAACGACGGTCCAGCAGGCATCCTTCCCAATCGGAGTCCACGAATCCTCGGAGTGAGTCTCCGGATTTTCGGAAGTTCAGGGCAAGGTTTGACGTGCCCTTCAGATATCGAAGAACTCTTTTGGCTGTGCTCCAGTGGGCCTTGGTGTATTTGGAGTTGAACTGGCTCAGATAGCTCACAGCGTGAGCGATGTCGGGACGGGTCTCGACGGACAAGTACATCAAGGCACCTACAAGGTCACGATAGGGATAGGTGGCGCTGTCGTTACCTTCCTGGTCCAGGTCATTATCTCGGTGTCCCATCGCCAATGGAGTCCTGACATATTCGGCCTGAGACTGGCTGATGACCTGCTCGTTCTCATCCTCCAATTGCGTCAGCTCGATTCCAAGACAAAATTTTGCATTGCCTAGGTTGCGAATTGCAAATTCCTGGCCGAGACTTTGCTTGAAGGTCTGCAACTTGTCAGGGCAGTTGTAGGCTATCAGCAAATCGTCGACGTACACCAGTACGAATAGGTCCTTTGCCTTGTTGAAGTACACGCACGGGTCTGCACTTGAGGGCGTGAATCCGAGCTTGCGAAGAGAGCTGTCCAGCTTGATGTGCCAGAGTCTGCCAAATTGTTTGAGTCCATAAATGGACTTTTTCAGTTTGCAGACGTGGTCACCTCTGCGAAGTTGCGACAACATGTGTCTGGCCCTGCGGGTGACGTCAGATGGTCCATCCTCATCGACGATCCTCTCCAGCATTTCCTCGAAGAGCTTGGGTTGCTCCATGTGCACCTTGGTGCCCATGTTGCCGTTGAGATATGCCGTGGTGACGTCGAGTTGTGCCAGCTCCATCGACGATTCGACGCACAACGCGACGAGGGTTCGCATCGAGTTGAGTCGCGCCACTGGGGCGAATGTCTCTAGATAATCGATTCCAGGACGTTGCGAGAAGCCTTGGGCTACAACTCGCGCCTTTCGTCGCTCGAGTGATCCGTCAGCGTGGTACTTGTTTCGGAGCACGGTACGGCAGTTGACTACCTTGCTCTGAGGTCGAGGAACTAATTCCCACGTGTCGTTCGAAATGAGACTCTTCATTTCAGAGTAGATGGCATCCTTCCACTGCTCTCCGTCGGGGCCGTTCACCGCGCGGTCGAACGGAATCTCGGAGACCAAGCGTGCGATGTTGACGTCGTCAACGTCCATGGCCTCGTGGAAGACGTCGTCCTCCGAGTGTCCCTGGTCCTCGGTCTCGTTCTCTCGTTCTGTGGCTCCGGGCTGAATGCGGGGTGCGCCCGCAGCTCGAGGATAGTACTCCTTCTTTGGGCGCCCCCGATTTCCGGTTCTCACGATTCGAGGACGTCCTGGTCCTCTCCCTGGAGCTGGTGCCTGTGTGTTCCTCGCTGGTGGTGAGACTGGTGGAAAACCACGAAACTCTTCGTCGTCCGATACGGGCAAAGGAATGTCTCGAGGGAGAACAGGTGGTTCCACGTTGATCGGGTTCGGTTGAGGTGGTTCCAGTGCTGATTCCGGTTCTGGGTTGTTGGCAACTAGGTCGTAGGTCTGACAGTCGTCGTCAGATACCTGCGGCCGGTTGTCACTGACGATACTCACGGGTGCGCTAGGTGCGCCATCGGACTCGTAGAATTTCACGTCCCTGGAGGTGTAGATCCTCCGTTCGTTGGGCACCCAGATCCTGTACGCTTTGACCTCGCTCGAGTATCCAACCATCACACCCAGTTTGGCCTTTGGGTCGAGTTTTCCTCTCCTTGGGGATCTGTCCAGGATGTAGGCCTTACTGCCGAAAACCCGAAGATGTGAGATGAGCGGTTTGCTGCCGGTCCAGATCTCGTAAGGAGTCTTGGTGCCAAGAGGACTCGAGATGCACCGGTTCCTGGTGTAATTGGCAGCACAGACGGCTTCCGCCCAGAACCCTGGAGTCAATCCTGCCTGGATCAGCATGCATCTAGCAGCTTCCACTATCGTTCTGTTGCGGCGTTCCGCAACTCCATTTTGTTAGGGCGTGTGGGGCACGCTTAGACGTCGCTGGATTCCGGCGTCGGCGAGGAACTTGTCGAAGGCGTTTTTGCGGTATTCGCGGCCGTTGTCCGATTGCAGCGCCCGGATCTTGCGGTTCTTCTGATTTTCCACCATCGCCTTGTATATTTTAAACTTCTTCAGGACCTCTCCCTTCTGCCTCATGACATACACTTCGCCCCAGCCACTGAGGTCGTCAATGAACGTGACGAAGTAACGTGCGCCGTTCAGAGACTCGGTGCGCATGGGGCCGCAAACGTCGGAGTGCACCAGGACCAGAACTTGAGCGGATCTTTCCTGGCGACTCTGGAACCGAGAAGACGACATCTGGGCAACGGTACAAACTTCACATGGGGTGAGTTTAGTTGTTTTGAGTTGCAGACCTGGGGCCAGGTCGTTTTTACTCATGGCGACGAGGTCTTGTTCGTTCAGATGAGCAAGTCGCCTGTGCCAAATGTCGATCTCGGGCCGTTCTGATGTTGCGAAGGCGTGGGCGTGCGGTGTCGTTCTGAGATAGAGCAAGTCCCCGTCGCTTTTCGCTAAAAGCTTGGCTTCTCCACCTTTGTCCTTCACGACTGCTTGGTCCTTGTTGATCACGACCTCGTGTCCATTGTTGACGAGCTTGGAGATTGACAGAAGGTTGGTCTTCAGTTGGGGCACAAAGAAGGTGTTCTCTAGCTTGATGACCTTGCTCTTGTTGCCGATCTGGACGGCGACATTGACATCGCCCTTCGCTGTGACCTTGGTGGGAGTTCCGTCGGCGAGGTTCAGGCCACTGGTGACTTCGACCAGGTGGCTGAAGGCGTTCCTGTCGTTGCACATGTGGGATGTGCAACCGGAGTCGAGACACCATCCTGAGGTGGCGTGCACCATGTTGGCGTAGTCGCGCGGCTCGTCGTTGACCTCCTTCACGAGCCAGGCTTCCTCCACCTTGTTTGCCTTTTCCTTCTCCTTATCCCTCCGCTTCTTGAAGCATATTGCCGCCTTCTGACCTGGTTTGCCGCAGTAACCGCAATTGTAGCTTGTTCCCTGTTTCGCCTCACCTTGACCCTTGCTGTCGGACGAATATTTAGCCTTGTCGTACCTGGGCTTCTGTTTGGATTTGGCGAACATGGCCTGTTCTGCCGCTTCTCGCTCAAGGGCTGCGTAGGTTTCGAGGATCTTGTTTTTGAGGATGTCGAGATCCGGCAGCGTGTCTCGGGACTCGATGACCCGCTTGAAGACGTCGAAACTGCTAGGGAGGCTTTGCATAAGCATCAGCGTGAGCAGGTTCGAGTTGATTTCGACTTCCACGGCCGCAAGTTTATCGACAATTTCGAAAAACTGCGCCATATGGATTCGAACGTCCCCTCCCTCCGCCATCTTCATCTGGAGCAACTCCCTGAGCAAGGAGGCCATTTGAGCCGGGCCTTTGGGGGCATAGGTGGACTCGACTTTGTCCCAAACCTCCTTGGACGTCGTGCATCCACGCACATGCTTCAATTCGGATGGACTGATCGCCAGGAGCAAGTCGGATCTGGCCTCCAGGTCCTGCTGGACCCAGTTTTTGTATGCGGCGGTTTCCTGAGCTGATGGTTGTTGCGGGAGAACTGGTGCAGGAATGTCACCAGAAACGTAATTCCACATTTTGTTCCGAATCAGCATGGCTTGAGCGCGGATTTTCCACGTGTCGAAGTTATTCTTGTTGAGGATGGTCAACATCACTGACCCGACCACGTTTTGCTCCGCCATCTCCGTGAATTACGCGACGGTACCGTGGTTCTAACGCTCGAGGAATCGTTGCGCGTTTACGAAACACTACGTTGCTGTTCACAAGCGCGAGACAAAGATGAAAAGTAAGGTTAGCATCGGTCTAAAGGTGTTCGTTCACCTTTCAAGATGGACGCCCTGTTTTTCGCGATGCGACGCGTGCTTTGTCTCTGCGTTTTCGGCGAATAACGCTCGCGATATTGATTATTTTTATTTTATACGGTCTGGGCCCATAACTTGTTAAAGTTAGGATCGTCCCAATAAAAACAAGCGATACATTTTGACGATTTTTATTAATGTAACTAAAACACTTCGGGAATATACAAAGACCGGTATCGGTGAGGAAAATCGAATGTGAATAAGAAAAACTAAAGATGAAGATGAGGGCGTGTCGATCGGGAAACATAAAGGAGAAAATGGGATGCGCAAATCGCTAACAAATAGGCGGGAAATAGAAACGATCTCTAACATTAACTAAAAAACAACAATTTAATATGTGTCGTGAAATGACGTAAAATTTACGTCCTCCGATCCTTTTAGGTGGAATCGTTTTTTTCTCAAAATCTATTTAACATATCGAAAAAATTTTAACGTCGTTTTAAAGAGAATCAAAA
Organism: Telenomus remus; assembly: GCA_020615435.1. Lineage (NCBI taxonomy): Eukaryota > Metazoa > Arthropoda > Insecta > Hymenoptera > Scelionidae > Telenomus > Telenomus remus. The sequence continues at coordinate 9,253,814 of CM036336.1, forward strand.
ATGATGAAAAGTCGCCAAAAAAAAAATTGTTTCATCAAACCTAACCAGAATGGTGAAGAAGTGAAAATTAAAAGACGTAAAATTCACGTACGCGGTCCTCCTAGTGTTAAAGTGACACAAATATATAATTTCGGAAAAAGACTTGTCTCGCTAGCAATGATTTCATATTATTTGTTACTAGAGTTTCAAATTAATTGCGTATATCAGAATGATGGGCAGGATCTTGTCTCGTCATTTTTATACCGTTCTAAGGTTATTTTTCAAGTATTAAGATAATAATTTTTGAAGGAATACTTGTCTAGTGAGCACTAATTTCATATCATTACTTACCAAAGTTTTCAATTAATTGTGTCTTTCGGAAGGATGAGCAGGATCTTGTCTCGATATCTATTTACCTTTCTGTGGTAACGTCGAGTTATTTATATGTTTTCATGTAATAAAAATAAATAATAATAATCAGAAGACCGTGATTTCACATCTTTTTAGAGGGAAATTTTAAACCTTGAATATAATAAAGGGCAAACAATTTATTCTTAATTCTCAAGTTCGAATTGATATTTTTATAAGAATGATTTTGCGCCTTGATACATTAAGATTCACATAGAATTCACTAAAAATGAAATCCTTTTATTTATTAATTCAATGGATTAATTATAATTTTTTTTTCTGAGAATAGATAACAAAATCTGTTAGATTTACTTTCGTGTGGATCCGTCTTAACACTAAACAGTCGAAGTGGACAAATCTGTGCCCGGACCCCTCATCGACGAAAATATATACAAAAAATGTAGACAAAGTATATAAATGTTATACATAAATTATAAAAAATTTGTATATATAATGTTTAGAGAACTTATTGCCGCTTTTTATATATAATTTATATATAAGTCTTATACATTTTTGTCTATACTTCAAAAAACAAAAAAAATATAATCAATAAACAATTTATTCATAAATTAGGTTATTTTATTAATTTTATTAATTAGATAACGCTTTGAACTGCTTTTCTGAAAATCCAGTTTGGGTTTTGATGACCCCAAGCCCCCCCCCACTAACATGAGTCCGATATCTTAACCACTGGACTACGACGATCATCGAAGTTAATCAGTGTATTCGCAAATACACTCACAAACATAATATATTCTTGATATATATAAATTCTATATTTTGGTAGATGTAATGTTATATATTCTCCAAATATATCATTTTATGAAACAAGAATATATAAATTTTATGTTCATGTATATATACTTTTTATATATTTACCAAATAGAAATTCATTATACATAATAAATATAAAATGTTTTATATTTTCTAGTATATATAATTTCTTGATATAAAAAAATATATAAACATATATATTTTCGTATATAAAATTTTTATATAAAAAATCATATATATTGAAAAATATATATATTTTATAAAATAAATATATATTATATATAATTTCTATATAATGGTATATATTTTCGTCGGTGAGGGACCCCTCTTGTATCAACGTAGTACTCATTCTTTATATCTTTGTCTTTTGATTCCACTCTATCCTTTTAGAGTTGAATGCTATTCACATTATTTTATATTCGTAAAACTTGCGGTGACCACTTTTCTGGCTGCATTTATTTCTGTAGATCAAATTAATAATTTTCTTCAGTTTCTTCTAACAAACTTGTTATCCATGCAACGAATTTTATGAAATTATAATTATTGAAAGGGTACTTTAATAAAATAATAATTAGTAAGATGAAATATCACTGACGTACATTGCGAGAACATATAGGAAATTTAAAAATTCAAACAGAAAATGCGCAGTGGTTCTGCGCAAATATCTGTGTAATCCCAACAGATATGTGTCGTTTCAGGTTAACAAAGTTAAGATCTGTTAACCTGACAAGACCATGATGAATAAGTAATAAAAAGGAACAAAAAAAACAAATGAATTATGAAAGTTCTATCATATGTTTCTATCTCTAAACATAATTTTGACTTTTTGAGACCAAGTCTTACTAAAACAAAATTATTCATTAATTTCACTGTTTTTAACAAATTTTTAAGTGTGGATGTATTATATTATATGAGTTTTAATATATAGATAATTAAAAAAAAATACCTGAATTCTGACAAATTACATTTTGATTGTATTTACAATGTAAATTGTATATAGGTTTTAAGAAAGTGTTACAAAAAAAAGTTGTTATAAAATTATAATGTAGCAGAAATAGTTCGTCCTGCAAAGATAATAGTATTCTTTTTTACAATAACAAACTAACTAAGATTGTTTTTATTTTGATAATTTTTAAATTATGATTTTTTTGTGGTTAGCATTTCTTTGTGCCTACTTTTGTGTCAAGACTTTTTTAGCTTAATATTCAAGGTTACTATTTATTTTTAAGTTTTATTTTCATTTTTTTATTTTATCTTGTACACTTTATGCACCTTTTATCCTTTACAAAAAAATTTCAATTCAATGAAGTAAGATTGAATTTGAACGCTTACAACGTACCAACCTCATAGTCTCGAAGGGTACGTTGCGTACAACATACCAATATCAAAGTTAAGAAGTCACCACAGCGTTGCAACTCTCCCGCCGTGTTGCTATGCGTGGGAAATATCGTGTGGGACTTGCAGGGATTTGCCATAAGCATTATGCAGCGTCTAACAACACACGTTATATTACCAGAAATGACACGCGTCTAGTTGTAATGAGATTTTTCTGACAGGTTAAATTATCGTTCTTTTTTTGTGTTAACAATCTAGCCATAATTAAAAAAATGAATACGCAACTCAACTTCGCTTATTTTTTATCGTTTTTTTAAAAGCAGTAAACAGTGAACGAGACGTTATCGGTTAAACGATTGGAGTTGATTTAGAAGCTTATCTAGGGAAAAATCAAAACTCCGGTATATAGATCGCGTAGCACTTTGTCATCATTGTTTTTCATTTACATTAACATTATTATGTTTATCATTAATAGGGATCTTTGTCTCGTTGTGATCGCTACCTTACTTACTTATGTTGCGCTCAAATTGCAACTCTAGTAGCGAGGTTGAGTGCAACCTTTGCACAGTCTCTAACAGTTATTTAAACTCCCCAAAAAAGTATTAGTATATCCTTTTTCGCAAAAGTACGAGAGCTATCGGCAAGTAGGTGTTCTCGCTTATACTCACAGTAGCAGACGGACTTCTTTTTATAAATATACGCCCCGCCCCGATCCATTCTTAAAAAAAAATCACCGGTCTGAAGTTAGCTGTTTACACATCGCACATCGTTTATTATTTGAATATTTTTTATTTTCTGATGACTCTCGATGATTAAAATTGAATGTTGCATGCATTGTTTATAATAACGAACAAATAGGCCTAAGCTCATGCATGATTATTAATAACAGCATATAAATAAATAATCAAATATAAATAAATAAATTCATAAAATGATTTTTAGATTTAATTATAAAATATTGCATGGATTGTTAATAATAGAACAAATAGGCTTAAGCATATGCATGTTTGTTTATTTAACAATAAAATATGAATAAACAATTCGTTATAAAGAAATAAATTCGTGAAATTTTTTAAATTTCATTATAAAATATTGCATGCATTGTTAATAATATGACAGATAGACTTGAACATATGAATGTTTATTTATTTAACAACAAAATATTAATAAACAATTTTTCATAATAAATAAATTCATGAAATTTTTTTTAGATTTCATTATAAAATATTGCATGCATATTAATAAATAATCTGATCCATTCTTAAAAAAAATCACCGGTCTGAAGTTAGCTGTTTACACATCGCACATCGTTTATTATATTCGAATATTTTTATTTTATGAACTTGATGAACCCGATGATTGATAATAAAACTTTGCATGCATTATTTATACTGACGAACAAATAGGCTGAAGCTTATTTATGATAATTAACAATAAAATATAAATAAATAAAATAATATAAATAAATGAATTCATAAATTTTTTTTTAGATTAATTATAAAACATTGCGTGCATTGTGAATAATATAACAAATAGGCTTAAGCATATGCATATTTATTAACAGTTGAATGTAAATAAATAATTTAATATAAATAAATCAATTCATAAAATTATTTCTAAACTAATTATAAAATATTGCATGCATTGTAAATAATAATGAACAAATAGGCTCAAGCAAATGCATGTTCATTAACAATAAAATACAAATGAATGATTTTCGAAAAATTATTTCGAAATTAACAATATTGGTTCTTTTATTGCATAAGACTTGACTATAATGAATAATGAAACAAATGAATGTTCATAAACAAATTTTTATGAACAAATGTTAATTAACAAATTGCTGTTTATAAACAAATGTTAATCAACAAATTAATGTTTATAAACAAATGTTAATTAACAAATTAAAGTTTATGGACGAATGGTTATGAACGAATGTTTATAAACAAAAAGTTATAAACGAATGAATTTTTATAAACAAATGTTACTAAACAACTGAATGTTTAAAAACAAATGTCAATAAACAAATGAATGTTTACACACAACTGTTTATAAACGAATGAATGTCTACACACAAATGGTAATAAACAAATGAATGTTTGAATTCAAATGTTTATAAACTAATTAATGTTTACACATAAATGTTTATAAACAAATGAATTTTTATTTTTATTTTTATTATTTTTTTTAAAGCAGTGATGATTTATGGACTGCAGTAACAATTATTTTTTAGGAGTTGGATAATTTAATAAATTTGTTGATGAATGAAGTAACAACATGAAAACAACAAAAAATTTTCATAAGAGGTTTGAAGGAGGTATACAGATCTTTTGCAACAATGATTGAACTACATTTAAATGATGCTCAAATAAAATGAATGGATTATTTGATCATAGGATTGGATCATTAAGTTCATAAGAGATAACTTGATCCTTTAGAGCCATCCATAAATTACGTAACGCTCTATAGGGGGGTAGGGGGTCTGCAATAACGTTACATGTCGTTACAAAATGGTCCATCGAAAAGAGAAGGGGCGTATCGAAAATCATGAAAGATTGCGTTTCGTAATTTATGGACGGCCCCATTTAATCACTTGATCGTTATAGGTTATTATTTGATCATCATGTCCTTAGATGTTCAAATTATAGCATCATTGAATTGTTGAATTATAAGATCATGGAATTATTCGATCATTGAATTATTTGATCATTAGATCATTCGAACACTTCATCATTCAAATATTTAATAATTACTTTATTGAGTTATTGTATCATTGAATTACATATTCAATTATCAAATCATTAGATTACATTGAATCTAGCGTGATTGAATTATTCAGTTATTATAGATTTTATTTCTGATGAGAATATGTAAGTAGGAATAGTTAAATCAGATTTTGTACATGTATTTTGATGATACAGAAAGATTGGAAATAAATTACCAATAATCAAGTAATTTAATGATCCAATGATCAAATAATTTATTTAATCAATAATTATGCATATATTTAGTAATTATTTTTCACACATGAATATTCGCAATAAAATTAGTTTTTGTTACATGAGTTACATTGAAGTACTAATGTAAACGTATATATCAGTGAAAAAAAATTATTTAAATAAAACTGTTACAGTACTATAAAACCTAAAACAATTGAAAAGAGTTTTTTGATCAGTGATCATTGGATTATTTTAAATTTTTGGAATAGTGGATTGTTGGATCATCAGATCATTTGATCAGAAGATCATCTGACTCTAAATTATTGAACTTTTTCGATCATTGAAGAGTTTAACCATTGACTCATTGGATCATTTAATGTATGTGATAAAAGAGCTGGCCGGGCGTTTAACGGTTTAGCTCGGCGCGTCACTTAAACAAAAATGAAAATCATTTTTTGTGCAATTAGATTGCTTTTGATATTTATAGTAGAAGGAACAGGTGCATTAAAATAGACCTAATGTAATAAATTGAAAATATATTTTAAATATGGAAATTTCAAGTGCCTGAACTGTACTGTTGAGTTCAGATGGAAATATTCATTAAAAAAATAAAAATCATATGTACTTATTTAAATTTCATTTCTTTTAACATGTTGCAAAGGCAGCGCGCCCAACGGGCGCGCTTCATTGCACCTAGTCGATTAAAAAATTATATTTTTTTTAATATTTCGTGGTTTCAGAATTTTCACGGATAAAATAAATTCATACATTATACATTAGATAGGCAATGAAGCGCGCCCGTCGTGCGCCACACGACACTAGAAGCCTGGACCGCGCAAAATCTGTGCTTTCCGATTTTCATTCCACCACTACTTTTGCTACATTTAAAATAAAGTAAATTCCTCTCTTGACTTTTAATATTTTTTATGTACTTCAAAATGGTTTAATCAATTGTTTGATTAATCGCGTTGTTTTAAAAAAACTCTATCTACCTACTAGCCCGAATGCACGAATTTCGTGTGCCGTGACGATTAAATCGATTATCATCACTTTTGAGTAACAAGATGTTATTTATTTCTTATATGAATAATATCTTATTACACGATAATAATTAACATTAAGTTCGTTAGAACTTCCGTATAATTTTTTTCCTTATGATTTTGTATGTTTAAATGTAAAAAAAATTAAATGACATGAACGATTACTAACGAACGTATGTTTACCGATTCAATAACGCCCTCTCAATAAGCAAGTACTAAAAGTCATGAAAATTATGATAATTTCGGTTTTATTTCGACAAATTAAGTTTAAATAATCAATAATCAATAATATGACAATATATATTCATTTTTATACGTAAACATTCGTTATTAGTCCAATTTCATGCGTTTTTAAGATTTCGTCACAATTTTGTCATTTTATTCTCATCGGGTCGGTTTCTTAAAAGCGCCACGAGGGGGTAGCACTTTGCATTAAAAATGCAATTATTATGAAGAGAAAAATAATAAGTATAACTACGCGCTGTGAATAAAATAAAAAAATTAAAATAAGTAAATATGCGCTGTTTTCTGATGTGTTCGACAGGTTCACTGACAACTGTCAGTCCTGTTATAAAGCTGGTACCCACATAACTATAGATGAACAACTGTTCCCAAGCAAAACTCGATGTCCATTCACCCAGTACAGCCCATCGAAACTGAATAAATTTGGCCACGAGTTCTTTTTGAGCTTTGATTTTCACAGTAAGAACATTCTCAATATCATTCCCTACGTAGGATCTGATGACGAGCGTCCAGCCAACTTGCGACTAGCCGATTACCTCGTCATGTTACTCGTGAAACCTCGTCCTTGGCAAAGGAAGTACCGTGACAACAGACTCTTTTTTTACTTCTATATTCTTGGCAGATGAGCTAAAAAAACGAAAATCAGCAAGCTTGGGACAATGGACAGAAAGTGACGAGAAATACCGGAGGCGCTCAATTATCAACAGGATCCTCTATATTCCACTCGAGTGTACAAACGTGGTGACACCACGCTAACTAGTTATCAAGGAAAGGTACACAAAAATATCCTGGTTTTGCGTACGATGTACCCAAGTGTTGACATTACCGATGATCCCAAAAAAAAAGCCAGAAACGATCTGTAACTACAATGCGACCAAATTTGGGATCATTGTTTGTGTTATATCCAACGAGGTGACAGGACAGAAAATGCCAAGGAGAACTTTCCTCCAAAATCTAGTGGAAGAATTGAGCGCACCGTACGTCGAACAGCGCTCACTAAATCAGGTGGAACGAGTTGGCCATTTAGGAGGAGACGTTTCTGACGACAAAGAGAAGATGACATGTCAACTGAAAAATAACTGCAAAAGAAACAAAAAAGTTGGCGCGTGCATTGCGTGACAAAAGCCAGTTTGTGAAAAGTGCACTGACAACTTTTTAGACGTGTGTCGAATGCGAGGCATAACTAGGAGATACTGTTTTTGTTTGTTTTTTACTATTGAATCAAATAGTATAAATGTTGTATTAAATTAGTATTAGATTTGATTCTATTGAGAAATTTTCAATTTCAACATGTTTTTCAACGAAAATTCGAATAAATATACATAAATAATAATATATTTACTATCTGTTGTTTAATTGTACAGTTTACACATTCTCTATACTGATTATAAGCATTTAATAACGATATAAACAAATTCATCTGTAAAAGCAGTAACGCACGAAATTCGTGCGGTCCGGAACCTTTACCTTTAAAGGGCGTTACCTTTGGAGGGCCTTTCAGGGCCCATTAAGGGTCAACACTGACTTTCTAAAAATCAATGAATGACGCAGTATTCTAAACAAAAAATAAGAATACAACAACATTTTTTGTTATTTCTCACAAAGACGAATGAAAAATCGAGGTTTTTATATTTATTTTGATTTAAGAATATTTTGAGGGGTACGACACTTCAAATAAACAAGATTTTATGTCAAATGAAAAGCTCAATATTTTAACAATACTTCTGAAAAACAAATGAAACTTTTTTTATTCATAAATATAATTATTGAACTTCAATTTTACACATGAATTAAGTAGTAAAAACCATAACAAACTAAGTTTATTTTACGAATGTGTTAGTACAGTGTTAGTTAGAATGTGTTGATACAGCCCTTCGAAGAACGATAATCGATAACTTGAAAAATCGATTTAAATCTTGGTTATCTATTCCTTATACTCAACGTAGTTTTTTTTTAATTTTTATTTTTCGAAAAAATAATTGACTTATAATTGTTTAAAACTTCTATTATTGTTTATTCTGACCGAAAGACAATAAATATGTCAAACAGGCAGTTGCAGGGCAAAGCGTTACATGCCCCCAAACGCCCCGGTTTCAGCCTATACAGCACCCTTATGAGGCCCCGATCATTATAAAGGCGAGCTCTTGAGGGGCCCGGAAACAATTTTTACTAGGACACCTTCGATGACATTTAATTTTATTTTTTTTTAGACAATTTTAATATTTTTGATACTTCAATTGATTGATTCCGAATTACACATAAACAATTTGCTATGTGACAAAAAATATTATTTCTTAAACATTCATCGAAATCAAATGCTGCTGCTGTTTTTGATACAAATATGAAAATGTAAAAGTTGTTTTCGTTACACCTGCATGCAAAAAACGCTTTCGCGCTCTGAAAAACGGATTGTGCACTTCGCGCCCTAGTGTGCGAAGAACTCATTTTGTCCGAGTTAATCGAGCCCTAATGCTCTGAACATAATAAAAATACAAATAAAGTATAAATTGATAAATAAATTAACAAAAGACAAATTAATAAAAACAATGAATATAACTTAACATATTCTGGATAGATTGCGCGCAATCTAACCAGATCGGATCATAGCCATTTTCCTACAAGCCAGTTTCCTACACCCTAACTTCTCGCTTTCAGTTTCGGAATGCTTTTTTTTTCAGGAGTTGGATGCACTGCCGAACAATTGTGAAATCATTTTTTTCAAATCAGGTGGGGAATCCAAACATGGTTTGACAATATCAAATTGACAGCAAAGATGTCAAAATAAATATAACGCATTGCCAGAGATAAAAGGATGTCAAGTCTATTCACAATCTTATGGAAATTTTGAGCTGTATATTTGATTTTAAGTTCACTTTTAATTTTTAATGAATTTCGTTCATGCAAACTTGTACTTGACCAAATAATTTCAAAAAACTGATATGAAAACATAACAAAGGATGAAAAACGAGTTAATTTTTTAACAGAAATTTATAATAAACAAATGCTAAAACTATGCCACATAATATAAAAAAAAATTATAACTGGAAAATTTTGTAAAAAATTCAAAAAAAGTCAAAAGCAAAAAATTATAACAAAAGCCACAAAACTAGTCAGTTATGTAGAAAACTTCAAAACTGACTGAAAATTTTTCAACAAAATGTACTAGTTCAGTGCTCTTTATATTGTTGATGTTTTTTATTTTCCTGGAAAAGTTTGAGCCAAAACAATCAACTTTTTACCTCTTTGTATATTTTTATATTTGAGTTTTTCTCTAATTTTTAGATTAAAACTGTTATTTAATATGTTCATAAGAAACTTTACAATTCCAGAGCTACGACTTACTAAAAAGCATTCAAAAGTTTTTTGGTACTGAATATATAAAATAAAAAATAAAATTCAGTCAAACTGAAAAGTGTGGCCAACTACGCCATAGACGTCCCTATTGTAAAATATTGCAATCGAATCGAAAATATTGATAACAAATTATGATTGAATTTTCCTTCATTAAACGTCGTGATATATAAAATTAACATGGTCAATTACCAAATTGCTATATTTGGAATTTGAATTTTCGGAAATATTTATTGTTAACTATATAAAGAAGTCGTACAATATGAGCTCAAAATTCAGAGTCAGAATAGCTCATTGTAGTTACTTGGCGACACGTCGCTCAACATTAAAGTTAACTTTTTAATTGACTGTTTAAATATGAATTTTCGAAGAGGGCTAAATTCAATCGTTGTAAGCGTTTGATCGGAACGTTTTTCTACGTCGGCTGCCGTGGTCTTGTCTGTGAAACGCTGTTCACAGAATAGCTCATTAATACTTGGCGACATGTCGCTCAACATTAAAGTTAACTTTTTTGTTATTTGTTATTTGAACAAATACTGTTTAAATATGAATTTTTGAAGATTCAATTGTTGTAAATGAAAGTTTAACAATCACATTATCGTTGCGCAATTGAATATAATTTATCAAGTATAACAAAACAGTATTTGTCACGATGTAAAGAAGAAGTAACTTTCTAATTATTGACCGATATTTAATTGTTAAAATTCACCGTTTTAAATCTTTAAAACAAAAAATGTTCAGAAAACATATTTGAAATGAGTGAATTATTTTAAACGTGCAACAAATATAATAATGCGGTCAAAATCAGAGTTTTACAAAATGCTTCATTTCAGTCAACAGTTTGAAATGTAATTTCATTCTGTAAAGTTTCATTCCATCTCATTATTTGCAATTATTATTAATATTCTTGGTTAATGAAAGAAAATTCAAATTCAACGTATTTAAACTGTAAACATTCAATGTATTTAGAATGAAATGTCATCTATTTTGTAAAAATTATTGACGCAAAAATAATAGAAAAGAAATGATACAAACGGAACAAATTCGTTAGAGGATAATAAGTAGAGTAATTAATTTTTTTAAGTATGACATAACCGTACTGTGAAGAAAAAGAAATGAAACAATTCTCAAAAAATGATAAACTTCATTTTTTTTACTCAAAAATTAACGTTATCAAGTAAAATAAGTAACTTGATAGCCTATTCTGATTTGTATTGTATTGTATGTAATTGGTTTTCGCGACATGTCGCCAAGTACCTACAATGAGCTATTCTGACTCTAAATTTTGAGCTCATATTGTACGACTTCTTTATATAGTTAACAATAAATATTTCCGAAAATTCAAATTCCAAATATAGCAATTTGGTAATTGACCATGTTAATTTTATATATCACGACGTTTAATGAAGGAAAATTCAATCATAATTTGTTATCAATATTTTCGATTCGATTGCAATATTTTACAATAGGGACGTCTATGGAGTAGTTGGCCACACTTTTCAGTTTGACTGAAATTTATTTTTTATTATATCACGACCTTTAGAGAAGTACGACACTGTACAGATTGTTAATATAAAAATCACGATCACTTGTACGTGTCTGATTTCTAGCACAATAACATTTTCGTAATAGTAATAAATTTATTATTATATTTGTTAATTTGTAACTAATTTTTCATTCCATCATTGTTGTCCTTTATTTTATTAATCCTAGATTTTTTCTCTGTATTTCAAATTATTGAGAAAAATAAACGATTGTTTATTAAATTTGAAATCAACATTTGTTATAAACAATTATTTTATATGTTTAATTATGAATAGATTTGCTTTTCGCATTCGCAGGATCCCCTTGTAAAAATGATCATATATTGACAATACATTGACAATCTATTGACCATACAATACAAACCATATATTGACAATCTATTAACCATACGTTAGTAATATATTGACCATATACTAACAATATATTGCCCATATATGAACAATCCATTGACAATATATGGACAATATATTTACGATACATGAACAATGTAAAATAATTTTACTCTAGCACGAGAATCGATCCCAGGCCTTTGAGGTTATCAGTCCGCGTCGTTGTCCACTGCTCCATCTGCTTCGACAAATTCTTCTATCGAAATAAGCTACATACTTAATGACTATTTTTTATTGGAAATAGTTTAATGTGAATGACTTTTTGTCAATAATACTTTTTATAATGTTATTTTGTTATAAATCTTCAAATTCTTTAACCAAATCCAAAAATTTATTTCTAAATTTATCCATACTTTTTTAAGTAAGAACTATGATAAACTATAAGGATCCATATATTCCATAGAAAATCAATATATCTAATCTTTTTGAATGATTTAATCTTTTGTTACTGAAAAATTAATTAAAATTATCAACAAATCACTATTAACAATTGTCTATTGAAAATCACAAGCTTCTATTCGCAGAAGATAGACTTTTCACAAGATCGGGGATATTAAATGTTTTATTATAAAAAAATTATTAAAAATCAGAAAAAAGTCTTAAAGTATTCAAAACAACAATATTTGGTTACCAAAGCAATAACAAAGAAATTAACAATGTATAGCAAAGAATGGAATTTTGATTATCATACATATATTGTCAATATATTGTTTGCGAAAAATCATACATTGCCAATATATTGCTGTAAATCAAATCACATCGTTTATGTATGGTTAATACATTGTTTGAAAATAATACATTGTCCATATATGGGCAATATATTGTTAATATATTATTCTTATATGGACAATATACGGATCTTTTTACAAGGGTCGAAAAAATAATTATAATCATGTTCAAAATTGTTAATGATACAATTTCACATTATAAAATTGCTTTGTAATATAAATAAATTTATTATTAAAATTTGTTAATTTGTCACTAATTTTTCATTCCATCATTGTTGTTCTTTATTTTATTAATCCAAGATTTTTTCTCTGTATTTCAAATTATTGAGAAAAATAAACGATTGTTTATTAAATTTAAAATCAACATTTGTTATAAACAATTATTATATATTGTTAAATTTCATAGTTGGCCTTCATTATTAAAACAATACTTTTTTTCTTCATTTTGCGTTGATTTTATGATTCAATATATTTATATTATGTATATTATAATTTGATTAAATTCCTATTTGTTTATAAATTTTGTTAAAACTCAATAATTATTTTTACAATATTTATATTATTATTTTTCAAGAATTACAGCTATTGAAATTGAATTTTGGAAAATATAAAAAAAATGAATAAAATACAAAAATTAAAATCAAAATTTGTTATAAACAATTATTATTTATTCTTATATTTTATCATCGCTGTCCTTCATTATATAAACAATACTTCTATTCTTTATTTCGCGTCGATTTCATGATATATTAGGGTAAAACGTAAAAAAAATAATTTTTTATTAATTTATTCTTTATTTATTTATTTATTCCTATTTGTTTATAAATTTTGTTAAAACTCAATAATTAACTTTACAATATTTATATAATTATTTTTCTTAAATTACAGCTATTGAAATTGAAATTTTGGAAAAAATAAAAAAAATGAATAAAATAAAAATATTGCGTACATGAAAAAAAACGCATTTTTGACCCCCCAGAAATCGGTGAAAGGGTTAAGCTAGAGAGGCGTTATTGGTCTCGTTTTACTCAGCTCGGCTGTGCGACCAAGTTAAGACCAATAACGACCTCGTGGCATAGTGATTTCATAGTTTTTCAACTATGCCAGAACCCCAATCTAAAATGTCTTGAAAAGAAGGCACTTTGACATTTTCTGGCGGTAGTTGGCCAGAGTCACTGCCGTGCCTCCTGATTTCTACACCAAAGTTGTACAGCAAATAATGAAACAAATGAAATTCAATAACAAAATTTGTGTTTTCTTACGATCGTTATTTTTCATCTACAATTCTCTAAGCAAACTTGAATGTAAAAAATGAATTGTATATTAACAATAAAACTTTAGATTATTTACATTTTTCATTCGTCGTTGTGGTTACTTCTCATTCATGAAAATTTATATATTTTACACACATAATTTGTCTGCTTCTGTTATCGATTCGAAAAAATGTTGACAATTATGCATAATAAAATGATGTGTACAATATAAAGCATCTGAAAATATAAATAACAAAAACAATAAAAGAAACCAAAATTTAAGTTTTAAAACTCAAATTTTGGAAAAAATTGTATGTTAAAACAACATGCTGACAAACAAATGTTGACAAACGCAAAATTTGTAATTTAATTTTAAAAGTTTTAATTTTTAGTGTAAAAGTTGGGTGTAGAAATACAATAATTATAAAACGAACAGACAATGTAAACAAACTTAACTGTTTTGTATTAATTTTATTTCATTTGTTTATTTATTCTTACTCGTTTTGTCGTACATTATCATTGAAATGTATTTTTTTTAATTCTGGTGCTGCGTTTTATTTATTTTAACATCTTTTCAGAAATTTCAAACCTTGTTTGGATTCCCCACCTGATTTGAAAATAATTATTTCAAAATTGTTCGTCATCAATCGATATTGGAGTTTACGTTATCTTCCAAGTTCTGAATTTATAAAAAAAACGAAACTGATAAAATAATGAAAAGAATGATATCAAGTATAATTTTAAATTAAAACCGGAGTGGATGGATGGATGGACTCTCATATAAAAACATAACTATACAAGATGTAGACAACTTGTTTACAAAATAATTTAAATGGTATTGTGAAACCAAACGGCATGAAATTGGTCAATTTTGTTAAAATTTACATAAAAAATTAGGTGCGAAAAATAACATGAAGGACAAAATTCTTTCTCGTATTTCGAAAAAAAAACAAGTGTAAAAACTTCTAAAAATAAGACAAACTAACAGCAATTTCGTCAAAAAATTTAGGTCAGTTTCAAATTTTCTAAGAAAATCGATTAGTTTTGTGCCCCTTATTAAAAGTTTTTCTGTTTTTCAATTTTTTGCGGAGAGAGTTTTCAAATGATAACTCAAAAGTGACCGCCGTTTTCATTCTCACATTTTTTTATGTGTTAGTATGTGTCTAGCTTTCCATGTTATTTCGTGTTTTTTTCTGTTTGTTTTATTATAAAGAATTTGTAAAGAAAATTAACTGATTTTATTCCAATTATTATGATTTAGCATTTGTTTTCTTTTGTAATTTTGTAATCTTGTTTTAAAACATTTTAAAATCAACTTTAAGGCACGTTTTAAGACATTTTGTCACAACAAATGTCAATTGTTTTTGTTGCTAGTGAAAACAATTTTTTTGACGTTCCCAACCTCCGCTTATATGCTCGCGGCGTGTCCAGGGGGACATGTTCTCATATTTGTTTCTCATTATTTTCCGGTTCAACTGTATTTTGAGCCACTTGAGCACTTGAGCGATCTCGCTCGGTTAGAGAAAACAATTTTAGTCATACCCAAATGTTTAGATAACTGAGGCGTGCATCTAAGTCTTTTTAAAATCTTCAGTCACAAGGATGTAGTACTATAATTATATTAAGATTTTTACAGTTTTTTTATTGAAAAGTGGCTATGTTCGACGCATAATTTCAAGTCTGGTTGACCAGTTTCAGTTTTAGCATTTTTTTAGTTCGACTTGCAATTTCATCAGTATCGTATAATTTTTCTAAGCGATGCTTCCAATCAAAATCGAATAATTCAACTTTTCATCAAATTTTAGGTTCAATGTGATCCTTCATGCAAAGCGGAGCAATTGTAGAATCTGTAGACGGTGTGAGCCTCTAAAGCATAAATAGACTTATAACCATATATGGCCAACACTATAGGCTATATAATAGTATGGGAAATAGCATGAGCAGTACTATGGCTAACAGTATAGGCCCCTTTCTAGTGCGCGTGCTTTAACCTATAATATCATAGTATGGGCCGTAAAATTGGCCATGATTGATATAGCAATGTGTATAGGATTTGACCACTAGACATATCAATCAATAGTATGGCTAATAGCATGGCCCATACTTTTTTTCTGTACGGAGATCATTCTGATTATATTTAACTTTATCATATTACTTCATTTAACCCTTAAGTGCACTTTGGGATCTGCCAGACCCCAGCTTTTTTAACTTGCTTATTTTTATATCCCCTCCCCAATTACGCGGCAGCCTAATTGGCCTACAGCGGGGCGCCCCTACCACCTATGTGTGAGGATTTATAGGTTAATTCCTATAAATCCCTATCCTATCTCTTCCCTGCCCTAACCTCTCCGACTAAAATATCCAGGAAACGTTCCTTATAGAAATTTTGCACAGGCGGCTAATCGGGAAACTCCATAAAGAACGTTCGCGATATAAAATATTCAAATGTTTTTGACTGTAATTAAGTAAACTAAACTAATAAAAGAGCGAAGAGTATTAAAAAATAAGAAAAGTCAAAGAAAAAAAATGGTACGGGACGTATTGCAATCGCTCGTCCAAGGAGGAGATTTGAGCCCGTGGTGCTCAAAGTTTCACTCGAAGAGTCGGCGCTTTTACCAATGTGACCAGCATTGGTAATATACATTATTGATATTTTTATAGGTACTTGAAGTTTCGCTTGGTCACTTGACCCTTAACATGAATGCTTGCTTCTCTCCCTTGTAGCCTCATATACTATTATTTTTTTTTAAATAAACATTTTTTCACTAAAATATTATTTTTGCAGTAACAAAGACTTTTGTTGCAATTGAAACTTCTTTTATTCAAACACGATCAATAATTGCAAAAATTAAACCATGGACGTCAAATTAAATTATCTGAACCGTTCAGAATTTAATTTGAAATTCTTCATTTCTAAATTCTTACACTATTTCATTTCTTCCCATTTTTCAAAAAATATTTTTGTTATCTTAAAACGTTTATTTACTTAGAAATTAAAAATAGTATATTAAGCTATCACCTGGTAAAACAAAACGCCCCGAGGGTACCAGAGAATTCCTCCTTCATCGCGAGCTTGGCCTCGCGCATAAACGCGTTTACGCGGGACTCCGACTCCTAAGCATTTACAAAAAGATCCTTAAGATCATTAATCACGTCATTGATTTTCCCTCCAACTACTGCCATTCCTGCGATGTTCCTTTATTTCACATCTCTTTTATTTTACATTATCTATCTGAATGTCTGTCACTTGCTCATTTGAGAGAATCATTTTTTGCTGACATTAATAATGAACTTATTTGCGTTTACATTTGTAAACGCAAATTCAGACTGTAAATTTTTCGAATCTTGGCTCACTCTGTCATAACTTATTTATTTATTTGAATTTGTCTACACATGGAATATTTGATTTTACTTGATTGATATTTTACTGCATATCTATTTATTGTACTAGAGAGATATAGCGCTCCCTACAGGCGCGCCGTCCCGAACTTTGATATTTAATTAGTTTACTGGTTATTTATTTATACGCTCCGCCCCGACCGATTAAAACATTATATTTTTCGCAATGTTTCTTAGTTTCAAAGTTTTCATATAATAAATTCATACATTATACATTACATAAACAATGAAGCGCGCTCGTCGTGCGCCACCTTCAATTAACTCTGTGACATTTAATTTTTTTTTCTTTAAACAATTTTAATGTTTTTGATACTTCCATTAATTGATTCCGAATTACACATGAACAATTGGCAATGTGACAACTATTCTTTTTGATAAGAATATGAAAACGTAAAGGTTGTTTTCGTTACACCTGCACGTGAAAAACGCTTTTGCGCTCTGAAAATCGGATTGCAAAGAGTCATTTCGCGCCCTAGTGCGTGAAGAACTCCTTTTGTCCGAGTTCATCGAGTTCTAGTTCTCTGAACTCAATAAAAATACAAATAAAATATAAATTAATAAATAATTGATTAAAACTCAAATTGATAAAAATAATGAATAAAAATAAACATATTTGTATTTCAATGATTGCGCGCAATCTAACCAGATCGATTACGTTATTTTTCAAGTTTTAAAATTTATTATCAAATTGTTTATCAAATCTGATTTACTAAGAATTGTTGATGATTTATTATAATAATTATTCAATCAATTATAGAATTCGAGAAACGATAATAAAAAAATAATAAAAAGAATGATATAAAGGATGAACGATTAAGGTAAAACACGAGTGACGTGTCAGCGACAACTTCACGCCGGTGAATTCGTGGAATAAACGATGTGCAATCTGCAACTTCAGATCGTGACTTTTTTTTAAGAATGGATATACGCTGTTATTCTGAAACCCTTCATGTATAGCTTTGCCGTGAACGAAAAAAAACTTTTTGAATTGAATTGGAAAAACGATGTTTCAATCAATAATAGAAATTATCATAATTATATTTATTGTTTATGAAGTTTTACTTAGTGCAAATAGAAAAAACACCATTGAGCTCAGATTTGTTTTTGTCTCAGTATTTTGTATTAATCATTATTATTTATGTTAAATTTGTTATAAGTCATTTTTTATTGAAATACTAGATCATTAAATAAGGGGGTAGCGGGTTAAGGGGGGTCTGGCGGCCCCCACGGGGTTAAGTAAAATCGTTCCAATAACTTTGAAGAGGGTCGAAAAAAAAATTTTTTTGAGATTTTTTGCGACACCCCGGACCGACACGTAATCCCTATATAAGCGAAAAATGCGTTTTTTTTCATATTTTATTTTTTTAAGGCGTTTAAATTGATTTCCAAGCGGCTTCAATGCAACTAAAAAGGGGTAGCGGGTTAAGGGGGGTCTGGCGGCCCCCACGGGGTTAAGTAAAATCGTTCCGATAACTTTGAAGAGGGTCAAAAAAAATTTTTTGAGATTTTTTGCGACACCCCGGACCGACACGTAATCCCTATATAAGCGAAAAATGCTTTTTTTTCATATTTTATTTTTTTAAGGCGTTTAAATTAATTTCCAAGCGGCTTCAATGCAACTAAAAATTTGTTTTAGATGTGAAGATATCCCCTGAATGTTTTCAGATTTTTATGTAAAGTTAAATCGAGTGAAATATTGCTTTATAACCTAAACAATCCGAAAAAATCGGGTTTTTTTGAAAAAAAAGGCCATGGTATTTTGGTGCAGACTCTATGGAGAATAACGGTCTAAGTACTGTTGAAAGTTACATTTCTCCCCTACAAAATGCCGCTAACTGGACTTAGTTTGGTCGCTTGTAGTCCGCGACAACTCAATTTGAGTAAAACGCGAATTTCAAATCTATGCATTTCTGGCCTATAAAAAAGGCCCAATTTTATAAAACTGAAAAACATACAAAAGAAATGTTTTTATAGGGTTTTCGAGGTCGCTGATTCTGAATTTGAGGTCAAAAACACGTTTTGACAGTTTACAGCTGTCAAAAATGCTGTCAACAAAGAGAAAAATGTTGAATTTTCGGTTTTTTAATAAATAAACTAAGCTTGTATTGAATATATGGGTTTTTGAGGTCGCTAATTTTATGTCAAAATTATGTCTTGGCAATTGACAGTTGTCAAAAATGCTGTCAACAAAGGCAAAGATGATGAATTTTCGAGTCTTTTTATAAATAAATAACACGTATATCAAATATACGGGTTCTCGAGGTCGCTAATTGCGAATTTTATGTCAAAATTATATTTTGACAATTGACAGCTGTCAAAAACGCTGTCAACAAAAACATACAACTGTCACAACGCTGTCACAAAAAATTTTTGACCTCGAATTCGGAATCAGCGACCTCGAAAACCCTATAAAAACATTTCTTTTGTGTGTCTTTCAGTTTTATAAAATTGGGCGTTTTTTATAGGTCCATTTTTTATAGAAATGCATAAATTTGAAATTCGCGTTTTACTCAAATTGAGTTGTCGCGGACTACAAGCGACCAAACTAAGTCCAGTTAGCGGCATTTTGTAGGGGAGAAATGTAACTTTCAACAGTACTTAGGCCGTTATTCTCCATAGAGTCTGCACCAAAATACTATGGCCTTTTTTTCAAAAAAACCCGATTTTTTCGGATTGTTTAGGTTATAAAGCAATATTTCACTCGATTTAACTTTACATAAAAATCTGAAAACATTCAGGGGATATCTTCACATCTAAAACAAATTTTTAGTTGCATTGAAGCCGCTTGGAAATTAATTTAAACGCCTTAAAAAAAAAAATATGAAAAAAACGCATTTTTCGCTTATATAGGGATTACGTGTCGGTCCGGGGTGTCGCAAAAAATCTCAAAAAATTTTTTTTTGACCCTCTTCAAAGTTATCGGAACGATTTTACTTAACCCCGTGGAAGCCGCCAGACCCCCCTTAACCCGCTACCCCCTTTCTAAAATATTACGCAAAAATATAAACAATATTATTAGGAAATATCAATAAAAAACTAACTGGTGCACTCAGTGCACGACGCGAGCGCCGGAAGGTTATCCGACATCGTATGTGAAAATCAAATTTTATTGCTTTGCTCTGCAACCATGGTTCTTTCGCACACGTGCAGTAACCAAATTTTAACAAAGCAAGGGGTTAATGAAGTCTTTTTAAACTTCATTAATTGAAGTCTTTTGTAATTCTTCCATTGTAAAAATATCCGTACATTGTCCATATAAGAATAATATATTGTCCCTATATTGACCATACATAGTTAATATATTGACAATATATTGCCAATATATCAACAATATTTCAATAATATATTAACAATATATCAACAATATATTAACAATATATCAACAATATATTAACAATATATCAACAATATATTACGAATATATCAACAATATATTGCCCATATATGGACAATGTATTATTTTCTAACAATGTATTAACCATACATAAACGATGTAATTTGATTTACAGCAATATATTGGCAATGTGTGATTTTTCGCGAACAATATATTGACAATATATGTATGACAGTCAAAATTCCATTCTTCGCCATACATTGTTAATTTCTTAGTTATTTCTTTGTTAAACGAATATTGTTGTTTAAATACTCTGAAACTTTTTTTCTGATATTTAATAATTTTTTTATAACAAAACATTTAATATCACCGATCTTGTGAAAAGTCTATCTTCTGCGAATAGAAGCTTGTGATTTTCAATAGACAATTGTTAATAGTGATTTGTTAATAATTTTATTTAATTCTTTAGTAACAACAGATTAAATCATTCAAAACGATTAGCTATATTGATTTTCTATAGAATATATGGATCCCTATAGTTTATCATAGTTCTTACTTAAAAAAGTATGGATAAATTTATAAATAAATTTTTGGATTTGGTTAAAAAATTTGAAGATTTATAACAAAATAACATTATAGAAAGTATTATTGACAAAAAGTCATTCACATTAAACTATTTCCAATAAAAAATAGTCATTAAGTATGTAGCTCATTTCGATAGAAGAATTTATCGAAGCAGATGGAGCAGTGGACAACGACGCGGACTGATAACCTCAAGGGCCTGGGATCGGTTCTCGTGCTAGAGTAAAATTATTTTACATTGTTCATGAACCGTCGATATATTGTCCATATATTGTCAATAGATTGTCCATATATGGGCAATATATTGTTAGTTTATGGTCAATATATTACTAATGTATGGTTAATAGATTGTCAATATATGGTTTGTATCGTATGGTCAATAGATTGTCAATATATTGTCAATATATGATACTTTTTACAAGGGTTGTAGTAGGACTTGAAATTCGTACTAGTTAAATTACTTATATTTCTTAAGATTACAACTGTAAAAGTACTAGGGATACATCGCAATTTACTTCTATTCACAAAATTGTCATTGATGTAACTTCAGAAAGTTGTAAAATCTCGTTACTAATGTATCTTCATTTGCTGCCTTTAATGTAAATAGAACGGGAATTGTAAGAAATGAAATATTGTTGTTTAAATTTATTTTATAATTTAGTTATACAGACTTAGTGTCGAATGTCAGCTCTGTAACGGAATTCGTTATCGTTGATTTGTTGTCACTTTTCGAATTTGATAATAGGAATCATCTGGAATGTTTATTAATAAATTAAAAACAAAATTTCACTTAAATATGTATATATTACTCAAAAATAACTTATAAAAATTAAATTTAAGTTAAATTCGATTTGAAGATGTACTCTAGTATGGTATTACAAACGACTTCAAAGTACTACAATATACTTCAATACTACATGTACGTCAAAAATACCTTAAAAGTACCACAAATCAAGTTGTTCAAAGACTTCAACAGTAAGTAACCTCTTGCTACAAACATTATTCGTATATTTCAATTTAATGAATGACTCAATGTTGAAAGATAATCATTGTTGAAGATAAAATGCGTGCATGTTCAAGTATGCCAAATTA
Organism: Telenomus remus; assembly: GCA_020615435.1. Taxonomy (NCBI): domain Eukaryota; kingdom Metazoa; phylum Arthropoda; class Insecta; order Hymenoptera; family Scelionidae; genus Telenomus; species Telenomus remus. Next base: position 9,276,205 of record CM036336.1, read on the forward strand.
CCCGCACCATTGCATGAGCTATGTATATTTGCCATGTTCAAGTCATTTCAATTTTTTACTGTGTGCTTAAGAAAATGTAATTGGGAACATAAAATTATATTTGAAGAAAAACGAAACAATCAAAGAAACAATACAAAATACGAATAAAGTTATAAAGGTTATATTTTCAACTTATATTTATAGGAAACCTTAATAACCATTTTTCGTAGTGAAAATGAAAGGAATGACACCATTGTCTGTCGAAATGTTTGACCTACCGATTACCGTGTGAGGGACTATCCCACATGCTAGTCTGCGTGGACGTAAGTCAACGTCCACAGCCGATCAGAGCGTTGAGTCGCCAACGCAACGGCGAATACATAGTTTTTTTTATAGAACAACTTACGCCGCGTTCGCAACGTAAACGCAAAAAAGTCTCGTAATGCTGAAAAACAAGAAGCTATGAATTTACCTCAAAGAACACAGCTTATGATGAGTTGCGGTGAAAAAAAATTATACATCGTGAGGACTCTGGCAAAAGTTTATTTTGCGTGTCATAGACTTCAGTCTCTGTGTTTTTAGATTTTACATTTGCGAGCAACATTTCCATCGCGTGTGGAAAATTCAGACTTACATTTTACACGAATCTCGAATGTTTCAAACATTAAATATACAAAACGCAAACTTAGTTTTACAAATCTCTTAGCTTATTTTGTTCTTAATTATTGAGTATGTGTCCGGAAAACCCGTGGGCAATCAGACCTCCGCCCACATGATTTATTCAATGAATTAAAAATCACAATTTCCCCATACCCCTTTTGAATAGCAGAGTAGTTGTAATAAAAAAGACTGGGTCTTTGTTACATAGGACACTCTGTTACATGAATAATTATATGGCAAATATTATCATATCCTACAGCAAGGCGCAGTTTAGAGGTTTCCGTCGTTTGAATCGTTGAAACTAAACAATACATGTTTTCGTAGATTTCTTTAATTTCAATTAAAATTTTTCGCAATAGTTTCAATAATAATAGTTTATGCTGCAAATGACCATTTTCATACAGGTAATGATGAAAAATGAATTCATAATCATGAACAAGAAGGTACATTATTTCTTAGACTGACTTCCGAAACGAAAGTTTGACAGGTTACCAGCCTTTCATGTCATTGTTACAATTATACTATGAACGCAAGTCAGCGATATCAAGTTATATCGCTGACCCTAGTAGCACATTTTTGTATGAATAAAGATTTCATAATTTATTTCATGCAAAAAAGTTTCTTCGAGCTCAAAAGGCGATCAAACATGAATTATTAGAGCCTTTTAAAATCAATTTTTTCGAAATGTTGTTTCATTTATTTATTAGCATTTATTTTTGCTTATTTTTGCTACTTTTATACTTTGTGATGTCAAAATCACATATATCATTTTTTCTATGAATAGTAACATCAAACACTGTAATATATAGTGTAATTCTATTCTTTATTGTAGAACCATACTCTAGCTGAAAAATCATTTAAAAATAATTTATCTTTTGTTTCAGGGTGTAGGATCTGGTTAATCGATTAAGTTTTAACGACGAAAAGTGTAAAAAAAATCATCGGTGTTTTGGTTAGTGGTGTCTCGTTATCAGGACAACGGTGTCGTGAAAGTTAGTGGGGGTGGTTGTGATGTGGTGGAGCCCCCCGAAAGATTTCGGGGGCCGGAGCTCTACAAAGGCATCAGCAGGGTGGTCGTGAGGGCCCCGGATTCAAAACGCTCGCCCCGCGGCGGTGAGCCCGGGGCAGCGTCTGACGAAGAAGAAGAACAATGGCGTGAGTTTCGGCGACCGGTGGTGCGGCGGTCCGCCGTAGGTCCGAGCGGAGGTGGAGTCGATCATCTGCTCGACTCCGAAGAGGAAGACTTTGGCATGTGCAGGCATCCTCTTCCGCGGCCAGAGCGAGACTATTTTCGCGACGACCACGACCTCTGCGATAATCGCGAATACGACCGCGATCCGCGCGATGACCGCGACTATCATCGAGATACTCGTGATTACCGAGGCGAACGTGATCATCGATATTATCGCGATGGTCGCGAGTATCGGGATGAACGGGACCTGCGAGAAGACCGCGACGACCGGAATTACGACCTTCACCATACTCGAATTTACGAAAGGCACCATCTGCGGGATGACGAACTTATTCGTGCTCAATCTTCTTCTGGACAACGAGACCCTCCGAAACAGGTAAGATTTTAAATTTCTACTCATAAGTAGTTATGATTCGTTGAACAATTTTCAACAACAATTTTATCTGGAACTGCAGAAACTCTGTTAATAACTTGAAATTTGCATTTATTTGAATCCTTTTTTTTTCGTTTCGACGTTTCGATTTTCAGTCAAAATAAAAAATCTCCGCACAAATCATACAAGAAACGGGTCCCGGCGGATTGTGCTAAGGTTGTAGTATCTTATTCTTTAAACCTATATCTAAACAAAAGTCTACATAGGCACGAGGCTCGGAAGTTAACATTCTGACGTTTTTTACAATTAAAGGATGTTTAACGTAATGTTGATTTATGAAGTTCAAACGTTAAAATCGATTAGTCTGTTTCTTCATTTCCTTGAACTGCGGTTGTGAGCCTAAAAACACTTAATATATATTAATAATATTGTTACGTGCTGAGGGAACGCGTTTCGAATTTGAATGTCGCGGTCTTCGGTTGTTTTTGGTTGTGATGTCATGTTTGTAAAAAAAGATTGAATCAGTATTGTCAAAAACGTCGAAGTGACAAGTTGTACAAAAGTTAATCAAAGCTAATAAAATGAACTAGTTCTTGTTCTTGTTCTTTTATAACAACCCGAGTTTTATTTGAGTCGCGCGGTGCGCAACAATATAATATATTATATATATTATATTATTTTTGTGGTAATAAAGAAGAACCAGTTAAATGGTTTTTGGGACTTTTCTTTTTATCTTTCAAATATAAAATTTTTATACCGCAGAAATATGATGAGTGATACAATTTTTGGTCAATTATAGTACGAAATATGAATTGTATTCCACCACTCGTAATTAAAAGGTAAACCTGCAGAAATACACGCAATATTTACAAGAATATTGACGCTTGACAAAATGTCACATAACAGGTTCTTCCTAATTACTACAGATTTACTTTATTTAATATATATTATATAATATATATGCCTACAGTCTTTGTAAATTTATTGTTAAAGTAATTTAGTTAGTGTTATTAAACTATCATTATTTTATTTTTAGTATTTTTTAATACTAAAGTAATATAAATTTAATTCAGACATTCATGATGAAGAGGTATATAATCTTTAAACATACACGGGTTATTGCAAAAAATTGACGTTTTCAAAAATTTGACCTAAATATTTCATCTCAATAAACAATAGAATCTCTAAAGCCACGATAATAGGTGCTTTTACCTTAAACCAAAATAAAAACACCAAAAAATGAACATAAATTTAACATTTCATTTTTATGTAAATTTGTATTAAGCATTTAACATTCTCTTTGAAAGCAAAACTATAACAGGTAGAATTTCAAGGATAAAATTGGTAATTTTTGTAGTGATTAGACCCAGGTAGAATTTTTTGAACAGCGCAATGCTGAACCAATACTGGCGACCGTTCGCCGACGTTGGTTCAATACTGGTATGTAACGCGGGCATACTCTGGTCCGTTACTCAGCACCGACCGTCGATAGCCATTACTGAGCCAATGACTGACAGATATTGTTCGTTGGAATGTGCAGTACTGTAAAATGATTCAACCAACATTAAATAATGATGTGTCCAAATCTATATGCCAGTAATGGAACAACATTGCACTGTTTCTTATTAACGGCGGAAAGATGTAAATTTTACTTAAGCAGTGACATTTTTGGAAGCGTCAATTTTTCTGAAAAAATCGCGTATATTTTTAAAAGTTTAGCTTTTGAACATGAGTTGTCAGGAAGTGCTAAATGACATGAAATCATTTGTTTTACTTGCTCTTTTAGTATGTGTTCGGGAACCTGAAAACATGAATTCTGAAAAAAATTAGAGGTCTTTTGGAAATGAAAAACGTAGAAATTAGGAGTTAAAATATTTGATTTACTTGTTTTTAGCATAAAAATCATTTTCGACTGTACTCACGGATCTTATATATTTTTTGGTATTCAAAAATCTTAAAACAATTTTTTTTGATTTTGAACGAGATTTTTTACATGTTTCTTATTACATATCAATTACTTTTTGCTTGATTAACATTTGGTAAAGGTCATATTCTATCAGATACATTTTTGTATCCCGACATTAACACAGATTTCATCGGTTTTCGAAATCTCTGGCAGTGCTTTTTTACAGTTTTATACAAGTAATGCTTTTGTTCTTCGTCATTTGTAAGGACGCTGTTAAATTTCGTTACTAATCCTACTGCTCGTTCTGCAGAATCGTTAACAACGCGCAGAAAAGAGACAAGCTTTCTAGCATTTTTATAGCTTTTATTTGTATTCCACACGTTCGGATTTATATCCAAAAAGTTGCGTGTTCAACATAAACAATCAAAAAAATTTTTTGAACTTCCAGTACAAAAATCTTGAATCTCGCATGTTTCCCAAAAATCGAGCTCGTGAGGTTTCGTATAATCGAACTTCAAGCGTTTTAGCGGTTCATTGTGACTGGCGACTTTTCTAATGTTTTTAACCATTTTTTTTAGTTGTGAAAGAGATGTTGCCATCGCGACGGCTTCTTATGAAAGATATTACAGGTGATAAGAAAGCTTATCAAGAGCTGCCGTCACGATTACGTTGTTTGTTTCATTGTACACAATCATCTTTTGAATCAATTTCAAATTGTTGTTTGGACTAAGCGCGACGGAAGAAGTGAACCAATATTCCACATAAAAAACAGTACTAAAAAAATTCAAACATCGAGCAAGCCATCCTTATTGGATTTTTAAGTTTATATTCGTTTCAAAAAATAAACATCTTCAGCGAGTAGACGGCTCTTGCTATCCAACGTGCATGGTGCATTGCACTTGGGCGTTTGAAGATGTACTTTTCGCTCGGTTCTGATTCCCAAAAAATTATACTCAATTCCACAAGTTCTCGATAATCTGCTCGTGGAGTGAAGACCTAAGAAAATAAAAATATCTATTAAGGGGGTACGACACTTTGAATAACAAAGATTTTACGTCAAATTGAAAGTTCAATATTATGAACAATACTTTTCCAAAACAAATGAAACTTTTTTTATTCATAAATACAATCATTAAACTTCAATTTAACACATGAACGATGTAAAAACAATTATAACAAAGTATATTTATTCAACAAATGGGTTAAGCTCCTCGCGCAGGCTGGCCGCTCACTTTCCGGGGACATGAAACAACGAAAATGGATTTAAATTCAAGGAGGTTGATCTTAAATACATTGTCTACGATGTAGCGTAGCCATTTTTCATTTTGTTTATTCGCTTTGAAAATACAGCCACTCAAAGAACGAAAATCGATTTTCTGGAGAAATTTTTAACAATAAATAGCCGCCATTTTGAGAAAAATGAACCAATCAAAAAACGGCTACGCTACATCGTAGACAATGTATTTAAGATCAACCTCCTTGAATTTAAATCCATTTTCGTTGTTTCATGTCCCCGGAAAGTGAGCGGCCAGCCTGCGCGAGGAGTTTAACCCATTTGTTGAATAAATATACTTTGTTATAATTGTTTTTACTTCGTTCATGTGTTAAATTAAAGTTTAATGATTGTATTTATGAATAAAAAAAGTTTCATTTGTTTTGGAAAAGTATTGTTCATAATATTGAACTTTCAATTTGACGTAAAATCTTTGTTATTCAAAGTGTCGTACCCCCTAAAAATAAAAAAGTTTTCAATGCATTTTTGGAAAATTGTACTACTTTTTTAATGAAATTAGTGGTAAAAAGGATTTTTCGAGTATGTCTAATTTTTGCAAATTTATATTTCTACATGGTATTAAGATTACCTGCAACTGATTTTGTGCGAAAGCAAAGATTTTCTTTTTGCTTGGTCCAACTGCAGAAGCAACTTGCACATCAGTGATACCTGGTTCAAAGTTGTGTGGGTTAACGTCTTTACAAAGAGGTTACAAACGTACTGGTTTCAAGAATACAAAATTTTCAATTTGGTTACAAAAATTAAATTACACACAGCACATGATTATTCATTATCTAGAAAGACACCTCTTTGTTAAAACTCTCTTGTATATTAAATACTGTATTGTATATTCAACCTTAGGCTATAAGATCTTTGTATCTTTTAAGCAATAAATCTATCTATCTTTTTTATCCTATTATTTCATCTCCATGCTTTTTTTTTATGTAATCTGTGTTCAAATATCAATGTTGACAATTATTATATGTAAGAACAAACATACGTAAAATTTTAGTCTCTCGGTCCTCTTAGGTATATTAAAACTCCGGTCCTCCTAGTATTAAGAGATCTGTTTGAGAATGTTTTCTCAAGTTACATATACTTGTTATTTTCTGTTTTTTAGTTAATTTTTTTGATATAGAGATGTTTTATCTAAAACTTCAAGAAGACAAGTCCTAAAAACACTTACATCCTAGAACCACTTAACTAATTCTAGCTATCACTACAGATTTATGTATAGATCGTAAAATTTAGAAAATAACGCGTTAAGTATTTTTGATTAATTATTTAAATTTTATATATGACGTTTTTTGAGTTGGTCTGAGTAAATAAGTAGTTCGGTAGTCTTCGATTGGGTTCGCTTAAATCGGGAAAACAATCGCCTTCGTCGTTCTACCGAACGACTTCATTCGATTTGAAAAGGTTAGTATGCGTAAACAGACAGCAAAAGTCTAATAGACTGTAGACTTTCTTGGCTTTGCATTTAAAAGAATAGACATGTCAATTTTACTGATACTATTAAGGAGTTGCTCACTCCCACTAGCGGTGTACAAAAGACTTCAATTTTTGTAGTATTTGTAGTCTATTGTAGTACTCGTAGTAGGACTTCAATGAAATTTGTAGTAGTTGAAGTATTCATAATTCAACAAGTTTTTTGATACTACAATTGTTGAAGTTCTTGTATACATTTTGACTGACTTTAATAGGAAACAAAAAGACTTAAACAAAATCAAATTTGTTTTGTGATGTAACTTTTTCAAAGTTGTAAAGTCTCATTTACATTTTACTTTTATTTGTTCATTTATTATCAAGAATGTTATTAATACATTGAATTGAATGTTCATAAAAAAAATTTAACAATAATAATTCTCATGAAATAAATGAATGAAATAATAAATAAAACTAGCAGTGAAAAAAAGTAAAAAAAATAGTATTCCGCCCGTTTTTTCATGTTTCACGCAATAAAAAAAATTAATTTCCCAAGTAAAAATTGGCTAGATTTTGACTAGAGAAGAACAGATTTTGGCTAGACTTACACAATAAATTCTAGCCTAGAAAAGACTAGACAATAACTGGCCAAATTTTAGCTGGACTAAAAAAAGCTAGGCAAATCCTAGCAACATTCTAGCAAGGCTTAGCTTAGGCACAATAGCCAAGAAAATGCTAGACAAAAACTAGGCAAATTTCAGTCTAAAATTTCTAGTTTCAAAAGAATTTTGAAAAACTTGCATTATGATTTTTTCACAAATTGAATAAAATCGTTTATTTATGAATATACCGTATCTATTATTTATTAATAGAATTCTGAAAATAAAGTTGTATGTACAATAATGATGAAAAAAATTCGAAACAAAGAAAAACGCTCAAATCATCACCGATAGATGCCGCAATGGCGGTTTTAATGTTTTTCTCACATTCCAACCAACTTTTTGAGTCAATAAGACTCAGACGTTTCTCTCAGTTTGAAAATCTTCGACTACGGTTGTAACTGAAACAACAACTTTTGAATCTCTTCTACAGTAGTAGAAGTTCTACTTTACAAGTACAGTAGAGTTAAAAAAAAATTCAAACTTACTTGAATTTTTTTAAAAAAAAGGTTCTCTTTTGGGTTTCCGACTTACTAGTCACCCGGAAAGATAAAACACATTGTAGTTACACTGTGTTCTTATTAACTTCTCAACATATAAACATACAAATCCGAATTATAACAATTTTATCATTGATTGCTAATAATAAATAAACATAGTCATTACTCCTATAGCATTTAGTATTGTTTTTTGCATAGAATCTAGCCATGCGCTAGCCAAACTCTAGCCAAAATCTAGTAATTTTTTCTAGCTAGGAAATGTCCGTACAGAGCGTGACGTTTTTATACAAGTTCTAGCTCGTTTTCACGACGAGAATCTAGGCATCAAATAGAAATAAATAGCCAATGTCTAGTCAAAAACTATGCTAAATTTATACTTAGGTTTTGGAAAATGTAAAACTCGCGTCATCCAATGAAAACAATTTTCTTCAAGTTACAATAAAACCGAAAGCTTCATTTTGATTTCTTTGTCCGTAATCGTGCACGGAAATTTTAAAAATGACGAACGGAGTTATTGTACGTTAAAGTTATACTATCTGCTCTGACGCTATTGGCATTCAGAGTGTCCTTTCTCCTTTAGACCGCTATTCCAATGACAAGGAATTAAGATATCGAAAATTGGCTAGATTTTTCGAAAAAAAGTTACTAAGAAATCCCCTGAAAAAAATATACCAAGTCTCTGGAATCTTAAAGCAATATTTTCAATTTAATGAATCTATTTTAATGGGTTTTGCAAATTTGATTTCCTGAATTTTTACCGCGTCCGCTGTTAGGTTTCGATTGGCAGTATTTTTGCATCATTACGATGTTTTCAGTTTCATTTTGATTGTGTCAGTGTATCAAAATTCCCTTAATGTTAATATGCCATCTCGAAAAATGACACATTTATGGAAAGTTACTAAGCCAATTACGAAAAAAGGCAATTAGGTAGAATATAAAGTTCATACAGAATAGGTATGCCAGTGGCTCTATATTTCAAGTATTTATTTATCAGATTTCAAATAACGACAGAAGGAGAATCGCTTAAAATAACTATCTACTTTCCCATTGGTTGCAAAGAGGCGAAATGCAAAAATTGCACTTTGTACTTTAAAACTTTAAGTAAAAATAAATATTTTTTGATCGATACAGTGATTTTTCTTTTGTTCAGAATCACTATCAGTATTCTGCCAGGAGATGGAGGTGAACTGTGCTCTCTATCAAGCTAGTGTGACTCGGTCTTGCGATGCAAAACCGGGTTTTGTCGAATATAGGTCAGTGTATAAGCTTGCAGAAGCAGATAAGCATTTCTGTGGAGCAGGCTTGGTCGATCTAAGCCACGGTTGAGGGAGTCTCTACTAACGACCAAACGAGTTTGCTCAGATGTAACTTTTTTGTTATTCACGCGCCCCCTTTGCCCACCCGATTTTCTTGTTCGTTTCTTTTAAATTTTATACCGAGAAACGATTCCTTGCTCCATATACAACGATTCAAATTCAATAGTTCATTTAATAGTAATATTTTTTGCCGAGTTATTTTCAAGTTTATATAGTTCTTAGAAGATAGACTATGAAATTAGGAATTGTTAATGTGATTTCATCTATTTACAAACAAAAATTGAACTTGCGAGAACTTGTAATAAGAAAACGTCTTCCATTCAGAAGTGATTTTATTATTATTATTATTATTTTTTTTTTTGAAAATAATGTGACGAGCGAAACTCAAGTATCTGCCGTTATTAGGACGAACCACTTTGGTAGTTTTGGGACTTCTCTAGTTCAAGGTTTGAACGTAACATTTTTTTATTGAAGAAATAAGAATTATCGTGAGAAATATAAACTGCATACAACATCTTATGTTTAACACTAGGAGGACCGCGTACGTAAATTTTACGTCTTTTAATATTCACTTCTTCACCATTCTGGTTAGGTTTGATAAAACAATTTTTCCTCTGGAGACTTTTCATCATTTTTAATTCTCTTTAAAACGACGTTAAAATTTACGATATGTTAAATAGAATTTGAGAAAAAATCGATTCCACCTAAAAGGACCGGAGGACTTAAATTTTACGTCATTCCACGACAACACATATTAAATTGTTGTTTTTTAGTTAATAAATAAACAATCAGCTTCAGACATGTTTATGGACCTGTTTAACTATGATATTTGTTATAATAAATTGTTTTCATTATGTTTATAGCAAATTGCGATTGAATTTTTATTAAAAACAAACATCCGGAACGGAAAAGAAGGTCTGCGAAATACCGATGAGTATTGTGGCTTTTTATTGAAAAAATAATCGTTTATAACAATAGATTGATAGTTATGTCAATAAAAAGTCAATTAAAGCAATTATTTGAATATAACTAAAGCTGAAATATTTATATAAATAGTTACAAAATCGAAAAATCAACAACACGTAAAATTTACGTACTCCGGTCCTTTAAGGTATACGCAAATCTCGGTCCTCCTAGTGTTAAGAGGTGTTCTTCCAGAGATACGAGCGATTTTTGCGAAAAAATGACGTTTTTGAAAATGTTTCCTGGTTTTTTTTCATCACCACAAATATTACTATTTCTATGCACCGTATGCAAGAGTGAAAATAATGAAACAAGTTTTAGAAGCAAGATTACTCGAAACTTTGTTTTTTTTTTTTTTTTTCAAAAATAAATCAACGACGATCATTGCCTTGAGTAATGATCTCAAATTTCCATCGTAAGTCCATAAATAATTCTGTTATAGGAGAGGGGTTTTTTTAAACAGGTGTAAATATGACTTCAATACTGTCGCATGAAGCAGGTTGTTTTACTAGTTTCGACAGAAAAAGGAGAGGGTGGGAACAGAGAGAGAAGCTGCGTGTAAAGAAGGAGGTATGGTGGGAAGGAGGAAAACTGAGCAGAGTCTTTGTTGTCCTAGTCTGATCAGTTCTATACGATAGGACGTGAAAGCATTTTTTGTAACACTCAGAAACGAAGTGACACACACACGCAGTAGGCACTGACCTGGGGCGGCGAATTCAGAGGTCGCTGCAAAATTTATAAATCGTTTTTTGCGATTCATTGCGAAACTTTTTTTGAATTTGTGATGTTGATGGGTATTTTTACGTACACTCAGAACGACGTTACATTATCGAAATTTTTCAACAAGTAAAGACTAGACGATATTTCGAGACATCACCAAAAAAACGTGCGATTTGAAAACTTGCGAAATAAAGTTTTCAAAAAAATCACCGTCCTGAAGATAGCTGTTTACACATCGCGCATCGTTTATTATTTGAATATTTTTATTTTCTGAACCTCTCGATGATTATTAATAGAATGTTGCATGCTTTGTTTATAATAAGAAACAAATAGTCTTAAGCATTAGCATAATTATAAATGATCAGATTTAAAATGAATAATTGATTATGAATAGAGAAATTCATTACATTATTTTCAGATTATTTCTAAAATATTGTACGCGTCGTCAATGATACAACGAATAGGTATAATCATGTGCATGTTTATTTATTTAATCCTTATATATATAAAAATGTAACTGTGTTTGTTTGTCTGTTTGTTTGTTTGTTTGTTTGTGTCGAAATGGCGCTTCAAAAAATTGATAGAAACGATTTCAAGCGCATCAGGGTGAATCTACGAACTCTCACAATTAAAATAGGCTATATAAAGAATCGATTTTTGAAATTTAATTCATCGAAACTCGCAAAAATGTATTTTCGGTTTTGTCAAAATCGCACTTTTTCATGATTCAACACTTACTAAACAAATCTTATTTATAAAAATACACCTCGGATCTCTTTACATTTTCGTACCTTGCAACAAAGAATCGGTTTGAAATATTTTCTTCCAAACATAAACATGAACCTAACATTGCATTGAACTATTCACCGGAAATTCGGCATTATTTTGATGCTGCCTTCAGTAGTGTTATCATTTTGTAAGTGAACTGCAGATTGTACATTATCAATATGCCGCTCCAAAAAAAATCACAGTTAACTAAAGTTACGAAACAAGCTGCTGCTCTACGTGTTGTGCGAGCCGAGGAATACGAGGATGTTCGACAGGTAGGTGCTCCTTTTGGTTATTGTAACATTTTCTTCTTTTTGGTATATTAACGTTGAGTGCTGCAATTCAGTTGAGGCGATAGAGTATATATTTGGCTATATAAACGAAGGATCCGATCAGGCCGTTTTTCAAGTTCGGCACACAGATAGGCAGATAAATCCATTAGATGAGGTTCGCACTTATCAGGCAGGACGATACATTAGTAGCAATGAAGCTGTTTGGCGACTTCTTTCTTTTCCAATGCATAAACGCTTTCCCAATGTAGTTCATTTACAAGTCCACTTGGAAAACGGTCAACGTGTTTATTTCAACGAGGAAAATATGCAGCATCACGTCGAACAGCCTCCAAAAACAACACTCACTGCTTTCTTCGCATTATGCCAAAATGCAGTTGAATCAGATTTTGCTCAAACTTTGTTATATGCTGAAGTTCCTACTTACTACACTTGGGATAATTCTGATAGAACTTGGAATCCCCGGAGACGTGGTGAAGATGTTCCTAACTGGCCTGGAAGAAAACAGACTGCTGCGATTGGACGCATGTACGCCATTCATCCCAATCAGTTTGAGTGTTTCTGCTTGAGAGTGTCACTCACAGTTGTAAGAGGACCAGCATCATTCGCAGCTCTTCGAACAGTGGACGGCGAAGAATATCTCACGTACAGAGAAGCATGTGAGGTTCGCGGTCTTCTGGAAAACGATGACCACTGGACTCCGGCAATGCAAGAGGCGGTTTTGACTCGGTATCCAAGCCATTTGAGGACATTGTTCTCCATCATTATAACCTCCTGCGAAGTTTCCAATCCTTTCACACTTTGGGACATGTTTAAGGATCAGATGTCTGAGGATATACTCCATCGTCGAGAGCAAGAGCAACCAAACATTATAGGATATGACATCATTTATGACGAAGCCATTCAGTTAATAGATGATATTGTTTATTTAATATCAGGTATTTATACATCTTCAAAAAATAATGTCTCTCCGAAACAAACTTTCTTAATACGAAATTATGAAACATACATTTACTTTCAGGCCGTCATGTAGCTGATTACGGTCTACCTGCACCGAGAATAGCTTTTCTTCATAACAATGAGGTTCGTGTACAGCTGAATTACGATGCTGACGCTCTTGCTGTAGGTGTTCGAACGGCTTTGCCCACTCTTAATAACGCCCAAAGATGTTTCTATGATGCCGTAATGGAAAAAATTGATCCTAATGATCCGGCCATATTTTTCTCAATGCCTGCTGCGGAACAGGCAAAACTTATTCACTGAACCTTTTGCTATCCACTGTAAGGAGTCATCGCCAAATAGCTATAGCTTTAGCCTCTACTGGTAACGCTTCAACATTGTTACAAGGCGGACGAACGGCACATAGCGTTTTGAAGCTTCCATTGAATTTGCATTATCAAGAGGCACCAGTTTGTAACATCAGCAAAAACAGTGACAGGGCTGGAATGTTACGTTTGTGCAAATTGATAGTCTGGGATGAAAGATCTTCTTCCCATAAGAATGCTGTAGACGCACTAGACAGAACTCTGAGAGATCTTCGGAATGATGATCGTACAATGGGAGGTTTAGTGGTCATACTAGCTGATGACTTTCGACAAACCCTCCCAGTTATAGCCCGTGGTACTCCTGCTGATCAACTCCACGCCAGCATCAAGAGTTTTCCATTATGGCAAGCCGTAGTCCTCCACACGCTCACAACAAATATGAGAGTTTTTCTTCATAATGACGAAAACGCTGCCAATTTTTCGTCATTGCTTCTCCGAATCGGTGATGGATTAGAGCCTCTAGACAATGATGGAAACATTACACTCTCTCCAAATCTCTGCTGCATCGAAAATACCACTGAAGACCTTATTGCTGCCGTGTTTCCCGACATTCAGCAGAATTACGAACAGCAGAATTGGTTATGCGAAAGGGCTATTTTAGCCCCCACGAATGATGTCGTGTCGGCATTAAATGACAAGATATTGGCCGAAATCATTGGAGACGAAAAGGTTTACACTGCTTTCAATTCTGTGTCGAACCAGGATGATGTGGTGAATTATCCTGTTGAGTTCTTAAACTCCTTGGAGTTGCCTGGCGTGCCATTGCAGATATCAAAATTGAAAGTCGGTGTTCCAGTTCTTCTACTGCGGAATTTAAACCCTCCACTTCTATGCAACGGAACACGAATCTGCATCACTCAACTTCGAGACAGGATAATTGAAGGTATTTTAAAACAATTTCAGTGGTATTGTCATGTTCAATTAATTATTACAGAACTGTTCACAATTTTTAGGTATAATAATGAATTCCCGGTCAGATTAGCCTTTGCCATGACAATCAATAAAGCGCAGGGACAAACTTTGAAAGTCGCTGGGGTCCACCTTGAAAAGCCGTGTTTTTCTCATGGACAATTATATGTGGCCTGTTCGCGTGTTTCTGATCCTCAAAGCTTACACATATATGCTCCTAAACAAAAAACTCCAAATATCGTATACCAAGATGCGTTGGTGTAATTATATCATGTTCGTTGTTTCAAATGATTATAGCACCAAATAAACGAGGTTTTACCACGTTTGAAAAATATCAATTTTGTTTCTTATATCCAACATAAAGAAAGTTTAGTACTTTAACTATGTTATTATATTGTCTTGACACTGTTAATAGTTTTTTCTTCAAATTTACCTGCTGAAATATCCGGCCATTTACTAATACAAGCTATGGTCATTTCCTGGTACAATCGGTCATTCACTAGTGTTATTCTGTGGTGATTAGGAAGAACCAGTTAAGTGACATTTTCAAAGGCGTTAATATTTTTGCAAAAATCGCGTGTGTTTTTGAAAGTTCAACTTTTAAACATGAGTTTTTGGATTTAAATTTATATTTTTTACTATAATTTAACGAAAATTATGTTATTAATATCAAATTCAAAATTTTAATAAATCTTGAACTACTTGAGCAGAAAATAAAAGTTTCTCCTATACACATCTCACATTTATTGTTTCTCAGTGCTATGCACGCTAAATATAAGGACCTGACATAAAAGGGACTTAAATTGATTTTCATGAATTAAGTATATGCGGCTCAATCATTTGAACGCTCAATCAAATGAATCCCAAAACGATGTGCCCTAAAGAACTGGGTCTAATTTCTACGCGCCTTAAGTATTACGAATGTGAAATATAATAATTTAAGGTACGAAATTTTCATTTATTGTACCCCATAAGTATGAATCTCATTTCATCGGATGTAAAATAAATGTGATCCAACTATATTTAGCACAATTAAAAATACACTTATTCAAAAAACTCTCATTTACTTTGAGCACAAGATCAACTTTTCTAACATATTACTAATTCCTATCGTGCATTATTTCAAACGAGCCGAT
The DNA here is from genome assembly GCA_020615435.1 of Telenomus remus. Lineage (NCBI taxonomy): Eukaryota > Metazoa > Arthropoda > Insecta > Hymenoptera > Scelionidae > Telenomus > Telenomus remus. The sequence goes on from CM036336.1 coordinate 9,291,599, forward strand.
AGCTACGTTCTTTAATCAATGAGCAGCATTCTCTAAAATCTCAACTGTCTTGCGCATCAAAGACACAAAATGCAAACTTACGATTGTTAATCCTGTTGCCTCGTTTACAAAAATCTCATTCGCCCGCGTCTCATTGCATTTTTCAACATTTGATACGAGTCTGGAAGTCCCGTGGGCAATCGGACCTTCCCCTTTCCTCGGAATAAAAAGGTTATACTCAAAACTTCAACAAGACAAGTCCTAAAACCACTGAACTGGTTCTAATCACCACAGATTTATGTTGCGGTATTAAACCATTTATATTAATATATTTATGAACACGGAAATTTTCATAAAAATTAAGTAGAAATCTTCAATTCTTTACTGAAATAATTAACTAAAATGTAAGGCTATATTTTAAAATTAAATGAAAATTAATAAACTTTAAAAATTGCTTATCGGTCATTCACTACTACTTTACCTACCTTAAATTTAAAAATAATTTTTTTCAGAGCGTTACTTCTTTTAAAAACAAAGCACCCTATTTCTATCGTTTTTGTGGGAGTCTCAGTGACCTAAATGACTTTTTGTAGAAAACAAATGAAAATCTACAAATAAAATTTTTTGAACATTTTTTGAACCGCTAAGTATCCGTATTCGTTAGATTTTATACGAAAAATTAATTACATTTTTGAAATGAAATAGAAAAATATGAAACAATTATTGTGACTTTAGTAGATTAACTGATTTCTTGCAATAACATGCGGTGGAATGTTTATGTGAATTTCTATGGTTGTATGTGTCGGCGAAGAAGATTGCGCAAAATTGTCTGTCACTCTCTTTCAGAGTAAGTAAACAGTCACGCGTCAGAACAATGGCAACTGTAACTCAAGCATTCTAGACTAACTTCCCCTCATGGCACACATACAATCATAGTGAGACTGGATAGCCCTAGTTGGATAAGAATATTTGGATATAATATTCGCAAACTTTTCGATAAATTTCAATAATTTTCAATGCATACAGCAATGATTTATGAATTTAAGTTAAAACAAATTTCTGAAATTATGCGACGCGGAAATGCCGCGTTTGAAGAATGGACGCCAAACAATCGCGTAATGCGCGAAAAAATATGCTATGAATTCGCCTCAACTTGTGCCAATTAATGACTAGACGTGACCTGGAACAATAATTCATTTAGATGATTTTTTGTGATAGACAGATAATCCTTTATTGAGTATTTTTATCCTACCACTCGTAGATACTTTTACCTGATTTCTTCTTCCAGTTGAATTGATCAAGACAAATTCCGCAGTAAGGTTTGTCGGCACACAGAATTCGTAAAGGTGGAGCCAAGAAGTGAAAGGTTTCATGGCAATCGTAGACCACTTTCTCATTCACTAGACAAAATTTTGTGAATTTTTAGCCTTTGTCCAAGCTATTATAACGGTGCACGCTTATAATTATGTAATTTCCAGGACAGAGAACCGTGATCGGTGAAAATAATCCTTTATGCTGGTCTATGGTAATGCATTTTCGTAATTACAAAGTAATTGGTCTTTGCTATTTTTTGTTGCAGTTTTTCTGTTTCCATTCTGCTTCAATTTTTTTGGCTCAGCAAAATAACGTATTCTAAAACGTATGAAGACAGAAAAGTAAGAAGTTAAAAACTGTTGTACACGGCCACTTAGTGGTTCAAAATAGTAAATTACGCAACAAGAAAGAAAGAAAAGAAAAGGACAGCTTCGCGGGGTACATCGGATATTGAGGCGCTAAGTCCCGGTTTAGCTCGCGAACAGCTGTTCTTTGTTACACACGTTGCTTATAATATTTCTTGCTTCGAATAGCGTGCGAATAGTCTTCGCGGCCTAGAACCGCGAAGATTTTCTTAGCAGATGCATAAGTGTTGCGGCACGCACGTCAGATGAACTTTTTTTCATGGTTTCAAAATGGAGTAAAACTTTTAAACGAATTACTTTCGAATTACAAGTGTTTCTTGAGGTTCTCGGATGTTTTCTGCATAATGCCTCTAGCCAACTTCATTGAAAAAACACGGATAACTCTCGCTTTCTGATGACAAAGTATCTACTCAACTTTGCAGGAAATCTACGAAAAGTTTGCGTAATGTCTAGGTAGTAAATCAATGAACAAATAAATAGAATAAATAGGCACAAAGGAGATGGAAAAGAAGCATCAAAAGTTATGAAAAATAAATTCATCCCAGTTTTACACACAACAGATTTAAATTACAAGATTTAAGGTAGTTAATTATAGAAGTGAGGTCTATATAAAAGAGTGGGGTTTCAAATCTCTATTATCGGTAGACAGGAGCGATCAACAGTGTTAAGGCGTTTCGAGTGTCATGGCAGTAATTAGGGCGACTTTCCGCAAAAAAGTACCAAACGATGCCGAAGATAGGCTGGTTCTCTAGAGATGAGAATGGAATGAATAAGAGTACACAAGTGGAAGATGTAACGCTGTTCCATAGTTAACCAGCCTAATTCATCTCTGAGAGGCGTGACATAGGTTAAACGGTTGCAGTTGTATAGACAGTGATTATGGAAAACATGCACACGCTGATGGTTTTCAATGTCGAAAGCCAGATAGTATACCAAGTCACATTAGTCGAAGAGAGAGAGAAAGAGATTGTGGGGACCGCATACGGAGATACGAAGCTTGGCATTTGGCAATTGACTGATAAATGAAGACCACTCAGATCCATACCTTTCAATCTGTCTGTCGGGTCTATAATTAGGAACACAGATCCGGACGAGTTCAACAGGTGACCATTAGAATTTGCCCAGGAGCTTTTTTTTTGACGATCATGATTCAATAAGCCGACAGCTTGGAAAAGTTGTCTGCTCGGATGGAAAAGACGAGTTGAGTATCATTAGCGTACATCTTTGTAGTCGAATGTAGATCAAGGTTAAGGAAACCGGCAATAGAGATATCGAAGCACGTAGGCCCCAGGATTAAGCCTTGAGAGACACCACTGGGTATCATTCTTCTGCCAGAGATTGGACGAGATGCCTCGGTGACGAGTACAGAATGAGGTGGTTCAAATACTAGCTGCTTTTTGCAGCTAGGATTTGAACTTAGATGTAGTGTTTCGACAGCGTTCTTCTTCTTCCCCAGGTGCAGGACGTTGCATTTTCCCATGTTAAGCGAGATCATGCAGTCGTGGGACCATTGGGCCAGATTGTCCAGGCCCTGGTGGATGGAGTCACAATGGGTTGTTGGGTACCGATAAATCTTATTATCATCCGCGTAAGCCTGGTGCGGTGATGTTGATTGCAAGTGAAAGTAGGGTGAATGAAGATTGACACTTTAGTTTTGGACAGTGCCTCTTCTCTTTCAAGAGAAAGAAAGACTTAAATAAGAAAAGAAGCGAGACAGCAATACGGTCAGAGCGAATAAGATTGCGCGAAATATTCACGTGACCCACCGTGTTTCCAGGTGGTGTGAGGAAAGTTGAAATCCCTTAAATAAAGGTAGAGGCGTTCTGATCAAGTGGGTGTATTTCCGATCTGCCGAAGCAAATCAAACAGGATAGTGGGTCCTCGTAAGAGGTCTTCATATGTCTCCAACACAAAAGTTACGTCGCAAACATTGACCATGAGCCGGAGGGCCTCGAAGCTGCAGTTCCTGCAGGTGCACAGGCGGGGTAGCAGAGATGTCGATATCACCTAGTTAGTTCAGGATGTAGAGCATAATGCCGCCATTTTGTTGACACTGCCTTCGGAGTCTAGTTTCCTGCCATCCTTTTTAAAGATTTTGTACCCTGAGATATCTATAAGGGTGTCAGGAATTTCCTTCAGAAGCCAGGTCGCGGTGATGACAACGGTAGTAGGTTTTTGAGTGACCTTTATCTCAAGTTAGTCAACTTTAGACATCAAGATGGCGATTTTAGTGTAGAAAAAACGGATGTTTTTTGTTGCTCCTGCCATTTGCCGTTCCCCTGGTGAAATGAGAGAATCTTAGGGACGTACGTATCGTATCGTCAGGTCACGTTGAGCAGACAGCCTGGTGGGGAGTTTTCTCCACAGGGCTTTCAGTTCCATTTGTTAAGCTAGCGTTCGTTCCTTCATCACTCTAACTGTGGGCGGAAGGTTGACGACGTCCAAAATGGATGATTTTGGAAACCACTTTTGGGGTCAACAGGGTTATCTTGATTGCCCGGGTGTGGTTCTCCGACTGGTCCCCAAGGCAGGGGATCTGGCTAAGATCGTACCATAATGCCAGGCATTTCCGTAGTTCTCTGCTAACTGTCTCGGAGTTAAGGCAACGCGTTGAGTGAGGCCGGTAAAAATGATGTCCTTCCTCCTCCTCCTCTTGTCCTCCAGTTCGGCAGCTACGTGGGAAAGCTGGGTGGTTTGCGCCTATAGAAGGCTGAAGACACAGTGCTACACAGGATCACGCTTTTCTTCTCAATATTCTGAAAATACACTTAACGGTCAGCGTGACATACTTTTAAATCCGAGAGTTCAGATTTCAATGATTTGAGAACGTGAGAATTGGAATGAGATACGCAACACCGTGGTCAAAAAAGTCATGAAGGATAAACATAGGAAACAAAGACAACTCCCTCAAGAACAAAAGTTCTTACACAACCACATAGAGAGCACCACGCAGATTATCAAACAAAATGACATTATGTTTACTTCGGCTGACGAAAGTAATGTGACGGTAGCAGTGGAGAAATCAAGGACATCGCCAAGAACCTCCAAAAATTGTGCTCTGAGTGGAGAAAGAAGAAGTACATCAACCTCAGTACATTTAAGTATCGTCATAAAACAGATTGCAACTTACCTAAGTTCTACGCGTTACCGTAGATCCACAAGAAAGATCTTCCCTTCAGACCAATGATTTCCTATGACGGCTTTCCATTACACCCGCTATCTAGATACACAACCAAGTTGATAACCAATAGCTTACCACCATCCAAGTTCAAGGTAAAGAATAGTCTTGAATTCAAAAACAGACTCAGTACTATACAACTCAACGAAGACCAGACAATGATATCTCTTGATTTTACTTTCCTGTTCACTAATGTTTCTCAGAATGCAATTTTAAACAGTCTGGAAAACTGATGGTCTTGAATATCAAGGAACACAAAACTACCGTGGTACGAGTTCGGAAAAGCAGTAAAACTAATCCTAACCTCAACTTTTTTTACCTTTAACGAGTTTTATAAACAAAAGTTTGGCACCCCTATGGGGAGCCCAGCTTCACCTATTTTCTGTGATATGGTCGTCCTGGACCTAGCACTAAATTGTTTTGAGAAAGTTGATTTTGAGATTCCTCTCTATACTAGATTAATGATGACAGTTGTTTGCTAATCCCAAAGTCTAAAGTCAAGTTCATTGTTGATCTTTTCAACAGTCAAGACCCACCATTAAAGGACAACAAGTTGACCTTCTTGGATACTGAAGTGACTAAAGTAGATAACAAATTGAAAACTGATTGGTATTAAAAAGAAACTTTTTTAGGTAAGATATTACATTTTAACTCGTACCACCCAATACATCAAAAAAAAGCTATGATATTTAATTTGGTTGATGAAGCAATATTACTTGCTGTTAAAGAGTTTACAACCGAAAAAATTATAATGAGTAATTGTTATCCACCTAAGTTCATTCAGTCCAACATCAAACGTAGAATTTACAACATTACGAATCAGACAGATGTAAACGTTGAACAGGAAAAAAGACGTTGGATTGTAATACTACACATAAACACCACAACAGACATCATTTGCAAAAGATTACAACATTTTGATTCAAACTTTATTAATTCAGTTGATAACAAACTAACAGGTATATTAGTGAAAGAAAAAGATAACACAAAAAAAGAAAACCAAGCACACATTGTTTATCAAATAGAATGTAGAGACAATAACTGTAACAACGTTTACATCGGCCGATCCAAAAAAAAATGTCTACGCGAACTAGAGAACATCTTGATAACATAAGACTACATGGAAAGTATCACAATGTAGTAACTGAACCCAGAAAAAATACGGGTCATGATTTTGATGGGGAAAAAACAAAAATTTTACATAAGGAAGTTCACAGAAACAAAAGAGAAATAGCTGAAATGTGTTACATAAAAAATAATTTTAACTGTATAAATGCACAAACTGACATTAAAAGTTCAGCGACCGAGTTGTACAACCGAATGTAGTAGGAATGAACCTTCAGTATTGAGACAAAAAAGTGCAATCGCCTAACCCCTGTGATAATTAGGCTAATTGTTGTTTTTAATTCATTGTTTCTGTTAGTTTTGTCGAACAATACAAAGAGTTAAAGTGTTGTTATGTTTAGACTAGTCCAATTTTAATATTGATCCCATTAAGGTAAACACATGACAGTTTCTACAATAATTGTCGTCGTTCAAAGAAACTAAACAAAAGTTTGGTTACAGATGATTGCGAATATGACAAAGATGTGCAAACATCGGAATATTTATGAGAAAAACTTTAACTTGAGGAACACTATGAGACGTTTTGGTTTTTTATAATAAACATTTACATAAAATAAAATATATAGACAAAAAGATATCAACCAAAAACTTGACAAATTATTTTTTTGTTGTGTTGAGCTGGCTCAGTTATGCTTCACGGCCAGCTTCAAACAATTTTTCAATTTTTATTTTTATTTTGATTTTAAAGTTAAGCTCTGATTTATTTATATGAAAAAAAAACAAAACGAAACAAATTATTAAAAAAAATTTAATGCTATTTAAGTTTTTAAATATTCAAAATTTGAGACTCTTTAGATAGACTAGAATCTTTAAATAGGGCAAGACATTTTTGACAAGACTTTTTATTATTCAATTGTGCGGTAACTGACAAGTTTGGGGTAGTCCAAAACTTTTTCATCTGCTTTGTACTCGTCGTACTTAGCTATGATGTTTAAAAGTCGCTCTTCTCGTTTCCTCTGATCCCGCGTTTTCCCGTTTCTGATCGGTTGTCCAAGACGGATTCGTGACAACATATTTTCTGAGTCGGCCTGTTCTTTTTGAATTTCTTTGAGGAAGGCAGACAAGCTGGGGAAAGATTTTCCTGCGACTAATCTGAAGTGATTATGCCACCCTTCTGATACGTTGTTTGTTAATGCTAAATTATTTAAAATTGAATCATAGACGTTCCATAACTCTATCTCATATCGTACTGCTACCGCCTTTTTTCGACCATGTGCCTTTTTTTCACGTACGTAATACGTCTCAAAGTAATCAAACACGCCCATCAATCTTTCGTCAGAATTCTGGTCAGCAATCGCATCAGCAAGCACATCAAAATATTCTTCCACATCTAAAATCTCTACATTTTTTTGCATGCATTGATTATTGCTAACTCGACGTCAGACATCACGTACGGAGGACAAGTTCGAATACCTAGACGGACACCTTGTAACCTCATTTTCTACAAAATTATATAAATTTTCTAAATAGTTTAAATTTCAAGTTGAATAACACAAAAAAAAGAAAATCCCAGGGATCAACATGAGGAAACAAGAAACTTTGTCGATCTAAGATTTTGTACTTCGCAATTATGCATCTTTCTCATTTTGTGACCTTGAATTTCTTTTCGTCTTTGTCATATTTATTCTGATTTTTGAGCGGCACGCTGTGGCTCGCTCGTTTTATAATTTTTTCAAAATTTTACAGGTGGCTTATGCCCATCCCAGTTTTTCTCTTTTTTTTATACCTCCTTTAACTTCCCCAGACAAAGATTTTTAATTATTTCGAAACCTCAAAAAAAATTCAAGGAATTTTCTGTCTAAGTTTTACATTTTAATTTTTGAATCAATTCGTGACATTAAATCTCAGATATTATTCAACATTGCACAGCAAAAAGGCTGGTCGTCGTGTTTATCATCGCAGATTTAATTCACCTAAAATAGAAATAGATAAGAGAAAATAAAAATGATGCGAATTTAAGAATGTGATTGGTCTTTTGACAATTTAGATTGATTTTCATTATTATTAGAAATGAATTATAAACTGAAAATTTTATTATATTTTTTCATGGATTTTAATTTGTGCATTATGACTTTGGATTATTAATTTGAAGCTTTCTTATTTTGGACACGCGGGTCCCCAAGTGGCTGGAAAGATTCGATTGTTACTTAATTATAATGCATTTTCTCAACCCTAACTAATGAATGCATGAAACTTACCTCTCAAATTGAATGCAACAAAAGAAAACGATTTGGGGGCTCGTAGATGACCCTCCAGGTTTATCATCAACCTCCCTCGAAGCTGAATTTTCTGAACTGTAAGCACGCGTATTTCACACTGTACTTTTATCAGAGTCCAGGTCAGACAACCCGGGGCAGCTGATTTTAAACCCGGACCATCACGGGGAACTCTGCGTTTTGCACACTAGAGTCCCTGGTCACGACGAACCCGAGGATTACCTGAGCCGGTCGTTAACGTGACCTCGGTGCTCGTTGGAACTTGGCGTTGATTGACACGCGTAATTTATAATTAGGAATAGAACTGCTGGTGCCCCTCTGCGCTCTCGAATTTATAATGCCGGGATGTCAGGGGCCCCGACTCAAAATTTTCCCCTTTTCGGAAAATTATAAATGTTTATCAATTTGCAATTGACCACTTGAAAATAAATTTTTGAATTTATTAGACTAAGAAAGAATACGTTTCAGATTTTTACTATTGTTAATTAGGATTTCGAAAAACACGTGCCTGCGCTGGACTTTCGAGAACTTTCTAATTTAATTTTGTAGAATTCATTTTGTTAACAAAAGCGTTGATTTGGATCTTATAAATTTGGAGTCGTGCCTTCCACTTGTTTAAACAACATTATTAAGTTCTTTCACTAGGGTAAGATTAAAAGTTGGATTTTATTGAACAAAAACTAAATTTTTTAAATTGCGTGATGCAATTTGACCTTGGTACGTGACCAATTCAAAAGTTATTAATTTTGCCAAACTGATATTAATAAATTGCAGTTTGTACATGACTTTGCATGGAACAAAATTGTTCTGACCTATTGCACAAGTTAGCTTGCCATAATTGTAACAATTCCTGAAAATCATATAGAAAATCTCAATTATGACGTCACAAAACCAAAGTGGCGTAATCTTGAATTTGTTAATTACATTTTAACACAGAAACGAAAGAAAAATGTATTAGGCCAGGAGCGCTGGTCAAGAGGTATTTTTGAGCTTTCATTTGATCGATAAGCGTGACAAGAAAGCTTTCTCTTGCTCCTTGTTATGCACACGCTTTTCCTGATCGATCCAATATTGAGTGGCGCGGTACGCAAGCGCCTCTCTATCGCTCTTCCTCTTTGTGCGGATTTTCGCGCTGAGCCTCGCCCATGACCGATTAATTAGGCTTTTCTACTTTTCCAATTGGTCCATCCCAAAAAAAAGAAAATGGTGGCCTTTTTCACTAGCCAGGCTATTTGAAATGTTACAACCTTCCTCGACGACAACTTCCATGACCTTAGCATAGGCAACTTCTGTCTTTCCATCGAGAAGAGCATAGAAGAATAATATGCCAACATCCTCCTCGACACCTCGGATTCTTTGCTTAACATTTCCTAAATTAGCGAAAACCTGTGTGAAGATTGTAGTAGAAGTGTCAAACGTTCCGTCGAGAAACCAAGTACTAGATTCGAAGAGAGTTCGGATGTTTTCTTGAGTTGTAAAAACTATCACCCTACTACCATCATAATTTTCATCTTCATAGGAAAATAGAAAATTTTCCACTAAAATCGAAGCGAATTATTAATAATAACTGTCATCAGGTCTGTTTTTCAATTTTTGTACCTCCTGCTGTAGACCTGAACTGCTCAGGTATGAGTTCAAGATCTTGAAGCTGCGTAGAGTTAGAAGGGAAGTCTTATAATCTGTCACGACTTAACATTTTTTTTATATTTCCGCGAAACGGCAATCGTGAAAGAACAGCGTCTGGTAGCTCGTTGAGACGTTGTCGTAAGAGTTAGATAAAATATGATTATTACACGTAAGGATTTATATTTTTTTTATTTTTATAATCAAATAAAATTACTTTTATTTTTTGATATCATTGTTCATCTTTTCAGCGATTATTATATTTTATGTCTGTTTTTCACGCTATGTTTGAATTTACAAAATTTTGATTTTACACTGCTTGTCATGATTTGTTGTTTTTGATTGTTTTTAATTTTACAGAGCTACTTTATGACCTGATCATCTTTATGTTCTTTGTTTTTACCGTGATCGTCATAGCTGCTGTCCGTTTTTCACGCTATGTTTGAAATTAACAATGTTTAAATTTAAACTGCTCGTTCGGATTTGTCGTTTTTGATAATGTTTATTTTTACAGTGCTTGTTTGGGATTCTCCCAATCAATCAATTAAGAAACAATTTAAATGATAATTTGCGATATGAATTTAAAAAATGATTAAGCTCTCGGATTTCTCCATAAGCTGTCAGAATTATTACTTTCGAATTTCTCCTTCAGCTGTTTATAATTGAACAATTAAGGCTCTCACCGAAACCGTGAATTTAATTTTTATTTTAATTGATTTTTATTTTGATTTCAATTTTGAATTGAAAAAAAAAGAAAAATTAATCAAAAACAAAAATAAAAATAAAAATTGCGAAAGAAAATGACTCTGACAGCTTTGCTCAAAGTTTGCACCAAGAGCACCACCTAGCTATCAGCTTTAACCCATAAAAATGGCTTTCGCCTTTTCAAAATAAAAGAAAAATGAAAATAAAAACTGATCGCGACTTTCGCCTTGATCTAAACAATTACCTTACAAGGCTCTCGCCTTAGACGCCAAATCCTCTTCTCCGTCGCCTATTTGAGGTTATTCACCTGGGGCACCGGAAACACTGGTTCACACGCGTATTTCTCTGGAGGATTTTTCCAGAACGGTCTCTCAACGGCAAAAGAAGATTTTGGCAACCTCGCCCACTATTGTGCCTTTTTGGTCGACCTTAGCGCACCAATAGTGAGCTTGGTGCCAATTCTCGAAATTCTGCACGATCGTACAGCTTTGCCCTTCGGTTGCCCCATGGAGCTATAATTTGTTTTGCCGAATAACAATTAAAACTCTTTGAATTAACAACTGAAGTTACGAAGTGACAGTTACGGGCATGCACGCGAGCGCTTGCAAGCTGGCTGGCGTCAACAATCACCCGATCTTAGCGACATTGATTATGGCTTGAATATTTGTTTAAATCAAAAAAGTTTGTGATAGAAAATTAAGTTAGACAGAAAAAAATCGATTTTTTAGGGCAGTTTTGCCGAATTGAGTCAAAATGCTTCAATTAAAAATTAAATTAAGTTTAAAATGCTTTAATTTTGAGAATGAAATTTGTCAGTAAGGCTTTCGTCTCATTGCGAATGCGCGTCGGTTGATTGTCGCCGCAGTCCGTTGGTTATAAATATTTGTCGACTCGCTTTGTCGGCCAGTTGACTCAATGAAACGTTGCAAAAAAGACCGAACGTTTGATAAAAAGAGATAAACTAAACTAAAGTATTTTATTTAAACTTAAATTCATTTTGAGTTTTATTTTCTCGAATGTTAACGAAACAGAAAAATGTGGGTTCCCGACCCGAACGAGCTCCATTTGACTCAATTAATTAATTAATAATTCATTCAATTCGATTTTTATTTGAAATTCAAACAAAAACTATAACGCTCTCGAATTTCTCCTTGAGCTATCAAAAATATCGCTTTTAAAGTTTTCCCTACAGCAATTTTATTTTTGATTTGAAATAATAAAGCTCGCGAATCCCTCCTTGAGCTTTTTCAACTGAACAATTATGGCTCTCACCAAAACTGTCGGTTTAATTTGATTTTTAATTGATTTAAATTAATTTAAATTTTAAATAACAAAAATCGAACGAAAACGAAAATAATTTAAAAAACAATAAGAATTGAAAAAGAAAATTAAAAATTGTAACAGAAACGACTTAGACGATTGCACCCCAAAAATTCCAGTCCAAATTTTCAACTAGTAATTTTTTTCCACATTATTATTTTTTTACTAATATTTCTTCACTTTTTCCGAACATTCAAAATTCTAGAACCAGGCAACTTCAAACGGTATATAACCTTACAAAGTAACTGTCAAAGTCAAAATTCAAGTGTAAAAGTAATGTTCAAAATTCGAGTGTAAAAATGGTTGTAGAACTTTTGCAGGGTAGGAAAAGGCCAATGTTACACATTGATGGTTACCTGTACTACTACAGCGAAGAAAAAAAAGGAAGAGTTAACTGGAAATGTAAATATTATCCAGAGTGCAAAGTTTGTGCGGTTACAATGGCACAGATGACTCATGGACAAGTAAAAATAGTACATTTTATTGCAATTTAAATAGAAATTCAAATGAAAATTAAATGTTAAAAATCAGGTTATTGAAGTTATCAGAGGTCCTGCTGAGTCGCCGCATAACGACACTCACGCTCCTAATGTAGAACAAGTTGAAGCAATGAGAATGATAAGCAAATTAAAAAGACGTGCCGACGAACATCCAGAGGCTCTTCCAGCCCAGCTCTTGCGGACAGAACTTCAAGGCGTTCCTTCTGGAATCTTGTCACAACCGCCAGAGAAGAGCAACTTGACAAAAACTATTCAACGTCAACGTTTGAAAAATATACCCACGAACCCAACAACCATAGAGCAGCTAGAAGAGCTACCCCTAAATTACCAGCACACTTTGTCCGGAGAACAATTTTTAGTTTACGACTCTCGAAATGACCATACCGTTGACGAAAGTTTTGGAAGGATTCTTATATTCGCGACAAAAGAAAACTTTAGACGAATGTCAAAAAGCAGTGACTGGTTTGTTAATGGAACATTCAAGATTGTCCCCTGCATTTTTTTCAACTTTTCGCTATTCTTGCTGGTTTGTTTCAAATCGTTGACGGCGAGGATCAGAGAGCATCCGAAGGGTGGCACAATCGTTTTTCGGTTGTGGTAGGCAGAGACCACCCCAGTATGTACGCCTTCCTCGGAGAGTTGCAAAAAGAACAGGCAAATACTGAGGTGATGTTTCGAGAATTGAATTTGGGCCGCAAGAGAATAGGGCGCAAATCAAAACGGAATAGAGAATCGCGAACATCGTAAAAGAGTACGAAGAGAAAGAGGATGATGATGAACTGGCAAACTATCTGCGAGCGATAGGTTACAATATCCAGTTTAAAAATAGAATCCGAAAATATTAGTGGAAAAAAATAGTGGAAACAAATATTAGTGGAAAAAAATATTAGTGGAAAAAGATATTAGTGGAAAAAAATATTAGTGGAAATAAAGGAGTGGAGAAAATGGAGTGGGAAAATTGGAGTGGAAGAAATGTCCTCCTACCAACTTAGACAGCTTTGCTCAAAGTTTGCACCAAGAGCGCCACCTATTTGTCAGCTTAACCCTCGAAAATTGACTTTCACCTTTTTTTAAATGAAAGAAAAAGAATTGATCGCGACTTTCGCCTTGATCTAAACTATTACCTTTGTTAGGCTCTCGCCTTTGACGCAAAATCCTCTGCTTTGTAGCCTATTCGAGGTTATCCACCAGGTGGGCACTGGAAACGCGGGGTCGCGCGCGTAGCACATTCGGAAGAGTTTTTCGAAGCACGGTCTCTCAACCGCAAGTGAAGAGTTTGGCTACCTCGCTTACTATTGTGCCTTTTTGGTCGATCTCACCGCGCCAATAGTAAACAAGGTGGCAATTCTCAGAATATTGCACGATCGTACAGCGTTTCTCTTAACCGGTTCTCGTCGACCAATCAGAGCGCAGCTTGCACTCGCCCGTGCCAATCAGAAAATTGGAAATAACAATTTTTATTTTTAATAAAATTAAATAAAACAAAGTAATGCAATTATCTATTAATCACGCTGATCACGCTAATGTAAGTTGTTTTGCATAATAATAATTAGAACTGATTTCATTAATGATTGAAATTGCGAGTTGACAGGTCGGGGCGAGCTTGCAAGCGCTAACACACCGGCCGGCGACAACAATCAGCCGGTCTTTGCAACCTTGGTTCTGGTGTGAACGTTTGTTTAAATGGAAAAAGTTTGTGATCAGAAATTAATTAGTTAGTTAATTAATAAGTTAAGTCAAGAAGTTAATTAATAAGGAATCGATCTATCAGGGCAGTTTTGCCGATTTAAGTCGAAAATTAATGTAATTTAATGAATCAAAGTTGTCAACAAGGCTCTCGCCGCAACGCGCATGCGCGTCGGTTGATTGTCGCCGCAGACTGCTGCGTTATGAATATGGGTCGACTCGTCTTTTCGGTCAGTTGATCTGATGAAACTCTACAACTATTTAGTTATGGACAAATGTGATAATTTAACAACAAAGTTTTGATTAAAATGGTTTTAATTAAAATAATCATAAAAAAATCATAACGCAGCAGTCTGCGGCGACAATCAACCGACGCGCATGCGCGTTGCGGCGAGAGCCTTGTTGACAACTTTGATTCATTAAATTACATTAATTTTCGACTTAAATCGGCAAAACTGCCTAATAGTTGTAAATTTTGTAATTTTGTAAATTTTTCAGCCTGAAGATGACTTTTCACCTTCCGGCGCTCGTGTCAAAATAATTACATGAGCGCTTGCGTCGTGCGCTATGTGCACCAATTGTTTTTCATTGATATTTCCTAATATATTTTTTATATTTTTGCATACTTTCAAAAATCATGAAAATTAATAAAAAACAATGACTTCCTAGTAATTTATCATAAATACAGGGTGTCCTAAAAGTATGTGATAGGATTACACGTACTTGGAGCACGAGAGATTCATAAAGAAATTAAAGCAGAGTTTTTCGAAAAATTTTTTTTCGATTTTTGGTGGGCGATTGTAAAAATACTTTATTATCAAACTGATTTATACAAAATAATCGAGCAAAAACAGATCTAAGTTCGAATTTTGTTTTTTTTTATTTTCACAAGGTAAAACTTTATAAACAATCAATATAATTATGATAATTTTCATTACTTATGCAAACATAGTTTTTAAAGCTCTTAAGTCTGTTCAATTCAATGGAAAACGATAAAATGACACGGCGGGAGACCGACAAAGTCGGTGCACGCATGTTGTAATATGAGATTTGTTTTGATATTTGAGTATAACTGTCAGATTTTTTTGATAATATCAATAGAAAACTGTTGAAATGAAGAATACATGAAAATTTCCAAGTGAAAAAATTTGTTTTTATACTAGTTTTGGAGCAAAAACTGTCACCTGTGAACTCAGTGCACGACGCGAGTGCCGAAATGTTAAGAAATCGAAACGTCGCAAGCAAACAAAGAAGAAGAACTAGTCGGATTATTGGCAATATTAAATTCCTTTGAATAAATCTAAAAGTTTAACTTTTGAACATGAGTTGTTAGATTTAATTTATATTTTGTACTATAATTCACCAAAAATCGTGTCACGCACCATATTCCTTCGGCAGATGCTATTCGCACCGGAAAATCGGGATGTGGGCCATGCAGGATGCGGGATGCGGGTCCGAACCTAAATATGCGAGATGCGGGTCCGAACCCAAATATGCGGGATGCGGGATACCGGTTCGAGCCCAAATGTGCGGGATGCGGGATGCGGGTCCGAACCCAAATATGCGAAATGCAGGATGGGAAATGCGGGTTCGAACCAAACTGTGCGGGAAAGCGAATGAATCGCATTTGTCAAACGATTACCTTGCTGGTCAATGTTAAATAAAAATAGCTAGATCACGAATGAAACAAATCCTAAGTCGAGTTGTGTGTTTTTTATTTTATTTTATGAAAACGTTATACTAGAGTTCTATGCAAACTGCGTTCTAAGTAAATCGTGTTCTCTATTTTTTTTGTTATTTTTTGCAAATAATAACAGAGTTCTACGCAAACATAGTTCAAAGCTAACGAAGTTCTACCTAAGTCGAGTTCTGTGTTTTTTTGTTATTTTATAAAAACGTTAACAGAGCTTTACAGGAGTGAAGTTCTATGAAAACCGAGGTCTGTGTTTTTTTGTTATTTTTTATAAACGTTAACAGAGCTCTACGTAAACGTAGTTCAACGTAAACCGAACTCGGTTATCGTATGGAACTCCGTTCACTTGAAAGTTCTTGACCGGATTCTTTCAAAATAGCAAAAAACACAGAAAATTTTAAAAAATTATAACGGAGTTCTACACCACCGGAGTTCTAAGTAAACAGAGTGATCTATGTGAACCGAGATTTGTGTTTTTTTTTTATATTTTTGCAAACGGAGTATTCAATGTAAATCCAGTTGTGGGGTGCGGACCCGCATCTTGCATCCCGCACATTTGGGTTCGAACCCGCATCCCGTATTCATGTGGGTGCGAACCCGCATCCCGCATATTTGGGTTCGGACCCGCATTCCGCATATTTGGGGTCGGACCCGCATCCCGAATCCCACATTTTTGGGTACGAATAGCATCTGCCTATTTCTTCGATATAAAATTGTTATACTTAAAATACAATACAAGTCCCAAAACCACTTAACTGGTTCTTCCTAATCATCACAGAAATGACATGTCATTGACAACGAAATCTTTATGACTGTCAAAAACACATCACAGTCTGTAATGAATAACAAAAAAATACATTTACTGTTTTTTTTTATTTTTCTAACAATAAGGTTGAGACTTCAACTCTTTGAGCT
Organism: Telenomus remus; assembly: GCA_020615435.1. Lineage (NCBI taxonomy): Eukaryota > Metazoa > Arthropoda > Insecta > Hymenoptera > Scelionidae > Telenomus > Telenomus remus. The sequence continues at coordinate 9,308,218 of CM036336.1, forward strand.
CTATAGGTTACCTCTTCCCAAATAAACATAAAACCTTACCAATACAATATGATGAACAGTCGCAAGAGCAACATCGTTTGTCCTACCAACGCATGACACATAAAAATAACACATGAAAAGTTCTCAAACTGCACACACCAAGACATTTCGGAACGTATCTAATGCAAAGAGTTTAACGCTGGGAAATAATGTCCTATGTTTCGTTCGATAAAACTAGTAAGATATATTGGCACAGCCCAACTACAAATCAAGTTTGGCATCCTAGTTTGGAAGTATGGCCATGGTCAGGTTTCTATACTGTGGCCCATTGATGTTTGCCAGACTTGGCCCTGAAATGGTTCAGACCAGGTGTCCCCGAATCTATTCGGATTGTTTTGTAGAATGAGTTAGATCTAGACCGAACGACTATGATTGGGCCACGACTAGACTTGGGCCAAACATGGATCCCTACTATTTATAGTTCAAAAATGTTAAGAACAAAAATAATTATATGATTAAAATTTTCTTATAACAATTTAAAATGTTTATTAAATAAATTGTTCGTCCACAATTTTTTTATATTAACTTATGCATCGGACATAATGTGGCAAAAATGAAAAAGTGAAGTTTTAATTAAATTATTTTATTTAACTTGTACACCGTGTCGTCAAATCTTACAATGCAAAATTTTTATACTTTAACTTTATCAATCTTAATGAAAATTCAAACACATGTTCAGTTCCGATGACAATACATGTTAGCCATGTTTTGGGGATGAATCTACCCCTTTTGCCTTAGATTTTCATGAATTTAATACAAGTACCCTTGTAAAAATGATCATATATTGACAATACATTGACAATCTATTGACCATACAATACAAAGAATATTTTGACAATCTATTAACCATACATTAGTAATATATTGACCATGTACTAACAATATATTGCCCATATATGGACAATCTATTGACAATATATGGACAATATATTGACGATACATGAAAAATGTAAATTAATATTCCTCTAGCACGAGAATCGATCCCAGGCCCTTGAGGTTATCAGTCCGCGTCGTTGTCCACTGCACCATCTGCTTCGATAAATTCTTCTATCGAAATAAGCTACATACTTAATGACTATTTTTTATTGGAAATAGTTTAATGTGAATGACTTTTTGTCAATAATACTTTTTATAATGTTATTTTGTTATAAATCTTCAAATTTTTTAATCAAATCCAAAAATTTATTTATAAATTTATCCATACTTTTTTAAGTAAGAACTATGATAAACTATAAGGATCCATATATTCTATAGAAAATCAATATATCTAATCTTTTTGAATGATTTAATCTTTTGTTACTAAAAAATTAATTAAAATTATTAACAAATCACTATTAACAATTGTCTATTGAAAATCACAAGCTTCTATTCGCAGAAGATAGACTTCTCACAAGATCGGTGAAATTAAATTTTTTGTTATAAAAAAATTATTAAATATCAGAAAAAAACTTTTCGAGTATTTGAAACAACAATATTTGTTTAACAAAGAAATAACAAAGAAATTAACAATGTATGGCAAAGAATGGAATTTTGATTGTCATACATATATTGTCAATATATTGTTTGCGAAAAATCATACATTGCCAATACATTGCTGTAAATCAAATTACATCGTCTATGTATGGTTAATACATTGTTTGAAAATAATACATTGTCCATATATGGGCAATATATTGTTCATATATTGTTAATATATTGGCAATATATTGTCAATATATTAACTATGTATGGTCAATATAGGGACAATATATTATTTCGTGAATAATATATTGTCAATATATTATTCTTATATGGACAATATATGGATCTTTTTACAAGGGTAGCTAACTTCACGTTGTCAATATGTAAAATCTCAGTTTGTTTTCACTCATAAAAAGTAACAAAAGTAGTTAATTAAACAATAAACGTTAGTAAATTACAATATCATTGCCACAATCATGTGACTTTTAAAGAAAATAATCGTGAATTGTTTTTTTCGCTGGCAATTCCCACAAATTCGGTGTTTGTCGATTCCTTTTACTGTACTACACATTTACGTTAAGGTCTGATTTGTTTTCTTATAAAGCTTCATTTGCGTGTTGGTGTATACCACTGTCCCTTGTAAAAATGATCATATATTGACAATACATTGAAAATCTATTGACCATACTATACAAACCATATATTGACAATCTATTAACCATACATTAGTAATATATTGACCATATACTAACAATATATTGCCCATATATGGACAATCTATTGACAATATATGGACAATATATTGACCATACATGAACAATGAAAATAATTTTACTCTAGCACGAGAATCGATCCCAGGCCCTTGAGGTTATCAGTCCGCGTCGTTGTCCACTGCTCCATCTGCTTCGATAAATTCATCTATCGAAATAAGCTACATACTTAATGACTATTTTTTAATGGAAATAGTTTAATGTGAATGACATTTTGTCAATAATACTTTCTATAATGTAATTTTGCTATAAATCTTCAAATTTTTTAACCAAATCCAAAAATTTATTCATAAATTTATCCATACTTTTTTAAGTAAGAACTATGATAAACTATAAGGATCCATATATTCTATGGAAAATCAATATAGCTAATCGTTTTGAATGATTTAAAATGATTTAAAATCTTTTGTTACTAAAAAGTTAATTAAAATTATTAACAAATCACTATTAACAATTGTCTATTGAAAATCACAAGCTTCTATTCGCAGAAGTAGAAGCTTGAAGTGAAAGCTTGAGCAGAAGTGAAAAGTCTATCGACTTTTCACAAGATCGGTGAAATTGAATGTTTTGTTATAAAAAAATTATTAAATATTAGAAAAAAAGTTTTAGAGTATTTAAAACAACAATATTTGTTTAACAAAGAAATAACAAAGAAATTAACAATGTATGGCAAAGAAAGAAATTTTGATTGTCATACATATATTGTCAATATATTGTTTGCGAAAAATCATACATTGCCAATACATTGCTGTAAATCAAATTACATCGTCTATGTATGGTTAATACATTGTTTGAAAATAATACATTGTCCATATATGGGCAATATATTGTTCATATATTGTTAATATATTGGCAATATATTGTCAATATATTAACTATGTATGGTCAATATAGGGACAATATATTATTTCGTGAATAATATATTGTCAATATATTATTCTTATATGGACAATATACGGATCTTTTTACAAGGGGTAACTTCTTAATTTTCAGTCTTGGGGGGAAAAAATAGAAAAAAAATTTTTTTTAAAAATATTTTCATTTAACTTACAAAAAACAAATTAAAAAATTAAAATAAACAAATTAATCGAACTTAAAATCACAGAAGAAGGTAAGCAGTAAGAAAAAAATGTATATTTACAAAAAAATTTTAAATAAAAGAATGGCGCACTTCTAAATCAATATATCTAAGTCAGTCAACAAAAAATTACTTATTACATAGAAAATGAATTGACCAAAATAAAAACTGTGAAAGCATGTAGACATTGAAAAAAAGTAAACATTGTTCAGAATTTTGTTAAAATACTTGCATAATTTCGCAAATACACCGTAGAATTTAATTGCAAATGTGTCTCCTTAATTCTTTACATCGGTGAGACAAACTCGTAAAAAGACAAAAGAAATATGCGATTCAACCTCGTAAAACTTCTTTTTACCCTATAACCCTGCAAAATACTCTATGATTCAAAAGATAAGGAATAAAGGAAAAAGACCTAAACTGTAAACTATGCGTCATTCTTTTAGTTAAAATTATCTTGTAAATATATAATTTTTTTTTAGTGCTTACCTTATTCTGTAATTTTAAGTTCGATTAATTTGTTTATTTGAATTTTTTAGTTTGTTTTTTGTAAGTTGAATAAAAAAATTCACGAATAAATTTAAAAAAATTGAATATTAGTTTTTAGAATTATTTTTTTTTATTGATACGTATGTTTAGCAGGAAGCATGGTTTTTACTTCTACATTCATTAAAATTTTCCGCTTCGATTTGAATGCACCAGAGCGCCCCCTAGGCCAGCGTCTTGTTCTGCCTCGATGACAATGCACGCACGTTTAACGCACGTGTATTGCGTCACAAATCTTTTCTGTATTATATATTAATATAATAAAAATCAGCTACAGTTATGTTGTTATAAATTATAATAAGAAAGTTTTGTTTTAGGGGTCGGACAGAAATTGTTTTGTTTATTGAGGTTAGGTCTGGCAACTGATGAGCATATTACATATATGCCGATGAGTCACAAGTTTCGAGCGTGTAAGTTCTTCTAAAGTATGTATCGAGACTTAATTATTGTTTATTATATCATCAATTGATTGAGAAATTATGTTGTTGGGATAAGTTTGACCCATACATTCTATATTTTTTCCAGGTACAAGTACGGCGAACAAAACAGTAAAGGGTCCTAGTGTTTTGTGTTAAAAAGTGCCAAGTGGTTTTACGACCAAGTTCAAAAAGTTTATAAAAATTGTGTAATAGTAATGGTGTAAATATTGTGTGATAAAAAATCCATTTTGTAAAATGAAATTTTGAAATAATTTTATTGAGTATTGTTATTTACTAATTTTCATTTATATTCATAAGTGATATATAGGATTGAATGCTAAGAGCTGGCAACCTAGCATGGGCGGGGTAGGGAATTAAGAAAGGCCCCCAAATCGGGCGCAAGTCGGAGCTAGCATTACCTGCCAGACTAACTCCTGACATGATGTCCAGACATGGGCCCAGAATCAGCAAAACTGGCTCAGATTTCAGCCAAGTTCGAATTTCTATAGTTGGGAGTCATATGAGAATATTCCGCACGCTCTCAAGCGTGCACAACGGATTGCTAACCCCCACTGAAGGTGTACAGAAGACTTCAATTTTTAAAGTACTTGAAGTCTTTTGTAGTACTTGCAGTAGGACTTCAAAGAAATTTGTAGTAGTTGAAGTATTTATATTTCGACAAGTTTTTGAAACTACTATTGTTGAAATACTTGTAATACATTGACTTTAACACTACGAGGACCGCGTACGTAAATTTTACGTCTTTCAATACTCACTTCTTCACCATTCTGGTAAGGTTTGATGAAACAATTTTTACTTTGGTGACTTTTCATCATTTTTGATTCTCTTCAAAACGACTTTAAAATTTTTTCGATATGTTACATAGAATTTGAGAAAAAATCGATTCTACCTAAAAGGACCGAAGTACGTAAATTTTACGTCATTCCACGACAGCACATATTAAATTGTTTTTTTTTTTTCAAGTTAAAAAATAAACAATCAGCTTCAGACATGTTTATTGACCTGTTTAACAATAATATTTTTTATAATAAATTGTTTTCGTTATGTTTATAGCAACTTGCGATTGAATTTTTCTTCAAAACAAACATCCGGAACGAAAAAGAAGGTCTGCGAAATACGAACGAGTATTGGGGCTTTTCATTGAAAAAATAATTGTTTACAACAATAGATTAATATTTATGTTAATGAAAAGTTGAATCAATCAACTATTTAAATATAAATAAAGCTGAAATATTTATATAAATAGTAACAACATCGAAAAATCATGAAGACGTAAAATTTACGTACTCCGGTCCTTTAAGATATACGCAAATCTCAGTTCTCCTAGTGTTAAGGTAAATGTACCCCTTATCGTGACCGTCTCTTTTATCTTGATTTTTACTTAAAAAAATGCATTCATAAAACGATACAAAGTAATAGTTCATAACATCATTAACTTGTATTACAGATCAATTATCAGAGCCACAATTTGATTACATGTAATTTGTTATTTTAAATTTATTATTAATAATAGACACTCACGATAAGGGGGCTTGAAGTCACGATAAAGGGTACATTTACTTTATACAGACTTGGTGTCGAACATCAGCTTCGAAACGGAACGTTGATTATAGTTAAATTAGTTTTCAAATGTTATAATTGAAATTATCTTCAATGTTAATCAATTAATTATAAACGAAATGGTTCGAAGATTTTAACAGTGAGCAACCCCTTGAGCGTGCAAGTTCTTAAAAATCACATGTAAATTTTTTTTATTTGCCGATGAAGCCGATGAACGTTGTTTGATTACCATGAGTTATAATTTGTTTCGTATTATTTCCTCTTATAGTCGCTGTTATAGTTTGTATGCGGTACTTTGACAGAATTGCGATGTTTTTAATAAATATGGAGTAGTCTGTTCTTTCTCACAGGACCCTGGTGTATACACCTCCTTTTCCTAGAATTCATAACTTTCTCACCATTGGTGGGCTAAGTTAAAAGTAAAAATAATTTTGTCCGACACAATCCCCTCGCATTCCCAGCATTACAGATCATCCGATTGCCTTCCAGGCCTCGGTCCTAGTTTGTCCCTCCTCCCTTTCTACGTACCTTGATCTTATGTACCAGTCAAGGACATTAACGGTGGCAGTTTTCATCTAAAAATATCTTTTATCTTTTTTGTCTTTTTTTTATTACTAGTTCAATCGAAAATTTTGTATGGGTATTGTTTTAGATGTTTGGGTGTAACCTTTGTAACATACTAGTTCAACAAAGTAGAAATATTTTTAAACATATCTGATTATGGTTTTAACATTATACAAAGACGACGACCATGCCTGAATATTGACATAAGTCGTGTCATACAAGACGCTGAAGATAACTGATGAGATTGTACATTTCAATAAGTTTTTGATCCCCCTAATCTACATAAAAATTTTTATGCGAAAAATTAATTTAGATAAAAATAATTTATTGTAGTTTCACTCCCTCATCTTAAAAAATTGACTGTTCAAAGAAATTCTAACTTTATACACTTCAGCTCATTACATTGCATTTACATGTAAAATGACATCTGGACCACTTTAATTTTTGTCATTTTTATATTTTACCTTTCGAGTTTCAGATAGAGTAAAAATTAATATTCTTCTATTCATAGATGAATCGTACACTTGATATTTTGTAAGATTATACAATCTGTTCAAAACAATAATAAGAAATATGTTTGAGTACACGATTCTGGCGATCTTCTGTAGTGAGATGACTTAGAAACCATTTGAAACGTTTCCAGGCTACGGTATAACACTAGGAGGTAAATTTTACGTCTTTCAATATTCACTTCTTCACCATTCTGGTTAGGTTTAATGAAACAATTTTTCCTTTCGTGACTTTTCATCATTTTTGATTCTCTTCAAAACGACGTTAAAATTTTTTCGATATGTTACATAGAATTTGAGAAAAAATCGATTCTACTTAAAAGGACCGGAGTACGTAAATTTTACGTCATTCCACGACAGCACATATTAAATTGTTTTTTTTTTAGTTAAAAAATAAACAATCAGCTTCAGACATGTTTATGGACCTGTTTAACAATAATATTTGTTATATTAAATTGTTTTCGTTATGTTTATAGCAACTTGCGATTGAATTTTTCTTCGAAACAAACATCCGGAACGAAAAAGAAGGTCTGCGAAATACCAACGAGTATTGTCGCTTTTTATTGAAAAAATAATTGTTTATAACAGTAGATTAATAGTTGTGTTAATAAAAAGTTAATTTAAGCAACTATTTAAATATAACTAAAGCTGAAATATTTATATAAATAGTTACAACATCGAAAAATCATTAAAACGTAAAATTTACTTACTCCCGTTCTTTAAGGTATACACAAATCTCGGTCCTCCTAGTGATAATTAATTCTAAGTGCTTTGACTGTAATCTTGGATTTGGTGACGTGCGGCTTTTTTTCGATTCGTTACTCGCATCAATGACACAGTGAGAGAATAAGACGTAAATACTTGTCTAAAAGGTGAGAGAGACAAAAGCATGGAGAATATATAAGGAGAGACAAAAAAACGAGAGACTTATGCTCCCGGTTAATAAAGAATTTATAAGCCTTCTTACCGGTATGGTTTCTACGAATTACCGTTGATTTTTGCGCGCGCAACGCGGTAAAAACTAGATAGGTCTATACCGATTAAGTGAATACATGAATAACTTAAAAAAGTCTTTTGACGCACCTGGCCATGTGTGTTTCGTTTAGGTCTAACTAGAACCCTCTCCCTTCTCCTCTTTTTTCGGAGTAATCGCATATACTACGGTGCCTGACTTGATCCTCGTAAAATCAAGCGCTTACGCTTCTTATAACTTGAAGAATTTTATCGATTGGAATCTTTGATTTTCAAGGTTGAAATTACTTTTTTTGTATCGTTCTACGGCGAAGAAAAACAAGGTTGCATCGGAGGCGAAAGAAAAAAACCAACTATTTAGTTATGGTGCATTTTTAGCCATTCGATCGTGTTTTTAAAGTTTTTATCTGTAAAAGCATTTAAGCTTGTGAGAGTATGTTTATGGTTATCATTTTTGAGTGTATTACAATGTAGTTTGAACAGGTTTCAGACTTAATCCAGTTTGGATTTCAGAAAAGTAGCAATTTTTTATGAAGAATTTCATGAGAAGAAATTCTGGTGTCTCAAACGCTGTGAGCGCGATTAAACTTTTTGTTTTTTAAACAAAGAGCAATTAAAAAATTAATCTAAAAAATAATACATATCGTTTACGCTTAAGAGGCAAGTTTAATTGGCAATAAAAAAAGAATCTCAGTTATTTGACATAAACCTTGTAGCTTATTTTTCTTGGAAACGATCAGACCCTAAAACCTTTTTTCTCGTTTAAACTTCATCCCCCTCAGATGTACAATGATTTCTGAATGAAAAACTTAGTCGAGACCAGGTAAAGCGATCCAAAACGGTATAGGTGATTCGTTTTACATTTATGTGATTTTTACTTAATGTCCTCGTATCGAACTAAAGAAAGGTTCAACCTGCAGGTCAGAGGAGCAACGTGTTCGCTCTTTAATAGACCGAAACAATTATTCTCATAAATTATGACGGTGGCCTCCATCCTGGCATAGCATCGCTAGTAGTTTTTTTCAGCGCAAAACATTATTCTTCCTTATACTCTTTTTAATATTTCGTAATCGAATTTCGGAAAAATTTTAGTACCGTGCATAAATTTCATATGTCAGGATCAGAGATGTAACGAAAGTTTTATGTCGAATTGCTGTAGAAATCGAACATTTTTCGTCACACGTGCAAGCAATAAACCTAAATTATCCTCCTTTGAAAGAGTCACGACTTTTCTGCAAAAAAGTCAAATTTTGCTCTTATGAGAATCCATCTATGAAAGACAGACGGCACCCTGAAGTTGGCACCCTGAATAATAACATAGTTGGCTCTATGACTAACTTCTCACATAATACTTCTATTCCTCGACGCGGTTCATTTGAAAAAAAACTTTCTCGATCTGAAAACCTGGAAGTAAAATAGTGAACGGTCGCTCTTCCGGGTCGGTGAGGAGTGTTTGACACCACAACCCTTTCCAAGTATAGTTGACCGCATCCCCCCAGGTGGAAATTTATGATGAACGGCGCAACGTAGAACGAATATTGGCGGCCGTATGCCGACATTCGGCACCCATTGTCGCAGCCAGTACTAGTTCAAAAATTTTTTACAATTTTGATTTTGGGCATTAATCGATTTTCTGCCTGAAAAAGTAATTTTGGATAGTGGCTCGCTTACTGAATGCTCGTGAAAGTTGTAATTCAATCGCGGGCTTGAAGTGCTTCTTATGATGCTTACATGATAACTAAATATCAATGAACCATATTAATGAAGCGTTTTTCTGATGTCCAAAATACAACTTTCACAATTTCGCTATTTATATTTATAAATAATTCACTAGATGAATACAAACTATTAATGATAATAATAACATATTAAAAATTTATTCATAAATAATCTAAAATCGAATTTCGAAAAAGATTGATATGTTTCAATTTGAATGAACTATTATTTAACCTTCTGGAGCTCGCGTCAGAATAATTACAAGAGCGCTGTCGTCGCGCACTGAGTGCACTAATTGGTTTTTCATTGATATTTTCTAATATTGTTGATATTTCGGCATAATATTCTCACAAATCATTAAATGTTATATTATTTTAATAAAAAACAATGACTTTCAATTTATCATAAATAATAATTATTTATACAAAATAATCAGACAAAAAAAGAGCTGAGCTCGAATGATGTTTTTTTTTATTTTCACAAAGTAAAACTTCATAAACAATCAATATAATTATAACAACTTTCATTATTTATGCAAACATAGTTTTTTAAGCTCCTAAGTCTGTTTAATACAATTAAAAACGATACAATGACACGGCGGGTGACCAAAAAGGTCGGTGCACGCATGTTGAAATATGAGATTTGAGTATAACTGTCGATATGAGCAAATCCAAAATTAACATCCACTTAGCGGTTCAAAAAATTAAAAATTTTTGGACATTAGGCACACTCTTGGAATTTTTTTCTCACGACCCTTGTAAAAAGATCCGTATATTGTTCATATAAGAATAATGTATTGACAATATATTATTCACGAAATAATATACTGTTCCTATATCGACCATACATAGTTAATATATTGAACTTTGTACCCGCTTATAATTAATGATTGAACTCGAAACTTTGTACCTGCTTAGAAATAATGATTGTTACTATGTACAAACCTTTGCTATAAGATGTATATATCTTGAAAGGCAATAAACACTTATCTATCTATCTTATCTTACCTAGTTAATATATTGACAATATATTGCCAATATATTAACAATATATGGACAATATATTGCCCATGTATGGACAATGTATTATATTCAAACAATGTTTTAACCATATATAAACGATGTAATTTGATTTACAGCAATATATTGGCAATGTATGATTTTTCACAAACAATATATTGACAATATATATATATGACAATCAAAATTTCAGTCTCTGCCATACATTGTTAATTTCTTTGTTATTTCTTTGTTAGACAAATATTGTTGTTTTAAATACTCTAAAACTTTTTTTCTGATATTTAATAATTTTTTTAGAACAAAACATTTAATTTCGCCGATCTTGTGGAAAGTCAATCTTCTGCGAATAGAAGCTTGTGATTTTTAATAGGCAATTGTTAATAGTGATTTGTTAATAATTTCACCTAATTTTATAGTAACAAAAGATTAAATCATTCAAAAAGATTAGCTATATTGATTTTCTATAGTATATATGGATCCATAATAGTTTATCATAGTTCTTACTTAAAAAAATTATGGATAAATTTATACGTAAATTTTTGGATTTGGTTAAAAAATTTAAAGATTTAAGGGCCTGGGATCGATTCTCGTGCTAGAGTAAAATTATTTTACATTGTTCATCTATCGTCAATATATTGTCCATATATTGTCAATAGATTGTCCATGTTTGGACAATATAATGTTAGTATATGGTCAATATATTACTAATGTATGGTTAATAGATTGTCAATATACAGTTTGTATTGTATGTAAAATCGGTATTTTGGTACTTGTATCGAAGTATCGAAATCAATTTCGATACTCGGTATTGTACAGAAGTTTTTTTCGGTATATCGGTACTTGTATCCAAATACCGAATAAATTTCGATACTTTTACTGAAGTATAAGTATAAGAACGAATTTCGATACATCGGTACTTGTACAAAATACCGAAGATTAAATCGGTAGTTTCACTGAAATCGGTACTTTCACTGCAGTATCGATTTTCATTATAATTTTGATAATTCATCTATATTTTTTTAAAATTATTATAGAACAAAAATTCAGTGTTGTTACCAAACTTCATAAAATTTAAAACTTTATAGTGAAACAGGCTTCAGTGACTTTAAAAGTACGCAACTCTCTCATGAGTATTTTTGATAAGTTATTCTTTGAAGCATTAAAAAAAATTAGAAATTAAAAATAACAACGAATTAACATGTTGAAGAATGTTCAATTATAATTTGAGTCCCTGCTGTAAAAAACGCCATCGTTTTCGACATCGTAAATAACGATATAGTTTTCTATATGAAATTACCGTATGATAAAAAATTTGGAATTATCGTTTAATTTCTTATAATACTGCATAAAAAACCAAAATCAACATTAAGTTCGATAAGTAAAATGAACCAAAAAAAGGTAAAACCAAAAATAAGAACAAAAATCCGAAATTAAAAACCAAAAATTCAATTGCAAAATGAAATAACTATAATTAAAAATGAAAATAAAATACATACATGCAAAAGAGAAAAAGAACAAAACAATTTAAAATACTCAAAAAATTCCAAATAAAACAACAAAACAGAACAAATAATGATAAAAAAGGAAACCCAACCTACATTGCGAAACAAAGTACAGAAAGAAAAATCCAAATTAAAAAACAAAAAACCAAAAACTAGCATTTGAAACCAAAATTTCCATTTCAAAATCAAAAAGAAATTTCAAATCCGCATTGAAAATTCAACTTCAAAGGGAAATTCGAATTTTTAAATCACGGTTGTCGTTCAAATTTAAATCGTGTATTTCATTATGCATTTTTTAATTGTAACGCGGGTGTGTATTTTTTTAGATTTTGATAGTTTTCGTGTTGTGCGCTAAGTTATTGGTTCTATCGTTGAGATGAATGTTTTCCTTTTGAATTGTATTATTTTTGTTTTTCTAGTAGATTTTTGGTCTGCTATTTGTTTTTCTGTTTGCTTTTTCGGAATTTCAAATCGTCATTTAAATTTTCATGGACATATTTTTCTTTATGTTTTAGATTATTCTAAAATTCTGAGTTTTCGATTATGATATATTTCTTTTTCGTTTTTATTTTTGATTGTTTACTTGTTTGTCTGTTTTGCATTTTAAATTTCGGAGTTTTTTCGTTTTTGATTTAGATTTGTTGTTTTGGTTTTTGTTTTGTATTTTGTTCTAATTTTGTTTTGCATTTTATTTTGGGTTTTTGATTTTAGTTTTCATTTTGTTTTTTGAATTCGCATTTTTTGTTTTTCGTATGACTTTAGTCATCAAAATTGTTACTGATTTCGTTTTTTGTGCAGTATTATAAAAAATTGAACAAAAATTAAATATTTTTCATCATATGGTAATTTATTCTCTAGAAAACCATATTGTATACGATGTTGTAAGCGATAGCGTTTTTTACAGCAGGGAAAAACACTATTGTCTGCAATTATTGCTGATTTCACATCGCTTTTAAGTTAGGTTACATTGTCATTATAATATATTTCATATTAAATTGCAAATAATACCGATTAAATACCGAAATTATATAAAATCGATACTCGGTAAAGGTATCGAATTTGATTTCGGTAATGTGATGAAAGCACCGAAATACCAAAAATAATTTCGGTAAACTACTGAAGTATTGAAATTGATTTCTATACTTTAGTACAAGCACCGAAATACCAAAAATAATTTCGGTAAACTACTGAAGTATTGAAATTGATTTCGATACTTCAATACACGTACCGAAATACCGATATTTTTTCAGTATTAATTTACCGATAAAAAAGTATCGAAATACCGAAAATTTTGATTTCGTGCTTCCCTGATTGTTTCGTCCATAGATTGTTAATATATTGTCAATATATAATTTTTTCACAAGGGATAGTTCTTCCGAGTTGCTACAAAAATAACAAACGTTGTTTTTCAAAAATCCTAAAGTTTATAATTAAGTTGTCTAATTCTTTTCCAGGTTTAATGAATTTAGCTTCATGTCTATTCTAATTTTGTTTACTTTTATTGTTTTTTTTTAATTTTGCAGAAATTTTCAATGTTTTCACTGTTTTTTAATGTTAATTAAAACAATAATCTTTCGCACAAGAAACTTTTACAATTTCCTCGATCTCTTTAAGTGTCTTCGAAGTTATTCTACAAATTGGGTATACATATTTTTAGCTCCTCAAATTTTCATGTATAATTCAAGAAACTGTGCAAAAAAACTGAACGTAAAATTGCGTAGATTGACTCAAAACCGGTAGTCGGAGATGATTTTAAAAGTATCAGTTTCTGAGAACAACAGTTATAGCTTATTAAGTTAAACCTACATGAATTCAAGAGGAGCAACTATACGAAATTGGCGAATAGAAAACAATCGGGGTATGATTACGTAGCGGGTTGCAATGCGCAGCATTCTCGATGCCCAATATCACGTCAATCCGGCAGGTACAATTTCCTAGAACGGCGACGCGGCTAGGCTCCTTGCATTAGCCAGGCCCTTGTAATCAGTATAATCAAAGATGGTAGAAGTAGAAAAGTAGCCCGAAGCAATCATAGGAGACGCATTTGAATTTGAATTTTAAACTGAGACTTTTGCAGCCATAATGTTCGCAGGTCACGAAGGCGCCATCTGACGTGCAAACAAATTACTAGCTTTGTCTATATGCCTTTGTCTAGGCCAAGGAGGTTTGGTCTAGGCACATTTTAATTGTCTAGGCTTAGACATTCCTCAAGATATCTTGTTGTCCTCTCGTCCACTCCTGCCGAGACATGCCGAGAAGACGCGTTAAATGACACGTAGAAAATTACTATACACACGGAGAACTACTCGTTTTCTTATGTATTATATTTTCTCATTTTCTCTTTCTATAAACGTTTTTATAAGATTTTCATAAAAAACATACTTTTAACCTAAAATAATATAGGTCTATAATTGAATAACTCATTATTCGTTTTTTTCTTTTCATTAGTTCAAAAGAAATGCTAAAAAGGGAACAGCAGCGTAAAATGATTTATTTTTTTTTAAGTCGTGAGCAAATAGTCAAAGATTTAAGATCGAATTAAAATGACTTGAGTCTAAAAAAATTAACTTATCAGCAAAAGAAAAAATTTTGAAGCGCAATTAACTGATATAACAATTTTTCCTTAGTTTTAAGCGTGAGTATCACTGAATTAGTAATGCAGGATTGGAACGGTGGTGTATGATTTGATTCGAACGATTTCTGTGGTCAGGTATGAAAAAGTCGGCGAGAGATGTCGAAGAAACAAAAAGATGAAGGTATTATGAAGAACAAAGCCGCTAAATCGTAGAAACTTATATTGGGTTTCGGTAGATTTATATGTAAGCGCGCGAGAAGGTATTATAGCTGAGTAAAGTGGAAGTATAGGACTACATAAGACATATACTTTACCTTAGGGTACGATGAGCTGCGATATTTTCGTTCTAAATAAGCCTTATTTTTTTACATCGCATCGTATAGGGCAGCACTAGCAGTGCTCTATCTGCTTATAATTTTTTAAGAAAGGAACAAGTTGAAAGGTTAAACACGCGTGCCATTGTTTTAGATGCCTTTTAATCGCCTTATAAACAAGCGAATAGTGTGCTTCATTCGCAGGTAGATCGATGAAATGTTTTTTCATGGGCAGATTCATCTGGTGATATCACAACGCTTGTGTCAAACTTCAATATAGGTAGTAGTTTTCAATATCTTTTCAATAGGTATTTTTAAATATCTTGTAAAATATTTTTAACAACATTGTAATAGTTTTAATATATTTAACCTGAAATCAAACAACCGATTTCTCCACAGTAAAAAATATTAGCAGTTTGAAAGAGTCAGTAAAGACACGAATTGATGAAAAATTCACACATCTTGGTGAAAAGTTTGCACAATTTGGTATAAGTTTTTGTTTTTGTGTATTCTGAAATCCAACTTTACATAAAACTGTGAGTAGTACATTGAATATTTTTTGCCGTGTATGAAGCATTACGCCTACGCAAAACAAAAATAAAGTATTTGTATGTATTTGCTAATCACTTTTATTACTGGATTTATTTGCATTTCACCTTCTGTCCCTTGTTACATAAAAGAATATAAAATTAAACCAGTCACAACTGTTACTGATAATGATAATAAAAAATAATTCTGTACATTAAACCAGTGCAATTCGTTCTAATCAAGTCTCATTTAATAAATTAAAATCCAGAAAAATTAACATTTTAAATGAAAGTTCTTGATATCACAATTTTTTATTTCAACTTTTTTGGTCACATACAAAAATTGTCGTTTGTCACGATTTATAAGCGAATGCTCGACTGCCCTCTTTCAAGATACCGCGCGAATTATCAAATCACCAATTCACTTGCGATTGTAATGCAAAAAAAGCCATAATGCCTCGAACCTGTTGCTGTGCTCCGATACCTTTTCGTTGAAACTTCAAATCAAATCCACATCAAAACATGTTTGTGAATTTTAATTTAAATTTGTTCTACATTGACTATTTATTTGCAAAGTCTAATTTGATATTATGATTATGAAAGTAGTTATAGTATAATCATTGATTTTTGACTGATTAACTACTCAAATCAAGAATCAAAAATGCAAGTGGTTACTTACTCCCACTGGAGGTGTACAAAAGACTTCAATTTTTGTAGTATTTAAAAACTTTTTTAGTAATTGTAGTAGAACTGTAATAGACTGAATGAAATTGGAATAGTTGAAGTACTTATACTTAAACAAGCTTTCAGAGATTACAATTGTTAAAGTATTTGTAATACATATATGTATTGCAGTCGACTTCAAAAAGACTTCAAAAAAACTTCAAACAAACGTTAACAAACTCGTCATTTATGTAATTTCAGGAAATTGTTAAATCTCATTGATATTTCACTTTTATTCGCTACATTTGATTCAATAGTTGCAGGCTTTGAAGTCTTGAAAATTACAAAACTTCAAAGTTTTACAATATACTTCAATACTATAATTACTTAAAAAATACTTCAAATGTACTTCAAAAATACTACCAATCAAGTGGTTGAAAGACTTCAACATTAATTAACCCCTAGCAAAAATGTAACAAAAAACTCATTTTTTATAACAAACTTCATTTTATTTTACGATTTCACCAAGGCTGTCAACTTTTAATTACATCCATTCAATGTCATCACCCCAATTTGGTCAAATTTTTCGGCCTTTTTGCGATCGTGTACGCTTTCGCTATTCTTTTCGGAGATGTGACTGGCGCATCACGCCGTTTTTCGTTTTCTGTTCCGAGAAGAAATCTATACAATATTTGTAACGAGATTTGGTTACAATGGTTGCATCCCACTCGTTACATTGGTTGTATCGAGCTCGTAGCATTCGTTGTATCGAGCTCGTAGCACTTTTTGTAACGAGCTCGATACAAAGTTACTTTTGAGAGTGGGGATACGCAGAGACCATCTCCCTCTCCCTCGTCTTACGGAGTCGGCGCGTCTATTCGTGTTTTCTCTTAGTGAAAAGTGAGGTTGAGATTCATCGACTAAAAACAAAGGTAAATATTGTTGTTTATGAATTGATTTTGCTATTGCTTGGTTTTAAATATCGTTTCAATGAGTGATTATACATCTTCTATTACAATCGTTTTTTTATTTTGTTGTAGTTTCAATCAGTTTGGCCCTGCTTTCTAACCCTGCATTGGTTTTCTTGCACAGTTTCTTTGTACATGGAATGATGGGTATATTTTTTTTTAAACTGTTTTATTACTGCGGATCACACTGAAAACTGATTTTACTCTATTTCGTTTTGATTTTTTGTACATCGCATTTCTTGTTTACCAATGTTTCGAATAAAATTTTTGAATCAAATCAAACTAACATAACCTAAGTTTTTTTGTTTGATTTTTCGTCTCACACCTTTCTACATGTATGCTTTTTATATGTATAGCATGGTTTTGTTAGTGTTTTATGGGTGATGTTTATTTTTTTATTTAACACATAAATAATTACATTAGATTAGATTTAATGAATTTGTTTTTTTAGGTCCGGAAAACGAACCGAACGAATTTGAAGATCCACCATTCTCAGGAAATTATCTCGAACTTCTTGAAGGAGGTCGCCGGTTTCATGAGGATTTCAATGCTCAAACTCAATATCCACATCACGAGTCAAACGTATTGTAGGAGAGAAAATTTTGTACTTTAAAAATCTTTTTCAACTAAAAATAAACCAAATAACAACAAATAAAATATTACAAGTTCAATTTAATTATTTCCATTTCCATTTACTAATGAAGAAACTTGAATTAATTTTGTAAGCATCTTTACAGGTTAACTAAGTAATTTTACGACATTGTGATTACAGGTTATGATTTTTTTTTTTGACAAAAAAACCCGTTCGATACATTACGTGTATAATACATGTTCATCAGATTAACCAAATTTTTGTGTAATACCCGCATACACCTATTTAATAACAAAATTTATACGTTTTATATTATACATAATGGTTCCGTCAATGCGCATGCGCAGAATCGCCACGCGTCTGCAGTGCAATGACGTAAGTGGGGAGAAAACGGCTCCGTAGCGTAGCATTTATTGTAACGAGCTCGATACAACGAATGCTACGAGCTGGATACAACCAATGTAACGAGTGGAATAGGACCGTTTGTAACGAAACTCGTTACAACCATTGTATAGATTTCTTCTCTGTGGCGTAAAGCTGAATTCCTAGCCTTTTTTTTCACCGTTACGCGACTTTTTAAATTGCGTTGCGTATTTTGAACCCAGAAAATCTGGTTTATTATTAATTTTATTTCACTTTTGCATAAAATGAACTATATTTCATGCAAAATTAATACACAATACGAATTATGAACATTATACATTATACTACGTAGTTTTTCACAAAGCACAAAACTAATCGATTTTGTTAAACAATTTTTCCGACTTACAAACAAATACGATAAACAGTAACAAACAGCACAGGACTAATCGATTTTGTTGAAAAACTTTACCGACAGAAAAACATCAATATAGCTAATCTTTCTGAATGATCTAGTCTTTTGTTACTAAAAAATAAATTAAAATTATTAACAAATCACTATTAACAATTGTCTATTGAAAATCACAAGCTTCTATTCGCAGAAGATAGACTTTTCACAAGATCGGTGATATCAAATGTTTTGTTATAAAAAATTTTCAAATATCAGAAAAAAAGTCTTAGAGTATTTAAAATAACAATATTTGTTTAACAAAGAAATAACAAAGAAATTAAAAATGTATGGCAAAGTATAGAATTTTGATAGTCATACATATATTGTCAATATATTGTTTGCAAAATATCATACATTGCCAATATATTGCAGTAAATCAAATAACATCGTTTATATATAGTTAATACATTGTTTGAAAATAATACATTGTCCATATAAAGGCAATATATCGTTCATATATTGTCAATATATTGGAAATATATTGTCAATATATCAACTATGTATGGTCAATATAGGGATAATATATTATTTCGTGAATAATATATTGTTAATATATTATTCTTACATGGACAATATACGGATCTTTTTACAAGGGAATCATCTAATTTTTTTCGATCATCGGATCATTAAGTGATTAAAAAACAATCTCTAAATTTTGAGGTTAGAAAATTAGTGTTAAAATAGTGAACATTTAGAGGGCTAAGCTAACTTTTTGAAGGTATTCGATTATTTTGCGATCATTTAATGATCCGATTTGGACTGATCCGTTTGTAATTATCTCAGAAGTTGCATTTTTTCGATCATTTTATAATCATTAAGGAGGACCAATACCTCCAACACTAGGAGGACCGCGTACGTAAATTTTACGTCTTTCAATATTCACTTCTTCACCATTCTGGTTACGTTTGATGAAACAATTTTTCCTTTGGCGACTTTTCATCATTTTGAAAAGTCGCCAAACTTTTGATTTTTCACTGCTTGTCATGATTTGTTGTTTTTGATTATTTTTAATTTTACAGCACTACTTTTTGACCTGATCATCTTTTTGTTGTTTGTTTTTACCGTGATCGTCATAGCTGCTGCCGTTTTCCACGCTATGTTTGAAATTAACAATGTTTTAATTTAAATTGCTCGTTCGAATTTGTCGTTTTTGATAATGTTTATTTTTACGGTGCTTTTTTAGGATCCTCCCGAAAACACCAAACTTTCTTAAATGTCACAATCACTCAAAAATTGTCATCTATGTTTGTAGAAACTCTAAGTTTGACTTCCTTCCTGGGAAGTGCAAAGAGACGTAAACATGTAGTAACGCGTCACGCGTCACATGATACACGGCGAGAAATTTTTTCTAAAAATTGCCGAAAGTGACTTAAAAATTACCAAACTGAATAAGAAAGCAGTGCCGAAAACACTTTTGTGTACTGATTATCAAGTTTATGTTTTTTTTTCATTTATCTCTTACGAAAAATTACCAAACTGTTTGATAAATAATGATTATCTAATTACATGTAAAAAGTTTTTGTTGATGTTTAAAAATCTTTTAAATCGAATAAAGCATTTTGATCGACAGTTTAGTAAAAATGTGCGTTTTGTAAAAATGTCTTACAAAAAATTACCAAACTGGTTGATAAATAATGATTATCTAAATACACGTAAAAAGTTTTTGTTGATGTTTAAAAATCTTGCAAATCGAATGAGGCATTTTGATCGACAGTTTAGTAAAAATGTGCGCAGTGCTTTACTGCGCACTTCACGTAAACAAACGAGTTGGCCGAGTGGCGCCCCAATCGGTGCGAAATGTTTCCCGCAAGTGCCATTTGAATCTGCGAGGTGTATATATACACGCTTGTTTCTATTATATTAACATGAAGTGCGAACTGCGAATTGTAATGCGAATTTACCGATTGCTAAGGTGTATGTATACGTATGTGTGTAGGTTGTGCGAAATGATAGGTCTGCGAAATTGTGTTTGCGAGTTTCTACGATGTGTGAATGAATAAAAAATGCGTATGATGTAAACAACGTTAATCTCTGTCAAAAACACTAAAAAAAGCTATAGCATGTACATGCTACCTAGCGTGTAAGTAAAATTAGAATGTTCATTCATAATTATTTACAAGTATAATGAAAAACACTAAATTTAATGTTTTTTAATGACAATGATTAGAATAAATATTATTAAACTCATCAAGAAAAATTACCGAACAGTTTGGTAATTTTTCAGATTTCTGATAAATAAATATGAAAAAACATCTCAAGAAAAAGTATCATACAGTTTGGTAATTTTTTTAATGTTGGGGCTAATAAATGTTAGTAAATACCATTAGAAATATTATCGAGCAGTTTGGTAATTTTTAATACGTGTAGGTGAAATTTTATTCGACACAATTTTTACCAAACTGTTTGGGAATTTATACACAAAGTGCATTTCGGCACTGCTTTACCAAACAGTTTGGTAAAAATTTGCCCATTTCTGATATTTTTAGTAAGAATTTCTTGCCGTGTACATGTCACGGGTTACACGTCATACTCGCTATTTTCAGAACAATTTTTCTGTTCGGAAATAAGCAGCTTGGGAAACTCAGATTATTTACAAGAACTAGTTGAGTACATCAGATATATAGTTTTTCTTACTTGTAGAAGAGCGGCTGATCGTACTTCACAAGTGGCAAAACTATCCAATTCTCCCACTCGGATGAGCTTTCTCACCCGAGTACTTAAGTAAGTACTAGTAAGTTTAGTACTAGTAAGTACTATAATCTATATAACCTGTTTATTAATATTCTCTACACAACCGTTTTATATATAGATTTAGGTTTAGAAATATAAATGTTGAGAGAAATTTAAAAAGATAATGATTTTCTGTCAATATTAATATGGTAATAGCTCTCCGAATGAAGGTAAATGATCCTAAATCACGGTGAAATATGCTCGACTGTGTCACTAGTAACATGACTGGCCGAGAATATGTTCTTATTCGAATAATTGCTTTTCGTACACGAACATAAGTAATTTTTGAACATAATCAGCCGTCCAGCCAGGATAACTAGTCAAAATCAGCACAGACATTTGGTGAAGCTAAGGCCAGTGCATGAATTTCAACTCACTATTCGAGTGATTTAATTAAACTTAAATCTCGATAGCAGGCTTCACGATTATTTCGAATCCGGTTGGTAAAAAAAATATGACGAGTTTGGGTTTTTTAAATCTTTCTCCTCCCACCCTTGTAAAAAAAACCGTATATTGTCCATATAAGAATAATATATTAACAATACATTATTCACGAAATGATATATTGTCCCTATATTTACCATACATAGTTAATATTTTGACAATATATTGCCAATATAATAACAATATATGAACAATATATTGCCCATATATATTTTGAAACAATGTATTGACCATACACAAACAATGTAATTGGATTTACAGCAATATATTGACCATATATGTAAGACAAGCAAAATTCCTTATTGTTGACATACATTGTTAATTTCTTTGTTATTTCTTTGTTAGACAAATATTGTTGTTTTAAATACTCTAAAACTTTTTTTCTGATATTTAATAATTTTTTTATAACAAAACATTTAATATCACCGATCTTGTGAAAAGTCTATCTTCTGCGAATAGAAGCTTGTGATTTTCAATAGACAATTGTTAATAGTGATTTGTTAATAATTTTAATTAATTTTTTAGTAACAAAAGATTAAATCATTCAAAACGATTACCTATATTGATTTTCTATAGAATATATGGATCCTTATAGTTTATCATAGTTCTTACTTGAAAAAATTATGAATAAATTCATAAATAAATTTTTGCATTTGGTTAAAAAATTTAAGATTTATAACAAAATAACATTATAGAAAGTATAATTGACAAAGAGGCATTCACATTGAACTATTACCAATAAAAAATAGTCATTAAGTATGTGGCTCATTTCGATAGAAGAATTTATCGAAGCAGATGGAGCAGTGGACAACGACGCGAACTGATACCCTCAAGGGCCTGGGATCGATTCTCGTGCTAGAGTAAAATTATTATATACTTTTCATGTATCGTAAATATATATCGTCCATATATTGACAAGATCCTCCCCTGCCTTCCTTCATTACACTTACGATCTTAAATTTCAGTACGAAATGATATGAAATCACTACTACCGAGACGAGTGTTTTCTTTTAAAATTATATATGTTGAATATTTGAAAAAATTTCCAAGTTAGATAACATTATAGTGATAAAAGATATGACATCATACTTTCTTAGTATGTATTCGATTGATTTCAGAAAATTATGTTTTTCATAAAAATAGTTTTTCAAGTTTAAAAACACCTTGCCGAGTCGGCCCGTATGAAATTCTATTGAAAATGTAAAGTATCGTTTTTTAAAGCATTGATGTTGGAAACCATACTAACTGATCGGTAACTTGTGCATCTACCTTATCTTTCAATTAACAATGACCAAAAAAATCATAATATAGATGAAAAAAATTTTCAGTGTGTTCTCGTCATTATTATTATCATTATTATTATTGAAAAAATATCAACAGTAAATGCATTACAATTTGAAACCGATGTGAACAGAAATGTTTCTTAATAAAACTTCAAAAAGCAGAACTTGGTCAAAGTCTGAATTTCTAAAATTAAGTCGCTGGATGCAAAAACAGCTTAAGTGTCCCTGAGCTTTTGATAGAAAATTGATTGTTAATGTTTGATTTGCGTCTGAAACTTACATGAATTTGATACAAAAATGTTGACATAGAAAAAGTGCTTACTATTTCTTTGAACAGATGTAAATTTTTTGTTATTTAACAAATAACAAAATAATTAATAAATCATTATTTTTTTAAGTTTAAATCTTGATTTTTACTTCTATTCTGTTTTTTACTTCTGTGTCCTTGCGTCTTACGGGAGAAATTTGATAAATTTCAATTTCCCAGTTTGATTATCAATTTTTCGTGAAAAAACGCCTCATGAGATAAGATTTTATGAAGTAAATATTTGTGCAATGTACAAGTTGATGCTTTTTCAAAACGATCCGACTTGCCAAGGTGTTTTTAAACTTGAAAAACTATTGTTATGAAAAACATAATTTTCTGAAATCAATCGAATACATACTAAGAAAGTATGATGTCATATCTTTTATTACTCTAATGGTATCTAACTTGGAAATTTTTTCAAATATTCAACATATATAATTTTAAAAGAAAACACTTGTCTCGGTAGTAATGATTTCATATCATTTCGTACTGAAATTTAAAATCGTAAGTGTAATGTAGGAGGCAGGAAAGGATCTTGTCTCGTTATTCATATACCTTTCAAAGGTTATTTTTAAGTATGCAGAATATAAGTTTGAAAGGTACACTTGTCTCGATAGCAATAATTTCATATCACTACTGACTGAAGTTTTAATCCCTTTGCGTCCCTTGTAAAAAGATCCGTATATTGTCCATATAAGAATAATATATTGACAATATATTATTCACGAAATAATATATATATTGACAATATATTGCCAATATACTAACAATATATGAACAATATATTGCCCATATATGGACAATGTATTATTTTCAAACAATGTATTAACCATACATAAACGATGTAATTTGATTTACAGCAATATATTGGCAATGTATGATATTTCGCAAACAATATATTGACAATATATGTATGACAATCAAAATTCCATTCTTTGCCATACATTGTTAATTTCTTTGTTATTTCTTTGTTAAACAAATATTATTGTTTTAAATACTCTAAAAGTTTTTTTCTGATATTTAATAATTTTTTTATAACAAAAAATTTAATTTCACCGATCTTGTGAAAAGTCTATCTTCTGCGAATAGAAGCTTGTGATTTTCAATAGACAATTGTTAATAGTGATTTGTTAATAATTTTAATTTATTTTTTAGTAACAAAAGATTAAATCATTCAAAACGATTAGATATATTGATTTTCTATAGAATATATGGATCCTTTTAGTTTATCATAGTTCTTACCTAAAAAAGTATGGATCAATTTATAAATAAATTTTTGGATTTGGTTAAAAAATTTAAGATTTATAACAAAATAACATTATAGAAAGTATAATTGACAAAGAGGCATTCACATTGAACTAATACCAATAAAAAATAGTCATTAAGTATGTAGCTTATTTCGATAGAAGAATTTATCGAAGCAGATGGAGCAGTGGACAACGACGCGGACTGATAACCTCAAGGGCCTGGGATCGATTCTCGTGCTAGAGGAATATTAATTTACATTTTTCATGTATCGTCAATATATTGTCCATATATTGTCAATATATTGTCCATATGTTAGTATATGGTCAATATATTACTAATGTATGGTTAATAGATTGTCAATATATTGTTTGTATTGTATGGTCAATAGATTGTCAATGTATTGTCAATATATGATCATTTTTACAAGGGGTATTACATGTCAAAAGGATGGGCAGGACTTTGTCTTGTTATTTATATACCTTTCGAAGGTTATTTTTCAAGTATTTAGAATATAATCTTGAAAAAAATACTTGTCTCGTGAGCAATGATTTCATATCAGTTCTTACTAATGTTCTCAATGTATATGTAGAAGAGAGAAGAAAAAAGACTAATGGAAATAATTATAGAAAAAAGTTTTATTTGTTACTAAAGTTTCAAATTAATTGCGTATTTCAGAGGATGGGCAGGATCTTGTCTCGTTATTTTTATACCTTTCTAAGGTTATTTTTTAAGTTTTTAGAAAATAATTTTTCAAGGAATACTTGTCTTGTAAACAATGGTTTCATATTATTTCTTACTAATGTTTTCAATTAATTGTGTATTTCGGAAGGATGAGCAGGATCTTGTCTCGTTATCCATATACCTTTCTGAGGTAACGTCAAGTTATTTATATGTTTTCATGTAATAAAAATAAATATTAATAATTAGAAGACCGTGATTTCACATCTTTTTTAAGGAAAATTTTAAACGTTGAATGTAATCAAGGGCAAACAATTTATTCTCAATTCTCAAGTTCAAATTGATATTTTTATAAGAATGATTTTCCGCCTTGATACATTAAGATTCACGTAGAATCCATTAAAAATGAAATCCTTTTATTTAATAATTCGATGGATTAATTATAATTTTTTTTCTGAGAATAGATAACAAAATCTGTTAGATTTACTTTCGTGTGGATCCGTCTTAACACTAAACAGTCGAAGTGGACAAATCTGTGCCCGGACCCCTATTGTATCAACGTAGTACTCATTCTTTCTATCTTTGTCTTCTAATTCCACTCCATCTTTCTAGAGTTGAATGCTATTCACATTATTTTATATTTTTAAAACTTGCGACGACCACTTTTCTGGCAGCATTTATTTCTGTAGATTAAATTAATAATTTTCTTTAGTTTCTTCTAACAAACTTGTTATCCATGCAACGAATTTTATGAAATTATAATGATTGAAAGGGTACTTTAATGAAATAATAATTAGTAAAATGAAATGTCACTGACGTACATTGCAAGAACATATAGGAAATTTAAAAATTTAAAAGGAAAATGCGCAGTGGTTCTGCGCCGATATCTGTGAAATCCTAACACATGTGTATCGTTTCAGGTTAACAGAGTTAAGATCTGTTTACTTGACAAGACCATGATGAAAAACCTTTTATCATTATTAAAAAACTTTCAATTCAATAAAGTAAGATTGAATTTGAACGCTTACAACGTACCAACCTCATAGTCTCGACGGCCGCTATTATTGCCTCGGTCGGTAACGTGTGAGAATTCACTTGATGTTATTTCAGGGGGAAACGTCATATGAAACGCGTTGCCGTCAGGCCACGTCAGGCAACTAATCTCAAATATGCTAGTTGTTGGATGAAAGATCTGGCTGGTGAAATTTTATTTATTAACTTGTGTTTAAAGAAATCGAGCTAGTAAACAAAAAAACGCAAGGTATTATTCAAAATATTTTCTCGATTCTTCTGAGAACAGGATAAGCGATACGAATAAGTATTGATGTATCGACTCGAGGTAACTAGAGACAATTTAGGTTAAAAAGTGCAAACTAGCGTTTATTATGTTGCTCAGCGATTCGACATTTCATTGACGTTACATTGACGTTAATTATTACAGGTATCGGACTTTGTCTCGTTAGGGTCGCTTCCGCGACCTTTAATAGATTGTCAATATATTGTCAATATATGATCTTTTTTACAAAGGCTAATGTATCTTGTCAGATACGATCACTTAAGAATCTACTATTATTACAAGCAGCGGCATGTAGGCCTTATTTTTTTCTGTAGTATAAAGGGTGGTCTGATTAAATAGAAAACAAATGCTTGCATTGTTTTTTTTCAAAAAGTCGAAACATAGAAATAAAACAAAACGGGTGCATGTATAACAAAAACTCGAATTTACATCTTGAACCCAAAAATAACTCAATATTCTTAACTTTGACTAAGTGCACTTCAAAACGTACAAACATTTTTTCGTCGTACTTAATAGACAGTAGATCTCATACATTTTTTCAATATAACGTATCTCAGAAGATACATCAGGATGATAGAAGAAGCAAAAAAATGTGTAATTAAGCGATTCTTGACATTCGGAAGAGAAACGTTTTTTATGATTTTTACAAAAAACATGCAATACCACATTATCGCTTCGCATCCTAACCATTGATCGAAACATTGTACATTTTACAACAGTTTTTAAAAAATCTGAACAATTAAAGTATATGTCTATCATCCTGATGTATTTTCAGAAATACCTTAACAAATATTTATTCTCATGAAATTTCACAATTTTCAACGCTCGTTTCTTTCGTTTTGACTCCCACACAATTGGATTTTTAGTTGCTAGTTTTTCGATTTTATGTCAAATTTATATCCCGCGTCTGTCGTTTGCTCACGTCAATTTTTTTCACTCTCTAAATCTGAAAATCGAGACATAATAACCGCAATTTATGCAGAAATCTATTGTTATTATTTCATGTGCATCTAGGTCAAGGTAAGTTGGGGTAAAAATGATAAGCGGAATAAAAACAATTAACTCATTTTTTATTACCACATGGAAACGAACTCGTCTCTTTAGAATCCATTCTAAAAGAAAAAACTAAAAACACTTAAGCAAAAATTTGGCAAAGTTAAAAAATAGGTGGAAAAACCTTTTATTTATTTCTAAAGCCTGATCAAAAACTTCAAGAGTAATCATTTTTACCTTAACTCACTTTTCATTCCTTACAACATACTAGCTGAGCGGCCGTGCTTCGCACGGCCATCATCTTCGCCGCACTGTTTGCTGCTGCATAACGAAATTAGGTTATATGAAATGATAATTTCAGTGAATTTGCGCGAAGCGCGAGAGGAAACCCACGTTAACGTGGTAAACGTAGTTTTAATGTTCATAATTAAATGGATTAGAAGGTGTTTGATGATGGATATAATGTTTTTAGTGACACCTGAATAATAAATTGCACGAAAAAATGTTGAATGTGAAAAAACCAAAATTAAAGTTTTGTAATTTTCCATGAAAAAATGTGAATAAATTAATTCGTTACATACCCTATAGTAATTCTAAGAGGTCGTAGAGTCACTCTGATGCGTTGAAAATTGTTCCCATCACTTTGGTGAAGCGCCATTGCAATACAAAGAAACAAAGAAACAAACATACAAACATAGTTACAATTTTATATATATGAAGTAGAATAACGGATTACAAATCACTAGTCATATATTTTTCTTATCTATTAATAAATAAATATAATAAGTTATTGTACAATGGAAATTTGTTTCAAATGAGTACAAAGTAAACATACTAAGAATAACATGAATACAAGTGATCTATTTTCACATGCATAATTACAAGTTTTTGTACCTTTTGATTCTTTTTCGAGCGAGCGTATTACTTTTTCAAAATTATTAACGTATCAGATTCCGAATACTCTTTCAGAAGGTTGTATTATTTTCATGGTAATTTAAGAAATCCAGGCACTCGTAAGGATCTGGATTCCAACTTGACCGATGAATTTTAAACTCTAATTTTTTGTATTTTCGTTGCCGAGATTTCAGCTATTGATTTTTTCCAGCAACACGCGTAGAGACATGTATTGATATACTATTCTGAGTAAGACAGGTAATAAGACAATTTTATGGATCGCTTTGAACTATACGCAGTTTAATTCAATAATAAAACATAATGAAAAGATTGAAACGAACTCCGAGAGACTTTTTTGATTTGGTGTCTTTTGTCAACCTCTATTCCATTCCAACAAGAATTGTTAATTACTCAAGAAATTTCTCAAACAAGTGAATGCGGATTATCGAAAATTCCCAAAATTGAACAGCTCGGTGTATAAAAGAAATAAGTTAAATATATGAAGCCGTGGCTTCATTCTTTATTTCTGGACCTACGCATAATTTACATCATCGGTCACTTATTTCCTTCCAAGAAGGTCGATAATATGAGTCAGTCAGTTTTTAATTTTTTAGTGTCTTAAAGTATACTTGCGAAATCTACATTACAATCAAGATAAATTCGATGAAAAATCTCTCATAAACATTTATGTTTAAAACAGTATTATTTCAACTTATGATACACATGTGTATCATAAATATAACAATTCGCTGCTGCAAATGTTCAACTTGATACAAAATCAAATGCGGTCGTTTCCTAAAATGATCTTGAGGTTCGAAAAAACGCGTGCATTTCTTGGAGACCGCGAATCGCTTGTCATACTCATATACTACTTTCGTTGAAAAATTTGTTCTACAAAAATGGAGCGTACGTTTCTGTCGCACTGGAATCCATCTTCCTTTTTGTCGGGCTTACAACACATACAAACGTGTTCACAAATAGGATAGAATCTGACGTATACCTGCGGGCGGATATTAAAACTAGCATCGTACCCTCGTCACTTCACTGAAACGTATTCTGTCGGTCGTGCCCTTGTCTGCATTACATTGCAAAGTCAAATCTCGAAAAATGAGATATAAGCGATTTTTTCTTGCCTCTTCTGTGAACTTGTAAATGAGATTTCAATGCCTTTAGGTATAGAAGAGGGAAGAGACAGCATGCTAGAAAAATAACTCGAAATAGAAATTTTCTCTGTATTTGTCTTTTGTTTTAAGTTAGAGTATATAACTGTCCTTTTGATATTATTTTCATCATATTGATGACGAATTTCGTTTTTTACGGTTTCACGTCTCTACAGTTTTAGCGAGACAGTTGATGCCAATAAAATTTTCTTCTCTGCGTATTTTTATCTAGATTTTATCAACTTGTCTACTTACGCTCGATGGCAAGAATTAAATTCTAAAAAAAACACCTATGTCTCAATTATCCTGTCTCGAAGTTGAGTGATGCAGATTCGACTTTTAGTTTCAACATCTGTTAAGGCACTACTGGTAACTGTAAAGAGTTTAAAAACTCAACAGGATAATTCACCACATCATCCTGGTTCACCACAGGATTGGAAACAGTGTAAACCTTCTCGTTTCCGAAGATTTTGGCCAATACTTTTTCATTTTATTCCGACAC
The DNA here is from genome assembly GCA_020615435.1 of Telenomus remus. NCBI lineage: Eukaryota > Metazoa > Arthropoda > Insecta > Hymenoptera > Scelionidae > Telenomus > Telenomus remus. The sequence goes on from CM036336.1 coordinate 9,338,380, forward strand.
GACATTATTCGTGGGGACTAAACTAGCTCTTTCGCATAACCAATTCTGCTGTTCATAATCCTGCTGAATGTCTGAAAAAACGGCAGCAATAAGGTGTTCGGTAGAATTTTCAATGCAACACAGATTTAGAAACAGTGTAATGTTGCCGTCATTATCCAAAGGCTCTAATTTATCACCGATTCTGAAAAACAATGACGAAAAATCAGCAGCGTTTTCGTCATTATGAAGAAAAACTCTTATGTTTGTTGTGAGCGTGTGGAGAAGTACGCGTTGCCATAATGGATAACTCTTGATGCTGGCGTGTAGTTGATCAACAGAAGTACTACGAACTATAACTGGGAGAGTTTGACGAAAGTCACCTGCTAGTATGACCACAAAACCTCCCATTCTACGATCATCCTTGCGAAAATCGATAAAGATTCTGTCAAGTGCGTCTACAGCATTCTTATGGGAAGAAGAACTTTCATCCTAGACTATCAATTTGCACAAACGTAACATTCCAGCCCTGTCACTATTTTGCTGATGTTACAAACTGGTGCCTCTTGATAATGCAAATTCAGTGGAAGCTTCAAAACGCTTTGTGCCGTTCAACCGGCCTTGTAACAACTTTGAAGCGTTACCAGTAGATGCCAAAGCTATGGCTATTCGGCGACAACTCCTAGCAGTAGATAGCAACAGGTTCACTAAATACAATTTGCTGGTTCCTCCGTAGGCATTGTGAAAAAATATGGCCGGATCATTAGCATCAACTGTTTCCATTATGGTATGATAAAAACATCTCGGGCCTTTATTAACAGTGGGCAAAGCCGTTCGAACATCAACAGGAAGAGCGTCAGCATCGTAATTCAGCTGTACACGAATCTCATTGTTATGAAAAACAGCGATCCTAGGTGCAGGTAGACCGTAATCAGCTAGATGACGGCGTAGTGGTCGTATTAAGAGAGTTTTTTCGGAGAGACATGATTTTCAGACATGAAAAACCTGATATTGAATAAACAATGTCATCTATTAACTTAATGGTTTCGTCATAAATGATATCATATGCTATAATGCTCTGTTGGTCTTGCTCTTGAAGATGGAGTATATCCTTAGACATCTGATCCTTGAACATGTTTCGAGAGAGAGAAAATGGGAAACTTCGCAGGAGCTTATAATTCTGGAGAACAACGTCCTTAACTGGCATGGATACCGAGGCAAAACCATCTCTTCTATCGGCGGAGACCGTGCTCCCTTTGTAAAAAGATCCGTATATTGTCCATATAAGTATGATACATTGACAATATATTATTCACGAAACAATATATTGTCCCTATATTGACCATACATAGTTAATATATTGACAATATATTGCCACTATATTAACAATATATGAACAATATATTGCCCATATATGGACAATGTATTATTTTCAAACAATGTATTAACCATACATAAACGATGTAATTTGATTTACAGCAATATATTGGCAATGTATGATTTTTCGCAAACAATATAAGGTAGATGTATGGGATATCGGACAGTTTAGGGTTAGTCGGACGTTACAATGAAAGTAGCGTGTCATAATTTGCAGTATATTGAAAAAGTGACTGATATTATTACTCATCAGATATTTTTCTTTTGAAAAGTTTGCGAATTTTCATGAAAATAATCGGATTGTTATTAAAAAAAGGCATCAATAGACTGTTGTTATTTGTGCGTGATATCGGACACTTGCGTGTTATATCGGACACCTATACCCCGGCATTCGGACGCTTACCGGACGGGGCATGTACGAGATATCGGACAGTCAATACTTTATCAAAATATCGCATTTTTTCATATAAAAGTAATTTGTTTATGATATTATTATTATTTGTACAACTTAAATTATTATTATTTCAAAGTACAAGAATTGTTAATAATTATTCCAGACAAAAATTGCGGCTGTGCGACCGTGTAATTTTGTATTTTTATTTTAATCTATTCAAGTTTCCTTTGAGGCTCTCGTTCTCTTCTTTGACCCTTCAGGGACATTTTTGGTTTTTTCCTGTTCATCCAGCTTTTCTTTTTTGATTTTTTTCGCCAAGAGACACTGTTGTTTTTTTTCCTCTCTTTCTTTTTTTGCTTCCGCTTTTCTCAATAGTTCTTCTTCCTTCAGCCTCTTGTTCATTAGCCGTTTTTGCTTTCTTTCTTCTTTTTCTTGCTCGAGTTTTTTCTTCAAGTCTTCCTGTGCTTTTTTCAAATTGCGCCACTCATCACTAATAACAACAGCAGGTCCTGGTGGTGCCCTCCTTTTCTTAGCTGTTGTTTTTTCAGTCGATGGCCAAAAGACACAGTCTTTGAATTGTACATTTTTGGAAGATCCTACAAGCAGCAATAAAATTGTTTTTATGTGTAATAAATAAAGCCCGACAAAAATATGCATCGAAATTTTAGGCGAAGATCGAAAAAAAGGATACGAATCAGGATATTGGATCAGGACTTTGAATACCTTCATTTAGAGAGGACTTGGTATTGGACAAGGATGTGGTATCAGGTTCAGAACTAAGGGATACTTCTTCGATGGGGTTTTTTTGGTTGTGAGCGAATTGGGTTGAATTGAGCAAGCTTTTGGGTTGATTTTGAAGTGGATTTAGAACTTCTTCATTTCTATTTTCAGAGTAGGAAGGTGGTTGTGATTCTTCTGGGATCGTAGATGAAGTCTCATGATTTACATTCTTGTCGTTTAGTCCTTCGTTCAGCGGTTTCTCACACGAGTTCTAAGAAAGTGAAAATGATCGAAAATTAAGGTGATATTTTTATAGAACAGATTTGTACGAAAAAAGGAAAATTAATGTACTGGTAGCGAGTGCAAGGATGCTAATGTGCCATCCTCATTCACAATCCAAATTCCTGCAATTGTATTTGAAGTCAAATCTTCATCAACCTAGTTTAAAAAATGCAATTATTTTAATTACGATGTAAATCAGAGGGATGCAATTTTTTATGTTTTCAGGTGTAATAATTTACTTCGTTTTCTTCCAAATTTTCAACACGCGTATCAAGGCAAGAAGTTTGGTGTTTCTTGATTTTAAGCCAAAAATAAAATAGGCTTTCGAACTGTACCGGGCCCTTCCAAATTCCCTCTTCTTTGGCTACTTTAAAACTCTTCTCTACACCAACCGGCAGATAATTTTCAATCATTTTTTCCATCGCATCGTATGTTTCCAACGGGTATTCAGGGATTTTCTCCTTTTCAGCTCCAGAATTTTCGTTATTTTTCGTTTTTTCACCGATAAATTTATCCAATTTAATAGCTTCGGCTGAAAATGGATATAATCCGCAAGTCCTGAATCCATTGATTAACGTGGACTTCAGATCCATTGAGTCCAATGTGCGCTGCAAGAGTTTCGCAAAAAATGCTGGCTTCAAGTGCATACCATTGTTTTCCATTACTCGGTACTCTGCAACTTCTTTGGTCCACGCCAATTTCAATGGTCGGAAGAGAGCAACATCCAAGGGTTGGAGGATGTGAGTGGCATTTGGATGTAAAACTATGAGTACGATCCCTTTTTCCAGACAGAAGTCACTCAGAGGCATGCTCATGTGAGAGCTGTGTCCATCAACGTAAAGAAGAACCGGAAACTGAATCTCATTTTCCACCAGCCAAGGATAGAAAACGTTTGCGACGTATTCAAAAAAATGCTCCGCTGTCATCCAACCAGATTTCGATTTCCCAATCCCCCATTTAGGTGGAAAGTTATCAATGATCTCCGAAGGAAACCGCTCATACTTGAACAAAACCAGCGAAGGTAGTAACCGTCCATCAGCGGAAGCTGTAATCAGAGTTGTTAGACATTCTTTGTCATTACCAACAACACTGTGCACGTTTTTCGAGCCCCTTTTAGTGAGAACTTTTTCTCCTTTCGGTGACAAGTAGAAGGCCGTCTCATCGCAGTTAAATATCCGGGCAAGTTGAATGTGTAGCAGGCCTTTGTCCTCCAGAACTTGACAAACCTCAGCAAACCACTTGTACAGACGTTCTTTCGTGACGTTTGCTCTGCTACGCGTTAGGTTTTGGGATATCCGTAAGGTAACTGTCGGAAGTCGAGTCAGAAAAGCTTCAAACCAAGACCGACCAGGGCGATCGTTGCTGAATGGATTGGGTAATTTTGATTTTATTACGAACATTCGCACAGCATTTAGCAAAGAACTTTTTGCCATCGGGAAGCCCATCTCGCTACACCGAAACAACCATGCCACAATTTCGTCTTCGTCTTCTTTGGAAAGAACAGTTTTACCTCCTAATGAACTGGTTGCAGGAGCATTTTTAGCGTGCTTATCTGACAAAGTTGATTTAGGTACATCGTACATTTTTGCAGCTGTACGAATGGGCATGCCTATTTTGACGGCATCAAGAGCTTTTTGCATCTGATTTTCATCATATTGCAACCGTTTTGTCCGAATTTTCGGCATTCTTTCTGCAAAAAACAATTTTTAAATATTCTATGATTAAAAGTTTATTATTCAATAATTGTATCATGAAATTTTTGTTTACTCTAGTTATATATTTTTTATTACAAGTTTCATTGCAAAAAATCGAAAAAAACATGCACTAATGAGCCGAAGTGACGTGTCCGATACGGCACACATTTAACCTTGTCGTGAAGTGCGTGACAATTTCAGCAATCTCATAAGTTTTAGCTCCATTACGACCAGTTTTTTTCTTGTTACCGTATAGTTCGATTAATAATCTTCAATTCGGACTGTCAATCATTGCCTGACAGTCCGAAATGACATATTAAAGTCGCTTTAAAAATATAGAATTTCCTTACCAGATTTGTTTACACCTGAATAAAACACGAACTTTTAAGCTAACCTCCAACCTGTCGCGCTCGAAAATATTAATTCAAGTACGTTAAAAAAGGGCCTCTACAGTTGTAAAATCGTAAATTGGATTCTCCTTAACGTATAATTTCATAAGTCCACTGACCTTGAGGTAAATAATAATATTACTATTTTAATAAATAGATAAAAATCATGTCCGGACATTCCATACACCCTACGTCCGATACACGGGACGTGTCCGATATCCCATACATCTACCTTATTGACAATATATGTATGACAATTAAAATTCCATTCTTCGCGATAAATTGTTATATTTCTTTGTTATTTCTTAGTTAAACAAATATTGTTGTTTTAAATACTCCTAAACTTTTTTTCTGATATTTAATAATTTTTTTAGAACAAATCATTTAATTTCACCGATCTTGTGAAAAGTCTATCTTCTGCGAATAGAAGCTTGTGATTTTCAATAAACAATTGTTAATAGTGATTTGTTAATACTTTTAATTAATTTTTTAGTAACAAAAGATTAGCTTTATCGATATTCTATAGAATATATGAGGACCGAAAAATTATTATAAATAATCAAAACGCATTGAGTTTCTGTAGAATGAGTCATCGACATTTTTGTATTTCTAATTCGAAGGGATTAGAATAAAACGTCCCAAGTTTTGAATTAAGCGTAAATACAGAATTTGAAAAATAGCTTCGAAAATGACAGATTTATAATAAAAGAGACCCAACATTGCTAAATAAATACACAATAATTGTTTTATTTATTAGTATGAAAGAGACTGAAACGAGCATAACTGTAATATAGCATAAGCGATACTCATAAGAGCACAATAGAGTATGAATGAAGGGTTATAGAGACGCGGTAAAATCGGTTAGGGGCATGGAAGAGGTCAAGTCGAGCATCAGTCAATAATCTTTTTGGGTACGAAACAAAAGAAACAGCATAAGAGAGTAGGACCGGAGTAGACAAATTTTCGCCTCGGGTTACTTTACTTGAATACGATTTCTATGCAGTGGCATGTTGAAATTGAACAGCGATCAGGAAATTCACACGATCATAACACTACTATAGGCAAAATCGAAATAATGCCAAATTTTCGATGAACACAATAATTTAATGTTTATGTTGATTATATGTTTCGAAGAAAGTGACAAAAATATATGAAATCACACTCAGAAAAAGGATTCGTTAATGTTATTGATATTTCATTATTGTTATGATTTAATGTAAATATTATAGTGCAACTGAATATTTCTTAACGACAATTATACCATTTCATTAAATTTTTATTCGCATATTTCATAAGATTAATTATATATACAATAATATTTATAGTTCAAGTATAACATTTATTGAAACAATTTCGTGAACTACAAAAAATATTTCTTAATATTTATCGCATGCAATTCATAAAAAATAAAAATAAAGAAGGATTGTCGAAGGAAATATTTTTGATTTTTTTTTCTTTATTTCAATTAATCTAATTTTATTTGTAATTGGTGGATTCAGTTATTTTTTCGTGATGATCCAATTTATATCTTGGATCGAGAGGCGTTTTTCTTTTTGCTGTGAGTTCATTTTCCTGTTGACATTTGATAAACAATTACTTTTATATTAACAAGTGTTAACAAAGTTATATTTATTAGTATTCAATCGAATCCTTACTATTTTTCATACCTTGATCGTCCGTCCTGTTGTTTTCTGGTGTAGTCGCCTCTCGATCCTAGACTGTTATTTAGAAATAGATGCTGACTTGCGCTTATATATCTTCAATCAAGTCAATTTGTACTTGCGGGAAAGGTTTGCTCATCTTCATATTCTAATTATAATCGAACCGAAATTATAATAGTTAAAAATTACAATTATAATTATATTAGATAAATATTACAAATTAAGGGTTTATATATCAACAAAAAATTTGGTTGTCATGATTTCTCATGTTATAACTATAAACAAATTCAATTTTCAAGTTCGTTTCATAATAGTTATCAAATAAAGTTTGAATATCATGAAATTGAACATGTAAGTATTATGAAATAGTGCAATTGTAGTGACAACGTTGAAAAAAGTCAAAAATGATATTTATTAAATATTTTTTCAACTCGATGACGCTGTTTTAACTGTTAAGAAATATTTTAAAATTTTTTCGATCGAATATAAATTGTAACTATAATGAATCCTTTTTCTGAGTGCAGTATTATATCTACTTTCATAAATATAATTTGTTCAGTAAGAGTTGAATCATAAAAAAGATCCATTGAAAAAAATGAAAAATTAAATTTTACGATTTTTAATGAAATAAACCTGAAAAATTGATTTTTTATATAGCCTATTTCAATTGTGACAGTTCGTAGAATTACCTTGATGCACTAGAAGAATTATTGCAGTGACATTTCGACACAAACAAACGAACAAACAGACAGACAGACAGACAAACATCGCTAGTCAAAATAAATCGATTATTTCATGATCATACAAGAATGATTTTGTGACCTATCATTCAACACTAGAAGGACCGCGTACGTAAATTTTACGTCTTTCGATATTTACTTCTACACAGGGATGCACGAAAAAATATCGATCGGTATTCGATACTTTCATCGAAATACCGAAATGAAAATCGGTATTTTGGTACTTGTATCGAAGTATCGAAATGAATTTCGATACTCGGTATTGTATCGAAGTTTTTTTCGGTATATCGGTACTTGTATGCAAATACCGAATAAATTTCGATACTTTTACCGAAGTATCGAACGAATTTTGATACATCGATACTTATTCGATACTTATTTCGGTACTTGTACAAAATACCGAATATAAAATCGGTAATTTCACTGCAGTATCGATTTTCATTATAATTTCGATATTTCATCTATATTTTTCAAAAATTATTATAGAAGAAAAGTCAGTGTTGTAACCTAACTTAATAAAATTTAAAACTTTATAGTAAAACAGGCTTCGGTGACTTTCAAAATGGTACGCAACTCTCTCATCAGTATTTTTAGATAAGTTTTGTTTTGAAGCATTAAAAAAATAACAACGAATTAACATGTTCAAAAATGTTCAAATATGATTTGAGTCCCTGCTGTAATAAACGCCATTGTTCTCGACATCGTAAATAACGATATGGTTTTCTATATGAAATTACTACATCATAATTATTCTTATGATGAAAAATATTACTTCTTATAATACTGCATAAAAAACCAAAATCAACATTAAATTTGATAAGTAGAATAAACCAAAAAAAAGTAAAACCAAAAATAAGAACAAAAATCCGACATCAAAAACGAAGAATTGAACTGCAAAATGGAATAATTATAAAAAAATTCAAAATGAAATACATAAATGCAAAAGAGAAAAAAAACAAAACAATTCAAAATACTAAAAAAATTCCAAATAGAACAAAAAACATAACAAATAATGATAAAAAAGGAAACCCAACCTAAATTGCGACACCATTCTGGTTAGCAGGGATGCACGAAATCATAATTTTCGGTATTTCGGTACTTAATTAACGGTAAATTAATACTGAAAAAAATATCGGTATTTCGGTACTTGTATTGAAGTATCGAAATCATTTTCGATACTTCGGTAGTTTGCCGAAATCATTTTCGGTATTTCGGTACTTGTACTAAAGTATAGAAATCAATTTCAATACTTCAGTAGTTTACCGAAATTATTTTTGGCATTTCGGTGCTTTCATCACATTACCGAAATCAAATTCGATACCTTTACCGAGTATCGATTTTATATAATTTCGGTATTTAATCGGTATTATTTGCAATTTAATATGAAATATATTATAATGACAATGTAACCTAACTTAAAAGCAATGTGAAATCAGCAATAATTGCAAGCAATAGTGTTTTTCCCTGCTGTAAAAAACGCTATCGCTTACAACATCGTATACAATATGGTTTTCTAGAAAATAAATTACCATATGATAAAAAATATATAATTTTTGCTGAATTTTTTATAATACTGCACAAAAAACAAAATCAGTAACAATTTTGATGACTAAAGTCATACGAAAAACAAAAAATGTAAATTCAAAAAACAAAATGACAAAATAGAAAAACCCGAAATAAGACAAAAAAATGCAAAAACAAAATGAAAAGCCGAATAACAAATTAAAACAAAAACCAAAACAACAAATCTAAATCCAAAACGAAAAAACTTCGAAATTGAAATGCAAAACAGACAAACAAGTAAACAATGAAAAATAAAAACGAAAAAACGAAAGAAAAATATATCAAAATCGAAAACTCAGAATTTTAGAATAATCGAAAACATAAAGAAAAATATGTTCATGAAAATTTAAATGACGATTTGAAATTCCGAAAAAGCAAACAGAAAAACAAATAGCAGACCAAAAATCTACTAGAAAAACAAAAATAATACAATTCAAAAGGAAAACATTCATCTCAACGATAAAACCAATAACTTAATGCACAACAGAAAAACTATCAAAATCTAAAAAAATACACAACCGCGTTACAATTGAAAAATTCGGATTTCCCTTTGAAGTTAAATTTTCAGTGCGGATTTGGAATTTCTTTTTGATTTTGAAATGGAAATTTTGGTTTCAAATTCTAGTTCTTGGTTTTATTGTTTTTTAATTTGAATTATTTTTTCTGTATTTTGTTTCGCAATGTAGGTTGGGTTTCCTTTTTTATCATTATTTGTTCTGTTTTGTTGTTCTATTTAGATTTTTTTGAGTATTTTAAATTATTTTGTTCTTTTTCTCTTTTGCATGTATGTATTTTATTGTTATTTTTTATTTATAGTTATTTCATTTTGCAATTGACTTTTTGGTTTTTGATTTCGGATTTTTGTTCTTATTTTTGGTTTTACTTTTTTTAGTTCAGTTTACTTATCGAACTTATTGTTGATTTTGGTTTTTTATGCAGTATTAGTTACGCAGTATATCGTTATTTACGATGTCGAAAACGATGGCGTTTTTTACAGCAGGGACTCAAATTATAATTGAACATTCTTCAACATGTTAATTCGTTGTTATTTTTTCAATGCTTCAAAGAATAACTTATTCAAAAATACTTATGAGAGAGTTGCGTACTACTTTTGAAGTCACTGAAGCCTGTTTTACTATAAAGTTTTAAATTTTATGAAGTTTGGTTACAACACTGAATTTTTGTTCTAAAATAATTTTTAAAAAATATAGATGAAATATCGAAATCATAATGAAAATCGATACTGCAGTAAAAGTACCGATTTCAGTGAAACTACCGATTTAATCTTCGGTATCTTGTACAAGTACCGAAATAAGTATCGAAAAAGTACCGATGTATCCAAATTTCGTTCTTATACTTATACTTCGGTAAAAGTATCGGAATTTATTTGGTATTTGGATACAAGTACCGATATACCGAAAAAAACTTCTGTACAATACCGAGTATCGAAATTGATTTCGATACTTCGATACAAGTACCGAAATACCGATTTTCATTTCGGTATTTCGATGAAAGTATCGAATACCGATCGATATTTTTTTGTGCATCCCTGCTGGTTAGGTTTAATGGAACAATTTTTTTTCTTTGGTGACTTTTCATCATTTTTGATTCTCTTTAAAACGACATTTGAATTTTTTCGATATGTTAAATAGAATTTGAGAAAAAATCGATTCTACCTAAGAAGAACGGAGTAAGTAAAATTTAAGTCATTCCACGACAACACATATTAAATTGTTGTTTTTTAGTTGATAAATAAACAATTAACTTCAGACATGTTTATGGACCTGTTTAACACTAATATTTGTTATAATAAATTGTTTTCGTTATACTTATAGCAAATAGCGATTGAAGTTTTATTTAAAATAAACATCCGGAACAAAAAAGAAGGTCTGCGAAATACCGACGAGTATTGTGGTTTTTTATTGAAAAAATATTTGTTTATAACAATAGATTAATAGTTCTGTTGATAAAAAGTTAATTAAAGCAACTATTTAATCAACTTTGTTGATTTTCCACTCAAAGAGAATTGTAATGAGAAAGACCAAGTTTTGATGAATATTGATCACGCAATTTTGTTACTTTTTTTCCTTTTTATGGCGAGGAAAATGAAAAAATGAATGAGATGGCCGAGTACTAAAATAAATGTTATGATATATATTAAAAATTCAGTAAAACTGATAAGAGTGGCCAAGTACTCGAATAAATGTTATGATATAGAAAATTTTTTGGTGAAGTAAAAATTTGGGACGAATGAGTATATTACGCAGTTTCGTTCTGTCTAAAATTAAAACAACGTGACGCGTATTAGCAGTTACAGATAACAAAGAAAAGCAGAAATAGTTACCGAAATCTTTTGGTTTAAAAAGCTAACTTCAGGTATTTGGCGAGCCACCGCGACAATGTCAAATAATCTAAGTTTTCGACTTGTGAATTCTAATTTTCTGGATGTTACATAAATTGTTCTTTTACTCAATAATTCCTAATACTTTAGCAGACAAGTTGGAATATTTTATTCCAGTATTTGCTGCGAAAAAATGGCTGTCTAGTTTCGAAGAAAGTAGATTCGTGTTTTACTTTTGAAATTGTTAGAAAATGTTTGTTTTCTATTTTTTTATGATCTATTCCAGTAGTTGCAAAAATGAAAATGCAAAAGTTCATGAGTAAATGTACCGTCTAACCTCAAAAAAGAATGTATGACATATTTGAATAATTTACAATTATTTTGCTGTATGAAATGTACATAACTTGTTCAATTCTATGAGTTTAACGTTCTCTTTAGCTAATAAAAATTATTTTATCACAAAACTCTTAATTAAATGCGTCATTTGGAGTAATGTCTGAAGGAAGGACCCCTTTGTCCGAAGAAAGGTAACGTGGCCTCCTGTTTGGATAAAGTGCACGTCTTACAATATCGTTTAATAACTCCAACAAGAAACTATATTTGTTCTCAATATTAAGTATACACTAAGTTAAACTGTTCATCTACTGATGTCATTTGTTAAAATTACAAAAAAATATGTTTGTTATTGCTTAAACAATCAAAAACAAAAAGTTTCCGGAGGTAGGTCTCTGTCCCCTCCATAAAAAATTTACAAAATGCACTAGGTTTAAAAATGCAACAAGATAAAACCCAAGCAAAGCTAGGTAATTCAGCTAGTCACTTATAAAAGATCTGTTGTAAGTATTATTACGAAACTAGGTTAACTCCCTCGCTTCGCTCGGGCGTCAGCTTCGCTGCACTATAAGAATTAGTTAAGGTTTTTTCGGAATTGTTTGGATAAACAAATTGTGAGGACAAAAAAGATTATGCAAAATAATTAATGCAGTCAGTTTGCGCCGTACACGAGAGAAAACCCACGTAACCGTGGTGAAATCATGGCATTTATTGCGTGAATGTGTAAATTCCGTGGGTCGGAATTTACACATCGGAAAAATATCCGGAAAAATATCCTTCGACATGTGGTTCTTGAAAAGATTCCGCAGGGTAAGAGGATTTGAAACTTTGCAACAGGTAATGATAATGGAGAACAATGTCCTTATGTGCGACGAATACCGAGTCAGAACTGCTTCTTCCATTGTCAAAGTCCAATGGCTGTCGTTTCAAGCAAACCGTGCACCTCGCATGCTTCTCTGTAAGTTCTATATTCCTCACCATCAATTGTGCTAAAAAACGCAAAGGAATTGGGCCCTCGTACCACGGTCAGCAACAACCTCAAACAGAAGCATTTAAATTGGTTTGGATGGACTGCATACATACGACCAGTTGCATCAGTCTGTTTTCTTCCTGACCAATTATGGACAGGGTGGCCTTCCTTGCGTGCATACCAACGTTTGCGATTTTTATCCCAAACGTAATAGGTTGGAAGATCAGCATACAACAGTGTTCGAGCGATTTCAGACTCAGTCGGATGCTGACAGAGTGCAAAGAAAGCAGTAAGTGTGGTCGCTGGAGGATTATCGATACGCTGCTGCATGTTGGGTTCATTGAAGTAAACCCGTTGTCCATTTTTCAAGTGAACTGCTAAGTGAACTATACAGTAGGATGACGTTCATGCATATAATACGATAGAAGACGCCGAACTGCCTCATCGCTACTGAGATATCGTCCAGCTTGATATGTTTTGAACAGATTTATCTGTTCGATTGCACGTCAGAGTTGAACTTGGTCGGAGCTTGGAGCTTGGTGCTTGGAGCTTGGAGCTTGGTCGGAACCGTTGTTAATGTAGCCGCAAACGTATTTGATAGACTGAACAGAATGACAGCTTTCGCAGTTGATGTATGCACAAAACGATTTCAGGAGAAATGGATTGTATGGAACAATCCACCTGTTTTCCTTATTGTAGCAGTAAATCCACCATCCTCAGGACTAAGCTTCCGATAAATTGGATAATTGTTAATGTTCGATAATTGTTTGTTTCTGAAACAAAATCTCGCGGATAATTTTAACTGCATCGACCATTCTTCATGCAAGGAGCTCGCATATTCATTTCACCGCATGGACCGTGTTTCGTGTGACTAATGACTAATTTATGAAGAACTGGGTCTACACGCTCGTCTGGGATTTCCGCTGAGATGATCCAATCTATTTCTGCTGGTTGTAGCTCCGTCTCAAGCCACAGTAAACAATGGCAATGTGGTAATCCACGTTTCTGCCACTCTACTGAATAAACGAAGCCGTGAGTTGTCCCAAATACACAACCATTCGTCAAACAATCACAAAATTTGTTGACTTTTTGTCTGAATACCCGAGCAATGATGTCGTGTCTATCCTCAGGACGTTGTTCATCCATATGAACAAAGCTGGTCGGCCGTATTTGCGTACAATTGCCAAGGCATCGTGCGTGTATTCTTAAAAATGCATGGCTGAGACTGTTCGTGGACCAGGTGCGAGAGTAACTGGATGTACTTCAGGTATATTGAAAGTGTATCCTGTTTGTCCCTGCCACAATATAAGAGGATACTGCAAAGCGTCGTAATAGGGATTGCAATCATAGATTCTTCGCAGTCGATCGTCTCGTGTATGCACTACTGTATATATTATAAATAGTAATTATCTATATCTTAATAAGAAATTTTCGACCGTGGAATTGATAATATATAATATAAAATAAAACGTAACATAACGTTTTTAAACTCTATTTATAATGCCTTAAGTATTGTGTTCACGAAAAATCTGAAAATTTTCATAAAACTGAAAAAATGTTTTTGCAATTTTCTCCGAAAAAAAATAAAAAAATTGATTTCTAATGTAGCCAACGTTAATTCTGAGAGTTCAAAGAATCACCCTAATGCGTTGAAATCATTTCCGAACGCTTTGTTCAGGCGTGATGCTCAGACAAACTAACAATTAAACAAACAAACAAACAAGCAAACAAAGAAACAAACAAACAAACATATTCTCAGTATTATTATATAGGTAGGATAGGATAAAATATTTCGACATGTGCAGCCGGTACAAGCACCGGTGTAAAAATAAATTCTCCGGCGGAGTTAAAAGAAAAAGTCACGAAAAGCAGTATCCGAATAAAGGTACGTGACACGCAATATATCTGTCAGATTATCGAACGAAATATCCCGTTCAGATCTCATTCTTTAATGCAAAACACTATTTTCGCGTTAACTTCTTAAAACCGCAGGTACTGTTGCCTCTTAAAACAGTTAACTGGACATAAAGCTAAAATTTTATTTAATTCAAAACAAATAAACACGTTTTAAGAACGTTTTTGCAGTTTTTTGCTCCTGGTGGCCAGTGGCTTAGGTTCGCCCTCCTGTAAAAAATATGGAATAAGGTGTCAGATATGATTGCTAAATTTTTTTAGTTTTAAGAGCTTTTTCTGTCGATTTTCGCTCCTTGAGGGTAGAAGTTGGGGTGCGCCCCTCTGAAAAAATCATGAGAGTTAGGACTAAACCCTTTGAATTAAACTGACATGCGTGCAACAAAATTTGTTAGGTCTGACAAATTTCTCGTAAAAAAATTTTTTGTAATTTTTTTTAAATTGTTTTTTTATGTTTCTAAAATTTTTCAGCTATACGAGCAAATCCGAAAAAAACAGTCAACTAGCGGTTCAAAAAAATTTGTCACTGAATCCACCAGGCCTTACACTACGTTATAACGCCACAGAAAAATTTTTTCCGATTTTTCCTTACTGGAAAACCTGAAAAAAAATACCTACAATTTAAAAATAATTCTTTTCAGGGTGTCACTCCTTTTGGAAACATGGCACCCTATTTCTATCATGTTCGTTAGGGTCTCAGAGACCTCTGTAATTTTTTTTAATTACACTTATTGCGATGTTCGTCCAAAAATCAATTTATAAACGTATTTCCGGTTGAAAACTATAATTACTTTTGCCATAAGCAAAATAATTGATTCATACATTTTTTTATTTCTTCTATAGCATTAATATGTATGAATTTCAGTCCTTTTTCGATTTCAACTATGTTACTTTATATGTCGGATGCAAACTTTAAAATCACTAGGTACAATGAAGTGCGCCCGTTGGGCGCGCTCTTTCTGCAACATGTTGACAGAATTGTAACTTGAAAAAATATGATTTATTTTTCGATAAATATTCACAATATTTTTATCCGACTCAACTGTACCGTTTAGGTATTCGACAATGCAAAATTGAAGTATGCAAACTTATGAATAGAAACTAGCTGAACTCCCTCGCTTAGCTCGGGCATCAGCGTCGTTGCACTATTTAAGGTGGAAGTAGTGCGACGAAAAATCACAAAAATTTATGCTAATACTGCAAGTGTTGGTATCGGTTAGAATATCGAAGAATCGGTCTCAACTTTTTTAACCGACTATACTGAGCGTGAGATCTGATTGGCTCGAGCCAGCGCGATAAAGTCAGCTGTATAATTCACATGTATAAAAGCAAGATAAAAGTTCACATTCAGCCACATTAGATTGTTAATAACTTGAGAACAAAACTCAAGAATTCAATTAGAGTTGGATCAATCGATAACAAATTGATCGTTATCAAACTCAAAATGTCGATGAAATTTTAACAACAGGTGTACGAATACCTAAAGATCATTTTCCGAAAGTTTAATAAATTTTGTAAGAAAACGAATTCCGCACTAGTCCCACCTTAACGAAACAGAAGCAAAATAACGATCGAATTGTAAACCGGGGAAACTATTTTAAAACTACTCCAATGGATTGCAGCAGTCGTGTCCTACAAAAATTTTCTGAGACGCTGAATGCTGTATGTAAAAAGTCGAATGTCATTTTTTTTTAGATAAAATAAAAAATTCGATTTTTGCTAATGCTTTAAAATCATTTTCGAACTCTTCGTTCAGACGTTTCTCTCACTCCAGTTGACCTTATATGAAGCTCATACCTAAAGCTTATATAAAATTTCAATCCGGAGTATCACAAGAAGAATATTCGAATTGCAAGCGAAAAACACAACTGTAAAGAAAGTAGAGTATAAACTAATTTTGCCAAGAAAAAAGCCGTTCTGGGACCCGATTTGAACGTGCTAAGAGGGTGAAAGCTGAATGTGACGATCAAGCGAATTACAGTTCACGACTACTTTGAGACTCAAGAAGCCTGTGAAAACGTACCCTTCCTTATAGGCGTAGTGTGATTGGATGTCCTAGAAAATGTAGTATCTGTGCCAACAAGGATACGTTGTCTCAGGAGCGTAGTTTAAAAATTTTTCAAGATCTTGTAAGTCTCTGTCAAGTCAGTAGCGGCTCTCCTCCAACGTTTTAATTTGTTATTTTCTATATTTTTCTTCTTTATTTGTTATTTATTATTTGTTGTTTAAATCTTCAATAAAGATTTTTTCAACATTTCTTTAAGTTTATTCGCAGCGTTATAATAAAAATAATTTTTAACACTAGGAGGACCGCGTACGTAAATTTTACGTCTTTCAATATTCACTTCTTCACCATTCTGGTTAGGTTTGATAAAACAATTTTTGCTTTAGTGACTTTTCATCAGTTTTCATTCTCTTCAAAACGACGTTAAAATTTTTCGATATGTCAAATAGAATTTAAGAAAAAATCGATTCTACCTAAAAGGACCGGAGTACGTAAATTTTACGTCATTCCACATATTCCACATATTTACGCCAGCACATATTAAATTGTTGTTTTTTAGTTGATAAATAAACAATCAACTTCAGACATGTTTATGGACCTGTTTAACAATAATATTTGTTATAATAAATTGTTTTCATTATGTTTATAGCAAATTGCGATTGAATTTTTATTCAAAACAAACTTCCGGAACCAAAAAGAAGGTCTGCGAAATACCAACGAGTATTGTGGCTTTTTATTGAAAAATAATTGTTTATAACAATAGATTAATAGCTATGTTAATGAAAAGTTAATTAAAGCAACTTTTTGGATATAACTAAAGCTGAAATATTTATAGAAATAGTTACAACATCGAAAAATCATCAAGACGTAAAATTCGCGTATTCTGGTCCTTTAAGGTATACGCCAATCTCGGTCCTCCTAGTGTTAATACCTATTACTTGCAGGGATGAAGATTCAGTCGCAATTTTATCAACTTCTTCATTTTCTGCGATACCACAGTGTCTTGGTACCCACATAAATTCGATAATCAGGCCTTATTGCACAGCAATGGAGTACTACAATTTAATGTTGTAAATATACAATTATCGTGATCGCCTTTCTTATCAATACGAGATAAAGCAGCTAAGATACTTAAAGAATCCGTCACAATAAGAGATCTCGGTAGTCAAATTAATTGCTCTGGATCTAGTAAATGCTTCAGCTTGGAAAATGGAGTAAATGGGGTCGATTTTTACTTTCAGTCTATAATTCTCTTTAGGGCACCCAACTCCAACTCCAAACCCAAATCTATCAGTCACTGGATCTTTAAATCCATCTTTATAAATACAAATATGATTTGACTTATTATTCTTAATAAATTAGTTAACATTGTTATCGATTATTTTCTTTTTTTATTTCTCATAAAACTTTTTCTGTTAGCTTCCGCCATTATAAATCCTTGTCTAATATTAATGTGCTCCTTTAAATTCATCAGGAAACACGCCAGTGTCTCTGGCCAAGTACCTCCTTTTCTTTACAAAAAAAAATCAATTAAAATAGTTTTATAATACGAGATATACGAGATACGATACGACGAGACCTGCAGTGTCTTCTTATCTCGTGCAAGCTAAAGGCACTTTTCCGACCGCAATAACTCCGTCGGAACGCTTCAAACAAAAAAAGTTATTGGAAATATTTTGTAGGTCTCGCGGAGACGAACGAATTAAAAAAAAAGTTAAAATCGGTAGGGAAATGGCAGAGTTATGAAGCATTGAAAAAACGTAAAAATACAAAAAAAATTTTCTTTTTTTTCTGTTTTCGCCGGGCACGTTTTTCAGCCCAGGCACGCATGCCTTTTTTTGTTAATTATTAAACTTTATTAATTCTATAGCAATTGGTTTATAATAATTTATATAAATAAATGTTTAATAAAAGCGAATGTTAATAAAATAAACAAAATAATTAAATAACAAGTTATTAATTAATAAGTAATAATTATAAACAAACGTTAATGACCAAATGAATGTTCATAAAAAAAACCGAAAACTAATAACTAATAATAATAATAAACAAATGAATGTTTAAGAAACAAATGTGAATTAACTAATGGATGTTAATTAACAAATGAATGTTAATTAAAAAATGAATGTTATTAACAAATGAATGTTAATTAAAAAATGAATGTTATTAACAAATGAATGTTATTAACAAATGAATGTTAATTAACAACTGAATGTTAATTAACAAATGATTGTTAATAACAAATTAATGTTAATAACAAATTAATGGTAATAACAAATTAATGTTAATAACAAATTAATGTTAATAACAAATTAATGTTTATTAACAAATGAATGTTTATAAACAAATGTTACTTAACAAATGAATGTTTATAAACAAATGTTAATTAATAAATGAATGTTTATAAACAAATGTTAATCAACAAATGAATGTTTATAAACAAATGTTAATTAACAAATGAATGTTTATAAACAAATGTTAATTAACAAATAAATGTTTATAAACAAATGTTAATTTCCAAATCAATGGTTATAAACAAATGTTAATTTCCAAATGAATGTTTATAAACAAATGTTAATCAACAAATGAATGTTAATTAACAAATGGATGTTAATTAACAAATAAATGTTAATTAACAAATTAATGTTAAGTAACAAATGAATGTTCATAAACCAATGTTAATTAACAAATAAATGTTTATAAACAAATGTAAATAAACGAATTGATTTGTAAAAACAAATGTAAATAAACGAATTGATGTGTATAAATAAATGTAAATAAACATGTGAATGTTTATAATTAAATGTAAATGAATTAATGAATGTTCATGAGTAAATGTGAATTAACAAATGAATTTTTATTAACAATAACAAAGAAGTATAACAATTGATTATCGAATTTGTTTATCGACGAATGTTATTAAACAAAGGAACAAATTGGATACTTTTCAGTGAACTTGATTGCTGTCGCTTAACATTCGTACGAATTGATTTTTGGATATGACTTTAAAATGAATGAGATGTCCGAGTACTAAAATAAATGTTATGATATATATATTAAAAATTCAGTAAAACTGATAAGAGTGGCCAAGTACTCGAATCAATGTTATGATATGAAAAATTTGTTGGTCAAGTAAAAATTTTGGAAAAAATGAGTAAATTACGCAGTTTCGTTCTGTCTATAATCAGAACACCGTGACGCGTATTAGCAGTTACAGATAACAAAAAAAGCAGAAATAGTTACCGAAATGTTTTGGTTTGAAAAGCTAATTTCAGGTACTTGGCGAGCCACCGCGACAATGTCAAAAAACCTAAGTTTTCGACTAGTGAATTCTAATTTTTTGGATGTTACATGAATTTTGTTCTATTACTCAAAAATTCCTAATACTTCAGCAGACAAGTTTGAATATTTTTTTCCAGTATTTGCTGCGAAAAATGGCTGTCTAGTTTCGAAGAAAGTAGATTCGTGTTTTACTTTTGAAATTGGTAGAAAATGTTCGTTTTCTATTTTTTTATTATCTATTCCAGTAGTTATCCAACAGTAAAATTGTTCCGCTAAGAATTATTGTCATTATTATAGAATTATTGTCAATTTTTAGAACATATAATGATATTTGCATTGAAATGACAATAGTCAAATTTTGACAAATTCTGAAGACTTTCAATCAGTTGTAAATTTTACTACTGGTACGAGTGAAGAATAAATTGAAGACTTTTAATCAGTTGTAAACTTTACTACTGGTAGGAGTGAAGAATAAATTTTCTACAAATTTTGCAATTAGAAATGAATAGGTTTGATTCTTAAAACATTCATTTTTGAGACTTTGTATGAGTGACTTTTCCGAAAGCTTGAAGAGTTTTCAATGTGTTGCCTTCACATCATAATGAATTTTCTTCGAAATCAGCAGATACAATCATTTGATATGATAGGAAAATTACTTTTCATTTTACAATTTTTAAAGAATTCTCGACCTCATTTTTTTCATTTCCGCATCGTTCTTAAGGATTATAACTATATATAATTTATGTTAATTTTTAAATACTGCCGAGGTGGGAGCTTGTTGTGTATTTTGATGCTAAGTTCAGCTAAGAAAGCGTTATGCTTAGATATTCAATAACTGAAGCCTGCTGGTTTAAATACAAAATTTAATTGAAATATCGGTTTTTGAATAGAGGGAACCGAGGTAATTGTGACGCTTCGGGGTAAATGTAAAACGCTTAATAACTCAATGAAGAAACACTATTAATTTGTTGTTCAATCATATTATGACTTCTCTATAGCGAATTGACTGGTACAAATAAAAAAATTAGAGCAATGAACTGTTTTTCTGTGAAAAATTAGAGGTATACCACAATAACCTCATGGCGAACCAATTAACCCGGTATTTAAATTAGCGGGCTTTAGTTTTTAAAAATCTGAGCAAAATTTAATTAAGAAGTGTTGCTTATGACGTTTCATTCATAATTTTTGATGTATAACTTGTGTTTGAATATTTGTAATTTAACTCAAGAATTTTTACAACAATTCAAGTCATCGATATATCTGTCATCTATTTTCAATTATCTATCTATTTGAGTGTAAATGCCTCGCTCAAATTATCAAAATTTTTCTTGTGGATTTATACAAAAACTTGTACACTTAATTTATTTTCAATAATCATTATCGTATTCATTTTGGTAACTTTGAGGAGTTATGCGCTTGTAATAGTTTACCAGTAGGTGTAAGGTTATATTAAAACGTCTGCAAAAGTATTAAATATGATGAATCCAATGATATTTTCAAAGGATACATTCGTAAAACTCCCAAGAAAATTAGATTTATATGATTAAGAATAACTATAAATTCAAATTTTATTTTACCGATTTCATTGAATTGCACGATAACTGAAATTATATAATATGAAAGAAAATGAAAGAATACAGCAGTACATAGTCGTTGTCACGGTGGCTCGCCAAGTACCTGAAATTAGCTTTTTAAACCAAAAAATTTCGGTAACTATTTCTGCTTTTTTCGTTATCTGTAACTGCTAATACGCGTCACGGTGTTCTGATTATAGACAGAACGAAACTGCGTAATTTACTCATTTTTTCCAAAATTTTTACTTGACCAACAAATTTTTTATATCATAACATTGATTCGAGTACTTGGCCACTCTTATCAGTTTTACTGAATTTTAAACCTATTCTCATAGGAACAATTGAATATTCCAGGTCTCCTAAAAGTACTCAATTCGTCTAACATATCATTCATTCATATTCTAGTGTCGACTAAGTTTAAATTGATACCGCGACTATTATAATACCTAAGATTATCGCAGACCTTTGAGATCTCGTTTTTGACGGTGCTGTCAGAGAAGGAGAAAACTTTTAAAATATATTTTCTCGATAAATATTTTCTTCTTACACTAAGAGGAGGTTCCCCAGCTAAGTCCAAAATCACATTAGTTGGTGTAGTCCTCATCAGACCCATTGCAGTTCTCAAAGCTGCAAATTCAACTACGTCTAACTTTTTCAAATTCTTTTTATTAGTGAGACTGAAAATTTAAGATCCCTAATCTAGTCTTGGTCTTATCACTTCCTTGTAAATATTCATAAGGGTTTGAGGATGGCCTCCCCATTTAACACTAGAAGAACGGACGACACTAAATCTGTGTTTTAACTGTTTTCAGGATTTCATTTCCTCACTACTTTTGTTAGATTTAATATAAAACTTTTTTCTTTTGTGACTTTTACTAATTTTTTATGCTCTTTTAGATTGCGTTAAGAAAATTCCATTTTTTTGCGTTGTTTTCGAGAAAAAAAACATTCTACCTAGAAGGACGGGCAACACTTATTTTGTGTAGTTTATCGTTGACACATTTTATTTATATTTTTTCATAAAAACAAACATTAATGATGTTTGATATTAGTGTTTTATAGTTAAATAATAACGTTTTATTGTTATTAGACATGTTAAATAGATTATTATTATAATCAAACATGACTTCTTGCAGTAAACAAGTCTGTAGGAAGTGCACGGGCAAAAAAAAGTACACGTGCATTAAAAATAGTTATCATATTGTTTAATGTTAAAATTGTTTTGTTTAAGGTTTTTACACAATAGTATATTGTCAAAACTCATTAGAACCCTGTAAAAATGATAATTACATTCAAATTTTTTCATGGAGGTTGTATCGCGAGCCCGCCACCGAGATGAGCAAAATTTTCAAAGAAATGCCAAGAAAATGTAACCAATGGAATGTAACAACTTGTTAAAAACATTTTTATAAACATTGTGTAAAAGTTTTCATTGTACCGTTTTAAAATAATCAAACGTTGAAAATGTCATTAGTTGTCATGTGCCGCCATGTATAACCTCAAAAACGTCAGATTTTGTGTCATCATTTCTCGAAAACGAGACAGCTGCAGTAGCTAAGATTTTCACACAATGTTTTAAAATATATTTTCTTTGATTATGAAAGTTTTTCACTTTCTGACATTATTCAAACTTCACGATACAACCTTACACAAAATTAGTGTCGTCTGTTTTTCTAGGTTGTTAGAAATCCGACAACTCGCGCCCTCTACGTTCTTCAATCTTCAACCGCGCACGCGTTTCCGTTATATACGTTTGTACGCGGCGATCGGGCTTACACAGCCATTTTCTTTTGTATTCTTTTTCATTCGTTTTTGGTTTACTTTCAATAAAAGTTAAAGTCCGATTTATCCGCCAGTCGTTTTTATTTCAAACTCCACACGCATTTCATCAGGTTATGGGCCCAGAGTCCACGCGAGTGAGAAATAAAACCACGCCGGAAACCTAACCTCAGAATCGTAACGGTCACCACGCGTGTGCGCGACAACGTTTCCGAGATGGCTGCTTCAACGACACAATCGGCGCGTATCGACATGCTCAACAAGTTGAACTACGATACCTGGTGCATACACGTCGAAGCCCTTCTTGACGAATTCGATTTGTGGGGTTATGTCACAGGAGAAACCGTAAAACCTGAACCCGGCGGAGCGGACGCGGCTGCAATCGCGGCTAGACAAGCCGAAATCAACACGTGGACGTCTCAGGATCGCAGGGCCAAAAGCAAAATCATCCTCTCGGTGAGTCCAGGTCAGCTACACCTCGTCAAAAATTGTACCACATCCAAAGCCGTTTGGGACAAATTGAAGGCCGTTTTCAACTCTCAAGGCCCGATGAGAAAAGCGAACCTCCTGGAGAAGCTGTTCATGGAGAAGATGCACGAGAGCGACGATGTTCGAGATCACCTTAGCCGGTACATGGACACCGTCGACAAGCTGCGTGCAATGGACATCGAGATAAACGGTGATTTACTCTCGATCATGCTCCTCCACAGCTTACCGCCAAGCTTCGAGACTTTTTGCTGTGCGATTAAGTCGCGCGACGCCTTACCAACCGTCGACGCACTTACCACAAAAATCATCGAGGATCACGAGAGCAGGGTTCTTAAGGCCGGCGAAGCGGGAACAGACGCCATGTACGCTCGACAAAAAGGCTACAACCCGGAGAAGACCAGCGGCAACAACAAGGGACAACAGAAACCAGCTCAGGGCAACCAGCAGAACCAGAACAACTCTTCTTCGCAGAAGTCTAAATGCAGCTACTGCAACAAAAGAGGACACGTCTTCGAAATTTGCCGTAAGAGGAAAAAGGACGAGCAGAGCGACGCCAACGCCGCATTGATGTTCTATGCGAGCGAGGTCGAATGCGCGGAGGTCGAATGCGCGAAGGTCGAATGCTCGAACTCCACAACGGCATGCGGTGACGTCCTGGACTCCAAGTGGTGCCTCGACAGCGGCTGCACATCCCACCTGTGCAAGGACTTACACTCGTTCACAAACACGACGCAGTTCAAAGGCGGTGTGAGGATGGCCAGCAACGCCACAGCCGCAGTTACCAGCAAGGGCGACGTTCATCTGACAGCCGTCGACGGAACCACGGAGAAACCAGTTGTGCTTCAAAATGCACTGTACGTCCCTGAACTTCGCACAAACCTCATGTCCGTCGCAAAGATAGTGGACCAGAAAAACCACGTTCTGTTCACTCCCGAATGTGCCTTCGTTATGGACTTTGATGGAAAAGTCAAGTTGGTCGCAGAACGTCAGGGGGACCTGTTCTTCGTGCGGCAAGTCAACAACGAGGCCTGCGCCACCTCTCACGAAGCTCCAGACCGCGTTACTGACTGGCACCGACGTTTGGGACACTTAAATTGGCAGGACATGAAGCAGATGGCTAAAGATGGCTCGGTTACAGGATTGGACCTTAAACCCGGCGACCAACTTCCCCCGTGCACCACCTGCGCCGCATCGAAGAACACAGTGCTGCCATTCCACGAACGTGAGCGACAAGCCAACGCACTCCTGGAGGTAGTGCACTCAGACGTTTGCGGACCGACCAGAACTGCGTCACGAGGTGGAGCACGCTACTTCGTAACCTTCACCGACGAGTTCTCACGATGGACCGAGGTCTACTTCATGAGGCACAAGTCGGAGGTTCCGGAGAAGTTCATCGAGTACAAAAACATGGCCGAAAATCAGACTGGCGCCAAAATCAAGGCGCTCCAATCCGATAACGGCGGTGAGTACTGTAACTCGAAGTTGGACGACGTGCTCAGGAAATCCGGGATCAAACGACGCCTCTCCGCTCCTCACACGCCTCAGCAAAATGGGATTTCTGAGCGCAAAAATAGGACACTCATGGAGTCGGCCCGATGCATGCTGGCCGAGTCAGGTCTTCCACATTTCTTCTGGGCAGAGGCGATCTGCATGGCAAACCACGTCAGGAACAGGTGTATCACCAAGATCCTTAAAACGCGGACGCCATACGAGCTGTGGACAGGCAGGAAACCAGACGTCAAGCATCTTCACCACTTCGGCGCCAAGGTCTTCTTTCTGGACAAGTCGATAAACCGGAACAAACTGTCGCCCAAGGGAATCGAGGGGATGCTGATTGGCTTTTCCGACACGGCGAAGGCCTACAGGATCTGGAATCCCGCCGACAGCAAGGTATACATCTCTCGTGACGTAAGATTCTTCCCGGGTGTCGACGACGACAATTCCCGTGAATTCTTCTTCGAGGATGCTCCACCTGCTCCAGCCAAGGCGACCTCACCTACGCCACCTGTGCAAAATTCACCTCCGACCGAACAAAAAGTTCCAGAGCCTCAGGACGCGCTATCGAAGCAGACGAATAATTCGCCGAGAGAGACTGATTGCGACAATCAATCATCTCCAGCTCACGATCCCGTCCAAGAAGTTCGCAGGGGTCGAGGACGTCCGAGCAAGGTGAAGACAGGCAAAAGAGGTCGACCTGCCAAGAAGTACTGCACTATACCCGTTGAACCTGTTCCCGAGGGGCCCTCCAGCGACGAAGACGATGACGCAAACGGATTCCCTTCGTCTGACCTGGGGTGCGTCGCGATGAACGCCGATGAAATCCCGTTTCACGAGGCGACCACAGGTTCAGACAAATCCGAATAGGAAGACGCCATCTACCTCGAGACACGGAGCCTCGTCTCCAACGGCACGTTCCAAATCGTCAACAGGCCTAAAGGTCAGCGTGTAATCAAGTGTCGCACTGTCCTCAGGAACAAACACAACGCTGCAGGAGAAATAACACGTCGCAAGGCTCGCGTCGTCGCCAAAGGCTGCTCCCAACGCCCAGGTGTCGATTTCTTCGACACATTCGCTCCTGTTGCTCGCTTGGGTTCACTGAGGGTCCTTATGGCACTGGCAGTCAAGAACGGGATGAATATCTCACAGCTCGATGTCGAGTGCGCCTACCTGCATGGAGACATAGACACCGACATCTACATGGAGCTTCCCGACTTGCTGCGCCCGATGCTCGAGAGGATCATCCAACAAGAGGGGGATTCTCCAGTTTCTCAGAAGGCCCGCACTCTTCTGGAATCGCTGGCCGTCGCTGATCCAGTGTGCAAACTGGAAAAGGCCCTCTACGGCCTTCGCCAAGCTGGACAGCAGTGGTACTTGACGCTGACACGATGCTTCAAAGAAGTCGGCCTGGCCCCCACAGCGTCGGATCCGTGCGTCTTCGTCGACTCGTCCCGGCGCACCTACGTCCTCATTTACGTAGACGACATCCTCCTATTTTCAAACGATAACGGCATGCAGTCCCGAATCAAGGAAAAATTGGCCAGCTCATTCAAGATGAAGGACCTCGGAGAAGCCAAATACTGCCTGGGAATCGAAATCCACCGAGGTGAAAACGAGATTTCCCTTTCGCAAAAGGGCTACATCGAGGAGGTGTTGACTCGCTTCGGCATGAGCGACAGCAAACCCGTATCAACGCCATTGGTACTGGGGGACAAGCTGACCGTTGACCAGGATGCTGCAGACGATGGTGATGGCTACAAGGGCAAGTACCCGTTCCGCGAGCTGATAGGCGCCTTGATGTACGCTGCGACAGCGACTCGCCCCGACATCATGCACGCGGTCAGTGCCTTGAGCCAGTTCAACTCCTGCTACTCGACGAAGCACTGGGTCGCTGCCAAACGAGTGCTACGTTATCTACGCGGCACCACTGATCATCGCCTGACCTTCTCCGCTGATCAATTTCCCTTGCGAGGATTTGCCGACGCGGATTGGGGAAACTGCGTGATCGACAGGCGATCCTATACTGGGTTCACCTTCATCCTTTCCGGCGCCGCAGTCACCTGGGAGTCGAGGAAGCAGAGAACTGTCGCCTTATCGTCCACCGAGGCCGAATACATGGCTATTTCCGACGCTACGAAGGAAGCCATGTACCTCAAAACCTTCCTGAAGGAACTAGGCCACGATGAACTCGCCGAGATAACTTTGTTCAACGACAATCGCGGAGCAAATTGTCTCGCCGAAAACCCGATCTACCACGCTAGATCAAAGCACATTGATTTGCGCCACCACTACATCCGCCAGGTGCTGAAAGATGAGATGCTGAAGCTGTCTTATCTGCCAACCGAGGACATGTTAGCGGATGTGCTGACCAAGGCTTTACCAGGTCCCAAACACTCAGAGATGACCCGGAGTTTGGGACTGAAACCTGGGCCTCAGAAGTAGGCACGATTCGAGAGGGGGTGTTAGAAATCCGACAACTCGCGCCCTCTACGTTCTTCAATCTTCAACCGCGCACGCGTTTCCGTTATATACGTTTGTACGCGGCGATCGGGCTTACACAGCCATTTTCTTTTGTATTCTTTTTCATTCGTTTTTGGTTTACTTTCAATAAAAGTTTAAGTCCGATTTATCCGCCAGTCGTTTTTATTTCAAACTCCACACGCATTTCATCATAGGTATACGAAAAGTCCAGTACTTCTAGTGTTAAATAATGTAATGACTCAAATATAAGATATATATTCTTATGTTCTAGTAGGACAGCTTTGCATAAATCTGCTTGAATTCCGCTTTTTTCACTAATTTCAATAAGCTTAAAAATAGATAAAAAATAGAATAAAATGTTTTAAGAACTTTAACTTTTTCTGAACTTTTTCTCTTCTACAAGTATTTTTTCATTGTGTTGAATTTTACACTCATTAAAGGTTGCGATAGCGACCCCAACGAGACAAAGCCCGATACCTGTAATAATTAACGTCAATGTTAATATTAACGTCAATGTAACGTCAATGAAATGTCAAATCGCTGAGCAACATTATATACGCTAGTTTGCACTTTTTAACCTAAAATTTTTCTAGTAACCTCGAGTCGATACATCAATACTTATTCGTATTGCTTATCCTGTTCTCAGAAGAATCGAAAAAATAATTTGAATAATACCTTGCGTTTTTTTGTTTACTAGCTCGATTTCTTTAAACACAAGTTAATTAATAAAATTTCCCCAGCCAGATCTTTCTTTCAACAACTAGCATATTTGAAATAGTTGCCAGACGTGGCCTGACGGTAACCCGTTTCATATGACGTTTCCCTCCGATCTAACATCAAGTAAAAATTTACCATGTTACCGACGAAGACAATAATAGCGACGAGACTATGAGGTTGGTACGTTGTAAGCGTTCAAATTCAATCTTACTTCATTAAATTGAAAGTTTTTTGTTAATGATAAAAGGTACATAAAGTGTACAAGATGAAAGAAAAAAATGAAAGTAAAACTTAAAAATAAATAGTAAACTTGTGTAACGTTTCACTACGTCAATTCTTACAAACTAACCAAACAGCTGTAAAAACGTAGTTCAATCAAATAGGATGCGGCATTACCGACCGATCCAAGCCAATAATCAATGCTTTGTTTACCATTTTGCTTTCTTATTAAAAAAGTATTTTGAGTTATCCTGGACCAAAACTAATCAGATAGAAAATTAAATTAGACTCTCCCCTTTATTTTGATAGTAATTTCAGAAGTTTTGACAGCGTATTTCATTTTTTATGTGTGTTTAAAGACTGCCGGCCGGAAATCCGCCAGAGGGTGTTAGTGTTTTTGTCGTTGGCTGTAAACATACAACTTTAATTACTTTTTTCATATAAAAATACCTAATTAATCATAAAAACAATTAGATAGCAACAATCAGAAAGTTCCAAAGTTAATTTTAAGACAAAAATCTGATTTTTACAAGCGATAAATAAAAAATGACTTTGGAATTTTCTGATTGGCTGAATGGAATCTGGTGGGAATTGAGGGTATAAGAGAAAAATGGCAGCCGGTGATTGGCTCATTCGATCAGGGAAAGGGCTAGCGAGCACATAGGCTGCGCAAGTCAAACGATGTAATTAATGAATAATTTTGTTTTAGTAAGTCTTGATTTCAAAAAATCAAAATTATGTTCAGAGATAGAAACATATGATAAAACTTTCATAGTTAGTTTGTTTTATTTTTGTTTCTTTTTATTAATTTTTCATCATGGTCTTGTCAAGTTAACAGATCTTAACTCTGTTAACCTGAAACGACACACACATGTGTTAGGATTTCAAAGATATCGGCGCAGAACCACTGCGCATTTTTCTTTTAAATTTTTAAATTTCCTATATTTTTTTGCAATGTACGTCAGTGATATTTCATCTTAATAATTATTATTTTATTAAAGTACCCTTTCAATAATTATAATTTCATAAAATTCGTTGCATGGATAACAAGTTTGTTAGAAGAAACTGAAGAAAATTATTAATTTAATCTACAGAAATAAATGTTGCCAGAAAAGTGGTCGCCGCAAGTTTTAAAAATATAAAATAATGTGAATAGCATTCAATAGAAAGATGGAGTGGAATTAGAGGACAAAGATAGAAACAATTAGTACTACGTTGATACAAGAGGGGTCCGGGTACAGATTTGTCCACTCCGACTGTTTAGTGTGACGGATCCACACGAAAGTAAATCTAACAGATTTTGTTATCTATTCTCAGAAAAAAAATTATAATTAATCCATTGAATTATTATATGAAAGGATTTCATTTTTAATAAATTCTACGTGAATCTTAATGTATCAAGGCGCAAAATCATTCTTATAAAAATATCAATTTGAACTTGAGAATTGAGAATAAATTGTTTGCCTTTGATTACATTCAACGTTTAAAATTTCCCTTCAAAAGGATGTAAAATCACGGTTTTCTGATTTTTAATATTCATTTTTATTACATGAAAACATGAATAACTTGACGTTACAAGATCCTGCTGATCCTTCCGAAATACACAATTAATTGAAAACTTTAGTAAGAAATGATTAAAAATCATTGTTCAGGAGACAAGTATTCCTTGTAAAATTATTTTCTAAATACTTAAAAAATAACCTTAGAAAGGTATAAAAATAACGAGACAAGATCCTGCCCATCCTTCTGAAATACGCAATTAATTTGAAACTTTAGTAACAAATAACCCTTTTTTCTATACTTAATTCTATTAGTCTTTTTTTTTCTTCTCTCTTCTACATATACATTGAGAAAATTAGTAAGAACTGATATTAAATCATTGCTCACGAGACAAGTATTCTTTTTAAGATTATATTCTAAATACTTGAAAAATAACCTTCGAAAGGTATATAAATAACGAGACAAAGTCCTGCCCATCCTTCTGCCATGTAATACGCAAAGGGATTAAAACTTCAGTCAGTAATGATATGAAATTATTACTATCGAGACAAGTGTACCTTTCAAACTTAAATTCTGCATACTTAAAAATAACCTCAGAAAGGTATATAAATAACGAGACAAGATCCTTCCCTGCCTCCTACAACACAATTACGATTTCAAATTTCAGTACGAAATGATATGAAATCATTACTACCGAGACAAGTGTTTTCTTTTAAAATTATTCTAAATTCTTAAAAAATAACATTCGAAAGGTATATAAATAACGAGACAAAGTCCTGCCCATCCTTCTGCCATGTAATACGCAAATGGATTAAAACTTCAGTCAGTAATGATATGAATTCATTACTACCGAGACAAGTATTTTCTTTTAAAATTATATATGTTGAATATTTGAAAAAATTTCCAAGTTAGATAACATTAGAGTAATAAAAGATATGACATCATTGTACTCGAGACAAGTATTCTTCAACTTTCTTAGTATGTATTCGATTGATTTCAGAAAATTATGTTTTTCATAAAAATAGTTTTTCAAGTTTAAAAACACTATGGCGAGTCGGCCCGTTTTGAAAAAGCATCAACTTGTACATTGCACAAATATTTACTTGATAAAATCTCATCTCATGAGGCATTTTTTCACTGAAAAGTAATAATCAAACTGGGAAAATGAAATTTATCAAATTTATCCCGTAAGACGCAAAGTTTTTCACGCTATGTTTGAATTTACAAAATTTTGATTTTACACTGCTTGTCATGATTTGTTGTTTTCGATTGTTTTTAATTTTAAAGCGCTACTTTTTGACGTGATCATCTTTTTGTTGTTTGTTTTTACCGTGATCGTCATGGCTGCTGTCCGTTTTTCACGCTATGTTTGAAATTAACAATGTTTGAATTTAAACTGCTCATTCGAATTTGTCGTTTTTGATAATGTTTATTTTTACAGTGCTTGTTTGGGATTCTTCCAACAAAGTATTCGAACTTAAAATTACAAAATAAGGTAAGCACGCAGAAAGAAAATTTATATTTACAAGAAAATTTTAAATTAAAAAATGGCGCACTTTTTAATCAATATATGAGCGAATTTGAAATTAACATCCACTTAGCGGTTCAAAAAAATAAAAATTTTTAGACATTAGGCACACTCTTAGGATTTTTTTCTCAGGTTCTAGGTGTCAAAACAAGATGGAAAAATGGTGCGGCCCACCTTGAAACAGGTGGCGACATACTTTTTTAATTAAAAAAGAAGAAAATAAAAAATGAAAACAGTTCGAGTTTGTGAAACCCCCATTTTTTATTGCAGATTCGGATTCTTCATAAAAAACTAAAAAGATTTTATTCTCATATTTTTTTTGTTTTTCACGATAGATGGCGCTGTAATTGGAAGAGAACGAAATATTATTATGTATTAATATTATAAATATAATATAAATATAAATAAACATATTATATATAATAAATATATAATAAATATATTATATATTTATATATATAAATATATGAATATAATATATATATATATATATATATATATATGATATATAATATAATATATAAAAATATAATATAAATATAAATATAAATATATAATATATATAAATATAATATATATATATATATATTATCATTATTAATAATATTATTATTATATTTATTTATTAATATTTATTAATTATTTATTTCCTACGATTACAACGACATCTATCTTAAAAAACAGAAAAATGATAAGAATAAAATCGTTTTATTTTTTTCTAAGGAATCCGAATCTGTAATAAAAAATAGGGGTTTTAAAAACTCTCATTTATTCAATTTTCTATGGAACCAACCTTAATCCGGACAGGGAGTGAGGGGTGAAGGTCGAGTTAGATATGGTTGTATAAAGTTTGAAGAAGTATTAGACAAATATTTTTTGCAAGTTGTGTATCTTTGTGTACCAACTGTTTGTATTTTGTTGGAAGAAAAAGAGCGATTAACTTAATCCACTCAAATTTCTTAGTCAGAGTACTAAAATTGAAACACAGAAATATTTTGATATTTCTGTTAATACAGAAAATAATACATTGTCCATACATGGGCAATATATTGTTCATGTATTGTTAATATATTGGCAATATATTGTCAATATATTAACTATGTATGGTCAATATAGGGACAATATATTATTTCGTGAATAATATATTGTCAATATATTATTCTTATATGGACGATATACGGATCTTTTTACAAGGGTTGTTGTTTGTATTTTTTGTGAGAGCATATTATTGTTATGGGACACATTGGAGCATCATAGCAATGCTCACACGGACATAACAGTGGTAGTAACATTTACTATAGAAATGTAGTACAATTTTTATAGTACACTGTACTTCTATTGTAGTTAAAAATACTATAATTTTAGTCATTAGAACTGTAAGCTTTACAGTTACTTTTCAATTTTTTAAAATTAAATATAGTAACATAATTTACTATATTTTATAGTAATTTTCACCACGCTCTTTAGTGATACTGAGGAAAGTTGGTAGTGGGATGTAAAAATATGTCACGTGAATGGTCGATCACAATAGATGATGATTGAGCATCTTAGTGAAATTAGTGGTGGGAGGAAAAACTACGGCGTGGTTTCCGGAAAGAAAGTGGTCCTGGCGTCTGTTGGTGCATTTAGCGTCGCACATCTAACATTGTCACTCAACACGTGCTCAGTTTTCGTTCTTTTATTTTATTTCGTTTTTGTTTTATTGTTGTTTTTTGTATGAGGCATCATTCTAGTAAAGAAGTTTATTAGAAACAGTGTAAAATTGATTAGTTTTTAGTGAAATATGAACATGATACAGTACTTTTATATCAATAAATGTGAAAAATTTCGATGTTCTACGTCGTGTCATACTATCACCATGTAATTATTTTTAAGTTAGTGTATGATATTAAGTATTTGAATTTGTAAAGAATAAAATGAATTTTTCAATATCAATTTGTTTTGACGAATTTACACAACAATAATCCTGATAATGTGAAAAAATAAATTACTATTTTTATAGTAAAATGTATAATATTTATGGTGAATCCAATCATTTAACTGTAAAAATATGTTCATGTTTACTATATATTCATAGTTGAAATGTATTACAACCATAATACTATATACTAGTACGCGTGGTTATAATTACTATAAGTTTGTAGTAAAATTACCTATAAAGTCTTATAGTAAAAATGACTATCAAATTTAGTTGGTCGAAAATGAACTATACACTCATAGTAAAGGTTACTACCATTATAGTTTCACGCACTACAATTTTTTGTGCGTGCAATAATATGAAATAGCTTGTTAATCACGAAATAAAAGAGTTCACGTTTTGACATTTCAAGGTTCAAACACTGCAAATTTAAAATTTGGGGACACTTCTCTCAGTCCCCCACTCCTCGATCTTTCCTTCTTAAGTTCGAAAAATAATTCTAAATTTTTAACAAAACCAAAAACATGTTTTAGAATTTTTCTCGATGAAAAATTCATTCCGAAAATTTATAAACTAGAGGAGAAACAGTATGTTTCGACAGGCCAGGAAGTTCCAACAATTGCACTAAAAGTAGTTATAATTAATATTCTCAAGAATTATTCTGCTGTTTCTAAAAGGTAAAAAAATTGTCCGTACAATTTGAGGGGATCGAATTTTAGTATGTCTATACTTAGGTTTGCAATACAGTTAGAGGATATCTCGAATTGCGAATGATCTTGAAGCTCGAAGTCTGGTCCTGCCGTTTGACTCGGTAAGATATACGACAAAGATACAGGTTTTGCAACTCTGCCGGGCTATGATCCTGCCGCAGAATCCTAATTCGCCTAATCGCGCGTGTGTGGGTGAGAGCAAGAACGACATAGGAGGAGCATGAGCAAGGTGTGGATGCAGGTACCTGTCAAAAATCGGCAACGGGATGTAGTAAACTAAGCCGCTCCTCGTGCGCTCTAAAGTTGAGCCTCGGCGTAGAAGGATAGCAAACTTTGCCACTTCTCCTCTTTCCTTTGAATCGAATCGCTCCTCGCGAATTATAACGCGCGACACGATGCACACAAAGCCGCAATTTAATCGAGCATGTTGCCCTGTTGAAAATTTTCATACCATTTTCAACAAATTGTGTCGTTTTATATAAAAACTTTAGTTTTGAATTACGTTTTCTAGTCTCTTTTCTTTCGCAATAACTCTTTAGTTCTGGACAGTGCCCCTTCTCTTTTAAGAGAAATAGAGACAAAAATAGTGAAAAGCGAGACAGCGATATGGTCAGATCGAAAACGCTTCCGCGAAATAGTCACGTGACCCACCATACATGCATACCTAGCGAATTTATTGGTTACATCACACCGATACTGTTTCGTGCTGTTCCAGAACTAAAGTGTTAAGCAGATTGAACAAATGTTTACTTTCATAAAAAATACAATACCTCTACCCCTATTCGTCGAAAAGATTGTTTTAAAAAGCTATTGCATGGTAAATATAAATTTCTATACCCCGCGAAAGTCAGAAGTCGACCCTTTACGTAACATTATAACACCTACATAATGTAACTAGGGTGAGTTGGGGTAAAAATGATCAGTGCAAGAAAATTGGGTTAAAGTGATCAGCTAATATAATTAATAAAATAAATCGAAAAATATTGCATTTAAGTGATTTCGTTAGATAAATTAGACTCTCTTTTTAGAATGAACGTATGTTCACGATGAAAAAATATTATTACGAATTGAAACAAACAATTTTTATAAATCTATGCACGTAACAACCATTATGAATTTTAAAGGAATTGTCAAACTTTAATTTCCAGACACTTGATAACTTAATTGTTCTGAAATTTCAAAGTTTAAAATGACATGCAAAAAAGAAGCCGAAAAATAAATGGTTTTTGATAAATAATATAAGTATTATGGTTAATATGAAACACATATATATTGTGACTTTTATATTTGAACAATTATTTCAATTCATATGCCTTATTCAACATTTATTCTAACGCCTGATTATTTTTTTGCCCCACACATGATTACCCCAATAGCTAAGTAAGAATGATCAGCAAAAAATTGTTTATAACTATTGTTACAGACGAGATTGATGTTTGACTTTTACACAACTCATTCGTATCACTTCCCTTTATGATATCATATAAAATTCAACTCGATATTACTTGAAATTTGTTAGTTATTAATAGAAGTTCAAAAAACCTGATCATTTTTACCCCAACTCACCCTACGTAACAAATAACTAACCGACCTGCGCCTGTCATCCCAATATCTGTCCCCTCAGCATGCTCCGATTTATGTCACTTTTTGCTTTGTAACCGGGCAATGAAAACAATTTCACTTAATCGTAGACGAAACGCAGCTAAATTTACGTGTTAAGTGCGGCGTTTTGTTCGTACGCAGCAAATCTACAACGCGAACGATAATTTCCAATTACAGATAAACCTCAGCCCAGCGTCGACTGTTTGGGTTGTTTTAGTGCTTTCAACAGCTATAATAACTTTTTGTTCGGGACCGACAGGTAGACGACTTGCAGTAAACCATCAATATAGCTTTCAAGCTTTTGCGATTATATATATAATCTCAGCTTTATTTAAAATCACGTCTACTTATACTTACATATTTTTTTAGAACTAGCAATCTCCTTTAACAATGCTTCCTAATATTTTTTAAATAAATCTATCTGATAGATTTAGAAATTGTCTTACAGAAAATGAGAATTTTGATCATTGTCGAAATATTTTATAAATAGTTTTGTTTAGAAGAATCTGTTCAGGTACGGTCAAAAAATGTTGGTTCGAAATTGAATCAGAACCTATGAAATTAATTGAGCTCACACATGTATCACTCAAAAATAATTTTAAGGGTAAAGAAACAGTACAGTAAGGGTACAGAAATTAACTGGCTGAATTCATGTATCGTGCCGTAGTTCATCAGAGCGATTCACACAGCCGCATGCGCGTTGGGTGGTCTTACATTTTAATCATTGATTTATGCTCAAGATCAAAGTTGGTACAACATATGGTCATAACAATATTCGATACATAATAGAATTCAGTTTTTATTTTTTTTTAAACGAGATTATGATCTAATGAAATAACCCGACGCGATTACGAAGAATCGTCATTAATGCTAATGTGTTTGATGAAAAAGAAAGGAAAAATCAAAAAAATTAAAGGCAAGAGAAAGATGTATAATGTTCTATGTGACCTTGAATATTCTTAAATGAGCCATAGATCTTGTAACAGGTATAAAAGAAAAAAAATCATTCTCTCAGCAGAGCATAATTTTTCAAACAGCCTTCTGATTTTTTATGCTATTCAAAAATCTAACCAAATAATAAATAATATGTTCATAATGATAGAATAAATAACTATGACCTATAAGAATTTGTAAAGAACACAATGTTTGATTATGGAAAATTTGGAAAATATCACTAATTCTAGTAGTGCTTTTAAACATCAATTGTTATTTGTAACTGAAATGTTCGTTTAACAAAATTTTTATCTAAATCTTTATCTGAATCACCCAGCTTTGCTTGGGTGATTTTAGTGTATTTTGCGAATTTTCATACATGTCTATCTGTATAATAAAATGAGAAAAAGAGAAAACACGGTTTACGTTAACTTCGTTTTAAAAAAACTTTCATAACATTTTTGGAGAAAAGCATAATAACAGAACATAATTCACGTGTAATTTGTTGAGGAGGTTGAATTGCGAACCCCCACCGAGAAAGCTAAAATACGTATTGAATTTAATACAAATGTCAAGAAGTTAAAAGTTTAACCGTGTGTTGAAAACATGTGTATGAACATTGTGTGAAAGTTTCCTTCGCTTTGTCTGTACCGTTTTGTAATAATTCATTATTATTCCAATATCATTCGTTGCCATAAGACACCATGTATAACCTCGAAAAACGGCAGATTTCGAATAATTTTTTCTTGGAAACGGCACAGACAAAGTGGCTGAAGTGTATACACAATGTTTATGGGCACATTTTCAATGATTGTACAAGTTTCAACTTTCTGACATTTCTTTGAACTTCGCGATACAACCTCCTTAACATAGAACTGAATTCGAGTCGAGTTGTGATTGTTTTTGAAAAATAACAAAAATTTATAGAAGATTGTTTACGTAAAAAATATTAGAAAAAATTTTTTGCAATATTTTAAAACTTTATCCAGCCTAAGACTACCAGAAAGACAACACAAATATGCCTGAGTCATTCAATTACTTCAAAAAGTTGTCAATAGGAAGTTATAAAGTGACGGATAGACGGACAGACAAACAGACAGACACATATATGCTATCTCTGAGATGTCTATCGAAGTAATAAATTATCATCCAACTGTAATGTCAATCTGTAATTTTTTTCGTAATCTACATCCTTTTTAAAAAAAAATATTCTTTTCAGATTTTTGGTTTACTGTTGCTTTACGCGAATAAAGACGGTATGATCGATTACAAAGTGCAAGTTGCAATTCGCTAGAGCAGATTTTATAACTGCGGATACATTGAAAGCAAAAAGGTAGGGAAGGCGAATGAGTTCGGAGTTTCAGGTGGCACAGAAAGGGACAATGCCAAGAAAGAAAGAGCAATATAGAGAAGGGCGGGGGACAGGAAGAATGCCGACAATTATAGTTTCTTGCAGTCGTGAAATGGCGGTTTTAAAGATATGCCCATGGATACGTAGGCAGTTTTGCAACATTCGGGGCCCTGTCTTCATAGTGGGCCTATCCCCACCTTAAGTTGTTTCTATTCATCCATCTCTGTCTTTCATATAGCCTGCTCTAAAACAAAACGATGTGGCGCGGCTCTCAAGGATAACGACTTCGAGAACTAGAAGAGGCAAACGCCATGTTCCGAACAATTGAAACCGTTGCGTCGTCTTCTGCCTGCAGCTGCAGCAACGTTCTCTTTTTGTCTCTCTGGAATAATTATATTATTAGCGTTTTACGTTTTTGTATTTTATCGTGCAGTTGCTTTTGCGCCTCTGAAACTCGTTCGATTTAAAGACAACTTTATTATTCAAAACATTGACAAATGACGGTCGCTGGCTCATTAGTCTGCATTAGGTCTTTTCTGAAAAATCCACTCAAACCCCTTTCATCATAGTGGCTCTAGAATTATGATAAAATCTTCTTGCTAAGCTTATATGAGAACTATAGTAATCTGTGATTAGGAAGAACCAGTTGAGTGCCATTTTCAAAAGCGTTAATTTTTTCGCAAAAATCGCATGTATTTCTGAAAGTTTGACTTTTGAACATGAGTTGTTGGATTCAATTTATATTTTGTACTATAATTTACCAAAAATCCCGTCAATCATCATATTTCTACGATAAAAATATATTATACTCAAAACTTCAACAAGACAAGTCACAAAACCACTTAACTGGTTATTCCTAATTACACCAGAATTTATGAATACATCAAATACAATAGTTTTCAACACTTCTTAATACAAAATTCGTTACACATTGTAAATTCTGCGAAAAAGTACCTTTTTTTAGAAGAAGTGTTGTAGTGAATTTATTTATCAATTTCGAGTTGAATAATTGAGCCGTTGGAAGAAAATTTAGTGACGTCCATTTTTTTCTTTGAATAAACAATACATTTCCGTGTTTGAACTTTTTCGGTTTTAACAGCTAAGTCGGTTTTAACACCTTCAGAGGCTTTAATCTATAGTTCTTCTGTCGATTGTTCCGCGGAGGACAGAAAAAATAATTTACACAACTCAACTCGAAAGGCATCCATCCTCAAAAAGTTCATCACAACCTGAAGTTAATAGAAGTTATAATGTGTGAAGTAATGTAACGCACAACCCTATATTCACGTAAACTTGGCTATTCCATTCCATTCTATATGATTCCATTCCATTCCATTCTTAAAACGACAACCTGAAGTTGGTCGAATTGATACTGTGTGACGTGATATAACGCATAACTCTGTATTCACACGAAGTTAGCTATGTATTCAGAATATACATTTTGGGTGGTTTCTGTACAAACCGTGATCATTTCAAATTTATATAATAATAATATAATATATTTAATTTATAGTCAGATGATCTTCTGATCAAATGATCTGATGATCCTGTTTAAAAGTGTAATAATAATTTTTGAAAAATTGCAAAAGTTGTGACCGGTGAATTTTAATTTCCCGGTCATTTTGCATTCGGCGCTCCGCTCGTGGCTGATCGACAATCCATTTGGTCGTCGATCGCCGCGCGCATGCGCAACACGGAGTTTTCCGGCCTTTTTGCAAGCGCGTCCGAATCCGCCATTCCGTTGGGTGACGCGACTTTGGCGACACGCCGTTTTGTCCTGCCGATTTTCGTTTGAAGTACGCGCCGCGCACTAGAACCAGGTTGAGGACAACCTGGCAAGTTTAACCGCGACGCCCACTGCTCCGATGGGCGACCCAAAGTTTTGTGACCAGTAACCTGAAACGAGGATGGCCGAGTAGACGCCACGGAGGGACGCCGCCGGACGGCATCATGGAAGCCCACGTCTCGCCGGAGCTCGTTGCTCCGGCTTTCAAGTAAGTGTGTCCACTCCAGGGCACTTGTTCGGTCCCTCGCGTACGCGATGGCGTCGGTCACGACGACGGCGCCAACACCCTGATCTCCCCGCTCTCTCTCTCTCTCTCGCTCAGTTTAGTGCAATGAGACGCACCGGCGTCTCATTCTGTCTTTCTCTTTTTTTTAGTTTCGGTGCGCCGCGTCGCACCAAATTACGTTTCTTTTCTTTTCTGCGAGCAATAGGCTCATGTACTTTAGCAGACCAGGCCCCGCTAGGGGGACCTGATGAATAAATGGTGTAATTGTTGTCCACTTTTGTAAGTTACGTGTAATTGATTTTGTGCTCCCTTCCCTGTCCATAAAAGTATGCTCCGATTTGCTAAAGGCCCGCGAGCCAGTTCGATTACGCGTTGTTTACTTTCCGGTTTTCAGTTAGTTTTCCCTGTCAATCTGCAAATTGTTTTTATACCGGACTCACACCGGTGGGCCAGCGGGTCTGGCCCAGATTCCGTCCCTTGTTCTTTTGCTTTGTTTTGTTTCCCCGGGTTTGGTTGTTTGTCCGAAAACAACCTGGCGCTCAACTTTTTCTGTTAGTTTTCTTACTTTGACCAAACGACAAGTCCATTCGTACCGATCTCCCGCCCTGGACCCTGGAACCGAGTCCAGGGCCAGGATTTCGTGTTACAAAGTCAAAATTTGAAACCAAAAATAAATTAAAAATAAAATTAAGGTTATGTTAAAAAAAATACAAAGTTTATTAATCTTAGAACATACACTTCAAAACGTAGCTTATTAACTTTGATTTTTAATAAACAATACAAATCAAAAGAAAGAGAATCTAATTTGAAAAACTAAACGAATAAACTGACACAATGTTTCAATTACAAAAGTCAAAAGAAATGAAAATAAAAGAGAAAAAGCGCGGCGCGCAGTCCTAACCTCGATCAAATGGCGCAGCGTCTGTAACAAACAAAAGAAAATGGCGAGCTGACTCGCATAGTGTTCCAAGTCTTGGCTGTCAAATTTTGACTGCTGGGAGTCCAGCTGCTGGGTGTCCAGCGAAGTTAGCGCTCTCGAGATGTCTAGAGATGTCTCGAGAAGTGAAGTTCCGCTGGTTGCGCTCGTCCTTTTGTAGTTTCTGACAATGATTATGATAAGAAGGCGAGCGCAACGGCGAAAACGGACTAGCGGCGCGCTAGTTTGAGATGGCGCCCGCTAGGTGGTGGTACGCGTCCAAAAAAAGGCGAATTCGCAACACCGCCCCCGTTGGACGACTGTGATCGTCCAAGGTCAAGTACATCCCTTAAGGCCGGTAGTTCCTGTGGTATACTATCCCATCTTGTACGCTTTCTCCTGATTGTAGATTCAGTAGGCACAACCACAACAGACGGTAAAACATTTTGTTGACCAAGACGGTGTACTGCTAAGTCCGGTTCAGTACAAGGGATGAGCCAAGCTGTATGGGAATGAGCTTTAGTTGAGCGATTAAGTTGTTGACCCTTGTGCAATTTCACTACCAATTTCCCGTCAGGTGTGAAATGTTTCCATTTCCAATTGTCTTTGTGTTGAATCCACTGATATTCGTCAATCGGGATGGGGATGTGGTAAGTCTTGTCACCAACTGTAAACCCATTTAATCGGCTGCATGGCACAAGTATATCCTCAACCTTGACACGTATTTTAAAATTTGGAACGCAAATTTTGTAGTTTAATTTTTAGTGTAAAAGTTGGGTGTAGAAATACAATAATTATAAAACGAACAGACAATGTAAACAAACTTAACTGCTTTCCATTAATTTTATTTCCTTTGTTTATTTATTCTTACTCGTTTTGTCGTACATTATCATTGAAATGTATATTTTTCAATTCTGGTGCTGCGTTTTATTTATTTTGTCATCTTTTCAGAAATTTCAAACCTTGTTTGGATTCCCCACCTGATTTGAAAATAATTATTTCAAAATTGTTCGTCAGTGCATCCAACTCCTGAAAAAAAAACGTTCCAAAACTGACAGCGTAAAGTTCGGTCGTAGGAAACTGGCTTGTAGGAAAGTGGCAATGACCCCAAAAAAGGCGAATTCTCAACAGATCCAACAATCCGCTATTCCAAAAATTTAACATAATCCAATGACCACTGATCAAAAAACTCTTTTCAAATTGTTTTAGGTTTTATACTACTGTAACAGTTTAATTTAAATAATTTGTTTTTACTGATATACGTTTACATTAGTACTTCAATGTAACTCATGTAACAAAAACTAATTTTATTGCGAATATTGATGTGGAAAAAATAATTACTGAATTTATGCATAATTATTGATTAAATAAATTATTTGATCATTGGATCATCAAATTACTTGATTATTGGTGATTTATTTCCAATCTTTCTGTATCATCAAAATACATGTACAAAATGTGATTTAACT
This sequence comes from Telenomus remus, assembly GCA_020615435.1. Lineage (NCBI taxonomy): Eukaryota > Metazoa > Arthropoda > Insecta > Hymenoptera > Scelionidae > Telenomus > Telenomus remus. The sequence continues at coordinate 9,380,713 of CM036336.1, forward strand.
ATTCCTACTTACATATTCTCATCAGAAATGAAATCGATAATAACTGAATAATCCAATCATGCTAGATTCAATGTAATCTAATGATTTGATAATTGAATATGTAATTTAATGATACAAAAACTCAATAAAGTAATCCTATCCTACTAATATAATAATACTGAGAATATGTTTGTTTGTTTGTTTGTTTGTCTGAGCATCACGCCTGAACGAAGCGTTAGAAAAACTTTTGAACGTATCAGAGTGACTTTTTGGACTGGAGAATTAAAATAGGCTATATCAAAAATAATATGGATATATTTACATGTAAATATATTTAGCTTTGCAAGATGGGCAGATTTTCAGAGAGCTCTTAAGACGTATGAATCAAACAAACGTGGTACAACCGGTCTTTCAATACCAGGGTGTCTAATGAAAGAAATTAAATTCTCTAGCTGGTTCACAGCTAATTGCAGGCTAAATCATAATAAAAATGGAAAATTTGTTGGGTAAAAATTTAAAATGTTTAAAAAATGGTTAAACTATAAATTATATGATAAGAACAAACTATTATTCATTAATATAGTGCAGCGAGTTGAGATCCGAGCGAAGCGAGGGTGCTCAGCTAGTTATTGAATATTTGAATGATGAAGTGTTCGAATGATCCAATGATTAAATAATTCAATGATAAAATAATCTCATGATCTTATGATTTAACAATTCAATAATGCTATAACTTGAACATCTAAGACCATGATGATCAAATAATAACCTATAAAGATCAAGTGATTAAATCGGGCCGTCCATAAATTACGTAACGCAATCTTTCATGATTTTCGATACGCCCCTCCTCTCTTCGATGGACCATTTTGTAACGACATGTAACGTTATTGCAGACCCCCTACCCCCCTTCGGAGCGTTACGTAATTCATGGATGGCCCCAAAGGATCGAGTTATCTCTTATGAAGTTGATGATCCAATGATCCTATGATCAAATAATCGATTCATTTTGTTTAAGCCTCATTTAAACTTAGTTTAATCATTGTTGCAAAAGTTCTGTATACCTCCTTTAAACCTCTTCTGAAAAATTTTTGTTGTTTTCATTTTGTTACTTCATTCATCAACAAATTTATCAAATTATCATTCAACTTCGAGAAAATAATTGTTGCTGCAGTCCATAAATCATCACTGCATGACTGCATGACTGCATGACTGCATGAATTTTTTTCTAGGAATGGACGATTATTTTATTCGATGCTATAAAAAAATAATAGAAAAACTATAAGACTATGGTATTCATTGAACTCTTTTTTTTATGAACGAATTTATTGTGATTACATGATATATTAATTAAATTCTATTGATAATGATAATTAATTTCTATTGATATCAATCATAATTTCATTATTAATATCAAATTTTTACTGTAAAAATGTATTTATCAATGAACATTTGTTTATAATTGTGAATTTGTTCACTTACTTTTTTTTAGAATTATGCAAAAGTTTACCTGAGTTTGAAAAATTCATTTGTTTATGAACATTTATGTGTGAACATTCATTAGTTTATAAACATTTGAGTTCAAACATTCATTTCTTTATTACCATTTGTGTGTAGACATTCATCCGTTGATATACTAAAACCAGCCAAAGAATGGTTCGACGTTGACACATAGGTTAACCCCCACTCCTTTGACTTTTGAGGGGAAATGACTGCGCGCGCTCGCCGGCAGAATTCAAATCGCCGAATTCACCGGAAAACTTTTGAATTTCGGGTCAATAAATAATTATTTATGATTGTATACCTATTATTTCTGGTTGTAATTCTAGGTAATTTCAATCTTCAACCGAAATCCAAAAGTTTTCCGGCGAATTCGGAGATTTGAATTCTGCCGGCGAGCGCGCGCAGTCATTTCCCCTCAAAAGTCAAAGGAGTGGGGGTTAACCTATGTGTCAACGTCGAACCATTCTTTGGCTGGTTTTAGTATAAACAGTTGTGTGTAAACATTCATTTGTTTATAAACATTTGAGTTCAAACATTCAGTTGTTTAGTAACATTTGTTTATACAAATTCATTCGTTTATCAATATTTTTTTGTAAACATTTGTTCATAACCATTCGTTTATGAACATTAATTTGTTAATTACCATTTGTTCATAACCATTTGATTATGAACATTCATTTGTTTAATTATTCATTATAGTCAAGTCTTATGCAATAAATGAACCAATATTGTTAATTTCGAAATAATTTTAGGAATTTAATTTTAATTAAATTTTTTATTTACATTTTATTGTTGATGAACATGCATTTGCTCGAGCCTATTTGTTCATTATTATTAACAATGCATACAATATTTTATAATTAGTTCTGAAATAATTTTATGAATTGATTTTTTTATATTAAATTATTTATTTACATTCAATTGTCAATAAATATGCATATTTTTAAGTCTATTTGTTATATTATTATAACAATGCATGCGATATTTTACAATTATGCTAAAATTAATTGTATGAATTTATCTATTCAAATTAAATTATTTATTTATATTTAATTGTTAAATAAATGAACATGCGGGGAGAATCCCAAACAAGCACTGTAAAAATAAACAATATCAAAAACGACGAATTCGAACGAGCAGTTTAAATTTAAACATTGTTAATTTCAAACATAGCGTGAAAAACGGACAGCAGCTATGACGATCACGGTGAAAACAAACAACAAAAAGATGATCAGGTCAAAAAGTAGCGCTGTAAAATTAAAAACAATCAAAAACAACAAATCATGACAAGCAGTGTGAAATCAAAATTTTGTAAATTCAAACATAGCGTGAAAAACAGACATAAAATATGTATTGGCAGGCGAGCCATCCATAAGTTAACTAACGTACTTTGTAAGGGGAGGGGGGGGGGTGAAGGGCCTATTTAAACAATATATATGAAATATGACATGAAGGGGGAGGGGAAAGAATTAACTTCAGAACGTTCCATATTGCAGAATTGATTTAAAAATTTACCTGAAAATGTCTGGGCCAGACATTCAGATAATTTTGGTCATTCATAATTAGTTTTAGTTTTTAAATTCTTCCCATAGCTGCTTTAAAACATTCGAGAACTGGAGGAAGTGTCTCCTGCTGCACTGTCAAAATTTGCAGGGTTTCAAATTTGAAAAATGAACATGAATCAATTTTTTTCTAGATTTTCATTATATTCAATGTCTCTTAACAATGTTAAAATATATCTAATATCAATTTTATGATTATTATTGATATAAATATAACATATATCAGTAATTTATTTTTCTTATCAGAATATTTTTTGTACGAAAGATCTAGCAAATTGTTATAGAGCTCTCGAAGGGATACGGAGGAGGGAAATAAGAAATAACGATTTTAACAGTTATTATTTTGAAACATATTTTAAAGAAATCGCAACTAACTTATGAAATTGCCGATTTTGGTACATTTATAACTTTAGCAATATTTCAGACAGCGGAAATTCTTTAAAGGAGTTACTATTAAAGAACGTAATCAGCTGTGATTAAGCGCATTGCAGATGCGGAAAAACTTATCAAATACTACGAGGTATACTAATATCGATAGAGCGAGAAATTGATGAAAGGGAAATGAGTTATAATCCTGACCGTCCACCGATTGAGTCTTATTGCTGAAAATATGGTGTAAATAAAAGTTTACCGATACAATAAAATTTCGAATAGCTAAAAAAGGGCTCGGAGGGCGATACGTTTGATTTTTTTATTTTTGAAAAAAATTGTTTTTAAAATGCTTTTCTGGTAGAACATATGTATTTTGAATTTGAAAAAATTATGAAAAATTTTGCCACTCTCTGGATAGATTAAAGTTGAAATTACCCGAGTCAAAATTTAGGTATTAATTTAGTGCTCTTTAGGCCTGGTAGCTCATACTTAGGTCATATAAAATAATTTTCACACGAAATAGGTCCTATTTAGAACATCTTTGAGACTGACAATTTTCAATTTTCTATCTAGGTTCTACTCAGGACTTTCTCAACACCTGCAAGATTTTAAGACATCTAAAAAAATTTTAATTGAAATGATTGAAATAATTTTAATTCAATATTTTAATTTTTAATTATAGTTAATTGCTTTATTGTTAGAAACTGACAATTTCTGATTTCTTATTTAGGTTCTACTTAGGACATACTTAGGACATGCAAGATTCGAGGACTTTTTAGAATATTTTAATTGTTTTATTGTTAGAACGTCTTCAGCACCAAAGGAATTTCAATCCATATAGAACAATTTTTAATGTTTGAAATAAGACTTTATTTGTTAGAAAATTGTAAAGCAGACTTCGTCAGTTTTTTTGTGGTCTTTCAGAGCGTGCGATACAAGTCTTACCCTTATAAGGGTAAGACTAATGTTATAAAAGTATTGTTATAAACATTAGAGCACGGATGTAAAATATATGTGATTAAATAATTAATGCGTGTGAAAAAATTATGTAAGCCATTACTTGGGTTTAAATGAATAATGCTTGCGACGAGTTTTTTTAAACAGTTGTTAGTGAGGTGAGATCTTGTTATTGTTGTTTGATTGCCTCATGTTTGTTTTTTCTGTTAAAGTTCGGAATGAATATGAAAAACTTAATCTCGTAATTTTTATAAACTTAATTTATAATCTGTGCTTTGTCTTGTAAATTGATTGAAATTGTTGATAATAAAAATAAAGCAACCAAATTTTTGACTGTTAGAAAGATTTTGTGCAACCTGGCCAATAGAGTTAAGAGCAATAAAGTAAACAAGCAAAAAACCTAAATTTTATGTCCTATTTAGGCAGTTTTTAGCGCGTCTCTATTCCAGGGACTGCATTGAAACGCTTTAAAAATTAGGTCCTACATAGCTACTCTTTCATGGAATATTTGGAAATTTGTGACTGTTTTGGCGTAGTTATGTAGGAGTTAATTTCTTGTAATATTATTGTTTATTGGATATACTTAGCTACTCTAAGGTCGTATTTAGCATTTCATTTTTAAAGGCCTAAGGAGGACCTAAAGTTCGACTCGGGTATTCACATATTTTGATAAATATTATCGTAAAATCTTTGACTCAAAACGCCAGGTCAGATCAGGTCAGCACGCTGGATAACTCGCCTAGTAGCAACAAATTTCTAAGACCCACCTATTTGATTAACCTTTGTTAAACGAAAATTATATCTACTCCATCATTTATAGCATACAGACAGAGGCGCATCCTTTATTGTCATTTCTTATTTCTCTGAAAGTTTACGTGGCACCAACAATGACCAATTGTCTTCAAGATTCTATGTGCTGACTGTACTGAGCACAGCCCGTTGTTGCATGAACGTGTGCGCATTCGGATTCTGTTAAGTAAGCTACGTGGGATTTTGGTGGCCTCTTGAAAGAGAGAGATTTCGAAGGTATGATACGATAATGCGCTATGCTAAGCGTAAGGTGGGGGTCGCACGACCTTGACTAAGCCCGAAGTTGAGGTGGCACAAACACTGGGGTCCTATTGCCCCCTTTTTTTACTTCTGAGACCCTGCAGTTCTGCATTCGCAGACTCTACCATCAAGGACATTACAAAAAGTACATTAGACGAAAACACGTTGCCATTCTATACCTACACGTTGCGCATCGCGCGTCTGCAGCCTAGCACCAACACTTAAACGCACTCTCGAGTAATAAACTTCATCTCTCAAACTAATTTACGAAACACGCAGTCCTTGTTGCTGCGAATTAAATTAATTTTTTATCTGGCATTCTATTCTGATTGATCCACGCCATTAAAACATCATTATTCATCCAACGAGTTTCAGTTCGATTTCTTCATGATAAAATCATTCACCTTGTTTTAGTTGAAATTTTGAATAACTAATTAAGATTAGGTTTGTTGCCTTTACATCAAAATGTTCACAACTATGAAAAGTAATGTGAAGGAAGAAACTAGATGATTATATTTGATGATAAAATTGAAATTTTGTATTGATTGTTATTTGATTGAATGAAGTACGGTTAACCTACAATCTAAAGAAAAAAAATTTTATCTTTATGCAAGGCATGAATTACTTAAGTTAAACAGCAATTACAGCACAATGGTGAACCGACATTATTGGCCGTATGTCGACATTTGGCGGCCGTTGTTAGTTCAGTTTCTGGATTGCGCCGGGTCAACATCAGTAGGGATTAAAAGTTCCGATGAAAATCATGCAGTTGCGTTGAATTACAAAAGATGCGATTCTGTGGTGTTGAGAAAAAACTAATTAAGTAACGTTTTCTTCGAAATTGAGATTATTATACATTTTGATACCTATTTAAGCGGACTTTCATTTGAGCCTACATGGAAGAGTTTTTGAACAATATATTTGATGTAAATCGTTAAAAACTTTATCAGTTAACTAACATTTTTAAGGAAAACCAGTAAAGGATATTGGAGGGCATTTTAAAAAGTAAATTCATTTATTTATCACTGTCTGACTGAATGCGTGAAAACTACTTCATTATGTCGAAATTATTTTGATTTTTCTGATTCAACTTCTGTATGTAATTTTCTCCTTAATGAACATGAATGTAAATCTATTCCAAAAATATGTAATTTTATCGAATCGTGGAATGATCTTCGTGTGTGAGTGAACTGATTTGAGTGTTATATTTGATTATTTATATGAAACTCTCTTGTATGGCACTGCCAAAAACAATGAATAAAATTTGATTGATCGATTGATTTTAAAAAGCAAACAGATTTTAATAAAGCTTTAAATATATGATCTATTCAATGCAACAACAATATGTGATTTTTTCCGAAATTTTTTTTACATAGTTTTTCAGGTATGAATTTAAAAATACATTTAGTCCTATCTTGACGCGTGAGTTAAAAAAGGACCGACAGATAAACAAAGACCTGACCTCTATTGACAGCACTACTTTATCTATCGGCCTTTGTTCAACTCACGCGTCAAGGTAGAACTAAATGTATTTTCAAATTCGAATATCTCAAAAACTACGTAGAAAAAAATTTTCGAGAAATTACATATTCTAGTTTTATTGAATAGAGCATTGTCTCAAAGTTTCATTGAAGTCTGTTAACTTATCAAAATGCCCTCCAATATCTTAAAGTAAGCCTAATACAAAGAAAAACTGTAAAATTGATACATTTGAATAGAAACAATGTATAAGACAATTTAATTGTATAAATCAAGTTTATTTTGTCACTTTTACAAAAAATTATTGCAATAGTAATTAAATTATTGCACAAATTGTGTGAAAAATAAATAACAACTTAAATAAAATTTGGCTACGCTAATTACAATGTCATTATAAAATTTTCACTTTACGACAATACAACAAGTTCATGATTGTTAAATAAATGTTCAAATCTATTTTTATTGACAATTGGTAATTTAAAGAAACCAAACTTTTTCCGATGCTCACTGTGATCCTTCAGAAGAAGTTTCATCGTATCGCATGACACGTTCAGTTTGTGCCGCAATTCGAGCGGTATTTCGTGACATCAGACTTTGCGTCGGTTCAGCAGGTGCTAAATTTTTTTGGATTATACGTTTGCGCGATGATTGCACCGAGTTATTTGGTTGCTTCTTTGACCTAACCCTACTTCTACTACTACAACCTTACGCAGTTGTCTATAGAATTCATGAACTTCTGGCCCCAAGAAAGCAAATCCCTTTTTTTCTCGAAGGTCACATCGTGAGGTTCAGTATACCATAGTTCAAGGTCAGCGTGTCAGGAATTACAGTTCCAATTCCTCTTTATATCTTATTCCAAAAAAGTTTCATCTCTCAATTTTTTTTTGTACACCTTGTTTTTTGTTGAAACGAAACCATTTTACTGACTGCCACAAAAAGCGTTCTTTTGCAGTGTTCCTTTGTCGGTTTATCAAAACATTTTTGTACGGATTTTCAAAACTGTAAAACATTTTTTCAACTGATGGATTTCAACTGATCCTGCTTTATTGGCTTTTTCCATAGTAGCGTGGTCGGTGTCGCACTCCATATGAGTTTAGCCTGGTTCGAGGAATTTGAGGTACACTTGCTCGAGGGTAGCGTGATTTTTGACCATGACAGAAAACATTGCTGAATACATTAATTCAGAAATTTTTAAAATTTTGAAAGTACAAGAAAATTTTAGTTTTTTTCTGGAATTTGGAATGAGAAATGAATGGTCTTTAAAACCGAGCAAAAAATCACCTGTCACATTTTTGTTTTTGTTTTGACCTCCACAGCAGTCCGAAAGAAAGTGAAGCGTCTAAGTTTCGGTTAAATTAATAAATATTTATGATTGTACCCAAAATTTCTGGTTGTAATTCTAGGTAATTTCAATCTTCAACCTAAATCCAAGAGTTTTCCGGCAAATTCGGCGATTTGAATTTTGCCGGCGAGCGCGCGCAGTCATTTCCCCTCAAAAGTCAAAGGAGTGGGGGGGGGGGGTAACCTATGTGTCAACGTGGAACCATTCTTTGGCTGATTTTAGTATATTTTAGTTTCGATGTCATTCGAAAAGTCAAAACATTATTCCTTAGCAACAATAAACAATATTCATTTGAATGAATGTCAAATTTTCTTTTAAAAGTCTTGTTCGATGTCTCAAAAACACTGGCATAGAATGTGGATTGAGCAGCATAATCACTACAACGATCTAAAAGCAAAACGTTTTTCTAAAAATGTCCGTAAATAATATTGGATAATTTCAACTTCCGAGCGCTAGGCTAAAGAAGGGACGTCAGGTGAGTTACATACAATTTCAACGCATAATCTAAAGGTTTGTTATGAGTTTTGCGTGAAAATTTTCATCTTCTAAACGCATTTCGACAAAATTTTTCATATTTTGGTCGAAATTTCAGCTACAATTTTGTGAAGTGGGAAGATCGTATTATGCCAATGGAATTTTGACAAACGTGAAGGTGCGTTCAAACTTTTCATATGCGCTATTTTTGTATTTGTATTTTTTGTATTTTTTAATTCCTGTTTGAATTCTAATTAATAAAACGTTAATGCGTAGGTCGAGGTTAGATGAAAATAATTCAGGTTTTTTCAGAATTTTTATAATTATTCCATGGTTTTATTGTATAATATGACGTCGTGTTTCATCTCATTTGTATCTTTTTTATTGACTGAATAAAATGTTAGGAGAATGTTTATTGCTATCTTAACCGATAGCCGTCAAGACAACTAGCACAACTCTAAATATGTGCGTGTCGAGAGACAGGGTGATTAATTAATTTATTGTTTATTTTTCATGATAAAGAATTTTATTTAAACACTGCTTTTGCAATTGCTTGTGTTTTTCGAAGTAACCGGTTTTTCACTTCTGAAATAAAGTGACAGACGATTTTGCGCGATTCTAAAATTGACACACACAACTATAGAAATTTACAGGAACGTTGAATTCGCATGTTATTGGTCGGTATCTGTCAAATTGTTCAAAATTATTCAAAATATATATGAATTGAATGTTCAAAAGATGTTTAATGCTTTCCAAAATTGTTCAGAATTATTAAAAAAATGATAAACAGTGCGTTGAAGGTAATGGCATTTTGCGAAGCACGGGCGGTCAGCTATTATTACTTCAAAAAAATTATAACGTTAATTGGATTAAGAAAAATATATTGTTTCAAAATTTGATAAAACTCCGATCAACTTTCCCTCTATAATTTGAACAAACTTTAATCAAAGTGAGATCAAATTTTTTATTGAAGTACGGTCAAATTTTTTATAAAAGTTCGATCAAACTTTTTATTAAAGTTTGATCAAACCTTATACCAAATTTTTATAAAATCGGCGGACGCTGCCTTGCCCAATATTCGATCAAATCTTCTGGCAAAGTTTTGTTTTCAGAGTAACTCTTCTTTTCAACTTTTTAAGCTTTTTCATGTATAAGTGCGCCCGTACGATTGACGATAGCATTCGTGCGACTCATTTGTTTGTATTGCGTCTGTGAAATGTAAAAAAATGAACTTATTTGTCTTATCTCAACTCACCTGTCGGAGGCTCGTTGCGTGTCGAGGTCTGTTAGTGGCTTGCAACTTTTTCTGCAACAGAAATTCCGTTTTTTATCTTTACCTCAAATAGATAAAACGTCAATTTTAAATTTATTTTTTAAATTAAAAAACATTCATTTATATCTTAAATTACGTACCAACAACGTCATCATTTTCTAAGCACTTTCGCAGGCTGATTTACGCGCAAGCGAATGTGCCCTCGTTTTGGCCATCATCAAAAGACTCGTTTTGCCAATTTGTTGATATTGTTGCTATTTGTTCGTCATTAGCATTCACATCTTCACTTTTACCTATCCAAAAATTAATTTAAAGTGTTATTTTCCTGAAGTTTTAGAAAAATTGGCAATTCAATTTTAGAAATCGTTCACCTTTAAGCGTTTACAATTCTTGTTCTTCAGTTACAATTTAGGGAAAAGGAGGAGGCGTGATCATTCCTCTTCAGCTTCCTCGTCGTCGGACGACTCGTCATTCACCTCGTCGTCGAGTTCAAGCTCTGGCGAGTAAAATATGAGAATCGTATTCTCATATTTTTCCGACTGACGAAGGTTCTGACCTGTAACATGGCAGACGTTGTTCGTTAGGCTCTAAGCTAACCTAACAAAACGAGGCGCTTACCTCTTACGTCCTTAAAATACTGCGATATCCACGTTTGCGTGTGATATCGTTCGGACCGAGTAGAAGAAAGAAGAGTAGAAATATACTTTTCTTCCGCCCGACTGGCCGTTACAACACCTTCTTCTTCACTACTACAATTTTTCCCCCACTCTCTCTCATTCATTTCTGTTTCTAACATTCGGCCAGTCCTGACGTAATCACAATTTTCAATTTTTGATTCACAGTTTTTTTGGTCTTTCAGTACATAATTTTCTCGCTTTTACATATTGATCGGTCATCTTTTAACGATTACAGTTTCTCACTTAGAATTAAATCTTAAAGCTATCGGTAACAACTATTTCTCCTACTTACATTTCCTAAAAGCGCAAACGCGTTGGTACTTTTCGATTACGCGTACTACGTTTGACAGTTTTTCCGGTCTCTCTCGCGGATTGATACTCGGTATTGACAGTTGTTTTCGCGTTTCCTACATTTTCGTCGACGTTCGGTACAGGTTCTTCTGACTCTCGCTCACTCTCTTCGCTCGCTTCGCCCGAATCTCCGCTCTCGTCACTCTCACTCGTTCCACTCTCTTCGTCATCGCTCTCAGAACGCCATCCTCGCCAGATTTTCAGTTGACTTACATGTGCCGTCGTATCATACCTGCGCTTATCAGTCTCATTCAACTTCGCAATTCGGTAAGTATCACCTGGTAGCACTTCGGTAACTACCAGTGGCCCTCGAAATCGACTTTGCAACTTAGTAGACTCACCCGTCGACACCGGATCTACTCGCACAAACACAATATCGCCCACACAATACTTCACACCTTGCATTCTCGTTTTGTCATAACGCTCTTTGTACATTCTTTGCTCTCTTTCGATGTTTTCTCGAATTTTGTCCTGAATGTCCGCTGGTATTTTATAAGTCTCGCTTACAATAGTCACATGTCTAGTCTGCCCTGCTTCGAATTTTGGATTGAACCCATAAAGCGACTCGAACGGAGTTTTGCCGGTTGTCTTATAGACAGTCGTGTTCAAATCTCGTTCCAGTCCCTATATGTCCCTGTCCCAGTGTATCGCGTCGGTTTCAATTTTCGTTTGCAACGCCGGAATCACAACTTGATTTATTCGCTCAATCTGCCCGTTGGCCTGCGCGTGACGACTCGAATTTAGGGTATGTCGAATACCATGTCTCTCACAGAATTCTCTGAACTTCGCTGAAATAAAGGCTGGTCCCCGGTCTGTCACAAGTCTAATTGGTGCCCCGAATAGCTCGACAAATTGCTCCAATTTTCGCACAGTGGTTCTCGCATCAACACTCTTCACGGCTTCTAATTGAACAAATTTAGTCAAATTATCAACAATACCCAAAATATGTTTATTCCCCTGCGCTGTCGTAACTAATGGACCCAAATGATCGGCATGAACCACGGAAAAAGGTCGCTGTCCAGGCGGAATCGGATGGAGCAGGCCTGGTTGTCTACCGGGTTTCGTTTTCGCCGAAATGCACTCCAGACAGGCCTGAATATGCCGTTTGAAGTACGCTCGCATGCTTGGAAAATAAAAATCTCTCTGAATTCTCTTTACCGTCTTCTCTACACCTAAGTGACTCGAAAAATCGTGATTTTTGATTACAAGTGCTTTTCGCATCGCTTTCGGAACTACGTATCGCAATTGTTCTTCGCCATTTACATCAATTTTCTTGTACAATATCCCGTTTACAAGACAGTATCCGTCAACCTCTCCTTTTTCCACTCGTGTTCGCTCTGATTGCACTTTCCGCAGAACATCAATTTTGTGTCGCAGACTCTCCTCCGCTCTTTGATACATCAAAATCTCATCCTCGCGTACACTGACATTCATGATCTCGCCCTCGTCTAAGTTCTTGTCTTCGCCCACTGGCGCTCTCGATAAAGCATCCACATGCTGCATTCTCACACCACTTCGGTATTTTATCTCGCAATCGTACTCGGCAATTATCGTTAACCACCGTACCACTTGTGGCTGTTTTGTCTTTATCGTGTTTACATACATCAACGCTTGACAATCGGTTCGCACGACAAACGAAATACCAATCAAAAACGGTCGCAATCTCTCAAGCGCGTACGCGATCGCTAGCAACTCCAACTTGCTCGAATGGTACCGGGATTCTGGTTCCGTAGTGCGTCTACTCACATAATAAACCGGGTAAAGATCACCGGCATCATCCGACTGGAGCATCATCGCCGCGATGCCAATCGCTGAGGCATCTGTGTGAAGTTCGGTAACTTCCGCTTTCGGATTATAAATTTTTAAAACCGGATCAGATGTCAGCACTTCTTTGACCTTCTCAAATGCTCGTCTTTGCTGTTCCTCCCACCTGAACTCTACATTGCTCTTTAACAATCTCGAAATCGGCATTACGACTATCGCAAACTTCTCGACAAACCTTCTAAAATAGCTACACAATCCGATAAATCTTCGCACACCGCTGACATCAATTGGGGCTGGATATTTCCTAATCGCTTCTACTTTAAGTGAACCCGGTCGCATTCCCTCTTTGCTAAATTCAAACCCGAGATACGTAATTTTTCGCAAACCAAACTCGCATTTTGCCAAATTAAACGTCAATCCCGCAGCCCGAAATAATCCCAAAACTACACGCAATTTTGACATCATTTCTTCCCAAGATTTAACAAAAACCAACAGATCATCGGAATAACTAATCGCCACTTTGTTCCTTTGTGTTCCCATGACCTGATCCATCATTTTCGCGAAATAAAACGGGGCATTTGTCAACCCAAAAGAAACTCGATCGAATTCACCTGTCAAATCCGGAATTATAAATGCAGTTTTGCGTTTCGCGCTCTCTTTTAGCGGCATCTGAAGATAGCCATGAGATAAATCAAGGGTGGCGAACAACTCCAACCCGTGAATTAACTCAAGGCACTCATCTACATTCGGCAACGGAAACTGTACTTTTGTCGTTTGTGCATTTAAACGCCTGTAATCTACAACTAATCTATGACTTTCGTTCTTTTTCTTAACGAGTAAACAAGGACTAGCGTATGGAGATGACGTCTCTCTAATTAAACCCGTGGACTTATATTCGTCTACAATTTCACGCATAATCTCTCTTTTTCTCGCACTCCCTCGGTACGGCTTTTGACTGACTGGAACACTACCTGGGATCTCGACAACGTCTACCTCGAAATTTTTCATGCACCCGATCTCTGAAATGTTTTTCGCGAAACAATCTCAAAATTCGTTCAATAACGCAACTAACTCCTCTTTTTGTTCTGGCGTCGTTGTCTCATCTACCTTTACTTCTTCCGGTATAATTGGCTCTACAAATCTTTCCATTTTCGGACCTTCGTCAACAACTTGAATCGCAGCCTCGCTCAAAAACTCGTTCGCATCAACTTCGCATTTGACATCACTAAAATTGACAACCGGTACCGCAAACTCTCGATTATCAACAACGACATCTATGAATTTAACTATTCCCGGTTCAATGGTCACTTTCTTTTACCTCCGGTTTCGCAAATCGCTCTTCGATCAGATCTAATATCCCGTCCCCGCATGATTCCTCTACAAAATGTAGCTCGCCTCTCAGACGGTAAAAACCTATTCCCGGACTCTCAATAAAATTCCTACCAATAATCGCGTCATGCCTTTGAACCCCGTCTGGCACAATTCGCATTCTGATTTTATCTGGCGCAGCTCTATCAACAGTCACCGTTTCTTCTATCACGCCGTATGATTTGACAACATTCTCTTTCGCGCCAAAACCGTACAAATCACTTTCTTTTCGTAAGACCTCAAACCCTCCCTGAATCACAACTGATGCCTTAATAGTACAATCGCTGCACCCCGTGTCAAGAAGCGCTTCCATCTCGACATCCCCGATTTTAACTGTTCTAACAAATTGAGTTAACTTACTGTCTGAATTTGCAACGGTTTTCACATAAGCAACGTCTTTTCTCTTATTGGGACATTCTTTCGCGACATGACCCATACCTTGACACTCGTAGCACTTTATCGCCTTCTTTTCCGAACAATCGCGCGCAATGTGCCCTTCGTTATTACAACGGTAACAAGTGAACTTGTTTTCCGGGTTGAAAACCCTGATTACATTGTTACGTGTCAAATTTTCGGTCGACCTAACCTCAGACTCGACTTCTCGTTTGATGAAACTGCTCGACGCGCCGCCACTGCCACCGCTGCTACCACTGGAACTACTACTGCCACCATCTGTCCTCTGCCGATAACCGCCACCGCTTCCGCTTCCGCCTCCGCCAGTGCTGCCATCTGCCCTCGGTCGGTAACCCGCTGTCGAGTCACGACCTCCGCCAATCCGCTGCTTTCGCGCCTTTTCCAGCACCTCTGCATTCTCGATGTCACGCAAAATGGCGTTGTAGTCATCATATTCTCTGTTCGAGATTGTATGGCTTATCTCCTTTGACCACAACCCAATTGCCACCTGCATCGTTGTTTCTTCGACATCAAGTCCGACATCCTTGCACAGGCGTACTTTTTCGAAAAAGTACTCCCGCACGTTCTCATTTTGCTTCTGAACCCGGTTCTCCATGTCTTTCCAGCGCAGCGACAATGCCTTCTTTCCAACAAATGTTGCTTTGAAATTCACTCGAAAAGTCTGCCAATTCACAATGTCGTCCAACTGGCTGATGTACCAGTTGCGTGCTGCACCAACAAGGTTGGCGCGAGCTGTCTCGAACGCCACTTCCGCTGTCCAGCGATGTAACGTCGCGGTTCACTCGAGCTGTCTCAACCACGCTTTAGCGGTCGCAGGACCTTCCAAGCCGTCGAACTTGGCTACGTTGTGCAAAAGGTCCGGTAACACGCTAAACTGCCGCTGCTGCAACGATTGCATCAACCTCGTCTGATCTGCCGAGGCTTGCGCCAAGGCCATCAACACATCGTTCAAACCCGGGTTGGCGGGCGGACCCGGCGGAATGCCGCCGCCGCCATCTTGACCACCTTGTCCTTCCACGTGCATGTTTTCTGGAGAATTGTCCTGCATCTCAAACTGTTCTTGTCGTCGCGGCCACAACGATTTCGACACTCTGCCTCGTCAGGCCACCAAACTGCCCAACTTGTCTCTCCTCGGCAATAGTGCAACACGTGCCGACGCACACAAAAGTCTCGAGTTCCAACCGATCGCGCAAGAAAATCACAGAACGAATCCTTTTCCTCGCGAACGTTTTAGCTCAATCCCACTTCTGAAATGTTAGGAGCGGCCTTGGGAGAGCTAATCAAACACAACGGATTAGTTTTAAGTTAATATTTAATAATTAGGAATATACTTTTCTTCCGCCCGACTGGCCGTTACAACACCTTCCATCTTCACTACTACAATTTTTCCCCCACTCTTTCTCTCCTAATTCCTTCACAGTTCTACCAATACAATTTAGTTTTTAATAGTTTCATTTCTGTTTCTAACAATCGGTCGAACCGCGTGGTTCTATGCACGGAGCAAAAAGAATAATAGATGTTCTTATAGAATGAGAAAATTTTTGAAATTTTTTAATGTTACCAGTGACATATACTCAAAAAATACCACCGAATGATACTCAACTCTAATAAATGATGCTAAACGAAAGCCTAAAAATTATGCGGTTCAATGTTTTTTTTTCAAATTCAAATATGAAATTTTAGAATTAAAAAATGTTAAAATTCGACACGTCGGAATCTCACACTATAATATAAACACTCTACTAAATTGTATTAAGTCATGCCTCAAATGTTAAAATTTGAAAATAATAATTTTTCGTAAACACATTTCGTCAAATTTTAGCATTTAAAATGCTTAAAGTTGATCTATTATGATTTCATTTATTGGAACCAAAGCTACCAAATTTTATCAAGTAATGTCTCACAAATTTTAACATTTCAAATGTTAATTTTTTTCCTGTGTATTTTGATACGCAAAAATTGAATTCAGTAAATGTTTATTTTGTAACTTATGGTTTACGTTAGCTTTTCTCTTCATCCTATTTTTTTTTTTTTTTTTTTTGTAAGATGACCTTGTTTATTGATATTGTTATGGGTTTGCGGTTTTGTTTACTTTCATTTCGACAGAGTTGTCAGGGCGCAATCTATCTTTAATTGATTTACTTGGGATTACGCACATATGTAATGAGGCCCAATAGATCCTCATATACTTCCAGCGATGTAAAAAGGTACTTGCGAAAAAAATTTTGCTCGTTCAGTTGGCCGTGTAATGAAAACAACTTTTCCGATTAAATTTCAAAACATTAAATTCCAATAAATAAAAAATAATAGATCGAAATTTTAACATTTCAAATAATAAAATTTGACGAATGGTGTTTACGAAAAATCAACAAATGCTCCGATGAAATTTCAAAACATTGGATTTCAATAAATTTTTAACATTCGAAATGTTAAAATTTGACGAACAGTGTTTACGAAAAATTAACATGTTTACATTCTAAAATTGATCGTCAAAAATCTTATTTTTTTTATTATAACATTAAAATATTCGAACATCATTTTTTCGCACAAAACATGCTGAAATCCAACATTTTAATATGGAAATGTAAGCTGATTCGAGTCTATTCTGACTCGGACATTAAAAATGTTGAATTTCGAGATTCTTTCCGCTCCTTAAGGACATTGTTAGTTAGGCTCTTACCTCACCTAACGAATGAGGCTCTTACCTCTTTTTTGTCTAGGTCCGACAACGAAAAACGATTCGTTTTTTTTCCATGAGATTGATAGGCTCGCACCTGTTTTGTCTTTTAGCAGGTTATGTTAGGAAGGCTCTCACCTGCCCTAAGAAGAGAGGTTGTTTCTTTTTCCGTTCAAGGACGTTTTGGGATCTCATCTTGGTGTTTTTATCACACCTGGTTTGGCTGTGAAGCCTTTTTTGAATGAAAGTGATCTAACATCTTTGTTAATTTCAAGATTTTTTAAGAGGTTCTGACCTATCAGAACCCAGACCTAACAGATCTTGTTTAAGAAACTGACCCGATCCAGAATAATAATCCTCTAATCGCAAACAGGTCAGCCAATCGCAACGATCGAAACAACTCTTCTGAAGCTGATTCGGCAGGACAAATTGAGGAGAAAGAAGAGGAGGAAAACGCACTAGATCCGGAAATTTTGGAGGTGACAGGTAAACGTCTGACGTCAGACAAAACGTTCAGCGAGCCTTTACATCAGGACGTCGCTTTAAGGTGGCTAGACGTACTTAGAGAAAGCTTACCTGAGAAAGAGAAGGTTGAACTAATTAAGCGGTATCCAACGCCACAAAATTGTACCCTTTTTGATCCGTCAAAACTAAATCAGGAATTTAGTTTGATCCTGAATGACGTGAACAAAAAGAGGGATGACCGCATCTTGGCCAAGCAGTCGAAAATATCAGCAGCTTTAGGTTCGTTGTCAAAAGCCACTACGGCGCTGCTAAAGACCAAGGACCACGCCTCGTTGGGACAAGCGTGCGACGCGGCGAGGCTCATTTTTTTCATTTCCAAAGAGCTCAGGTGGTTTCTGATTGGTTCTGAATTTAAAAAAACTAAATGAATTTGTCTCAACGGATCATTTTAAAATCGAGAATCATAAGACAGTTCTGAAATCTATTTCGAAAGACTGTTTTATGGCAACAATTGATTTAACAGATGCTTATTACTTCATTCCGATAAGAAAAGAAGGATTTTTCTAAGGTTCTGTTTTGACGAGATGATATACAAGTTTTGCTGTTTACCATTTGGCCTGAGTTCCGCCCCGTAAGTCTAAACAAAAATCTTAAAGCCTTTGTTTGCGCGACTACGTGGGAGAGAATTTACATCAGTTGTCTATTTAGACGATATTTCGTCGCTCTGTGATAGCTTCCAGGATTTTCAATTGAATGTATCTGAGACAGTTAAACTTTTAGAGGTCTTAGGTTTCCTTATTAACTATAAGAAAAGCCAGTTGTCGCCCGAGAAAAAAGTCACCTATTTAGGCTTCGTTTATGATTCAAGAGATATGACAGTTGCGCTACCTGAAAAAAAAGTTGTCAAGTTAAGAAATCAGATCAGCGATTGGACTAAAGTTAGTCGATGTTCAATCAGATCGTTCCCTCAATTTATAGGGTCCTTTAGTTTAAGCGTGTCAGGCTATGTCCTATGCGTGGCCTTACACCAAATGGTTTGAGCGCGAAAAATTTTTTGCTTTGCAAAAAAAGGCAAGATAACTATGACGCTTTCATGTCCATTCCGACCTACTTTAAATCAGATTTTGATTGGTGGTTAAAAAGTATTGAGATTCGCAAAAATCCCATTCGGAATTTTCATTTTCGAATGGAAATTTTTTCAGACGCTTCATTGACAGGTTGGGGTATATTTTGCGACGGTGAATCATCTCATGAGTTTTGGAATGAGGATGATTCGACGCATGATATAAATTTTCTGGAGTTACGCGCAGCTTTTTACGAGTTGGAGTCTTTTGCCCGCGAGGTCAGGAATTGTCAGATTTTATCAAGAATTGACAACACGACAGCTGTTTCCTACATAAATAGAATGGGAAGTATTCCATTCGTTGAGTTGAGTGACTTAGCTAGAGATATGTGGATCTGGTGTGAACGTCGAAACATCTGGCTATTCGCGTCTTGACGTTTACATCCGGAAACAGAGTACGAATTATCTTGGTACGCGAACAGTAGGATTGTCGAGGTCGAGGACAACCCATGTAGAAAAAAAAATATTCTGCCGACACAAACAATCGGGCCGATCTTGGCAGTGCGTTGGCGGTCTAAGGTCGGCATACTGTCTTGGCCCAAATGTGGGACGACTGTTGGCAAATAATTGGCGAAAAGTTGGTCCTTATAACAGATTATTCATTGGCAAATTAAGAGTGCCAGCATTGGGCCAACCATCGGGCCAAGATTGACCCACACCTGAAGAAATTTGTTTTGAACCTTGACTTAACTCAACAAATTTCGTCCTAATTTACTGTCTTCTCTAAAATGTTGAAAAAATTTAATTGTGATTATTAATTTAAATTTCAAATGGAAATTCAAATATTTTTTTCTCAGTTCAATGGAGTTTACATAACATAAAAGATTCGCCTAGAAAAATAAACAAGGGAAAGCAAAACAATTTTGATGTTACTTTATCCATAAAAGAAATAAGATCGAAAGGGAGTTTGAATAAGTTTTGTTTGTTATTTTTATACAAAAAAATTTTATAAATTTAGTTTCACAAAAAAAATTTTCTTCATCTATAAGTCAATCTCGATCTGACGATTGGCCTAATGCTGATACCAATTATTTGCCGCTAAATTCATTCTATAAACAGGGCCGACTCTTCACCAACAATTAACCGACAGACGTCCAACGTTTGGGTAAGGACAGTATGCCAACCGTCGGTTGTCGCCGCACTGCCTCGATTGATGCAATTGTTCTATAGTATGAGCAAAATATTTTGTTATCTGTACAAAATGTTTGTCTAACTCATCAAACTTTGGTTTTATAATTTTAAGAATATTTGATAAGTAAGCCAGAAAAATTTATTATAATTTATGAAAAAAACTTTTAATTTAAATTTAATTTTTTAAAAAGTTTTGATAAAATTTAATGTTTGCAATAAATAATATTATTGAATCTCATTGTTGAAAAATACCTATTCAAAGTTGATAATTTCCATAAAAAATAGTAGACGAGTATGTGGCTTATTATGATAGGTAATTTCAATGAAGCAGATAGATTAGTGGACAAAGACGCGGACTGATACTCTCGAGGACCCAGGATCGATACTCGTGCAAAAATAAATTTAATTTCCGTTAACGATTTTCAAAAATTAAAATCCGTTTAAGTGATAGAAAAAAGTGAAAATAGGTTTGAATTACCAATTATTTTATAAAATTTTTTTGTAAACGATCGTCTGCCAATGTTGGGACAAGATTGTCAGACGACCTTGGGCCAGAGGAAAACATTGTCACATTCTGATATTGGCCCAACGTAAAATAACAACGGTCTGCCAACGGTCGGTAACCTTGTGCCAACGCCGGGCCGATGGTTTATTTCTACATGGGAACCTGACATTGACTTCTTTGCGAGCAGGGTTAATACGAAATGTCCGACGTTCGTGACTTGGCGACCAAATCCAGATGCTATTTCAGTTGACGCGTTTACGATCACTTGGAAACCATTTTACTTCTATGCGTTGCCGCCCTTTTCAATAATTCAACGAGTATTGCAAAAAATTAGAGGGGAAAAATCGCGAGGAATTGTTGTTGTTCCACTCTGGCCGTTACAGCTTTGGTGGCCACAGTTTGAATCTCTGTGAGTATCGGAGTTGGTTACTTTGAATCCGCATGAAAAGCTACTTCTTTCTGTTAACATGGAACTTCGCCCACTGTGGCACGACTTCACCCTGGTGGCAGGAATTTGCTTAGCGAGAAAATAAGAACGGGAGATATTACAGACACTAAAGCTGTTGAAGTTATTATAGCGTCGATAAAAGATAGCACTTTTGAACAATATAATGTTTATTTAAAGAAATGGTGGTTATATTGTGAAGAAAACTGATGGGATGTATTTTTAGATTCCACTGTAAAGATTGCAATTTTTTTAACGTTGTTACTAAATAAGAGATTGGGTTACGGGTCACTCAATTCAGCGAGATCAGTGATCGCCATGTTATTAGGACCCCATATAGCCGAGAATTCAAAAATTCATCGTTTTCTGAAAGGAGCAGCGAATCTTAGACCTCCTTCGCGCCAGTATGAGGCTACATGAAATCCTGAAACTGTCTTAAAACATTCGTCATCTTAGCCAGAGAATGAGCAATGTGATTTAAAAAAACTATCTTTAAATTATATGTATCAAACCTTAAACTTGGTTTTTGACCAATTGGAACGTATACATTGGGATTTGAATCAAGCAAATTGAAAAAACATAAATTAATTAAGATCTTTCATTCGGCTGTCTTTGAAGTTAATCACAATTCGTGCGTTAATCACATTCCAGCGAAGGCAAACGTTACATTTGATTGTTATAAACAATATTCGAAAAGTAGGTAACAGATTTAAAATCAAAATTACAGAGTCGATTAAAACGTCGGGTCCTAGTCGCAAAAACCTGTTTTAGTTTTGCTGGAGTTCCCGTCGAATAAGAAAATTTGCGTTGTAAAAATTTTAGGATGTTATTTAGACAATACAGATGAGGGGCAAGGAAATCATACTGCTTCATTTTTTCTTTTAAAAAACCGCATGTCCCGGTTAGTGATCAAACTCTGAGCCGTTGGTTAAAAACTGTTCTTCATGACAGTGGTATCGATACGACGATTTTCTCCGGATACTCCACGGACACGCTTCGACGTCCGCCGCTAGTCGATTAGGCGTTTCATTAGATACTATTAGAACGACGGCTGGTTGGACTAAAAATTCGACAGTATTTGCAAAACATCATAATCTAGAATTGATAGAGAATAGAGTAGTTTTTGCTCAAGCCGTTATGAGCAACTGCATTGAAACATAATTTTTCCTATAATAAAAACTCGTTCTCAAAAGTCGTTTTTATTTGATCAGTCGTAACTTTCTTTAAACATCTACATTTGATCTTAATAAAAAGCGCGAAATACAATTGAATGATGAAACGAACTTACCTAAGTGAAGTTCTATCATAATTCTATGAAGCGCCTCTTCGAGATGATCAATTTCCACCCTTAAATCTTAGCCCTTTTATTCTAACTTGTTCTAGTTAGAATTCCCTAGTATATGAAGTTACGACAAGCCTGTAATGAGGTTTTCGCGGGAGAATGCCAGTGCCATGGTCATGGTGGGGGCTTTTTTATCTTTAAAAACGTGTGGTTCAAGTGTACATGGGAGGGGGTACTACAATTGATCATCTCGATGAGGCGCTTTATCAAATAATGATGGGACTTCACTTAGGTAAGTTTATTATTTTTATTTATATTTATTTTATGTATTATTATTCATTATTATATGTCAACTTTTTCTATCAACTCTATTGGCACAGAATATTCGTGGATATTGTTTAACATTCATAGGATGTTTCTACAATACTATCAGTGATATTGAAATAACATTCGCAGAACATCCTACCATGGGGAAAATCCCAAACAAGCACTGTAAAAATGAACACATTATCAAAAACGACAAATTTAAACGAGCAATTTATATTTGTACATTGTGAATTTCAATCATAGCAGACAGCAGCTATGACAATCACGGTAAAAACAAACAACAACTAAATGATCAGGTTAACAAGTAGCGCTATAAAATTAAACAGAATCAAAAACAACAAATAATGACAAGCAGTGTAAAATCAAAATTTTGTAAATTCAAACATAGTGTGAATAACAGACATAAAATATGATAATCAACGGAAAGATAAACAATAATAAGATAACTAAAAGTTGATTTAACCGCAGGAATTAAAGAAAGTTAGAATAAATAGTATCTTAAGTCGTTCTAATATAAAAAATATGTAAACAGTGCCTTTTTTCACACAAGTGTAACTTCGTCAGAAAATGGCCAATTTGGATTTGATTGAATTCAGGGCCTCGGTACAACTTTTGATTACTAGTGGATGCGCGTCACGCATGACTTTATGGACCTGTAAATGGAGATGTCATTTTGTTTTTTTTCTTTTTCGGAAAAAACATTTATTCCAAGTTTTTCTTCACATAATGAATATCGAGAAAAAAACCGCATGTTTATATCTGATTGCAGTGTAGCCCAAAAAAATCAAGTTGTTCGGTAGAACGACGACGGCGATTGTTTTCCCGATTTAAGCAAACCCGATCAAAGAATACCGAACTACTTATTTACTCCGTCCAACTCGAAAGCTTCATATATAAGGGAGAATCCCAAACGAGCACTGTAAAAATAAACATTATCCAAAACGACAAATTCGAACGAGCAGTTTAAATTTAAACATTGTTAATTTCAAACATAGCGTAAAAAACAGACAGCAGCTATGACGATCACGGTAACAACAAACAACAAAAAGATTTTCAGGTTAAAAAGTAGCGCTGTAAAATTAAAAACAATCAAAAACAACAAATCATGACAAGCAGTGTAAAATCAAAATTTTGTAAATTCAATTATAGCGTGAAAAACAGACATCGGATATGATGATCACTGAAAAGAGAAACAATATAATAAAAAATAGAAGTTATTTTATTTAATTATAAAAATAAATAAATATAAATCTTTACGTGTAATAATACGCACTGTAATAATAAACAATGATGGCGGCTATTGCAAACTTGAAATGAGCAAAAATAAAAACTTTTTCCCAAAATCAGTATAGCGATTTTTATCATTTTAAGTTGGCAATAGCCGCCATCATTGTTTATTATTACAGTGCGTATTATTACACGTAAAGATTTATATTTATTTATTTTTATAATTAAATAAAATAAATTCTATTTTTTATTATATTGTTTCTCTTTTCAGTGATTATCATATTTGATGTCTGTTTTTCACGCTATGTTTGAATTTACAAAATTTTGATTTTACACTGCTTGTCATTATTTGTTATATTTGATTCTGTTTAATT
The DNA here is from genome assembly GCA_020615435.1 of Telenomus remus. Taxonomy (NCBI): domain Eukaryota; kingdom Metazoa; phylum Arthropoda; class Insecta; order Hymenoptera; family Scelionidae; genus Telenomus; species Telenomus remus. The sequence continues at coordinate 9,404,831 of CM036336.1, forward strand.
TTACAGCGCTACTTTTTAACCTGAACATTTTTTTGTAGTTTGTTGTTACCTTGATCGTCATAGCTGCTGTCCGTTTTTCACGCTATGTTTGAAATTAACAATGTTTAAATTTAAACTGCTTGTTCGAATTTTTCGTTTTTGATAATGTTTATTTTCACAGTGCTTGTTTGGGATGCTCCCGATAAATGTTATTGAAAAAATTTTTTTTCCGGGAAATATTAATGAAATTGTTTAAGTTACATTGACTTTCTACTTTCGAAGTGTGAAAAAATTTTTTCTAACTTTCTCTCCTCACCGATATATATATAGATTCACACACTGTGTAATTTAGTTTTCTTTAAATTATTGTCTTTAAAGTTATTATTGTTGTTATTATATATGAAAAATGAAAACAATTTATAAAAACTAGTAGTGGTGCTAATAAAGAATTCAATTATTTATAAAACAATTAGATAATGTCAGTGCAAAATTTGTAAATTGTTCAACGAAGGCCTAAATGAAACGATCATAATATTATTTGTTTTCATTCAATCATAAACAATAACAAATAACTTGTTACTCAAAAACAAATGTTAGTTAACAATTGCATTTTTCATAAACGAATGTTATTTGATAAATGCTTTTTTCATAAACAAATGATAGATAACAATCGAATTTCCATAAAAAAAGTTTTTTAACAATTCATTTTTATTACAACAATAACTTTATTTAATTATAAAAATAAAAAAAATATAAATCACTACTTGTAATGATACACACTGTGATAGTAAACGAAGATGGGGGCTGATGACAACTTAAATGAGACCAGACCTCTAGACCAGAATCCTATCCTCAAGTTAAATGTTGTGCTAAAGTACCAAGCTTGACCTAAGGACCTCAGATTTGATTTTATATTTATGCGCTTTTATGACGACCGTATAATAATATTCGAATGTCAAATGACAGTTCCTAATGTTGGTTCATTTATGTCAAATAAGTGCGACTCGAGCTCTATAGTCTCTCATGTATTATACTTTCACAAGCGACAAGAAAAATGATTGTTATAAAAAATATCATATGTAAAGGGAGATACATCATTAAGCAATATTAAAAATTCCCAATTTTATTGCAGGTTATGTATTGCGCGTGATTGAGGATCCCGTTTTCGGTTTCACAATTTCAATCGCAGAGATATTAGAAGTTGATTTTAGCTTTATTATTTTGTATTTTGTTTTTTTCGAATAAACGCAAATCCGTGAATGCTTCTATACAGTTTACCGTCTAATTGAAAAAGATTTGACGGGAATAGAACTTTAAAAGATCAAAATACAACTCTGGATTAGCAACCCAATATCACGACAACGCTTCAAAAAGTGATGCGAAAGAGAAAAGAACAAGAGCAAAAAGGAACGCAACGAAAACAAATCCTACAAATATCTTGAGGCTATCTGCGTATAAACATGAAAAGTTAATCGATAAATTTGACGGTTATTGCTGCTCGAAAGAAGGCATTGGTCCAGACGGACATATTTAATGTCAAGGTCTTGTAAATGAATCGTAATACACACAAGCGCAGAGTAGAATTATTAACAACGTCGAATCTGAGACAGAAAGAAGTTCACAGGCAAAAACTTTACAATGTCCCAGTCGGATGATACGCCTTTTGAGATAATTATGCAATGTTAGTTTAAAACTTCTTCTTAGACTTAACATGAAATATGGAGATCGTCTACGTTTTTTCTTGCACGTCGGAAATTCAGAAAATTAAATAAATATTGGACGTTACATGGTTCTTAGTGCTTAATTGGAAATGACACTTCAAGTGAATATTTTATCGCGGGTCGGGTTATCAATTCGTGCCAAGGGCAATTTGTATTATTCATTCTATTTTTCCTGATACATTTCATTTTCAATTTTCCCGAAAGAACTTTTCTCGGATGAGATAGTACCTTTCTTTTGAGAGCGCCACTTTGTTGGAGGCGGAAAAAAATACTTTTACGTAATATATAAATACCATACCTAGGACAGCTGTCCAAAAAGTAAAACTGCCCTATCACGAGTGCCGAAGGCACGAGGGCTTAATTAGTTCCACTTTCCGCCGCTGTCATAGGCATTAAAAAAACTTTTCTACATGCACAGCGAACGAGGTCACAGTTTTCGCTTTTAGGTTATGACGAAAAATATCGTTCGTATTACGAACGAAAAGGTCCATTATCGCTCGGACTGGCTTCCATCTCTTGTTTCGAAGTTCTTGGGTCCTCGGCTACACATTGGACACCCTCGAGCCCAAAAACTCGGGTCGAAAGTCGTTTTCGAGAAATAGAGCTTTTCATGCTCATGACAGCGGCGGAAAGTGGAACTAACGAAGCCCTTGTGCCTTTGGCACTCGTGATTGGTTACTTCTACTTTTTGGACCGTTGTCTTAGGTATAAAAAGTATTTTTTCCTCCCTCGCACACAGTGGCGCCCTCGACAGAAATGTACTATTTCGTTTGTAGATACGAAATACACTAATTCTTGCTTATTACAGCTATCCGAAAAGTGGAACTGACCTATTCTGAGTGCTGCAGACAGAACGACTTGGTTATTTCTACTATATATCTGTGGTGATTAGGAAAAACCAGTTAAGTGACAGTATCAAAAGCTTCATTATTTTTGCGAAAATCTCGTGTATTTTCGACGCGTAAAGTTTACTTTTCGAAAATGAGTTGTTAGATTCACTTCATAATCTGTAGTATAATTGATTGAAAATCGTATAAATAATCATAACTCTTTTAAGATGAATATAGAAATGTTATATTCAAAACGTTAACACGACAAGTTCCAAAATCACTTAACTGATTGTTTCTAATCACCACAGATATAAAGCCTAACTTGCCTAATTCATTGTTAGATAAATCGTAATAACTAACATAATTCAGAAGTAAGGCATAGAGTAGGTATAATCTTGAATCTTCCTTGAAAAAATTTAGTCTCTGACCCTGAACCACCTCAGAACTACAAGTGCGGCTTAGTTACCTCTTCGTAGATACCTCATACTATAGTGTTAGATTGAGATCTAAATGTTATGTGCAAGAATTGGATAATTCTTTATTAAAAATAAAAATGATAACTCTATAACCTCTGAAGATAAATTAAGCGATGGTTATATGGACAAATTTAGACATCTACATCAATATGTTCTTATTGTAACAAAGGCCTTGTTCCGATAAATCGGATCCTCGTTGCGTTGTAAGACAACGAAGTTCTAACGGTTAATGTTTCCAAAAAAGTTGTTTTTCGAAGAAATTATCACGAAAATGTCAAGAAAACAGAAGCATAGAGCACGTTTGATGCACAGGAATGAAAAACATAAGTCATCGCATCGTGAGAAATTGCGCGACCGCTCATCGGAATCGGAAGGTTGGCGATTTTCGACGGACCAAACGTTTACAATCTCGACCATTTAAACATTCGCATTCTCGACAATCGGATGAACACTCTGATTTGGCGGTCTGAGCGGTCGCTCTCTAGACGTTTTTAGCGTTCACACTCTCGACAATCCAACATAAGTCCGGCCATAACCCTTTACCACGTGAAGCCCCCGATCACTTAGCTTTGATCCTTGAAAAATTTAGCAACCAAGAGAAAAAGTTCACCAAGTAGTTCAACCAAAAGAAGCAACTACTACAAAAAGCGGAAATTAAGGTTAGGTTGGTAAACGTAAATCAGGAAACTCCTGTTCAAGACAAAGATAAGTGGGGAAACGATAAGACGGCTCTTCGGAGCTCAGGCTCTAAACCAGGTGTGCTTTCTTGTTGATCCCAACCGGCGTAAGAGAAAACGCAACCAACTCATCTTTTGCAATCTTACACAGACTGTTTTTTTCAAAATAACAAAGGCGAGAGATCACAGGGCGAGGATTCAGCTGGGATAGAGTTTTTTGGTCCTTAACGAAAACCTGCTAATGATTTTATCTGGGCCCTGGCAATATTCAACTTCGCTAAGTCTACAGTGAATTCAGGGCTAAATATAGTGAGCCCCCAAGATGATCTTCTAGCCGTACACGCCGTGAAAGGCGATTTAGAAATACTAGGCCTATCAACCGTGAAGGAAGTCTGCTGGCAGATAGAATACATCTCCTGGCTGATCACCAACTGCTCTCGCGAGATAACTAAGAGTGTCTGAACACATTTACAAACATGACATGACAACCAAACCAATTAAAAACCGCGACATTCAAATTCGAAACGCGTTCCCTTAGCACGTCACACTATCCCCCTTCTTCCGGGATTGTCGCCCCGACAATCAAACTCGCAGCTGTTGAGCAGGAGACTCCAGTGACCATCTTCCTGGACAAAGACTCCAGAGCACCCTGGCATTGAGTTGGCCGACTTAATCTCCGCCAAACTCGTGCTTCATCGATGTCACTCTGGAACTTGACCCTGGTCCTGCTTCTTGACTTTCATCGGCCAAAAATGTTTCCGGTAGATACCCTTGCCTTTCTGTTCTGGAATTTGCTCACACCGCCTCACGAATAACCATGGCTCGAAAACCGTGAGGGGAACAGGTTCCGATCGACATAGGCGGCAAGTCGATCGGCGTGTACAACTTTTTTTCGATACCTAGGACTCTTCTGAATGCAGTAGACCACATCATTGACCCTCTTTAAAACGATGAATGACCTTCCCAGATGGATTGTAGCTTCGGAGTTTTCCCAACCAGGCGATGAGGATTGTACAACCAGACCTGTTGCCCTTCTTCTTAGATGGATGCTCTTCAACTTCTGACGTACCGCAGAAACGTAGTCCTGAACTTTAAGATGTTTTAACGTTCTGGTTTGGAGGAACTCCTCGTATCAGATCCAAAGAAAGCTGAAGATCCTGGCCGGTGTAACTTTCCGCTGGCGAGAACCCAGTAGTCTAAAAATTTAGATAAATAATAAAAAATTATTCTGTGTTGTCTTTCAACCTGACCGTCTGATTTTCGGTAACGTTGTGTAGTCCAAGTTTTACTTGCTGAAGGAACGCGTTTCGAATTAAAATGTCGCGATCTTCGGTTGTTCGAGATTGCATACCTCTCCTTTTGGTGGTATGGCAGAAATTTTTTTTATGGTGGAGTTTCTCCTTAGGGAAACTATTTGCATTGATCTCTCTGAAGGTAATGGCCCTGATGACTGCGTCTTTGAGTGATTTAATACTCTCTATCTGCAAGGTTCTTTTAATAAATCCATCTGAAATAGCTAAAATAAATTGCAAACTCGAAATTGTATCCTGAACCTCTATAGAACATTTAGAATAGGCATAACGAAACATTTTTTCCAAATCTGCAGCAAAGGTGGCAAAGTCCTCCCCTTCTTGCTGTTTCCGATTTATAAATCGCAATATTTATAAATACGTTTTAGGGGTGTGTTTTTCTCTGAAACGCAGTTCAAGAAGATCTTTTAACTTAATAAATGTCACTCGCTCTGGATTGCGAATCGAGTCGAGAGTAGAATGAGCTTTACCACGAAGGCATAAAATGAAAGTGGCGACCTTAGAATCATCATTCTAATGGTGTGATCGAGCGAAAAATTCAAATTGAATTAAATTTTCCTGCCATGAAGTTTTCTTGTCGCGAGTGTCAGGTTTTAAACAATAACCTACGGCACGATCTGTCAAATTCAAATGTGCGTGTGCTTGAGTGTTTGCTTTTGTTTGAGTGTTTGTTTGTGTGATTTGAAATCGATTTTGACTTCGCTGTGCTTGAAGTTCTGCCAATTGCTGTCAGAGCAATTCCCTAGCTCAACGCTCCGCGAGAAAATCAGCATCCCTTTGTCTTAATTCCCGACTTTGGCTCTCTACATCAGCTTGCTCATCTGATCTGGTCTCTCAATTTAACCTGCGGACGTACACCGTGAGTTGAGCATTTCTCGCTCGCTCCTGTTTAAACATTTGGCGCAGCTCCTACTCGCCAGTTTCCATCTTCGCCTGATGTTCCATTTTTGCTTTTTCAAATCCTCGTTGTTCCCGCTGAGTCATAAGAAAATCGCGCGACACAACACTCCCGACACGCGAACTGTCATTTGCGATCCCGGTTGAGCTCCCAAAATGTTGCGCACCGCGCGACTCAAGAAAAAACTCGGCTTGTTATGAAAAAAACAAGAACTAGTTTATTAAATTAAATTTGATTTGCTTTAAGTACACCTTCGCACTTTTACGTTTTTCGACAAGACTGACTGAACTCATTCACAAACATGACATGACATCCAAAACAACCGAAGACCAATATTTATATTGTCAATATCTGTTGTGATTAGAAAGAACCAGTTAAGTGGTTTTGGAACTTGTCTTGTTTAAGAGCTTAACTTTAAGGAACACACGCGATTTTCGCAAAAAATCTAACGCCTTTGAACATGTCACTTAATTGGTTCATCGGAATCCCCACAAGTATAATTATATAGACAATATACGGATCTCTTTACAAAAGTTAATAAGTTTAATAAGTCTGCCTGTCTCTGTCAAATAATTTCGTACAAAAACATTGTAATTAAATTCTAAATGAATTATTTATAACTCATCTTTCAGCAGTAAAAAATTACTGAATACTACTATAAATATCAGTTTTCGAAATATTATGCAAAAATGTCTACTATGTAACAAATATCAATGAAAAACCAATTGGTTCACTCAGTTCATGACGCGAGTGCTTGTCTAATTATTTTGATGCGAGTGCCAAAAGGTAAAACTATAAAATTATTAACATCATTAAAATTATGATTTACATTAAGAAAAATTTACACCGAGAAGTAGTCATCTTGACTCTAAAAGATATAGTTGACAGGTTTCAGTTAGGCTAACTCTAATTCCAGTCAAGTCAACTAGATTTGTAGTCAGTGTGACCAAATTAACTTGACTATATATATTTTTATAGTTGGTTTTTTGGTCAACTCCACATTCATAGCTGCATTCAATATAAAACGTTGTTACAATAACTAAATCACACTTGTCAAATAACTTAAAAAGATTTTAAATCGCTGTTTTATGATCTGGAATGAGGTGTTCCATTACAATTTCGCGATTAAAAAATTGTAAACATTGCAAACAACGTATACAAATTTGGAAGTCTTAGAGACAGAATAATCAATGCAAAAAATAATAACACAAAGCATTAAACTTTTTAAATTTTTCAAGTCTACTTAGCAAAAATATATGAGTAAATCCAAAATTGTCATCCAGTTAGAAAAAGAGAAATTCAAAATTTTTAGATTCAAGGTACACCTCTGAAAAAAAAGATAGTTTCCTGAGTCATAAAGAAACATGAAAAATATACGGTTCAATTAAAAAAATGGAGGTGACACTCCCACAGAAATTATGATAGGATTTAAACAATTCAAAAATGAAAAAAAGACTAATTTATTAAAAAAATGCTCTAGGATTTGATAGCACACTTTTGGTAGGACAATCTTCTCAAAATTCGGGACCCCCTGAATACAGGAAAAATGTCAACTGAGCACAAAATCGACGATGACACCCGTTTACACAAAAATATGAACAATTCATCGAATGAGCTATCGCTAGAGAGATCCTAATTTCAATTTGTCATAACTTCCACATTTTTCAAAAACTCCAAATAAAGCTTATTTGCAAGCTATAAGTTTGTACTTTCAGATTTTATATTTTTATTCTGAAAATATTGAAACATAAGTGCATGGTGGTGCAACAGGTAAAGCTCATGAGATATTTTTCAGAACAGCATAGTTCAGTAAGACGTCATCATCTAATTGACGAAAATATTGAAAGGAATATGTTCGTGAATAAATTTTCTTTTTTTGCTGTAAAATAAGTTATTGATGTTTAAAAAGTTTCCGCCTTGTCTGGTTGGAATAAGTAGAACTATAGTGTAATCCAATTTTTCAGAATCTTCTGTATGGTCGGACATAATTTACAAAAAATTTTGAATCGTACAAACGATTTCGATGTTTTGCGGTGATAAATTTTGACGGTTCTGACAGTTTACAATCGTAAGTATAAACAACTGGTAGTTGACAGTTCCCAGATAAATATTTGAAAAATTTGAAAAGTAGTAATACGAAATTTTGGACATTAAAGAAAAAATTTAACAAAAAACGATTAATAATCGTTAGTGTTATTTCTGCTTTCGTTTAACATGACACAAATTTTTCGAAAACAAAGTCTGTTACGTTCAAATCAAAGTCAGTTTTCTTTAATGAATTAATTTAAATTTACGACTTTAACTAGCTAAGCTCCCTCGCTTCGCTCAGGCGTCAGCTTCGCTGCACTATATGAATTAGTTAAGGTTTTTTTTCGGAATTGTTTGGATAAACAAATTGTAAGGACGGAAAAGGTTATGGAAAATAATTAATGCAGTCAGTTTGCGCTGTGCGCGAGAAAAAACCCACGTAACCGTGGTAAAATCATGGCATTTATTGATGCATCGTAAAACTGCAACACCTTATTGAACTGACACATTCTGGTAAACAATATTCGATGTTTTCCTCTCTGGAGCGTTAATGTGTAAATTCTGTAGTTTGGAAACGTGCGAACATGCAACATAGAATTGTTCGTGAGAGAAACATGGTTTTTCAAGGTGTACACTGGCAACATGGAGCGTTTGACCTTAAGCTTTATTGATGGTTATTGCAAATGCCAATGTCACTAGAAATTGTCGTCTTTTGAATTCAAATGGAAAATCTGTGGGGATAACTGGTATCTGGGGGATCATGACGTTCGCACCTTGATTCGATTCAGTCATTATAGTGCCTACAAATCATACAAATTGAATATTATGTCAATACATTTGGTATAAAATGCAAAAGTTGTGTGACAATCTATAGCTTAATACCTTCTATAATCCTATGCCTTTCAGTATGTGTCGCGGAACTCCAGACAATTCCAGCGAGTTCAAGAACTCAACCGGATAGTTCACTACTTCATCTTGATTTACTACGGAATTGTAAGAGGTGTAAATTTTCTGTTCCCCGGGAATCGTAGCCAATATTTTGTCATTAAAATCAGTGACAACATCGTTTGTGGACGCCAAAATAACTCTCTCACATAAAAACTGCAGCAATCAGTTCATCAGTAGAATTGGCAATAGTGCATACTTCAGGAGAAAGAGTAACATTTCCAGTGTCATCTGCTGGTAGCGTACCATTGCCGAACGTCAAAAGTAATGCAAAAGAATTGGCAGCGTTCTCATCATTGTGAAGATATACCCTGATGTTAATAGTAAGCGAATGGACTATGACACTTCGCCATAAGATTGAACTTTTGACACTGGCATGAAGCTGATCAGCTGGAGTTCCACGGGTGATGAACGGAAGGGTTTGTCGAAAATCACCAGCTAATATCACGATTAGTCGTCTTCCATTATCCGATTGTCACTCCGAATATCTCTCAAGGTTCTCTCGAGTGCCTCGACTGCATGCTTATGCGAAGAAGAACATTCATCCCACACCAATAGTTTGCACAACCGCAGCACCTCGACCCTTTGACTATTTTTGCTGATGTTACAAAATGGGGTTTTCTGATCGTGCAAATTCAGTGGCAACTTCAACACATTCTGAGCAGTTCGTCCTGCTTGTAACAACGTGGAAGCGTTACCAGTTGAAGCCAAAGCTAAAGCCACGTGACGACGACTCCTGATAGTTGACAGCAGGAGATTCGATAAATATGTTTTTCCTGTTCCGCCACAGGCATTCAGAAAAAAAATTTCAGGATCGTTTTTGTCAATTTTTTGTAGTACCGCATCGTAGAAGGATCTCTGGTCTCCATTCTGATGAGGCAAAGCTGTTAGAACGTCTGCAGCAAGAGATATTATTGTGAGAAAAAAAAAGTTATACGAAATAATTACTGCGGAAAAAAACCCATAAAAGCGTGATAAAACCTCAGATATTCATTGATACATTTTGAAAACGCAACACCTTATTAAACTGATGCATAGTTTCTGATATTGTACACCAGCATCATGGAGAGTTTGACCTCGAGCTTTAGTAATAATCATTGCAAATGCCAATCTGACAGAAAATTGTCTCCTTTTGAATTCGAATGAAAAATCTGTGGGGATAACTAGTATCTGAGGGATCATGACATTCGCACCTTAATTCGATTCAGCCTAAAAATTATACGAAACTTGAAATACAAAACTTGTGTATCAGTTTACAGTTCAATACCTTCGATAATCGTATCTCGAAGCTGAGTGATGCTTATCCGAGTTCAGTTCATCTGGCGGAACTCCAGACAATTACAGCGAGTTGAAGAACTCAACAGGATAGTAACCACTTTATCTTGGTTTGAATAAGTCATTCAAAAAAGTGTTAATATATAAATATAAATCAATATAAATATAATCAATATGAATCAATATAAATATAAATATATAAATCAATGACAACATAATCCGCTAAAATGGCTTTCTCACTTAACCAAACTATCTGCGAGTGATTTCGCTGGATGAAAAAACTTTAACTAATTCATATAGAAATTCATATTATACTAATTCAACTAAGTTTTGTCAGCTTATAATGCCTTATGTATTGTGTTCAGGAAAAATTTAAAAATTTTTTAAAAAAAGAAATGTTTTTGCAATTTTCTTCGGAAAAAAGTTAAAAAATTGATTTCTAATGTAGCCTACGTTAATTCTGAGAGTTCAAAGAATCACCCTGATAGGTTGAAATCATTTTCGAACGCTTCCTTCAGGTGTGATGCTCAGACAAACAAACAAACAAACAAACAAACATATTCTCAGTATTATTATATTAGTAGGATGATTCGCGTAATTTTATATCCATTTTTCATACCTAACTTGACGTAAAAAAATTTTTAGTAACTAGGGAGATAAAGCGCCCCCTACGGGCGCGCCGTCCCGAATTTTGATATTTAATTAGTTTACTGGTTATTTATTCATACGCTCCGCCCCGACCGATTACAACATTATAGTTGTCGCGATGTTTCTTAGTTTCGAAGTTTTCATATAAAAAATTCATACATTATACATTACATAGACAATGAAGCGCGCTCGTCGTTCGCCACCTTCAATTAACTCTGTGACATTTAATTTTTTGTTCTTCAAACAAATTCAATGTTTTCGATACTGCCATCAATTGATTCCGAATTACACATGAACAATTTGCAATGTCACAAAAAACTATTATTTCATGAAAAATTTATCAAAATTAAATGCTGCTGCTGTTTTTGAAACGAATATAAAAACGTAAAAGTTGTTTTCGTTACACCTGCATGCGAAAAACGCTTTTGCGCTCTGAAAATCGGATTGCGAAGAGTCATTTCGCGCCCTAGTGCGTGAAGAACTCCTTTTGTCCGAGTTCATCGAGCCCTAGTGCACTGAACTCAATAAAAATACAAATTAAATATAAATTAATAAATAATTAATTAAAATACGAATTAATAAAAATAATTAATATAAATTAACATATTCGTATTTCAATAAATGCGCGCAATCTAACAGATCGATATTCCAATCGATAATGCAGTTTACGTTATTTTTCATGCTTTAAATTTAGTATCAGATAGCGTATCGAATCTAATTGAATGTAACTTGTTGATGATTTGTTATAATAATTATTTATTCAATTATAGAATTTCAGAAACGATAATGAGAAAGGGATGAAAGAATGATATGAAGAATGAATATTTGAAGTAAAACTCGAGTGACGTGTCAGCGACAACATCACGCCGGTGAATTCCTGGAATAAACGATGTGCAATCTGCAACTTCAGATCGTAACTTTTTTGTTAAGAATGGATTGATCTGTTGTTTAAATATCGGTGTCACAGTTACTTCATCCTATTTGCAAGGCATAGGGCAATCGTGACGCCCATGGTAATTGTAATAGGCCGAATGTATAAACACGTTGTTTATGAATTTCGATAAACAAATATGACTTCATTTTGATGATTATGATGAATAGAAACATGAAAAGTGATTTTTACAGCCATAAAAAAGTTTAATACAATTTTTTAATGCGTAAACTTATATATATATATATATATAAATCCTGTTACTTTGTTGAAACAAATTGTTATAAACGGTTACGATGTTACTTTGATAGATAAATATTGTATTTACGAAAATTAGTCTTCCCTATTGTTTAAAACGAAAACTGTTATGAATTTACAATTACCTTGCTTGCTGTCACACACCACCCTTACACGTGGGGTACCCGGGCCAAAAAAGTTTGATGTATAAACGATAGTTAGGTGATCTACTCAAGATTAGTCTTCAGAAGATTGCGAAATGATCTTTAAAAAGAAAAAAAAACGATGTGTCGCAAGGTCATTTCGAGATCGAAATTCGATCTATCGAGATTTGGTCGTAAATCCATCATTTTTCGTTCACTTGAAGATTTCGAAATTTCTGAAATATGTTAAACGTTAATTTACTTTTATACAATTATTACAATACTTTTTATAGTTAACCGATTCTTCATCGCGATGTTGCGAGTTCAATTTCAAGTCGGCAAAACATACATTCTTCACTAAAAAGTCATCCAAGTACAACAACATGCACAGCGTTCAGTGTCTCTTCTGAGATCTGCGACTGACAAAATCTGAAAAAAAAGTTAAAAAATAATAAGATAACAAAATTTTGAGACATAAAATAATAAAAACTGCGATAACGCTTGATCAACGCATTAACCTTAAGCGTGAAAATATTTAACTTTGCGAATTTTATTTTTTAACCTTTGTTCTTTCTCTTTTTAAAGATCATTTCGCGATCTTCTGAAGACTAATCTTGAGTAGATCGCTTAACGATCATTTATCTATAAAGCAATCCTTCCGATCGTAGCGATCCTTTAGATTGACTGATCGCTTTTTGATTGATCAATCGATTAATGTGACGCCAATGATCGCGAATTTTGCGTATCATCAATCTTTATGATCGAAAAAAGTAATTTCAAGTGATCTTACGAATTAATCGAGTTAAGATCGCTAGTTTTATTAATCAGCGATCATAATTTTTTATGATCGCATATTTCTAACATCAGTCCCCTCATCGACGAAAATATATACAACAAATGTAGACAAAATATATACATTTTATACATAAACTATATAAAATTTGTATATATAATGTTTAGAGAACTTATTGCCGCTTTTTATATATAATTTATATTTAAGTCGTATACATTTTTGTCTATATTTTAAAAAACAAAAAAAAATATAATTAATAAACAATTTATTCATAAATTAAGTTATTCTATTTATTTTATTATGTTTCTTGCATCCAGAATGTCATAATTAGATACACTTTGAAACTGCTTTTCTGAAGATCCAGTTTGGGTTTTGAACCCAAGCCCTACCCAACATGAGTCCGATATCTTGACCACTGGACTACGACGATCATCGAAGTTAATTAGTGTATTTGCAAATACACTCACAAACATAATATATTCTTGATATATATAAATTCTATATTTCGGTATATGTAATGTTTATATATTCTCCAAATATATCATTTTATGAAACGAGAATATATAAATTTTATGTTCATGTATATCTACTTTTTATATATTTACCAAATAGAAATTCGTTATATATAATAAATATACAATTTTTTATATTTTCTAGTACATATAATTTCTTGATATAAAAATATATATAAACATACATATTTTTGTATATAAAATTTTTATTTAAAAAATTATATATATTAAAAAATATATATATTTTATAAAATAAATATATATCATATATAATTTCTGTATAATGGTATATATTTTCGTCGGTGAGGGTCGATCTTTGTAATTGAAAGATTGCACATTGTATGCCATCATCAATCTTTATATTCAGAGGATCGCACATTGTTTGCATTTATCGATCTTTGTATTTAAAGGATTGCACATAATCAAAATCATTGAGTTTTGTACTATAAGCCCTACTATAAGCCAGCTTTCTGTGATTTTTACACAAAATTTATATACCCTGAAAACATACTAGACATATCAATATACAAAACTTTCGGTGTGTTTCCAGGCTAATGCTTTACAGAGATTAATGCATCTTAAGTGAAAACCTTAAACTTTTTTTCCTGAAAATTTTATTTTTGTCTGCATTTGAGCTGAAAAAAGAATTTAAAAAAAATAACGAAAAAATTATGCAAGCCTTTAACGATAATGCGTAAATAGGTTCATGTAAACTGCATCTAGAAGTGCGTTCATTTTTTTGCTCGCACAAAGAACAAACCTAAAATTCGATATGAGAACCGAAATCAATAAGCGGAATTCAAAATTCAAAAAAATAATCAAACAACTCAAACAAAATGTGAAAAAAACAAAAAAAAAACAAAAATTAATGAAACAACAACAAACAAATACAAGGTGCAAAAAAACCGAAACAAAAAATCTGAATTTAGACCAAAAAATCAAAAAATTAAAATTAAATCAAATTAACGAAACAAAGAATCCAGAATAGATAAATTTATGCTTTCTCAAATTCCTTTGAGTCTTCAATTTAATTCGCACAAAATCAGATTACAAATTTTAAAACTGATATGAGAACAAAAAATAAAAAATTAAAAAAAAATGAAAACTTTGTCCCGATATCAGTACAGCGATTTTTATCATTTTAAGTTGTCATCAGCCGCCATCTTCGTTTATTGTTACAGTGTGTATTATTACAAAGTAGTGATTTATATTTTTTTTATTTTTATAATTAAATAAAATTACTTCTATTTTTCTATCATTGTTTATCTTTTCAGTGATTATCATATTTTATGTCTGTTTTTTACGCTATGTTTGGATTTATAAAATTTTGATTTTACACTGCTTGTCATGATTCGTTGTTTTTGATTGTTTTTAATTTTACAGCGCTACTTTTTGACCTGATCCGCTTTTTGTTGTATGTTTTTACCGTGATCGTCATAGGTGCTGTCCGTTTTTTACGCTATGTTTGAAATTAACAATGTTTAAATTTAAACTGCTCGTTCGAATTTGTCGTTTTTGATAATGTTTATTTTTACAGTGCTTGTTTGGGATTCTCCCCATTATGTAATCTTGTTATTACCCAATGTAAGAAAACAAAAAAGTCGATAATCTCTTCGAAAAACAAAACGAAAAAACATTGCTAAGTTTGCGATTCGATATCATTAATTTCTTGACTTAAAAAGAATTTAACATCGTTTGAAAAAACCGCGTTCCGAAATCAGCCAATCAGGGAAGAGAAACGAAAGTGAAGTTGGCTGCTTTCGATTCGATTCGAAAAAAAGTCACTCTTTCACTTTCACTTTTTCGTGTTTTTTTGAAAATTTTTTAACAGCTTTTGATCAAAATTGAAAATCCAAAAATTGTCTTAGGCAACGTTAGCCAATAGTATGTAGATCAATGAAAATTTTGTATTTTTGATTTCCAATAAAAATTACGCCTTCAGGAGCCGCCGTGAGGAGGGATGCGCTACCTAAAAAACGCTATGTTTGGCTGATAGGAAGGGGGGGGGGGTTCCCGAATTACAATTAATGTATCCTATCCTATCCTATCCTACTCATATATAAAAGTGTAATTATGTTTGTTTGTTTGTTTGTTTGTTGTTTGTTGGTTGGTTATTATTTTTTTAACTAACCGTTTGAGTGGGAGAGAAAGTGCTACACGGAGCGGAAAAAATCTAAAAATTTAGCATTTTTAATGTCAGAGTAGGAACAGACTCGACTCAGCTCACATTTTCATATCAAATGTTAAATTTCAGCATGTTTTGTGCGAAAAAATGATGTTTAAATATTTTAATTTTTCAAATATAAAAAGTAAGATTTTTGCTGATAAATTTTAAAACGTAAAAATGTTAATTTTTCGTAAACACCATTCGTCAAATTTCAACATTTAAAATGTTAAAATTTGATCTATTATGATTTCATTTATTGAAATCAAAGCTACCAAATTTTATCAAGTAATGTCTCACAAATTTTAACATTTAAAATGTTAATTTTTTTCCTGTGTATTTTTGATACGCAATAATTCAAATTCGGTAAATGGTTATTTTGTAACTTATGGTTTACGTTAGTTTTTCTCTTTACTCTTTTTTTTTCTGAGATGTTCACTGATATTTTTATGGGTTTGCGGTTTTGTTTACTTTTATTTCGACAGAGGTGTCAGGGCGCTATCTTTCTTAATTGATTACTTGGTATTACGCACATATGTAATAAGCGCCAATGGAATATACTTCTAGCGTTGTAAAAAGGTACTTCCGAGAAAGATTTTGCTCGTTCAGCACTTGGTCGTTCAATGAAAACAACTTCTCCAAACAAATTTCAAAGGCTCGCGTTTGGATTTTGCCGTGTATATGTCACTGGTAACATTGAAAAATGTTAGAAAATTTGTTTCATTCTTTAAGAACATATATTACTCTTTTTGCTCCGTGCACGCTCAAACGCAGCTTCAGAAAATAATTCTAACGCATCAGGGTGACTCTTTGAACTTTCAGAATTATTATAGGCTATGTTAAAAATCATTTGCTGAATTATTTTTGAGAACAAATTGCAAAAACATTTTTTCACTTTTTTTGAAAAAATTTAATTTTCGTGTGAACACGTTGTATTAGGCATTACATAAACACTTTGGAAAAATATGAGTAGGATCTATAATTTGTAAATTACTTTAAGCAATAAACTTACGCTTTGTTTGTAAGACGAATGTGTATACTAATATTTTTACATAAATAGTACATAAATACTTCTACATAAATATTTATCAATGAGATGCGAACTTGCGACTCGTCTCGATGCCTGATCAGAGTAACTTCTTACAAGTGCAGTGTTCCGGCACCAAGAGTCCCAAGTTCGCGTTTCAAGTAATGTATCAAAAAAATAGCGATTCGAGAGAAAAAATATATTTTACACAGAATATTTTTTCAATAGCTCAGCCTAGATTAAATGAATACGAAAATCTTAGTTACGAATATTTGGTTATTAATTGTTTTATTTCCTAAACAACATGTCTAATCAGAAAACAAAAACAACCGTCGGCCCAATCTCTTAGATTTCAAAATTTCATACTGGCCCTAGTAAACCATCAAAATAGGGCTCAGATAAGGTGCTAATCAGGTTTTTTTTATGTCAATAACACCGATCTTGAATCTATTCAAAAAATTTTCCTCGCATCAATTACATGCCACAGGATCACTCCTGTGAATATTTGAATCGAGTTGCGTGACCGATAAGTGAATTTTTATATTTTTTGTTCATTAAATAAACTTTATTTCATCCTATTCGTTTTAAATTATTTTTGTGACTATACAAAAAATTTGACAAGCGTGCGCAGGAATTTTTTTACTTTTCACGCTGCGAATAGAAGTGAGGGCAAGTAGGCTCTCTTCACATAGGTTGCAGTCGGCTTCGCCTGGTGAAACTTAATTATCCATAAGGCAAAATTGTTAAAACAATTTTAAATAGACTATGTCTTTATTTTTGTAACGTAATTTGCAGACAAAAATATAAAGTAAGATTCATAGTTATAAATTTATCGCGCAACCTCACAGTATCAGTGACCTTGTACTATGGGGCCTGATATGGCCAAGTCAGACGACTTGTTCAGCATACTGAAAAAGGCCTTATTTTTCACTTTTTATGAATGATTCGATTAATATCATGAGTGTAAAATGCAACACAAGAACATAATACCAGCAGTAGAGAAGGATTTAGAAAAAAATGACTACTTGAAACATTGTATTGTTTGTCTTATTCGTTTTTAAACTCTACTATTCAGATTATGAGTGTAAAATGCGACACAAGAAAGAAATACTTGTAGAAGAGAAAGAAGAGTTTAGAAAAAATTTAAGTTCTCAAAACATTTTATTCTATTTTTTATCTATTTTTTGAGCTTATTAAAATTAGTGAAAAAAAGCAGAATTCAAGCAGATTTATGCAAAGCTGTCCTACTAGAACATAAGAATATATCTTATATTTGAGTTATTACATTATTTAATCATAAATGCTTAAATATAAAATGACTATGAAACTTACGAAAATATATATTGACTGAGGAAACTTACAGAAAGAAAATTAGGCCGACGATTGTTTTTGATTTCTCATTAGACATGTTGTTTAGAAAATAAAACAATTAATAACCAAAGATTCGTAACTGAGATTTTCGTATTCATTTAATCTAGGCTGAGCTATTGAAAAAATATTCTGTGTAAAATATATTTCTTCTCTCGAATCGCTATTTTATTATGTCAGCAATTTTTTTTGTTTCAAAAAAAATCGCCGAACCCTTCACAATTGATTTTCTCGGAATTCAAAATACTCGTCCATAACCATGAAAACTATTTCATCAGTTTGTTCATAAATGTTCATTCGTTAAATTAAAGTTGTATTTGTTTATGAACATTTATTTACATTTGTTTATAAAATTGCATCCGTTTACTAACGTTTGCTTATAAAATTGCATTTGTCAACTAACATTTCTTTATAAAATGCAATTCTTAACAAACATTTGTTTCTAAACATTCGATTTTTAACTAACATTTGTCTATAAGCAATCGTTTGTTGAATCACATTTGTTTATAAACATTTGATTGTTAACTAACATTTGTGTGTAAACATTTGATTGTTAACTAACATTTGTTCATAAACATTTAATTGTTAACTAACATTTGTTCATAAACATCTGATGATAAACTAACATTTGTTTGTAAACATTTGATTATAAACATTTGATAGTTAACTAACATTTATTTATAAACATCTGATTGTTAACTAACATTTGTTTATAAGCATTTGATTGTTAACTGACATTTGTTCACAAACATTTGATTGTTAACTAACAATTGTTTGTAAACATTTGATTGTTACCTACATTTGTTTATAAACATTTGATTGCTTACTAACATTTGTTTATAAACATCTGATTGTTAACTAACATTTGTTTGTAAACATATGATTATAATGATTTGATTGTTAACTAACATTTGTTTATGAACATCTGATCGTTGACTAACATTTGTTTGTCAAAATTTGATTGTTAAATAACAATTGTTTATAAACATTTAATTGTAAACATTTGATGGTTAACTAACATGTGCTTATATACATTTGATTGTTCACTAACATTTGTTTATAAATATTTAATTGTTAAGTAACATTTGTTCACAGATAGTGCAACTGTTAGATAATATTTATTCATAAAAATGCAATTGTTAACAAACCTTTTTCATGAAAATTAAATTCTTATTTATCATTTGTTTATTGAAAAAACATTTGTTAAATAACATTTGTTTATGGAAAAGTATTTGTTGAATAACATTTGTTTATAGAAAATACAATTATTAACTAACATTTGTTTTTGAGTAACAAGTTATTTGTTGTTGACTATGATTGAATAAAAACAAATAATATTATGATCATTCAATTCAGCCCTTTGTGTAACAATTTACAAATTTTGCATTAACATTCGCTAATTTTTTTATGAATAATTAAATTGTTTATTAGCACCCCCTTGTAAAAAAGATCATATATTGACAATATATTGACTATCTATTGACCATACAAAACACACCGTATCTTGACAATCTATTAACCATACATTTGTAATACATTGACCATATACTAAAAATATATGGACAATATATTGACGATATAGGAACAGTGTAAAACAATTTTACTCTAGCACGAGAATCGATCCCAGGCCCTTGAGGGTATCAGTCTGCGTCGTTGTCCACTGCTCCATCTGCTTCGATAAATTCTTCTATCGAAATAAGATACATACTTAATGACTATTTTTTATTGGAAAATAGTTTAATGAGAATGACTTTTTGTCAATAATACTTTCTATAATGTTATTTTGTTATAAATCTTCAAATTCTTTAACCAAATCCAAAAATTTATTTATAAATTTATCCATACTTTTTTAAGTAAGAACTATGAAAAACTATAAGGATCCATATATACTATGGAAAGTCAATAAAGCTAATCTTTCTGAATGATTCAATATTTTGTTACTGAAAAATTAATTAAAATTATTAACAAATCACTATCAACAATTGTCTATTGAAAATCACAAGCTTCTATTTGCAGAAGATAGACTTTTTACAAGATCGGTGATATTAAATGTTTTGTTATAAAAAAATTATTAAATATCAGAAAAAAAATTTAGAGTATTTAAAATAACAATATTTGTTTAACAAAGAAATAACAAAGAAATTAACAATGTATGGCAAAGAATAGAGTTTTTATTGTCATATACATATATTGTCAATATATTGTTTGCGAAAAATCATACATTGCCAATATATTGCTGTTAATCAAATTACATCGTTTATGTATGGTCAATACATTGTTTGAAAATAATACATCGTCCATATATGGGTAATATATATTGTTAATATATTGGCAATATAATGTCAATATATTAACTATTTATGGTCAATATAGGGACAATATATTATATCGTGAATAATATATTGTCAATATATTATTCTTCTATGGAAAATATACGGATCTTTTTACAAGGGCGATTATAATCTGCCTAGGCCGTTTATAATCGGCCGGCCGATTGTATTATCCGCGATGGTCTTACAATTTTTGTTTAATTTGCCTGGAATTTTCATGCAAATAGAAAGAACGAAGCGTTGCTTACTGAACGCCCGGGCGAAGTTAGGCCGATAGAAAATGAAAGTATGTTTTGATTGAACGGTCAACGAACTAAATTCAATTACGAGAGTATTTTCCTTTGTCTCTAATGTTGTTTTTATAAAAACATAATTAGAGACAATACAAAACCAAAATAATTAAAACACAGAAGTTTATGAGGAAAAATATTGCAATATTTTATCCATAATTAAACCAGTTGTTTTCAGTCATTACAGTTCTTTTTTCAGTTTCTTAATTTACTGCAAATAGAAGCTTGTGATTTTCAATAGACAATTGTTGATAGTGATTTGTTAATAATTTAATAATCTAAGAAAAGTAGTGAGGAAATGAAATTCTGAAAACACAGATTTAGTGTCGTCCGTCCTTCTAGTGTTAAATACTCTAAAGCTTTTTTCTGATATTTAATAATTTTTTTATATCAAAACATTTAATTTCACCGATCTTGTGAAAAGTCTATCTTCTGCGAATAGAAGCTTGTGATTTTCAATAGACAATTGTTAATAGTGATTTGTTAATAATTTTAATTAACTTTTTAGTAACAAAAGATTAAATCATTCAAAACGATTACCTATATTGATTTTCTATAGAATATATGGATCCTTATAGTTTATCATAGTTCTTACTTAAAAAAGTATAGATAAATTTATAAATAAAATTTTGAATTTGGTTAAAGAATTTGAAGATTTATAACAAAATAACATTATAGATAGTATTATTGACAAAAAGTCATTCACATTGAACTATTTCCAATAAAAAATACTCATTAAGTATGTGGCTCATTGCGATAGAAGAATTTATCGAAGCAGAGGGAGCAGCGGAGAACGACGCGGACTGATACCCTCAAGGGCCTGGGATCGATTCTCGTGCTAGAGTAAAATTGTTTTACACTGTTCCTATATCGTCAATATATTGTTTGTATTGTATGGTCAATAGATTGTCAATGTATTGTCAATAGATGATCATTTTTACAAAGGACGCGGTAGTAGAAAGCTGCCGCCAAGCAGTCATTAAGTAGGGGGCGAGGATATAAAAAATGTAATTGTCAAATTTCAAAAACCCAATACGGCAACGAAACGTTGCAAACGTTTTAAAGCTGGAATTTTGTGCAACTCGCGCTGTCATGATTAATAGTGGTAATTGTTGTATTTAACCTCCCGTGACGCGCGTCGTCTATACTGAGTACACGGGCGGCCGTTTTTGCTCTACAACTACTATAAAACAAGTATTTTTACTTGGAAACTTTTATGTATTCCTAAGTTAAACTTTTTTTTAATCAATATTGTAGAAAAATGCCGACTGTTTTACTCAAATATTAAAACAAATCTCATATTACAGCATGCGCGCACCGACTTGTTTGGGCACCCGTTCGACCGCGCCGGGTCATTTTTTTGGTTTTCTTTCAAACAGACGGATATCTCTGCAGAAAAGTCAATATTCAAGTTGATAAATTATACAATAATTATTATAAACAATTTTTCATTAAGATTTTTATTGTTTATATGGAAAAAAACTGTTGTCAGCTGTGCGAAATGTAACGCGCACACTCACTCAGACAATAGATTGTCCGATTAGTTAATTAACATTATTATTCATAATAAATATTCATCATTTATTATTAATTATAGAAATACTTATGTACATATTTATTTCCCAACAAATTTTGCAAAAATATTAACAATTTCAGTAGTTAACGATTAAAAACCAATCGGTGTACTCAGTACACGACGCGCGTCCTCGTGTAACTTTTTTGACGCGCGTGACGGAAGGTTAAGAGACTGAAAAAAAGAACTGTATTGACGAAAAACAACTGTTTTAATTATAAATAAAAGATTACAACATTTTCCCTCATAAGCTCCCGTGTTTTAATTGTTTTGGTTTTGATTTCGTTTTTATAAATAAACATAATCCTGTCATTGAATTTAGTTCGTTGACCGTTCAACATTCTATTTTCTATCGGCCTAACGTCGTACGGGCGATTTCTATTTGCCTGAAAATTCCAGGCAAATTGAACAAAAATGGTAAGACGATGGCGGATAATTCAATCGGCCGGCTGACTATAAACGGTCTAGGCTGATTATAATCGGCCTGAAATTACAATCGGCCTACGACATATATAGAATAGGACATGGACGAGGGGGAGAGAATTAACTTCAGAACATTACATATGGCAGAATTGATCAAAAAATTAACCCAAAAAGGCCAGGCCAGACATTCGAATAATATTGGTCATTCGTATGAATTTTAAACTAATTATTTAATTAGTTTGAAATTAAAACTTTTGATCAGTTTTAGTTTTTAAATTCTTCCTATAGCTGTTTTGAAAAGAAAACATTCGAGCACTAGAGGAAGCGTCTCCTGCTGCAATGTTAAAAGTTGCAGGGTTCCAAATTTAAAAAATGAACATAAACCAATTTTGTTCTAGATTTTCAAAATGTCTCGGAGCAAAGTTCAAATATATTCCATATCAATAATATGCTTATCATTGATATGAATATAACGTATTAATAAGTTATTTTCCTTATCAGAATATCTCTTTTACGAAAGGTCTAGCAAATCGTTATGGAGCCCTCAAAGGGAGACGGGAAAGGGGAATAAAAAATGACGAATATTCGCGTAAGGTTTTGAATGGCCTCTAACAGTTATTATTTTAAAACATATTTCGAAACATTTGCAACGATTTTGGTACATTCATAACTTTAGCAATAGTTAAGCCAGTCGAAAGTTTGTTTTCAGTTAAATAAAAGAATTTTTCAAAAAATTTTTTTACCATTTTTCCAAATTCTTTAGACGAAAAATTAAATACAAAACACAACAACGAACAGCACAAAATAAAGGACTAGTTTTCGTGCTGTTCGTTTGATTTGAACAATTTGGACAGTTTTCTGCACTGTGTTATTATTTTTCACATATTTTTTATCTGAAAGATTTAAAAATGTTGGAAACTTTTGTGCTAATAATTGTTATAATTTGTTGCATATTGATTTGTTTCTTTCAAAGATTTATGAAATTCAAAAAGTTATGTGCTCTTCGTTATCGTTTTTTGCATTGATTTTTTACCTATGTAATCAATTTAAAAAATTCTAATAAATAAGAACCAAGAGCACAATGCTTTTCGTTATTATTTTTTGCATTTATTTCTTGCGTAATAGATTTGAAAAATGTAAGACCGTATAGGGTCAAACGGGGTAATTGTGATTTTGGGGTAGTTCGTGACACCTTACTTTTAAACAATCAAAGAAAAGAAAATAATTTCAGTCAGTCTATGTTTCTGAAAAATACACATTCTTCTAGTGATTTAAAAAAGTTTCATTCATTTAAAAAAGTTTAAACAACAATTCTTCACATTTAAATGCAAAAATTGTCAAAAAGTTTAACATCTAAAGTTGCCCATCGATATTTCAAACGCATTTATTATGACGATAAAGTGTTTTTATAAAGTCGTAAGTTATTATATTAATTTTTATGCATCCAACGAAACAATTTATCGAGTTAATTCGAATTATAGTCAATTGTTTGTTTAACAAATCGAAAGTTACAGTTACAATTAAATATTATCACTCCATGCAAAAATGCTAAAACCAACTCAAGAACGTGTCTTTTGTTTGTATTTCACGATTTATTGGATTTTTTCGTCGTAAATGTAGACGAACTCGAAACATAACCTCAAAATGTCACAAAAGATATTCTTTAAATGATTAAAATTTTGATGGGTTCAAACATTGCAAAAGCATTTTTAATGAAAAGTCGAACATTAATCTTCGTTTTCGTGATATTATCTTCATTATATATAATTTTTTTACGTGATGTCACAGATTGCCCCAGTAGTCAGGTCATTGTGATTTTACACCTCATTAGAGAAAGATTTTTTTGTTTATATTGAATAACGAATATAATCATTTTTTCACATAAGTTTTTTGTTCAAGAAGGTTAAAATGAAATTCTCAAAAAATATCAACATGACATATTATTATTTTCTCAACATTTTTACACTTTAAAATGTATCATTAAAAATCTCATTTTTTATTTGTAAAATTAAAATATTCAAACATCATTTTTCCGCACAAAACATGCTGAAATTTAACATTTGACATGAAAATGTAAGTTTAATCGAGTCTTTTCCTACTCTGACATTAAAAATGCTAAATTTTTAGATTTTTTCCGCTCCGTGTAGCACTTTCTCTCCCACCCAAACGGTTTTTCTCGTTCAAATTCATTCTTAGCGCGGCTGGGTCCTCCTTAATGAACAATACGAAAATCGCGTAATTATGACGAGTCGAGGGAACCGAAGTGCATGGTTAGCTAGCAGACTAGCGACAGTATTTATTTATAGCAGAGGAGGTCGCGTTGCGTTCCGAAACCTCGCTGCTAGACAGTTCTTGTTCGCGTTGCATGAACAGTAGTCCTCGATGAAAAGACAAGCAACATCGACGAGGAAAAAAAATAAGAAAACAAGCTGAGTGAGTGGATTGGATCAATGCGCAACATAGGACGGACTTTGCAAGGTTCACAGGACCTGCCTAGCTGACGACCCCTTATCATTCGTGAGCTCCAGCCACCGTGGCTCGCTACTTTGTTCGGCTTCCTCTGCATCGCGCTAGATCGCCCGCTCTTCGATTCCATCTCCGAGAACCCGACACCACAAATGGCACACCTCCGACGTCCCATCAAACGGGATCACTACAAGCCCTTCGGAAGACGAAAGGTGATCATCTGACATTGACAGTCTTGTAGCCAAAGAAAAAATCTGCCCGAAATAGCGCACCCGCCGGCCTTCACGCGGTGCTGCCAGAATTCTGATCAGACCCTACTTTGTATGCTCATCTATCTTGTTACAGCCCTCATTCATCATACTTCATTGCAGGATAAATGAATTTTTTACCGTCCACCGTACGGCTCACTCGCCATGATCCGCAATATAGTAGCGCGCCACCTGGTTAATACATTACATTCACGTTCGATCACTGAAAGTCATTAAAAAATATAGTATCGCTTTTTTTCAATTACAAATTCAAATTAAAAATTCATCTATTTAGCTAAATATATTATTAATTACATCAAGCAATGATCGGGAATGTTCTGATAAATTATGATATTAATGTGAAGATTGCGTAAATTTTTTGTCAACCTGTTTTGTATATAAATTGTAGACAAATTATTTTTTTGAGATTGTTTAATCACTGGATGAAAAAATGAGACGTTTTGTTTAGCTTACATCTTCTCATTGCAGAAGTAATTAATGTTTGTTTAAGAACAGCTAGCACGGAATGTCCGTGTTTATTCTACACGCGTGTCCAAAAATAAAACACTAGACACTCAAACTGTAAGCGCCTGACGGCTGCTGCGGTACAACTCATTGCGACCGATTGTAGTGGAAAAAAAGGGGACGTCTCTTACAGCACCATAGTGTCGGCCTATTTTCAATTTTCGATAGGCACTTCTATGCGCATTTGACCGAGTAAAACCTTCAAAATATGTAGTCGAAATCAATTATGCATTCAAATGGGCAGTATGTTGACCATCATTAGTCAATGGAGTTGAATCTTGACACTTTTCAAGACTCTTGACACTTGTGAGATAATCTAAAATTAACTTGCAATTAAATGAACAAACATGTGAAGAAAGTGCAAAAGTTCCTAAGATATCTAGAAACATAAAAAATGTGTGATTTCCATTCTTAAAGAAAATCACCGTTCTGAAGTTAGCTGTTTATACATTGCACATCGTTTATTATTTGAATATTTTTATTTTCTGAACCTCTTGATGATTAATGATAGAATATTGCATGCATTAATTACAGAATATTGAATGCGTTTTAAATAATATAACAAAAAGGCTTAAACGTATGCATGTTTATTTACTTAACAATAACATATGAATTAACAATATGTTATAAACAATTAAATTCAAAGAATTTTTCCGAGTAATTATGAAATATTGCATGCGATGGTAAGAATATGACAAATAGGCTAAATCATATGCATTTTCATTATTTAACAATAGAATATAAATAAATAATTCATGCATGAATTTTAACAGATATAAATAATGAATGAAATAAGTCAAATTTCCCTTGTAAAAAGATCCGTATATTGTCCATATAAGAATAATATATTGACAATATATTACTCACGATATAATATATTGTCCCTATATTGACCATACATAGTTAATATATTGACATTATATTGCCAATATATTAACAATATATGAACAATATATTGCCCATGTATGGACAATGTATTATTTTCGAACAATGTATTGACCATACATAAACGATGTAATTTGATTTACAGCAATATATTGGCAATGTATGATATTTCGCAAACAATATATTGACAATATATGTATGACAATCAAAATTCCATTCTTTGCCATACATTGTTAATTTCTTTGTTATTTCTTTGTTGAACAAATATTGTTATTTTGAATACTTTAAGACTTTTTTTCTGATTTTTAATAATTTTTTTATAACAAAACATTCAATTTCACCGATCTTGTGAAAAGTCTATCTTCTGCGAATAGAAGCTTGTGATTTTCAATAGACAATTGTTAATAGTGATTTGTTAATAATTTTAATTAATTTTTCAGTAACAAAAGATTAAATCATTCAAAAAGATTAGATATATTGATTTTCTATGGAATATATGGATCCTTATAGTTTATCATAGTTTTTACTTAAAAAAGTATGGATAAATTTAGAAATAAATTTTTGGATTTGGTTAAAGAATTTGAAGATTTATAACAAAATAACATTATAAAAAGTATTATTGACAAAAAGTCATTCACATTAAACTATTTCCAATAAAATATAGTCATTAAGTATGTAGCTTATTTCGATAGAAGAATTTATCGAAGCAGATGGAGCAGTGGACAACGACGCAGACTGATACCCTCAAGGGCCTGGGATCGATTCTCGTGCTAGAGTAAAATTGTTTTACACTGTTCCTATATCGTCAATATATTGTCCATATATTGTTAGTATATGGTCAATATATTACTAACGTATGGTTAATAGATTGTCAATATATGGTTTGTATTGTATGGTCAATAGATTGTCAATGTATTGTCAATATATGATCATTTTTACAAGGGTTTCATGGACAAATGCATGTATATTTGCAATAAATGAACTAAAGTTGCAATTTACACATCCCACATAATATAACAAGTAGGCTTAAGCATATGAATGTTAATTATTCCATTCTAAAAAAGTGCATCACGACCTGAAGTTGCAATTTGTGAACAGCATATCCGTCTAAAGTTGCGGCTGATATAGGTGATTTCACGAGAAATGTCCATTTAGAAGGACCCAAAAGTATAGATATTTAGATTTAAGGGCACACTCCCCTTATAAAAAAGATCATATATTGACAATCTATTGACCATACAATACGAACCGTAAATTGACAATCTATTAACCATGCATTAGTAATATATTGACCATATACTAACGATATATTGTCCATATATGGAAAATCTATTGAAAATATATGGACAATATATTGACGATACATGAACAGTGTAAAATAATTTTACTCTAGGACGAGAATCGATCCCAGGCCCTTGAGGGTATCAGTCCGCGTCGTTGTCCAGTGCTCCATCTGCTTCGATAAATTCTCCTATCAAAATAAGCTACATACTTAATGACTATTTTTTATTGGAAATAGTTTAATGTGAATGACTTCTTGTCAATAATACTTTCTATAATGTTATTTTGTTATAAATCTTCAAATTCTTTAACCAAATCCAAAATTTTATTTATAAATTTATCCATACTTTTTTAAGTAAGAACTATGATAAACTATAAGGATCCATATATTCTATGGAAAATCAATATAGCTAATCGTTTTGAATGATTTAAAATGATTTAAAATCTTTTGTTACTAAAAAGTTAATTAAAATTATTAACAAATCACTATTAACAATTGTCTATTGAAAATCACAAGCTTCTATTCACAGAAGATAGACTTTTCACAAGATCGGTGAAATTAAATGTTTTGATATAAAAAAATTATTAAATATCAGAAAAAAAGCTTTAGAGTATTTAACACTAGAAGGACGGACGACACTAAATCTGTGTTTTCAGAATTTCATTTCCTCACTACTTTTGTTAGATTTAATATAAAACTTATTTCTTCGTGACTTTTACTAATTTTTTATGCTCTTTAAGATAGCGTTAAGAAAATTCCATTTTTTTGCGTTGTTTTCGAAAAAAAAAACATTTTACCCAGAAGGACGGGCAACACTAATTTTGTGTAGTTTATCGTTGACACATTTTATTTATATTTTTTCATAAAAACAAATATTAATGATGTTTGATATTAGTGTTTTATAGTTAAATAATAACGTTCTATTGTTATTAGACATGTTAAATAGATTATTATTATAATCAAACATGACTTGCAGTAAACAAGTCTGTCGGAAGTGCACGGGCAAAAAAAAGTACACGTGCATTAAAAATAGTTCTCATATTGTTTAATGTTGAAATTGTTTTGTTTAAGGTTTTTACACAATAGTATATTGTTGAAACTCGTTAGAACCCTGTAAAAATGATAATTACATTCAAATCTTTTTATGGAGGTTGTATTGCGAGCCCCCTACCGAGATGAGCAAAATTTTCAAAGAAATGCTAAGAAAATGTAACCAATGAAATGTAATAACTTGTTAAAAACATTCTTATAAACATTGTATGAAAGTTCTACATACTTTTATTTACCGTTTTAAAATAATCAAATGTTGAAAATGTCATTAGTTGTCATGTGCCGCCATGTATAACATCAAAAACGTCAGATTTTAAGTCATCATTTCTCGAAAACGAGACAGCCTAAGTAGCTAAGATTTTTACACAATGTTTATGAATATATTTTCTTTGATCGTAAAAGTTTTTTTAACTTTCTGACACTTATTTAAACTTCACGATACAACCTTACACAAAATTAGTGTGGTCCGTCCTTCTAGGTATACGAAAAGTCCAGTACTTCTAGTGTTAAAACAACAATATTTGTTGAACAAAGAAATAACAAAGAAATTAACAATGCATGGCAAAGAATGTTATTTTGATTGTCATACATATATTGTCAATATATTGTTTGCGAAAAATCATACATTGCCATTATGGTTAATACATTGTTTGAAAATAATACATTGTCCATATATGGGCAATATATTGTCAATATATTAACTATGTATGGTCAATATAGGGACAATATATTATTTCGTGAATAATATATTGTCAATATATTAAGTATGTATGGTCAATATAGGGAAAAAATATATTATTTCGGGAATAATATATTGTCAATATATTATTCTTATATAGACATTATACGGATTTTTTTACAAGGGTCTTTAAAATATGATTTTTTTTATAGTTTGGGACCTCCTGAATACGAACAAAATGTCGTACAAGAGAAAAATCCCTGTGACACCCTTTTTTGGCGAAAGCATCGTAATATGCATTTAGTAAGCTATTGCTAGGGGGATCATAATTTCAAATTGTAATAACTTTCTTATTTTTCAAACAAAGAACTTCCAATCAATCTTATTTTGAAGCTCTGAGTTTTTACTTCTTAAATATATTATCATATTTCAAAAATAGTTAAAATAACAGCTTATATTGTAAAAATGATCATATATATTGACAATACATTGACAATCTATTGACCATACTGTACAAACCATATATTGACAATCTATTAACCATACATTAGTAATATATTGACCATATACTAACGATATATTGTCCATATATGGAAAATCTATTGAAAATATATGGACAATATATTGACGATACATGAACAATGAAAATAATTTTACTCTAGCACGAGAATCGATTCCAGGCCCTTGAGGTTATCAGTCCGCGTCGTTGTCCACTGCTCCATCTGCTTCGATAAATTCATCTATCGAAATAAGCTACATACTTAATGACTATTTTTTAATGGAAATAGTTTAATGTGAATGACATTTTGTCAATAATACTTTCTATAATGTAATTTTGTTATAAATCTTCAAATTTTTTAACCAAATCCAAAAATTTATTCATAAATTTATCCATACTTTTTTAAGTAAGAACTATGATAAACTATAAGGATCCATATATTCTATGGAAAATCAATATAGCTAATCGTTTTGAATGATTTAAAATGATTTAAAATCTTTTGTTACTAAAAAGTTAATTAAAATTATTAACAAATCACTATTAACAATTGTCTATTGAAAATCACAAGCTTCTATTCGCAGAAGATAGACTTTTCACAAGATCGGTGAAATTAAATGTTTTGTTATAAAAAAATTATTAAATATCAGAAAAAAACTTTTAGAGTATTTAAAACAACAATATTTGTTCAACAAAGAAATAACAAAGAAATTAACAATGTATGGCAAAAAATGGAATTTCGATTGTCATACATATATTGTCAATATATTGTTTGCGAAAAATCATACATTGCCAATATATTGCTGTAAATCAAATTACATCGTTTATGTATGGTTAATACATTGTTTGAAAATAATACATTGTCCATATATGGGCAATATATTGTTCATATGTTGTTAATATATTGGCAATATATTGTCAATATATTAACTATGTATGGTCAATATAAGGACAATATATTATTTCGTGAATAATATATTGTCAATATATTATTCTTATATGGACAATATACGGATCTTTTTACAAGGGTAGCCTAATTACAGTTTAAATAATAGTTTAAATAAGCTAAGCTTCGTCATATCTTATCCCCCTCCCCCGTACCCCTTTGAGGGCTTTATAATGATTTGCTAAACCTTTCGTATTAGAAATATTCTCATGAGGAAAATATATTTATCATTGCTTAGAGACATTGTATATTATATATAATGAAAATCTAAAAGAAATTGGCTCATGTTATTCATTTTTCAAAGTTGGAACTCTGCCAATTATAACAATGCAGCAGGAGACACTTCCTCCAGTGCTCGAATGTTTTCTCTTTAAAACAGCTATGGGAAGAATTGAAAAACAAAAACTGATCAAAAGTTCAAATTTTAAACCAATTATGAAAGATCAATTTTTTTCGAATGTCTGGCCCGGCCTTTTTGAGTCCATTTTTAAATTAATTCTGCAATGTAGGGAGGATCCCAAACGAGCGCTGTAAAAATGAACAATATAAAAAACGACAAATTTAAACGAAACGTGAATAATAAACGAGAATGATAAATAACGCTGTACTGATATTGGGAAAAAGTTTTTATTTTTGATCTTTTAAGTTCTTATCAGCCGCCATCTTCGTTTATTATCACAGTGTGTATTATTTTGAGTTGTGATTTATATTTTTTTTATTTTTATAATGAAATAAAATTACTTCTTTTTTTCTATTATTGTTTATCTTTTCATTGATGTCTGTTAGTTAAGCTATGTTTGAATTTACAAAATTTTGATTTCACACTGCTTGTCATGATTTGTTGTTTTTAATTCTGTTTAATTTTACAGCGCTACTTTTTAACCTAATCATTTTTTTGCTGTTTGTTTTTACCGTGATCGTCTTAGCTACTTTTCGTTTTTCACGCTGTGATTAAAATTCACAATGTTAAATTTAAATTGCTCGTTTGAATTTGTCGTTTTTGATATTGTGTATTTTTACAGTGCTTGTGTGGGATCCTTCCGCAATATGTAACATTCTGAAGTTAATTCTCGTAAAATACGTTAGTTAACTTATGGATAGCTCGCCTGACAAAAAACGTCTCCAAACGAACACATTTATTAATCTTTTATCCTAAACTAACATTGACCCAAAAGTTAGGCTAAAAGTTAAAATTTTGGTATTAAAGACGAATCATTAAACATCAGAAATTATGAAAACATTGTCATTTACTGGTACACTTAAATATTCTGATTCTGCAATAATGATTTTTACACGATAATGATGATTTTCGTTTGAAGTTAAAAAAGGATACATCACGAAAAATAAAACAATGTTACAAAGTTTCACATTCAAATTGTAGCGCGTAATTAATTGATCTATATATCGCTACAAATGATTACCTCGACATTGTCACGTGAATATCAGTGTCACTGATTCAGTGATCACCCGATCGCCTCGACAACTTTATGTTGAGCTTAAGTTTTTACGAATCGATTGAATAATATATGATCATAATTTCATATTTTTTCATATTTATTTTATCGAGAAAAATCAGTAATTTTAAAAAAGAATCGAATTTCAATTAATTACAGATTTTGAAATGAACAGTTTATTAAATTTAGAATTAAAATAAAATTACATCAATTAAAATTAATTAAAATTAAATTTCAATAAATTTTACTAATTTGATGAAATTCGAAACGACCGCGGTTTGTTCAGAAATCACCCAGAATGTGTATTTTGAATATATAGCCAACTTCACGTGATATTAAAGGTTGCGGTAGCGACTCCAACGAGACAAAGCCCGATACCTGTAATAATTAACGTCAATGTTAATAATTAACGTCAATGTAACGTCAATGAAATGTCAAATCAATGAGCAACATTATATAGTTTGCACTTTTTAACCTAAAATTTTTCTAGTTACCTCGAGTCGATACATCAATACTTATTCGTATTGCTTATCCTGTTTTCAGAAGAATCGAAAAAATAATTTGAATAATTCCTTGCGTTTTTTTGTTTACTAGCTCGATTTCTTTAAACACAAGTTAATTAATAAAATTTCACCAGCCAGATCTTTCCTTCAACAACTAGCATATTTGAAATAGTTGCCAGATGTAGCCTGACGGCAACCCGTTTCATATGACGTTTCCCTCCGATCTAACATCAAGTAAAAATTTACCATGTTACCGACCAAGGCAATAATAGCGACGAGACTATGAGGTTGGTTCGTTGTAAGCGTTCAAATTCAATCTTGCTTCATTGAATTGAAAGTTTTTTGTTAATGATAAAAGGTACATAAAGTGTACAAGATGAAAAAAAAATGAAAGTAAAACTTAAAAATAAATAGTAAACTTGTGTAACGTTTCACCACGTCAATTCTTACAAACTAACCAAACAGCTGTGAAACGTAGTTCAATCAAATAGGTTGCGGCATTACCGACTGATCCAAGCCAATAATCAATGCTTTGTTTACCATTTTGCTTTCTTATTAAAAAAGTATTTTGAGTTATCCTGGACAAAATTGAAAACTTTAGTAAGAAATGATATGAAATCATTGTTCACGAGACAAGTATACCTTGTAAAATTATTTTTTTTAGACAACATTAGAGTAATAAAAGATATGACATCATTGTACTCGAGACAAGTATTCTTCAACTTTCTTAGTATGTATTCGATTGATTTCAGAAAATTATGTTTTTCATAAAAATAGTTTTTCAAGTTTAAAAACCCCTTGGCGAGTCGTCCCGTTTTGAAAAAGGCATCAACTTGTACATTGCACAAATATTTACTTGATAAAATCTCATCTTATGAGGCATATTTTTTCACGGAAAAGTAATAATCAAACTGGGAAAATGAAATTTATCAAATTTATCGCGTAAGACGCAAAGTTACAGAATAGAAATAACAATTCAAGATGTAGACCGATTTCCTGATCTGCAGAGTATGTTAATGTTTGAAAAAGATTGTCAAGATATCGATGTTCTAATCCGAATTGATAATTAATTGATTGTTGATATACTGACTAACGACTGTTAAAATAATAATAATAAGAATGAGAACACACAGATTAATTTTTTCATCCATATTAATATCCAAATATTTAGCACAGTTGTAGTATGAAGTTTTACATCATTGAAAATCTGTCATATAAATGAATTAGAAACTTTTTTACAATTAAGTCGCTGGGTGCGAAAACGGCTTAAGTGCCCTTAAGATTTAAAACAAAAATTCGTTGTAAATATGTTTGATGTAAGTAAAAAATTTACATCTGTGTAAAGAAATAGTAAGCACTTATTTTTCTATGTGAACATTTTGTATCAAATTCATGTAAAATTCAGACGCAAATCAAACATTACCAATCAATTTTCTATCAAAAGCTCAAGGACACTTAAGCTGTTTTTGCAACCAGCGACTCAATTTTAGAAATTTAGACTTTGACCAAGTTCACCTTTTGAAGTTTTTTGAAGAAACATTCTGTACACATCAGTTTTAAATTGTAATGCATTTATTGTTGGTGTTTGTTCAGTAATAATAATGATAATAATAATGATGAGAACACACTGAATAATTTTTTCATCCATATTATAAGTTTTTTGGTCATTTTAAGTGAAAGATAAGGTAGATGCACAGGTTACCGATCAGTTAGTATGGTTTCCAACATCAATGCTTTAAAACGATACTTTGCATTTTCAATAGAATTTCAAAACGGGCCGACTCGCCAAGGTGTTTTTAAACTTGAAAAACTATTTTTATGAAAAACATAATTTTCTGAAATCAATCGAATACATACTAAGTAAGTTGAAGAATACTTGTCTCGAGTACAATGATGTCATATCTTTTATTACTCTAATGTTATCTAACTTGGAAATTTTTTCAAATATTCAACATATATAATTTTAAAAGAAAATACTTGTCTCGGTAGTAATGATTTCATATCATTACTGACTGAAGTTTTAATCCATTTGCGTATTATATGGCAGAAGGATGGGCAGGACTTTGTCTCGTTATTTATATACCTTTCGAAGGTTATTTTTTAAGTATTTAGAATAATTTTAAAAGAAAACACTTGTCTCGGTAGTAATGATTTCATATCATTTCGTACTGAAATTTGAAATCGTAAGTGTGTTGTAGGAGGCAGGGAAGGATCTTGTCTCGTTATTTATATACCTTTCTAAGGTTATTTTTTAAGTATATTTAGAAAATAATTTTACAAGGAATACTTGTCTCGTGAACAATGATTTCATATCATTTCTTACTAAAGTTTTCAATTAATTGTGTATTTCGGAAGGATGAGCAGGATCTTGTCTCGTTATCCATATACCTTTCTGAGGTGACGTCAAGTTATTTATATGTTTTCATGTAATAAAAATAAATATTAAAAATCAGAAGACCGTGATTTCACATCTTTTGAAAGGGAAATTTTGAACGTTGAATGTAATCAAAGGCAAACAATTTATTCTCAACTCTCAAGTTCAAATTGATATTCTTATAAGAATGATTTTGCGCCTTGATACATTAAGATTCACGTAGAATTCATTAAAAATGAAATCCTTTTATTTAATAATTTAATTGATTAATTATAATTTTTTTTCTGAGAATAGATAACAAAATCTGTTAGATTTACTTTCGTGTGGATCCATCACACTAAACAGTCTGAGTGGACAAATCTGTCCCCGGACCCCTCTTGTATCAACGTAGTACTAATTCTTTCTATCTTTGTCCTCTAATTCTACTACATCTTTCTATTGAATGCTATTCACATTATTTTATAATTTTAAAACTTGCGGCGACCACTTTTCTGGCAGCATTTATTTCTGTAGATTAAATTAATAATTTTCTTCAGTTTCTTCTAACAAACTTGTTATCCATGCAACGAATTTTATGAAATTATAATTATTGAAAGGGTACTTTAATAAAATAATAATTAGTAAGATGAAATATCACTGACGTACATTGCAAAAACATATAGGAAATTTAAAAATTTAAAAGAAAAATGCGCAGTGGTTCTGCGCCGATATCTGTGAAATCCTAACACATATGTGTGTCGTTTCAGGTTAACAGAGTTAAGATCTGTTAACTTGACAACACCATGATCAAAAAGTAATAAAAAGAAACAAAAAAAAACAAACTAACTATGAATGTTTTATCATATGTTTCTATCTCTGAACATAATTTTGATTTTTTGAAATCAAGACTTGCTAAAACAAAATTGTTCATTAATTTCACTGTTTGACTTGCGCAGCCGATGTGCTTGCTAGCCCTTTCCTTGATCGAATGAGCCAATCACCGGCTGCCATTTTTCTCTTATACCCTTAATTTTCACCTGATTCCATTCAGCCAATCAGATAATTCCAAAGTCATTTTTTATTTATCGCTTGTAAAAATCAGATTTTTGTCTTAAAATTAACTTTGTAATATATTCTCGATATATATAAATTTTTTATTTTGGTATATATAATGTAATATATTCTCCAAATATATTATCATCTATAAACGAAATTATATAAAGTTTATATATTTGTATATATAATTTTAGAGAGTGACTATTCGCACCCAGTCCGTGAGCCGTACGGTCCGTGTGACGGACGGTCCGTCACACGGACGAACGGACAAACGGACGATCCGTGCAGCTCCTGCACGTACGTAATTTACCCCTCCACTATATTATTAACCCACGTGGATAATAAATGCACCTGGAATATTTTCTATTTTAACACAAAAAAGAAAATTTCAATTGTTTTATACGTTCAGCTTCGTATATTACACGTACACATTTTTATGGCAATTTTGACTGGTATTTTGAAAAGCATTAATATTTTTAACGTATGTTATTAATTCACTTTGAAACTTTAGACAATCATTTATGAACTACAAAACTATCTACCTATTGATTTATTTTCGATATATATAGGAATGATTTTCTTGGAATGATTTCCAAAATAATTTTGAGAACAATCCGATGGCTCTTACGAAGACTGTCTCGCTGCATGAAAAACAATAGTTTTCCATGCAGCTTATGCTACATTTGGTGGTATTTATCTTAAAAGCCACAAAATGCTACAAAGCTCGAACAAAGCTACAAATTATTATTATATGTTTGTTCATAATATTGTATTAGAAATAAACAAGCAGAATTATTAAACAATCAAACCGTGTCTAGGGCGACGATTTTATGAAAAGGTTAAAAACAACCTATTTGAGAACAGGATCAAAAGTAAATTAATAACTATAATTTTTGTTTTATCTTGTAAGGTAAATGCTTGTAAAAGCAATATAAGATGCCGAACTCAAACATATGAAACGAAACATAACATTATGGCCCGCATTTATTCTTTTATTCAATTCATTGTTTCAAATTTATACAAATTGAAGCCGTACAAAATAAAAAAGTAGGTATAAAACTGAGATCTTAATTGGTTTTGTTACATCATGTTAGTTTTTACAGAATAAGTACATTAAATTATTTCACTTTGTTTGTTAATTTCATTTTTTACAATGGTTGTTTGTAACCCTTCCGATTTATTGTTTGGTTTGTTTAACTTAAATTGTATCATCATAATTTTGTCATTAAATCATAAAGACGATTTGAATTTGTTTCATTCAACTTGTAATATCTTATAAGACTTTTTGTCAAGTTAAAAAGTTGAAGGTTTAGGATTGTTGGAGAAAAACTATTCTGATTTAGAAGGTTTAAGACTCTGAAAATGTTTATTGAAATAGTGTCACTTCTAAGGTGTGAAAATTTACCAAATACAATATTCATCGGTGATTAATTATTATTGTCTCATTTGAAGCTTCCAAAAACATATAGGATTGCCACTTGTCATTTTCATTCAAATTAACTCGTAAGTGCTGATAATAGTCGAGCAGCAGAGAACGTAACGTTTAGTTGAAACGATTTTATTATATTTTAAAATTAAAAAAGAAGTGTGATCAATAAAAAAAAGTTCCAAAGAAATTAAAAGCATATGACCTGTTCTCCATGCAATAATTTAGTGAACTTTATAGAATGAACACTATTACATGAAAGTAATACATTTTATTCATATTTAAATTTGATTTTATTTGTGTATTCTTTTAAAATTACAAAAAAACCCTGATGCAGTAATTAACCACGTGGGCTAACACAATAGAAAACTCCATCCGTGTACGGACCGTCCGTGTGACGGACCGTACGGCTCACGGACTGGGTGCGAATAGTCACTCTCATAATTTTATAATTTTTCTAGTATATATAATTTCTTGATATAAAAAAATATATAAACATATATATTTTTGTATATAAAATTTTTATATAAAAAATTATATACAATTTAAATTATATATATTGTATAAAATAAATATATATTATATATAATTTCTATGTAATGGTATATATTTTCGTCGGTGAGGGGACCTATTTTCATTTCCTGACTCCCAACGTATAAACATGTCTAATTCAGAAATATAATGGACGAATGAACGGTGCAATGATGCTATGTCATCGCCAGGGATGCACAAAAAAATATCGATCGGTATTCGATACTTTCATTGAAATACCGAAATGGAACCGGTATTTTGATACTTGTATCGAAGTCTCGAAATCAATTTCGATACTCGATATTGTACCGAAGTTTTTTCGGTATATGCAAAATACCAATACAGTACCAATACTTGTATCTAAATACCGAATAAATTTGGATACTTTTACCAAAGTATCGAACGACTTTCGATACATCGGTACTTATTCGATACTTACTTCGGTACTTGTACAAAATACCGAAGATTAAATCGGTACTTTTACTGAAATCGGTACTTTCACTGCAGTATCGATTTTTATTACAATTTCGATATTCAGTGTTGTAACCAAACTTCATAAAATTTGAAACTTTATAGTGAAACAGGCTTCAGTGACTTTAAAAATGGTACGCAACTCCCTCATGAGTATTTTTGAATAAGTTATTTTTTGAAGAATTAAAATAATAACAACAGATTAACATGTTGAAAAATGTTCAACTATAATTTGAGTCCCTGCTGTAAAAAACGCCATCGTTTTCGATATCGTAAATAACGATATGGTTTTCTATATGAAATTACCATATGATAAAAAATATAAAATTTTCGTTTAATTTCTTATAATACTGCATAAAAACCGAAATCAACGTTAAGTTTGATAAGTAAAATGAACCAAAAAAAGTAAAACCAAAAATAAGAACAAAAATCTGAAATCAAAAACCAAAAATTAAATTGCAAAATGAAATAATTATAAATAAAATTCGAAATAAAATACATAAATGCAAAAGAGAAAAAGAACAAAAAATTTAAAATACTAAAAAAATTCAAAATAGAAAAACAAAACAGAACAAATAATGATGAAAAAGGAAACCCAACCTAAATTGCGAAACAAAATACAGAAAGAAAAGTCCAAATAAAAAACAGAAAACCAAAAACTAGAATTTGAAAGCAAAATTTCCATTTCGAAATCAAAAAGAAATTCTAAATCCGCATTGAAAATTCAACTTCAAAGGGAAATTCGAATTTTTCAATCACGGTTATTGTTTGAATTTAAATCTTGTATTTCATTATGCATTTTTTAATTGTAACGCGGTTGTGTAATTTTCTAGATTTTAATAGTTTCCATGTTGTGCACTAAGTTATTGGTACTATTGTTAAGATGAATGTTTTCCTTTTAAAATTTATTATTTTCGTTTTTATCGTAGATTTTTGGTCTGCTATTTGTTTTTCTGTTTGCTTTTTCAGAATTGCAAATCGTGGTTTTCGTGCAAATTTTGGTTTTGTTGTTTTGGTTTTTGTTTTGTATTTTGTTTTAATTTGTTATTCGGCTTTTCATTTTGTTTTTGCATTTTTTTGTTTTATTTCGGGTTTTTCTATTTTGTTATTTTGTTTTGCATTTTATTTTGGGTTATTGATTTTAGATTTTCATTTTGTTTTTTGAATTTGCATTTTTTCGTTTTTCGTATGACTTTAGTCATCAAAATTGTTACTGATTTTGTTTTTTGTGCAGTATTATAAAAAATTCAGCAAAAATTTTATATATCTTTTATCATATGGTAATTTATTCTATACAAAACCATATTGTATACGATGTTGTAAGCGATAGCGTTTTTTACAGCAGGGAAAAACACTATTGTTTGCAATTATTGCTGATTTTACATCGCTTTTAAGTTAGGTTATATTGTCATTATAATATATTTCATATCAAATTGCAAATAATACCGATCAAATACCGAAATTATATAAAATCGATACTCGGTAAAAGTATTGAATTTGATTTCGGTAATGTGATGAAAGCACCGAAATACCGAAAATAATTTGGATAAACTACTGAAATATTGAAATTGATTTCTTTACTTTAGTACAAGTACTAAAATACCGATATTTTTTTCAGTATTAATTTACCAAAAAAAAGTACCGAAAAACCGAAAATTTCGATTTATTGCATCCCTGAGCATCGCATAGTGCCTATGCAAAGCACAGGAGCCCGGGCCAAAAAAGTTTGATGTATAAACGATCGTTAACCTTCCGGCGCTCGCGTCAAAATAATAACACGAGCACTTACGTGGTGCACTTAGTGCACCAATTGGTTTTTCATTGATATTTCCTAATATTGTTGATATTCTTGCATAATATTTTTGGTAATCATTCAATGTTCTATTATTTCAATAAGAACCAATATACTTTCAAATTATTTATCATAAATAATAATGATTTATACAAAATAATCAGACAAAAACAGATCTAAGTTCGAATGTTGATTTTTTTTATTGTCACAAAGTGAAACTTCATAAACAATCAATAAAATTATAATATTTTTTTTATTTATCCAAACATTTAGGCTCTTAAGTCTGTTTTATTCAATGAAAAAAGATAATATTACACGGCGGGTGACCGAAAAAGTCGGTGCACGCATGTTGTAATATGAGATTTGTTGTGATATTTGAGTATAATTGTCGGATTTTTTTGGTAATATCAATAAAAAACTGTTGAAATAAAGAATACAAGAAAATTTCCAAGTAAACCAATTTGTTTTTATACTAGTTTTAGAGCAAAAACTGTCGCTCGTGCACTCAGTGCTCGACGCGAGCGCCGGAAGGTTAAGCGATCTATTCAAGATTAGTCTTCAGAAGACCGCGAAATGATCTTGAAAACGAGAAAAAAACGAGGTGTCGCAAGGTCATTTTGAGATCGAAATCCGATCTATCGAAATTTGGTCGTGAATCGATCATATTCCGTTTACTTGAAGATTTCAAGATTTTCTGAGTTACGATCGCAATACGATCGTTCAGCGATCTTTTTTTGATCGTTTGTAACCAAAAGAAGACCTGTTTATAGCAATTGAATGTAAGGATGTTCGAACTTAAAATGATTTATTATACATTATTTGTCTTTTATACACTTATTACAATACTTTCTTTAGTTGACCGATTCTTGACATTGATTTCGCGAGTTGGATTTCGAAGTGCTGCAAAACATATATTCCTTGACAAAAAAATCATCCAAGTACAATATCATGCACCGCGTTGAGCGACTCGTCTTCGATCTGCGATTTACAAAATTTGGAAAACAGTTAAAGAATAGTAAGATAACAGAATTTTTACACGTGACAAATATAAAAACTGTAATAACGCTTGATCAATGTACTAACCGTGAGCGTGAAACATTGTCAACTTAGCGAGTTTTTCCTAACTTTTGTTTGTGTCCAGTTTATGGTTTGATCATCCGGCCCAAGCTCAATTTAACCATTACGATACATGCAAAATATCTTTTTTTATTTCGCAAAATCTATCCTTCAACTTAGCGAATTTTATCGTTTGACGGCACAGAAAAAACAACTGACGTTTTGTTTTTGAAAAAAGTTGAAAATGACATGCGTTGCTGAAGGAAAATTTTTGTTGTTTCAATGTGTTACAACCGTTGTGTCTTGTCAAAACGAAAAAAGCACTAAGTTAAGGGATAGGCCGAAAGATGAAATCATAAAATCATCAACAACATCACAAACAAAGGTTAGAAAAAAAAATTCGCAAAGTTGACAATTTTTCACGCTCGAAAAATCGCGATGAAGAATCGGTCAACTATAAAAAGTATTGTAATAATTGTATAAAAGTCAATTAACGTATAATAAATCATTTTTAGATCAAAAATTTTCTTTTGATAGATCATTTCGCGATCTTCTGAAGACTAATCTTTGTTATCCCGGGATTCTAATCAACGTTTTAAGCTATAACTTCAAAACGGTAAGTTGTACGGAAAAAATGTTCAGATAAAAGTTGTTTGAAAAATTCTGAGGAACAACTTTTCCATTTGAAATGTAAATAAAAAATGAAGATTTAAGGGCAAAAAAGTGAAAAAAACACTTTTTTTTTGAAATTTTGGCGCCACCTACTGCGCGCATTTTTTGTCCTACATCATTGGTGCAATGAGATAAATTGTAGATCTCAATGTCCTCTACATTTTTTTTTTCGAATAAATTTTGCTGTAAAATGCGTAGTTTTCGAGATAAATGCAATTCAAAATTTTTTTGAGTTTTCTCGAAACCTTGAGTAGGTGGGGGGTGGCCGACCGCACTCAAGACTTTCTCTTACCCTCCTCTCTCAGTCCCCCAAGTTTCGTCACAGGGTTATTTTTTGCATCTTTAAATGCCAGATTGACTGAACTAAATGATAGGGATTCGACACGTCGACTCTCACACTATAATATAAACACTATACCAAATTGTATCAAGTAATGTCTCAAATTTTAAAATGTGAAAATGTTAATTTTTCGTAAACACCTTTCATCAAATTTTAAGTTTTAAAATATTACTATTTGATCTATTATGATTTTATTGATTGGAATCAAAGCTATCAAATTTTATCGAGTAATGGCTCACAAATTTTAACATTTCAAATGTTAATTTTCATCCTGTGTAATTTACACGCGAAAAG
This sequence comes from Telenomus remus, assembly GCA_020615435.1. NCBI lineage: Eukaryota > Metazoa > Arthropoda > Insecta > Hymenoptera > Scelionidae > Telenomus > Telenomus remus. The sequence goes on from CM036336.1 coordinate 9,447,934, forward strand.
TCAAATTCAGTTAATGTTTATATTGCATCTGATGGTTTACGATAGTTTTTTTCTTTCTTTTATTTTTTTGGTAAGATGACTTTGTTATTAATTGATAATGTAATGGGTTTGCGGATATGTTTACTTTTATTTCGACAGAGGTGTCGAGGCGCAATCTTTCTTCAATTGATTTACTTGGTATTACGCACATACGTAATAAGCGTCAATGGATCCTTAATACTTCGAGCGTTTTAAAAAGGTACTTGCGAGAAAGATTTTGCTCATTCACTTGGTCGTGCAATGAAAACAACATCTCCGATCAAATTTTAAAACATTTGATTCCAAAAAACGAAACATAATAGATCAAATTTCAACATTTTAAATGTTAAAATTTGAAGAATAGTGTTTACGAAAAATTATCAACTGCTCCGATCAAATATCAAAACATTTGATTTCGATAAATAAAACATAATAGATCAAATTTCAACATTTTAAATATTAAAATTTGACGAATGGTGTTCACGAAAAATTACCATTTTTACATTTAAGAAATTATCATCAAAAATCTCATTTTTTTATTTGTAAAATTGAGGAGGTACACTTGATAATTTCGGAAATGAAAGACTGCAATGAAACTTTGACAGTTTGGGAGGATCCCAAACAAGCACTGTAAAATTAAAGAATATCAAAAACGACAAATTCAAACGAGCAATTTAAATTTAAACATTGTGAATTTCAATCATAAAGTGAAAAACGGACAGCAGCTATGACGATCACGGTAAATACAAACAACAAAAATATGATTAGGTTGAAAAGTAGCACTGTAAAATTATACAGAATCAAAAACAACAAATCATGACTAGCAGTGTAAAATCAAAATTTTGTAAATTTAAACATAGTGTTGTGCAAGGGGTTTGAGTTGAATAAAATAATTCAAATAAACCTTTTGAACAGTATATTTAAGGATACAGCAGCGTGCACAAAATGTAAATTAAAGCTTAGTTGTCCGGAGAATCTTTGTGTAAAATTGTTAAGTATCGATATTCGCGGTGTCGCGGCGCGGCGGAGAATCTGACTAAGTCCCGTCGGCGGGATTAATTGGGAGATTGGGAGCTCGGAGCTCTTATTCAGTTGTCGTCAAGATTGATTCTGACGCCCATCGGGAGCGTCCGGCCGGTCGTCAGCGACGATCGCCCCTCCAGATTTTGCCATATATCGCTGAATCGTGCCCTTGGCTGAGCACACGTGGAGCGCGGTCGCAGCAAAATCATGTACAAAACTGGAAAATTTCCTGTGCTCAATCATCAAAACGATGCTCGAGTCGGATTAATGATATTTGATAATTATCGAGTGACAGAAATTGAATAGCGGCTTGGATGTCCTAGACATCCGGCTGAAAGTTGATATTTTAATTTGAGATTTTATGATAAACAAAATGAAAAGTTTATAATTATTAAATTGAATACAAAAATAAGCTGAAGTTGTGCTGCGGCACAACAATAGCGTAAATATCAGACACTTCACATTTAAATGCAAAAATTTTCAAGACGTTTAACCTCTAAAGTTGCCCATCGAAATTTGAAACACATTTTTTATGACTATAAAGTGTTTTTATAAAGTCATAAGTCATTATATTAATTTGTATGCATCCAACGAAACAATTTATCAAGTTAATTCGAATTATAGTCAATTGTTAATTTAACAAATCGAAAGTCACAGTTACAATTAAATATTATCACTTCATGCAAAAATGCTTAAACCAACTCAAGAACGTGTCTTTTGTTTGTATTTTACGATTTATCGGATTTTTTCGTCGTAAATGTAGACGAACTCGAAATATAACGAGTTTAAAAATTGCAAAAGCATTTTTAATGACAATTTGAACATTAATCTACGTTTACGTGATGTTATCTTTATTATAAATAATTTTTGTACGTGATGTCACAAATCGCCGCAGTAGTATGGGGTCATTGTGATTTTACACCTCATTAAAGAATGATTATTTTGTTTATATTAAATGACGAATAATTATTTTTTCACATAAGTTTTATGTTCAAGAGGGTTGAAATAAAATATCCAAAAAAGATCAACATGAAATATTAATATTTTCTCAACATTTTTAAATTAAAAATTAAGGCTGATTCGAGTCTGTTCCTACTCTGACATTAAAAATGTTAAATTTCTAGATTCCTTCCGCTCCGTGTAGTTACCATGCTATATATAGTGAGTCAGTGATGAAAAAGTAAAACGTTTTTGAGAAAAACTGAAATCAGCGCATCTTCCAGATGCGTTTGAAATGTTTTTTAGCGCTTTGTTAGAGCGTAATGCGGACATAAACAAACAAATGAACCTTTAGAAATACACACGATTTTTGCCAAAAATTGAAGCTTTTGAAAATTTCACTCGGTTGTTCTTCCTAATCACAACAGAAGTATGAAGATGTTGAATATTGTAAGTAGAATATAAAAAAGGCAGATATTAATTATTGTAATAAGGTTTTTTGAACGTTGAAAAATCTTGTTTAAGGTAAACTGCACACTCTGCAGACGATTTTCTATTCTTCAACTACTCACTTCACTTTCTTTATTAGAAAACTGACAAGTAAAGGTTGAACAAAGGTTGTTTTCTTAGTCTTTACATATGCATTCAATTCGCATCGTATTCTGATCACTTCTGTGATGATAAGGAAAAACTAGTGGTTTTGGATTTTGTCTTGTCAAATTTTTGAACATAACTTTTATATGATATGATATGATTATGATGATATGATTTTATATGACTAAGGAGTTCTTCGCGCACTAAGGTGCGAAATGACTCTTCGCAATCCGATTTTCAGAGCGCGAAAGCGTTTTTCGCATGCAGATGTAACAAAAACAACTTTTACGTTTTCATATTTCTTTCAAAAACGGCAGCAGCATTAAATTTTAAGAAATTTTTTATGGAATAATATTTGTTTGTCACATTGCCATTTGTTCATGTGTAATTTGGCATCAATTAATGGAAGTATCAAAAACATTTAAATTGTTCAAAGAACAAAAAATTAAATGTCACAGAGTTAATTGAACATGGCGCACGACGAACGCGCTCCATTGCCTATCTAATGTATGATGTATGTATTTATTTTATGAGACTTTAAAACTAAGAAACGTCTTGAACAATATAATTTTGTAATCGGTCGGGGCGGAGTGTATGAATAAATAAACAGTAAAGTAATTAAATATCAAAGTTCGGGAAGGCGCGCCCGTAGGGGGCGCTTCATCGCCCTAGTTCCATAAAAGAAGCATTTATGTTGCATGAAAAGTGAGATTTGGTAACATTTTACTAAACTTGAAGAGATTTAAAGAGTTGAGTGCACAAAATGTAGGAAACAACTGTCGGCATGTGGTAACACAACAAACTATTGGAATCATTTAAGTCAGATTCATGGAATCAAAAAGCCAGACAAAGCAGCCTCTGCAAGTACCACATCTGATGAGGTGAATAATTTGGTTCATACCAAAAATTTAACGATTCCAGAATTGTAAACAAGTGGTTTTAAAAGTGTAAACGAGCGATTTTCAACGGTCAAATTAATGCGAACCGATCTCAGAAGTCGGTTAACGAGTAAGCATTCTGATTAACTTGTTGTGTGTGGGTCGATAACCGAAGCGATGTGGGACAAATACAGTGCCTTGTAACTTAAAAGACTAATTAAGATGATTAAGATTAAAGTTTTGGTTGAGATTTAAATTTTAATTTAAAAACAAAAAGTTACTATAAATGTAAGGCGAATGTTTTGTCTTTAAATAATTTTGATTGTCAAATATTTATGTAATATAAATGTTTATTTAACGATGAAAAGTTACCAAAAATGTAAAAGATAAGTTTTGTTTGAGATTGAATCTATACGTTGATATTTAAATGTTAATTTAAACATAAAAAGTTACTATAAATGTAAGGTAAATGTTTTGTTTCCAAATGATTTCGACTGTCAAATGTTTATGTAATAATCAAAATTTTTATTTGACAACAAAAAGTTACTACAATTTTAAGACAAAAATTTAGTTCTAAATTAGAATAATAAAAATTTTTACCTTCTAATTTAATTTTAAGTGTTTATTTGTATTTCAAAAATTCCTAATTAAATAATTTGATTACTTAATAATCAATTAATTATTATATATATATATTAATTAATCAAAACGAACGATTAATCGAGTGACGATTAATCGTGACATTTTTGATAATCGCCCATCCCTACGTTTTACAATACTTTTTAAATACGAAGACGGGCGGCAGCACGGGCGTCACCTGCATGAGAAAGCATTCACTGTTAAGAAGCCCTCAACTGGTTCCTCCTAATTATCACAGCCTCGAAGGTGCAATACAAATTCTCAACTGCATGAATCTAAAATTTTCGAATGCACAGCACATCTTTTGTGACTTAGAAACCAATCGATTCAGCTTTTGATTCATTTCGCAACTCAGTGGTCTAGAAACACGACTGAATCGTGTCAAAACGCGAACGTCTCAGTCATAGCTGAAAATTTTTGCGCTACATGACTTAGAGCAGTGCTGCTCAGAGTTTCGTATGATTTTGTCAATCCCGATCTTTAATCGTTGTTCTATAAAAATGTATCACCATACGGTGAATCTAGAACAAATTGAATTTTCTATAAGTCGTCCATGAGTGATTCAAAAAGTTGCAGACCATTGGGATAAAGAGATATAGGAATAGGGGACATATCAAGAGGGGAAATTGTAGTAACACACACGAACCTCGGAGCAGTAACCTAACGTCCGAGTGTACGTGAAGGAAGTAGGGCGCCTGGATCGATATGATATGGGGGTGTCGTCCGCGTTCTGCGCCTGGCGCCAACTCGCGCAATATCGCTTCAAAGCAATTGTACACGAGAGCCAGTACAAAGTGGTCGGAGTGCGTTTGTAGCATCGCTGCGTGATGGCCTGACGCTTTCGTATGACGCCAACCGGTGACTCCGTGAACGCACACGCCATCGTGCACCAGGAGCTCCGGGATCACCAACAGTTGCATCGCCGGAAACATGTCGGCTCCAGACTCGACAACCCAGATTACAGATCAGCGAGCACGACACATGACCATCGACTTAATATGGATTTATTGATCCCGTTTACTGGTTCGTGTGTGTGTTTTTTTTTGCTGACTCGCTCAAACGTTTCACCTCTGAAGGTTCATCCCAGGTTCTCGGTCGCGGGTGTTAATTCTTTGCTACCCGATCACTGGATCGAACAAATTGTTTTGGGTGTTGTGCTCTGTTTCGTGCTTGATTAAAATAAAAATAACAAACTATCGCCTAAGGGGTTTACCCTACTTTTGAGCAAATCCATCTAGGTTGCTTATTCGTTTGGTCGTTTGTTTCTTCTTTACCTTATTTCCTTGTGTTACCTTATGTCCTCGTGCTAGTTACAACTCTGAAGCTAGATTTGCACCATGCACTCTTTATAAAATGCGGGAGATGAGCAATAACATGCAAATTAGTTTACCGTCAAACTGACCCTTATTTAGGCTTTGTGATTTTCTCTCTGAGAAAAAACATAACATAGTCAATCAATAACATCTAAGACTCAGAATTTGGGACGTCAACATTCGCCCATTATACAAACTGGCGTGCATGCTCGGAAGCAAATTTCAATGATGCTTAGTGCGCAGGATTCAACGAACAAATCTTGTGTGTAAATGTTTTCCCGAATTGAATTAAAGGGAAAAAGTAAATACAAGTTGCTCAGTTTGGAACTATCATGGTATTAGTAGTATATAAGTACTAAGAGGAACATTCAATTATTCGAAAAAGGCGCTAGAATTAGGATTGAAATTTATTTAAACTAATTAAATTGAATAACAAAAGATTCACTAACGGGTCACGAAAACTTTCCCGTGTAAAAAAAATCATATTTTGTTCATATAGATAAAATATACTGAGAATATATCATTCAAAAATAATCTGTCGCCCTTGTTTTGACAATACATTGTTAATATCTGTGTTGATTAGCAAGGACCAGTTACAGTATACTTAGTATCTAGGAACGAAAAGGTCCATTTTCCGAGGACGACTTCCGATCCGAGTTTCGGTGCTCGAGGGTGTCCAAGGCAAAGCTGAGAACCCCGGAGCTCCGAAACGAGAGTTGTAAGTCAGTCCGAGAGATAATGGTCCTTTTCGTTTGTGATACGAACAATATTTTTCGTCATAACCTAAAAGCGAAAAGTGACATTCTCGTCCGCTGCGCATGTCAAAAAGTTGTTTTTCTTACACGTCTTTTTGTTACTTTTTTCAGTGTATGTTTTTGTGATGAAAGCGGCTAATTTCAGACGGTTCCCATTTCAGCCCGCTGCAGCGGGATGAAATGAAAACTGCGAACCGTTCACTAGTAGTGCAGAGCGCGCTTCGCGCAATTTCAGCTCAGCGTGCTCCGCGCGCTGGTAGATGTATGCAACCGACTTCAAGTCAGTTCGACAACAAAAAACAAAAAGTAACCCGTACTTCGAATAGCAAAGTTTTTTTTTTCAAAAACGGACAACAACAATGATCTCAGTAATTCCTTTCGTTCTTGCGCAGAGGGACGAAAATATACACTTTTTGCGCAGGTATGACGAAAACAAAAATTTTTCGTGTTGTGCAGATGGACGAGAATAGGCACATTTCGCGCAGAGATGATGAAAAGTGGTTTCCGGACTTGTGTGTTGAAAGTTTAGAATAAACATTCTTATATCGCTGATATATGATAAGTAACACGATTTTCGGTCAATCATAATAAGAAATATGAATTGATTTCTACAACTCATGATTAAAAGGTAAACTTTTAGAAATACACGCGATTTTTGGAAGGAAATTCAGGCTTTAAAAATGTCACATAACTATAGTTCTTTCTAATCACCACAGATATATGAACAATACATAAGCAGGTTCTGCTCGCTCATCCAGTTGCATTAACCGTGCCGCTAAATTTATAGTTTCAATTTAGCAGAATCTGCTTTCTTATAGCCTGCAATACCTGCTCACTTACTAGGGTGTTTGCCCATAATAGTAAATACAGCATAAAGTCCTTTACAAGTCTTTTCTTTTCATCGTTGTTGTATAGTTAATGTCATCTTGTTTTGAACTTCTAGGATCACTTTACCTGAATCGGACATCGGTCAAAGATGTGTATCAATGTTGATCAGGGTGAAAAATTTCCCTATTGTAGGTATATGATTTTCATGAATCTTGCTTGAGGGAGAAAGATTTTGCAGATTCAATCAAATCTGATTGAAACGAAAATTTTTATTTTGTTTTATTTCATGGACAATAGGAAAAGGACATAGGAAAATGCTGGTAAAAGATCGAAAATTAAAGGAAGTGCGGTTATAGGACGTAATCGTGTTTTGAATGGCTTGCAAACGTAAGCGCAAAAAGCTATCGCGATGGGCTTCAACCTCGTTTGCTGCCTCCAAGAAAACGGCTGCACGTTACGGCGCTCTGGCTTTCGGACATTCATTAAAAATATTGTAAAATAAAATAACAAAAATAAGGGTCTTCATCATCAGTGTAGATAATTAAGATAAGACGAAGACGGTTGTGAAGGAGGCAAACCTTGGCGATGATTGGTTACAACCAAAATAATTCCGGCTACAATAAGCTATTCACACAGGTGATTTTTCACATTATTTTCTTTCTCCAAATATTTAGTCTACACTGAGAAAAAAAATTCATTACTGTTATGAATATTTGTAATAGTTATCGAATGATATTATTGATTTGGTTCAAGAAAATATTTCTTAACTATAATTACACCATTTAATTAAAAAATTTTTTCATATTCTTTTAATGTAAACTAAAACATTGTAACCATTATCGAATGTTTTTAAATTTAATATCCGCAAAATATAGTTATTGAATCACTTTTTAAACATAATAGATCCTAACATCACGGTTAGCAAGTCAAAGTTTCAAAAATGAGAATCATTTGTTTACTATTTACTTAACTCGTTTTATAACTATCACAATATTGTGTTCTAACAGTTATCGAATGAAATTTTTGTTTGTAACGCATAAAAATAAAAAAATAAAGTTTTTTCATTCATTTTTTCATGAACCTCTTTGTTTGAATAGTTTGTGTTTCTTCATTCATCAGTTTAATTATTTTATCCATATAAGTTTATTAATTTAATGATATATTAAGTGATGAAAAACACCTAATTTATACACCTTATACCCTCGATTCGCTCTGGATCCGTGTGTTGCTGCATATCCATGTTTGCTCGTCTTCCTATACTTATAATACTACTGCAAATTATTGCTTTTATACTTGTGGCACTTCATTTGCCACTTGCGAGAAACCTTGCGCTTCTTTTTCTCAAAAAACAATGAATTTGACTTCAAGTTATTATTTCGTGCGTTAACTATTACTACATCATTCGATTGAACTAACAATCATTTGTATATTCGTCCATGAAACACATTAACTTTGCACAATTTAACTATCAAAATTTCATTCGATATTTGTTATTTGATATTGTCAATAAGAGATTACTTGTAGTGAATTGATGACACGTAGAATAACTATTATTATTTAAATAAGAATTCGAAACCGTAAAAGCAGTTGTCATAGTTAAAAATTCATTTCACTATAGTAATAACAGTCCTTTAATATTTATTAAGGACTTCTATAATATTGTATTTTAAAATCCAATAACTGTTACGTTTTGATAAGGTAAAAATTAAGACACATTTGATAAATATAATTACCCGTACTATCATGTGAATGAAATCGTGATGTGAATGTAAGATCATCATTATTTTACAAAAAATATAATAAACTGATGTTCAATTGTCTTTAACAATATTTAATTATTGTTAAGCAAAAATCGAAAAACCTTTTTATCGAATAGATTTCATAACAGTTATGAATCTTTTTTCTCAGTGTAGTCACATGACTTGCATTTATAAATGTTGATTGATACTTATGAAAAATTAAACAGTTATTTGCTACCTTATTTCATGTACATTTCTTACTAAATTTATGGCAATTCGGAAGAATTAGTTGAGTGATTTCAGACATTTTATTCCAAAATTCTGAGAAAAGTATTTCTACATGAAAAATTTCATTGGCCAAATAATTTCCCAGTTCATAATAGTTCATAATTCGCTGTATCAATGAAAATTAGCAGCATATAGTAGAAATTCCAAGGCAATACTTTGAATTCATAGGAAAAATATACGCTTTTCAAAATGTCGCTTAACTGCATTTAAGCGACATGATTCTTTGGAATTGCCACAAAAATGTTACTTCAGCTAGCGATGTATTCTATTAAGTTTCAAACTAACTAGGAACTCGATGTTAAAATTACAAAAACACAGAAAATCTAAATAGTGCTAAAAAACAAAAAACCAAAAACAAAAAAATCAAATGAATACTTGCTGCTCTAAAATTGCACAAAAATTAAAAATTGAGGCGGCAAATACTTTATTGATATTTTTTGCTTTTTGGTTTGTTTTTTTTTTGCACTTCTAGGAAGAAGAAGGGCCCCCTATAGGCGCGCCGTCCCGATATTTGATATTTAATTAGTTTACTGGTTATTTATTTATACGCTCCGCCCCGACCGATTAAAACATTATATTTGTCGCGATGTTTTTTAGTTTCAAAGTTTTCATATAATGAATTCATACATTATACATTAGATAGGCAATGAAGCGCGCTCGTCGTGCGCCACCTTTAATTAACTCTGTGACATTTAACTTTTTATTCTTTGAACAATTTAAATGTTTTTGATACTTCCATTGATTAACGCCAAATTACACATGAACAAATGGCAATGTGACAAACAAATATTGTTCCATGAAGAATTTAATAAAATTTAATGCTGCTGCTGTTCTTGATACAAATATGAAATTTAAAAGAATTGCGCCGAAGACTTCTTTTTTGTATGCGATTGCGCTGAATCAAGTCTGCAATTGCGCCGGATATTTTTCACGCTTAATGTGTATGCAGTTGCGCTGAATTAAAAAGTATCGAAAATAATTCAGGATTCCGTCTTATATATGTCGGGACGTCGGTGACGGGGATTCAAAAACGCGGACGAACACTTTTTTACACAGTTTTTACTTTTTATTTAATACAACATACATCACGGACGCTTGACTCGACTGACTACGGACAGGAGGGGCAAAAGGTTCAAAATAGAATGATCGACACATAGGAAATCGATTCCTATGTGCCGATCATGAACAATGAAAATTGAAATTAAAGCGGGGGAAGAACTGCGCCGAAAATGGGCAGGTCTGAAGCTTGGTCTCAACTTTGGTCCCGAGCTCGGGGGTTTCAGCAATTGCGCCGGGTCGACATCGGTAGGAATTAAAATCCCTGGTGGAAATCATTCAGTTGCGCCGAATTACGAAAGATGCAATTGCGCCGAAATAGGAAATTACCAGTTGACTCGAAGTAAAGTTTCTGAGTTTTACACACAACGTCTGGTTAACAAACCGAGGTCTTTGATTTTTTTGTTATTTTTAAAAAAAAATCAACCGAGTTTTACACACAACGTCTGGTTAACAAACCGAGGTCTTTGATTTTTTTTGTTATTTTTTAAAAAAAATCAACCGAGTTTTACACACAAACGTCTGGTTAACAAACCAAGGTCTTTGATTTTTTTGTTATTTTTTAAAAAAAATCAACCGAGTTTTACACACAAACGTCTGGTTAACAAACCGAGGTCTTTGATTTTTTTGTTATTTTTAAAAAAAAATCAACCGAGTTGACTAGAGATACAGTGTTCACTCTTCCTCAGTTTATTTTTGCTTAAGTTCTTCTTGAAACTCAAGCACGCTCTGGACGAAATTTTGAATTTCGTTTGATTCCTGTTTTCCATTCGGCGCAACTGCATACCAATTAAGCGTAACGTAAAACGGCGCAATTGCAGAAGTCATTCGGCGCAATTGAGTACAAAAATAGGGCCCTCGGCGCAATTGACGATCACCCCGAGCTCGAGCCTGCACTTAGAGTCATAAATCTATGTATTAAAATCCGTCGACAGAAACTGACTATCTGTTTGGGAAAAGTAAAATTGAATTTGAAAAATACTAAAACAATAAAACTTATCGCGATCATAAACATTCGAGAAACTAAAAGATAAAATTTGGGAAAAAACCCAAACAGATGGTCGGTTCTGTAGACGGTCACTTAATCCTAAGTTGAAGAAGAGAAAAACTCGAAATCAAATTTACGAGGGGAAAATCCCCACATATATTTCCAAGTTCACTTTGGAACAGTTTGTTCTAAAAATCAAAGAGCTCAGTTTGTTAAAGTAGTACGATCATCTACCACAATATAGTCAAAATCAAGACTAAATTTTTTTAACAATGTATAAAAAAATGTTATTAAAAAATCGTCAAATAATTTGTAAACCATTCAAGCGATATTTTTTTTACATAAAAGAGTAAAAGAAACATTTTGTTATGCAAAATAAGATACAATTTGACTAGTTCAGTCTATTAGGTTAGGCTAGAATCGGCAGCCATAATTTCCGAAAACAGTGTAAACAAACTTTTTTATTGCATTTATCTTTTAATTTAGTGCCGTAACGTCTATAATTTTTTAAGAAATAATATTCTTAAGATTCTTAACTTGAATTTCGATATTTTTTTGTTGATCTAGCAACTTCACATCTCTAACTAAAATTCAAAGTTGTCTCCGGTAGACATGACGACGCTCCATGTGAACCAACGTTAAATTTGACGTTTTTCAAACTTAATTTTCTCGAAATGTAGTGCGGCAAGAATAGTATTTCTTAGCATTTTCTGATAGAGCGTTAAATTTTCCATCGGAAAATATATTTTTTCTCAATAGGTAATCACTTTTGTCAAACGATCGTACTACTTTAACCAGTCGTTTTGTGTAAAACTCGGTCGTTTTTTTTTGAAAAATTACAAAAATATTAAAGGCCGAAATTTTCTATTTCGGCGCAATTGCATCTTTAGTAATTCGGCGCAACTGCATGATTTTCATCGGAACTTTCCCTTGTAAAAATGATCATATATTGACAATACATTGACAATCTATTGACCATACAATACAAACCATATATTGACAATCTATTAACCATACATTAGTAATATATTGACCATATACTAACAATATATTGCCCATATATGGACAATCTATTGACAATATATGGACAATATATTGACCATACATGAACAAGGAAATAATTTTACTCTAGCACGAGAATCGATCCCAGGCCCTCGAGGTTATCAGTCCGCATCGTTGTCCACTGCTCCATCTGCTTCGATAAATTCATCTATCGAAATAAGCTTTAATGACTTTTTTTTAACGGAAATAGTTTAATGTGAATGACTTTTTGTGAATAATACTTTCTATAATGTTATTTTGTTATAAATCTTCAAATTTTTTAACCAAATCCAGAAATTTATTTATGAATTTATCCATACTTTTTTAAGTAAGAACTATGATAAACTATAAGGATCCATATATTCTATGGAAAATCAATAGAGCTAATCGTTTTGAATGATTCAATCTTTTGTTACTAAAAAATTAATTAAAATTATTAACAAATCACTATTAACAATTGTCTATTCAAAATCACAAGCTTCTATTCGCAGAAGATAGACTTTTCACAAGATCGGTGAAATTGAATGTTTTGTTATAAAAAAATTATTAAATATTAGAAAAAAAGTTTTCGAGTATTTAAAACAACAATATTTGTTTAACAAAGAAATAACAAAGAAATTAACAATGTATGGCAAAGAAAGAAATCTTGATTGTCATACATATATTGTCTAGATATTGTTTGCGAAAAATCATACATTGCCAATACATTGCTGTAAATCAAATTACATCGTCTATGTATGGTTAATACATTGTTTGACAATAATACATTGTCCATATATGGGCAATATATTGTTCATATATTGTTAATATATTGGCAATATATTGTCAATATATTAACTATGTATGGTAAATATAGGGGCAATATATTATTTCGTGAATAATATATTTGTTTTTTTTTTTTTTATTTAATGGTCCCAACCCTGCATATACGCTCTCTGGCGTGTCCAGGAGACATGTTCCCTTATAGTTTGTTTATGTTTTTTGTCTATGTAATCAATCTGTTTTTGGCTGTACTTGTAGGAGGGGGAGTGGGAGCGAGTCATGGGCTCGTCTTTAGGACACCACTCCGGTATTTACCTAAAGTGTCCAGGGAACCATGAAAACCTGGACAAAGTGGCCGGCCGCGGGAATCGAACCCCCGACCTACCGAATGCGAAACTATGGCAGCCGCAGCAAGGGCTACTAACTAGCCACTTGAGCCATCTCGCTCGGTGTGAATAATATATTGTCAATATATTATTCTTATATGGACAATATACGGATCTTTTTACAAGGGCGATGTCGACCCGGCGCAATTGCAGAAACCCCGCGAAGAGGCAATTCGCGCCCAACTAAAATATAAATAATAAATAAATTAATAACATACAAATTAACACTAGGAGGACCGAGATTTGCGTATACTTTAAAGGACCGGAGTACGTAAATCTTACGTCTTGATGATTTTTCGATGTTGTAACTATTTATATAAATATTTCAGCTTTAGTTATATCCAAACAGTTGCTTTAATTAACTTTTTTTAACGTAACTAATAATCTTTTGTTATAAACAATTATTTTTTCAATAAAAAGCCACAATACTCGTCGGTATTTCGCAGACCTTCTTTTTCGTTCCGGATGTTTGGTTAATAGATTGTCAATATGCGGTTTGTATTGTATGGTCAATAGATTGTCAATATATTGTCAATATATGATCTTCTTTACAAGGGTTTTTCGTTTCGGATGTTTGTTTTGAATAAAACTTCAATCGCAATTTGCTATAAACATAATGAAAACAATTTATTATAACAAATATTATTGTTAAACAGGTGCATAAACATATCTGAAGCCGATTATTTATTTATTAACTAAAAAACAACAATTTAATATGTGTTGTCGTGGAATGACGTTAAATATACGTACTCCGGTCCTTTTAGGTAGAATCGATTTTTTCTGAAACTCTATTTATCTTATCGAAAAAATTCTGACGTCATTTTAAAAAGAATCAAAAATGATGAAAAGTCACCAAAGGAAAAATTGTTTCATCAAACCTAACCAGAATGGTGAAGAAGTGAATATTGAAAGACGTAAAATTTACGTACGCGGTCCTCCTAGTGTTAATGTAGATAATGAACATAAATTAACATATCCGCATTTGAATGATTGCGCGTAATCCAAGCGCAATCTAACCAGATCGATATTTCGATCGATAATGCAGTTTACGTTATTTACGTTATTTATGCGGATTTAAATTTATTATTAGATAGTTCATCAAATCTAATCAACTGTGGATTGTTAATGATTTACATTAATGATTATTTATTCCATTATTGAATTGTAGGAACAATTATGAGAAAATAAAAAAAAGAATGATATAAAGAATGAATGATTATAGGAGAACACGAGTTACGTGTCAGCGACAACTTCACGCCAGTGAACGCTGGAATAGACATTGGGAATAGACGATGTTATGTGCAATCTGCAACTTCAGACGATGACTTTTTTAACACTCTCCCGGTGCAAAGTCCCCATTCATCTATGCGTGAGGTGACCGATGGTTGTGTGCGTGCGACTCTGTCGCCCTCTCACTTAACCAACAAACTGCGGCAGAGAGAGATAAATTGTATCCCCACCACGAGGCCCAAAATCTAAGCACCGGGAGAGTGTTAAGAATGGATGGATTTTGATTTTTTACCACGTTTGTTTTGATTTCAAAACTTATGTCGTACGAACTAGATGAAAACATACCTTATCACGTTGCTTTTTACCTACCTAAAGTATTTTTGTAATTAGGTCAAAATCTTTCCTAAAATTGATTTAGTATTTCTAAAAAGTGAGAAATATTTTACTTTTTCAATAACCCATTTCCCTTTTATCAATTTCTCGCCCTATCGATATCAGTATACCTCAAAGTATTTTGAAATTTGATTAGTTTTTCTGCATTAGTTCTGCACTTGATTACAGCTGATTTCGCCCTTTAAATGTAACTCCTATAAAATATATTGACTGACTGAAATATTGCTAAAATTATTAATGTACTAAAATCGGCAATTTTGTAAAGTTAGTTGAAAACGTTTTAAAATATGTTGTAAAATAATTTTCGCACCTCCGGTCCGAAAGTGCCGACTTTCGTCCCTCAAACCGGGGATGAAAGTTCAGTTTTCGGTCCCGCACGTCCCGGTCCGAAAGTTAATAACTTTCGTCCCTTTTTGTAAAAAAAGCTTGTAAAAACAGTATTTTAACACAATTTAGTAAAATTTTCAATCCGAATTCGCGCGTTTCAAGCGGTACCAACTTCTGAAAAAAAAAAGTTTTCCACGCAAAAGCTTTAATGTGTTATTGGTGGGTTGGTTCGAAACAGTCACGTGATTCACGAAATTCAGCAATTATTCAATTAACATTGATAAACCAAAGAAAAAGAGAACACCGTTGAAAAGTGTCGGAAATTTAACTCTTTGAGCCGGGTAAGGATTCCCCACCACTAAAATGCACTTTCAATATGGCGGCCGGACTCAGTGCCGTAATTAGACAAGGGCGCGCGTGGGTCTATCACAAAATCTAAAAACTTGCATTTGGATGGATGTTAAATATTCGTCCAGCAATGTTTAATCCAAATAAAGACTTTAATTTTTGCAAAATGTTTGCAAATGTGAAAAAATTTGCAAAATTTTTGCAAATGTGAATTTCATTTTCAATAAAAAGTGAATGCGAAACTTGAGTTTGACCTCTGACGAACAGATAAAATGATAACAATAATAAATGTTATAAATAATTACCTGACCTTAAAACATTAAGTAAATGAATTAAATTAAAAATAACAACAAGTCTGGTATCGGAACGCGAAACATGCCTCAGTCCGGCACTGGCACTTTGCTCATTGGCGCTCGCTCATTGGCCGGCTAGCGGTCACATGATTCTTCTACAACTACAACGATACATTTTCCCACGCTCCTCTCACCGAGACGATTGGAGACGTATCCGGCTCAAAGACTTAAATCCAACTTATTCCTTTGCAAACTGCACATTCAACCTCAAATGAATGTGCAGTTTAAAACAGACTGACACACAAAGTTGTGACGTTATTACTTATTTGTTCAATCAATCTTTATTTTGTTTTTGAAATCTTTATATTTTTGTTGCAAAAGATTTAATTATATAACTCAAAAATGTATTTTTGTTTATATTTCAGCAAAATATGTTAAAAAGTTGTAAGTTATATTGAAAAGTATGATTTTCAAAGGCGCGTTAAAAAATATTAAAGACTGAAATCTATATACAAAGATATAATTAGTACTACATTAAGCGTGAATACTAAACTTTAAGTCTAGTCAAATAATTAACAAATACGGCACTTTCGGACACATCGGTGTAAAAAGTATCGTTTGAAACAAGGGACAAAATTGCAGAATCCGGTCCTGCACTTTCGTCCCTAGTTGCAAAATATACTATACTATTATAATTCGTCATTTTTATCCTCTTCCCCGCACCCCTTTGTGGGCTCTATAACGATTTGCTTGACCGTTCGAAATTTATTAAACTTCCAGAAAATGATCTTTAGTCATTCGTGTATCTGTTTTAAAATTTTTTAGACATCTTGAGTTTGATAACGAAGATATTTAATTTTAAAGTTGCTCTCATTTGTACAGGAAGGATAGGACAGAGCGATTATATCCGCACATTTTCACACTATTTTTTTTAATAAAATTCATGTGACAGGTGTGCTCGGATGCGTATCCAAGCGCACGAATTTTGCAAAGATACAGCGACCTGCACTTCTACAAAGTTACCCTGAGTGATCAACGGAAACCTGACAAGGCGAAGTCCATCTTGGTGATACACGTCGAGGATTCTATCAACCTCGTCCTCCAGAAACTGTAAACATCTGAATCGTCTGGGTCTAACCTCTCTTTTCCCGTGTGTTTGCACATATCTCCTGCAACATCTTGGAGGCTGCGAATGCACCGCACATAAAAGCGGGATTTCCCCAGGTACGACTCCTTGTCTGCGTGAGGCCCGTGAAGCCGTCCGTTTGGTCCATTGTGAGTTGGAAGCTGTGCTGTCGGTGTGGCCGCACTGTGCATGTATGTGTGTAAAGCGGCGCTCACAGCTGCCTGCCGCGGACTGGCGCCATCTACAACCTTTCTCCGCACAAGGCGGGAAGATTTGAATTTGGATTACGCCGTATAGACGAAATCTGCAAATTTCAACCTCCTCACCGCCGAGAATGGAGAACCGTTGCACCATAGAGACCGCCACTGATGTCTCAACCGACGAAAATCTGAGCAGCGCTGCACTGAGCCTATCGAGTATTTTCCCAACAGCTCATAAGTCACCGCCCAGCACACCACCTGATGTTGGTCCCGGAATGGATCCCCCTGGGGCTGTTAGCTACCACTCCACCGTCCTTGATGAAATTCGTCAGGAACTTGCCGAACTTAAAAATTCGCACGCTGCCCTGGTGGACAGGTGCGCGGCAATCGAGGTGGAAAATGGAATCCTCCGTGGTAGAGTCTTTGCACTCCAGGCCAACAACTCGATCCAGGTGACCCAACTCGCAGCCGAATTGAGGGAGAAGAAGAAGAGAGAGAAGAACATCATCCTGTCTGGCCTTCCCGAAACCTGCAAACGCACCCCTCGCTCACGCGGTGCTGACGACAGAACCGCAGCTCTCCGGGCGCTGGTCACCCTCCGCCCGGAGACCACCGTAGACGACCTGCACCAGGTTTCTCGCCTTGGCAAAAAACTGGGAGGCAGGACTCGCCCGGTGAAAGTGGCTCTCAAATCATCAACCGCTGCCAGGGACATATTGAAACGAGCCAGGAACAACCCTGTACCTGGCATCCGTGTATCGTGCGATCGAACCCCTGCGGAGCAGGAGACGCTAGACGCTTTGAGGAGGGAACTGGCGGAGCGTCAGGCTACCGACGCCTCCCTCACAATACGCTACATCCGTGGTGTACCCAGGCTCGTCCACCGGCGCCAGGGAAACGCCAAGCGGCAGCAGTAACGGTCAATCTCTCCTTTCTTTACACCAACGTCGCCTCTCTCACGTCGAAATTCAGCCAACTCCTTATCGAGGTCGACTCGAAGAAACCCTCCGTGATCGTCATCACTGAGACCTGGCTCCACGATGGGATCCCCGACTCCTTCGTGAACATCCCCGGGTACAACTTCTTTCGACGTGACCGTTTGGGCGACCCTCACGGCGGCGTGGCCATCTACGTGCTCAACTCCATCTCTGGCATCAACATAGCCGCAGCTCCACTGGCGCAGCTCATGGAACCTTCTCTGGAGGCTCTTTGGGTCAAGCTCGTCATCTCTGATGTGTCACTTGTGGTAGGAGCGGTTTACCGTCCCCCCACTGGAATGACTAGACCAACTCCAGAGGATGACCTTCTGTGCGAAGTCCTTCGTCGCACTGTGACCCTCGATGCAGCGCTGATGGTTCTCGGGGACTTCAACTTCCCGAAAATGAAATGGCAGGACGGTCTTCCTTGTGGCACAACTAGCGCTGGGAAAAGATTTGCTGAAGCCCTAGCCGACACCACCTTGGTCCAGCTGGTCCAGGAGCCCACCAGGCTGAGAGGCGGACAGACCCCGTCTCTTCTGGATCTGGTGATGACAAATGAGCCTCTCCTTGTCACCACTCCAGCAGTTCATCCCGGCATCGGCAGCAGTGATCACCTGGTGATCACCTCTGCGATCGAGCTCGTGTGCCATCCCACCAGGACTCTACCAACTAGTGAAGATCGCACTCCTTTCTTCAAGCTGGACTACGACGAACTTCGTTCGAGTTTGCCAGAGATACTGCCGACTCCACCTGCTGACCTCATTGACCTGTACGACTCCGTAGTCGATGATATTCTTTCCACTGCCCAGTCTATAGCTCCGCCACGTCCACCTAGGCGCCTTAAAGTCCGGAAACCCTGGATCTCAGCCGAGATACTGAGGAGCATACGGAAGAAGAGCCGACTATGGGAGATGTACAGAAGGACCTACTCGCCAACCGCCTACCGGAGATACAGAGCGCACTGCAACACCATCTCGAACGACATCCGGGATGCCAGGAGGTTGTACGAGCAAAACGTCATCGCCAAGGGGGGCAAGGCTTTTTTCGCCTACGTCAACAAGGCCTCCACCTCGTACAGCCCCATCCCTACCTCCATGGTGAAGGATGGACAGGAGATCACGGACCCCCAGGAGATCGCGAACACCTTTGCAGAGGAATTTGCTGGGGTGTACACAGTGGAGCCAGCTGGCCCCATGCCAGCGATCTCCTACCCTCCTGCGACAAACCACCTGTCGGATATCTCTTTCCAGGTTGAAGATGTTGCTAAGGTGCTCTCCTCTCTGGACAGGTCGGCGGCCTCCGGACCTGATGGGATCCCTCCCATACTGCTGAAGGAGTGCGCTGGGGCGCTGGCTCCTGCTCTTCACGGACTCTTTCGACAGTCGCTGGACACTGGAGTTATACCTACGGCCTGGACATCTGCTACGGTTACTCCCATCCACAAGAAAGGGAGCAGGCATGTGGCTGGCAACTACCGGCCTATCAGTTTGACCAGTGCGGTGTGCAAGGTCCTGGAGCGGCTGATTGTTCGCGACGTCCTAAAGTTTGCCCTCGAGGAAGCCATCATTCCGCCCCAGCAACACGGTTTTGTCCCGGGCCGTTCGATCAACTCGAACCTTCTGTTGTGCCTCGATGACTGGACGAAGGACCTTGATGCCGGACACCCGACTGACGTCGTTTACCTCGACTTCTCGAAGGCGTTCGACAAGGTCCCCCACAAGCGGCTTCTTTACAAGCTGCACCACCTGGGGATTAGGGGCAAACTTCTGGACTGGATCAAGGCCTACCTGACGGGTCGCACTTTCAGGACAAGGGTTGGCCAGGCGCAGTCAACTCCGAAGAACGCCACTAGTGGAGTCCCTCAAGGCTCGGTCCTCGGCCCTTTGCTGTTTATCTTGTACTCAGCTGATCTGCTTGTGCTCACAAAATCTCGGCACCAATCATATGCAGATGATAACAAGATTTACGGCAACCCTGTCAACAACGGAGATCAAATCCAGGAGGACCTCGACAACCTGTCCCTCTGGTCGCACACCTGGCTCATCCCGCTAAACCCTGGGAAGTGCTCCGTCCTTCACCTGGGGGGCGCCCGCAACCCGAAGCGGATTTACAATCTGGTCCACCTCCCGCTTACGGCTGTCACGTCCCAAATGGATCTGGGGATCCTTATATCAGATGACCTGAAGTGGGCTGCCCAGACGTCCGTCGTCGTGAAGAAGGTGAACTCTCTCGTCTATCGCATCCGGAAGGCCGTTGTCGAAATCGGGCCGGAGCTACTACGGTCAATCCTAACGACCTACGTGCTCCCCGTGATCGAGTTCGGTTCCACCATCTGGGCTCCATACCTCCGGAAGGACGTCGACGAGCTTGAGCGTGCGTTCAGGAGAGCCACCAAGATCTCACGTGGCCTCTCTGCCCTGACGTACGACGAGAGACTTCGCCGGCTTCAGCTCGACAGCCTGGAAGGCAGACGAAAATTCGCCGATCTCTCGGAGACCTACCGAATCCTTCGGGGAGGGTATGACGTTCGAGGCATGGACGACATCTTTCTCCGGGCTCAAACCCAGAGAAATCTCCGAGGGCACGCCTGGAAGCTGAACTTGGGCCGTTACACCAGGCCACAAAGGGAACACTTTCTTGCTAACCGGGTGGTTAGCAGCTGGAACTCTCTACCGGCAAGTGTTCTCGACGTCGAGGACATCAGCCGATTCAAATCTGCACTGAGGCGCCACTTACTCGGCTCCTAACCAGGCTTCCGCTGTTCCTCCCACTTGTAACTTTGTACACCCCCGGTCATCGCCCCTTATGGGAACTATCTGTGCAATTTTATACATCTTTTGTACATACTATCGCTTTTCACTTTTATGTAGACGTTACCAGTTGTACTGCTGCCTACTATTAATAAATAAATAAATAAATAAATAAATAAATAAAATTTGTTTTACTCGTACGAATCCTGTAAAACAATAGCACAACATAGTTTATTAATGAAGGAATCGATTGATCTACATCCAATTGAATTCTTGAGTTTTTTTCTAAAGTTATTAACAATCAAATGTGGCTAAATGCGAACGTTTATCCAGCTTTTATACGCGTGAATTGTACGGCTGACTTTGTCGCGCTGGCTCGAGCCAATCAGATTTCACGCTCAGTACAGTCGGTTAGAAAAGTTGAGACCGATTCTTCGATATTCTAACCTATACCAACACTTGCAGTATCAGGATAAATTTTTGTATTTTTTTGTCGGACTAGTTCAAAACAAAGTCAAAACAAAAAATAAACCCACTTTTTAAATGTTAAACTATTATATCAATTTCAACATTGCATGACTGATTTTGCAGAATGTTAGTAATAATGGTGTAAATAATCACCTGATACTGAGTTTGAAATTGTTTTTTTTTGATTTTGTATTCAAGTTTGAAAGTTGAAGATAATTTCTTTCTAGAAAAGCAGAATTAGTTTAAAATTTGATTATGTATTCTTGTAATTGCGATGAAGAATCTGACCAAATTTGAAAAAGTTTCACTGAACCGAATTCGAGATATTTAATTCCAAACTTTTGGAAAAAATCATGTCTTCTATATTTAAATATATCATTTTACCGAATTCCTACACGTAATATCTCAGCTTACACTCAGTGGATCACTTCGAAAATTTATAACCATAAATACTTTTGCACTTCTAGATTCTAAATTCTACATTTAAAAACAATCTGACTATTTAGCCAATATTGATGTCCTATTTTTAAACAGCTATGGGAATAATTATAAAACTTAAACTGATGAAAAGGTTCAATTTTAAACGAATTGTATATAAAAATGACCAAAATTATTTGAATGTCTGATGGTTCAGACATTTTAGGGTTCAGCTTGAAATTAATTCTGCAAAAGCAATATGAAAAGTTCTGAAGTTAATTCTCCCCCCCCCCCCAATGAGTTTTCTCTCACAATGATATTTTAATTTATTTAGTTTTTATTGTGTTTTATCGACATAACAATTTTTTTAATATTTTCAAACAAACACGAGTTTGAACTTTCATATTTTCTTTGACGTTGTTTTCATAAACCGACGACAATATGTTGGAAAAAAAAATATTTGGTCGATTAATCGAGGATCAAGACAATTTTCAAATAACACTGTCGGCTACAACTTATTTAAAAAAGAAAAATAGAAATATTAACCGTTATTTCAATTGAACAATTGCATCGATGAAAAATATTAGTTTTTTCAGTTATTAATTTTATATGACCAACTGCATGCACTCAGAAAAAGGATTCGTTAATGTTATTGATATTTCATTATTGTTATGATTTCATGTAATTATTATAGTGCAACTGAATATTTCTTAACGACAATTATACCATTTCATTAAATTTTTATTCGCATATTTCATAAGATTAATTATATATACAATAATAGTTATAGTTCAAGTATAACATTTATTGAAACAATTTCGTGAACTACAAAAAATATTTCTTAATATTTATCGCATGCAATTCATAAAAAATAAAAATAAAGAAGGATTGTCGAAGGAAATATTTTTGAGTTTTTTTCTTTATTTCAATTAATCTAATTTTATTTGTAATTGGTGGATTCAGTCATTTTTTCGTGATGATCCAATTTATATCTTGGATCGAGAGGCGTTTTACCTTTTTGCTGTGAGTTCATTTTCCTGTTGACATTTGATGAACAATTACTTTTATATTAACAAATGTTAACAAAGTTATATTTATTAGTATTCAATCGAATCCTGACTATTTTTCATACGCGATCGTCCTGTTGTTTCCTGGTGTAGTCGCCTCTCGATCCTAGACTGTTGTTTAGAAATAGATGCTGACGTGCGCTTATATATCTTCAGTCAAGTCAATTTGTACTTGCGGGAAAGGTTTGCTCATCTTCATATTTTAATTATAATCGAACCGAAATTATAATAGTTAAAAATTACAATTATAATTATATTAGATAAATATTACAAATTAAGGGTTTATATATCAACAAAAAATTTGGTTGTCAGGATTTCTCATGTTATAACTATAAACAAATTCAATTTTCAAGTTCGTTTCATAATAGTTATCAAATGAAGTTTAAATATCATGAAATTGAACATTTAAGTATTATGAAATAGTGCAATTGTAGTGACAACGTTGAAAAAAGTCAAAAATAATATTTATTAAATATTTTTTCAACTCGATGACGCTGTTGTAACTGTTAAGAAATATTTTAAAATTTTTTCGATCGACTATAAATTGTAACTATTATGAATCCTTTTTCTGAGTGTGGATTTGCCCATTCAATAATTCTCCCCCCCCCCCAAACATATGAAAACGACACATCAATTTTGATTTTTAAAAAAACGACAAAGTAAAAATCCAGCTTAAGAACGTTGTAGATGCAAACTTGTTTATGCTCACAGAGCGTGAAACAAAAATATTGTATACTGTAATTGGATCAACGCTGTTCCTACTAGTGTTTATTCATGAATATTGCTGATTATGTGTTGCAGGGCTCGGCAGACTCAAACTTTTCGCAGCCGAGTTCGGATCTTTCACTGGACGAAGAAAAAGAGAGTTTACGTCGAGAAAAAGAGAAACAAGCCCTACTTCAACTTGAAAAAGCGAGGGTAGGTGAACATTCATGTTCTACTTTCAGTAGACTACTTTGAGTAGAACACTTTTTCGAATGGAATATGAAGTTTTTTTTAGCAGCACGATAGATTGAAAAAAAAAATAAATATGGTTTTATATTCTGTTTCGTTACTTATATAAAGGGGACTTTACTACTTGCAGCCAACAGCATGTTATGGACTGATGTCTGTACATCAATGAATGATGGGAAACAAAAATTTTTTGCAAGACATTAGAATTTAACGTTTTCCCCTCATTCGTTGGTGGAAAAACATTGACAAATAATTTGAGCTACACGTCGGCGAGCTCCCATCAACGATTCATGGGGAAGATTTGGGGAAGATTAGTATTCGATGTGGTGACGCTAATGACCATTATATTATAGCCATTAGAAAATAGCGTGCTACGTCAATATTTCTTTTTGTCAAACACTCTCAATAACCCCAAATCGTTTTATAATAATGTATCCTCAAATGAATGTTCAAACAACAACTAAAGTCTGCAAAATCCTTTCCTGTCTCAAGGGGGCAGCTGGTTAAGAGGGGTCTGGCGGCCCTACCGGTTTTGATGTAATCGACCCCAAACCCTTTAATTGGGTCGAAAAAAAATTTTTAAGATTTTTGCTCATGGACTTTGTTTTAGATGTGTAGAATTTACCTGAATTTTTTCAAATTTTTTTGTTCAGTATTAATATGTCAAATATACGTTTAAATGCAAAAAACGGGAAAAATACAAATAAGTCTAACATCAAAACCTTTAGTTTCATCCGTGTTTTTGCTGCTAAACAGCATAGTAAGCAACAGTCTTCCTTTTTTAAATGCAACTAATTCGGCTCAATGAATTCGATTCTAGCGCCCGACTCGATTTTTTTAATAGAATGCAAATTAATTATTTTCATAATTTTTGAGCAGTAAACAGTGAATTTGGCACAGCGCGTCCGCGCTATAAAAAATGAATTGATATAGGGTTTTTTGAGGTCACTGATCATAAATTTAATGTAAAAGAATCGTTTGGCGAATGACAGCTGTCAAAAACGCTGTCAAGAACGAGCCTAATTATTTTTTTTTGAAATTTTCGTATTAGCCGCTTAAAATGTAGAATATATAAGGGTTTTTAAGATCGCTAGATCCGAATTTGATGCCAAGAAATAATTTTGACATACATATCAGCTGTTAATAAAACTGTCAACAATAAGTTTTTTACGTATTTTTTTACACTTTCGTTTAAATTGCATGAAATATTGTATATAAAGGTTTTTTGGGTCGCTGATAAATGGTTTTTTGGGTCGCTGACGAATTTCATTTCCAAAAAATTGTTTGACAAATGTCAGCTGTCAAGAACGCAGTCAATAAGGAGCCCAATTATCATTTTTTTGAAATTTTCGTATTAATTCTTTAACACTAGGAGGACCGCGTACGTAAATTTTATGTCTTTCAATATTCACTTCGTCAACATTCTGGTTAGGTTTAATGAAGCAATTTTTCCTTTGGTGACTTTTCATTATTTGTTATTCTCTTCAAAATGACGTTAAAATTTTTTCGATATGTTAAATAGAATTTAAGAAAAAATCGATTCTACCTTAAAGGACCGGAGTACGTATATTTTACGTCATTCCACGACAACACATATTAAATTAGTGTTTTTTAGTTAATAAATAATTGTTTTCAAAAAAAAAAATTGTTTTCATTATGTTTATAGCAAATTGCGATTGAAGTTTTATTCAAAACAAACATCCGGAACGAAAAACCCTTGTAAAGAAGATCATATATTGACAATATATTGACAATCTATTGACCATAACAATACAAACCGCATATTGACAATCTATTAACCATACATTAGTAATATACTAACAATATATTGTCCATATATGGACAATCTACTGACAATATATGGACAACATATTGACGATACATGAATAGTGTAAAATAATTTCGCTCTAGCACGAGAATCGATCCCAGGCCCTTGAGGGTATCAGTCCGCGTCGTTGTCCACTGTTCCATCTGCTTCGATAAATTCTTCTATCGAAATGAGCCACATACTTAATGACTATTTTCTATTGGAAATAGTTTATAGTGAATTACTTTTTGTCAATAATACTTTCTATAATGTTATTTTGTTATAAATCTTCAATTTTTAAACCAAATCCGAAAATTTATTTATAAATTTATTCATAATTTTTTCAAGTAAGAACTACGATAAACTATAAGGATCCATATATACTATAGAACATCAATATTGCTAATCTTTCTGAATGATTAATCTTTTGTTACTAAAAAATTAATTAAAATTATTAACAAATCACTATTAACCATTGTCTATTAAAAATTACCAACTTTTATTCGCAGAAAATAGACTTTTCACAAGATCGGTGATATTAAATGTTTTGTTTTAAAAAAATTTTCAAATATTTAATATATATCAGAAAAAAAGTTTTAGAGTATTTAAAACAACAATATTTGTTTAACAAAGAAATAACAACGAAATTAAAAATGTATGGCAAAGGAAGGAATTTTGATTGTCATACGTATATTGTCAATATATTGTTTGCGACATATCATACATTGCCAATATATTGCTGTAAATCAAATTACATAGTTTAGGTATGGTCAATACATTGTTGGAAAATAATACATTGTCCATATATGGGCAATATATTGTTCATATTTTGTTTATATATTGCCAATTTACTGTCAATATATTAACTATGTATGGTCAATATAGCGACAATATATTATTTCGTGAATAATATATTGTCAATATATTATTCTTATATGGACAATATACCGATCTTTTTACAAGGGAAGAAGGTCTGCGAAATACCGACGAGTACTGAGGCTTTTTATGAAAAAAATAATTATCTACAACAATAGTTTAATAGTTATGTTAATAAAAAGTTGATTGAGTCAACTATTTAAATGTAAATAAAGCTGAAATATTTATATAAATAGTAACAACATAAAAAAATCATCAAGACGTAAAATTTACGTACTCCGGTCCGTTAAGGTATACGCAAATCTCGGTCCTCCTAGTGTTAAAATTTGGAATATGAGCATATCCAGAAATATCGTCCACCTAGCCATTTAAGAAAAATTTTAGTTCCAGTGATAGGGCACGCTCTTGAAACCAATTTTTTTTGGATTTAGCGACCCAAAATTAGTCTGAAAAACATAGCGCCCCTCAAAACAAAGCTTCGTGACATTTTTTTTTTTAAAGGCCAAAGATATTTAAATGTGACCGAATTTATTAATATTCATACGGTTAAAACTTTTATAATTTTCGATGAATGCTGGTACTGTTTTAGCGTTTACAGCGCTTTCTGCGATTGGGATTTTTTTTATTTTAATTACAATTTTGAAAGTTTTCATGTTTTTAGTATAAGGTTCTTTTTTAATTTACTGTTTTGTATGATATATATTAGTTTCCGTTTTGTTTTCGCGCTTGCAGCGCTACTTGCAATTGTTTTTTTTATTTTTATAAAAACTTTAAAATGTTTTTAAGTTGTTGCCTTTTGTTTTCTTTCGATTTTTTTGTTGTTCGTTTAGTTTTTAATTGTTTGGTTCCAATTTGATTTTTGCAATTGCAGCGCCATCTTTCATTATCCGTATAAACTACAATAAATATTTTCAAACTGAAAAGAGGCATGAAAAGTAATTCGAAAAGAAATGTTTATTTCAGATGTAAAATAAGAATATTCAAGTATTAAAAATAATGATTTTGAAAAAAAATCACCGGTCTGAAGTTAGCTGTTTACACATCGCACATCGTTTATTATTTGAATATTTTTATTTTCTGAACCTCTTGATGATTAATGATAGATAGTTGCATGCATTGTTTATAATAGCAATTAAATTAGATCAAGCTTATGTATGATTATAATCAACAAAATATAAATGAATAATTTTACATGAATAAATCAATTCTAAAAATTATTTTCATATTAATTACAGAATATATTGCATGCGCGTTGTTCATGATATACCAAAAATGCTTAAGCATAAGCATTTGAATTATTTGACAATAACAAATGAATAAATAATTCAATATAAACAATTAAATTTATACAATTTCTTAGATTAATTATGAAATATTGCATGCGATGTTGAGAATATGACAAATAGGCTAAATCATATGCATTTTCATTGTTTGACAATAAAATATGAAGGAATAATTCAATATGAATGAATGAATTCATAAAAAATTTTTAAACTTAATCCTACTCATATATAAAAGTGTAACTATGTTTGTCTGTTTGTCTGTTTGTCTGTTTGTCTGTTTGTTTGTGTCGAAATGGCGCCGAAACAAATCGATAAAAACTATTTTAAACGCATCAGGGTTACTCTACGAACTTTCAAAATTACTGAAGGCTATATAAAGAATCGATTTTTCATTTTCATTTTATCAAAAATTGCAAAAATTGAATTTTGGTTTTTTCACAGTCGAACTTTTTTCTGCAATGTATAATTCAGATATCACTAAATTAATTCTATTTATGAAAAAAGACCTCCGATTTTTTTAAATTATCGTACCATGCGAAAATAATTGATTTTAAATATTTTTTTAATTTTCTTGAAACGGTAAGCATGAACATAAACATTCAATTAAAGTGCGCATCGGAAATTCGGCATTATTTTAATGCTGTCTTTAGTAGTGTTATGATTAAGTCACTGTACTGAACGTGGTACTATTGTAATATGCCGCTTCGAAAAAAATCACATTCAAATAACACAATTTCTTTATGCAGTAGTAAACAGTGCAGCGAAGGTGATGGCCGTGCTTCGCACGGCCGATCAGCTAGTCAATCATAAAATATTACATGCATTGTTAATGATATAACAAATAGACTCAAGCATGAACATGTTAATCCACTTAACAATAAATAAATAAATAAGAATAAATAATCGAATAATTCAAGAATAAATAAATCGATAAGCTCATTTTCAAATCGAAAATTAATTCTTTTCATAAATGATTGAATTGTATGAATTTAAATTGCAATAAAGTATAATCCATTCTTAAAAAAAAGTTACAATCTTAAGTTGCAGATTGCACATCGTTTATTCCAGGAATTCACCGGCGTGAAGTTGTCGCTGACACGTCACTCGAGTTTTACTTTAAATATTCATTCTTCATATCATTCTTTTCATCACTTTCTCATTATCGTTTCTGAAATTCTATAATTGAATAAATAATTATTATAATGAATCCTCAACAATCATCAACATTCAATCAGATTCGATACGCTATCTGATACTAAATTTAAAGCTTGAAAAATAACGTAAACTGCATTATCGATCGGAATATCGATCTGTTAGATTGCGCGCAATCATTGAAATACGAATATGTTAATTTATATTCATTATTTTTATTTATATATATATTAATATATAATATATCTATATAATATATATATTTATATATATATTATTTATATATTTATATATTATATATATATTTATATATATATTATTTTATATATATTTTGTATTTTTATTGAGTTCAGTGCACTAGGGCTCGATGAACTCGGACAAAAGGAGTTCTTCACGCACTAGGGCGCGAAATGACTCTTCGCAATCCGATTTTCAAAGCGCAAAAGCGTTTTTCGCATGCAGGTGTAACGAAAACAACTTTTACGTTTTCATATTCGTTTCAAAAACAGCAACAGCATTTAATTTTGATAAATTTTTCATGAAATAATATTTTTTTGTCACATTGCAAATTGTTCATGTGTAATTCGGAATCAATTGATGGAAGTATCGAAAACAATTTGTTTGAAGAACAAAAAATTAAATGTCACAAAGTTAATTGAAGGTGGCGAACGACGAGCGCGCTTCATTGTCTATGTAATGTTTAATGTATGACTTTATTATATGAAAACTTTAAAACTAAGAAACATCGCGACAAATATAATGTTTCAATCGATCGGGGCGGAGCGTATAAATAAATAACCAGTAAACTAATTAAATATCAAAGTTCGGGATGGCGCGCCCGTAGGGGGCGCTTTATCTCCCTAGTAATTCCAGTAAATTGTTGAACAAATGCATGAATGTTTATGAATAAATGCACGTCGGTGCGCGATAAATAGATAGAATAATGAATAAATAGAAGTGTTAACAAATACATGTGCATATCATCCATTTAAAAAAAAAAATAACCGGCTGCACTGACGTTGCAGTTTCGCACGAAAGAATCGCAAATAATTTATTCAATAATAAACAAAATGAATAAATATATTAATATTTATTGTAATCTAATTACATATCAAAGTTCAGGACGGCGCGCCCACAGGGGGCGCTTCAACTCTCTATTAGAATGAAAAAAATTAAATTCACAATGATTTTACTTGGAAGTTTGCTCCTACAAGGAGGTAATGCGACTAAATAGCACAGCATCATTTTTGAGCCCGAACGTAAAAAAAAAACGTAAAAGCCATGAAACTTCGAGCTTACGGGCAATAGAATGGACATAATTCGATCTGGCATACTTCGGCGTTCTTCTGTAGTTTTATATTTTTTGTTCGGTTTCCAAGGCAACTTTTCTGATGTTATAGTTTAGTATTCGTTTTTTTTTTGAACAACATCTTTCAGATTTTGTGCATTCTGTTATTTTTTGTAGATTCTGAAATTAATTTTAATACGTTTTGTTAATCAGAAATTTTTACGATTCTACGGGTAAAATACGAATTTCTTACCAATATCTATTTCGATCAATTTACCGCCAAAACGCTAACTATTGACATTTTTAAACAGACCATTAATTAAATTTATCAATAAAAAATGCAGGAGTATTTTTCATTAACCCACTAACGCCCAAACGGACGAATTTTGACCTCGACATTGCGCGTTCATAATTTTTATGAAAAAAGGCTTTAAAATAATCTAAAGGTATCATGTCTTACGTTGAATTTCATGCTCTTTCAGATGAATTGATCAAAAGCTGTTGAAACTTTGTTGTTAAAAAGTTATAACAACTTTTTCATAAAAAGTGCTCAAATTTTCATCTATTTCTGAGAAAAACGATTTTTTAGGACCGAAAACGGATACCGAACGTTCTAACAAGTAAAATTCTTGCGTCCCTGGACTCTAAGGAGTAACTTACAAAGTTTTAATATTTCAAATTCAATATGGCGGTACCCAATGTGGTCGCTCAAAAGCCAAAAGTCACGTTATTGACGTTTAATTCGATTAATTTGGTTTTGTTGGATAAATTTTTCTTACCAAGCTTTTTTTGATGATGTTTTCAAGTACCCGGTTTGAAATGTTTTATTTTGGCTTCGAAAAACAAAATGGCGGATCCAAGAAGGCCGACCAAAAACCTCAATTCTACACTTTTTCTGGAAAATTGATATGAGTATTCATTCGGCTACCTTAGATCTTACATTTGTTATCATATCTAATAAGTCAAAGATGGCGGATCCAAGATGGCGGACCAAAACTATGATTTTCATTATTTTCAGTGAAGTTTACATTCGCAATGATTTTTCTATTTTAAGTAACGCACTTTTTTTCAAATTTAACAAAATTATAAAAATGGCAGATCCAAAATGGCGGACAAAAAGTCTTTAAATTCAATTTTTTCTGTAAAATATCTTCTATTCGGACTTCTCTTCGGAAAAAATAGTGAAAGAACTTGAATGATATGATAAACAATTAAGAATTTTTATCAAATTTAAACATTTATAGTGTCATATTGAACTGCTTTCACTTTTGAATGTTTTTAAACTTTTTGTTAGTAATAAACACAGAAACGGAGATAAACCACAGAAATCACAGAAGTGGAGATTTAGCAAACTTTCGGCACAGTTAGAGTTTTTTTCAGAACGGTCCGACTCGCCAAGAAAAATAAAAGTTCGTTCAAAAAAATCGTTCAAAAAAATAAAAATTTTTGGACATTAAGCACACTCTTGGAATTTTTTTCTCACGATCTAGGTGTCAAAACAAGATGGAAAAATGGTGCGGCCCACCTTGAAACTAGTGGCGACATACTTGTACGTTCTACCAAAGTCATTCAAATACCGAAAACGAAGTATCAAAATATTTCTGTGTCTCAATTTTAGTACTATGACTAAGAAATTTGAGTGAAAGAATCCGAATCTGCAATAAAAAATGGGGGTTTCACAAACTCGAACTTTTTTCATTTTTTATTTTCTTCTTTTTTAATAAAGAAAGTATGTCGCCACCTGTTTCAAGGTGGCCTGAAAAACCTGAGAAAAGAATCCTAAGAGTGTACCTAATGTCCAAAAAGTTTTATTTGTTTGAACCGCTAAGTGGATATTAACTTTAGATTTGCTTATATATAAGGTATGATTTTCAATACTAGGGAAATTGTGGCGTACTCTCCGGGCGCGCTGACCTGACCTGACCTGACCTGACGTTTTGAGTCAAGTCGTTCGGTAGAATGACAACGGCGATTGTTTTCCCGATTTAAGCGAATCCAATCGAAGACTACCGAACTACTTATTTACTCCGACCGACTCAAAAAGCGCCATGTATGAAATTTAAATAAATAATAAAAAATACTTATCGCGTTATTTTATGGAAATTAAAGTGACTAAAAATCGTGTCAATAAATGTTCTAAGAGAAAAAAATTTTTCCCGGAAAAAATTAATGTAATTGTTTAAGTTACATTGATTTTTTACTTTCAAAGCGTGAAAAAATTTTTCCTAACGTTGTTCCTAACCGATATATATAGATATACACACTGTGTAATTTATTTTTCTTAAAATTGATATCTTTCATATGTTATTACATATGAAAATTAAAACCAATTTACAAAACCTAGTAGTGGTGCTGATAAAGAATTTAATTATTCATAAAAAAATTAGAGAATGTTAATGCAAAATTTGTAAATTGTTGATCAAAAGGCTGAATTAAATAATCATAATATAATCCGTTTTCATTCAATCATGAACAACAACAAATAACCCTTGTAAAAATGATCATATATTGACAATACATTGACAATCTATTGACCATACAATACAAACAATATATTGACAATCTATTAACCATACATTAGTAATATATTGACCATATACTAACAATATATTGCCCATATATGGACAATCTATTGACAATATATGGACAATATATTGACGAAACATGAAAAATGTAAATTAATATTCCTCTAGCACGAGAATCGATCCCAGACCCCTGAGGTTATCAGTCCGCGTCGTTGTCCACTGCTCCATCTGCTTCGATAAATTCTTCTATCGAAATAAGCTACATACTAAATGACTATTTTTTATCGGAAATAGTTTAATGTGAATGACTTTTTGTCAATAATACTTTCTATAATGTTATTTTGTTATAAATCTTCAAAATTTTTAACCAAATCCAAAAATTTATTTATAAATTTATCCATAATTTTTTAAGTAAGAACTATGATAAACTATAAGGATCCATATATTCTATAGAAAATCAATATAGCTAATCTTTTTGAATGATTTAATCTTCTGTTACTAAAAAATTTATTAAAATTATTAACAAATCACTATTAACAATTGTCTATTGAAAATCACAAGCTTCTATTCGCAGAAGATAGACTTTTCACAAGATCGGTGAAATTAAATGTTTTGTTATAAAAAAATTATTAAATATCAGAAAAAAACTTTTAGAGTATTTAAAACAACAATATTTGTTTAACAAAGAAATAACAAAGAAATTAACAATGTATGGCAAAGAATGGAAGTTTGATTGTCATACATATATTGTCAATATATTGTTTGCGAAAAATCAGACATTGCCAATATATTGCTGTAAATCAAATTACATAGTTTATGTATGGTCAATTCATTGTTGAAAAATAATACATTGTCCATATATGGGCAATATATTGTTCATATTTTGTTAATATATTGCCAATTTACTGTCAATATATTAACTATGTATGGTCAATATAGGGACAATATATTATTTCGTGAATAATATATTGTCAATATATTATTCTTATATGGACAATATACGGATCTTTTTACAAGGGAACTTGTTACTCAAAAACGAATGTTAGTTAACGAATACTTTTTTATAGACAAATGTTATTTAACGAATGTTTTTTCATAAACAAATGATAGATAACAATTGAATTTTCATGAAAAAGGTTTGTTAACAATTGCATTTTTTATGGATAAATATTTATTATTTAACAGTTGCACTTTCTATAAACAAATGTTAGTTAACAATCAAATGTTTACAAACAAATGTTCGTTAACAATCGAATGTTTATAATCAAATGTTTACAAACAAATATTAGTTAACAATCAAATGTTTAAAAACAAATGTTAGTTGACAATCGAATGTTTACAAACGAATGTTAGTTAACAATCAAAAGTTTACAAACAAATGTTAGTTAAGAATCAAAAGTTTCTAAACAAATGTTAGTTAACAATCAAATGTTCATAAACGAATGTTAGTTGACAATCAAATGTTCATTAACAAATGTTTGTTTAACAATCAAATGTTTATAAACAAATGTTAGTTAACAATCAAATGTTTCTAAGCAAATGTTAGTTATCAATCAGATGTTTATAAACAAATGTTTGTTTGCATTTTCATGAAGAAATTTTCATAATTTCATAAACAAATGTGAATAAATGGTAATAAACAAATACAACTTTAAATAACAAAGTTAGTTAAATTTTTTTTGATAGCATTTTTCATAAACAAATGTTAGTTATCACACGCATTTTCAGAATCAAATGTTAGTTAAAAAATGCGATTTCATGAACAAATGTTAATCAAATACTTTATGATTTGAACTGAATTATCGATGAGGCAAAATTATTAAAACAATTCCAAATTGACTATGTCTTTAGTTTTGTAACATAATTTGCAGAAAACAAATATAACGTGAGACGTTTCGATCGTATATATATAAAATTTTATATTGATGACAATCAATAAAAAAAACAAACTATGAACCAAAAACTTCACAAATTATTTTTTTGTTGTGTTGAGCTGGCTCAGTTATGCTTCACGGCCAGCTTCAAACTATAAAATAAGCTCGCGAATCTCTCCTTGAGCTTTTTTTACTGAACAAGTATGGCTCTCACTATAACTGTCAGTTTTATCTGATTTTTGAATTCATTTTAATTTCATTAAATTTCAATTTTCAAAACAAAAAATTAAACGAAAATGATAAATAACAAAAAAAAAGAATTTAAAAAGAAATTTGAAAAGAAAAAAATGACTTTGACAGCTTTGCTCAAAAATTGCACCAAGAGCGCCACCTAGCCGTCAGCTTAACCCTCAAAAATTGGCTTTCGCCTTTTTAAAATGGAAGAAAATAAATTGATCGCGACTTTCGCCTTGATCTGAACTATTACCTTTGTTAGGCTCTCGCCTCTGACGCAAAATCCTCTGCTCCCTAGTTTGTTTAAGGTTGTCCACCCGGGGCACTGGAAACACGGGGTTGCGCGCGGGACACACGCGGAAAGGTTTTAGAGAGTATAAGTTTAAGAGAAAAAGATTAAAAAAAATTGAAGTTCTTATAACAGTTTATTCTTTTTTTATCTTTTTTTGAGCTAAGTAAAATTAGTGAAAAAAGCAGAATTCAAGCAGATTTATATGCAAGGCTGTCCTACTAGAACGTAAGAATATATCTTATATTTGAGTCATTACATTATTTATTCATAAGTGCTTGAATATAAAATGATTGATGAAACTTACGAAGATAAGTCCAAGATTAGCAAATCCAAAGCAAATCCAAAATTAACATCCACTTAGCGGTTCAAAAAATCAAAAATTTTTGGACATTAGGCATACTCTTGGGATTTTTTTCTTACGATCTAGGTGTCAAAACAAGATAGAAAAATATTGCGGCCCCTCTTGAAACGAGTGGCGACATACTTTTGAAATTAAATTAAGTTATAGTGATTTTTGCCAAAAAAGCAACAAAAAAGCATGTAAAAAGTAACTCCAAATTTGGTTTCTTTCAAATTTTACGTTTTTAATCGATTATGGGGTGTTGTACGTTCTACCAAAGTCATTCAAATACCGAAAACGAAATATCAAAATATTTCTGTGTCTCAATTTTAGTACTATGACTAAGAAATTTGAGTGAATTAAGTTAATCGCTCTTTTTCTTCCAATAAAATACGAACAGTTGGTACAAAAAGACACACAACTTGCAAAAAATAACTGTCTAATACTTTTTCAAACTTTATACAACCATATCAAACTCGACTTTCACCCTTCACTCCCTGTCCGGATTAAGGGTGGTTCCATAGAAAATTAAAAAAATGAGAGTTTTTTGAACCCATATCAGGAGGCACGGCAGTGACTCTGGCCAACTACCGCCAGAAAATGTCAAAGTGCCTTCTTTTCAAGACATTTTAGATTGGGGTTCTGGCATAGTTGAAAAACTATGAAATCACTATGCCACGAGGTCGTTATTGGTCTTAACTTGGTCGCACAGCCGAGCTGAGTAAAACGAGACCAATAACGCCTCTCTAGCTTAACCCTTTCACCGATTTCTGGGGGGTCAAAAATGCGTTTTTTTTTCATGTACGCAATATTTTTATTTTATTTATTTTTTTTATTTTTTCCAAAATTTCAATTTCAATAGCTGTAATTTAAGAAAAATAATTATATAAATATTGTAAAGTTAATTATTGAGTTTTAACAAAATTTATAAACAAATAGGAATAAATAAATAAATAAAGAATAAATTAATAAAAAATTATTTTTTTTACGTTTTACCCTATATATATCATGAAATCGACGCGAAATAAAGAATAGAAGTATTGTTTATATAATGAAGGACAGCGATGATAAAATATAAGAATAAATAATAATTGTTTATAACAAATTTTGATTTTAATTTTTGTATTTTATTCATTTTTTTTATATTTTCCAAAATTCAATTTCAATAGCTGTAATTCTTGAAAAATAATAATATAAATATTGTAAAAATGATTATTGAGTTTTAACAAAATTTATAAACAAATAGGAATTTAATCAAATTATAATATACATAATATAAATATATTGAATCATAAAATCAACGCAAAATGAAGAAAAAAAGTATTGTTTTAATAATGAAGGCCAACTATGATGAAATTTAACAATATATAATAATTGTTTATAACAAATGTTGATTTTAAATTTATTAAACAATCGTTTATTTTCCTCAATAATTTGAAATACAGAGAAAAAATCTTGGATTAATAAAATAAAGGACAACAATGATGGAATGAAAAATTAGTGATAAATTAACAAATTTTAATAATAAATTTATTTATATTACAAAGCAATTTTAGAATGTAAAATTATATCATTAACAATTTTGAACATGATTATAATTATTCTTTCGACCCTTGTAAAAAGATCCGTTTATTGTCCATATAAGAATAATAATATATTAACAATATATTGCCCATATATGGACAATGTATTATTTTCAAACAATGTATTAACCATACATAAACGATGTAATTTGATTTACAGCAATATATTGGCAATGTATGATTTTTCGCAAACAATATATTGACAATATATGTATGATAATCAAAATTCCATTCTTTGCTATACATTGTTAATTTCTTTGTTATTTCTTTGATAACCAAATATTGTTGTTTTGAATACTCTAAAACTTTTTTTCTGCTATTTAATAATTTTTTTATAACAAAACATTTAATTTCACCGATCTTGTGAAAAGTCTATCTTCTGCGAATAGAAGCTTGTGATTTTCAATAGACAATTGTTAATAGTGATTTGTTAATAATTTTAATAATTTTTTAGTAACAAAAGATTAAATCATTCTAATAGATTAGCTATATTGATTTTCTATAGAATATATGGATCCTTATAGTTTATCATAGTTCTTACTTAAAAAAGTATGGATAAATTTATAAATAAATTTCCGGATTTGGTTTAAAAAATTTGAAGATTTATAACAAAATAACATTATAGAAAGTATTATTGACAAAAATTTATTCACTTTAAACTATTTCCAATAAAAATAGTCATCAAGTATGTAGCTTATTTCGATAGAAGAATTTATCGAAGCAGATGGAGCAGTGAACAACGACGCGGACTGATAACCTCAAAGGCCTGGGATCAATTCTCGTGCTAGAGTAAAATTATTTTACATTGTTCATGTATCGTCAATATATTGTCCATATATTGTCAATATATTGTTCATATATGGGCAATGTATTGTTAGTATATGGTCAATATATTACTAACGTATGGTTAATAGATTGTCAATATATGGTTTGTATTGTATGGTCAATAGATTGTTAATGTATTGTCAATATATGATCATTTTTACAAGGGGATCCTGCGAATGCGAAAAGCAAATCTATTCATAATTAAACATATAAAATAATTGTTTATAACAAATGTTGATTTCAAATTTAATGAACAATCGTTTATTTTTCTCAATAATTTGAAATACAGAGAAAAAATCTAGGATTAATAAAATAAAGGACAACAATGATGGAATGAAAAATTAGTAACAAATTAACAAATTTTAATAATAAATTTATTACTATTACGAAAATGTCATTGTGCTAGAAATCATACACGTACAAGTGATCGTGATTTTTATATTAACAATCTGTACAGTGTCGTACTTCTCTAAAGGTCGTGATATAATAAAAAATAAATTTCAGTCAAACTGAAAAGTGTGGCCAACTACGCCATAGACGTCCCTATTGTAAAATATTGCAATCGAATCGAAAATATTGATAACAAATTATGATTGAATTTTCCTTCATTAAACGTCGTGATATATAAAATTAACATGGTCAATTACCAAATTGCTATATTTGGAATTTGAATTTTCGGAAATATTTATTGTCAACTATATAAAGAAGTCGTACAATATGAGCTCAAAATTCAGAGTCAGAATAGCTCATTGTAGGTACTTGGCGACATGTCGCGAAAACCAATTACATACAATACAATACAAATCAGAATAGGCTATCAAGTTACTTATTTTACTTGATAACGTTAATTTTTGAGTAAAAAAAATGAAGTTTATCATTTTTTGAGAATTGTTTCATTTCTTTTTCTTCACAGTACGGTTATGTCATACTTAAAAAAATTAATTACTCTACTTATTATCCTCTAACGAATTTGTTCCGTTTGTATCATTTCTTTTCTATTATTTTTGCGTCAATAATTTTCACAAAATAGATGACATTTCATTCTAAATACATTGAATGTTTACAGTTTAAATACGTTGAATTTGAATTTTCTTTCATTAACCAAGAATATTAATAATAATTGCAAATAATGAGATGGAATAAAACTTTACAGAATGAAATTACATTTCAAACTGTTGACTGAAATGAAGCATTTTGTAAAACTCTGATTTTGACCGCTTTATTATATTTGTTGCACGTTTAAAATAATTCACTCATTTCAAATATGTTCTCTGAACATTTTTTGTTGTAAAGATTTAAAACGGTGAATTTTAACAATTAAATATCGGTCAATAATTAGAAAGTTACTTCTTCTTTAAATCGTGACAAATACTGTTTTGTTATACTTGGTAAATTATATTCAATTGCGCAACGATAATGTGATTGTTAAACTTTCATTTACAAAGATTGAATCTTCAAAAATTCATATTTAAACAGTATTTGTTCAAATAACAAATAACAAAAAAGTTAACTTTAATGTTGAGCGACATGTCGCCAAGTATTAATGAGCTATTGTGTGAACAGCGTTTCACAGACAAGACCACGGCAGCCGACGTAGAAAAACGTTCCGATCAAACGCTTACAACGATTGAATTTAGCCCTCTTCGAAAATTCATATTTAAACAGTCAATTAAAAAGTTAACTTTAATGTTGAGCGACATGTCGCCAAGTACCTACAATGAGCTATTCTGACTCTGAATTTTGAGCTCATATTGTACGACTTCTTTATATAGTTGACAATAAATATTTCCGAAAATTCAAATTCCAAATATAGCAATTTGGTAATTGACCATGTTAATTTTATATATCACGACGTTTAATGAAGGAAAATTCAATCATAATTTGTTATCAATATTTTCGATTCGATTGCAATATTTTACAATAGGGACGTCTATGGCGTAGTTGGCCACACTTTTCAGTTTGACTGAAATTTATTTTTTATTTTTTTTATTACAGATTCGGATTTCTTATGAAAAAATAAAACGATTTTATTCTTACCATTTTTCGGTTTTTTAGGATAGATGTAATCGTAAGAAATAAATAATTAATAAAAATCGTTCTCTTGCAATTACAGCGCCATCTATCGTGCGAAACAAAAAAAATATAAGAATAAAATCTTTTTATTTTTTCATTAAGAATCCGAATCTGCAATAAAAAATGGGGGTTTCACGAATTTAACATTCGTTAAATAACATTTGTTTATAAAAAAAGTATTTGTTAACTAACATTTGTTTTTGAGTAACAAGTTATTTGTTGTTGTTCATGATTGAATGGAAACGAATTATATTATGATTATTTAATTCAGCCCTTTGTTAAACAATTTACAAATTTTGCATTAACATTCGCTAATTTTTTTATGAATAATTAAATTGTTTATCAGCACCACTACTAGTTTTTGTGAATTGGTTTTAATTTTCATATGTAAGAACATATGAAAGATATCAATTTTAAGAAAAATAAATTATACAATGTGTATATCTATATATATCGGTTAGGAACAACGTTAGGAAAAATTTTTTCACACTTTGAAAGTAAAAAATCAATGTAACTTAAACAATTAAATTAATTTTTTCCGGGAAAAATTTTTTTCTCTTAGAACATTTATTGACACGATTTTTAGTCACTTTAATTTCCATAAAATAACGCGATAAGTATTTTTTATTATTTATTTAAATTTCATACATGACGCTTTTTGAGTCGGTCGGAGTAAATAAGTAGTTCGGTAGTCTTCGATTGGGTTCGCTTAAATCGGGAAAACAATCGCCGTCGTCATTCTACCGAACGACTTGATTGACACACATCGAATTTGTGGGGATTGCCAGCGGAAGAAACATTTCACGATTATTTTTTCAAAAGTAACATGATTGTGGCAATGATATTGTAATTTACTAACGTTTATTGTTTAATTACCTATTTTGTTACTGTTTTATGAGTAAAAAAAACTGAAATTTGACATATTGACAACGTGAAGTTGGCTATTCGTATTGGGAGGATCCCAAACAAGCACTGTAAAAATGAACATTATCAAAAACGACTAATTCGAACGGGCAATGTAAATTAAAACATTGGTTATTCCAAACATAGCGTGAAAAACGGACAGCAGCTATGACGATCACGGTAAAAACAAACTACAAAAAGATGATCAGGTCAAAAAGTAGCGCTGTAAAATTACAAACTATCAAAAATAACAAATCATGACCAGTGTAAAATCAAAATTTTGTGAATTCAAACATAGTGTGAATGACAGACATAAAATATGATGATCAATGAAAAGATAAACAATACTAATGTTTATCCATATATAATTCAATTTTTTTTGTGTTATGTTATGGCGGCTGTTCGTTGTAGCCCTGCGCCAGATACACATATAATTCAATTTTATCTATAATAATACGCTCTGTAATGAGAAACAATGATGGCGGCTATTGCCAACTTAAAAAAAAATCGCTGTACTGATATCGGAAAAAAGTTTTCATTTTTGCTCATTTAAGTTGTCATCACCCGCCATCTTCGTTTATTATCACAGTGTGTATTATTACAAAGTAGTTAGTTATATTTTTTTTATTTTCATAATTAAATAAAATTACTTCAATTTTTTTATCACTGTTTATCTTTTCAGTGATTATCATATTTTATGTCTGTTATTCACACTATGTTTGAACTTACAAAATTTTGATTTTACACTGTTTGTCATGATTTGTTTCTTTTTTATTCTGTTTAATTTCACAGCGCTACTTTTTAACCTGATCCTTTTATTGTTGTTTGTTTTTACCGTGATCGTCATAGCTGCTGTCCGTTTTTCACGCTATGTTTGAAATCATCAATGTTTAAACTTGAATTGCTCGTTCGAATTTGTCGTTTTTGATATTGTTTATTTTTACAGTGCTTGTTTGGGATCCTCCTAATTAACTTTTCTGTCTTATGGTTATCAAATATTTTTAAAATTAGATAAACAAAGTTTGATAAGTTAGATAAACATTTTGTACAGAGAACAAAATATTTTGCTGATCCTATATAACAATTGCATTAATCGAGGCAGTGCGGCGACAGTGGACGGTTGGCATACCGTCTTTACCCAAACGTTGGACGACGGTCGGTTGATTGTTGGTGAAGAGTCGCAGCATTAGGCCAATCTTTAGGTCGAGATTGACTTATAGATGAAGACATTTTTTTTAAATCTCTACTAAATCTGTAGAATTTTTTTGTATAATAATAACAAAAAAAACTCATTTAAACTTTCTTCCGATCTTATTTCTTTAATCTATTAAGTGACGTGAAATTTGTTTTACTTTAATTTGTTTATTTTTCTAGGTGAATCTTTTATGTTATGTAAAACTTGCTCTATTGAACTGATAAATAAATATTTCAATTTCAATTTGAAATTTGAAATAATCACAAAAACATTTTTTTAATATTTTAGAGAATACAGTAAATTCGGATGAAATTTGACGAGT
The DNA here is from genome assembly GCA_020615435.1 of Telenomus remus. Lineage (NCBI taxonomy): Eukaryota > Metazoa > Arthropoda > Insecta > Hymenoptera > Scelionidae > Telenomus > Telenomus remus. The sequence goes on from CM036336.1 coordinate 9,490,306, forward strand.
TGAGTCAAGGTTCAAAACAAATTTCTTCAGGCGTGGGTCAATCTTGGCCGGATGTTTGGCCAAGTTTTGACCGATAATTTGCTAATAAATGATCTGTTAATAGGACCAACTTGTCGCTAATTGTTCGCCAACGATCCTCCCACATTTGGGCCAAGACAGTATGCCAACCGTCGACTGCCAACGCACTGCCAAGATCGGCCCGATCGTTTGTATCGGCAGATTTTTTTTCCTGCATGGGCTAAAAGATTGTAATGAAAAAAATATATATATCTCGTTTTAAAGCTCGTACAAAAAAATTGTTAATTGGCGTCCTTTAACGTATACGATTATTTGTTTCTCAGACAAAACCGGTGGCTTTTGCAGTGCGAACAAATGTCAGCTACGATGGAACTGTAGATGACGACTCGCCGGTTCATGGTTCTGCAGTCAGCTTTCACGTTCGCGACTTTCTTCACATCAAAGTATTGTATTTTTCAAACAGCTTTCTTGCAAACAAATAATTAACACTATTCAATAGTTACGGTACTTGTAACGTACTATATATATATATATGAGTTTATCATAATAATGCCAATGATAGTAATGATAATGTTCAAAATGATGAAAAAGTTTCGTTTTAATATAGGAAAAATATGACAACAACTGGTGGATTGGAAGACTGGTGAAGGAAGGTCACGACGTAGGATTTATCCCCTCACCCGTAAAGTTGGAGGCACTGAGGGCGCAAGCTAGCGCAGCACGCGGTACCAAGGGTCTCTATTCTACGCGCGGAGGGTCTTCGGGGAACCTTCGTGAGAGCGGTATGCCCTCACGGGGTTCCACACCGCCCACACCAGGTACCGTGGCGCGACTAAGACTGTCGCTGTATTGTCGTTGTGAAATCCACGCACCCTCGAAGACCCTCGTGATTGCCTGATGGTCGATCAATCGCAAGGCTGACCGGTCTAGGCAGTTGTCTATGTTTAATGTTATAATAGTCTTAGAATGTAGAGTGAGCCAAGATATTGCGTTGTTCCTAGGTGATGACAATGACAGCGTTAATGTCCGTCCTGGTAAGACAACGCTCACTACACCCCCTGCCAAAGAAAAGCGAAAAAACTTTTTTAAAAAACCTGTAAGTATTAATTAAATTGAATTGATAGTACTTGCCGTTGTAGTTTTGTTCATTTTTGCTTGCCTTACAAGTCACACTTGGAAACCTAGAAGATTCGTGGTTTTATAGAAACAATCAATGTATCCTCAATGAAAAATTTTTATGTAATGCTACACTGAAAAAAAAGTTGCCTTTTTTGTCAAAGGAACGTTGACCAAAATTTGGCCATTTTATTCTGTACTTTTTTGTTGAAGTAAGTTTCACAAAATTTTTGTCAAGCGTTGACAAAACATTGCCAACTTTTGACGAACTCATTGTCAACTCAACTGAAAGTTTTAATTGAGGAAATAAATGCCAACGGTTTCAAAGAATCCAGCAAAACTTTTTTTAGACAATTGTCTTGCCAAATAAGTTTTACAATTTTTTTAAAAGGCCGCCCTTGTAAAAAGATCCGTATAATGTCCATATAAGAATAATATATTGACAATATATTATTCACGAAATAATATATTGTCCCTATATTGACCATACATAGTTAATATATTGACAATATATTGCCAATATATTAACAATATATGAACAATATATTGCCCATATATAGACAATGTATTATTTTCAAACAATGTATTAACCATACATAAACGGTATAATTTGATTTACAGCAATACATTGGCAATGTCTGATTTTTCGCAAACAATATATTGACAATATATGTATGACAATCAAAATTCCATTCTTTGCCATACATTGTTAATTTCTTTGTTATTTCTTTGTTAAACAAATATTGTTGTTTTAAATACTCTAAAGCTTTTCTCGGATATTTGATAATTTTTTTATAACAAAACATTCAATTTCACCGATCTTGTGAAAAGTCTATCTTCTGCGAATAGAAGCTTGTGATTTTGAATAGACAATTGTTAATAGTGATTTGTTAATAATTTTAATTAATTTTTTAGTAACAAAAGATTAAATCATTCAAAACGATTAGCTATATTGATTTTCTATAGAATATATGGATCCTTATAGTTTATCATAATTCTTACTTAAAAAAGTATGGATAAATTTATAAATAAATTTTTGGATTTGGTTAAAAAATTTGAAGATTTATAACAAAATAACATTATAGAAAGTATTATTCACAAAAAGTCATTCACATTAAACTAGATTTTCATTATACGGTTTGTATTGTATATGGTCAATAGATTGTCAATATATTGTCGATATATGATCTGTTTTACAATGGTTATGTTATTTCTGGGAGTTCAGCGAAAATCTTTTGAAATCTTTTGTAACGCTTTTTCAACGCGTTAAATCAACATAGTCACGATTTTACTATATTGGTAAGGATAAAACAATCCGAAAAGTTGAAAAAAGAGCTTTTAAACCAGCCTAACTACTAGTTTTATGGGTAGAAAGTTCAGAAAATTTTGAAGGAAAGTCTTTTGATTGATACGCTAACTCTACACTGTCGAGATGACGTCGCCCTTGTAAAAATGATCATATATTGAAAATACATTGACAATCTATTGACCATACAATACAAACCATATATTGACAATCTATTAACCATACATTAGTAGTATATTGATCATATACTAACAATATATTGCCCATAGATGGACAATCTATTGACAACATGAACAATGTAAAATAATTTTACTCTAGCACGAGAATCGATCTCAGGCCCTATAGGTTATCAGTCCGCGTCGTGGTCCACTGCTCCATCTGCTGTTTAAAAGCTCTTTTTTCAACTTTTCGGATTGTTTTATCCTTACCAATATAGTAAAATCGTAACTATGTTGATTTAACGCTTTAAAAAAGCGTTACAAAAGATTTCAAAAGATTCTCGCTGAACTCCCAGAATTAACATAACCATTGTAAAACAGATCATATATCGACAATATATTGACAATCTATTGACCATATACAATACAAACCGTATAATGAAAATCTAGTTTAATGTGAATGACTTTTTGTCAATAATACTTTCTATAATGTTATTTTGTTATAAATCTTCAAATTTTTTAACCAAATCCAAAAATTTATTTATAAATTTATCCATACTTTTTTAAGTAAGAATTATGATAAACTATAAGGATCCATATATTCTATAGAAAATCAATATAGCTAATCGTTTTGAATGATTTAATCTTTTGTTACTAAAAAATTAATTAAAATTATTAACAAATCACTATTAACAATTGTCTATTCAAAATCATAAGCTTCTATTCGCAGAAGATAGACTTTTCACAAGATCGGTGAAATTGAATGTTTTGTTATAAAAAAATTATCAAATATCCGAAAAAAGCTTTAGAGTATTTAAAACAACAATATTTGTTTAACAAAGAAATAACAAAGAAATTAACAATGTATGGCAAAGAATGGAATTTTGATTGTCATACATATATTGTCAATATATTGTTTGCGAAAAATCAGACATTGCCAATGTATTGCTGTAAATCAAATTACACCGTTTATGTATGGTTAATACATTGTTTGAAAATAATACATTGTCTATATATGGGCAATATATTGTTCATATATTGTTAATATATTGGCAATATATTGGCAATATATGGCAATATATTGTCAATATATTAACTATGTATGGTCAATATACGGACAATATATTATTTCGTGAATAATATAAAAATAAATGTTATGATATATATTAAAAATTCAGTAAAACTGATAAGAGTGGCCAAGTACTCGAATCAATGTTATGATATAAAAAATTTGTTGCTCAAGTAAAAATTTTGGAAAAAATGAGAAAATTACGCAGTTTCGTTCTGTCTATAATCAGAACACCGTGACGCGTATCAGCAGTTACAGATAACAAAAAAAGCAGAAATAGTTACCGAAATTTTTTGGTTTAAAAAGCTAATTTCAGGTACTTGGCGAGCCACCGCGTCAACGACTAGGTACTGCTGTATTCTTTCATTTTCTTTCATATTATATAATTTCAGTTATCGTGCAATTCAATGAAATCGGTAAAATAAAATTTGAATTTATAGTTATTCTTAATAATATAAATCTAATTTTCTTGGGAGTTTTACGAATGTATCCTTTGAAAATATCATTGGATTCATCATATTTAATACTTTTGCAGACGTTTTAATATAACCTTACACCTACTGGTAAACTATTACAAGCGCATAACTCCTCAAAGTTACCAAAATGAATACGATAATACATTTTGAAACTAAATTAAGTGTACAAGTTTTGGTATAAATCTACAAGAAAAAATTTTGATAATTCGAGCAAGGCATTTACACTCAAATAAATAGATAATTGAATAGACAGATATATCGATGACTTGAATTGTTGTAAAAATTCTTGAGTTTAATTACAAATATTCAAACACAACTTACACATCAAAAATTATGAATGGAACGTCATACGCAACACCTCTTAATTAAATTTTGCTCAGATTTTTGAAAACTAAAGCCTGCTAATTTAAATATCGGGTTGATTGGTTCGCCATGAGATTATTGTGGTACCTCTAATTTTTCACAGAAAAACAGTTCATTGCTCTAATTTTTTTATTTGTACCAGTCAATTCGCTATAGAGAAGTCATAATATGATTGAACAACAAATTAATAGTGTTTTTTTATTAAGTTATTAAGCGTTTTTCATTTACCCCGAAGCGTCACAATTACCCCGGTTTCCTCTATTTAAAAACCGATATTTTAATTAAATGTTTTATTTAAACCAGCAGGCTTCAGTTATTAAATATCTAAGCATAACGCTTTCTTAGCTGAACTTAGCATCAAAATACACAACAAGCTCCCACCTCGGCAGTATTTATAAAAATTAACATAAATTGTTTTTAGATTCATTCTTAACAATTCTGATTCCAATTTGTTGATATATTAAACATAATATTTTAATATTTTCAAACTGAAATTTTTCATCATTTGAAATTTTTATTGTTCAGTGTTATAATCCTTAAGAACGATGCGGAAATGAAGAAAATGAGATCGAGAATTCTTTAAAAATTGTAAAATGAAAAGTAATTTTCCTATCATATCAAATGATTGTATCTGCTGATTTCAAAGAAAATTCATTATGATGTGAAGGCAACACATTGAAAACTCTTCAAGCTTTCGGAAAAGTCACTCATACAAAGTCTCAAAAATGAATGTTTTAAGAATCAAACCTATTCATTTCTAATTGCAAAATTTGTAGAAAATTTATTCTTCACTCCTACCAGTAGTAAAGTTTACAACAGATTCAAAGTCTTCAATTTATTCTTCACTCGTATTAGTAGTAAAATTTACAACTGATTGAAAGTCTTCAAAATTTGTCAAAATTTGACTATTGTCATTTCAATGCAAATATCATTATATGTTCCAAAAATTGACAAAAATTCTATAATAATAACAATATTTCTTAGCGGAACACTTTTACTGTTGGATAAGTACTGGAATAGACAAAAAAAATAGAAAACAAAAATTGTCTACCAATTTCAAAAGTAAAAAACGAATCTATACTTTCTTCGAAACTAGACAGCCATTTTTTCGCAGCAAATACTGGAATAAAATATTCAAACTTGTCTGCTAAAGTATTAGAAGTTTTTGAGTAATAGAACGATTCATGTAACATCCAAAAAATTAGAACTCACTAGTCGAAAACTTAGGTTTTTTGACATTGTCGCGGTGGCTCGCCAAGTACCTGAAATTAGCTTTTTAAACCAAAAAATTTCGGTAACTATTTCTGCTTTTCTGTTATCTGTAACTGCTAATACGCGTCATGGTGTTCTGATTATAGACAGAACGAAACTGCGTAATTTACTCATTTTTTCCAAAATTTTTACTTGAGCAACAAATTTTTTATATCATAACATTGATTCGAGTACTTGGCCACTCTTATCAGTTTTACTGAATTTTTAATATATATCATAACATTTATTCGAGTACTTGGCCACTCTTATCAGTTTTACTGAATTTTAATATAAATCATAACATTTTTTTTTTTAGTATTCGGCCATCTCATTAATTTATTTTATGAATGTTCATTTGTTTAATAATATTTGTTGATAAACAATTAATCAATTGTTATACTTTTTTGTTATTGTTAATAAAAATTCATTCGTTATTTCACATTTACTCATGAACATTCATTTATTCATTTACATTTAATTATACACATTCACATGTTTATTTACATTCATTTATACACATCGATTCGTTTATTTACATTTGTTTATAAACATTCATTTGTTAATTAACATTTGTTTATAAACATTCATTTGTTTATTAACATTTGTTTATAAACATGCATTTGTTAATTAACATTTGTTTATAAACATTTATTTGTTAATTAACATTTGTTTATAAACATTCATTTGTTAATGAACATTCATTTGTTATTAACATTTATTTGTTAATTAACATTCATTTGTTAATCAACATTCATTTGTTATTGTTAAATAACATTCATTTGATAATTAATATTCTTTGTTAATAAAATTCATTTGTTGATTAACATTCATTTGTTAATAACATTCATTTGTTAATAACATTCATATGTTAAAAACATTCATTTGTTAATTATTATTATTAGTTTTCCGTTTATTTTATGAACATTTATTTGGTTATGAACGTTTGTTTATAATTACTAATTATTAATTTATAACTTGTTTTTTAATTATTTTGTTTATTTTATTAACATTCGCTTTTATTAAACATTTATTTATATAAATTATTATAAACCAATTGCTATAGAATTAATAAATTTCAATAATTAACAAAAAAAAGGCATGCGTGCCTGGGTTGAAAAACGTGCCCGGCGAAAACAGAAAAAAAAGAAGTTTTTTTTGCATTTTTACGTTTCTTCAATGCTTCATAACTCTGCCATTTTCCTACCGATTTTAATTTTTTTTTTTAATTTGTTCGTCTCCGCGAGACCTACAAAATGTTTTAAATAACTTTTTTTGTTTGAAGCGTTCCGACGGAGTTATTGTGGTCCGAAAAGTGCTTTTAGCTTGCACGAGATAAGAAGACACTGCAGGTCTCGTCGTATCGTATCTCGTATATCTCGTATTATAAAACTATTTTAAAACATTTTTTTTGTAAAGAAAAGGAGGTACTTGGCCAGAGACACTGCCGTGTCTCCTGATTTAATAAATTTTGTTGACAACCGCACGTAATTTGTTTTTTCTGATAAATATTCTTGTTTTTGATTTAAATATGTTTAATCTCACTCGTAATCGAAATAAGTTCTGGAAATTCTTACATATTTTCGTTTTTTTGTTTTTCTATTTACAAAATAATCCTCGATTTGCACGGGTGATCGTCAATTGCGCCGAGGGCCCTATTTTTGTACTTAATTGCGCCAAATGACTTCTGCAATTGCGCCGTTTTACGTTACGCTTAATTTGTATGCAGTTGCGCCGAATGGAAAACAGGAATCAAACGAAATTCAAAATTTCGTCCAGAGCGTGCTTGAGTTTCAAGAAGAACTTAAGCAAAAATAAACTGAGGAAGAGTGAACACTGTATCTCTAGTCAACTCGGTTGATTTTTTTTTAAAAAATAACAAAAAAATCAAAGACCTCGGTTTGTTAACCAGACGTTTGTGTGTAAAACTCGGTTGATTTTTTTTAAAAAATAACAAAAAAATCAAAGACCTCGGTTTGTTAACCAGACGTTGTGTGTAAAACTCGGTTGATTTTTTTTAAAAAATAACAAAAAAATCAAAGACCTCGGTTTGTTAACCAGACGTTTGTGTGTAAAACTCGGTTGATTTTTTTTAAAAAATAACAAAAAAATCAAAGACCTCGGTTTGTTAACCAGACGTTGTGTGTAAAACTCGGTTGATTTTTTTTTAAAAATAACAAAAAAATCAAAGACCTCGGTTTGTTAACCAGACGTTGTGTGTAAAACTCAGAAACTTTACTTCGAGTCAACTGGTAATTTCCTATTTCGGCGCAATTGCATCTTTTGTAATTCGGCGCAACTGAATGATTTCCACCAGGGATTTTAATCCCTACCGATGTCGACCCGGCGCAATTGCTGAAACCCCATTTTTGCACTTATACTCACACAGTCGAAATCTTACGTCACAGCACAAAATGTTGTTGAAAATGTTTTATAAAAATAAAAACAAATATTGTCGCAAGAAAAGCATGAATGAAAATTGGTTATCGTTTTACCTGTGATCATATAATTTGTCTACATACAGTCTGATGCTCGGTCTTATGTCTGGATTAGTTTTCATCAAACGACTAATTTTTCGGCGCTCGCGTCGTGCACTGAGTGCACGGGCGACAGTTTTTGCTCTAAAACTAGTATAAAAACAAATTTTTTTACTTGAAAATTTTCTTGTATGCTTCATTCCAACAGTTTTCTATAGATATTATCAAAAAAAATCCGACAATTATACTCCAATATCAAAACAAATCTAATATTACAACGTGCGTGCACCGACTTCTTCGGTCACCCGCCGTGTCATTTTATCGTTTTTCATTGAATAAAACAGACTTAAGAGCTTAAAAACTATGTTTGGATAAATAATAAAAAAATATTATAATTTTATTGATTGTTTATGAAGTTTTACTTTGTGACAATAAAAAAAATCAACATTCGAGCTCAGATCTGTTTTTGTCTGATTATTTTGTATAAATCATTATTATTCATGATAAATAATTTGAAAGTAATTGTTTCTTATTGAAATAATAGAACATTTGATAATTGTCCAATCGGTGCACTAAGTGCACGTCGCGAGCGCTTGTGTAATTATTTTGACGCGAGCGCCGGAAGGCTAATCAAAGTGACATTTGATATTTCGGAAGCATGCCTATTATTATTACATTTGATTAATCAGTGACGGTATTGCTGGTATTTTCAGGAATCTTAGGTTTTTGTGTTAATTTCACACGATCATACATTTTCTATCTGATTTTGTACAAATTTGCTTTCTAAAAAATATATAACGCACTTTTATATCAAGGGAATATGATGAAGTACACGATTTCCGATGAATTATAATAAGAAATATGAACTGAATTCAACAACTCATGAGCAAAAGTTAAACCTTCAGAAATACACACGATTTTTGCGAAAAAATTAACGCTTCTGAAAATGCCGCTTCATTGGTTCTTCCTAATCACAATCATTAGATGATTTTATCATTAGATATTGAGATTAAAATAAATCATAGCATCATTTACTATATTTGTTCTGTGGTGATTAGGAAGAACCAGTTGAGTGGTTTTAGGACTTTTTTAAAGTTTTGAATGTAACATTTTGTATCGGAGAAATATGATGAGTGGCGCAATTTACGGTCAATTATAACATAAAATACATATTGAGTTCAACTTTGGTGCCCAAAGAATACCAGAAAAAAATTGTAAAGATAAGTCATGAACATCAAAAAAACAATTGTTCTGTGACACCTAAGTAGACGATAATTTCGGATTCGCTCATATAATAAATTTTGGTGGTAAATGATTATTTCACATTTTGGGCCTTAACTTATAGACGCACTTTCCTTTCAGTTTTATGAATGAAAAAATAAAAAAGTCACGCTAACTAGTAAAAACACTATTGCTATTTCAGCACGATATTTTTCTTATGGTATTGCCATATTTGCATATCATTAGAATCATTTTATTAATTGTTTTGGTTTGTTACTATTGCCATCTCTTACATGAAGTCCTATGTAAGTGCTATAGATATTAAATTAAATAACAAATCATTCGCCTTGTTGCCAACTGGAAAGAATTTTAATGCGATTGATATCTCTAGGAAACTACTACGCCATACGATGTGGTACCTTCCATGAGGCCTGTTGTTCTAGTAGGACCTTCTCTGAAAGGATATGAGGTGACGGATATGATGCAAAAGGCACTTTTTGATTTTTTAAAACATAGATTTGAAGGCCGGTGAGTCATAGATATATCCTTAAAAGTATACCAATATTCAAAGATATATACCATAAATTAAACATCAAAAATAAATAACCATTTTATGTATCATCACAGGATTATAATAACAAGGGTGATGGCAGATATTTCGTTAGCCAAGAGGTCTTTGCTGAACAATCCGACAAAGAGAGCGATAATGATGGAACGTTCAACAAGTCGGAGTAACTGTTTGGCTGAGGTTCAAACGGAAATCGAAAGGATTTTTGAACTTGCTAGAACTCTGCAGGTAAATTATCAAACTTTTATTACAATTATTGAAAATATTTGTTACTTTTAGAGCATTTTTGTTTGTAACATCCTGAAAAAGCAGACAAAGTCTTGTCCGTGTTTGTTTATGTTTATATTCAGACCTCAAAACAGACATAATTATACATTATTAAGCATAATTATAAATCATCAGATAAAATCAGAATTACTTAAAATTTTACAACATTTATCTACAATTTTATCTAATTTTGTATTCTTCCGTGTTTGATCGTAGACCATGGACTTTTCTTTTATTTCATGTTTGGGAGGATCCCAAACAAGCACTGTAAAAATAAACAATATCTAAAACGAAAAATTCAAACGAGAAATTTAAATTTGCAAATTTTCATGAACATTGTGAATTTCAATAATAGCGTGAAAAACGGACAGCAGCTATGACGATCACGGTAAAAACAAACAACAACAAAATGATCAGGTTAAAAAGTAGCGCTGTAAAATTGAAGGGAATCAAAAACAACAAATCATAACAAGCAGTGTAAAATCAAAATTTTGTAAATTCAAACATAGTGTGAATGACAGACATAAAATATGATAATCACTGAAAAGATAATTAATGATAAAAAAATAGAAGTAATTTTATTTAATTATAAAAATGAAAAAAAAATAAATCACTACTTGTAATAATACACACTGTGATAATAAACGAAGGTGGCGGCTAATGACAACTTAAATGAGCAAAAATAAAAACTTTTTCCCAATATCAGTACAGCGATTTTTATCATTTTAAGTTGGCATAGCCGCCATCATTGTATATTATTACAGTGCGTATTATTACAAGTAAAGTATATATTTTTTATTTTTATAATTAAATAAAATTACTTCTATTCTTTATTATATTGTTTATCATTTCATTGATCATCATATTTTATGTCTGTTATGCACACTATGTTTAAATTTAAAAATTTTGATTTTACACTGCCAGTCATGATTTGTTGTTTTTGATTGTTTTTAATTTTACAGCGCTACTTTTTGACCTGATCATCTTTTTGTTGTTTGTTTTTACCGTGATGCGTGCTGCTGTCCGTTTTTCACGCTATGATTGAAATTCACAGTGTTCAAATTTCAATTGCTCGTTTGAATTTGTCGTTTTTGATATTGCTTATTTTTACAGTGCTTGTTTGGGATCCTCCCCCATGTTTTTTACTAAGAAGGTTAGGCAATAAATGAACGATTGTAACCGTTAATTCAACCTGATTGCAATGAGGACGTACTTTCTAGAAATACAACAGCATTCAAATCATTATTTGATCGATTTTCGCATTGCGCATTCTTTTTGTTTCTTATCAAAGTTTGATCGAATTTCTAATTTTAGATTGTAAACTGAAAACAATTGGCTGTAATTATGACAAAATTTTTGAAAAAAATGCCTAACATTATACTAAAAAAAGTCAAAACTTGAAATAAGAGGTATAAAACCTATTCGACAAACAAATTCTGAAGTGATTAAAAAGAACCAGTTAAGTGGTTTTGGAACTTAACTTGTTCAACTTTTGAAAAGAACATCTTTATATCGATAAATCATAATGAGTACGGCGATTCACTGTCATTTATGGTACGAAATATAAATTGAATTTAAAAACTCATGTTCAAAAGCTAAACTTTCAGAAATACCTGCGATTTTTGCAGGAAAATTGACGTTTTTGTAAATGTCACATAATTGGTTCTTCCTAATCACCACAAAAGTATCAAAGTTTGGCTGATTTTATCTCTACAGTGCACTCAAATTAAATTTAGCTCTATTCATGTTAAAATTGTGGACAATGATTGTATCAAAATTTTTCTGACAAAACAATGTTGAACGTTATACTAAAAAATGTCAGAACTCGGAATAAAAAATTGTCAAAGTTTGACTAATTTTATCTAAACAGTATATAGTTCAGTCAATCTGGCATTTAGAGATGCAAAAAATAACCCTGTGACGAAACTTGTGGGACTGAGAGAGGATGGTAAGAGAAATTCTTGAGTGCGGTCGGCCACCCCCTACCTACTCAAGGTTTCGAGAAAACTCAAAAAAATTTTGAATTGCATTTATCTCGAAAACTACGCATTTTTTAGCAAAATTTATTGGAAAAAAAAATGTAGAGGACATTGAGATCTACAATTTATCTCATTGCACCAATGCTGTAGGACAAAAAATGCGCGCAGTAGGTGGCGCTAAAGTTTCAAAAATAGTGTTTTTCACTTTTTGCCCTTAAATCTTCATTTTTTATTTACATTTTTAATAAAAAAGGTGTTCCTCAGAATTTTTTAAACAACTTTTATCTGAACATTTTTTCCGTACAACTTACCGTTTCGAAGTTATAGCTTAAAACGTATAGCGCCGCGTGGACGGCGCAGTGACGCTAAGGGTAAGTTTTGGGTCAAAATTCAACTGTTACCAAACTGCCAAACTAATACGCTTTTACAAACTATAAAGACATGAAGAATTAATGAAAAATTAACAATCTTTATTACTTATAACATGAAACTACTAAAAATTATTATTGATATTAGACTTTTATCAATATAGGTTTTTATTACATTTTAGTTTAAATTATTTCAATGAAAAAAAAATAAAATAAAAGTCCCAGCGTGTTTTTTTTGAATCTCGGGATTTGTCCGATAAACAAACAAATGCAAAAACAATAACAAATAGCAGAAAACTTGTTAATTTTGCGAGGAAATTTTTTTGACAAATAAACAAATGCACAAAAACCATGACAAAGAGCACAAAACTGGTTAATTGTTGAAAAATTACTTACAAAATCAACCAGTTTTGTGCTCTTTGTTATTGTTTTTTGCATTTGTTTGTTTGTCAAATTAATTTTTTTACAAAATCAACCAGTTTTGTACTTTTTGTTATTGTTTTTTGTATTGTTGTTCGGTTGGTTTATCAGCAACATTTTTTAATAAAGTCCGTACAACATTTTAAAAATTTGGACAGTTTTGTGCTTTATTTTTAGTTTTTTTGCATTTGTTTCTTAATAAGTCAAGTTTTTTTATTAAGTTTTTTATTTTTATTTGTTTAATTTTGTTACTGTGCATTTTAATTTGTTTATTTTTGCATTTTTTGCAAGTTTATATGTTTGTTTAATTGTTTGATTGTTCAAAACCTTTTTTTTCCCCAAAATATCGGGATCGTCTCATGATCCCGGGATTCTAATCAACGTTTTAAGCTATAACTTCGAAACGGTAAGTTGTACGGAAAAAATGTTCAGATAAAAGTTGTTTAAAAATTTCGTGAAGTTTATGAAACTTTTTGTATGTTTTGAGTCAAAACATACAACAAACTTTTGGCAATTAGTTTGTCGACCGTTGGCAATTTTTTTGCCAACGTTCTTTTGACATAAAAAGGCCAAATTTCTTTTCAATGTAGGCATTTATTTTATAAAACTTATAAACCTTTTTATAGTGTTGACAATTATTAGTTTGTCGACTGTTGGCAATTTCTTGACAAAAATTTTTTAAAACTTATTTTTACATAAAAAATTACAAAAAATAACAATAAAAAGTTCAAACTACACAGTAAAATTCAAACGCGAGCCAGTCTCGCGCATAGCCGTACAGGATGCCGTTCAACTACAATCTTTTCAACTACACGCGACTCATGCGCGTGCAAACGGCACTAAGTTCAATGCAAATGCGAATCAGTACGCTTTGAAAAAGACTGACTTGATTTCAATGCTTTGATATTATATTAAACTAGCTGATCGGCCGTGCTACGCACGGCCATCACCTTTGCCGCACTGTTTACTGCTGCATAAAGAAATTTTGTTAGAAGTTATACCTATAGGTTATATGAAATGATAATTGCCGTAAATTTGCGCAAAGCAGCTCGTGCAGTTTTATAAGAAGCTGTATCCTTGCTTATTTTGTTTAAATGAGTTTCACGTCGCGTCAGCATATCAATCACCAATAATCACTCACGGACACGATCAAAACACAACTGTACTCGTTGAAACACCAAAACAAATGGGAGCATATGAAAATGTGTAAATGTCACAAAAGATGAAAATTTTGGTTGGGAAAAACCAAAAATATTAGTATGGACATTCGCCTTACAAGCAAAGCGTAAATTTATTGCTTATAGTAATTTACAAATTATAGATCCTACTTATATTTTTCAGAAGTGTTTATGCAATGCCTAATACAACGTGTTTACACAAAAATTGAATTTTTTTCAAAAAAAAGTTAAAAAATGTTTTTGCAATTTTCTCCCAAAAAAAATTCAGAAAATGATTTTTAACATAGCCTATAATGATTCTGAGAGTTCAAAGAGTCACCCTGATAAGTTGAAATTATTTTCTGAAGCTTCGTTTGAGCGTGATGCTCAGACAAACAAACAAACAAACAAACTAACATAATTACACTTTTACATATGAGCAGAAGGAGTAGGATGAACAAATAGGAGGTTCTAATTTTTACATTTCGGAATTTTTCACAGTATATTTTCGTTATAAATATTGCTATTATTTTTGATAAAAATATTTTTATTTTTTATTGACAATAAAAATATTATTATATATTATTATTATATTATATTGTTTCATAACACGTGCATCAAAAACGGCCAACTTCTCCCTGAGTTGTCGGGATAGAGACACTGTTTCTATCATCCTTCACAACTTCGAAGACCTAAAACATCAAATTGGATAAGAATTGGGGACAAAAAAAGAGTGTGAGATAACATACTTTTTCATATGTCCGTTGTTCTTTATTTTCCATTAGGGCGTACAACACCGGTAATGCAACTCTTTTTTCCTCGCCTCCAATGATTTGGAATAAACCAGCAAGAATCGCAAACAGTTGGAAAAAATGGCAGGGTACAATTTTGAAGGTTCCATCGCCAAACCAGTCCTCACTTTTTGATAGTCTTCGCAAATTTTCTTTTGTTGCAAATATAAGCAGCCTTCCAAAAGTTTCGTCTACAGTATGGTCATTTCGAGAGTCGTAAATTAGAAATTAAAGTGAAGAAGATAAAGAAATTAGAAGATAAAGTGTTTTGATAATTTTGAGGTAGTTCGCCGAGCTCTTCTATGCTTCTCGGATTGGTTGGAATATTTTTTAAACGTCGAAGTTGAACAGCTTTTGTCAAATTGATTCTCTCTGGCAGTTGCGAAAGGACTCCGTCTGGAACGTCTTGCAGTTCTGTACGCAAGATCTGGGCTGGAGGAGCCTCTGGATGCGCTTCAGCGCGTCTTTTTACTTTATTTATTACTTTCTTCGCTTCAACTTCTTCCACATTAGGAGCATGATTTTGATGTGGCGACTCAGTGGGCCCTCTTACTACTTCAATGACCTGTCCATGGGTCATTTGTGCCATTGTCACGACGCAAGCTTTACACTCTGGATAGTGTTTGCATTTCCAGTTTACTCTACCTTTTTTCTCTTCGCTAAAGTAGTATAGATAGCCATCAATGTGGAGCTGTGGCCTTTTTTTGCCCTCAACTAACTCTACAACCATTTTTTATTAGATACACTTTGAATTTTGAAAATAAACACGCGACTTGACAGTTGACTAATTTAGTTGGTTAATTAATCGACAGTTGACTTTCAAATGTTCGAAACCTGGTTTTAAAAAATAGTGGAAAAATAATAGCGTGGAAAAAAATAGTAGTGGAAGAATAATAGAGTGGAAAAAAAGTACTAGTGGAAATTTTGGAGTGGAACTTTTGGGGTACAATCGTTTTATTCCCAAGAGTCTTGTGACAAGACGCGGTTCATTCCCTGTTACCATGGTAACAACCATAATATCAGGGAATAAAACCGCACTTTGGGAATTATACGATGTTTGCCTCCCGACAAATAAGAGATTATCTGTCTTCGATGAAATTGTTATAAAAAAATACATACGCCACACGGAGAAACAAACGTTTAACCTCGGGAGATGTGACCAGCACTCAACTCCACTTTGGGAATAATCGCTTGTTTCTCTCCCTTGCAGCTATTGTTGAAAACTAATTAAAATTAAATTCTGTTTATTTGTTAATTTGATAAACAGTTATAATTTTTGATAGAATTTTAATAACTTTTCAATAACAAAATCTCTTCGAAAAATTGAAATATATAGAAAAAAACGTTGAAATATTTCGTTAAAATTATTGAATATTGAATCATTCACTCATCTTATATAAGTTTTGGTGTTTCTCAGACTGTATTTTAATATACTGTGACGATAAAACAGTTTTGTAGTTCATCGAATCGGAGAATCACCTCGAGTTCAGCTTTCTCTGCATTGAAACGGAGACACGAGAAGAGAATATGCTCTGCCGTTTCTTCTTCATTCGGGCAACTTAGAGACGATAGTTCTGAGTACAATCCAAACTTCACAAGGTAGGCACGGAAGTTGCCATGACCGGTGAACAGTTGTGTGACGTGAAAGTCAAGTTCTTTATGTTTCCTGTTGAGCCAGGTTGCAATGTCTGAAATCAGGCGATGCGTTCATCTTCCATTTGACGAGGATTCCCAGCGTCTATGCCACCTTTCAAGTTTGCGGCTTCTCTGTTCAGTTGCGATAGACCTGGTGTTGTTGGTATCGCTCTGCCTTCGTTAGTAGATCCTCTTTCGCTCGTTCGCCAGGATATCTATTGGCGGAAGACCAGCAACTACACACACAACATCATATGGTATTGTGCGGTAAGCGTATGGTATTCTTCTGTAGACGCTGATAATCAGACGGGCGTAAGAAGCGGTGTCCATGGCCGATGCCCAGGTTAAAGCGTCATAAAATGGGATCGAGGTAGTGACCGTAGAGAGGAGCTATCGTCGGCTTTGTCGTGGTCCTCCACTGTTTGGCATCAACCAAAATGAGGAGTTTACTACTTGGTATGCACGCTGGCTGACACTCCCAAGTTGTTTATTGAACCGGAGCTTGTTGTCTATTTGGACGCCGAGGTATCTCAGTGACCTTCGAGATTCGATCTCACAGTCTCTAAAGGATAGGGTGATGTTCTCCCTTATTCTTTTGCCGGTTGCTAAGACGACTTCTGTCTTGTGGTTGGCTAGTTGCAGTCCAACAAATGTGAGCCACTGGCGTATGCAAGACACCGCTTCGTTTGCCATACACATAATATCTTCCAGGTATTTTCCGACTACCACCACTGCTACATCGTCTGCAAAGCCCATTGCTGTGCAGTCGCGAGGCAAAGACAGGTTCAGCACTGCGTCGTACATGATGTTTCAAAGGAGAGATCCTAGGATTGAACCCTGCCAAACACTACCAGTGATGGCGTACGATTGTATTCCCGCTTCCGTGTCACATGAGAGAACACGGTTCGAGAAGTAGCTGTTGATGATCTTCAGCAGGTATGCTGGAACTTGCATTCGTCGAAGGGCTTTCATGATACAGTTCTACTTCGCAGAGTTGAACGCATTCTTGACGTCGAGGGTAACGATTGCGCAGTATTTTTTCGCGCCTGCTGTCCAACTTCTTCCCGAGATCGCCTCCCTGGCGATGTATACGACTTTATCCACTGTGCCAATGGTGGATCTTGCTTTTTGAAAACTGTACTGATTATCGGAAAGACCTCGGGCACTTTTGCTGAAGACTTCTACGCGGTTGGCGATGATCTACTCTAATGTTTTGCCACTCGTGTCGAGGAGACAAATTGGATGAAAGAATGATGGCTCGTCTAATGGTTTGTCGCCCTTTGGAAGCACAACCAAGTTTTGTCGCTTCCAGCAGTCAGGAAAGTTTCTTAAAACTTAAAGGGTTTTCCCCAAAGATCGTGGTCAACTTCCTGACGTAGCGACTTCACGAATTGTCGTTTGCACTTTTTAATGGCCTTGCCAAGGTTTCTGCGAGCCTCGGCATATCGGTTTCTCAGTAGGAAAAAGAATGGGCGACTTCGAACGCTCTGGGCTCGTCTCCTCAAGCTTAGGCAGACTTTTCGAAGGCCTGCGATTTCTTCCTTTCACCAGTATGCTGGTCTTCTGCTATTGTTTTTGATCTTTTTTGTTATCGAGGCATCGCACGCCTTTGACAGAGTAGTCATCATGGGCGCTAATTTGATGTCCGATTAATCGACTGGTATCTTAATGCCCACCAGCATCGCTTCAAACGATTCTCGGTCGAACGAACGTGGGTTCCAGGTTTTCCGTTGGGGATCGCCCGAGTTTTGCCGTGTGCGTGAGATAGCAACTTCAAAGATTTGAAGTCGTTGACTTTCCACGAGACGATTCGCGGTGCTAAGCTCTCACTTCCAAACGTCACGTTGATGATTGAGCTGTTGCCGTTCTTCGTAAAGGTTGGAGAGGATCCTGTGTTCATAATGACCATGTCTAGAAGGAAGAAGTTGTCAGGAACGCATGCCCCTCTAGCATTAGTCACTCTGCTACCCCAGTCAGTAGCCCAGGCATTGAAGTCACCTGCGATGACTGCTGGTCTCCTTCCTCGCAATTCTCTCACTATCTCATCTAGTAGACGCTGGAACTCGGTTTGAGAGGCACTCGGCCGGGCGTAGACGCTGCACACGTACATGTCTGCAACCCTAGCCCACACGAATCCTTCTCTTTTCGTCGTTCAGATTTTTCTGACGAAGAGACCCTTGCGTAACCAGAGAGCGGCTTTGTTAAAGCTATCTCGTAGCCAAGATCTCGTACCTTCGATGTTCCGGTACTGCTCACAGAGGATCGCAGCATCAATATTTTTCTTGTGAACTGATTGCCGGAAGAGATCTTGTGTTGCTGAGCAATGGTTAAGGTTCAGTTGGAGGAACCCTATCTACTTCTTTCGTTTAGCTCCTCTGACGGCCTTCTGAGAAACAGATTAAAAGCAGCTGCCTGTTCGATGGCTCTCTGCATGTTCTCCTTCACACAGGATGCACCTGATTTCGGGGCTTCGCAGTCTTTCGCCTCCTAGGTAGACTCACCACACTTGAGGCATTACTTTGATCGATCAGGGCCCTTGCAGATGCGTGCAAAGTGTCCGAACTCTAGACTCTTGTACATCTCAGGATAATGTCCTTTTCCTTGCCCTGCTGATAACCCAGCCGACTTTCGGTTTTCCTTTCACCAGGATTGCCTTTGCTAGACCAACAGGTAGTGCCAGTACCGCTGTCTGCGTTTCTCTGTAGGCCTTTCGAAGGTACTCAACAACGTCGACTCCGACGTCTTTTGCGATGTCTATCTGCGACTTGATGGCCTCGCCGATTTCCTTTACTGGTGTGAGTTCGTCTAGGTATCTGAACTCGATGACAGTCATGTGTATTTGACCCGTAACGTTTGCCTTGTCTGCCAGTTTCTCTTCGACCATCGAGCTTAGGTTGTTCATATCGTCATGTGCCTTCCCGTTCAGGACCAGCACCAGGTTACCGGCTGCATCTTTTTAGACTTTCGTCACGCAATCTCTAAGGGCTCGTAGCTTGGCATCGCCTCTCAGGGATTTCGGAATGTCGGCATATGAGCTTTCGCCTTTTGCTTTCACGTCTAGAATGTCTGGTCGTGTAGGCCGTGGAAACCTTCGTTTTTCCGGTTGCGTCTTTATTTTTACGGCTGGTTTCTGATGACGGTTCTGCGTCATCTCTTATTTCTCGGGACATAAAGCCTCTTGACCTTTGGTGGTTCAGTCGCCTTGTCTTCTGGCAGTTTTCCTCGCCGTCCCGCCGGGGCTGGAGACTCAACGAGCTTCGGTGCCCTGGTTCCGTCGTTCTCCAGCAGCTTTTTCTTCGGCTTCTTCGCTATCCTAACCACCTGCCAGGGCTCACCTGCCGAGTTCGTCGTCGGAGAGCTCTCGGGCAGTCTCTTCTTGTCGTTTTTGGAAGCGCGTGCTGGGGACTTAACAGCTCTCAAATACCGCTGCCCCGGCTTCGGTGACCACTGATTCTGGGCTTCCTTTCCAGGCACTTCAGGCTGACCGCTCAATTTTTTCGGTGAAGCAATGGCTGGTTCAGCCTTCACAAAGGTTTGTACAAGCTTCTGCATTTTATTGATGATGTCCTTCAACACATTCTTCCTAGAGTACGTCAGTACTGCCAGGTCGTCAAAGACAGCTCCAGCTCGTGCAGTGCCTTGAAGCTCTTCTCTAATTCTCCTTTGCTCAGTACCTTCGTACCGGCTTCTTCTCCGCTTGAGACATTTTTGGAATCCATAGCCAAGTTCACCACAATTGAGCTGTCGCGGTAGTCCTTGCTCGCTGAGGAACCTGCATTTCCATTCCTCGGTGAGTTATGCTGCGACGTGTGGTCTCTCTCCTATTCTTGGAGACCTTTCTTCAGAAAGTATGGTTTATCCGTACTAGACTGAGTTCCACCCGAGTTATTCCATCCAGAGAGGTTCATCATCGTGCAAAAGGTTGGTTTTGTTCAGCGGGGTAACCTTTCCTAGGTTTTACATCAGACTTTTTCTTGTAGCCTGTTTGGACTCCGGGAGATATTTTATTTCTTTCCTACCGTCTATTTCTAGCGAGTTTTTTTCCTATCCGCCACCTGGGGACGCGACAGTGTGGGTTACGGGCACTCTTACCATGAATTTAATATGATATATAATATATGATACATATAAACTAATATAACATATTATATATTATAATATAATAATGAATAATGATGAAAATACTTATTTTTTGTTTTTATTATGTTTCTCTTTTTTTCAATGTAAATAATAATACTGTGAATATATATTAAGTTGTATTCATAATTGTCATTCCTACGTTCAATAAATTTATTTTAATAATATCTATTCGTTTTAATATACCTTATTCGATTAATAATGAAGGTTTGAAAACATTCACGCAGTATCATCGATTAGTACTGCTTATTTGTTCATTTTAAATAATATCAAAGCATTGCACGCGAGTCAATCTTGTTCAAAGCGTACTGAGTCGCGTTCAGTGCAGTGCTCATGCGTGTTGTATAAAATTCACGTTACGTGCGCGACTGAGTCACGTATGCATCAAACTAAGTCTTGCCTGAAATATTTCAGCATTTGCCTGAAATATTTCAGGTAAACGGCACTATGTCCAGCCCTGTTAGCGAAAGGCCAATTTTTTCAGTGTATTTTGTTACATTGTGTTGGCTAATAAGGTGAAAGTCATTTTTTAATCTAGGGTTGCTTTTTGATTAGCGTAAGCCATATTTATTGATTGCACTGCACGTTATAGGATGAAAACTGTTTATTTCAGATTCAATATGTTAAATGAAAAACTTTTCAATTACTTGAATTAAAATTGCATTCGACGTTGAAGATAAAAACTACATTATTAATTACTACCTGATCGGCCGTGCTTCGCACGTTCCTAACCTTCGCCGCACTGTTGACTGCTGCATAAAGAAATTTTGTTAGAAGTTAGATTACATGAAATGATAATTTTAGTAAATTTGCGCAAAGTGAGAAAACCCCAACGTAATCACGGTAAACGTACTTTTAATGTTCATTATATAATGGATTAGACGTTTGATTATGGATAAAATAATAAATTGCACAAAAAACTGTCGAACGAGGAAAAACCAAAATTTAATTTTGCAATTTTTCATGAAAAAAAGTTGAAGAATTAATTTGTTATATAGCCTAAAGTATTTCTGAGCGTTCGTAGTGCCACCTTGATGCGTTGAAAATTGTTTCTATCACTTCAGTGAAGCGCTATTTCAACACAAACAAACAAACAAACAAACAAACATAGTTACACTTCAATATATGAGTAGTATAGGATCGGATTCATCGAACCTTTTATGAGACCAAATTACTCTAAGACTAATAATTAACTCCATTCTATTTTTTTTAAGCGGCTCCGGCCATTTTCTTTTTCAGCAAGTTTTTTCGCGTCGTATTCGGTAGTTTTTGATGAGAAATCAATACTTGCCAACAAGTAAAGATATGTAGATAGTATATAATATTGCAAAAGTAAAACGACTTTGTTTATTGCAGCTAGTGGTTTTAGATTGCGACACGATCAATCATCCATCGCAGTTGGCGAAAACAAGTCTCGCTCCAACAATTGTTTATTTGAAGATTTCATCGTCGAAGGTGTTGCAGAGGCTCATAAAGTCACGCGGCAAGTCGCAAACACGTCATTTAAACGTGCAGATGGTAGCGGCTGAAAAGCTTGCGCAGTGTCCACCGGAGATGTTTGACGTGATTCTTGACGAGAACCAACTGGACGATGCGTGCGAGCACGTTGCAGAATACCTCGAGGCTTACTGGAAAGCTACACATCCGCCGGTAGTTACTCCAATTCCTCGCGTGATGCCAGCTTCGGATGCTGCTTCAGGTAATTTCCAATCTGTTTGTTACAAGATTTGAAAACTGCTAGAAAAGACAAATTAAATTATCACGTAACCTACTTCAAGCAACATCAATTTCGGTGTAACAAAATTGGTACCTAATAACGTGTCATCAATGATAATTAATGTAGTAACTGATGTTATTATATATCAATGATGTTATTATATATCAATTTCAGTATAAGAAAAGTGATACCTAATAACGTGTCATCAATGATTATTGATGTAGTAACTGATGTTATTATAGTTTAGTAGTTTCACTTCCTCATAGTTTCTTTAGTTTCAGTGGAAGTATATGGAACGCCGTACGCTTATCCGGTTCAGTGAGAGCAAGAACACCTAGACTCCTGCTTTTCCTGTTAGTTCATACATTCGTTTATAAAATATTTAAACTTAACATATTTTCTGTGTAAATTCCAAAACATTTTTCTCAAAAATTTCTAACTAAGACTGAGCAATGATTTAATTTAAACCGTGCAAACTTGTATTTCTAATGGTACAGTTCTCAAGTATCCACGCATTGAGGTAGTTGATACTAACCGCCCGGTCAGCATAAATGTTTAACAGGTTCTTCAGACATCAATTCTAAGATTGAAGGATACGCGAATCCAATCTGCGGTCTATCTAGTGCGTAGTTATCATTATCAACAGTCAGTGCTGGGTGTTTCCCCTGATTCATATGATGGACAGCTTTATTCGAAAGAGCATATCTTTGTTTATGAATTGGTTCGATTGCCGATTCGGACGTTTTGTAAAAAAACCAAGAAAGCAACTTGAAAAGATAACTGCTCTCATGTGGTGTATTCTTCTGTCTGTGCAAAAGCCATGACGGAGGCGGTGGCTGCTACGGGGATCATCCGAAAAGAAGTCACCTTAAATCCGGATTCCAAGTCTAAGGAGTCGAGTTAACTGTCCCAGTTCGTCGGCAATCGAGAGAACCCGTCGAGCAACGGGGCCGCGTCCCCGCTCAAATTTGTAAGAGACTGAGAGACTGAAAGGGTTCCTTTAAAGGTCCGCGTTGTAAGTAAGCTCAATATAGTGATGCATGGGCCCGGATGAGATACCAACCGTTTGATACTTTTCGATCATTCAACCATTGACGATGACGTTAGTCGCCCTTTAATTTTGGGCTAGGTCATACCTTACTCATCATTTGCTAATGACCAACGACTGCGGTTCTTTGTCAGTTTTGTTTTTTTGTTACCAATGACCACATCGGGAAACAAGAAGCGACAAATTTGGCGTTTACTCTGCAAAAGGGCCGAGACTTAAGGCACCGCAGAACGAATGAACGTAAACAAAAGTGAGTGAACTAGTGAACGAGAGCGAACGAGAGTGAGCAAAAACGTATACGAGTGTGAACAAGAGTTAAAAAGAACGTTGTACGAGGGTAATTTATCACTCTTATTGAATATCCTTAATTCTTGTCCACTCGCTTGACCACTCTTGTTCATTCTTATCCACACGCTTGTTCTTGCTTTTGTTTACTTTTATTCACTCGCTCATTTAATCTTGTTCTCTCTTTTTTCCTCTGCTGTGCCTTCAGCCACTTCCTCTGCAAGTTCGTCGCCTGTACCATCTAGTGAAGCTAAAATTTGTTCATCGTCACTGTTAATCTAGGTAACCTGGAAGCATTTAACTCATCTGCAACGACAATTTTTCAGTACACTTCAAATCAGATTTATCAGATTCATTTCATAAGCTTCATTTGTTTCCTATTCACTTAGCATTTTTATGGCTTACAAATGCCAGAAATATTTATTATCCTATCTTTGTAAACCAGAAACGTTATTCTATTATCGTTGAAAATATTTCTCATATTCCAGACAACGACATTTTTACCGTTCCAAGATTAAAGATGAGGTACCGTGATATGGGGCTACTTGTGCAGGATTTCATCGTTTTCTAACGATCAAGTCTATAAAAACTATTTGTTAAATACAACTTTAGTACCAATAATTGTCATTGCATCTACGGTCGGACTTAAAAAAGTCAATTGTAAATAAATAATCGGGAGAAGGGGCCACTTGAATACAAGATAAATAATTATGTCTTGTACCATCCTAAAAAAGTGCAACTCTTTAGAAGTTTCTGTTCAAACTTATAAGTGAAAAGCAGTTTTTATATTCACTGCCCCTTTGCAGACACATTGAAAAATTGAAAATTCATACAGTTCTATTTTTCAACATCTTCAATAGGATCCCTGCTTTAAAAAAAGATATCGTTTGCGATATCGTAAACGCTAGAGTGAGTGATAAGAAAAAACTATTAAATTCTTGCTAAATTTTTTTACCAACCTTGCACACCAACGTAGATAAAGTAAACTAAAAAATTGATTGTTGAGAAATGTAGTCGTAAAACGAGCTGTCATACATTGAATATTTGTTCGACAGTAACGTAAAAATTTTTTTGAAAGTATAAAACAAAAACAAAAGCAATACACCAAAATTTGTAACAAATCAGTTGTCTGACAGGACGACACAGCGAGTCGACCCTTATTTATAACTGACGGTTTGCGACGACAATCTACCGACGCGCATGCGCTCTGCGGCGCAAGCCGTTATTTTCATTCAGGAAATCACAACATTACTTTATTTAATTTGACAAAACTAATCTGATAGATTGATTCCTTATTATTTAACTTAATTTTTAATCACAAACTTTTTTCCTTTGAATAAATATTCAAGCCATACGTCGCATCAGAGACCAGCTGATTTTTGTCGCCGGCCGGCTTGCTAGCGCATGCAAGCTCGCCCCGACCTATTAATTCGTAACTTGGATTGTTAATAGAAAACGATCTAATGGTAACTTCAAAAAACAAATTATACTACCGAAATCAGCATCATTAATAGATAATTTAGCAACTTTATTCCATTTGATTCAATCGAAAACAAAATTTATATTTCCAATTTTTGGATTGGCGCGAGCGGGTGCGAGCTGCGTTCTAATTGGTCGGCGAAATCAGGGAGAGAGTAAAGCTGCACAATCGTGCAGAATTCCAAGAATTGGCACCTCGTTCACTATTGCTGCACTGAGATCAAACGAAAAAGCACTATGGTATAGTATACTAGTGTGTAGGCAAAAGCCGATGAGGAAGTAAAATTTAACAGGTGTATGCGCGAGAGCCTTGTATGTCATTTTTCTGCTCTTGGTCAAGGTGACAGCCGCGATCATTTTTTTTTTCAGGAAAATTTTAATTTCACTACTGTTATCGCTTTGGTGACATTTTCTATGTCCCCCTCCCCTACCTACGAATATAATGAAAATGAAAATATCTTTGTTTGTTTGTTTGTTTGTTTGTTCGTCTAAGCATCTCGCCTCAACGAAGCGTTCGGAAATATTTGCAACACATCAGGGTGATTCTTCGGACGCTCAGAATTAACGTAGTCTACATTAGAAATCAATTCTTTAATTTTTTTGCAGAAAATTTTAAAAATATATTTTCAGTTTTTTGAAAATTTTAAAATTTTTTGCGATTACACTGCATAAGGCTTTATAAATAGAGCTCGACAACGTCGATATACCTGAAGTACATCTACTTTTTCTCGCACCTGGTCCACGGACAGTATCAGCCATGAATTTTTATGTATATCACATCATGGTTCGAGTAAATAATTTCAATCCTTTGTTGCGTTTCAAGAAATCGTTTAGTCAATATGTAGTAGATATGTATGCTGAGAAGGAAAGTGAAAAATTGCGCTACATTTCCACTCATCAAGCCACATTACGATCTGAACAGTACGTCCGCTTAAGGGATGCAGTGGCTGCTGATAATAACGTCGACTCAATTAACGATGGGAGAGCCGTAATTTTACCATCTTCGTTTGTAAACAACCCACGATATTTGGCAGAGTACACACAGGATGCCTTGGCAATTGTACGCAAATACGGCCGATCCGATTTGTTCATAAAGTTTACATAAAACTTAAAGTGGAAGGAAATCACAAACGCTCTAATGGATGAACAACTTCCTGAGGATAGACATGACATCCTTGCTCGGGTCTTTAGACAAAAGGTCAGCAAATTTCGTAATTGTTTGACGAAGGGTTGTGCATTTGGAAAAACTCTTGGCTTTGTTCAGTCGATAGAGTGGCAGAAACTGTAGCTTTACTGTAGCTTGAGACGAAGCTACAACCAGCAGTTATAGATTGGATGATCTCAGCGGAAATCCCAGACAAAAGTGTAGATCCAGTTTTTTTTCATAAGCTAGTCATTCGTCATATGAGACACGGTCCATGCAGTGAAATAAATATGCGAGCTCCTTGCATAAAGAATGGTCGATGCAGTAAACATTATCCGCGAGATTATGTTCCAGAAACGGTTACGAACGTTTGCAATTATCCAATTTATCGGAGGCTTAGTCCTGAGGATGTTAGATTCACTGCTACAATAAAGATTAACGGACAACAAATCACTATTGCCAACAGGTGGATTGTTCCATATAATCCGTTTCTCCTGAAGTCATTTGGTGCACACATCAACTGCGAAAGCTGTTATTTTATTCAGTCGATGCAGTTGTGCAAACTATTGGTCTGGGATAAATGCTCTTTTTGTCATAAGCATGCAGTCGAGGCACTCGAGAGAAATTCGAGAGATATACGGAGTGACAATCGGAAAATCGGGGGATTAGTCGTCACATATGCTGGTGATTTTCGACAAACCCTTCCGGTTATTACCCGTGGAACACTAGCTGATCATCTTCATACCAGTATCAAGAGTTCGATACTGGCATGCCCAATACCTTCACAATAATGAAAACGCTGCTAATTTTTCTGCAATACTTTTGACGATCGGCAATGGTACGGTACCGACAGATGCCAATGGAAATGTAACTCTTTCTCCTAAACCTTGCACTCTTCCTAATTCTACTGGTGGACTGATTACTGCAGTTTTTCCGAACATCCAGCATAATTATTTGCGGATAGATTGGTTATGTGAGAGAGCCATTTCAGCATCTACAAATGATGTTGTAACTGATTTAAATGAGGAAATATTAGCAACTATTTCCAGGGAAGAAAGAATTTACACTTCTTTCAATGCCGTAATGAACCAAGATAAAGTGATGAACTATCCCGTTGAATTCTTGAATTCTGTGGAATGGTTTGGAGTTTCGCCACAAGAACTGAAATTAAAAGTCAGAGTTCCTGTTATGTTGCTGCGAAATTTAAATCTACCTCTTTTATGCAATGGAACTCGGATATGCATGCATCACTCAGCTAGAATTATACGCATCACTAGATAAGATTATCGAAGGTATTGAACTATGAACTAATACGCAAGTTTTGTATTACGTAACAGATGTATTGGCAAAGTATCTCATTTGTATGATTTCTAAGCACTATAATGACTGGATCGAATCAAGGTGCAATTTCATGATCCCTCAGATACCAGTTATTCCCACGAATTTTCCATTCAAATTCAAAAGAAGACAATTTTCCGTCAGAATGGCAATCTATGACAATCAATAAAGCGCAAGGTCAAACTCTCCATGTTGCTGGTGTACATCTTCAGAAACCATGCTTCTCGGATGGACAGTTCTACGTTGCATGTTCTCGGGATTCTGACCCACGTAATTTACACATCTATGCTCCAGACCGCAAAACATCGATTATTGTTTACCAAAATGCATTAGTTTAAAGAGGTGTTACGCTTTTAACGTATATCAATAAATGTCTGAGGTTTCACCACGCTTTCGTGGTTTTTTCTTCGCGCGTAGCGCAACCTTACTGCAGGAATTATTTTGCATAACTTTTTCTTTTTCTCACAACAAGTGTAACAAAATAATTTTCAAAAATGAAACTTAACTAACTGTAGTGCAGCGAAGCGAGGGAGCTCAGCTAGTTTACTAACCCATTAACGCCCAAACGGACGAAGGATGACCTAGACTTTGCGCGTTTATAATTTTTATGAAAAAAGGCTTTGAAAAAATTTGAAGGTACCACGTCTTACGTAGAATTTTATGTTCTTACAGATGGATTGATCAAAATTTGTTTAAACTTTGTTGTTAAAAAGTAATAACAATTTTTTTAAAACAGTGCTCAAATTTTCATCTATTTATGAGGAAAACGATTTTTTAGGACCGAAAACGGATACCAAACATTCTAACAAGTAAAATTCTTGCGTCCATAGACTCTAAGGAGTAACTTACAAATTTTTGATATTTCAAATTCAAGATGGCGGTACCCAATGTGGCCGCTCAAAAGCAAAAAGGCACGTTAATGAAGTTTAATTCGATTAATTTGGTTTTGTTGGATAAATTTTACTTACCAAGCTTTCTTTAATGATGTTTTCGAGTACCTGGTTTGAAATGTTTTATTTTGGCTTCGAAAAACAAAATGGCGGATCCAAGAAGGCCGACCAAAAACCTCAATCTTACACTTTTTCTGGATAATTGATATGAGTATTCATTCGGCTACCTTAGATCTTACATTTGTTATCATGTCTAATAATTCCAACAATATAACAATTTCACTTGTTAGAACGTTTGGTATCCGTTTTCGGTCCTAAAAAAATCGTTTTTCTCAAAAATAGATGAAAATGTGAGCACTTTTTATAAAAAAGTTGTTATAACTTTTTAACAACAAAGTTTCAACAGATTTTGATTAATCCATCTGAAAGAACATAAAATTCTACATCAGACGAGATACCTTTAAATTTTTTTGGAGCCTTTTTTCATAAAAATTATGAACGCGCAAAGTCGAGGTCAATCTTCATTCGCTTGGTCGTTAATGGGCTAATGTGAATAAGAATAGGGGATGAATCAAATATATATATATATATATATATATTATATATATATATATATATATATATATATATATATATATATATGAGTATATATAAATATATTATATATTTAAAAAATATAATGACATTGTAAATTCCATTGTATGATTCTCTTAATCACTTTTCTTTATAGAAAATTTAGATTTAACAACACGTTATGGTATATAGAAAGTGTATGCGTTTTGAAAAAAAAAAATTTTTTTCAGCTCTCTTTAACTCGTACAGGTCAGACGAATTTTCTTTAATAAATTAATTATTCAATTATAAATTAATTGATAAGTCAAGTTATCATTATTTATTTCATCAATTAATTTTTTATTTTTATTATATAAATTTTATTATTATTATTTCTTTTATTTAGTCAACGGGTATGCACCCTTTTCACAACGTTATCAGATAAAAATTATAACAATATAAAAACAAAGAAAAGTATATAAAAACATAAATAATGTTAGAATAGTATTCCACCATCAATAAATAAGTAGTTACAGCGAGAAAGTATGAATGTGTGTACAGAACAGCATATAAATGAAATAAGTTGAAAAATAAATAACAGTATAATACAAAAAGTGATTACAAACGACTACTGACAAGTTTTTTGAACAATGCATAAGATAAATTTAATTCGTCTCTTGAAAACAAAAAAAATTAGCTGATCTTGTCCAACGGGGAATGGTACTAAAGTAAGCGGAAGAAGTTCCGTAAAAATTAACACGAAACAATAAAGGACGTCGAACAGTTCTAGATGGTACATAAAATTGAAAAAAGTTAAAGAGGTCAAGACAGATCATTTGGTTGTTAATTATCGAGTGTAAAAGATCGTTAAGTTGACGACAAAATTAAAGTGTGTTCAGATTTAAGAGATTCAGCGCGAGAGAGCAGTCGTGATCCAACGGAGACATTGTGAAATTGCTCTTGTACATAAAAAGTCTCAGACATTTATGTTGGACGGATTCAATGGGGAATATTGTATCGTCTGTATAAGGCGACCACATAATGGTATATGCATATGTCAGCTGAACAAGCTACGTGCATTTTTTGTTCAGTTCGATGCATTGTTTATTAACAACAAAATGAAGTAGACAAAGCACAAAGGTACCCCCGCTTGGGGCTACTTTGTGCAAAGCCTACATTTTACTGCTTCAATGTATTTTTTAAGTGTGAATACTAAAAAAAGTTGTAAATGTAAATATTCTAGCTCTAAAATGATCATCTAACTCGAATGAAATTTTTTGAAAAGTATAAATTCATTAAAAATCAGGTATGCACAAAAAAATATCGATCGGTATTCGATACTTTCATCGAAATACCGAAATGAAAGTCCGTATTTTAGTACTTGTATCGAAGTATCGAAATCAATTTCGATACTCGGTATTGTACCAAAGTTTTTTTTCGGTATATCGGTACTTGTATCCAAATGCCGAATAAATTTCGATACTTTTACCGAAGTATCGAACGAATTTCGATACATCGGTACTTGTACAGAATACCGAAGATTAAATCGGTACTTTCACTGAAATTGGTACTTTCACTGCAGTCTCGATTTTCATTATGATTTCGATATTTCATCTATATTTTTTAAAAATTATTATAGACCAAAAATTTAGAGTTTTAACCAAACTACATGAAATTAAAAACTTTATAGTGAAACAGGCTTTAGTGACTTTAAAAATGGTACGCAACTCTCTCATCAGTATTTTTGAATAAGTTATTTTTTGAAGCATTAAAAAGATAACAACGAAATAAGATGTTGAAAAATGTTCAATTATAATTTAAGTCCCTGCTGTATAAAACGCCATCGTTTTCGACATCGTAAATAACGATATGGCTTTCTATGTGGAATTACCATATGAAAAAATATATAAATTTTTTGTTTTATTTCTTATAATACTGCATAAAAAACCAAAATCGACATTAAGTTTGATAAGTAAAATGAACGAAAAAAAGTAAACCTAAAATAAGAACAAAAATCCGAAATAAATAATCAAAAATTGAATTGCAAAATGAAATACCTATAAATAAAATTCAATATAAAATACATAAATGCAAAAGAGAAAAAGAACAAAAAATTCAAAATACTAAAAAAATTCAAAATAGAAAAACAAAACAGAACAAACAATGATGAAAAAGGAAACCCAACTTAAATTGCGAAACAAAATACAGAAAGAAAATCCAAATTAAAAAACAGAAAACCAAAAACTAGAATTTGAAACCAAAATTTCCATTTCGAAATCAAATAGAAATTCTAAATCCGCATTGAAAATTCAACTTCAAAGGAAAATTCGAATTTTTCAATCGGTTATTGTTTGAATTTAAATCTTGTATTTCGTTATGCATTTTTTAATTGTAACGCGGTTGTGTAATTTTTTAGATTTTGATAGTTTCCGTGTTGTGCACTAAGTTATTGGTGCTATCGTTGAGATGAATGATTTCCTTTTGAAATTTATTATTTTTGTTTTTATTGTAGATTTTTAATCTGCTATTTGTTTTTCTGTTTGCTTTTTCGGAATTTCAAATCGCCATTTAAATTTTCATAAACATATTTTTCTTTATGTTTTCGATTTTTCTAAAATTCTGAGATTTTCGATTTTGATATACTTTTTTTCGTTTTTATTTTTGATTGTTTACTTGTTTTTCCGTTTTGCATTTGAATTTCGAAGTTTTTTGGTTTTTTGATTCAGATTTGTTGTTTTGGTTTTTGTTTTGTATTTTGTTTAAATTTGTTATTCGGCTTTTCATTTTGTTCTTGCATTTTTTTGTTTTATTTAGGGGTTTTTCTATTTTGTCTTTTTGTTTTGCATTTTATTTTGGGTTTTTGATTCAAGATTTTCATTTTGTTTTTTGAATTTGCATTTCTTTTGTTTCTTCGTATGACTTTAGTCATCAAAATTGTTACTGATTTTGTTTTTTTTGTGCAGTATCATAAAAAATTGAAAAAAATTATATATTTTTTATCATATGGTAATTTATTCTACAAAAAACCATATTGTATACGATGTTGTAAGCGATAGCGTTTTTTACAGCAGGGAAAAACGCTATTGTTTGTAATTATTTATAATAATACCGATATTTTTTCCAGTATTAATTTACCGAAAAAAAAGTACCGAAATACCGAAAATTTCGATTTCGTGCATCCCTAAAAATAGCTAACTTTATGATTTAATCAGTTTCATTGTAACGAGAGTAAACAAAATTTGTTTTGATTACAAATAATAGATTTCTTCAAAACAGTTCTAAAATTTAAAATAGTTTGCACAAATTTCACACGTTTGAGGTTCGTTTTTTTTACATCTTGGATTCGCATTCATCTTATATACTAGTTCTGCCAGTTACACCAAGTATACTAGTTTTACTACTTTCAAGATTTCTATTTGTTCTACTAGTAATGGTAATATAAAAACTAATATATTGAAATCTGTTGATTTGTTATTTTTTTATTAGTTAGTTATTATTTTAATTTAAAATGGCGTTCTGTGCTTTTCGAATTCTGTCAAGTCTTTAGTGATGGTCATAGCAGCCAAAATCGCTCTTAGAAACTTTTTCAGCGTTCCAGTACAAAAATTCTTGCGATTTTGTGACTTAGGCTTTTGTTTTATAATATCTGACCATGTTTCTGCATGAAAAATGCAGTAATTTGTTTTTTGCACAAAGTAACCCCATTAGATATTCGTTTAGTTTATACCCAGGTAGAAAATACAACGGTCAGACGGTGGTAACCATAGGCACAGCGTTGGCACACCATTGCCTACAACGGTCAAGAGGTGACCATTAGACAACCGTTGAGCCACCGTTGGCACAAAGTTGTTTACGATCGTGAGCACAGACGACATACAGACAACCGTGAAACAACCGTCATACGACCGTTGACGACGACTGTAGCGTCAGTGAACGGAATGAAAATCAAGATTATCTATTTTGCAACCGTTGGGTGACCATCGTCTCACCGTTGACAGCGGTCGATTTTATGACGGCATTTTCTCAGAAAATTCTAAACAAAAATTTAAAAACTAATTCACAATAAGAATCACATAAAACTTGAATGTTCAACGTTTGTCAAAAGTGCAGAATTGTTTGTTTAGAATTTTTTATCACAGATTAAACAACTATGCAACAACGGTCGCCCAACGGTTATAACCAACCGTCAGGGTTACGGACAAGTATAACATCGAAGTTTTCTAATCTCAAGTGTATGAATAGCTCAAGTGGCTAAATACCTACGCGGATGAGATCAGAGGAGCGCGTTCGATTCTCACCACTTGACATTTATCAGCAGTTTTCCATAAACCCAATCTTACTAAAATAATATATAAAAGGTGAATTTCATGGAGGAGGGTAATATTATAACCAGTAATCAACGGAAGAAAAGTAATTATTTATTTTAATTTTTTCAACGGTTGGCCGACCATCGTCACCAACGGTCAGACAACCGTGAACGACAGCGGTTCTCGCTGACCGTTGGCACACGTGAAATCAGCCTCACATCCCGACTGTCCTCAAACCGTTGATGTCTACCGTTGGCCAACGGTTCCCAATGGTGGCACAACAATGTGCCGGTGGTAAATTTCTACCTAGGTAGTTGCTTTTTCGACGATGCTTATTTGATTGCAGGCAATGAATCCATATATTTGTTGTAAGAGAAGTACTTGAACAATGTATGAGGGTAATAAAATTTTTATCAACTCGTTTAAATTTTCGATACAAAGTTTCACAGCTTATAGGGTCACTTAAGTGTGCCAGACTGTCGCCGAGAGATTATGACCTTTTGCGCACGTGTCACAAATATAGTTTTCGTCCCACGAGCGCGCGAAGACGCCTTCGCGGCAACATTTTCGCGTCCGCGAAGAAATTCTTCGCGTTTCTAGGCCGCGAAGAGTTGCCACGAAGACTCCCATGTAGGAAAAAACCATCGGCCCGGCGTTGACACAAGGTCACCGACCCTTGGCAGACCGTTAGGATTTTACGTTGGGCCAATATCAGAATGTGACAATGTTTTCCTCTGGCCCAACGTCGCCTGACAATCTTGGCCCAACGTTGGCAGACGATCATTTACCAATGATTTTTTAACAACAACAAAATTTTATAAAATAATTAGTATTTTCAACTTATTTTCGCTTTTTTTTATCACTCAAACTTATTTTAATTTTTGAAAATCGTTAACGGAAATTAAAATCATTCCTGCACGAGTATCGATCCTGGGTCCTCAAGAGTATCAGTCCGCGTCTTTGTCCACGAGTCTATCTACTTCATTGAAATTACCTATCATAATAAGCCACATACTCGTCTACTATTTTTTATGGAAATTATCAACTTTAAATGTGTATTTTTCAATAATGAGATTCAATAATATTATTTGTTGCAAAAATTAAATTTTATCAAAACTTTTTAAAAAATTATTTATAATTTATTCATATTAGAAGTTTTTTTCATAAATTATAATTAATTTTTCTGTCTTACTTATCAAATATTCTTAAAATTATAAAACCAAAGTTTGATGAGTTAGACAAACATTTCGTACAGATAACAAAATATTTTGCTCATCCTATAGAACAATTGCATCAATCGAGGCGGCGACAACCGACGGTTGGTATACTGTCTTTAGCCGAATGTTGGACGACCGTCGGTTGATTGTTGGTGAAGAGTCGGCCCTGTTTATAGAATGAATTTAGCGGCAAATAATTGGTATCAGCTTCAGGCCAATCGTCAGGTCGAGATTGACTTATAGATGAAGAAAATTTTTTTTGTGAAACTAAATCTACAAAATTTTTTTGTATAAAAATAACAAACAAAACTTATTCAAACTTCCTTTCGATCTTATTTCTTTTATCGATAAAGTAACATCAAAATTGTTTTGCTTTAACTTATTTATTTTTCTAGGCGAATCTTTTATGTTATGTAAAACTTGCTCCATTGAACTGAGAAAAAAATATTTCAATTTCCATTTGAAATTTAAATTAATAATCATAATTAAATTTTTTCAACATTTTAGAGAAGACAGTAAATTAGGACGAAATTTGTTGAGTTAAGTCAAGGTTCAAAACAAATTTCTTCAGGTGTGGGTCAATCTTGGCCCGATGGTTGGCCCAATGCTGGCAATCTTAATTTGCCAATGAATTATCTGTTATAAGGACCAACTTTTCGCCAATTGTTTGCCAACGGTCGTCCCACATTTGGGCCAAGACAGTATGCCAACTGTAGACCGCCAACGCACTGCCAAGATCGGCCCGATCGTTTGTGTCGACAGAATATTTTTTTTCCTACATAGGGAAATATCGTTGAAAATAATATTAATGAGATTGATATTGACAATTTGAAAATATTAAAATTAAATAGTAATAAATGATTGTCAATCTATAAAAAACAGACGGCACCCGGAAGTTGGCTCTGTGACTAACTTCTCACATAATACTTCTATTTTTCGACGCGGTTATCGTCGAACATGTGAAATATCGTTGAAAATAATATTCGTGAGATTGATATTGACAATTTTAAAATATCAAAAGTAAATATGAATAAATGATTGAAAGAAATGATTGCAACGTAAAACACAATAGTTATAAAAGTAAGGTTATATTCAAACATCTGTCGCGAATCATATTCAAAAATAAGGAAAAGAGCTTTCATGATGATTTAAATGTTCATATTAAAGAGCCATGAATTACTTGGATTGGGGGGGGGGGGCGTCAGCCCCTCTTCTAATACTATTCAACCAATGCAAAATAAAATAAATTAATGTAAATCAAGTTAATCAAACACACATTATACCAAAATAGTTAATTAAGAAATATCATGAAATGATGAAAATGTGATTCGTAAAATTCAAAAACTCTAAAAAAACTCCAAAATATATAAATATATATATATATTGCACGAATTTAGGTCACTCTAGCGGATGGTATGGCCCAGGATAAATCTAAATTTTATACATAGATATGAGCAAATCCAAAATTAACATCTACTTAGCGGTTCAAAAAAACAAAATTTTTTGGACATTAGGCACAGTCTTAGGATTTTTTTCTCAGGTTCTAGGTGTCAAAACAAGATGAAAAAATGGTGCGGCCCATCTTGAAACAGGTGGCGACATACTTTTTTAATTAAAAAAGAAGAAAATAAAACATGAAAAAAAATCAAGTTCGTGAAATCCCCATTTTTTATTGCAGATTCGGATTCTTCATGAAAAAATAAAAAGATTTTATTCTTATATTTTTTTGTTTTGCACGATAGATGGCGCTGTAATTGCAAGAGAACGATTTTTATTAATTATTTATGTCTTACGATTACAGCGACGTCTATCCTAAAAATCCAAAAAATGATAAGAATAAAATCGTTTTATTTTTTCATGAGGAATCCGAATCTGTAATAAAAAATATGGGTTCAAAAAACTGTCATTTTTTTAATTTTTTATGGAACCACCCTTAATCCGGACAGGGAGTGAGGGGTGAAGGTCGAGTTTGATATGGTTGTATAAAGTTTGAAAAAGTATTAGACAAATATTTTTTGCAAGTTGTGTGTCTTTTTGTACCAACTGTTCGTATTTTATTGGAAGAAAAAGAGCGATTAACTTAATTCACTCAAATTTCTTAGTCATAGTACTAAAATTGAGACACAGAAATATTTTGATGTTTCGTTTTCGGTATTTGAATGACTTTGGTAGAACGTACAACACCCCATAATCGATAAAAAACGTAAAATTTGAAAGAAACCAAATTTGGAGTTACTTTTTACATGCTTTTTTGTTGCTTTTTTGGCAAAAATCACTTTAACTCGATTTAATTTTAAAAGTATGTCGCCACTCGTTTCAAGGTGGGCCGCACCATTTTTCTATCTTGTTTTGACACCTAGATCGTAAGAAAAAAATCCCAAGAGTGTGCCTAATGTCCAAAAATTTTTATTTTTTTTGAACCGCTAAGTGGATGTTAATTTTGGATTTGCTCATATGGCACTCGATCTCACCCGAGTGGGAGAATTGGCCGCTCTCCCACGAGTGAGGTATTGATATAAATCATGAGATGAACAGATTTAAAATTGTTGACTGTTTTAACTGAAATAGGAAAAGGAATGAAGTTATCCCAATAAGAATTACGTAAAAACAGAATTCGAAAAATTCAAAAAAACACATGAAACTAACCGAACAACAAAACAAAGCCACTAGCTCAACTATTTTCATTCGCTCGCGAAGCGCGCTTCTAAAGCAAAAACAAAACCATGCACCAATGTGTGATTATGCGCACTCGCATTTTTTCCATGTCGATTACAAAAAATTTTGCACATAAATCAAATAATATCAAGCCATTCGAATAATTTTATAAAATTAAACATAAAAAAACGTTTCCATTAGATTAAATTTCAAGATTAAGTTTTCAAACTTTTGGTACTTGTCTGGTTTTC
Source organism: Telenomus remus (assembly GCA_020615435.1). Classification (NCBI taxonomy): domain Eukaryota; kingdom Metazoa; phylum Arthropoda; class Insecta; order Hymenoptera; family Scelionidae; genus Telenomus; species Telenomus remus. The sequence goes on from CM036336.1 coordinate 9,527,963, forward strand.
ACTGGAAGCCTGAAATTTGGACTAGCTACTAGAAAATGTTTGGGCGTTGGTTAAAAATATCCCGGTTAAAATTATCCCGGCAAAAATATCCCTGTAAAAAATATTCCTTTTTTCAAACATCCCGATCATAAATATCCCGTTTTTAAAATATGCCTGTAAAAAAACACCTCAAAATTATAGGACAAGATAACCACAGTAAGTTATGAGGGCGAGACCCCCCCCTTGCCCCCCCTCCCCTCGCCTACCACAACCTAACAAAAGAGCTAAAGATATCTGCGAAATTTTCTCCTTCGGTTATTTTGTATTTTATTTCAAATGCTATCTGATCATCAATTTCGTCGCTTTGATAATTCATTTGTACTTTTCATAATAAAAGTGTTGCTGGACTTCAAATGAGATATTTTCAATAAGGTATATTTTTGTATGAGGACAATGTTTTCGGAGGTTTTTTCGAAATCGGGTTTTTTTTCTAGAGATATATAATCCGGGATATTTTTGTTAGAGATATTCTAACCGCGATATTTTGTCCGCCTCCCAAATGTTCAAGGTAACATACGCATAAAACTAAACTGTAGTTTTTTGAGGTTCGTCTAGCGATTTAACATTGCATAGAGAATTTTTTCGGTGAATAATTCTTGCATTCTCCTAATTCCAATTATTCAGGATATCGATATTCCAAGTCCTTCTTGTCTGATTTTTCCCATTAGAATAGCGTAACCTGCGTAACTCCACAACCGGCAGAGCAAACTAAGAACGAAAACGTCCTTGAATCGGAGTTCAAAGATCGTGATGAAGCTGATCCGATGAAAAGTTCTGAAATTTGTGAACATGACTTCTGACTTTTGTTTTTGTACCATTTTTTAATAACCTCGAGATTGCTAAAATATCGATCATTTCAAAATTTACTGAAAATTGTGGACAGTCTCATACCTAGCCAGAATTCATTGAGTGATGTAACTAGAATATTTGGGTACTTTTCCTGAGGTAAAACAAGTTCCAAAACTGAAAAAAATGTTTTTTGAAAAATTTCAATCCTCAGTTACCGCACTTTTTCAATTTTTTTACAAAATTTAACGTAAGTGTATTTGTAATAAATATTAGTCCGCAGGATGGATTTAACAGCATATTTTGTATCCTACAGTATTTTTATGCCGTGATTGAAAACTTATCATTCTTCCATAATGGTTTGGATTGACAACATGAAAAATACATCATTCTTGGTGCCGTGTTGCGTGCGTGAATACGGAACAATTAATTCCAGGCTTCTGAGACTTTTTGAAACATTTTCTAATATACCCAGCTTAAAACTAATTCGATAACAGAACTAGACTAGTCGCGCTGTTACAGTGCGTTTAGTTTAATCTAGTGTTTTTTGATTTGCCATTGCAGTGAGGAAACGCAATTGTACTTGATTCGTTCACCTAGTTTTTTCAGTTTAAACATAGTTTTAACATAGAACGAGAAACCCAATTTGACAGAATAGAGCGAATCTTCCAAGAAAAAAAAGATCTCGCTTCGTTTTGTATTTTTAGTAATTGAATGAATATAAAGAGATTTCATAATAAGAAAATAAGGAAAAAATGTAATGTTTTCATAATCAATTTTAGTGACTACATAAAGTTTGCTTTGACTTTAATATGATTTGGTTCAAATCAAAAGAATATTGATACTAATAATTGTGTTTTTATATAGGTACCAATACTTTTCCGAATCGACACGGAACGCGACGATCGCGAGTGGATCGAATGGAGCAAAACTACAACACAGAGCAGCAAGATTCACGATTAAACATCATTTAGGAGCTGGGGCCCCGGGGCGTGTCTACTCAGCGCTGTCCCAAACTGCGCACCACCGCCCTTTGAACGGTACGCGACATCACCTGATAACCGATAATTGTTAGGCAAACTGCTCAAAAAGCACAAAAATTACACTCACTTCGGGCAAATTATATTACGCTCTCTTTCCGCTTATTTGCCAAACTCTTTTTTATGATCTTGATTTAACTGTAGCTTTTGTGTTTTCTGAGGGGTTCTTCGCTCGCTCCGATTTTTTTGGCTCAGACATTTGACCAAGAAAAATTAATTAAATTAATAATAACTTACAATGATATGAATTAACGATTTGAATGCTCTACTGAGGAATCTACTTTTAAATCTGATACCTAACGTCAAGTGATTAATGTTAATTCATTTTTACCAAATAATTGAAGTATCAGACAAAAAGTGCGACCGAAAGAAAAATGTGACAAGAAGAAACTCAAAGTGGGAGCGAGCAAGCAAGCGAAGCGACATACTTTCTAATTCTATTCAATTTTTTTATTATAAAAAACAAACTCCTTCGGCGCAACGGTGCACTTCGGGTAAGAAGATCGTGATAGAACGTAAAATCAAAAAGAGCCCTGGGGTCATTATTTTCTAATCATTTAGTCTATTAAGGCCCCATCCTACATCGTTATTTAGATTAAGCGCGGTACTTATTGTCAACCATAATCAGTGACTTGAGAATATCATTGCTATATTAAGCTCATTTTTGGAATGTATTCTGTTCTAATTTATATTTTCAAGAAAACGGAATGAACAAGACGAGACCGTATACTAGCTACGAAAGCGAGTGCACGTAGTCAGTAGTAGCAAGACAATTTCATTTCAAAACTTTTAATATCAAAAGAATCGCAGTCTGTTGCTGTGTTAAAGCGACTCAGTTCCAACGTAAAAGAGTTTCATTTGGTAAACTTACAAAATGTCTCCAACTAATCAGGAGCTTCGATTTAGAGCTTCAAAAGAATTCCGAGCTTCTGATTGGTAAGTTACGTTTTGTAATTTTACCAAATGAAACTTTTTTCGTTGGGATTGAGCTCTTTTACACATCAACAGACTGCGATTCTGTTGACGTTGATATATAAAGTTTTGAAATGAAATTCGTCTTGCTACCAATGACTACACGGACTTTCGTGGCTAATATACAGCCCCGAACAAGCCATCAAGCTCGTATCGCGGTCGTTCGATTGTAAGGAATTATCGCGTCACTCTTATAAGCACGTTTCACCATTAGCTAGTTGATGATAGAATCAACTTAAGTACGCGTTCACCCACATTTACGATAAAGAAGAGCACTTTTTTACAGATAGACGTGGAATAAGTCAACTGCGAGAATGCTTACATTTGTATTTGAAAGTTTGCGAAAATTTATTCCATGTCATCACCACCGATTACACATATGACATGCAATGGAAACAGTGATTACACATTAACCTTCGTGTACATAGTATACATAAATATATGTGTATATGGCTAATACACATGTGTACGAATTATTCTGCGTACGATTCTCATAGTACCGTTAATTGAAACTTTTCGGCGCCTGCAAGCAACATTTCTATAGTGGACATAAGATTGTGTAGTTGAATAAATGTAAATATTGTAAGAAACCTTTGTCTGCTGATCCAATGTTTATGGAGAATAACGATAGCAGTCGACCTGCGATATTAATTTTGAAATTAAAACTTCCGCGGAGTCAGGTTCGGGCAAGCTTGCATCTCTGTTCTATTTGGAAAAGCTTTTTTCTTAAGAATAAAATAGAAAAGAGTAGGAACAGTCATCAGATTCTGGAAAACTTAGACTCCACGGAGGTTTTACAGCTGTTGTATCAATTTTGGTTTATCAGAGTTTCGATTCGACTCAATTATGACGAGCTACATTTCGATTTACATATTACCTCATTCTCTTTGCTTTTATGTCAGTCAGTTCACAGATTGTCAAGAGTTGATGTTGTCAAAGACTTTATAAAGAAATATTAAATGTTACAGCCAATAAGTTGATAATATATTCCTGTTTCCGACTCACCTGTCGGAGTCAATAAACTGACAACTGTGAACTAACTGAGATTCATCGATGAAGAATTACAATCTTGACATTCCAGATTTGTTTGATAGTTCAAAGCAGATGATTTTATTGCCGGAAATGATAACGTACAGAAAACCACATAGCATGATGATGCTAAACTGCGCCAAACTTAGAGTTAAGGTGTTCATGAAAAATTATGATTTAAAAACGAAATGTAAGTTTGCTTGAAACATTTATTGACTGTTACGTATAATCTGAATATCATTTTGAAAACTACTCTTTTGGAGCCAAAAAAAATTTGTACTACATTTGTACTATGGAATCGCCTGTATATAATTTAATATTATATACACCACGACAACAAAGAAACATAAAGTTTTGCCGCTCTAATGGATTTTTCTCGAAAGTGTATTTTGTATTACAAAATTAAACAAACTATCGTCATCGTATTATATATAGCCTGAAAACAGGAAAAAGGAACTTTTACAGATCAAACTACTAATTCGATAAGGGAACAGCTAAAAATTTTTTTCTCATGCTCTTTAAATTTATATTGATCGTCATATCAATGGACATAGAAGTTAACCCAACTTGTTTCTTCAGAAGATCAAACTACAGTTTATTTGTTATTTCAACCACAATAGAGTGAACGAAAGCTAATGTGTTAAACATTATTGGGTAAAAATACTCAAGATAAATAATTTAAAGGGCTGTTGCAGAATCATCGGATTCATTACAATCATATCAAATGGAGTCTTGAAGCTGAACGGTTGCATAAAAACAATCTTGGATATACCTATTGTAATTTTGCATATAATTGTGTATATTCAAAAAGATTGTTGCGTAAAAATTGTATTCGTGTGTTTGAGTATGTGAAAAGGGATTTTAAAAACCTTTTCTATAATATTTGTTGTAACTTTGGATCACGGGGTTGACTGCAAAAAAGTCTTCTTCGAATTGGGAGTCTTCCGATCAATTTCTTCCAGTTAGAAATTGTCTAATTACTAAATACTTAGAAGACTTCTAAAATCCAAAATTTCTTGGAAAAATTAATTGAAAGGTTGATGAGAGTAAGGATTAATCCCAAAAACCGTTATACCTGATCGACTTTTCTTCAGTATTCATAATTTTCGTAATTTGTTCAAAAGTCGACTTTCCATAATTGAAGTTCAAACAATAGGCTAAATATTCAACTATGTAATCACAAGTAAAGATTTTCTTAATAAGGAACTTCAGATCTGGTTACCGGAAGGATTTTTCATGATAATCTATTCTCTATCTTTCGCTGATTGTAGTTCTACTAGAAATTAAATATGGCGTGATTAGGAAGAACCCGTTGATGACATTTTTAAAAGTGTGATTTTTTGCGAAAATCACTTGTATTTCTATAAGTTTACCTTCTAAACATGAGTAGTGGAATTCCATTCATATTTCGTACTATATAGTGATGATTGACCCAAAATCGTGTCACTCGTCATATTTCTGCAAAAGAAAAATGCATAGAAATGTTACATTCGAAACTACAAAGTCCTTAAACCACTTAACTAGTTCTCCCTAATCACCATAGAAATGCTTTAATTTAAATTAAAAAACAAAAATAAATAACAAAACGATTGTTTTGTTACTTTGAAATTTGATCACCGCAAAACACACATAATTCGGCCAGTTAAATCGTTAAACTCCAAGAATTTTTTGATAACGGAGTTAACGCCTTTGATGTTTATTATATTCTTGAGAAAATTGTGACAGAAGTCTGGTGCGAAATAGATGCATGTTGACCCCGTGGCGTACGCGAAACGAGGAAACAGAAGAGAAACAGCAAAATTGAATTAAAACTTTTACATTGGCCAATTAAATTCAATAAATGTTAGTACCAATATCTGAAACCGAGCGAGAATGTTTTCTAAGATTTTTGTAAAAGCTTGTTTGATTGACAAAACGGCTAATTTAATTTAAGAAATAATTACTGAATAACGAGACTTTATTAAAAAGATTGATTTTAAAATTAACACAAAAAATTCGCACGAACATTTACATGATAAAAAAAGAATACAAAACAAAAAAAAGTTGATGAGATTATCGAATTCCAGATAGATCCTTAAATGTAAAAATTCGATTTTTTCTTCCGAATAATCAGTGAAAGTATCTCAATTGAGTATTAGACATAGACGAAGAACAAAACACCTCTAGTTTACGCAAACTTCGAGGTGTAGCTGGAAGTTAATACCTTCGAATCGAGTTTTTATGTTAGTTTTATAGTTATTGTTGAGTATAAGCAGCGCCACTAGTTGAACAATTTGCAATTTACCTGAATAGATAACAAATATCGTGAATGAACAATTGCAATTATAAAACCTTCCAATAATCGATAACACCAGAGAACATGCAATTAGTGATGGTTTGTTCGCTGCTACGATAAATATTGTCCCGGGTGAATGAAAAGCCAAGACGAGAACGAGAACTTTCGCTCATACCTATATATCTAAAAAATATATAATTGATATTAATTTTGTATAATTTTTGCTGGGTAAGCAAGTGGGTTAGGTTTATTTTTTATTTTTGGTGAATCGTATTAACGTGTATTAATCACACGAATTTAAAACAAAACCCATTGTAAAACGAAACCAATAAAACAGAGAAAGTGAACTTCTTAACCTTGGCATTGAACCATTGTCGTCGCAATTTTTTTACCAAAGCGCAACATTTGTACGAAATGAAAAAAAAAATATTTTTCTTTGTTGACTGTAGTTCGATTACGACTTGAGTCCAGTTTTTTTCTAAAACTTGTACACGTATGAACTGCCTGAGATCTACCATAATATTTGCAATTCAGCGCTCGTGTGTTGCGCACATTTTTGCCCAATACGATACTGTGATAAATGATTGGAAAGTTTTTTAGAGATTGTGCGCAAAATTCTCCCACATCCCAAAATTGTAAAAAATAGCAACAGAATTCAAGTAATTGTGTTTGAAAATGGAATAACAATAATTGTTTGTATACATCATTATTTTTTATTTTATACAAAGTCAATCTATAAAATCATTAACATAAAGAAAAAAAGAATTTTTAGTATATAAATTTCAAAATATTTCTTTATAATTTTGTGACATGGACATGTCTATACGCTGGGGGTCATTTTGTGAAAATGATATAGGTGAAGTGTGATGTGTGACACGTTATGTATACTGGTAGGGGTGATGTCGGACCTTGCCTGACCGTTTTAGCGCGTTTTAGACAATGTTGGACTAGGCATATTGTCTAGGCAATGCCCAGTACGATTAACACTACCTAACGCTTTGCCGGAAAAGTTTGCCAACAATCATTTAGAATCTGTTTGACTATGACCATGGCCGTTACAGATAACAAAAATTATTCCGCGTTATATGTATAATGATAAATTGCGTCGATCAAGGAACGTAAAAGAAGAACGATCTTCTTTCCTTTTTGCAAAATTTGCAAAACGAAACAAAGTTTGGAAACAATAGGATTCGTTAGCCTGAGACAAATCGTTTCACAATTGTCCTTAATGTAGGTCAAGGAGTGAGAGCTTATTTCTAGAAATAAATAAAAATAACTAAAGCTTATTTTATTCGAATTTGTATACGAATGTATAAGGGAGAGTCGCCTAATTTGGACCGGCCCCTAATTTGGATCACCCATCCACCTATAAAAGACGGACCCCTGAAGTTGGCTCTGTGACTAACTTCTCATGTCATAACTTTCTTTTTCGACATGGTTCTTTGAAAGCTAAAATCGGTTGACTGTTTCATGATTACATTTAACGATAACATGCGAAATATTGTTGAAAATAATGTTGATGAGAGTGATACTGACAATTTAAAAAAAACTTAAACTAAATAGTAATAAATGACAAAAAATAACAAAAATAATGAAGAGCTTTTATAATGATTTGAATGTTCATATAAAGTTCATATAAAAATAACAAAAATAATGAAGAGATTTATAATGATTTGAATGTTCATATAAAGAGTCGTGGATAACGTCGATGGGGGAGGGCGTCAGTCCCCGCTTCTAATACAATTCAACGAATTTTTAAAAATATATCTGTCGTAGGCCGATTGTAACTTCAGGCCGATTATAATCTGCTTAGGCCGTTCATAATCGGCCGGCCGATTGTATTATCCGCGATGGTCTTACCATTTTTGTTTAATTTGCCTGGAATTTTCAGGCAAATAAAAAGAACGAAGCTTCGCTTACTAAACGCCCGGGCGAAGTTAGGCCGATAGAAAATAAAAGTATGTTTTAATTGAACGGTCAACGAACTTTAAATTCAATTACGAGAGTACTTTTCTTAATCTCTAATTTTGTTTTTATAAAAAACGATACAAAACCAAAATAATTAAAGCACAGAAGTTTATGAGGAAAAATGTTGCAAAATTTTATTTATATTTAAACCAGTTGTTTAAATAAAAGTGTCGCAACGCGGTACTGGAAAGCTGCCGCCAAACAGTCAAGGATATAAAAAATGTAATTTTCAAATTTCAAAAACCCAATGCGGCACGAAACGTTGCAAATGTTTTAAAGCTGGAATTTTTTGCAACTCGCGCTGTCATAATAGTGGTAATTGTTGTATTAAGTCGTTCGGTAGAACGACAACGGCGATTGTTTTCCCGATTTAAGCGAACCCGATCGAAGACTACCGAACTACTTATTTACTCCGACCAACTCAAAAAGCGTCATATAAAAAATTTCAATAATTATTAAAAAATACTTAACGCTTTATTTATTGGAAATAGAAGTGACTAAAAATCGTGTCGATAAATGTTCTAAAAGAAAAAAAAATTTTCTCGGAAAAAATTAATGAAATAGTTTAAGTTACATCGATTTTTTACTTTCAAAGTTTCACTTCCCCTTGAAAAGTTTTACTTTTCAAAATTTTTCCTAACGTTTTTTCCTAACCGATATATATAGATATACACACTGTGTAATTTAATTTTCTTCAAATTAATATCTTTCATATGTTATTACATATGAAAATTAAAAACAATTTACAAAAACTAGTAGTGGTGCTGATATACAATTTAATTATTCATAAAAAATTGACAAGAGTTAATGCAAAATTTGTAAATTGTTTAACAAAGGGCTGAATTGGATTTTCATGATATGATTTGTTTTCATTCGATCATAAACAACAATAAATAACTTGTTACTCAAGAACAAATGTTAGTTAACAATGGAGGATCCCAAACAAGCACTGTAAAAATAAACATTATAAAAAACGACAAATTCGAACGAGCAATTTAAATTTAAACATTGTTAATTTCAGTTTCTTAAAAAGATGATCAGGTCAAAAAGTAGCGCTGTAAAATTAAAAACAATCAAAAACAACAAATCATGACAAGCAGTGTAAAATCAAAATTTTGTAAATTCAAACATAGTGTGAATGACAGACATAAAATATGATGATCAATGAAAAGATAAACAATATAATAAAGAATAGAAGTTATTTTAGTTAATTATAAAAATAAAAAATATAAATCTTTACGTGTAATAATACGCACTGTAATAATAAACAATGATGGTGGCTATTGCCAACTTAAAATAATAAAACTCGATGTACTGATATTGGGAAAATGGTTTTTTTTTGCTCATTTAAGTTGTCATCAGCCGCTATCTTCGTTTATTATCACATTGTGTATTATTACAAAGTAGCGATTTATATATTTTTTATTTTTAAAATTAAATAAAATTACTTCTATTTTTTTATCACTGTTTATCTTTTCAGTGATTATCATATTTTATGTCTGTCATTCACACTATGTTTGAATTTACAAAATTTTGATTTTACACTGCTTGTCATGATTTGTTGTTTTTGATTGTTTTTAATTTTACAGCGCTACTTTTTAACCTGATCATTTTGTTGTTGTTTGTTTTCACCGTAATCGTCATAGCTGCTGTCCGTTTTTCACGCTATGTTTGAAATTAAAAATGTTTAAATTTAAATTGCTCGTTCGAATTTGTCGTTTTTGATAATGTTTATTTTTACAGTGCTTGTTAGGGATCCTCCCGTTAACAATTGTATTTTTTATAAACAAATGTTATTTAACACTAGGAGGACCGCGTACTTAAATTTTACGTCTTGAATATTCACTTCTTCACCATTCTGGTTAGGTTTGATGAAACAATTTTTCCTTTGGTAACTTTTCATCATTTTTGATTCTCTTTAAAACGACGTCAAAATTTTTTCGATATGGTCAATAGAATTTGAGAAAAAATCGATTCTACCTAAAAGCACCGGAGTACGTAAATTTTACGTCATTCCACGACAACACACATTAAATTCTTGTTTTTTAGTTAATAAATAAACAATCAGCTTCAGACCTGTTTATGGACCTGTTTAACAATAATATTTGTTATTATTAATTGTTACCATTATGTTTATAGCAAATTGCGATTAAATTTTTATTCAAAATAAACATCCGGAACGAAAAAGAAGGTCTGCGAAATACCGTCGAGTATTGTGGCATTTTATTGAAAAAATAATTGTTTATAACAATAGAATTATAGTTAAATAAAAAGTAAATAAAAGCAACTATTCGAATATAACTAAAGCTGACATATTTATATAAATAGTTACAACATCAAAAAATCATCAAGACCTAAAATTTACTTACGCGGTCCTCCCAGTGTTAATGTAAACAATCTAGAAAAATGTCATTTCCCTTAATTCAAGCAACCTGTTCATTTTCGCATATGAAACGTTAAGTATGCCTGCCAAATTTAGTGAATTCAGTATATTAAACCTATTTGTATCATTTTAGATCATACAATTTTACTTGGCATTGGAGAAATCTTGTAATTTATGTTGAAAATGTGATTCTAACCTCAAAATTTTCAAATTAATATATCTTATGCATTATATCTGTGGTGATTAGAAAGAATCAGTTAAGTGACATTTGCAAAAGCGTTAATTTTTTTGCAAAAATCGCGAGTTTTTCTAAACGTTTTCCTTTTAAACTTGTAAGAGTCAATTCATATTTCGTACTATAATTGACCGAAAATCGTGTCACTCGTCATACTTCTGCGATATACAAATGTTATATATTCCAAACTACAAAAAGACAAGTCCCAAGTTCACTTCACTGGTTCTCTCTAATCACCATAGATACATTGAATAATGATGTTTGATGTTGTTATAAACATTTTTCGAACTTTTTTCTAATTTTCAAGATTGTTTAAGTGCAATTAATTACGTGGCCCTTATTAGAGGACCCGTCCGGTTGAGCGGGCTACTTACACTGTTGTTTTAATCGTTATTTTTTATCACAAAATAAACTCAGATATGCTTAAACACTTTCCCAAAAAACTAATTAACATCCAAATTTCAATATTGCACTATTTTTTATGTAAAAAAACGTTTACAATGATTCTTCATGCATTAAACCATAGGTGGCCCGCAATAGGCGACTGTCCCCTATTCAGCGAATTCATCTCTGCAGCCGAAAAAATGATTGTTAATAGACAATGTTGACATTGCCTAGACCGCGGGGTACGAGCCCGACGAAAGTCGGTAACGAAGATCGTATTAATTCGGCGATTGCTGATCGATATTCTACGCTAGAAACATGAGATAGATTTGAAATAAAAGGCTTGTTAGCATGATTAGCAGGCGTACAAATAATAATTTCAACAATAATTCAGTTTCATCGGTTTTCCGTTGCTTAAACTTTTAATATAAGTTTTTTAACATGACTCGAGCAATATTATTTCATTTAATAAGAAATTTACGTCTGAACATGTATCGTATGGAATGTAAACAAACTCATATTAAGCGCTTATAACGGACAAATTTAACACTTTACACGGAGCGGAAAGAATCTTAAAATTTAACATTTTTAATGTCAGAGTAGGAACAGACTCGAATCAGCTTACATTTTCATACTAAAATGTTAAATTTCAGCATTTTTTGTGCGAAAAAATGATGTTTGAATATTTTAATTTTTCAAATAAAAACAAGTAAGATTTTCGCTGATAAATTTTAAAATGTAAAAATGTTAATTTTTCGTAAACACCATTCGTCAAATTTTAACATTTCAAATGTTAAAATTTGACCTATTATGTTTCATTTATTGGAATCAAATGTTTTGAAATTTAATCGGAAAAGTTGTTTTCATTGCACGACCAAGTGAACAAGCAAAATCTTTCTCGCAAGTACCTTTTTACAACGCTAGAAGTATATAATGATCCATTGGCGCTTATTACATATGTGCGTAATACCAAGTAAATCAATTAAGAAAGATAGGGCCCTTGACACCTCTGTCGAAATAAAAGTAAACAAAACCGCAAACCCATAAAAATATCAGTGAACATCTCAGAAAAAAAATAGAATTAAGAGAAAAACTAACGTAAACCATAAGTTACAAAATAATCATTCACCGAATTTGAAAATTATTGCGTATCAAAAATACACAGAAAAAAAATTAACATTTTAAATGTTAAAATTTGTGAGACATTACTTTATAAAATTTGGTAGCTTTGATTCCAATAAATGAAATCATAATAGATCAAATTTGAACATTTTAAATGCTAAAATTTGACGAAAGGTGTTTACGAAAAATTAACATTTTTAAATTTTAAAATTCAAAGTATTACTTGATACAATTGGGAGAATCCCAAACAAGCACTGTAAAAATAAACATTATCAAAAACGACAAATTCGAACGAGCAGTTTAAATTTAAACATTGTTAATTTCAAACATAGCGTGAAAAACGGACAGCAGCTATGACGGTCACGGTAGAAACAAACAACAAAAAGATGATCAGGTCAAAAAGTAGCGCTGTAAAATTAAAAACAATCAAAAACAACAAATCATGACAAGCAGTGTAAAATCAAAATTTTGTAAATTCAAACATAGCGTGAAAAACAGACATAAAATATGATAATCACTGAAAAGATAAACAATGATAAAATATTGGAGTAATTTTATTTGATTATAAAAATAAAAAAAATATTAATCCTTACGTGTAATAATACGCACTGTAAGAATAAACGAAGATGGCGGCTGATGACAACTTAAAAGAGCAAAAATAAAAACGTTTTCTCAATATCAGTACAGCAATTTTTATCATTTTAAGTTGGCAATAGCCGCCATCATTGGTTATTATTACAGTGCGTATTATTACACGTAAAGATTTATATTTTTTATTTTTATAATTAACTAAAATAACTTCTATTCTTTATTATATTGTTTATCTTTTCATTGATCATCATATTTTATGTCTGTCATTCACACTATGTTTGAATTTACAAAATTTTGATTTTACACTGCTTGTCATGATTTGTTGTTTTTGATTGTTTTTAATTTTACAGCGCTACTTTTTGACCTGATCATCTTTTTGTTGTTTGTTTTTACCGTGATCGTCATAGCTGCTGTCCGTTTTTCACGCTATGTTTGAAATTAACAATGTTTAAATTTAAACTGCTTGTTCGAATTTGTCGTTTTTGATAATGTTCATTTTTACAGTGCTTGTTTGGGATTCTCCCATTAATTGTTTCATTTTCTAAACATCATGTCTAATGAGAAAACAAAAACAATCGTCGGCCCAATTTTCCTTCTGTAGGTAAGTTTCCTCAGTCAAGATATATTTTCGTAAGTCTTATCAATCATTTTATATTTAAGAATTCGTGATTAAATAATGTAATGACTCAAATATAAGATATATTCTTATGTTCTAGTAGGACAGCTTTGCATAAATCTGCTTGAATTCTGCTTTTTTCATCAATTTTAATTAGCTCAAAAATAGATAAAAAATAGAAAAATACGTTTTAAGAACTTTGATTTTTTCTAAACTTTTTCTCTTCTACAAGTATTTTTTCTTGTGTTGCATTTTACACTCATAATATGAATAGTAGAGTTTAAAAACGAATAAGACATAGAATAAAATGTTTCAAGTACTTAATTTTTTAAAAATTCTTCTCTACTGCAGGTATTTTGTTCTTGTGTTGCATTTTACACTTATAATATTAATTTTCGTCCCACGCGCGCGCGAAGACGCCTTTTTGGCAACATTTTCGCGTCTGCGAAGGAAGTCTTCGCGTTACTAGGCCGCGAAGAGTTTCCACGGAGACTTATTGCGCGCGACTTGAGACAAAAAATATTATAAGCAACGTGTACGACAAAGAACAGCTATTCGCGCGGCAGACCGAGGCTCAACGCCTCGGTAGGGGCGAGTTCCGGCGTTCCGCGCGAAGCTGTTCTTTTCGTACATGTTGCTTAATATACTATGAATCCATTATAAAAAGGAAAAAATAAGGCCTATTTCAGCATGCTGATCATTTTTTAATATACTCTGAATCATTTATAAATAGTGAAAAATAAGGCCTTTTTCAGCATAATGATCAAGTTGTCTGACTTGGCCATATCAGGCTCCTTAGTACAAGGTCTCTTATACTGTGAGATTTCGCGATAAATTTATAACTATTAATTTTACTACATATTTGTTTTCTGCAAATTACGTTACAAAAATAAAGACATAGTCTATTTAGAATTGTTTTAATAATTTTGCCTCATTGATAATTCAGTTACACCAGGCGAAGCCGAGTGCAACCTACGTGAACAGAGCCTACTTGCCCTCACTTCTATTCCTAGGGTGAAAAGTAAAAAATTTCTGCGCACGATTGTCGAATTTTTTTTTATAGTCACAAAAATAATTCAAAACGAATACGATGAAATAAAGTTTATTTAATGAACAAAAAATATTAAAATTCACTTATCCGTCACGCAACTTTTCAAATATTTACAGGAGTGATCCTGTGGCATGGAATCAATGCAAGGAATAATTTCTCAATATATTCCAGATCAGTGTAATTGACATTAAACAACCTGATCAGCACCTTATCTGAGCCCTATTTTGATGGTTTACTAGGGCCAGTATAAAATTTCGAAATCTAAGAGATTGGGCCGACGGTTGTTTTTGTTTTCTTATTGGACATGTTGTTTAGAAAATAAAACAATTAATAACCAAATATTCGTAACTAAGATTTTCGTATTCATATAATCTAGGCTGTTCGATTGACAAAATATTCTGTGTAAAATATATTTTTTCTCTTAATTCGCTATTTTTTTATATCAGCGATTTTTTTTGGTTTCGGGAAATAATCGCCGAACCCTTCACAATTATTGTTTTTGGGTTTTCCGATTTTACTAGAAACTTTTCCGACTAACAAACAAATGCAAAACACAATAACAAAAAGCACAACATTAATCGGTTTTGTTGAAAACTTTTTTATAATAGCAAAAACAAGAACAAACTCGATTACAATTTTGTGCTCTTCGTTATCGTTTTTTGCATTTGTTAGTTAGTAGGAAAAAGTTTTCAACAAAATTGATTTATTTTGTGTTCTTTGTTACTGTTTCTGTATTTGTTTGTTGATCAGAACAAAGCTTTCAACACAATTTTACAACAGTTTTAACTGTTCATTCAAAATTCGCGCCGCGACCATTGAGCACCACTGTCAGATCAGAATCTGCAGGAAGAATTTTCTATGAGGCCAACAAAAAGGTACCCACCGTCAGATCAGAATCCGACAATCAGAATTTTTTCTGAGGCAAACAAAAACGTACCCATTATTCTGCGATGCACTGTTTCTTGATTTTTTCTCATCTTGAAGGTTCCAATTACCGCCACTAGAGGGCAACGGACCTTGATCGGCTGGGCGAATCACCGAATTGATACGATCTTCGTTACCGACTTTCGTCGGGCTCGTCGGCCTAGATAAGGTTCGAGACTCCCATAGACTCCGGTCGGTAAAGTCAGTATTATTATCTATGGTCGGTAACAGATCGATACATCACCTTACTTGGGAACACTTGTAAAAGAGAAGAAAAGAATGCCCTTGAGCTCTTGAGCACGCTAACTCCGAAACCATTACGATATGCCTATGTCCACCCATGTCTGTTGGTATATACTCCCAATACAAGGAAAAGTCAGAGGAAGAAAGTTTTGGTTTTTGGTTGTTCAAAAAAATTCATAACATGAAACAACTATGTTATATAATTTATAACTTTGTTGCACTTTGTTGGGCAAAAAGTATAAAAGTATTATTTCATACGACAAATGTTTTTCTATACATATAAAAGTTATAATAACACGACAAAACAAAAATTAATGTAGCATGAGCGAAATTGATTGTGAATGAGGACGGAATTGAAGTGATCCGTATATTAATCCGAGCAATTAAAAGAACCACAACAATGTCATTTTAAGGTGGAGTGCAAGTCCAATGCGTGCGGTATCTAATAAAATAGACAAAACTTGATTACCATGATGTCTGGCGTCGTTTTGTTGTTGATATGTCAATGCTGTGATGTTTTTGTCTGATAAATTATACCTCATGTCCAAAACAAGTAACCGTTTTTCGCTCCCCCTTACCCATCGCCCCGCAAGACCCGAACCTCCTCACCGGCACTGAATGGAGTCTAAGATTCTTCGGTAAACACTCATATATATTATTGTAATCCGCGTAAACAATTCAGTAGTTAAGGCTGTAATTATATTTGATGCAAATTTGATGTAAAAATTATCGTTATGATTGTTGTTAAATCTCGGTAATTTTGCCTACGCTTCAACCTATTTTAAGAGATTGACCTCGAAAGTGTCGAACGATAATGATTTATGTACGAAATGATCACATGGGGGATGGGAAAACACTGAGATCAGATTCGATCGAGATTAATGGTGTATGAGGCCGATTTCTTTCCGAGTAGTATCGAGACATTAATTCCTACACTTGTCGCATTTGTAAATAAAAATTTTTATCATCACATTACCAAACTTTTAATGCCTTACCTTTTTTTGATTTGCCTTTATTTAATCAAGTTTTTTTCGTATGTGTTTAATTTTATTGCACTGTATGTAAAATTTTGAAATAACCTTGATATATACGTGTGCAATGTTTTTATTATTTTGCTAGTTAAGACACAATTTTACCTTGTTTATCAAAAAGTTTTATAAACATCGTTTTTAAAAAGACAAAAACACTGTTGTGGATATATTCTACAAAGTTCACCATTTATGACCCTTCTTCTTTTTTTCTGTTGAACTTTCCTCTGTTGTTGCCTCGGACCGGAAGTTTCCACAGCAGGACTCTGTCGAGGATTCGGTGATGGTTTGGTATTAGACATTTTTGTAATATCGCTGAAATAATTATTCTCAGATGCAAACGCAACGGTTTCCTACCAGAACACCTGGAAACGATGTCACAGAGTGTATCCTTCGCCAACATATTATATGTTCGCCAACGATAACACAAACAATAAGGTCAATGAGCTGCTGCGAGTGACCAAAAACAAACTACATAAATTTGAAATCGATGATAATTACGCGACTATTCACAAACTTAGCTCACGTATTCGCGATTTGAAAAATGAAATCTTGTGTTCACTTGACGAAGATTGGTTAACGTTAGTTTTTAAAATTTGCAAAAAAAAAGAAAAGAGAACAAACTAAGCTTAAAAGAACATTTTATCGAAAGTACATGAACATAACAAAGAAGCAAAAAAGTGTAAACGACGTTTTCAATTCGTTTGACTATAAAAAATAATGGATTGTTAATTTATCGGATGTTGAAATTCCGGAAGACATCTTGAGATTCTTAAGTTTGGGTGACAGATTTGGTGTCCCTTTTGACAACAAATTCTTTCCAACTGACGAGATTATTGGTGACTTTGAGTCAAAAATTTCTGAAGTTAAATTAGAAGAACAAAATCACATACGATCAGATGTCGCAAATATCATAAAAAACTCGAAACGTAGCTTTAAATTGTCACCGATGGATAAATTCATTTTGAATTTGTTCAAAAAAACGCGTAAATTTGTCAAAAACAACGATGATAAAATATTTATTTCTAAGGCCGACCGAGAGGCCGACAAAGGTAATGTAACTGTCATTCTTGACAGGAACACTTATGTCGATAAAGCGACGATCTTACTTAACGACACTGAAACTTATGAACGCGTTAGTAGAGACCCAACGATAACGTATCAGAATAAGTTCAACGGCCTTGTGAAATTCTGGTTTAGCAAAAAGTACATCAATGAGAACTTGAAAAAGAGACTTATTTGTGAAACGGGTACAATTCCTAAGTTTTACGCGCTGCCGAAAATTCACAAACAGAACATCCCGCTAAGGCCTATTGTTTCAGCTGTTACTAGTCCTAGTTATAAGCTTTCGCGTTTATACCAAGACATTTTAAAAAACATCACCAGGAAAAGAACTAGTTATGTTAAAAATAGTAATGAATTTGCTGACAAAATCAAGCAACTTTCGATACCTGAGAATTATAAATTGGTATCTTTGGATGTAACGTCCTTGTTTACTAACATCCCACTTAATTTAGTGATTGCACTCATTTCGAAAAAATGGAGTGAAATTAAAAAACATACCAAACTAACAAAGAAACAATTTTTAGACGGGATTAAGCTAATTTTCGAGTATTTACATTTCTCATTCGATAATCAGTTTTATAAACAAACTTTTGGCACACCAATGGGCGCGCCACTATCATGCGTCTTGGCAGATATGATCAGATATGATCATGGAAATGCTTGAAGAACAACAGCTGCCCAAATTAAGCTTTTCAGTTCCTTTCTGTTTTCGTTACGTCGATGATATTATTACGTGCCTGCCTGAAAACGAGATCGATAAAACAGTGTCCATTTTTATCAAATTTCATCCGCGGTTAGAGTTTACTGTATATATAAAAACAAAGCATCAGCTTTTTAGACGCGTTAGTCACGGTTATACAGGAGGGTAGTTGTAAAGTCAACTGGTTCCGGAAACCTACATGGTCAGGCCGCGTATTAAATTTTCACTCACACCACAGCAATGATCAAAATGTTGCTATGGTATACAACCTAGTCGACAAAGCAATTTTATTAGCTGACAAAGAATATCACTCTGAGAATTTAGAACTTGTTAAGAAAACGCTTGAAAATAATTTTTAGTCTCGCGATTTTGCTGATTTGCATATAAAAAAGCGAATGGAAAAAATAGAAAACAACTCAACCAATGAACTTGCTACCTCAGATCAGGTTTTTTATAATTCGCACAAGACTAACTGTAATTTTGACAAACTCAAAGATAAAGATCCAATTGATAATAAATCAATCGCGGTTTATTCGATTCCTTGTAACGACTGTGAGAAAGTTTATTTTGGTCAAACAAAGCGTCATATTAAAAAACGAGTTTATGACCATCAATACAACAATAAGTTGCAACCCACAAAACACACGTCACGTACTAAGCATATGATTGATTTAAACCACCAGATAGCGTATGACAAAATTAAAGTAGTTAGGCATGAGCGTAATTACAAGAAAAGATTAGTACATGAGATGACCAACATTCTCAAAAACAAAAACGCTATGAATGAGAGAGCGGACGTTGACGGGCTCAATGTTATATATCACGGTTGCCTATGACCGTGACGTCATCACTGAGCACTGACCTGCTACTAATCAAATTGTACCTTAGCTGATAGCGCTTCAATTCTAGTCACAACGTCTAACTGTACAGAGTCAATTTTAACGACGGCGTAAGCCCGAAAACTGTTCGTTTAATTGTAATTTTAGTCTGTTTTTTATTTATTTATGTGAAAAATGGAAGAAGCGATTAGATTTATAATCTTACTGAAGGTTAGTTGCAAATGATGTTGTAATTTTTAAGAACTAAACGGTTGTAAAAGCTATCTCCAATTCTCGTCTTTATGTTTGTATAGGCTTGATAAGGATCACGCAGAGTGATCGAAACGTCGCCATTAAACACTTATGGTGTAACTGGTTCGTTATTTAAAGCCCATGGTTTTCCTATTGGCCATCCAACAATATACAATATATTATAATCATTATTGATTATTTTAATTTTTATTCTAAAACTGTTCGATATTTTTTAAGTTTTTCTTTTTACTAACAATTGATCACGAGCTCTAGTAGCCGCTCCTTGGGTTCCTTCCATGGCTGCATCTCTATTTCTCTTATCTCTTTTTTTCCTGAACCCGCTTCGTTCATGTTTTGTAGCAATACAACCTTTCTGAATCGGAAAGAACATTTGAGTCATAATTCTTCGGAAACTTGCCCTTACGCTTTCTCTTCTTTTTTTGTTGCTCTTTAGGCGCCCTACTTTGTTTTCTAAATAGTCATAAGTATGTTTATTTTGAGTCATAATTAATTTTATTTTAAAAATTTTTTAGAATGTAGCCTAAATATTTACCCAGGGGAAGGTTCAACTTTACGCTTAACAACTTTGTTAGGGACCATTCACATGTGCGTCGCGTTGCGTTGCGTCTCCACTGTGGAGATAGG
Organism: Telenomus remus; assembly: GCA_020615435.1. Lineage (NCBI taxonomy): Eukaryota > Metazoa > Arthropoda > Insecta > Hymenoptera > Scelionidae > Telenomus > Telenomus remus. Next base: position 9,548,129 of record CM036336.1, read on the forward strand.
CGACGCAAACGCAAGCGCCATTTTGCATCAGTTGCGTTGCGTTTGCGTCGCCATTGCCCAGAATGGTGACGCAACGCTAACGCAACGCACATGTGAATGGTCCCTTAAGCGATAAGTTACGCAATGATGGTAACCGTTTTGATACTTTTTGTGCTTTAATCGGGTCAAACTGCGCGTATGCAATCACCAGCTGTGCCAAAGTCTTGGTATCAGACGGGGACGCAGCTAATAGTTCTTCTAAACTTGCAGCCGCAACTTTGACCTCGCCATTACGCAAATGGAAATCGGCTGCCTGGCGCCATAAGGTTCCTAAGTTTTCTGTGTTCTTCTGTAAATAAATGTCGCGTTTTGAAAATCAATTATTCTCGTTTGAGAATATTCTTCCGAATCGCAGTTTATCTAAAAAGTAATTTTTGACTAAGCATATAAAATATTAATATTTTTACTTTGTTCTTCTTACTGTAGTTGACGGCATCCTTAAGAATTGACGAAGCGTTCTCTCGATTATTATTAGCTATCTGCAAAGTGACAAGAGCGCTGACTATTCCAGGCAAATATCTATCTTTATCGTTGAGGCTGTTTAGAACGTGAATAGCCGCGCTTCTTCCACGTTCTCATTGATTGCATATTGCTTGAGCAATTCAGCAGCTTCTTTTGCGTTGTTCTATCGACTCAACTGATAAGCTTTGCCAAGTACTACAACAAAAAACTACAAGAAAAATTATATTTCATTCTATTCCATTGGCAATATTTTGTGTTGATTCTATAAACTCGATGGGAGTTCGTTTGTTTACGAACTTGGTTTGTGAAGCAAGCTAAAATACATTGATTCAGTGCAATCCTTTTTCTCTGTCTTGAGATTAGTTTGTATTCCAAGCCTTCATGAGTGGCGTTTTTCATTCGCTTCTTGCTTGCAAGAAGCGAATGAAAAACGCAAATGATTGAAAACGAAAAATGAATGATTATTTGGTTCTTGCGACCAATGAAGCGACTTTAAGATTCTATGGGAATTATGGGATAAAATAATAAAAGGTAATAAAATAATAATAATATTAATATTGTATTCAATAAACTTATATTCAATTTTTTACTCTACTAGCACAAGGAATGGTTCGTCTTAACTTGACCAAATCAGAACAAAAAGTGATCGCTCTCAAATGCGCATATTGACACCATTGTCTCAAAATAACTCACACACATATACACACACCATCTTAATTATATTACTAATTCTGAAAACTAAATATGAAACCTAGAAAATAATAAGATAAGTGTGGTTCTATCAATTTGAGTTTGGCGCCATGTGGAACCACTTGAAAATGAAATACACATTCGTGCTTACGAATTGAAATACGAAGAAAGGATAAATTTTGTGTTAATTAGTTTTTGAATTTAATCTCAATAAGCCAACAGGCCTCCTCAAAAAATAATCCACACAAAATGATTTAAACATGAATTGATATCATTAATCAAACCTTGAATTAAAGTGATACATCTTATTGTACATGAGTATAAATGTTTATATGTTCATACAATTATAATCTTAAAAATATCTTACTCATTCGAATACTCTTTAAAACCTTCCTTTGCCTCTCGGCATAATCAGACTTGAAAATCATAAGCTTAACCTTCCGTGACGCGGCGCGTCAAAAAAGTTACACGAGGACGCGCGTCTTGTACTGAGTACACCGATTGGTTTTTCATCGTTAACAACTGAAATTGTTAATATTTTTGCAAGATTTGTTGGGAAATAAATATGTTCATCAGTATTTCAATAATTAATAATAAATAATAAATATTCATTATGAATAATAATGTTAATTAACTAATCGGACAATCGATTGTCTGAGTGAGTGTGCGCGTCACATTTCGCACAGCTGACAACAGTCTTTTCCCATATGAACGATAAAAATCTTGATACAAAATTGTTTATAATAATTATTGTATAATTTACCTTTTTTCAATACTTATTTCTATTAGTCTTTTTTTTCTTCTCTCTTCTACACCGAGAAAAAAATAGTATTTGATTAAAAAAAATTTATTTGAAACTAATAAATTTCGACCTTTAAATATGAAACTATGAAATAATTATTTGAAATAAATTAAAAAATTTATTTAAAATTATTTATTTGATATTAATAAAATTTGTATTCAATTCAAAGAATATTTATTATAAAAGCATTAAAAAAATTATTTATTTTGGAAAAAAATTTATTAAATTCGAAGAAATTATTTATTTAAGGTAAATACATATTTTCATAGTCTCCAATAACAAATGTATTAATTTTATAAAATTATTTATTCGTTTTAAAAAAGTCGTTTCACGAATTCAAATACATATTCACATAGTCTGTAATAAATAATTTATTAATTTCAAAGAAACGAATTATTCTTTTTAAAGAAAAAATTCGTCATCTACTAATACATATTTTCATTGCCTGTGATAAGAAAAATGTTTATTTGAAATTTTCTTTTATTTGAAGAAATTATTTATCGCATAAAAATACATACATTAATATATATTACGGAAATGCCTTAAAATTATCTCAGAAATTGTTACAAAATTTTTGTTCTTTGTTTAATACAAATAACGATATTTACATCATATGATATGGCAAGGTAATATAATATACATTGTTTATACATCGTGCGTGTAACGGCGTCGAATCAACTAAATCCTTAAGATTAATGCATAGTGTATTGCCTATATTATTACCACTTTGAAAATCGACAATAAATGAGTGTCTATGCTCATCAAATGATAAAGTTTTAAACTTTTTGGCTACAAAATATAATCTATCATTTGATGAGTATATATCTTCTACTATCTCGAACACAGGAAAATCGTCTTCGAAGCCTACTTGCAAAACACATTTTTGCTTATGTAAACGACCGTTATACTTAATTCAAGAATGGATAGTGAAAGATCTTAATTCTTGATAATTTGGAGCTTCAAGTGTGGCAGCGATGACGGGACCTATGAGGAAAATAGGTTTAAAGTTACTGTTTGTCATAAGTGAATAAGCTAATTGGAATTGAAGTCTGATCGCGACTGTTAAAGTAACATCGATTATTGATTTCGACAAAAATGCAATTTGCTTTACATCAAAATGTTTAGCTTCGAATCTCATGGCCCAGAAACCAGGTGCTGGACCTTTTCATTCCATCTCATCTCCATAATGTTCAAATCTATGAAACTTTGGTTTCAATTTTTCATTTCTATAGCGTGGGCAAAGTCTACAAGTACTTAAGTATATATCGTGATGTTCGGCAACTAAAGTATTTAGGTAGTCCGCGGTTCCTATACGGTACTTCCGTGCATATACGATATCGTTGATTTTACATAAGGTTGTGTAAAGCTGCCACACTTCTATTATTAAACCGAAATTTCTAACTAAACACATCATTTCGTTAGCTTCCATTTTCAATTTTTTTTTACGACTAACATTTTTCTCGTTATGATTGGGGGTTTGTTTCCGAATTCAACATAACCGTAATCAAAAGATTGTATCCTATTATTTAACGAGTCGAGTGTTATCTTCGTCTCAAAGTTCGCTTCATAAATGAGATAATAAATCAGAACAGACATGTCATAGTTGGCCATGCCTTCTGCATTGTCATGCATTAATTCAACTCCAAAATTATCAAGAACATGAAAAGGAGGAATTCTGTTCCATACGCAGTTTTCTTCAATACCTGTCTGTTCAGGCATGTTAAGCAGCACGTCGTTTTCATAATCAGCTTTTGTCCTCAATAAACTTAAATCTTTCGGGTACACTCGATCTAAGCAGTCTTTGGGTAACTTACAAGTACGACAAAAATAATTTTCTGATGAATTGACGTAACCAAGAATCTCGTCCAGGCCTGCATTATCTCCTGCGATAGACACCATGACAAAATAGATTTGTTTTTCGATCTCATCTTTTAATTTAATAGTAATACCATTTTTTTCTAAAAAAATGAAGTCGTTAATTAAAGCTTCAAAAACTGAATTATCTCTTTTGTCACCATGATGAACAAGCAGCGCTAAAAAGATATTGCAAGGTCTAGAGAGATACTCCAGAGGAAAACAACGCAAACTAACATAACCGGCACCAAGTTTATGTACTCCAGCATGCCATCCGAGAGCATTGTTCATTCCACATTCATCGTAGAAAAAAATAAATGGTACAACAAATTTATCAGGAAATTCTTCCAATACAAAATACCAGAATGGACTGTGACAAACATCATCTATTAAGCCGGTATCTAAATGCTTCGTCGAATTAAGAAAAGAGTCAGCCATTTCGTACACACCGTCACATTCAAACAAAGCAACAAAAAGTTTACGAAGCGGTATTTGTGTTAATGTCACTGTAGTTGGTTTTATGTGCAAACCGCTAGGCGTCATTTTCTCATCTAATCGTTGATCTAAAAAAACTCGTTTGGGCCAAATTAGAAATCCAAGATTTTCCAGATTTTTTTTCGGTGATATTTAGTTGAATTGTTTTTAAAAGGGTCTTTAAGAAAATTAACGATTTTTTCGAACGACTCAGATGTTTCATCTATGGGAATATCAAGACTTTCAAGCAAAAAAGCAATTTTAGAACATAATTGACCTGTTTGTTCTGTAACTACTTGAATATTTTTTCGATGCATAGAACGATTGAGATACAACTTTCGAAAATGAGTTTCGACCATGAGTGTATCCACCATGGATTGACAGTAATTATGGAAATTAAAATCCTCCTCTGGAAAATCTTGGATGCTGTCATTCAGTTCACTACCTAAATTAGAATCACCATCATCAATCGCATTTAAAATAGGTAGTGGCTATTCGCATTCAGTTGGTCCGTGCAGCGACGTCCGTCCAGACGTACCGCCGTAGACGTACGTCCGTCCGCACGGACCATGCTGCACGGACCATGTATATTAACGTGCTAATTACTAAATAAACTTTATTAAACAATTAAAAAACAAACAATAAACAAATTCTAATACTTTTTATAATAACAAGAGGTCATTTATGAAAAATTTCAAACATTTGAACAGCACAATCCTCCATTCCTAAAAAGTTCATCATCTCGACGTGAAGTTGTCATTGAAGACATCAAATGCACGCGCACTCCGATCACAATATCAAGTTGCATATAAATAACAAAGAAGGAATTAATTGGTCTCGGGAATTTAGCGTTATTAGAATCTGATCAGTTTTCTTACTATTTTTCATTTCATTATAACTGATCACTAAGTTTTCGAAAAGCAAAATATTTCTTACAATTTTAAAAGTACTAAATTAATTTAAGAAAAGATTTCGACCTAATTTTACAATGCCATCGTACACTCACATTTTACTTTAGTTATTTAATTGAACAATATTTATCTAAAAATTAATTTTTTGAAACTTTTCGGGTAAAAGCGCCCGGAGGGCGCGCGGCTTCGTTTACTAGTTGAAATAAAAAACAACGATATTTTTCAGTCTTGATTTTTGCTTTTATCCCAAGGGGTTGCTCACTGTTGAAGTCTTTGAACTACTTGGTTTGTAGTACATGGTTTTGAAGTATATTTGAAGTATTTTTGAAGTACTTGTTGTATTACTATATTATTGAAGTATGTTGTAGTACTTTTGAAGTCATACAATTTTTGAGATTTCAAAGACTATTAATTGTAGTAATTTGTAATACTTTGTAGTACATTTTCGAACTGTATCGATTTCATGAGAACTATTGCTGTTAAATTTTATTTTTTTAATAAACATTCAATTCAATTCATTCAATTCTTTTTGAAGTCTCATTGAAGTCAATTGCAATTTATTACAAGAACTTCAACAATATTGTAATTTCAAAAAACTTTTTGAAGTATAAGTACTTCAATAACTACAAATTTCATTAAAGTCCTACTATACAAGTACTACAAAAGACTACAAGTACCCCTTGTTTTATTAACTAAAAGTGACTAAACATTCGATTAAAGTCGATGCATAAATAAGATGTTAAATAACATTAATTTTGAATACATCAATCTACTTTCGCTTAAATTTAACTTTGTTATTGTTAAACTTGTCAAGCTTTCCTACAACAAGTGCAAACGCTTTTTCAGTCAACAACAGTCTGTATTCGTGTTTAGCTGATGATACGCAATCAACCGTCACCTGACCCAGGGCAGACAAAATGACTGGATCTTTTAGGAACGCCTTTGAAACAATATCATCTGTACCGAAATGGTTGGTATTTAGCCATATGAAAATTGTTAACAAAATCAATTAAAGAACTATTTCGGAGAACAACATATTTTATATTGCCATTTATTGACTTGAACCTAAAGATTATTCAGAGACGACAGTTTAATTGAAGCGAAAGTAAATTGCTTTATTCAAAATTACTGTTAATAAACATCTTACATATGCATCGACTTTAATCGAATGTTTAGTCACTTGTAGTGAATAAAATCAAAAGTCAGGACTGAAAAATATCGTTGTTTTTTATTTCAATTTGTGCTGTTCAAATGTTTGAAATTTTTCATAAATGACCTCTTGTTATTATAAAAAGTATTAGAATTTGTTTATTGTTTGTTTTTTAATTGTTTAATAAAGTTTATTTAGTAATTAGCACGTTAATATACATGGTCCGTGCAGCATGGTCCGTGCGGACGGACGTACGTCTACGGCGGTACGTCTGGACGGACGTCGCTGCACGGACCAACTGAATGCGAATAGCCACTACCTTTAAAATATCACTCTTTCCACTTTCATTTAAATCATAACTTGAGACTGGATTATCAAGGTTCTCCGCATTCAAAGAATCGGTTGAATTTTCCGAATTAACATCGTCGATTACATTAGGAACTAAACCGTTTTCTGAAGTTGTTTCATTATGTTCGGAACAATGCTCTTTGGTATAATGTCTTTTAAAAGACGAAAATATTTGGAATCGTCTACCACAGTTTTCAAACACGCACTCGAAACCTTGTAAGTGGCAATGGTTTGTTTTAACATGATAGAAAAGGTTTACTGTCGAGACAAAAGTAATCTCACACTGTGGACAAGAGTGTTTCATTTTTCAAATCTATTACAAAGAATTAGAAGTTAGAAATGATAAAAATGAATATTGTTGAATAATAGTTTGAAATATATTTAAAGAATTCGTAAATTATGAAAAAAAAAACGTTTTTGACAAACTTTATGTCAATAATTCACTTAGTTGTAATAAATCAGCAAAAAGAAAACTCAACTTGAATTCCGCGTAGTCTCACATTCAGAACAGTCTTATACTTGAATAAGTTTTAGTTATATTTTAATAATCCACAAACGCGTTGAATGAAAATCTAATATTTATAACTCGATAATTATCTTTCAATCACAGAACGCGATAACAGGAGCCGTCTTATTCCAACTTTTAAGTCACGTAAACTGATTTTGAATCTCACATTGAAAACTGAAATTGGATTGATAAAACTGAAAACTAATTAGCTCACAGAGCGTTTAACATAGTTGTCACTTGACTTGAAAGGGTATCGTGTTTGGTGTACATGTTAACTCTTTGCGCCGCGTACGTCTCCAATCGTCTCGGTGAGAGGAGCGTGGGAAAACGTATCGTCGTAGTTGTTGATGTAGCATGTGACCGCCAGCCGGCCAATGAGCGAGCAAGCGCCAGTGCCGCACTGGGGCATATGTTTAGCGTTCTGATATCAGACTTGTTGTTCGACTTTTTCATTTAATTTATTTACTAAATGTCTTAAGTGCAGGTAATCATTCATAACATTTATTGATGTTAACATTTTATCTGTTCGTCAGAGGTCAAACTCAAGTTTCGCATACACACTTTTTATTGACTGAATGATATTCTGCATAATTTAAAACCTGATTGTACAGTAACACAACAAAAAGTGTATTTATTAAAACAATTTATATCATTTGAACCATCTGTGTTATTAAATTAATTTATTTATAAAGTTCAAGTACGTAAAACTGCGAGTTTTTAGATTTTGTGATAGACCCACGCGGGGCCCTTGACTCATTACGGCAGTGAGACCGGCCGCCATATTGAAAGTCTACTTCAGTGGTGGGGAATCCTTACGCGGCGCAAAGAGTTAAAGAAAAAGCGTTGTATGAAAATTCACACGTCGACGGCCTCAACGGGATATTCAGTGTTCATAACATGAAAACATGTATAACAAACGTCCACAGCTTTCACAATGTTCTCTACTTTGTAGAAGTACTTGTCAATGATGAGAAAGTAAGCTGCTTGAGGGTCATAAACAGATTGTCCTTGAATTGCTATAAAGGGTTGCCTTCTGTATCCATATTTTAATAACTTTTTTATTCGCGTGGTCAGTGATTCTTCAATTTTAGCTTTTGTCTGCAATAAAAAAAACAAATATTATTAGCATTTACCTTTTTGAAATAGCAATTCTTTTCTGTAACTTTAAAATGAAAAGCCTGAAAAGCGGTTCACTGAGTCTTGCCGAATTGCCACAAAGTTAAGCAATCGAGACTTCAAAAATGCGAAATGGGAAAAAAATCGAAGTTACCGATTTGCACAAGATGAAAGCTTCTTGACTTTCCAATATCGTTGGTTTCCAACATTTCTTCCCTTTTTTTCTTTTCACAGCAGACTGAATTAAAGCTGGTAGCAAGTACAAAACCAATGCATCGTTGTGATCTAAAAAATTCAATCTTCAATAATGGCACAAAACTCATTGTAATGGTAAAATAGTTTTAGGGCATCCTGTTTGTCATCCAAAGTTAAGTTTTTTGTTTTCTTATTTGTTGTCAATTCATTTTCGACGAATAAATTCGCTTCTTGTTCGGATAATGTGAAGGAATATTTAAATTGAAGCAGAATGGTTGACAAGCAATTAAGACTGTTAATGTTGTTGAATGATATATGATGAAAGTGAGTTTCAAAAATAAATTTGCAACAATTGAGACACAAAAGAGAAAACAAAAAAGAAACTTGGTTGTGTGGGTGGGATCAACATGTCTTCATACAATTTCATTTTACAATGAAAAAATGTACCTTTAGAAATGGCTTCTTCTAAAAGAGAAACAGCTTTCGGGTTCACAAGGTTTTGACTCATGTATTCAGCAATCTGAACTTTAGAATTTGGCCAACGCACCAGAAACTCTGACTGCTTCGATTTGTGTAGTTGAGTAAAGTCAATGTTTATCTATTAAAAAAACACTAGGTCATAATTTTGGAAACTACGCCAGACAAATAAACAAACGAAGATACAAATAAAGCTTACAAACAAAATTCATTTCAAAGTAAATCAATTTAAAGAAAGTATGATAATCATACCAGTGTTGGTGCTGAAGGGTGTTTGATAAGAGGCCATTTTAATAAGATTTCCTCTACCTTGTTTCCGTCATCTTCAACCAGCAGTTTCAAACGATTTGGTGAAGTCTCAGTCCAAAACTGTCAAACTTTGGTCCAAGGTTCTGAATAATGGTCCAGAATGCCTTTTTTCTTTTAATAAACATCTTGAGCCAATAAGACAACCGCAAAAAAATAACATGACAAATGTAGAAACAACGATTTTTTTATCATATCCTTCATATGATAAAATAATTACACTTCTCCGTTGTGCTCGCTTTTCGTTTTCCTTGTTCTGTCGCTTTTTTGGGTTTCAGCTTAGTTAATTTGCTTTTCGGCCCGTGTTTGACGTTTCTGTACCGACAAGGCAACTTTCCTAAAGCAGGTGCACCTTTGTTTTGTTCACATTCCCTTTTACTAACTGGTGGTACGTAATAAGTACCCTACAAATTAAAATTAAAGATGACATATTTCGCTAATTATAACAAAGTAACTGCTAAAAAGAGAAAAAGAAAGATTCTAACCACTGATTCACCGTGAAAAGTTGAGGGATGATGTTTGCGGCAACTTCGTAATCTTTGTTTGTTAAAGTCCTATCTTTGATGGCCATCAAATTTGAAATGATGAGGCGAGCTAATTCATCGCGATGCGATTGGTTCAGCGTTCCTTGTTCGTTATAATATTTGATTATGGCTTTGCCGTTGTCAACACTCAGTAAAAACTTTCTATAATCCTAGAACCCAAAAATAATTTAAAATCAGAAAACAGAAAACGAATAAAAAACTTACTAGATATAAAATGAATTAATAAAACTAGCCTCTTTCGTTTCGAAACGCTCATTTTCTACAAAAACTAAAATTTTTCTTGGTGGATTGTTCTCTCTTGTGTCCTCCGTCTTATTTCGTTTTCGATTCACTTCGTTTGAATTTTCGGAATCGTTCCTCTTTCTTTTCGCGTCTTTGTTGTTGGAATTTTCGTGTTCATCGCTGCCGTACCACCAGTCACTCGGGTTTTCGTCGAATTCTAGGCCACCCCCATTTTCACTGCCTCTATCTTGTGTCGAATAAGTTTCACTTTCGAGTATACTGCCGTCATCTTTTTCATCTTGCATAATTTTGAGTGGCAAAACTGTCGGAAAAGTATCCTTTATAGTTATATAAGGATTACTCTAAAAAATAAAAACAAATTAAACTTTGAAAACACATAAATAAAATTTACACATCCATTGTTTGTGCGAATAAATTTTTGATTAAAAGTCATTTGTTGCAAAAAAATAATATGTTTAAAACAGCACAGTCTGTTTCCTTCGACTTACTTCGTCCCCATTTTTTTGCGACAGTACTTGTGAGCTTGAAACGTTTGATTTATTTTCATTTTTGGCTTTGAAAAAAAGTTTCGCTCTTGCTTGTATGAAAATAGCTTGATCTCCTAACGGAATGATCAGCTTCGCCACCACATCTTCTGACAACAACGGTAATGAAGCCTGAGTCACTTTGTTAACTACAAAAAAAACGGGAAATAATTAGAACCTACTCAAATTCTTGTCAAATAATGTTGCCCAATAGTGTTACATGCATGACAACCAGATTTTTCAATAGCAAAAATAAATTACTCGAATATTGTTCGACTGATGCCAGCAATAAAAAAGTGCAAAGATGAAATTACATAAACAGATAATGTTAAGATTTTGGTTAAGATTAAAAATTCGACGAGTAGATTGTCAAACAATTCAACAATTTGCTCTGCAGGCAAATGTTTTTGCAGATGGGGAGCATGTTAAAAACTAACACAAACAAGCACTGTAAAAATAAACATTATCAAAAACGACAAATTCGAACGAGCAGTTTAAATTTAAACATTGGTAATTTCAAACATAGCGTGAAAAACGAACAGCAGCTATGACGATCACGGTAAAAACAAACAACAAAAAGATGATCACGTCAAAAATAACGCTGTAAAATTAAAAACAATCAAAAACAACAAATCATGACAAGCAGTGTAAAATCCAAATTTTGTAAATTCAAACATAGCGTGAAAAACAGACATAAAATATGATAATCATTGAAAAGATAAACAATGATAAAAAATAGAAGAAATTTTATTTAATTATAAAAATAAAAAAAATATAAATCACTACTTTGTAATAATACACACTGTGATAATAAACGAAGATGGCGGCTGAGGACAACTTCAATACCGATTTTCGATGATTTATATTTCGATGAAAGTATCGAATACCGATCGATATTTTTTTGTGCATCCCTGGTGAAAGGTATGTTTTGTTTAATGATTTTGAATCATATAAAAAACGGTAAGTAAAATTTTGAGATCTTAAAAGTGTTTCTTTGTGTATTCAAAGGGAAGTGACAGGTGAAATCATAGCGGCCGGCCGGCCGGCTTGTCAACAACGCTTCTCAGTTTTTACATTAGGATAATTTATTGTTTAAAACATGTTCATTAAAGGAAAAATATGAATCAGAAAGATAATTTAAAAACAAATAATTCTATCTAATTTTTTTTTGTTTCAACGCATAAACAATTTTTCATTAAACATCTAAAATTTCCATTGTTGTGAACTTGGTCGTCACCTGTCACTTCACAACTTTTATTGTTCATTATTAAAAAATTGATAAAAGACAGAATAAAAATAAATAGAAATAATTAAAGAGAGAATATAAGCAAATAGATTGAGCCTTTATTTGAATTAAAATATTGCATTATGAAAAAAATTTATTTTCTGGATTCTGATTGGCTCGCACCAAAACGAGACCTTTCCAAGAATCAAAATGGAAGGAAACGGAGGCAGTGCGACGAAGACAACGCACTTAACGCTGATTGGTGCGCTGTTTTCGAGCAAAAAGGTACCCAGGCAAGGGCCTAACGAACATCGGCATCGTTTCTAGCGAGAGCTGGAAATAGCCAAAACCCTCTAGCGAAGGCTGGAAATAAGGCTAGCGAAGGCGGGTTAAACAGGAAAGGTAAGAAAGGTTAAAATTTGTTCACTAGTACTTTTGGGTTCATAAATAAAAGTAAATTAGTTTAAGTTCCAAATTGATTATTTGAGGTAAATAAAAATGAGTTTTGTTTATGTTTTTCGTTCTCGGCATAAGATAAAAACTGTTGTCGTTGGTTCTTGTTGTTTGCAGCTGGCCGTGAAGCATAACTGAGCTAGCTCAACAACAAAATAAATTTATTCCATTTTATTTTTTTTAAGCAATTAAATTTAAATTCATTCATTCATTTAGATGTTAACAATAACCAAACAGTTTCATTATTTGCTAATCAATTTAATCAATTTTTTATAATTGAAAATTGAAATTTTCATGTTTTTCATTAAGTGCACATATTTGAATTTTATATGCACATGTACTAAACCTCCGGCGCCAAGCAAATTGAGCAGAAAAGCCGTATGGTGCTGCACCCTACCGCCGACGAGAGTAAACCGACAATCTGTGGTTAGGTATTGGTAATTCGAAAAAGTTGGAGAAAGTCACAATTGACTCTCGGTAATTGTGCGAAACTCAAAATATAAACGATTTTGCTTGACAAAACTATGACAAATTAGTTAATTTAATGGATAAAAGCGCGAAAATCAGATAAGTTTCGATGTCAGCTTTTTTGAGAACTTTTTTTTATAAATCAGAAGTTACAAGAGTGGTTATGTGCGTTATGACATGAGTAAATAACACCACGTACGAACTGCCGGCGAAAACCCACCGGCAGTTCTACCCAAGTTGCGTCCTTTTGCTTTTCTGTGTTGTAGGGATTGCTTAAGATTTTTCCTTATCTTTGGATTGCTCTACGTCGATTAGGACTTCTCGGACCAGGTTGTCGCGGCTGGGTTTGACCTCGATGACTCGTACAACTCCCCAGTCGCATGGTGGGCGTTTGCCTGCCTTTACGAAAACGATGTCGTCCTCGGCGGAAACCTTGAGATTTTCCCTTTTGTTCTGCCACTTGTTTTTTCGCTAGAGGGTTTGCAGGTACTCGTTTCTCCAGCGGTTCCAAAAGTCTCGGGTCATCTTAGTCACGGTCTCCCATCAGGTTAGCAAGTACTCCTCTTTGTTTAGTAAGCTTGGTTCGGGTACAGCCTTCAGACTTCTTCCGATCAAAAAATGACCTGAGGTCAAGGGAGGGGTGTCCGTTGCCACATCTCGCTGCGGAGTAATGGGACGCGAGTTGAGACATCCTTCTATCTCGCAGAGCAATGTTCTCATTTCAGCTCACGAAGGTGTAAAGTTTTCAAGGACTCTTTTGAAGTGTTATTCAATTCTTTTTACCCCAGCTTCCCAAAGACCTCCCTTGAAGGCACCGTGTGGCGCAATGTGATGCCACTCGACATTCTGCGCAGCAAGAACACTGTGCAAGTTAGGATCTTTATTTTGGGCCTTAAAAGCTCTCTTCAACTCTTTGTTGGCCCCTTTAAATGTAGGAGCTTGGTCGCTTTAAATATCACTGGGGAGTCCTCTGCGACCCACAAAGGCCTTAAATACTTCTAAAAAGTCGGGTGTGCTGAGCGAGTCGACCACTTCTAAATGAATAGCTCGCGTAGTGAAACAGATGAACAAAGCTATCCAAACTTTGAGTCACGTGTGTCCTCGACCTGTTTCGTGTTTCATCTGGAACGGGCCAGCGTAATCCAAACTCACGTGAGTGAAGGTTGGTGCCTCGTTGATCATGACTTCAGGTAGGGAGCACATTTGCTGTATCTCCAAAGTGGCCCTCTGAACTGCGCACGGTACGCACTTGTGTATTATTTTCGGGCATGTACAATCCAGAACTGTTCTCTCAGTACGGATAAAGTCAAAAGAAGTCCGCCGTGTAAGCACTCGAGATAAGTGTGTCGTATAAGAATGTGCGACACTCGACCCCGTCCCAAGATGACTGGAAGCTTTTTTATGTAGGGCAATCGGACTTCTTCCAATTTGCCGCTAACGCGCATCACGCCTTGAGGATCAAATATTGGGTCAAGTTGTTGCAACGGTGATCCTTTAGACACAGGAAAGTTTTCTCGTAGTACGGCCAACTCGCTGGGAAAGGGAATCTCTTGTAGGATGCGATAAACGTGATCCTGCGCCTTTTTGATTTCATTGCGAGTGAACACATAAGTTGTCCAGTTGGGCTTGCGGACTTGGAGTCTGGTTCGGAGCTCGTGAGCTTCAAGAAGTCCGTGTAAGGCTCCAGCTTGTCTCGGGCGGTCACGTATGCGTTTCAGCAGGATACGAGAATACTTGGCCCAGTAAGCTAGGACCCAGTAAGCTGGCATGCTTCTCTGGTTACCTCGACTTGATGGTTTTCTTGATCTTCGGCGCTCGGCTGTGTAACTTCTAAATTCGCTAGGCTGGGTCCGTGCCACCAAAGTTCTAACGCCAACAGCGCCTCCACTGTAAAACCTCTGCAGTTGAAGTCCGCTGGGTTACTTTTAGACGGTACGTGGTGCCATTGAGTTGTTGGCAACTCCGTTTGGATGTGTGACACTCGGTTGGCCACAAAAGTGTGCCAGCTGGAGGCGTGCTTTGCTAACCAATCTTGCACGATCCTAGAGTCTGTGAAGCATTTGATCTCGTCTATCCTCCCAAGGCCATGCAGCTTGAATCTTTTTGATCAGATCTGTGAGCAAGACAGCAGCGGACAGCTTCAGTCTGGGTATTGATTGGGTTTTGATGTGCGCCACGCGACTTTTTGCTTGCAGAAAGTGAGATTTGGCCTCTCCAGTCTGATCCAATGAACCTAGGTAGCTTAATGTTGGAGATATCGTCAACGTAAATACACTTGCTACGAGTTTTGATCACTGCGGGAATCTCGTTGCCATGTGCGTTAACAACTGATTTCATTACTCGATTTGCGAGGTACGGTGCTGGTTTGGTCCTGTAAGTTACCGTAAGAAGTTTGAAGGCTCGAATGTCAGGTTCTGCCGCCTTGTTCTACACAATCCACTGGTACAGTTGAGCATCGTAGTGTAATTTAATTTGTCGAAACATTTTTGTCACGTCTGCGGTGAAGACGAACTCATGGAAGCGCCAATTGGACACGACGTCTGTCACTTCCTTTTGAAGTTTGAGCCCTGTGCAGAGGATGTCGTTCAGAGACACATCACTGCGAGTGGTGCTCGAAGCGTTGAATACAACCCTGACTTTGGTTGGCTGTCTTTGCGTATCACTGCGTGATGTGGCAAATAGAAATAATTCATAGTGGTTTGATCGAGTTGAATTGAGCTCAAACTGTCAAACAGCTGTAAACAAAGATGGAAACTGCAACGCCCGTATTTTTTTTAACTTTTTGATTTTATAGTTGATTGTTGATTAATTAATATGATCGTTTAAACAATACAAATTGTTTATAAAATTGTTCATAACATTTTATGAGTTATTTTCAAGATTTCAAGATATACAAAACTAAAATAATCGCAAAACAAGTTAAAAAAATCAATAGGTTATGTCTAAAAATCAATTTTGAAGTTATAAATTTACTCTCCGCTAGGTGGCGTATATCTTCCTCGCAGTAAGTGTGACAAAATGGCATTAATCCGCTAGGTGGCCGAGGGTTTTTCTCGCAATGAGTCCAAACGATTATTACTATAAATTCCGCAAATTTTCGGGTGAAATCAGGCTTGGTTCTTTCTTATTTTTGAAAGTCCTTTTTCCTGAAAACGAAATCGGCAGATATTTTGCAAGTCCAAATTCCACCAAGGAATTTAACATTGAAAAAGCATTTCCAGCAGCGATTTTTTCAGGAAAAATCATTTTCTGAAAAGGATTTAAAAATTCCTCGCATTATTTGCCAAAATCTACGGAATTAGGTAATTGCTGAATGAAAGCCAACGACAAAGTGAGTTTTCGCGTTCAATTTGAATCACCCGCTATTTTAAACTTCGAGAACGCACTAAAGTCTCAAGTCAATTCTTATAATTCTAACCGTCCGCCATATTGCCAATTCAAAGTAGTCAGCAGAAGCTCGTCTCCGTCTCTCCGTGCCATTATTTCGTTTTGGAATTGTAAATAACATTATTTTTGTCGGTAACAAGTGCCGTCCAGCAGGTTAAGCCATTTCTGGACCACTTTCTTGCTTTGTCTCATTTTTTTTCGCCCGAAATAAAGTAACATTTTCAGATTCAAAATAGAGGTTGCATCCAACCTAAAAACTTTGTTTTGATTGTTAGAGTCAGCTTTCTTTCTCGGGTCAATTGATTTAAAGTGACGTTTCTTTTTCATCTAACATTATTATTCGAACAATTTTATAAACAAACAAACTTTCAAATTTTAAAATAAGGAACAAAATTGTATTCCTTTTGCATCGAAATCATTGTTATTTTGTTGAAAATACAGGACTCGACCATGAGCCTTTAAACTAATTTGAAAATCTTATCATTTCTGAAATTCCTAGAACCCTGAAACGTTGCATTGGCGCCCAACGTAGGGTCCGAGTTTAAAATAGAAAATTGACTCAAAATCCTAAAAAGAAATTCAGGACTTGTCATCGACTTGAAACTGACTTGGAGGCTTCATGTCGAGCATGTCTGCTCTATGATATGGAGAACTTTGAGACAGTTGAGGTACAACTCTTCCAGTTTAGATAGTGGCCTCAAAGCCAAACTTGTCACAACGCTGATCTTTCCACACATAGACTACTGTTGCGTAGCTTTAACCAATATCTCCGATGAACTTAATAATGCTTTGCAAAAGGCTCTGAATGCAGCCGTTAGGTTTGTGAAACGAGTGAGATTCGCTAAACATATCACACCGCACCTGAATGAACTTGGCTAGCTATCAGTGTACAACGGGCGCTGGTATTTCCTCGGCATATCTGTCGTCAACGCTTTGTCACTGAGGTCCCCCTCTTATCTTTCAGATAATTTTTTTTTCAGATTAACACATGTCCAACGTCAACTTCGAGGAAACCAAGATCAACTTCATGTTCCGTTCGCAAGAACTAAGATGTATAAAAACTCCTTTTTGATTAGTGGTTGTCCACTCTGGAATGAACTGCCGAACGAATTTCGTCATTCCGGGTCCCTGGACTTATTCAAGTCTAGTCTAAAGGACTCTCTTTTAAGATCACAGGAGCGATGTGCCTCTAAAACGTCTTTCATATTATTTTCATTTCATTTATTTTTATTTTTATGTGTTTGTTTAGTTTATTTCTATTCTGCTTTCTCTTCTTGGTTAGTGTGCCGGTTTTTGTATATGTTTTTATTAAATTCTTTTATTTAACTTGTACACCGTGTCGTCAAATCTTGTGACTTTTAAAGAAAAAAATCATGAAATGTTTCTTTCGCTGGCAATCCCCACAAATTTGATGTTTTTCAATTCCTTTTACTGTACTACCTATTTACATTAAGGTCTGATTTGTTTTCTTATAAAGTTTCCTTTGCGTGTTGGTTTATGCCACTGTAACTTCTTAATTTTTATACTTGGGGGAAAAAATAACAAAAAAAATTTTTTCAAAAATTTTTTTATCTAACATACAAATAAAAAACTGAAAAATTAAAATGAACAAATTAATCAAACTAACAATTACAGAATAAGGTAAGCAATGAGAAAAAAAATTTATATTTACAAGAAAATTTTAAATAAAAGAATGGCACACTTTTAAATCAATATATCCAAGTCAGTCAACAAAAAATTACGTATTACATAGAAAATAAATTGACCAAAACAAAAACTTTCAAAATCATCTATACATTGAAAAAATGTAAACATTGTTCAAAATTTTGTTAAAATACTTGAATAATTTTGCAAATACACCGTAGAATTTTATTGCAAATGTGTCCCTTTAATTCTTTAAATCGGTGAGACACACTCGTGATTAGACAAAAGTAATATGCGATTCAACCTCGTAAAACTTTTTATCCTATAACCCTGCAAAATACTCTATGATGCAAAAGATAAGGAATGAAGGAAAAAGTCCTAAACTGTAAACTACGCGCCATTCTTTTAGTTAAAATTTTCTTATAAATATAAATTTTATTTCTTAGTGCTTACCCTATTCTATGATTTTAAGTTCGATTGATTTGTTTATTTTAATTTTTTAGTTTGTTTTTTGTAAGTTGAATAAAAGAGCTTTTGAAAAAAAAATTTTTTCTATTTTTTTCTATGTTCAAATGCGTAGATTGCGCTACGCTTTATTCTTTTTCTTATGATGCTATATTATTGTCTAATTCATTTTGCACTGTAAAAATTGATTAACATTATTATTTGAAACGTTTTTAGATATTTTTATTTTTAAATTTACAAAGTAACTTCCAAACAATTCCTTTTTTGTTTTCTTTTTCGTCGGGGTTTACTCAATTTTAGTATTTATGTAAAGGGCAGATGGATGTATCGTTATTTTGATCGGATTTCTATTAAACGTAGCAAACCTTATAATGAAACAGACCTCCGTACACCTCAGTTTGAACGTATGATTCGAATTTTATTACCCTAGCGCGAGGGGGAGGAGGAGAGGAAGTAGGGTCAAATGATCTGTGTTAAGGAGATTTCTTCACCGGGGAAAATACATTTTTCGGAGAGAGTGGCCACGTTAAACCGAGGAATGAGGTTTACAATGTAATAAAATACAAAACGATTGACTTCACGAAAAACGGAAAAAATAACACAATGATTTTTCAAAAAAGCGCGTCGGCAAGGGGTTGTGGGATAGTAAATTTGTCTGACTCCGGTCAAGAGTGTTATGATACATAACAAGCATATATTTATGCATAGATAGTGCATTATTTCATCAACTTGGATGTACCACTTATGTTTAAGATAGTGAAATTTGCAAATTTTAAGATAGGGTGCATCTCAACACCGAAAAAATTATGGGGCGAGGATAGAACTTTTCAAAGTGTAACCGCTGTCTTACGTTATAGTGTGGTCCTTGCACAAATTTGGTGTCGCCACGGCCCCAAATGTAGGACAACGGCGGTCCCAATCTTTGCGGTGCCAACAAAGTGGCGCGACCGTTGCAGTTTTTCGGCGCAACAGTCACAATTTTTTGGTGCTGCTGCGGCCGTAATTTGTAGTGCGACAATCGCTCCAGCGTTAGGGGTTATGTTCGCACCTCGAAGTGAAACGGTGGCCCCAACATTTTTTCGGTGAAGGTATATGATTTTCTAAAGGAAACAAATGTACTTACAAAATTTTTTGAACTCATATATATAACGTTAACGTTAACGTTAATATAACGAATATTTTCTTGAGTTAAAAATACATTAAACATATTTTGCAAATAGTGTATCCAGTTGGGGAGGGGGGGGGAGGTATTTGTAGCATCCCTTTGGGATCCCGTCAGGACCAGGCGATTTATCATTTTTTAGACGAGTTATTGCGAAATTAATTTCTTCTAGTGTTATTACATTATCTAAGACTTTATGGACATTCGTATTGGATATCGCATAGATACGAGGTGAAGGTTTATATATGTCGCGAAAATAGTCGACACAAGTTTGCATTGTAATATCGGTTTTAATATTTTGTCCACTTTTTCTGAATTTTATCAGTGCCTGCCAGAAATCTTTGGCATTATTTATCTCTCTTAACTTTACTTTTATGTTTTCGTTGTATAAGTTATATACTTTGTAACGTGGTTTCTTGAATCACGTTCAACAAAGGCCTTTCAAGTAATATCTGCGACTCCGAAAGAGAAGTAGGGGTTAGTCTGGCCTCGAGAATTCCCTGACGACCAGCATAAGTAGTATCATAGTTTATTTATTTTAGTTTGTGTGATTTGGTTTGAGTGCAATTTTTGATAAGTAGATTTTGGTTTTGATTTTGATGTTTAGTAGAATTAGTTTGTAGTTTCAGTATGTTGAGTGAGTGCGCTTAACTTATTTATTTTCGTGCAGTTCTCTTATGTTAATTTTGTTTGTAGCTTGTAAAGGCATCCGAAGGTGGGCTAGCCAGGTGTCGCACTTATCGTGGGACATCGTCCGCAGGAACAACAGTCATCAGTTCCTGACCTAGGATCACCTCCAGATCAACAGGAGATAAGCGTGCAAACCCTAGGCGCCTCGGACTGTAATTGCTCAATGAAGTTAACCCAAGTCTTCTCTTCGAACACCTTCGATAGCGAGATATCGAGAAAAAGCTACATCAGCCTCGTTATCGCCAGAATCCATGATGTTGTGTTCCTGTTCCATAGCACTGCTACCGGTTTTCGCGAAGCAGCTGCTGTTGCTATCGAGCTGTACCGAAAGTTTATTAAAAAGGACCCGTTCTCCAAGTCAAGGGATGACTTCCCCGGATTGGCCGATCTCTGCCTACTTGATGAGAGTAAAACGTGTGCCTACGACGAGCTTAGAAGTGTTTCCGAGTGGTCTGTCTCGTGGCCAGCCATCCTTGTTTCAAAACCTACAACGAGCCTATAACCTATGGTCATAGACGTACAAATGATTGCATAGGGGCCATAACGAAGGAGTCAGTACTGTCCAGGATAGAGTCTTCGAAGCCAAGGGTAAACGATTGGGACATCAGCGAAAACAGTTTAGTGGGAGATCTACCAACGTAACCGACAACTACCACACAACAAGAATTTGAAGTTGGCGCCACAGCATGGGCTTGACTTCGTTGGTGCGAGAGCGGAAAGAGGAAGAAGGGGTGCGCGCGCTGAATTTGATATGAGCTACCGGTATCGCAACTTCGCGACGAGGAGAAATGACTGGCTTTGAGAAATCGACCAGCGACCTGTGCGGACGACTTCTGCTTTGCTCGAGGGACCTTCCGAGGCCGGACCTTTTTCCAGCTACCGAACTACCGTGCGAACCTGCGTTGGCCGATCCAAGATCCAGGGCCAATTTTTCTTGAGTTTACTGCATTTAGGTTCTGTGAGTTTGTTCCTTTTTGTTTTTTTTTGAGTATGAAAGTTTTGTACAGTAAATTAAAGTCGGTAAAGTTCAGTAATTTTCCTTTTGAGATGCTACTTGCTGGGTCGTTCACTCGTGTTCGAGTCCTAGCAAAGTTTAGTTTTAGTTTATCGCATTGACATTGAGATTTACGTAACATTATTGATGAGTTGATAAAAATATAGATTGTGTAAATATTTTAAGTTTTGACTATTGGAGTTTTCGCAAACCTCTCAGAGAATTTAGCGCTTTGCGATTGTTGACTTGTTTCCCTGTCCGTATCAAATTCTGATAATTCTGTATGAGACTCTTCTGTATTGTTGAGTAATTTAGTTGTTGCAAGGTCAATAAACCGTAAATCCGCTTGAGTGATGTGTTTTGATTTTGTTCCTTGGTGCTAGTCTAAGATCCTTGCCTGGCTTCTGATTGTTAGATTCCGTTTAGGACCATGAGTGGAGTTAGTCCGCTACAACCGGTAATTGTCCCGAGTATCGCTATCGCCAAATAACATCTTGCTATCGGTTAAGGGAGAAATAGAAAGTACGTAAGCGCAGTGCAAGAGGCTTGGTGAATCTTGCTGCGTGGTTTAAAGTTTAGTTAAGTCATTTTTGTTGAGTTTTGAGTTGGGTGGAAAGACCCAACGGCGATCCTAGACGTTTGGTTGAGTAAAATCTTTCTGTTTTCCTAAGGCCCGGGTAGGCGTCGATATCGGGAGCAGCACATTTTTATCGAAAAAACTTTTTCTTAATGAATTGTTTTTAGTTGTTTGACAAAAGATTAGCTGCAGCTATGAAAACCTCTACTGAAAACGGACATAAAGAATTTAAGGGAAGTGAAGCACGCAATAATTTATCAGGCTTGTCAATGAACTTATCCAAGCCATGTCATCCAGAAGTTCCATGAATGCGCTAAAAGTTGAAAACGATAAATACAAGGTAACTATATTTGGAACTAGCTGAGGACCCTCGCTTCGCTCGGGCGTCAGCTTCGCTGCACTATATGAGTTAGTTAAGGTTTTTTTCCGAATTGTTTGGATAAACAAATTGTAAGGACGAAAAAGGTTATACAAAATAATTAATGAATCCATTTTGCATTGTGCGCGAGAAGAAACCCACGTAACCGTGGTAAAATCATGGCATTTATTGATACATCGTGAAACTACAACACCTTATTGAACTAACGCATTCTGGTAAACCTTATCGAACTAACGCATTCTGGTAAACAATATTCGATGTTTTACTCTCTGGAGCGTAAATGTGTAAATTCCGTGGGTCGGAGACGCGCGAACATGCAACATAAAATTGTCCGTAAGAAAAACATGGTTTTTCAAGGTGTACACCAGCAACATGGAGCGTTTGACCTTGAGCTTAATTGATGGTCATTGCAAATGCCAATCTCACGGGAAATTGTCGTCTTTTGAATTCAAATGGAAGATCTGTGGGGATCACTGGTATCTGAGGGATCATGACGTTCGCACCTTGATTCGATCCAGTCATTATAGTGCCTTCAAATCATACAAATTAAATAGTATGTCAATACATTTGGTATAAAATGTAAAAGTTGTGTGACAATCTATAGCTTACTACCTTCTATAATCCTATGCCGAAGTTGAGTGATGCGGATTCGAGTTCCATTGCATAAAACAGGAGGATTTAAATTTCGCAGCAGCATAACAGGAACTCCGACTTTCAATTTCAGTATGTGTGGCGGAACTCCAGACAATTCAAGCGAGTTCAAGAACTCAACCTGATGGTTGACCACTTCATCTTGATTTACTACGGAATTGAAAGAGGTGTAAATTTTCTGTTCCCCGGGAATTGTAGCCAATATTTTGTCATTTAAATCAGTGACAACATCGTTTGTTAACGCTAAAATAGCTCTTTCACATAACCAATCCATGTGCAAGTGATTTCGCTGGATGTTGGAAAAAACTGCAGCAATCAGTTTATCAGTAGAATTGGCAATAGTGCATAGTTCAAGAGAAAGAGTAACATTTCCATTAGCATCTGTTGGTAGCGTACCATTGCCGACTGTCAAAAGTAATGCTGAAAAATTGGCAGCGTTCTCATCATTGTGAAGATATACCCTCATGTTAATAGTCAGCGAATGGACTATGACACTTTGCCATAAGATTGAACTTGTGATACTGTCATGAAGCTGATCAGCTGGAGTTCCACGGGTGATGACCGGGAGGGTTTGTCGAAAATCACCAGCTTATATAACGACTAATCCTCCCATTATCCGATTGTCACTCCGTATATCTCTCAAGGTTCTCTCGAGTGCCTCTACTGCATGCTTATGCGAAGAAGAACATTCATCCCACACCAATAGTTTGCACAACCGTAGCACCTCGGCCCTTTGACTATTTTTGCTGATGTTACAAAATGGGGTCTCCTGATGGTGCAAATTCAGTGGCAACTTAAGCACATTGTGAGCAGTTCGTCCTCCTTGTAACAACTTGGAAGCGTTACCAGTTGAAGCCAAAGCTAAAGCCACGTGACGACGACTCCTGATAGTTGACAGCAGGAGATTCAATAAATATGTTTTTCCTGTTCCTCCACAGGCATTCAGAAAAAAATTGCAGGATCGTTGTTGTCAATTTTTTGTAGTACCGCATCGTAGAAGGATCTTTGGTCTCCATTCAGATGAGGCAAAGCTGTTCCTCAGCCTCTGTAGCTCGCGCAGCTCTATGTTAGCTGTATCAATAGTTATTTTTTGCAAATGTGTTTTACGTTTCGTCGGCATTTCGATGTCACTTATAAAGTCACTGGCGGACACGATATAAACACGACTGAATGAAAAGTCATACTGAATCAAAAACAAAATAACGATCGAATTGCGAACCCGAGAAAATATTTCAAAATTATTCTCATACTTACGTTCGTTTATTAATAAGGAAGGGAGGATAGTAATTTTACAGAATATGAAACGTAACATTACGTTTTCGAACTCTATTTATAATGGCTTATGTATTGTGTTCATGAAAAATTTGAAAATTTTCAAAAAACTGAGAAAATGTTTTTGAAATTTTCTCTGAAAAAAAATTAAGAAATCGATTTCTAATGTAGCCTACGTTAATTCTGAGAGTCCAAAGAATCACCCTGATGCGTTGAAATCATTTCCGAACGCTTCGTTGAGGCGTGATGCTCAGACAAACAAACAAACAAACAAACAAACAAACAAACAAACAAACAAACAAACAAACAAACAAACAAACATATTCTCAGTATTATTATATGAGTAGGATATACTCGAAAAGATATAAATTTTCGATGAGAATTCGGTCAGTACAAAGTCAAAAATTCAATTTCAGGCAATTCAAGCCTTCCCAAAAGTTTCTCGACGATTGGAAGGAGCTAGTAGACAAAGAAAAGAAAGCTAAAATCGATAGAAATATAGGTTAGAGAAAATAACAACAAGGGCAAAACTCAAAAAAAGACAAGAGCCAAAAAAAAGGCCGAAGCCGCTAAGAAATCAACTGCCGAAAAAAAGCGGACGCTAAAAAAAAAACTAGAAGAAGAAATCACTTTCGTGAGCAACAATACCTTCGAAGGATTGAAAGTCACTTCACAAAACACCATCGACTTGATACACGATCTTGCAGATAAAAACTTCAATTTTTTAATGACATTTTGACTGAATCAGGATGCGCTAGAGGTTTTAAACTTTTGTATTCATAATTAAAAAAAAATCTACATTTCTCTTTTAAATAATATATTAATGTGCAACTTTTTCAGGCTTTTTTTGGCATGGTCAGATACCGATGCGGCTGCAACGACCACCCTTTGAAGTTCATTCAAATTTGCGGATTACTCGAAACTTTTTCCCTCATCGAACCACCAAAAAGTTCAAACTTTGAAGGATGTGATGTTTTCCAAATGGCTCTCATTATCAGAGAAAAAAAAGGAATCTCTAAAAACAAAGAAGAGTGGAAAAAAATTTTAGATGAAATAATAGAGTTTGAGATAGTAGACGATGAGGTAGACACTGCGTTGAACTGCACTGAAGATTATGCGATTAGCGTCCATACAGACGAGGCACTTTCTTATGTTGGAGGTTTTGTTGCTCACAGAATTGGCCAGTTGACAAAATGTCCGGAATGCAAAGCAGCATTACCTTCGCAGACTCTTGACAACGTTAGTCGCAATCGCCAAATTGCCATCCTTTCGAAGGGATTTTTACATCTTCCAACAGACCGGCTTTACAATCTTTTGTCCAAGTTGAAGATGACAATTTTAAAAACATTCGGAGTTGGACCATTCACTGTTAATTCTTTTATAAAAATTGGAGAGGAGTTGCGTAAAGAAAAAATCCCTTCGATTGGATGTCAAGATGTAGAACATCAGCAGAACTTAACAAGACACATTATCGAATACTACTGCCTTTGCAGAGCGAACATGATAAGTAATGTTTTCAAAAAAATAAATAATGCGGACAAACGCAAACACAAGCTCAATTCGAAATCAGGAAAAGTGTGAGCTGATCAAAGAAACAACTTTAAAATGTTGTTATGTTTGTTTATCTATAATTTTGATTATTTCAATTTTACTTGTATTTAATTTTGTATTCATCATTTGTAAATTAAAATCAAAAATGTAAATGTAAATCATAAATCTAAAAGACTGACCAAATATCATTATTTACTAAAAATGATTTTAAGTTTGAACTTTGCTTCTTGATTCTTTATATCATTGTGCTACGTTTATTGAGTTCCTACTGATTTTGAATTTCATTGTTTTATTTTGTTTCATTTTTGTTTTATGTGTTTTCAGTTTTCGTTTTTTTTGAACCTGAAGTTTTATGCTTATTTCATATTGTTATGTTTCATTAGTCGGTTTCATTGCTTGAATTATTTTGTTTACTTTTCACTCATTCTCATATTATATTACTTAATTTCATCCCTCTCATTTTCTTTCAAATTAACTTTTTAAAGTTGTTGAATTTTTCATTTTTTCCATAAAAAACAATCCAAAGTGCTTCTGGCGTTTAAATCTTTTTAAGCCGTCCGGGGCACGATTCCAACAAAGACATTACTATAGTTCTTCTCAATTAGTTGAACAAAGATGGAGCGGGGCACCTGCCATGCGCACTACGAAGGGCACGACAAGTAGCGTCGCCAGACCTGTACGATGTTTTCTCCTACCCCCACCATAGGTGTTGGTTCTTCTTACTTCTCTAACCTCCTTGACACCGGTACACCGATATCGTTGGATAAAATACCGGTATTTCAGTAGAAATAATGCGACGGGCGG
The DNA here is from genome assembly GCA_020615435.1 of Telenomus remus. Lineage (NCBI taxonomy): Eukaryota > Metazoa > Arthropoda > Insecta > Hymenoptera > Scelionidae > Telenomus > Telenomus remus. Next base: position 9,574,495 of record CM036336.1, read on the forward strand.
GTCGCTTGCGCGACCCTTGATAATCCGTAAATTTGCAAACCCTATTTACAAGCATAATTTTAAGAGATAAATTGTGTAGAGTACGGAACTCTGATTGAACGGTAAGGTGCGTTCTGACGTGTGATTCTGGCGTTGTCGTGGGCGGCTCGCCTATTTAAAAGCGATGATCGCCCCACCTAATTAGGCCAAAACCGCTGACTTGTGCCCTTGAGTGGACACACGTGCAGCGAAATTTCAGCAAAACCTATCTCCAAACTGGAAGTTTTCTCACGCTAATAAATGCAATTCAATGCCGTTTCTTATTACGACGAAAAGTTGAATTTTATTAAATCATGAGAAAATTGCAGAGTTACGTCTCGGATGTCTCAGACATCCGGTCAGAACTCGATATTAAGTTGAAATAGAAAAAAATTATTTAATTTATTTATAATTTGTTAATAGAATAAGAAATGTTGTGCTGCGTTACAACAGTCATCTTTGATATGTATTTTATTACGCTGTTTCTTGACTTTTATTATTGCTCTGAAATAAGCGATTAGATATCTCCAAGCTGACCTTGTTTCGTTTCTGAAAATACAAAAATATCCTCATTATCATGGGAAGAAACAAAATTGAACTCGTCATACACATCTTTTCACAACTAAGGTTTGCGATTGTTGATGTCAGCTGCTGCACTGTTCTTATGGCAATCCCTCACAGGGATTTTTGTATCTATTGCTAGTGAAAATAGTTGTTTCGAAGACTATAATTTCATATCTTTCATTGCTCTAATTTTATGTGACTCGCAATTCTTCAACGTGACGAAAATATATTATTTAGAGGAAAAATTTTCCTAAAAACATATGTCTCGATACGAATGATTCATATCATTTTTGCACGGAAAAAAATTAGGAGGATAGATTTCCTTTGCGGCAGGGAGCAGACAGTCCGACTAACAACTGGAGCGTTGACGCCGACCGTTGTCGGTCGGATTGATACAACGGTGCTGCCGACCAACCTAACCTTTAATTCGTCTGCCCCCGCCGCAAGAAAGTCTGTCTTCCTGATTGTTTTTGGTGTGACTAAAGTTTTTATTACTCGCGTATTTCAGAAGGATGGGCGGGATTTCGTCGCGTTATTTATATACCTCTCTGCGGTCATTTTCGAACTATTTAGAATATTTTTTTGAAAGAAATACTTGTCTTGAGAGCAATGATTTCATATCATTTCTTACTTAGTTTTCGATTTATTGTGTGCATTGCGGAAGAATGGGCAGGATCTCGTCTCGTTATTTTTTTACCTTTGTTAGTTTACTTCAAAAGTATATATTTATGCTATAAAAATATATATAAATAAGTCCATAATTAAAATTTCGTGGATATCAACTCTAACTTGAAAGAAAACACATTTTTCGTTAGACGTGCACTGGAACGCTCTCTTTTCGGTGAATGTTTCGACGTTGTTTTTGACGAAAGCGGCCAATTTCAGACGGTTTTTGCTGCAGCGTGGTGAAATCGTTCAACCACGCAAAAAGCGGGATGGAATCGAGATTTCACTAGTACTGGAGGGGGGGGGGCGCTCCGCGCGCTGGTAGATCCATGCAGCCAATTTCAAGTTAGTTTAACAGCAAAACTAAAAAGAGACGCATACTTCGAATTAAAAAGCTTTTTTTTGAATAGACGACAACAATAACTGTATGTAACTTTCAATCCATTTGCTACCAAAAAAGCTAGCATTTGTACAAGGAAACATACATAACTTACAAGATTGTTAGTTTTAAAATAAAGATGCGTTGTTGGTTTATTTTGACTATTTAGTCGAGAAAATGACAATTCTTTTCGAAGCGTCAACAAAAACAAACACCAAAACGAGGGCATTCCAGCCCTCACCGACGAAAATATATACCATTTTATAGAAATCATATATAATATATATTTATTTTATAAAATATATATATTTTTTAATATATATAATTTTTTAAATAAAAATTTTATATACGAAAATATGTATGTATATATATATTTTTATATCAAGAAATTATATATACTAGAAAATATAAAAAATTTTATATTTATTATATATAACGAATTTCTATTTGGAAAATATCTAAAAAGTATATACACATGAACATAAAATTTATATATTCTCGTTTCATAAGATGATATATTTGGAGAATATATAAACATTACATATACCGAAATATAGAATTTATATATATCAAGAATATATTATGTTTGTGAGTGAATTTGCGAATACACTAATTAACTTCGATGATCGTCGTAGTCCAGTGGTCAAGATATCGGACTCATGTTGGGTGGGGCTTGGGTTCAAAACCCAAACTGGATCTTCAGAAAAGCAGTTTCAAAGTGTATCTAATTATGGCATTCTGGATGGAAGAAACATAATAAAATAAATAGAAAAACTTAATTTATGAATAAATTGTTTATTAATTATATTTTTTTTGTTTTTTAAAATATAGACAAAAATGTATACGACTTATATATAAATTATATATAGAAAGCGGCAATAAGTTCTCTAAACATTATATACACAACTTTTATATAATTTATGTATAAAATTTATATATCTTGTCTTCATTTTTTGTATATATTTTCGTCAATGAGGGAGTGCACTAGTAACAAAAAAATAGTATCCGCAACAAGGGCTGAACGCCTTAATTGCACCTCGTGTAAAGTTGGCTCCTTGACACTCGTTTTGCAATTTCGGCGTTTTGTCTCTTGTTGCATAATATACTATTATTACTGGAAAAAGCAGCAGTAATTCTCCTCTTGCAAGGAATAAGTGTTCAGCTAATATTACATTATTTTTAAGCTATATCTCACATCCTTGAATTATTATCTAGCCTGTCACGAATTACCCCAGTTACCCCTACTATCATGAACTTGAATAAAAGCTGATCGAATATGTTCGTTGCATTAAATAAGCTATCATAAACATTTATCGAAACGTAAAGAATTTACATACGCTTCGTAAATCAGGGTTTGATTCAAATAATGATTCATGATTGTGCGTTTGTAAAACAACGACATTTATATACAACTTCTCGCCAAGAGTTGCAGGAGTCAAGTTGAAGTTCAGATTGCGCTCGAGGCAAACTCAGAAAATAAATTTGAGGTTACTGAAAGAAAAAAGCGACGAAGAGGTAATGCAAGCCATTAATTTCGGGTTGATAAATATGAAGGAAAAATCGCAGTGCTCAGCAATGGCTTAACAATCTGGTCAGTAATAGTCGATAAGATTGACGCGTAGATAATTGCGTCGCGAGGTTACAAGGGCGTGAGGAGTATCGGTGGTGTATGTTTTTCGACCATACGACAAGAGGAGGACAAGGTAAGGTGCGAGCTCTAAAAAATCGCTCTCTTTGGTTTCGTTGGTTTCAACACGGGGAATAGGTGTGCACATGTACTATAACTGCACGAGCACTCACCGACTCACAACCACGCGAGTGATCGGCGTCGAGCGAAACGGCACGTAGATTCGAGCGAGAGGCCGCAAAGCCTTCTGGCGTTGATACGACGAAGAGGTCGCTCCGAGTTTGAAATGGACGGGTAGGGGGAGTCGTTGTCCTCGGGTTCTCGTGGGCAAGACCGGTTCCCGTATATAACAGTCAGTACGACGCGAAGCGCGTTTCTGTCCGCGTCGGGGTACGCTTATCGCCCGTCCACCGCACGCTTTTGGCGCGCTCTCGATTCTGACTAATCAATTGATTCGCACCAGTCGTTGAACCACTGCTTCGGTTCATGTTTTTATGCCGTGTCAAGAAGAGTGTCTTTGTTCGCTAAATATAAGTCCTACAGTGTCGACAGTGGTGCCAGACTGCGGGCTTTAACCGGTAACGATAATGCCAACGCATCCCAGCGGTGAATCAACCAAGGGCCCAACTCACGAACCAGTTTTCGCTTCTTATCAAGACAATCGTGCATCCAGGTTTATGAACGCACACTGTTCGCTAGCTAGGTCGAAGTGAACGTACTCTGACGGCTACCGTTTTGGAAGGTAAACAACGTGGGCGCACTCTGATCATTTCATATTTTATTTCTCAACTTGTCTTGCAAAGTTTGAAGTTCAATCTGATTCTCCAAATTTGGATTATATGATTTCTGAACGATGGCCTAGTATGCGTGTGAGAATAATACGTTGAAGTTTTTCTGTTCTTTCACCTGTTTTATTTGTGTCTCATTGAACCAAAGGATAATGACCGTGAACATAGCATCAAGCAAAATTCATCGCCAGCGAACCTCCGTAAAGGTATTTGTTCAGCCGCTACTGAATACAGTTTACTGACAGGCAGGATATCAGTGATTAGCAAATAGGGTTCACGAACGTGTCTGCTCATGCTTTATTCTTGCATATTCGAGTGAAGGACGTCGCTAAATGATATGTGGTTTGTGACTTAGTGTGCGGTGTTGATTTCTTTGGACGGATAAAACTTCAGACAACCGTCGGTGGATATGCGAAAACGCTTGTAATCCCAAATAAAGAGAAAGTTTACGTTTCGAAAGGTTTCTCAATTCATTTTGCCCTTGCGATTTGCCCTTGCGTTTTGCACTTGCGCGTTATCCAATTTATTACTATAACATCATTTCAACTATTTACAACTGATTGAAGACTTTCTGAAAAAACGTTCATCAGAATGGAATTGACGCAGACGAACAGACAAATTTTTTGTTGTGTTTATAACAGGACTTGTTGTTCGGAGTACAGATCAATCGAAATTCTATCGTCTTTCTCTCACTATGTAAAAAAACCTAGAGCTGTAATTCAATAATAATTATGATGCCTTTTTCATGTCTGGGCCTGAACACCTGGTCTGGTTTCGACTTTTTTTTTGAGATTGTCGACATTTCAAAAATATTTGAAAAACTCATCAATTGAATGTTTGCTGCTTAATTATATTAACATTGATTGGTTAAGCAAGCAACGGCATTGTATATGACTTCTGGAGGTTGCGCGTAAACAAAGCAAGAAACGAACGAAAGAATGGAGGAGCAGGTTTTTCGTAAGATTGCGTAGACTTGTTTAGTGCGCAGCAAGTCAACTAGTTTTTTGAGAATTGTTATCCTGCTTTCGTTGCAACGCGTGTTTGTTTTGACTACATGATGAAGGAAGGCACAGAGGTGATTTATAGTAGAAATGGAGACGGCAGGTGCGTGAAACATTTGTTTTTATCAATACTCACCCCCATGGAAAATTAAAATTGCCTTCCGTTTGTTATTGTGAATATATTTTCATTTAGTGCATGGCCAATTTTATGAAAAAACCTTCATTTAGCTGGTTCTAAAAATCAAATTTTTTAAATTCTTTTATTTAACTTGTACACCTTGTCGTCAAATCTTGCAATGCGCAATTTTTAAATTCTTTTATTTAACTTGTTATAACTTTATCAATCTTAACGTAAATTTGATCACATGTTCAGTTCCGATGACAATACATGTTAGTCATGTTTTGGGGATGAATCTACCCTTTCGCCTTCGATTTTCATGAATTTAATACAAATAGCTAACTTCACTCATAAAAAAGTAACAAAAATAGTTCATTAAACAATGAACGTTAGTAAATTACAATATCATTGCCACAATCGTATAACTTTTAAAGAAAATAATCGTGAAATGTTTCTTTCGCTGGCAATCCCCACAAATTAAATGTTTGTCAATACCTTTTACTGTACTACATATTAACATTAAAGTCTGATTTATTTTTTTATGAAGTTTCATTTGCGTGTAAATTTATGCCACTGTAACTTCTTAATTTTAAGTCTTGGGGAAAAAAAAAGAAAAAAAATTTTTTTCAAAAATTCTTTTATTTAACTTACAAAAAACGAACTAAAAAATTAAAATAAACAAATTAATTTAACTTAAAATTACAGAATAAGGTAAGCACTAAGAAAAAAATTTATATTTACAAGAAAATTTTAAATTAAAGAATGGCGTACTTCTAAATCAACAAAAAATTACTTATTACACAGAAAATGAATTAACCGAAACAAAAACTGTGAAAATCAACTAGACATTGAAAAAAAAGTTAACATTGTTCAGAATTTTGTTAAAATACTTAGATAATTGTGCAAATACACCGTAGAATTTTATTGCAAATGTGTCACCTTAATTCTTTAAATCGGTAGGACACACTCGTGATTAGACAAAAGTAATATGCGATTCAACCTCGTGAAACTTCTTTTTACCCTATAACCCTGCAAAATACTCTATGATTCAAAAGATAAGGAATAAAGGAAAAAGTCCTAAACTGTAAGCTATGCGCCATTCTTTTAGTTAAAATTTTCTTTGAAATATAAATTTGTGCTTAAGGTAAATGTACCTCTTATCGTGACTGTCTCTTTTATCGTGATTCTTATTTAAAAATGCATTTATAAAACGAATAGAATGTGATAGTTCATAACATCATTAACTTGTATTACAGATCAATTATCAGAGCCACAATTTGATTACATGTAATTTGTTATTTTAAATTTATTATTAACACTAGGAGGACCGAGATTTGCGTATACTTTAAAGGACCGGAGTACGTAAATTTTACGTCTTGATGATTTTTCGATGTTGTAACTATTTATATAAATATTTTAGCTTTAGTTATATTCACATAATTGCTTTAATTAACTTTTTATTAACATAACTATCAATCTACTGTTATAAACAATTTTGTTTTCAATAAAAAGCCAGAATACTCGTCGGTATTTCGCAGATCTTTTTTTTCGTTCCGGATATTTGTTTCGAATGAAACTCCAATCGCAATTTGCTATAAACATAAGAAAAACAATTTATTTTAACAAATATCATTGTAAAACAGGTCCATAAACATGTCTGAAGCTGATTGATTATTTTTTGACTAAAAAACACCAATTTAATATATGCTGTCGTGGAATGACGTAAAATTTACGTACTTCGGTTCTCCTAGTGTTAAATGGCCTTGTAAAATTTTGGTTCAGCAAAAAGTACATGAATGAGAACGTCAAGAAAAGACTAATTTGTGAAGCAGGTGTGACCTCGCCACCAAAGACAAAAATATATGAATATGGTTAAGTTCAATTATGGAAGGGTGGATTTAAATAATTATAAGCCGTGTGTTGAAATAAAACATAGAGGTTGATTCATTGATTGACTGATACAATTAATTAAAAAGTTCGCTTATCTTAAGAGGTACGCTCGGTTTCTTAAATTTAGGAAGGTCAAGTGGAGGTAGGTTGACGGGGGTGTGAGGTTTTTTTATCTTCTTTGAATAATTCAAAGAATAATTCAAATTTTAACACAACTGTGTTAGAGTGTACTGATATCGGAAAATGGGCCTGCTTTTATACTATTTTGAAGGTCTAGAGAAAGCGATTAACGGGACTTTAATTTAGTTTTTCCTTAATTGTAGCTAAAATAATTGTTTTAAACAAATGACACTAACATAGTTTTGTAGAGAATTTTAAGTAACATTGGTTGTGAAAATTTGAAGTTGTTCGGTTAATTCTAAGTGATAATTTTTGTAAGTTCAATCTTAATTTGTTAATAACTTTTTGTACTGTTATTTAATCGTAATTCATACTTTGGAGCTTAATTGTATGAGGCGTTGACGATGTTTTCAATATTTAACTAAATTGTAACTTACTTAGTTTAAATTTTGTTACTCAACAATTATGTAAAATTTATAATCTACGATAGAAATCTTTAATGTGAGGGTTTGAAATGTGCGCGATTAATTGCTGATTACGAACTCGTCATCAGATTTGCGATCGGATGTTTAGTTGATTCTTAATTGTCATAATTAAGTTTCTTTGTTAAATTCAGCTATAATATATATAATATATATAATATATAATATATATAATATAATATATATATATAATATATATAATATATATATAAATTATTGTTTCTTTACAAATTGTTAATTCGGACGATAAGTATACTTTTAAATGTAAATTATGATGTAAGTATATTGTTATTGAAATTAAATTATTTAAAAATGTTTTTCTAATTTTAACCCAGTCCCCTTAATACGAAAAATCTGTGAATTTGTAAGCCTAAGTTTGGAATTTTTTCAATGGATTGGCAAACTCAGATTTGTACTTTTTAAACATTTATAAACTAATTATGAAAAGAATATGAAAATGAGATGACACAAGTTTCTTTTCTATTTAAAACTCGGTGCTATAAAAAGGATAATGAAACTAAAAGGTACACGACAATTTTCTGACCTGTTTTGTCAACGCTCTCGCGGAGGAAGATAGGTAGCGTGTCCGAAGCCTCTTTTCCAGGTATGTGGACCGATAGGAAATTTAAAGTTGATGTAGGCGATAATAAACAGAAATTGTTGTTTAGGCCTAATTTTAGAGCTCTGTTTTCATTTTACCAGCCTGTTATTAAGTTATAATTAAGAAAAAAAAGTAGGAGGCTTAAATAGGTCTTTGGTCACGAAACAGTCGCAACTATCAACTCTATCATACTGAGAGCTCTTGATGTCTGTGCACCTTTAAAGTGCTTCACACCCAAAAAACCTCCTGCTCCCTGGATAACTTCTATAATAAAATCTGAAATTAAATATGAAAACAATCTGCGAAACTACTACAGGAAATTCCGTGGACCTTATTATGAGAAATTACTTCGCGATCAGTATGTATTGCTTGGGCATCTGATTGCTGAGAGCAAGGCAAAGTTCTACTGTGGCAAGCTGACGACGTTATGTGAGGGTAATGATATGAAGGCTAAATGTCGTCAGTTAGGTGATCTTGGTATTGTAAATCCTAGGAAATCTAAATAAGTTCAACAGCTAGTGCTAGCACCGAGTATCATCAATGACTACTTCATAGACTCTGTTAGACAACTCGTAGATGGTTCCACTTCCTCTGATGCTGCTTTGAGTCCTATGCCTCATTTGGATGATGGCTCTGAACTGTTCTCTTTCTCCCAAATATCAGGTGATCAACTTTGTAAGATCTTGGCTCAGATTAAAACAACCTCTCGTGGTGTAGATGACATTCCTGCACAGTACTACGTGCATGTTCTGCCAGTCTTGCTCGATTATATTGTCTCGCTAATCAACTCATCCCTCTTTAGTTCGACATTTTCTTTTCTCTGGAAACAAGCTATTGTTGTGCCTGTACCTAAAATAGCTAAACCATTTCCGTGCAAGGACTATAGAGCTATCTCAATTCTATGCACTCAATCTAAGGTTGCGAAGAGGGTTGTGTATGAACAGTTAACCACGTATATAAATAGACGAGGCGTTCTTGATCCATACCAGTCTGGCTTTAAACGTGGTTTCGCCACACAAACTGTGCTACTGAGGCTTCTGGACGATATTCGGGCTGCAATGGACAACAAGCGAATCTCTATTCTTGTGATGTTTAATTTTTCGAAGGCGTTTGATCTTGTGAATCATCAAGTTTTACTCCGTGAACTTGCTAAGCTGGGTTGCTCTCCGGAAGTAGTTCCTTGGTTCAAATCTTATTTGACAGGTCGATCACACGCTGTGAAAGATCTCTTTGCTAGTGTGATGTATGACTGGAGGCAACTCTCGAATGGAGTTTCTCAAGAATCTGTTCTTGGTATGGCTTTTCTCTTTTTACATCAACTCTCTTCCTACGGTGGTTCGACATTGCAAACACGTCCTCTATGCTGATAATCTCCAGCTTTATCTTCATGGGACTGTTGCCGAACTTTCGCTGTTATTAGAAAGAGTAAATGAGGACATTCAATCAGTGGCTGGCTGGACTGCAGATGATAGACTCTACTTTATCTTGGGACGTCGTGTTTGGCACGCTCTCAGACAGATCTCGCGTAACAGAGCTATGCTCTCGTTCGATCTGCGTAAACAAATTGTCACGGCTGTGATTGTTTCTTCGCTCGACTATTGCTGCCTCGTACTCACTAATTTTCCTGGCTCCTTGGATCGTAAACTTGACGTCGTTATGAATGCTTGTATTAGATTCGCATTTGGCCTCAGACGTGATGTATCTGTTTCTAACTATTATATTTAACTAGGCTGGTGAGCCTAGTCACCGTCTACGGTGAGCTCCGGGTAGCTCACCGTAGACGGTTCTTTTTGGGTACTACGGCCTATAAATTGATATCTGAGGGTGTCCCAGCCTATCTCTCGCAAGATTTTATTGAAAGAGATCTCAACATAGAATTATTTGTGAGAAGGCCTTTTAGTGAAATGGTTGCTCCTTTTAGTCACACCGCAAAATATGAAAAATCTTGTATTGTTAGTGCAATTAAATTGTGGAATCAAATTCCTGAAGATCTGAAAAAGTCTCCTAGCATTAATGTATTTCATAATGACTTTGATTGTTACATGTTAAGTTTGCAAGGTGCTTTATCTGATGTGTGAATTGTATTTGGGCGCACTGTTATTTATTGCTGTACTATTGCTTTTGCCTTTAGGCAAACTACTGCTTTTAATTTTTTTTATGTATATTGAACTCTACCTGAAACTCTGTTATAAATTCTTCTATGAAACTCGTAATTAATAATTTATAATTTATAAGTATAATGTTATTGCTACTGAAATAGTTGCTACCTTGCTACAAAATTATGCTAACTTGTATATCTAGCCATTGTACTTCAGTCTATCTCTATTGCTTTATTCTTTCATGTATATTTTCTATATATTTTATATTTCTTCTGTATTTTAACCAGAAAGGCCTTAGGCCTCAGGTACAACTTGTGATAAATAAATAAATGAATAAATAACGTCAAACTGTATGATGAAATTTAACGACTTAATTTGTTATTTGAAATCAACGGGTTTTCAGTGCGTTATTACATCGAATATGATTTAATTCTGGTACATTATGGGAAACATATACTTAATCAATCTAATTGTTTGACATTCAGAAGACTAATGATACCAATTTATTATGAAACTCCTTACAAAGTGCATTGCATATAATCAAGTTTCTCAATCTGTTATATTGATGTGTTATTTAAGCCAAGTACGAAAATTCGCTGCGCACGAGGTTTAAAAATTTGGCCTAAAATTTTTTTACAGGAAGTACATATAATTAAAGCAGCGATAGGCATTTTGAAGACTTTCCGATACTCGATCTATCGATCACTTTTGATCGGTGATCGTCACGTGTAATAATCAGCGATCTCAAAAGATTTGAAGATCGCTAATTTTTACGATCAGCGATCTTTTGAACTCAAAAGATCGCTTTTTTGTAGATCAACGATCTTTTGAATTGAAAAATCGCTTCTTTGTACAATCAGCGATTTTTAAGGGATCGCTTGTTTACAGAATCAGCGATCTTTATTGAAAAGATCGCTGCTTGGTTAACTCAATTGATCATTGAGATTGAAAGAGCGCTTGTTTCTTGAGTTAGCGATCTTCGTGATTCGAAGATCGATCGTTCTAACAATTGCCGATCTTTATGATTAAAGGAACGATCGTTTTGTTCGTAATAGAAATTTAATAGAATAAATTCAGAAATGGCGACCAAAATGATGGACAAAAAAGTGAACTTTTTATATGAATCTTTTGTGACATGAATCTTTTGTGATTCATGTATCTCATCTCTCATTTGCAAAATTCGAAATGGCTGATCCAATATGGTGGACCAAAATCAAATAAAATTATTATATTTCTATGAATTTCAGTCTATAAGAGTTTCTGACCCTCAAATAACAAATTTGATCTATCATATTCAGTATTTAAAAGACAAAACAAAGACTTTAAAATACTCGTTTATACAAATTAATAAGCATTTATTCTTACTACAAACTCATGATTCTTACTTTTGAATATGAAAGAAATGAGAAGGATTATTATTGCATTCATTCCGCAAGTGTGTCCATCCAGTTCTTGAAGCGATCGATCTTTTGAGTTAAAAATCGCATTTTAGTTACTTCCTCGGGGTTTTACTCAATTTAAGAAAAAAGTTAAGATCATTAGAGCGCGAAATGAGGTTATCGCATAAAAAATGTTTGTTTGTGATCGAATTAGAGGTCCAAGGATTCGAAAAAAGATTCGAAGAATTATTCCAAATAAATGACGAAGAAATTTTATCGGCGGTAGCGAGTTTTTTGAACCCTCGATTTAAGTTAATATGGTTGCCAAGATTCGATGATGCTGGTCAGCGAGAAAATGTAAAGCAAAAGGTTTTAACCGCTGTGACAAAAGAACTTAGCGTTACTGATAATAGGGCAAGCGAACCACCTGCAAACAGTGACAGCGTAGAAAATTTACTTGTTTTCAGTCAAGAAGTAAACGCGACTTATGTGTTCGAGTGTAATGACGCCCTCACTGAAGTCACTAAATATTCTCACGACCCACGCACCGACCTCAAGATGGTGAAAGAATTCCCAGTGTTGCTGAAAACGTTCAGTAAATACAATTCGATTCCTCTGAGTGTAAACAATTTACTGACAAATAAAGTCGTACAATCGATTTTTACTTTTTTCCCATTATCGGATTTGGATTTCGAGTATTCTTTGCTATATAAAAAAAATATAAAAAACCAGAATCAAAGCTGCGATTTCTTGTAGGAAATGCAAAATGCAGAAATATAGGAATTGATTGCGTGACTTCATTTCTTGCCATTGACGCGTGGACACATCATTTTCAAAAATTGCTTTATAAATATTTCTGCAACTCAACTATGATTAAAACTCGTTAAATTATATCAATAAATTCGGTCAACGAACAATAGAGAGATTGTTATTTTGAATCGTAATTTTCATTGCAAAACCTTTGATTTTTGTATATACACAATGCAGAATACAAATAATCAAAATTTTGAATGCGGAAATCATTTTCCAATGTTAGGCAAGAAATTGGTTATTAAATGGTAAATGTGTTAGGTCGTGATATGTATATGAACAAGCTTCTCAGTGAAAAATGTGTATAAATTTAGTCTAGATTACGATGACAATCAAAAGTGAAGATGATTCAATTAAATTTCGTCTGGAAAATGTTATTAATGTTGTAAATATATTTTTTAAAGTTCTTTATTTGAGGGGTTGATAATTTAACGAGACAATAAATTATCAATAAACCTTCAATATGTATTATTTATGAGTATCTAATGTCAATGATTTTACTTGATTATTATTCTAAAACACAATACTCGCATGATTTTTCCGCAAGTTTTTCTTCAAAAATTATTATTTTGGCTCATAAGCAATTTAAAATAATTTCCCCCCTCTATAAAAAAAATTTCGCTGTTGCTGTGTCGTCAGTCGCGTTTCATGTAATTCACATGCGATTCACATGTGATTCAAATGTGATTCACATGTGATTCACATGAGATTTACATTGGAATCACATGGAAATCATTACAATAATACATCCAGTAATAACACATGCTAACAACATAAAAATTACATGTAAATCTTATGAGAATTACATGAAACGCGACCAATAACAAAGTAAGACACGTTTTTGACACCTGCAAGAGAGATAAGGATAATTAGTAATGAAAACAAATAAAATATAATTAGCAATAGAAACATTTAAATAACCTGGCGGTTTATAACATTATATTGCATTACACCGGTAATGCAACAATGATCGGTGCAACATGTAGATGCATCGATTAAATAAAACCAATTTGATTTTGACAGGAACACAGTTGTGACTGGACAATACCCGACATTGTCGTCGTTGTGCACCGATTATTTTTGCATTACCGGTGTAATGCAGTGTAATAAAAGAAATCGCGTAACAGTGTGAACAAACCGGCGCGTGTCAACACCGGAGAGAGAAACTGAAAGTTTAGGTTAGGCCTTTAATAGAGCATGTAATGAAACCTGCTATGCCGATAATTACGAACGGCATAGTAGATTTTATTATACCGACTTCGACAAATTTAAAATTTATTTTAAAGAACACATGAATTACACGTTTGAATGAAAACAGATGAATTAGACGCCATGACAATTTTTAGTTTGGTTCCGGGTTCGTCATTGAACAGTCACGTTTTTCGAAACGCGGTAGCGGAAAGAGTTATTGTGAACGAAATATGTAAGTGAACATGAAAAATTGTTCGAAATCGCTAAATTACAAGGATTATTGCAAGCCGATATTGACAAATTAAAACTGAGGACTTTAACTCTTTGAGCCGGGTAAGGATTCCCCACCACTAAAATGCACTTTCATTATGGCGGCCGGACAAGACAAGGGCGCGCGTGGGTCTATCACAAATTTAAAAACTCGCATTTCCACGTACGTGAACTTTGAAAATTAATTAATTTAATAACACAGATGGTTTAAATGATATAAATTGTTTTAATAAGTAAACTGTTTGTTTTTACTGTACAATTAGGTTTTTAATTATACAGAATATCAAATTTACTGAGTTTGCAAATTTTGTAAACATGAAACATAACCTAAAATGTGAATTTCATTTTCAATAAAAAGTGAATGCGAAACTTGAGTTTGACCTCTGATAAACAGATAAAATGATAACAATATTAAATGTTATGAATAATTACCTGACTTTAAAACATTTAGTAAATAAATTAAATTAAAAATAACAAAAAGTCTGGTATCGGAACGCTAAACATGCCGGAAGGATACCACAATGTCCAAACCATAATGTCCACCAATTTTCATGTCCACCTAATTCTATGTCCAAATTTTCTTGTCCATCTAATTCTATGTCCAAATATTTTTATTATTATTCGAACTTTATGAAACAACACATATTGACAGCTTCAATTGTTTACTTTCTGATAACCAAATTCGTAGTCGCGTCAAAATGTCCGAAAACATTCCGGAATACAAAATTGTCGAGTTAATTCGTACACGAAGAGGAGGGAACTTTCTTAATATTGATATAATTAATTATTACTATTATTTATGAATTACCTTTATATACAAAAAGCTGAAAAGGGAGGCCGCATTTACTGGACATGTCGGCGGCGTAACGAGTGCTCTGCTCTTGCTCGGACTCGTGCTGGTGCTGGCGATAATATAATAGTGCTGCAAGGACCAAACCAATCACAACATCCTGATCATGCTCCTGATCCGGCAGAGGTAAACGCGGAAAAAAAATTAGTTTCTCTTAAACGCGCTGCCGAAGAACATCCGTCTCTTACCGAGACGATTGGAGACGTATCCGGCTCAAAGAGTTAAAACAAAGGAAAGAAATAATATTGGCTAGATTTTTTTGATATTGTGTAACACCAAAAGGTTAGTGTACGAAACTCTAGTATAATAAATTTTTTGTTGAAACACGAAAATATACTTGGATTTTAGTTTTGATTTTATTGCTTTATTACATTTTGAACATTTGAGTTATTGAACATGATCGGTTTTTTCTCCGTTTAACTATTTACATGTCGCGTTTTGAATAGTCAGTTAGCTTTTTCCAGTCATTAAATTGTATTTCGATTTAAATTTGAATTTTATCGCTTCATTACGTTCTGGACATTTGAGTTAGCTGACATTACGAGTAGAACGGTTTTCGGTCTTATAAGTGCGTTCGTGTATACGATTACGATATACAGGTCCCACTGAAGAAAAAAAAATCTCATTTTTAAATAAGCAAATGCATTTTCTATAATTATGCGAGTTATATTTAAACGAGCGTTAACGCACCTTTGATCAAAAGTTAAACGACTCAGATCTCTAAATGGTGTGATCAACCATTCTTTCAATGGGTAAGCTCCATCTCCTAAGATGTGAAATCTGTCTAGACAAATGTGCGGTAGCTGTTGACTAATGTCAGAGAACTAGTAAACACGAGCATTAATGAAAAATTTAAAATCTTTTGAAAGCTAGCAAGAACCATAAGAAACAAAGAATATCGTCTTCAGCTGTTCGTGCAAGTTATCCTCCATGATCATTCGATACATATAAATTTGAGGCTTTTAATCAACCTGTAAGCTACATCTCTTCGGACACGGAATGTCTGTCGAAACTAAAAAAATATTTAAAAGGCTAGGTGATGTGAATTTTTAGATTTCATTGTTATAAAATCTACAAAATATAGCTGCTTATCTGTGTACATATGGACTACGTCTTAGATGTAATTTAGAATTGTTGGTCTACACTTAGAAAATTGTTAGGTTTTAAACGCCAACGAAAACTTCAGGTTTAATCCAGCGAAAATTTTGACGTTTTAATCGTTAAATTTATGATTTTGAACATCAAATCGAATTAAAGAATAGAAACATAAACTTTATCGAATAATACCATCAAGTATTGACGATTTATTCGTCGACTCGATTTTTTGAACGATTCCTTAACATTTGACGTTGAAATCGTCAACCGTTAAAGGATAATCCGACAACAGCCTACGATCGCCAAGCGCCAATCTTTAAATTGAATTCTTTACTTTTTTCTCATTGAAAAAAAATATTATTTATGATTAAATACTTTATCATTCTTGATTTGTTATTCGGAATTTTTATTTTATTTATTATCTTAACGTATATTCATCGAATATACAATTTAGAAATTGCCAATGAGTAAATTGGCTCAATCGTCAAGTGTTAACATTTTATCATATAGCGCTTGACGATTGAAACGCCAATGCAGTTTGACGTTTCATCCGACAATGTTGAGGAAGCATAGGTTAGGCTGTTGAGCTTTGATGTCTTGAAGTTTATGGCTTAATTCCTTAACTCCCTATATTGAATTATAGTGCAAATTTTGACGGAACAAACGTTAAATTTTGCAGTTGAATTCTATAATGAATTGTTGAAGAATAAAACGTCAAAATTTTAAGGCTTACTAGGTGCAATGTAGTTGGAATGAGTACATTTGAAACAAAAAACTCTTTTCAAATTGATTTAGGTTTTATAGTACTGTAATAGTTTTATTTAAATAATTTGTTTTTACTAATATACGTTTACATTAGTACTTCAATGTAACTCATGTAAGGAAAACTAATTTTATTGCAAATATTAATGTGTGAAAAGTAATTACTAAATATATGCATAATTATTGATTGAATAAATTATTTCATCATTGGATCATTAATCATTAAATCTTCAAATCATAGGATCATTAAGTTACTTGATCATTGGTAATTTATTTTCCAATCTCCCTGTATCATCAAAATACATGTACAAAATGTGATTTAACTATTTCTACTTACATATTCTCATCAGAAATAAAATCTATAATAACTGAATAATCCAATCATGCTAGAATCAACATAATCTCATGATTTGATAATTTAATATATAATTCAATGATACAACAACTTAATAAAGTAATTATTAAATATTTGATGGATAAAGTGTTCAAATGATCTAATGATCAAATATTTCAATGATCAAATAATTCCATGATCTTATAATATAACAATTCAATAATGCTATAATTTGAACATCTAAGGACAAGATGATCAATTAATAACATATAAAATCAAGTGATAAATACCTATAAAGATCAAGTGATTAGATGGGGCCGTCCATTAATTAGGTTACGCAATCTTTGTATAGAATAGAAAAACTATAAAACTATGTTATTATTGAAAATATGTTATTCATTGAACTCTTTTTTTTTATGAACGAATTTTTCGTGATCACATGATATATTATTTGATTCTTGATGAAACTTTTTTATTCATATTTTATTATTAATGAACATACATTTGCTTGAGCCTTTCTGTTTATTATTATTAACTTAGCACACAATATTCTATGATTAATTTGAAAATAATTTTATAAATTTATTTATTTATATTAAATTATTTATTTACATTTAATTGTTCATAAATATGCATATGCTTAAGTCTTATTGTTATATTATTATAACAATGCATCCAATATTTTACAATTATGCTAAAAATAATTGTATGGATTTATTTATTAAAATCAAATTATTTATTTATATTTTATTGTTAAATAAATGAATATGCATATATACTTAAGCCTATTTTTTATCAAGTTTGTTATATAATTCACAATGCATGCAATATTTTGTAATCAATTTAAACAAAATTTTATGAATTCATTTACTTATATTATTTTATTTATTTATATTTTATTGTTAATTATTATGAATAAGCTTCAGCCTATTTGTTTGTCATTTTAAATAATGCATGCAACGTTTTGTCGTTAATTTAGTGTTATGTATTATAATATTTATCATAAGAAATATTGGCGTTGTTGCTGTTATAACAGCACCACACAGAATAAACTCTGGAACCGAAAATCCGTTCAGATTCGAGTCTAAAATTCTTTGATTCTTCTTTGACTATTTCCCGCACTACAGCAGTCACCTCGTGCTTACATTTTAGCCCAGTCAAAATTCTGGACAACCTTTTAGTCTTATTTCAAAAATCAATCTTCCAAAAATTGAATATTTGATTCAATAGATCTTTACAAAAATGACAAATCTCCCTTTGATCTCGTTTATTCCTTTGATCTTCGTCTATTTTTTTTTCATAACCTCTTCCTTTTACAACTACTTTTCCATTAACGCAAACAAAAAACTTATTCCTTAGAAACGTAACTTTGACATTTTTGTTTTTCGGAATCTTTCAAATGTTGATCCGCAACATATAATATTAAATTATAATTATAATATAACTAGCTGAACGGCCGTGCGTCGCACGGCCATCACCTTCGCTGTTTACTGCTGCATAAAGAATTTGTGTTAGAAGTTAAGTTACATAAAATGATAATTAACGTAAATTTTCGCAAAGCGCGAGGGAAAATCCACGTAAACGTGGTAAAACCCCATCAATTTATTGACCCAGCTATACATAAAAATACACCAAAAAAATGGGAGCATACGAAAATGTATAAGAGCAAATTTAAAATTAACATCCACTTAGCGGTTCAAAAAAATAAAAATTTTTGGACATTAGGCACACTCTTAGGATTTTTTTCTCAGGTTCTAGGTGTCAAAACAAGATGGAAAAATGGTGCGGCTCACCTTGAAACAGGTGGCGACATACTTTTTTAATTAAAAAAGAAGAAAATAAGAAATGAAAACAGTTCGAGTTTGTGAAACCCCCATTTTTTATTGCAGATTCGGATTCTTCATAAAAAAATAAAAAGATTTTATTCTCATATTTTTTTTGTTTCTCACGATAGATGGCGCTGTAATTGGAAGAGAACGAAATATTATAATTTATTAATATTATAAATATAATATATATATATAATATATAATATAATATATAAAAATATAATATAAATATAAATATAATATATATAATATTATAATATTCTATATATATTATTATTATTATTATATTTATTTATTAATATTTATTAATTATTTATTTCCTACGATTGTTGTATGAAGTTTGAAGAAGTATTAGACAAATATTTTTTGCAAGTTGTGTATCTTTGTGTACCAACTGTTTGTATTTTATTGGAAGAAAAAGAGCAATTAACTTAATCCACTCAAATTTCTTAGACAGAGTACTAAAATTGAGACACAGAAATATTTTGATATTTCGTTTTACAACACCCTATAATCGATAAAAAACGTGAAATTTGAAAGAAACCGAATTTGGAGTTACATTTTACATGCTTTTTTGTTGCTTCTTTGGCAAAAATAACTATAATTTAATTTAATTTTAAAAGTATGTCGCCACTCGTTTCAAGGTAGGCCGCACCATTTTTCATCTTGTTTTAACACCTTGATCGTGAGAAAAAAATCCGAAGAGTGTGGCTAACGTCCTAAAATTTTTATTTTTTTGAACCGCTAAGTGGATGTTAATTTCGGATTTGCTCATAAATTTCACAAAATTTAAAAATTCCATTTGGGAAAAAACCGAATATATTAGCATGGAGATACAATTCTAAAAAAAGCGTTAAATTAGTGCTTGTAGTAGATTAAAAATTGTGGATACGTGTTCACACAAAAATTAAATTTTCTTAAAGAAATGTGAAATAGTATTTTCGCAATTTTTTTCTAAAAAAATTCAGAAAATGATTTTTAACATAGCCTACAATAATTCTAAGAGTTCAAAGAGTCACCCTGATGCGTTGGAATTATTTTCTGAAGCTTTATTTGTGCGTGATGCTCAGTCAATTTAACAAACAAACAAACAAACAAACAAACAAACAAACAAACAAATGAACGAACAAACAAACAAACAAACAAACATACAGACAAACATAATGACACTTTTATATATGAGTAAGAATTTTTTTTACTTTATTTTGTCATGTCAAAAATTGGAATGAAAAGTGTCAATCTTATTTGATAAAAAATTTGTTAAAATTTGGTTTCTTTTATCCAAACAGTTGGAATTGAAAAAATTTTGGTACACTTATTTTAGCAAAATATCTACAAATTTTTACAAACAAACCGAACCCCAGGCACCCTTAATGCACTCCACCACCTTTTATAAAAACAATTTAAATTTGATATTCCGAAATGAAATAATTTTAAATCCGATACGCAACATATTTATTTTTGTTTAAAGGCAATTTGTTACAATTTCTTTCAACAAATAAGGACTATAAAAAACAAAAGTTTCAAGGAAGTTTTGATAATCGACTCCCATTTTTCAAATAAAATTAATCAACGATAAGAAATAATTATTAATAATCTATAATCAAATATTCCAAAGTATCGCAAAAATAGCGCTTTTAAGCAAATGGTATTTGTAAAACAATTTTTCCATTAGCGGTTCATTCTGAGAAGTAGTTTTGTAAACATGCTGCATCGACAAGTTTAAAAAAGTGAAAATATTGTTTTTGTTTGTTTTTTACTGAAAAATCATAAATTATTAATAATACATTCTATTATATTTGATTTCATAAACAAATTTCAATTTTCGTCTAAGCATGTTTTTTCAACGAAAATTCGACTAAATATATGTAAATAACAATACATTTACGATCTGCTGTTTAAGAAAACAATTCACACATTCCCTATAATGATTATGAGCAATTAAGTAACGATAAAAACAAATTTAGCTCCAAAAAAACAGTAACGCACGAAATTCGCGCGGTCCGGGCTTCTAGGTATACGAAAACTCCAGGTTTCCTAGTGTCAAACAAACTATGACAACTAAGATTCGAATTAGAAGCCGCGGTGTACCGTTAATTATCAAGGTTCCAGTGAGCTGTGGGATTACATAGCATCGTCAGCGTTTTACGCAACGCCAACCTTACTTTTGCAGTCACTTTTCACTTGAATCTCAGAAAATATAATTTAAATAGCGTCTCCGAAAATCGTTTGCCACCGTTCGCCCATTAATGCTACACAACTAACAGTGTTTGAATATTCAAAATGCACGTTTGACAAGTGAGAGCAAGTTGATTGCACCTGGCACATCAGTAAGCTTCTTAAACGCAAAAAGTAGTGCATTTAAACTCAGAGTTTCCTTTTCGCTACATACACTGTGTGCAAAACTTCACTACCTCTTTTCTTCAACGAACTCAAAATGCTTATTTTTTCTCATTTAATAATTTCTGTAGTGATCGGGAAGAACCAGTTTAGCAAGATTTTCAGAAGCGTTAAATTTGTTGCATAAATCTCGAGTATTTCTGTAGTTTAGCTTTTGAACATCAGTTTTCGAATTCACTGTATATTTTGTACTATAAAATTGACCGAAAAATAAGTCACTCATCATATTTTTTATCATTATACGCTTTTCTTTACTTTGCACATTTCTACGGAATTTTTCAACGTCAATTCGACATGCTTATACTCAATATAATCCAAAGAAACCTTGCAGGCCTATGTATTCCCGGTGACAATACATAGATATGCCGGCATTTCGACAAAACACGAAAGTTATATGCAAAAATTGTTGTTGATTTTATTGTTCAGTAACACAAAACAATTAAAATAAAAATGCTCATAATTTTCCGTTCAACGTAAATACATATAAAATTAGAGAAATTAAAAAGACTGAGACTAAAAATTGAACATTGAAAAAAAGTTTGAATCAATTACAAAAAAAGAGAAAGATTGGAAAAAATATAATAAAAAAAGATTCAACAAGTACGCTTTTACATTACTGAAACTCGATTGATAAAAATCATTTGATATGAGCGTATCTTTGTTATGAAAAGTGTATACATGAAAAATCGTTTCTTTATTATAGTTTTTGTGTCATACGAATAGTAGATCTGAAGTTCGACACGAAAAGTCCGAAATCCATATAACTAGTTCGTCCTGATCACCACAGATTTTTTTACTCGCTGAGACTTCATGCTCCGCTCACTACAAGTACTGAATTGTTACCGTCCTGCGCAATCGGGATATGATCCGATTGATAAATGCAATCTATTCACGGAATGTACTAGAACTTTCCAGTTACTAAACGCGACGTTTATTTTAACAATTTTTTTTCGTCATGCTAAAATTGTCTTACCGCCTGCAATTACAGTGCCTTTTTTCTATGCTAAAAATATTATCGATAAAACCAACTACGAATTTATAATCTAGTAATTTAACCTTCCAGCGCTCGCGTCGTGCACTGAGTGCACGGGCGACAGTTTTTGCTCTGAAACTAGTATAAAAAAATTTATTCCCTTGGAAATTTTCATGTATTCTTCATTTCAACAGTTTTTTATTGATATTATCAAAAAAATCCGACAATTATACTCAAATATCAAAACAAATCTCTTATTACAATATGCGCGCACCGACTTTTTCGGTCACCCGCCGTGTCATTTTATCGTTTTTCATTGAATTAAACAGACTTAGGAGCTTAAAAAACTATCTTCGCATAAGTAATAAAAATTATTATAAATATATTGATTGTTTATGAAGTTTTACTAAATAAAAAAAAACAACATTCGAGCTCAGATCTGTTTTTGTCTGATTATTTTGTATGAATCGTTATTATTTATGATAAATTATTTGAAAGTCATTGTTTTTTATCAAACTAGGGAGATGCAGCGCCCCTACGGGCGCGCCGTCTCGAACTTTGATATTTAATTAGTATACTGGTTATTTATTTATACGCTCTGCCCCGACCGATTACAAAATTATATTCTCTGCAATGTTTCTTAGTTTCAAGATTTTCATAAAATAAATTTATACATTATATTATACATAAGATAGGCAATGAAGTGCGCCCGTCGTGCGCCACCTTCAATTAACTCTGTCACATTTAATTTTTTGTTCTTTGAACGATTTCAATATTTATAATACTTCCATTACTTAATCCCGAATCACACATGAACAATTGGCAATGTGACAAAAAAATATTATTTCACGAAAAATTTATCAAAGTTCAATGCTGCTGCTGTTTTAGATACAAATATAAAAATGTAAAAGTTGTTTTCGTTACACCTGCATGCGAAAAACGCTTTTGCGCTATGTAAATCGGATTGCAAAGAGTCAACTCGTCATTTTTATCATAATTTATTGCAGTTTAAATTAATAAAATTTAATTATTAATGAAAAAAAATCAATTTTCGATTTGAAAATGAGCTTATTGATTTATTTATTCATATTTTTGAATTAAATTGAATTATTCATTCATATTTTATTGTTAATTAGATCAACATGTTCATGCTCAAGTCTATTTGTTATATTATCAATGATGCATGTGATATTTTATGATTAATTAAGTTTAAAATTGTTTTCAAATTCATTTATGAATAGCAAATTATACATTCACATTTTATTCTGGAGAAAATAAAATACATATGCTTAAGCCTACTTGTAATATTATGTGCGATGTGTAAACTACGAATTCAGTTTATTTACTGCGAATATATATGCATCTGATCATGAAAATTTGATGCACTTTATTCATTATTCATTGTTGTTAAAATAAATGCTTTACTAAAGAACCAATTTTCGGTTTGGAAAAAAAATTCATGAATTTAATTATTTATATTAAATTATTCATTCATATTCCATTGTCAAATAATGAAAATGCATATGCTTGCGCCTTTTTGTTATATTATTAACAACGCATGCGATATTCTGTAATTAATCTGAAAATAATTCTATGAATTTATTTATTTATATAAAATTATTTATTCATATTTTGTTAATAATAATCATGCATAAGCTTGAGCTAATTTAATTGTTATTATGAACAATGCATGCAACTATCTATCATTAATCATCGAGAGGTTCAGAAAATAAAAATATTCAAACAATAACCGATGTGCGATGTGTGAACAACTAACTTCAGACCGGTGATTTTTTCAAGAATGGAATAATAGAACATTGAATGATTTTTAATCAATCAATTTTTTTGCATTACTATCAATCAATCAATCATTTCATTTTCATTTGGGAATCAATCTCATCGAGAAGAGTAACAATTTGACAAAATAATAGAATAAAATGTGTTAACAACACAAAATGATATCCCTTGTAAAAATGATCATATATTGACAATACATTGACAATCTATTGACCATACAATACAAACCATATATTGACAATCTATTAACCATACATTAGTAATATATTGACCATATACTAACAGTATCTTGCCCATATATGGACAATCTATTGACAATATATGGACAATATATTGACCATACATGAACAATGAAAATAATTTTACTCTAGCACGAGAATCGATCCCAGGCCCTTGAGGTTATCAGTCCGCGTCGTTGTCCACTGCTCCTTCTGCTTCGATAAATTCATCTATCGAAATAAGCTACATACTTAATGACTATTTTTTAATGGAAATAGTTTAATGTGAATGACATTTTGTCAATAATACTTTCTATAATGTAATTTTGTTATAAATCTTCAAATTTTTTAACCAAATCCAAAAATTTATTTATAAATTTATCCATACTTTTTTAAGTAAGGACTATGATAAACTACAAGGATCCATATATTCTATGGAAAATCAATATAGCTAATCGTTTTGAATGATTTAATCTTTTGGTACTAAAAAATTAATTAAAATTATTATCAAATCACTATTAACAATTGTCTATTGAAAATCACAAGCTTCTATTCGCAGAAGATAGACTTTTCACAAGATCGGTGAAATTAAATGTTTTCCCTCATCGACGAAAATATATACAAAAAATGTAGACAAAATATATCAATTTTATACATAAATTATATAAAATTTGTATATATAATGTTTAGAGAACTTATTGCCGCTTTTTATATATAATTTATATATAAGTCGTATACATTTTTGTCTATATTTTAAAAAACAAAAAAAATATAATTAATAAACAATTTATTCATAAATTGAGTTATTCTATTTATTTTATTATGTTTCTTCCATCCAGAATGCCATAATTAGATACACTTTGGAAACTGCTTTTCTGAAGATCCAGTTTGGGTTTTGAACCCAAGCCCCACCCAACATGAGTCCGATATCTTGACCACTGGACTACGACGATCATCGAAGTTGATTAGTGTATTCGCAAATACACTCACAAACATAATATATTCTTGATATATATAAATTCTATACTTCGGTATATGTAATGTTTATATATTCTCCAAATATATCATCTTATGAAACGAGAATGTATAAATTTTATGTTCATGTATATATACTTTTTATATATTTACCAAATAGAAATTCGTTATATATAATAAACATAAAATTTTTTATATTTTCTAGTATATATAATTTCTTGATATAAAAATATATATAAACATACATATTTTCGTATATGAAATTTTTATTTAAAAAATTATATATATTGAAAAATATATATATTTTATAAAATAAATATATATTATATATAATTTCTATATAATGGTATATATTTTCGTCGGTGAGGGATTGTTATAAAACAATTATTAAATATCAGAAAAAAAGTTTTAGAGTATTTAAAACAACAATATTTGTTTAACAAAGAAATAACAAAGAAATTAACAATGTATGGCAAAGAAAGGAATTTTGATTGTCATACATATATTGTCAATATATTGTTTGCGAAAAATCATACATTGCCAATACATTGCTGTAAATCAAATTACATCGTCTATGTATGGTTAATACATTGTTTGAAAATAATACATTGTCCATATATGGGCAATATATTGTTCATATATTGTTAATATTTTGGCAATATATTGTCAATATATTAACTATGTATGGTCAATATAGGGACAATATATTATTTCGTGAATAATATATTGTCAATATATTATTCTTATATGGACAATATACGGATCTTTTTACAAGGGATAAATAATATAAATTAATCTGCGCCAATAAACCTTTGCCGGGTAATTGCACATTTCAAAATAAGTAGGTAACATAAAACTGGCATTCATCAAGTTAAATAAAGTATAAGTACAAGTATCACAATCAGCAAATAGCACGAAATATAAAAAAGATGCAGTTTTGGATATCATTGGTTCAGAGTAAAAGCGCGTAGTTTAAGGCAGTTAGCTATATATGAAAAGACGTTGTTGGTTAGCGGAAAGGTACATATAGAAGCAATGTCGCGTGAATGATTTGTCGAGCCTTGCATGAAAAGCGGTTCTAAATAGTAATGTCGAAAAGGTTGGTACAAAAGGCACTTAAGCAAGAAGTTTTCGAGTGTTTCTAGCGTTGTGTTTTTACATATCAGACATTCGGCTTTTTGATCGATCACATACGAGAACTAGTGGACTGTGAATCTGAGGTATAGAAAGGAAGCTAGTCGTAGTTGTGATAGAACTTTGATAACGTGTTTGTTTTTTCTCTCGCTATGACACATAGCCATTTCGTCGCCTACAAAGCGCAGTGGTTTGCATAGCAGCATTGTTGATTTGTCATATGCAATCAGGTCTGAGATCTTAACTCATATTCTGTACTAAGGTCTCCCCTTCAATTTTCAGCGGGGCTAGGGTGACAGAGAACGCACGTTAGCGTGACAGAGAGTGCACATTTAAACAGTCAAAGTTATAAAATAAAATGTTTTTAAAACATTCTTTCATTGATGATCCATGAATTTATCTGAAATTTGTCTTTCATAATACCCATTCACGTCTTCTTTGCCAACTTTTCGGTTCACTATTTTTTTTTTTCATTAAAAAAACAAGATTGGAAAAACGATGAGTTAACCTCAAAGCTCGCTTGATACTGACCTGCCACTTCAAAGCTCGCGCCCTGATTGGTGGAGAGACCTTTCTCTAACACTAAGAAGAGTGGAATCACACGTACGTAAGATTCAGTAGTTAGTACAGAATATGAGTTAAGGTGGAGGCGATACTTTTCTACAGCTGCTAGGATCGTGGTATTCCAGTGTGACGGATTTAAATTCAAAAAGAGATGTGACATATTAATTTTTAATAGGAAATTATTTAATTGTGTTATCCAATTATATTTATCTGAAATATTGCCTGTTTGATTTGGGTGTAACTGTCATCGACGTTTAAAGCAAATTTTCGTTAAACGTGTATCCTCCATATCAAGAATTCTCTTCACCCATCGCAGAGCTAATTTAAAAACTTCCAGTGCTAGTTTAACGCGTCCGAATTCTAAGCGTGTTGCGGCGTTGTGTGCGGTGCGAGGTAAATGTAAGTGTCGCTTCAGGAATTCAGATTGAATTATTTCTAGCTGATCAAGGTAACGGAGCGCCCAAGTTGGCGATCCATAGAAGAGAGTTGGAGAGATGACGCTGTCAAAGAGCTTCATTTCATTAATTACACAGTCTGCTTTACAATTTCGAGTTATTTGAGCGATGGCTCCGATTGCAGTTCGCGCTCTTCTAATTGCATCTTCTAACGCTAAAGTGCCCAGAGAGGAGCTAGAGAACACGACTCCGAGATAGTTGTACGATTGTACTCTTTTTAATGGTTCGCCACAGAAAAAAGAAGTTTGATCTAAACCGCGTCCTCCGCGTCGGAAGACTACGATTTTTGTTTTCGAGGTGTTTATTGCAAGTTCGTTTGTGTCACAATATTCATCAATCGCAAGTATTAGACGTTTCAGTTCAACCGGGGTGATGGCAAGTTTGGCAAGTACGTAATTCGTGTTCTATACGTATAATCCGTTAAGACTTCCTTCATTTGTTTTAGTTTTGAGTTCTGCAATCGAATATTTTGCAAACGAAACCTTTAACATTTGGATGACAAATTATGCTTTGCATCTACACGAAGCAAAAAGAATAATAAATGTTCTTCGAAAATGAGAAAATTTCACATATTTTTTAATGTTACCAGTGACATATACTCCAAAAATACCACCAAATGATACTTTACTGTAATAAATTATACTGAAACAAAGCCTAAGAATTGTACGGTTCGATGTATTTTTTTCTGATTTAAATCAGAAATTTCAGAATTAGAAATGTTGAAATTCGACACTTCGAAATCTCGCACTATATTATGAACACTCTACCAAATTGTATTAAGTCTCAAATTTTGAAATGTAAAAATGTTAATTTTTCGTAAACACCTTTCGTCAAATTTTAACATTTAAAATGTTAAAATTTGATTTACTATGGTTTTATTTACTGGAATCAAAGCTACCAAATTTTATCAAGTAATGTCTCACAAATTTTGACATTTAAAATTAATTTTTTTTCTGTGTATTTTGATACAAAATAATTTAAATTTATAAACTTATGGTTTACGTAAGTTTTTCTCTTTATTATATTATTTGTGTAAAATGACCTTGTTTACTGATATTGCTGTGGGTTTGCGGTTTTCTTCACTTTTATTTCGACAGAGGTGTTGGGGCGCAATCTTTCATCAATAGATTTACTTGGCATTACGCACATGAGTAATAAGCGTCAATGGATCCTTATATACTTCTAGCGTTGTAAAAAGGTACTTGCCATAAAGATTTTGGTCGTTCCTTTGGTCGTGCAATGAAAGCAACTGCTTCGATCTAATTCCAAAACATTTGATTCCAATAAAAAAAACATAATAGATCAAATTTCAACATTTAAAATCTTGAACTTTGACTAATGGTTTTTACGAAAAATTAACAACTGCTCCGATCAAATTTCAAAACATTTTATTACAATAAATGAAACACAATAGATCAAATCTTACAATTCGAATGTTAAAATTTGACTAATGGTGTTGACGAAAAATTAACATTACATTTTCAAATTTATTATCAAAAATCTTATTTTCTATATTTGAAGAGATAAAATATTCAAACATCACTCTTCAAACAAAACATGCTGAAAGGACCCCGCCCTTGCCTTATGGAAATTGGCTTTCTGTCAAATCGGATGAAACTATAATGAATGGATAGAGGACGTCTTCCTAAGTAAAAGTCCTCATGAGCACTAAGCCTGAAAATTAAAACTATTAGTACTTTTGGGCATTTGAAGTTTTTGATTTTGTTATAAATCTTTGTAGAATCGGCCCAAAGTACAATTAGGAAGACAAGAAAAAATACGCATCGAATGTTTTTTCAAGACCTTTCGAATGACACCCTATTTGACCCCTACCCCCCACCACCTTTTTCGCGAAAAAGTTCTTTTATAATGCTATAATGGCCTCATGATTTACCGAACACTGGAGCCGTACTTGATTGACCCCCCCTCTGCTCACGCCCCACCCACGGGGATGGAGGAGAGTGGAAAATAGTAAAAATCGGTTCCAAACTGCTTATTCATTTTCGCGAAAAACCGCTCCCCTTCCACCCCCGAAGGTGGGAAGGGGGTCAAATAGGGTCAAATAGTCATTCGAAAGGTCTTGAAAACATATTAGATACGTATTTTTTCTTTTATGTCTAATTGTTCTTTGTGCCGTTTCTACAGGAATTTTACTCAAGACTTTTACTCAAGAAGACTTCCTCTATCCATTTATCATAGTTTTATCCGATTTGACAGAAAGCCAATTTCCATAAGGGTGGGCGGGGTCCTTTAACATTTTAATATAAAAATGTAAGCTAATTTTAGTCTGCTCCTACTCTGACATTCAAAATGTTGAATTTTTAGATTTTTTTCGCTTCGTGTACAGAGTAGTAGTACAATTCAGTGCTAACCGTCATAGTAAATCTATTCTGGCGGGTGGGGGAATTGGACGAACCACTAATCCTTTTTTGGCATCTTTTTTTTTAATTGACATTGTTCACAGGTTGACAGGAACAGATGAATGACTTCTCTGGTGATGTTGCAGTACTTCTTTTTTAGTTCAGTTTCCATAACTGAAACAAATAAAAATTTACATTAAATTATAAATTTAGTATTTTAATTTTACTACTGCTTTCGCTGTTTTTGCTTATATTATTTTCTCACCTCTTGTTCTCTTATGACCAACATCAATATGAGCTTTGATCAGTGCATCGTACAACTCATCGTATCTGCAATAATATATGATCGGTACACTGTCAACCAATCGCTTCTGGATTAATTTTTCTGTCTCATTTATCTTTATGATGTCAAAACGATTAAGTCGTCTGTAGTCCTTTGAAGTCAAAGACTCCTGATTTTTGCGCGCATTTTGAGCAATCTCAACTTCTCGTACAAGCAATTCGTACCTTTTCTCTACCAGCAACATAGATCTATCGTCACAACTATCGATAGTTGGTTTTACTTTATCATAAAAAATTTCTTTGGCTGATTTATCAGACATTTTGATTAATGTCAATTTTTTCAAACGACTTTAGTAATAGTTGTTCAGTCAGTGACAGACTGATCTTCTCGCTACCCTGACGATAACTGTACTGATTTTTCATGGAGTCGAATTAGTTATTACTAACTCGATCCTTTTAAAAGGATTAGAAACATGAGTTGAAAATTTCTAGACCTCCTTTATGATCACTCAATTTATTGTCATATATAAAGACAATAAATCATTAATAAAGAATCATCGGTACGAGCATTGTTATAAAATCGCCTAAAAGATCATACAAATTACAAGTGATCATAAATGTCTGGAATGATTATAAAGAAAAGGTGTACATTTCTAGTACCTTCAGAGTTTATAACAATGGCTAATAACCGTACACCTGTTGTTTAGGTAAGTTGACAAAATCTCAAAATTACAAAAGATAATTGATAATTTTTCCCTTCTAATTTCATTCATGTATTTATACATTGTATGCGTGACAATATAAGTTAATTAGTGTAACTTTCTTCCTAGAACTTAAAAACGATTATAAAAAATTTAATATTGTTAAAATGATTCGGCAAGAAAAACCGGACCCATCTTTGGTATCCAATTGTAGTTGTCAATAATTGAATTGTATTTCAATTTTTAAATTTGTTTTATGAAGACAATATCAATTTTATCCTACGCAGGTAGAAGGCGGCAAATAATACAAGTCGAACTTTAAGAACGCGTTGTGAGCGTTGAACAATTAAAAAAACGCGTTCCGACTGTTTAACAATTACCAGAACGCGTTGCGAGTGTTTAAAAACAGCCAAAACGCGTTCTGTGCGTTCGAAGGCAGCCAGTACGCGATGTGGCCGTTTTTTCCGGCCACTGAGCGTTTTCGGTCTTCGGGCCTAACATGTACAATATAAAGCATCTGAAAATATAAATAAAAAAATAAAACAATATCAAGAAACAAAAATTTAGGTTTTGAAACTCAAATTTTGAAAAAAATTGTATATTAAACCTACAATGTTGATGAACGCAAATTTTGTAATTTAATTTTGAAAGTTTTAATTTTTAGCGTAAAAGTCGGGTGTAGAAATACAATAAATATAAAACGAACAGACAACGTAAACAAACTTAACTGTTTTCCATTAATTTTATTTTATTTTTTTATTTATTCTTACTCGTTTTGTCGTACATTTTCATTGAAATGCATTTTTTTCAATTCTGGTTCTACGTTTCATTTATTTTGACATCTTTTCAGAAATGTTAAACCTTGTTTGGATTACTCACCTGATTTGAAAAAAATGATTTTAAAGTTGTTCGTCAGTGCATCCAACTCATGAAAAAAGCGATCCGAAACTGACAGCGTGAAGTTAGGTTGTAGAAAACTGGCTTATAGGAAAATGGCTATGATCCGTAATAGCGGCTGAGCGCGCCCTGGTGATGATTTTCAATTTTACAAGGGACTCGAATAAACAGAATATACTACTTTTTATTGTTTTTTGAAATTCTTAGTAGCAATAGTATAGCACCGTCGACCTAAACCTAATGCTTATAAAAGTTTGATAATTGAATTAAAGAAATAGCTGATCGAGATGTGTTTAGCGTGGATTAAGAGCCAACTACTTCTAGCTTCTTCGCAAAGGAACTCTAAAACCTGGGTCAGTAAAAGGTCGAAAATAGGGTACCGTTAAATGGGGTGACTTTGTGACGAAATTTTGAGTTTTCCAAATTCGACGTTATAAAACAATAGTTGCAAGTAGTTCACTTGTAGTGAATATGTAATAAAATTTGTTGTTGGCCATCTCAAAAGGAAATGCACGTTGGTACAAGCTGATTTAAACAGGTTTACTATATGTAAACAATCAATTTGTTAGAATCACAAAGTCACTCCGGGATGGGATGACTTTGTGAACATTGTTAACGTCCAATACAATTATATTACATTATTATATATTATATTATATTATATTATATTATATTATATTATATGTATGAACAAATCTACTTAAAATAAACATAAAAATTTATAATTTCAGATTTTCTTTTAGACTTTCAGACTTTCAATTTTAAGTTGATTTTAAGTAACTTTTTCACAGTTTTCAGGTACGATCAAACATTTTAAATGAACTGATATAACCGAATAGTAGACTTAGCAACGAATTTCCTTATTTAATTTCCCCAGACTGCCTCCAACTCAGCAACTCGGAACAATCCTTTCTTACTAACAGAAACAGGTGCGTTGATCAACCTAACAATATCTTCTATTTTGTAGGCTTCTGGTTTCTCGTTATTCGGCCACTTACAATATTTAAGACTCTTTTCCATACAAACCACTTTGACTTTTAGCTTGGTCTTATCGATAGCAAGCGCTTTTGCTGGGAACATTTCACCCTCGTAGGTCACAACTAGATGAGCACCGACTTTGACTTCCTCCAGCTTAAGTTTTTTTTGAGGCACTTCCTCTTCATTTCATCTTTATCATCATCCGAACTAGAGTCTCGTCGTTGCCTCTTTCGTTTTTGACCAGACTTTGAAGCTGCAGCATCAGATGCAACTCGAAAATCTTCTTTTGTAACACTTTTGCCCGGTGGCGCGTTCGTTCTCTTTTTTCTTTATTTAGCCTCAGGATTTTCAGTGTATCGCATATCTTTTAGATAAGAAACGACCACCTTTGAAACTACGCCGCCAATCTTGTTGACATCTTCAACAGGAAGTTTGTCCAGCACCTTGTTTCGATCCAAGGGGAAAATCCTTGTGGCTTGAAAACCTGACTTGAGATTTTCGGGTGACATTTCAACATTTTCAACCAACTTTTCCAGCAAACGAGGAAATTGACAGTTTTCTAAGCTCGTCGCATTCTTTCCTTTGGCTGTCGATTTAAACTGGCACAAAATTTGTCGCCACTCTTTTTTGATCGGAGCAAAAAAAGCAACATCTAAGGGCTGCAGAAGATGGGTCGAGTTAGGTGGAAGAAATGTGACCTTGATATTATTTTCCTCACAAAGTTTCAGAACTCGCACAGACATGTGACTGGACACGTTATCACCAATCAAAATTTTCTTTCCCTCAATACGTCGAACCTGTGGGATAAAAAGATTCTTGACCCAGTCCTCGAAAGTATTCAGATTGAACCATCCAGACTTAGTACGATCATAACATGCACGTTTTGGTCCACCTGAAGTCCACAAATTGTACACGTGTTCTGCTTCGTTATTTGCAGAATGTATACAAGTGAAATCAGTCAAACCGAACATAACAAAAAACATCCCTAGATGGCACGACGCAAAAACTAAAAAAATGAAAGTTGTCACAAAGTCACCCCTGGTTTCACAAAGTCACCCCATTTGACAGTATCCAAGTTGCTGACAAAATATCTACCACTAAGAACGCCTTCTTTCACCTGATATTTAGAGAACAGTTAAGTGCGATGTTCCTCCTCCAAACCATGTGGTGGTAGTCATTGGTTTTTCATTAAATGAAAAAAACCCCGGAGTTCTTCTCTTTCGTGACGAATTCGATTTGCGAGCCTCCCATCATTAGCCTAGGTAATGCTGTAATCATTATTTAGTTCTCTTTTCATTCATCAACAGTTTTGTTCCTAACTGCCCACAGACAGACGTTGTCGATGTCCCTTTGAAGGTTACGCAGGCATTCAAGATTTTACAAGGTTCAGAATGGATGTAGATTTGCAAATCATGTGCATACAACAGGTGTTGGGAGAATGAAAGAACCTGAGGGGTGTCATCAATGACTATAGAAAACAATAGGGGATTTACGATAAAAACAATAACATAGAGCATTAAGGGACTCCTGTTAGTGTATTTTTCTCTGTCGACCTACTTTCTCTTTATTTATTACCACTTGTCTACAATTTAAGAGAAATTCAACCAATCTATGGTTGCCTTAGTGCAACCCAAGATACGTAGTTTGTAAACGAAGTCAAAGGGTTTCGAAAAATCAAAGAGCACTAATCCAGTCACCATGCAGTTATCTGCTGCGAATCTCACATCATCCATAAGTCTGAGAAGAATAGTCTGAGTCGAATGAAACGTTCTAAAGCCAGACTGAAACGTATTCAAATGGTTGTAGTCTTAAACGTACGCTATTAGTTAGTCAAAGGTAATTCTTTCAGCTGTTTTGGGCAAGAAACAGAGCAGGCGAATTGGTCTGAAATCTGCAGTGGAAGTAAGCGTAGGAACTTTGATAATGGGTGTGACCGGTGATGGGTTCCACAAGGGTGGGAAGTAGAACTGTTAGATAAAATGGTTGAACAAGGTTAGTAAGATATTTTCGATTACTGGAAAAGCATATTTATAGTAACTGATAGAAAACTCATAGACTAGCGCTTCAGAGGTATGAATAAGTACAGCGAATGATCCTTGTCCTCCGATCCGCTGCGGATCTGAGGACAAGGATTGTAACAGGAGAGAGGTTGGAACAAAAAATAGAACTAAGAGATATAAAGAAAGACGAATTTAAAAGAAAACGGAATCACGTATGTATATGTATAACAATTATATATACGTATGAATGAAAATATAAATAACAAATAAGCCGTATAAATTACGGCTATCTAAAGTGGAAAAGATAATAAATAAACATTAATACAGCACACACACATTCAATCTTAATCACAGCCCGTATCACAGGTGTCACACAAATTTTATTGCACAAGATTAATTGCATCAGACGAGTGCAATTAAATGCTAATTCAGTCGTTTCTTGGTTAAAATGTCAACACAAATAGTCGCTTGACCCTAACACAAGCACTAGATGCAGCGTGAACTTCTCCTCCGGTTGCTTGGTCATCAGGTATTGATCGATGGGTCAATAAAGCAGCTCATTACAATTGAGTTGTAGGTGGCGTAACAAGACGGAATGCAGCAACTAGAGGCTCGTCTCACGTACACAGGGCCGAAACGATGCCTCGGTGCTTCGCTTCAAAATTTTCAGTAAATTACCATATGTTGTAGAAATAAAGAAAAATGTCATGCATGTTCCTTGCTGTTTGCAACTGGAAAATTGCAAAATTGTACAACAGCAACTAAAAAATTGCAAGATCGGTGCGAGATTTGATGTAGACTCGTACTTACCTAGCGAGAGAAAAAGAGAACGAAAAAGAGAGACACAGAGCGAGAGAGAAATAAAAGCTGCGTTTGCAGTTGAGTTTTGTAACCGAACAAGTTTTTATTTTGACGCTTGTTTACTTAATCAACTTGGCGATGATATTTGTCTCGGTGATTTCGCTTAATGTTGCTTGATAATTCCTGTAATCGACGTATTCCTACTTTTTGTTTACAAAATTAGCCGATCGATTCGAAAATTCACTTGTTTCTTGATTTTGCTGTGCGATGCAATGAAACAACCCGTCTGCACTACTGCTTTGCCAGACTGTTTGCGGTGCACCGCGCCGAAACCCGGGTGCACATTTAACTTCGGACTCTGTATTTCGGCGATCAAAATTCATATACTTTTGCTTTTATTTTACTTTTTCAACACTAGGAGGACCGAGATTTGCGTATACCTTAAAAGACTGGAGTACGTAAATCTTACGTCTTGAAGATTTTTCGATGTTGTAACTATTTACATAAATATTTCAGCTTTATTTATACTCAAATAGTTGTTTTAATCAACTTTTTATTGACATAGCTATCAATTTACTGTTGTAAAAATTTTTTTACAATAAAAAGCCACAATACTCGTCGGTATTTCGCAGACCTTTGTTTTCGTTCTGAATGTTTGTTTTAAATAAAAATTCAATCGCAATTTGCTATAAACATAATGAAAACAATTTATTATAACAAATATTATTGTTAAAACAGGGCCATGAATATGTCTGAAGCTGATTGTTTATTTTTGAACTCAAAAACAACAATGTAATATGTGTTGTCATGAAATGACGTAAAATTTACGTACACGGTTCTCCTAGTGTTAAAAGATTTTAACAGTACAGACATTTTCGCGGACGACGCACCAGGTCATCACCTCCGGTTGCATATTCGTCATTTTGTTTTATGTTTACTATCGTTCGCTTTCATTTATTTTTATTTTATTAATCAAAACCTGTCTGCTAAACTTTCTGTGCTAAATCAGCATAGATCCCCCGTCGTTTTAAGGCATCGCACCTTCGAGGGAACTGGGCTGCATGTAGCTACCAGTGAATCCCATTACAGAACGTGAGATCTGGGAGTAGGTAGAGGCCCGAGGAAGAAAAGAATAGATCTCGGCATCGAGGGTCCTTAGTCTGTCGCTGACGAAAATCCCGGTGGAAAAGAGGGCCAGTTAGGCACGATAATTGGTCTCTGAGATCGTAGGGGACAGATCAGCCATTGAGGGACAATTTGCAGCTCAAATGCCAAAGGCAGAGTTATGTGCACTGCGCCTGGAAGCCACGCCTCTACTTTAGGACCATCAGTTTTTTGTCAACGACGCGATTGTGGTGTTCAATTTGAGGAGCCAGCTGACGCCTGTCAATGATAAAACATAACTTAGGTGGAACGAGATGAATTAAGCGCCAAGGACTTCCTGTGCTAAATCTCTGAGAAGAGGACCCCAGGGTTGAAAAAGCCTATCATACACTTTATCATTGCAGTACGCTACAAAGTTTGTTACCTCAACCCGCAACCGCCTCTCGAATATCTCCTGACTTTACTCTACTACATCAGTCGGCAGTAGTATCGCTGCAGCTACTACCGAGCTTATTTCCTGTCTCAATAGGAGATGAAACACCTAGGCCGCGAACAGGAGGTTAACAAAAAGGCTGCAGCGATGTACACTCAACTACCGAGTGTAACTGAGTCAGTCTTCAAAGAAGCTGCGTACAGACCTGAGCAAGCGACCTGAGAACAAGCTAAATGAATCGGATTATAAATCGTCAGACTCCGACGATCTGCCGAAAACAGCGAGACTCACAAGTCCGACGAGGCCGACAAAGAAACAAAAGCTGATTCTGGTTCAACATATGAGACTGGTTCTGACTACGACGAATCCGCTTAGGACTGCTAAACGTCCTATTATCGAGTATTCTACTATCGATTTCGTAAGCACGCGCTGCGCACTAGAACCAGATTGAGGCCAACCTAGCAAGTTTCACCGCCACGCCTACTGCTCCGAGGGACTAAGAGAAGTTTTGTGACCAGCAGACCTGAACGGGGATGGCCGAGTAGACGCCGCGGACAGCCACCGCCGCCGGCATCATGGAAGTTCACGTCGCGCTGGAGCTCGTTGCTCCGGCTTTCGAGTGAGTGTATCAACTCCGGGGCACTTTTTCAGTCTCTCGCGTACGCGATGGCATTGGCCACGGTGCCTGATTAACAGCCTGATCTTCTCGTTCTCTACGTCTCTGGCTTAGATCAGTGCAATGAGACGCACAAGCGTCTCATTATGTCTTTTTTTTTTCAGTGCGCAGCGTCGCACCAATGAAGTTCCTTTTTTTGTTGAGCAAGAGGCTTATATACTATAACAGTTTAGGCCCCACCAGGGGGTCCTGGAGAATAAATGGTGTAATTGCTGTGCACTTTGTAAACTACGTGTGATTGATTTTGGGCTCCTTTCACTTAACCGAAAATTATGCTCCGATTCACTTAAGGCCCGGAAACCATTTCAATTGCACGTTTGCTCACGTGCTGATTGTTACCGTCTACCACCGGTAGGCAAGCCGGCCTGGCCCAAGTACAGTTCCGTGTTCTTTTCCTCGGTTCGATTCTCGGGTTTCGTTGTTGGACCAAAAACAACCTGGCATTTCACTTTTCCTTTTGTTTTTCTTATTTGAAGTGATATGACAAGGCAGTTAGTACCGATCCCTCGCTCTAGATCCTAGAGCCAGAATGCGTATTGAAATGAGTAAAATGAAATAACACGGCATCCAGCCGTGGAATCAGTTCCTGGATTAGGGGCAAAAAATCGGTACGGAATGGCTAAGAAGTTGAGCGCTATGTTGTTTTCAATAAACAATCAAACCTTTGTAATGACACCGTGGTTCGTTGTCTAGACACTTATTACTGTTGTTAAAAAAAATTCTACTTCTTAACAGTCTGCGCACAGTGGACTTGATTGTGTATTTTTTTGCGTGTATGGACTCAAGATATTTTTTATAAAGATGGAGATGCGTTGTTTTACTTTATTGATTAAAATTAACTACATTTTATTATTGTTTGTTTTAGGTGCGCTCCGGATAAGCTAGACGGCATATTTCGAAAAAATCTGAGTTAGCGGAATAATTTTAAAAAATATTTCAAGAGTCGGACGTAGTGATGCACTCAAACGCGATAACCTTAGATACGTCGATCGTATCGCCAAATATCAGATAGCGCTAGTTATCGTGCGCGCTAACGTCAATGTATGCTGCGCTATTCGATGAGGCCCCCGTGACCAGGGGGAGCGGCATGTCTTTGAGCACACGAGACTGCGTTGCCCAAACACTTATCGTCCTAGCGATCTTTTGCATAGCCGTCGTCAGTGCGTTGCCTGTACAGCCGCTAACACCGCACAAAGGTAAGCATTTTAAATTCTCGTTATAAATTTCACTCAAAAAATATAAACTTTCTACAAACGAATTAGAAGTTTAAGTTGCTATTTCAAATTTGAATAACTTGAATTCGAAATTAAATTTGTAGATTGATTTAAACTTCCGGCGCATGCGTCACTGAGTGTGCCAATGGGTTTTTCATTGACATTTTATGATATATTGTTGATATTTTTATAACATTTCGGAAAATTATCAAATGATCTATTATTCTGATAAAAATAATGACTTATAAATAATTTATCAAATTTTATAATGATTTAACATATCTGATAACATATCTGAGCCTAAGAGTTGATAAACAATCAACATAATAATAATTTTCATAATTTATTTAAACATCCTTTTGTTAAGTCTGTTTAATCTAATGAAAAATAACGGTAAAATGAGTCGGCGAGTGGCCAAAAAAGTCGGCGCACGCATGTTGCAATATGAGATATTTTTCGATATTCAAGTGGAACTGTCGCATATTTTTGATAATATTAATAGAAAACGGTTAAATTAAAGAATACATGAAAATTTCCAAGTTAAAAGACTTGTTCTTAACTAGTTTTAGAGCAAAAACTTATGCCTGTGCACTCAGTACACGACGACGTGAGCGCCGGAAGTTTAACATACTTCAATGCATAAATAGTTTTTCGCGGCATAAAGAAAAAAACGTTTAAACATTAGCCCTGCTTTTTTATCATCATCCGAGTAATTTAAACATGAGGGTTCCAAGTCACAACTGAACCTTCTAAAGTAGGCTTGACAATTACGAGCTCAGTTAGCTCCGTCATTCTTTCTTCTGCTACACGACGTTATTTCATCGATGAGACGTCGAGTACATTTTTTTTTCGTTTCTCGACAATCCAAAGCCTCTTTGCCCTATTCAGAGTGTGCGAATTGTCGCTTACTTTTCAAGTACTTAAGTAATGCCGGTGTTGTTTTGCCTTTTGTTATTGATTTTCTTCGTGCTCGTCTGACGAGGTGTCAAATGGCAGAGGACAAGTTTTTACATATGCAGCATAATAGAACATGCAGAACACAATACAACACAATAGAACATGCATGCAATGAGTGCTTGCGAGATGCTACGCACCTTGCACTTCTGTGGACGCTAATTATCGAAAAGCATGAGGAAGCATACAGTTTGTGACGCAATTGCCCGGTCGCAAGCGGCGATCGACCATTCAGATTTTGCCAACAACCGCTGAATTGTGCCTTCGACTGGGCACACGTGAAGCGCGATTCCAGCAAAATCATGTACTGATATAAAATATCTTAAACTGATATTTTGATTTGACTTTTAAATGAAATTTTTATATTGAATTCAAACAATAAATTAGGAAAAGGTTATGTTTATGTTGATCCACAAGATTGTATTATTTTCATGTACAATTTTGATTTTCTTTGAAGCCATTTCTTAAAAAATAGCCTTACGGCATATGGAACTGTAGCGCCACGTAGTCGTTGGATTAACTAAATCTCGTACTAATGTACAGGATAGGTCATTTCTTCAAATTTATAAACTTGTAAAATCTCAGCAAATGATGATATCAAACATGAATGGCTTAACACTACGGAGACCGAAATTTGTATATACTTAGAATGACCGGGATACGTAAATTCTACGTAGAAGTAAGTGGGGTAATAAGGATACTTAAAAAGAGTGTTTTCGAGTCTTCATAATATGTATCAATTTACATAAAAAAAAAAACAAATTAAAATGTCGTAGTCGTATTTGCTCAGGTCTCAAGTTTACGTTATGACTGTTGGCAAGTCAAAATTTTTGAATTATCAATGCGAAAAGCCACGAAATATATTATCCATACGGGTGTCACACATTGCCTCACGTGGGAGGGTAATGTGTAATATCATATAGGGTAATCGTGTTATCATGATAACTTCGTGTTCAAAAAAGTAAGAAATGTTGTCCAAAATTATTTTTATGTTTCTTCATTAGTGTTTATGCATTGTTATATGTTTCCTTGATTTTGATAACGTTTTTGTCAAAAATAATACTAAATTATCTCGCCACGTTTTGGGGCCCGTTAGGCGATGATGATTGAACTCACACAGCCAGTAAAATAGCTGATATTCTATTTTTCTCAGATAATAAAATAAACTAAACTAAACTAAACCTAACTAAACTAATACACTAAATCAAAATATACAGTCAGAGATGTTGTTAATTTTTAATATTTGCACTTATTTCGTGTATAAAGCCTTCTCAAGAAGTTTTTTAAAGTCCAATCGTTAATCTTTACGGATGTATTTTCAAAGCTGTAATATGCAACTCATTTATTTCTTAATAATACGACCGACTCATTGATCAATAAAACTTCACACTTGTTTGTTTATGAAATTACTCGAATAATAACGAACAAAGACAGCGAATGCTACCACACCTAAACCAAACTAGCATTGACTTAACAATGACAACAAATTAGCAATCAAAATCAATCAGTCAATGAAAAACAGTCAACCAATGACACAACCAAATAAGTGCAGGAAAGGACCGTATCCTCTCAAGTCCTAAAAGGCAAGCTATAAGAAATCAACGAAACAATCGTTTATGGCATTGCGTAATGACAGTCAAAATGTACTTTGTTTGTGAAGATGCTTCCG
This sequence comes from Telenomus remus, assembly GCA_020615435.1. Classification (NCBI taxonomy): domain Eukaryota; kingdom Metazoa; phylum Arthropoda; class Insecta; order Hymenoptera; family Scelionidae; genus Telenomus; species Telenomus remus. The sequence goes on from CM036336.1 coordinate 9,615,953, forward strand.
GTTTCACGTGAATTTTCGCAAGGTTGCTTTGTTGGCGCCAGAGAAACCGTATTCTCTAAATTTTCAAAACGCAAGCCAGCATAGATGTAAGAGGTAATCGCAAATGGCTCTGTGCCGAGAATCCTTTGACCTACGTTTTCACTGCAGATTGTATTTTTCGCTTTTAATTTTGCTAACCAGAATTATTTAGAACGATCTTAGGAAGCAGTAAATGGAAATGATTATTCGAAAGTCTTCCGGCACTGTTAAACAGCGCGCGAAAATATCTTCAGCATTGATTACGATTTGTTCGACTCGCTGTAAAATTTTGAACCGTGTGAAATTCATCTGGCACTTTCTGTCAAGGAAGCAAACCCGGTTACGCTTACAGAGCAGTGCAGCGACATGATTTTTATCTAGGTCCATTCAAGATAAACAATTTTACGAAAAAAAACTAAGTGCATTCTTCGCATTGATTTTTTTCATTGTCCAAATCTTAAACGCTGCTAAATTAACAGGTATAACTGATCGCTCTCTGGTCTACAGTAAGATGCAATTCTCCATTCCTGTTAAGGGTCCACAAAGAAGGCAAACTAGAAATCTGAACTCGATACCCTTAGAATTCTTCAACCAGACAGCAGAAGGATAATGTTTTTTTTATGGACAACCTAGATGATAAAGTCGCTCATCTATCTGACCTAATTTTACAACTCTTTGACTCCTCCGCTCTTTTATAGCAAGTCAAGGCATCAAAAATCTCCGTACTCTGGGTGACTACGAAAGTCCGAATCCCGATGCGCCAAAGAGACATAATCCAGATGAAAACGAAGAAAATCAAACAACTCGAAGTACGTGCAAATCTAAGTCAGGCCTACAAATCCATACGTGCTGCGATCCACTCCATGATGAAAACCAATAAAAAAATCTTTTTTGCTGACCTGAATAACCTTCCGATGAGTGAACGCTGGGCCAAACTTTCATTAGCTAGTATTTAAACACCTAACACGAGTTTACTATCAACCTGTGTCAGAACTTAACCTCTACAATGTCGTAAAACTACTGAAACTGACATCTGCTGCGGATGATGGAATTTTTGGGCGACTGAAAATGGACTACTGCTGAACTGGTCGAAATCTGTGTACTCAATCATTGACCCTACAAACAGACCAACTTGCATGAACCTCACCGACCTTGTGCTATCAGTGAATGATGCTCCGGTCCAGAGAGTCGACTACTGCAAAAATCTGGGCGTCTTTTTCGATGGCAAATGAAAGTTCTTAAGACAGGTCTCAGCGAAATGCCAGGCGTCATATCTTAGAATGAGGTTCCTATACCATCTTCGGACTAAGTTTTCTCGTAGCTCTAAGATGACCCAATGCACATCACTTATTGTCTCTTTGTTCGAAAATTGTGACTTGGTTTCCCATTCAGCCCTGGATATTAAGAATTAGCACCGCATTCAAGTTGTTCAAAACCTATCAAAGTGTCTGAGATTCATTTTCAACTGTCATCGTCTTGCTCATGTCACACCTCTAAGAAACAAATTAGATTGGCTTACAATACAGCAGCGCTTTATCTTTCATCTGTGCGTGTGTGTTCACTCCAGAATCATGTCTGGTGAACCAGTCTATCTCAGACAACGCCTCCACCTCTTTGCTTGAAGTCGCCCCGCAAATCGCTATGACACGAGGACCTCTTCGACACTTCTAGTCGTGCCCGTCCATCGTACAATTAGATTTGAGGCTGCTTTTTCGTTCTTAGCTACTCATTTCTATAACCAGCTACCTGCAGCTTTTATAATATGTAGCCCAAATGTTTTTAAAGTGAAATTGAGAGATTTCTTTGCAAAAAACTTTTAACTTCATAACATGTTGCGTATCTATTTATTTAAATATTTTATTTTTCATTTATATATTATATATATTCATCTATTTATGTCATAGACGTCTATCTATTTATTAACTTCTCCATTTATTTCTTATTCCTTTATTAATTTCTTACTTATATTTTGTTTCACTCCCATGACACTCTGTGAATGACTTTCTATTCACCATATTTTATTACATTTCATCTCTCATTTTTCATGTTACATTATTTATTCTATCATTGCAAGCTCTCTCAAATGTTGTTGGTTGCCTTTCTTTATAATTCAATTTTTTTTGTTTCTTCTGTACAAAATTTTCGACGACTATCTTCTTATAAAAACGGTCTCTGTAACTATCTAAGGTGTGACTGACAATTATGAAATTGAGCATGATTTTGCTTCCTTTTGCTTAGAGTGCAATATAGATACCTGCCATACTGTTGTGTGTAGAAGTCTGTAAGTAATTTCATATTTCTTGTACATATGCTTCTCCTTATAATCAATAAACAACATCATCATAATTATATTAATTTGGTACCCTCTTTAAGCAAGAAATCTCGGGTTGCACGGAAATAGCTTTAACTATAGATTTTTAAGCAATTCATCTATTAATATACGACTTCTGCTAATTTCTGCATTTAATGTTCTTATTCTTAGTAGATAAGCTGAAACACATACAGCTTGTTATTCCACTATCGTTAAGCGACGTTCAACCTCATTCTGTCAAACGCATTTTGACATCAATGTTGACATTCTGAAAATACGTGCTTATTTGCGAATTCTTTTTTTTTTTCAATTGCTCATGGTAATCAAAGATGTTTCTGGACTGTTTCGGACAAAATTTTATTGTAAAATTAATTAGTATTCTTTATAGTTTCACAATACCCAGGGATGTCAGTGATTGTTGTCACACCCTGTATAAAAAATATGAATTCAAAATAATTCTAGTATACATTTTTTAAACAAAAATTTATAAAAAGTTAATTTCTTACTATTTGATAAGTTGAAAAGTCGTGGGGCGCCTTTTTCATACCTATGATGTAAAGTCGTCCAAGTATGTTATTATGTGGTCTTGGATGCTATTATGAACAATTATTCGAATTTTAAGATACCATTTCGTTATCGGAAATTACTCTTTCATAATCAAAAATTACTCAGTAGACACCAATTGTTACTTTGTCGAATGAGTAATTTTTGTCGACAATGGTCGTTCTCATAGCCCGTGCATTAACAACAACACATGTTGGAACCATTCTTAATACGCCAGATAGCTTAAGGGATACATCCTAGGCTCGCGGGCTCGAGATCCCGCGTTCAATTCTCAACTTTGGAAAAATTTTCAAAGTCGAGAAATGATCATAAAGTGTGGTCGATTTTGAAATTCCGAGAGTGAAAAAAAAATAACAAACTCTAAACCATATCTAAAACAAAAATATGTTTACAAAAAATATCTCAAAAAGGTAAAAACCAACGTGGCAAAGTTTTGAATCCTTTGATATTTTCAACACAAGTGGTGAAATTAAAACACGTGTTGAAAATTTATTTATGTATAAATATATCTTTCTCAACAAAAATACATTTACGAAATTACAAAAAATACCTTAAGAAGGTAAACACCAACGTAGCAAGGTTTGGTATCCTCCGATATTTTCAACACAAGTTGTGGAATAAAAACAAGGGTTTAATTTTCGTATAAAAAATATCTTTATCTACAACAGAATACACTTACAAAATTCCAAAAATACCTTAAAAAGGTAAAAAACAACGTGGCAAGGTTTGTTATTCTCCAAGATTTTCAACACAAGTTGTGAAATCGGAACACGTGTTAAAACATTCTGTTATTAAATTAAATTAAATTAAAGTTAAATTCTGACAGAAAAATTGAAAGAATAATTTAAGGTTCGACAACTTTCAAATTTTTCGTTTCTGACTTTTGAATTTTTCTTTTTTTTCGATGAAATCTTATAAAATAATTAGTATGCATCTTGCAAGACAATGTGGACTTAGGTGCATGTGAATTTGGTGTACATCTTTATGTAAAGCTTAGCCAACTAGGGAAAAATTGTACAAATGAAACACAAGAGTTTATGTATGTTTAAACTCTGTCATTTATACAACTTTTCAATCTTAACGACGGATGCGATTTTCAAGATGTATTCATTTACGATGAACATCTACAAAATGTACGATGCTACAACACCTTACCGCCGCGCATTTTCTGAAATGCTGCGCACATGATATTGTGTATCATGAATGAACTATCTTGTTAAAACAATTTTATTTTCATTAACATGTTTTTTTCGCCTTGTAATAATATTTGATACTAATTTAATTTGAATGACAATATAGCTGGATATTATTTATTCGTTATAAGAGTGCTAAGAGATTACCTGAAAAACCGTCCGTCCTCTTTGTGGGCTGACTGAAGGCTTCAGGTACATCTGTTGGAACATACCATACCATACCTTGTTCCATGACTGGATTAAGCACCAGTGGACGAAAAAAACAAAGTAAAGGCGACAAAAATCATAGTGAGTCAGTATTCGGCTTTCGGAATTTCCTCTTACAATGTCTTATGTTTCCGGTGCTATTTGAAATAGACATTGGTTATCAGCAATACTGAACTTAATTAGTTTATTTCTAAAAAGCGCGGCGGTAAGGTGTTGTAGCATCGTACATTTTGTAAATGTTCATCATTGAGACGTTTCGGTCTTCTCAAAAAATATATATATACACGGACAGAAAATTCAAACGTTTTTTGCAAGAAAATAAGCTTGCACTTTTCTCACAACAGTGCCTACCAAAAATCGCATGGCTCAATGACCGAAAACATCACGTCATTTAACTTGAGAAAAACGCAAGCGGTCTCGTGCGATTTTTTTCATAGCTCCGCCTCTTTGTTGTCTGTGATCGAATGTTTGTTGGTGTGCGTGTGACGCAGTCAAAACTAGATGTCGCACACCAACACTACCGCACTTTCAATCACAGATAGCAAAGAGGCGGAGTTATGAAAAAATCGCACGAGACCGCTTGCGTTTTTTGCACGTGGTGGGAGCTTGCGAATATCGCACCGCGCTAACCTAAAAAGTCGCCGTACAGATAAGATTTTTGCTAGTGAAGTAGTTTGATAATTTTGCATTCTATGTCTTTGCGATCTTTGATAGAATTTTCTGTCCATGTATATATATTTAAAAAGATATATAAAAAAAACTTGACAAATTATTATTTTCATTTGTTGTGTTGAGCTGGCTCAGTTATGCTTCACGGCCAGCTTCAAACACTTTTTTAATTTTTATTTTTATTTTGATAAATTTTGATTTTAAAGTGGAGCTCTATTCGCTTATTGCAAAATTAAACAAACTATTAAATTATTGTAATGAAATTTAATGTTATTGGGATTTTTGAATAAGACTCTTTGATTTAAACAAAAAGACCTAACGTTTCATAAAAAGAATAAACCAAACCAAAATATTTTATCTTTAATTTAAATTATTTTCTCGAATATGAACAGAACAAACAAACAAACAAAAAATAAATTTTAAGAAAAATGTTGGTTCCCGACCCGAACAAGCCCTATTTCACTCAATTAATTGATCGATAATGGATTTAATTTATTTCAAAAAGTAAATTTGAAAAACTATAATGCTCTCGAATTCCTCCTTGAGCTGTCAAAATTATTGCTCTCGAATTTCTCCTCGAGCAATTTTGTTTTTGATTTGGAATGAAGCTCGCGAATTTCTCCTTGAGCTTCTTTCAACTGAACAAGTATGGCTCTCACCAAAACTGTCAGTTTTATCTAATTTTAATTTAATTTTAATCGATTTAAGGTTTTGAAATAAAAAAAAATTAAATGAAAGGGAAAATGATTTAATAAAAAAAACAAAAAAAACAAAAAGAATTAAAAGAAAAAAATTGAAAATTAAAAGAAAGAATGACTTTGACAGCTATGCTCAAGGTTTACACCAAGAGCGCCACCTAGCTGTAAGCTTAACCCTCAAAAATTGGCTTCCGCCTTTTTAAAAATGAAAGAAAAAGAATTGATCGCGACTTTCGTCTTGATCTAAACAGTTACCTTGCAAGGCTCTCGCCTCTGACGCAAAATCCTCTGCTGCGTGGCCTATTTGAGGTTATCCACCTGGGCACAATAAGCACTAGGTCGCGCGCGTGACACACTCGGGAGGGTTGTTTTCAGCTCGGTGTTTCAACCGCAAGTGAAGTTTTCGGTCACTTCGCCCACTATTGTGCCTTTTTGGTCGACCTCAGCGCACCAATAGTGAGCGAGGTGGCCAATTCTCAGAATTCTGCATGATTGTGCAACGTTTTCCTTACCCTGTTCCCGTTGACCAATCAGAGCGCCGCTCGCACTTTACCGTGCCAATCAGAAAATTAAAAATGAAAATTTTTCTATTTTTTATTAAATTAAATAAAACAAAGTATCAAAATTGTCTATTAATCACGCTGATCACGTTTATGTAATTTGTTTTGCAAAATGATAACTAGAACTGATTTTATGAATGATTGAAGTTGCGAGTTGACAGGTCGTGGCGAGCTTGCAAGCGCCAACACACCGGCCGGCGACAACAATCAGCCGATCTCTGCGACTTTGATTCTAGTTTAAATATTTGTTTAACTGAAAAAAGTTTGTGATCAAAAATTAAGTTAATTAATAAGGAATCGATCTATCAGATCAGTTTTGCCGATTCAAGTCAAAAATTCATGTAATTTAATGAATGAAAGTTGTCAACCAGGCTCTCGCCGTAACGCGCATGCGCGTCAGTTGATTGTCGCCGCAGACCGTTGGTTATAAATATGGGTAGACTTGCCTTTCCAGTCAGCTGATCTAATGAGACGTTACATCGTAAATGAATACATCTTGAAAATCGCATCCGTCGTTAAGATTGAAAAGTTGTATAAATGACAGAGTTTAAACATACATAAACTCTTGTGTTTCATTTGTACAATTTTTCCCTAGTTGGCTAAGCTTTACATGAAGATGTACACCAAATTCACATGCACCTAAGTCCACATTGTGTTGCAAGATGCATACTAATTATTTTATAAGATTTCATCGAAAAAAAAAGAAAAATTCAAAAGTCAGAAACGAAAAATTTGAAAGTTGTCGAACCTTAAATTATTCTTTCAATTTTTCCGTCAGAATTTTACTTTAATTTAATTTAATTTAATAACAGAATTTTTTAACACGTGTTCCGATTTCACAACTTGTGTTGAAAATATCGGAGGATACCAAACCTTGCTACGTTGGTGTTTACCTTCTTAAGGTATTTTTTGTAATTTCGTAAATGTATTTTTGTTGATAAAGATATATTTTTTTTTTACAAAAGTTTATTTTTCGTTCCATGCACACCCAAAGCCGACCTTTGCGTTATCTCTTCGCATCCGCGAAAAACTTTTTCGCGCTTGTGGGCCACAAAAGGTTTCCTAGAACGCGAAAAAATATGTATATTTGTGACATCAAAAATAATATAACTTGGATTTAACAGTCAATCTAGCTGAAGAGATTTCCTAATGCTCTACTTCCCTTCTATAGTGAATAATGTCTATAAATTCTCTGAAAATAAACTCATTTAAAGATACATTAGAAGAACAATGATTCTCACTCTGTTCGTTATATTTTTGCAATATAAATGCTAAAAATAGATTCTATTAAATCGAGTGCTTTGTTTATTGCAGGAATCATACGTGGAACATATATCAGGCATTATGAACCCGCCTGGTACGATGCTACGGCTTTGCGGCGGAATCGCGTGCGATTGCGACGCGAAGCTTCAGACTCCATCAAAAAGCAGCCGCTTATTTTGCGTCTACGTGCTTTCGATAGGTAAGGTCAAAAATGTACGATATATACTTAATAATTACCAATTTTTTTCTTCTGTTTATTTGATTTATTTCATTCTGTAAAATCTTTAATTTTAAAACAATCATTCAGTGATCAGACAAATGAAGTGTAGAGCAATTCAGTGGAGTCAATAGTATAAACTGTAAATGGAATAAACGTTAACTGGTCCTCGTAGATCGAATTTAAATTATTAAATGTTTGCTAATAAGAAATTTTAGAAGTGAGTTTGTTTGTTTTGCCATGAGATAATAGTTTAACACAGAAACCTGTCCGTTTCAGCGAACAAAAGAATTAGAGAAATAAAAATGTGCAATATTATAGGTTGCTTAACAGAAAAAAATATCATTAATTTTCCGTTATCGGACTTGTCAACTACAACGCGTGATCGTCTACTTATCCTTATCCTTTATCCTTATCCTTATCTTTATCCTTACTACTATATAAAAACGTAACCATTTTTGTTTGCTTGTTTGTTCGTTTGTTTGTTTGTGTCCTCATCACGCTATAACTAAGCGTTACAAAAAATTTTTAACGAATCAGGGAGATTTTCTGAACTCCTACACTTAACCTTCCGTGACGCGCGTCGTGTACTGAGTACACGAGCGGCCGTTTTTGCTCTATAACTACTATAAAACAAGTATTTTTACTTGGAAACTTTTATGTATTCCTCAGTTGAACTGTTTTCAATCGATATTGTAGAAAAATTCCGACTGTTTTACTCAAATATCAAAACAAATCTCATATTACAGCATGCGCGCACCGACTTGTTTGGGCGCCTGCTCGACCGCGCCGGGTCATTTTATTGTCTTTCAAAGAGACAGATATCTCTGCGGAAAAGGCAATATTTAAGTTAATAAATTATACAATAATTATTATAAACAATTTTTCATCAAGATTTTTATTGTTTATATGGAAAAAAAAACTGTTGTCAGCTGTGCGAAATTTGACGCGCACACTCACTCAGACAATCGATTGTCCGATCAGGAGGCACGGCAGTGACTCTGGCCAACTACCGCCAGAAAATGTCACAGTGCCTTCTTTTCAAGACATTTTAGATTGGGGTTCTAACATAGTTGAAAAACTATGAAATCACTATGCCACGAGGTCGTTATTGGTCTTAACTTGGTCGCGCAGCCGAGCTGAGCAAAACGAGACCAATAACGCCTCTCTAGCTTAACCCTTACACCGATTTCTGGGGGGTCAAAAATGCGTTTTTTTTTTTCATGTACGCAATATTTCATTCATTTTTTTTATTTTTTCCAAAATTACAATTACAATAGCTGTAACTTTAAAAACATGATGATATGAATATACAAAAGTTAATTATTAAGTTTTAAATAGTATGTTACGCTACAAGGGAGAGAAACAAGCGTTTATTCCGCGGGTGTAGTCGAGTGCTGGTCACTTCTCCCGAGGTTTAAACGCTTGTATCTCCCATGTGGCATATATATCTTTTCATAACAAGTTCATCAAAGACGGCTAACCTCTCAGATTTGTCGGGACGGAAACACTGTTTTATTCCCAAGGTGCGGTTTATTATCTGTTATTATGGTTGTTACCATGGTAACAGAGAATGAACCGCGTCTTGGGAATAAAACAGTGTTTCTCTCCCGACAAATCAGGGAGAAGTTGGCCGTTTTTGATGCACGTGTTATGAAAATGAATTTATAAACAAAAAGCAATAAATAAATACATAAATAATAAATTAATGAACAATTGTCATTTTTTTACGTTTTACCCTAATTTCTCATTAAATCGGCGCAAAATAAAGAAAAAAAGTATTGTTTTAATAATGAAGGCCAACTATGATGAAATTTAACAATATATAATAATTGTTTATAACAAATGTTGATTTTAAATTTAATAAACAATCGTTTATTTTTCTCAATAATTTAAAATACAGAGAGAAAATCTTGGATTAATAAAATAAAGGACAACAATGATGGAATGAAAAATTAGTGACAAATTAACAAATTTTAATAATAAATTTATTTATATCACAACGCAATTTTATAATGTAAAATTATATCATTAACAATTTTGAACATGATTATAATTATTCTTTCGACCCTTGTAAAAAGATCCGTATATTGTCCATATAAGAATAATATATCATAAAATTCGTTGCATGGATAACAAGTTTGTTAGAAGAAACTGAAGAAAATTATTAATTTAATCTACAGAAATAAATGCTGCCAGAAAAGTGGTCGCCGCAAGTTTTAAAAATATAAAATAATGTGAATAGCATTCAATAGAAAGATGGAGTGGAATTAGAGGACAAAGATAGAAAGAATTAGTACTACGTTGATACAAGAGGGGTCCGGGTACAGATTTGTCCACTCCGACTGTTTAGTGTGACGGATCCACACGAAATAACTTGGCGTTACAAGATCCTGCTCATCCTTCCGAAATACACTATCAATTGAAAACTTTAGTAAGAAATGATTAGAAATCATTGTTCACGAGACAAGATCCTGCCCATCCTTCTGAAATACGCAATTAATTTGAAACTTTAGTAACAAATAACCCTTTTTTCTATACTTATTTCTATTAGTCTTTTTTTTTTCTTCTCTCTTCTACATATACATTGAGAAAATTAGTAAGAACTGATATGAAATCATTGCTCACGAGACAAGTATTCTTTTTAAGATTATATTCTAAATACTTGAAAAATAACCTTCGAAAGGTATATAAATAACGAGACAAAGTCCTGCCCATCCTTCTGCCATGTAATACGCAAAGGGATTAAAACTTCAGTCAGTAATGATATGAAATTATTGCTATCGAGACAAGTGTACCTTTCAAACTTAAATTCTGCATACTTAAAAATAACCTTAGAAAGGTATATAAATAACGAGACAAGATCCTTCCCTGCCTCCTACAACACACTTACGATTTCAAATTTCAGTACGAAATCATTACTATGAAATCATTACTACCGAGACAAGTGTTTTCTTTTAAAATTATTCTAAATACTTAAAAAATAACCTTCGAAAGGTATATAAATAACGAGACAAAGTCCTGCCCATCCTTCTGCCATGTAATACGCAAATGGATTAAAACTTCAGTCAGTAATGATATGAAATCATTACTACCGAGACAAGTATTTTCTTTTAAAATTATATATGTTGAATATTTCAAAAAAATTTCCAAGTTAGATAACATTAGAGTAATAAAAGATATGACATCATTGTACTCGAGACAAGTATTCTTCAACTTTCTTAGTATGTATTCGATTGATTTCAGAAAATCATGTTTTTCATAAAAATAGTTTTTCAAGTTTAAAAACACCTTGGCGAGTCGGCCCGTATGAAATTCTATTGAAAATGCAAAGTATCGTTTTAAAGCATTGATGTTGGATACCATACTAACTGATCGGTAACCTGTGCATCTACCTTATCTTTCACTTAAAATGACCAAAAAACTTATAATATGGATGAAAAAATTATTCAGTGTGTTCTCATCATTATTTTTATAATTATTATTACTGAACAAACACCAACAGTAAATGCATTAAAATTTAAAACTGATGTGTACAGAATGTTTGTTCAAAAAACTTCAAAAAGCTGAACTTGGTCAAAGTCTAAATTTCTAAAATTGAGTCGCTGGATGCAAAAACAGCTTAAGTGTCCTTGAGCTTTTGATAGAAAATTGATTGTTAATGTTTGATTTTCGTCTGAATCTTACATGAATTTAATAAAAAAATGTTCACATAGAAAAATAAGTGCTTACTATTTCTTTACACAGATGTAAATTTTTTACTTACATCAAACATATTTACAACGAATTTTTGTTTAAAATCTTAAGGGCACTTAAGCCGTTTTCGCACCCAGCGACTTAATTGTAAAAAAGTTTCCAATTCATTAATATGACAGATTTTCAGTGATGTAAAACTTCATACTACAACTGTGCTAAATATTTGGATATTAATATGGATAAAAAAATTAATCTGTGTGTTCTCATTCTTATTATTATTATTTTAACAGTCGTTAGTCAGTATATCAGCAATCAATTAATTATCAATTCGGATTAGAACATCGATATCTTGACAATCTTTTTCAAACATTAACATACTCTGCAGATCAGGAAATCGGTCTACATCTTGAATTGTTATTTCTATTCTGTAACTTTGCGTCTTACGGGATAAATTTGATAAATTTCATTTTCCCAGTTTGATTATTACTTTTCCGTGTAAAAATGCCTCATGAGATGAGATTTTATCAAGTAAATATTTGTGCAATGTACAAGTTGATGCTTTTTCAAAACGGGCCGACTCGCCAAGGTGTTTTTAAACTTGAAAAACTATTTTTATGAAAAACATGATTTTCTGAAATCAATCGAATACATACTAAGAAAGTTGAAGAATACTTGTCTCGAGTACAATGATGTCATATCTTTTATTACTCTAATGTTATCTAACTTGGAAATTTTTTTGAAATATTCAACATATATAATTTTAAAAGAAAATACTTGTCTCGGTAGTAATGATTTCATATCATTACTGACTGAAGTTTTAATCCATTTGCGTATTACATGGCAGAAGGATGGGCAGGACTTTGTCTCGTTATTTATATACCTTTCGAAGGTTATTTTTTAAGTATTTAGAATAATTTTAAAAGAAAACACTTGTCTCGGTAGTAATGATTTCATAGTAATGATTTCGTACTGAAATTTGAAATCGTAAGTGTGTTGTAGGAGGCAGGGAAGGATCTTGTCTCGTTATTTATATACCTTTCTAAGGTTATTTTTAAGTATGCAGAATTTAAGTTTGAAAGGTACACTTGTCTCGATAGCAATAATTTCATATCATTACTGACTGAAGTTTTAATCCCTTTGCGTATTACATGGCAGAAGGATGGGCAGGACTTTGTCTCGTTATTTATATACCTTTCGAAGGTTATTTTTCAAGTATTTAGAATATAATCTTAAAAAGAATACTTGTCTCGTGAGCAATGATTTCATATCAGTTCTTACTAATTTTCTCAATGTATATGTAGAAGAGAGAAGAAAAAAAAAGACTAATAGAAATAAGTATAGAAAAAAGGGTTATTTGTTACTAAAGTTTCAAATTAATTGCGTATTTCAGAAGGATGGGCAGGATCTTGTCTCGTGAACAATGATTTCTAATCATTTCTTACTAAAGTTTTCAATTGATAGTGTATTTCGGAAGGATGAGCAGGATCTTGTAACGCCAAGTTATTTCGTGTGGATCCGTCACACTAAACAGTCGGAGTGGACAAATCTGTACCCGGACCCCTCTTGTATCAACGTAGTACTAATTCTTTCTATCTTTGTCCTCTAATTCCACTCCATCTTTCTATTGAATGCTATTCACATTATTTTATATTTTTAAAACTTGCGGCGACCACTTTTCTGGCAGCATTTATTTCTGTAGATTAAATTAATAATTTTCTTCAGTTTCTTCTAACAAACTTGTTATCCATGCAACGAATTTTATGAAGTTATAATTATTGAAAGGGTACTTTAATAAAATAATAATTAGTAAGATGAAATATCACTGACGTACATTGCAAAAACATATAGGAAATTTGAAAATTTAAAAGGAAAATGCGCAGTGGTTCTGCGCCGATATCTGTGAAATCCTAACACATGTGTGTGTCGTTTCAGGTTAACAGAGTTAAGATCTGTTAACTTGACAAGACCATGATGAAAAATTAATAAAAAGAAACAAAAAAAAAAAACAAACTAACTATGAAAGTTTTCTCATATGTTTCTATCTCTGAACATAATTTTGATTTTTTGAAATCAAGACTTACTAAAACAAAATTATTCATTAATTTCGCTGTTTAACTTGCGCAGCCGATGTGCTCGCTAGCCCTTTCCCTGATCGAATGAGCCAATCACCGGCTGCCATTTTTCTCTTATGCCCTCAATTCCCACCAGATTCCATTCAGCCAATCAGAAAATTCTAAAGTCATTTTTTATTTATCGCTTGTAAAAATCAGATTTTTGTCTTAAAATTAACTTTGGAACTTTTTGATTGTTGCTATCTAATTGTTTTAATAATTAATTAGGTATTTTTATATGAAAAAAGTAATTAAAGTTGTAAGTTGACAGCCAACGACAAAAACACTAACACCCTCTGGCGGATTTCCGGCCGGCAGACTTTAAACACAAATAAAAAATGAAATACGCTGTCAAAACTTCTGAAATTACTATTAAAATAAAGGGAAGAATCTAATTTAATTTTCTATCTGATTAGTTTTTGTCCAGGATAACTCAAAATACTTTTTTAATAAGATAGCAAAATGGTAAACAAAGCATTGATTATTGGCTTGGATCTGTCGGTAATGCCGCATCCTATTTGATTGAACTACGTTTTCACAGCTGTTTGGTTAGTTTGTAAGAATTGACGTGGTAAAACGTTACACAAGTTTACTATTCATTTTTAAGTTTTACTTTCATTTTTTTCTTTCATCTTGTACACTTTATGTACCTTATATCATTAACAAAAAACTTTCGATTCAATGAAGTAAGATTGAATTTGAACGCTTACAACGTACCAACCTCATAGTCTCGTCGCTATTATTGCCTTGGTCGGTAACATGGTAAATTTTTACCCTATGTTAGATCGGAGGGAAACGTCATATGAAACGGGTTGCCGTCAGGCCACGTCTGGCAACTAATTGAAATATGCTAGTTGTTGAAAGAAAGATGGCTAGTGATTTTTTATTAATAATTAACTTGTGTTTAAAGAAATCGAGCTAGTAAACAAAAAAACGCAAGGTATTATTCAAATTATTTTTTCGATTCTTCTGAGAACAGGATAAGCAATACGATTAAGTATTGATGTATCGACTCGAGGTGACTAGAAAAATTTTAGGTTAAAAAGTGCAAACTAGCGTATATAATGTTGCTCAGCGATTTGACATTTCATTGACGTTACATTGACGTTAATTATTAACAATGACGTTAATTATTACAGGTATCGGGCTTTGTCTCGTTGGGGTCGCTATCGCAACCTTTAATTAACAATATATGGGCAAAGAATTATTTTCAAACAATGTATTAACCATACATAAACGATGTAATATTTGATTTACAGCAATATATTGGCAATGTATGATTTTTCGCAAACAATATATTGACAATATATGTATGACAATCAAAATTTCTTTCTTTGCCATACATTGTTAATTTCTTTGTTATTTCTTTGTTAAACAAATATTGTTGTTTTAAATACTCTAAGACTTTTTTTCTGTTATATAATAACTTTTTTATAACAAAACATTTAATTTCACCAATCATGTGAAAAGTCTATCTTCTGCGAATAGAAGCTTGTGATTTTCAATAGACAATTGTTAATAGTGATTTGTTAATAATTTTAATTAATTTTTCAGTAACAAAAGATTAAATCATTCAAAACGGTTAGCTATATTGATTTTCTATAGAATATATGGATCGTTATAGTTTATCATAGTTCTTACTTAAAAAAGTATGGATAAATTCATAAATAAATTTTTGGATTTGGTTAAAAAATTTGGAGATTTATAACAAAATTACATTATAGAGAGTATTATTGTCAAAATGTCATTCACATTAAACTATTTCCATTAAAAAATAGTCATTAAGTATGTAGCTTATTTCGATAGGAGAATTTATCGAAGTAGATGGAGCAGTGGACAACAACGCGGACTGATAACCTCAAGGGCCTGGGATCGATTCTCGTGCTAGAGTAAATTTATTTTACATTGTTCATGTATCGTCAATATATTGTCCATATATTGTCGATAGATTGTTCATATATGGGCAATATACTGTCCATATATTGTCGATAGATTGTTCATATATGGGCAATATACTGTTAGTATATGGTCAATATATTACTAATGTATGGTTAATAGATTGTCAATATATGGTTTTTATTGTATGGTCAATAGATTGTCAATGTATTGTCAATATGTGATCATTTTTACAAGGGGATCCTGTTGTTTTAAATACTCTAAGACTTTTTTTCTGTTATATAATAACTTTTTTATAACAAAACATTAAATTTCACCAATCATGTGAAAAGTCTATCTTCTGCGAATAGAAGCTTGTGATTTTCAATAGACAATTGTTAATAGTCATTTGTTAATAATTTTAATTAATTTTTCAGTAACAAAAGATTAAATCATTCAAAACGGTTAGCTATATTGATTTTCTATAGAATATATGGATCGTTATAGTTTATCATAGTTCTTACTCTTACTTAAAAAAGTAAGGATAAATTCATAAATAAATTTTTGGATTTGGTTAAAAAATTTGGAGATTTATAACAAAATTACATTATAGAGAGTATTATTGTCAAAATGTCATTCACATTAAACTATTTCCATTAAAAAATAGTCATTAAGTATGTAGCTTATTTCGATAGGAGAATTTATCGAAGTAGATGGAGCAGTGGACAACAACGCGGACTGATAACCTCAAGGGCCTGGGATCGATTCTCGTGCTAGAGTAAATTTATTTTACATTGTTCATGTATCGTCAATATATTGTCCATATATTGTCGATAGATTGTTCATATATGGGCAATATACTGTCCATATATTGTCGATAGATTGTTCATATATGGGCAATATACTGTTAGTATATGGTCAATATATTACTAATGTATGGTTAATAGATTGTCAATATATGGTTTTTATTGTATGGTCAATAGATTGTCAATGTATTGTCAATATGTGATCATTTTTACAAGGGGATCCTGCGAATGCGAAAAACAAATCTATTTATAATTGAACATGTAAAATAATTGTTCATAACAAATGTTGATTTTAAATTTAATAAACAATCGTTTATTTTTCTCAATAATTTGAAATACAGAGAAAAAATCTAGGATTGATAAAATAAAGGACAACAATGATGGAATGAAAAATTAGTAACAAATTAACAAATTTTAATAATAAATTTATTACTATTACGAAAATGTTATCGTGCTAGAAATCATACATGTACGAGTGATCGTGATTTTTATATTAACAATCTGTACAGTGTCGTACTTTTCTAAAGGTCGTGATATAATAAAAAATAAATTCCAGTCAAACTAAAAAGTGTGGCCAACTACGCCAGAGACGTCCCTATTGTAAAATATTGCAATCGAATCGAAAATATTGATAACAAATTATTATTGAATTTTCCTTACTTAAACGTCGTTATATATAAAATTAACGTGGTCAATTACCAAATTGCTATATTTGGAATTTGAATTTTTGGGAATATTTGTTAAATATATAAAGAAGTCGTAAAATATAAGCTCAAAATTCAGAGTCAGAATAGCTCATTGTAGGTACTTGGCGACATGTCGCTCAACATTAAAGTTAACTTTTTCATTGACTGTTTAAATATGAATTTTCAAAGAGGGCTAAATTCAATCGTTGTAAGCGTTTGATCGGAACGTTTTTCCACGCCGGTGAATATTAATAATAATTGCAAATAATGAGATGGAATGAAACTTCACAGAATGAAATTACTTTTAAAACTGTTGACTGAAATGAAGCATTTTGTAAAACTCTGATTTTGACCGCATTATTATATTTGTTGCACGTTTAAAATGATTTACTCATTTCAAATATGTTCTCTGAACATTTTTTGTTGTAAAGATTTAAAACGGTGAATTTTAACAATTAAATATCGATCAATAATTAGAAAGTTACTTCTTCTTTACATCGTGACAAATACTGTATTGTTATACGTGATAAATTATATTCAATTGCGAAACGATAATGTGTGATTGTTAAACTTTCATTTACAACGATTGAATCTTCAAAAATTCATGTTTAAACAGTATTTGTTGAAATAACAAATAACAAAAAAGTTAACTTTAATGTTGAGCGACATGTCGCCAAGTATTAATGAGCTATTCTGTGAACAGCGTTTCACAGACAAGACCACGGCAGCCGACGTAGAAAAACGTTCCGATTAAACGCTTACAACGATTGAATTTAGCCCTCTTTGAAAATTCATATTTAAACAGTCAATGAAAAAGTTAACTTTAATGTTGAGCGACATGTCGCCAAGTACCTACAATCAGCTATTCTGACTCTGAATTTTGAGCTCATAATTTACGACTTCTTTATATATTTAACAAATATTCCCAAAAATTCAAATTCCAAATATAGCAATTTGGTGATTGTCCACGTTAATTTTATATATCACGACGTTTAAGTAAGGAAAATTCAATAATAATTTGTTATCAATATTTTCGATTCGATTGCAATATTTTACAATAGGGACGTCTCTGGCGTAGTTGGCCACACTTTTTAGTTTGACTGAAATTTATTTTTTATTTTAGTTAATCAACATTATTATTTATAATAAATATTAATTATTTATTATTAATTATTGAAATACTGATGTACATATTTATTTCCCAACAAATCTTGCAAAAATATTAACAATTTCAGTTGTTAACGATGAAAAACCAATCGGTGTACTCAGTACACGATGCGCGTCCTCGTGTAACTTGTTTGACGCGCGTCACGGAAGGTTAACATAGGCTACATAAAAAGTTCATTTTTTTTATTTTGATTAAGAGAAAATTAGTAAAACGTTTTTTTAGTTTTTCAAAAAAAAATTTCTACTTTTTCATAGACTCACTGAATATAGCATCGTAGCTAAGCGCACGTGCTTCGCTTGACACCAGTGTTGTTGCACTGATCATTCGTCAATTATAATTTTCGGAAAGTACTATAAAAAACTTTTTAATGTTGAAAAATTTGTTGGGAACCCCCGCAAGCGTGGTCAAACTACATCAATTATTCTTCACTATCAACTCAGGCAAGGCCAGACCTTGTGTAGGCAATATCAAGTCCGCCTAACACAATTTTTTTTTTTTCAGCAATGTCAAAATTGCCTAGGAAATGATCAGTACGTCTATCATTGCCGGATGTGAGTTGGACAATGATGGATCTGCTACGAATTCAAAAAGAAAATGAATAAAATATCGACTCTTTTCGAAACGCGCTGAAGTGGTCAGGATTTGACTGTTTGCAAAAATTTTCAGTTTCTCAGAGACTTACAGATAAAGCGTTGTAAAAGGGGTCCAAACAAATATACTGAGGCTCCGGAATCTGGAAAATAATTTTTGATTCAATAAAGTTGATTCAACAGGTATCGCAAATTTTATTTTCAAATTTCAATCGCGTTCAATATCACGCTTACAATTAATCGATTAGCAGTATTTCGGCATCATTACGATGTCTTGATGTTTATTTTAATTTTGAAAAGTTAATAAAAAAGCAGCACCACTTCACCCCGTGCAAAGCACGGGTGCTGAGCTAGTATTAAATGAAAAACAACTAACGAGTGGTATATTTGTTAAAGCAATAGTATTGGTTCAACATCGTTCCTATAACTTAATGTCTGCTGGTATTATTCTTTGGCGTCTTCGCATCCCATCAAGATTTCTTTAAAAGAGTCATGATTTTTTTTCCTGAGAACGTCGGAATGAGTTTTAAAACGTCTTGTATTTCACTAAAATTGTATCGATTTCCCATATTATTTTTATTTTTAATAACTGGTTTCTAATTTCGATTTTATCAGACTTCTTCGTTCTCTAATTTTATTAAATGTTTTAAGATTATTTTATTCCTAATCTTTATTCGAACGTTTGGAGTATTATCATTTATTAGATTTGTTTAACTTGATTAGCCTAATCGATTTGATTCGTCATCTTATACAGAATTTCTGCAAGTAACGCTTCCTGCCTAGTAATGACTAGTGTTTCGCTCATTTCTTCAAGACCGAGAAAGGTTTAAAATATTGAAATTCTTTTCTTTTCAACCCTTTCAATACAAAAAAATATGTCCATTTCGACTGCAGTCAGAATTCATGAATTCTCCAAGTAAAACTTGATCTTCAATGATGGACTCACAAATATCCGATTTTTCTGACATACGTCAAATTTGGTTAAATAATGAGTTAACAGAATTCATCGGTGATTAGGAAGAATCAGTTAAGTAGTTTTGGGACTTGGCTTGTTGAAGTTTTTAATAGAACATCTCTATATCAAAAAAATATAATTAGTGCGACGATTTACTGTCAATTATGTTACGGAATATAAATTGAATTTGACAAATGTAAACAACAATAAATTCTGAAACTCTTACTCAAAATTTCACTGATATCCAAATTGTTAGAGTTTTTGTATCTCTTAGTAAATGAAATATTGTCAATATATGTGAAACTACTTTCACATTTTCAACCATCTAGGCTACCTCATGTTTATAACTCTTGTCTTTACGAAATGCTATTTGATACAAATCTATTTCTGGCAACTTTCGACTGTGACGTTTTCTGCGACTCAATAACAATGCTTTTGAAACATGTTCACATATATTTCAGTGGGATTTCACTGGTCTACCACCGAGCCATTTTTTTCAACGCTTTTCATTACTGTAACGGGGGAGCATCGAATCTTTTAAAATAAACATAGCAGCCTTCTGCTCAATGCAAACAAATGAAACTTTGCAGGCATACATATACCTGATGAAAATACACTAATACAAAATTTTGAAACATTTTTTGTTGTGATTTTGGTTTTTGCGTAATGAAAACCGATTTTCAATCAAAAATGTTCGGAAATTTTTACTTTGTAGTAACGAATAACGTTAATTTTCGTATTTTTTTAGTAACGAATTATGTGTTGATATTCGTTACTAAAAAGTGAAAAATAAAAAAATAATATTCAAGAAACGCTGTTCTTTACTTGAAAGAAGATTAAAATTCCGTTAAGAAAAGCGTCAGTGCGTTGTTATATGAAAGAAAATGCTTACTTAGTAAAAATTCAAAGCTTAAAACCAATGAGAACTTTTTAATAAATTTTTCAAGTTGAGGTTGGTATAGACGCCTCACGCTTTTCTTCAAGAAACGTGTGAGATGTTTTTCATTGTGATTTATAAGTGAATCTTGTTTAACACTAGGAGGACCGCGTACGTAAATTTTACGTCTTTCAATATTCACTTCTTCCCCATTCTGGTTAGGTTTGATGAAACAATTTTTCCATTGGTGACTTTTTATCATTTTTGATTCTCTTTAAAACGACGTTAAAATTTTTCCAATATGTGAAATAGAATTTGAGAAAAAATCAATTCTACCTAAAAGGACCGGAGTACGTTAATTTTACGTCATTTCACGACAACACATATGAGCAAATCCAAATTTAACATCCACTTAGCGGTTCAAAAAATTGAAAAATTTTTGGACATTAGGCACTCTCTTGGGATTTTTTTCTCACAATCTAGGTGTCAAAACAAGATAGAAAAATAGTGCGGCCCACCTTGAAACGAGTGGCGACATACTTTTAAAATTAAATTAAGTTATAGTGATTTTTGCCAAAAAAGCAACAAAAAAGCATGTAAAAAGTAACTCCAAATTTGGTTTCTTTCAAATTTTACGTTTTTTATCGATTATGGGGTGTTCTACGTTCTACCAAAGTCATTCAAATACCGGAAACAAAATATCAAAATATTTCTGTGTCTCAATTTTAGTACTATGACTAAGAAATTTGAGTGAATTAAGTTAATCGCCCTTTTTCTTCCAATAAAATACGAACAGTTGGTACAAAAAGACACACAACTTGCAAAAAATATTTGCTTAATACTTTTTCAAACTTTATACAACCATATCAAACTCGGCCTTCACCCCTCACTCCCTGTCCGGATTAAGGGTGGTTCCATAGAAAATTAAAAAAATGAGAGTTTTTTGCACCCACATTTTTTATTACAGATTCGGATTTCTTATGAAAAAATAAAACAATTTTATTCTTATAATTTTTCGGTTTTTTAGGATAGATGTCGCTGTAATCGTAAGAAATGAATAATTAATAAAAATCGTTCTATCGCAATTACAGCGCCATCTATCGTGCAAAACAAAAAAATATAAGAATAAAATCTTTTTATTTTTTCATGAAGAATCCGAATCTGCAATAAAAAATGGGGGTTTCACGAACTCGATTCTTTTTTCATTTTTTATTTTTTTCTTTTTTAATCAAAAAAGTATGTCGCCACCTGTTTCATGGTGGGCCGCACCATTTTTTCATCTTGTTTTGACACCTAGAACCTGAGAAAAAAATCCTAAGAGTGTGCCTAATGTCCAAAAATTTTTATTTTTTTGAACCGCTAAGTGGATGTTAATTTTGGATTTGCTCATATTAAGTTGTTGTTTTCTAGTTAATAAATAAACAATCAGCTTCAGACATGTTTATGGACCTGTTTAACAATAATATTTGTGATAATAAATTGTTTTTATATGTTTATAGCAAAATGCGATTGAATTTTTATTCAAAACAAACATCCGGAACGAAAAAAAAGGTCTGCGAAATACCGACGAGTATTGTGGCTTTTTATTGAAAATATAATTGTTTATAACAATAGATTAATAGTTATGTTAATAAAAAGTTTATTAAAGCAACTATTTGAATATAACTAAAGCTGAAATATTTATATAAATAGTTACAACATCGAAAAATCATCAAGACGTAAAATTTACGTACTCTGGTCCTTTAAGGTATACGCAAATCTCGGTCCTCCTAGTGTTAAAGTTTTCTCATTTTAAAGTAAAGAAAAGCGTTTATTGGAGAATAAATTTTTTCAATTGTATTTGTTTTGTATTGTTAAAATGTACACGTCACCAATGAAAATTAAATTGAGATATATAAGCAAATCCTAAATTCTGCACGGACAGAAAATTATATCGAAAATCGCAAAGACATAGAATGCAAAATTATCAAACTACTTCACTAGCAAAAATCTCATCTGTACGGCGACTTTTTAGGTTAGCGCGGTGCGATATTCGCAAGCTCCCACCACGTGCAAAAAACGCAAGCGGTCTCGTGCGATTTTTTCATAACTCCGCCCCTTTGCTATCTGTGATTGAAAGTGCGGTAGTGTTGGTGTGCGACATCTAGTTTTGACTGCGTCACACGCACACCAACAAACATTCGATCACAGACAACAAAGAGGCGGAGCTATGAAAAAATCGCACGAGACCGCTTGCGTTTTTCTCAAGTTAAATGACGTGATGTTTTCGGTCATTGAGCCATACGATTTTTGGTAGGCACTGTTGTGAGAAAAGTGCAAGCTTATTTTCTTGCAAAAAACGTTTGAATTTTCTGTCCGTGTATATATATATTTTTTAAGAAGACCGAAACGTCTCAATGATGAACATTTACAAAATGTACGATGCTACAACACCTTACCGCCGCGCTTTTTAGAAATAAACTAATTAAGTTCAGTATTGCTGATAACCAATGTCTATTTCAAATAGCACCGGAAACATAAGACATTGTAAGAGGAAATTCCGAAAGCCGAATACTGACTCACTATGATTTTTGTCGCCTTTACTTTGTTTTTTTCGTCCACTGGTGCTTAATCCAGTCATGAAACAAGGTATGGTATGGTATGTTCCAACAGATGTACCTGAAGCCTTCAGTCAGCCCACAAAGAGGACGGACGGTTTTTCACGTAATCTCTTAGCACTCTTATAACGAATAAATAATATCCAGCTATATTGTCATTCAAATTAAATTAGTATCAAATATTATTTGTTTTTCAATGCAATATTACAAAGTAACTTAGACCATTTCGTTATAGGTGGTGATTTTAACGCTCACCATACCTTGTAAGGGAGCACGAGGTTGCGCGAATGGTAATGTTATTTCAGATGTTACCGATGATGAAAACTTTATAATACGAAATCACAAAAGTGCAACTCATATTACACTTAATGATAATTTATGCAGTTATTCGAAACATCGATTCTTAAGTTTCGCATTATCAACGGATTGGTCAGTGAAAGATGATCCATGGTGATGACAGCTAAAACGAAAGTTCCTTTTGTTAAATATAGATTCAAAAAGTTATGTTATAAATATGTATTAAAATGTTTATCTATTGAAAATCACCCTGTTATTGATAATATTGAAACGATTATCGAATCTGTGGATTATTTTGCGTATGAAAACAATTTTGAAAAATCAACATTAGTACAATGTTACTAGGAAGTTTGGTTCTTACGAGATACAATTTTTTGTGCAAGTATTTATCATAAATGTACAGGTGATTGTAATTTTTGTTTCTTTGGTCCAACTCTAGAATGTATGGCAGGCAAAGAATTGCGAGATTCCTTGCAACAAAACATTGATTTTGATAGAATATTTCCTGAGAACTTAAACTTGATTTATATTCATACCGATGGATCCAAGATTACTGAAAATAACTGTTCTATCGTAGGTGTTGCAGCGTGGAGTGCGGATGTTAAATTTAATATTTCTTATAAAATGGTTGATTACGCCTCGACATTTTCTGCAGAATATATCGCATTGTTTACTGTGATCGATAAAATATTAGAAATAAGACAGGGAAAATATATTATTTTTACCGATTCAAAAAGTGCTCTTAGAGCATTGAATAATGTAAATAGCAATAAGTCTCCTTTAATACATAAGATAAGACAAAAATTAGCTCAAGCTAGTCATTTTTGTATTGATGTAGCATTAGTTTGTATACCTTTGCATAAGGGAAGAATAGGTAGAGAAAATGTTGACAAAATTGCAAAAGATTTTGCGAGAAAGGGCAGATTGCATCCGGATCCTATTCCAGTTTCCGATTTATACCAACAGTCTAGGGAAGAATGTAAAAAAGAATATTAAAATCAGTTTAAAAATATGGCGTTAAGAAAAGGTAAAATGTATTTTGATTTATTCCCTTCTAATTCATTCACACCCTAGTTTAAAAAATTCAAGCTTGAGAGAAAAGCTATTGTTTTTATTAATAGGATCCGGTGTAATCACTGTTCTATAAATAGTAGCTTATATCGTCAAAAAAAACTACGTCAGATCTATGTAAATGCGGCGAATCCCAAGACTCCATGGAACATATTTTTTGGAATCGTAAACAATTTGATGTAGAAAGAAACGAGTTATTGAATGAACTAAGAAAGTAGGGAAAAACGGTGCGTATTCGTGTATTGCTATGAAAGAAAATTATTCCCATTATTGCTAAGTATATAATGAGAATTGAATGTAAAATATAAAAATCTTGGTATTTATGTTCTTGGAAAATGTTCATATAAATTAATGTAAAAAGCCTAGTTGTAGGAATCATATTGTGAACGATCTAATTGCGTTTGAATTTTGTATTTTTTAAGTTAGTTTAATTTCCATTCATATGTATAAAGATGGCTACAGATGTAAAATAACGTAGGCCAATAAACTAATTCAATCAATTTAATCAATTATTTTTTAAAGAAAAATAATGGGAATACAAACAATTAATGTTACCAAAGAAATTGATGTTCATAAACGATTGTTTATGAACAAACAAATTTTCTTGCCGGAACGAGGCGCGAAGGTAGAGAACACCCGAAACGTCCAGCAGTCTCCAGAACTCTATGACAACGTCTCAACGAGCTATCAGACGCTGTTCTTTCACAAATGCCGTCTCGAAAAAATATAAAAAAAATGATAAGTCGTGACAGATTAAAAGACCTCCCTTCTAACCCTACGCAGCTGCAAGATCTTGAACTCATACTTGAGCAGTTCAGGTCTACGAAAGGAGGTACAAAAATTAAAAAAAACTGACCTGTTGACAGTTATTATAAATAATTCGCTTAGATTTTAGGAGAAAATTTTCTGCTTTACGATTCCTATGAAGATAAAAATTATGATGGTGGTAGGGTGATCAAGAAAAAGAAAACATCCGAACTATCTTCGAATCTAGTACTTGGTTTCTCGACGAAACGATTGACACTTCTTTTACAATCTTCACACAAGTTTTCGCTATTTTGGGAAATGTTAAGCAAAGAATACGAGGTGTGGAGGAGGATGTAGGCATACTATTTGTTTATGCTCTTCTCGATGGAAAGACAGAAGTTGCCTATGCTAAGGTCATGGACTTTGTCGTCGAGGAAGGCGTCCGTCTAGGTATTCGAACTTGTCCTCCGTACGTGATGTCTGACTTCGAGTTAACAATAATCAATGCATGCAAAAAAATTTTACCCACCACCGATGTCAAAGCTTGTTTCTTCCATTTAAGACAATCTGTCTCAAGAAAGATTCAAGCTGAAGGTTTGAAAGCTTCGTATGAAAATGAAGAAGATAGGAGCGTCAAAGAAGCTTTTACAATGATGACTGCGCTAGCGTATGTACCTTCGGAGGATGTGGGGGAATATTTTGATGTGCTTGCTGATGCAATTGCTGACTAGAATTTTGACGAACGATTGATGGACGTGTTTGATTACATTGAGACGAATTACGTACGTGGAAAGAAGGCACGTGGTCGAAGAAAGGCAGTAGCAGTACGATATGAGATAGAGTTATGGAACGTCTATGATGCAATTTTAAATAATTTAGTACTAACAAATAACGTATCAGAAGGGTGGCATAATTGCTTCAGATTATTCGTAAGAAAATCTCACCCCAGCTTGTATGCCTTCCTCGAAGAAATTCAAAAAGAACAGGCCGCCTCAGAAACTATGTTGTCACAAATACGTCTTGGACAACCGATCAGAACAGGGAAAACGCGGGATCAGAAGAAACGAGTAGAGCGACTATTGAACATCATAGCTAAGTACGACGAGTTGAAAGAAATGAAAAAGTTTTAGACTACCTCAAACTTGTCAGTGACCACACAATTGAATAATAAAAAGTCTTGTCAAAAATATCTTGTCCTATTAATTAGGGGAAAATTATAATCAAGGAAACTATTAATATAGGGGAACAATAATTAGGGGAAAAATAGGAGGGGACAAATGTCCGGGGGAAAAATGGCAGGGGATAATTATACATCAATCGCGCGCAACGACCACTTACGCCCCTGCATTCAATAATGAATTATATATAGATGTTTTAACTAGAGAATCCCAGATGTTTAACTCAAATCGTGGTTTTTGGATTTGAGAAAATTTGTTTTTCTTATATTTACTTTTTCGACGAAATCATAGAAATCTGCATTTGGTGAGCTATGGCTAGAAAGAGCATAAACTTGAAATGAGGCTCTTGTGCTCTAAATTTTTAACATAGGTGGCGCTGCAAGCGGTTAACGCAAAGAAGACACCGCTCTAGAGGGTTTATTTTAATTCGTCAAAACTCTGATAATTCTCACTTAAAAAGTATAAACCATGCCCATGTCAAAGGCTTGAGTTTGTACTTTTCAAATAAATAATCATATTTGAAAAATTGCTAAAAGAAGGTGGCACCGCAAGCGGTTGAAGCAAATAAGGTATTGTTTAAAAGGGATTATTATTGCTCTGAGTTCATATTTTTTATAATTTATTGATATTTGGGACGTTAATTGTAAAATTAGCCATATATTACCTTACAAGTGAGAGGTCTTCGTGCGGTCGAACTCACTGGATTAGGTAAATCAGCTATTTTTTTACATGTAAGGCACTGTATTTCTTATGCCTCTGACAGCAGCGGAAAGTGAAACTGACTAAGCCCTCGGGCCTTCAGCCCTCGTGATTGGTCAGTTCCACATTTTTGACCGCTGTCCTAGGCATGAAATAGTATATCACGCATCGTGCTTTCGGCCCTTCACGCGTATACTATTTTTTGTTACAAGTTCACTGGAATGCCCTATTTTAGTACATGTTTTTACAGAGAGAAAATCTATACAACACTTGGAACGAGTTTTGGTTACAAAAGTTGTATTCTACTAGTTACACTCGTTGTATCGAGCTCGTTACAAAAATTGCTACGAGCTCAATACAAAGTCGCTAAAGAGTGGGGATCAGTTGGGATATCTCTCCCTCCCTCACCGTGCTCCCGAGTAGGGAAATCGGCCTTTGTCCCCACTTGTGACAGAAATTAGCGTTTTGTATCGAGCTCGTAGCACTTTTTGTAACGAGCTCGATACTACGAACGTAACTAACTCGATACAACCAATGTAAAGAGTAGAATAGGACTGTTTGTAACGAGACCACTATTGTATCTATTTTCTCGCTGTGTTTGTTGACGCGAACGATCGAAATTCACCGAAAATATACAAAATATAAATAATTGTGATGATCTAATTGCTCCAAAGTTCCTTCTCATCCTGATCAGAGAAATTATTGTTGTCGTTCATTTCCTGAACATAACCAAAAAAACTTAATATTCAAAGCAGGCGTCTCTTGTATACCGTTCATAAACTGACTTGAAGTTGACCACTCATATTACGGCCCAGCTCGCTACCCTACTGTAAGTGAAAGGTCTGAAATCTTACCTAAAATTTACATTTCGGCCCTCTCAGCGGGACTGAATGGACAGAAATTATTGGCCCGCTCAGAGGGACGAAACGTGAACCTTTTGAAATTGGCCGCTTCAGGTCACAGAAATATCTACTGAACAAAGGGCGTTTTAGTGCACGTGCAACGTAAAGTATTATTCCTCACCTAGGGTACAGTGGTGACCTCGCAAAAGATGTTCTATTGAATACAAGTAGGAAAATCCAGTATGTTCAACAAGTAAAAAGGCAGTCAGGTCAGTTCTACTTTCTGCTGCTGTCCCAGGCATACAAAAAATATGAAAAGCTGTTTTCTTAAAAACGTATATATTCTTTATCTTTCATTGATGAAGAGACATCAGTTTTTAATAAGCTTTCGGCTACAAGTAGTATCACAGATAAATCATACATATTTGTGATTAAAGTCTTACAAGAGAACGTTGTAACCGTTGAAAGAAATCAATCCATTTCCGAAAACATATAACTGTTTTATAAGAATATTATTTTTATTTCTAGGCAGTGGACGTTGCAATTAGTTCCCGATAGAAACCTTTTTTCTGAAAATGCAGTTTTCGAAGGCACCCGAGGACTGATATCCTTTGATACTTCGCATACTTACACTGGCACGATTCTTGGTAAGTAACCACTTTAAGTAAATAAGTTAACTAATTACTTTTTAACGTTTTGAGGCACATTTCTGGTGTAGCTGCTTAATAAGTAACTTATTTTCATGAGTTTTTTTCACTTAAACTATGCTTGGTACACATTCAAACTTTCTTCCATACAAAAGTGTGTACATTGAACGACGCATATAAATTTTTCGGAAAAAAATTTCTCAATTTTTGAAAAATTGCTCTTGTTCACAGTATCGTGAAAACGATTTTTTATTATAAAATAAAACACTGAATGTTAGCAAATAATAGAGTCATTCTTGAAATATAGAACTGTATAACTGATCTAGCAGTCCATGTAAGAGACCAGATCGGCAATACACATGTGGCATCTAGTTCTTTTGATGATTGTTTCTAATGGCTTCTCTAAAATCATTAATTCTTCAAGGATGTACGTTATGTATATCAATATATACTTGGTTTTGACTTTAAACCAAATATTATTATTAACCAAAACCTTATTCGCAAATAAGAACAGCGTTTCTATTTGCGACGGATACTGAGAACTGCCTCTTCCATTGTTAAAGTCCGGAGGTTTTCGTCTTTAAGCAAGCCCCGCACCTCACATGCCTCTCTGTAGGTCGCATATTCCTTACCATCGATTGTGCGTAAAGATCCGAAAAAAATGTGTCGTCGTACCACGGTCAGCAACGAGCTCGAACAGAAGCACTCAAATTGCTTTGGATGAACTGCATACATACAACCAATTGCATGACAGATGCAATTGGTTGTATGTATGCAGTTTTTTTTGCTTTCTTCCTGGCCAATTATCAACAGAGTGGCCTTCCTTGTGTGCAACTCAACGTTTGTGATTTTTACCCCAGACGTAATAGGTTGGAAGATTAGCATACAACAGTGTTTCAGCGAATTCAGACTCAGTCAGATGCTGACACAGTGCAAAGAAAGCAGTAAGTACGTGTGGTCGCTGAAGGATTATCAATACGCTGCTGCATGTTGTGTTCATTGAAGAAAACCAGTTGTCCATTTTCCAGGTGAACTGCTAACTGAAATTTACCAATACAACACAAAACGACTTACTTTTCTCTCTTGCAAAGTTTCATTAAAGCAAACAACACGTTGTCTGGTGCGGGAACGCCATGAACGTTCCGAAAAAATGCGTCATGAGGGATTGGAAAAGAAACAGTTAATTAATATATCATTGTTTGATTAAAGTTACTTAGCGAACATTTTAAGACTCCGTAGCTCGTGCACGTCTATGATTAGCTGTATTAGTACTTATTTTTCGCAAATGTGTTTTACGTCTTGTCGGCATTTTGCTGTCACTTAAGAACTTACTTGCAGACACGATGTAACCACGACTGAACGAAAAGTCATAACGAATCAAAAACAAAAGGACGATCGAATTGTGAACCTAAGAAAATATTTCAAATTTGTAGGTGAAATTGTATAAATGATGTAAAAATGTAATAATTTCAAAAAATCAAAAAAAATCAATTTCAATTTATTTATTGAGAGCAAAAAAACATACCTACGTTTTTGTATTAGTAAACAGAATATTTAAAATATTTGAAAAATATTTTCAAAATTTTCTCTGAAAAAATCAAGAAATTGATTTCTAATGTAGCCTACGGTAATTCTGAGAGTCCAAAGAATCACCCCGCGTTGAAATCATTCACGAACGCCTCGTTGAGGCGTGATGCTCAGACAGTCAAACATACAAACATATTCTTATTTTTATTATAGCAGTAGGAATAAAGATGATAATTCAATATAATTTAATTATATGAATAAATAAATCGATAAGCTCATTTTCGAATCGAAAATTGATTCTTTTTATCAATGATTGAATTGCATGAGTCCAAACAAATAAATTGTGACACTGAATTTTTTAAATGAATAAAATACAATAAAATGTTGAGCGCCAGGCTAAAACTTCTGCCAGAAATCATGAAATAAAACTGCAACCTACTAAAATAATGAAACTCTTTGTCGCTTTCGTCATGTGGTAAATCAGAAAAGCACAGACACTTAACAAATGATAACTTAAATACCTCCAAGAGCGACTAAATTTATTGAACCAACTATCATTAATACAAAAATACCAAAATTGAGTGACTCATTCAAAAGTAAAAATCGCAATACAAAATTATCAATTCAAAATAACAGTGAAAACAGTAATAAACTCTGAAACTCTACCAAACTGTAAGAAAATCTGACCTTAATCCTACAATTTCATCTCTGGCCTCTTCGCGATTCGCGCATAATTACACACTTTTAGAGTCCAGGGGCAAAGAGACAGAAAACTCGCACGTTTCTGAATTTATGATCGCGCCCCTACTCCGCGACCCCGGCTCGAGAACCGGAGGTGAGATTTGAATTCTCACCTTGGCTGATCGGCATTCGTTCTTGTCCCGCTCCTTTTCAGGGGCTGAAATACAGACATGAGTGACGATGACGCCAGTATGCGTTAGCTGCAAAGGCAGGCGCTCATTTTACGGCAATGATTATAATTAATTTATGATAGGACTGGCGATGCTACTGGATTCTACTCTAATTCGCACTGTGCCGGACTTCTGCTACAGGAGTGCCCTCTGTCGATCCTTGCCAAATGAGTTCGAACATAACCGAGATCTGAAAGCGCTCGAATAAAACATTCTAACATTCGATCTTTATATTACGTGACCCCTTACTGTTCGTTCGAGAATTCAATACTATAAAATATCATTACAAAAAAGTAAAAATGTCACTCATCAGGTTCTCGCTCTAAAAATAATCAATCAGTAAAAAAAAGAAAAAAGCTCCTGGGCTGGACTCTGTGCCTAATAAAATATCAAAGGTCACAAAATGCATGAATGTTTATAAATAAATGCACGTCGGTGCGCGATAAATTGATAGAATAATTAATGAATAGAAGAGTGTTAAGAAAGAGATGTGCATATCATCCATTCAATAGAAAATCACCGGCCGCTCTGAAGTTGCAATTTCGCACGAAAGAATCGTAAATAATTTATTTAAAAATAAATAAAATAAATAAATATATCAATAATAATATTCATAGTTGATAATATCAATAAGAGAGGCTTTTAAATATGCACTTCTTATTCAAAAAAAGATGTAAATGAATAATTTGATATGAATCAATAAATTCATAAAATTAGTTGAAGATTAATTCTGTGGTGATTAGGAAGAACCAATGAAGACAAGTTTTTAGAAGAGTCAATTTTTTTGCAATAATTTCGTGTATTTCTAAAATTTCACCTTTAACACATGAATGAAAGAATTATTGAATATTGTGTGCTATAATAATCGACCAAAAAGCGTGCTACTTTTCTAATTTCTTTGATAAAAAAATGTAATATACAAAAGCTTAACAAGACAGGTTCTAAAAACACCCAGCTGGTTCTTCCTGATCACCGCAGAATTATACAATATTGGCAATATTCAATATTGTACATCTTCTTCCGGCTCCTCGAGTGACGTTTCAGAGTTTAATTGTTCTGAAACGAATAATTTCTCCGCAGCTTTTACGCACATGTTTGTAATTTCTTGTTTTTTTGATTCGGTTATGAAGTCGGGCAACCATTTCAGTTTAAATGAAGGGTGAAAACAAGCTGCTAAAATAGCTTCTGAAGCTTCAGATTCAAAAGTCAAAAATTGTCGAAATCTTCTATCGATTGATGATTTTAAAAAAGGAACTACTGAACTAAAATATTTTAACTCTGTTTGTAAAATTTTGTCAAGCCAGTTTTGTAACGAAATTAAAAAGGGGAGAAACATTCCGTAATAACAATCTATTTCGCTTTGCATCTTATCTAAAGCTTGCGCAATTGGTTTCATAATAATGCAATATTCTTCTAAAATTTGAAACTCGGAATCTCTGAAATGAGCCAAGTGAAGCTTGTCATTGAGGCCGTTCAGTTGTGACTTCAATGAGAGGAGCTGTTTCACTGCATCAAAAAGAGAGTTCCATCTCGTAACGCAAGGAAAAATAAGAGCACAGCCTAGGTGGTCGGATATCGTTTCAGAACTTTTGGGACGCCTAGATTTGTTCCATAACGTAGAGCACTTTTGCATAGTTGTTCTGAATAGGCGGACTGTTGTGGCCGAAAATTTTTTCAGACTTTTTTTGAAGTCTGTTGTAGCCACAAGATTAATTGTGTGGCTTCCGCATCTCAAATGATTCGGTAATTCCAGAGATGATTCCCATTCTTCTTCATCGTCACAATTTTCCTCGTCGACCAAATCTTCTAATTCATCGTCCTCGGTTGTGTCTGTAAAAACGAAATGTGAGGAAATTTCGTATGTACTAAATAATGAGGAAATTTGATTGAAAAAAAGCATCAAAATTCAATATTAAAACATACTATCATCGTCCTCATAATCAATTAATACGACTCCAAAAACTTTAAATGCTTTAGCAAAATTAGTTGCATTATCTGTGATGGTAGAGACGTTTTTCATCGTTGAAAGATTGTACTCTGAATAAACATCCGACAGCAATTCAGCAATTCTGTCATAGGTGTGAGCACCTTTGAATCGTCTACAAGCCAAAACAGCACTCCGTCTTTGAAGAGTCGCATCATCAATCTAACAATAAAAAAAAATTAACAAATAAAAATATGAAAAATAACAATAAGAAATAAACAATCTCAAAAAGTGAAATTAAATTCACAATTTGTAACGCACCCAATGTGTCGTCATTCCCATGAAACTTCGATGTTTCGTTGACCAAATGTCAGCTGTCGTACAAACGTAATCAGCTGAATCAAGCACATTCTTTGTGTGTTGTTTGTTTTCAATATAATGGCCATCAATTTTCCGGCCTAATGTTCGCCGAGACATGATAGTAAGACTCGGGTCGATACCTAATAATGAAACGGAGAATTTGAAATAATTCATTTTATATGATTGAGGTTTTTTTTATTTTGGTTTTTTTATTAAAAAAAGCATGTACCTGTAAACATGTCAACAAAATCAGGATCATCGACAGTTTTCAGAGGCTTCATGCATTTTACTACATATTTGAATATGTTATAATCGAGTCTCTCTTGAACCACTTTTTTTTGTGAGCTATTCATGATATCAAACAGTTTCATTTGCTTCGAGATAGGTTCCTGAGGCGATGAATCGGTTTCGTTTGTCCTTTTCCTTTTGCCTTGATAACTTAGGCTTCTTGACCATTTGTCTACGTCATCGAGAAAAGTCGGATGAATCCTCTAAACATTTTAAATAGAATAAAGATGATGCAATAATGTGAAATATAGTGAAAAAAATAATAACTGGAAAATGACGAGAAATATAAAAAGGACGTACCTTGATATGAATACGAAAATTTGACGTTGCTCTTAAACTTGCACTCAAAACTTTGACAATGTTTTTTTCTTTACATAATAAACATTCAGCTTTAATAGCATCGCCTTCTATTTGTTTAACTTTAAAAAATTTCTCACTGCACAAGATAGGGGGTAAGTTTGAAATTTCGTTCATTTTGGAAAGCGAAAACGTTCACCGGTTAGCGACTCACTGGCAAAACTAAGAAAACTGTCTCAGAAAACGAGCTATCTAAAATGCACCAAGCCTTATATTTACTAACATCAATTAAATCGAAAAGCATCGCCTATTTTAATTGAAATCAATTTAATCAATCAATCCAAAATGCAATCAGCTATTTAATTCAAATTGAAATATTAGTTTTTGTAACAAAAAACGAAAAAAAAAGTTTAAAAAATCTTCTCTAGAAAAATGTATTTTGAGTATTTTAAATACGAAATACTCGAATTTCTGGTATTTCAAATACTTTTTTAAAATACTCGAGAACGTTAAAAAAAATACAATACTTGAAATACTATTTGTATTTCAATACGTATTTCAATACATTTGTATAGAAATTCTGCCCAACCCTGAATATTGCATTGTTGTTAATAAGAATATACATATAGCTTCAAGCATACCCTTGTAAAAAAGATCATATATTGACAATATATTGACAATCTATCGACCATACAATACAAATCGTATATTGACAATCTATTGACCATACAATACAAACCGTATATTGACAATCTATTAAAGGTCGCGGAAGCGACCCCAACAAAACAAAGATCCGATACCTGTAATTAAATAATAATTAACGTCAATGTAACGTCAATGAAATGTCAAGTCGCTGAGCAACATTATATACGCTAGTTTGCACTTTTTAACCTAAAATTTTTCTAGTTACCTCGAGTCGATACATCAATACTTATTCGTATCGCTTATCATGTTCTTAGAAGAATCGAGAAAATAATTAAAATAATACCTTGCGTTTTTTTGTTTACTAGCTCGATTTCTTTAAAAACAAGTTAAATTATAAAATTTCACCACCCAGAAAAATCTTTCATTAACTCTTTGAGCCGGATACGTCTCCAATCGTCTCAGTGAGAGGAGCGTGGGAAAATGTATCGTTGTAGTTCTAGAAGAACCATGTGACCGCTAGCCGGCCAATGAGCGAGCGCCAATGAGCAAAGTGCCAGTGCCGGACTGAGGCATGTTTAGCGTTCCGATAGATGACTTGTTGTTATTTTTAATTTAATTCATTTACTAAATGTTTTAAGGTCAGGTAATTATTCATAACATTTATTATTGTTATCATTTTATCTGTTCGTCAGAGGTCAAACTCAAGTTTCGCATTCACTTTTTATTGAAAATGAAATTCACATTTTAGGTTTTGTTTAATGTTTACAAAATTCGCGAACTCAGTTAGGAAGAAAATAAATGTTGATTGCTAAAACATTTTGCAAAAATTAAAGTCTTTATTTGGATGAAACATTGCTGGAAGAATATTTAACATCCATCCAAATGCAAGTTTTTAGATTTTGTGATAGACCCACGCGCGCCCTTGTTTAATTACGGCACTGAGTCCCGCCGCCATATTGAAAGTGCATTTTAGTGGTGGGGAATCCTTACCCGGCTCAAAGAGTTA
Source organism: Telenomus remus (assembly GCA_020615435.1). NCBI lineage: Eukaryota > Metazoa > Arthropoda > Insecta > Hymenoptera > Scelionidae > Telenomus > Telenomus remus. The sequence goes on from CM036336.1 coordinate 9,651,453, forward strand.
ATTCTTTAAATCGGTGGGACTAACTCGTGATTCGACAAAAGTAATATGCGATTCAACCTCGTGAAACTCTTTTTTACTCTACAACCCTGCAAAATACTCTATGAATCAAAAGATGAGGAATAAAAGCAATATTCCCAAACTGGAAACTATGCGCCATTCTTTTGAATAAAATTTTCTTGTAAATATAAATTTTTTTTCTAAGTGGTTACCTTATTTTGTAATTTAAAGTTCATTTAATTCGTTTATTTTTATTTTTAGTTAGTTTTTTGTAAGTCAAATAAAAGAATTCAAAAATTTTTTTTTTAACTCGATTTTTAAAATCAAAATTATTTTTAAGAGAAGAAATAAAATAAAAATAATTTTTCTTTCATTCAAGCTAAACAGTTTTAAACAAAAGAAGTGAAATCAATTACTGTAGCAAGTAACATTACGGAAATCAAAACAAACGTGGTAAAAAAAAAACAAAAAAAAACAGAAAAACTCCGAAACAATACTTGCCGACCCAATGTAGAGACATTTAAAAACTGGACAGAAGCATAGTGTCGATGTTTCTGGTCGTTGATCTAACTGACAGGCTAAATAGAATGAACTTTCATTATCAACAACTATTAGTTCAACGGTGCCTCTATCTGACGAGTTGATCACTGCAAAAACCTGGGTGTAGTTTTTGATGGCAAATAGAAGTTCACAAGCATGTATCTGCCAAGTGTCAAGCCTTTTAACTCCGAATGCGGTCCTAATACAACCTGAAGACCAAACCGCTCTGGTACTCTCTCTTTTCAAATACATCGTAAAAAAAGAGTTTAATTTTAAACCTCGTTTTAGAGCAAATTTGCTCAAATTTTAGAGTCGCAATTTAAAAGTCAAACAGAGTCGCTGTAATTTTCAACTTAGAGTTTGCAATCTGACCTTTTCACTTTTTTGATCAGATTTTCAACTTTTTACTGGAATTTTATTCTGACATATAGAACCTAACTTCGAACGTCACACTGAAAACACTTTTCCTTTGTGATTAATTGATTTTTTTATGATTTTTTTAGATTTATCGTTGTCGAAGACACTTTTGAGTAAAGCTGGAAAGAACTGCAAATAAAGTCGAACCTTTTTGTTTCAAAACCTAAATTTCTGTTTAACCTAAATTGGATTAAGTTGGATTTTGAACTTCGACTCTAAAATTCGACCAAATTTAGTCGCAACTGAGTTAGAGCAATTTTGCTTGAAATTTCTACTTCTTTTTTTACGGTGTACTGTGAGTCAACTACCCAGCGTTAGATGCTAAGGATCAACAGCGTGTCCAGGCCGTCTAAGACGACTGTCTTCGGTACTTGTGATACTTGACACTTGTTCAATTGTACGCATCATGGTCTACCGAAACGTTACACAAGATTTTGAATGCATCTATGAGCTTCGTTGTTACGTTACCAGTTAAGTGACATTTTCAGAAATATTAATTTTTTGCAAAAATTTCGTGTATTGTGAAATTGTACACAATTCCCGGTTAATTATAGTACAAAATATAAATAAAATTTATCAACACACGTTTGAAAGGTCACATTTTAGAAATAAACGCGATTTTTGTAAAACTAATTGACGCTTTTGTAAATGTCTCTTTACTGGTTCGTCCTGATCACTACAGATGTAGAAACTATTTTTGTCATGCATCATGTTACAATAAACTTCATTTTTATAAATAGAATGAACCGTCGCTATTTGCAACCGTATGATAAACAACCCAAAGAATAAAAATTATGTGTGCACACATACAATGTATTATCATTATCCGAAATATAAGATCTCAGAGCAATATCATTACGTTTGTCATATAATTCTCAATGTTTCAGAGGACGAAAACGCGATAGTGCAGGGTATTGTTACTGTGGACGGCCTGTTCGATGGCACGGTAGTAACTGGAATTGAAGAATATTATTTCGAACCAACAAGCAGATATCTTCCAGGTGATGAGGACACATCACCCTATTACCATACGATATCTTACCGCGCTTCCGACATAACAACACCATCGCAACCTAAGCGTTGTGGAAGCAACGAGCTGTATCAAGGATTCCTTCAAGAATCATTTCATCGGTATGAGTTTTCAAAATATTCATTTCGAAACCTCACTCCCTCAATACTTATGTATGTCACAATAATTAACAAGATTCGGTCATAAAGGTTTCTCTCATACCGGTAACCTCCATTGTGATATTCTACAACCACATCGCGAATGCCAAAATTTTGACATCAATATAATATAGGCACCAATCTAAAAATCCATTAGACTGAGTCTCTTAACAACAAACAGATTTGTCCCTGACTTTTTCTCCAGTCACCGGTCTTTTAGTATAAAAAGCAACACTGGAAGCCGCGTCATGATATGGAAATGAATTGATGATTTTAAGGTTCAGTCGTATTTCCATTTCGAGCGTTCCATTACCTTAATACTAAAACACTTCCGCATGAAAAACTGATCTTAATTCAGTCAATATTTATATGATTCATCCAATAAAATTGTGGGAACAGACTAACAAAATTTTTTAGTGTATGACAAGTGACTCTGACGCTCGCAATATTAGCACAAGAAAGTCGAAACTTTTTGACATTCTTGAAAGCCTTATATGAAAATTTGTTTATCAATTTCCTGTGATTACGAGAAACCAGTTAAGTATAATTAAAGGGCTTGTCTTTCTAAAGTTCTGAATATAACTTTTTTATATCGAAGAAGTATGATAACTGGCCCAAATTTTGGTTGATTATAATACAAACTACAAATCAAATTCAAACAAAAAAAATCCACGCGTTTAAAAATGCCACTAAACTAATTCGTCCTACTTACTACAGAATCCTTATGTATATAGAAATGTCTGTCTGCCTTTTTGATAAAGGGCAGGCGGACAGACACAAAGACAGAAAATCAACGTACTTTCAGTTGTCAGAAAAATTTCATACTTTTTCACAGACTCACTGCATATGGCAACTGACTACGCGCCCGTGCTTCGTGTAGGCACCAGTGTTGTCGTACTATCTTTTTCATCAATTTATAGTTTTTCCTAATGTGCGTTGAAAAACGTTTTCATGTTGGAATATTATTTTACGTTAGCTTATTCAATCACACGATTGTAGTTATTGTAGTCAGCTGTGCTTCGCACGGCCATCACCTTCGCCACAATCTTTACTTATACGTTTAGGGTGAGTTAAGGTGAAATTGATCAGTGCAAGGAAATTGGGTAAAAGTGATCAGCTGATATAATTAATAAATAAATCGAAAAATATTGCGTTGAAATAACTTCGTCAGATAAATAAGACTTTCTTTTCAAAATGAACGTGCTTTCACAATGTAAAAATTATATGACAGATCGAAACAATCAATTTTCATAAATATATGCACGAAACAGCCATTTTGAATTTCAAAGGAGTTGTCAAACTTTAATTTCCAGACACTTTATAAGTTAATTGTTCTAAGGTTGTATACATCATCTATTCGGTTTAAACTTGGAAAATCTGGCAATAAAAAAGTTGTATCTTCGTTCTATTTTTAATAATAATCGTCGAAAGTCCTAGGGTAAAAATGAATAAGGGTTTCGGGTAACTTTGATCAGCTGTCAAATCGTTATTAAACTAATGAAAACTTGTTTTTATCAACAATGTATGAAATCAACTTATGGAATAATACTTATATAGAATTTTTGAAGGGAAGAGAACAATTTAAAAACATTCTCTTTTTCCACGAGATATGTCACACTTTTGGAGGTTAGAAATTACGTCAAAATGACATGCAATAAAAAAGCCAAAAAAGAAATGGTTTTTCGCTTAATAATATCGAGATTATGGTCAATACTGAACACATACATTGTGACTTTTACATTAAACAAATTATTTTAATTTATATGTCTCGTTCAACTTTTTTTGGACGCCTGATTATTTTTGCCCCACTCATGATCATTTTCACCACAATCGCTGAATAAAAATGATCAGCGAAAAATTGTTTATAACTATTGTTACAGACAAGATTAATGTTCGATTTTTAAACAACTTATTTATCTTTATGTTATCATATAAAATTCAACTCGATATTACTTGAAATTTGTTAGTTATTACAAGAAGTTTAAAAAATCTGATCATTTTTACCCTATCTCACCCTATGCATTTGATCAGTTTTTTAGTGGATGAGCTCCAAACGACATACGCATATTCTAACTTTGATCAGAGCAGCGTGCAAAAAAGTGAGATCATCGAATCTGGAGATCTTAGAGTTCGGCTCAATCTCATTACATACTCTACAGTTTTCATAGTAGATTTAACAAGATTTACAATGTGTAGTTTAAAAGTTAAACGGTGATCGAGCAGCACTTTAAGGTCTTTACTTACAGAGACTCTAGAGAGAATATGATCTTTTAATTTATTATCATATTTCATATGATTTGTTGAATAAAAAGACATGACTTGACATTTGGTAGAATTGTGTTGAAGAGCGGTGTCGTTACACCAGTTTCTAAACAAGTTAAGATATTCTTAAGTCTGTTACAGTCGCGCACATTATCGAGAAGCAAAAATAATTTCATGTCGTCAGCGTAGGTAAGTCTGAAACATTTAACAAAATCAGGCGCATTATCATTGACAGTCATAGAATAGAGCAGGGGGCCCAGATAAGAGAAAATTACGCATATGAGGAAAAATAAATTGTGTAAATCTAGTAGATTAGTAACTGTTAACCAACCCTTGAAAAAACCGTGTTGTTGTGGTGATGCAGTAAGAATGTAAGTTCTATGAACTATGTCACACAAAATATTTTCGCAAAGTTTTAAAGTATTAGTGGGTTTGGGAATCTGCCTGTTATTTTCTATATGATCTTTCTCGCTTGACTTAAAAATAGGAAAATCGTAAGGGATTTTCCAGACCTTTGGAAAAATAGCTGTTCTGAAAATGAAACGCAATAAAAAGTACGATTGACATCACTTTCTGATACATAATTTTCGGTATTTACGTAACTAAAGTAGTTTATCAGTCTTGGTGGGTGATACATACACCCTGGCAAAAAACTAAGCGAACAAAGTTATAATATGTGCAGGATCTGCGTACGTTACCCCATCAAGACTCATTAGGCGTTGAAGACTATGAGATGTATGTATTCTTTGGATGTTTGGAGGCCCAAAGTTTGAACTGATTCATTTATTTATTTATATACTTATTCAATAGTAGGCAGCAGTTTACACTGATATATCTACATATAGGCTACATATTTACAAAAAAAAAAAATAATACAAATTCCTTTGTGGGCAGTGAGCGAGGGTGTTACAAGAAAAATAGCAGTAGTGGGTGCGACACTCGGTGTTCAAACTTGGCGGCCTGAGATATGGTGTTGGAGAGACGCTTTAAAGGCATCAATGCCTTCTGTTAATGCTGACAGAGTTGACCACGTTCGCTGGAAGCACATTCCAACGCTGCACCAATCGATTCGGCAGGAAGTGTCGCCTTGGGTCTCTGGCGAAGCGGCCCAGGTTAAGCTTCCAGGGGTGGCCCCAGAGGTTTCTCATTGACTGGGCACGGATGAAGAAGTTGGACAGGGCGGGGGCATCATAGAGGCCTCGGAGGATCTTAAAAGGTGTCTGTCAAGTCAGTGAATATGCGCCTGTCGGCGAGACTTTGCAGGCCAAGCCGACGGAGTCGCTCCTCGTAGGGGAGGTCACGTAGGCCACATTTTCGTGGCCCTCCTGAGGGTTCCCTCGAGTGCCGCAACATCTTGCTGCTAGTACGGACTGGAGATGGTCGATCCGTACTCGACGATGGGAAGGACGTATGTGGAGATTATTTACGTCATCAATAGAGGATCAATCTCGACAAACGCCTTTCGTATGCGGTAGAAAAGAGAGTGGCCTTCTTAACCACTGCAGCAATTTGTGGGCCCCACTTGAGGTCTTCGTTAATGATGATGCCCAGGTCCAGTTGTGATTCGGTGGCGGCAAGAGGAAGATTCTCTAGGGTGTATGTGCGCCTTGGATGTTTCTTTCCCAAGTGGAGCACTGAACATTTCACCGGGTTCAACGGTATCATCCACGTCTGAGACCACAGAGCCAAGTTGTCGAGATCACGCTGGAGGTCGTCACCGTGGGTGAGAGGATCAGCATACACCTTGTTGTCATCCGCGTAGGTCTGGTGCTGGGATGTAGTTAGCTGGTGTAGGTCGGATGAGTACAGAATGCACAGTAACGGACCCAGAACCGAGCCCTGTGGTACTCCACTGGGTGCAGATCTTGAGGCGGATAGGGTTTGACCGATCCTCGTCTGGAACTTGATAACTTGATAATTAATCGCCTCAATTGGTAATCAATTTTTTTTCAATTTGTTTCAAAAAGAGAGTAGGCGTCTTAGACGTGAGTTTTAACGTCATTCGAGACGATCCAGCCGATTTTTAAAAAAATCTATCGGGTTGGCTGAATACTTTTTGCGAAATTTATTTTTAAGTTTCATCAGATTAAAAAAATCGAAAAATCCAATCGGAAGCATTGAAATCTCCAATTATAAGACTTTTTCCAAAATAAAGATCAGAAAGATCAGAGAGATCATCGAAAAAAGATTGATAATCATCATTTGGTACATCTGACGCAATGTATATGAAACCGGCAATGTCCGATAGTAACATTTCTTGAAGCAGATAGAGCCTTGCACAAAAACACGAATTGATACCCTTAAGGGCCCGGGATCGATTCTCGTGCTGGAGTGAAGCATTTTTTATTTGTTATACCTTGTCAATATATTGTCCATATATTGTCAATAGATTGTCCACATAGAGACAATTTATTGTTAGTCGATTATCAATATATTGTCAATATATGATCTTTCTTACAAAAAAACCTGAAAACTACAAAAAGTTCAAAATTTAAAATGGCTTGGGGCACGAGTTAGTTTTTATCAAAGTCGTTCTAGTAAGTGTCGGAATTCATTATTCTTTCGAACTTTAATATTAAGACGGAGCTTTTAAAAATTTTGCCTTTTTTTGGACCACCCTAGTAACTAGCGTTACGCATGCGTTATACCGTGCAACCTTACGTGACGTCTTTTAACGACCGAGATTTCGGGTGGCAGTACGCGCGTCATTTGCATTCAAAACCGTTGGCGGTAAATGGGCCCTAACGGCCGAGATTTCGGGTGGTAGTACGCGCGTCATCCGCATTCAAAACCATTCACTGTGAATAGGCCCTAACACTAAGCGTTATAAAATAAACATGAAAGCCATGATATGACAAAATATTAACTTTTACACAAGGGAAAAATTCTGCATTTACTCAAAATATTAGCATAAGCTAATTTAGGAAAGACCACAATAAAAAACTTTTTATTTTAGAATCACTTTATTCCGTCTTAATACAATCGTGGTTTGTCCGGAACAGACGTTACGCACAAGAACACCATAGATGCGCATTCGAGCGAGCACACGCGGAGCGCCTCACGTGGCGCTAAACCAAAATAGATTCAGCCGAGTTCTTAAGTCTAACACTCCCTCTCGAGGGTGAATCCGTTTATAATTTCAAATACATATTTGTCTCTTTAATACTCAATTAATTGAACTCATTTCATCAATTATGTAAAAGTACTTCAGATGAAAATAACTTGTAATATAATATAATGGTTCGGGGTCTACAATCGAAGATACAACTAAGTAATAAATTTCTCGCTTTCACAAACTAGTATCATACTTTTCAGTAACTCAAAATTATAATATAAAGAAAAATTAAACATAGAAACTGAGTTTAGAATATTTGTTGATAAATCTTCAGAACAGTCTTTTATCTCATATGAACAAATTTACCGTCTTTATTTACCGTCGTCGATACTGTTTTTCACTGTTGACCGTTTTGATTTCTAGGCCTTGATTTTTTTGCTGCAAAATAAGGATTTTTTTATGATATTAACCGTCTATAATTAACCGTCTATATAGTTCAGAACCGATCATAATCTATAATTTCATCTCTAAGTGTAGTATAAATTTCATAAGCCAAAGGCTTAGTCATTATGTCAGCCAATAGTTCTTTTGTTGAAATCCATTCTATAACAATTCTTCCACAGTCATCATATTCTTGTATATAGTCCTGACGTATCTCTGTCATGTGCCGGAGTTTATTACTACCGTTTGTACTTGCATAGAAAATTGCTGCTCTATTATCACAGAATAATTTAACTGGCAGAAAGCTTTTTCTCATCAATCTGGAGATTGATCTGTCAATGGCAATTATATCTCGACAAGCTTCACTCATGGCAACATATTTTGCCTCACAAGTTGAGAACGCAACTTGCTTTTGCTTGGTAGTTCTCCAAGTAATCGTGTCACCGAATAAACGTACGATATAGCCACAAGTGGAAGTAGAACCTTTGCAATCTGCTAAACTTGAATCAGAAAAAGCTACTAAGTCATCAGATCTACCTTGAAAAATTAAACCTAGCGACACCGTACCTTTTAGATATTGGAACAGTCTTTTAACCATATTCCATTCGTTTTCAGTTGGATTTGATTGATGCCTGCTCAGAATGTTGACAGTATAAGAGATATCCGGTCTGGTGGAACCAGCCAGATAAAGTAAACTCCTTACTATTTCCCTGTAAGGTGCATCGATCGTTTCAACCGTCGTATCAAAATTGTCTTCATTTGTTACTGTCGTTTCTTCCTTATCTTCTCTTTCTCGATTCGATATTTGTCGCGTTATCATTGGACTATTCTCAGAATAGACGTCGCTAAAATCGAATTTTTCAATAACCTTTTCAACATAGCCAGCCTGATCAATTTTCATTGTCTTGGTGTTTCGATTGCGTTTGATCCTCATACCTAAAAATACCTTTTGTTCGCCCAAGTCTGTCATTTCGGATTCTTTCATCAACTTTTCTTTGACTTCAATAAGTTTTAAACCGCCGTTACTTGCGAGCAACATATCGTCCACGTAGATAAGCAAGATGACAACGACATCTCCTGATCTATATATAAATAAACAAGGATCGTTACGATCATTACTAAAACCAAGTGAGATGAGCACCGACTTGAGTTTTTCGAATCACCGTTTCGGACTGATCTTGAGACCTTATAGTGCCTTGATCAACTTGAACAACTTTGATTTCTTAATTTTCTCTAAATTTTTAACACCGTTTAGAATTACGACGTATATTTCCTTTTCAATTGTACCGTTTCAAAACGTGGTATTCACATCTAAATGAACCACTTCTAAATCATAGAAATTGATGGTTGCCAGAACAGCTCTAACCAAGTCAACCAAGAAACTGGTGCGTACACTTTCTTTAAGTTAAGGACATTTTTGTCTTTGAATCCTCGCACAACTAACCTTGCTTTGAACTTGATAGTACCGTCGTTTTGTGATTTTCTTTGAAACATCCATTTTGGATCGATATTGTTTCACCTTTTTCCTTGTTCCTCCAGTTCAGCTCTATTAACTTCAACCCAAACTTTATTTTTCTTCATAGCTTCTAATTCTGGCTCTATAGCTTGTAACCACTGATCTTTATCTTTCGACCTAATCGCTTCTTCAGAAGTTGTGGGATCATCATTCAAATCAGCAAAGAAACTATGCAAAATCTCATCTACTACTGGATTCTCATCTATTTCTTTTAACTCTCGATGCAATTGAGGAAGTTCAAAGCTCGTCGTTACCGTCGTCAAATGTGTGAATTCCTTAGAAACTTGTATCCTTCAAACTTTTACTGCGCGTGCAATATGGTTCTCGAAAAACAGATGAAACCTTTTTCTTTTTACTATCTCCTTTTTCCTCCGTTTCCGACTGTCTTTTCGGAGGTCTACTTCTTTTTTTTGACTTCGCTCCTTCTACCGTCGTGTCCTTAATTTCTTTAGTCTTGTTGTTTTCAAAGACTTGGAACAAATTTTCAATCCTTATGGTTTCTCGAGGGAGCGGCCAATACTGAATAGAACTTCTGCCAAATTTATCGCCGTATACTAACTTTTCGTTGAATCGTACATCTCTAGATTCAAAGAACTTTCCATTACTAGGATTGAGAAGAATATACCCTGAAGGCATATATCCAGGGATGCACGAAATCGAAATTTTCGGTATTTCGGTACTTTTTTTTCGGTAATTAATACTGAAAAAAATATCGGTATTTCGGTACTTGTATTGAAGTATCGAAATCATTTTCGATACGTCGGTACTTTGCCGAAATCATTTTCGATATTTCGGTACTTGTACTAAAGTATAGAAATCAATTTCAATACTTCAGTAGTTTAGAAATCAAATTCGATACTTTTACCGAGTATCGATTTTATATAATTTCGGTATTTAATCGGTATTATTTGCAATTTAATATGAAATTTAATATAATGACAATATAACCTAACTTGAAAGCGATGTAAACTCAGTAATAATTGCAAACTATAGTGTTTTTCCCTACTGTAAAAAACGGTTTCGGTTACAGCATCGTATACAGTATGGTTTTCTATAGAATAAATCACCATATGATAAAAACTAAATAATTTTTGTTCAATTTTTCATAATACTGCACAAAAAAAACAAAATCAGTAACAATTTTAATGACTAAAGTCAAACGAAATGACCCAAAAAAAATGCGAAACGAAATGACAAAATAGAAAAACTCGAAATAAAACAAAAAAATGCAAAAACAAAATGAAAAGCCGAATAACAAATTAAAACAATATACAAAACAAAAACGAAAACGACAAATCTGAATCAAAAAACCCAAAAACTTCCAAATTGAAATGCAAAACAGAAAAACAAGTGAACAATTAAAAATAAAAACAAAAAAATGGAAAAAAATATATCAAAATCGAAAATCTCAGAATTTCAGAAAAATCGAGAACGCAAAGAAAAATATGTTCATGAAAATTTAAATGACATTTGAAATTCCGAAAAAGCAAACAGAAAAACGAATAGCAGACCAAAAATCTGCAATAAAAACAAAAATAATAAATTTCAAAAGGGAAACATTTATCTCAACGATAGAACCAATAACTTAGTGCACAACACGAAAACTATCAAAATCTAAAAAAAAACAACCGCGTTACAATTGAAAAATGCATAATGAAATACAAGATTTAAATTCAAACAATAACCGTTATTTAAAAATTCGAATTTCCCTTTGAAGTTGAATTTTCAATGCGGATTTGGAATTTCTTTTTGATTTCGAAATGAAAATTTTGGTTTAAAATTCTAGTTTTTGGTTTTCTGTTTTTTGATTTGGATTTTTCTTTCTGTATTTTGTTTCGCAATTTAGGTTGAGTTTCTTTTTTCATCATTATTTGTTCTGTTTTCTTTTTCTATTTTGAAGTTTTTTAGTATTTTGAATTTTTTTTGGTCTTTTTCTCTTTTGCATTTATGTATTTTATTTCAAATTTTATTTATAGTTATTTCATTTTGCAATTCAATTTTTGGTTTTTGATTACGGATTTTTGTCCTTATTTTTGGTTTTACTATTTTTGGTTCATTTTACTTATCAAACTTGTTGATTTAAGTTTTTCATGCAGTATTATAAGAAATTGAACGAAAATTCCATATTTCTTATCATATGGTAATTTCATATAGAAAACTATATCGTTATTTACGATGTCGAAAACGATGGCGTTTTTTACAGCAGGGACTCAAATTATAATTAAACATTCTTCAACATGTTAATTCGTTGTTATTTTTTAAATGCTTCAAAAAATAACTTATTCAAAAATACTCATGAGAGAGTTGCGTACCATTTTTAAAGTCAGTGAAGCCTGTTTCACTATAAAGCTTTAAATTTTATGAAGTTTGGTTACAACACTAAATTTTTGTTCTGTAATAATTTTTCAAAAATATAGATGAAATATCGAAATTATAATGAAAATCGATACTGCAGTGAAAGTACCGTTTTCAGTGAAAGTACCGATTAAATCTTCAGTATTTTGTACAAGTACCGGAATAAGTATCGAATAAGTATCGATGTATCGAAATTCGTTCGATACTTCGGTAAAAGCATCGAAATTTATTCGGTATTTGGATACAAGTACCGATATACCGAAAAAAACTTCGGTACAATACCGAGTATCGTAACTGATTTCGATACTCTGATACAAGTACCTAAATACCGATTTTCATTTCGGTATTTCGATGAAAGTATCGAATACCGATCGATATTTTTTTGTGCATCCCTGCATATATCCAATTAGAACACATGTTACTGCTCGGGCTGGAAATTTTGATTTAGGTTTTTGAGTTACTTTCCAGTATGCAAGACAACCAAACCGTTTTATTTGACTGATATTATAGTGATAATCCGGTGCAAATATTGATAGGAGACTTCCAAAATTATTCGACTTATGTGGAAATTGATTATAAACATAAACTGCCGCGTTTAGAGCTAAATCCCATATGTTTAGTGGCAAACGGGAATCAAACCTGACTTTCTTTTGTATTGTTTGATTGAACCTTCCAGCAACACCGTTGTGTTGAGGTGTGTCTGGACACGCCAACTGATACTCACAACCATTTCGACTCATTACATTACAAGTAACATACCTTTTGATCCCTTCATAGTAAATTTCTCGCACTTCTGAGGAATTGTTCGAAACAGTATCCTGTCTCATCTTTTGTTTTCATAGCGTAAGCTTGAGCGTACCTAGAGAAATCATCTACAAAAAATGCAATGTATTGATAACCTTGAGAAAAGTTTGCAGGAGAGATTTTTCCCATTGTATCTGCATGAATTATCTGAAGAGGATAGTTTGCTCGAGTCCGACCCCTTTTGAATGGCAAACTTTTTATTTTCGCTACTGCACAGCGAAAAAATGCGAAAATGTTCCTTTTGCAATTCTTTGTTGTTTGACCAAACCTTTTGCAACTTTCGCAAATATTCCTGAGATGCATGTCCTATCCTTACATGCCACAGCATAGCTTTGTTCCGCTTGATGAATTGAGAATAATCACTAGAAGATGAATCATCTGCACCTAATACATCAATCTCGGGTAACTCCTCTAAATTTGTCAATTTTCTGTCAAGGAAAGTCTTATTAGAAGCTCTTTGATCCTCTTCTGATTTCGCAACAACTTTTTCTAACTGAATTTTCTGTTTTTCTAGAGACTGTTCATTTAAAATATCACAACTTTCATCTTTGTTAATACAAGAGCTTTCTTCATCTGTCCTGCTATTCGTCGTAATTTCTTCTGTCCTTACTTGAAAATCCCGGTCTACATTCCTATCTATTCTCTTTTCACCGTCTTCACCTAGCTCATGAGTTTCATAAACTTTTGTTTAATGTGCACACGTGTCACAAGTTTGTGTTTGATTTGTATCAGATCTGTCAATTTAAAATTGAATAATCCAGTACGGCCTCTCGTATACACCTTTTGCAAATAATTTTTCTGTCTTTGGATTATATATAACAACTTCTTGATTATTCAAATTGATATCGAAACCTGCGTCAGCAAAATGTCTTATCGATAGAAAATTCTTTGGCAAAGATTTAGAATAAATTACATTATTCAATTTAAAAGATTTCCTACTATCTGAATCCAATTTTATTTTCACTATTCCTTTTCCTTCAGCATAAAGATCAGCTGAACTATCTTTATTTGCACATTTGATCACGTTAACAGCTCCTTTCTCAAACGAATCGAAAATAGATTTCAAGTTTGTCAAGTGTTTAGTTGCTCCTGAATTTACTATAAAAGGAACAAACTGACCCTTTAGATTGCTCTCATTTGAATCCTGACTGTACTCATCCTTTTCTTTACATGACAGAAACACATTGTTAGAACTATTTTGATTGTGGTAAATACCTGGTGGGTTATCTGAAGATTCATCTGCAAAGTAAGCTTTTGTTGTGTTGTGTTGTTTGTTTGTGTGACCGCCTTGATCGTCCTGTCGTTTTTTACCGTCATACTGTTTTGGTTTTTTGCCTGTGTCGTTGTTCTGTCGATTGCGACCTCCACCACTGTATGCCCTATTAGCACAGAATATTCTGAAATATTGTGTAACATTCATAGGATATTCTTAGAATTTCATCAGTAATATTCATATAACATTCTTAGGACATCCTAGCAATGTTCTAAGTCCTCCTTGAAAATATTTTTCAAATATTTCTATTATGTTAAAAAAATATTATATAAATAATTAAAAAAAAAATTAGATTAATTATTCAAACAAATTATTTTTAAATGAACTTTTATAATTTCTTAAATGTTTATTTTAATAAAAAATAATATAATATTATACGCGTGTGAAAAAAGTGTGACATCATCAGGGATCGAACCAACGACCCTCGATGTCTCAACACTGAACTTTAATCAGTGCGGCTAACACTCTTGACTTACTAAGACAGCTAACGAGTCTTGAGATAAGTATACAATGAATTCTACTTTCATGATTCCAACAAAACCTGGAATCGTTTAAGTACAATTTATTATTCAGTTATCCCAAGACTTGTGTTAGCCGCACTGGTTAAAGTTCAGTGTGGCCAGAGTGAGGGTCGTTGGTTCGATTCCTGATGATGATTCGCCTTTTTGTACAAGACCAACAAACTAATATTATTTTTTTCATTAAAATAAAATTTTAGAATAATCTAAAAGTTTATTATGAATAAGTTTTCTTACAATTGAAATATGATTTTATAAATATTTATAAATATTTAATAAAATTCGAATAATATTCAATAATATGCGTAGAATATTCTAAAAATTTTATAAGAATCATATTTTAAGAGGACATAGAACATTATAGGAACGTTCCACGAACATTTTTTGAATATTATTTACATATTTTTAATTATAACTTTGATGTTCCTAGAACATTCCTAGAATATTATGTGCTAATAGGGTGGCTCTCTACTCCTCTTCATTAATTCTTTTCCTGGAGGATAACTCGCAATCGACATAATTCGTGGCTTTTTGATATCTACTTTCTTAAGCAAGTATTTGATGTGTTGTTGGTTTTCTTGTACAATTTTGAAGTGCGACATCAGCGCTGTTAATAAAGCAGATTCCACCGATGATTTTCCTGATGCTTGTTTATCAGCTTCCGGTTTCATGTTCACCTGCTGATTTGCACCATTCGGTGATGGTGTTTCCACTTCTTGTTTATCATTTGGTTAAACCGTCTTTGTAGCATTACCGTTTTTGCTGTCCTTTTCTGAATTTGAATCTTTAGCTTCTGCTGACACACCTAAAGCAGATATAAACTTTACTATAACCGTCATTTTAAGTTTGAATATCACCGTCGTTGATTTCAACTAAAACTGTGAAAAATGCTATTTGATTTTATCTTACTATCCGTTTTTAAGTCCTCAGTATTTGACCTGTCGTTATCATCAGTCAAGAGTTTTTCTTCTTTTGCTTTGGAAATTTCAGAATCGTCTTTGATTTTCTCTTCTGTCTCTTTCTGAATTTGTCTAGTCTTAGTCCCTTTTGCGCCGCTTGCCGCCTGGCTTCGGGCCTCATGTATGAATTTCTTGAGTTTGTCCCACTCGTCACCAATTGCCTTTTCTTCTGATAAACTAATAAATTGTTAACCGTCTTTATTCATACATAAGGCCTTATTTGCTTCAAATTCAACTTCACTGAACGACAAGTGTCATTCAATTGAAACTAAAAAGTTTATTCAATCACGAACAACAATGATTTTGATAACAATTGTAGTTCCTCAGAAATAAACATTGAACACAAATGTTTACAATCCGAGAAACCCAGGAGACAAGATTCATGTGTCTAATGAATATTAATAACAACATTTAATTCATAAATCATTCTCATGACACGTTGTTAAATTTGAAGAGGCATACCGTTTGTAACGAAAAAGTGCCATGGAGATTTTAATACTGTCTTATTATTTTTAAATTTACTGCCTGTCGCGAATCGGCATCGATACGCTATCTATAGGGCGATACGCGTTATTACCGATGTTAAAAGTAGGTCAAATGATGCCATCTCTTGGTTACGATTCAGTACTAACGCGCTCGCCCTACATTTTCTCCGCTACTTGCGCGCGCAGTCAGCCTCTCCGCCCGGGGCTTTATAAGGAGCCGCGCAAGCCTAAGCGAGTCACTGGCTCGAGCCCACTCGAGTAGCCCACTCTCTAGCCCACTACAGATCTCCAGCCCACTGGAGCGTTAGCGAGCCCTCTCGCCACCTAAAAACTCCTTTCCCCGTATTGTGCCGCATACTGCGAGGTATTATTTTAGGGCGAAGCGCTACCTATTTTTCATTTAATTTTTGTTTATTTAATTTATGTTAATTTTCTTTTTATGAATAAATATTTGTTTATTTTTTTGATATAAAATACCTGTTTCATTATTCCACCCTCAATCGACTCCTGCAGATAGTTATTTGTTAAAATTCAAATTATTTATTTCATTAAAAATTTAAAGTCCACTTTTTTTGTCAAGTCACAGAAATTATTTTGTTTGATTTTTAATTAAATTTAATTCTTTTAACCTAGCATCACGAACATTCTATACACCGCCTAAGATTTGAACTTTACCGTCTAGAATTTCAAGTCCATCTTTCTGAAAGAGACATTATTTAGCGGCTCAATATCAAAATTTGAATTCAAAATAATTTATACAGCGCTTTTTCAGTCTTTTAAATTCATAATTTTAACTCTCTTCCAACTGTCTTCTGTTTTATTTGTTTTGAAAAAGTCAAAATTCTCAAAATTTCAACATAAAGTTCTATGTACATACTCAATATTGCGACAGTCTCATCCTCAAGTGTTGAAAGACATTTATCCTCTTTTAAGGTTATGTAAAAAATAGCTGGATCCTCATTTGAGTAAGCTATTTGCAACTGTCGTATCTTTTGTGCCGTTTTCGGGATGATTTCTAAAAGTCCCATTTTGTTTACGTTCTGAAATTGAATAATTTTCAAATTTTCTTGTTTTATTTTATTCTCATTTGTTTTTTTATTCGTGCACTTTTCATTATTCATTTATGTTGGCCAATTAGAACTGTCGTTGTAACTACGCATGCTTTAAACTGTCTTTCCGTGAAACGAAAATGTCTGACCGTTTTTTCAAAATTTCTCTTGTCATTTTATTTAGATACACAAACAATCAAATTTAGAACTCAAACAATTAAAATTCACTTTCATTTTTAACATCATTCATTTCAATTTATTCATTCCAATCATTTCATGCCATTTTTCACTTTATTGAACAAAACTTGTTCTGAAGTGTCAAGTTATCAATTTGGACAATATGGCCGTCGCCATATTGAACAAAACAGAATAACACCAAATCTTTCTTTCAGAAAATATTTTTCATTCGGAACTAAAACACTCAAACCGTCCTTTCAAAACCGTCTTTGCAAAACCGTCTTTGCTATTGTTCAATCATTCTCACAGCACATATTAAGATTCACATAAAACTCACACGAAAGCCTTCTTCACTAGGGCCTCTTTTTTTCGTTGGTTTACAAATACTTAAATTCACCAGCAAGCAGTGGAAGCGTGCTGGGCTCATAACCTGTTAGCATAAGCTAAATTAGGAGAGACCACAATAAAAGGCTTTTTATTTTAGAATCACTTTATTCCGTCTTATATAATCGTGGTTTGTCTAGAACAGACGTAACGCACAAGAACACCATAGATGCGCATTTGCGCGAGCACACGCGTAGCGCCTCACGTGGCGCTAAACCAAAATAGATTCAGCCGAGTTCACAAGTCTAACATAAAATTCAACTAACAATTTTGTCTTTAATGCATCCAAAATTATCTGCTAACAACGAAAAAAGACACATCGAAAAAGTATCATTTAGTTCTAAACCTGATACAACATGCTTGTTAATACTAAATCCTCTTAAAATGCAGTATATTCACTTTTAGACATTATTATTATTGGAGATTATTCAAACATAAAAACGATTTTATGGTCGTTTGTACAATCTTTTAAAAATTCACAATTCAGAGACTGTATTGTTTGGTCACAGACTAAAAAGACAACAGCTAAAAAAGAAGGGCACCACCTGGACCTGCTGTTGTTATTAGTGATGAGTGGCGTAATTTATAAAAGCGAAGAGAGACTTGACGACAATAACTCAAAGAAGATACAGAAGAAAGAAAGCAAAAACAGGTTATTAACAAGAGGCTGGCGAGAAAAGAACTATCGAAAACAGCAGAACTAATTAAAGAAAGAAAAAGACATTGTTTCTTAGGGAAAAAATGAAGAAAGAAAAGCTGGACGAACACTAACAGACCAAAACTGGCCCTAACGGGTCACCCTAGTCAAAATGAATAGATCATTTCATGATTATGAAATAATTACTTCATGACCTACCATTTAACAATCATGAAATAATCGAAAAAATGCAACTTTCAGACGATAAACTTTATTTCTGAAAGTTCACCTTTTCATTTTAAGTTGTGAAATTCAATAAATATTTTGTACTATAATTGACCGAAAATTGTGACACAAATAATATTTCGTCGATATAAAAAAGTTGTATGGCTCATCCTACAGGAAACGTCCCCAAGGAGTTTAAAAAGACCCAAAAATGGATATATTTCGATTTGAGGTAACTTTCTAGCTCAAACAATTTGTTTATCGTTATAAAATTTGCTTAGCGATTACCGTTAGCTCCCTCTTGTCCATATAATTTTTTTACAATCCTTGATCATTTCTATCATTTCTTTCCCGTTCTTTGCCAAGAGGACGGTGTCGTCTGCGTAGGATAAGGACAAAATTTTCTCCTCTCCCACTACTAGTCCCGCTATCTGTCGTTTTATTACATTCTCTTCTTGGTCTGCCAAAAAATGATAAAGAGCGCCGGGCGCAGCGGGCAACCCTGCATAACCCCCGTCTCTGTCCGAAAGTTATCCGAAAATTCCTCGTCTATCATTACCTTAATTTTAGTTACCTGTAGATCCATTTGACCCTCCTAATAAGTCCTTTACTGATTCCCATCTTCTTCATTGCCCTTCGAAGTGTTTCCCTATTGACGTTATCAAAGGTGGCTTTAAGGTCTAGAAAGAGCGTGAAAACTTTATCTCCTTCTGTTGTCATATTGCAGTCCATTGCGTGTTTTAACGTATCAGGAGACACGGCAGTGTCTCTGGCCAAGTACCTCCTTTTCTTTACAAAAAAAATATTTTAAAATAGTTTTATAATACGAGATATACGAGATACGATACGACGAGACCTGCAGTGTCTTCTTATCTCGTGCAAGCTAAAGGCACTTTTCGGACCACAATAACTCTGTCGGAACGCTTCAAACAAAAAAAGTTATTTAAAACATTTTGTAGGTCTCGCGGAGACGAACAAATTAAAAAAAAAAAGTTAAAATCGGTAGGGAAATGGCAGAGTTATGAAGCATTGAAAAAACGTAAAAATGCAAAAAAAATTTTTCTTTTTTTTCTGTTTTCGCCGGGCACGTTTTTCAGCCCAGGCACGCATGCCTTTTTTTTGTTAATTATTGAAATTTATTAATTCTATAGCAATTGGTTTATAATAATTTATAAAAATAAATGTTTAATAAAAGCGAATGTTAATAAAATAAACAAAATAATTAAAAAAACAAGTTATAAATTAATAATTAATAATTATAAACAAACGTTAATAACCAAATAAATGTTCATAAAATAAACGGAAAACTAATAATAATAATTAACAAATGAATGTTTAATAAACAAATGTGAATTAACAAATGAATGTTATTAACATATGAATGTTATTAACAAATGAATGTTATTAACAAATGAATGTTAATCAACAAATGAATGTTATTAACAAAGAATATTAATTATCAAATGAATGTTATTTAACAATAACAAATGAATGTTGATTAACAAATGAATGTTAATTAACAAATAATCGTTAATAACAAATTAATGTTGATTAACAAATGAATGTTAATTAACAAATAATTGTTAATAACAAATTAATGTTAATTAACAAATGAATGTTCATTAACAAGTGAATGTTTATAAACAAATGTTAATTAACAAATAAATGTTCATTAACAAATGAATGTTTATAAACAAATGTTAATTAACAAATGAATGTTTATAAACAAATGTTAATTAACAAATGAATGTCAATTAACGAATGAATGTCAATTAACGAATGAATGTTAATTAACAAATGAATGTTAATTAACAAATGAATGTTAATTATTAAATGAATGTTAATTAACAAATGAATGTTTATAAACAAATGTTAATTAACAAATGAATGTTCATTAACAAATGATTGTTAATTAACAAATGAATGTTAATTAACAAATTAATGTTAATTAACAAATGAATGTTTATAAACAAATTTTAATTAACAAATGAATGTTAATTAACAAATGGATGTTTATAAACAAATGTCAATTAACTAATGAATGTTTATAAACAAACGTTAATTAACAAATGAATGTTTATAAACAAATGTTAATTAACAAATGAATGTTTATAAACAAATGTAAATAAACGAATCGATTTGTGGAAACAAATGTAAATAAACGAGTTGATTTGTAAAAACAAATGTAAATAAACGAATCGATGTGTATAAATAAATGTAAATAAACATGTGAATGTTTACAATTAAATGTAAATGAATAAATGAATGTTCATGAGTAAATGTGAAATAACAAATGAATTTTTATTAACAATAACAAAGAAGTATAACAATTGATTAATTGTTTATCAACAAATATTATTAAACAAATGAACATTCATAAAATAAATGAATGAGATGGCCGAGTACTAAAAAAACATGTTATGATTTATATTAAAATTCAGTAAAACTGATAAGAGTGGCCAAGTACTCGAATAAATGTTATGATATATATTAAAAATTCAGTAAAACTGATAAGAGTGGCCAAGTACTCGAATAAATGTTATGATATATATTAAAAATTCAGTAAAACTGATAAGAGTGGCCAAGTACTCGAATAAATGTTATGATATAAAAAAATTGTTGGTCAAGTAAAAATTTGGGAAGAATGAGTAAATTACGCAGTTTCGTTCTGTCTATAATCAGAACACCATGACGCGTATTAGCAGTTACAGATAACAAAAAAGCAGAAATAGTTACCGAAATTTTTTGGTTTAAAAAGCTAATTTCAGGTACTTGGCGAGCCACCGCGACAACAAATAGGTACTGCTGTATTCTTTCATTTCCTTTCATATTATATAATTTCAGTTATCGTGCAATTCAATGAAATCGGTAAAATAAAATTTGAATTTATAGTTATTGTTAATAATATAAATCTAATTTTCTCAGGAGTTTTAAGAATGTATCCTTTAAAAATATCATTGGATTCATCATATATAATCCTTTTGCAGCCATTTTATTATAAAATATATACGATAACCTTACACCTACTGGTAAACTATTACAGGCGCATAACTCCTCAAAGTTACCAAAATGAATACGATAATACATTTTGAAACTAAATTAAGTGTACAAGTTTTGGTATAAATCTACAAGAAAAAATTTTGATAATTTGAGCAAGGCATTTACACTCAAATAAATAGATAATTGAATAGACAGATATATCGATGACTTGAATTGTTGTAAAAATTCTTGAGTTTAATTACAAATATTCAAACACAACACATACATCAAAAATTATGAATGGAACGTCATACGCAACACCTCTTAATTAAATTTTGCTCAGATTTTTAAAAACTAAAGCCTGCTAATTTAAATACCGGGTTGATTGGTTCGCCATGAGATTATTGTGGTACCTCTCATTTTTCACAGAAAAACAGTTCATTGCTATAATTTTTTTATTTGTACAAGTCAATTCACTATAGAGAAGTCATAATATAATTGAACAACAAATTAATAGTGTTTCTTCATTACGTTATTAAGCGTTTTACATTTACCCCGAAGCGTCACAATTACGTCGGTTCCCTCTATTCAAAAACTGATACTTCAATTAAATTTTGTATTTAAACCAGCCGGCTTCAGTTATTGAATATCTAAGCATAACGCTTTCGTACCTAAACTAAACATCAAAATTTACACAACAAGCTCCCACCTATGCAGTATTTATAAAAATTAACATAAATTTTTTTTAGATTCATTCTTAACAAGTCTTAACATTCTTAACAAGTCTGATTCCAATTTGTTGATATATTGGACATAATATTTTAATATTTTTAAACTAAAATTTTTTTTTGAAATTTTTATTGTTCAGTGTTATATTCCTTGAGGACGATGCGGAAATGAAAAAAATGAGGCCGAGAATTCTTTAAAAATGGTAAAATGAAATGTAATTTTCCTATCATATCAAATGATTGTATCTGCTGATTTAGAAGAAAATTTATTATGATGTAAAGAAAACACATTGAAAACAGCTGTTCAAGCTTTCGGAAAAGTCACTCATACAAAGCCTCAAAAATAAATGTTTTAAGAATCAAACCTATTCATTTCTAATTGCAAAATTTGTAGAATTCCTCAATGTATTCTTCACTCCTACCAGTAGTAAAGTTTACAACTGATTGAAAGTCTTCAATTTATTCTTCACTCGTATAAGTAGTAAAGTTTACAAGTGATTGAAAGTCTTCCAAATTTGTCAATATTTGAATATTGTCATTTCAATGCAAATATCATTATATGTTCCAAAAATTGACAAAAATTCTATAATAATAACAATATTTCTTAGCGGAACACTTTTACTGTTGGATAAGTACTGGAATAGACAAAAAAAATAGAAAACAAAAATTGTCTACCAATTTCAAAAGTAAAACACGAATCTATACTTTCTTCGAAACTAGACAGCCATTTTTTCGCAGCAAAT
Source organism: Telenomus remus (assembly GCA_020615435.1). Classification (NCBI taxonomy): domain Eukaryota; kingdom Metazoa; phylum Arthropoda; class Insecta; order Hymenoptera; family Scelionidae; genus Telenomus; species Telenomus remus. The sequence goes on from CM036336.1 coordinate 9,674,164, forward strand.
ACTGGAATAAAATATTCAAACTTGTCTGCTAAAGTATTAGAAGTTTTTGAGTAATAGAACGATTCATGTAACATCCAAAAAATTAGAATTCACTAGTCGAAAACTTAGGTTTTTTGACATTGTCGCGGTGGCTCGCCAAGTACCTGAAATTAGCTTTTTAAACCAAAAAATTTCGGTAACTATTTCTGCTTTTTTGTTATCTGTAACTGCTAATACGCGTCATGGTGTTCTGATTATAGACAGAACGAAACTGCGTAATTTACTCATTCTTCCCAAATTTTTACTTGACCAACAATTTTTTTATATCATAACATTTATTCGAGTACTTGGCCACTCTTATCAGTTTATATATTGTCCGCGCATTCTCTCCCTCTTCTGAATCTCGCTTCAGTCTCGCACCACCCTTTCTTTTCTTCTACCTCTTTTATTTTTTTTTTTTTTTATTTAGCACTTCCGCAAATATTTCATAGAAAGAACAGGTAAAAGTTGTTCTCTTATAATTTTCTACCTTCTTTTGAGATCCCTTTTTATAAATAAGCAAAATCACACCTTCCTTACATTCCTCCGGCTAGAATTCTTCTCTCCAAAGTTCTTTCAGACCTTTTTTTAGTTTCTCTAGCATTATTTTCCCTCTAAACAACCATGCTTTATTCTTCACCGTGTCTCTTCCCGCCGCTTTTTTTCTTTGCAGCTCTTCAATTGCCTGTTCTACTTTTCTATCTTTCAACCCTTTCTCTTCCTCCCTTGTAGTTCCTCTTTCTTCCCTATTTTCAATTACCGGTTTTTTAGTTTTTCCTTTCAACAACCTCATGAAGTGTTCCTTCCACGTTTCCATTCGAATGTATTTAGTGATTCCAACTCTATTTTTCTATCTTTTTTTAAGAAATTCCCGTGCTTCACATTCCGTCTTGGCGTTTTTTACTTCTTCCTTTATTTTATCCTTCCATTTCTTCTTTTCTCTATCCGATAGTTTCTTGTTCTCTTTTTTTTTTTCATTCTCACATTTCTTTTCTAGGGTTATGCTTTTTATTCGGCCAGTTCTTCCCAGCTATTTTTCCCATTGTTTTCCCTTCAAACTTTTTTGTCTACCTTTTCCTTATAATCTAATATTTCTTCATTGCTCTATGGCTTAATTGTTTTCTTCCTGGTTACTTATTTTTCATTCACTACCGCCCCTTCTTTCCCCACCAGCTTCGATAGATGATCCGAGTCTATCCTTTGCAGTATCTCCATTCTCTCTACATAGTGTCCAGCTAAACATAAATTTTTAATTCAAGGCTTTTTCCCGGTTTTTAAGGTCAGAAAATTTAATTTTTGAGGTTCTTTTTGTAATAAAAAAATTAGGTGGAAAAATAATTTTGTATTTAATTCGAGATCTTTGTTAGTTTTAATTGAAGTTTATAAATTTATTGCGTTATAAACTTTTATCACATCTTTTTTGTCACAAAATATAAAAAAACAGAAGGACTCCTGTTTGAAGGTGCTCAATCACCGACGAAACCTTAACTGCCTTAGCTAACATTTGAGCTTGTTTGGCTTCCAACTGTTCAATTTCAGCTTGTTTTTTTAGCTACTTGCTCCTGATTTTCTTTCTCCTCTTCTTTCTTTTGTTCGTCGAGGTCACTTTTGTATAGAGAATGTGCGTTGCACATCGAATAAATAAGGCTTTTTTCGATTTCGAGCTCCTCGATCCCACCAGCATTTTGGATCGCATCGTAGATGTGTCGTTGGGCAACCAAACTTCTTTCGGTTTGATTTTCAATAACACATTCTACGTTGACAGAAAAGCGTCGCTCGACAGTTGCATTTCCATGTGAAATAATCAGAACGTCTTGCACAAACTACTTACGGAGTTTTCACACCCTCTTGATGACAATGTAGCAGCATTCATCCAGAACTTGTCCACACGGTCCTCCTTCCTGTCAAAAGACTTCAGCTTCTCTTGAAACTCAGCTTGAGTGTAAAGATGAATATATTCGTCTTTTGCTCGATCTGCTTTGACTCCTGACATCCAACCTTTGAAAACCACTAGTTTCAGACATTTTGACAACCTTTTATGATCCTTGTCGCTGAGGGCTACCGCTAGATCAAGACAAGGAATCGCAAGTGTAAGTTGGTATTTAAACGGTGACCGCTCCTGAAGTTTTGATATCAAAGCTACAAGACATGTTCGCATGGGCTCTTCCAAACAAAGAATATCTGTCTCAGGGATGTTTTTGCACTTTTCCAAAGCTTGTGCTGTAGCGAAGTCCAACTCGAAGTGTTTTGCACTGTCAAGATTTTTCGAATCTGTGACATCGATTCGAATTATCGATCTCGCGTTCTTCAAGACGTCAGGTTTGACAACTCGATTCATAAACTTTTGCATTAGTTCAAACAGTTCGGTGTGTAGAAATGGGGCCAGTGGAAGATCACTCTGAAATCGTGTCAAGAAGGGTTCCAGTAAAAGTGTGATGGAGACAAAAAACGTAAGTTTAGGAGCGAGCAATATATCGTCAACATGTTCAGCTACGGTGTCAAAATTCTTTGACTTCGGTTTGTCATCACTTTCTGTCGTCCTAAGTTTTCCTACGTACATTCGAAGTTTCTCTCGAATCTGCAGCGCCCTCTCAGCATCAGATTTTTGTGCTGGCGAGTTGTAGAACAAGTAGTGAGCGGCCTTCAAAAACTTATCAACGTTTCAATCAGTATTTTTGAGTCCTGTTTTTATCGTGCCATGCACAACGTGTAAGCCACAGCTCTTAATGTCCAAAAGTTGACGCTCATCATCTGAGTTTGCCATCTCCTTGTTCAAGTTTCTAAAGACCTTAAGATTTACATTTGGTCTATTTATAGATGACTGCAGACATTTTTTGAAGTGATCGCCGAAGGAATTTTTGAGCCCACGAATCAAATTTTCAGATTTTGTGCGTTGCAGAAACGCTGAGTCAAAGTATCGTGCTTTGTTGTCCTAATATTCGATGTGAATGTCCATTTGAGTTCGTCAAGTTGCAAAATTCATGCAGTCATCGAATCGAGCAACAAAAACGTCACATGCTAAAATTATAAAAAAAACTATGAACTTTATTTCAAAAAATTTGAAAACAATTGAACAAAGCTCATGTAAAAGTTCAAAATTTTCGATAAAACTAATTGTTTTAAAATTAAATTGTTACCTGTATCAAGAATTTCCCGTTGAGAATATTGTCCAAGGCCATAAACAAGGCTGTAACAGATCTTAAATTTCTGCAACTGAACCGCAACTGCTATCTCACTGTCGGGGAACATCCGTGGAAACAATAACAATTCAATTACAAAATTCAATAACAAATCAATAACAATTAACAATTTCACGCATTTGCCGGTTGTACGAATAGATATGTGGGCATCAACAAGATGAAGACACATCAAAATATCGGTCTTGGTTTTTTCTTTGTTCAACAAATACTTTGCCATTGCCGGTTGCTGCCCGATGGTGCCAATTTTGTTGGTGCCTTGAGTTCTTGATTTGTCATCAGCTGTAACTTATTTGAGTTACTGTTGGTGCCACTTGTACTCAAAGTTCCTATAATGAACAATGAGAAATAAAAATTACAAAAATTTCTACAAAAAAAGGAATGTTTTAATAATCAAATAATTTAACATTCTCTAGTTAGATTTTTCTTGCAAAGCCTACTTCGCTTAAACTTATCGCAGTGCCACCTATGTTCGAAATGTTTTTAAATGTGTTTATTCATTCAAAAAGTAAAAACTGAGTCCTTAAAAACAAAATTGATTTGAACTTGATTCAACTAAAAAAAACAACAACAACAAATTCATGATTCAACTTTTGTGCATTGTCGAGAATACATTCGCCGTCGCAGTTCTATCAACTTGTTATAATGAAAAAGTATGAGAAAATTACAAGAAAAAATTTTCATACAAGACTGTTTATTCAAAAACACGTTTCCATTTTTTAGATTCAACAAATCTTTACAAATTGAACGAAAAAATTATGATTATTTTTTTGTTTACGTTAAAACCTAAGATTCTCAAAAATTTCTAGAACCTTTATTCAGTAAACCGGGTAATTCCGAGTATTTTGGAGGAAAATCTATTTTTGCACTCAACAACAAAAATAATAACAACAAAAATTTTTTGTTGTCATGTTCGTGTACTGTCACCGGGAATACTCAGGCCTGCAGAGTTTCATCCGATTACATTGAGTATAAGCATGTCAAATTGACGTTACAAGATTTTGTGAAAATGCGCAATGTCACGAAAAGCGTTTATAATCAAAATAGATACAGAAAATTGGAATAGAGAACAAAATTACAATTTGAAAAAATTACAAAGGTTTCAGCGAAGAATCAAAAGTTCTGAAGTTTTAATGCAAAATTCTCAAGTTCTTCTCTTTGGAAAAGTTGCGTCATTTTTTGGTTTTTTCTGGAAGATAAGTTCTCTACGTGATGTGCAACATTGAAATTTGCATTCAAGATATCAACAAATCCATCTTTGGGTTCCGAAAAGATGAGGCTAGAAGAGACATACAGATATAGTTGTGTGGTTGGTATGAAAGGTCACAGTAAATTGCGAGTTTTAGGTTTTGGTCATGCTAACACTCTTTTTCTCTGTTCTCGGTACTCGGTTATCTCAGAAGCCTGAGGCTCTGCGCACTTTTGCTGGCTTTCTCGACGTTGTTTGTCTAACGGTTCCTTTTGCCAGTCGTTTTTAGTTTTCACGGTTTTATTCTCGTCTTTTCAATTTGAATCGTCAATGTTTCTTCCAATCTTGCCTCTTTTCATTCCACCAAACTTCCCTTCCTTTTTTATTTTTTACTCTTTCTCAACATCTTCACGATTACACTTATGAACCGATTTTGTATTGTCTTATCGGGTTAATTGATTATTATTTCCTATGCAACTCAATTGGAATGCCATCAAATCAGGCAGATTATGGTAACTGGCGAAAAAACGATCGGTTAATTGTTTTTACAATCGATAAAATCGTTATAACATTTTGTGACAACGTTTTCTCTTATTCTCATTTTACAAACTAAATGAAAAGTTACAAAAAAATTCTTAAGAAATCGTCTCGAAATATATAAAAAAATTCTGAAAATACTCCCAGATTTTTTCTCAATATTTAAGTCACCCCTCTAGGCCCATTTTGATTGAGTGTTTTTTGATTATAAAAATCAATGAACATAAAATAATCAATAACAATATTTAACACTAGGAGGACTGAGATTTGCGTATACCGTCAAATAGAGTGACTTTGTGACAGAATTTTAAGTTTTTCAACTTTGACGTTAAAAAAAATAGTTGCAAGTAGTTCGATCGTAGTGAATATGTAATAAAATTTATCGTTGGCCATTCCGGAAGGAACTGCAAGTTGGTACAAGCTGATTTGAACATGTTTAATATATGTAAACAATCAATTTGTTAAAATCACAAAGTCACCCCGGAATAGGGTGACTTCGTTACGTCATATAAAATAATGACTTAGTTCACTGAAAAAATTCCATTTTGACTTAAAATTGTTTAATCAACATTATTTAACATTGTTAACGTCCAATACATTTATATTACATGCAAATACATAACATGTATAAAAAATCTACTTAAAATGAACATAAAAATTTTTATTTTTAGATTTTTTTTTACAGTTTTCAGGTACGATCAAACATTTTAATTGAACTAATATAATCGAATAGTAGATTTAGCAACGAATTTCCTTATTTAATTCCCCCAGACTGCCTCCAACTCAGCAACTCGGAACAATCCTCTCTTACTAACAGAAACAGGTGCGTTGATCAACCTAACAATATCTTCTATTTTGTAAGCTTCTGGTTTTTCGTTCTTTGGCCACTTCCAATATTTGAGACTCTTCTCCATACAAACCACTTTGACTTTTTGCTTGGTCTTATCGATAGCAAGTGCTTTTGCTGAAAACATTTCACCCTCGTAGGTCACAACCAGATGAGCACCGAGTTTTTTGAGGCACTTCCTATCCATTTCCATCTTCATCATCATCCGAACAAGAGTCTCGTTGTTCTCTTTTTCGTTTTTGACCAAACCTTAAAGCTGCAGCATCAGATGCAACTTGAAAATCATCTTCCGTAACACTTTTGCCCAGTGGCGCGTTCATTCTCTTCTTTCTTTGTTTAGCCCCAGGATTTTAAGGGTATCGCATATCTTTTAGATAAGAAACGACCACCTCTGAAATTACGCCGCCAATCTCGTTGACATCTTCAACAAGAAGTTTGTCCAGCCCCTTGTTTCGATCCAAGGGGAAAATTCTTGTGGCTCGAAAACCTGACTTGAGATTTTCAGGTGATATTTCAACATTTTCAACCAACTTTTTCAGCAAACGAGGAAATTGACATTTGTCTAAGCTCGTCGCATTCTTTCCTTTGGCTATTGATTTAAACTGGGACAAAATTTGTCGCCACTCTTTTTTGAGCGGAGCAAACAAAGCAACATCTAAGGGCTGCAGAAGATGAGTCGAGTTAGGTGGAAGAAATGTGACCTTGATGTTATTTTCCTCACAAAGTTTCAGAACTCGCACAGACATGTGACTGGAGATATTATCACCAATCAAAATTTTTTTCCCCAAAATCAACGAGATGTTGCTTTTCGAAGAATTCATGACACGCTCAGGATACCTCGAACTCCGCCTAACTATGACCTTCTTTGACCCTGAATCATAAGCTAAGTTAGTCCCGTCATAGTTGAAAATGTTGAGCGCAGGGACATCTGCGACTTCTACTTCAATGTTGTCGTAGAAGTCATTTACAATCTGGCGTGAGGTGTTGGCTCGGTTTCGCTTGATGTTTGTGACAAATCGTTCCTTCAAATCGTCCGATTGCCTATCAATGAACCGACGCACGCAGTCATCACCTTGCATGTTGTCCTTAAAACCGGGAACAACGCGGCCTTGCTTATCCAGGTAATTCTTGACGAGGTGCCGAAGATCAGTCTTATCGATAAGAAAACCCCATTCAGCCATCGTTATACAATACTGCGTCAAACAACTCTCTTCTTCCTTCGTCAACAGAACTTGGCCACCTACAAAACAAGGTTTAAAATCCTTATTGAATAATATGATAATAATAACAATAATGATAATAATAAACAGTAGGGTTTCAACAATATGAAAACAGAAAATAATGTTCACTGTGAGGTTTTGAATGATTTCCATGAATCTTGTTCCAAGCCGTGTTTTTGTGAATTCCAAACTTTTTTGATGCTTCCAACATTGATAACCGTTGTTTTACCTCTGTTAAACATTTTTGCAACGTCTTTGCGGTGTAATCACGATAAGTTCTTGCCCCAGGCTTTCTTTTATAAGTCCTTGGCATATTTTCTTCTAAGAACAAAAATGTCACAAAGGGAAAATGGTATGTTCGCAGGAATAAAAAGTATATGAAACTATGAAATGACATAATAAGCCCGTATTTTCATTATAAATAAAAACTTTTTACATTTATAAAACTTATACTTCCTAAGACCTAAGCCTCAACTTAAGTTCTGACATATTCCTACTATGAGTTTCAGTTAAGTGACCTGAAAAATATAAATTTTACATAAAAAACACAAAAAACAACAAAATCTTGATGTTTGTAAGTAGTGCCATCTATAAATTGTTTGAAATTAAAATTAAGACCTCAGAATAGGATTCAGCGAGCCCAAAAATGTAAATTTCAAAAAAAATACAACAAATTATGAAAATTTTGATTTTGTGTAAGTGGCGCCACCTATAAATGGTAAAAATTTTCCATTTTGACGTAAAAAAAATTTTTTTTGCCCCTCAAGGAACACCCTAACTTTCATATAATAATCAGTCATGAACACAATTCGAAAATAAATATAAAAAACCGACTAAAAAGTAGAATATAAAAAGACTACAAAAATCTAAAAATCTAACATATTCCTTAACACTAGGAGGACCGAGATTTGCGTATATCTTAAAGGATAAAGACGTAAATTTCACGTCTTGATGATTTTTCGATGTTGTAACTATTTATATCAATATTTCAGCTTTAGTTATATTTAAATAGTTGCTTATTTTAACTTTTTATTAACATAACTATTAATCTATTGTTATAAACAATTATTTTTTTAATAAAAAGCCACAATACTCGTTGGTATTTCGCAGACCTTCTTTTTAGTTCCGGATGTTTGTTTTGAATAGAACTTCAATCGCAATTTGCTATAAACATAACAAAACATTTTATTATAACAAATATCATTGTTGAACAAGTCCATAAACATGTGTGGAGCTGATTATTTATTTTTTAACAAAAAAACAACAATTTAATATGTGTTGTCGTGGAATGACGTAAAATTTACGTACTCTGGTCCTTTTAGGTAGAATCAATTTTTCTCAAAGTCTATTTAACATATCAAAAAAATTTTAGCGTCGTTTTAAAGAGAATCCAAAATGATGAAAAGTCACCAAAGAAAAAATTGTTTCATCAAACCTAACCAGAATGGTGAAGAAGTGAATATTGAAAGACGTAAAATTTACGTACACGGTCCTCCTATAGTGTTAAAGAAAAGTGTAGGGCGCCCATACAGACGTCAACTTAAAAATTCTATTTAAAGTTTTTTACATTGGTTAAAAGCTAATTGAGCATTTTGTTTAATAACAGCGCGCACCACGCTTTTCTTTATATGCTATTTTATATGCTATAAAAATGTTTTAGACACTCCGACATTAGCAAAAATCACAGCATTTATATTTTTGTTGTAAATTGCTATAAAATTTTCTCTTTATACTGTCTGTTATTCAATTCGCTATAACATAAAGTATGATAAGTTTTGAAGTATTTCATTTATCTACAAAAGAAATACAAAAAAAAACTTAAACACCAAAACGAAGAAAGCTGTCATTTGAGCGTTTTTGAAATTTTAAACTCACCCTGTTGCGTAATATATATTTACCTACTGGAACGACGAAAGGCAGTCATTTCGACTGTCTTAAAAATACCACATATGCCAAATATGCTGAATTATATTTTGAACAATGAACGTATTTTGAACAAATTATTTAATTTTTTATAGGCAGTCGAAATGACCGTAAATAGTCGTCATAACATAGCAAGACAGTAAAAAAAAATAAATCAACTCATAAAAAATTAAAAACTTATTACATAGTATATTCACAAAATGTACAAAAAAAACAGCGTCGCGCGGAACGCCGTGACTCGAGCCGAGGGCGGGTGAGTGAACGGAGGCGAGCCGAGAGGCGCTCGGCCCGACCGAGGCGCTAAGTCCTGGTCTGCCGCGCGAATAGCTGTACTTTGTCGTACACGTTGCTTATTCTAGAAGTTCGTTAGAACTTCCGTATGATTTTTTTCTCGATTTTTTTTTATTATAATTTTGTATGTTTAAATGTAAAAGAAATGACAATGACATGAACAATGACTAACGAACGTATGTTTACCGATTCAATAACGCCCGCTCAATACGCAAGTACTAAGAGTCATGAAAATGATGATAATTTCTGGTTTATTTCGACAAATTAAGTTTAAATAATCAATAATATGATATTTTCTATTCATTTCCATACGTAAGCATTCGTTATTCGTCCAATTTCATACATTTTTAAAATTTTGGATCTGAATTTTGTCATTTTATTCTCATCGGGTCGATTTCCCATGAGCGCCACGAGGGGCAGCACTTTGCATTCAAAATGCAATTATTATGAAGAAAAAAATAATCAAGTCGTTCGGTAGAACGACGACGGCGATTGTTTTCCCGATGGAAGCGAACCCGATCGAAGACTACGGAACTACTTATTTACTGTGACCAACTCAAAAAGCGTCATATATAAAATTTAAATAATCGATAAAAATTACTTAAGACGTTACATTTTGGAAATTAGAGTCACCAAAAATCGTGTCGATAAATGATCTAAAAGAAAAATTTTTTCCCTGAAAAAATTTATGAAATTGTTTAGGTTACATTAATTTTTTACTTACAAAGTGTGAAAAATTTTTCTTAACGTTTTTTCCTATTTTTCCTATGAAGATATACACACTGTGTCATTTAATTTTCTTCAAATTAATGTCTTTCATATTATTATTGTTCATATTACATATGAAATTTAAAAACAATTGACAAAAACAAGTAGTGGTAATGATAAACAACCTAATTATTTACTAAGCAAATGTTAGTGCAAAATTTGTAGTTAAAAATTTTAGTTAATAATTTTTACATTTTTTACAAACAAATAAGAGTTAACAATCGAATGTTTATAAACAAATGTTAGTCAACAATTAAATGTTTATAAACAATTGTTAGTTAACAATCAAATGTTTATAAAGGAATTTTATTTTAGTTATTAATCGAATTTGTATGAACCAATGTTAGTTAACAATCACATGTTTATAAACAAATGTTAATTCAAAATCGAATGTTTATAGACAAATGTTAGTTAACAATCTAATGTTTCTAAGCAAATGTTAGTTCACAATCAAATTTTATAAACTAATGTGAGTTAACAATCAATTGCTTATAAACAAATGTTAGTAGACAATCGAATGTTCATAAACAAATGTTAGTTAACGATTGCATTTTTAAAAAGAAATTGTTGTTAACAAATGCAATTGTAGAAACAAACGTTAGTGAACAAATGCAATTTCATAAACAAATGTAAACCAATGTTCATAAACAAATACAACTTCAAATAACAATGTTAGTTAACAATTTACTTTTGTTTACGTCTGTGTATTTTCAAATTATGTTCGATTAACGACCAATTTAACAGACAGGAATAACAAAACTTTTTATTGAATCACGTTTTTATTTAACGTTTCGACTCTTGGTGTGAGTCCTCATCAGAATTCTACAAATAATGAAAAAACAAAAATGTCAAAAAAACAGATTTAAACGACTAACTTGGTGCTTGCGAGAAATAAATAAAAAATATAAAATAAAAATTCTAACCTGATTGAAAAAAGAAAGATTGTTTGTCCATGTTTTTAATAAATAATTCTAATACATGGATATCCAACGTGAAGTTTTTGTCAAGTGTTCTAAAAATTGTCATTGTGTTGCAAACTGTTCTAACGTTGGAATCAAACTGATTTCAAAAGAGTGTGTTTGTGTAGATAAGAAAATGTGTATAAGGGTGTGAGGTTTTTCAGGAGCAAAGGAGAAATTCTGAGATGTGTATTAATTACTGCAAAGAATTTTATCATAAATCTTGTTCAGTTTTTCAGTGTCAACTTGTGTGTTCAAGGTGTTTTTTGTTGACTTGATATGTAACATCTCAGATATATTTCGTCCACTGTGCCAGTGATGAAGCCGCTCTTGAAACGGTCTAGAAAAAACATTTTCGTGACATTGTTTTTTTTGAAGGTCAAAGATATTCAAATTTGACTGAATTTATTAATATTCATAAGGCTAAAACTTTTATAATTTTTTATGACTCCCGCTTATTGTTTTACCAAAAACTGAAAGTTCTAACTCTAAACTGTTTTGAAATGACATTGTCATTTAAAAATTTTCATTCAAATGAAAAAAAAACCAATTTGCAATCTTCCGATAATTTGAAATGTTATTGAAAAATTTTCATTTAAATGAAAAAAGAACTTCTTACAATCGCACCAGAACTTGTAAATAAAAACGAACCAAAAACCTCTAAGTTATGAAAGTTGAAAAAATCCCTCAGATGGCGCTGCATAAAAGTAATACAAAAACCAGAAAATGTCTAATACTAAGAACATTAAAACTCTCAAAATTGTCATTAAATTGAAAAAATTCCAATCGTAGAAGGCGCTTAAACGCAAAAACAGTAACAAACTGAAAAATCAAAAAAAAGCACGAATTAAAAAACCACATTTTTTAAAAATCATGTTTTTGGTTTTTGTCTATTATTATGTTGTTTTGGATTAATTTTCTTCAGTTGTACTGTTTTCGCGTTTACAGCGCCTTGCGACAATTTTGTAAGTCTTTATGTTTTTAGATTAGTTTGTCTGGTTATAGTTTTTATTAGTTTCCCTCGCAGCGCCATTTGAGATTTTTTGAACAACTGTTTTTGGTTTATGATCTGCTTTTATTTTCTGGTTTGAGCAATTAGTTCTTTTTTCATTTAAATGTTTTTCAATGTTGCTTTCATTTTGGTAATAACATTAATACCAAGGTGTTTGAGGTTGTTAGTTAGTTTGTTATTAAGTGTTGTGTGGAAGGGGGCGACGATGAATGTTTTTTCAGAGGTGGTTACGGTAGGATCGGGTGGGAGGTCAGGTGTAGGGTCAGGTAAGGGAGAAGGAGAGGGGAGAGGGTTAGTGTTAGTGCGGTTCTTTAACATTTTAATACGTTGGTTAGTATATTTGTTAATGAACGACAATGGGTATTTGTTGTTCAGCAAAATGTTTTTGACGATTTTTATGTTTTCTGTATGGAATGATGGGTCAGATAGAGAGATGGCCTTATCCACTAGTCCGAAAACTAGATCTGAAAACAATAAAATAATCACTAACTGGTACAGAAAACCAACATATTCAGGGCGCGTCTTACATTTTCAGTCACATCATCCGACTCATCAGAAACGCGCCATGGTTTTAGTACAAGGTCTCTTATACTGTAAGATTTCACGATAAATTTCTAACTATGAATCTTACTTAATATTTTTGTCTGCAAATTACGTTACAAAAATAAAGACATAGTATTTTAAATCAATTTATTAATTTTGCCTTATCGATAATTTAGTTACACCAGGCGAAGCCGACTGCAACCTATGTGAACAGAGCCTACTTGCCCTCACTTCTATTCCTAGGGCGAAAAGTAAAACATTCCTGCGCAAGCTTGTCAAATTTTTTTTATGGTCACAATAATTATTTAAAACGAAACGGATAAAATAAAGTTAATTTACTGAACAGAAAATATGAAAATTCACTCGACCGTCACGCAACTCCATTCAAATATTTACAGAAGTGATCCTGTGGCATGTAATTGATGCAAGGAATAATTTTTGAATAGATTCCAGATCAGTGTAATTGACATCAAACAACCTGATTAGCACCTTATCTAAGCCCTATTTTGATGGTTTACTAGGGCCAGTAAAGAATTTTGGAATCTGAGAGATTAGGCCGACGACTGTTTTTATTTTCTCATTAGACATGTTGTTTAAAAAAAGAAACAATTAATAACCAAATATTTATAACTAAGAAAACCCAAGAATAATAATTGTAAAGGGTTTGGCGATTGTTTCCCGAAACCAAAAAAACTGCTGATATATAAAAATGGCGATTTGAGAGAAAAAATATATTTTACACAGAATATTTTTTCAATAGCTCAGCCTAGATTAAATAAATACAAAAATCTTAGTTACGAATATTTCGTTATTAATTGTTATATCTCAAATCAACATGTCTAATAAGAAAACAAAAACAATCGTCGGCCCAATCTCTTAGATTTCAGTGGGCTCTGTTCTTATAGGTTGCACTCGGCTTCGCCTGGTGTAACTGAATTATCGATGAGGCAAAATTATCAAAACAATTCTAAATAGACTATGTCTTTATGTTTGTAACGTAATTTGCAGAAAACAAATATGAAGTGAATTTCATAGTTCTAAATTTATCGCGCAATCTCACAGTTCACAGTACAAGAGACCTTGTACTATTGGGCCTGATATGGCCAAGTCAGACAACTTGATCATTATGCTGAAAAAGGCCTTATTTTTTACTTTTTATAAATGATTCATAGTATATTAAGCAACATGTACTGAAAGAACAGCTTCGCGCGGAACGCCGGGACTCAGCCCGACCGAGGCGCTGAGTTTAGTTCAGCCGCGCGAATAGCTGTTCTTTGTTTCACACCGTGCTTATAATATTTTTTGTCCTAAGTCGCGCGCGAAGAGTCTCCGTGGAAACTCTTCGCGGCCTAGTAATGCGAAGACTTTCTTCGCGGACGCGAAAACGTTGCTGCGCTAAAGGCGTCTTAGCACGCGCGTGGGACAAAAATTCATATTATGAGTTTAAAATGCAACACAAGAACAAAATAAAAAAAACCCGAGACGAAATTTTTCGGAGTTTTTTGCCAGGTCTACGCAGGACACTTTTAGAAAATATCTGTCATTTAATCTACGTTGAAATGTTTGTCCTGCGTAGTGCTGCTCATGATTTTTTTTCTAAATTCTTATGAATTTTTAAAAAATTAAGTACTTAAAACGTTTTATTCTACGTCTTATTCGTTTTAAAACTCTACTATTTATATTATGAGTGTAAAATGTGACACAAGAAAAAAATACTCGTAGAAGAGAAAAAGTTTAGAAAAATTTAAAGTTCTTAACACATTTTATTCTATTTTTATCTATTTTTGAGCTTATCAAAATTAGTGAAAAAAGCAGTTTTACAGGAGATTTATGCAAAGCTGTCGTTCTATAACATAAGAATATATCTTATATTGGAGTCATTACATTATTTAATCATAAATGCTTAGATATAAAATGATTAATGAAACTTACGATAATACATATTGACTAAGGAAGTTTACAGAAAAAAAATTGGGCTGACAATTAATTGTGTTTTCTCATAAGACATGTTGTTTAAAAAATGAAACAATTAATAACGAAATATTCGTATCTAAGATTTTAGTATTCATTTAATCTAGGCTGAGCTATCGAAAGAATATTCTGTTTAAATTATATTTTTTCTCTCAAATCGCTATTTTTTTATATCGGCAGTTTTTTTGGTTCCGAGAAACAATCGCCGAACCCTTCACAATTATTGTTTTTGGGTTTTATATCACTCGCGTTTTTTTGTTTTCTCGGAATTCAAAATACTCGTCCATAACCATGAAAACTATTTCATAAGTTTGTTCATAAATGTTTATTAAATGATAAAGTTATTAGTTAACAATAAAATCATGAAGAATTCGATTAACATTTGTTTATCAAATTGCATTTGTTGATTTACGTTTGTGTATGAAAATGCACTTAATAACTAACATTGGTTTATGAAAAATGCAATTGTTAACTAACTTTGTTATTTGGAGTTGTATTTGTTTATGAACAGTTGTTTACATTTGTTTATAAAATTGTATTTGTTAACTAACATTTCTTAATAAAAATGCAATTCTTAACAAACATTTGTTTATAAACATTCGATTGTTAACTAACATTTGTTTATAAGCAATTGATTGTTAACTTAAATTTGTTTATAAACATCTGATTGTTAATTTACATTTGTTTGTAAACATTTAATTGTTAACTAATATTTGTTTGTAAACATTTGATTGTTAACTAACATTCGTTTATGAACATTTGATTGTTAACTAATATTTGCTCATGAACATTTGATTGTTAACTTACATTTATTTCTAGAAAATGCAACTGTTAACTAATATTTATGCATAAAAAATACAAATTTTAACAAACCTTCTTTATGAAAATTCAGTTGTTATCTATCATTTGTTTATAAAAAAAAGCATTTGTTAAATAACATTTGTATATGGGTAATTTTACGTCAAATCGGACAGAAAAATGACGAGTATGTTTTTTATCGGTATAAACATTTTTTTTTGTTAGTTTACATCCTTACACTAACGAAAATTACTCAATCCCAACGAAATTGTTGTATGAGCGCTGCAAATTAATTAAGATCAGATTATATTAAAAATATCGACTTTTTTGAATGACATTGTAAAAAATAGCTAAAACTTTATGTTTCACATTAGTAAAAATATTTCATAGGAGTAATTTATAGGAGTAAAAATTTTTTTTTGCTTCTCGGGAGTGTATCCAAATAGTCTGATACGTTATGAAGGTTCAATTTCGAAATTATAAATGTTTACGAGCTATTTAATGAAAATTAAGACTAAATTCGAAAAATGATTATTTAAAAACTCCTGTGAGGACTTTTATATCATTTATTTTTGAAATTGTCAAAAAGAAGTTTTTGTTTTTTATCTTGCTTTGAATTTTTGAAATGGGGACTTTAGATTTTAGTCATTGTCAAAACTCAAGTTGTATATTTAGTGTCCGGGATTTTTGTCGATTCTTTTGTTTTAGGATTAGTGTACCGTCGACAGAACCATCCATCTGTTTAGGTTTTTACCAAATTTCTTTTCTCAAATTTGGTCTTTTGTTTTCCCGGGAATTTTTAATTGTATTTAATTTACGACTCCAAAAGTACTTTTCCACTCTAGATTTTTATTTCCCAAACAGATGGTCAGTTTTTCTCGACGGCTTTATGGCCACAAATTATGACCTGCGATAAGGGACCAAGCTTGGGTCTGAGCTTGGGACCTGCCCAGTTTTGGGGTAGTCTTTTCCCCCGCTTAATTAATTTTCATCCCTACTTTAAGTTTTTCCGATGATCGCCACATTGGAATCAACTTCCAACGTATCGATCATTCTAGTACGCACCTTATAATCAACAACACTTAACTTGAGTTTTACGCGAATGTCTCCTCCAATTCGTCCGTTGCCGAGTCGAGACGCCACGCGGTTTTATTATATATCTTTCATTTATTTTGAGTGATATCAAATAGACTGTTTTGATTTAGGGTTTCGTGGGAAATTATTCATCGTCACCTTGTCCCAACACTCCCTTACCGATTTGGACGTTATTAGCAACAAAATGTAACGAAATATTTATTTGTATTTTAATATATAAAAAATTCACACTATTGTTTTTTGATTAATAAAAACTAGCGCAATATAAATTATGTTTCATTGTTTTCATACTTATTCAATAAAAAAAATCGTGAACAATTTTTTGTTTTTTTTTCCGTTTTTTGTTTATATTTGAAATGTTTCAATTTCACTCGAAAACCGATTTTCTAGTAGATTCGAAACTCACCATGTTATCCGACTCAATGCGCGGACCTACGCGCCTAGCGATCTCATCCCCTCCGCAAGGCCGACTATTATCACGTGCGTATTTGCACTGGTCCGCGCGCAACAAAGACAGACAATGTTTACAAACTTATCGAGAACGAATTCTCGAAAATTTTTCATAACCGTCAGTAACTACATTTGTTTCAAAATCGGACGGGGAAAGTATTGTTACTTAATTGTCATGAAGAGTGTTACGTCTTGGAAAAAATATAAACAATTAAAATCTTGTGTTAAAATTGAATGAGACGCACTGTTGAAAGTTAAAAGTGTTGGGATAAAGTGCTTGAAAGCAAATGATTTTTTGACCGGTCGTCATGGAAGAAGAAAAATGTTGTTCCTTGCGAGACAATTTAAAGTGTTCTAAAGAGGATAATTCCAAAACAGTGGAGCTGTTTTCGGATCGACAATTATTTTCGATCAAAAAAAGAAGTGGAAAAGAAAATTTGGAATCAATTTGTTTGAACCACGGAAAAAAAGTTCTCACGTTTTATTCACTGAAACAAAACAACTGTTGTGATCCGTTGAAAATTCACAAGACGCCCATAAAATTAACTTTGTGGAAAAATTCCAATCGACAACGTCGAAAAGTCAGAAAATGACAATGCTGTCCGTATTACCGTCGAATTGGAGTGCAAACGAAATTCAAAAAAATTTGCAGTCTCTAAACACATTGCATTGAAGACTAAGGAGTAAGTTAAAAAACAAGGTATCTTCTGCGTCCCTAAGCCGAAAATTTGAAGAACATTGCTAGCAGATACTATCGACAAAGTCAAATCATTTTATTTATATCCAGAAATGAGTCGAGAGATGCCTGGAAAAAAAGATCACGTAAGTGTTTTGACAGATGGTGAAAAAAACACACATTCAAAAGAGATTAGTTCTTGCTAACTTGAAAGAAATTTTTGAATGTTTTCGAGAAAAGCATTCTGACGTCAAAGTTTCGTTCTCGAAATTCGCCCAACTGAGACCAAAAGAGTGTGTTCTCGCCGGAGCATCAGGCAAACTTTGTGTATCTGTTTGTACAATTCATCAAAACGTCGAGTTGACGTTGCTGGGTGCCAGTTTGACGACACTAAAATTTAACAACTTACTGAACTTAACTTATGGCAACTTACAAGGACTACCTATTATGTACCAAGTGTAAATCTCCGACAGAGGACTGCGAACTATTAACCAGCAAGGACTGCCCTGGATATGTAGCACTAAGGGAGTTTTTAAAAAATCACTTCAGAGAAAACATGATTGAAGAAATTACCTACAAACAATGAGTCCAAGGTGATCGGTGGACACTGGAAACTCTCGTGAAATCTGCAGATGATTTTGTTGATGATTTAATTGATAAATTGCAAAAACTTCCTTCACACCACTACATTGCACAAAAACAAGCAAAGTTTTATCGAGAAGTAAAAGAGCAGTTAAAGGTCGGAGAGGAGCTCGTAGTTGCAGACTTTTCGGAAAATTACTCTTTCGTCGTCCAAGATGCTGCACAAGGATTGCACTGGAACAATGCGCAAGCGACGGTCCATCCATTTGCGTGTTACTACCGACCAGATGAAAACAGTGAAATCCAACCGTTAAATCTGGTGATAATTTCTGACGACCTTGATCATAAGACAACTTCAGTAAACTATTTTTATCATTTGTTGATCAAATTTCTAAACGAAAAGTTAGACAAACCAGTACATAGATCGAAACTTACCGACGAGTGTCGTAGGGTACTGGACGAACTAACCCAACAAGCACAAGTCACCTTACAGTGGTACCAGGACACACTGAGATCCGGGGTAATAAATTGGCAGATGCGTTGGCAAAAAAGGAAGCTAAAACAAACTGCACTGAACACGTAGTGGACAGAGCTTTTTGTGACAGCATCGCCTTCGTTGAAGAGTGAATTGACAGACAATCAATACTGTCTTGGAACCGGTGTGAAGCACGACAGGCAAGGGCACTCATTGGAGAGTACCCAAGCCTAAACAGGACTTTACAGCTGCTAAAACTCGGTAGAAAACAACTGAGACACGTCACAGGGCTGCTTACCGGCCATTGCCCTACAAAACATTATCTATTCAAAATAGGTAAATTAGACAAAAACATGTGTAAATGGTGTCAGGAGGGGAGAGAAAACACAAGACACATCTTGCACGAATGCCCAAAATTCGAGCATCTCCGTAGAAGACAATTGGGGGCTGCTTGGCCGCCAATTAGGGAGCTGCACCATTTTGGGCCATCACAACTAGCAAACCTAGCAGAAAAGCTAGAGCTTTCACGCATGGAGTGAAGTGTTACATCGACACTGCACTCCAAGAAAAACATAACGCGTAAGAGTACAATGGACGAATGTCTGAGTGCACTAGGGCTGGCCCAGTTTCGACGCCGGGCCCTCTCAATTTTGATTATTGTATTGTATTGTATTGTAGACAATGTTGACAAAATTATTTACATGTCAGACGGAGCGCCTTCGCAATATAAGAGCCGGTTCAATGTTTTTAACGTCTGCTTTCATAGAAAAGACTTTGGTATTGTAGCAGAGTGGCACTACTCTGCGACATCGCACGGCAAGGGACCAAGTGATGGTTTAGGAGAAACTGTAAAGCGACTAGCGACGAAGGCAAGTTTGCAGCGACCATACGAAAACCAAATCCTCACGCCGCAGCAATTGTATGAGTGGGCAGTCGACAACTTTGATAACATCAGTTTCAGTTTTGCGTCCAAAGAAGAAATTTCTGTTTACGCACAAAAGATGAAGAGAAGATTCAAAACGCACCATCGGTTACAGGCATCCGCAGTTTCCACGCTTGTATTCCACATGAAAATGGACGAGTCACGTTCAAGACGCACTCTTTCTCTGAAAACCAAACTTAACTTGATATACTGAAAAATTATGATAGGAGATCAACGAATGAAGCACATCTCGAATCTCCAATATTATCCAGGTAAGGTTTTTATGATGTTATAAAACCTCCCAGAATTTTTTTCACATTTTTGGAATTATTACATTTTGCAGGTCAAGCAAACAAAGGAAGACTGTTCCTCAGTGATGTCCGGAGGCCTTAACTATCATATATTATATCATAAAGTGTAAAAGTTATAACACTGCATTATAAACAAGTTTTGTGCTACATTAAAAAATATAAAACTTTATGACCTATTGTAACATAATAAAAAAGATTCAAAATTTTTTATAGTTCGTACAATGACCGTTGTCTTTGATTGTTGGTTTTTTGATTGTTTGTTTAAAACGAAACAACAAAACAAAAAAACACTAAACAGAAAACGGAAAAAAAACATTGTTGACGATTTTTTCATTGAATACGAAAACGATGAAACATAATTTAAAATGCGCTCGTTTCCATAAATCAAAAAACGATAGTGTGAATTTTTTATATATTAACACTAGGAGGACCGCGTACGTTAATTTCACGTCTTTCAATATTCACTTCTCCACCATTCTGGTTAGTTTTAATGAAACAATTTTTCCTTTGGTGACTTCTCATCATTTTTGATTCTCTTTGAAACGACGTTGAATTTTTTTCGATATGTTAAATAGAATTTGAGAAAAAATCAATTTAACCTAAAAAGACCGAAGTTCGAAAATTTTACGTCATTTACTGCAAATTGTTGTTTTTCAGGAACAACCAGCTTCAGACATGTTTATGGACCTGTTTCACAATAATATTTGTTATAATCAATTATTTTCGTCACGTTTATAGCAAATTGCGATTGAAGTTTTATTCAAAACAAACATCCGGAACGGAAAAGAAGGTTTGCGAAATAACGACAAGTATTGTGGCTTTTCATCGGAAAAATAACTGTTTATAACAATAGATTAATGGGTATGTTAATAAAAAGTTAATTAAAGCAATTAGTTGAATATAACTGAAGCTGAAATATTGATATAAATAGTTACAACGTCGAAAAATCATCAAGACGTAAAATTTACGTACTCCGGTCCTTTAAGGTATACGCATATCTCGGTTCTTCTAGTGTTAAAGTACAAATATTTTTAACCATTCTGACGCTAATAACGTCCAAATCGGTAAGGGAGTTTTTGAAAAATCGATTTTTCGAATTTTAGTCTTAATTTATATGAAATAGCTCGTAAACGTTTATAATTTCGCACTCAAACCTTAATAACGTATCAAACTATTTAAATACACTCCCGAAAATCGAACAAAATTTTTACTTCTATGAATTAGAATGTAAAACATAAAATTTTAGCTTATTTTAGGACGTAAACTAACGGGAAAAAATGTTTATACCGATGAAAAACATAGTCGTCATTTTTTTGTCCGATTTAGCGTTGAATTGCCCTTAGAAAAAAGTATTTGTTAAATAACATTTGTTTATAAAAAATGCAATCGTTAACTAACATTCGTTTATGAGTAACAAATTATATGTTGTTAATGATTTACGTTTTGAAAAAAAAATTCGGAGCGCTTTTTAATTTTTAAGAGGTACAGCATGCTAAAAATCTTCTTTTGTAATGAAAAACTTAAACTATCCAGTAACTGTCATTTGATTGCTGACCTCATCTGTCAAAACAACCAACTTGGATCATCGGTCGCCGGTAAAGTCCATCATTTTCACTGTGAGCCACGTCGTTCTACCACCTCAAACTCAGGCAATGTTTTCACTATTATTCGTTTAACGCACTGCTAAATTTTCTTGAGGTAGAACTTTTGTGCAACAAATAACAAAATAACCTAAATCTGTGTCAAAGGCAATCGACCTTATTTATGAGACCGACGAATGTGGCCCGTAATTTGAATGAAAGAACGTTTTTATTTCTTGAATTCCTCTGAAGTAAAGCGCTCTGGAATTTTTTTAACATTTTTCCTATGTACAATTGCTTCCACAGATTCGGTGGTAACAAGCATGCACGGTACTTATGAATCGCCCTTACTTCTTTATTATATATTTGATATCCATAAATATTTATTGAATTATTATTTAATTATTATTTTGTTCAAAAACATTTGTTTGTTTATCAATAATCTTTCATGAACATCAACATGTTTGGTAACATTCATTGTTCGTTATACTTATTATTCTCAATATTTTTTGTCTCAAGTTGCGCGCGAAGATTCTCCGTGGCAATTCTATGTGGCCTAGGAATGCGAAGACTTTCTCCGCGGACGCGAAAATGTTGCCGCGAAGGCGTCTTTGCGCGCGCGTAGGACAAGAAATTAGTTTCATGGTAATCGAAAGTATTGCACTGTTAAAAAGATTACAGAAAACAAAATAAAAGTAATAGAAATATCAATACCAGAAATTGGAAAAATCGTATTTGAAATAACATATTGTCCGTCCGTACTCCTATTCCCAAGTACATACAAAATAATAAATATTAGCGCTAACGTTTACAATTTTCTAAATATGTATATAAGAAGGTAAATCAGAGAAACCTCGCAACAAAAATAAATTTTTGAAAATAAAGTTCCTTCGAAGTTAATAATACGATCTTTACTTTTTAGGCTGTCCATGAAAGACTTTAAGAACCGAACTACCCAGCTTTCATTTGAACACCTCAATAATGATGAAATAAAATTGCACAATGGACTATATTCAAAGGCATTGTCGAAAATCACTGGCCATCTGAACGAATTTGAAAATACAAATAGGTAAGTTCTATTCAAAGATTTAACTCTGTGGTAACTAGGAAGAACCAGTTGAGTGATATTAGGACTTGTCTTGTTAAAGTTTTGAATTATTGGGCAATGATAGCAGGGGAGTATCGGGTAGTCTGGGAAGCTCAGGTAATATAGTAAATGGCTGTTTCAAGGGTTTGAAATAATCCAAAATTGATACTATTCCATATTTATTTCGGGTAGTAACCATCAACCATACTCGATGATGTTTTAATTAACTTTGATCATTATTCAGTTCGTAAAGAAATTTTATCAAAATCGCTGGTCTTCCGAATTTTATTATCTTGTAACTTAAATGCTCGAAAATAAAAGGGTTTCAGACTAGTTAGGCGTTAAGTTAATAGAAAGTATTCGTTATGCTGTCCTCTGATGGTTTGACGAAGGATTTTCCGATGTTCCAAAAATTTTGATTATTCTACACGTTTGTTCAAAAAAGTGGTACGTCGGGTAATGCGGAAAACCTCTTCCAAATCAACCTGTAGAACGATAATCAAGTTATTTTAAGCTTTTTTATAAACCAAAATGATTACTTACAACTAAATTTCATTGAAAATTGTTGTTTCAGTTATTTGAATTATTGTTTTTTAGAATGAAATCGAAATACTTCTGTATCACAATGAAATGAAAAACAAACAAATATTTTAGTAAATACTCTATTAGCACATAATATTCTAGGAATGCTCTTTAAACATTAAAATTATAATTAAAAATATGTAAATAATTTTCAAATAACATTGGCAGAATGTTCCTATAATGTTGGGAGGATCCTATACAAGCACTGTATAAATAAACAATATCAAAAACGACAAATCATGATACGCAGTGTAAAATCATAATTTTGTAAATTTAAACATAGTGTTAATAACAGACATAAAATATGATGATCAATGAAACGACAAATAATAATAAAAAATTTTATTTAATTATAAATATAAAAATATATAAATAACTATACTTGTAATAATACGCACTGTAACAATAAACAATGATGGCAACTATTGCCAACTTAAAATGATAAAAAACGATGTACTGATATTGGAAAAAAGTTTTTATTTTTGATCATTTAAGTTGTCATCAGCCGCCATTTTCGTTTATTATCACAGTGTGTATTATTTAAAGTATTGATTTTTTATTATTATGTTTAAATGAAATTACTTTTATTTCTTAACATTGTTTATCTTTCCATTGATCATCATATTATATGTCTGTTATTTACGTATGTTAAAATTTACAAAATTATGATTTTACACTGCCTGTCATGATTTGTTGTTTTTGATATCGTTTATTTTCACAGTGCTTGTTTAGGATCCTCTTATAATGTTCTATGTCCTCCTGAAAAATGATTTTCATCATATTGTTAGAATACTTCAGGCATATCATTGAAATTATTCGAATTTTATTTAATATTTATGAATATCAATAAAATTATGTTTTAATTGTATAAAAAATTATTTATAATAAACTTTTAGATTATTTCGAAATTCTATTTCAATGAAAGAATTATATTATTTAGTAGGACTTGTATGAAAAGGCGAATCTTCCTTAGAATCGAACCAACGACCTTTACTGTGGCCACACTGAACTTTAACCAGTGCGGCTAACACAAATCTTGGGATAACTCAATAATGAATTGTACTTTTACGATTCCAGTTTTCCAGAATCGTGAAAATTGAATTCATTGTATGCTTATCTCAAAACTCGTGTTAGTCGCACTGGTTAAAGTTCAGCGTTGAGACTTTGGGGGGTCGTTGGTTCGATCCCTAGTGATGGTACGGTTTTTACGCACGCGTAATTACGTTATAATGAATAATATTATTATTTTATCTAAATAAAAATTTGGGAAATTATGAAAGTTCATTCATAGAAGTTTTTTTTTATATAATTGAACAAAAATGTTTTTTTATTGTTTAAATGATATTTTTCAAACATTATATAAATACTTAAAAAATATTTTCAAGAAAAACATAGAACATTGCTACGATGTTCTTAAAATGTTATTTTAACTCTACTGATAATATTCTAGGAATATCCTATGAATGTTACACAATATTCCAGAAGATAATGTGCTAATAGGGTATCGCTTATAATAATGAAATATATGTGATTGTTCTTGTCCGTCGAATAACAATACTTGTTTTTCATTATTTTGATCAAGTTTCATCTACTTTTCAGGTGGTTTCCCACATTACCCCACACGTTTTTAACAATCCGATCTTACACTTTTTTTCGAAACGGCTGGTGAAGCTAACAGTCTGTCTCGCTCTGATGCCTTATTTTGTTGATCAAGAGAAAGGAAATGAGCGCTGCCCGCACACATCCATATCGCGCGTCACGTAACCTCGCGTATTATATAGAATCTCGACGTAGCACCGGGAGAGTGTTTAAAAGATATTATCGTAATACCCGAAAGCCTCCTTCAAAGTAGACATTTAATTTAACAACTTATGTTCAAAAGGTAAATTTTTAGAAATAAACACAATTTTTGCGAGAAATTTGACACTTTTCAGAATGTCACTTAACTGTTTTTTTCTAATTAGCACAGAACTTGTAATATATATATATATTTGAGAAAAAAAATTCATTACTCTTATGAATATTTGTAATAGTTATCGAATGATATAATAGATTTGGTGCAACAAAATATTTCTTAACTATAATCACACCATTTAATTGAAAATTTTCTTTATATTCATCTAATGTAAACTAAAACATTGTAACATTTATCGAATATTTTCAAATTTGATATCTGCAAAATATATTTATTGAATCACTTTTTGGACATAATAGATCAAATAGACATAATACATCACGGTAAGCAATTCAAAGTCTCAAAAATAAGAATTACTTGTTTACTATTCACTTCACTCGTTTTCTAACTACATGAAGCGAAAAAAATAATAAATGTTCTTATAGCATTAGAAAATTTTCAACATTTTTTAATGTTACCAGTGACATATACTCAAAAAATACCGCCCAATGATATATAATACTCTACTATAATAAATGACGCTAAAACAAAGCCTGAAAATTATACGGTTCAATGTTTTTTTTTCTTATTCAAATCAGAAATTTTAGAATTAGTAATGTTAAAATTTGACACGTCGAAATCTCACAGTATAACATAAACACTCTACCAAATTGTATCAAGTAATGCCTCAAATTTTAAAATGTGAACATGTTAATTTTTCGTAAACACCTTTCGTCAAATTTTAGCATTTAAAATGTTAAAATTTGATCTATTATGATTTCATTTATTGGAATCGAAGCTACCAAATTTTATAAAGTAATGTCTCACAAATTTTAACATTTAAAATGTTAATTTTTTTCCTGTGTATTTTGATACACAAAAATTCAAATTCGGTGAATGGTTATTTTGTAACTTATGGTTTAGGTTAGTTTTTCTCTTTATTCTATTTTTTTTTGAGATGTTTACTGATTTGTTATGGGTTTGCGGTTTTGTTTACTTTTATTTCGACAGAGGTGTCAGGGCGCTATCTTTTTTAATTGATTTACTTGGTATTACGCACATATGTAATAAGCGCCAATGGATCCTTATATACTTCTAGCGTTGTAAAAAGGTACTTGCGAGAAAGATTTTGCTCGTTCACTTGGACGTACAACGAAAACAACTTCTCCGATGAAATTTCAAAACATTTGATTCCAATAAATGAAACATAAATCGATCAAATTTTAACATTTTAAATGTTAAAATTTGACGAATGGTGTTTACGAAAAACCAACAAATGCTCCGATGAAATTTCAAAACATTGGATTCCAATAAATGAAACAGAAATAGATCAAATTTTACCATTTTAAATGTTAAAATTTGACGAATGGTGTTTACGAAAAATTAACATTTTTACATTTTAAAATGTATCAGCAAAAATCTTACTTTTTTTTATTTGAAAAATTAAAATATTCAAACATCATTTTTTCGCACAAAACATGCTGAAATTTAACATTTTAATATGAAAATGTAAGCTGATTCGAGTCTGTTCCTACTCTGACATTAAAAATGATAAATTTTGAGATTCTTTCCGCTCCGTGTTGTAGTGAATTGATGACACGTAGAATAACTGTTATTATTTAAATAAGAATTGAAAACCATAAAAGCAGTTGTCATACTTAAAATTCCATTTCACTATAGTTATAACAGTCCGTTAATATTTATTAAGGGCTTCTACAATATTGTATATCAAAATCCAATAACTGTTACGTTTTGACAAGGTAAAAATTAAAATATATTCGGTAAATATAATTACCCGTACTATCATGTAAATGAAATTGTGATGTGAATATAAAATCATAATTATTTTACAGAAAATTTATTAAACTGATGTTTAATTGTCTTAACACTAGGAGGACCGAGATTTGCGTATACCTTGAAGGACCGGAGTACGTAAATTTTACGTCTTGATGATTTTTCGATGTTGTAACCATTTATATAAATATTTCAGCTTTAGTTATATTCACATAGTTGCTTTGATTAACTTTTTATTAACATAACTGTTAATCTATTGTTACAAACACTTATTTTCTCAATAAAAAGCCACAATACTCATAGGTATTTCACAGACCTTCTTTTACGTTCCTGATGTTTGTTTTAAATAAAAATTCAATGGCAGTTTGCTATAAACATAATGGAAATGAATTATTATAACAAATATTACTGTTAAAAAGGTCCATAAACATGTCTAAAGCTGATTGTTTATTTATTAACTAGAAAACAACAATTTAATGTGTGGTGTCGTGAAATGACGTAAAATTAACGTTCTCCGGTCCTTTTAGGTAGAATCGATTTTTTCTCAAATTCTATTTCACATATCACAAAAGTTTTAACGTCGTTTTAAAGAGAATCGGAAATGATGAAAAGTCACCAAAGAAAATAATGTTTCATCAAACCTAACCAGAATGGTGAAGAAGTGAATATTAAAAGACGTAAAATTTACGTACGCGGTCCTCTTAGTGTTAAACAATATTCAATTATGGGTAATTCCACGTCAAATCGGACAAAAAACTATGTTCTTTATCGGTATAAACATTTTTTTCGTTAGTTTACATTCTTAAACTAACGAAAACTACTCAATCCCAACGAAATTGTTGTAGGAGCGCTGCAGATTAATAAATATAAGATAATATCAAAAATATCAACTTTTTCGAACGACATTGTAAAAAAAAGATAAAACTTTATGTTTTACATTCTAATTCATAGGAGTGAAAATTTTTTTTACTTCTTGGGAGTGTATCTAAATAGTCTGATACGTTATTAAGGTTCAATTTCGAAATTATAAATGTTTACGAGCTATTTGATGAAAATTAAGACTAAAATTTGAAAAATCGATTTTTCAAAAACTCCTTCGCCGATTTGGACGTTATTAGCAACGAAATGTTAGGAAATATTTGTATTTTAATATATAACAAATTTACATTATTTATTTTTTTTTTTTTTTTGAAAACTAGCGCAATTTAAATTATTTTTTATCGTTTTCATAGTTATTCAATAAAAAGGAATCGTCAACAATGTTTTTTCTGTAACTTCCGTCCCAATTTGACTCAAATTTCACGCAAAAACCGTTTCTTTAATTGAAGATTCGAAACTCACCATGTTATCTGACCCGATGCGCGGACCTACGCGCCCAGCGATCTCATCCCCTTCGCAAGGCCGATTATTAACACGTGCGCATTCGCACTGGTCCGCGCGAAACAAAGACAGACAATGTTTACAAACTTTTTGAGAACGAATTCTCAAAAATTTTCATAACGGCCAGTAACTTCATTTGTTTCACAATCGGTCGGG
This sequence comes from Telenomus remus, assembly GCA_020615435.1. Taxonomy (NCBI): domain Eukaryota; kingdom Metazoa; phylum Arthropoda; class Insecta; order Hymenoptera; family Scelionidae; genus Telenomus; species Telenomus remus. The sequence continues at coordinate 9,702,421 of CM036336.1, forward strand.
GTAAGTATTGTTACTTGATTGTCATAAAGAGTGTTCCGTCTTGGAAAAAATATAAACAATTAAAATCTTGAGTTGAAATGTAATAAGACGCACTGTTAAAAGTTGAAAGTGTGGGGATGAAGTGCTCGGAAGCAAGTGATTTTTTGACCGGTCGTCATGGAAGAAGAAAAATGTTGTTCCTTGTGAGACAATTTAAAGTGTTCTAAAGAGGTTAACTTCAAAACAGTGAAGCTGTTTTCGGATCGACAATTATTTTCGATCAAAAAAAGAAGTGGAAAAGAAAATTTGGAATCAATTTGTTTGAACCACGAAAAAAAAGTTCTTACGTTTTATTCACTGAATCAAAACAACTGTTGTGATCCGTTGAAAATTTACGAGACGCCTATTAGATCAACCTTGTGGACCATAACAGAAGACTTTGAAACCATCCATAATGATTTCAGTCCTAGTATCATGGAAGGTTATTTAAACATAATATTATTTTTCATCGACGGATAGTTAATGGTTATATTTTAACTTTATTTTGATATGAATGTTCTGTGAATTTTATTTTATAGGAAACAAACTTTGTGTCCGGTGTAAAGTCGCTGTAGGTGAAAAAGTCGTCATAAACTAACCTCTTACTGATTCATGTCAGGATTTGAACGTAGAAAATCTGTCGAGACAAGCTTCGAATTTATCTTTGGAGCGAAATGTATTAGAAGGCAATCAAAGAGATGAACCAAACAGTGACTCAATCTCGACTCAAACAGATGAATTGAATAAAGAATCGACTCCCGAATCATTTCAATTATCAGACGCACCATTTTTAACTCCACCGGAATTGACACTCGGAAAAATCAATGAGTGCATGAATTTTCTAAATATTCAGGGTGTCAGCAAACAAAAATTGCAAAGTTTACCATTTCGAACTATGAAACTCAACGAAATCGGAACTACTTAAAAGCAGGCATTAAACAAAATTATTGGATTGAACGAAGAAACTGAAGGTAAATAATATCGAGTGATTATTTTGAAAAAATAAAAAAACCTTCGTTCTTTTTGAGAAAAACAAATATCAAACCTTTAAATATTTATTACAGAAACATTTGAAGAAACTAGTTACTGTGATGCTGGCAAAGAGAGGATATCACAACTGAAGGACAAATTCCAATCGACAACGTCAAGAAGTCAGAAAATGACGATGCTGTCCGTATTACCGTCGAATTGGAGTGCAAACAAAATTCAAAAAGAATTTGCAGTCTCTAAACACATTGCATTGAAGACTGAGGAGTTAGTGAAAGAACAAGGTATCTTCTGCGTCCCTAAGCCAAAAATGTAAAAACATTCAGATTTCGTTTGAAGATTGAAATCACCTAGAATTATAACCAAAAATAATAGGTATACAATCATAAATATTTATTTATTTAACCTAAATCCAAAAGTTTTTCGGTGAATTCGGCGATTTGAATTCTGCCGGCGAGCGCGCGCAGTCATTTCCCCTCAAAAGTCAAAGGAGTGGGGGTTAACCTATGTGTCAACGTCGAACCATTCTTTGGCTGGTTTTAGTATAGCAGAAAAGCTAGAGCTTTCACGCTTGGAGTGAAGTGTCACATCGACACTGCACTCCAAGAAATACGTAACGCGTAAGAGTACAATGGACGAATGTCTGAGTGCTCTAGGGCTGGCCCAGTTTCGACGCCGTGCCCTCATAATTTTGATTATTGTATGGTATTGTATTGTAGACAATGTTGACAAAATTATTCACATGTCAGACGGAGCGCCTTCGCAATATAAGAACCGGTTCAATGTTTTTAACAGTATTGTCTGTATTGTAGCAGAGTGGCACTACTCTGCGACATCGCACGGCAAGGGACCAAGTGATGGTTCGGGAGAAACTGTAAAGCGACTAGCGACAAAGGCAAGTTTGCAGCGACCATACGAAAACCAAATCCTCACGCCGCAGCAATTGTATGAGTGGGCAGTCGACAACTTTGATAACATCAGTTTCAGTTTTGCGTCCAAAGAAGAAATTTCTGTTTACGCACAAAAGATGAAGAGAAGATTCAAAACGCACCATCGGTTACAGGCATCCGCAGTTTCCACGCTTGTATTCCACATGAAAATGGACGAGTCACGTTCAAGACGCACTCTTTCTCTGAAAACCAAACTTAACTTGATATACTGAAAAATTATGATAGGAGATCAACGAATGAAGCACATCTCGAATCTCCAATATTATCCAGGTAAGGTTTTTATGATGTTATAAAACCTCCCAGAATTTTTTTCACATTTTTGGAATTATTACATTTTGCAGGTCAAGCAAACAAAGGAAGACTGTTCCTCAGTGATGTCCGGAGGCCTTAACTATCATATATTATATCATAAAGTGTAAAAGTTATAACACTGCATTATAAACAATTTTTGTTCTACATTGGAAAATATAAAATTTCATAACTTATCGTAACATAATAATAAAGATTCAAACTTTGTTGTTGGTTTTCCAATTGTTTGTTTGAAACAATGGATAAGCTCTTTTCCGATACTTAAGGATCGCGATCCTTCCGATCGTAGCGATCCTTAAGATTGACTGATCGCTTTTTGTTCAATCAATCGATCAATGTGCCTTTAATGATCGCCAATTTTTTGTATTAACGATCTTTGAGATCAAAAAAAAAAATTTTAAGCGAACACACGAATAAATCGACTTAAGATCGTTAGTTTTATTAATCAGCGATCACAATTTTGTAAGATCGCATTTTTTTAGCACTACTCGATCTTTACGGGAAAAGATCCCACATTGTTTGCAATCGTCGATCTCTATAATCAAAAGATCGGACATTATTTAGGTCATTTTTGAAGGATCGCACATTGTTTGCCATTCTTGATCTTTTTATTTGAAGGATCGCACATTGTGTGCAATCGTCGATCTTTATATTGAAAGTATCGCGCATTTTTCGCAATCAGTGATCTTTATATTGAAAGGATCGCACATGATTGAAACCATCGATCTTTGCATTATAAGCCCTAGTAGCCAGCTTTCCGCTAATTTAACACAATATTCGTATTAATATGCTTTACAGAAAGTATTGATGAATCTAACCATACCCAATGGTACAGGATACAGAATACAGGGAGAAGGATTTCTAGCGAAACTTAAAAACAAAAATTTAAGTTGAACTTTTTTTTGAAGAATATTATTTTAAATTGCTTATAAGCCAAAATAACAATTTTTCAAAAAAATTGGTAGCCTGTAAATTCCGGTTACGGTCGAAGTTTAAACGTGACAACGTCTTATAAGTGATAAAATGTTTCAGAACAAAGGATTCAATTAAAAGAACTATTTCAATTCTAAAAATAACGGATTTATTCGGTTTAAAAAATGACTATTCTAATTATAAAAATAACGGGTTTATCAAGTTTTAATATATTTTCCAATTTTGCATTTTACTTTTATTTCAAACTTTTTCCAAATTTTGTCTTTACATTTATATATTCAATAGGAATTTCACGTAAGTTTTCGTTTATGCATTCTTAACGCTAGAAGTACCAAAAATTCTGACAACATAGATGGACGAAGTGCACAATTTCGTCCACCTCTCGTTATGGGGGGTGGACAAAATCTAGGAAATTGACCTTTTTTCATCGGTCGAACTTTATTTCATTCATTTATAACTCGGAAACAAGTTTTTGAAGTAATTAAAAGTTGTTCAATAATAATTCATATAAACAATATTACCCATGAAGTCCTGGATCGAATCAATGAGAACCGTCTGGACAATTCGCAATGAAAAACGTTTTTTATGAAGTAAATGTTTTGATAAACAAAATAATGTTCAACGTTGATAAAGTGTTTAAAAGTGGACGGATTTGTCCACTTCGTCTTTTAAGGAAGAAAATAATATTGCTCTGTTAAATAATGTAATTTTCGCATGAAAAGTTTTTATAACCTTCTAAAGGTGAACAAATTAATAAAAAACAAGTGTTAAACAAATGAAATGAAATTAGTATTATTATGATAATTTTATCAATAAACAAATTAACACATTTTTGAATTACAGTGTCTTAATACTTTTTCCAAATAGTTATAGATATAAGGTATTAACCACACTGAACCCCACTTATCGAGACGCTTTCTTTCTTTCGCTTCGAAATCAAGGAAGCTTGAGTGGGAGAGAGAACGATACAGCGGTCGGAGTGGGTAAGAGAGGCGTGGACTAGCGTGGCGTGAGATCACGGCCGTTACGGCATTTTCGTGAATGCCTCCGGTCAAACCAATTTATAAGACGTTGTCACGTCAAAAACTTGAGGAAAAGTCATGCGAGTATTGTGTTTTAAAATGATAATCAAGTAAAATCATTGACATGAGATACTTATAAATAATACATATTGAAGGTTTATTGATAATTTATTGTCTCGTTAAAGTATCAACACCTGAATTAGAGAACCTTAGAAAACACATTTGCGGAATGAATGCAAAAATAATTCTTCTCATTTCTTTCATATTGAAAAGTAAGAATCATGAGTTTGTAGTAAGTATAAATGCTTATTAATTTGTATCAACGAGTATTGCAAAGTCTTTGTTTTGTCTTTTAAATTCTGGATATGATAGATCAGATTTGTTATTCGAGGGTCAGAAACCCTTATAGACTGAAATTTATAGAAATATAATAATTTTATTTGATTTTGGTCCACCATACTGGATCAGCCATTTTGAATTTTGCAAATGAGATATGAGATTCATAAATCACAAAAGATTCATATAAAAAAATCACTTTTCTGTCTATCATCTTGGTCGCCATTTCTAATTTTATACTATTAAATTTCTATTACGAACAAAACGATCGTTCCTTTAATCATAAAGATCGGCAATTGTTAGAACGATCGATCTACAAGTAAAAATGATCGCTGATTGCTAGAACGATCGCTCTTCAAATCACGAAGATCGCTAACTCAAGAAACAAGCGATTTTTTAATTTCAAAGATCGCTTATCTATGAAACAATCGATCTTTTAATCTCGAAGATTGCTAACTAGCGATCTTTTAATTTTAAAGATCGCTAATCTATGAAACAATCGATCTTTCAATCTTGAAGATCGCAAATCTATAGATAAGCGATCTTTTAATCGCTATGATTAATTAAATAGATCAAGTAGTGATCTTTTCAATAAAGATCGCTGATTCTGTAAACAAGCGATCCCTTAAAAATCGCTGATCGTACAAAGAAGCGATCTTTCAATCCAAAAGATCGCTGATCTACAAAAAAGCGATCTTTTAGTTCAAAAGATCGCTAATCGTAAAAACAAGCGATCTTCAGATCTTTTGAGGTCGCTGATTATTACACGTGGCGATCACCGATCAAAAGTGATCGATAGATCGAGTATCGGAAAGTCCCCAAAATGCCCATCCCTGTTTTAAACGAAACAACAAAACAAAAAAACACTAAACAAAAAACAAAAAAAAAACAAAACATTGTTGACAATTTTATTTATTGAATAACTATGAAAACGATAAATCATAATTCAAATTGCGCTAGTTTCCATTAATCAAAAAACAATAGTTTGAATTTTTTATATATGAAAATAAAAATATTTCCCATCATTTTGACGCTAACAACGTCCAAATCGGTGAGAGCGTTTTTGAGAAATCGATTTTTCGAATTTCAATCTTAATTTTCATTAAATAGCTCGTGAACATTTCTAATTTCGAAATTGAACCTTAATAACGTATCAGACTATTTGAATACACTCCCAAGAAGTAAAAAAAAATGTTTACTCTTATGAATTAGAATGTAAAACATAAAGTTTTAGCTATTTTCCAAAATGTCGTTCAAAAAAGTCGATATTTTTGATATAATCTTATATTAATTAATTTGCAGCGCTCCTACAACAATTTCGTTGGGATTGAGTAATTTTCGTTAATTTAAGGATGTAAACTACCAAAAAAAAATTTTTATACCGATAAAAAACATAGTCGTCATTTTTTTGTCCGATTTGACGTAGAATTACCCTTATTGTTAAGCAGAAATCGAAAAACCTTTTCATCGAATAGATTTCATAACAGTTAGAAATCTTTTTCTCAGTGTATTTTCAATTGACTAAACATATACCTAATATTGATAAGCAATGTAAGGATTTTTCAATCATTATAATAACAGGGCCTTGCACTTTGCACTTGATTCCCGCACGCTCAGGGCGATACCTTTGTATGAATCACCAAAAAAATGATAAATTATTCTTTCGTTCGTTGTAACGTACAAATTTTGTAGTGATTAGAATTCACCCGTTTTTTGCAATAAGTGCGTGTATTTTAAAAAATTTAACTCTTAAACGTTAGTGGTTAATAAAATTTATATTTAATACTATAATTGACCAAAAATTGTGCACTCATATATTTTTTCAATATAAAAATGTTTTATTTAAAACTTCAACAAGTCACAAAACCACTCCTCTAGTTCTTGTTAGTCATCAAAAAATTAATTAAAATTGACATAGAAATAATAAACAACACGTTTTTATAGTTCATCCTCACACAGAAAACATTACATACATTAATATTCAGATGTGTATCATAATGAATATTATTATCCTTATATATAATTAACTAGCTGAGCACCCTCGCTTCGCTCGGGCGTCAGCTTCGCTGCGCTATATGAGTTAGTTAAGGTTTTTTTACCGAATTGTTTGGATAAACAAATTGTAAGGACGAAAAAGGTTATACAAAATAATTAATGAATCCATTTTGCATTGTGCGCGAGAAGAAACCCACGTAACCGTGGTAAAATCATGGCATTTATTGATACATCGTGAAACTACAACACCTTATTGAACTAACGCATTCTGTTAAACAATATTCGATGTTTTGCTCTCTGGAGCGTCAATGTGTAAATTCCGTGGTTTGGAGACGCGCGAATATGCAACATAAAATTGTCTGTGAAAGAAACATGGTTTTTCAAGGTGTACACCAGCAACATGGAGCGTTTGACCTTGAGCTTTATTGATGGTCATAGCAAATGCCAATCTCACGGGTAATTGTCGTCTTTTGAATTCAAATGGAAGATCTGTGGGGATCACTGGTATCTGAGGGATCATGACGTTCGCACCTTGATTCGATCCAGTCATTATAGTGCCTACAAATCATACAAATTAAATAGTATGTCAATACATTTGGTATAAAATGCAAAAGTTGTGTGACAATCTATAGCTTCTATAATCCTATGCCGAAGTTGAGTGATGTGGATTCGAGTTCCATTGCATAAAACAGGAGGATTTAAATTTCGCAGTAGCATAACAGGAACTCCGACTTTTCATTTCAGTATGTGTGGCGGAACTCCAGACAATTCAAGCGAGTTCAAGAACTCAACCGGATAGTTTACCACTTCATCTCGATTTACTACGGAATTGAAAGAGGTGTAAATTTTCTGTTCCCCGAGAATTGTAGCCAATATTTTGTCATTTAAATCAGTGACAACATCGTTTGTTGACGCTATAATAGCTCTTTCACATAACCAATCCATGTGCAAGTGATTTCGCTGGATGTTGGGAAAAACTGCAGCAATCAGTTCATCAGTCGAATTGGCAATAGTGCATAGTTCAGGAGAAAGAGTAACATTTACATTAGCATCTGTTGGTAGCGTACCATTGCCGACTGTCAAAAGTAATGCAGAAAAATTGGCAGCGTCCTCATCATTGCGAAGATATACCCTCATGTTAATAGTCAGCTAATGGACTATGACACTTTGCCATAAGATTGAACTTTTGATACTGGCATGAAGCTGATCAGCTGGAGTTCCACGGGTGATGACCGGGAAGGATTGTCGAAAATCACCAGCTAATATAACGACTAATCCTTCCATTATCCGATTGTCACTCCGTATATCTCTCAAGGTTCTCTCGAATGCCTCTACTGCATGCTTATGCGAAGAAGAACATTCATCCCACACCAATAGTTTGACAACCACAGCACCTCGGCCCTTAGACTATTTTTGCTGATGTTACAAAATGGGGTCTCCTGATGGTGCAAATTCAGTGGCAACTTCAGCACATTGTGAGCAGTTCGTCCTCCTTGTAACAACGTGGAAGCGTTACCAGTTGAATCCAAAGCTAAAGCCACGTGACGACGACTCCTGATAGTTGACAGCAGAATATTCAATAAATATGTTTTTCCTGTTCCTCCACAGGCATTCAGAAAAAAAATTGCAGGATCGTTGTTGTCAATTTTTTGTAGTACCGCATCGTAGAAGGATCGTTGGTCTCCATTCAGATGAGGCAAAGCTGTTCCTCAGCCTCTGTAGCTCGCGCAGCTCTATGATTAGCTGTATCAATAGTTATTTTTTGCAAATGTGTTTAACGTTTCGTCGGCATTTCGATGTCACTTATGAAGTCACTGGCGGACACGATATAAACACGACTGAATGAAAAGCCATACTGAATCAAAAACAAAATAACGATCGAATTGCGAACCCGAGAAAATATTTCAAAATTATTCTCATACTTACGTTTGTTTATTAATAAGGAAGGGAGGATAGTAATTTTACAGAATATGAAACGTAACATCACGTTTTCGAACTCTATTTATAATGGCTTATGTATTGTGTTCATGAAAAGTTTGAAAATTTTCAAAAAACTGAGAAAATGTTTTTGAAATTTTCTCCGAAAAAAATTAAGAAATCGATTTCTAATGTAGCCTACGTTAATTCTGAGAGTCCAAAGAATCACCTTGATGCGTTGAAATCATTTCCGAACGCTTCGTTGAGGCGTGATGCTCAGACAAACAAACAAACAAACAAACAAACAAACAAACAAACAAACAAACAAACAAACAAACATATTCTCAGTATTTTTATGTTAGTAGGATAACAAATTCGTAAGACAACATATTTAGTCTTTTGCTATGGCCTTTGAGATTTTGTTATATGCATTTTCATCTTTGGAGCCCTCAGAACCCAAGCTTGAAATTTTGCAAGCCTCAACTTCAAAAGAGAGAATTCCGAATGAGTGTCGAAAAATCGCTAAGGATTGGCGTTTACAGAACTCCGAACTTTTGTCGGTGCAGGAAAAGAAGTATTAAAAAAATCCAAGACTCGAAAGAAAACAATCAAAAAAATGAAATAAAAGACAAAAGTGCGGAAAATAGAAGATTGGGGCGACAAATATTTTTTTTATTTTTTTCATTTTTTTGTTTATTTTCTGTTTATTATTTTTAAAACTTGTGTAAAACTGGATTGCAAGAAACCTCAACACTCTGTTCTTTTACCTATTCGAGGTATTTTTGTAGGAAAAAATTAGGTGAATCGGAAACATCAGGTGAATAGAGAAATTGATTTTCAAAGGGTTTGTCGTTTTGTAAAGTTGATACTTATAAAAAAACCTTCAACTTCTGAAAAGTTAAAGATTTAACCATTTACACTATTTTATGCAATTTTAGAAGCTGATCAAAAATTTAGTTGAGACAATCTGTTTTTTAAAAAGTAATTTATTAGTAAGAAAAAAGATCTTGTGTTTATATTGAAAAATTGTACTTGAACAAAGCGTTTAGCAAAAGAATTACACGAGCGCTCGCGTCGTGCACTGAGTGCACCAATTGGTTTTTCATTGATATTTCCTAATAATATTGTTGATATTTTTGCATAATATTTTCGAAAATCATTCAATGTTCTATTATTTTAATGAAAAACGATGACTTTCAGACCAGAATTATTTGAACGGGAGAGTCCAGACAAGAAACTTTTTTCTTTTTTATAAACAGAATTATTTCCAGAGCAAGAACCAAATTGCGAGTAACTCTAATGAAATATTTGTAATGATATTTTTATGGTTGAAATTAGATTTTCTAACGAACAGTAAGGAGTCACGTATTATAGATATCAAATATTAGAATGTTTTATTTAAGCGCTTTCAGATGTCGGCTGTTGTTTCGAACTCATTTGGCTAAGAAGTCCGGCACAGTGCGAATTATAGTAGCATCGCCAGTCCTACCATCAATTCATTTATGTTATAATTGCCGGAAAAAGAGAGCCTGCCATTGCAGCTAACGCATGCAGACATCATCGTCACTCATGCTTAATTTTTAACCCCTGAAAAAGAGTGGGACAAGGATGGATGCCGATCAGCCAAGGTGGGAATTCAAATCTTACCTCCGGTTCTCTAGCCGGGGTCGCGAAGTAGGGGCGCGACCATAAATTCGAAAACATGCGAGTTTTCTTTCTTCTTGCCTCTGGACTCTGATACATGCGTATGTCTTAGGGTTTTCACCACGAACTAAGGACCATAAGGACTTAGCAGAAATAGTAAAATTAAGGTCAGGCTTTCTTACTGTTCAGGCGAGGGTTCAAAGATTCACTGACTTTCACTGAGTTTTGTTTAGTTATGGTGTTTTATTTATTGCTGATGTGATGAATATAAGTTTGCAAAACGTCACTAGATCTGATGTTTTGTATTTGATATTACTGATGGTTGAATAAACAGTAGTCGCTCCTGGAGCTATGGTTTCATTATTCAATGATTGTTGTATTGTCTGATAGTTCTTGTTTGACCATTGTCCCTACGACGAACGCTAATAGAGACCCTAGTCCAAATGAATAGATCATTTAAGTATCATAAAATAATAATTTCGTGACCTATCATTTAAGGATCATAAAATGAATAAAAAAATGCGACAGATGGGATAATCTGAAACGGATCAGTCCAAATCGGATCATTAAATGATCGTAAAATGATATATATATATTTTGAGGTTAGGGAATGAGTGTGAAAATACCTCTAAAAAGTTAATTCATCCTCCTATATTTTTACTATATTAACACTACTTTCTTAACCTCAAAATTTAGAGATCGTTTTTTGATCACTAAATGATCCGACTGGTACCGATCTGTTTGTGATCATCTGAGATGTTGCTTTTTTTTTATCATTTTATAATCATAAAATGATAGGTTACGAAATAATCATTTTATGATCATTGAATGATCTACTTATTTTAACTAGGGGAGATCCATGAAATAGCTGGTTATGTGTTTGATTATTTGATACGAGATTTTGATATTCTTGTTTAATGGAATTTGGCAGAAATTTTAGCCTGGCGCTCAACAAATTATTTAGGTTTTATTCGGTTTTGAAATTCATTGTCACAACTTTCGAATGATTTATCATAAATAATAATGATTTACACTAAATAATCTGACGAAAACAGATCTAAGCTTGTATTCAAATTCGAATTTAATTTGATAAAAATCAAATAAATAACACGTCGGGTGATCGAAAAAGTCGGTACACGCATAATATGAGATTTGTTCTGATTTTTAATATTTGAGTATAACTATCGGATATTTGGATGATATCAATTGAAAACTGTTGAAATAACGAATACATGAAAATTTCTAAGTGAGAAAATTTGTTTTTATACTAGTTTTAGAGCAAAAATTGTCGCCCGTGCACTCAGTGCACGATGCGAGCGCCGGAAGGTTCAGAAAAGCGCATTCCGGGTGAATTGAGCACCGCTTTCAAGATCAAAATTGGAACTTGATGATGCGTTATTTGACTTTCTTATATCTAATTTTTGTAAGTGAATATAATTAATATTAATTTTCATTAATCATATTATTTCTTTAACCTCTTTTACCCTTATTTATCACCAGACAGCAAATTGTTTGTAATAACGAAAAAAACTGTCGTTAAATTTCGTGAACAATTACAGTTCAAGTATATTTTAGGTGAAAAACGAAAAATTGTTCAAGGCACATTTATTTAGACTTAGTTTATCGACTCTGAAAAGCGTTTTCCTGTTCATCCAACGATTTTACAGAAAACCAAAAAGTCACTTTTTTAATATAATTTGTTTAGATTTATTGGAGGACTAAATAAGGTCACCCAGTCAAAGTTGATGAACTAATGATACCAAAAATGCATTTACATACTGGAATACAGTTATTATCTTTGATTCGGGGAACGGAAGGTATTATGGGCCACCTAAGTTTACACTTAAATATTTTTATCAATATTCAAAATACGAACAAATTTAACAGTGAAGGTGTTTATTTAAACATTTTTCTTCAAGTTTACCAGTAAATTTGCCTGGAAAATACAATTTTTTTATTAAAAAATCTCGTTTGAAAAATGTATGCGAAATGCACTCAAAACCGAACGCGTCGGGTATTGTGGGCCACTAGCATAAATATTTATTTAAGACAAAGAGATTCTTCAAAAAGAATTTTGATTATCATAAACAATCAAATATATGATCAATTTGTTCGATGAAATAAGAAAATATCAACTTTTATGTCTAAATTTGTAGAAAAAATCATTGTTAAATTAAAGTTTTAAGGTTATAGAGTTATTCTCATTTTTGATAAAAAATTATCTACTTCTTGCACATGAAAGTGTCAATTTTCTATTCATTCTGCGTTGCTTGTTTGTTATAAAATCATATTCATGCCGAATTTTACGGCAAAAATTGCTAGTGGCTCACAATAGCCGCACGTGAATTAACATTGTTTTAAATCGGAAAAACGTTACATAGCGACCATGTCAAAGTAACTCATTTGATTTCTTTCCTTACAAAACAATTTATATGTAAATAAAGTATGCTTTGAGAGGTTGTTCTACTTGGAGAATCGATTGGGATAATAAAGAAATGAAAATTTAATTGTTTTTGGGTAATTAGGGGGCTCATAATACCCGACCGGCCCATAATACCCTTCGCTCCCCTAATGACGTTTTTACAAAGTTATTTTCGAATCACCTGATATAGTGACACTGAATTTCTCAAACGAATAAAATACAATAAAATGTTGAGCGCCAGGCTAAAACTTCTGCCAGGAATCATCAAATAAAACTGCAACCGACTAAAATAATGGGACTCTCTGTCGCTTTCGTCATGGGGTAAATCAGACAAGCACAGACAATTAAAAATGATAACTCAAATAGCTCCAGGAGCGACTGAATTTATTGAAACGATTATCATTAATACAAAAATACCAAAATAGACTGACTCATTCAAAAGTAAAAATTGCAATAGAAAATCATTAATTCAAAATAACAGTGAAAACAGTAAGAAACTCTAAAACTCTACCGAACAGTATAAGACCTGACCTTGACTCTACTATTCCATTTGATTGGCCTCTCCGCGGTACGATTTGCGAACAATTCAGAGTCCAGGGGCAAAGAGACAGAAAACTCGCACGTTTCTGAATTTATGATTGCGCCCCTACTCCGCGACCCCGGCTAGAGAACCGGAGGTGAGATTTGAATTCCGACCTTGGCTGATCGGCATTCATCCTTGTCCCACTCTTTTTCAGGAGCTGAAATACAAACATGAGTGACGATGACGCCAGTATGCGTTAGCTGCAAAGGCAGGCGCTTATTTTCCGGCAATGATTATAATGAATTGATGATAGGACTGGCGATGCTACTCTAATTCGCACTGTGCCGGACTTCTGCTACAGGAGTGCCCTCCGTCGATCCTTGCCAAATGAGTTCGAACATAACCGACATCTGAAAGCGCTTAAATAAAACATTATAACATTCGATCTTTATAATACGTGACCCCTTACTGTTCGTTCGAGAATTCAATGCTATAAAATATCATTACAAAATAATACAAGTGTCACTCATTAGGTTCTAGCTCTGAAAATAATCAATTACACCGTAAAAAAAGAAGTAGAAATTTCAAGCAAAATTGCTCTAACTCAGTTGCGATTAAATTTGGTCGAATTTTAGAGTCGAAGTTCAAAATCCAACTTAATCCAATTTAGGTTAAACAGAATAAATAAAAAATGACTTTAGAATTTTCTGATTGGCTGAATGGAATCTGGTGGGAATTGAGGGTATAAGAGAAAAATGGCAGCCGGTGATTGGCTCATTCGATCAGGGAAAGGACTAGCGAGCACATCGGCTGCGCAAGTCAAACAGTGAAATTAATGAATAATTTTGTTTTAGCAAGTCTTGATTTCAAAAAATCAAAATTATGTTCAGAGATAGAAACATATGATAAAACTTTCATAGTTAGTTTGTTTTATTTTTGTTTCTTTTTATTAATTTTTCATCATGGTCTTGTCAAGTTAACAGATCTTAACTCTGTTAACCTGAAACGACACACACATGTGTTAGGATTTCACAGATATCGGCGCAGAACCACTGCGCATTTTCCTTTTAAATTTTTAAATTTCCTATATGTTTTTGCAATGTACGTCAGTGATATTTCATCTTACTAATTATTATTTTATTAAAGTACCCTTTCAATAATTATAATTTTATAAAATTCGTTGCATGGATAACAAGTTTGTTAGAAGAAACTGAAGCAAATTATTAATTTAATCTACAGAAATAAATGCTGCCAGAAAAGTGATCGCCGCAAGTTTTAAAAATATAAAATAATGTGAATAGCATTCAATAGAAAGATGGAGTGGAATTAGAGGACAAAGATAGAAAGAATTAGTACTACGTTGATACAAGAGGGGTCCGGGTACAGATTTGTCCACTCCGACTGTTTAGTGTGACGGATCAACACGAAATAACTTGACGTTACAAGATCCTGCTCATCCTTCCGAAATACACAAGTAATTGAAAACTTTAGTAAGAAATGATTAGAAATCATTGTTCACGAGACAAGTATTCCGTGTAAAATTATTGTCTAAATACTTAAAAAATAACCTTAGAAAGGTATAAAAATAACGAGACAAGATCCTGCCCATCCTTCTGAAATACGCAATTAATTTGAAACTTTAGTAACAAATAACCCTTTTTTCTATACTTATTTCTATTAGTCTTTTTTTTCTTCTCTCTTCTACATATACACTGAGAAAATTAGTAAGAACTGATATGAAATAATTGATCACGAGACAAGTATTCTTTTTAAGATTATATTCTAAATATTTAAAAAATAACCTTCGAAAGGTATATAAATAACGAGACAAAGTCCTGCCCATCCTTTTGCCATGTTAATTATTAATAATTAATAATTTCACTGTTTGACTTGCGCAGCCGATGTGCTCGCTAGTCCTTTCCCTGATCGAATGAGCCAATCACCGGCTGCCATTTTTCTCTTATACCCTCAATTCCCACCAGATTCCATTCAGCCAATCAGAAAATTCCAAAGTCATTTTTTATTTATCCCTTGTAAAAATCAGATTTTTGTTTTAAAATCAACTTTGGAACTTTCTGATTGTTGCTATCTAATTGTTTTTATGATTTATCAGGTATTTTTATATGAAAATAGTAATTAAAGTTGTAAGTTGACAGCCAACGACAAAAACACTAACACCCTCTGGCGGATTTCCGGCCGGTAGACTTGAAACACAAACAAAAAATGAAATACGCTGTCAAAACTTCTGAAATTACTATTAAAATAAAGGGGAGAGTCTAATTTAATTTTCTATGTGATTAATTTTGGTCCAGGATAACTCAAAATACTTTTTTAATAAGAAAGCAAAATGGTAAACAAAGCATTGATTATTGGCTTGGATCGGTCGGTAATGCCGCATCCTATTTGATTGAACCACGTTTTTACAGCTGTTTGGTTAGTTTGTAAGAATTGACGTGGTGAAACGTTACACAAGTTTACTATTTATTTTTAAATTTTACTTTCATTTTTTTCTTTCATTTTGTACACTGTATGTACCTATTATCATTAACAAAAAACTTTCAATTCAATGAAGTAAGATTTAATTTGAACGCTTACTACGTACCAACCTCATAGTCTCGACGGTCGCTATTGTCGCCTCGGTCAGTAACATGGTAAATTTTTACTTGATGTTAGATCGGAGGGAAACGTCATATGAAACGGGTTTCCGTCAAGCCACGTCTGGCAACTATTTTAAAAATGCTAGTTGTTGAAAGAAAGATCTGGCTGGTGAAATTTTATTAATTAACTTGTGTTTAAAGAAATCGAGCTAGTAAACAAAAAAACGCAAGGTATTATTCAAATTATTTTTTCGATTCTTCTTAGAACAGAATAAGCAATACGAGTAAGTATTGATGTATCGACTCGAGGTAACTAGAAAAATTTTAGGTTAAAAAGTGCAAACTAGCGTATATAATGTTGCTCAGCGATTTGACATTTCATTGACGTTACATTGACGTTAATTATTAACATTGACGTTAATTATTACAGGTATCGGGCTTTGTCTCGTTGGGGTCGCTACCGCAACCTTTAATAGGTTTTGAAACAAAAAGGTTCGACTTTATTTGCAGTTCTTTCCAGCTTTTCTCAAAAGTGTCTTCGACAACGATAAATCTAAAAAAATCATAAAAAAAATAATTAATCACAAAGGAAAAGTGTTTTCAGTGTGACGTTCGAGGTTAGGTTCTTTCTTAAGCCGAATTTTTGGCTTAACTTTCAATATGTTAGAATAAAATTCCAGTAAAGAGTTGAAAATCTGATCAAAAAAAAAAATGAAAAGGTCAGATTTCAAACTCAAAGTTGAAAATTACAGCAACTTTGTTTGACTTTTAAATTGTGACTCTAAAATTTGAGCAAATTTGCTCTAAAACGAGGTTTAAAATTAAACTCTTTTTTTACGGTGTAGTAAAAAAAAGAAAAAAGCTTTTTGGCTGGACTCTGTGCCTCATGGAATATCAAAGGTCACAATATCCCTTGATTTTCTAATTGTTTTATATTTGTTTTATATTTGTTTTATACAAAGTTTTATATTTGCTTTATATATGTTATATTCGTTGTTGCGACCCTCAAAAAGTGATAAATATAAAAATATTCGTATTTTTATGGCGTCAACTTTTGGTCAGACAGTACTTAAGGGCTTTTTCAGGTTAACTTCTATTATGATGTGGAGAAATCAACGCTTTTTATTTTATAAATTAAAGTGTACTGATGTTTCTTTTTTTTGTTACGTAACTGTTTGGAAATTTTAGAAGTATTCATTTAGAAGCTTTATTTTGTTTCTTGAACAAATCTAAAATTTTATTCAAAGCAATAAGTGTGTAATAATGATTCTAGCTATAATCGACACTTCATTTAATAAAATTCGATATTTTTCTAATTACAAGCTTAACATTTTCTGATATCGAAAAATATTTTAGATATGTATAAGTGAGTATAAAAGATGCTATAAGTTTCAAAACATTCTAACATTCTTCGATTTTCGTTAGAACCACCTTAAGTTTTATCTCATAGTCAACAGCAATTGTTAAAACAGTGCGATAATGAAGTATATATCCATTTCATTAACAGAAATAAGAAAGAACGGCTCACCAGGCATTTGCATAAGCGTGCAACGGTGGATCCGCGGAAAACAACGTGCATGCTGTACTTGCAAGCAGACCATCAATTTTTTGCTCGTTACGGAACGGAAGAAGCGTGCATCGAAGTTATGACGCGACATGTACAAAGGGTCAACTCTATTTACAAAAATACAGGTTCGTATTAATTAGAGGGTTACATAGGCAAATTGGCTAAAGTTAATGGCTGATAGAAAAAAGTGATGATGAGACTTTCATGTGCAGCATCGTTAAACAAGGCTAGTTCGTGCAGGATTTTACTGGTCTTAAACTTTGATACAAGTAGAAACATAATCCTTTTTAAAATCGATAATGAACAACTCAAAAAAAGACGGGTTTAAAAATCGCAATCCTACACAAAAAAAGGTCATAACCTTGTAAATTGGCTACTGTATCGAATTAAATCGAGAGCAGCCAACTGCACTTTCGATCCTCTTTCCTGATCGGCTGATTTCGAATCGCGGGTTTTTGAAACAATGTTAATTTCTTTTCAAGTCAAAGAAGTAATCATATCGAATCGCAAATTTGAAAATGCTTTTTCGTTTTGCTTTTCGAAGAGATGATCAACTTTTTTGTTTTACTTTTTTCTTATATTGGGTAATAAGAAGGTTACATAACGTATAACAAACAATAAATGCCATCGAAAAAGAGGATTATGTTTCCGAACATCCATGAAAAATTCCTTTGATTTGCTATTTATATTTTGTTAGTTTTTTTTATTGTTTACTAGGGAGATGAAGCGCCCCCTACGGGCGCGCCGTCCCGAAGTTTGATATTCAATTAGTTTACTGGTTATTTATTTATACGCTTTGCCCCGACCGATTAAAAAATTATATATTTTTCAACGTTTCTTAGTTTCAAAATTTTCATAAAATAAAGTCATACATTATAAATTAGATAGGTAATGAAGTGCGCCCGTCGTTCGCCACGTTCGATTAACTCTGTGACATTTAATTTTTTGTTTTTTACACAATTTTAATATTTTTGATACTTCCATTAATCGATTCCGAATCACGCATTAAAATTCGGCAATGTAAAAAACGCTTTCGCTCTCTAAAAATCGGATTGCGAAGAGTCACTTCGTCATTTTCATCATAATATATTGCAGTTCAATCATCAATGAAAAGAATCAATTTTCAGTATTCATGTTATCAAATTATATTGAATTATTTTTTCATATTTCATTGTTAAGTAGATTAACATGTTCATGCTTAAGTGTATTTGTCCTATCGTTAATGATGCATGTAATACTTTATAATTAATTTAGTTAATTAATTAATTTGTTTTATGAATTTATTCATAAATAGCAAACTGGATAATTGACATGCATATGCCTAGACCTACTTGTTATATTATGTGCGATGTGTAAACTGCAACTTTATTTATTGCAAATATATCTGCATTTGTTAATCAAAATTTGATGAATTTTATTCATTATCCATTGTTGTTAAAATTCGTAAATAACTAAAGAACCAATTTTCGATTTGACAAAAAATTCACGATTTTATTTATTTATATTAAATTATTCATTCATATTTTATTGTCAAAAAATGAAAATGCATATGATTTAACCTATTTGTCATATTCTCAACATTGCATGCAATATTTCATAATTAATCGAAAAAAATTTATAGATGTAATTGTTTATAACAAATTGTTCATTTATATGTTATTGTTTAATAAATGGGAGAATTTCATTTATGCCAATTTGACCTTTTGGTCTATATATGCGCCACTTTAAATGTATCATTTGTGCCATTATATACAGCGTTTTTATACATCATTTGGGCCAAAATTTGCAATCTTTCGCGGTAAACAAAAGCTTCAGTGGCGCAAAAGATGTAATGTTTTCCAAAATGCTTTAATGTTTTAAAAAAATTAACCAAGTTCTATGCAAAACGGAGTCCACAAAAACTAGGTTCTGTGAGTTTTTGGTATTTTTTAAAAAAAATCAACCAAGTTCTATGCAAAACGAAGTCCACACAGACCGAGTTCTGTGTACTCACCGCCAAAAGCAGTACTTCTTTAGGCGCAAAAGCAATTTTTGTTGTGGCGCAAAGCGTACATTTTACTGGCGCAAATGATACCAAAAAAAGTTTACTAATCAAGCGTAGACACAGGGGTAATTGGCGCAAGTGATTTTCAGCCTAATGAATAAACATGCATATGCTTCAGCCTTTTTGTTATGTTATGAACAACGCATGCATATTCTGTAATTAACATTAGGAGGACCGCGTACGTAAATTTTACGTCTTTCAATATTCACTTCTGCACCATTATGGATAGGTTAGATGAAACAATTTTTCCTTTGGTGACTTTTCATCATTTTTGATTCTCTTTGAAACGACATTAAAATTTTTTTCATAACACGTGCATCAAAAACGGCCAACTTCTCCCTGATTTGTCGGGAGAGAAACACTGTTTTATTCCCAAGACGCGGTTCATTCCCTGTTACCATGGTAACAACCATAATAACAGGGAATAAACCGCACCTTGGGAATAAAACAGTGTTTCCGTCCCGACAAATCGGAGAGGTTAGCCGTCTTTGATGAACTTGTTATGAAAAGATATATATGCCACATGGGAGATACAAACGTTTAAACCTCGGGAGAAGTGACCAGCACTCGACTACAGTGCTGGTCACTTCTCGTGCGGTCACTTCACCCGCGGAATAAACGCTTGTTTCTCTCCCTTGTAGCGTAACATACTATTCGATATGTTAAATAGAATTTAAGAAAAAATCGATTCTACCTAAAAGGACCGGAGTACGTAAATTTTACGTCATTCCACGACAACACATATTAAATTGTTGTTTTTTAGTTAGAAAATAAACAATCAGCTTTAGACATGTTTATGGACCTGTTTAACAATAATATTTGTTATAATAAATTGTTTTGTTTTGTTTATAGCAAATTGCGATTGCAGTTTTATTCCAAGCAAACATCCGGAACAAAAAAGAAGGTCTGCGAAATACCGACGAGTATTGTGGCTGTTTATTGAAAAAATAATTGTTTATAACAATAGATTAATACTTATGTTAATAAAAAGACAATAAAAGCAACTATTTGAATATAACTAAAGCTGAAATATTTATAAAAATAGTTACAACATCGAAAAATCATCAAGACATAAAATTTACGTACTTCGGTCCTTTAAGGTATACGCGAATCTCGGTCCTGCTAGTGTTAATCTTAAACTAATTTTATGAATTTATTGATTTTGTTGTGCAAGGGGTTTTCGAGTTGAATAAAATAACTCAAATAAACCTTTTAAAACAGTATATTTAGGGATACACTAACGTGCACAATATTTAAATTAGAGCTTAATTTGTCCGTAGACATTTTGTGTAAAATTGTTAAGTATTCGTTATTCGCGGTGTCGCGGCGCGGCGGAGAATCTGACTAAGTCCCGTCGGCGGGATTCATTGAGAAGATTGGGACCTCGGAGCTCCTAATTAATTGTCGTCAAGATTGATTCTAACGCCCATCGGGAGCGTCGGACCGGTCGTCAGCGACGATCGCCTCTCCAGATTTTGCCAAAAACCGCTGAATCGTGCCCTTGGCTGGGCACACGTGGAGCACGGTCTCAGCAAAATCATGTACAAAACTGGAAAATTTTCTGTAATCGATCATTAAAACGATGCTCGAGTCGGATTTATGATATTTGATAATTATCGGGAATAGCGGCTCGGATGTCCCAGACATCCGGCCGAAAGTTGATATTTTAATTTAAGATTTTATGTTAAACAAAAAATGAAATGCTTATAATTATTAAATTCAATACAAAAATAGGCCAAAGTACTGCTGCGGCACAACAGTCGCCTTTCCCTTCTACCGGACACGAGTCCTGTCGTGTCGTGAAGTGAGGCGAAATTTCCCAATTGAGTTTACAAGTTGGAAAGGAGTGTGTGTGTGTGTGTGTGTGTGTGTGTGTGTGTGTGTATGTGTGTGTGTGTGTGTTTGTGCGGCCCTAAAGAAAACGTTTACTGTATCCCCCTGAAAACCATCCTTAATACTAATCACAACTTTTAAAGTTGGAGACCCAGTGTCTCATAAGTCCCTCGAAGATTCCGGAAGCGGGGTTAGTAGGCGGCCGTACGCAGCGTAGCGGCGGCATGAAGAGGTAGATAGTTTTGTCTGGAGTCTAGGCTCGTGGGCCATTGGTCGGCAGGCGTGATTTTCAGTGATCGGGTGGCCAAGAGTCGTTGAACACAGAGTTCAACTGTCATTGGGTTGTCGGTCACCTGGAAATATTGGACAACAGCAGAACGAGCTCCAATACTTAAGTTTACGTTACATTAGGGGTTAGTTGGGGTAGTGCTTAACGGCTATGGTTATGGTACTTAGTTAATGTACTAGTGTATGGCCCAGGGGCCGGCTTGACCTCCTACTCTGTTCCTTATAGTATGAAAAGCGAGGTATAGGATTTTGCGGAGCGCCCGCGTTAGTATAAGGACAGAGACGTACAGGTTAACGACTTTGCACTGGGCTCTCACGGGTCCCCAGATGCGTTGCCACAGATAATATGTTTTCCAGTGGTCTTCTACCCGCTCTCGGATCCTTTCCGTTTCTGATGGACTAAAATGGCACGACAGATAAATATTTATCGATAAGATTATGACAATTGAGGCGAGGTTCGATTGGGGTCGCATTTCGTTCGCGTGATTGGCCTGTTAGTTAATGTAGTTTCCTTGAAGTTAGTTGGCCGAGTTCTGTTAATCAAATGAAATTGTAAATTAGTCTTGTGGGACGTTTAGGTGGCAGTAACAGAAAGTTTTCGAGGCTTTACGAAATGGTTTGTCTAGGTACTAGCGATTATTGCAGTTATGATAATATAAGGCACTCAGGCTTGGTTTCCGTTTACGGAATTTTGTTAAGCGTATCCTGAGATTGGCGATGAGGACGCGTTGGAAGTTCGGGGTAAACCTTGCTTTCTGAGGCAGTTGGTTTTGGGGTCGCGTAATGAGGTTCGGGTTCTGCGCTCGGGCCGGGAGCCTCAATCTCCTCTACTATTTGAGCCCTTTCTTCCTTCGCTGCCCTTTTCTTTCGAGTGCGGTAGAGCTTAAAATTAGTGAGGCTGTCCCAGGCTGAAGCTACTAGCCATGGTGACCAGCCGATTTCTGCTTTTAGTGTCAGGAAGTGGAGGACAGTGTCGACAGCTGCCTTGATTATTCTAAGTACTAGATAAACTCCGAGAAGGCCGCTCGTAATGTCGCCCAGTCCTTTAAAGAATCCCCACATACGGGCCCAAGTGTTGGAGGCTAGTTTCTGTAACACTCCTTCGTCGACTATTTTATGTAAGTTGTGTGAACACACTACTTTCCCCTTTGGGGGGGGGATTCCTCAGGTCAGAGGTAGTTTTAGGGTTGTATTTTATTGAGGGGTGGCTTACGAGTGTGGTTTCTAGATTGCGACTTTTGTTTTACCCGTGTGGGGAAAGTGTTCTTGTGAATAGGAGTATGATTTCAATACTAAATGTCGTTGATCTTTGGGTGGGTTTTTCGGGGTGAATATATGTACCTACCCTCTTATGGTTCTTGCAAGGTATCTTCAGTGGTCTTTCCTAAGTCTTATTCTAGGGTTGGTTTGTTTGTGAGACTTTTTGGTTTTTTGAATAAGAGACGATAAGAGAAAAAAGTTTGGTAGTGGATTAGTTCCTTTTGATTTATATAGCGCAAAAGGCTCTTGTGTCGAGTAGTTTTGTCGCGGCGTTGAGTTGGCGTTGCGGGTGTTTAGAGTAAAATGACTCGTTGAAGTTCTTCTTCCCCTAAGTGGGCTAGTTTCGCGCGATTTGGGTTAAGGTTTACTTCTTGGCCGTCGGCGTTTATTATTGAGTTTCCTTTTTCAGTGATGTGAATTATCTCGTAGGAGCCGTCGTAGTTTTGTTCTAATTCAGTTTTCTTTCCGCCGCGTAGTTCGAACACAAAGTCTCCGACCTTGAAATCAACGTCGCGTACTTTTCGGTCGAAATAAAATTTACTCTTTTGTTTCGTGTCGTTCAAGTTCGTGGCTGCTATTCCTTTGTATTCTTCGAGCCTCTCCGTTAGATCTGTGTAAAATTCGTGGAAGGTTTTTCCTCCGGTATCGAGTTCAGGGTACGCGCTTGGTATTCGCGGTTCTCTTCCGTATATGATCTGAAACGGGGTGAATTTGGTGCTGGTGGAAGGCGTCGTGTCAAACGCGAACATTGCAAGGGGTACCAATTCGGGCCAGTTTGGTTCTATCGCGATATAGCACCGTAAAAAGGATTTAAGGGATGCGTGCGACCTCTCGAGGGCGCCATTGCTTTTCGGTCAATAGGGGGTACAATATACGTGTTGTATGCCAAAAATTTCTAGTAACTGTTCGAAGAATTCTGCAACAAATTGGGGGCTATTGTCCGAGAAGACGAATCTCGGCGTAGAGAACTGGCAGATAAGAGCATGTGCAAACGCTCGGGCAATCTCTTGGGCTGTCGCGTGGACTAGGGGGACTGCGATTACAAATTTGCTCAGTATATCCTGCATTGTCAAGATATAATTGTACTCGGTTGCGGATTCGAATCCGCGGATCGGTCCGAAAAGATCGATGCTAACTTTCTCGAAGGTGTCCTTTGGGGTATCGGTGATTGTCATTGGGACGCGAGTTTTTAATCGAGAGGCCTTGTATTTCTGACATGCGTAGCAACGCTTCACGGCTTCGGTCACTTGATCGTGCATGTTTCGCCAATAAAATCTCCGCGAAATTTCGTAATACGTGGCTTTGATTCCACGGTGGCCGCAAGCTTTTCTGGCGTGGAATTCTTCGATTATTTCCGGGCGCATAGTCGGTGGTGGCACTATGAGCTCCCTTTTGCACAATATGAAAACATGGTGCGTGTCGCAGAAGGTTGCATTCATGGCGCGTTTGACAACTTGCCACGTTTCGTCTTTTAACAACTGAAGGTCGTATGGCATAAGGACGTCCGTAATTTGTTTCTCTGCAAGTATAGCCTTAAGTGTTCTAAGCGCGTCGATCAGGTCATGAGGGTTCATTAAGGTGTGATATTTGTTCTTGATGACTAGGCCAAAGTAAAAGGTCTTTCCTTTCTTGGATGCAACTACCTCTCCGACCTTTGGTTTCTGGGCTATCAAATTTTGTTTGTTAATAAACTCCTTTTCGCAGAAGACGCGCATTGTTTCAGAGTTTGTGTCGCAGTCAGCCGACATGAAAAATACAATTTGCCCGTGTTCGTGTATTATAGTTTGATTCGCTTCTACTAAGTTTGTATTTAACTCTTTTTGGGTTCGCGCTTCGTCTTGACGGTAAGAGGGGTCGGTTTCAGTGGCTGGACTTTCCAAAGGTAATTCATCATAGGCTAAGGAGGGTGGGTCTGCTTCAGGAAAATCTGATAACATTTCGATATCGCTTGCTGTGGTTTCTTGTTGGATTACTATTTCAGGGGTGAGGTGTAGTGGTGGTGGTCCAGGATCGAAAGGGATTTGGGCAGGGTCATCGCTAGTTTCTGAGTGGAGTGGTGAAGGAAAATCCCGATGCTGGGGTTGAGTTGAGGGGAATTTTCCCGGGGTGAATTTTGGCGATTTTCCGGTTGGCATAGGAACTGGGGCGGGTTTTTCTGGGACTGGATGTTCGTCGTGTAGATAAAACATGATCTCAGTGTTATAGAAATATAGTCGGATAGACCTTTTGACGTCGTTCCATTGAGCTCTTGTCACCATTTTAGTGTCTCTGCCCATACGAATCGAAGGGACCTTCTCAAAGCTTATTTTTCCGCGCAATTTAATAAGTGTGGCGTCTATAGTTTCCCTTTTCGGGGCTTCCCACCAGTTTTTCTTAATTACGAGGCCGTATAATACTGCGTTTGCTACGCTCGTGATAACTACATCTTTTTCCTTCAAATTCATGGCTTGGAGTTCCGTTTCGTTTATTAGACCGGCGGCGGCTAATAGTGTAAGTGTCGCGGACCCAATGTAAGCATCGCTTTAAATGAAATATGCAATATGAACCGCTTCGTCGAGTAGGGAGCGGTTTGTTAAACGTACGTTATCTGCTTGGTAGCTTTCGACCGTAATTCGGGGGGGTTCGATTTTTAAGAATGTCGTATGGTGCGGTACTAGGGGTTGATTCTTCGGAGGCTGACCTCAGTTTCTTAATTTCTCCTATATTACGTAGTATCAATTTTGTTTTATCGTTTTCCAACGGATCGCGCCCGCCGCTTGGAGCTTTGTCTACGCTCTCTTGTAGTGCGTTTTATATTTCGTTTTGAGGTTGATTTGACCGAGGTTTTTTAATTGGGAAAATTTCCTTGTGCACGTAAGGCCGCGCATCTGTGAACTTCTGCGTAGTAGGTTTCCACGGCGCGAGTCTATCGCGGTGGTTAGCTTCATTATATTTTTCGATTGCGTCGGGATCTTATCGTTCATCAGCTTTCTCGTTTTCTCTTCTTAATTCTTCTTCTTCTTGGTTTTTTCTTCGGCTTCGCGTCAACGGCAATGAGCGGTTAATCACACCATCTTCGGTGTTGCTCTCATCCGAGCTCTCGTTCGATTCTTTGGGGTAAGGGTTCTTGCGCGGTCGTCCCCTTTTCTTCGGTATAGTGCCGGTGCTTCGTACAGGCTAGGAGTGTATAAACCCTTCGTCGTCTTTATTATTTTTGTTGCTATTCTCAGCCGTTTGGGGCAGTGGTGTCTTCCGCGGGCTTCCGGACCCTCTTCTCGGCACGGATTCGGCTGACGTGAGTGACATGTTGTCGGAACTCGCGGGTTGTGTTCTTTGCATTTTCTTGGGGGGTTTGCTGCTGCTGGATTGCGACGAGCTTTTACCTCCTGCTTTGTGTCTCCTTTTATATCTTTTTATTATTTATTATTTTATTATTTATTTTATTTATTTATTTATACTGCCCCCGTGCCGTAATTCGAGGCGTCTGTGGTTAGGACAAATTCTTTATCGTAATCGGGATATTGCAATACCGGGTAATTTATGAGTTTGTCTCTCAGTTTATCGCAGGCGTTTTGCTGTCCTTCGGTCCAGTTA
Organism: Telenomus remus; assembly: GCA_020615435.1. Classification (NCBI taxonomy): domain Eukaryota; kingdom Metazoa; phylum Arthropoda; class Insecta; order Hymenoptera; family Scelionidae; genus Telenomus; species Telenomus remus. The sequence continues at coordinate 9,728,639 of CM036336.1, forward strand.
AACGGTACCCCGCCTTTCAGCAATTTTGTCATAGGTTTTGAGCATTCGGCGAAATCGGCAATAAATCTCCTATAATAATTTGCTAAGCCAAGAAATTGTTTTATTTTCTTTGGGGACGTTGGGACAGGGTATGACTTAACGGCTTCGATCTTTTTCGGATCTGGTGGAACACCCTTGTTTGAAATTACGTGACCGAGGTATGTAACGGATCTTTTCAAAAATAAGCATTTTTCGGCTTTGACCTTAAGGTGAGCTTCACGTAGACGCTCTGCAAATCGGCAAAACTTGCGGTTGTGTTCGTCTAGAGTCCTTGCAAATATAATTGTATCGTCTTGAAATACGTGGAGGTCAAGATTAGTCAGGCCGGCCAGGACGGCACCCATTAGGGCCTGGAAGGTTGCTGGGGAATTTCGTAGGCCAAAAGGGAGGCGACAAAATTCAAAATGGCCTCTCTCGACAAAAAATGATGTTTTGTGGATGTCCTTTTCGGCCATGGGTATCTGGTGGAACGAGGAGTATAGGTCGATGGTGGTGAAGTATTGTGCTTTTGAGAGGGAATCAAGGATTGTCTGGATATTCGGCGAGGGATAAGAATTTGCAATTGTTTTACTGTTAAGGGAGCGATAATCGATGACCATTCTGAACTTGGGGAGACCGTCGGGGCTTGGTTTCTTAGGAACCAGCTACACCGGGCTCGAATACGGGCTTCTTGAAGGTCTCATTATACCTTGGTCGAGTAGATCGTTTACTTTCTGGTCTATCTCCTTGCGGTGGCACGGCGGATATCGGTATAGTTTCGATTTAACCGGTATTGGATCCATTAATTCGATTGTGTGTTCCACGAAGCTGGTGGCGGATAACGCGTCCCCTTCTACGTGGAAAAGATCGGTGTTCTAATTCACGAGCGTGACTACTTCATTTCTTTCGTACTCATCAAGGTGGTCTAAATCCATATCGTTCAAGATTTTCCTTGCCCTTTCGTTCTAGGGTTCTGCAGTTCTACTATGCATGACCCTTGATTTTTCGTTCGCTGGCTGGAGAGCGTGTAGATCAATCGGCTGTAGTTCAACGACGGGTGTCGGTATGGATACTGGCTCGCACGACGTGTTGTATGCGTATGTGTACCCGATTCCGTCTTTGGCTGTGATTATGCTTAGTCCGATATAAATGTAGTTCGCGGTTTTGACACGCTGCAAGAGGCCAACGGGAACCGTTTGGAAATTCGTAACGCGTACGTAAATCAACTTCATGCATCGGGCAGGGATTTGCGTAAACTCCCCTCGAGTGAAGGGGATGGCGAGGTCGCCTATTTTCAGAGCCCTTTGTCTATAGGAGATATCGACATCTTCGTCCTCAAAAAATCGCGAGCCCAGGACTGCGTCCTCCTTAATACTAAATTCCTCGTCTCGCACGACTTGGAATGGAACAAGCCGATCTGCAATCGTTAAGAAAACTTGGCCTCGCGTCGTCACGGGGTTAGAAGTGATTTCTATTAAATCAAATTCGACACTTGTGTCGCCATAAAGAGTTTTGACGAGCCGACTTTGCCTAACGACGTTTAGTTTGGCTCCAGTGTCAACCAAAAACAGGGCCTTTTCCTTGGAAATTTCAGGACAATTTACCTCAACGTTTTTTGGGACGATAGCATTTGAATCAAAATTGTGCGATGCATAGGTCAAGTGTACCTGCCCTTGACTTTGCTGAGCTCTAGCCTCTTGCATGTACGGCGGGTTTAGCATGCTCGACTGACCCTGTTGGCCGCACTGGTTTTGCCTGGTTTCGTTATAATTTTGGCGGAAATCGTTATTCCGAGGGGTATCTGCGCCATAATTGTATCTGCCTTGATTTGGATTGTGATTGCCACGATTTGGACTGTTTGATTGGTAATTAGAATTGTTTCGGTTATAGTTTTGGTTTTGGCCGTAATTTTGGTTTCGACCTTGGTTAAAATTTTGGTTACCGCGATTATAATTCTTTGAATTGTAGTTATCACGGCTGGTTAGCGGGTAATTGTTGTAGTTGGTTCGGTTGTTTTACCTGAACCCTTGAGAATTTTGAGAATAATTATTTCGTGGTGAAAAACTATTGTTTGGGCGTTGGTCGCGGTCGGCATAACGAGTTTGCGTGAATCCGCCGTCGTTTGTGTTATCGCGATTACAATTTTAATGATTAAAGTTTCTTTCCGGTCTGTACCCGTTATTTGGTCGTCTGTTTTTGTATCTGTCATTGTTATTATTCGTAGTGTAATTCCCGCTGTAAATTCTGTTTGGGGTGGCGTTTTGAACTGTAAAGCGCGAATTTCGCTGTAAGCTCAAGTTTTGTATTTCGGGGCATTGCTCTGTGGTGTGGTTACAATTTCCGTGCACCACGCAGTATGTGTTCTGTTGGTTGAGATTTGTATTTCTCGTTCTTTTCGTCAGATTTACGAAATTGGCGTTTTCCTGAGTTTTGCCTCTACTTCGATGGCAATCGTTATCGCGGAAGGAAGCGTTGCGGGACGCATGATTTTTGTACGGACTTCTAGGTCGGGAAGTAAGGAGTTGAGGAAATTCTCCAATGCGGTGGAGTCAACTAGGTCACGATATGTGTCGGTCTCTTCGGGAGTGAGTCCCGCATTGTTATCGATATAACTTTTAGCCCGGCTCACAGCAAATTCTATTTTGTCCGCAAATTGAGAGACGAAATCGCCTCGGGTCATTTTTTCGCTTGACAGTTCGAGTTCGAATTCGAATTCGCGAATTCGTGTTTTAGTGATCGCGTGAATTTACTAACGGATACCGGAGATCCGTCACAAATAGGGATCGCGTTTATCGCGTGACGCGCTTGAAGTGTGCCGTTCGCGTTTCGCGGCGCGTGCTCGTTATCTTCGAGTCTCATTACAGGAATTTGTCTCCTGTGATGATTATTTTCGGGGTTATGGTTTCGGGCATTGCCATTCATGTTGGCGTGGTTATTCGCGAGTTGTTTGATTACAATGTTATCGTACAGTGGTGGGGCATTTGGTTCCCGATTTTGATCCATTCTTGAAGCAAAGGCGTTTAACTGATTATAAAGGTGCTCTAGAGCGCGAAGCGCGAGGGCGAAGTAGGGAGACGGATTTTTTTCAAATTTGACTCACCATTTGCCGACTGGCTAGACGCGCTGAGACTGGCTGGCTGGCTGGCAGCTCGGCAGGTAGACCGGTTGGCTGGATTCGTCGTACTTCGGGACCTTGGTTGGCAACAGCGTCTGGGACGGGCCTTGGTGGAGCCTTTCTTGTACTGGGCTGCTTGGCGGGTTGCCTCTCTGATAGCTGGGCCTCAAGGGATGCTCGCTTTTCGTCTGCTGATGAGGTGACGTCTAGGCGTCTGTCCTTACGACCTTTGTGGACGTTGCTAGGCTCCGGTCTGGACTAGGTGGCGTGGTTCCCCGGTTAGGAGCCTCTGAAGACGATTCGGATCGGTCCTCTGGGTTGATCGGTTGGTTGGCTGGGCATTCGGTTGATCTTTGGCACACGAGTTTGTCGCGCACTTGTCGATCGTTTTTCGTATTTCGAAATTAGAACCAAGAACACCACGACGCACGATGTCCCATCCTCGTCGCCACGAACTGTTGTGCAAGGGGTTTTCGAGTTAAATAAAATAACTCAAATAAACCTTCTAAAACAGTATATTTAGGGATACAGTAACGAGCACAATATTTAAATTAGAGCTTAATTTGTCCGGAGACACTTTGTGTAAAATTGTTGAGTATTTGTTATTCGCGGTGTCGCGGCGCGGCGGAGAATCTGACTAAGTCCCGTCGGCGGGATTTATTCGGGAGATTGGGAGCTCGAAGCTCTTAATTAATTGTCGTCAAGATTGATTCTAACGCCCATCGGGAGCGTCCGGCCGGTCGTCAGCGACGATCGCCCCTCCAGATTTTGCCAAAAACCGCTGAATCGTGCCCTTGGCTGGGCACACGTGGAGCGCGGTCTCAGCAAAATCATGTACAAAACTGAAAAATTTCCTGTAATCGATCATCAAAACGATGCTCGATGCGGATTGATAATATTTGATAATTATCGGGTGACAGAAATTGAAAAGCGGCTCGGATGTCCCAGACATCCGGCCGAAAGTTGATATTTTAATTTAAGATTTCATGTTAAACAAAAAATCAAATGTTCATAATTATTAAATTCAATACGAAAATAAGCCAAAGTGCTGCTGCGGCACAACAATTTCTATAAAATTGTTTATTTATATTTAGTTAATTTTAATCATGCGTAAGCTTGAGCTAATCAAATTTTTATTATAAACAATGCATGCAACATTCTATCGATAATCATCGAGAGGTTCGGAAAATAAAAATATTAAAATTATAAACGATGTGCGATGTGTAAACAGCTAACTTCAGACCGGTGATTTTTTTTAAGAATGGAACCTTCGAGATAATAGCTTAAGAAATCGCATAAAAACAACTTTTGATTGAAATTGTAACTCAGTATTGAGTGTTTTGCGACCAGATTTGTAACAGCATTTTTTAGGAGGGGTTAAAATATCGCATATTTAGAATTTCGTCTAGAAAAATAGGTTTACGTAACAATATACAAATTTGTTTTAAGTTACAAGTATACGAATTTGCAAATAATCAATACGATTTTGAAAAATCTGAATATCAAAAACTCTTGGATATATATGTGCGATCTTTTCAGTTAAGATTAATCAAAATGAAAATTCATGCGCAGAGCACTTATAGCTATCCGGTGAGGGAAAAATGACCATCCTTTGTTCGTAGAAGAATTATTTATCTCGTCTGTCTATTTTTTTCACCCTATTCAAGCAATCTTTGTTTTATAGATAAAGACGTGCGTTCGCACGTGCGCACACATTTTTTTTCGTCCAAAATTTCGGACGGTATAGTACGTGCATCACCCTCATGCGAATGTATTCACTGTAAATGATCCCTTAACCAGCTAAAAAACGACCGGCGTACTCAGTTGCCAAACATGATGTCACGCCCCGTGTCGTATTTTTCAAGCTGAGCACAGTATTTGGATCTTCTGCTGAAACACTCGCTTTGTTTGTTGATTCTTGACGGAAGTTAATATACTCAGTTGTATAAATGAAAATTCAATAATTGACGCTATCATGAATAATTTGATACTTACCTACGGTATTTATATATATTTTTGTCATATCGCACGGCGATATGACAAAAATACAGCAGTGACACATAGCACAATGCGCGTCACCAATACGCGTTATGCCAACACCTTCGGCTACGCCTCGGGACTCCTTGAGCGTTGTTTCTTATGCACATGCCCCTTCGCGAAGTGGCTGTTCGCGTCCCTGTTATGAAGTATACTATTTTCCTATCGTTTAAATCACTGGTACAATGAATTGCGCCCGTCAGGCGCGCTCCTTCTGACCCATATTGAAAGAATTGCAATTTAAAAAAATATGAATATCATTTTTTGATGAATATTTACAATATTTTCATCCGACTTAACTGTACAGTGTAGGTCTCCGACATTCTTATATAAATGTATTCGTTTTACGAACGTCTCTTAAGACATCCGTTTTGGGAATTTTCTAAAAATAAAACCTGGTTACTCAATATTTCATTACGTATTTTCAATTCACAACAGTAGGCCTATTTTAATGTTCCCGTATAACTTCTCCCTTTGCCCCTTCTATGCTATATCAAAAATAATATAATTACACAAAAAATATTCGTATTTTCAAGCCATTAAAGTAAAGCACCAAGCTAGGAGCGCTCAGCTCTTCTATTAAATAAATTAATTGATCAAATGATCTAATAATTGAATGGTGAAACATACAAATGATCAATAATCTAATAATCGAATAATCTAACTCTTCAATGATCAAATAGTCTAATAATAAAAATGGTCAAATGATCTTATGATCAAGTAGTCTAATGGTCCAACGATCAACTATTCTAAAAATTTAAAATGATCCAATTATTAAAAAACTTCCGTCAGATTATTTCAACTTCGAGTACTGTAACAGTTTTATTTTAATAATTTTTTATCACTGATATACATTTCTTTTTGTTTTTCAACAACAATTAAATTTATTGCAAATAATTATGTGTAATGAATAATTACTTATTATGTATAATTACTGATCAAATGAATTATTCGATCAATGAATCATTGGACCGTTGAGATATGAAAAGGGCTGGTTTGTTTACAAAATCGGCTCGGGGTCGTGAGCAAATACAACAATATTTTTCATAACAAAAATTATATCAGGACATTCTTTAGAAAATTGTCTTTGTCCTGATATGTTTTTCGTTTTAAAAAATGTTGTTGCATTTGCTCACAACCCCGAACCGATTTTTCTAACCTCAAATGTTGAAGCAAACTTTTCTAATCGCCTTAAATTGGTCAATCATTATATTATTGGATTGTTGATCATTAATTATTAGATAAATCAGTAATTTAATCCCTTGGTCAATTTTCGTTATGTTCAATACACTCTACTATTCCTCCGTATTGGAAAACAGCTGTCTCATGGAACCTTTTGTAACGAAACGTAACGTTATTGTAACCCCTCATCCTCCAAAACATTACATATAATTTATGTGTTGCCCCCAATTTTCATGGAAATTCATTTGTTTATATCAAATTGTTTATACATATTCATTTTGTTGAAGGCCATATTTGTAAACATTAGTTAGTTCTTGATTATTCAGTTGTTCAATTCCATTTTGTTACTAAAACTTTTTTGCACAGACCCAATTGTTTATACACATTCATTTGTTTTTTGCTTGAAATATATATTCAAGCTTGATTGTTTATAATTATTTTCTGTGAACGTTCGTTCGTTGATCATCAGTTTTTAGATGTTCGGATGTCTAAGACATCCGAGCTGATTACCTCTAATCAGTCCCGCCGACGGGACCTACTCAAATTCTCCGCCGCGCCACGACACTGCGAGCACTTATACATTTTACACGTAGAAAGTCAAGTAAATTAGTCAAATTACATTTTGTTCACGCGCTGTATCCTCAGCTCAATATACAGTATTTAAAAAGTTTATTCGGTTAGTTATTTTATCCCCAAAAGAACCTTGTACATCAACGGTGCTATATTTACGTCCCTATATGAGCAAATCCAAAATTAACATCCACTTAGCGGTTCAAAAAAATAAAAATTTTTGGACATTAGGCACACTTTTGGGATTTTTTTCTCACAATCTAGGTGTCAAAACAAGATGGAAAAATGGTGCGGCCCACCTTGAACCGAGTGGCGACATACTTTGAAAATTAAATTAAGTTATCGTGATTGTTCCCAAAGAAGCAACAAAAAAGCATTTAAAAGGTAACTCCAAATTTGGTTTCTTCCAAATTTTACGTTTTTTATCGATTATGGGGTGTTGTACATTCTACCAAAGTTATTCAAATACCGTATACGAAGAAACAAAATATTTCTGTCTCAATTTCAGTACTATGACTAAGAAATTTGAGTGAATTAAGTTAATCGCTCTTTTTCTTTCAATAAAATACAAACAGTTGGTACAAAAAGACACACAACTTGCAAAAAATATTTGTCTAATACTTCTTTAAACTTTATACAACCATAACAAACTCGAACTTCACCCCTCACCCCCTGTCTGGATTAAGGGTGGTTCCATAGAAAATTAAAAAAATGAAAGTTTCCAAAACCCCTATTTTTTATTACAGATTCGGATTCCTTATGAAAAAATAAAACGATTTTATTCTTATCATTTATCTGTTTTTTAGGATAATTGTCGCTGTAATCGTAGGAAATAAATAATTAATAAAAATCGTTCTCTTGCAATTACAGCGCCATCTATCGTGCAAAACAAAAAAAATTATGAGAATAAAATCTTTTTATTTCTTTATAAAGAATCCGAATCTGCAATAAAAATGGGGGTTTCACAGACTCGAACTTTTTTTATTTTTTATTTCCTTGTTTTTTTAATTAAAAAAGTATGTCGCCACCTGTTTCAAGGTGGGCCGCACCATTTTCCCATCTTGTTTTGACACCTAGAACCTGAGAAAAAAATTCTAAGAGTGTGCCTAATGTCCAAAAAATTATATTTTTTTGAACCGCTAAGTCGATGTTAATTTTGGATTCGCTCATATAGCCTATTTTAATTGTGGGAGTTCAGAGAATCTCCCTGATATGTTTAAAATTCATTGTAACGCTTTGTTAGAGCGTGACGCGGACACAAACGCACAAACGCACAAACAAACAAACAAACAAACAAACGAACGAACGAACATACGAACAAACTTAGTTACGGTTATATATTACTCTCCCGGTGCTACGTCGCAATTTCTCTATAGGTGAACTCACGTGACGCCAGTTGCGGGGGGTGGGGCGCTATTTCCCTTTCTCTTGACCAATGAAAGAAGGAATGAGAGCGAGATAAACTGTTATCCCCACCACGCGGGCCTAAAATGCTGGAACCGAAAGAATGATATAATAACTAGCCGAGCACCTGTGCTTCGCAAGGGGTAAAGTGCTGTTGCTTTTTTTAGTAACTTTTTATAAATGTTGGCATACACACTATATTAAGATACTCTGACAAAATCAAAATTACCCTTAAGGCATCGTAGCGATGCCAAAATACTGCTAATCGATTTATTAGATAGTAATATTGAACCCGGTAAGTATTTGAAAAATAAAATTCCCGATACCCGTTGAATTAACTTTAGTAAATTAAAAGTACTTTCTAGATTCCTAAGACTCAGTATATTTGTTCGAACCTCTTTTACGATGCTTTGTTCAGTAAGTCTATGAGAAACTGAAAAATTTTGCAAAAAATTAAATCCTGACCATTTTAGCGCGTGTTGAAAGGAACCAATATTTTATTCTGTTTGCTTCTATTCTATTGCTTTGCAGCAGATCTTACATTAATAAACTTACATCCGGCATTATTAAACGTACTGATCATTTCCTACGAAATTTTGGATATTGCAAAATGAACAGTTCAACGACACTGGTGTCTAGAGAAAGCACGTGCGCTTAGCTACCATGCTATATTCAATGGTATTATGAGAATATAGAAAATTTATTTGAAAAACTAAAACACTGAGACGATTCGGTCGATTTTATGAAAAAAATTTAAAAAAAAAATATTATAATGAACAAAATTTCGATTCATATTTTCGCGCCATGCGACCGAGCAGTTGGCAACGCGCACCAGCGCCACCGCGCGACAATCAACGGCTCACCACGTTTGCGCAACTCTCGTTGCAAATCGCCCTGAAACGCTTTTTAGCGCGACTCTCGTCGCCAACTGCTTCGTCGGCTACAGCTAAACGCGACCCTCGTCGCACAGCCCGACTCGCCAAACAGCAACCACGCGATTGTTGTCCCCCAAACGAGCCATTTTTCGTTCCTTTTGTCGCTGCCGTGTTCCCGTCACCAAGGCCCAGACCTTCACCACGCCAAGACGTCCAGCAAGCAGCCACCAAGCTGACACCACGGTGCACAATTTTCTTTATTTTTTTTATTCTTTTTTTCTCTCAGTCAAATTAAGATTTATTAACAAATTTCGTTTTTGTTTTTTTTTTATCAACGAGTTTTTTGTTTGTTTCTCTGAGAGAGTTTTTTTGTTAAATTTTTTTTGCTATAAAAAAGAGAAAATAAATATTTTTTTTGTGTCAAATCAAATTGTCGTTATTTGTTACCTCAACCTGATCCGAAAACCACCCCCCTAAATTGGGAGAATCCCAAACGAGCACTGTAAAAATAAACATTATCAAAAACGACAAATTCGAACGAGCAGTTTAAATTTAAACATTGTTAATTTCAAACATAGCGTGAAAAACAGACAGCAGCTACGACGATCACGGTAAAAACAAAAAACAAAAAGATGGTCAGGTCAAAAAGTAGCGCTGTAAAATTAAAAACAATCAAAAACAACAAATCATGACAAGCAGTGTAAAATCAAAATTTTGTAAATTCAAACATAGCGTAAAAAACAGACATAAAATACGATAATCACTGAAAAGATAAACAATGATAAAAAAATAGAAGTAATTTTATTTAATTATAAAAATAAAAAAATTTAAATCTTTATACGTGTAATAATACGCACTGTAATAATAAACAAAGATGGCGGCTATTGCCAACTTAAATAATAAAAATCGCTGTACTGATATTATGAAAAAGGATTTTATTTGGCTCATTTAAGTTCTCATCAGCCGCTATCTTCGTTTATTATCACAGTGTGTATTATTACAAAGTAGTGATTTATATTTTTTTCATTTTTACAATTAAAGAAAATTACTTTTATTTTTTTGTCATTGTTTATCTTTTCAGTGATTATCATATTTTATGTCTGTTTTTCACGCTATGTTTGAAGTTACAAAATTTTGATTTTACACTGCTTGTCATGATTTGTTGTTTTTGATTGTTTTTAATTTTACATCGCTACTTTTTGACCTGACCATCTTTTTGTTGTTTGTTTTTACCGTGATCGTCATAGCTGCTGTCCGTTTTTCACGCTATGTTTGAAATTAACAATGTTTAAATTCAAACTGCTCGTTCGAATTTGTCGTTTTTGATAATGCTTATTTTCACAGTGCTTGTTTGGGATTCTCCCCCTAAATTTTGATACAGTCCACATTTTGCAATTCAAATTTTCAAATTTAATAAAAAACATTTAAATATTAACAAAATATTGTTTATATGAACAAAAAAAACTATTCACCAAATGACATGGAAAAATTGAACTCGAGAATTTCTCCAAGAGCCAACCTGTCAGCCATAATATTTAAATCAAGGCTTCCGTTGTTGATCAGCTTAATTAAAATCAAATAAAAAAAGGAATGATCGCTTTTCTCACCTCGATCAAAACCAGAGAGATGACAGACGAGGCTCTCACTCAAACACCTGTCAAATTTCACTTACTCACCGGCTTTCGTCAACGCACACTCTAGAAGAGGTTTTGTAGGCACGGTTCTTTCAACCGCAAATGGAGATATTTGCCACCTCGCTCACTATCGTGCCTTTTTGGTCGATCTCAGCTCACCAATAGTGAACGAGGTGACTCTCGGAATTCTGCACGATCGTGCAGTTTTTCCCTTAACCTGTTCCCGTCGACCAATCAAAGCGCAACTCGCACCCGCCCGTGCTGATTAAAAAATGAGAAATAAGAATTTTTATTTGTAATTAAATCCAATAAAACAAAGTACTAAAATTATCTATTAATCACACTGATCACGCTGGTATAAATAGTTCAGCAAAATAATAATTAGAACTGATTTTATTACTGATTGCAGTTGCAAGGTGACAGGTAGGGGCAAGCTTGCAAGCACTAACACACCGGTCGGCGACAACAATCAGCTGATCTTTGCGACGTTGGTTCTGACTTAAATATTTGTTTAAATGAAAAAAGTTTGTGACCAAAAATCAAGTTAATTGATAAGGAATCGAACTATCACTGCAGTTTTGCCGATTTGAGTCGAAAATTAGTGTAATTTCATAAATTATAGTTGTCAACACGGCTCCGCCGCAACGCACATACGCGTCGGTCGATTGTCGCCGCAGACCGTTGGTTATAAATATAGGTTGATTGACTGACACGTTACAACACGTTCTACTGATTTTCTCTTGAACAAAATGAAAAAGTCAACTTTTTATGTAGCCTATGGTAATTCGTCAGGTGGGTGGAAAAACACCTTATCTCGGCTAAAGCTTGAAGGAACTCCTATCTCGGCTGAAGCGTGAAGAACCTCCTATCTCGCCGAGTCATTGAAGGCGAGAATCTTGAACTTGTCCAACCCCCTGTCTTGGACAAGTCTCTATCTCGGCAAATTTTTTTTCGCGTCAGGAATTCATGTTGGCACCACTGTCATTTTCATAGCATTCGTTCTGCGATTGCAAGATTGCCAGAACAAAAATATATTCATGCACAAAGTATGTAATGGAAAATACGCTGATCTAATAACAAAGTATTTAACAGATTATATTAATGATTAATAAAAAAAATACATTCTTTACGACTGAACAAAGTACACTCCCGGCAAAAAGTTCATGAACATGAGTTTGAAACGACCTGTATAAAGGCTGGACCGTATCGGCAGTTCTTATATTTCTGTAAAAAATTTTTGTGCCGCCTTTTGATAAGGTATGGCATAAGGCTTTAAACCGTGCCTGCAAAATCCCGGTTGCACAAAAGAAAAAAATTTTTTTCTATTTTCTTAAAACCAAAAATAACGGTTTTTTTGCAGTTTCAAAATTTTTTTTTTCTCAGCCTATACAAGCTGCAGAGTTAAATGAGTCCAACCATCTGAAAGAGGAGATTCTGAACTTTAAAATGGTATAATATTTTTTTTGTTTACATTGAAAGTTTAGGGTTTCCATGCAATTTTCCTTTTTCAACACACCGCCGAAATTGCAGATAGAGCAATGGATAAGGCAAAAAGTTCGTGAACATTACATTTTTCAGTCAAGTCGCATACATTTTCGAGTTTTTTGTATTCCAAAAAGTACAATAAAATTAAAAATGGTATCATTTTTTACCAGTATTTGAAATTCCAAAAATACGCATGTTTTGTATATAAACTCCAAAAATAGCATTAGTATTTTGAATTCTCTAGATAAGCCTCAGTCGAGAGGTACGAGCGGTCAATATTACAAGAGAAAACCCTTGTACTCAAGTTTTTTTTCAATTTCAAGGCAAAATGCCAAGTAAAAAACAAAACGGGGCACACGCGACAAGCAGTTTTGGGTGAAAAAAAGAGCAGCAGTGGTAGCTTTACGCAAAAAAAAGTTTACATTTCGCGAAATCGCCAAAACATTGAATATCTCCGTCGGTTGTGCTGTGAATGCCTGTAAACGAAAAGCAGAAACAAACAGTTTTCCTGACCGCCGTCGATCTGGGAGACCTAGAAAGACAACAGCACGTGAAGATCGATACATTGAGAGATTGGCTTTGCAAAATCGAAAAATGACTGCTCGACAAATTGCAGCCGAAGTATGCAAATTATTATTGATTATATTCTTGTTTGTAAATAACAATGAAAGGAAATTAAAACAGTTTATTTTGCAATTTTTTTTCAGGTAAACAAGTCAAGGAAAAATGTTGTTTGTCTGTCAACAGTAAAAAACCGCTTGCGTGAGAAAGGATTGCACGGGCGCATTGCAGCGAGAAAGCCCTACATTACAGCGGTAAATAAGCAAAAGAGAATCGCTTGGGCCAAAGCACACGAGTCTTGGACGATGGAACAGTGGCACAAAGTACAGTGGTCTAATGAGTCAAAGTTCGAGTTGTTCGGTTCCCATCGACGGATTTATGTACGACGTCGCCCAGGTGAGAAATAGAACGCTGAGTGCCTGATGCCAACAGTAAAACACGGAGGAGGATCTGTCATGGTGTGAGGATGTTTTGGCGGGAAAAAATGCAATGATCTAACGAAGATTGATTGAATTTTGAAGAAAGAAGGATATCACAAGATTCTCGTCAGACATGCTATTCCTATCAGGACTGAGGAACATTGGCACAAATTTCGTTTTCCAAGAAGACAACGATCCGAAACATAGTTCGAAACTCTGCCGAAATTGTTTGGTGTCTTAAGAACGCCAAGGTGTTTTGAAAAGGATGATCTGGCCACCTCAAAGTCCTGACTTGAACCCCATAGAATTGTTGTGGGACGAAATGGATAGGAAAGTGAAAGCCAAAACGCAAACAAATGTCAACGAATTGTGGGAAAATTTGCAAAAATCTTGGAGAGAAATAGAAGAAGAAACATTAATCAAGCTCGTTGAGCGTATGCCACGACTGTGTAAAGCTGTGCAGAAAGCGAAAGGAGGGCATTTTGACGAATCAAAGGTTTAGACGTTGGATGGATGCGCGATAATTATAAATTTTTGTAAATTCTTCATTCTGTTTTTGTTAATGAATTATAATATTTACTGTTGATATGTCACTATTAAAAAAAACTGTTCTAAATTCATCAAAGAGATGTTTTCGATAACAAAAACTTGAAAATGTATTATATTTCACTGAAATGTAATGTTCACGTACTTTTTGCCTTATCAATCGCTCTATCTGCAATTTCGGCGGTGTGTTGAAAAGAAAAATTGCATGAAAACCCTAAACTTTCAATGTAAACAAAAAAAATATTATACCAGTTTAAAGTTCAGAATCTCCTCTTTCAGATGGTTGGACTCATTTAACTCTGCAGCTTGTATAGGCTGAGAAAAAAAAATTTTTGAAACTGCAAAAAAACCGTTATTTTTGGTTTTCAAAAAAAAAAAATTTTTTCCTTTTGTGCAACCGGGATTTCGCAGGCACGGTTTAAAGCCTTATGCCATACCTTATCAAAAGGCGGCACAACAATTTTTTACAGAAATATTAGAACTGCCGATACGGTCCAGCCATTATACAGGTCGTTTCAAACTCATGTTTACGAACTTTTTGCCGGGAGTGTATATTTAGTAAATAACAGATAATGTATGTGAAGAATTCCTTATTAGCACGCAATATTCAAAGAATGTTCTAGAAACATTAAAATTTTGATTAAAAATATATTAATAATATTCAAAAAATGTTCGTGGAACGTTCCTATAATGTTCTATGTCCTCTGGAAAAATGATTTATATAAAATTTTCAGAATATTCTACGCATATTATTGAATATCATTCCAATTTTATTAAATATTTATAAATATTTATAATTTATATTTTAATTGTAAGAAAAATTACTCATGATAATTTTTTAGATTATTTTGAAATTTCATTGTAATGTAAAAAATAATATCATTTTGTAGGTCTTGTACGAAAAGGCGAATCATCATCAGGAATCGAACCAACGACCCTCACTCTGGCCACACTGAACTTTAACCAGTGCGGCTAACACAAGTCTTGGGATTACTGAATAAAAAATTGTACTTAAACGATTCCACGTTTTGTTGGAATCATGAAAGTAGAATTCATTGTATAATATTATCTCAAGACTCGTTAGCCGTCTTAGTACGTCAAGAGTGTTAGCCGCACCGGTTAAAGTTCAGTGTTAAGACATCGAGGGTCATTGGTTCGATCCCTGATGATGTCACACTATTTTCACACGCGTATAATATTATATTATTTTTTTATTAAAATAAAAATGTAAGAAATTATAAAAGTTCATTCAAAAATAATTTGTTGAAATAATTAATCTAAAATGTTTTTTTAATTATTTCTATAATATTTTTAAAACATTATAGAAATATTCGAAAAATATTTTTAAGGAGGACATAGAACATTGCTAGGATGTTCTACGAATGTTATTTTAATATTACTGATAATATTCTAGGAATATGCTATGTATGTTACACAATATTCCAGAATATTCTGTGCTAATAGGGAATTGTTTTTAAACATTTCTATAAAGAATTTGACAGAACTAAATGAAATAATTTTAACTTAAAATAACTGGTTGAAGCAATAGGTTAAGACTGTCGAATTAAAAACAATTTTTATAAAGTATTAATTCTTAAACTTTTGTATAAAAAATGTTCTTTTACATAACTTATTGATAAAATGATTTAGACAACAGGGAACTGCTAGATGAGTTCCTCATAGAAGTATTTGTGTTTCAGTGGAACAAATACCAGAATTTCTACTATAGCTTGCTTTTTCTTTAGCTTAAGAGGACGTTTCTCAGTCTAAACTGTTTTTACCGTGGAGGTTTGTAAGTTACTTTTTTTTGTTTGGACCTGCACAAAGGTTGGTCTATCATCGTACAGATACTCCACACAAAATTTGTCACCTTGGGGAACAAATGATATTTTTTCGAGGGACATGGTTATCACCTTTTTCCAATTCATATTTTTAGCCATTTCACTAAAATTAAAAATTTCAAACGGGATATAATCTCGTGAACTTCGTATAGAGGAGGCTCGACTTTTGCCTTTCTAATGATTTCACACCATTGAGCCTGTCAAGACGTTTTCGTCCGTGCTTGCTCTATCGATGACTGAGTGCACCGTATCAGCTAAATTTTGAGTGTGTCTTGTTTCTAAGTATCTGTAAGACAGGCCAAGTGAAAAAGTAACAATCAATTATAATATTTGTAAAATGTTACGAAAAATTGATTAAATGGTTGTACGTGATTAAGTACTTGTGTTAAGCATTCTACAAAAGCATTTTTACCTTAAAAATTAAATGGAAAATATAGATTCTTGATAATATAGCTTCAACCAATCTGCAAAATGTTTAAGAAAAAACCTTACACTTTTGGTTATTATTCAGTCCATTTTGCAGGTGTGAAAATCCTTTTCCATTCAGATTTGCAAGAAGCACTTGATTGTTATGATAATCATCATTTTAGTTTGCAGAAGAAACGGTAGCTGCATTATTGTTTGAGTTATCTGAAATCAACAAGCTTCAGTCGGATCTGCGCGACGGTTTTTGGAACCAAAATCGAAATATTATTTTAAATATGGATTCGAAATTATATTGCTAACACTAACCGCGTAGGTTTTTGTTTGCATCACTGGCAGCTTGACCTGTCGGTTAGAAACGTTGATCGAAATTGTTCGTACCTACGTCTGTGTAACCTATAGAGAACAAAAATGAATCAAAACTGATTAACTGCTTGAAACTAACAGTAAACACACAAACCTAATAACGTAAATCGTTGTTCTTCATCAAGTTTATTTTGCAGATGTGAAGGTTCATTTTTAGTTTCATTTATTTGGGTGACTTAATCGCTGAGAAAAAAAGTAGGACATTGTTCGATTGGGAAAAAATCGGAATCTTTAACAAAACATCGAATGAAAACGATAAACTCGTCTCAAGAAACAGAAAAATGAAGTTACCTGGCATCTCAAAGTATTTGTTTTATCCAATTAGTCTGATTAAACGACTTTTTAAACAACACTTCTGAAAAACAACAATAGTCTGTTGCTGTCACAGCACACGCTCAATAACGTTTAAATGATTTTTTGTTGCAATTATCATTTTTACTGGAATTCCCTGAACACAGGTAGCACTCAGATGACACTCGCAAGGATTTAAATGTCAACAAAGTAGCGAATATTAACAAAGGCACTGAATTTCCATGAAAAATGTATTTAAATCATTTTTATTATTTGTCCAACTAACGGCTCAAGATGTGTAAACTAAAAAGTGAACCAATAAAATATATTAGTTAATTGTTAGTGAATTGTTATAAGAATAACGCGTACAAATGTTTCTGTTTAGCTAGTTTGACGATTACAAAACAAGTGTAATTAATTTCACAGTGGTGCCAAAATACAATTTCTCCGCAAAACAAAATTTGCCGAGATATGGGGATTGTCTGAGATAGGGCTTCTTCAATTGCGTGGCAAGATAGGGAGTTCTTCACGCCCCAGCCGAGATAAGGGGGTTTTTAAGCTCTCGCTGAGGTAGAGTGTTTTCCACCCACCTGACGGATCATGGTATCCGGAGAATCTCCCTAATGCGTTCAAAATTTTTTGTAACGCTCAGTTAGAGCGTTATGCGGACACAAACAAACAAACATATTTACGTTATTATATATTAGTGAAGATAAAAATAAGGCTGAGGATTTTGAAACGCACGGCATCACGCGCTTTATTCGCATTCAAAACCATTCATTGTGAATGGTCCTGTAGGAGACATCTCGTAAGGGTTACGTCGCACGGTATGACGCATGCGTAACACTAGTAACAATCTCTTTGTTTGACGGTAAAAGTTCTGTAGGAATTTTCCCTGTTATAAATAGTAACAAGAAAAAAAATCAATTAAGGTGTCTTTTAAAATTCGCTTAGAAGTTAAATTTATCATATTCTATGCGTAGACATATTTCGATGGCAAAAATATTTTACGTAAAACTTTACGCGAACAATGATGATAACAAAGCTTTTGTATCTTATTTCAGATTTCAATCAAGATGGCTACTCTGACAACATTAGTTTCATGATAAAACGAATTAAAGTGCATAGTGGAGACGCCCTGAGGGACCCAAACTATCGTTTTCCTGGCAATTATGGCGTGGAAAAATATCTCGAGCTTTTTTCTGGTAAGTCTACTTCGGTATTCAAGTTTTATGTCTTTTTCAAGAAATCATCCTTTTTCAACTCGTTTGCATCAGTATTAGGGCTTATCTACAGTAGCCGGTTTTGCGCACGTACGACGCGCGGATTGCCGTGCAATCTGCCATAACAAAAATACAGCAAGGACATGTAACTCAACGCGCGTTACAAACACGCGTATCTGTCCACTGTGATTAAGCCCTCACTCAGCGTCGTTAGCAGCTCAATTTGCGTTTGATGAGGCCTATCCGATTCGTTTGGATATCGTGAGGAAATCGTGAGTGCGTTGAAATCTGAGAATTCTGTTGGCGCTGTAGAGCAACCTCATCGGTGACGTGACATTCATTACATCTTTGTCATTGGCTCATGCTATCTTTTGAATATAAATTATTAATGACATTTTTAAAAACATAAAAATGTGTTTGAAACGTTATCAAATCGAACTGAAGTTGATCAACCAATTAACTTAATATTTTGTGGTTGCACGTAAACATAAACAAAGGCATCTTAATACATGAAAATTAATGTCATTTTGTCACTTTTATGAGAACTCAAAATTCATTTTAAATTAATAATAATAATAATGTTTATTGCTCATCTAGAAAAATATACAAATGCACAGGATGTACCAACATGCAGCTACCAAATACAAAATGTACAAATATATACAGACTGAGCAACGGTGACGACTCATGCAAATCATGGTTTTCAGTCGTACCTCGAACAGTATGAATTTGATTAAAAAGTAAAAAAGAGATATAAATAAATAAGAGCGCAAGAGTACAAAAATAGAAATACAGAAAGAGTGAGTTAACAGATAAGAAATTGAGAGACATGAAAAATATACAGACATAAGTAAATGTGAAATAGATAAATAGATAAATAAATAGATAAATAAATAGATCAATGAAAACATATAATTAAACAGATGAATATATAGATACACAATAGGTCGACAGGTACACAGAGAAATAAATAAATAGAACAATAGAAAAATAAATAGATATATAATATCGATATCATAGCAGAGTTTTTTTTTGAAGGTTGGAAATAAAAGTGTTAGAAGTTAAAAGTTGCGCAAAACAAAGTCTCTCAATTTCACGCGAAAAACATCGAGATTACAGTTTTTGAAAGTAGCAGGAAGTCTGTTATAAAAGTGAGGTGCCAGAAAAGAGAAAGCTGCTTCAAATTTGGTAGAGCGATGGTTAGGTGCGATCAGAAGCGAGGAGGCAGATCTCGTCTCAAGACGGTGTTCAGGTCGTCTATCAGCGAAAAGCAACAGGCGATTCCAAAGATAGGATGGTTCACCAGAGCAGAGAATGGAATAAACCAAAACACACAGATGGTAGATGTATCGCTGTTTCATTGTCAACCAGCCCAATTGATCTCTGAGAGGTGTAACGTGGGTAAGGCGGTTGCAGTTGAAAATGTACCGGAGACAGTGATTTTGGACGACCTGGACCCGATGTTGTTCCTTAGTGTCCAACGCTGGATAGTACACCACGTCACAATACTCAAAAAGAGAGAGTACCAGAGAGGTACACAAAGTTGTCTTGGAGTTTCGCGACAGTTTCGTCCTCAGATGGTGTAGGGACCGCATTTGGAGGTATGAGGCTTGGCACTTCGCAGAGACATGCTTCGAAAACTTCCATTTGCTATCGAACACTACGCCTAAGTTCTTACAATGCTCGACCCTTTGGAGAGGGGCATTGTTGATCGACGGTTGAAGATTGTCAGAATCCAGACCATGCAACCTGTCAGTGGGGTATATGACCAGGAAAACCGATTTGGACGAGTTGAGCAGAAGCCCGTTTGCAGTCGCCCAGGTATTAATTTTCCCAAGATCTTCAGTCACCAATCTGTAGGCAAAAGCGAGATCATCAGGTTTGAAACAGAAGACTAGTTGAGTATCATCGGCGTACATCTTTGCGGTCGAATGCAATTCAAGGTCCAGTAGATCAGCAACATAGAGATTGAAGTACATAGGTCCCAAAATCGAGCCTTGTGGAACCCCACGAGTTAGCATCCTTCTGTCAGAGATCAGGCGAGATGTATCGGTGTTGACGACTGTAGACTGAGATCTATCACGAAAGTAAGATTTGAATCAGTCTGTAGATTTCTCTCCGAAGCTAAATCCCCTCAGCTTGTAGAAAAACTGATCATGCCATAATGTGTCAAATGCCTTGGAAAAGTCCAGCAAGCAGAGTATGGACACTAGGCCGTTTTCGTATGCCGATAGAACTTGATCAGCTACAAGACTCAGCGCGGTGGTGGTGCTGTGTTGTGAGCGGAAGCCAGACTGATGAACTGGAAGAAGATGGTACGTGTCCAGGAACTTCTGCACTTGGATTCGCACAAGCTGCTCCAGGATCTTCGATAGGAACGGTAAAAGAGTAATAGGGCGTAGGTCGGCCAGTGTACCAGGACAAGAGACTTTTGGCAGGGGTATGGTTAGTCCCTTCTTCCAGGCTGTAGGAAACGAGGCTGAAGTCAACGAATAGTTGATTATATGAGTCAGCTGGACAAAACAAAAAGGCAGGCAATAGAGCAGCATCTGTCTGGATATGTCGTCATCAGCTGCAGCAGTGAGTTTAAGAAACTTGACCACATTGTAGAGGTCGAGCTCCGAAATAGGTTTCAGCTCGAACACTGGCGCATCAGGAGACCGGAGATCCAGTGGAGCGCCTGGAGTCAAGCTGTTGAGCAAAGGGATACTATCAACGAAGTGGTTGTTGATGATATCCGGGTCATCAAAGGGCGCAGGAGATGGTAGACCTGAGTTGGGTGTTGTAATTCCTGCCTGCTTGAGTTTGGCCCAGCGGTCACTCATAGGAAGTTCAGACAAGTCAGCAAAGAAGACTTCCTCGTTTGCACGCATCATAGAGAAAATGCGTTTGCGCAAGTTCACATAGGTTGCGCGCAGAGAGTCGCGTGCCTGGTTGTTGGTGGTTTTCTTTAGCTTAGTCCGAAATTGGTCTCTTCTGCGCATCAAGTCCCTGACTTCTCTGGTCACCCAAGGTAGAGAGATTTTAGAGGTTTTTACTGGTTTCTGGGGCGCATATGTATCGAAATGTTGCAGAAGTAGTCTAGACAGATGAGCTACTTTTTCATCTAGGTCATCCATCAAAAAGACATCATCCCATGGCAAGGATTCGGCGGTCTGGTTGAAAAGATCCAAGGGGATGGAGTTGAGATTTCTGGTGTGCACCAGTCGAGTCTGCTCGTCGGAGATAGAGAACTCTACTTCACAATGTACTAGAAAATGATCAGTCAAACCTGGCGTATCTACCGTTCTAGAGGAGATGGTACGAAGAGTTGATGAGACAAAAATCAGGTCAAGGATGGTTGCTGTTTCTGCAGTGATACGGGTTGGAGTGTCGATGAGTTGGATCAGATTGAAAAAGTTTGCAAAATCAACCACCAGCTGCTGAGAAGGATGTACTCCAACGCCAACATCAACATTGAAGTCGCCCAGACAGACCAGATTAGCAGAGGTTAGTAAAGCTGCGGTCAAGCATTGTTCCAAAGAGTTGAAAAATGAAGGGGGAGACTGGGTCTGTGGTCTGTAGGCGGTGAAAATGTTTAGCAAATGTAAAAACTTCTGTCTGTCCATACTCGTGATGGTAAAGCCAAGGACTTCCAGCGTCGGTGCTATGATGCGAGTATCAAAAGTTGTACAGTACAAGCCTTTTTTAATGTAGGCACAGACTCCACCATAGTTGTTTAATCGTCTGTAGGCATCTTCAGAACGGACACTGTCGCGGTCTACTCTCATCAAAACATAACCCTCGATGTAGACAATAGAATCAGGTATTTTATTTGACAGCCAGGTTTCAGATACAGTTAAGATATCGAAATTATAAGCAAACAGTAGGTTACGTAATTCAGATAGATGAGGAACAAGAGAGCGTATATTTACGTGGGCCACAGAGAGCGATGTAGTACAAGGGTTGGTAGCTGGAGGTGTAGAAGCAGAAGAAAGCACAGTAGGTGGATGACCCTGGTTGATGTCTAGTCATTGAGCTGGTGTAGGGGCAGGTGCTGGAGGGAGATTTTCGAGGAAAGTCTTCCAGGCATCAGTTGTTGTAAATCTGACAGAGGCAGATTTTGCCGTGGTTTTGACATAAGTCGCCCCATTCCTCAAGGTGGTTTTAAAGAATCCACGGTTTCTCGCGTCCTTTTGGATTTCTCTAAAAATCTTTCTCTCTGCCATCGTAGAGGGCTCATTCACGTAAATGAGGCCATCCGGCCAGCATGGATCTACTTCCGAAGTTCTCAGATCACGCTTCTTGATTTTTGCAGCGATCCACTCATCACGGGCAATAGCTGAAGTGAAACGAACAAGTATCGGTTTGATACTTGATGAACTGCGAGAGATGGAATGGACAGTAAGGGCATCAAGTTGGACATTCAAACAGACTCCAACCTTACACAATAGAGAGATGAGAACATCTGTAGATTCACGGGCCGAAGATGGTACGCCAGTGATCACCAATTTGACATCTTGATGTTTAATCGCAGGAGCAGGTGGCAAGGTGGAAACTTGTGAGGCTGGCTGTTCAGAAGCGTTGCTTTCGAGCAAGGCCAATCTCGACGTTACATCATCCAGTCGCGAATCTGTAGCCTCTTGATGTTTAATGGCCTTCTCTTGGTCAGTGGAGAGCCTAGCAACCGTAGCTGAAAGCTTATCGACACGAGCAGGCAGAGATTCTAGATTAGCCAGTCTGGAGAAGATGTCACCAATGCTCACATTTATCTCGCTGTTAGAAACCTTCAAGTCGGAGAGGCTCTGGTTGATATTAAGCAGTACTGACGCGATATCCACTGGTGGGGCTACTTGATGTTTGGGTGTAGCCATGTCAACCCCATGTGCAATGCCAGAGTTCGGAGTTGCGGGTGACCGTACTCCAGAACGTCTGGTTGGCTCCTCAGGTGTCAGTGGGGTCGATTTCGCTGTCAATTTTCGCAGATCGTTAGCAGTTTCCATACACGTAGAGCAACCTTTATACTGTCTGTCCTCGAAATTGAACGATTTCATTTTCATGCAACCTGGATGGAACAATTTCAAGCATTTCATACATGAAATCGGTGCTGTGACGGTGGTGTGACATTTAGCACATGTCAGGTTGACAGTCGTATGAGATCTCGTTCTGGATTGCATTTTGTAGCATGTGGCAATGAGTGCGAGAGAGATAGCAGGCGGTATTGAAGAACACACTAAGCAGTGACTTTTTGCACCTCTAGGTTGGTAGTAGTGGTGTAGTGTTCGGCAAGGGATGTAGTAGCCGTTTGTCCTTGTCACTCTACAGCGTGTGTGTGATGTCTTTGTCTAACCAATGGGTTTCTAAAGAACTCACTCACAGTAGCACGTTGTCTTCGTCGCACACAGTTCACAGGAGACTCTCTTTCTGACACATGCAGAGGTGTATGAAGATTAAAAAAATGTCAATAATAATTCAATCAAGCACCTGTGTGAGAGTAAAAGATCAGGAGAGATGTCCAGATGTAAAGCATAGACCAAGAGACCAGCAAGAGGCATGCAGAGAGCACACAGCAACAGATAGCGAAAGCAGGCAAAAGTGAGGTTAGGTGGTGAGCCGGCAGAAAAGATCTCAAAATTACAGCACCAGTGCACAAATTGCAACTCGAAAAGCGTGTTCAGTGCAACCCTTGCGCTTACTAAAACAGAAATAGCAGCTCCCAACAAGGATAAATGTAAAGTAAACCCTTAAAAAGGTAAAAATAAAAGCAAAACAAAGCAAGCAATGTGCTACGGGCTACTTACAGCAGACGAATCCTGAATGACTAAATTAAGTTTCAGCGTCTTAGTTTTGCAACTCAGAAGGCCAAAGTCAGTCCTGATATTTTACTTTTTTTCCAATATACACATTTGAATACCGCACCTGATATAATTATACACTGTTTTCTATTTCTAAAAAATAAAATGTTTCTACTATATGATAGGTTATATTTTTGTCCGAGTAAAAATTCTTTACATGCTATAAATGTATAAGTGCATACACTCAACTCAAAAGAGTCAAAGTGGAGTAATTATTTATTCCAATCCTATTGAACTTCTCCTACTCCTATCCCATCCTGCTTCTACTCATGAATAAACATGTCACTATGTTTTTCTGTTCGTCTGTTTGTCTGTTGAGTTGTTTGTTCGTTTGTTTAGGTTGAAATAATACTTCAACAAATCGATATAATTTTAAACGCATCAGGCTGACTCAACTAACTATTAATATAGGGTACAATCGATTTTTTAGCTTTATTTAATTGTAAATTAAATTGATTAATAAGTTTTAATTATTTTGTTCTGGGAAACGTTACTAGAAAGACAAATTATAATTTAATTTAACTAAAGTTGTTGAGAATTTGTATAAGCCCGCTACGTAGAGTGTCGCCATCAGCGTACCAGGGTCGAACTGGACAAGTCGTGCGCCTGCGCACAACCAGGCGCAGAAGCGAAAAGAAAATGATGCGCAGACTAAATAACTAGCTAGATAAGAAAGTGGATTTGAAAAATGGTGCTTTGTTAAAATACCGACCATATGCACGTATCCCCTATGTAAAAGATCCGGCCCGGAATCCGGCTCGGAATCCGTTAACGGATCCGGGCCGGAATTTGGTACCGGATATTTGAACAACTACCGAATCTCTATAAAATCGAGCTCGGATTCCGGCCCGGAAAAATGAAAAATTTGAATGGAAAAATTTTTTTCTTCGAATCCAAACTGAAAATCAGAGACGTTCAAGGATTCGAACCAAAGTTCTCGAAGATGTAAAGCCGAAGCTCTAACCGTTGCGCCACGAGACTTTCTTTGAGGTCCATACCTGCTGGACAAACACACTCTGCAAATAAAATTTAGAAAGTCGAGTGTGTTTGTCCAGCAGGTATGTACCTCAGAGAAAGTCTCGTGGCGCAACGATTAGAGCTTCAGCTTTACATCCTCGAGAACTTTGGTTCGAATCCTCGAGAAATTTTTCCATTCAAATTTTTCATTTTTCCGGGCCGGAATCCGAGCTGGATTTCATAGAGATTCAGTAGTTGTTCAAAAAATCCGGTACAAAATCCGGTACCAAATTCCGGCCCGGATCCGTTAACGGATCCTTTAACGGATCCGTTAACGGATTCCGAGCCGGATTCCGGGCCGGATCTTTTACATAGGGTCCCGCCATGATTTCAATATGTATGACGCGAAGAGAGTTATGGTAACGACATAAAATGATGAAATTAGAATAGTTAAGTAAAAACAAGATGTAAATCAAAATTATGATGTTGTTAATCAAATAACTGCGATAATGTATAATGTACCTGGGGTAATTGTTTATGAATATAATATTGATAGTTTATTCATTCTATGCGATTAATAAAAGATAAGATCAGACGAAATTATTGAGAATTAAAATTCTACGGTCTCAAAGTTTTGGGCAAACCAATCAGAAAAGACTGGCCTTAGCTCCTACTTCCGCACGAATGTTCGCTAGATGGCGTCGTGGTACTGGAAGTTTGAAATCGTTCAGATTTGAATTTGGGAACAAAAAATGTCATTTAAATTACAAACTAAATGTAGCGAACTTATAACTTATTGTTGTTTTAATTTTCATGGCAAACAACGTTGAATTACATGTTTACTAATTTTAATTAGTTTCACAGGGAGCGTTTTCGGTCAGCGATATTAACGCTTCAAAGCGTTATAACTTTTCGAGCGGTGTTGTCAAGTCGTTGGCGCGTCGTTCAAAATTTTTTAAAAAAGTTTGCACATTAAAATGAAACTGAATAACACAAGACGAAAAAACTGAATTAGTCTATAACAAATCTGACAAATTTAAACTCGTCAAATTCGATAAAAGATAAAAAATCACAATAATAATAAATATTACTTTTCATTTAAAATTCCAGTTAAAAAACAAAATGAATGAACAAATTCATAGAAAAAACAAACAAGTACAAAAAAATAATGAAAAAAAAGTCAAAAATGAACTATTTTCAATGCAAACATAAACAAACAAACACAAAAAAATAACGAAGAGTGAATTATCGCAAAAGGTGCATTTTCTCAGTCGACTGTCTTCATTTAAAATTGTTCAACTTTATACCCTTCGTTATTTATTTTTGCATTTGTTTGATCACTTTTTGCACATCCAATTTGTCACAAAGTGAACGAATTTAAATAAAAAAGTAAACGAAGAAACAAAAAAATGATAACAAAGGGCACAAAATAGACCAGTTTTATATTCAAAAGGTAAACAAAAAATGCGAAAATTGTTAACTATAAGAGAAAAAAATCTTTCCTATCTTCTCGATTGTAAATTATCACATTATTCGCACTTTCTGCGCCTGGCACCCTAACGCATAGAGTTAAAAGCATAGAAAAAACTTTAGCGACATGAAATTTGACACCATACGCCAGTTGGGGCATACGTTCGCGCACGCGCACGGCAAATTGGTCCGAACCGTGTGCACGATAGGGGTTGAACGGCGTATCAGGAACAAAAAAGCAATCAAAATTGTGATGCTATATCACGCTCCAAGGGAGAGAAACAAATGTTTATTCCGTGGGTGAAGTCTCGCGCGGTCACTTATGCCGAGGTTGTATTTTTTCTTTTTGATAATAAGTTGATCAAAGATGGATATCCTCTCCAATTTGTCAGGAGGGAAATATTGTATTTTTTTCTAAGACGAAGTTTTATTCCCTGCTATTTTTAGTTGTCATACTAACCGGGAATGAACCGCACAAATTTTGTGAATTTCTTCAGGTTAAACTTTTTAACATAAGTTGTTGAATTCAATTTATATTTTGTACTATAATTGACAGAAGATCGTAATAAATCATAATAAAAACTCCAACTACACAAGTCCAAAAACCACTGTTTCTTTTTCTTCACCTCAGAAATAGTAAAAATCAGTCAAATCTAGAACATAGTTAAATGGTTTTCATCAGAAATACAATTATAAAATACCGATAAAGAATTTAAAATAAGGCCAAAAAACAATCAGACAAAAATCGGAACACAACAAAATAACCTAGTTATTTACTTTTATTGCAGAAGAGGATTATGACGCATTTTGCTTGGCTTACATGTTTACCTATCGGGACTTTGAAATGGGAACATTGGGCCTTGCTTGGACCGGAGATCTGAAGAATGCGGGAGGTGTTTGCGAGAAAAATGGAGTAAGCAATATTCACATAATTAACGGTGTCGCAACTTTTTCGGTAAACTAAAAAATCAAAATCATGAAAAAAATTAACTGAGAAACAGGGAATAGAACGTTTTAGCAACGCGAGGACAAATTCTCAAAATAGATCTGTCAGAAAAACTTATTTCAAATCTTTGTTATGCCTCTCACCTTTTTTTTCAACGAATGTGTGAGATTTTGCCGATTCAATTTTCTAGAAAACTTCTTAACAGATCTGTCCGAAAATTTTTTTGTTGCTAATACATTTTATGTTCTGTTTTTTAGTTAATTTTTAATTTGTGTTGCAGTAAATTAAACAGAAGCGTATCCTAAGAAACCTTTTTCTAATTTTTGTTCATTTTGTATTTTTTCTCAATCTGTTTCTTCATTTCCGTTAATTTTTAACGTCTTTTTTATTTGTTTAATTCTTAGCCTGTCCTTAGTTTTTCAATTTTTTCAACTCTTATGGAATTACCTGAAACGGAAAATACAAGCATTTTCATTTAAACTTTCTTTTGTTACTGAACAATAAAATCAACAACGAAAAGTTTTGAGTGTAAATACAAAATTTCTTTCGATCTCTTAGGTAGACCATTATGAAAAAATTCAAACGTTGACTTTCCGTATAAAATAACGTACTTGTCAATTTTTATCTTTTTTTTGTATTTCGCCAACCTAGCTCTAATATCCTGAAACTACTTGTCATGATTTGTTGTTTTTTATTTTTTTCAATTTTACTAAGCTAGTTTTGCGACCTTACCATTTTTTCAATGTTTGTTTTGACCTTGATCGTCATAGCTGTCCGTTATTGGTTCTACATATTGGTAGAACATTATTCTGAGCAGTTTAACAAGCTCACTAATGATAGAGTTCGATATATTAACAAACTGGAGAGTCTCGCTCGAACTGCTGAGCGGAGCGAACGTGTTTTTGTTTTGCTCCGTGCGACGAAAACACTCAGTAGTTATAATTACGGCGTTCGAATTATTCAGTTTTATTAATCGGAAAGAAATTAATTAAACTAAAACAAAATTTACAGTGAAGTTAAAATTGAAAATTAGCAACAATGACAGATGTTAATCGAAACCTGCAAGAGAAGCTGGACCAACTGAAGACTGGTCAAAACAACCTTGAGCTCAATGGAAGATATCAGAAAACTCATTGCTTTTAACAACGAGGCCACAGTATCTTTTCTGAAGGAAGTCCATACCCTGAGATTGAAAAAACACCGAGCTCACTAGTGAACTGAGAAATGTGGGAAACCAGCGCATCTGGGACCAGCAGCAACACCGAGCTAAGCGAGGGAAAATCTCAGGAATTCCATTCCTGGAGAGCAAAGATTTGACGTCCCTTATGCAAAACCTACCAAAACATCTGCAACCCATGCTTCTTCCTTCAGCAATCGATGAAATCTTCCGCACAAAATCCAAACAAAAATTTGTTTGCAAACTTGTGTGCTATAAGGATAAAGCAATCCTAATCAAGAACTGCAAAGCATTAAAACTTGACCTAAACAGCACAGGCAACCAAACAATTTGTCTGTATGACTCACTTGTTCCGAAGTTATCATAAATTTTCTGGATTTCAAGAAAGCTGCAAAAGAATAAAAAATTGACAGCGGGTGGCACAGAAAAGGATACATACATGCGAGGAGAGGTGACCATTTTCCTCTCCGCATCGACTTGATGTATAAAAACTAACATCGATTTCCCAAAATCTTTCAAAAAACCGTAGTAGAATTACGTATGTCAATTAGTTAAAACAGAAATCGAAAATCACTGAAAAAAAGCAAGTACGATCATGATATTTACTTAAAATTCACGAGAAGTGAACTTTAATACAAAAAGAGAACGAAAAATACCCAACTTGAATATGTAAATGACCTTATCGTTAAACTGAAAACTGTCAAAAATGAATACGACTTCTGGATAACAATTAACTCTGTAAAAAAATGAAAAAAAATTCATAAAAAATGAAATTGCTTTTGATCGATGGGAGGCTTAGTTCAACAATATTTATCATCTGACCCCAGCAATTATCATCACAACAACAAGTAATCCTCACCCTTGCCCAGGAAAACCTACTTCCATGGAGGTGCTGATTGGAGCTATCGACAGCTGGGAAAAAGGCAAACACCGGAAGCAGATAATATTCTCACCGAATGCACGAATGACTTACCACCATAATGGCTTTATTATTTACTAGATTTATTCAACAATATTTTGTTTAGACGCCGCTTATTGTGATCACGGTTAATGTTATCAGCCGGCTATTGTTATCGAAAGTGGTCGGTCCCAAATAACTCTATAAGAAATCAATGTAAAATAATTCTCTCATTGTAATCAAAAGTCGCTTATTGTTATCGATATTAAGTATCGTAAATTTTTATTTTGAGTTGAAATGTCTAATTTTAATGCGTGACAAATGCTATTTTTAGAAACATTTTTAAGCAAAACCTTTCCCAGCCATAAATCCTTTTGTTTCTAAAAGAATTTATGACCCTATTGTTCCAACTCCCAATTTTGACGGGTGAAAATTTTCCCGAGAATCCAGAAGCAAAATGACAACTTATCTGTGTTGTAAATTACCGTTTCAAAAACAATAAAACAATATTTCAAAATTTTGTCTATAAAATGCTTTTGGGTTTGAATTTCACTCAGTTCTCCAGCGACTTAAGAGAGTGTACGATCAAATTCGTAAACATGGGTAAACGACGCGATTTATCGAACGAAGAAAAGCAAAAGATTTTAGAAAAGTATGATCATTTGCCGAAAATGAGTCAACGCGACGCTGCATCTGCTCTAGGAATTTCTCAACCACTTTTTTGTAAATTCTTAAACAACAGATCAGCGATCGAAACTTCGGCGCGTTTAAACAAAAATTTAAAACGGAAAAAAAATCGACCTGGAAAAGATAAACAAGTAGAAACGGCCTTGAAAATATGGTTCACCAATGTTCGTGAAAAAAATGCTTCAGTTGACGGACCTCTTTTGCGTCAGAAGGCAGAAGAAATTGCTCAGTCTTTGGGAAAGGATGGTTTCAGTGCAACAGATGGATGGTTCTCTCGATGGAAAAAGCGCGAAAACATCGTGTACACAAATCTTCACGGAGAAGAAAAAAGTGCGGATACACCAGCTGCTGCTGCCTGGGTTCAAACGGAATGGCCGAAAATCGTCGCAGAGTACCCGCCCAAGGACATTTACAATGCAGACGAAACTGGACTTAATTTCCGAGCGATGCCGAGTAAAACGTACAAGTTTAAGAACGACAAATCGAAAGGATCCAAAATTGCGAAGAACCGGATAACTGTGCTCTGTTGTGCCAACATGGAGGGTGAAAAGGAAAAACTTCTGGTGATAGGATTTCACTTGAAGCTCCACTGTTTTAAAAAAACCAAATCTTTGCCAGTGCCCTATGATGCTAAGGACAGTGCTTGGATGACAAGTAAAATCTTCAGTTCATGGTTATTCAAGTGGGACAAACAATTGAAGCGAAAAATTGTGTTGTTAGTGGACAATGGTTCTGCGCACAAAATTACCCTCAAAAAGCCTCTGAAAAACATCAACCTTGTTTTTTTACCGGCAAACACTACGTCATTGATACAACCATGTGATCAGGGAATGATAAGACCATTTAGGGCCTACTACAGAGGACAAATGCGACAACACATCATCGCAGAAATTGACAAAGACCAGGCTGACTGTGATGCAAACAAGATCGCTAAAAAATTACAGTCCTTGATACACTACATATGTAAGTGCCAGCTTGAAATAAAGTCGCCCCAGAAACAATTCGAAATTGTTGAAAAAAAAGTGGACTCTCTATTCTCTGCAATCAAGAATACGAGTTGGATGAAATTCAAGGTGAGTTGAAAACAAAATTAAAATCCTAATTAAAGTTTTTTGTTAGTTTCTCTGTTGAATAAGCTTCAATTTTTGTAGTTCCAGGTTTGCCCGACAGCGAGTTAGAAGAGTGGTTGGACCTAGACCGTGATGTTCGGTCACGATGCTTTTCTTTCTAAATCAACAAAAAATTACTTATTATACGAAAAATGAATTGACTGAAAAAAAAACTGTGAAAATCATCTAGACATTGAAAAAAAGTAAACATTGTTCAAAATTTTGTTAAAATACTTCGATAATTTTGCAATTACACCCCAGAATTTTATTGCAAATGTGTCTCCTTGATTCTTCTTTAAATCGGTGGGACACACTCGTGATTAGACGAAAGTAATATGCGATTCAACCTCGTGAAACTTCTTTTTCCCCTATAACCCTGCGAAGTACTCTATGATTCAAAATATAAGGAATAATGGGAAAAGTCCTAATCTGTAAACTATGCGCCATTCTTTTAGTTAAAACTTTCTTGTAAATATAAATTGTTTTTCTAAGTGCTAACCTAATTCTGTAATTTTAAGTATGCTTAATTTGTTTACTTTACTTTTTTAGTTTGTTTTTTGTAAGTTAAATAGAAGAATTTTTAAGAAATTTTTTTTTCCATTTTCTATTATTTATCACAATGACGAATGAAAAATCGTCCGATTGAGTGTCGCAAGGCTGCTGGCGAGCGGCCGCGTCACAAGTTCATATATTTATATCAATTTGAGAACATGTCAATAAATGAAAAACATTTCTCATGTTAATTAGTTTATGAATTAGTATATGAACAAAAATTCTAAACTATTTTTGTTATTTTTGTTTTTATTTATCAACGGTAATTCGAAGAATATATACGGGGCATATGAGCAAATCCAAAATTAACATCCACTTAGCGGTTCAAAAACATAAAATTTTTTGGACATTATGCACACTCTTAGAATTGTTGTGTCAGGTTCTAGGTGTCAAAACAAGATGGAGAAATGGTGCGGCCTACCTTGAAACAGTTGGCGACATACTTTTTTAATTGAAAAACCGAAAAATAAAAAATGAAAAAAGTTCGAGTTTGTGAAACCCCCATTTTTTATCGCAGATTCGGATTCTTCATAGAAAAATAAAAAGATTTTATTTTTATAATTTTTTTGTTTTGCACGATAGATGGCGCTGTAATTGCAAGAGAAAGATTTTTATTAATTATTTATTTCTTACGATTACAGCGACATCTATCCTAAAAAACCGAAAAATAATTAGAATAAAATCGTTTTATTTTTTCATAAGAAATCCGAATCTGTAATAAAAATATAGGTTCAAAAAACTCTCATTTTTTTAATTTTCTATAGAACCACCCTTAATCCGGACAGGGAGTGAGGGGTGAAGGCCGAGTTTGATATGGTTGTATAAAGTTTAAAGAAGTATTAGACAAATATTTTTTGCAAGTTGTGTGTCTTTTTGTACCAACTGTTCGTATTTTATTGGAAGAAAAAGAGCGATCAACTTAATTTACTCAAATTTCTTAGTCATAGTACTAAAATTGAGACAGAAATATTTTGATACTTCGTTTTCGGTATTTGAATAACTTTGGTAGAACGTACAACACCCCATAATCGATAAAAAACGTAAAATTTAAAAGAAATCAAATTTGGAGTTTCCTTTGACATGCTTTTTTGTTGCTTCTTTAGCAAAAATCACGATAACTTAATTTAATTTTAAAAGTATGTCGCTACTCGTTTCAAGGTAGGCCGCACCTTTTTTCCATCTAGTTTTGACACCTAGATCGTGAGAAAAAAATCCCAAGAATGTGCCTAATGTTCAAAAATTTTTATTTTTTTGAACCGCTAAGTGGATGTTAATTTTGGATTTGCTCATATACTCAAGAACATTGTGTTAAAATCTAAGCTACTGCGGCTGTCTTGTTTTCGAGAAATGATGACTCAAAATCTGACGTTATTGAGGTTATACATGGTGGCACATGACAACTAATGACATTTTCAACGTTTGATTATTTTAAAACGGTATAATCAAAGTATGTTAAACTTATACACAATGTTTATAAGAATGTTTTTAACAAGTTGTTACATTTCATTGGTTACATTTTCTTGGCATTTCTTTGAAAATTGTGCTCATCTCGGTGGGGGGCTCGCGATACAACCTTCATAAAAAGATTTAAATGTAATTATCATTTTTACAGGGTTCTAACGAGTTTTTACAATATACTATTGTGTAAAAACGTTGAAAAAAATAATTTCAACATTAAACAATATGATAACTATTTTTAATGCACGTGTACTTGTCTTTGCCCGTGCACTTCCTACAGACTTGTTTACTGCAAGAAGTGCATATTTGATTATAATAATAATCTATTTAACATGCCCAATAACAATAAATCGTTATTATTTAACTATAAAACACTAATATCAAACATTATTAATGTTTGTTTTTTTTAAAAAATAGAAATAAAATGTGTCTACGATAAACTACACAAAATAAGTGTTGCCCGTCCTTCTAGGTAGAATGTTGTTTTTCCGAAAACAACGCAAAAAAATAGAATTTTCTTAACGCTATCTAAAAGAGCATAAAAAATTAGTAAAAGTCACAAAAGAAATAAGTTTTACATTAAATCTAACAAAAGTAGTGAGGAAATGAAATTCTGAAAACACAGATTTAGTGTCACCCGTCCTTCCAGTGTTTAAGGACCGGAGTACGTAAATGTTACGTCTTGATGATTTTTCGATGTTGTAACTATTCATATAAATATTTCAGCTTTAATTATATTCAAATAGTTGCTTTGATTAACTTTTTATTAACATAACTTTTAATCTAATGTTATAAACAATCATTTTTTCAATAAAAAGCCACAATACTAGTCAGTATTTCGCAGACCTTCTTTTTCGTTCCAAATGGTTGTTTTAAATAAAACTTCAATCGCAATTGGCTATAAACATAATGAAAACAATTTATTATAACAAATATTATTGTTGAACAGGTCCATAAATATGTCTGAAGCTGGTTGTTTATTTTTTAACTACGAAAACAACAATTTATTATGTGTTGTCGTAGAATTACGTAAAATTTACGTGTACTCCAGTCATTTTATGTAGAATCGATTTTTTCCCAAATTTTATTTAACATATCGAAAAAATTTAAATGTCGTTTTAAAGAGAATCAAAAATGATAAAGAGTCACCAAAGGAAAAATTGTTTCATCAAACCTAACCAGAATGGTAAAGAAGTGAATATTGAAAGACGTAAAATTTACGCACGCGGTCCTCGTACCCATGTAGGAAAAAACCATCGGACCGGCGTTGGCACAAGGTCACCGACCGTTGGCAGACCGTTGGTATTTTACGTTGGGCCAATATCAGAATGTGACAATGTTCTCCTCTGGCCCAACGTCGCCAGACAATCTTGGCCCAAAGTTGGCAGACGATCGTTTACCAATGGTTTTTTAACAACAAAAAAATTTTATAAAATAATTAATTCAAACTTATTTTCATTTTCTTTTTACCACTTAAACTTATTTTAACTTCTGAAAATCGTTAACGGAAATTAAATTTATTCTTGCACGAGTATCGATCCTGGGTCCTCGAGTGTATCAGTCCGTGTCTTTGTCCACTTGGCTATCTGCTTCATTAAAATTACCTATCATAATAAGCCGCATACTCGTCTACTATTTTTTATGGAAATTATCAACTTTAAATGTGTATTTTTCAACAATGAGATTCAATAATATTATTAATTGCAAACATTAAATTTTATCAAAACTATTTAAGAAGTTATTTATAATTTATTTATATTAGAAGTTTTTTTTCATAAATTATAATTAATTTTTCTTTCTTACTTATCAAATATTCTCAAAATTAGAAAACCAAAGTTTGATAATTTAGACAAACATTTTGTACAGATAACAAAATATTTTGCTCATCCTATAGAATGAATGCATCAATCGAGGCAGTGCGGCGACAACCGACGGTTGGCATACTGTCTTTACCTGAACGTTGGACGACCGTCGGTTGATTGTTGGTGAAGAGTCGGCCCTGTTTATAGAATGAATTTAGTGGCAAATAATTGGTATCAGCATTAGGCCAATCGTCAGGTCGAGATTGACTTATTGATGAAGATTATTTTTCTTTTTTTTTGAAACTAAATCTATAAATTTTTTTTTGTATAAAAATAACAAACAAAACTTATTCAAACTTCCTTTCGGTTTTATTTCTTTTATTGATAAACTAACATCATAATTGTTTTGCTTTAACTTGTTTATTTTTCTAGGCGAATCTTTTATGTTATGTTAAACTTGCTCCATTGAACTGAGAAAACAATACTTCAATTTCCATTTGAAATTTAAGTTAATAATCACAATTAAATTTTTTCAACATTTTAAAGAAGACAGTAAATTAGGACGAAGTTTGACGAGTTGAGTCAAGGTTCAAAACAAATTTCTTCAGGTGTGGGTTAATCTTGGCCCGATCACGGCCAAAAACATTCGATCCAAAGAGAAAAGTAGAGTCTCTGAGTGCGAAAGTAGCTTAATGGCACTTAAGGTAAATGTACCCCTTATCGTGACTGTCTCTTTTATCGTGATTTTTACTTGAAAAATGCATTCATAAAACGATAGAAAGAAATAGTTCATAACATCATTAACTTGTATTACAGATCAATTATCAGAGCCACAATTAGATTATATGTAATTTGTTATTTTGAATTTATTATTAATAATAGACACTCACGATAAGGGGGCATAAAGTCACGATAAAGGGTACATTTACCTTGAGTCGTTTGTTTGGAGTGCAGGATTTTTAAAAACTACAATTGCATATTTAGAAATTAGCACGTCGTCAACTGATTCGAAACTTTTTCTATATGTCGCCTATCGCTCTAAAGAGCAATTTGGTCGAGTCGTTTTTGCATTATATATCGTTGCTTTAGTATTTTTGCTTTGTTTCACAATGAATTTAATTTGTGGAAATTTTAAAATTTGCGAAGTCGATAAAAAAGTTTTCTGTCTAATAAAAACAACACTGTTGTGGTCACGTTCAATTCCTTTGCGATACTTTTTTCAAATCCTTCGGTTTCTTTCATTTTTCAAATTTCATAAATGAAAAATTTTATTTTTGCGTGATTTTCACAAAAGCGACTGTATTACAACTATACTTGGATGATCCCTGTTCAAACACATAACGATTGCTGGTTCGGGAGGGACTCAACAATTTCAGGAATGTAGTTGAAATCTGAATGAAATGACAAGAATAAATCCCGATTTCGTATCTTAAATAGTTTTCTTACAAAATATTGCTAAAAACGAGCCACTTTTTCGGACCATCTGACCAGAATGTTTCCGTAATACAAATTTTAGGCTACTGGTATATGTTGTTAAATGGTCAACGAAAATTTTCTGAAAAGTTAGACAAATTTTGAGTTTTTAGTTCGAAAAAGAACTAAAAAATAACGTTTCTTTAAAATAAAAAAAATCAAAATGGCGGCCCCATCCACTGGTCCGTAAAGCCATGAGTAACGCGCATCCACTTGCTCGCAACAGCACCCAGACTCGTACACTCAAAGAAAACATTATTGATAATAATAGTATGTTACGCTACAAGGGAGAGAAACAAGCGTTTATTCCGCGGGTGTAGTCGAGTGCTGGTCACTGCTTCTCCCGAGGTTTAAACGCATGTATCTCCCATGTGGCATATATATCTTTTCATAACAAGTTCATCAAAGACGGCTAACCTCTCCGATTTGTCGGGACGGAAACACTGTTTCATTCCCAAGGTGCGGTTTATTCCCTGTTATTATGGTTGTTACCATGGTAACAGGGAATGAACCGCGTCTTGGGAATAAAACAGTGTTTCTCTCCCGTCAAATCAGGGAGAAGTTGGCCGTTTTTGATGCACGTGTTATGAAAAAGTACGTTAATCAAAGATTGTACCAAGGGCCTGAGTTCCATCCAATCCAAATTGGCCGTTTTTAGACAAAGTTACACTTCTCTGAAAAAAAGCCACATTTTCACATATATTTTTTTTCATTGATAACGGCTCAAAATACTATTTATTGTTATTGACATGAATATGTCTTTCAGCTGGGGGTCATAAGTAAATGCAACAGAATCTGTGTGGGACGTGCTATCTCAATTATCTTAAAAAAATATCTTATTTTTGAGATAATTGAGACGTTCGAAATCTTCAAAATATGAAAAAATTATCTCAAAAAAACGCTATATCTTAATAATCTTGATAAATTTATTTATTGAGACATACGTAGATGTGATTTCACGCGTGATGTGACATGATAAGCAGCTTGTCTATACGCGTGACGTCACGTGACGTAACGCCTGATGTGACGCGTGACGCCACGTTTGAGGTGACGTCACACTTTATGTTAAAAAACCAAAATTTGTTTGCCTTACGCGGGCAGAATGGCGCTCGATTCGAATATGATATAAGTTATATTTGAATTAAATTCTGTCGACCATAAACTATTTTAGCCGTTTAACAATTTTCAGTTCAAATTCGAGAAAATTGATTGAAAATTAAAATATAGAGTGAGACGCGCAGGTAGAATTGTCCGAACGCAAAATCCAAATATTGAACGTTTGTAGCATATATTTTTGTAACAAAATAATAATGTTACATGAAAATGAATTTATGTAATTGATAATTAACAGAGTCTTGATAAATTATTTTCGTTTTCCAGCTTTATCCGATAAAAGAAGTTGTCCTTAAAGAGCTTTATGTGTTCTATGCAGGAATGTTAGTTTGTGAAGCGTGTGAAGGGCGTCTGAAGCAGAATGCACGAGCGGGTTTCGAAGGTCCGTATTCATAGAATGTTTTACCAAACAGACTATCGTGAACACTGACAATTCAAGCACTTTCTTAAAAACGCAAAATTCTATCAGCCTTCGATGCGTTACGACCATAATTTTGGATGTTTTAACAAACGGCGTAGCGCAGCGATAACGGCCGTCATTCTTGATGGCTCGAACACAATGGACGGATACGCGTTTTGGTAACACGCGTACTGAAGCGCGGTCTAAGGGACACTGTCAGAAATTTCTGCTTGAAAATTCATGTACTTTATTTGGAAGTCGAAATCATGTCCGTACTTAAAATTTTATGTACAGGTTTTTAAATTTCAAAACTTCGATATTGAAAAATAAAATCAGAAAATTTAAATTTCAAGCTTCAAGGAATCTTAATATTCAATAATAAAAGTTTAAATTTAATGTTACATTATTTGAAGTTTAAGATTAAGTGAGACGTTAGAATTCAAACATTCGATCTTATTTTTAATGCGACTTTGTTATTCAAATTTTATGTAAAGTAAGCAAATTATAATTGACGAGAATACATGAAAAATTAAACTTAATTATTGAATTTTCAGTGCCAGATCACTTTATTTTTATGTCAATGATCAAAAAAATTATAAAATTCTTTTAATTGAATTTTCAGTTACTTATTTGAATTCTCAAACGCTGAAGCATTTTACATTTAATGCAAACAGCTACATTATTTTTCAAAATTGACAATTAAAATTTAGATTGTGTTTGAAATTAAAATAAGACTTTTTGGGATGAAAATTAAAATTTAATTTACTTTAAATTCAAGGTACAATTTTAGTTGAAAATTCACTCTCAATTAACTTAATTTAACGTAGATCTTTACATAAGAAGTCAGTTTTATACAAGAATTGCTACTTTTCGCTAATTTTTTGAGCCAAAGTGAATACTGCAGCATGGTACGGAGTTTTTTTTGACAGCTTCGTTCCTCTTCCATCTTCTATGGGGTTGATCTCCATGATGACTCTGAAACAGCAAAAAAAGAGAAAAATCACAATTACATATTTGATTTGAATGGCCAAAAATTTTGTTGTTACTTTTTTTGAAAAAAATTTACCTTTGAATGAACTCCAACGTTTTTTGTGATACTTTGGGATATTTGATCCCGAATACAAAATACGAAGCAAACAGCGCCAACACTGCCTGGATATAATCAGGACATACGATGCACACTTCTCGTTCAATAACGATGTAGAATTTGGCAGCTGGATCGAAAATCGAGTGTCCTGAAACATAGGATAATATATTTGACAATATACTAAACACAAAAACAAAAAAGAAAACAAAAAAGAAAACAAAAAAGAAACAAAAAAAGGAAAAAACCAAAAATCACCTTTGACGATAATAACCGGAGTGGTGCCTTCCGCCACTGCAGCAACGTCTTTGTAGGCAACGTCAGGCTAAAAGTAAAAATATCTCACATTATTATAACATTTTTTTCACATAACAAAAATAAGAACAAAAATTGATAACCAAACTCACCTCAATCAGCTTGAAAAAAAACTTTTCCTGCTCTCCAAAATATTGGATGAGCAACGGAAAGATTGAAATTGTTTTGGGCATGCAGCCTCTGTCTTCCTTACATGCGGCAGTGCATTTTTCGATCAATTTTTTTGTTTCTTCTTTGTTTTTTTTTGTAATTTTCCACCTTTGAGAGGTAGTTGAAAAGTGGTTCCAGCTTCGTTTCCGCGAAAGACGTCCAACAATCCATAATTTTTTTGCCCATCAATCGGTCGTAATGTTTGAGAAGGTGTTCCTTCTCTTGTAAAAATGGCCACTCTTCAATGATGGTCTTCACCAGTGCTTGCGAGATGATTGAGGCCCGTCGAGTGGGGTAGGTTTCATCCATCAAGCGAGAGATTTCGAAGAGATCATGGTCTGCAACGCCTTTGAATGCGGCAAGCTTAGCGCGCTTTTCTTCTTGCGCCACTGCCGTCTCTCCTTCGGGTAGTTCACATGTGCGTCGCGTTAGCGTTGCGTCACCATTCTGGGCAATGGCGACGCAAACGCAACGCAACTGATGCAAAATGGCGCTTGCGTTTGCGTCGCCTATCTCCACAGTGGAGACGCAACGCGACGCACATGTGAATGGTCCCTAACGGACATCTAGAGACGTCGCGTGAGCAGACTGCCGCGTGATATGACGCACGTGAACACTTTTTTAGCTCAGGTCTAAAACGTTTCGAATAAAGTTGAGAAAGGAAGTAGAAAACCTGATTAATTCTATGGGCAAATCCTAAATTATTGTCCACCTAGATGGCACGGAAAAATTGTTTTTTTTATGTTAATGACACATCTTTAGAATTTTTTTCTGGTATTCCTTGGGCACCAAAGAAGTCAGGAAAAATAAACTTCCAGAAAAAACAAGATAGAAACACATTCAAAAAAATTTTTTTTGCTTTTTATCTTTAACACTAGGAGGACCGTGTACGTAAGTTTTACGTCTTTCGATATTCACTTCTTCACCATTCTGGTTAGATTCGATAGAACAATTTTTCCTTGGGTGACTTCTCATCATATTTGATTCTGTCTGTAACGACGTTAAAATTTTTTCGATATGTTAAATGGAATTTGAGAAAAAATCGATTCTACCTAAAAGGACCGAAGTACGTAAATTTTACGTTATTCCACGACAAAACATATTAAATTGTTGTTTTTGTAGTTAAAAAATGAACAATCAGCTTTAGACATGTTTATGGACTTGTTTAACAATGATATTTGTTATAATAAATTGTTTTCGTTATGTTTATAGCAAAGTGCGATTGAAGTTTTATTTAAAACAACCATCCGGAACGAAAAAGAAGGTCTGCGAAATATACCGACGAGTATTGTGGCTTTTTATTGAAAAAATAATTGTACATAACAATAGATTAATAGTTATTTCAATAAAAAGTTATTTAAAGCAACTATTTGAATATAACTTAAGCTGAAATATTTATATAAATAGTTACAACATCGAAAAATCATCAAGACGTAAAATTTACATACTTCTGTCCTTTAAGGTATACGCAAATCTCGGTCCTCCTAGTGTTAAAAACTAAAAAAATATTAAAAAATAGTTTTTTTAACTGATGAATTAACGTTAATTTTGTTTGTAAGGATGCGCAGGAATGATAGAAATGCTATACCTATTTATCATTATTTCTTTAGGCAAAATTAGGCACTCCGACTAAACTTTGATTAGCAAAAATCACAGCATTTCTATTGTCAATTACTATAAAATATTCTCTTCATACTGTCTGTGATCGTATGTAAGCAGATGATATTTCAAGGACAGCCATATAAACATAGTTTTTATAGTGATCTTGTAGATGAAGAAAATTTTTCTGAAAAACTATCATATTAAATTCATGGTCCTTTTATTTTTGAATAATGTATTAATATGTTTTTTACTATCATTCAAAAAAAAATTATACGCGCGTTTTGACATGTGTGTTGATGCGCGTCACTGCTGTATGTCTCTCC
This sequence comes from Telenomus remus, assembly GCA_020615435.1. Taxonomy (NCBI): domain Eukaryota; kingdom Metazoa; phylum Arthropoda; class Insecta; order Hymenoptera; family Scelionidae; genus Telenomus; species Telenomus remus. The sequence continues at coordinate 9,769,979 of CM036336.1, forward strand.
AGCAGATCGCGCTGCAATCCGGGCCTTGTACGTGCGCAAAAGCGTCCACTGTGAATGAGCCCTAAAGGTTCATTTACAGTGAACGGATACGCGTGTTGCTAACGCGTGTTGAGCCACGTGTCACCGCTGTATTTCTGTTATAGCAGATCGCACGCAATCCGCGCGTCGTACGTGTGCGAAACCGTCCACTGTGAATGAGCCCTAACGTGGCCAACTGAGTTCGAACCTCGATACCGGCAAATTTTTTCCGAAAAAAATTGTTTTGAAGAAAGAAAAAATTAATAAATACCTGTGAAAAATATGAGCAACTAATTAATTTTACTACTTCATTATCTAAATTATTGCAATAATTATCGCAAAATAATTTATTATTGCATTTTCTTTAATTCTTTCTTTTATGACGCATGAAAAATGATGTCACGCGAAACGTGACGTCATGTGCACGTCACGCGTACACACAGAGCCTACGTATATACAAACATCCCCTGTTACGTCTCGCGTTATGAAATTGCTATATTAAATTTGAAGAATGTTAGGCCTGCGGAGGAAAATGCGTTTGCGGCTTCGAGGTACGCATTTTTTCAAAAACGCAAAATTTCACGCGTCCGTAATGCCATACGTCAATTCGATTTGACGTAGTAGCGAACGGCGTAGTATAGTGGGAACGGTTGCGACTTCTAAATGTCAACGAGGAAAAAATGATCTCATAATTTATTCAACTAAGATACTAGTCACAGATATGAGCAAATCCAAAATTATCGTCCACTTAGACGTTCAAGAAAAATTTTATTTCCAGTGATAAGGCACGCTCTTGAAACCAACTTTTTTGGATTCAGCGATACCAAATTAGTCTAAAAAACATAGCACCCCTCAAAACAAAGCTTCGTGACATTGTTTTTTTTTAAGGTCAAAGATATTCAAATTTGACCGAATTTATTAATATTCATACGGCTAAAACTTTTATAATTTCTTATGACTGCTCATTGTTTTACCAAAAACTGAAAGTTCTAACTCTAAATTTTGAAATAATTTTATTAAAATTTAAAAAAAACCCAATTGCAAATGGCGCTGCAATCGCAAAAATCAAACTTAAACCAAACAATTAAAAACAAAACAAAAACCAAAAAAATCAAAACAAAAAATAACAACTCAAAATCATTTAAAAATTTTCGTTAAAATGAAAAAAAAACCAATTGCAGGTGGCGCTGCAATCGCAAACACAAAGCTAAAAACAAAGAATCAAAAAACGATATGAACACCGAAAAATTTAGAACGAAATGAAAAACCAACAACTTGAAAACATTGAAAAATTTTCATTTAAATGAAAAAAGAACTAATAAACGCGAAAACAGTACAAAAACTGAAGAAAATTAATTCCCTAATCCAAAACACAACATAATAATAGACAAAAACCAAAAACATGATTTTCGAAAAACGCGGTTTTTTAGTCTTTTGATTCGTGCTTTTTTTTGATTCTTCAGTTTGTGTACTGTTTTTGCGTTGAGAGCGCCTTCTACGTTTGGAATTTTTTCAATTTAATGACAGTTTTGAGAGTTTTAATGTTCTTAGTATTAGGTTTGTCTTAATTTTCTGGTTTTTGTATCATTTTTATTGGTTTCCGTTTTGTTTTTGCGCTTGCAGCGCCATCTGAGTTTGCGATTTTTTCAACTTTCATAACAATTTTAGTAAATTTTTAGGTTTTGGTTCGTTTTTATTTACTTGCTTTAGTTTTGTTATTTACTTTTTGTTTTTAGTTCTGTGTTTGCGATTGTAGCGCCACCTGCAATTGTTTTTTTTTCATTTAAATGAAAATTTTTCAATGTTTTCAAGTTGTTGGTTTTTCATTTCGTTCTAAATTTTTCGGTGTTCATATCGTTTTTTGATTCTTTGTTTTTAGCTTTGTGTTTGCGATTGCAGCGCCACCTGCAATTGGTTTTTTTTTCATTTTAACGAAAATTTTGAAATGATTTTAAGTTGTTATTTTTTGTTTTGTTTTGATTTTTTTGGTTTTTGTTTTGTTTTTAATTGTTTGGTTTAAGTTTGATTTTTGCGATTGCAGCGCCATCTGCAAATGGGGTTTTTTTAATTTTAATAAAATTATTTCAAAATTTAGAGTAAGAACTTTCAGTTTTTGGTAAAACAATAAGCAGTCATAAGAAATTATAAAAGTTTTAGCCGTATGAATATTAATAAATTCGGTCAAATTTGAATATCTTTGACCTTCAAAAAAAAAACGTCACGAAGCTTTGTTTTGAGGGGCGCTATGTTTTTTAGACTAATTTGGGATCGCTGAATCCAAAAAAATTGGTTTCAAGAGCGTGCCTTATCACTGGAAATAAAATTTTTCTTGAACGGCTAAGTGAACGATAATTTTGGATTTGCTCATATGGAGCCGACGAGGCGAAAATGGAGCTGCACAGAAGCGCAGGGTTCTTGCCTCCAGAAGCTATCGTAACTGGATAAAAAAATTATATTCAAACGAATAACAACTTTTTCATTTTGCATCATATTAAAAGACATGCCTTCGTTAAAAAAATCTTGTATAGATCTAACAATATGCCTGTCAATGGGATGCGATTTTGTACGACGATACCACAGTGCGATATTTTGTATAAATATAAGAACAAAGAGCGGTATGCGTGGCTAGTGTGAATCTGTAAACTAACATAAACCCTTTCCTTTTTGATGCTATTAGTTTTTTATTAAAATTTTTGCTTATAAATATACTCAACTTACAGTATGATTAGCTAAAAAGTTACATTTAGAACATATAATTGGTATTCAATAAGTTGTAAGACTAAATGGAATGAGAGTTGCTCGAATGAGACAAACGTTCCTTTTATAATTATCAGATAAGTGACGTTTTGATAGTTTGTTGGTACAAATATTGCTTCATATTATTTTGTAAATTAACTTGTTCTGAAAATATAATGATAATAATAACGGTTGCGACTCTTAACAGGGGCACCCGAGTTCGAATCTCGAGGCAGGCAAATGAAATTTTTCTATTCACTATTCAAAAAAAAAAAAAAAAACGAAATGTGTTTCCAAAACCATTTTTTCATTCATTTTTTTGACAGTTTTTAATCGAATATTAAGGTCTGAAATTTTTTTATACGGAAAATTTTTTTAACAATTTTTTATGCTCCTTTAAGGACATATCCATGTTTTAATGTACTGTCGTGAAGCGAAAGTCATCCTTTCCTAAGCGTTTTTTATTTTCTTGATTTCAGCGGTCCAGGGTGTTGTGCAGGGGTTTATTCACGGGGATAAATTAACTATCCAAATAAACCTTTTAACTGTATATTTGTTGTTTTATAATATATATAATACAGCAGCGTGCACAAAATGTAAATATAAGCTTAGTTGTCCGGAGACTCTTTGTGTAAAATTGTTAAGTATGGATATTCGCGGTGTCGCGGCGCGGCGGAGAATCTGACTAAGTCCCGTCGGCGGGATCAATTGGGAGATTGGGAGCTCGGAGCTCTCAATTAGTTGTCGTCAAGATTGATTCTGACGCCCATCGGGAGCGTCCGGCCGCTCGTCAGCGACGATCGCCCCTCCAGATTTTGCCAAAAATCGCGGAATCGTGCTCTTGGCTAGGCACACGTGGAGCGCGGTCTCAGCAAAATCATGTACAAAACTGGAAAATTTCCTGTGCTCGATCATCAAAACGATGCTCGAGTCGAATAAACGATATTTGATAATTATCAAGTGACAGAAATTGAATAGCGGCTCGGATGTCCCAGACATCCGGCCGAAAATTGATATTTTAATTTGAGATTTATTGTTATGAAAAGGTTGAAATTATTAAATTGAATATGAAAATAGGCCAAAGTTGTGCTGCGGCTCAACAAGGGCTCCAGTAATTCACTTCTAAAGATAAAAAGCTCGACTTGATTATTTTTCAAAATGTTATAAATTATTTAAAAAATTTATTCTTGAAATTGTGTTTGAGTTTATAAAAAGTTACATTCATTATGTTATTTCTTACTCAAAACTCGGTTTTTTACTGTTGTCAATTTTAGCATATATTTTTCATACAATTGTTCACTGCTGGTTTTGAAATTTTCGTAACGAACTGTTAGAAAGTTATAAGTTTGATAAATCATGCAATGCATCATGTGCAATAAATCACGAAACAATTTTTCTCAAATCTGGACTGCACCGTAAAAAAAGAAGTAGAAATTTCAAGCAAAATTGCTCTAACTCAGTTGCGATTAAATTTGGTCGAATTTTAGAGTCGAAGTTCAAAATCCAACTTAATCCAATTTAGGTTAAACAGAATAAATAAAAATGACTTTGGAATTTTCTGATTGGCTGAATGGAATCTGGTGGAAATTGAGGGTATAAGAGAAAAATGGCAGCCGGTGATTGGCTCATTCGATCAGGGAAAGGACTAGCGAGCACATCGGCTGCGCAAGTCAAACAGTGAAATTAATGAATAATTTTGTTTTAGCAAGTCTTGATTTCAAAAAATCAAAATTATGTTCAGAGATAGAAACATATGATAAAACTTTCATAGTTAGTTTGTTTTATTTTTGTTTCTTTTTATTAATTTTTCATCGTGGTCTTGTCAAGTTAACAGATCTTAACTCTGTTAACCTGAAACGACACACACATGATAGAAAGATAGAAAGAATTAGTACTACGTTGATACAAGAGGGGTCCGGGTACAGATTTGTCCACTCCGACTGTTAAGTGTGACGGATCAACACGAAATAACTTGACGTTACAAGATCCTGCTCATCCTTCCGAAATACACAAGTAATTGAAAACTTTAGTAAGAAATGATTACAAATCATTGTTCACGAGACAAGTATTCCGTGTAAAATTATTGTCTAAATACTTAAAAAATAACCTTAGAAAGGTATAAAAATAACGAGACAAGATCCTGCCCATCCTTCTGAAATACGCAATTAATTTGAAACTTTAGTAACAAAAAACCCTTTTTTCTATACTTATTTCTATTAGTATTTTTTTTCTTCTCTCTTCTACATATACATTGAGAAAATTAGTAAGAACTGATATGAAATAATTGATCACGAGACAAGTACTCTTTTTAAGATTATATTCTAAATACTTAAAAAATAACCTTCGAAAGGTATATAAATAACGAGACAAAGTCCTGCCCTTCCTTCTGCCATGTTGTAATGTCAAGTTATTTCGTGTTGATCCGTCACACTTAACAGTCGGAGTGGACAAATCTGTACCCGGACCCCTCTTGTATCAACGTAGTACTAATTCTTTCTATCTTTGTCCTCTAATTCCACTCCATCTTTCTATTGAATGCTATTCACATTATTTTATATTTTTAAAACTTGCGGCGATCACTTTCCTGGCAGCATTTATTTTTGTAGATTAAATTAATAATTTGCTTCAGTTTCTTCTAACAAACTTGTTATCCATGCAACGAATTTTATAAAATTATAATTATTTGAAGGTACTTTAATAAAATAATAATTAGTAAGATGAAATATCACTGACGTACATTGCAAAAACATATAGGAAATTTAAAAATTTAAAAGGAAAATGCGCAGTGGTTCTGCGCCGATATCTGTGAAATCCTAACACATGTGTGTGTCGTTTCAGGTTAACAGAGTTAAGATCTGTTAACTTGACAAGACCACGATGAAAAATTAATAAAAAGAAACAAAAATAAAACAAACTAACTATGAAAGTTTTATCATATGTTTCTATCTCTGAACATAATTTTGATTTTTTTAAATCAAGACTTGCTAAAACAAAATTATTCATTAATTTCACTGTTTGACTTGCGCAGTCGATGTGCTCGCTAGTCCTTTCCCTGATCGAATGAGCCAATCACCGGTCACCGGCTGCCATGTTCCTCTTATCCCTCAATTCCCACCAGATTCCATTCAGCTAATCAGAAAATTCCAAAGTCATTTTTTATTTATCCCTTGTAAAAATCAGATTTTTGTCTTAAAATCAACTATGGAACTTTTTGATTGTTGCTATCTAATTGTTTTTATGATTAATTAGGTATTTTTATATGAAAATAGTAATTAAAGTTGTAAGTTGACAGCCAACGACAAAAACACTAACACCCTCTGGCGGATTTTTGGCCGGCAGACTTTAAACACAAACAAAAAATGAAATACGCTGTCAAAACTTCTGAAATTACTATTAAAATAAAGGGGAGAGTCTAATTGAATTTTCTATCGGATTAGTTTTGGTCCAGGATAACTCAAAATACTTTTTTAATAAGAAAGCAAAATGGTAAACAAAGCATTGATTATTGGCTTGGATCGGTCGGTAATGCCGCATCCTATTTGATTGAACTACGTTTTCACAGCTGTTTGGTTAGTTTGTAAGAATTGACGTGGTGAAACGTTACACAAGTTTACTATTTATTTTTAAGTTTTACTTCCATTTTTTTCTTTCATCTTGTACACTTCATGTACCTTTTATCATTAACAAAAAACTTTCAATTTAATGAAGTAAGATTGAATTTGAACGCTTACAACGTACCAACCTCATAGTCTCGACGGTCGCTATTATCGCCTCGGTCAGTAACATGGTAAAGGTAAATTTTTACTTGATGTTAGATCGGAGGGAAACGTCATATGAACCGAGTTGCCGTCAGGCCACGTCTGGCAACTATTTCAAATATGCTAGTTGTTGAAAGAAAGATCTGGCTGGTGAAATTTTATTAATTAACTTGTGTTTAAAGAAATCGAGCTAGTAAACAAAAAAACGCAAGGTATTATTCAAATTATTTTTTCGATTCTTCTTAGAACAGAATAAGCAATACGAGTAAGTATTGATGTATCGACTCGAGGTAACTAGAAAAATTTTAGGTTAAAAAGTGCAAACTAGCGTATATAATCTGACAAAAAAATGAAAAGGTTAGATTTCAAACTCTAAGTTGAAAATTACAGCAACTTTGTTTGACTTTTAAATTGCGACTCTAAAATTTGAGCAAATTTGCTCTAAAACGAGGTTTAAAATTAAACTCTTTTTTTACGGTGTGATAGTACAGCAGGTGACGTTTAAAGTATTTTTATTACATTAAGACTTTATTGCTTTAAGAACATTGATTTGATTCTGCGTCAGACATCAGACATCCTATTCCGGAATGTAACGCATGCAAATATTGCATCAACACAAATATCAAACATCAGGACATTACGTATTTCCGATATTATATATTTATACATTGCTTCAACATTGTAATATCCTTGAAAACGTACTGTGGTGTCGTAAAAAAACCAGTTTAAGTGATTTTGTTCGAAATCGAGATTATTAGAAATTTGATGGTCTTTTCGACTGCACTCTTATTCGTGACTGGTTGAAAGAATTTTTAAACACAATATTCCATGTAAATCTTTATGAACCCTTTCAGTTAACTGCCATTTTTGCGGGAAAACCAGTTAAGTGACCTGTATACAACACAGAACTGAAAATTCGATAAACCTTTTTCCGAAAAATTGTGTAGAAGATTGTAACAGACTGAATCGAGTAAATTTTAGTACTTGTACAAAAAATTTATTGCAATTATTGCAGAAGTCATGAGAAAAAATGAGTCACAATTTGAGGGGGCTCTTCACCGATTTATAGTTCTGATAGTAATGTTTTTTTTCAAGAGTTGTTTCATCGCATGATTCAAAAAAGGAAGTTTTTTGAGGGAGAATAAGATTTTTGATCAAAAAAATTGTTATCATCCATTTATTCATTATATTTTTTCAATATCGCACAGGTGGAGATCTTCCTTTGAGCAACTTCAGAAGCAACTATCTTAGAAATTCCGATTTAATACAGCAGGAAATTCTTGGAATTTATAACAGAAAAAGAAAGAAATAACAGAAAACAGTTTATTGATAAAGTTAATCCCGCCATATTCTTTCCTATCCTATCTCATCCTATCCTACTCAGATGGAAATATGTAACTATGTTTGCTTGTTTGTTATTGTAGAAATGGCGCTCCAACAAAGCGATAAAAACAATTTTCGACGCATCAGGGTGACTCTACAAACTTTCATAATTACTATAGGCTATATAAAAAAATGATTTTCCCTCACTTGTGGGAGAGCGGCGGTTCTCCCACTCGTAAGAGAATAGTATATTACTCAAGTTGTGATAGAAGCAAGAGGCATACCACGAGTGAGATAGCACGAGCGAAGCGAGTGCGCTCACGAGTGAGATGCCCACTGAATATATGATTCAGGTCGTAGAAAAAAATTTTTATCTATCTAAATAGACCTTCAGAAATTCTTAGAATTATTTTTGCATGCCCAACAAATGATGTAAAAAAATTTTACATGCTTCAAATGTTACTTATGTTTGTTTTTCTGTTTGTGAAATTCTTTATTGATTCTTTGAGACGCTTACAAGAACCTTTAAAAGAGAATTTTAATGCATCAATGTGACTTTTCGGAAGCCTGAAAATTGTTATATCATTAATTTTTGCGTAGAGTAATTTTTTGCAATTAAGCGTATAGAGTAACAGTGCGACAAAGGTGATAGCTAATTACCTTGAGATTAGGTAAGGTGCGAATCACGGCTGATTAGCTAGTATAGTAATAAATAACAATTTACAAAACATTCGAAATAATTATCTTGAACAGTGTATTTTTTCGATATTGTGCAAAAAATTGTTGGACAAACAAACAATTGCAAAATACAATATCAAAAGGTATCTAACTAGTCGGTTTCTTTTAAAAAAATTTCGGATTCACAAACAAATCATTAACGATTTTGTGCCTCTAAAGGCACACAACTATCCAAATTGTTCAAATTTAGTTGAGAAAAAAATTTAGAGAACAGTATCGAATAGCATCTAATAGACTGACTTGTACTGACTGAGTCTACGTTATTGTTTCCAAATTGGTTTGTTCATTCTAAAATTTTGTTGAAAGAACCGACTAGTTCGAAGCATTGTTATCGATTGTTGCATTTGTTTGCTTATGAAAAACAATTTATGTACTAAAATCGACAAAACGCACGTACACTATGCCAATAACACTCTTGTTTTCTCCGAATGATGCGTTGTTCTTATATATATATATATATATATATATATATATATATATATATATATATATATATATATATATAATCATAATAAAGATAAATCTAAAATTTCTAAATATAATTATAATCATAATTTAGAACAGCAGGTAGTAAAATCTATGAACGAAAACATATCAATGTACATACTGTTAACATCAAGTTTGAGTATGTTCGTATTGTTTTTTACAATGAAACAAGCGAAAATGATCATTTATTTTACAACTTTCTAACAACGTCATTCAAAACAAAAGTTCCTTTTTGCATAATGTTTCTGCCATCGAAACCCTACAGAATGAGCGAAATCTTAACAAGGAAAAAAAATATCTTGATTTGGGTGTTACAACTTTCAAAATTTTTACTCATAGACTATAATAATTCTGAAAGTTGAAAAAATTACCCTGAAAAAGGGTGAAAAGGGCTTTTTTGAAAGCTTCAAAACCTTTCAACTAATTCTTTGGAAATATGATAAATCACACGATTTTCGGTCGGTTATAGTTCAAAGTATAAATTGAATTCCACAACTCACAATTGAAAGCTGGCCTTCCTGAAATCATTTTTTGCAATTCTTGCAAAAAATAACCTTTTTGAAAATACCACTTGACTGATTTTTCCTATTTACCACAGAAATAAGATCGTTATTCACGCTGTTTTGAATACCAGGTTATTTTCCTGAATGAAAAAAACGTTTTAATAAAACAAAAAAATGATACTATATGCTATAAAAAGGTTTTGAGGGGGCTATGAAACCGGTAACAAAACCCCAGAGTGCAGGAGGCGAGGCAGAGGCCTTTTTCTAGGAATGTTTTTTAAACTAGAGACTAATTTTTTCGGATTGAGTGAATTTACTTCTCTGTTGAAGAGTAAAAATTGTATTCATGTGTAGTAATCAAATCAAACGACTTGTGTTTCAGCACTATCGGGGTAGCATGAAATCTTTGAACACCGGCATCATAACGCTGCTAAATTACGGAAAACATGTGCCACCTGCAGTTTCTCACGTCACTTTAGCCCATGAAATTGGCCATAATTTCGGCTCTCCGGTATGTATTGGAAATACTATATTTCATAACACGGACGCACAGGGCTACTTCGTGAAAGGGGTCGGGCATGGGAAACAAAACTCGAGGAGGCCCAAGGCGAAGGCAAGGACACCCGAGAGTGGTGTTTTTTTATTCCGGAGACTCCCTTGCCAAAGTTGCCCTTCGCATTCGTGTCATGGTCTATATTTTGTTTCGATTTGCACGCAAAAACGGCTAGAAGACGTTTCCGGGTTTACAGGAGCTCTTTGCTGCTAACAAACGCGAACAAGTTCGTCGCGGAGTAAAAAAAGTGACGTGAACGTCACGCGTGCGCATAAAAAAGAAAAAAAATTCAGTTGTTATATTTTGTTATTATATTTTTGTTAATTTCAAATTTCTCATCTTCTCGAATTTCGATTTTTTCTTATAAAACAAGGAATAAAAGCAAAATCTTTAACACATTGAAATCTTAAAGCCACAATACGTTACTATATTTTCATTCTGGGGAAACAGCGAATCACGTCGCACATTGATCTCATGTATTATTTTGGCTCATGAAGCGTATTTGTAATGCGCACGTGCGTGATTTACAGGCTTGAGACTTTAAGTTTTTCTGCCAGATACGTCTCTAATCGTCGTGGTGTGAGAAGCGTAGAAACTTTTTACATGTTTTCGTGCGCCGGTAGGAGTAACGATATTTCTCGCGCGATCCGTCTGCTATTTATGAGTATTTTAGTGTGGAGAGGAGATGATATCTGGCGGAAAGTTCTATACTAAGAAACTGAAAATTCAATAAATAACCGATAAAACGAAATTTAACTTCGGTTCCCCTTTAACTTTTCCTTAAAATTTGATATTATAAATTTTTCAACTTTGTTTTTTCTCCGGTCTTACGATTTTCTGTTATTTTATTTCCTGTTTATTTTGATACTTTTTTTGTTATTCTGTCGAGAACTTTGTTCGTAGTAGTTAAGCAAGTCCTTTAATTTATTTTTAGTTTCTGTTTTAAAAATGTTGCCAAATTTTTATTTACAATTTTCGGTTCGTGATGTTTGCAAGAGGTCTCCCTCTGGTGGTGCACAAAAGACTTTAATTTTTGTAGTACTCGTAGTCTGCTGTAGTACTTGTAGTAGGACTTCAATAAAATTCGTTTTAGTTGAAGTACATATTCTTCAAGAATTTTTTCAAGACAATTATTGCAATTGACTTCAATACGACTTCAAAACGATTTTGAACAAATAAAATTTGAGGATGTAACTTTGCAAAGTTGTAAAGTTAGAGTATTTGTGCAGTTATTATCACGGATGTTTATGAATGAGTTAAATGAGATGTTTATTAAAAAAAATTAACAGCACTATTTTTTATAAAATCGATACGTTCCGAAAATGTACAAACAAGTATTACAGAATACTACATTCACTAGCTGTAGTCTTTGGAGTCGTAAAAATTTTATGACTCTAAAAGTACTACAACGAACTTCATACTACAATTACTCCAAAAAAATTTCAAATTTACTTCCAAAGTACTACAAACCAAGTTGTTCAAAGACTCCAATAATGAGCAACCTCTTGGATATTTGAAGGTTCGTTTTTTGAAAAATATCAACTTCTGAAAATCTCTAGGTATAAGTAATAGGGTGAGTTGGAGTAAAAATGATCAGCGGGGTGAAAATGATCAGCTCAATTTTTTTAATAAACGAATAAAAACAAGCTGAATTTATTCAATCTAATTCTAAAAAAGCAACTATAGACAATCGAATGCACACATTTGGCATAGTACAAATTGCTAGAAAAACCTTATATTCTGTTTTGAAACTTGATTATTTTTACCCCAACTCACCCTAGTATGAGTGGTAGTAAGTAGGTATAACTACATAGATTTGTCGCTGCACAACTTTTCTGGTTCTTATGCGTGCCGTTACTCTAAAAGAATGATTGTTACTTTAACTAGGAATAAATTATGAAAATAGTTGGTAATTTGGCAATGAATTACTTAAGTTATGATTGAGTCAGCAGTAATTGATTACTGAAGTAATGATTACTTCGGTGATCGATTACCGAAGTAATGATTACTCCGGTAACTAATAATAAATTTTTTTTCACTTACTTGAACGATCGTTAATGAAAAATTGTCCTAATTTTATACGTTATAACGGGTACACGATTATTTTGTAGCATGATCCAGAGCAGTGTACTCCAGGAGGAGAAGATGGAAATTTTATAATGTTTGCTCGTGCAACTAGTGGCGACAAACGCAATAACAATCGCTTCAGCCCATGCAGCCTGAACGCCATTAATCCTGTCTTAAACACAAAAGCACGTTCACATAAGGGTTGCTTTACTGGTAAGTTTACGATTTGTACATCGATTCTATTCTATAAATATTTTGTCATTTTTTTATATTTCTAATTATTCAAATCTTTTTGTCTGCAGTGTTTGACAACAATACTGCACTATTTTTTGACAATTTTAAGGGAAAATATACAGCTAGAATAGTCAAAATCAAGTCCTTTTTTCGACAGTGATTACTATTGTGCCGTAACGGCCTTTATGAGACCGTGAGCTTCTTCGCTACGATAATTTCAATCACATCTGAACTTAAAAATTTAACCTTTTATCAACAAACATACCGTTTTTCTCCACTTAGTCCCTCGTTGCCTCGAATCGCCACCAATTTTGAAGGAAAAAATTGGAAACCTTTAAAGTGGAATTGTCTAAAAAGTATTTTTCTGATAATCATCTTTTTTTTAAATTCTCTATTTTCTGCAATAATCTATAAGTGCTGTGATTCAACCGCTAATCGTACTGATTGATATTAATTGGATTGTTTACATTGATATCAATAATCTACTGCAAGAATGATATTAGGAAAATAATACTCCAAATTTGATAGTTTATGGGCTAAGACTATAACGAGTAATTTGTTATTTTCTTGATAATTTTCAAGCTACTACGGTACAACTTGAACTGTGATACACTATTCACACAAAATTCTGTTGTTATTATGTGAGATCATTGTCATCATTGAATCATTATTATGTTGACATCATTGCTGAAACTAATGTAATGGTACTTTTTTTATTGTTAAATGGGCCTTAGGCCTACAGCTTACAATGGATCAATAAATCAATTAATTTTTATCTCTCTACAATGAATTGCCGATCAAAATTCGTTTATTTGCGTCTTTGGACCTTTTGAAGTCTATCCAGTCTATCTTTCGAAATCACAGGAGTGATGTGCCTTTAAAACAGGTTGCAATGCTATTTTTGTTCCATTTATTTTTGTTTTTGTGTTTTTTCAGTTTATTTTCATTTTTTTTATTCGTATGTTAACTTTTTTTAGTGTGGTTTCTCCTCTTGGTTTCTCTGCTCGTTTTTGTATGTTTAAGTGTGCATGATTACGCTTCGCTCTATTTTTTTATGATGCTTCGTTGTTGTCTAATTTATTTTGCACTGTGCAAAGGCTGTGATATAAAGCTGTACAAATTACCAAAAGCTCATGTTCATATGAGCAAATCCAAATTTAACATCCACTTAGCGGTTCAAAAAATTAGAAAATTTTTGGACATTAGGCACACTCTTGGGATTTTTTTCTCACAATCTAGGTGTCAAAACAAGATTGAAAAATGGTGCGGCCCACCTTGAAACGAGTGGCGACATACTTTTAAAATTAAATTAAGTTATAGTGATTTTTGCCAAAAAAGCAACAAAAAAGCATGTAAAAAGTAACTCCAAATTTGGTTTCTTTCAAATTTTACGTTTTTTATCGATTATGGGGTGTTGTACGTTCTACCAAAGTCATTCAAACACCGAAAACAAAATATCAAAATATTTCTGTGTCTCAATTTTAGTACTATGACTAAGAATTTTGAGTGAATTGAGTTAATCGCCCTTTTTCTTCCAATAAAATACGAACAGTTTGTACAAAAAGACACACAACTTGCAAAAAATATTTGCCTAATACTTTTTCAAACTTTATACAACCATATCAAACTCGGCCTTCACCCCTCACTCCCTGTCCGGATTAAGGGTGGTTTCATAGAAAATTAAAAAAAATGAGAGTTTTTTGAACCCATATTTTTTATTACAGATTCGGATTTCTTATGAAAAAATAAAACGATTTTATTCTAATTATTTTTCGGTTTTTTAGGATAGATGTCGCTGTAATCGTAAGAAATAAATAATTAATAAAAATCGTTCTATCGCAATTACAGCGCCATCATCGTGCAAAACAAAAAAATATATGAATAAAATCTTTTTATTTTTTCATGAAGAATCCGAATCTGCAATAAAAAATGGGGGTTTCACGAACTCGATTTTTTTCATTTTTTATTTTCTTCTTTTTTAATTAAAAAAGTATGTCGCCACCTGTTTCATGGTGGGCCGCACCATTTTTCAATCTTGTTTTGACACCTAGAACCTGAGAAAAAAATCCTAAGAGTGTGCCTAATGTCCACAAATTTTTATTTTTTTGAACCGCTAAGTGGATGTTAATTTTGGATCATGAGAGAGATCAAAACAATGTAAAACAATTATGAAAAATGTATGAATGATTATAAATTTTGTGCAATAAAACTGCTAGACTGGATCCTGGGGCGATGGAGGCAAGCGATAGCAATACTGGATATCTATTCGAGGTCACGATTCTCGATACCGACAATCAGAATATGTAACGAATTTTGTATTCAGAAGTGTCAAAAACTGTTGTAGTGAATTTATTTATTAATTTTGAGTTGAATAATTGAGCCGTTGGAAAAAAATTTAGTGACGTCCATTTTTTACTTTGAATAAACAATACATTTCCGTGTTTGAACTTTTTAAAATTATTGTGAAGTCGGTTTTTACACCTTCAGAGGCTTTAATCTAAAGTTCTTCTGTCGATTGTTCCGCGGAGGACAGAAGAATTTTACTTACAGTCTTGGGCACGGGACCCCGGAAACCGGACTTTCGGTCCTCCCAAGGGAGCCGAAAGTCGGCACTTTCGGGTCGGAGGTGTGAAAAATATTTTTTGGATAGGTCAAACTAAAATAAATTTCACAGTCGATATTTTTAATAATGTTGATTATGAAACTGAAAAAACGAATTTTCGATTTCTAGACCCACCTAGGCGTACATTCGGGTAGGGTGATTCATAATAGGCTAAATAATAATTTAAAAATGTGAAAAATAGTTCAAATGTTATGTTATATCATCGAATGAAGTTTAATTGATAATATGGAAAACATTTTAACTGTAATTTTTAGAAATAGTTTACTAAAAATTCATAGTTTTGAATACATAACAAGTATAACTCATTACAACTCGTTTTCGCGTACAGCATTCTGGGGGACACTGACATACATTAGACACTTTTCGCGGACGGACGGCTTCTACACACGGAATAACGTCATTTACTTAAATTGCGAGTCATGGACTCGACTTCTAATAACACACTTCTGCATTTGCCATTCTGATCAGGAAAGGCCATGAAAACCTAATAAGTGGCTAGCAGCGGGGATCGTACATGCTACCTCCCGAATGCTAGATAATATTGAGAAGTTAATTTTGAATTTTGAAATTCAAGAATTGAAAATTGTATATTGTATCAAAAATGTTTAGTTCGGATCAGGAGGTTGGGCACAAAATAACGACACTTATTTATTATGTTTAGAAAATAAATGTTCATTTTTCTCTTTATGGCAACAATCCAAGAATTTTGAGCTGAAAAATTATTCTTTTACACTTAAAAAACTCTCTCTGAGTAACAAACATAAAATCTTTTTGAAAAGAAAACTGAATAAAGCTTCTGAAAATTGTTGATTAAGAGAGTAAAAGGAAGAAATGAGAAAACAAACTTGTGCACCGTGTTGCCGGTTTGACTGCTGCTTGGCTGAGCGTCTCGGCGTCGTGACGGTCTGGGCGTCGGTGAAGGAACACGGCGGCGCTAAAAAAAAACAAAATGGCACGTATGCGGACAACAATCGTGTGGTTATTGTTTGGCGAGTCGGGCTGGACGACAAGAGTCGTGCTCAGCTGAGGCCGACGAAGCAGTTGGCGACGAGAGCCGCGCTGAAAAATGTTTTAGGGCGTTTGGCAACGAGAGTTGCACAAACTTAGTGAGCTGTTTTGGGTGATTTTAATCGCAAGCAAAACAGTACAATCGGCAAGAGCCGAGTTGCTGGTTGTTTGCTTGCCGGTTACTTGCGAACTGGCAGCTCAGTGCTGGCGTGCCGTGAATGCTGCGTGGTGGCGCTGGTGCGCGTTGCCGACTGCTTGGTCGCCTGGCGCGAAAAACAAATCAAAATTTTGTTCGAGGATTGATAACCTTAATAAATAATTTTATAATGGCTATTTCAACAAATATGAACATATATGATACATTTACGCTTGTTTTATAAAGTCGCATTGAGTCAATATTTCATTTTTATAAACAATTGAATCTCTTAGTGTTATATTAATATTCAATGAAGTTGCCCATACTAGCCGACGCGTCGGCTAATTTAGGCCTTTTACATTTATTTTTTACAGAAGTTTTTCTATAAAAATTATTTTTTTCAATACGAATGTACTAGTGAATTCATTTAATAATGTTTACATGAACATTTTCACTGTTTCATTTGTTTATATTAAGAATATTGACAAAATTCTTCAAGTTTTAGTTTAGGCTGCCCGTACTAGGCAACTCTACCCTAAACTTTTAGAAATACAAGAACTTAACTTTTACAAATGTCACTTGACTGGTTCTTCCTAATCACCATAGACTTACCTCCAAAAATTTTTATCATTTTTAATTTTTAATAAGTGTATCGAATTATTGCAACCATCAATACTTCTTGCAGCCGCTGCTGCTCCCAGGCTAATAGTTTTCTCGAGATTCATTGTAATCAATTTATAAAATTTTTGAGGACAAGAATCAATTTGCGATCTTCCAAGGCGATTTTATGATACGCCAGCAGCTGTAGCTAAAAACCAAAAAGGTTAGTTGTATTGTAAACAAATAGAATTGCAAAACAATTAAACTAAATGAATTTGAGCTATTTGTTAATTATCTAGTTCAAATAAATCATTTTTGTTAAAAAAATTTACACCTGTTCAATGGAATAGTAAACAAACTTTCTGTCTGAACGTTTATTTATCAAACTCATGTATGTTTATGTTTATGTTTATTTAGTAGAAGGCAGCAGTACAAACTGGTAATATATACATCATGGGTACAGTATCGTAGTAATAGATGGAGCTACAAGTAACATCCCAGAAAGTAATTTGTAAGAAAAAACTCAGAAAAGATAAAACGAAAAATAATAATGGCTGAGAGATAGCAGCCTGGCAGTAGGTGTAATTTTTAGGACGAATTTAGTTTCTTTCGCTTAGCAGGTGTCGTTGCAAGGCTGTCTTGAAGCTTGAAGTCATCGTTGCTGTAAGGATGTTGGCTGGAATAGCGTTTCATTTTAGAACGACTCGATTTCCTAGAAAGTGTTTCCTGAGTGGCCTGCGTATTCTTCCCAGATTAAATTTGAGCGAGTGCCCAAAAAGGTTGGTTGTCCGAGCCCGGTTGAAGATGGTTACCACCGTTTCTACCAGGTCGGCAAACTCTTGTCTCTCAGTGAAGCTTTGAAGGTGATCAGGATCTTTCTCAGGAGGTCAGACGAATACAAAATGAAAAGCAATGGCCCCAGAACAGAGCCTTGAAGAACTTCACTGGGTGCTAGACACGAGGACAAGAGAGAGTCTCTGATCCTCAGTCTGGAAAAACCGGTTTGCCATGTAGGCTTTAATCCACGCTAGCAGCTCGCCTTGGATCCCAATGGGCTCCAGCTTGCGAAGAAGCCTTCTTGGAGGTATTTTGTCGAAAGTTTGATAGAATTCCAGGTAGATCACATAGATCACGCCAGTTCGAAGGGCCAAATCGAGTAACTCGTCAGCGATGAGATCCTCGAAAATTTTGCAGAGGATGCTGGTGAGACTGATTGGCCTGAAGTTTGCAGTGAGAGGTCTCCTGCCTTTCTTGTAAATGGGCGTGACTATAGAGTGGCGCCAGGCTTCAAGAATGGTGGCAGTAGCTGAGTGGTGAAAGAGAGCCTAGAGAACGAGAGCTATGACGCTGGCGCACTTCTTGAGAGAGATGGGTGGTATCCCGTCTGGACGAACGCTGCAGATCTATCCAGGGCGGTGAGAGAACATCTGTCAGGCACTCAGCGTTGGGTGGGTACGGCAGCTGACGCAAGGCACCAGCTGGCTCAGTGGTGTAGACCTGTGCGAACTGCTCTGCAAATGCGTTTCGATAGAGTCTGCAACTTCGACGCTATTTACCTTGACGGAGTTGGGAATAGAGCACTTCGGAGCTGAGGCCCTGCTTAGGTAGGCCTTTCTACCAGCAGCTACCGTATTGGCCTCGAAGCCTTACAGGAAGACCTGATGGTCGCCGTGAGATGGTGGCAATGAGCTTGATACCTTTGATTGTCGGCTGGGAGGCTGGACTTCCTGTAGGTTCTCCAGAGCTTATTCATGAGATATTCATGGCCGCAGGGGGCTGCGCCTCGCTGGTGTTCGTGAAGGGGCAGCAGATCGCAAGGTATTGAGAAATGACGTGACGAGGGTGTTGTAGGACCTATCAAGGTCTGACCAGTCCAATGGTGAGCGAGCGACCTCATCCACCCTGGCAGCCACTACTTCATAGTTGATTTTAAAGAACGGAATACGTGGAACTTCTCTGGTGTCTTGTGGCTCGTCGATAAGTTCGAGCAGAGAGTTTTAGTTTCCACGTAAGCGGGTGCTCTCATGGACCAGCTGCAGAAGGTTGGTGTCTCGCAGCATCGTAGAAAACTGTCTTCCAACCCTAGTTGAACGCTCTGGGACGTCCTAGGCAAGTCCATCAATCCACGTCACCGAAGGAAAATTGAAGTCTCCAAAGATGAACAGCGGTAGGTTCAAACCCACGGTTCGGCGGAGAACGGTGTTTGTTGGTGACCTGTACATTCCTGCTACGACAAGGGTAAGGTCGTGGACCTTACCCTTAAGCCAGACGGTCTCGAGAGCTGGGTCCATCAATTCATCAGCGTATATCCCTGAATCTCCACCAGGAAGTCAGGGATATTTGAGCTTAACAAGGACTTCGTGATAACCACCACGGCTGGAGACTTGGTTGCACACTCGGATATCAGTTGGTCAATTTTGGAGTAGAGTTAGGCGATGTTTGTGTACAGAAATTTATACTCCAAGTTTACCGCCACCTCCGCCTGTTTCCCGCCCGCTCCATGAAGGAAGCGGATGGTGAGGTGGTCGTCATCCAGTCTCCTCTGGGCAAGATCCTGGCGAAGGACAGCGAGTTCCTCCTGATGGGCTGGAGTTGGAAGAGCTAGTGAGCGAGTAGTTTAGTCCCCAAGACTACTTTAAACATCCGAGGGCCATTGTGCCTCCTTTTCTCTAAGCGGACGACCTGTGAAAGGTCGCTCGGAGAAGTTTGCGGTAGAAGAGAGATAAGGAAATGAAACACGGCGTCCTTATCGTCAGCAGAGCGATTCTGCACCTGACGAGCTCCACTCTTAGGTATTCCCGAGATGATGACGTTACACCCTCTTCCGTCCTCTACTCCAGTTCGGCTAAGACGATGGTGAGCTGGGCTCGCGAGTTCTGTTGCAGCATTCTCCTCTTCAATCTTCAGGTATTTCTCTGAAAGAGCTTGATGGGACTCTTTCAGTGCCTTAATCTCAAGTCCCAGCTGGTGGAACGAGTCCCCATCTCAGCCTCGCCGAGGGCTGATGGCATTCCAGGACCTGACACCTTTAGTGTAAACATTAGCTGCTCACCCGGAGGTGCTCAATTCTTGGTCAAACTGCAGGCAGTATTCCCCTTTCCCGCTGTACGAGTGATCCTGTAGGTCTTGGACGGTGCATCGGTCGTTCATGGTCTACAGAGAAAGAAAATTTTCAATTTAAAATCGTCGTTGTCCAGTCAGCAGACGATTTCAATGTTCAAATTTTTCCGCCGGCGAACTGCGAACTCCGCCACAGAGGGCGTGGACTGGGACCGGTGTTGCTGTGTATGCCGCTTAATGCACAGACACACATATGAGTTAAAGGACACACAGATGAGATAGCTTTCCTGCCTTCTCATGGACTAACACTAAACCACTCATCTCAGTGCACGTGCTGGACGGATTTTTGGTCAAGTCTCTCGGTTTTGGCGAGTTTCAGTGCCACTGGATATGTCAAAAGGCCAGTCTGAAGGAGTGTAAAAAGATGATAGTTCGAGGTTAGGATATTCGTCGTCACCGTAAATTGGTTCAGCTTCCTGGATGGCTCATTTTTCAGTGGGGCAACGCGTACAGATACAAACGTCGAGAATCCAGGCTTCGAATGATCCTTCTTTCAAACGTGTGCGACTTCAGTATCAGATAGACATTGCAAAAATTAAGACAGAACACTCGGGGGGCATGTGTATACTACCGAGGCCATGGGAATTTTTTAAGTGAATGTATGACGTAGTGGAGAGGTTTAAAAATGGGCAAAAGTTCGAACAGTTCCGTCCGTACACATACCTTAAAGTTTAAACAGAATAATGAATTTTGACGCTAATAAGAACGATTTTGATTGCAACTAACTCGTGCCCCTGACCGATTTAAATGTTATACTTTGTGGTTTTTGTAGTTTTCAGGTTTTTCATTGGAAAATATTGCCCTTGGTGTGCATGTCGACAGTAATATAATTACACAAAAGGTTTGTAATCTTAGGCTATGAAAGCGAAGCGCCTAGCTCTTCTATTCATAACATTAATCGATCAAATAATTTAATAATTGAATGACCGAACGTTTTAATAGTCAATAATCCAATGATCTAATAATTTAACTCTTCAATGATCGAATGTTTCCATATAATTAAGATGGTCAAATGATCGCATAAAAAAATATTCTAATGGACCAACGATCAACAATTCCAAAAATTTAAAATGATCTGATTATCATAATACTTATGCCAAATAATTTGAGTTTTATAGTACAGGCAAAATTATATTCAATACTGATGTTAATCCTACTAATATAATAAAAATAAAAATATGTTTGTTCGTTTGTTTGTTTGTTTGTCTGAGCATCACGCCTGAACAAAGCGTTCGGACATGATTTCAACGCATGACGGTGATTCTTTGGACACACAGAATTAACGTAGGCTACATTAGAGATTAATTTTTTAATTAATTTTGTAAGAAAGTTGCAAAAACATTTTTTCAGTTTTTTAAATAGTTTTATAAATTTTGCGCGAACAAACTGCATAAGGCATTACAAATAGAGTTCGAAAAGGTTAAATAGGTTTTATATTGTTATAAAATTCTCATCCTTCCTTCTTTACTAATAAACAAACGTAACTATGTTTGTACGTTTGTGTCCAAATTACGCTTCAACAAAGCGTTATAGAAGATTTTAAACGCATCCCGAAGATTCTATGAACTCCCACAATTAACATAAACTATATAAAAAGTTTTTTCTCTTTTATGAAGTAAGAATCGACGAAACATATTTTTAGTTTTTTCATAAATTTTCACTGTTTATAGACTCACTGATATGTATGTATGGTGAACTTCCTCGCTACGGTCGAGCATCAGCTTGGCTGCACTATTTTAGGGAAGAAAAACAAATAACAATCGAATTGTTAACCGGTAAAACTATTTCAAAGCTACTTCCATAGATCGCGGTAATCGTGTCCCACTAAAATTTTCTGAGACACTGAATGCTGTATATAAAGAGTCAAATGTCGTTTTTCTTTTTTTATAATCGAAAATTCGATATATAATGTAGCCTACGTTAATTGTAAGAGTCCGAAGAATCACTGATGCGTTGGAATCATTTTCGAACCGTTTGCGCAGGCGTGATGCTCAGACAAACAAACAAACAAACGAATAAACGAAGGGCCCTAGCTGCGCGCCCGTGCTTTGCACAGGCAGCAGCTTTGCCAGACTATCCATTTGTTTATTATAGTTTTTTTAAAAGATTGTTAAAAAATTTCTTACGTTGGAAAACTTTTTAAAAACCCACGCGAGCGTGGTTAAACTGCATAAATTATTCGTCACCATTACATAAAACTTGACTATGTTCGTTTGAGTTCAAAAACCCTTCAGCAGATATATATTCAGGGAGTACATAAAAAAGTAAAATTTTTTTAAAAAACAAAAAATACGTTTTTCACACCTCCGACCCGAAAGTGCCGACTTTCGGCTCCCTTGGGAGGACCGAAAGTCCGGTTTCCGGGGTCCCGTGCCCAGGACCGAAAGTAAAATTTTTCTGTTCTCTGCGGAACAATCGACAGAAGAACTTTAGATTAAAGCCTCTGAAGGTGTAAAAACCGACTTCACAATAATTTTAAAAAGTTCAAACACGGAAATGTATTGTTTATTCAAAGTAAAAAATGGACGTCAATAAATTTTCTTCCAACGGCTCAATTATTCAACTCGAAATTAATAAATAAATTCACTACAACAGTTTTTGACACTTTTCAATACAAAATTCGTTACATATTGTGATTGTCGGGAAAAAATCATCGTTTTTGATTGTTTAAATTTGATTTTTATTAATTTTTTTAATTTAATAAAAAATCAAAAAAGGTACGTTTCCGCGGAATTTACAATGTGTAACGAATTTTGTATTAAAAAGTGTTTATTCATTTATTTATTCATTCAAGAAGAAAAACAAGAGGCATTATGTCCAAATACATATATGAATAGAAAATAGTTCACATTTCAATATCACAGTTTGGCAGTCTAAGTCTCACAATGAAAGAATAGAAAAAATGTAATTGACATTAAATGTTACTCGTATAAAAATATCTTTTCCTTCATAGCCGTTGAGAATAGGTATAGCGAATTAGCAAGTTCGATGGTATTACAATATCTATTGACTAGGCGAACCATACGTGGTATTGCCGAAGCATAGGTAACAACAGATTTGCAAAAATATTCTCTAACTATTGCCACTGAGCGGGTATTGCGCAAGTATAACATAAGGTTGATTAAATAACGTAGTACAGTTAATTTCATGATTAAGAAGTTTAAACATAAAAATAATATCGTGATAAGTTTTTGCTCATTCTAACGTAGGAATTTCGGCAAGTCTGGCAATAGTTGAATAATCATGTGTGTACCAAGGATTTACAAGTTTCAGTTTGCATGCAATATAAGATAAAGATCGGTGTTGTACGCGTTTCAATTGAACAATTCTATTGGTATTTGACGGATTCCAAACTGTAGAACAATACATAAGCTTACTTTTAATCATGGAATTGTATAGAATGGAAAGTGACTTGATCGAGCGAAATTCATAAGTTTGTCTTTTTACAAAACCTAGTGTTTTTAAAGAGCTATTTACAACATAATCTATATGATCAACGAAAGTCATAGTACGATCAACAATTACACCGAGATCCTTATATGAAGTTACAAGTTCAAGTATTGACTACAATTTTTTCCTTGATGCGTGCGCAACGCAAGACTTTGCACTTCGAGACATTCAATTCTAATTTATTAACATTGCACCAACTAAACAGACTATCAATTTCCTCTTGTAATAATTTTACATCATGAGCATTACTAATTTTTCGCCATATTTTGCAGTCATCAGCATATAAACGAAACGTAGAATTTTTGATTACATCAGAAATATCATTAATGAAAATCAGAAAGAGCCAAAGGCCTAAGTGTGAATCCTGAGGCAATCCGGAAGTACAAGTAAAAGAGTGTGATTTAAATTCTTTATATCGCACAATTTGTTCTCGGTCTCGCAAGTATTGAAGTGTTAAAAACTATTGTATTTGATGTATTCATAAATTCTGGTGTAATTAGGAAGAACCAGTTAAGTGGTTTTGGGACTTGTCTTGTTAAAGTTTTGAGTATAATATTTTTTTATCATAGAAATATGATGATTGACAGGATTTTTGGTAAATTATAGTACAAAATATAAATTGAATCCAACAACTCATGTTTGAAAGTCAAATTTTCAGAAATACATGCGATTTTTGCGAAAAAATTAACGCTTTTGAAAATGTCACTTAACTGGTTCTTCCTAATCACCAGAGAATTTTGAGTTGAATCCCTAGTAAAAATTTTCCTAGGCGCGCCTTGGATATATATCGGGCCATGCTAAGGCTGCCTCGTAAATGCCTAACATGTAACCTGCCTTCAAAGGCCTTATGAAGGGCCTCTAAAGGCACTCACATAGGTAAGGCAGTGGCGATTAATGCCTCGCCTTATAAGGGGATTTAAGGTTTGCCTCATTGCACACCGCCTCCAACGTCACTGGAGGTTGCTCGCTGGCCCGATAAGCCGCAGTGTAAAAAAAACAACCATCAGCGAAACGACAACAAGAGACTTACCCAGACCGGACCTTGCCAAACGATTCGTTGGCTTTCAACGAAAAATTTGCACAGGTACCTCGAACGTGCGAAGTCTCTCGGAGTCAACGGAACTGGCGCAGGTATGTGCTGAGATAACTCGCTACCACCCGGAGATACTCGGTCTCTGCGAAAAGAGATGGACAGGACAATGGGAATTCCGAGCTCTGTCGGGAGAACACCTACTGTACAGTGGGCACGCCGACAGTCGTATGAGAGGAGTAGGACTACTCCTGTCTTTCAATACCAAGAAGGCCCTCCTTGGCTACAACCCCGTCTCCGACAGAATTATGACAGCCAGATTCAACTCCAGGTTTCGGAAAACCTCCATCGTCCAATGCTACGCTCCCCCTGAGGTCGACGAGGACGAAAACAAGGAGACATTCTATGAGCAACTCAACGCGGTGATGGCAAGTCTGCCCCCCTAACTCCAGCACCATCAGACCCAGACAGTCCTCGCACGCGCCAAAACCCGAGCAGGAGTATCTCCACCGCACCTCCCACCATCGAGGAAATCCGCTCTGCGATCGCAAAGCTGAAAAACAACAAAGCCCCAGGTCCTGATATCCTGCCGGCAGAGTTGTTTAAGAGTGATGCTACCTCACTAGCCAATGTACTCTACCCGATGATCCGCGACGCCTGGAACAACTGCGACATCCCTAACATCTGGAAGGAGGGTGTGATCATAACGCTTCCAAAAAAGGGTGACCTTAGTGAGTGCAGAAACTGGAAAGGTATCACTTTGCTGAACACCATATAGAAGATCCTCACCTCGATCATCCTTGGACGAATTGGCCCAACCATCGAATCACAACTCCGTCGCGAACGAGCAGGTTTCCGGCCAAACCGATCATGTCTGGACCATGTGAACACCTTGAGGATGATCGTTGTACAATCCCTGGAATGGATATCCCTATCTACCTCCTCTTCGTCGACTTCGAACGTGCGTTCGACACGATCCGGCGTGGCGCCATATGGGAGGCTCTGAGGAATCTGAGGATACCGGAACACCTGGTGAACCTCATACGCTCTCTATAGCAGGATGCATCCAGCAGGGTTTGCTTTAAAGGCCTTGACAGCGACCCTCTTATGATGGACAGAAGAGTGAGACAAGGCTGTGCTCTCTCGCCGATACTGTTCATCATTATCGTGGATGCGGTATTGAAGCGTACAGTGGAAGAAGCCCCTGGCGTAATCCGTTGGACCTTTTCTGAAACCCTGCACGACCTGGACTACACCGACGACATAGCCATGTTCTCGCACACCTTCGGTGGCCTCCAACAGAAGCTGGACAGGCTGCAAGTTAATGCTGCCAAAGTTGGTCTGAAGATCAACGTAAAGAAGACCAAGGTGTTAAGAATTGGCGTCACAAACACAACTCCGCTGCTCCGGGATGGTGTACAAATCGAGGATGTCACTAGCTTCACGTACCTTGGCAGCATGATCAGCGATGATGTGGGCGCCGAGAAAGACGTGAAGGCTAGGATCAACAAGGCCCGACAAGCGTACCATTCACTAGCGAACATCTGGCGCTAATTCAAACTCTCCACTGCTCTTAAATTCCGCATCTTCAACTCCAGCGTCAAGTCGGTTCTCCTGTACGGGTCTGAAACCTGGAAAGTCACCGAATCGATAACCCGGCAGCTTTAAGTCTTCGTAAATCGATGCTTGAAGCGAATTATAAAGATCTTTTGGCCAATCTGGATAAAGAACGATGAACTGCTTTGCTTAACATCCCAGCGTAAGATCGCAGAAGAGATAAAGAGTAGGAAATGGAGATGGATTGAGCACGCACTACGCAAACCTGAGTCGGACCTTGCTCGTATGGCATTCGAGTGGACCCCGCAAGGGAGACGCGGGAGAGGGCGTCCCAAATCAACCTGGAGAAGATCGACAGAGAGAGAGAGTTCACGACGGCTGGAAAGACCTGGCCCCAACTCAAAAGACTTGCCCAGGATCGGGAGGCTTGGAGAGGCTTCGTTCAGTCTATGTTGCCGCTATATGCTCCTTAAGGAGCGACAATAATAACATACTCTTTTTTTCTTTTATATTACATAACATCTGTAATGACAAAATGCAATGTATGTTCTATTGCCAAATAAATATATAAATACCTTAAAAAGGTAAAAAACAACGTGGCAAGGTTTGTTATCCTCCGAGATTTTCAACACAAGTTGTGAAATCGGAACACGTGTTAAAACATTCTGTCATTTAATTAAATTAAATTAATGTTAAATTCTGACAGAAAAATTGAAAGAATAATTCAAGGTTCGACAACTTTCAAATTTTTCGTTTTTGACTTTTAAATTTTTCTTTTTTTTCCGATGAAATCTTATAAAATAATTAGTATGCATCTTGCAAGACAATGTGGACTTAGGTGCATGTGAATTTGGTGTACATCTTCATCTAAAGCTTAGCCAACTAAGGAAAAATTGTACAAATGAAACACAAGAGTTTATGTATGTTTAAACTCTGTCATTTATACAACTTTTTAATCTTAACGACGGATGCGATTTTCAAGATGTATTCATTTACGATGAACATTGACAAAATGTACGATGCTACAACACCTTACCGCTGCGCTTTTTAGAAATAAACTAATCAAGTTCAGTATTGCTGATAACCAATATGTCTATTTCAAATAGCACCGGAAACATAAGACATTGTAAGAGGAAATTCCGAAAGCCGAATACTGACTCACTATGATTTTAGTCGCCTTTCCTTATTTATTGTTTAAAATAATTTTTATCAAACATAACCATTCAGTCGATGAAAAAATTAGCATAATCGTCATCTTTGTAAGCAACATTTGACTCGGCGTTTCGTAACGCGATTTCGGAGCTTTTCTTGGCGTCCTATTGTGACAAGCGCGCAACCGGCGCGCAAAGTAACACTTCGTGTCGTGTCACTTAAAATGCAGCCACGTGTTTCACAGACTCGAATATTTTTATCAAAAGCCCCTGAAGCTACTTTGTTTTTTTTCGTCCACTGGTGCTTGTTCCAGTCATGGAACAAGGTATGGTATGGTATGTTCCAACAGATGTACCTGAAGCCTTCAGTCAGCCCTCAAAGAGGACGGACGGATTTTCACGTAATCTCTTCGCATTCTTAAAACGAATCAATAATATCCAGCTATATTGTCATTAAAATTAAATTAGTATCAAATATTATTACAAGGCGAATAACATGTTAATGAAAATAAAATTGTTTTAACAAGATAGTTCATTCATGATACACAATATCATATGCGCAGCATTTCAGAAAAAGCGCGGCGGTAAGGTGTTGTAGCATCGTACATTTTGTAAATGTTCATCGTAAATGAATACATCTTGAAAATCGCATCCGTCGTTAAGATTAAAAAGTTGTATAAATGACAGAGTTTAAACATACATAAACTCTTGTGTTTCATTTGTACAATTTTTCCCTAGTTGGCTAAGCTTTACATGAAGATGTACACCAAATTCTCATGCACCTAAGTCCACATTGTCTTGCAAGATGCATACTAATTATTTTATAAGATTTCATCGAAAAAAAAAGAAAAATTTTTTTTAAAAAATTCTTTTATTTATTTTACAAAAAACAAACCAAAAAATTGAAATAAACAAATTAATCAAACTTAAAATTACAGAATAAGGTAAGCACTAAGAAAAAAATTCATATTTACAAGAAAATTTCAACTAAGTTTACAAGTAAGGACTTTTTTCGTTATTCCTTATCTTTCGAATCATAGAGTAATTTGCAGGGTTATAGGGTAAAAAGAAATTTCACGAGGTTGAATCGCATATTACTTTTGTCTAACCACGAGTGTGTCCCACCGATTTAAAGAATTAAGGAGACACATTTGCAATAAAATTCTACGGTGTATTTGCAAAATTATGCAAGCATTTTAACAAAATTCTGAACAATGTTTACTTTTTTTCAATGTCTACATGATTTTCACAGTTTTTGTTTTGGTCAATTCATTTTCTATGTAATAAGTAATTTTTTGTTGACTGCCTTAGATATATTGATTTAAAAGTGCGCCATTCTTTTACTTAAAATTTTCTTGTAAATATAAATTTTTTTTAGTGCTTACCTTATTCTATAATTTTAAGTTCGATTAATTTGTTTGTTTCAATTTTTTGATTTGTTCTTTGTAAGTCAAATAAAAGAATTTTAAAAAAAAAATTTTTTTCTATTTTTTCCGCCAAGACCAAAAATTAAGAAGTTACAGTGGCATAAACCAACACGCAAATAAAACGTTATAAGAAAACAAATCAGATCTTAATGTAAATATGTAGTACAGTATTTTTATATATTAGTATGGATGTGGGCCTACTAAGGGCCTCGTCTGGGCCTTGTCTGGCCCCGTAAGGTTTTGCCTTTATAGGCCTTAATAAGTGCCACCATTAATCGCCGACAAGGCGTCTCGTCTTTTTCTTTGAAGGGCCTCAAAGGGCCTTTAAATTAGTCAGGCAGGCCCTACGACGGCCCTGGATCCAATTTTTACTAGGGATAAAACAGCTGTTGCAATGAAATATAGTGACGTTTATTTTTTCGTTTTAATAAACAAGAAATATTGCGTTCAATTTTTCAAATCATTTTAAAGTCGGTTTTTTTTAAAGTCAGGGGGCTTCGCCCCTTCGAACACCCCCGGGACTCCGCCCCCTTGACCCCTGTGGGGTGCCCACAGCTCGGGGACTTCATCCCCTCGGAAGACGACGGGCCTCCGTCTGTTATACAGTCGGTTTTGGGTACACGATTTCAAATTGCAAAGTTTCAAAAATCTGCACCTACGGCACTTTCGGGTTCGTCGGTGTAAAAAGTATAGTTCGTACCATGGGCCGAACGTGCAGGTTCAAGTGTCGGGGTACTGACAAGCCTCGCTACGCTCGGCACGTCATATTGTACCCCGACTCCGAAACCTGCACTTTCGGTCCTTGGTACGAAATGTACTCTTGCCCATTTTCACATAACCGAAATAAAGGAATCAACTTCTAATATAGCCTATGTTGATTGTGGGAGTTCAGAGAATCTTTCTGATATATTTATAATCTTTTCTAACGCTTTGTTGAAGCGTGATGCGGACACAAACAAATAAATTAAAAAAAAAATAGATACGTTGTTATATCAATGTGAAAGAAAGATGGTAATTTCACAGAATATAAAACCTAGCATTACCTTTCTAAACTCTATTTATAATACCTTATGCAGTGTGGTCCCGCAAAATTTGAAAATTTTCAAAAAACTGAAATAATGTTTTGAAAATTTTTCCCCAAAATATTGAGAAATTGATTTTTAATGTAGCCTACGTTGATTTCAAGAGACCAAAGAACCACCCTGCTGCGTTCAAATCATTTCCGAACGCTTCGTTCAAGCGTGACGCTCAGACAAACAAACAAACAAAGGAACAACCATCAGTGTTTTTATACTTCGAACACATTTAATTTTTGGAAAAGTTTTTCCAATTGGACAATTCCTACATTTATCTCAATAAGTATCGATTTAACAATCAAAATCATTTAAATTCTAATTTTCTATTCATAATCAAGTCGTTTGGTAGAACGACAACGGCGATTGTTTTTCCGCTTTAAGCAGACCCGATCGAAGACTACCGAACTAACTCATTCACTCGAAAAAACTCAAAAAGCGTCATATATGAAATTAAAATAATGGGGAATCGGTCAGGCAGCGAGTTTCGAATTTTAGGCTATAGGTGGCGCGCATGCAAGAGTGGTATTTCTAGCGGAAACATTTAAAAGGTTGCAAGTCGTTGCAAGTTCAAAACTCATAAATGCTGTTCAATGATGTTATACGTTTTACTCTATTATTGTTTGTAATTGTTAAGCATGTCCAACCATAAAAAAGATCAGGATTACGGAAATTAGTTGATAAAAGATTGATCTGCTGAATCAAAAACAAGAATCTTGAAATGTTTTGGCAAAAAAGCTGTTTTGGTCGAAAGGTTAACATAATGAAATTTTACACAACAAATGTCAGAATTTGCTCTTTTTTGTCGCAATGATTTCAATTAAAGTCAAATTTACATGTAAATATAATATAAAGAATTGAATCATTTGTCAATGCAATATAACAATTTGTTGAATATTGTGTGAAACAGTAGTATTTTTTTATTAAAGTGAAGTAATTTGTATAGTAATATCATATGACATAAAAGTGCAAGTTCTGTTGACAAGCTGTTTAGATTTTTAAATTGATTATTGAGGAAAATTATTTTGACATTTATAGAAATAATTTCATTCGTTATTGTAGACTGCAAAATCACGATTCGAATAAATTTCAAATTGTGATAGAAGAAGAAGATTATGTCTTTGAGGGTTCAGATTCAACTTTGTACAGAGATCTTAACTCTAGCTCAACGATAAATGTTAATCAGCATTTTCTCGAGGAGTATTACAAACAATTTGACTGCTCATACAATCAAAAAGCGCAACAGATGTACGAACAGAAATACTTACTCACATTGAAAAGGACGGCTGTAAAAGGATGTATGTTTTTCGTTGGTCGAGTTTCATCGGAGTATCGCAAACGAATCGTATACACTGTCAACGCAAAATTTTCAAAGAATGGTTTAGTGACAGAGGTTCAGTGCGAATGCGCAGCGGGACGAGGACCTGTCGCTTATTGCAAGCACATATGTGTAATATTGGAGGCAATAAAAGATTTCGCTAAGAATCAAACCATTGTTACACGAGAAACCTGCACGTCTGTTCTACAAACTTTTCATACCACCAAGCGATACCCTGATTCACCCAAGAAAATCAAACAGTTAGAGCTAAGGAAAAAAATGATTATAAGTCGCTTGATTGGGATCCGAGACCAGTGATGCACCGAACCAACGATCAGGTATATTGCGATTATTTCAGGAATAAGTGCATATCTTTTGCAGCTCACTTCAAAGATCCTATGCCGATCTTGCAAGCTTTTCCACCTGCAAATTTGAAGGCTGTCTTTGATGATCACGATTATGAAGCAGAACATCCTCAAACAGGGTTCTTGAAAAAAAATAGATGGCAAAATATCATACGAGGAAATAGCCGATATCAAGCAGAAGACACGTGACCAATCCACATCTAGGGAATAGATGTTTTAACGCAGCATGCGACTTAATAGTTCAACCTTCGGTAAGATCGTCAAATGCTGTGATAAAAAAAAGATGACGGAGGAGTTGTTGAGAGAGAGAAACTCGGACAATGTTGTGGCGGTTGTGCATGGAAAAAGGTTCGAGTCAGAGGCCCGTCCAGAATTTACAAATTTGAAGAAGCTGTCGGTTTTAGCGTGCGGAACTTTCATTTCGAAGCCTCATCCATTTTTAGCATCATCTCCAGATGGCCTGGTTGGTGGAGACGCAACGTTGGAAATCAAATGTCCTTATTCTGCGAGAAACAAAAAAATATCGACGCAAACGGTTCCATATCTGTACATGTGCGATAATGATAAATGTTGGAAACTGAATTCGCAGCATAACTATCATTAACAAATCCAAGGTCAAATGTACTGCGCTGAGAAACAAAAGGCATATTTTGTTGTTTATACGATAAAGGACATCGTGGTTCTAGAAATAAAAAGAGATGACGATTTTATGGACAGTATGGTCGCGCAATTGAAAAGCTTTTTTGTCGAGCATTTTCAACAAGCGGTTTCAAATAGGTTTTTGTACAGAAATGATAGATAAGTTGTTAGTTGTCTTTGAAAATTTTACTTTATAGTTACTGTGAGGATTAAAATGTTTATTGACAATAATAAATTATTATATTTATAAACAATAGTATAACTGTAAATTGTAATACTAGTTAAGTAATTCAATGGAGGCTTAAATTATCAAAGTCAATTTGTCTCAGAAAGACAATATGTCTTAGAAAGTCAATTTGTCTCAGAAAGACAATTTGTCTCAGAAAAAGAAATAAGAATTTTGATTTGCATGGATATTGTTAGACTAAGAACTTCTTGAAAAAAATTCGCTTAATTCTTTATTACATTTCGTCACAAAAGTAATCAGGAGACACGGCAGTGTCTCTGGCCAAGTACCTCCTTTTCTTTACAAAAAAATGTTTTAAAATAGTTTTTTTATAATATGAGATATACGAGGTACGATACGACGAGACCTGCAGTGTCTTCTTATTTCGTGCAAGCTAAAGGCACTTTTCCGATCACAATAACTCCGTCGGAACGCTTTAAACAAAAAAGTTATTTGAAACATTTTGTAGGTTTCGCGGAGACGAACAAATTGAAAAAAAAAGTTAAAATCGGTAGGGAAATGGCAGAGTTATGAAGCATTGAAAAAACGTAAAAATGCAATAAAAATTTCTTTTTTTTTCTGTTTTCGCCGGGCACGTTTTTCAGCCCTGGCACGCATGCCTTTTTTTGGTTAATTATTAAAAAATTTATTAATTCTATAGCAATTGGTTTATATAAGTTATATAAATAAATGTATAATAATAGCGAATGTTAATGAAATGAAAAAAAATGAAAAAAAAACAAGTTATTAATTAATAATTAATAATTATAAACAAACGTTAATGACCAAATGACTGTTCATGAAATAAACGGAAAACTAATAATAATAATTAACAAATGAATGTTTAATAAACAAATGTGAATTTACAAATGAATGTTTTCAACAAATGAATGCTAATTAACACATAAATGTTGATCAACAAATGAATGTTTCTGAACAAATGTTAATCAACAAATGAATTATTATGAAAAATGTTGATTCACAAACGAATTTTCATAAACAAATTTTAATTAACAAATCAATGTTATTAACAAATGAATGTTATATACAAATGTTAATTAACAAATGAATGTTCTTAACAAATGTTAATTAACAAATGCATGTTCAAAAACAAATGTTAATTAACAAATGAATGTTCAAAAACAAATGTTAATTAACAAATGAATGTTTATAAACGAATGTTAATTAACAAATGAATGTTTAAAAACAAATGTTAATTAACAAATGAATGTTTATGAACGAATGTTTGTAAACAAATGTTAATTAACAAATGAATGTTTATAAACAAATGTTAATCAACAAATGAATGTTTATGAACAAATGTTAATTAACAAATGAATGTTTAACATTCATTTGTAAATTAACATTAACAAATGTAAATAAACATGAGAATGTTTATAATTAAATGTCAATGAATAAATGAATGTTCATAAGTAAATGTGAATTAAAAAATGAATATTTATCAACAATAACAAAGAAGAAGATTAATCGATTAATTGTTTTTCAACAAATGTTATTAAACAAATAAACATTCATAAATAAATCCTAATAAACAAAAGTATTTTCACAATTAATAGTTTTCATTAACAAATGAAAAAAACATTAACAAACGATTTATGTTTATTCATAATTGAAATATGAAAATAAATTAAAAAAAGTGATAAAAGCGTAAAAAATGATTTAATGTTGATAAATAAATAAATGGGATGGCCGAGTACTCATAAAAATGTTATGATATATATTAAAAAATCAGTAAAACTGATAAGAGTGGCCAAGTACTTGAATAAATGTTATGATATAAAAAAAATTGTTGGTCAAGTAAAAATTTGGGAAGAATGAGTAAATTACGCAGTTTCGTTCTGTCTATAATCAGAACACCATGACGCGTATTAGCAGTTACAGATAACAAAAAAGCAGAAATAGTTACCGAAATTTTTTGGTTTAAAAAGCTAATTTCAAGTACTTGGCGAGCCACCGCGACAACAACTAGGTACTGCTGTATTCTTTCATTTTCTTTCATATTATATAATTTCAGTTATGGTGCAATTCAATGAAATCGGTAAAATAAAATTTGAATTTATAGTGATACTTAATAATATAAATCTAATTTTCTCAGGAGTTTTAAGAATGTATCCTTCAAAAATATTATTGGATTCATGATATATAATCCTTTTGCAGACATTTTATTATAAATATATACGATTACCTTACACCTACTAGTAAACTATTACAGGCGCATAACTCCTCAAAGTTACCAAAATGAATACGATAATAAATTTTGAAACTAAATTAAGTGTACAAGTTTTGGTATAAATCTACAAGAAAAATTTTGATAATTTGAGCAAGGCATTTACACTCAAATAGATAGATAATTGAATAGACAGATATATCGATGACTTGAATTGTTGTAAAAATTCTTGAGTTTAATTACAAATATTCAAACACAACTTACACATCAAAAATTATGAATGGAACGTCATACGCAACACTTCTCAATTAAATTTCGCTCAGATTTTTAAAAACTAAAGCCTGCTAATTTAAATACCGAGTTAATTGGTTTGCCATGAGGTTATTGTCTCTTATTTTTCACAGAATAACAGTTCATTGCTATAAATTTTTTATTTGTACAAGTCAATTCACTATAGAGAAGTCATAATATGATTAAACAACAAATTGATAGTGTTTCTTCATTAGGTTGTTAAGCGTTTTACATTTATCCCGAAGCGTCACAATTACCTCGGTTCCCTTTATTCAAAAACAGATATTTCAATTAAATTTTGTATTTGAACCAGCAGGCTTCAGTTATTGAATATCTAAGCATAACGCTTTCGTAGCTAAACTTAGCATCAAAATTTACACAACAAGCTCCCACCTCTGCAGTATTTATAAAAATTAACATAAATTGTTTTTAGATTCATTCTTAACAAGTCTTAACATTCTTAACAAGTCTGATTCCAATTTGTTGATATATTGGACATAATAATTCAATATTTTTAAACTGAAATTTTTTTAGAAATTTTTATTGTTCAGTGTTATAATCCTTGAGGACGATGCGGAAATGAAAAAAATGAGGTCGAGAATTCTTTAAAAATTGTAAAATGAAAAGTAATTTTCCTATCATATTAAATGATTGTATCCGCTGATTTCGAAGAAAATTTATTATGATGTAAAGAAACCACATTGAAAACAGCTGTTCAAGCTTTCGGAAAAGTCACTCATACAAAGTCTCAAAAATAAATGTTTTAAGAATCAAACCTATTCATTTTTAATTGCAAAATTTGTAGGATTCCTTAATGTATTCTTTACTCCTACCAGTAGTAAAGTGTACAACTGATTGAAAGTCTTCGAAATTTGTCAATATTTGAATATTGTCATTTCAATGCAAATATCATTATATGTTCCAAAAATTGGCAAAAATTCTATAATAATAACAATATTTCTTAGCGGAACACTTTTACTGTTGGATAAGTACTGGAATAAACAAAAAAATAGAAAACAAAAATTTTCTACCAATTTCAAAAGTAAAACACGAATCTACTTTCTTCGAAACTAGACAGCCATTTTTTCGCAGCAAATACTGGAATAAAATATTCAAACTTGTCTGCTAAAGTATTAGGAATTTTTAAGTAATAGAACAATTCATGCAACATCTGAAAAATTAGAATTCACTAGTCAAAAACTTAGGTTTTTTGACATTGTCGCGGTGGCTCGCCAAGTACCTAAAATTAGCTTTTTAAACCAAAAAATTTCGGTAACTATTTCTGCTTTTTTGTTATCTGTAACTGCTAATACGCGTCATGGTGTTCTGATTATAGACAGAACGAAACTGCGTAATTTACTCATTCTTCCAAATTTTTACTTGACCAACAATTTTTTTTTATATCATAACATTTATTCGAGTACTTGGCCACTCTTATCAGTTTTACTGAATATTTATAATTATATAAAATTATAATGATAAAAGTGTTTCAAACTCAATGTTAGGCTTCGTCACTAACAATTTTTTCGCGAAAGTTACACAACATGAAGCATACGAAAGTAATCTCTTTAGATACATATATTTCATTTTTTTTCAAAGGACCATTCAAGATTGAATAAGTTTTGGCTAAACCAATAATCCGTTTTATGTGAACTCTTTTACTCGCAATTTTTATATCTCGTTGAATGACATTCGGTGCAATTCTATTATTTTTGCGAAAGTACGTTGAAACATTAACATGTACTTTATAAGGGGCCAAAAGATCATCTACATCAAAACCTTAGTCTGCCATTATGTGATCCGTTGAATTCATTTTTTGGATCAAATCCACTCTCTCTACAATTTGTCGATCACTGGTCGATGCGCCAAAAGTAGGGGAAACGTATGATACTAATCCACCGGGGCTAGCACCAACTAACAACTTTGCTGTATTTTTATGTTTGTATGTCGAGAAAGTGCTTTGTTGAGCAAGAGGAAGATTCGGTTTGGAAATGGGAATCTCAGTTCCATCGATGATCACGCGTGTGCCAGGATATTTATTGAAAAAATCTTTGGAAATGTGAAAATTGAAAAGTTCCTTAGGTGGCCAGATATCGACTCTTCTCTGTTGTAGGTTGATGAATTTAATCCAAGTGACAGCGATGTTGTAAATTTGCTTTTTGGTAATTTTAAACATTACACTAAGTTCAAACCAAGTTTTATGCAAGCGCAAATAAATTAACGTCAAAAAAATTGATCAATTCCAGCAATTTTCTTAGGAGGTTTCAAGTTTTTGTAGTAAGTCAAATTGAATCTAGACAGGCCTAGAGTTTCGAAAACAAATCGAAATTTCTCAAAATATTTCAAACCTGTCAAATTCAAAATTTAAGACACTAAAAAAGTGTGACTCTGTTTGAACTCTTTGATTGAATTTCACTATTTGTACAGTTTGTACTCCGACCGAATCAAAATTTCTCATACAATTGATTGCATCTGTCTGAACCACTTGATCACAATAATTGTTTATGTTTGAACATTTATCAGTCTGAAAATCTTGATAGTTACACTGTATACCTATGTCACAACATGTGGATTCATCTAAACATTTAACTAGAATTGTTAATGTTCATTATTTATGCTAACATACTTCTTCAAGCACTTGAGTCTGTTATATTCAATGAAAAACGATAAAATGACACGGCAGGTGACCGAAAAAGTCGGTGCACGCATGTTGTAATATGAGATTTGTTTTGATATTTGTGTATGACTGTCGGATTTCTTTGATAATGTCAATAGAAAACTGTTAAAATGAAGAATACATGCAAATTTCCAAGTGAAAAAATATGTTTTTATACTAGTTTTAGACCAAAAACTGTCACTCGTGCATTCAGTGCACGAAGCGAGCGCCGGAAGGTTAAAGAAAAAATTTTTCTCGGAAAAAATTAATGAAATTGTTGTAAGTTACATTGATTTTCAAGTTTTAAAGTGTAAAAAAATATTAAGTTAAGATTTAATATTTATTTATTTAATATTTAGTTAAGCTAATTTATTTTAGAAAATTTCCGGTTATAAGATAAGGATCAAAACGAATGAATTGTCAACAAATAATTTTATTGTTAACTAATACCTTCATTAACAAATTAACATCAATAAAAAACATCTGAAATAGTTTTTATGGTTATGGACTTTTATTTAAATTCCGCGAAAGCGAAAAAGGCGGGTAATGTTTCGTCCGGAGAACACATAGTTGTATATATTTAGATAGGTTAGGTTTGAATTCGAATAACCAAATAGGTTGACACTCGAATTGTCTCTGAGAATTTGTCGAAAGAAGGGTTAGATAAACATTAATTAAATATAATAAAGATAAGTCGAAATGGTTGTACAATTCAGATAGATTAATTCTTCCAATTGTTGTTCATGTGTAAGTGTTATGTAAAAAGAGAATGATAAGTGAGTGAGTTTCTTCGTGCATATGTTAGGGTAAGGTTTTTAACTTACGTTCACATTAACTATTAGTAATAATATTCAAATTAAGGTAAGAAGGATGAATTTTCACGTTCGCGAGAATTAAAAAGTAGTCATAGTTTAGAATTAAATGTTGTGTAATATTCCTTCTTCTGATTTGCCTGACCAGTCCAGTGGATCTACACAGTTACGCACTTAAGCGCAGATACAGTGTAATCGACCAATAAACCACTCAGAAAATCAGTAGACTCGTAATTATGTTTAATTATTATTCATATGATTATTCTGACTAATCCAGTGAGTCCACACAGTTACGCATGTAGGCGTACGCTCTGTGCGATCGACTAATAAAATATTTAGAAAAATTAGTGACTTAGGTTTATGCTTTCTTTAGTGAAGATGTTTCAATTGCAACGTCGCGCGCTCGTATTTCAATAGTACGAATCGGATTTGAAAAGTGTGTAGAGGGGATAGGCTGGACAGCGTACGAGAGTATCTGTGGGTTGCTGAAGTTGCATTCGCATAGAATTAAACTTCAGAGGATAAGTGAACACAAAATAAGACCTTTAATGATTAACAATGTATTTCAAAATATGTTGATTGTTCAGTTTTTTATAAATTAAACTTGGATGTTGAACAATTAATTTAATTGGATGTTGCAGCCAACTAATTTAAACAATACAATAAAAATTAGAAATTCGTTAACAGTTAATTTTGATTCTTTTGAATACATGAAATAGTTCATGGGATAAATTTTACGTAGAAAATTTCATAATACTACATTGACATTTACAGATAATGAAAACATTTATAAAATAGCTCATTATAATAAACTGATTAACGCGTCGATTGGATATACCGATGTATCGACTGGATCAACTCTTGAACTTGGTAAACCGATTTGAACTCGCGTAAAGGTTACTGGGTAGGATTCATGTGAGCAAGGAAATGGCTCAGGAAAAGAATTTTACGTCTAGAAGTAGCTAAACGGAGCCTCGAAGAGCAAGACTTGGCTCCGGATGAGAACTGACTTCCGATCGCGGTGATCGCTGATTTAAAGAAATTTAGATACATAGGCTTAGATAGGAACTATTATCCAGGGTTCTCTCCTCTGAAGATCAGGTAATCTGTTTCCCTTTTTTGATCGGTTTAAATACTCACGTAATGACGTTTCCAAATTGAGTAGTTAAAATCTTTTTCCGTGATTTTTATGACTTGACCAAAACAGTAGTTGATTTTGGGAAATATGCTTATTAATGGAGAATCACTCAAGATCTTCTTCATATTTTGCTATCAGTCATAAAAACGCTAGTATAGGAATTGCCTAATTATCTATCGCATTTCGTTAAGCACAATTGCGTCATGTCGCTAAACTATGTTTGGTAATCACTTTAGTCTGAATAATTTGTTTATCCGATCCTTGCAAAAGTACAAAGCCTGTATCATTTCAGTAGATGAGTATATTGTATAGATTGTTTAACTTGAGCTTTCAATTGAAATTGTTTGTTGAATCGAAAATGAAAATTGAAACTATTATCTGAATTCTTTACACAAAAATGAAATTTGCTAGAATGGTTTTTGATTGTTAAAGGTAAGATGACAGTTAGAAATTGTAAAACAATCATTTCTTGTTTACGAAATGATTTAATTGGGATTGAATCACTGGTTAAGGAATGTGATGCATGTCATTAGATTTTTAAGTTGGAGTGAACGGTGTCCGTAACAGTAATATAAAACCCCAAAGCAATAATTGTCAAAGGTTGATATGAAAAATGGCGATTCAAGAGGAATTGCGAATTTGAGAAAGAAAATATATTTTATACAGAATATTTTCTTAATAGCTTAACTTAGATTAAATAAATACGAAAATCTTAGTTACGAATATTCGTTATTAATTGTTTTATTTTCTAAACAACATGTGTAATAAAAAAACAAAATTAATCGTCGGCTCAATCTCTTAAATTTAAGAATTTAATACTGGCTTTAGTGAATTATCAAAATAGGGCTCAGATAAGGTGCTAACCAGCTTATTTGACGTCAATTACACTGACCTTAAACCTATATTCAAAAATTTTTCCTTGCATCAATTACATGCCATAGGATCACTCCTGTAAATATTTTATCGGAGTCGCGTGACGGATAAGTTGATTTTTTTTAATTTTTTGTTTATTAAAAAAACTTTATTTCATTCCATTTGTTTTAAATCATTTTCGTGACCATAAAACTTTTAACAAACGTGGGCAGAAATTTTTTAACTTATTTTTTTCCATAACTCCGTGATGCGCGGAGAAAGTGTCATGGCCGAGCCATCCCAGGCTTATTTTCAATAAATAATAAATTAATTTGAATTATTATCATTAATCTTGAATGTCACACCAGATGCGCTAGCCACCTAATCTGATTGTAATTCTGGATTTAAAGTCGTTATATGACAGGCAAATGTACGTTTGCCCATCTTTTGGTATCGGTACCTTTTCGCTGGTTTGACACTGCAAGTGTACCTGTCAAAGGGACGATTTAGCAGTTTTTCATTAATTAGGTAGGACGATTGCCGCTGGCGACCGTTTCACGCCCACCGGAAACCGGCAGAATTTTACAAGCACCGAGGTTAGCGACACCTTATTTTCTACGACAAATCCGGAAATTAATTATATTAAAAATCGTAACAAAATTGTTTTTTGTAATGCGTCATTCAAGCGTGCTGCTAAGAAAAACAAAAAAATACGGTTACATTTTCATATATGTGTAGGACTCCTAATTGAAATTAATTATTGTCGGTCAAATTCACTATAGTAAATATCTATAGATATAATTATATCTATCGATATAAAATTCATTGCATTGCATTTAATTTGAATTATAAAAATTCAAAAAGTTGAGGCTTATCTCAATTCGCAATTACGCAATAAAATAAAGTCATCGAATCAATTTCCTGTTTATCTGGTTTGCACTCGCATGTGTCTCTGTTTGGACAAAGTTTCACAGCTCAACTTTTGTCCAAACTTTCAGTGAAAAAATTTTCTGAATTGAACATTTAGAAGAAACATGGAGATCGGTTTTTCAATCCGAAAAATAGTTTCGATCGATTCGATAGATCTATAGTAGGCAATATCATGTATTATTGAAGGTCCGTATACTATCTCAAAGATTTTAAGCACTCATAATCCACGAAAACCGATCTTGCAAAAAGTAGCCTTGTTGACGGTATGAGGAGTCGAGTAGTACAAATGATTGAAAAGTGGTGTGATTAAGGCACGAGAACATCTCATCCTAAATTGCACACCACACACAATTCGAACTCAACGTCCTCATGTAAGAAAAAAAAATATTCTCTCGACACAAACGATCGGGCAGATCGTGGCAGTGCGTTGGCGGTCTACGGTTCGCATAGTGTCTCGGCCCAAATGTTGGACGACCGTTGGCATACAATTGGTGAATGGTGGGTTCTATATTCAAATTATTCGTTGGAAAATTAGTGGTGCCAGCATTGGGCCATACATCGCGGCAAGATTGACCCAAACCTGAATAAATTTTTTGTGAACCTTGACTCCACTCGTCAAATTTTATCTTAATTTCCTGTATTCGCTGAAATGTTAAAATGATGTTATTGTGATTATTAATTGAAATTTCAAAGTGAAATTAAAATATTTTCCTCTCAGTTCAATGAAGCAAGTTTCATATAACATAAAAGATTCGCCGAGAAAAATAAATTGAAAAAAATAAAGTGAAGCGAAAAAAATTTGACGTTAATTTGTAGATTAAAAAAATAAGATCTGAGAAAAATTCGAAAAAGTTTCGTTTGTTATTTCTATGTAAAAAAATTTTACAGATTGAGTAGAAATTCAAAAAATATTTCTTTATCTCTAAATTGTGCATATGCGGAGAGTAATGTTTTGGAGAATTTTCAATATTTGATGACTAAGACGGAAACATAAATTATAATTTATGAAATGTTTAACTTTGAATATAAATAAATTATAAAATCATTTTTGAATAGTTTCAATAACATTTAATGTTTGCAATTTAATATATTTCGTAACAAGCACCGCGAAGGACCGCCTCGCGAGGTGGTCCTTCGAAGTCCGTGTTACGGACAATATTTTTCGTTCCGAGTCACCCGCGGAGAGAGCTCCAAGTATATAAGAAAATTCTTTGCGTACTAGAAACGCGACGAAGTTCTTCGCGCACGCGAAGAGAGTGACGCGAAAAATCTCTTTACGCGCGCATGGAGCAGAAAATAATATTATTGAATCTCATTATTGAAAAATACTCATTTAAATTTGACAATTTCCTTAAAAAATAGTACTCGAGTATGTGACCTATTATGATCGGTAATTTCAATAAAGCAGATAGACAAGTACACAAAGACGCGGACTGATACACTCCAGAACCCAGGATCGATACTCATGCAGAAAGAAATTTAATTTCCGTAAACAATTTTTGAATTTTAAAATAAGTTAAAGTGGACAGAAAGAAAGTAAAAAAAGTCTAAATTATTAGTTTTTTTATGAAATTTTTTGTTGTTAAAGAACCATTGGTGAACAGTCGTCGGCCAACGTTGAGCCAAGATTGTCACAAGAGATGGGCCAGAGGGAAACATTCTCTCATTTTAATGTTGGCTCGAAGTAAAATATCAACAGTCTGCCAACGTTCGGATACCTTGGGCCAACGCCGGGCGGATAGTTTTATCCTACATGGTTCATGTTACACTAGAAATTTCAAGTCTTTTGCTCAGACATGAGTTCGCACTAAATACACTTATTGTTAATTGTTCACTAGAATTCGACCATACTTTTGCCTACACATGAGCTTGAACGTAGTCTGCTTTGCCGGAGCGTCGGCGCGGAGCTGTTATTATCAGATCGGTTGCCAGGTTCAAAATCAGACAAGAACTGGAGAACTGGGATGAACAGGGTCTTTTATCTTAATACAGGAAAATTAGGGTTGATGTTGGATTTACAAATAGAAATCGTTAGAATCGTCGCGAGGACCTATGCCTGGCCCTACGACAATGCTTTTATGACAAGCCTATTGCTCAATTTCTAGGGTGAGGGTTTTTCGGAAAGCGCTCATTAATTATAATGTTCATTTAAATTCGTTTTCGTTACACCCGGAAAGGACACAAAAACCGTAAAATGCACCGATCATTCCGCGGGGCCATGGGTACTGGTTCAAGCGTTGAGCAGACCTGAGTCCATGTTACGGCACAGAGGGTCTGTTCTATCTCTGGTCGCAAGTCGCGGTAGACCCAGTAAATCGTTCTACACTCGGTCATGTTTACTACTTGCTGTTTTTCTAATTCATTGGTGAGCGCGACCAAATTTATTAGTTCTGTTTCACTTCTAAATAACTCTTTTGTTAATATGAGATCCGCGTCTTGTTATGCTAGATTGACGCTGAGCAACAGCGAATTATTAACGGAATATGATAAGCATTATGACTAAATTATGTTGCTGCATTTGTTCGTTACATTTATTTTTTATTTTTCGTCGATTTTAACGTGTCAGTAAAATTTGTAAATCCGTGTGTCGTTGTGAAAATTTAGTTCTCAATATAATCTTACAGAACCACAAACT
This sequence comes from Telenomus remus, assembly GCA_020615435.1. NCBI lineage: Eukaryota > Metazoa > Arthropoda > Insecta > Hymenoptera > Scelionidae > Telenomus > Telenomus remus. The sequence continues at coordinate 9,813,620 of CM036336.1, forward strand.
TCATTATGCGGTAACGGTGTCGTAGAGGATGGAGAAGAATGCGATTGCGGATGGGAAGAAGACTGCAGAGACTCATGCTGCTTTCCTCAACGACGTTACCCGCCAGCAGAGGAGCTCCCTTGCACTTTGACACCTGGATCTGTTTGCAGTCCTAGTCAGGTTCGTAAAAAATTGTATTTTTATAAATGTCTGTTTGAAGAACATTTATTTCATAGGAATGCTCTGTTATTATCAGGAGGCAAAAACAGTATTTTTTGCTTTAATTAATAGGTAGTTGAAAATTACTACTAACCTTTGCACATCTTTCCTAAAATAGAGAAATAAGTAAGAAAAATGAGTAAGAAAATCTACTTACTTGAATAAGTAAGAAAAATTCTAATAATACTGAAGTATCAGTTAATGTGAGGAGCTTTTGTAATATAGGAAATAGCTATTTACTACTCGATGGCAGTTTAATTCAACTTTTATGATTACTTACTTCCAGAGAAATGTTTATTAGAAGCAGTGTTTTTCAAAACTTTATTCTCTCGTAACTCGACTGCTCGAAATTTCATGGTTTTCCTTCTAATCGATCGTTAAGTTGATGAGAAGTATCCGTTGGAACGTCTTCTCTTTGGTTGACAAAGGATTTCTGATTTTACTAAAATATTAATTGTACTATGCGTTTGTTCGAAAAAATTGTATGTTTTGTAATGTGTCTTTACAACCAAATTTTCCGAAAACTTTTGTTTCAGTCATTCCAATTATTGTTTTTTTGAATAAAATTTGAATAATGCTGTATCAGAATGAAATGAAAAATTAATATTTCATTTCAGTGTAGGATACATACAGTGTATATATATATACAAACGTACTAATATAATTGATTTTAATGTCTGTCTATCTGTCTGTCACATGATGAAAGTCACAAAAACAGTATTTTTATATCAAATCAAAAAAAGGTAGTGAGGACACGAAGTCCTGAAAACACAAATTTAGCGCCGTCCGTCCATTGTAAAGTTTTAAATTAGTTTACGAAATGAAAAACAACTTAATTAAACTCCGTTTACTTTTCAACTCGAAAGTGGATGTCTTGGAGGTTTTTTTTAGGAGGCCTTTTTTCTGTGTCGGGTATCTTCGAAGCATTAAGCAAACCACTTGGAAGTAGTTCACTTTTCAGTTCGTCGTTTAATCTTTGTCTGAGCAGTTCATTTTCCACCTTGTTGTTTTGACTCATTTCGCGATTCCTTCGTAAAATTTCAAAGAATCGGATACAATCAGATAAAATTCGGAGAAGTTGAGAATAAGAGTAACGCGCAAGATAAACTTGGTCATTTGAATTAATCGCAAAACAACAAGCCTTTTTTATTTCCGGAAGATCATCTTTTAGTTCAATAATGCTCTACGGCTATTTATTCTGAGCACCGGAGAGCAATTTGGGACCCTTCGACCAGGTTTCGTTTTTCAAGAACGCGTTAGGAAGTTAACCGCGGAAAAATGCGTCGGCGGAATTGTCGACACCCGCGACGTGACGCCAGTTTTTTATGTCCGTTTTTTCTTGAATGATACTCACGCGATTTGAAACAAAAGTTTGTAAAGTGTGAGGTTGTTTTTGTAGCCATTGTAAAGCAATAGTTAAATCAGACTAGAAAAAAGGTTTTACGTTACAATTAACGGTGATAGTCGCGCTAGTGTCACTGCGGCAAGTAATTCAGCGCGCGGAATTGATGCCGGCGGTTTAACCGGACAAACCTTTGATTTCGCTGTTAAAAGCAACACGAAACGTTGATTGTTCTCGTTTCCGGATCTTATGTAAATGTAGGCTCCGTATTCTGTCTCGCTCGCGTCGTAAAAACCCATGCAATTGAAAAGTTTTATAACCTGTTAAAAGAACTTTACGTTTAAATTTTGAGCCATTGATCAAATTGAGTTTAGTAATAAAATCTTGCCATTTAATAAATAAATCTTAAGATAAAGATTCGTTCTACATGAGCTTTCTTTTCCACAAAAGTTGCATGATTGTCTATGCATACAAAATTACAGGCCCAAGAAGACCGAAAAGATCAAAAATTTTTGCTATTTCAGATAAAACACATCGTTTTGACGCTGGCGTCCACCGTTTTATAAAAAGTTGTCACGTCAAAATAAAATAATAAAAAAAACTAACTTTGGGCTGTCGCCAGCGACAGGTTGAACAACAAGAAAGAGAGGTTAGTTGGTTTGCACCAGCTTCACCCTGAAGAAGGTTTGCACCAGCTCTAAGGCACTCACGACACGCTTTGATTGGTTTGCACCAGTCAATTAGCAACAATATGCTAAAATTTTGGGATCGCCCGTATTCCCTTCTGGAGGTCTGATCTTTCTGGTTTCCACCAGAGAACTGAGCTAAAACAGCTTCCGTGATTTCTTATATAACCCTATGGCGGGTCTCTGCGCACGTATTCTGACTTGCGCATCCAATGTGCTCGCTAGCCCTTTTTCTGATCGAATGAGCCAATCGTCGGCTGCCATTTTTCTTTTATACCCTCAATTCCCACCAGATTCCATTCAGCTAATCAGAATATTCCAAAGTCACTTTTCAATTATTGTATGAAAGAATCGTTTTTGTTTTTTTCAAATTAACTTTCGAAGTTTTTGAGTATTGTTATCTAATTGTTTTCATAATTGATTAGGTATTTTAACTTAAAAAAAAGAAATTTAAGTTCAATGCTGACAGAGAACGACAAAAACACTAACGCCCTTTGGCGTATTGTCGGCCGGCAGAGTTTCAAACAAATAAAAAATGGAATATGCTGTCAAAACTTATGGAATTACTATGAAAATAAAGAAACGATTCTAATTCGATATTCTATCTGAATAGTTTTTTTCCAGGATTACTAAAATTGAGTTTTTGATTAAGAAAACAAAATGTGAACAAAGCATCGATTATTGCCTTGGATCGGTCGGTAATGCCGTATCCTATTTGATTGAGCTTCGTTTTGACAGCTGTTTAGTTACTTTGTTTAGGTTTGGCGGGGTGAAACAATACATTAACAGATGCAAAAAATTTCAATGAGGATCGATCAGGTTCAATGTGGACACATGAGGTTTGGTGTGGATCATCGAGGTCCAGTGAGGACCTACGTAGTTCGACGTGGATCTCTGAAGTTTAGTGTGGATCACTGAGGTTCAAAGAGGTTGCACATAAAAATCAGTCGTTTTTGTCATTTTCACATATATATGTAAAAAAATTTGGGTTGCTACAACTATACAAAATCTAGTTGGTTTTTTGGTCGACTCCACAAACACAAGTCAGGCCAACTCTCAATTTATAGATGACGGATGTTACGGAAATGACATTAGATTTGACATTTAACCTAACAGCTTCTATTAAAAACGAATGCTTATTCAAATTTTAAAAAAAATTGCGTAAAGATATGCTTTCAAAATTAAAATTATTATCATACTAATATCATACTAATAAAAACAATACTTTTATATGTCTTACATTTTTTAAATCTATCACGCAAAAAATGAATGAGAAAAATAATAACCAAGAGCACAAAATTTTCCAATTTTTTGAATCTTTATTGAAAGAGGAAGAAGTTTCCAAATTTCACGAATCATTAAAACAAATCATTAAAAAAACAGAACGAAATGGAGTATTGACTAGTTATGTTCTGTTTGTTATTATTTTTTGCATTTATTTTTCGCTTAATAGATTTGGAAATTATGAGTATTGTAAAGTATTGTAATCTTTGTTCTAATTTATTGGAATTTTCTAATTTATTACATAGGCGAGATATTAATACAAAAAACGGTAACCAAGAGCACATAACTTTTTGAATGTTATGAATCTTTGAGCCAAAAAAATCAATATGCGAAAAATTATAAAAATTAGCACAAAAGTGTCCAACATTTTCAAATCTTTCAGATGAAAAAATATGAATACTAAAACACAGCGTAGAAAACTGTCCAAATCGTTTAAATCTGTTTTTGGTTTTGTAAACAGTGCAAAGTTACAGCGGCGACACGAGAACAATTAACCCACGGAGGTGCGGTAGAAGTTATAAAAGGTAATGAAAACTTGCTAGATGTGCACAACCATGCCCCAGATTATGATTTGATCGACGCTGTCAAGAAAAAGTATAGTGTAAAACGCAAGGCTGACGACCATCCTGAGGCCCCACCTATACAAATTATGAGAGAGGAATTGGCCGGTGTTCGGCCTGCCGTGCTTGCACTGCTTCCTGATAGACCAAACATGGCGAAATCAATTTCGCGAGGCAGGCGAAAAAATATGCCAACTAACCCTGTCTCCATCGCTGACTAAGAAGAGGTGCCACATCTTTACAGAACTACTAACAAAGGCGAAAATTTTCTGTTGTACGACTCCTATGAAGATGAAGATGAAGATGAGGAAGATGGAACAGAAGAAGAGGAAGGGGACGCAAGGATAGGACGGACTCTCATTTTCGCTACGACCGAAAACCTAAGGCTGTTAATGAGAAGTCCAAATTGGTTTTTGGACGGAACCTTCAAGGTCAGGTTCACGGTTCATTCTTTTTGTGTCAAATCGTAATCGTACTCTTAATTTTTCCAGGTTGTACCGCAAATTTTTTTCCAACTGTTTACCGTTCTTGCTTCTATGACGCAAATAAAAAACGGTAAACAACAAATTGTTGCCATCCCTTCGGTCTATGCGCTGTTAGAAAACAAAAGACAAGCGTCTTATGAAAAAGTCTTGGAAGTCATCAAAGTTTCATGTGAGAAAGCAGGAATTCCTAGTAGAATCCCGGTTATTGTGATGACAGATTTTGAGCTGGCTATATTAAATGCGATCCGGAATATAATGACAAGCAGTACACAGGTCAAAGCCTGTTTTTTTCACCTAAGGCAATCGGTATATCGCCACAACCAACAGGAGGGGCTGCAGGTCGCATACAGCGACCCTGAAGATCGGAGCATCAAGGAGGCCGCGCAAATGATGTGCGCTGTCGCGTTCGTTCCTCTGGAGGACGTATTTTCAGTGTTCGAACAGTTCGAGAAGCAAGCCCCTCCTGCATTCCAACCGATAGTCGACTATTTCCGGGTATTCCTCTTCTCTTCTCTTATATCTCTCTTCTCTCGTATGCCTCATGCCTACAATTAATACTCTCTGGTAGATCACGTATGTAAAAGGACAGACGGCTCGTGGCAGACGTCGTGCCGTTAACGCCAGGTTCCCACTAGAAGTGTGGAACGTGTACGATGCTACACTCCAAAATTTATCGAGGACGAACAACTTATCAGAAGGTATATTGATTGTCCTTATCTATGTACCTTACCTACTCACAAACTTATCATTAACTTAGGGTGGCATAATCGATTCCAACTAGTGGTGGGCGAAAACCATCCTGGCTTATATGCCTTCTTGAAAGAGCTAAAGAAGGAACAGGCCGATACCGAGGGCATGATTGCTGACCTCAATATGGGAAAGAGGATCAGGCGAGATGTAAACAAAGCACGTGAGCAAAACGAAGAAAGGATAACCAACGTCGTCCTGCAGTATAAGGATAAGAGAGATGATGTAAATAATTACTTGAGGACTGTGGGGCATTACATTAGCTTCTAAGCTGTAATGCAAAAAATCTTTAAATAAAAATGAAATCAAACGGAGTATTAGAAAAATTATTATTAGAAAAATATTAGAAAAATAATAGATATTAGAAAAAAATTGTTAGAAAAATTTGATCAGAAAAATTGGATTAGAAAAATAGGATTAGAAAAAGTGACCCTTTACCGACAAATTTGAGTACTTTTGTGCTCTCGGATAAATTACGTATTTATTTTTTGGCTAATAGATTTTCTAAATTTAATATGCATCTACAAATTGTATATGGGTATTATTACAACAAAAGCAAATAACAATAACAAAGAGCACAAAACTGATTGGTTTTATAAGAAAACTTTTTGGCAATCAACCAGCTTACTGCTTTTTGTTACTTTTTTGGATTTGTCAGCGAATTTTTTTTTAAAAATAAACCAGTTTTGTGCCTTTTCTTATTCTTTTTTTGCATTTGTTTGTTTGATAAAAGAATTTACTTGGAAATTCAATAAGTTTTGTGCTCTTTGTTATCGTTTTTTGCACTTGTTTATTGATCAAAAAAACCCGGAATCAATCTCGGGATCCCGGGATCTCTTGGACACAATCCCAAAATTCCGGGATTCAAAAAAACCCGCCGGGATTGCAATCTCTATCTACAATATTCAAAAAGTAAAACTTTCGTTTTCTTTGTTATTTCTTTTCAATTATTTTTTGTTTAAATATTAGAAAAATTTCGATAGTTTTTTACGCTTCGTTATTATTTTTTGTACTCATTTTGTGCTTAATAGATTTTAGAAGTTTAGACAGTCTTCTGCTGTTAGTTATCATTTTCGCATGTATTTTTTGTCTAAATATTTAAGCAATTCGGACAGTTATATTTTTGCCAAATAGACTTGAAAAATTTGGACAGTTTAATGCCTTGTGTTATCATTTTTTGCATTGATTGTTCTGTCTCAATGATTTTCAAATTTGGATACGTTTTTCGCAATGTTTACAATTTTTTAATCGCGAAATTGTAATCGAACCTCATTTCAGACCGTGACAGCAATTCAAAAGCTTTCTAAGTTATTTGACAAGTGTGATGTAGTTATTGTGACAACGTTTTATATTTAAGTCGATTATAAATCCGGAGTTGACCGAAAAACCAACTTTACAAAATATAATCAAGTTTATTCAGTCACACTGACTACAAATTTAGTTGACTTGACTAGAATTCAAGTTAACCTAACTAAAACCTGTCAACTATATTTTTCATAGTCAGGTTGACTAATTCAATTTTTCTCGGTGTAATAAATGAAATATCAAACCGATTCGCCCTCCATAGCACTTTTTTGAATCATTTTATTCATGTACTGAAATGAATTTACCTCATTAATTTAAGTTTCCCGCCATTTGTCGTCAGCGACCTAAAACGCGCTGATTCGTACAGGTAAAACCAACACAAAGTAAGATTCGAACTCGCGCACGTATGAGTTTTGTAGCAAAAGTTTATATTTGTGACTGATCGACAAACGGGAATGGCGTTTTTCGCAAGGAACTGAACGCATCTTTTCAGTGCAAAATGCACGAGATTTAGTTTCACAAATAGGCGCATTGTAGGTCGGTAATGTCAAATGGCGACAAACTCAAATAAGGTAAAATCATTTGTATAAATACATAAAATAATTTTAAAAAAATTTTACATTGCCAATTAATACAGTATTTTTTTTATCGCGTTAAAATGTCGCAAACGATTCATTTTTACGTGAAACCTCTTTGAACCTCGGCGATCCACACCGGACCTCAAAGATCGACACTGAACCTCGTTGGTCCTCACTGAACCACAATGATCCTCACCGCACCTCATGTGTCCGCAGATCCTCATTAAACCACATCGGACCTCATTGGACCTCATGGTACCTCATCGATCTTCATTGTACCACACCAAGTGTGGTTCGGGTTACAAACCTCTTGTTTTCGAATCTTTTGGACGAAAAATGCGGCAAAATATTCCATTTTTCGTTTTGGACATGCCCTTTGTTGAAAAATAACACTAGGCTTTCCAATTTTTTCTAGTATTTCAGACGAGAAGACAAATGCAACGAATAACAACACCACCAAACTACACGGAGCGGAGAATCAGAGAAAAATCGTATGTCATTTCTTATACGATTATTCTACGATTTAGTGTAGATTAACACTAGGAGGACCGCGTACGTAAATTTTACGTCTTTCAATATTCACTTTTTCACCATTCTGGTTAGGTTTGATGAAACAATTTTTCCTTTGGTGACTTTTCATCATTTTTGATTATCTTTGAAACGACGTTAAATTTTTTTCGATATGTTGAATAGAATTTGAGAACAAATCGATTGTACCTAATACGACCGGAGTACGTAAAATTTACGTTATTCCACGACAGCACATATTAAATTTTTTTTTAGTTAAAAAACAAACAATCAGCTTCAGACATGTTTATGGACCTGTTTAACAATAATATTCGTTATAATAAATCGTTTTCGTTATGTTTATAGCAAATTGCGATTGAAGTTTTATTCAAAACAAACATCCGGAACAAAAAAGAAGGTCTGCGAAATGCCGACGAGTATTGTGTACGTAAAATTTACGTACTTCGGTCATTTAAGGTATGCGCAAATCTCGGTCCTCCTAGTGTTTATCCTACGGACTCATGCGATTATCCCGTAGGTTTCAAGCAAGCCATTAGATTATCGCATGGGTGCATAGCATAGTTCCGTGGGGAGTTTTTCTATGGACTGCGTTCTGCGAAAATTCTACTGCCTCCGATGCGATTTTCCCCTGATTTTTCGCGACGTGTAGTCAATACTTCATTTCGTGCTTTTTGTTATGATTTTTCATTTGAAAGTTTTTAGGGAATTCGCACACTTCCTTGTTTTTGGTTTTTTTTTCGCATTTATTTTTTATTGATTTTTTATAATTTTATAATTTATAAAATTATTTTATAATTTATAAAATTATTCATAATTGATTTAAACAATTTTGACAGTTTTCTGGTGTGTTCTTTTTGCCTTTGTTATTTTCTTAGATTATTATTATTTTTCGAATTTATTTTTTGCTCAATAAATTTAGAGAACACGAAAACTTTTAATAATAAAAATTGACGATATAATACTTAGCATTAATTTGATTGTTTGATTAATTCTGAAAAGTGTATTCAACTCGTTGAACACCCGTGCTTTACACAGGGCAAAATGGTACTGCTTTTCTTGTAACTTCACATGAATGTGTTTTTTTCAAGTAAGCATATTGACATCCAAGGAATATTGAGCAGGTCAAGTGTAACCGATGTAAAAACGACCAATCTTAAGTTTGATCGATTAAATTCATGAATTTTAATGAAAACAACAAAAGGATAAAATATTGTAAAAACGGATGTAGTGTGAAATCAAAATAAGAATCCTATTTGATTCAAGATTATTTTTCTTTCGCAAAAAAATTAAACTACCCGTGTAATTATTTTTTAAAAATGCCTGCCGTTGCCAACGCAAAAAATATTTGTGTTAGCAACGGCAATAATTAATTTAGCCTAACTAATTTAGTTAGGCTAAAATATTTCTTGTGTAAGCAATGGCGGCCATTATAAAAAAATGGTTAAATTGGTTGTTTCAACTATTTTATTATGGGTTAAGTTAAAACTTAGGCACTTTTATATAAAACTATATATTCAAAATCTCTTGACTCTGAAAGCAGAAAAAAGCTACGCAGATAAAAAATTTTTTTTTTACGTCTCCCCCTCAAATCGTCTCAAAATATATAAAAAAAATCTAAAAATACTTCCAGATTTTTTCTCAATATTTGAGTGACCCCTCTAGGCCCATACTGATTTAGTGATGATAAAAATCAATGAACATAAATCATCGATAACAATATTTAACATAAATTTTGCCGGAAAAAATTGTTTTTGAGGGTTTTCAGGGTCGCTGAATCCAAATATGATATCGAAATTTCAATTTTAAACCATTTATAGGTAACACTACTTACAAACATCAAGATTTTCATCGTTTTTTGTGTTTTTTATAAAAAATTTATATTTTTTAGGTCACTTAACTTAAACTTATCGTAAGAATATATCAGAACTTAAGTTAAGGTTTAGGTTTTAGGAAGTATAGATTTTATAGATATAAAAAGTTTTCATTTGTAATAAAAATACGGGCTTATTTTGTTATTTCATAGTTCCATATATTTTTCATTTCTGCGAACAGACCATTCAAATATTTTTATAACAAAGTCTCTGCACATAACTTGAATTAACTTTTTGTACCGATTAAAAGTCTTTCAAAAGAGTTGTTTTCTCGGTATCTGGATAAATTTTTCGATAGTGTTGTAGGAGATGTTGCTGACATCTACAAGGGTCAGTGAATCTCTACTGATTGTCATAAACCTTACCCATCCATTTATCAATTTCACTGATGCCTGAACAGTAGGGAATGCCAACTTCACCGACCGGGTGACCATCTCCGGCGGCTCTTCTTCTAGCCAGTTCATCGGCTTTCTTATTAGCCTCGTGTCTTTGGTGTCCCGGGACCCAGTACAGGGTAACCTTGTTATTGTCTGTTAGAGCGTCAATTCTTTCCTTGACGCTTTTGACTAAATCTGATTTTGTAGTCTGCTTGAACAACAGCATTGCTAGCTGCAAGGCTATCTAAGGCTATCTTTTGTCCCTGGATCCCACACCCCTGAGCCTACTCCTTCAGCGGTCTCGGATCCGTCAGTGTACCAGGTAAGCCCTTTCGGTCAGTTGCCTTTTGCCCACTCCTATCGACTCAATATTCCAAGCTCGAGTCTGTTGCCAAAGTACTACTGCTTTTTCGTTTTGTCCTGAGACAGATTGAAGATTTAACTGCACAGGACATTCAGCAATTCTGATCGAGAAACAAAAATCTTCGGGTGGTTAAAAGTACCAAAAGGCTTTGACTTTTAGCTTCGTGCCCACTAGAACTTCTGTTCAGGAAGACTTCCTCTTTTTAACCAGCATGGTCTTCCAGATCGTCCAAGTCTATCGGGTTCGTCGGCATATCACGAAGTCGGCCACACTGGATCGCCCTCGAAAAATTCATTTTGACAAGAAATTCAGCTAGTACCGAAGACTGAACAGTGTGTAGTTCTGTTCGACATAGATGGGCAGCGGAACTGCGGGATGTTCGACAGTTTTTTGTTTAAGTTTCTGTTCTAAATTTTGCACCTTAACTTCGTCCTCGACCGGTGGTCATTATGGAACGATTCGTGAGGACCTCGCACTACTTCAACAGCTTGACCGGCGATTAATTGCGTGCAAGTTACGGCTCTGCGCCAAACTGATCAATACATGTTCAGTTCATTCAAATTATTTCTTTGTTTACATTCGCATATAAATAACCGTCCATGTCGAACTGTAAGCTACATTATTTTCAATTATTTTGGCAAAAGAAACTAACTGACAATTTCTAATTGTCAGGTGTCAAATGCCATATGAAAAAGAAGTTTAATGTCTGTTTGAAAGCTAAGTTGTTATCAAAACGTCATTTTGAACAAATTTCATAATTAAAGAAGAACGTTGTTTTTTTTGGTAGATAATAACGGTTAATTTTTCGTACTGGTGAAAAGGAGGACGTAAAAAAATGATGAAGTATTACAAGTTCGGGGTGTAGTCTATGTTCTTTATGTTTTGAACTTTTTAGATAAAGACTGTATTGTAATTCTAAAACCCTCTCCGTGGTAAGGGCATTGCTATGTAAACAAATAAATGATAAACATCATCAATCGACTTAAACTTTAGTATCCTTGGAAGCTAAATTTGATTAACCTAGTTTTAATGAATTTAGTCTTATTGTAGCACTCCGTTTACTTATCAAATGTTTGCTTTGACTCCTCACAGGGACCATGCTGTACAACTGACTGCAAGCTCAGGTTTGGTGACAAGTGTCGAGACGATAACGGTTGCAGAGACGCGAGTTTTTGTGATGGTCACTCTCCGCAATGTCCTTCGTCGATTAACAAGCCTAACAAAACAATTTGCAATAAAGAGCTCGTTTGCTTCATGGGGGTAAGTTAATTCCGTATCGTGATGCTTCATACAACGTTATATCGATAGAATCTTAAGGTTCTTTTGATTCTCCAGAATCTTACGAACCATTTACCTACATGTTCACGATTCTGTTTAACAAACAAGTTATGATACTAATCCTATTAAGTTTTGAAAACTCGATTTTTCTTAACTTGTATTTTAAAAATGAAGTGATTTTAATGGTTATTAGAAAGAACTAGTTAATACTAGGTTGATTGGAGTTTTTTTTACCGACAACGACGATAGGCAGTCATTTTGAGTGCCTATAAAAAATTAAATAATTTGTCGTTATAAATACGTTTCTAGCTCATAATATGATTCAGCATACTCTTTTTCCACTGTATTGATGAAAATATTGTTGATTATTAATTGTCATTTATGCTACTTTGTCTAACTGTACTTTGCGACCCATTACGCGCCATGCTTGTTTGGTTATGTGCTTGACGGTCGAAACTGACATTTAGAAATTCAATAAATAAACATCTGATGACGATAAAAATTTTTCATAAAACAGTCACTCGAGTAAAATATAAATTTTTGTACTATACGTCATAATTTCCATTGGAGAAGTCAAAATGACTGTCTCTCGTTCTTCTAGAAGGTAATCTTAAAATTTGTAACATAATTAGGATAATTTATATTTTAACGCAAAAATCTTTTGGAGATGAAAAAAATAAAAGTCAAAAAATTGTGAAGAAATCGGACAAAAATGAAAGGCACGGTAATAAGTTTTCCTTTCTGAAAACGCAAAAATGACTGCCTCCATCGGTCTCAAGTTAACTGACATGTTAAAAAATGACAATTTATTTACAAAAATCGCGTGTATTTCCAAAAATAAATACCTTTTTATTATGAGTTGTGGAATTCCTTTTACACAGTTGCTCTCATTAGTATAGGAAGGATAGGACGGAGCGATAATATCCGCTCATTTTCACACTTTTGTTTTAATAAAATTCGTTTCACTTTTAAGAATCCTGTAAAAAATAGCACAATATAGTTTATTAATTAAGCAATCAATAAATCTAAATTTAATTGAATTCTTGAGTTTTGTTTTTAAGCTATTAAAAATTAGAAGTGGCTAAATGTGAACTCTTATCTTGCTTTTATACACGTGAATTGTACAGCTGACTTTCTCCCACTGGCTCGAGTCATCAGATCAAGCGCTCAGTAAAGTCAGTCAAAAATATTGAGACCGATTTTTCGATATTGAACTTTAAAAATCGTCCAAAGTCTTAACACATTAGTTTTAATGAATCAGTTGTTTATGGTTGCTAGGAAACACGTTTCAGTCGCAACTAAACAGTTCATTTTACCTTTCATTTTAACCTTTCATTTGACCTAAGAATTCAAAGTATTGCCTTCATGCTCTGGATTTTTTCTCAATGCCTTAATAAAAACAATATAAACAAATTTAATATTGACCTGTGAGCTCAGGGTCATGAAAAAATGCAAAATAATCAGTGTGGAATGCTTCATAGAACGACCCCCATAAAATGATCATCATAGAAACGACCCGTCTCTGCCGAATTCACGTTTGTGTACTTTTAATCGAGATAATGTTTTTTTGAAGACATTTCACCTTTGGGGCATTTGCTACGCAGAGAAAACTAGATACTGCTGAGCAGTGTGTGAAAAAAATTTTATTAAGCACATCTCTAATCAATGTCCATACACCGATTTCCAATGTGCTTACAATGAGCATAAGTGTGAAGACATTGATTAGAGATGTACTTAATAAATTTTTTTACACACACTGATCAGCAGTGTCTAGTTTTCCCCATATACGTTTTGTGGTTCGAAACCGAATCTGAGCCAGTAACCAGACCGCATAGAACTGGAAATAGATTCAAAGCAAAACTAATGTAAAATAATAGTAGACTTCAAATAGAATTAATTTGAAAATTTCATAACCAAAACAGAACTCATGATAATATTTTTTTTGTACACAAAATTTTTTTTATAAGTTCTATTTTGGTTCTGAAAATTTGGAAAATTTGAACTCTGCGGTTGGAAGATAGGCGCGAATCCCTAAGACTTGCGATTTTTTAAAGAATTGTTAGATGGCTTATTAGATTAACACTAGGAGGACCGCGTACGTAAATTTTACGTCTTTCAATATTCACTTTTTCACCATTCTGGTTAGGTTTGATGAAACAATTTTTCCTTTGGTGACTTTTCATCATCTTTCGAAAGGGAGGTCTTGCGACGGGCGGGTCGCTTGCGCGACCCTTGATCATAATAGATCAAATTTTAACATTTTAAATGCTAAAATTTGACGAAAGGTGTTTACGAAAAATTATCATTTTCACATTTTAAAATTTGAGGCATTACTTGATACAATTTGGTAGAGTGTTTATATTATACTGTGAGATTTCGACGTGTCGAATTTTAACATTTCTAATTCTAAAATTTCTGATTTAAATGAGAAAAAAAACATTGAACCGTATAATTTTTAGGCTTTGTTTTAGCATCATTTATTAGAGTTGAGTATTATTCGGTGGTATTTTTCGAGTATACGTCACTGGTAACATTAAAAAATGTTAAAAATTTTCTCATTCTATAAGAACATTTATTATTCTTTTTGCTCCGTGTAGACGAGCATATGCTAGGTTACGCTTACTTCCAATTTATAACGATAACGACGTCATTTCTCATTTTTTTTCTGATTGTTCACAAGGCTTTTCTATTGTCGACAACTCTATTACACAGGTCAAACCTATTGAAAACCTATTTATTTTCATTCTTAACACACACGACAATCGCTTATCCAAATATGTAATTTCATTGAATCTTGGAACTTGTACACGTCTTTTATGCTTAAATTAACGTATAGTACTTCACTTTTTTACTTCGTTTCATCTATTTATTTTTTTTATACTCTGTCTATTTATTATTTCTATATGTATATTTATATTTTGAAACTCTTAAGTATGTCCGACCGCAAAATAAATTGAATTGAAATTTTGAAATTTAACTAAAATAATTTTGTTAGCGATCAGGTTTCGTGAGTTTTTGCACGTATCGCGTTGCCTTTGTGTGCAGTTAAGATCGAGTTTTGAAAATGTACAAAAAATGTCGGCCACTTTCATAAACTCTATCATGGGAATGTTTTCAGGGTCTTTTATCTCTTCAATCTCTTCATCATCATCTAATCTCATTTCACCACTGAACTCCATGTCCTTGTGAACGTTTTCATCTATGCTAAACAAGTTTGGATTGTGGATAATATGAAAAATATCATCCGGTGTGTAAATTCCACAAGTATGTTCATTATCGTCTTCATATAGCCAGTCCAGGGCTTCGGACGTGGAGTACATATGGCCACCAGATAGTTTATCCAATAGCGAAACCACATCTCAAGCTCCACTAGAATCGTCCTCATTCCTTATCGGGTTGGAATTCATGGCAGTATAATGATCCTTTAGCAATTTCTTCCAAGTATTTTTAAGTAAAGATGTCGCCAAATCTACCCAAGTTCACAGGTCTCGTACAATGGCCACTTCGTCTTCAAAACTTCCAACACTCCTTGCCGTGTTTTGTCACACTCAGCTAAGACTTCTCTCAACAAAGCTGTTTTATACCTTTTCTTCATTACAGCGATGCACCCCTGGTCTATAGGCTGAATGAGCGCTGTGACATTCGGTGGCAAGTACATGACTTTGCACTGCGGGTCGACCGAATTTAGTTGCTTCAATGTCGGATAGAAAGGTGCATTGTCCATAATAAGATGAAACCTAAAACATAAATTAGACTTATGAAAGGTAGAAAATATTACATAACAAATCTGTCGTGACTAGAAAAAACCAGTAAAGTGGTTATAATCCCTTCTTGATTATTGGCAGTGAAATTCTATTAGTTTCTGTCGCATTTGCACAATTAAAAATTGTAACCCTCTCCTTTGATGGTTTCATATCAGGAGCAGCTCGTTCTTCTGCCGTTACCACGGTAATCTTTTTGGTTAACTTTGCCGATAAAACCCCGTCTTATCATCGGCGTTATAAACATCGTCAAGATCCCCTTGGTTTTTATTAAAACATTGGGCTTAATCAGCGACAAATTCGTCAACTTTTTTCCCACATAAGGTCAGAGTTCTGATGTTGTGCCGCTCTTTGCATCGTCTTAACCAACCATCACCGGCCTTTCAGTTCCGACTCCAACTCCAATTTCGCATGGAACTATCGTGCTTCTTCTTGCAGAAGAAGACCAAAAACGGTGTGTCCTAAAGATCTTCCTTGAACGAACCAGGCGTAGACAGCTTTCTCAAGAGGTTTGTCATAAGTTTCAAGTCTCGAAAGAAGTACGGTGCCCTGGCAATTTTTTACATGTTCGAATAGCTGTCGGTAACTGTCATTTTGTTCAACAATGTCAGAAATCGTCATGTGAACAACATTGTAAAGCTCCGCAAGTTGGCTGTTTTTTAAACCTTTCTCTTACTTGTCAATAATATTAATCTTTCGTGTCAAATGTAACCGCGGGTATAATTTTTGCTCATTACAAAATTAAAAATAATTAGTTTTGAAAACTATCGGTAAACTAACATTCAAATGAAAGAAACCTAGCTTTTTATTTTTGACAGAAAAATAGAAAATACATTGAGTTTTAGATTGTTTGTTCTTGAAAGCGAATAAATTTTCAAAATGATTATAAAACACTTACTGGATTTTTTTGGCTGGTTCCATTTTGTTACATTAATCAGTTACAACAACAAAAACAGCCATGTAAAAATGGTTGGTATCGAGAAATGGAAAATTCGGCAGGAGGATCTAAACGTTATTTTTATAAAACGCAACGGTTGGCGCGCCGATCAAATACTTGAAGAGTGGGGTAAAACCGATTCCCCTCGCTTCGTCCGTCGAACGCACGAATCGAATTTTCACGTCGGTCCGCTAGCCGGTATTCTACTGTATTATTTTAGCCCACAGACAAAGTCAGCTTTCCAGTGAACTCGTGACATCGATCTTCTTTCCCGACTTGACTTTAGAGTAGGTATACTTGAATGTGACTGGTTTTTAGCCGATAAATGTGTTTTAACTGCTGAACATTGATAAAGCGCATAAACATGCTATCTAATTTTTGATAATTCCTTATTCTATCTTCTTATAAGCCAAGCCATTTATGGAAATGTTACTATGTTTGTTTATTTAATTGCTTGTTTGTTGGTGTTAAAATAGCGCTCTAATAACTTAACATAAACAATCTCCAGCGCATCAGGGTGATTCTACGAACTCTGACAATGAAAAAAGGCTATGAAAAAATCAATTTCTTAACATTATTCTATCAAAAATCGCGGAAACTTGATTTCGGTTTTTAGACAAACTAATTTTGTTCGTAGATTTTCTGATTAGACGCATCTATCAGGACTTTTGAGTAGCCTTTATTAATTTTGAAGCTACCAAAAATCTTCGTGATGCCTTATAGATGTTTTCTATTGCTTTGTAACTTGACATGAATGTGTTTTTTTCGAGTAAACATACTGACATTCACGGAATTTTAATACACTGACACAATCAAAATTAAAGTAAGAGCATTTTAATGATGTCAAAATACTGCTAACCAATTGAATTAAAAAGTTATTTTGAACGCACACTCAGAAAATTGTTGAGGTTTTAAACGCCAACGAAAACTTGAGGTTTGCTCCAGCAAAAATTTTGACGTATTAATCGTTATATTTATGGTTTTGAACATCAAAATCGAATAATAGAATAAAAACATAAACTTTAACGAATAATACCATCAAGTATTGACGATTCATTCGTCGACTCGATTTGTCGAACGATTTCTTAACATTTGACGTTTCAATCGTCAACCGTTAACGGATAATCCGACAACAGCCTACGATCGCCAAGCGCCAATCTTTAAATTGAATTTTTTACTTTTTTCTCATTGAAAAAAGAAAAAAATTATTTATGAATCAATACATTATTATTTCCGTTTTTGTTATTCGAAATTTTTATTTTATTCATTATTTATAATATATAATATAATATATACACCTATATTCATCGAACATACAATTTAGAAATTGTGAATGAGTGAATTGGCTCAATCGTCAAGCGTTAACGTTTTTTCCTATAACGCTTGACGATTGAAACGCCAATACAGTTCAACGTTTCATCCAACAATGTTGAGGAATTATAGGTTAGGCTGTTGAGCTTTAATGTCTTGAAGTTTATGGCTTAATTCCTTAACCCCCTTTATTGAATTATACTTCAAATTTTGACGGAACAAACGTTACATTTTTTAGTTGAATTCCATAATGAATTTTTGAAGAATAAAACGTCAAAATTTTAAGGCTTAAAAGGTCAATATTTCTTTGAGTGCAGTGGAAACTTTTTTAAAGAAATAAAATAAATAAATAAAAATAATTATTAAACTGGAAAATTTTAAAAATAATTTTTCTTCGAGGTTCCGAAGAATCAGTATATATTTTTTTTCATAACACGTGCATGATAAACAGCCATCTTCTCCCTGATTTGTAGGGGGAGAAACACTGCGTTATTCCCTCGGTAACGCTTGTATGTTTTACTAGCTGATTGGCCGTGCTTAAAAGTTACAAACAAGGTTACACAAAATGATAATTTCAGCAACTTTGCGCAATGCGCGAGGAAGAGCCCACGTAAACGTGGTAAAACCTCATTAATTCATTGACATAGCTATACATGATGTAAAACGACATCAAAATACTCCTCGAATTAAGGCGTTTCTCTTAACTAGCTCTTTAATTAAATGCTTATGTTTATGTGCACCTTTTCAAAAAATGGAAAAAAATATTTAAAATCAATTATTTTTGCATGGTACGATAATTTCAAATATCGGAGGTCTATTTCCATAAATAAAATTGATTTAGTGAAACCTGAATTATTCATTCCAGACAAAAAGTTCGAATGTAAAAAAACCAGGATTAAGTTTTTGCAATTGTTGATAAAATGAAGTTAAAAAATCGATTCTTCATATAGCCTTTAGTAATTCTGAGAGTTTGCAGAGTCACCCTGATGCGTTCAAAATTGTTTTCATCGATTTGTTTCAGCGCCATTTCGACACAATCAAACAGACAGACGAACAAACAGACGAACAGAAAAACAGACAAATATAATTACATTTCTATGTATGAGAAGGTTAAGATGGATCCTACATAAAGCGTAACTATGGAAATGAAACGTGTTTACTAAACTACAAATCAGAGAAACTTGCCGTCTGTCATCAACTTGTTATGAAATAATACATTTCTGTCGAGAGCGCCACTGTGCGTGAGGCAGGGAAATACTTTTCATACCTAGGACAGCGGTCCGAAAAGTGAAACTGACCAATCACAAGTGCCGAAGGCACGAGAGCTTGGTTAGTTCTACATTCCACCGTAGTCTTATGCAAGAAAAAATACGCTACAAGGGAGAAACAAGTTAAATCTAGGGAGAAGTGACCAGCACTCTACTCTATCCTCAGGCAGACTTTGACAGCCTGAGAAGAAAGCTCGTGCGATCACTTAACCCTGAGAATAAGCACTTGTTTTTCTCCCTGGTAGCGTAATATACTATTACACCTCTTTTACAGTGCTTCATTCAGTAAATCGATAATAAATAAAATGACTTTTGCGAAAAGTGATCGTTTAACCCTTTGAGCCCTGATGGGTCTCTGAGCGACCCACCTAACTTCAAATTCACCTAAAATTCAAATAGCCAAAAAATTTATAAATTTTAAAAAACATAGTTCATAATAGTTTTTTAGGTCGCTAAACTAAGTTCCTACATCAACATTCCAAAATTCAGAAAGGCGGAAACAATATGGCGGGTCAAAGAAGGAAATACAAATTTCTACATACTATAAATAAATAGAAAAATGCAAGGGTCAGAGGGTCAAGGGCATTTGATAAAAAGTTAATTTCATTCAAATTTTAATAAATTTACAGCGGATCTAACACTGCTTACCTTGTGACATGGAATTTCAAAACCAAATAAAACAATTAATCTGTTGAGCGCCAGTGTAAAACTACTGCCAAATTCTATCAAACAAAAATATCAAAAATTTCTAATCCCATGATCAAGCACGTAACCGGCTATTTTATGTTACACTTTATCGCGTTTGACAATGGTCAAACAAGCACCTCAGACAATACAAGGAAACAATAATCGAAGAAAACACAAAGCTCGAAGAGCGACTATTATTTATTGAACCGTTTATCAAAACTACAAGACTTGACTTGAAACTCATTAAATCATAACTCTTTTAAAGTCTATTGAACTCTTTCGAACCTTCCGTGACGCGCGTCAGAAAAATTAAACTAGAACGCGCGTCGTGTACTGAGTACACCGATCGGTTTTCTATTGTTATTAAATAATAAAGTTAAAATTTATACAGGATATTTCAGGGACTGGACGTTTATATCTTTATAGCAATAATGAATGCAGGATATGAGTAATTTGTTATAAATAATTTATATTGTATAAAGTAACAAATTCGACCAGAACAGGTCTGAATTCAAATGAAGTTTTTTCCAGATTCATACGAAAAAACTTGTAAGAAAAATTATTATTAACACCAGGAGGACCGCGTACGTAAATTTTACGTCTTTCAATATTCACTTCTTCACCATTCTGGTTAGGTTTGATGCAACAATTTTTCCTTTGGTGACTTTTCATCATTTTTGATAAATTTTTTTCGATATGTTAAATAGAATTTGAGAAAAAATCGATTCTACCTAAACGGACCGGAGTACGTAAAATTTACGTCATTCCACGACAGCACATATTAAATTTTTTTTTTAGTTAAAAAATAAACAATCAGCTTCAGACATGTTTATGGACCTGTTTAACGATAATATTTGTTATTATAAATTGTTTTTATTATGATTATAGCAAAGTGCGATTGAATTTTTATTCAAAACAAACATCCGGAACGAAAAAGAAGGTCTGCGAAAAACCGACGAGTATTGTGGCTTTTTATTGAAAAAATAATTGTTTGTAACAATAGATTAATAGTTATGTTAATAAAAAGTTGATTGAAGCAACTATTTAAATATAAATAATGCTGTAATATTTCTATAAATAGTTACAACATCGAAAAATCATCAAGACGTAAAATTTACGTATTCCGGTCCTTTAAGGTATACGCAAATCTCTGTCCTTTTAGTGTTAATAATAATAATGATATTCATAAATATTATTATTATTATAATCGACAGAAATGTTGGTTTTCAGCCTTTAAAATTGTTTAAGACATTTAAAAACCTTAAATTAACATAGCGCGCAGCCGAAAAAGTCCGTGCGCACACTTTGTTAAATGCGATTTGCTGTACACGGAGCAAAAAGAATAATAAATGTTCTTATAGAATGAAAAAATTTTTAACATTTTTTAATGTTACCAGTGACATATACTCGAAAAATACCACCGAATGATACTCAACTCTAATAAATAATGCTAAAACAAAGCCTGAAAATTATACGGTTCAATGTTTTTTTTTTCTTATTCAAATCAGAAATTTTAGAATTAGTAATGTTAAAATTTGACACGTCGAAATCTCACAGTATAATATAAACACTCTACCAAATTGTATCAAGTAATGCCTCAAATTTTGAAATTTAAAAATGTTAATTTTTCGTAAACACCTTTCGTCACATTTTAGCATTTAAAATGTTAAAATTTGATCTATTATGATTTCATTTATTGGAATCAAAGCTACCAAATTTTATAAAGTAACGTCTCACAAATTTTAACATTTAAAATGTTAATTTTTTTCCTGTGTATTTTGATACACAAAAATTCAAATTCGGTGAATGGTTATTTTGTTACTTATGGTTCACGTTAGTTTTTCTCTTTATTCTATTTTTTTTTGAGATGTTTACTGATTTGTTATGGGTTTGCGGGTTTTGTTTACTTTTATTTCGACAGAGGTGTCAGGGCGCTATCTTTCTTGATTGATTTACTTGGTATTACGCACATATGTAATAAGCGCCAACGGATCCTTATATACTTCTAGCGTTGTAAAAAGGTACTTGCGAGAAAGATTTTGCTCGTTCACTTGGTCGTGCAATGAAAACAACTTCTCCGATGAAATTTCAAAACATTTGATTTCAATAAATGAAACATAAATAGATTAAATTTTAACATTTTAAATGTTAAAATTTGACGAATGGTGTTTACGAAAAATCAACAAATGCTCCGATGAAATTTCAAAACATTGGATTCCAATAAATGAAACATAAATAGATCAAATTTTAACATTTTAAATGTTAAAATTTGACGAATGGTGTTTACGAAAAATTAACATTTTTACATTTTAAAATTTATCAGCAATAATTTTACTTTTTTTTATTTGGAAAATTAAAATATTCAAACATCATTTTTTCGCACAAAACATGCTGAAATTTAACATTTTAATATGAAAATGGAAGCTGATTCGAGTCTGTTCCTACTCTGACATTAAAAATGTTAAATTTTGAGATTCTCTCCGCTCCGTGTAATATTTGAGTTGGGAATTCGAATTTTTTCGATAATATTGATAGTGAACAGTTGAATTGAGGAATACGCGAAAGTTTTTATGCAAAAAACATGTATTTACAGTATTTTTAAAGCAAAAACTGTACATGTGTATTCCGTACACAACGCGCGTCACGAAAGGTGAATAAAAAAGGATTTCTTTTGGCAAAATAGATCTAGTACACGTAAAAATTGACAATTCTTGCTTAACTAAAAATAATTTTGCATAAAGTCCGTTGGACAAAATCAGAAGATTGAAATTTCATGTAGCCTATGTCAATTCTGAGACTGTCAAGTAATCACCTTGATGCGTTCAAATCATTTCTATTGCTTCGTTAAGGTGAAACATCGGTATCTGCTGAATAGTTACGTTGTTTTCAAATTTTGAATTTAGAGCCTAGTAGTGCGGAAGTATTTATGGTTAAATTTCCAAAGTGATCCACTGACTGTAAGCTGCGATATTTAATGTAGAAATTTGGCAAAATGATATATGAGCAAATCCAAAATTAACATCCACTTAGCGGTTCAAAAAAATAAAAATTTGTGGACATTAGGCACACTCTTAGGATTTTTTTCTCAGGTTCTAGGTGTCAAAACAAGATGAAAAAATGGTGCGGCCCACCATGAAACAGTTGGCGACATTTTTTTTAATTAAAAAAGAAGAAAATAAAAAATGAAAAAAAATCGAGTTCGTGAAACCCCTATTTTTTATTGCAGATTCGGATTCTTCATGAAAAAATAAAAAAATTTTATTGTTATATTTTTTTGTTTTGCACGATAGATGGCGCTGTAATTGCAATAGAATGATTTTTATCAATTATTTATTTCTTACGATTACAGCGACATCTATCCTAAAAAACCGAAAAATAATTAGAATAAAATCGTTTTATTTTTTCATAAGAAATCCGAATCTGTAATAAAAAATATGGGTTCAAAAAACTTTCATTTTTTTAATTTTCTATGGAACCACCCTTAATCCGGACAGGGAGTGAGGGGCGAAGGCCGAGTTTGATATGGTTGTATAAAGTTTGAAAAAGTATTAGGCAAATATTTTTTGCAAGTTGTGTGTCTTTTTGTACAAACTGTTCGTATTTTATTGGAAGAAAAAGGGCGATTAACTCAATTCACTCAAATTTCTTAGTCATAGTACTAAAATTGAGACACAGAAATATTTTGATATTTTGTTTTCGGTATTTGAATGACTTTGGTAGAACGTACAACACCCCATAATCGATAAAAAACGTAAAATTTGAAAGAAACTAAATTTGGAGTTACTTTTTACATGCTTTTTTGTTGCTTTTTTGGCAAAAATCACTATAACTTAATTTAATTTTAAAAGTATGTCGCCACTCGTTTCAAGGTGGGCCGCACCATTTTTTAATCTTGTTTTGACACCTAGATTGTGAGAAAAAAATCCCAAGAGTGTGCCTAATGTCCAAAAATTTTCTAATTTTTTGAACCGCTAAGTGGATGTTAAATTTGGATTTGCTCATATATATAGTTATAGACCGAGCGAGATGGCTCAAGTGGCTAGTTAGTAGCCGTTTTTGCGGCCGCCATAGTTTCGCATGCGGGAGGACGCGGGTTCAGATCACGCTGCTGGCCACTTTGATCAGGTTTTCATGGTTTTCCTGATCTCCAAAGGCGAATGCCGGGATTCGCTATTTAAAAGTCAAGCCCGTGACACGCAATCTTAGACAATGACGCCATTCCATGTTTGTTAGAAACAACTGTTCGGCCAAGGTATATTGTTGTGCAGGTATCACTCGGATAAATAATTACCTTGAATAAACCTTTCAAACTGTGTATTTAGAAAGGTTGCAGGTTGCTGGTTTTGCAAGTTACGTGAATATCCCTCACCGACGAAAATATATACCATTATATACAAATTATATATAATATATATTTATTTTATAAAATATATATATTTTTCAATATATATAATTTTTTATATAAAAATTTTATATACGAAAATATATATGTTTATATATTTTTTCATATCAAGAAATTATATATACTAGAAAATATAAAAAATTTTATATTTATTATATGTAATGAATTTCTATTTGGTAAATATATAAGAAGTATATATACATTACATGAACATAAAATTTATATATTCTCGTTTCATAAGATGATATATTTGGGGAATATGTAACATTACATATACCAAAATATAGAATTTATATATATCAAGAATATATTATGTTTGTGAGCGTATTTGCATATACACTGTTTAACTTCGATGATCGTCGTAGTCCAGTGGTCAAGATATCGGACTCATGTTGGTTGGGGCTTGGGTTCAAAACCCAAACTGGATTTTCAGAAAAGCAGTTCAAAGCGTATCTAATTATGGCATTCTGAATGGAAGAAAAACATAATAAAATAAATAGTATAACTTAATTCATGAATGAATTGTTTATTAATTATATTTTTTTTTTTAAATATAGACAAAAATGTATACGACTTATATATAAATTATATATAAAAAGCGGCAATAAGTTCTCTAAACATTATATATGAAATTTATATATCTTGTCTACATTTTTTGTATATATTTTCGTCGATGAGGGAATATACTGTGATTTAACTAAGTTTCAGATTAATATCCGTATTGGTGTCGTAAATGTAAGAATATAATATAATCGCAGTGACGCGGCGCGGCGGAGAATCAGCTAAGTCCGGCGACAAACCTAATTAGTGAATAAGGAGAGCGCGGAGCTCTTGTTTAATTGAGGTAAGATACGATTCTGGTGCTGTAGAGCTGATAAGGTCAAAATCAATATGCTCAGTCATAGTTGAATAGTAGTAGAATCATCCTATGGTTGCCATATTCCAAAATATCAAGTGGTTTTTATAACATTTTGAAAATAGACTCTATAGGTTTATGGTCTATTTTGCTCCAAAGTTATCGTTTTCGTAATTTTCCACTGTTTAGTTGAGGGTATTAGGTCAAAAACTATATATGTCAAAATTTTGTACTTATACTTATTCAGCTAGATTGTTTATATTCGTTTCAAAAAAAATTTTTTCTGACTTAGTCTTTCCCCGAATAAGAATCGAAAGCGAATAAACAATTTCAATCAAAATGCCTCATTTCGGTGGATTCTAATTAAGTGTTTGTTATGCATACATAAATTTTGTCTGGTACTTTTCGAAAATCGTGTTTGCGGCAACGATTGTATGCGGTGTAAAAAACCGTTAATCTTCAAAAAGTATAACCATTTTTTGTGTATTTTAATTATCAATTTATTTTTGTTGTGTTCAGTTTTGGTTCGTTTTACGTTTTTTCGTTTCAATTTCAGAATCGTCTTTTGTTCAATTTAGGTATTAAAAATTATCATTCAAATTCATTAGTTGGGCATTCCTTGTTAAACAGAAAGAACTTTGGTTGTCGTTTGTGTTTTTGGATTTGGCCCTAGAGGTGATTATGATCGGTGCTTTCCGCGATCAAATGGGAAACGATGTTGTATGTCGCTTTCGAAACATTTGTCGGAAGTTTATTTGGCCGGCGATGGCCTGTAATGCAAATGGCGGAGCCTGCAATTTGTTTAAAGTATAGTGTGCAACTTGTAAACTTAAACTATTTTCGAAGAGCTCACGTTTGTCAGTCAAAACTTTGTTTCAAATGGTCATCGATTTTTTCGGAAGTTTAACAGAATCTCGAGCGCGGGATCGAGTTTCAATAGAATGCAGGTTCGGGTCTTTGCGTGGCTGGGCGGCTGTGCCCCTTTTGTTTTCTTGGCTGATTGTCGCGATCGAGCCTTCATACTTTGTTCCTTCATCTCCTTCAATAACGTTAAGGTTTACCATTTTGTTGACTCGTTTCTTTATTTGACGTAATGATTCTCTCTCTTGTTTTTTTGCTTGGCTTTTTGTTGCAATTACAGGCAATTTAGGAACGACATCTTTGGTGTTGCTATGGTCCGAGGATTCTCCTGGATTTATCGTTAGCTTCAACTTGCATGGATATTTCTGTTTTTCCGTCATGCTTGTGACCGATATGATGATAAGCGTCTCAAGGACGGTATTACCTGGGTGTGGATGATTTATTTGCTGACCTTTTGGCTTTTACGAGGTCCTGCGGATGCTTAGAAGTTGCTGGGGTTGAGTCGTTCGGCTCAACTTTGCTTGTTGCTGCATAGGTACTGCATGGTTTCCTTTTTTTCTCGTAAGACAAGTCGTGGTTTGCGCGAATTTTACTGGTTCGGTCGGTTCGAGATGTGGGGAATCATTGGAAATCGGTCCGGAAAGTTTTAGTGGAAGGGAAGTTGGTTGAAGTGCGCGTTTCGCGATTTGGAGATGCTTCAACGGACTCGCAGGAACTGACTGAAAATATTCGTCTTGCGATTCTGCTAATTGAACTGGTTGTGCATACGCTTGTTGTATGTAAAGATGATTCACTGTAACCAGTTGGTTTCAAATTGAAACCCACGGTCAAATCGTGGTTGAGACCATCGAACAATGGAGTAGCGAACAGAAGCTCGTAGTCTCGTGACAAAAGTCCGAAAGATTTATTTGAAATGTCCGCCGAGCGTGCAACCAGACGGATGACCACCACAAATACTCCTAAGTGGTGAAGCAGTGAGACTCTACTTTCGTGTGATGTGAAGCATCTACGAGGGTCTTTTCTTACCAATTTGAACTTACGTTGCCCATTATAGCACGATTTGTTGAACAAATACGACTTGAGAAAGCTCAGCTCAACTTAATGCTCAGCGTTGCTGCGTGTGTCCCAAGCTTTTCGGACTATTTTAACGGACGCACTCTGTGTTTTCACGGGTGAATGTCCAATTGAGTTAGTGCTGAGAAAACGAGTCGGTCAGAGGAATCTATACCTGGATAAACCGTTCCAGATCGGCGACTATGCGTATTACCCCACCGCAGTAGAAAAACTTAGAGTAGCAAAGGCTAATCTGAATGGCTCTGTATTAGAACTTTGGCAGGTCAGATGGACAGCGTCCCAGAATGGCCGAACTACTTAGGAGTATCTCCTAAACATAAAAGAGCGTTTGAAGGCAAAGTGGCTTAAACCGAACGCTTATTCATGTCAATTGATGAGCGGACACGGAAACATTCGATCGAAGCTCTGCTCCTTTAGATTGATACCAGACAACTTATGTCAATGCGGCGAAGTTGAGACGGTAGACCACATAATGTATGTAGGTCGTTAGCGAAATGACCCTAGGCAAGAGCTGATCAACGAACTTAGAAAAATCTGTCTTAACTGGCCACTTCCACCAAGACAGCTCATGTCGAAGGGATGCTTTCCTTTATTCCAAAGGTTCGCAAAAGCGGCGTTGCAGACACCTGTGGCAGACCAAGACGCAAAAAGAAGCAGGCAGCAGCTCGAGTGCTGTCCTATATCTATTTAAACGCAAAGTTTTCTTGGATACGTCAGGGTAACTTGAAATGATTTTTAAAGACACGCACCCTACGTACGCTCGTTGCTCGTTAAAAGATGTTTGACGCTCGTACGAGAGCTCTTGCGGTCACCTTTCAGCGTAATAAGTCGAGATAGCGTGAGGGCGCTGTCCTGGTGGACTACTGTCCGTGACTTGCACTGAAGCGGATAAGTGACACACAACTCTACCGCTCAAGATATAGCTAACACCTGGTATGGTGCAGGCTGCACTACACGAAGGATTTTATCGGTCTGCAAGTGTAGGCCAAGTTAGCAATATCGAAGGTCGCATGTAAACCTGTTGAACATCCATGGTACATACTTGCACTCGCATGACCATGCATCCCTGGGAGTTGTGGCACACTTGGTCTGTTTCTCCGCGTTAGGTTCCAGGGAGGAACTCGACCGGAGTTAAAAAGACAAGTGGCCGGGCAGTCGACTCGTCGATTGCAAAGCTGCAGTGCCAAGGCACCAAGAACCTGCCCTAACCACAGGTTCTTGGGGCTGAACTTTTATTATGAAGCGGAGTTCCTAGACGACTTTAGAAGACTTTCAGGGTCTGGCATTCCTGCATAACGCGAGCAGCTACGCCGTCCGGGAAGTATGGTCCTGGTAGAGTCACCTGTTCGTGGCTCCCCGTACGCATTTCAAACTAAACATCGTTCGGTGAGAAATGGCTAAGTACTCAAGCGTGCCCTTAAAGCACAAACGGCATGGGGTATTTCCAATACCGTTTCACTTGAATGTGGCATTAACTAGCTCTAGTAAAGGAGTTCACATAAGATTTTGGTTTTCGTTTTGCGCCTAGTGAGCCGCCATTATGGGTATTCGATACCCGGGTTCAGGCTGTCCGCTTGCGCGGACACACCATTAAAATTATTGTACTTTGTTGGTCCCTTTGCTTTGATTTGATTTTTTCCAGAAGAGGTCCGGTCGTAAGCATCGTAAGGTGTTTGCGAATCATTTGCTGCCGGTTACACATTATTTTAAGGTCGTCGCAGCGGCCATAATATGGGTCAAGGTGGCGGTGACATTGGTCGTTATAATCGAAATGTCTCGAGTTTCGTCCGTAATTCATTATGCTCAGATCGTTTTAATTTTTGCAAAAATTTTACAGACAATCGGATAGGACTATCATAGTTTTGTGGCTTGTACCCATGTACAAAATCATCACTTTCGATTGCTGTTGTAATAGCCGAGGACAAGGTTACGGGGCGCGAGATTTTCGTTCGGATTTCCACGTCGGGTGAAAGTAAATCCAAGAAATGTTCTAAAGCACTAGAGTTGATCAAGTCTTTAAATGTGTCACGTTCTCGCGTACTGAGTTGGACATTACTTTCAATTTAATATTTTGCTCGGCTGACCGCGGACTCTATTTTCACAGCGAAATATGAAATTAAATTTTTGCATATCGTGTCGTGTCGCGGCGCGGCGGAGAATTAGACTAAGTCCTGTCGGCGGGATTAATTAAGAGATTCAGAGCTCGGAGCTCTTAATTAATTGCCGTTAAGATTGATTCTGACGCCTATCGGGAGCGTCCCGTCGGTCGTCAGCGACGATCGCCCCTCCAGATTTTACCAAAAACCGCTGAATCGTGCCCTTGGCTCGGCATACGTGGAGCGCGGTCTCAATAAAATCATGTACCAAACTAGAAAATTTAATGTGCTCGATCATCAAAAGGATGTTCGAGCTGTTTTAATGACATTTGATGATTATTAAATTTCAAAAATTGAATACCAGCTCGGATGTCTCAGACATCCGGCCGTAATTTGATATTGAAATTTAATATAATAATAAAAAGAATTAATGAAATATATATTTGATCAATAAAAGTAGGCAGTGTTGTGATGCGGCACAACAGTATCTGTCTAGTCTTTGTCACTGCCTCTCCCCTATTGGCTGAAGCTTGAGAACGGGTGTAATGAGTTTTTTAAAATAAATAGCTATGAAAAGCATGAGTTTTTCTGAAAGCTCGGAATTGCATATCTCGGGTTCGATTTAGTAAAACTTTTTTAAATTAGGTCAGATCGTTTATACTTATTCTGACTTTTTTGAAAAAAAAATTTTTTAATCTTTAAACTTGCATACAAAATCGAAAACAATCTCAAAATCAGTATCGGGTGATTGATAACACCATTATTGATAACTTGTTGCGAAATTAAACATGAAATGTCAAAATTGATATAATAATTGAACATATGAAAAGTAGGTATAACTTTTCTATAGACTGTACCCGACGTCCCACCTTAAAGCATGACGCAGAAACAAATATAAAAACGAATAAACCCCAAATATATTTCTGAAATTTTTTTGAAAAAATTAGGAAATTAACTTTTCATGAAGCCTATGTTAATAAATTATTGTGGGAGGTCAGGAAAGCACCAAGATGCATTGAATCATAAGATCACAGAAAAAATTTTCATTGTGAATAAACAAAAAAAAATTTTACGATTTCCGATGAAATTTGATTGGAGAATTGCTTCTTCATGTAGACTATTCTACTTGTGAGAGATCATAGAATAACCCTGATGCAATGGAAATTGTTTTTTATCGAGTTGTTGCAGAGCCATTACGACAAAAAAAAAACAAACAGACAAACAGACACACGGACACACAGACTGACAAACATAGTTACATTTTCATATACATAAGGATTTGCAATTTCAGACTTGTGTACCTGCAATTCTGTTATGAAAACATGCATTCTTTGCAGTTTTACTTCAGATTGATTCCCGACTGAAAATCATTTACAAAGTTGGATGAACATTGGACTTGAAAGGGTGTAGCGAGTTGAGAGGGCTCTGGCGGCCCCTACCGGTTTTGAAGTAATCGATCGTAAAACCTTAAAGGGGGTCGAAAAAAAATTTTACAGTTTTTTTAACCCCATGGACCCCATGGAAACGCAATAACATTAAGAAATGTGTTTTTTTGATAATTTATTTTTTTGACACTTTAATCACTTTTCCCATGATTTTAGTGCAACTACAAATTTGTTTTAGATGTGTCGATGTTACCTTATTTTTTCAGATTTTTTTGTTAAATACAAACATGTAAAATATAGGTGTAAATGCAAAAAAACGCGAAAAACCCGTCATTCCGTACAAATAAGTCTAACGGTTTTAATGTTTAGTTTTATCCGTATTTTTGGTGCTTAATAGCATTGAAAGCAACAGTCTTTTACTTTCGAATGCGACTAATTGAGCTTATTTTGGTCGACTCTAGCGACCGAGCCGATTTTTTTAATAAAATCCAGAGTAGTGATTTTTATAACTTTTGAAGAATAAACAAGTGTAATTGACACAAGGCGTCCGTGCTATGAAAAATGAATAAATATAGGGGTTTTTGAGGTAACTGATCGCGAATTTATGTCAAAAAAAATATTGTACACATGACAGCTGTCAAAAACGCTGTCAGAAATGTGCCTAATTATACTTTTTTTGACATTTTCAAATGATTCACTTGAAATATAGTGCTGAATTTGAATTTGATGTTAAAAAATTATTTTGACACTTGTCAGCTGTGAAAAAGTCTGCTAACATTTAGTTATTCATTCAATTTTTGGCATTTTTGTTTTAATGGTATGATATATGGTATAAATAAGTATGGTGGATGTCGCTGACTACGAATTTTAAAGTAAGGATTTCCACGTCCATAGTCACGTCAATAATGTCATGTTATACAATTTAAAAATTCGGTTTTTCTCTTCATATCGTTTTCAAACGATATAAAATCAGTTCAAACGTTTTTTATACAAATACTAACTTTTGGAATAAATGATTAAATAATTATCATAGAATTCTTCAAAATTGACCAGCACTTTTGAATAAGACATGGTCTAGACACTAAAAATAACTAAATATGTGTCGAAAATTTTTTTTGACATCAAATTCAAATTCAGCGACCTCAAAAACCCATATAAGCTCTAGATTTAAAGTGAATTAATTAAAAATGTCAAATAAAGTTTAATTAGGCACATTTTCGACAGCGTTTTTTCACAGCTGTTGTGTGTCCAATAAATTTTTTGACATCAAAGACGTGATCGGCGACCTTAAAAACCCCTATATATAGATTTTTAATAGCAAGGACGCCGTATGCCAATTTCACTTTTTTATTGCTCCAAAATTATAAACATCACTGATTCGAGTTTTACTCAAAAAATCGGCTACTACCCTTGTAAAAAAGTTCATATATTGACAATATATTGACAATCTATTGACCATACAATACAAACCGTATATTGACAATCTATTAAGCATACATTAGTAATATATTGACCATATACTAACAATATATTGCCCATATATGAACAATCTATTGACAATATATGGACAATATATTGACGATACATGAACAATGTAAAATAATTTTACTCTACCACGAGAATCGATCCCAGGCCCTTGAGGTTATCAGTTTGCGTCGTTGTCCACTGCTCCATCTGCTTTGATAAATTCTTCCATCGAAATAAGCTACATACTTAATGACTATTTTTTCTTGGAAATAGTTTGATGTGAATGACTTTTTGTCAATAATACTTTCTATAATGTTATTTTGTTATAAATCTTCGAATTTTTCAACCGAATCCGAAAATTTATTTATAAATTTATCCATAATTTTTTTAAGTAAGAACTATGATAAACTATAAGGATCCATATATTCTATAAAAAATCGATATAGCTAATCTTTTTGAATGATTTAATTTTTTGTTACTAAAAAATTAATTAAAAGTATTAACAAATCACTATTAAAAATTGTCTATTGAAAATCACAAGCTTCTATTCGCAGAAGATAGACTTTTCACAAGATCGGTGAAATTGAATTTTTTGTTATAAAAAAATTATTAAATATCAGAAAAAAAGTTTTCAAGTATTTAAAACAACAATATTTGTTTAACATTGAAATAACAAAGAAATTAACAATGTATGGCAAAGAATGGAATTTCGATTGTCATACATATATTGTCAATATATTAATTGCGAAAAATCATACATTGCCAATATATTGCTGTAAATCAAATTACATCGTTTATGTTGTTATTTTTTTTTTACTGTCTCAATATTGACCATACATAGTTAATATATTGACAATGTTTTGCTAATATATTAACAATATATGAACAATATATTGCCCATGTATGAACAATGTATTATTTTCAAACACTGTATTGACCATACATAAACGATGTATAATTTTCATTAATTCTCTAGTAACGAAAGATTTAAATATTCAGAAAGATTAGCTATATTGATGTTCTATAGTATATATGGATCCTAATAGTTTATCATATTTGTTACTTGGAAAAATTATGAATAAATTTATAAATAAATTTTCGGATTTGGTCAAAAAATTGGAAATTCATAACGAATTAACATTCAAGAAAGTATTATTGACAAAAAGCCATTCACATTGAACTATTTCCAATAAGAAATAGTCATTAACTATGTAGCTCATTTCGATAGAAGAATTTATCGAAGCAGATGGAGCAGTGGACAACGACGCGGACTGATAACCTCGAGGGCCTGGGATCGATTCTCGTGCTAGAGTAAAATTATTTTACAATGTTCATGTATCGTCAATATATTGTCCATATATTGTCAAAAGATTGTCCATATATGGACAATATATTGTTAGTATATGGTCAATATATTATTAATGTATGGTTTATAGATTGTCAATATACGGTTTGTATTGTATAGTCAATATATTGTCAATATATGAACTTTTTGTACAAGGATTGTATTCAGTAAAAAATCTGAAAAATTCAAGTAATATCTACACATTCAAAAGTAGTAGTTGTAAAAGTTTTAGTTGCATTCAAACTGTTGGAAAATTGATTCAAGTGTGAACAAAATAAAATATCAAAAAAACACATTTTTTAGGGTTAAAAAAAATCTCCAAATTTTTTTTCGACCCCCTTTCAGGTTTTTGGGACGATTATATGAAATCTGGTTGGGTCCGCCAGACTCTGAACCCGCTACCTCCTGTATTTAAATTTTAGCTAAGCGTCAAAGTTCGGGTAACTCGATTCAAGAAGTTGTACACTGAATATTACATAATAAAACTGGAACTGGCGAAATTAGACTTTTTTAATTCAATACTTCGTACTGTATATTATTATTATTCATATAGCAATCTATTTCATTGTTGATTGTCAGGAATGCACTGGAAGTATTTGTTTAGCGTATGGATTGGAATCATGTCAATGCATCCCAGGACCTGATGACGCCTCGACCAAAGCTTGTGAACTTTGCTGTCGTTTGCCAGGAGAAAATCAACCATGCGTGTAAGTTAAGAATATTAGTACATGTACATTTAGTAAGGACTAGATCGGGAACCGGATTAAAAGAAGGTCAAAGAAACGCCAAATCAAAAATAAGAACGGAGATTTTAACTTGAAAAACTGAAACTAAAATTTTTGTTTCAAACCTTGTTAACGATGAAATATCAACGGCACTTCTTTCTGACAGACTCTGTGTACATATTGCTTATCGTTTATTATTTGAATATTTTCATTTTCTGAACCTCTCGATGATTAATGATAGAATGTTGCATGCTTGTTTATACTAACAATTAAATTAGGTCAAGCATATGCATGATTATAATGAACAGAATATGAATAAATAATTCTATTGTGAAACTGAATTTCTCAAATGAATAAAATACAATAATATGTTGAGTGCCAGGCTAAAACTTCTGCCAGAAATCATCAAATAAAACTGCAACCGACTAAACTAATGAGACTCTCTGTCGCTTTCGTCATGGGGTAAATCAGATAAGCACATACCATTGAAAAAATGATAACTCAAATAGCTCCAAGAGCGACTAAATTTATTGAACCAATTATCATTAATACAAAAATACTAAAATTGAGTGACTCATTCAAAAGTGAAAATTGCAATAGAAAATCAGTAATTCAAAATAACAGTAAAAACAGTAAGAAACTCTGAAACTCTACCGAACAGTAAAAGACCTGACTTCAACTCTACTATTCCATTTCATTGGCCTCTCCCCGGTACGATTCGCGGACAATTATACACTTTCAGAGTCCAGGGGCAAAGAGACAGAAATCTCGCACGTTCCTGAATTTATGATCGCGCCTCTACTCCGCGACCCTGGCTAGAGAACCGGAGGTGAGATTTGAATTCTCACCTTGGCCGATCGGCATTCGTCCTTGTCCCGCTCCTTTTCAGGGGCTGAAATACAAACATGAGTGACGATGACGCCAGTATGCGTTAGCTGCAAAGCGTTAGCTCATTTTTCGGCAATGATTATAATGAATTGATGATAGGACTGGCGATGCTACTTTAATTCGCACTGTGTCGGACTTCTGCTACAGGAGTGCCCTCCGTCGATCCTTGCCAAATGAGTTCGAACATAACCGACATCTGAAAGCGCTTAAATAAAACATTCTAACATTCGATCTTTATAATATATGACCCCTTACTGTTCGTTCGAGAATTCAGTACTATAAAATATCATTACAAAATAATACAAGTGTCACTCATTAGGTTCTCGATCTGAGAATAATCAATTAGTAAAAAAAATAAAGCTCTTTGGCTGGACTCTTAAATTTATGAAAATTTTTTGATTAATTATAAAATATTGCATGCAATGTTAAGAATGTGACAAATAGGCTAAATCATATGCATTTTCATTATTTAACAATAAAATATGAATGAATAATTTAATATAAATGAATAAATCCATGAAATTTTTTCAAATCGAAAATTGGTTCGGTAGTAATGCATGAATTTTGACAACAATGAATAATGAATGAAATGCATCAAATTTTCATGAACAAATGCTCATACATTTGCAATAAATAAACTGAAGTTGCAGTTTACGCAAATGTTAATTATTTAAGAATAAAATGTAAATTTACGATTTGCTGCGTATAAATATATTCATAAAAAATTTTTGAACTTAATCAACCATAAAATATCACATGCATCATTAATGATATATGAAATAGACTTAAGCATAAACATGTTAATCTACTGAAGAAAAAAATATAAATGAACAATTCAATATAATTCAACAATATGAATGAATGAATCGATAAGCTCATTTTCAAATCGAAAATTGATCCTTTTCATTAATGATTGAATTGCATAAATTTAAACTGCAATTAATTATGATAAACATGATGAAGTGACTCTTCACAATTCGATTTTCAGAGCGCGAAAGCGTTTTTTGCATGCAGGTGTAACGATAACCACTTTCACATTTTCATATTCGTATCGAAAACAGCAGCAGCATTTAATTTTGATAAATATTTTTATCAAATAATATTTTTTTGTCACATTGCCAAATGTTCATGAGTAATTCGGAATTAATTAATGAAAGTATCAAAAATATCAAAATTGTTCAAAGAACAAAAACTTAAATGTCACGAAGTTGATTAAAGGTGGCGCACGACGGGCGCGCTTCATTGCCTATCTAATGTATAATGTATGAATTTAGTTTTTGGAACTTTCGAAACTAAGAAACATTGCAAAAAATATAATTTTTCAATCGGTCGGGGCGGAGCGTACAAATAAATAACCTGTAAACTAATTAAACATTTAAGTTCGGGACAGCGTGCCCATAGGGGCGCATCATCTCCCTAGTATTTTAAAAAATCAAATGTTTTGCAATAAAAATTTTCTTTGTTATTTTTTTAATAATAATCACAAGTATTAATAAAAAAATTACTCACTATTGGTCATAAACGTTAAGGTGGTTTCCATTTTTTGGCAAACTGAAATAAATTTTATGTATAGTCAAGTCCAAAAAATTAAAAAGAAACTGTTTTACGAAATGATTCTGTTCTACAAGGTTTCATTTTCGGGAATCAATTATTGAACCGAATAAACTTCTGAATCTGTATATTTTATGAAGATACAGCAGCGTGCACAATATGTAATTTAACTAAGCTACTTGATTTTGTTTGTGTAAAATGTATAAGTATTCGCGGTGTCACGGCGCGGCGGAGAATCTGACTAAGTCCCGTTGGCGGGACTGATTAGAGATAATGAGCTTGGAGCTCTAGATTAATTGTCGTTAAAATTGATTCAGACGCCCAGTGGGAGCGTCCGGCCGGTCGTCAGCGACGATCACCCTTCCAGATTTTGCCAAAAATTGCTGAATCGTGCTCTTGGTTGGGTACTCGTAGAGCGCGGTCTCCGCAAAATCATGTACAAAACTGAAAAATTTCCTGTTTTCGATCATCAAAACGATGCTCGGAAATTGGAAATTGGATAGCGGCTTAATCACATATTCGTATAGTAAATTTGGATTTAACAACGCTTTATGATATATAGAATGCATCTTGGAAAAAAAATCGTCTGACCTGTACGCGGAAAAGTGGGCTTCGAATTGTATGTCAACACGATCAGGTCACTTGTTGTGATTTTTTCACGCATAGTAAAGAAGCGTTATTTATCTCTCTCTTTTCTAGCTACAAACGACGACGAAGGTGATACCGTCTTTCTCTGTCTCTGTCTTACAAATACGTAAGACATGAGGGAACCCGCGATGTACTTCTACATCAATCCTTAGATTTTTTGTAGATTTCCTGTTATTATTTCGCGTTCTGTAGTCCATTGCGGTAAGGGATAAAACAATATTGACCTCTAAGACATAGAACATATCGACACGGACATATTTACATCTTTACTCTACTTTTTTGTCAAATCATTTAATGTTTTACCACAAGTGGAACGTCATCAATCTAAAATAAATGAGACAATCAAAATGCCAATGAAATTGGGATGAAAATTTCAAAATGAAAAAATTATCTTTAACAGGAAAGATTGTCGTTCGATAAAAATTTTAAAAAAAATTTTCACGAACTATTTTATTTGAATTACTTCGTCTTTTTCATCTGCTTAAGATATGAAAGAAAGTTCTGGAACTGTGACTTTGGCGGGAGTTAGGTGTTGATAAAATAGATTCCTGCTTTTTTTATAATGACAAGAAAAAATGATTGCATTTATTTAAAAACAAAACAAAATACAACAAAATAAAGGGCTTGCTTAGCAAACCAAAAATGAACAATATTTAATTTTATCATTAAACTGTTGGCTGGTGGTCCAAACTGCTAACATTTGCCGGCCACCTTTAAACAAATCAAATTTGTTTGAATTAATTATAATGTAACGATGAGATTTTTTTTTGACAATTTTTTGTTGTTGTACGAGTGATCAACTTCCACTGAGTTATCAAAAATTTCTTTTTCATAAAACAAATATGAAATAATTATTTTTTTTTCAAAGGACACTTTGAATAATTTCGTCTTGTATATTTACCGAATCACGGCCCATTGGCAGGTGTAAGCCTTGCTTTCGTGAGCTTCATGTCAAGGTCCCAGCGTAATTGAATGCGTCCAATTGGACGCACCTTGTGTTTCCATTGACGGTAGCGATTTCGACACCTTTTTGGCACATAGATTTTTTGGCCGAACGCTTGCACCACAGAGAAATACCGATTGTACTCGAACTCTTTGGCGGTTGGGTCCCACAGGAACATCCCGGTTGTACGGGTTCCGAACATACCGGCTTTTCCGGCACGGCCGGGGACCGAGCCGGTCGCGCACGTTGACGCGAACTGCCTCCTGTCGACCTTCGATGGTGTCTGCTGGTCCGTGCTCTGTGCGGGGGGGGGGGGGTGCGGAGATGATCTCGTGCATAATGACATCCGCGTCCTCTAGGGGGTCGATGTTAATCACCGGTGGGTTGATTCGAGCGGCTGGCGGTTTAATTTCAATGATCACATTGTTGAGATTTTCTGCTGCGATCTCACGTTGGCCGTTAAAATTTATGATTGGCAACTTTTGCTCAGAGATGTTGCCCAGCTGCCTCTGGTACTCCTCACCGTTGGGTTCTGAGACGTCGTCGAGGAACCAGTAGTTTTTCCAAATACTTCGCAGATGGGTTGGCTTGCGGAAAGAGATCGGTTCGAACCCTAACCACGTCACGCGCCAGGTCTTCGATCGACAGGTCGAGTCCTAGATCAAGCTCGTCACTGGATTCCATGTTCTCGTACTCACGATCAACTCAATCAACAACACGAACTAGGCCATCGACCCCGAGATGTATCTTTATCACTCGGGCCATTGGCCATTTACATGGAAGGGTTTTCTCGACTTGTATTAGTATTATGTCATTGACCTGTAAATTTTGCATTTTGTCTTGCCATTTTTGGCGAGTTTGAAGCGAACTTATATATTCGCGTGACCATCGTTTTTAAAACGTTTCAACGGTGCGCTGCATTTCTTGCCATCTCGATAGTCGATTTTCATTCAAATCTAGAACTGACGGCTCTGCTGTGGCGAGTAGTGGGACACCTATCAA
Source organism: Telenomus remus (assembly GCA_020615435.1). Taxonomy (NCBI): domain Eukaryota; kingdom Metazoa; phylum Arthropoda; class Insecta; order Hymenoptera; family Scelionidae; genus Telenomus; species Telenomus remus. The sequence goes on from CM036336.1 coordinate 9,852,430, forward strand.
AAAATGGCCGGGTGTTAAGGCGTTGCGGTCGTGTGGGTCATCTGACATGCGACCTGGAGGGCGACTGTTCATGCACGCTTCAATTCTACAGAGCACCGTACGTACAAACCATCGTACGTAAAAACGAGTCTACCCAGACTTGGTCTAAGATGCATTTTCAATGAACGTACGGCCCGCTCCCAGCCACGTCCGTGGTGTGGACTCGCGGGAGGAATAAATTCCCATTCGATCCCTTGTTCCACCAGGAAGTTTTGAGTCTGGGCGTCGCGACACGCGTCTTCATATGCCAATTACAGTTCGTTATCCCCGGCGTCTAGATTTCCTCCTTTGTCTGAGTACATCTTAACTGGCCTTGAACGACGTGCAATAAATCTTTGCTGGGCCGATAAAAACGACAATGTGTCTATGCCTCGTACTAAATCAATGTGAACAGCTGAATACCAACATATAAAACATATGAATACCACAATGTAGCATTTTTGAGCTCTTATTCCGCGGCCTGCGCTTGGTCTGAGCATCACGCTGCCGCTAAAGTCAACACCTGTACAAGCGAAAGGTCTTGCTAGCTTGCTTCGCATCGCGGGCATGAACGCCATGAATTGAGATGCTAACTTGTGTTGTTGTCTTTTGCATTTAACGCAAAACTCCTCTCGCGCGAATGCCAAGGTCAAAGTTGGCCCGTCGTGTTCACCAGCTAAATGGTAATATCTCAAGAGTTTTTCTGCAAAGACGCTTTGAGGAATTATTATTGGATGTTTGCGTGACTCAGACAAAGGGCCAAAATCAAGCCGGCCAACAACACGAATTATTCCATCTGCATCACAATATGGACTTAATGGAATAAGTTTTAATTTCGCTGAAACCGTTGTGTTTTTAAGATCTTCAATTTCCTTCGGAAATCCGAATTTTTGAATTTCTATACGAACAAATATTTTTGCTTGTTGAGTTTCACTCAATGTTAAAATCTCAGCTGATGCTTGTGTGACCTTGTGTAAAGTTCGTTTCACGAATCTGAAAACGTAACCGTAGACTCTTATTGTTTTTCGATATGACGAATAATTTAGGAATGGGTCGATTTGACTTTCTGTGTTTGTTGTATTACACATACTTTGTTTTTTTTTCTACATCTGTTTCAAATTCGTTCAAAATTTGAATGTTACCAGTTGACTTCAAAAATTCCGGGCCCTGCCATCAGAGGGATGAGTTTATCAAATCGTTCACACTAATGGCGCGTGAATTTAAATCAGCAGGATTTTCTTTTGATTTGACATAGCTCCACATTGCATTTGGTAACATAGTCTGAATGGTAGACACTCGATTTGCAACGAACACTTGCCATGTTGATGGATGTTTCGTAATCCACGCCAACGTGACTTTAAAGTCCGAAAAACAAAGAATCTTGTTTATTTTCATCTGAGATTTTGAAAGAAAATAACAGATTAATTTTGTCAACAAGGTGGCTCCGCAAAGTTCGAGCTTGGGAATGTTCAAAGTTTTCAACGGCGACACCCGTGTTTTAGCCATGACGTTTGAAATTTTAACATGTCCTTTTTCATCGAACGCTCGAATGAATATACAGGCTAAGTATGACTTCAATGAGGCATCACCAAATCCGATCAGGTCGATCTTTTCAAAATTGCAAAGTCCATACCAGCGTGATATCTTTAATGATTTCAGATCCTTCAATTGGTCAACTAGGTTAGTCCATTCAACAATCACTTGAAGTGGCAAAGGTGCGTCCCAGTTAAGTTTTAGCAACCATAATTGTTGCAGTAAATGTTTAAACTTAATTGTAACTCGACTGACCCAGCCCATTGGATCATATATTTTTGCTATCATAGAAGCTAGGGTGCGTTTTGTAAGTGTCTCAGGCATTTAGGATCATACGATATGTGGAATTCATCTGATTTCGGACGCCAGTGAATGTCGAGAACTTTCGGTGCACGATTTTTGCAATCTTCGAATGATTTTATATCGTCGGAGCAGTCTACCAATTTTTCTGAGTTTGATAACCATTTACTCAGCTCAAGTTTATATTTCGATAGCACGTCGATCAGTTCGTGTCATAAATCAGCGAGTTCACTCTCGCTATTTGCTCCGCACATCAAATCATCAACGAACAAGCGGGTACGCAAAACTTCTGCGACTCTAGGATGCTCGATTTCTATTTCTTCGGCGATTGCTTGAAACACGCGCAAACTAAAATACGGTGAAAACGTTTCCGTAGGTAATCGTGTTGAGTTGCATATATCGGTATCGGTTAGTTTCAAAGTCATACCAGACTATATTTTGAAATTTGCGATCTTCAGGATGAATCAGAATTTGTCTAAACATTTTGACTACATCAGTTGTGAGCCCATATTTGAACATTCTCCAGTTCAATAGAATTGCCTCGATATCTTGCTGTTACTTTGGGCCAGGTAACAATGTCTCGTTTAGTGTGACGCTTGAACTTGTTTTTGCAGCTGCATTAAAAACAACTCTAAGTTTTGGTTTTCCATCAATTATTCTCAACACTGGATGATGAGGTATAAATACTCGATCCAGTTAATTAGCTTCTTCGCTAGTCACCTCTTGCATGTGGTTTAATTTTTCATATTCGTCCATGAAATCTACATACAAGGCTTTCAACGTCGAATCGTTGTTGAGCTTGTCAATAATTCGATTCAAAGAGGCTACAGCAATATATTTTGATTTACCAAGCGTTTGTATGACCTCTTTAGACTTGAACGGCAGTTTAACAACAAATCTGCCAGATTCATCGCGATACGTGGTTCTTTCAAATAAATTTTGGCAGAAAGACTCTTCTAGAAATTCATGCTTTATTTCCGGGATGTCTTCAACATCCCAGAATTTTTTTATGGTGTTTTCTAACTGACTGCAATGATTTGTTGAAATAGTTGTGACCTTCTGAAACTAGCTAACTGAGGAAACTTGGAAACATCGAATGATTTTGGTTTATAGTTTGTTACTGACTTCAAGATTACAGCTAACATTTTCACATGCTTTTCAGCTTTTTCGCAATGTTATACTTCAAAAGTAGCGGCTGCTTTCGCAGTTTGAGCCTCGGAACTCCCAATTACTGTGATTGTTATGTCTATTTTTTCCTTTCTGATTTTCAAAAGTTGCACCATTCTCTCGGTGATAAATGATATCTTGCTTCCCTGGTCTAATATAGCAGTTGCGAGAACATAGTGACCGTTAAGAGTTCGCAGCCGTACCACGGCAGTTACGAGAAGCTTTGTCGAAGCTGTGGCTGAGACATTTGAGGTTGGCTCAGAGTTAAGGGCAGGTGGTTTTGCTGCCGGTGCAGCGTTCACATGACCTGCTGTAACGTTTTCATTATCTTTTACAGCGACCAATGATCTCTCTGCTGGTCTTTCTTTATGGAATAAAGTGTGATGCTTCGCTTTACATTTCAGACACCGGTATGGCGATTTACAGATGGAGATCATATGTTTCGGTCGCAAGCAGTTGTAACACAGCTTGTTGTCTTATGTAAATTTTTCTCTCTGGTCAAGATTAAGTGCTTTGAATTGTGCACATGCAGACACTCGATGGCTAGAATCTTTGCAAAATACGCACGAAGCTGTCTGAGCGACATTTGCATTATGCACTTGTATTCTATCGGCATGAGCGTGTTGCCCTTGGTTTTGCTTCGGTTGTTTGTTTACATTCCTAGTTGAGATGAATTCAAGCTTTCGAATTCGATTCGTTAAAAATTTCTCAAGTTTATCGAAATTGGAATACTTGTTCGAATCTGCGATTCTAGATTCCTATTTCAGTCTCATTGCTCCATCAAATTTACTAATCAGCGTGTGAATTAACAGAGGGCCTGAAATTTCGTATTTTAATGTTGCTATTATGTTTACGCAAACATTAACAGTGTGCCTCATGTATTTTAGCCCTTTCAAATTGTCCAAAGACACTAGACGTATATCAGAAATTGAAGTGAGTATCTTGGAAACAATGAGACGCTCATTTTGATAGTTTGTTTGAAGCGCTTGCCATGCGGCATTGTAGTTTTCAGCAGTCAAACTGTATGATTGTATTACAGCTAACGCTTCGCCTGACAAACAAGAACGCAAATACTGGAATTTGCGAATCGCTGGTACATCATCCCTGTCATGAATGATTGTAATAAATTGATCCCTAAAAGGTAACAAATCAGCATATTTGCCAAAAAAGGAAGGCAAAACTATGTCTGGTAACTTGATTTGGGCTATATGACCCTCAGCATCTTGATGAACTGTTTGATTTTGATCAGGAGTGTTTGATTTGTCGAGCACATTAATTTGCTCGTCCGAATACTTCTTAATGTCTTCGTATGTGTTCAGAAGTGAATCGTACACGTTATCAGTAGAATAGCGCATTTTTTTATCCTTGTCTGTGGCGAGTGATGCAATCTGCGCATGCGATTTACGAGCATTCTCGAATCTTTCTAGCGCCGTATCATACCGTCTTTTTAGATATTTTTCTGTATCATTATTAACTCCTTGTTTCTTTGTTTTTGTGTTGAAACGTTCGAGTTCCTTTTTGATCATGTTTACCGAGATGATCAGCTCAGAAATTTTTTCTTTGTTAGACGCCATGTTTGGTTGTTCAAATTTACAGATAATTAATCACTCTGGTTTTGTTTGGCCTGTCAAAATATCCGGCTCAAGCGACCAAAAATGTTAGGAGTTTATAGTAGAGGTTGGCAAAAGAGAATAAACAAAAAAACACACTTGACACAAATGTTGTTTTGACACCTTTCTTTATTTCATCTGAAAGAAACGGCTTCCGTAGTTTTCATAATTTGTCAACTTAAGGTCTTGCCCTCTGTTGACTTGGATGACTAGCAACAATTTGGTTTATTGCAATTTTCACAATGCCGCAAACCGTGACCAACAATTTGACGTATCAACTTGCCGGCAAGCAATTCTAACCTCAGTTTTACAAGCAGACGCTACTTGACATAAGTATGAGAGAGATAGCTAACAGCTGACGCGCTGTATGTAGTAATGACGAAGACACTAGTACTCCTCAAAGGATACTGGAAATTCCCGAGCGCGCGAGCAATTCGAGCACACAGGGTATAATCCGATGCCGCGATTGGCTACAACGACTCGATGATTAATGACAACTTTTAAACCAGTTTGATTATTTAACAATTGAATTACCGGCACAAGTCGATAAGAATAAAGTGGCTTTGTCGCAATTACTATTTTTGCGGTTGGAACACTACACATGCAAAACATTATTTAAGTAATGAGTTTAACGAAACTAAGTAATAATAATTATGATTGTTTGCAACAATGATTATTAATAATAAATCAATTAAACACGGAATTTATCGAGGACTCTCTAGCGAATTCGACTTTAAATTAACAATACCATTATCGAATGAGATTTTGCCTTTAATTCTGCCGCTAGCATGTGACACACACGGATTCCCTTTGCGTGACAGAGACTTAGAGAGTAATGACACCGCCTGTGTGTGCGTTCGTGCTTTTATAGCTAGGTTGATATGAAAGAAAGTTCTGGAACTGTGATTTTGGCGGGAGTTAGGTGTTGATAAAATAAATTCCTGCTTTCTTTTTTCTAATGACAAGAAAAAATAATTGCATTTATTTAAAAACAAAACAAAATACAACGAAATAAAGGGCTTGCTTAGCAAACCAAAAATGAACAATATTTAATTTTATCATTAAACTGTTGGCTGGTGGTCCAAACTGCTAACATTTGCCGGCCACCTTTAAACAAATCAAATTTGTTTGAATTAATTATAATGTAACGATGAGATTTTTTTTTGACAATTTTTTGTTGTTGTACGAGTGATCAACTTCCACTGAGTTATCAAAAATTTCTTTTTTCTCTAAATTAAATAATTTAAATATTTTTTTTTTATATTAAATTTTTTTTTTAAATATTGTTTATTTTTTATCAAAAATAAACAATATTTAATTTTATCATTAAACTGTGGGCTAGTGGTCCAAACTGCTAACACATGAACTTGGTAATGCATGATCGACTAACTGTATACAATGATTGCATTCAAAAGATTTATAATTATTTACAGATCTTCATTTGATTGGAACTACGCACCTTATGATATTCCTGATATGTTTTCAAAGCCAGGCACCCCGTGCAATGATTATAATGGATACTGCGACGTTTTTCAGAAATGCCGAGAGGTAGGTGCATGAAACAAAAAAATTTGATTGCTTCGAAACATTCAAAGTTGATGCATGTATTTTTGTTATTCAGGTTGATCCAAGCGGACCATTAGCGACTTTGAGGAAACTTCTTCTCTCTGATGAAAGTCTCGCAACTTTCAGGCGATGGATTAGCGAGCATTGGTACGCGGTCACGCTGATAGTGTTGATCGTTATCTTATTGCTGGTAAGATTTGATATAAAAGAAAACAAAGATTTTCACTCAATTACTATAGTAAAATGTAATCATTATATTCAACTAAAAGATTTATATTCCAGAAGTACTGTGAAAAAACCAATCAACTTTATGTTTCAAACAAAAAAGTGCGTTAAAAGTTAAAATTCTATACTCTATTCTTCATTATCTAACAGTTCTAATGAAGTTTATCACCCAGAATACATTAAAATTCAGTAAAACTGATAAGAGTGGCCAAGTACTTGAATAATTTTATGATATAAAAAATTTTGTGGTCAAGTAAAAATTTAGAAAGAATGATTAAATAACGCAGTTTCGTTCTGTCTATAATCAGAACACCGTGATACGTATCAGCAGTTACAGATAACAAAAAAAGCAAAAATATTTACCGCAATTTTATGGTTTGAAGAGCTAATTTCAGGTACTTGGCGAGCAACCGCGACAATGTCAAAAAAACTGAGTTTTCGACTCGTGAATCGTAATTTTTTGGGGGTTACACGAATTGTTCTATTACTCAAAATTTCTACTACTTTAGCAGACAAGTTTGAATATTCCATTCTAGCAGGGATGGGCATTTTGGGAACTTTCCGATACTCGATCTATCGATCACTTTTGGTCGATGATCGCCACGTGTAATAATCAGCGATCTCGAAAGATCTGAAAATCGCTTGTTTTTACGATCATCAATCTTTTGAACTATATAAATTAAAAGATTGCTCGTTTCTCGAGTTAGCGATCTTCGAAATTAAAAGATCGATTGTTCCACAGATCAGCGATCTGCGTGATTTGACGAGTGATCGTTCCAGCAATCAGCGATTATTTTTACTTGTAGATCGATCGTTCTAACAATTGCAGATCTTTATGATTAAAGGAACGATCGTTTTGTTTGTAATAGAAATTTAATAGTACAAAATTAGATATGGCGACCGAGATGATAGACAAAAAAGTGAACTTTTTATATGAATCTTTTGTGATTCATGGATCTCATCTCTCATTCGCAAAATTCAAAATAGCTGATCAAATATGTTGGACCAAAATCAAATAAAATTATTATATTTCTATGAATTTCAGTCTATAAGGGTTTCTGACCTTCAAATAACAAATCTGATCTATCATATTCAGAATTTAAAAAACAAAACAAAGACTTGGAAATACTCGTTTATGAAAATTAATAAGCATTCATACTTACTACAAACTCATGATTCTTACTTTCCAATATGAAAGAAATGAGAAGGATTATTATCGCATTCATTCCGCAAGTGTGTTCATCCAGTTCTTGAAGCGATCGATCTTTTGAGTAGAAAATCGCAGTTCAGTTACTTCCTCGTGGTTTTACTCAATTTGAGAAAAAAGTTGAGATCATTAGAGCGCGAAATGAGGTAATCGCATAAAAAAGGTTTGTTTGTGATCGAATTAGAGGTCCAAGGATTCGAAAAAAGATTCGAAGAAATATTCCAAATGAATGACGAAGAAATTTTATCGGCGGTAGCAAGTATTTCGAACCCTCGATTCAAGTTTATATGGGTGCAAAGATTCGATGATGCTGGTCAGCGAGAAAATGTAAAGCAAAAAGTTTTAACCGCTGTGACAAAAGAACTTAGCGTTACTGATAATAGGGAAAGCGAACCCCCTGCAAACAATGACAGCGTCGAAAATTAACTTGTTTTTAGGCAAGAAGTAAACGCGACTCATGTGTTTGTGTTTAATGACGCCCACACTGAAGTCACTAAAAATTCTCACGACCCACGCACCGACCTCAAGATGTTGAAAGAATTCCCAGTGTTGCTGAAAACGTTCAGTAAATACAATTCGATTCCTCTGAGTGTAAACAATTTACTGACAAATGAAGTCGTACAATCGATTCCTACTTTTTGCCTACTGCCATTAGCGGATTTGGATTTCGAGTATTCTTTGCTGTATAAAATAAATATAAAAAACCAGAATTAAAGCTGCGATTTCTTGTAGGAAATACAAAATGCAGGAATTGATTGTGTGACTCCATTTCTTGCCATTGACGCGTGAACACATCATTTTCAAAAATTGCTTTATAAATATTTCTGCAATTCAACTATGATTAAAACTTGTTTACTTATATCAATAAATTTGGCTAACCAACAATAGAGAGATTGTTATTTTGAATCGTAATTTTCATTGCAAAACCTTTAATTTTTGTATATACACAATACAGAATACAAAACATCAAAATTTTAAATGCGGAAATCATTTTCCAATGTTAGACAAGGAATTGGTTATTAAATGGTAAATGTGTTAGATCGTGATATGTATATGAACAAGCTTCTCAGTGAAAAATATGTATAAATTTAGTCTAGATTACGATAACAATCAAAAGTGAAGATATTTTAATTTAATTTCGTCTGAAAAATGTTATTAATGTTGGAAATATATTTTTTGAGGTTCTCTATTTGAGCTGTTCATACTTTAACGAGACAATAAATTATCAATAAACCTTCAATATGTATTATTTATGAGTATCTAATGTAATGATTTTACTTGATTAGCATTCTAAAACATAATACTCGCATGATTTTTCCTCAAGTTTTTCTTCAAAAATTATTATTTTGGCTCATAAGCGATTTAAAATAATATTCTTCAAAAAAAGTTCAACTTAAATTTTTGTTTTTAAGTTTCGCTAGAAATCCTTTTCCCTGTATTCTGTATCCTGTACCATTGGGTATGGTTAGATTCATCTGTAGATATCCATCCATTCATCTGTTATATGCTTTACTTTCTGTAAAGCATATTTATACGAATATTGTGTTTAATTAGCAGGAAGCTGGCTACTAGGGCTTATAATGCAAAGATCGATGATTTAAATCATGTGCAATCCTTCCAATATGAAGATCGATGATTGCGAAAAATGCGCGATCCTTTGAATATAAAGATCGATGATTGCACACAATGTGCGATCCTTCAAATAAAAAGATCGAGAATGGCAAACAATGTGCGATCCTTTAAAAATGACCTAAATAATGTGCGATCTTCCAATTATAAAGATCGATGATTGCAAACAATGTGCAAACCTTCAAATAAAAAGATCGAGAATGGCAAACAAAGTGCGATCCTTTAAGAATGACCTAAATAATGTGCGATCTTTCAATTATAGAGATCGACGATTGCAAACGATGTGGGATCTTTTTCCGTAAAGATCGAGAAGTGCTAAAAAAATCTTACAAAATTGTGATCGCTGATTAATAAAACTAGCAATCTTAAGTCAATTTATTCGTTTGATCGCTTAACATTATTTTTTTTCGATCACAAACATCGATAATACAAAAAATTGGCGATCATTGGAGGCACATTGATCGATTGATCGAACAAAAAGCGATCAATCAATCTTAAGGATCGCTACGATCGGAAGGATCGCGATCCTAAAGTATCGGAAAAGTGCCCATCCCTGCATTCTAGTATTTCCTGCGAAAGAAGGCTGTCTAGTTTCGAAGAAAGTTGATTCGTATTTTACTTTTAAAATTGGTAGAAAATTCTTGTTATTTTTATTATCTATTTCAGTAGTTATCCAACAGTAAAACTGTGCTGCTTAAAATTATTGTAATTATCATAGAATTATTGTCAATTTTTGAAACATATAATGATATTCGCATTGAAATGACAATAGTCAAATATTGACCAATTTTAAAGACTTTGGATCAGTTGTAAACTTCACTACTGGTAGGAGTGGGAAATTAAGTTGAGGAATTCTACAAATTTTGCCGTTACAATTGAATGAGTTCGATTCTTCAAACATTCATTTATTTATCAACATTAAATTATTTGTTACATTTTATTTCTTATACACGTTTTGCGATCTTTTGTTGATATTAAAATTTGTTTATTCACCTTCAGTAGAATATTAACATTTATATGACCATATCCAGAATTATCGTCCTGTTAGCCGTTTAAGAAAAATTTTATTTCCAGTGATAGGGCACGCTCTTGAAACCAATTTTTTTGGATTCAGCGACCCAAAATTAGTCTAAAAACATAGCGCCCCTCATAACAAAGCTTCGTGACATTGTTTTTTTTTGAAGGTCAAAGATATTGAAATTTGACTGAATTTATTAATATTCATACAGCTAAAACTTTTATAATTTCTCATTGATACTTAAAGTTTTACCTAAAAATGAATGTTCCAACTCTTTTAAGGTAGTTGTATCATTAAGTCACAAGAGTCAGATTTCGATGAAGTTTTGACATGTGTTTGTTTATAATGTTATTGAACTATTGCCAAAATTTGAAGTATTTTATGAGTGTGGAAGTCGAGATATTGTTAATTAAAGTTGGCTCAAATAACATAGGCTCTTATGGCGCTGGTACGTGGACTGACAGATTTTGACGCATAACTTTTATACTAATAGTGAGATTTTTTTCAAAAACTGGGTAAATTATCTTTTACCCTTTTCAATCAAAGTGTCAAAATATGAGCACCTTTGTCAATCTAGTTTTTGCAAATACGCGAAATGAATTTCGAGGTTTACGAGGAAAAAATGTCAGAGACGCAATGCCGAGAAAACATGTCGCAACACTGTACTACTTTTTAATTAGTATCAGCTAGCACAGCGCGAGAATTGATATCACATCTGTTCCGCTCGGACGTGTTGCTCTCGTGCAGTGTTCCAGTCGGAACTAATATTATACGCGAACAAACATGGCACTTAACAAATAAATCCGAATGCAAGCCTCTTCTTTTTTCACCGACTATGTTTTTGAGGTGAAGATTGACGTTGCATTTTCTGCACACGAAACCCTCGGCCAAAACTATAAAATCAACTATACGACGACCACAATAAATTTCACAATTAAGCGCCATTTCCGCATTATCGTCGACTTTTCGTTTGCGGGCTTTTCCTAAAGCACTCGCCCGTTCCTTTTTTTGCAGGACAGACTTTTTTATCCACAAATTTTTATGCCGTAACAGGGGCGTGAAGTTCATTGTTGACTTTTCGTTTTGAGGTTATGTCGACGCTGCGCGTGATATTGCGAATTGCGGCGTTGCCAAACGCTTTGCCGCGTGCCAACAATAAAATCCGATTCTTCTGATTGGTCGCTTGTGTCCATTCAGGCTAAAGAAATAGTTTGTTTTTATCAAAACATAAACAGTAATTTTCATAACATTTTACAAACAATGTTGGTTGAAATGTAAATTTGATAATGATAATAGATATGGATCAGTTTTTATATAAAATGTGTACGAAATATTTATCGAAATCTGACAAACTTGTTATCTCAGTAGCGGAATATTTTTTGATAGAGTGTACAACGCCAACCACCTTAAATAATTTCTTTGAAATTGTAGAAAAACCCAATTGCAGATGGCGCTGCGATCGCAAAAATTAAATAACACAAACAATTAAAAACAAAACGAACAACAAAAAATCGAAACAAAACAAAAACCAACTACTAAAAAACATTCCAAAGTTTTCATTAAAATGAAAAAAAAACCATTGCAGGTGGCGCTGCAATCGCAAAAACCAAACTAAAACCAGACAATTAAAAACAAAACGAACACCAAAAAAATCGTAACAAAAGGAAAGTAACAACTTAAAAACATACGAAATTTTTCATTGAAATAAAAAAGAAACCAATTGCAGGTGGCGCTGCAATCGCAAACACAAAACTAAAAACAAAAAGTAAATAACAAAATTCAAGCAAGAAAATGGAAACAAACCAGAAACTCAAAAAGTTACTCAAATTGTCATAAAAGTTGAAAAAATCCTAAACTCAGATGGCACTGCAAGCGCAAAAACAAAACGGAAACCATTGAAAATAATACAAAAACCGGAAAATACAGACAAACCTAATACTGAAAACATTAAAACTTTCAAATTGTTATTAAAATTGAAAAAAATCCCTTTCGTAGAAGTTAGTAAAACTTCAAGCATTCATAAGGAATTATAAAAGTTTTAGCTCTATGAATATTAATAAAGTCGATGTTTTTTTAGACCAATTGTGGGTCACTGAATCCAAAAAAATTGGTTTCAAGAGCGTGCCCTATCCCTGGAAATGAAATTTTTCTTGAACGGCTAAGTGGACGATAATTCTGGATATGCTCATATATGATTATTCAATTGTTTATTGAGATTTGTTCATGAAACTTCATTGGTTCATTAACGGTTGTTTATAAACATGCATTCAATATTTGTTCATAAACATAGATTTGATAATTAACATTCATTTGTTTATGAACATTTATTTGATAATCAACATTCATTTTTTTTATAAAGATGCACTTGCTTATTAACGTGAGTTCATGAAGATGCATTTGTTTATTAACGATCGTTTATAAACATGAATTTGTTCATTAACCTTTCTTCAATTATAAAAAAACATAATGTTAATCGTCATTTGTTAATAAATATTTTCTTATGAATAAACATTGAATCGATTTGACGTATTTTGTTCATTAAGATTTGCTCATAGAAGTTTATTTAATTGTTGATAAACAGTTTATAAGCAGTCAAGTGTTTATTAACATTTGTTAATAAACATTCATTTGATAATAAACTTTAGTGACGGGTTGGTGAATTAAGTAGCAAACTGATTTATTAATAACAGAGTTTATCGAAACGATCAAAACTAGGTACACGCGTTAAAATATCGAAAACTGTCTGAGACCGGAGAAAAGGTGTAAGTTAAAATACGGGCGCGCGCTGCGCATACGAAGCGGGGTCAAGTCAAGAGGAACTTGAGTAAGTCGCAACCGGGAAAGTAATGACCTACGTTGCGAGTACAAATTTCAGCGTTGGTAACGATTGACACCTCCAAAAGAATTGGGTATTAACAATAAACAGAGGCGGGTCCTCGTTGATTTTCAAGTGGTGGAAAACTCAAGGAAAGACCCATTTTGCTGATTGTAACAAACGTGTTGGATAAACAACAGGTTCGAAAATACGATGGGAAATGTTGTGTGGTGTGTGCTGTCAGGACTTTCCCGTGAGCGTCATAAACCAGGCAATAAAACCTTCTTAGAGCGTTCTCTTAAAAGTAGTAAAACTGAAAAACTCTATTGTACATGAATTTTAAGTTGAAGGAAAAACCCAACAGCTGCACAACACAACTCGTTGTAACAATAAACTAATAAAGTCGAAACGTTTTAAGGTATTGATAAGTTAAAAACGAACATGCTATATAATAAATCAAACACTAAAAAATGACGGAAACTTAAATTCGACAAACTGAGACAGAGATACTGCTGAGACAGAGACACTGCTGTTTCTCCTGATTTTTGAGGGAAATGGAATATTCCTTTTTTTACGAAAAACTTGCACGCAGCAAACCAGGGTAAGGTGCCTAATTATCCCGTGATAGTAATGTAATCCAGTACCGCTGCAAGTCTTTTTCTTCACCTTACTCCTGTCAATACAACTGGCCTTATTCAGCCTTTTTAGGAGTGTGTACGCATGTCAAAAGACAGTACTGTGAAGACTAGTTAGCATTGCATTCACCAGTAATTCGTTATTTAGTCGTTATCGTTTTTTAGTCAAATAAAGTGTGACGGAAAAATTTCTAGGATTTTAAGCACCGAAAAATATTCACCCACAACACCATTACGAAATGTTTAGAATCGACAAAACACATGTATTTGACGGTTTTTACAAAAAAAAAGCGCAGAACGACATAATTTCGAAAATTAAGGTTTTATTGAATTTCTTTTAAGAAAATGTAATGTTTACCTACGACACTTTGTGCAAGAGTCGATGATGCCAGGCGCAGAATCGAAAGGAAAGTGACGCACAGACGAAACAACAAATAAATACAAAATTTTCGAAGAACTTTTCAGATAATGCAGGGTTTAAATGATTTAAAGTTAGGAATTTTGAACTGGCTACGAAATTCATTTGACCGCTAAATGATATTGCTTGACTGATTGGGTTACCCAAAACGTTGCATTCATATAATATAAATTTATAATCACTAGCTGAGCACCCTCGCTTCGCTCGGGCGTCAGCTTCGCTGCACTATATGAGTTAGTTAAGGTTTTTTTCCGAATTGTTTGGATAAACAAATTGTAAGGACGAAAAAGGTTATACAAAATAATTAATGAATCCATTTTGCATTGTGCGCGAGAAGAAACCCACGTAACCGTTGTAAAATCATGGCATTTATTGATACATCGTGAAACTACAACACCTTATTGAACTAACGCATTCTGGTAAACCTTATTGAACTAACGCATTCTGGTAAACAATAGTCGATGTTTTACTCTCTGGAGCGTAAATGTGTAAATTCCGTGGGTCGGAGACGCGCGAACATGCAACATAAAATTGTCCGTGAGAAAAACATGGTTTTTCCAGGTGTACACCAGCAACATGGAGCGTTTGACCTTGAGCTTAATTGATGGTCATTGCAAATGCCAATCTCACGGGACATTGTCGTCTTTTGAATTCAAATGGAAGATCTGTGGGGATCACTGGTATCTGAGGGATCATGACGTTCGCACCTTGATTCGATCCAGTCATTATAGTGCCTTCAAATCATACAAATTAAATAGTATGTCAATACATTTGGTATAAAATGTAAAAGTTGTGTGACAATCTATAGCTTACTACCTTCTATAATCCTATGCCGAAGTTGAGTGATGCGGATTCGAGTTCCATTGCATAAAACAGGAGGATTTAAATTTCGCAGCAGCATAACAGGAACTCCGACTTTTAATTTCAGTATGTGTGGCGGAACTCCAGACAATTCAAGCGAGTTCAAGAACTCAACCGGATGGTTTACCACTTCATCTTGATTTACTACGGAATTGAAAGAGGTGTAAATTTTCTGTTCCCCGGGAATTGTAGCCAATATTTTGTCATTTAAATCAGTGACAACATCGTTTGTTAACGCTAAAATAGCTCTTTCACATAACCAATCCATGTGCAAGTGATTTCGCTGGATGTTGGGAAAAACTGCAGCAATCAGTTCATCAGTCGAATTGGCAATAGTGCATAGTTCAGGAGAAAGAGTAACATTTCCATTAGCATCTGTTGGTAGCGTACCATTGCCGACTGTCAAAAGTAATGCTGAAAAATTGGCAGCGTTCTCATCATTGTGAAGACTAGCTGAGCACCCTCGCTTCGCTCGTTGTGAAGATATACCCTTATGTTAATAGTCAGCGAATGGACTATGACACTTTGCCATAAGATTGAACTTGTGATACTGTCATGAAGCTGATCAGCTGGAGTTTCACGGGTGATGACCGGGAGGGTTTGTCGAAAATCACCAGCTTATATAACGACTAATCCTCCCATTATCCGATTGTCACTCCGTATATCTCTCAAGGTTCTCTCGAGTGCCTCTACTGCATGCTTATGCGAAGAAGAACATTCATCCCACACCAATAGTTTGCACAACCGCAGCACCTCGGCCCTTTGACTATTTTTGCTGATGTTACAAAATGGGGTCTCCTGATGGTGCAAATTCAGTGGCAACTTCAGCACATCGTGAGCAGTTCGTCCTCCTTGTAACAACGTGGAAGCGTTACCAGTTGAAGCTAAAGCTAAAGCCACGTGACGACGACTCCTGATAGTTGACAGCAGAAGATTCAATAAATATGTTTTTCCTGTTTCTCCACAGGCATTCAGAAAAAAAATTGCAGGATCGTTGTTGTCAATTTTTTGTAGTACCGCATCGTAGAAGGATCTTTGGTCTCCATTCAGATGAGGCAAAGCTGTTCCTCAGCCTCTGTAGCTCGCGCAGCTCTATGTTAGCTGTATCAATAGTTATTTTTTGCAAATGTGTTTTACGTTTCGTCGGCATTTCGATGTCACTTATAAAGTCACTGGCGGACACGATATAAACACGACTGAATGAAAAGTCATACTGAATCAAAAACAAAATAACGATCGAATTGCGAACCCGAGAAAATATTTTAAAATTATTCTCATACTTACGTTTGTTTATTAATAAGGAAGGGAGGATAGTAATTTTACAGAATATGAAACGTAACATTACGTTTTCGAACTCTATTTATAATGGCTTATGTATTGTGTTCATGAAAAATTTGAAAATTTTCAAAAAACTGAGAAAATGTTTTTGAAATTTTCTCTGAAAAAAAATTAAGAAATCGATTTCTAATGTAGCCTACGTTAATTCTGAGAGTCCAAAGAATCACCCTGATGCTTTGAAATCATTTCCGAACGCTTCGTTGAGGCGTGATGCTCAGACAAACAAACAAACAAACAAACAAACAAACAAACAAACAAACAAACAAACAAACATATTCTCAGTATTATTATATTAGTAGGATAGGATAGGATAGGATTTCGTTTTACTGATAACTAACCATGAACATTTTATTTATAAAAAATTACGTCAGATACACTCATACATCTCGCGGTTATGTAATGAGAAATATCACAATTCCTTTTTGATTTTTTCGACATAAAATCGTGACAGTTTCAATCTTCAAACCTAAAATTTTTGTGCTTAGACATGAGATCATACTAATATAATGAACTTTTATATATGGCTGACTGTCTGTTTGTCACAATATAACTTACTAGCTGATTGTCATCACCTTCGCTACGCTATTTACCTATTCATATACATGTTTGGCGCATAAAAAAATTTCTTAAAAGTTAGGCTACACGAAATGATCATTTCAGCAAATTCAAAAAAAAAATAACCGAGTGAGATGGCTTAAGTGAAGACGAGCCCATGACTCGCCCTCTGTCCCCCTTCCGACATGGTCTTTTGTAGGTACAGTCAAAAATGAAACAATTCAGTTGACCAAAAGAAATAATGAGAAACAAATATGAGAGCATGTCCCGCTAGACACGCCGATTTTTCCTTGAGCAAATTTTCCCTTGCGCAAAGCGCGAGGAAAAATTTACGAAAAACGTGGTAATACTTCCTCAATTTATTGACGTAGCTATACATAAAAGTAAAACGACAACAAAATAACCATGATACTAAACCATTTTGATACACAACGTTCGAGGGTTTTCTATTAATATATATATATAAATTGCGAGGGATTGGGCCCCAAATTTTCCACTCTAAAATTTCCACTATTATTTTTTTCCACCTTATGTTTTTTCCACCAAACTTTTTTACCACTCTATTATTTTTCCTCCAATTTATTTCCACTTTTTTCAAATGGATGGAACTAGCTAACTTCAGATAGCTTCAGCTGTCAAACAATTGTTTTCGCTTTCGTGTGTCAAATTCTTTGTCAAAATTCTTGTGCTGAAAAATGGTTGTAGAACTTTTAGAGGGCGTAAAAAGGCCCATGTTTCACATCGATGGGTACGTTTACTATTACAGCGAAGAAAAAAAAGGTAGAATAAATTGGAAATGCCGGCAATATCCAGAGTGTAAGGCTCGTGCCGTCACTAGGGCACAGTTAACTCACGGCCAGGTAAAATTGATCAAAATTGGTTTAAAAAAAAACAATATATAAATTTATATATAAATTTATAAAAAAAACAGGTCGTAGAAGTGATAAGAGGTCTCGCGGAGTCGCCTCACTCGCATCATGCTCCAAACCTGGAAGAGGTCGCCGCAGTCGAATTAAAAAGTAGTGTGAAAAGAAGAGCAAACGAGCATCCAGAAGCTCCCCCAGCCCAAGTTTTACGGACAGAGTTACACAACGTACCTTCGGGAGTCTTGTCGCAAGTTCCAGAGAGACAGAACTTAACGAAAATGATACAACGACAACGACTGAAAGATATTCCGACAAATCCTACCACCATCGAACAGCTGGGGGAAATTCCCCAAAAATTCCAGCACACCTTGGCCGGAGAAAAATTTCTAGTATATGATTCTGTGAATGACCACACTGTTGACGAATTGTTTGGAAGACTTTTGGTATTCGCGACGAAAGAAAATTTCAGGAGATTATCGAAAAGCAGCGACTGGTTCGTTGACGGAACCTTCAAAATTGTGCCTATAATTTTTTTCCAATTGTTTGCTATACTCGCGGGCCTGTATCAGATTGTTAATGGCGAAGAAAAACGAATTGCGTTGCCTGTCGTGTATGCTCTAATGACAAACAAAGAACAACGCTCATACGAAAAAGTAGTTATCCTATTCTCATGATTTCGTTATATTTTTTTGTTATTTTTGTTATTTGTTATTACCACCCTAGCATGTATGCTTTCCTAGTGGAAATGCAAAAAGAGCAAGCGGACACCGAGGTCATGTTTCATGAGCTGGATCTGGGGCGGAAAATTAAGCGAAAAGAAGCAAAGAACAGAGTAAAAGCAGAGGAAAGAATCGCGAACATCGTGCGAGAATACAAGGAGAAAGAAGAAGATGAAGAAATCGCTGAGTACTTGCGTGCAATCGGCTACAACATCCAATTTTAAAAATTTGTTAAGTGAAAATTGTTAGTGAAAAATTTTGGTGGATAAAAAAATTGGTGGAAAAAAATGATAATGGAAAAAGTAGAGTGGAAATGTTGGAGTGGAAAAAAAAAGTGGAAAATATGTCCCCCTACCATTGCGAGGATCAGACACACGCAAACAGACCACATAGAATTCGCTATGTGAAAAACATGACTTCTCAAGATGCACACCAGCGACCTGCAGAGTTTGTCCTTAAGCTTTGTTTATCATCATTACGAAAGCTAACCTAACTTGAAATTGTCTCCTATTAAATTCGAAAGGCAGATCGGTGCAGAAATAGGGATCTGAGAGAAAATGACAATTGTGCCTTGATTCGATTCAGTCCATTAGTGGAGATACCAGTAGAGGCCAAGGCTGAAGCCACCTTACGACGACTCCTGACGGTGGACAGCAACAGATTCAGCAGAAACATTTTTTCTGTTCCTCCACATGCGTTTGGAAAAAATATGTCTGGAACGTTAGAATTGATTTTTCGAAGCACAGCGACATTAAGGTGTCCCTTAAGGGGCAAAAAAAATTTTTTCTACGTCCCACCCCTCAAATCGTCACAAAATATACAAAAAAATTCTAAAAATACTCCCAGATTTTTTCTCGATATTCAAGTGACCCCTCTAGGACCATATTGATTTAGTGTTTTTTGATTATACAATCAATGAACATAAATCATCGATAACAATATTTAACACAAATTTTGCCGAAAAAAATTGTTTATGAGAATTTTCGGGGTCGCTGAATCCAAATCTGAAGTCGAAATTTCAATTTTGAACCATTTAGAAGTCGCGCTACTTATACAAAATCAGGATTTTCATAATTTGTGTATTTTTTGTATGAAATTTACATTTTTTTGGGTCGCTGAATCCAAATCTGAAGTCAAAATTTACATTTTGAACCATTTATAGGTGGCACTACTCACACAAAATCAAGATTTTCGTAATTTGTTGTATTTTTTCTATGAAATTTACATTTTTGGGGTCGTTAAATCTGATTCTGAGGTCTAAATTTTAGTTTTGAACATTTTATAGATGGCACTACTTACAAATATCAAGATTTGCATCGTTTTTTGTACTTTTTATATAAAATTATTATTTTTTAGATCACTTAACTTAAACTCATAGTAAGAATAATTCTGAACATAAGTTGAGGTTTAGGTTTTCGGAAGTATAGGTTTTATAGATGTAAAAAGTTTTCATTTGTAATAAAAATACGGGCTTATTTTGTTATTTTATAGTTTTTTATATTTTTCATTTCTGCGAACATATTATTTAAATATTTATACAACAAAGTCTCTGCACATAACTTGAATTGACTTTTTGTACAGATTAGAAGTTTTTCGAAAGAATTGTTTTCTCAGCATCTGGATAAATTTTTCGATAGTGTTGTAACTAACTGTGTGTACTAACTGTGTGTTGTAACTAACAAGTGTGTAAACTAACATAACATAAGCGAAGCTGGGTAATTCAGCTAGTAATTCAAGAAAATTTCTACACGTGTTCACTTCCGGTGACAATCAGAAGTTAGTACTATCCCTGCAATAACATTTCGTGACGCGCGTCGTGTACTGAGTACACAGGCGACTTCTTTTGTTGTTAAACTACTGTAAATACAAGTTTTCTGCATTCAAATTTATGTGTATTTCTGAATTTAACTGTTGACTATCGATATCATCAAAAAAATCCAAATTTTCAACTGAAGTATCACAACAAATCGCATTTAGCAAAGTGCGTGCACCGACTTTTTCGGCTTCGCGCTATTGTAATGTAACGGTTTACAATGTCTTCAACAATCTTGAGGGCAAAATTTTAAAAAACGATTTTACGTCTTTCAATATTCACTTCTTCACCATTCTGGTTAGGTTTGATGAAACAATTTTTCCTTCGGTGACTTTTCATCATTTTTGAATCTCTTTAAAACGACGTTAAAATTTTTTCGATGTGTGAAATAGAATTTGAGAAAAAATCGATTCTACCTAAGAGGACCGGAGTGCGTAAATTTTACGTTCTTCCACGACAACACATATTAAATTGTTTTTTTTTAGTTAATGAATACACAATCAGCTTCAGACATGTTCATGGACCTGTTTAACAATAATATTTGTTACAATAAATTGTTTTCATCATGTTTATAGCAAATTGCAATTGAATTTTTATACAAAACAAACATCCGGAATAACTAAAGCTGAAATATTTATATCAATAGTTACAACATCGAAAAATCATCAAGACGTAAAATCTACGTACTCCGGTCCTTTAAGGTATACGCAAATCTCGTTCATCCTAGTGTTATACAATACATGCGGTCCTCGAAATATCCTGCAGAGTTATTAACTTGATTAGTTATTAACAATGGAAAACCGATCTGTGTACTAGGTACACGACGTGCGTTCTCCTGTAATTTTTCTGACGCGCGTAACGGAATGTTAATGTCATTCCGTTTATTACGATTTCTGTTAATTTTATTTTAATGATCGACCTAATAAAAGGTAACTTATAGTGCATATTTAACTTATGTGACATTAAAATACGTAGTGTTTCGAAAAGAATTCACCCCTGCATTTCCTATTTAAAAAAAATGATTTTTGTATTGAAAATAACGATACGCAACTTTAAACGTAAATTCATACCTTAATTTGGATAAATAGGTATAATAGATACCGTTTGAGTAAATTCATTCATGAAATAAATTCAGAATTTTTATTTTAACACAAACTTGATGATTTTTAAAATAAAACATTTGAAAGTACAACATAAAATTCGTTTTCATAACACGTGCATCAAAAACGGCCAACTTCTCCCTGCTTTGTCGGGAGAGAAACACTGTTTTATTCCCAAGACGCGGTTCATTCCCTGTTACCATGGTAACAACCATAATAACAGGGAATAAACCGCACCTTGGGAATAAAACAGTGTTTCCGTCCCGACAAATCGGAGAGGTTAGCCGTCTTTGATGAACTTGTTATGAAAAGATATATATGCCACATGGGAGATACAAGCGTTTAAACCTCGGGAGAAGTGACCAACACTCGACTACACCTCGGGCTGCCTTCGGCAGCCCTCGGTGAAGTCTCGTGCGGTCACTTCACCCGCGGAATAAACGCTTGTTTCTCTCCCTTGTAGCGTAACATACTATATACTGTTTAATTAATTCGTTTGACGATATATTTTTCTTGTGCTCATTCAAAAATTAAATAATTTGAATAAAAAAAATTAATTCTAGATTAGAAATAACGCGACGCAACTTAAGCCGCGTTCGCAACGCAATAGCAAAAAAAGACGCGTACAAAGGAGAAAAACGAGCGCTCATTTCGCTGTTGAAGTAACCGCACTAGACTTTACCAAGGCATAGGAAGGCAAAACGGCGCTTAATCTTGAAAACAAAAAGGCGCTCAATAGCACGTGAGGGATCTTTTGGGGCTCTAGGTCACTTTAGGCCGCTTTCCTACAGGAACCGTATTCCTATGAACCTAATTGGTCCTGAACGGAGTTCTGACAATCAAAAGACAGGCTAGGATCCCACTGAACGCTAAACGAACAAAATCAGAACACAGAAATTAAAGCGGATTTACGGTTTATTGACCCTTCACACAAAATAAATTACTCAAAAACAATAAATGACTCGTACAAAATTGATCAGATTTTATTAAAGTTAGGAAAACAGGTCAATAGTCGCAAAGGCTATAATCTGAGAGGTTTGCGATAATTCGGTAATCAAAAATTCAAAATCTTTACAGAGTCTACAATTTCTAAAAAAACAATAGTCAAAACGTTACATTCAGTGTCAAAGCGATAACTTAAACTGAACCTTGATAGGCCTCGGACCACGAGTCAACGACCCAGCAAGTAGTATCTCAAAGTAAATTTACGTTACTTTACTTTAATTCAAAAACTTTCATACCCAAACAAAAAGGAACAAACTCACAAAATCAAAAGCAGTAAAACTCAGCTAAAGGACAGCTGGCCACAGGACAGGCCATTCGGGAACACTTCTAAGCTCGTCGTAGACACACGTTTTACTCTCATCAAGTAGGCAGAGATCGGCCAATCCGGGGAGTACATCCCTTGACTTGGAGAACGGCTCATTTCAATAAACTCTTGGTACTGCACGATAGCGACAGCGGCAACTTCGCGAAAACTGGCAGCAGCACTATGAAACAGGAATACAACATCTTGGCTTCTGGCGATAACGAGACTGGTTGTAGTTTTTCTCTTGTTTTCTCGCTCTTGTTGATGGCTGGAGAGGAGATTCGGTTCAACTTCATCGGGCGATTACAGATCAAGGTGCCGAGGGTTCACACGCTTATCTTCAGCTGGTACGAAGATGATCCTCGGTCAGGGACAGATGACAGATGTTCTAGCAGCAGATGTCCCACGAAGAGTGCGAAACCTGGCTAGCCGACCTTCGTATCCTCTTACAAGCTACAAACAAATTTAACATAAGAAACACTGCATTAAAGAAAATAAGTTAAGCGCACTCACTCAACATACTGAAACTAAAAACTAAAATTACACAAAAATTACAAAACAAAATTACTGAAAACTAAAAATCCAAAATACTAAAAATCACACATACTATTCCACACCAATGAATTAATAAAAAACTTTATACTACTTATGCCTGATCATCAGGGAACTCTCGAGGCCAGGCTAACTCCTAAATCATTTTTAGAGTCGCGGGTGTTACTAAAATGACCTTTATTTAACGTGATCCAAGAAACCACGTTACACACTGTATGACATGTCTCCCATTTTGTTTTCAATTTATAAATTCACTTTCTCAACGCCACCTTACATTCGTTAGAAAAAGTATAATTTCGGTTGCTTGCCTTAGTCATATGTTCTTGTAAAATATATAAAAGAACACTATTATCTCGTTTGAAGTTATCCTTCAAAAGAAAAAAAAATTCTCTTCTTGTAAGAGACATTTTTTCAAGGATACTGCAAAAAAACCAACCAAAAAAATTAATACACAAAATTTTTACATTTTAAATAATTTGTTCAAATCTATTTACATTTTTACTACGATTACCTGGTTAGGTTATGTACCGCTATCTTCAGGGACTTGTTTTTTAATAAACAATGACTTTTTAACTAAAAAGAACCTGAAAAATACCATTTTCGTTAGTATAATTGCATTTACTTTATGTTTCAGAAATAAAACTTGACTATTTTATAAAAATTATATTATTATTCATAACAATTTGATTGTTTAAACTGTTAAAAATAATTGTTTTTACATGTATTTAACATTTACTAACTAAAACAACAAATTTTTAGCCCGTACTGTTCTTTAATTTTCATGAATATCGTATTTTTAGTCTATTTTTCAGTGATTTTTTGAATTGCATTTTTTCAAAATCGGGCAACTTCGGGCAAAAGTTATACGTATGATAATTTTGTGCTAGGATTGCTCTACCAAACCCAATTTATTTCAGCATGGGATCTCGTGGGACTTCCGAGGAATTGAGAAAGTAAAAGTAGCATAAAAATGACGAAATTTTGTGTTTTTCAAACGATGTCATACAAACAATTTACAAACATTTTTACTGTGAAGCTATACGTTTTACACTAACCTCAGATGATCCTTTTCACGACACAAATCATTTCACCATGAATAATTAAGACTAAATCAATGAAATTGGCCGTTGAAGTTGAGCAACTTGAGATTTCGACGAATTTTAACTTCTACTTTGACACGCCACCATGCCGACACGTGCTTTTATCAGGCACTGGTAATGCTGCGTTCTTAAAGTACAGGTACCAACCTAACATATAGGACACTAAAAAGTCCTATATCTAATAACTTGAGTTTTGGTAATTTTGACCAGCTTTTCGGCGTTCCGGCCCACTGTGCGTCCCAGACTACTTTTCTCCAACTTAACGTTGAGAGTTTTAAGAACCCTTTTTTTCGAGAATTGGTAGCAGTTTATTCAACATAATTGTTTTTGATTTAAATTTAGAGTGCAAGCTTCCATTCATTTTATATTTTGGTTCACATTCATAAAAATCTAAAAATAGTATATTAAGCAACATGTACGAAAAGAACAGCTTCGCGCGGAACGCCGGGACTCGGCCCGACCGAGGCGCTGAGTCTCAGTCTGCCGTGCGAATAGCTGTTCCTTGTCGTACACGTTGCTTATCATATTTTGTGTCTCAAGTCGCGCGCGAAGAGTCTCCGTGGAAACTCTTTGCGGCCCAGTAACGCGAAGACTTTCTTCGCGGACGCGAAAATGTTGCCGCGAAGGCGTCTGCGTGGGACTAAAAATAGGTTATCGCCCATATTTATAGGCGAAAGAACCTTGCAGATAATTATTATTATTGTTACGCACCGCGATACATAACAACGAACTGACTTATTCGAAAGAGAAAATTTCGAGAAAACTCTCGAGAACGACCAAACAAACATTGACTTGACAACATGACAATTAAAGAACGCGACATTCTACATTTGAATCACGACCCCAAGAACGTAACATTATTTAATGTGAAACCTTGAAGTTAAACTCATCGAAAATGTTAACAAACAGGAAATGTAAAATTAACGAATATGAGACAATTAGGAAAATATAAACATAATCGCAAAAATAAAGTAATAGAATTTTGATGTTAACGTCAATAAACGAACAAAATAATCTGATTTAATTAAACATTCCTAAAAATTAATATTCAACATGTCAGTTTTGTGGTCAATCCGCATATAAACATTCGCAGAAACCTATTTTTTCGATTTTTCATTAGTATAAACGAAAGCTGTCTGACTCTGAATTTCATTGATAAAAATCATTTTTTCTTACACGTGCGGTATAAGTGTCTGTTTCTCCGACGCTGAAGCGTTGGAGAAATACGGTTTACTCCAACTGTTCTTTCACGGCCCTATTGGTTGCGCGCTGATAATGAGGCAGGGCCAGTAGAGTAGACTGGGAGAGCATCGAAGAGACGTTCGCGTGCGCCGATACTGCCGGTCCATTCCAACGTTCTTTCAACACGCGCACACTAAACCTCAAAATTACATCGTTCAACACGCGCACACTAAACCTTAAAATTACCTTGTGGTCGTATTTGTTTTCAAGCAAGTGTAGTGCAAGTTCTCAGCGCGTCGTTCATTCTCTGCCACAAGATGAGCCACCCATCGCCACCGAACATCGTGGAAGCTGCTGCAGCAGCAATGGGGGAGATGATGTCGAAAAAATCAGACCGCGAGTATTTGGACGCATTCGAAAATTTCGTCAACTGGCACAAAAAAAGGCGTTTTGCTAGCATTTTTCTATGAACACGCTGAGAACTGGAAACCCAGCACCATGTGGGCCAGATTTTCTATGATCAAAAGCATGATCTTGAAGAACCACAACGCGGACATCGGTCGAAATAGAAAATTGATCCAATACCACGTCCAAGGGCTTCGCGCCCATAAAAGCCGAAGTATTCACAGCGGCGCAACTGTAAAAATTCCTGATCGACGCTCCTGACAATGATTATTTGTTATTAAAAGTAAGTGTCGAATTTTGATTAATTTTGCTCTGTTTTCATAATTTTTTATTACTCTTCGTCTTTTACAAACGTTGACGCCACTAGTGCTTTCTGCCTAACCTAAAAGTGTACATAACCTATATTTGTAAAAGCCACGTAGCACCTTAGACACCGCATATTACTTTTTCTTATTTTTAATTTATACATTTCAATAAATTTTTTATTTATCTTATAATTAATACAATTTTTTGTTTCAATTTCAGGTTGCCCTCGTTTCCGCCGTCTTTCGAACATGCTGATCTGATTAATTGTTGAACTTGTCTTGCTTGGACGTGCATGATTACGAAGACCTGTACTACGTGGAGATCCACAACACGAAGAACTATGTGGACCAATCATTCACAATCAACTCTGATTTTTATCCGCTGGTGAAAAGCTACATCGCTCTGACACCGTCCAAGGCACCAGAAAATCGATTTCTCGTTGGTTATTACAACGGCAAATGCACTAGCCAGTCTGTGGGGATCAATACATATTACTAGATGCTGAAAAAGTTGCGACCTTTTTGGACTTTACGAACCCGAAGTCAATCTTCCCAGCACTAGCGCCAACAGTCTTCCGAGCGCCAGCACCAGCACCAGCGCCAACATTCTTCTCAGCCAGAGCGCTAACAATCTTAACAAAAAAAATATTGTAAAATTTGATGATTGACAATTTATTTTTACAGATTCTCTTTCTCTGGATCCAGTTGAGAATGCTAGGCAAAGACGGCTTGTTTATGATATGGCAACAAGTTCCCTTCAGTCCAGCTTCCAGTACCTGCTTCTCAAGATGAGGAAACTCAAATGGACTTGAATCCAAGATCACTGAGAGTCGAATAAGTAGATTATTTAATAATCATGAAATGATTATTTCGTAACCTATCCTTTTATGATTTTGAAATGATCAAAAAAAATGCAACATCTCCAATCGGGTCATTAGGTGATCAAAAAACGATTTCTAAATTCTGAGGTTAGCAAGTTGGCGTTAAAATAGTGGAAATATAGAGGGCTAAAATGACTTTTTGAAGGTAATTCCACACTTACTTCCTAACCTAAAAATTATCGATCATTTAATGATCCGATTTGGACCGATCCGTTTGAGATTATCTCAGCTGTTGCATTTTCTCGATCATTTTATGATCATGAAATGAAAGGTCACGAAATAATTATTTTATGATCATGAAATGATCGATTCATTTTGACTAGGGAGTGGCTGATGGCCGACATTGACTTTTCTCTCTACGTTTAACCCTTAGTTGTCGACACCAGTACCTTCTTTTTTTAACTTAAAATACATTATCTTTTTAACGCGTTATAACGTTTGTCAACGATTAGTGTTTATTTTTAAAAATCTCGGATGATTTCAATGTTCATTATCGTTTAGTCAAGATTAGTTTTTAATTGAGTTACAACATTTTGAGTTTCAAGATTTGTCAAAGATTAGTGTAAGAACTTGAAAATCGCAAATGTTTTTAAAGTTCATCGCCGCTTTTGTTAAGATTATCTTTTTTTAAAATGAAATTAACAAACCAAAAATATTTAATCTTTCATTTTTTCAAAATTTCAGATTTGACGAAAAATTTACGATATAAATTACTAAATCGATGTATGATCAAATGTTCGTATGAATAAATTATATGAACAAAATCTAATGAATTTTGATGATTTTTCATCTTTTTAAACCTTTTGTTTCTATATTAATTCTTTTGTTTTACATGTATTCAATTATTGTATCAAATATTAACCTTATTCAAATTCACAATTTTTATTTATTGAAGTTTGGTTTTCATTTTCAATCAGGCGGGTCCGCCCCCTGAAACTCCCGCGAGGGACTCCGTCCCTTCGAACCCTGCGGAGGGCTTCGCCCCTTCTAACCTAAAACTACGTCACAGTATCGATCTAAGTGATACTATCTTCTATCGTGCGTGATTTCCCATTGAACCCATTTTTTAAAGAAGGCCTCATGTTTAAATTATGCCTGCTTTAACATTTCCGCCGCACTTGTAACAGAAAGTATCGTACTTGTATATTTGGAAGCAGTAGGTGTTTCACCCACTTTTACCTCGTGGGAGAAGGCTCTACTTCTCCAACTAGTCAAGTAATATACTATTAATGAACTGCTACTAATCTCTGAAACAAAGTATTCTCGAGACCTGTGAGGTTTTGCGGGAGAAAGTGGCCTAAACCTGAAAACATACTTTGACCACATTTTGTGCAAATTTTGTGCAAAATCATTGTGTATTAATTTGATCACATATTGCACACTGCAGCGTCCGCGAATTGGCTCAAAACTCAATGGAAAAATTTGATGAAATTTTGAAATTTAAGTTTGATCTAGTTGTGATCTAAGTTTGCCTAAATTCAGTCAAAATCAATATAAATATATTAATTATACATAAATAAATATATCGATTTTGACTAAATTTGATAACACTTCGATAAAAAATAGACCAAACTTGAATTTCAAAATTTGATCAAATTCTTTTATCAAACTTTGAGCAAATCTGCGGACGCTGCACTGTGCAATATTTAATCAAATCCTTTGAACACAACTGTGTTTTCAGGGAAGGAGTTGTTTAAAGGGATTGAGGCCGATTAAGGGGAACCTGCAAGTCAAAAATCAGTTGAGAAACAAAAAAAAATCATCACACATTCCGATAGTTTAAATTCCTTTTTCATGTAGTGAAATACGTTTACGGAACAAAATTTATTAACAAGATTTTTAGAATTTTTGGGCCTAGCGCTGTAGCGTTCGAGATCGGAGCTCTGAACTTTTACTTTTTTTTCTTGAATGTTAAAAAAATAAATTTCAGTCAAACTAAAAAGTGTGGCCAACTACGCCAGAGACGTCCCTATTGTAAAATATTGCAATCGAATCGAAAATATTGATAACAAATTATTATTGAATTTTTCTTACTTAAACGTCGGGATATATAAAATTAACGTGGTCAATTACCAAATTGCTATATTTGGAATTTGAATTTTTGGGAATATTTGTTAAATATATGAAGAAGTCGTAAAATATGAGCTCAAAATTCAGAGTCAGAATAGCTCATTGTAGGTACTTGGCGACATGTCGCTCAACATTAAAGTTAACTTTTTCATTGACTGTTTAAATATGAATTTTCAAAAAGGGCTAAATTCAATCGTTGTAAGCGTTTGATCGGAACGTTTTTCTACGTCGGCTGCCGTGGTCTTGACTGTGAAACGCTGTTCACAGAATAGCTCATTAATACTTGGCGACATGTCGCTCAACATTAAAGTTAACTTTTTTGTTATTTGTTATTTGAACAAATACAGTTTAAATATGAATTTTAGAAGATTTAATCGTTGTAAATGAAAGTTTAACAATCACATTATCGTTTCGCAATTGAATATATTTTATCACGTATAACAAAACAGTATTTTTCACGATGTGAAGAACAGGTAACTTTCTAATTATTGACCGATATTTAATTGTTAAAATTCACCGTTTCGAATCTTTACAACAAAAAATGTTCAGAGAACATATTTAAAATGAGTGAATTATTTTAAACGTGCAACAAATATAATAATGCGGTCAAAATCAGAGTTTTACGAAATGCTTTATTTCAGTCAACAGTTTTAAAAGTAATTTCATTCTGTAAAGTTTCATTCCATTTCATTATTTGCAATTATTATTTATATTCCTGGTTAATGGAAGAAAATATAATTCAACGTATTTAAACTGTAAACATTCAATGTACTTAGAATGAAATGTCATCTATTTTGTGAAAATTATTGATGCAAAAATAATAGAAAAGAAATGATACAAACGGAACAAATTCGTTAGAGGATAATAAGTAGAGTAATTAATTTTTTTAAGTATGACATAACCGTACTGTAAAGAAAAAGAAATTAAACAATTCTAAATAACTGATAAACTTCATTTTTTTACTCAAAAATTAACGTTATCACGACCTTTAGAAAAGTACGACACTGTACAGATTGTTAATATAAAAATCACGATCACTTGTACGTGTATGATTTCTAGCACAATAACATTTTCGTAATAGTAATAAATTTATTATTGAAATTTGTTAATTTGTAACTTATTTTTCATTCCATCATTGTTGTCCTTTATTTTATTAATCCTAGATTTGTTTTCTGTATTTTAAATAATTGAAAAAAATAAACGATTATTATTTTATATGTTTAATTATAAATAGATTTGTTTTTCGCATTCGCAGGATCCCCTTGTAAAAATGATCATATATTGACAATACATTGGCAATCTATTGACCATACAATACAAACCATATATTGACAATCTATTAAGCATACATTAGTAATATATTGACCATATACTAACAATATATTGCCCATATATGAACAATCTATTGACAATATATGGACAATATATTGACGATACATGAACAATGTAAAATAATTTTACTCTACCACGAGAATCGATCCCAGGCCCTTGAGGTTATCAGTCTGCGTCGTTGTCCACTGCTCCATCTGCTTTGATAAATTCTTCCATCGAAATAAGCTACATACTTAATGACTATTTTTTCTTGGAAATAGTTTAATGTGAATGACTTTTTGTCAATAATACTTTCTATAATGTTATTTTGTTATAAATCTTCAAATTTTTTAACCAAATCCGGAAATTTATTTATGAATTTATCCATCCTTTTTTAAGTAAGAACTATGATAAACTATAAGGATCCATATATTCTATAGAAAATCAATATAGCTAACCGTTTTGAATGATTTAATCTTTTGTTACTAAAAAATTAATTAAAATTATTAACAAATCACTATTAACAATTGTCAATTAAAAATCACTAGCTTCTATTCGCAGAAGATAGACTTTTCACAAGATCGGTGAAATTAAATTTTTTGTTATAAAAAAATTATTAAATATCAGAAAAAAACTTTTAGAGTATTCAAAACAACAATATTTGGTTACCAAAAAAATAACAAAGAAATTAACAATGTATGGCAAAGAATGGAATTTGATTATCATACATATATTGTCAATATATTGTTTGCGAAAAATCAGACAGTGCTAATATATTGCTGTAAATCAAATTACATCGTTTATGTATGGTTAATACATTGTTTGAAAATAATACATTGTCCATATATGGGCAATATATTGTTCATATATTGTTAATATATTATTCTTGTATGGACAATATACGGATCTTTTTACAAGGGTCGAAAGAATAATTATAATCATGTTCAAAATTGTTAATGATATAATTTTACATTATAAAATTGCTTTGTAATATGAATAAATTTATTATTAAAATCTGTTAATTTGTCACTAATTTTTCATTCCATCATAGTTGTCCTTTATTTTATTAATCCAAGATTTTTTCTCTGTATTTCAAATTATTGAGAAAAAGAAACGATTGTTTATTAAATTTAAAATCAACATTTGTTATAAACAATTATTATATATTGTTAAATTTCATCATAGTTGGCCTTCATTATTAAAACAATACTTTTTTTTTGCGTCGATTTTATGAGAAATTAGGGTAAAACGTAAAAAAATGGCAATTGTTCATTAATTCATTATTTATTTATTTATTTATTTCTTTTTGTTTATAAATTCATGTTAAAACTCAATAATTAACTTTTTTATATCATCATTCATTATTCATATCATCATGTTTTGAAAGTTACAGCTATTGTAATTGTAATTTTGGAAAAAATAAAAAAAATGAATAAAATATTGCGTACATGAAAAAAAAGTGTTTTTTTAAAAAAACAAACGCATTTTTGACCCCCCCCCCCCAGGAATCGGTAAAAGGGTTAAGCTAGAGAGGCGTTCTTGGTCTCGTTTTGCTCAGCTAGGCTGCGCGACCAAGTTAAGACCAATAACGACCCCGTGGCATAGTGATTTCATAGTTTTTCAACTATGCCAGAACCCCAATCAAAAATGTCTTGAAAAGAAGGCACTGTGACATTTTCTGGCGGTAGTTGGCCAGAGTCACTGCCGTGCCTCCTGATTTTCACCTTTTTTTCAACTTCAAACTCTTTCATAACTTTGAAAATTTTCAACCGATTTGATTGTTATTAAGCTTGATATGTTCAGAAAAATATCAGAAACAATTAGTATTCACAGAGTTTTATGTCATTTTGATAGCAAATTTGAGTTACAATTGAGTGAAATTGTAAAAATGTCTCATTTTCCCGCATTTCTTACATTTTTCGAGTCTTATTTTTGTGGTGATTAGGAAGAACCAGTTAACTGACATTTTCAAAAGCGTTAATTTTGTTGCAAAAATTGCGTATATTACTGGAAGTTTTACTTTCGAACATTAGTTAATGGATTCAATTTATATTTGGTACTACAGTGAGCCAAGTTTTTGGAGTTTATTCTCCACCGAGAATTGTACCGTTACGGTGTTCGATAGTCTCCGAGTCGAAGGTGGGTATTTCCCGATTCGGAGGTTATACACTTCCGACTCGGAAAATATCGAACACCGAAACGGCGGTAGTGCGTAAACACCGAATTCGGCAGTTGTCGTTCTCCAATTTGGTGTTCGTCCACTACTGAGTTGTCGGAGGTACCTCAACCACTCTCATCGGAGGCTATACACCACCGAACTTATCTCAGTGTATAATTTACCGAAAATCGTGTCACTCAACATATTTCCTCGATATAAAAATGTTATACTCAAGACTCCAAGAAGACAAGCGCCAAAACCACTTAACTGATTCTTTCTAATCACCAAAGATTTAACGAATCTGTTCATACCTTGTTAAATTGAACGAATATCTAAACTTTGTTCGAACATTTTTTCGGCATTGTTATTTAACATCTACGTTACATTCTGCCGCGAACTGAATTCAAATCGATTGAAATTGTCGAAGTTATAAGCCTTTAAAGTTTACCCATATTTCGTATAGTTATAAACAAATAACAATAATAAATGATTCTTTTTTTGAAAATCATATGAAAAGTTAATTATTTCAATGGAAATAAAATCAATTGAAAAAACTCTAAAAATTAGCCTATTTTCGTTGAATCCAGCGATTTTACTTGCACGTCCCCTTAAGAAAGACTATACAGATATAATACGTATATATTTTTTATTTCTCAGTTTTGGAGAGATTCTTCGCATTTGTGAGGCAGAAAGACCCAATGTTCAGCCGATTTTGCAATTATTACGACGTTGGTCCAGCATCGGCTAGACGACGTCGGCAAACGACCTTGTGCCAACATTGGTCATTTTGCATATACAATGTTGGGCCAACGTTGGTAATCTAACGTTGTGCCAACATCGGATATTTTGCATTTACAATGTTGGAACAATGTTGGCAATCTCACGTTGGCATCGGATGTTGTACCAACGTCGGACCGACGTTGGCTGACAACGTAAGAAGCCAACGTTGAACCATTGTTGGATCAGTTGTTTTGCCAACAAGTTTCCAACGTCGTTCCGCAACGTTGGCAGCTTTGCGAATTTGAACGAACTTGAAGTGTGTCTAAGTATGTAGAACATTTCGATTTTGCATTTCAATTCAAGGCTTGGAGCAGTGGTCAGAGGTTTGGACTGTCACCTAGGAGTCAAGGGTTCAATCCCAGGCCAAAGTCAAAAAAATATTTCAACTAATGAACTTCCATTCTACCATGGAAATAGAGTTACATAAAGTAACATAATATGAGGTTGTAAATTAATATAAATACATTTTTTTATTCAATTAATATAACCACCTGACATAAAAATCAACGCTGGCGTGACGTTGTTTGCCGACGTCGGCGTGACGGTGTTTGCCGACGTCGGCATGACGTCGTTTTACGATATGGAAACAACGTTGGCAAACAACTCTGGCGTCGCGTCACATCCCAGCGTACAGTCAATGTTGAAACGACGTTGTCAAACAACGTCGTTACGACTTTGCCTACGTCGGGCCAACGTCGATCTGATCGTTATTTTCTACCTGGGAATTGGTTTATACGATGCTTCATTAAAAATGAAAAGTACTGAAAGTAAATAGCAATTAATATTGAGACGTGTGCAAATTTCTAATTATTTTCCTGCTAAGGTAAAAGCACCCCTTATCGTAAGTTTAAGGATTTTGTAAGTTCTTAAAGAAACGATGCTAGAGTCAATATTGATTATTTTGAAATAAAAAAAAAACTTTCAATAGGTATTTGTGTGAAGAACATTTATGTCACTTCAGATTGTTGAAAAACCCCATCAATTTATTAATAATAATTGATTTTGTAAAAAAAAGCTGTAGGTTCCACTTATCGTGAGTGTTTTGGTTGCCGTGCACCATTTATCATAACATGTCGCGTGCCACTTACCGTGATATTTTGCTTTGTTATTAAAAATAAAAAATAACATATTTTGACCAGTTTCGGTCGTAAAAGCATTTACAGTTATTTTTAAAACAATAACAAACCGAATCACAGATTTGTTAAACGAATGATAAAAGTAATCCAACAAATTGAAATCAAAAAAAATTTATAGATTAGTTTTGTAGTCATGCCAACACAATCACGATAACAAAACTAGCCAACTTGATGTGCGGTGCCCCTTATCGTGATTATTTATTTAGAAATACTTTTGTTCTAATTTCAAGTAGTTTATTATTTTTAAATAATACTTTCAACATTTATTGTTTTCAAGCGATTTTTCGCGGAGTAATTATATTTCAATTGTAATAAATACAAAATATTGCATGTGACGGTGATCCTCAGGTGGGAATGTAAGAAATGAAGCTTTTGGCGCACGACCGTGCAGTGAGAGATTACAAAACGATTTTTCCTTTGTTCATGCAATGATAACAAAAAAGTAATTAGATTCACCTTTCGTATAATAAATAACCTTTTTTACATATAATAAATAACAACTAATGTTTTTATAATTTTCAACAAATTGTCTATACCCGGAAAACTCACGATAAGGGGGTTCGTCACGATAAGGGGCTCATTTACCTTATATGGTATCAGTTTTTTGTGCAATCATTCATGTTTTTATAAGTGAGAAACTGATTTTTAACCCTTTGAGCCCTAATAGGTCTCTGAGCGACCCACCTAACTTTTAATTTCTAATAGCCAAAAAATGTAATGACTTCTATAAAACACAGTTAATAATGGTTTTTTGGGTCACTATACCAAATTCTGACATCAACATTTTGGAATTCAGAATGACGGAAACAATACGGCGGGTCAAAAAATGGAGATACAAATTTCTACATAATACGAATAAATAAAAAAATGCAGGGGCCAAAGGGTTAAATAATGCATTTGTAGGCAGTTCGTTTTATCGTACTTTCTAATTTGGTTGCAAATTATTTTTTCATTAGAAACTCAAAAAAATGAAATTAGGCCCGGACTTGCATGAAAGTAAGTTTTTGAAAAGCCTGATTGAATGGTATTTTTGCTAGGATCTTTAATCTGTTAATGCTTACAAAGTATTTCCACATGCGCGTTAATGCAGCGCATAAAACAAAAACTACACGATAAAAATTTGGTGAAAGTTTGCTAAATTTTCAAAGAAGAATATTCTGCATGTTATTCATTCACATTATGAATAGCCGGGAATGCGACCGGTATACTCTTAAGAATGGTTAGAATAGTAGAATAGAATAGAATAGAATAGAATAGTAGAATAATACGTACGAATAATGATTCATTTCAAGTCAGTGAAAACAGATTGTTTAGTATATTCTAAAATTTATCGATTAACTTAATATTTTAGATCAATACTATTATATAATATAATATATCATAATTTAGAATTTATTCATTCATTTATAATTTATAAGTTAGAATATTCATTGTTTTTTTCCAGTTTTATTATTTGTTTATTCTTGTCTTTGTTATCTTTTGATAAAAATATTTTTAAGGCTTTCCTTGCAAATAATCGTGTATAAATGACAATTTTTCGAAAAAGGGTATGAGTAAATGATATTTCGAAACGATGGCAGATACTAAATTAATGCAAATAGATGTTGAACAATATAAAACCATATTAATTCGGGAAAATCAGTAAATTGCTTAGTCGACTTTTCTAAATGGCAGTTTACTGAACCGTTGGGATAAGCAGAGGGCACCTTACCAGTTAAATAATGAACTATTAGTTGTGAATGACCAATCGCGAATAGAGGATATAAATATTCCCCTGTCTGTGCGCAGGCATCAACAGCACCGGAAAGGTAACGGTAGGACGAATAGTTATTGAAAAAAGCTTTGGCCTAGTAACCTGGTTCCGTAGGATTTTGAGCGTGACAAAATTTTTAATAGATTTGAAGCAAACATTTTATTCGTTCCGCTTCCTCCCCCCTCAGGTTCGAGTGTTTCCGCCCCTCTTCCCCTAGTTCGGGCGTTTCCGCCTCCCCTCTCCGCAAGTTCCGGTGTTTCCGCCTTCCCCCTCCTCGGGTTCGAACGTTTCCGCATCCTTGTCCCCTCGGGTAACGATTTTTCGTGACCACAAAAACGTCAAAGAAAAGTGTCGCCATTATTCTAGTGGCGGGTATACCTAACGATTTATAAGACAATGTCACGTCAAAAAAATGTAATTGGAATTCTTCGAAGATAAAATACGCTAGAATAATATATTTTATATTAAACAAGTTTGAACCATGCTACAAATTCGTTTTTTTTTTTCGTCACATCTGTCTGCAAAGTAACTTTTTGCGGTCAAATTTCAAGGGCGCGAAGTAACTTTTCGCGGTCCAATTTAATGGCGCAAAAGCGTTTTTAGCATGCACGTGTGATGGAAAAAATATTTTTCTCTCAAACAGCAGCAGTATTGAAGTACGAGAATGTTAGAATTTATAATTATCATTTTAGAAAACGAAAGTTCGACTGTTACAGTTTTAATCGAAGGCAGTGCACCCCACGGGCTTTAATGCATATTTGGATATATTAGAATATTTATGAGCAAATCTAAGATTAACATCCACTTAGCGGTTCAGAAAAATAAAAATTTTGAGACATTAAGCACACTCTTAGGATTTTTTTCTCAGGTTCTAGGTGTCAAAAATAGATGAAAAAATGGTGCAGCTCACCTTGAAACAGGTCGCGACGTACATTTTTAATCAACACTAGAAGTACTGGACTTTTCGTATACCTAGAAGGACGGACCACACTAATTTTGTGTAAGGTTGTATCGTGAAGTTTAAATAAGTGTCAGAAAGTAAAAAAAACTTTTATGATCAAAGAAAATATATTCATAAACATTGTGTAAAAATCTTAGCTACTTAGGCTGTCTCGTTTTCGAGAAATGATGACTTAAAATCTGACGTTTTTGAGGTTATACATGGCGGCACATGACAACTAATGACATTTTCAACATTTGATTATTTTAAAACGGTACAATAAAAGTATGTAGAACTTTCATACAATGTTTATAAGAATGTTTTTAACAAGTTATTACATTTCATTGGTTACATTTTCTTAGCATTTCTTTGAAAATTTTGCTCATCTCGGTAGGGGTCTCGCAATACAACCTCCATAAAAAGATTTGAATGTAATTATCATTTTTACAGGGTTCTAACGAGTTTCAACAATATACTATTGTGTAAAAACCTTAAACAAAATAATTTCAACATTTAACAATATTAAAACTATTTTTAATGCACGTGTACTTGTCTTTGCCCGTGTACTTCCTACAGACTTGTTTACTGCAAGAAGTGCATGTTTGATTATAATAATAATCCATTTTACATGTCCAATAACAATAAAACGTTATTATTTAACTATTAAACACTAATATCAAACATTATTAATGTTTGTTTTTATAAAAAAAATAAGAATAAAATGTGTCAACGATAAATTACACAAAATTAGTGTTGCCCGTCCTTCTAGGTAGAATGTTTTTTTTCTCGAAAACAACGCAAAAAAATGGAATTTTCTTAACGCTATCTTAAAGAGCATAAAAAATTAGTAAAAGTCACAAAAGAAATAAGTTTTATATTAAATCTAACAAATGTAGTGAGGAAATGAAATTCTGAAAACACAGATTTAGTGTCGTCCGTCCTTCTAGTGTTAAAAAAAAGAAAAATGAAAAAAGTTCGAGTGGGTGAAACCCCCCATATTTTATTGCAGATTCGGATTTTTCATAAAAAAAGTAAACGATTTTATTCTCATATTCATTTTGTTTTGTGCAATAGATGGCGCTGTAATTACATCGATTTTTATTAATTATTTATTTCCTACGATTACAGCGACATCTATCCTGAAAAACAGAAAAATGAGAAGAATAAAATCGTTTTTTTATGAGGAATCCGAATCTGTGATAAAAAAATAGGGGTTCAACAAACTCTCATTTTTAAATTCTTTTATTTAACTACATTTAACTTTTACACCGTGTCGTCAAATCTTGCAATGCACAATTTTTATCCTTAGACTTCATCAATCTTAATGAAAATTTGAACACATGTTCAGTTCCGATGACAATACATGTTAGTCATGTTTTGGGGATGAATCTACGGTTTAGATCTTCGCTTTAGATTTAAATGACAAAATAACAAATTGCTAACTTCACGTTGTCAATATGTCAAATTTCAGTTTGTTTCCACTCATAAAAAAATAACAAAAATAGTAAATTAAACAACAAACGTTAGTGAATTACAATATGACATTGCCACAATCGTGAGACTTTTAGAGAAAAAAATCATGAAATGTTTCTTTTGCTGGCAATCACCACAAATTCGATGTTTGTTAATTAAATTCCTTTTACTGTACTACATGTTTACATTAAGGTCTGATTTGTTTTCTTATAAAGTTTTATTTGCGTGTTGGTTTATGCCACTGTGACTTCTTAATTTTTAGTCTTGGGAGGAAAAATGAAAAAAAAACAATTTTTAAAATTTCTTTTATTTAACTAACAAAAAACAAACTAAAAAATGATGATAAACGAATTAATTGAACTTAAAATTACAAAATAAGGTTATCACTCAGAAAAAAATTTTATATTTACACGAAAATTTTAAACAAAAGAATGGCGCATAGTTTACTGTTTAGGACTTTTTTTTTGCAAGTTGTGTGTCTTTTTGTACCAACTGTTCGTATTTTATTGGAAAAAAAGAGCGATTAACTTCATTCACTCAAATTTCTTAGCTGTATTACTAAAATTGAGACACAGAAATGTTTTGATACTTCGTTTTCGATATTTGAATGACTTTGGTAGAACGTACAACATCCCATAATCAATAAAAACCTCAAATTTGAAAGAAACTAGTTAGAGTTACTTTTTACATGCTTTTTTGTTGCTTCTTTGGCAAAAATCACTATCCCTTGTAAAAAGATCTGTATATTGTCCATAAAAGAATAATATACTGACAATATATTATTTACAAAATCATATATTGTCCCTATATTGACCATACATAGTTAATATATTGACAATATATTGCCAATATATTAACAATATATGAACAATATATTGCCCATATATGGACATTGCATTATTGTCAAACAATGTATTAACCATACAATGACGATGTAATTTGATTTACAGCAATATATTGGCAATGTCCGATGTTTCGCAAACAATATATCGACACTATATATATGACAATCAAAATTCCATTCTTTGCCATACATTGTTAATTTCTTTGTTATTTTTTTGGTAACCAAATATTGTTGTTTTAAATACTCTAAAACTTTTTTTCTGATATATAATAATTTTTTTATAACAAAACATTTAATTTCACCGATCTCGTGAAAAGTCTATCTTCTGCGAATAGAAGCTAGTGATTTTCAATTGACAATTGTTAATAGCGATTTGTTAATAATTTTAATTAATTCTCTAGTAACAAAAGATTTAAGCATTCAGAAAGATTAGCTATAATGATGTTCTATAGTATATATGGATCCTAATAGTTTATCATAGTTCTTCCTTAAAAAAATTATGAATAAATTTATAAATACATTTTCAGACTTGGTTAAGAAATTAAAGATTTATAACGAATTAACATTTTAGAAAGTATTATGGACAAAAAGCCATTCACGTTGAACTATTTCCAATAAAAAATAGTCATTAAGTATGTGGCTCATTTTGATAGAAGAAATTATCGAAGCAGATGGAGCAGTGGACGACGACGCGGACTGATACCCTCAAGGGCCTGGGATCGATTCTCGTGCTAGAGTAAAATTATTTTACAATGTTCATGTATCGTCAGTATATTAGTTATGTATAGTTAATAGATTGTCAATATACGGTTTGTATTGTATGGTCAACAGATTGTCAATATATTGTCAATATATGATCTTTTTTACAAGGGATAACTTAATTTAATTTTAAAAGTATGTCGTCACTTGATTCAAGGTGGGCCGCACCATTTTTCCATCTTGTTTTGACACCTAGAACGCGAGAAAAAAATCCCAAGATTGTGCCTAATGTCCAAAAATTTTTATTTTTTTGAACCGCTGAGTGGATGTTAATTTTAGATTTGCTCTTATGTACTTTATAAAAATTCTAAAACCTCAAACTATTGAAATAACAGTTGATATATTATTAATTAAATCCTTCAATATTTGTAACAGCATCGCTCGAGGCAACGTGCTCATAGGGCGCGCTTTATCTTCCTAGTCTTATCATAAGCGCACGGTCGGTCTGATGTACGAAATGCGAATTTATGGGGTTTTGAATCCAGAGAAATAACAGTCTCTCAGACTGTATTTAAATGTACTGTGACGATAAAACAGTTTTGTAGTTCGTCAAAAGTGACCGTGCCAATCCGTGAAATGAAGCTCGAAAAACCGTGCCAGTTCATGAAATAGCACGTTTTTTTGACCATTTCATGAAATGGTCGATTTCACAAACGGGGCGTAACATCCAGACCGACAATCGCAGGAGCGCTGACGTCTCCCGTTTTTCGGTTAGACTGACATCAACGGTGCTATCGACCAACCTAACCTCTAGTTCGTCTGCCTCCCGCCGTAAAGAAAGTCCATTCTCCTGATTTCATTCCGTGCAATCCCTTGTAAAAAATAGTAGTCGTAGGAGACCCCGCCCTTTTCTTATGTGAATCCGGTTTCGGTTCAATTGGACAAAACTATGATGGTTAGAAAGAGGAAGTATTGAATAAAAATCTTAGTAGGTACGATATTTAGCACGTATTTTTTTTAACGGTTAACTATGGACCGAAACCTTTTCACAAGGGATCCAAAGATTTTTCGGGAATCGAAAAGTTAAAAACCTTGGGTTGCCAAAATTACCGAAAGACTTTAACTTAGAGCTTCATACCCATCAAGACTTTTGTTCAGGAAGATTATTTCTTTATAACCATCATACTTCAGCTCAATTTAAACTAAACCGGTTTTTTATAAGGAAAGAGCAGGGTTCTTTGCGACGCCTAAAAAAATTACTTCATTAGACATAGTATATGCATCGAGGTTGTATATGCCAAAGTGAAAATTTTACAATTCAGATTTTTATCAAAGAGCTACTAGATAGGAAAAATACTTGCTCGAATGACGAATCTGATACGATCGACGTTACTTTGTGTGTCCTTAGATATTCAGCACCCGGTTGTTAAGCAGACAACCGGACCAGAAACTCAAATCCGTCACAATAATCCACAGCTCAACGACGGAAACAGTGCGACTGCCACCAGAGGGCACAGAGGGAGTAACAGTGCACCCTCCGGCAGTAAGGGCCAAGTTACCCCTCAGCAAGAAAGTCCGGGAAAAAAGACTCCCTCGCATACCCAGAGATAGTAATGCTAACAAGGCCAATGATAAACCAGCTAAGGTAATATTTTGCATATGGCTGTTGCTTGAGCTAACTTATCTTGTGTTTAATTTCCGAACCGTGTGCAATTTCGTTTAAACATCCATTTTAAGACTGAGTCATCTGGTCGTTTGCATTAAAATCATTGTGATTTTTCGATAATATTTACTAACGTCATAATCTGCAAGCCACTGCTACCTTATTAGCACATAATATTCTGGAAAATTGTGTAACATTCATACGATATTCCTAGAATATTATCAGTAATATTAAAATAACATTCATAGAACATCCTAGCAATGTTCTATGTCCTCCTTGAGAATATTTTTCTAAATATTTATATAATGTTTAAAAAATATTATATGAATAATTAAAAAATTATTTTAGGTTAATTCTTCCAAGAAATTATTTATAAATGTACTTTCATAATTTCTTAAATTTTAAATTTAATAAAAAAATAATATTAATCATTATAATATAATTACGCGTGCGAAAAAAGCGTAACATCATTAGGAATCGAACCGACGACCCTTGAAGTCTCAACACTGAACTTAAACCAGTGCGACTAACACGAGCCTTCAGATAAGCATACAATAAATTCAACTTTCACGATTCCAAAAAAAAGTATAATCGTTGAATTACAATTTATTATTTAGTTATCCCAAGACTTGCGTTAGCCGCACTGGTTTAAGTTCAGTGTGTTATTTTTTCATTGAAATTAAATTTTAAATAATCTAAAAGTTTATTATAAATAATATTTCATACAATTAAAATATGATTTTATTAATATTGAATAAATAAATAATAAATAAATAATAAATAAATAATAAATATTGAATAAAATTCGAATAATTTTGAATGATATGCGTAGAATATTTAAAAAGATAATGAAAATTATTTTTCAAGAGGACATAGAACATTATAAGAACTTTCTACCAACGTTATTTGGAAATTATTTACATATTTTTATTTATAATTTTAATGTTCCTAGAAAATTCCTAAAATATTATGTGCCGAGGGTATACCGACTGTATTTATGTTTAAGGTAAGTTCCTTCAAGGCGGTTCGAACTTAATAATAATAATAATAATAATAATTAATGATCCCTATATAAGACGAACAATGACTTGGTAGGTAAATATCATTCAAGTGAATGATTAAAAAGCAAATTAAAAAAGGAGATAACTGAGGTAATGGACCAAAAATTAAATATTCATAGGAACTGAAAGAAACCAAACTGAAAGATGCGATTCAAATTGTGAAAGGTATTTTGAAACGTATGATGTTTGAGTGTCTAATAGTTTTGAATTTTCGATGAGAAATTTTAATAATTTGTTTTCTGTTGTCATTTATCGGACGCTTAATTAGTACAGAGAGACTTATCTTCTGATAATTTATTAATTCATTTATTTATTTATTCTACGAGAAACACCCTTGAAAAAGTATACAGAATAAGTACCGTAACTACATGAAATTAAATATAAGTGACAAAAGTTGACAAAAGATCGAGATCAGTATAAATGGTATACAGACAATTCCAGCAAAGACAATTCGACCACGACAATTCGACCAAACGACAATTCGACCAAAAAGGTTTCAACCAAATGACAACTCGACCAGATATTATCGATATGTCACTTTAATATTGTACAAAAATTAAACAATCCAGTCATAAATATTAATACTATTTTCATATACAATTTAAATAACTTTATGTGTGCAGCACAATGTTTCTTAACTAAGTTATTACAGCGCGTTTTTTATATGATTGT